>CM056204.1:44814601-47314601 GCA_029692085.1 Gymnothorax javanicus
GCTTGGTCCGGATGCACACACCACCAGCAGCCAGCAGCCTGGATCATCAACAGTCCTGCATAGAGGTTCCCCCCAACTTGTCTAGTTGTGCATCATGTAATTTTTTATTTTATTTTTGCCTCAACTGCATATTCGAAATGGCAGCCAAATGACGATATTGGATGAAATCGCTATTCCAGGACCACTACCCTGTGGATCTTAACCAAATCCTGCTCACAGGTTCCCCTTACTGTTTAGCTGTGCATCGTGTCAATTTTGACTCATTTCCATTTTCAAAATGGCCACCTGGCCTCCATACTGAACTTTGACTCTGACGTTTGCTATTGCTATTCCTGAAAAACTACTGAATGAATCTTTCTCAAATTTTTTAAACAGGTTCTCTTTAATTATGCATCATGTTTTCAACCTCTTGTGCATATTCAAAATGACTGCCATTCATATTGAATTAATTTGTTATCTCTCTTCCAAGGAAAATACTAAGTGGATTTCAATTAAATTTTACATACAGCTCCTCCCTATGATCTAGTTATGCATGTCATTTTTGGCCTCATTTCCATCGTCAAAATGGCCACCAGGCCCCCATCCTGAATTTTTTGCCTACCATTGTACAGATGGTGGGCTCATCAAATCACTTTTTCTGTGGTCCATTGCTCGCCATCCACTGTCCATCATTCATTCTCTGCCATTTGCTGTCCATTGTCCTCTTGTTAACTATTCTTGTTAACTCAATTCAAAGACAACCTCTGAGTGGATCTTCAGTAAATCCAGCATACAGGTGCCCCCAACTGTCAAATTATAAACTACACAATTCTAACATGTGTGCACAAACTGTACATGACAGATATTTGATTCCGTAATAAATTTACTCAAAAAAAAAACTAATTAACTTATTTGGCAAATTTGCTACTCATAACCAATGGCAAAGTGAAAACAAGTTTTTAAAAATGCTTATAAATCTATAGAAAGACAAAACTGAAACAACATCTAATTTACATACAACTGCCTATTGAGACCTTTTATTCAGTACTTAATAGAAGCACATTTGGCAGCAGAGGTTCACATCTGGATTTGGGCAGATTCTCTCATCATTCCGGTCAGATCCTCTTAAACTCAACCAGTCTGGATAAGGTCCATTGGTGAGCTGCCATCTTAAAAGGTATACTTTGCCGACTTTCGACCGGCTTTGCATAATTAAATTGTGGTTAGTGTATGCGAATGAACAATGTTTAACTTTCGTAAATCTTGCCTGGACCAAGAATGCTCTGTTTATTCATCAGGACTTATCCGCCGGATGACACGTTTCACATCATCTGGTGGACAACATCTGGCTCTTGGGAGGCTGATCGAACTACAGACTGAACTGCTGCATCTTTGAAAGTTTAGGGATCCTGAATAGAAACTAGAATAAACCGCTGAGGCTAGCTAGACGAAACTGGTGTCTCAGGCATAGTAAGTGCAATAGCAACAGTGATTTCTTGCTTACATGGCAGAATTGCAGTGGCCCTCAAAATAATACAATAAGATAGACCCAAACTGTCTTGGTACTTTGCAACACTGGCATAGCCAGAACTGAGGATTGGGTATAAAACATCCCTTTAAAGCAATTAACTTGTTCTCAATCTTTTTTCCTAATGAACAATACATTCACTCAAGAAACACATCACACCGTCTGGTGTTGCAAGTTCACCTTGTTATGGAAAAACAATAATAATTCATTTGGATGCGCAATTTGGTGCGTTTCAATCAGCCTGATTCAAAATTGTGCAAAGGTGTGTCAAATCTTTGTTTCTCATTTAATTTTAAAGATTTTTTTTTTGGGGGGGGGGATTTTTCCTTTATTTGACAGTTATACAGTGTAGAGAGACAGGAAGGTTGGGGAGAAGAATGGGGGGAAAACATGCAGCAAATGACCTGAGCCGGAATCGAACCCAGGTCGCTGCAGGAAGGACACAGCCTTTATGGTACACGTGCTTAGACCGATGAGCCACCGGGGCGCGTTTCTCATTTAATTTGAACAATCATAAGACGCAGGTTAGACTGCCTGATCTTCGCGAAAGTAGAAAAGTCAGCACACTGAAACAGCACACACCTTTAAAAACTTTTAATTAGGCCAAATGGTAAACAAGGCAGCAACAGATGCATTTCAGACAAGAACCTTCCTGTATTTTGTATGTGGAAGGATTTACCTGCCTTGACCCGTTTCAGGTGATGGGAGGTCTGGGGTGCAGCGGTTGGCACAGTGTTCTCAGGATCAAAATGTCCTGAGTTTGTGTTCTGGTCATAGTCTTCACGTTATGTTCTTGGGTGAATGATTAAATACTGGCAAATTGTTGGGGGAATTGCCCTGCAATGGACTAGAATCCCATCCACAGGAAGTAGCAATACTAATAGTCATCTGCCATCACAGAAACCAAAGATATGCGCCAGCCTGACGAGCCACTTGGCTCAGGGAAAAACGTTGCACCCTTTTCAGGTGAAAAAAAACTATTTTTCACTCCCAAGAGAGAAGTTAAAAACAACACATAACTTGTCATTTTTAATTCACCTATATGTCTACAATACATTTCTTTATTTCTGTCAACACAGCCTTTCCTCATTTCTAATGCATCAATTGTGTATTGTGAACGAGGGGCTGACCCCAAATGACAAGAAGACAAAGATCTTTCTTCAAGAACTGAAATTTATTACTCAGGTGAGGGAAAAGGGGAGTTGGAGAAACAATAACTGAGGTTCTTCCCCCCTGGAAATCTGTGCCTGTCTCTGACTGGCCACAACCTGGGGAGATTGGGAGAGAGTGGACATAGAGGTGATTCAACTGGCCTCCCAAAGTCTTCCCTGCTCAGCCTCTATCTTCTCCTCCAGCTGCTCAGGTGTTGTTCAGGTCTCCAGCAAGTTCCTGATAATTCAAAAAATTCATACAATTAGTGAGCTCACTCAATGTCACCATTTTTTTCTGAGAGCTCCTCTGCACACTCCCTACAGCTCTACTGCTCTGCCTTAAGTCTGCTGCAGCTGAAAAACAATCCCATTCAGCTGTGCCTTCTGGCATGCAGTTTACCTGTGTGGTGTAAGGAGCTCTCTGTGGTGCTGAGCAGGTAGCTGGGATAGTACCGACCTTCCAGAACCATCCCTAAGGCCTTGCGCCAGTAGTAGGGCTGCTCCTCATGGTGCCGCAGGTGTCTCTGCAGCTCTGTGGGGCACAAATTTGTTATTTGGGCACTACAGTATCTGAAATTCAGAAGTAGCAGTCAAACTGACTGAGAATTAGATGCACAAAATGGGTGTTGAATATTACAATCCTTGAGAGTGTTGGTGATATTTTGAGTTGGTGATATTTTTTTCATTTTTGTAGTCTTAAGCATTTCCTGTAAGTGAATCACTTTGTTCCAATTAAAAGATTGAATGCATAAATGTAAGACAGTCATGTTCAACTCCATCTAGCAAAGTGAATCATTGCAGAGTGGTGATCCTTATTTTTACTGGCATATGTGCTAATGAAGATTGTTTTATAAATCAACTGCAGAACAAGGCCATTTAAAAGTACCATAACATCGTCCTTTCTTTCAAGCAAAGCAGTATCTACTCCTAAGAATGTGTGACACATTTTCTAATCAAGGGAGTCCTCACTCCTACAATTCGCATAAGCACAAGCCATCCCCAATTAGCCTCTCTTGTTTAATGAGTGTCAATACCCCAAACTGGCAAAAGACCAAAACAGTATCCACTTTGAATGAAAATGAACATATGCACTGACTTACAGTCAGTTTAGCAGTGAGATATTAAAAGCAGATCCTTGACAGGATTAGGGGTATCCATTGTTAAATCACATTCATTTAGTAGACTGGCAAAAAAAAAAAAAAAAAACATCAACACATTTGGCTGACTAAAACAAGCTGTAGGGCCACATCATTGAATAAACAGCCATCCTTCCTGAGTAACTACTGCAAGTTGACATTCATAGCCAAAACTCAAGCACTTACTGACTGCATCCCATGACATGGCCTAATGCAAATATAAAACCACTTTTTTGTTTTTCAAAACATGAGGGACTAGCTCAAAGAATGCATACAGCTCAATATCAATTAATGTCACTGGTTGAATTTTTAATGCCGGTAATGTAAATGTTGGAAAAATGGATTTAGGGACGTTAAAATATGAAGGGCATTGCCCCACTTCGGGGCAGTTATATTAAATTTGGCTATCAGCAATATTTAATAATTACCAGAAATGAGTGTTAATTATATACTGACCAGCATTGATAACGCACCACCTTAATTTCATTGCCGAGATACAAATTATGTATGTTTACAATATGTAAGTGTTATAATCAACAAAATCAGATTGATGTTTCTAATGATCAAATTGGGCACAGACCAAATGATTTCAATTTAGATTTCTTGCCTCTAGTTCGGAGTAACCCTTGCTTTTAAACAGTGCTACAGTGGTGTCTTTGGTGAAAATGGGCTCAAGTGGGGATTTAAAACGCCAATTTTGCAGCTGTTAAGCAACTTGTGACTGTGGATTTGGATACTCTACCCCTTTTGACATCACCTCGGCGAGCTGTTCCAGCTTTTCCATTACTCAGGCATGTGATTGGGCAATTCTGAAAAATAGCCGGGGGTCTGGGGGCCACAGGTCCCCAGCCGGGTCCAGGGTGGAACCCTGGTGGGAGGACAAGGGGGAGCAAAGCCCCCCAAAGCTCCTAGGTTTTCATCATTTTTCCATTTAAAAAGAACAAAAGATTTTTACTTTAACATTTTACTGATAAACATGGGCAATTATGATCATTTTTACATGACAACATAGCAGACTCCTGTCAAAACTGTACCACTGACTTCTGTCACTTATGACTTAAACAGTCAATATATATGTAATTCCTAATCATACGTCCATTAGCATCAACATTTACACAAATAAAGCCAGTCTTATGATACATCCATGTGAAATAGATGTGAAAAACACATCGATGTTAGATTTCCTTGATGGGCCTTCTATTTCAGTATTTCCCACATATGTTAATTCAATATAAACAAACACATCACATATGAAAAATATATACTTTTTATTGACCTTTTCAAGACATTAATGGTTGTAAAACTTATTTTTGCTTTTCATTTGTCCAGTGTCTTTGTAGCCTATATTAAATCAATTACATATTATTAACAAAGGAACAAAACAGAGCCACGTTCATGACAAAAAAAAAAAACCCATGGCTTTAGGCCCAACGTAACTCATCTGGCTAGCTAACCCCCAAATCTCGCTTCACTGTCGCTATATCCCTAACGCAATTACCTAGTTCCTCGCGGTTCCTAAATGACCTAATGTTGTAGCATCCGACCCTCGCGACCACTTTCCCTACGATATCTGAGAGAAGACATAATTACTAGGTCAAGTAAAAAAAAACATATAAACAGAGCGAGTTTTACAGACAATGAGGAATTTATTGAGTCATGAAGTCAAATATCTGCTAACATTTTACGGGTAAGTTAAGTCAGCTGAAATGCAATCAAAAACGAATTCAAAGAAAAGCCTAACATAATAACCTTAGACAAATTTATACCCCCTCCCGCTCCCCTGTAACTCCTGCAATAGTCACTCAAGGCAAAGAAAGAGGAGATTGCTAAAGACAAGTTGACAGTCCATGCCTCTATGCTTCTGAACATGTGAAGGGAGACCAATTTGTCACCGCATCTTACCAATCCTTCTAAAACTGGGAATGATTCATTAATGAATGACGCCATTAAAGCCACAGAACTCAGAAAAAAAAGGTTGGAAATTTTTTTTTCACAATGAGGACAAAAAAGTCGGAATTCCGACAGTAGACAGAAAAATAACGTGCCTGATTACACTATAGCTGGCAAACTGTGGACACTCAGGCACAAGACAGATGCCCCCAAACTTTTGCTCAATGTTACCAGAAATAGAATAATGACAATGCTGCCACGTTGCAAGAGCACAGATGCGAACACGCGCTCGCAACAATCTAAGGGTGTGTTTCTACTCATTTTCATCAAGTTCTCACCTCGTTAGCTAATCAGTGGCGGATCCAAGGGGGGGCGCACATGGGCGCAGAGAAGTGGAAAAAAATAAGCGCGTATTACTCTTTGAACAAACCCAGATTAAACACGTACACTTGTAGCAGTCATCTTCTCTGATAACATCCTAATCTATAACCACAAGTACTACTGCAGTCCTCACGGTTTATATACCACTTTTGATGGTTCAACTTCACTATCCCGGTTGTCTTGCATCATGGCAAATTTATTTGGATCCAATTGTATATATTTGCTTTATGCGATAGAAATGACCGAGAAACTATTTTCTTGCAAATAAAATAACGATACATGGACTTGAGCTATGTACAATTTATTTAATTTTGTTGTTTTCTTTCTAAAGTTTAAGAAGGCAGGCTTGCTGGGAAATTTGTTCGACTAATGGCCTTGCTTGTCCCCTGTTGCGGTAAAACACGTTTCAACAACTACGACTTCAGACGAGAATGTCAGAAAGCAATGGAAAGGCGGAAAAGCTTAGAGAATAAAGTAAACCGACATTTGAGGCTCCGCCTTTCAAATGCAAAAAAATGACCAGCTGTTTGGCCATGATGATCCTCGTAGCAAGCAGTTTTCATTTGCGGGGGGACATGGAAGCGGTAAGACTGACGTTAAATTAATAGGCTATCGTGAGTATGCGTTCGGTTAAAATTTGCTTGCGCTAACAAAAGGACCCCACTGATGGACCAGTTGTTCATAGCCTACTATTTGATGTATATTGATTCTTTGTTTTACGGTGCCAAATAAAATTTGTCCTGGAATACTGGAAGACTTTCCAAATTTTCCATTCCAAAACCCTGTCTTGATGTTCAGAATCACCTGTCATTAAACTTGTAACCAGGGAGTAATGTGGTTCTGAAGCTAGTGAGCTATTCTATGCCCTTTAGAGTCTGTAAGATATGTAACATTATTTTAAAAAGGTTATGTATGAGTCAATCCAAATAGTTTGATGGTCTTATTGAAAAATTCTAAATTCGAAATTTCTTTTTCACATTCATTCATGTTAATATAATAATAATAATAATAATACTATTTCTGTAAAAAATAGTTTATATGTTGACAATGTTATGTTTTGATATAGGACAGCATCATTGAATTAAATTTATATCAGGACATCTTTAGGATAAATAGGATCTTTAATATAAATTAGATAGTTTGTTTTTGGACATTACCCACCCAACCACTGCCTCCAGATGAGTAAATTCACTCACGTGCAGAAATTCAACTTAATGGTGACTCGGATTATGTACATGACAACACTTCCTACTCTCACAACACTTGGGAGTGTTTTGGAAGCATTAAAGCCTAATCTTTTGAACCATTTTGAAAGAAAGGCAATCTCTGCATTGTAATAACTTTTTACAAGCTGTTGAGTGTGGTATTTTTTACTAAACCTGGTTTAGGGACTTGGGGGGGAGGGGGGATTTGGTGATCTGTTAACATCTGCTAAAATCACAGATGCATATAGCCACTGGGTTTGCATGATAGATATACACTACAATTATTTTGTTGGAGGCTATTTGGTGTCATATAAACTCAAAAACTAATAATATCAATGTTTTGTGGGAAATATGGTCAAACCCTTTCACTGCTAGTTGTGATTTTGTCAACATTTCTGAAACATCAAATCCTTTGAAAATCGCTCGAACCATAGCACATAGCACAAGCTCTCATCAAGCACATTCCAATGAATACCAAAACTGTAGGGTTTTGACGATTTCGAAAGATTTTCTCCTCTTTGAAATTCTGACAAAGTCACCAACAGCAGTGAATGGGTTAAGGTCACGAACTTTGACAGTAGAATGAAAGTCTTAGGTAAAGGTAAAAGTTGTCAGTTAATGTAAAACTGCATTATAACAGCACTTTGAAAGTTTTTTTAGCTTAATTTTTGGAACGTTGGGAAGAAAATCATTGAACAGATAGGCCAGATACTAGGAAACGTGTTTCCAGCACATTAATTTTTCAAATCATTCTGGGGGAGGGTCCCCAGCCCCCCTCCTTGCTGCGCCCCCCCTTTCAGGAATTCCTGGATCGGCCCCTGCTAATGGTGACTTTTATCAACTGACTTAGGGTGACTTTTGCCTTGCCACCTTTTGCAAGACCAGATTTCGTGCACAGGCCCAGAAAGACAAAATTGAACTTTGCGCTGGTGACAAAAATCTTGATTTTAGATTTTTCAGCCTGAAATGGCACTAATGCCAGGATCAGACTACACGATTTCAGCCCGATTGTTGCCCAATCTGGAAGTCTTAGGGCTTCGGGTGGAATCGAAAACGATGAATGGTCATCGTGGGCAAAGATTGATCATTTTATGCCGTGTAGTGTGCCATAGTGGACGACAACCGTCGTAGCATCTGCGATGCCTCACGACGCCCCGACAGAAAGTCTAGCATGTTTAATTTCTTCCTTTGTCTTCCACGACGGGTTGCGTCACTGACCAATAGGAGCATAGCTGACCGTGCTCTGCTGGAAGAGATGAAGCCGCAGCGCACATTTGTAAACATAGCCTAGAGAAAGAAGAGTGATGCTGTTATTGCAAGGTGGAGTAGTGAAACGGAGGAAAGGTTCGTCGTCCTATGGCAACAACTTCCGTGCTTTCTTGATATTTCCTCAAGGGACTGCATTATGACGGAGGGAATAAAGCTGATATCTGGCAAGTAGCAGCCGAGACACTTCAGCAAACCGGAGAATACTGCCAGTAGCATTACGCCGGCAACGAGGTGATAACGTTTAAGTTGATGTCCTCAATATTTCGATTTCTGATGGGGGTATTGAAGTACTCTGGTAATGCAGTAACTCATGCAAGCAACATTAACCAATTAAGCCTTTTTTCTGGTTATGATAAACCCTCATATGATAGCTGGGTTACGCCAATAATAACATAAATATTTCGGCATGTTTATACCTTACCCTGGTTACTACTGTCTATACACGCTCTGAAAAGGCATAGTTTTTAAGGTATTATGGGAAAGATTACACGTCATTCCTCGAAAAATACGGCGCACGTCGTGACAGACTGCAAATGACAGTTGGTCATGTAGCATCGTGTAGTATGCCACTTCTCTCGGCCACGTCATGGAAAGAATTTATACCTCTATAATCGCTTAATCTGACATAGCAATCTATAGAACAGACAAAAACATTGTGTAGTCTGATCCCGGCACAAAACATGCCAAAGACCTAATTTTGCATTTTGCCATTTTGTCAGGAGGCTAAATACACTTTGATAACAATTACACCTCACAAGCATGTATAATTTGTATTTCGGCCTTGAAATTAGGGTGGTGCGTTTTCAATGCTGGTCAGTATATTAACCGGACTTAGGCCTAATCCACTCATTGAAAACAAGGGAAAAGACAGCCAATTAGTCAATAACAAATAAATAATTAGTCCAATAATAAAATTAATAATAACAACCAAAAATGCCACTTCAATAGCTAGTACAAGTTGAAGTATTTTGAAGTTCTGAAAGGTGTAAAGGTTGGCGATATTCACTCTTATGCAGCATTAAACAGACCAGCATGTATATCCAAAAGCATTTATTTACAAGAAAATAAAAATAAAAAACATCACCTGACTAAATGGACCTTTATACAGGTGTACATGTGTGCATATGTATGTGTGTGTGTGTGTGTGTGTGTGCTGAAATGGGTGCTCTACCCCTTTAAGACTTTTCAAAGGATCAAGGCTGGAGTGCCTGCGCATCTCTCGCTCATTAAGATTGATTAGTAGATGGAACTTGTGAACTTGCTCTTTCCCTTGTTTTCCTTCTTTTTGAGTAAAGCAAATGCAACAGTTACCAATATATATTATTGTGGCTAATCTACATATTTGACCATGAAGCACCATGAAGATCAGGCCAGGTATGGTTCCTGCTTCATTTAATGAAGTGCACCTCTTTGTGCCACCACCAGTTTGTCCTGTGTCTTCACTGGACAATGCTGCTGAGCTGCAATGAGAGGAAGACAAAACAAAATGGCAGACAAAGGAAAAATTACAAACAAGATGGCAGGACCACTGGAATCGCATGGCATGTGAGAGGACCATCAAATGTGTAAATAGATGGATGGATGGATGGATGGATGAGGAACCGCAGAAATGCCTTAAACTTGCATTCTATTTAAATTTCAATGGAATTTATTCACTGGACTGTGAGTAAATAACTTACGGGCAAAAGCATATGATACTTACTCATTTTAATTTCCCACATCCTTTTTGATAAAAACTTATTTTTGATGTCACATTTTGGTGTCTTTATTTGAGCCAAAAATCATTTAAATGAATTTAATTAAAAAAAAAACTTTAGTTTTATCTTTACAATATCTCTGATGTGTACTAAAGAAAATGAACATGAATTAAAAGCATCAATCATTATCTGCAGATAATAAAACAATGCACAACTATCCCTAAAATCTCTCCAGTATTGTGAAAAGACACACAGTTACCCACACTGCCTGTCTAAAAAAAGTTTACATTTGGATTTAAATAACCAAATACTCAGGAGCCTAGGATTGAAAATTATTGCAGTGATGAATATTTCTCAGCTGGTAATAATTCTTTACATCTTGGGGTGCGTTTCCCAAAAGTGTAGTTGCTACCTATCTTAGCAACTTACATAGTTCGAGCATATACAATCAAGGGTTCCAACTATGAAAGTTAGCATCTGTGCTTTTTGGAAATTAACTCCTGACTGATTTAGTGCATAGCTTCTCATTTCTTTAAAAACCATGTCGGGAGATGTATCTCATGGTCGTTGATAAGATGTTTGGCCAGCATCAAGCAAAGAAAACAGCTTAGGAGATTGCTGAAATCACTGGAATTGGGTCAGGAATTGGAATGTGCTGGAAAAGGCTTAACAAAGTGGTTTGACTCGCTCATTGTTAATACAATATATAGACCAAAAATTTATGCAAATTTGGTCGGAAATAGAAATTGTAATATTGTTTAAGATTGTCAAAACCATACCTCAACAAATGTGTGCCACAATCAAAGCTAAAAGTGGCCCAACAAAATATTACAGTGTGTGACTTTTTTTGGACGAGCACTGTGTGTGTGTGTGTGTGTGTGTGTGTGTGTGTGTGAATTAGGTGAAATTTTTCACACTGAAATCTTTTTATTTTGAATCTTTTGCATGTTTGTGTGCTTATGCTCATCCGTATGTGAGTAACAAATAGTGTATAGTCTTGCATGAGCTGAAAGTAAACCTGACCTATACTAGCATCACTTTCTTGCTCATATAATCACTGAAATTTACTTGGATTTCCTCTTGTTTGGAAATAAAGAGAAAAAACTGAGAAAATGACTCTATATCTGTTTTTTTGTTTTCATAGCCATTACATCATTGTAGAAAGTGCCACTGTCCAGATATTTAGAGTACACTGTCATATACGAGCATTTGACATTTTCAACCAATTGATACAAAACTTAGGAGAGGCCCATGTCATGAATAAACAATCAGTTCCCTCACTGCCACTCAGTGGAAAAACATTTATGAGGCCTTCATCACGTAGGGCCTATCCTCCTTCCCATCAAGTACCAACGGACACTGAGGCACAGCAGTGGTGAAGAGATTGGCCTAATGAGCCCACAAGGAGTGGGTGATTTTTGAGATCCCTCCCAATGGTGCCTCATGCCATTGAGCCCGTTTAAAACCTACAGAATGACAGGGTAAAACAGAGTGTTTGACAGCTGTCACTTAAAAAACCCTGAAAATTATTGTAATAGTTTGGTATTTGTAGCATAGTGTCTGGGTAGGCAAATCAGTGAGGTATTGCATTGCAGGTATATTTTGTTTCCAACAAGTGTTGTTGTTCTTCCTGTCGGCGGCAGCTCTGGATTCCCGATTATATTCCACCCAGCCATTAAGTATTAATGTGAAGCAGTGGGAGTTGTTACCTAAGTGTTAGCAGGTTGTATTTTTTGCAATGCAGTACTCAGGACAGCAAAAAATAAAGTAATTTTACATCAAACAGCCTTGAATGTTACACAATTAAATTTCTAGCACTAGATATTTCAAAATGTGTTACTGCACCGATTAAAGTGGACTTCTATGACAGTTTTGGTATTAGGAGGAAAATCCTGTTGTTGCAAAAATGTGTCTAATCTAAAGCATTAAAAATGAAATTGAAGTCATATTGTATATTGCAGGATTTCTTTCATAAATAATATGGATGTACATTCAAATAAGTGCCTTTTAGCTAGGCATTGTAAATTTGAGAACCATCACTTGTATTTATCTATTTATTTATCTGTTTGTCTACTTGAATGATGGCCCTTGTATGGTCCCTGCTTGGTCCACTCAGGAATAGGGGGGGAAACAGTGGGCTTGGGGTTAGCATAGTTTGTTGCTCAAGCCCCTCCAACTGGACATCTGGGCACTGATCAGTTGCATTCTAAGGAAGTGCATGTTCGGGTTTCCTCTGCCCTCATTTCATGCATGCAAAGTTTGAAACTGTGAGTGAGAAGACATGGCAGCTGACAAGTTTGTTTGGAAGCAGGTTGCTTATATACAACTTTTTGAAATTGTGTATACTTTTTTATTTATTCTACTTAATTTATACTTTTTTCCCCATAAGAAACAATAGTTGAGTTTCCATCTCATGTCGAGCGAATTTTCTAAAATTCGCTCAAAAGAAAAATTGAATTAACTTAGTTTCCATCAACTGGCTTGGAGTGAATAAACTCCATTAAAGTAGGTCAGTTTTGCTGCAAGATGGTGGTAGAGGGCACTTGTAACTAACAGTGGGCGTAATAATTCCTTTCCAGGACACAGATCCTTTGACTCAGTTCCTAAAGCAGATTCGTTCCTGGATTCGTTCACCGGTTCCTTCATTCTGACTCCGGTGAACGAGAACTGGAGTCATGCAGCAACTGATTCCGACCACAGTATGTAGCGGCGACCAATGATTCCGACTTTAGACTAAAGTGGCAAGCAAAGGACTCAGCAGAGACCAAAATATTTGGATGGCTGATGAGAAAAATCTGTGCGTTTCACTGAGTAGTTCACTAAATATGCTGTTAATAAAACGTCTTTTTCTAAGTAGCCAAGCACAGACCTTGTTTACAACATGAATGCAGCCAGGTACCATCCTGAAGTTTACTAAACTGTCTGCCTGCAGTTAGTGAGTGGTGTCTGAACAGTCTGCCTGCAGTTAGTGAGTGGTGTTTTGATCAATTAATATGCGTCCGTGAATTATACGCCGTCGTCTTAATAAAAGTGTTGCTTATTTCCATCAACATTTTCTCTTGCAAGAAGCACAGCGCTATATCGCCTGTAGCATTTTATGGCTTGTAGATCTGGACTTGAATTGTGAATTACGCAACAGGATTTTTCCTGTTGCTTTTAATTAAAGTGTATTAATAAACAGTTTAATCTCATATTTCCGTAAAATTACACGGAGGTTATATTGTACACATATTCCTTAAAGTCGTTTGTAAAATGCACAAAATAACATTGTCTTTTTTGCTGGTGTATTTGTACAGTTGCCATTCTACCCAAGCACAATTGTTGCCCTGTTATTCAGATGTTTAAAAAGAACCACTACCCGAAATAATGATTTGGCCTACAAGCTAGCCCACTGTCTTGCAATTTTCTGGACTTGAATACTAGTTCCAACATCCATTCAGCATGCAAACCTGCACCTTCAAAAAGCCTGAATTCACCTGTGAATTAAAAGCCTATGCCGCTGTAATAGTGAAATATCCCGCACTTCCATACAGTATGCTTCCGTCTTGTACAGTGCTACATCCGGCATTAGAACTTAAAACTCGGGATTTAATTTTTACTATAGGCCCTGACGAGTAATGTTTGGGATGAATTTAGAATCATACAAGCTAATTTCCCCTATAAAATTGAAAGCATATTGCATTAAGCACATTGGCCAAATGCTCTGCTTACTTTATCCTCGCAAAATCGCACGTATACATTATGCATACAAAACTTTTTTCTTTTGTTTACGCCAGGACAAGCCCTTCAAATCCATCAACCGTGCATTTTAATGTGTTTCTAAAATGTTGCTAATGGGAAGAAATAACCTTGAAAAGAAAGCTACATAGTGTTGTATTTTGAATTTTAAAAACTGGTATATTTTCTGCAGGTGAAAGTCTTTTAGAATATGCAATGCTATTTCCAAACTCCATATTGCATAACCTCCAGACAGCCACTCTCTTTCAAATTATATAGAAAAGGCCATTACCAATAACAGTTTAGTACACAATGTGGTGCTTATTTTAGGCACGTTTGCCCCTGCGATACAAAGACATTCAATGGAGGGAGAGATGAAGCGCTGCAGCAATCGTATTGTAACCAGGTCCTTTCCAAACTCGTTCACTGAACTGGACCTGGAGCTGGAACTGGGTAGCAACCAGGTCCAGTTCCTCGGATTCGTTCCACGGAGTCGTTCGCTCAACTGTTGCGCATGTCCAGTTCCTTGGAGTCATTCACCGAACGAATGCGCATGTCCAGCCTACACGGAAATATTTATCTAAATGAGACACCATCAGCTAAAGGACGCCAGGGCGTATAATGTGGTTAATGCTGCAGTTAGCTATAGGTAAGTGGCATATTTTTAACGACTTGGCGTGACTAAATCGATAAATATGAGGTTTCGCAGGAGTTTTTTTTTTTGAGTAGAAAGTTTCCGACATTTACCGATGGCTGAACGAAGGAAACAAATCTTTATGTGGAGGTGAGTCAGTTCTCTCTCGTTCACCAAAAGGATTCGTTCAAAAGGAACAAATTGTTCACGAATGACCTATCACTACTTGTAACATGTACAGAACAGCAGAAGAGGACTAAGAGTTTGCAAAACAGAATAGAAATAAACTGAAGCGAAATAACCAGAAAAGAAGCAACTGGAGGAAAAAGTCATAGAGCGTTTCTTTCAGCTAATGCTTGCAATGTTTGACGCTGTCCGGAGTTTAAGATGAAGTCGAATGCTAATGCATGCAGCGGCAATCAGGCAGCTACGTCAGAACTTAGTCGGCTAAAGCTGGTTAAGCGTGTTTCCATCCCATATTATGCACATTAACACTTTATTGAATAAGGCCAAAACCACCTCAAGTGAGCATATAAGCTTTTGTGCGACTTAGCGGAAGTTTATTCGCATTTTAACTTTACCATCTGCTTTTTCCAATGCAAATTTTCAATATGCACATTAGAATATTAAGATGGAAATGTGACTACTTGGATGGCATGTTGAAAACCCAATGTTTTTTTTACTCAATTATACTTTGAGCTAAAAACGTCATTCCAACTGCATAATGTTCAGTTTACCTGTTAAATTTTATCTTACTTTTTGTACCTTTACTAACTTTTATACTGCTTTAGTTAAATATTTTTTTTTTTTTTTTTTTTTTTGCAATGGAAGTCTATGAGAAGTCATGTTTAGATTTAGGGACCTATTTAATTTAATCTAAGTGCATAGTCTAAAGCGTGTGGTGCAACTGCATTTAGGGCGTGTCAAAATCCATTTTTTGCTAGTTTAACGGCGGGTTATCGGGGCGAAAGTAGGGCATGTGGTTCAAAGGGGTCGTACTTCATTTCTTAATGAACCATAGGCATGTTTTCAGTGTAACATGAAATAAACTCATGAGTGTCATTTCCTATTCCCTTTCAAAGCCATATGCCCATGCACCTTCGCAATTTGCTATTCTAAGGGCGGATTTTCCAAATAGTAGGAAAAACACTTCTCTGCAAAGATGGGTCTACTCGTGCGCATTAGCAAACCACTGAAGAATTTATTTATTTATTTATTTATTTTACTATTTAAAGCTTTATATCAAACCTGTCAGGCTAGTGAATGCCACGCATTAAATCTGAGTCAATTGAGTGACAGAGATTTCACATCTCACTTGAAGCAAGAAGGTATTGTTAGCACTGCACCTGGCATGGTCTGGAAAACATTCAAGTACCATTATTGCCAATTAGTATGCTGTTAAAGTAAATGAAAATATAGAATATGACAACTGCTTGTCAAAATTATCTTGTTTTATGAACAGAAATCCATTCTCTGTAACTTTGAGCTCTAAGTGACAAACTGTAATGTCAGTCACGTAATGTCAGTCACGCCTAATTATGTAATTATTCTGATAATGCTTTTGATTTGGAACATGGAAATAATTTCTAGAATTTCAGTTGCATGTCACCTTATATCTTGGAATGAAAAGGGCTGTTAACCCTGTACGGCTTGAAGACAATTTTGTTCTTAATGGCCGTTTTTATGTAATGTCAGTCACGCTCACAATTTCAAATCCAACTAACTTATACACTACACCAGCAAAGTTTCCTTCTGGTTCCAAGTAGACCTAGTCCCTAGTATGTTTGTCGCAAAACATGAACATCCTAGGAGTGCAAGTTTTAATACCAGGCCACACCAAAGGGCCTGTTCCCTCTCTGAATGTAACGTCAGTCAAAGTGGAATTTCCCTTTTTCATACTGTTGATTTTGGTTTTGAATAACTATTTACCTTCTATAAATAAATTGATATTTAAAAACCTGCATTTTTTTTACTCCCCTTCTCTTTAACCAACTGATTTTACAGTAATATAAGATGTATGAAATGAGTGATGAGAAAATTTGGAATTTGCCAAAATTCCCCAGCTTCACTATCCCTTAGTCCCCATGCTGAGCAGACAACAAATCTGCAAGACTAGGCTCCAAAAAGACTGAGACAAAACAGCTTTTATGACCTGCTGTCACCTGCATGCAAAGCAGGACCAGATCTCGATTTGCATCGAGGAGCAGCATTAAAGTAATTCTGGAAACGACCAGGCATGAAACTGCTAATATCACCTGGTGTCACCTCTGCAGAGAAATCCGGGCTCTGTCACAGCTGAAAAGGCGCAGCCTGTGTTGAATTTCTCAAGACTTCCTATTAAAATCCATGGGACATACCGTAAAAACAGAAAAATGCCATTTTAATTAGATCAGCAAAGTTGAATGGACAAGAACCAACAAGAGAAAAGACTCAACTAACTGTACAGTGACTGAATGTTCCCTCATTGTTTGTGACTGAATTTAACTTTATCTTGTTCATTCATTAAGATTCATGTCATGTTTGGTATCATTTTAAAGCAAAGTCTATCCTGAGTTGAAATATGGCAGCATGATAAATTTGGTTTATTATGTTAAATATGCTAATGATTAACTGCTAAAATGAGACAAAATCTACAATGGGATGGTCAATTTTCACACCTTAACCCCCCTCACTCATGATCCTGTCTCATGAAGGACTGCAGGAACACTCGAGTGTTCTGCTCCTGCTTCTCTTCAGCTTTTCCCCCTCTTAAACTCACTCGACTAGTGACAAACTCTCTTCAAGCAGGCATTTAGACTGCCAGAGGCCCTCCATGGGCCTCCCATCATCTAAAAGATGAGACCAGCCCGCCTTCCTGGACCGGAGATGGATCAACACGGTGTCTTCCCTGCTCGCTCCAATCGTGAAACACTTCATTTTTCTGTACAATCTCTGTTGATGCCTAAACGGCAATTTGCCGAATGTAGACGCAATTAGGTAATCCTTAGCCTCAATCAAAATAATAATATGAACAGGTAAAATGTTTCATCTATGCTCCCAGTACTTTCTGCTGCAGAATGATACCAAAGTAGGATACTGACTGGTACTGATACTTACTGATACTAATCTCATGCTCACTGTCTCCTTTCCAAATGTACCATCTGGTCTATACTGTTAAACCACTATTATCATTTAATCATTCCTGGTTCAATACAGTATTCATTCTGGTTTCCCACATTCAGCTAGCATTCCTCTATACTTTCATTTGTTTTGTGTTTGTCGGGTCATTGTTGTATCTTTGTTTGTTATTAGTGTTTAGTAATAAATGTCATGAAATATAAAGTCATTTTCCGTACCTTACAACTCAGTCCCTATCTGTAGTGAAGCGTTACGCTCTGCTTTCTTTTGGGCATAGTTCAATATAATTAAAGTGGGTAATTTTTCCTTCAAGACAATCTGCAACATTTAAATATGACAAATATGCAAAAATAGAAGAAACCAGGATGGGAGCTAATACTTTTTCACAGCTCTGTATTTCTGCATGAAAGGGGAAGCAATAATGTTTCAGAATGCAGTTTCTGTTCGCAGAAATCTATTTTTGGTGATTATTTTAGTAAGAAAAATCAAGCGTATTGGCTCCTTTTTCTATGCACAAGCACAACAAATCCCATACTTGTCTTCAGATACAGCAGGTGTTCTAGGGTCTCGGAGTGGCCACGAATTTATTGGCAATTTGCATAGGAAAATCATAAGGTTTTTTTGTAATTTGAAATAAAAATCGTAGGACATTGCTTTTGTTCAAAGGCCCTGGTCAGCATTAATCCGCCCTCAGTGAGAAAGAACAGACTGTTCTTGTTAATATTCACTAAGGTGAGCAACTGCTCATTTGTCTTTGTTAGGCATTAGGCTGATCATGTGTCATGCATTTGCGACTGAGAATCATTGTTACTCCAAACCAGCCATTTAGTGGGTAATGAACTTCAGCATGGATTTGTTACAATCAATCAGTGTGGTGATGGATCGTTAAATATGATTTTGCCTCTGTCAGTTTCTCAAAGGCGATAGCTCTGTTAAGGGACAGTCTCAACTGTGTGATATAGAGGGCTGTTATATGCAGGTTTTTTTTATTTTGCTCCTGCTTTTTGGGTTCATTTTATCTGCTCTGTTTTCTACATTTTATCCATGGATGCCTGCATATTTTAGTTCTTATTTCTGTGACAATAAATTGTTTTATCAAACTTTTTTTTTTTTTTTTTTTTTTTACTTTTAACCCAGCAAACAGAGAATTGTAAACATGTATTACAATCTTCATAGTCAGCAGATGCTCCAATCCTCAGAAAGCTACATGTAAATTCATATACTCTCACAGGTAGAGAACAAACATGCCAGATAAATCAAATAAGTTTGATACAGTTGCAGATGCAGCAGTAAAAAGGGCAAGGCTGTTCTTTTCCTTCCTTCTCATCTGGTACTTCAGCTAATATTTTAGCCTTGAGTAATTCTTGAGGACATATTTTTTCTTTTCTTTTTTTTAGTATTCGTATGGTATAGAAGTTATTCAATGCTGAAGATGCTGTGGTTAAGCCTTGGTCACAACGGGCCGTACTTCCACTCCACGGCGTATCTACAGCAAAAAGTGCCAAGGAACTCACGGGCCACGCAAGTTCTTCTTGCAAAATTTTGAGCCTGCAGACTGCCTGTAAGCACGTACAATGGATTTTGATCATGCACAAAAAAACTCCACGATTTCCACAGAAAGGCCAAGGATGCAAGTTTCCCTTGCTCCCGACGCAAGGAGCATGCGAGGAACACACAGTCAGACGTGTGTTTTTTTACTGGTCGTGGAAATAAAACCGTTTCTCCAAGACGCAAGTCGACCGCGAGTTTCCCGCGAGTGTGAAATAAGACTGGCGCACACACAACGTACGATATAAATAGAACGTCCGAGCATGGCTGGGGTATAGAAAGGCGTGCACAGCTGTCGGAAGGCTGCCGCACGTCCTCCTTACTACTTCTACGAAGCACACACGTGCCAAATCGCAAGAATGTTGCTGCGAACTTCTTACGTCACCCTCAAGGGCAGCACGGCACGATTACGTCATTCTTACTCCCGCCTTACGAGTTGACTGCTACTTTTTTTTTTTTACCTCCACGTCCTCTACGACTCTCACTTATGGCAAAAAATGCAGGGAACGCACGATTAAAAAATCTGTGCGTCCGGTTGTGACCAAGGCTTTATATCGGAAAAAGCATTCTTTGACTCATGGCAGAAGATGGCCTAAGTGACAGGCCTGCAATTTGTGATCTTATCAAGAGGTCAACACAGGGAAATCAGAGAAGTTGGGCTGAGACGTGCTGCCAGATAATAATCTTCATGTAGAGAGGTGTCTGTGGTGTGGACCTGCAGGCACGAAGTCCTCTACAGCAGTGGTTCTCAACTGGTGGGTCGCGACCCAAAAGTGGGTCGTGGACCCATCCTGAGTGGGTCACGGACAGCTGGTTAAAAAATACATGAACAAGAGCACTCAGAGAGCGCAGCACCTCCGCCAGGCCAAGGCAACTCTGTGCATGAGTTATTTTTGCTGGCTGATGTAGGGTATTGCTGCATTTCACCGCCAGGTGGCAGCAATACCCAAAAGCACGGCGGTTAGAAATCCGGCCCATTGGAAAGACTTGAAATCTTGAACTTTGGCGTATATTTCAGCTGTACTTTGGCATAGATATGCTATTTAATCACTTGTTCCTCTTGTGCTACTCTAACATCCTGCAAAGTTTGGTTAAAATCTATGTAGCCGTTTTTGAGATATCCTGCTAACAGACAAGCAAACAAACCAACCAACGCCGGCAAAAACATACACCTCCTTGGCAATAGATAATAATAATAAGGTGAATAATGTTTAATGTGCGTCTGAACCTGGAGCCATGGTAACCATCATTTGATTGACGTTCACTTTAAGTGTTGTGTTGAGGTTCTGGAGAGTCGAGGGGAGTTGAGCGGAAGAGGAAGAAGCGAGCAGAGTTGAGCTCACAAGTGACGATAGGAGTTTGAACTTGAAGCAAGAGTTTGTGTGAAATGGAGGGGTTTTTTTTGCGTATTCGAGATGTATCATAATACATCTGGCCTGTGGTGGGCAGTAATACGCTGAGCGTATAATGCAGAGCGATTCATAGACGTGAAATATTTAGTTTTGTGGCCTTATTTATTTTGTGCAGTTTTGTTATTTTAGTTTTTTCACTTTTATACATGCAGTTGTCATGTTCCTCCTCATTTTGAGCTCTGAATGCAGAAATATTCATATAAGTTAAATATTTAGTGTTGTGGCCTTATATATTTTGTGCAGTTTTGGTATTTTATTGCATTTTATTCACTAATGCAGTTTTCATGTCCCTCATTTTCTTAATGAGCTCTGAAATGCTCTTTGCACATATAAATAAATTTGTATGTATATTTTGAAAGGATTGCGTATGTGTTTTCAAAGGCTGTTTCTGAAAAATATATTTGCTTGGTTTAGATTCTATAAAAGTGGGTCGCTACGTAATGACCATGGGAAAATGTGGGTCCCAATGTGAGACCAGTTGAGAACCCCTGCTCTACAGTACTGTGTTACAACCACCTAGATTTGCTCATTACATTTGTACAACAACACTTCAACAAGGAGGTAGAACTCATTTGTTAAATCAGCTGGCTGAGCAAATGAGTAGAAGTTATATAGGGCAGGAATTTTACTTCTGACTCCTGGAATGTACACCTTTGACCACAGCCAGACACTAGCTCTGTCTGATTTATATGTGCCATTTCTAGTTTAGGGAAGGTAAACCGAACTGAAGCAATGCAAATATTTCAGAAAGGTTCTAAGCCATTGATATTTTAAATAAGTTGTAATGCCTTTATTGAGCAAAAAGGGCTGTCAGATCAGTCTAGGCTAGGTAGTACTATGGCCTGATCAAGGAATATGTTTGCTTATTCATGTCCAAGTATATACTACAAAACATGTTTTTTTTATCAACGCAACAAAGCTGTACAACATTGATTTTGATATGAATTCATCATTGTGTGATATTTGTGCAATGTAAAATCATGGGAATATCCATACATGACTCGTATTCCTTTTTTAATTTTTCTTGTCTTGTTCTGGAAATGTTATTTCAAGTCCAATAGCCATTGTAAAATCATTGCTGCTTATAATTTTTCTATGAATTATCTCAATAACAGATATTTTCCCCAGTAATGTTTCTGCTACGTCTGAAATTATTATAGGGTCATAGGGTCATGAATATCAATCACACCCCTTCCCCATGCTCCAGAGCTATGACCTGATTTCAGAAAAATTGAGTTATTGCATTTAAAAGTATTAACTTTAACTTGGCGTTAAAGTGGTAATCCATAAGATTTGAATTGGCTTGTTTATATTGACATCTTTGGCAGTAAGCTGTAATTGCAGGTGCGCTTCTGGACCTCATTTCCCATAACTCTAGTCGAGACCCAACAGTGTCACCTGTATGACGTTGGTAAATTGACGGCTCTTACCAGTTCCACGCCTCCTCAATTCTCATGCAGAAGGGAAAGATGCTCTTTGACACGGCAATTGAACTGAATAAAAGTAAAAATTATGTGACATTATTCATCCATTAGCGTCATCTCATTCCAGTAACATGTTAGGCTATTATGATGAATTGATTAACTTAAAGGGCTGCCAACTCTCACGCATTCGCCGTGAGAATTTGTGCTTCATTTACGTTCCCGTGCTGTAGTCAGTAATTATTCAATCAACGAAATGCACGTGTTTCATGATCTTTCAAATTGTTTAAATGAATTAAGACCATTTGAAACATTTTTATGCAATTCCACTGCTTCCAACCCCTGAGTGAAGAAACGCGTGCAAATTCCAGAATCATAACTGTTCTCATATTACTAGTGGCGAAATCCACCGTAATACATGTGAAACTGATAAATGTCAATGCACAAGGACTTCAATTCCACCTGAGAATCTCTACAAAAGGTCTGATAGAATAATTTCTGACTACAACACGGGAACGTGAATATGTCATTTATATGTGAAAGTTGAGAGCCCTGTGTAAATAATGAAAATGGTAGTTGGTTAACAGGTAACGTTATAACTTTTTTTTTTTAAATAAAAATAATTTGTCGAGGCGGTTAACATAGCTTTTTTTCCCGTTTGCTTCCTGAAATTACTTTATTGAGGCTACTACTGAAACTAAAATTATAGAGACTCAGCTAACGTTAGTTTCTACTGTGCACAGTATAGCTACGCAGTATGGTATTTGCCATTGCCATTAGGTAGACGTCAGAAGGGATCCAGTAGCGGTACTTTCCGCTTCATGGACGGCTGCATTTTTAACGGTCCTCCCTTGAGTCCATCCGTAAAACTGACATATAGTGTAAGGGACAAGTTAGATTTATGGTCAAGGGATAGAGCCAAGGTTCAGGTTAGGGAAAGTACCGCTACTGGATCCCTTCTGACCTCCACCTTGCCATTGCTTCGCCCGGGGTTCCTTACTTCCTTCAAGCTAGCTTGCAGCTCCTCCTACCTTCTGGACAGACCAAACACTGCTTACTGACGTAAAAAGCGTCACTAGATGTGCGCCTGTATTTGAATATAGCGCGGGAATGTCACCACAGACACACTAATTGCTTTACCTGACAAAGAATGAAATACATCATTAGTGAGTCATAGGCCCAATCACCGTTGTTTTATCCCCCCTCTCTGATAGACACTGACTTAAAGGGATAGTTCACTTTTTTTGAAGTGGGGTTGTATGAGCTAAAAATTGCCACTACTTACATTAGATGCAGTAGAAAGCTCTCTGATCTCCTCCAGGTAGCCGCACCAGGGCATAGTGCTGGGTGGAAATTTAGGCGATACACTGTTGTGAACGGAAACACAGAAACAGCGTATTTTCGCAGCCTAAAAGAGGTCCTACCTGAAAATAATACACCATTTCAATTGTACGCTATGTTAAAAAAAATTACAGCACTTTAGCTGCTCAGAAAAAAACAGTTGCTCTTGAACTAACCAACTGACGTATTCCTGCGCGAGGTGCAGTGTAGTTCACTGCGCGCTGTAGTGATCAGCTGTTTGGGTCACAGTAAAGCTGCTTGCACAAACGCGTGTATTCACGTCTTCGCATTTACTTTGAATGTAATCTGTGTGCGAAAAATTCGTTTCGCGTGCAGTGTGCAAGCGGCTTAACTGCGGTTGCGAGGTCCCACGGCCGTTTAACTTGTGCAAATAATAGCGATCAGCTGTTTGGGTCAGACTCTGAGCGGTTTGCGGCAGAGCCGGATTTTCAATGGCATAGAATCACGTCTCAAATTTAAAAAAAAAAAAAAAAAAAAACCCTACAATAACCAGCACAGCAGATACACAGTGTGTGGCTGCGTAGATCCTATGCGATATCAATTTGTGCTGCAATGTTACATTAAGACTTTTTCACAGGTGTGTCACTCTTTTACCTGATGCTTGGGTACAGCAGTGCTCTTCAGCGTGCACCGTTGAGATTTCCCTGAATGTAGAATGAACGAAATCCTCTTTGGAAAAATGAATACTGCAAACACGGAGTTCTTTTAGGGATACGGGTGGCGTATCAATATCCGTGTTGAGGGAACTAGCCACAGCTACAAGTCCAATATTCCGCAGAGGAATGCGGTGGAAGCTGTAAGTGCACCCGCAACCGCAGTTAAGCCGCTTGCACACTGGACGCGAAACGAATTTTTCGCACACAGATTACATTCAAAGTAAATGCGAAGACGTGAATACACGCGTTTGTGCAAGCAGCTTTACTGTGACCCAAACAGCTGATCGCTACAGCGCGCAGTGAACTACGATGCGCCTCGTGCAGGAATACGTCAGTTGGTTAGTTCAAGAGCAACTGTTTTTTTCCGAGCAGCTAAAGTGCTGTAATTTTTTTAAATATAGCGTACAATTGAAATGGTGTATTATTTTCAGGTAGGACCTCTTTTAGGCCGCGAAAATACGCTGTTTCTGTGTTTCCGTTCACAACAGTGTATCGCCTAAATTTCCACCCAGCACTATGCCCTGGTACAGACAGTAACGAGACGGAAATCTTATGGATTACCACTTTAAAGGAAATATTACAGAGTTGCCACAATCAATATCTTTTCCCTCTATGCATGAGGAATTTTGAAGGCAAATGTGACACTAAAGCTATTCAAGTTATTGTAATTTTTAAAACTCACAAGTTTTTCCTGGTGGTGGTGCCACAGTAGAAGTCACAGGGTGACCTCACTGTCTTTCTATATGCACCAGAAACAATCACAGGATGAGTGACTTGATTCCCAGCGAAACTGTTTCAGTTGTTGCATTTGGAAATGTAAAGTTTGACCTGGTGATGGTGCTACAGGAAATTTTGTAGGGTCACATAAAAGCATTAAGCTTCTGTGCATCAGGAATGAACACAAGACATTTCATATGGTTCCCATATAAACTGTCAAGTTATTGTAATTTTCAAAATTAAAAGTTTAGCCTGGTTGTGGCGCTAGTATATTACAAATCATAGGGTGACAAAAAATTATTACATGCCTTCTTCCTGTAACAGAAACAATCAGAAAAAGGGCAACATGATTCTCATCAAACTGTTTGATTTCTTGCTTTTTGAAATCTAAAGTCTGACTTGGTGGTAGTGTTCCAGGAAAGGTCTTAGGGTCAGACAAAACAATGGGGTTCTTCATCTTTGCACCACGAATGAAAACGACAAACACTGTTCATTATATTGCGTTGAGGGATCAGCGGCAATGGCAGTGGAGGCAAATCCGTAATGTCCCTGAACACTTTGCTTCCGGTATATAACAACTATTGATTTTGAAAAATCAATTAAATTCATGTAATGAAACATCACATAACATGCTATTGTATTTCTTTCAACACAATACAATTGATAATTTACAAATCACTGCTTTCAATTTTAAATTTAAATTAACATACTATCCCAAATTTAAATGATTTGGGATTGCACAATTTGGGACCTTTAACATTCTAGTCTATCTGTGCGGCTGCATGCAAAAAATTCTAATCACTTCGGTGAACGTGATTAATGTGCTGTGTTCATTGCTTAGTGAACTGAAATAATCAAAAAGTTATTTCCATTGTTTTTGAGTCTATGCAACACAAGCGTGTATCGACCTCTGTTTCATTCCTGCTCTCACTGTTATCCCCACACCGAATCTACAGCCTGTCTGTGTACAATACTCCATGTGGATGTCATTCATGTCCAGATTTTTGTCCCCGCCAAAAAAATTTCGGAAGGGGACTGTGAAATGAGCAGCGTGTGTATCTGTCAGCCCATTCGTATGTACTTTCGCCCATCCGTCCACAAAAAAATGTGAACTCTACAAAATTGATCAGTCTATCCACATACTTCACTGCATTTTTGTGAAACCTTGATGCAATGATCCTTGGGACAAGTCACACACGTTCCCTCTACTGGTGGCGGGTCAAAGGTCACCTAGGAGCCATTTGGGGTCATTGATCCAAAATGGTCAGAAGGTCACTGTATCCAACTACTTCAGTGAATTTTCATGGTACTTGGACACAATCATTGTTGGGTCAAATTACACGTGACCCCAACAGTTGTGGCGTCAAAGTTTATGTAGGGGTCATTGATGCAAAACCTTCATCATTGGTCACTGTATCCACATACTTCAGTGGATTTTCATGAAACTTGGTTGAAATGATCCTTGGGTCAAGTCACACGTATGCCCCCTACAGGTGGGGGTCAAAGGTCATCCACCCTATTCGACGGGGACATATTTTACGCATCGCGTAAATCCAAGTTCGCCTTGTTTTTTTCCATTGCACTTAAGTCATTGATGTTGTTTTTATAGTACCAGTTTGAAAAAACAAAAAGTATCATCTCTTGCTGCTTGGACTATGATATCAGATGAATCCCCTGCAGCAATATTTCATAAGTGCTCAGGCTGTTGTCAGAAGGTGCGTGCTTCCAGTATTGACAGTCTTTCTGCCGTGCATGAGCAAAACATTATGAAAATGTTTTCAAATGGTTATCATCACTCCAAAACATTATTGCACAATAGGGCATTTTTTTCATGATGCCAATGCACATCTTCCTCACTAGGCTAGTTTGCAATCGAAAACTTGACAGGCGTATGACTCCTGCCAGAGTTATCTTTTTTGATTGGCTGGTGACGAAAACTACAAAGTTTTATCAATTGTTCCTTATTGTTAAGCTTCATCAGAAATGTTTATGTGTCAGTGTGTGTACGTGTATGTGTGTGTATGTGTCTGTGTGTGTATGTATGCATGAGTGTTCACAAGATATTTTTTGCTTCTTTTGCCAAGGCCAGATTTATGATTCTAACATCAAAATAAAAAATGCTGACGTTCTTTTAGAATGCGGTATTCTTTTTGGTAGTACAACAATCTATTGAATAATTTATTTGGGGGTACAATTGAGTGATAATCCACAGTAGAAGTTTGTAAGATTCAAAACCTAATTTGACTGATTGCAAAGGGAGACAGCCAGGGTATGCAAAGCTCTGTGGATGCTGTATTATTATTATTACTATTATTATTGATGGGAGAAATTGATTCAGTGCTGGGATTGCAGTGAGGAAGGTTAGATGGACTTTAAGGATACAGATTTACTGTAAATAAAACTCAAGGAAACATTTGTAATGTTTTTATTGGTTTATTTTTTTAACCCCAGACATGCTGCCATGACTTGCATGTTCAATGGCACAAACTGTTTTAAAAATCTTAATGCAACTTTAGAACTGCATCGCAAAGTATTCTGAACCAAAACATTCCCTCGCCGCTTGAAGTGCAGTAGAGTTAAACAACTGCATTGTACAGAAGACTGGGCTACTTCATTTCAGTGGAATTCATGGAATATTGTTAAACTGGAGCACAAGCACTGCTTTGAGCAAAGGATTAATTTGTGATTGGCAATAATTTATGTTTGGTTTACAAGGCAAGAAATTGAAAAATGGAACCCCCAACATATTACACAAATATTAAGGAAGGTGAAGATGCCATCTGTCCAAGAGGGTTTGTGACTGCATTAGCATGTTGGTGCTTGTGGAGTATCACATGGGTTAACGCAAACTAGACAAACACATTGTTGTTAGGCTCCATTGTGCTCAAAATGCCTGTGATATTCATTCAATATTTACATAAGGTTTTTGTTTGTAAATAAATATGGATATGTTCACTAAACATTATTACTATGTCATGCCTTGATTGTAAATGCCCCATCTTAACAGAATTCAGTTAAACATTCTGTATTTGTCAGTGTATCTTTGGCTGCATTTTTTGCATTTTGTGAGGAGCATCAATGAGACTGCATTAATAATGCCCTCATTTTGCTTTGCTTGTGTTAATTAAGCAATTAAGTGAAGACCTTTAGGCTCACTCAGAGGGTGCAAGTTTGCATTTAAAACCCCATATTTGTTATTCAAGTCAAACTTCACATATTGAGGATTTATGTCCATGCAACAGAGCAGGAGTACTTGATTCACTTTTGGGAAAATATTATGCCTTTTTGGTTTTACTCATAATCTCTTTTCATGTTTGAAATAAATTATAAATGAATTCATCTGGTTTCAAAACTGACATGCTCAAAATGGCTCATTATGTTGTCTGAAACATATAAAAATATCCATTATCTCTAATGTTCTTACTCACAAAATGCAGGGACACACCCTGGACAGCTTGCCAATTCATCATAGGATGCACACACCTTTCACACACACACTCATGCCTATGGCCAATGTATAGTCTCCAGTTAGCCCGACATACATGTATTTGGACTGTGCGAGGAAACCCAAGTAAACACAGGGAGAACATGCAAACTCCACACAGAAAGGCTCCGGCTGGATTTAAACCCACAACTTTCTTGCTGTGAGGTGGCAGTGCTTCTCAGATTAAATAACATTTCCATCACTGTAGATCACCATCCCACAAATATGCATGTCATCTTTTCTTTCTTCCTTTATTGTACTGGTTTATCTCACTCACACCCAGAAATTGATACATCTGTATTTATTGTACTGTTTTTATGCTGTTCAGTCAACCTTTATTTATGGCATGATTTGCTTATAAAGTCGAATAATTTAGCAAAGCGGACAAACAAAATTTAAAATGCGATCATTAATATAATTAATAAAATATGGCAAAGCTCCTATGTAAATACTGTGTATGTCTATTTCAACAGAATTATCACCACATGTTCCAATCATTCTCACTCCATCGCTCCATAAATAAAAAGTGATTAACATGTTGAACATTGAAATAAAAAGAATTTCATTAAAACTCTGAAGGTCCCGCTGATCACAGTCTAATTATATCGAAGAGTAATTACACAGCAATTATATCCCTCTGTTCTGTCTGAATCGAGCACATTCATAATAGAGGGTACATATGGGTTGATTAAAATTAGACATTAGATCACTAGAATGAGGAAGTGCTATAAAGTGTAATAATCAGCCTACTCTCCACTCCTTGGAAAATTTTAATCAGTTTAATTTTGTTTGATTGAATTTGCCTGTAAATTGGAACAGTCAGTAGCAGACATTCCCCCTTTTCTCACTTTTTCACCACCAAATAGGAAAATGAGCTTTTGTTCTTCTATAAGTGTGTTGAAACCCTGAAGTCAGGTTAGCCTCAGTAATTGGACTACATTCTGAGAATTTGCTCAAATAATTAAAATGTAGTGTTTGGAAAAAACTAAGCTTGGCCATATATTCAATTTATTTGCAAAATGGACAGTATGTCTGGGAAAACTCAACTCGATGCAGGTTTGACCTTAAGGGGCAAAGGCTATAAATTATTCAGCCAGGTATTTGCCCTGATTTTTATAATTAGATAACATTTTTCAAACTTATACTGAAGTCTACTCTAAATGTTGAACACCGTGCAAACAATTACCATAAATGACCAAATATTGTTCAGGCAGAGGGAGTAATTATAACGTGCTAATGTTTAAAGTATACTAGCCCAATTGCTATTTTAACCCCTTTGCACAGAAACCAAATATGGCTATTAATGCGTTACCCAATTTAAGGCTTAATAACTCAAGATCTGAGCTTCACGGGGATGACTGAAATGAAACAGGATACTTGAAGCATTTAGAATTACATCATATCTCAGTTTCTTTTCATAATTTTAGTTCAGAGTAAGGCCCACAAACACATCAAACCTTCATGAAAATTCAGCAATGAAATTATTTTAAAAAAATATTACGGAGAATTTAAAGGATCCATTACCTGGAAAACACATTTTTCCTAGTTATTGCATGTATACATTAGTCATCCCTCACTCTAACAAAATCTGAGATGTTTTAGAGTTAAAGCAGTTTCCTTCCTTCCTTTTTTCCTCATCAACTCTGTAGGCATGAAAAATGGAGACTTCAGTTTGGACATACTGATGATGTGTACGTGCGCGGGGGAGGAGTCGAGGTGTGGCCAGGGAGTAGCTAACCGCACCTACTGTTTTCTGCAAACACGCCAAAGAGAAATGTCAGAGAAGACAAGAGCTACAGGTTCTAGTGTACACAAATGCTCTGTTGTTGGCTGCCAAAATCCTCATAAAAACATTTTTAACATTCCATTGGGCGATGAATTGCAGAGGAACAAGTGGATTGCATTTATTTTTGCCGACATTGTTCCGACGGCCCCTGCCACAAACCTATTCGTGAGTGCTCAGCATTTCATGTCGGACTCTTTCTCCAACTTTGGCCAGTGCAAAGCTGGCTTAGCTAAAAACCTGCACCTCCAGAAAGGTGTTGTTCCAACAATACGAAACCCGACACTTCAATATTGTCTGTAAATGTCAACTTTAGCATTAACTGACTACTTTGTTCCCCCAACTTCAATGTTATCATTACTTTACTGTAAACTATTGCATGGAGTGTGGTGTAGTTCAAGAGAAACTTGGCAGTATACCCAGTACGTAAACATTACTCACACCCCGAGGGTTCACTCGGCATGCCGTATTTCCAAGGCTGTAGCGGCCTCAATTTCAGCTAAGGTGAAGACACATCATATGAAACTAGACAACCTAAGGAATCCATAGATGCCAAAAAACGCTATGCTATGATGTCGGTAAGCAGGCGAAATAACGCTCCAAACATACTCTAAATTTCTGCTAGCAAAAAGCTAACGTTAGCTAGCCAAGTTCATTTAGGCCAGCATTAACCGTGCACATTCTGTTAAATTGTTGATGGATTATTGTATATTGTTATCTTTTTATGCTGTCCAAATGCAGCCTGTTACTCTTGATTATATGATCATGGAACTTACATGTACTAACGTTAGGTTGCATGTAACATATATATTCCCCTTGTTTTTAGGCTAGTACATCTCACGCAGGGCTCAGTGCATCGCACTCAGATGGCAACACATCACAGCCACCCAGAATGGTCGATAGATTCAGCCATGGTGAGGTCACATGTTGTGTTACTATGCACGCGTTGCTATAGCTGTGTTTTCAAGCCACTCCTCCCTCCTCCCACCCTCTTCCCTCGCACCACCCCCTCCGCCCAGCCATGCCTCTATCTTCCGGCCAAGTCAAAATCTCGAAATTTTCTCGCGAGAGCGAGATGGGCCCGATAAAATGGGCAAAATAAATGTGAATGTTGCGTAATTTTTGCAAAGTCCCACAAAACATTATGTTTTAGACCCAAATCACTTATTTTTAAAGGGTGCAAATACCAGGTAATGGACCCTTTAAAAATGGCTGGGAGTAAAAACAATACATTTCTAGGATCATAAACTTCTTGACTACAGGTGTACCAAATCTGACAGTGCTTTTCAAAATGATCTACTCTCTATTAGCCAAATAAGCTAGCTCTCCCAGTGGCTCCCCCTGCTGTCAGAGCCTTCAAAATATCACACTGTCAAATCATAAACTAATCCTATGTTTAACACTAATCAACTTTCCACTCATGAAATTCAATATGACTTTCTGGCAGAATTTAGTATGAATTTATCAATATAGGCATGGATGGACATTAATAGTCACCAGTAGAGCCGCCGGATAGCTTACTCGGTTAAAGCATCGCATTGCGAAGCAGAAGTGAGTATCACGGCGCGGGTTCGAGCCCCGGTCGTACCAACCGGCAGTGGTCGGCAGCTTTTTCAAAAGTAGCGCGCAATTGGCCAATGCGCTACAGGGATGCAAATTGGGAAGGGTCTGCCGGGAAGGGTAATGTAAGTTGCTTTGTTCGTTCCTTAGGCGCCTCCTGTTGGCCAGACGGGCACTCGTCAGGAAGATTCTAAGCTTGTTCATGTTCGGGTATCCTCTGCCCTTGTTCTGAACTTGCGAGGATTCGACCAATGAGTGTATAAGAAGGGGTGGCTGACAGACGCGTGCTTTGGAGGAGAGCCGCGAGCTGTCTTTAGTCTCCTGAGTTGGCAACAGGGGGTCACATATGTGAAAGCCTTGTACATAGTTCCCCAATTGGACATTCCAGATTCATGTGGGATTGGAGATGCCAAATTAAAAAATAGTTAAATAAATAAATGAAAAATAGTCACCAGTAACCTCTCCAAACTGGAAACATGCCCTTTCTCCATGATAAAGTTCAGAGTTTTATCCATTTTTCTACAAAGCTGCATCAGTAAGTACGCATACTCATTAAAGGAACTGCTTATTTTACGGTCAGAACATTCACTCTGAGATGGAAAGCTTACTGTGTCCAATTCTGATCATTTGGGTGATCGCAAGCTTGTATGAATGCTTTTCACACCCAATAAGGAGGAAGTATAACTCACTAACAGTAAAATTTGAAATAAACCTTTTTTTAACAAAACAGACATTCAAGCATCAAAAAAAGCAAGCAATATGGTACCCTAGATTGAACAGAGTTGTCGGTGCAACGAACGAAGCAGGGGACTTACCGAAGTCTTCGACTGTTCGCATTTTAAACAAGCGAAAATCCAAGGCATTTTATTTTGTTGAATGCAGTATAAATTCTAAAACAGATCACCACATAAAGCAAAATGTCAGCACATGCAGTGTTATTAGCAAAGTTTAACAGCTACTCTTGTCAGCCAATGTGGCAAACTACCTCTGTGATCACGGTGGTAAACCGAAAAAAGAAATAGCTGGCTAGTTAGCTTGCTGGCTAGAGGTTAGATAGAGCTATTCAATTCAAAGTCTGTTCTACTCACACTGCAAGAGGAAAAACTCTCCACCATTGAAGTTCTCCTCCAAGGAATCAATGCTGTCAGCCCTCCAGTCTGTTCCATTGAGAATAACTGCAATTTTCCATCTCCGAATCGCATTTCCATTCCGCAAATATAACCTCCAAGGTTGGTTCTGGAAGTCTTTTTTTTTTCCCATGCAATCATGTCCTTTTCAGCTGCACAAAGTTGAGACAATACAATCTTTATTGCTGTTGTGTAAGTGTTTAAGTACTTTTAGGGTCCAATCAATGCCTTTCAATTACTGAGGAAAGCTTACACTGTCTGGAATTTGATTAAAAAAAAGTGTCAATCAATAGGTAATTTCCGGGAACATTTCACGTGGGCGTGAACTATAACTGAGCTTTATGCAGATAAGCCTGAGAAAACATTAGAGAGACTGGACATCAATGAGGCATGAGGTTGTGAGGAACAACAGAATTTGTCGCAGGGTGACTCTACGCGTAATTCAATGGTAGGGAATCATAAGTTTCTAATATCTGATTTCTACAATTGATTGTGGAATCATACAGTATCAATACTATGTTGAATTTTTGCTTCAAAAACTGATTTTTTTTTTCACTACTCAGTTGAGATACCTTTGGCCTATTATTGCTAAACTGGTTGCAACAAAGGTCAACAATTTTTTCTGTCACAAGAAATAATTTTTATTAACTGCTAGATAGTTTCTATGGGCAAGTATATTAGGCAGTTTGCACATCAGGCTTGGCTGAGGAGTTTAATTCAGACAGTTCCTGGGAAACAGGGATGGGACTTAATTCGTCCATATTCTAAATCGATAACAGGCTGGGCTTTCTCTTGAATATTGAAAAAATGGTTTGGGTGCCATCTATTGATAGAATAGTTTAACTGCGTGCATAAATAGAGCAGCCCCATGTCCTCTGGCGTCTACATCTGCACAAAAGGGTGAATATTAATGCACAGTAAATGGCTGTAAAATTATATATTTTTTGAATTAACTTGTTTTTTGATCAAACACTGCTTTTTGATCAATTAACTATTCCTGTATTCAGTCAATCTACTACATGAATTGATATAAATAAATGTTAACTATTTTCTTCCTCAAGTTTTTAAGTTTAGATTAACTGTAGAATAAAATGGGTTTCAATACATAATTATTGTGAATATACCAACAGTCCATAATATCCATAATTGCGTTGCACCAACAATGTGTGTCAGTAGCTGAGATCTGTTAATGTTTATTTCTGATAGGACCACTTTGTCAAAGAGAATATTTATGGAAGGCACACAAGCATACATTGAGTTTGGTGGCATGTCTCTGTTCTGAGAGATCCCGGCCCGTCCAGCGTGGAACCGAAGGCAGGGAGCTGCAACTAACCCCCCCTCTATAGAACAGAGCCTACAGCAACAATGACCTCAAAAAGAAGAGGCATTGTTATTGAACAGCAGTTTAGTCATGAAAGAACAGGGTTACAGAATGCAAAAATAGACGGGAGGAGCTGGGGAGGAGAAGGGTTTTTAAGTGTCCGTGCTGAGGAGCCGCTTCTCAGAATGAGAGCTTAAGTAAACCAGCATATTATCGATCAGGCAATCATGTGACAGCAAATCAGATGACATTCGTGAGCACTCAGGTGATTCTCCAGCGCGAGAAGTGGCTCCTGTATGTTAGCAAGCTTGACTCCGTGGCCTATCAGAATTTACGTCAAAGCTCCATGTTATGGTTAATTTGTTTATTTAGTGCATTTTCTTGTTTATTTGGTGTCAGATTATCAATTTAGTTTATTCGCTTAGCATTTCCATTCTCTGTCTCAGCTCACTCGTGCCTCAGTTTTCTCCCTCGCACAACCAGGGTTTCTCACATGCACTCTTTTTTTTTTTAAAGATTATTTTTTTGGGAATTTTTTCCTTTATTTGACAGTTATACAGTGTAGAGAGACAGGAAGGTTGGGGAGAAGAATGGGGGAAGACATGCAACAAATGACCTGAGCCGGAATCGAGCCCAGGTCGTTGCGGGGAGGACACAGCCTTTATGGTATGCGCGCTTAGACCGATGAGCCACCGGGGCACCCCCTTACATGCACTCTTTGTTTTTATTCTATCAGCTGTCACATTCTCCACGTCCTTATTTTGGTTTTCTCCCCGTCACTCTCACGCCCTGCCTTTATTAGTTATTGCTTCTCGTTGCCTTCTTTGTTGCCATTCCTCCCATCTCTAGTTCCCCACACACCTGTTCCTCCTTAACCTTTCTGATTAGCTACCTTTTATATTCACTGCCTGTTCACTCTTTTGTTGCGAGTCTGTTGTCTTTCTGTCACTTACGAGTGTTAATTCCTTTCAAAATTCTCCAGTGTTGACTTTCTTTTCCATGGTTTTTGAGAATGCCCTGCCCTTAGTGTATTATATTTTCCTGGTTTGATTCAGATTGTCTTCCTGCTTTTGATTCTGTCTGCACCCCGGTTCGGCATTGTTACTGATTGGCATTTCTTCTGCACGTCCTATGACGCATAATAATTACTTAATCCTCAACTTCATGATGTGATCCTCAAATGTGTACACAGGGTTTGCAGCAGATAGCAATACCAGTCGTCACACTCAGATGTCACTCTCTCAGGAACTGTCATGCAAGTGTTATGGATATCACAACATGGGCTGGGAAATACTTTGGTGCACCTTTGTCAGTCAATGCCATTTGCCACCTTATCCACAAATGTAACCTACAGCCTTACTATGCAAAGCCAAAACCAGAAGTCAACCCTGCCACAGACTTCTCTGGGCCTAGTGTCATCTGAGATGGACAGTATTCAAGTGAAAATGAGTTTTGTGGTCTGTCATGTCAAATTTCAAATGTTTAATGGAAAAAAAAAAACAGCTACTATATTCTCTGGGCCAAAGATGACAAGGATAACCCAAGCTGTTAACCTTGTCAGGTCTAACAGCGAGTGTCTGTCTTGGTATGGGGGTGTGTCAGCATAAATGGCATGAGTGACTTGCATATCTGTAAGGGCACCATTAATGCAGCAAGGTGTGTACAAATTTTGAAGAATCATTTGCTGCCATCTAGATGCCATCTAGTCGGGATGTCCCTTCTTTTTCCAGCGAGACAATGCCAAACCACATTTTCCACATGCATAGCTGTATAATCCAAGATTGTGGGTGCTAGATTTGCCTGCTCAGAGCCCTCACTTGTCTCCAATTAAGAATGTCCCCATACAATTGCGTAGCTAAAGGCGCACACAATGGAGGATTGGGGGAAGGTTTTTTCTGGATAGACTTGACTGGTGTTTTCGGAGCCCAAGTGCCTTGTTAGTGTCATTAAAATACTTGGCGATGTTACTCAGTAGTAAACAGGTAACTGTGCCAACTTTTTGGTTTGGGCTGCAATCATTGCGATTGTGCATTTTCAATAAGCAATTAAATTTACATGCAAGCACATCAAAAATCATGTGCTGTTTAAATATGGTTGAGGGTGAATGGACTTCTCAAGTCAGTCCTTTTTGATTTTATTTGCATTTTCTATGATGTACCAACTTATTAGTAAATGGAGTTGTATGTCTGGCAGGATATTTTAGTTCTCAATGTGCATTTATCATTAAACCACAGGGGTCTATACCTCAGAGCCATTTTCAGCATTTGATTATAAGAACCAGTCTGTGAATATATAATTTCCTTTCTGTTCATTGATCATATTATTCCTTATTCAAAAACATGGTTTCCTGAGCATAAGACTGTACTTTTTATCTCAATAAATTTCTGTAGGGGCTTTAGAAACTAGCTGGTTCAGTTTGTAACATTTTCTCATTGTTGGAAAGAAATTGAACACTCATTTACAAACAGGGGTGAAATCTGACACCAGCAATTCCCAAATCACATGCATGTTCAACAAGGCAATCAGAGATGGCAGACTTCACCCCATTCACACAAATATTGGCAAGTGCGGAAACACAAACAAACACGCAGAGCCACTAGATGGCAGACTTCACCCATTCACACAAATATTAGCACGTGCAGAAACACAAACAGACAGACAAACAAACAAACAAACGCACAGAGCCGCCAAAGACAGTACCTCCATGGGGTGAAGTAATGAAATACAAAAGGAGAGCAGCAATTAGATGCTTGCTATTTTAGAGACTGATCCAAGTAGCATACTGTTGGAGGAGACTGCACTTTTCAGGCAATGTGTTTAGAATTGTTCTGCCTGCCTCCTTATATGTCCTACTATGAGACAATGGGCTCTAATTTCTTGGTGCAGCGCAGGGTGGCGCAGCCCACGCAGTGGTAATTTTGTCCGGTGCAGCACCGTGCGCAGCCACTTTGGCAATTTGGTAGACGGACGTGCGCCGAGATGGGTGTGGCGGCGTAGAAGGGGGAGGTGTCACATATTCATCAAGACGCAGTGACAATTTCGTAGCAAAAGTCTCTGCCAAAACTGCGCAGAAAGCTCGCCAGCTCCAACCTGGTTTACTTTCTGTGCAGTGGTAATTTGGCTGACCGGCGCATAGTGCCCACACGTCTCCGAAACCTCACAGGCAGGTTTCCAGAATGTCAGGCACATTTCAGTGCAATAAATAATTACAGCAACCACTATTTAATGTAATTATCCGAATCAGCACGTAAATTATAGTATCTATATCGATTGTCCTGATGTCAGATCAAAGGCGGTTGACACGTGTAATGGAAACTCGACCTGACAGCCCTCAGAGTGTCAGTGCATTCTCTGTGGCATGTTGCGTGCTACACAACATAGCTGTACGCCATGGATGTCACTTTGACCTCACGCTGAAGATATTACAGGACTTCAGACAGAGAGAGGCTGAACTGTATGTGCCGTAGCAGCAGGGAGAGCAGCAGCGCGCACGGGAGAGGAGAGACCACCTGTCTGCACAGCTCTGTCCTTAACACTTGAACCGCGGCACTGACGTTAGTAATGCATGGTATTTCATGTCAGTAAAAGATATGAGTCCATCTGTCTGTGACTTTTTCTAAATATGTGTTTTTTATGTTATGTCAAAGTTTTGAACTTCTGTTATAAAACGTGAGTATTGATATTAAATTACTTTGAGCGCCGTAGCCGCTATTTGCAGCAGTGGCTTTGACCGCAAATACCCCTGCGCGGGGCACGAAATTGCAAAATACACCTGGACACACCCCGTTGGCGCGTCGCTTCCCCCATTCGCCGCGCCTGCGCCTGGTCAACGAATTTAGAGCCCATAGTGTCATGATTCTGGGTTTTGGCCATGTCTTTTATTTATTGATTTTGTTTATTGTACATCCTGGTTTTTCTGTTCATGCCATTTCTGTATTCATTGCACTGTGGTCACCCCTGTCTTGTGATCAGTATGGTACATTCCGTCCTCCCAGTCTGCGTGCTCACATGCTTCGGGGGATTTCAGTGGTTTCTGGTGTTTCACATTATTACTTCAAATCTCGTTTACTTCCTTCGCTCTGCTTTCCTTGATTACTAATAATACTAGCATTTATATGTTGTATTATACTTACTAATCTATCTAACCCATGTACATACTACTAACAAATAACGAGCACTTTGGTTAATTTGTAAAGTTGCACTGCTACTAATTACCATTAACGTAATCTCAGCACTCGCCCTGTTCTAGTCTCCGCCCCTTGCTTTACTTTCCTTGTATCTCCCTGTGCCTCCGTGAAATCTCTCGCACGTGCTTAATTGCTATCCTGCACTCCTTGATCTGTGCACGTCAAACTCCTTGACTGGAGCCGTTTATCTGTCATAGGTTGTCTATGTGTGTCCTGTCCATGTCTTGGCGCTTGCCAATTATTGTGTTAAGGACTTCCCCATGTGTATTTCCCTTTGTAAATAGTTCTTATCCAATTCACGTGGCCCTGCATAACATGTGACTTTCCTCTTGTGTATTTAAGGTCGTCACTTGCAGCCTTTACCTTGTCAGAATGTTTATCAATTTTCACTAGTGCAGAGAGCCTCATATGCCTTTTGATTATTGCTTCTAACTACGACACTTTTTGTACGACCTTGTTATTGCCTCGCCCCATCTTGTTCTGGTTTGCTACTTTCTGGATTTTGACCCCTTTTCTGTACGACCACGATTCTTGTTATCGACACCCTGTGCATGATCTACCCTTCTGGATTTTTAACTACTATTTTTGGATTACTGTTTCATGTACCATTACACTTCTGCTTCTCTGGTTTCGACCCCTGCCTGTTTATCGACTTCGTTTTTGGATTTTGACTGTGGCTTGGCAATGGCCTTGCTTGTCCCCAGTTGCGTTAACAGTCAAAAAACGCGTTTCAACGACGAGATCAGACAAAAATGTCAGAAAGCAGTGGAGAGGCGGAAATGCTTTGAGAATGAAGTAAACAGACATTGGAGCCTCAGGCTTTCAAACGCTAAAAAAATTGACCAGCTGTTTGGCACGATGATCCGCAAGCAGTGGCAAGCAGTTTTCATTTGGAGGGGGACATGGAAAGCGGTAAGACAGACTTTAAGTTAATAGGCTATCGGAAGTATGTATTCGGTTAAAATGTGCTTGAGGTTACAGAAGGCCCCCACTGATGGACCAGCTGTTCATAACCTTCCATTTTATGCATATTGATTTTTTGTTTTACGGTGGCATAAATAAAAAAAATAAAATAAAATTTGTCCTGGAATACAGCAAGGAAGACTTTCAAATTTTCCTATGTAAAACCCTGTCTTGACTTTCAGAATCACCTGCCGGTAAACTTGCAACCAGCAAGTACTGCGGTTCTGAAGCTAGTGAGCTATTCTATGCCCTGTTGAGTCAGTGTAAGATATGTAACGTTATTTAAAAAGGTTATGTATGAATCAATCCAAATAGTGCAATGGTCTTATTGAAAAATTATACATGGCCCCAAAGTCACATTTCTTTTTCACATTCATTCATGTAAATATATTATTATTATTATTATTATTATTAATAATATAATAATAACTTCTTCTTTGTCATGGTGGTACAGTGATTAGCACTGCCACCATACAGCAAGAAGTTTGTGGGTTTGATTCCGGCCTGGGGTCTTTCTGTGTGGAGTTCCAGGGCATGTAGGCTACGACTGAGCTTAATTTTAACTTTTGGTAACAGCAAAGTGTGCGCGTATGGCGGGCCGTCACGTCACGATCAGGTTGGGCCGCCGTGGCCGAAAATGCCAGTCGTTTTTTTGTCCCAGTCCAGCCCTGAATGTATCCCTTTCGTGATCTGTCATTTCTTAATATTTTCTTTATAATCACAGGCTTATAAATTGGTCTTGATTATTAAGTAAATAAATTGAGTGATTATTAATCAAGCAACCTTGAATAGTAACACCCTGAAAGCAGTTATGCATTTAAGGCTCAGAGGCTCATGGCACATCATTTAAATATCCCCTAACGCCGGTGTTACTGCGAGGGGGATGTTGGGCTTTGGGAAGTTAAAGTCAATTTGGAAACAATATAAGCAGAGTACATTTTATAAAAAGTTTGAACCATGAAGTGATCTAACCAGAAATAACCTTCTGAGTTCAAATTAAGTAACGGATTATGAAATAGAATTTTAAATTCTGCTAATATCTGACTAAAGCTGTCTTTTTTCCTTTTCTTGCATTTGAAATGTTTCCTCAACCTTTTGCATTATAGTTCATTGTTGGGGCATCATCTGAGTCAGTGGTTCCCACACTCATTTATGGGGGACCCCTGTATGCTGGTTTTTGTTCTAACCGCAATTCCAATCTCAGGATTTGTTAACTTTTTGAAATTGGTTGCTTTTCAGGTTAGAGAGACATTTGATCCTCTTGTATCACATCCTGACATTAATAGCTATGCACTCTATGATGGTTAAAAGCCCAATGTTCTGTTACAGAGGTCTCCAAGCTGAAGCAAGTGTGTGGACCCAAATGTAGGAGAGGGAAAAGCCAGAGAAGCCAGGCTGTGGGTCACTTCTTAATTAAATAAAGATGTAAAGCCAAACAAGAAACTACTGCCCACAGTGCAGGACAAAAAAACTATACAAGAATAAATACAATCGGAAAAACACAATGGAGCCTGAATACAACTAGTGTGAATAAATGGCACAATGCCAGAATCAGAAATAATAAGAAAACAGGCCTGAATCTAAATTCTTAATGAGAACAGACTGGAACTAGGAATGACAACCAAAGGAGATAGAAGAATCAGGATATGATGCTAACTTCACACCCTTTAAATAAGGCTCCACTGCAACCACATGACATGGCCACATCCCACACACAGTTAATTACCACAAACAGTGGCAAAGAGACCAGGTGGAAATGCGGCTATGACGTATTCAAACTGAGTTTATTTAGCAGAAGAGGCAATATTTCTAAGTGACCAAATTAAAAACTGTGATGAATCAGCCTGCTAATTAGGTTTCTGGACACAGGTGTTTCACAAGTTCTTTCCAAATTTTTTTTTTTTTTTTTTTTTTTTTCCAAAACCTAACTCAGAAATATCACCAAACAGGCTTGACTCATAGTTTGCTTAGTGTTGGAATTCTTCATTACCAAATATATGATTAGTTTTAGGGACCACATGTCATCAGTTTAAGCGATTAATCAATCTTCTTGTGAAATTTCACTGCTCGCTCCAGCGCAGCAGCTTTGCTAGCTCTCATGTCATGCGGCTATCTTGTCATATTTGTGGTAGTTGCTATTTTACTGATACAAAATGCACTCGCAAGCATCTTTTATGGCCACCAAACTCTTCTTGACATCAGATCCAGATACGGTGACCAATCCCTTAGCCAGCCTGACTTGATCAACACCAGCAAATTTATTCTATGACCAGAGTCCCCGGCGAGAGCAGACTGTACGTGTTGGGGTAAGAGGAGGCAATCTAATTGTAAAGAAAAGCAGAGTAAGTGAACTGGACTTTAACCAAGTCTGCTTCTGGCCAACATCCCATTCCTGGAAAACAAACTTGAAGAGCCTCAACTAAGACTGCTGTAACTACATGATGACAAATTGGAGGGCTGTGTTTTTGACTTGGTTACAGGAAAGTGTACTGGATTCGGCCATCCAGCTGGACGGACTATCATTATTCCAGTCAGACAGGACCAATGCATCTACAACCTCATTTCTGAAGAAGTTGGTATACTGCGTAAAATTTAAATAAAAACAGAATTCAATGATTTGCAAATCATTTAAACTCTATACTGTATCTAATTTATGACAGAGGAAAGACAACATATCAGATGTTGAAACAGAAATTGTATTGTTTTTTGAAAAATATCTGGTGGAGTCAGGAGTCCTGGAGTCTTTGAAATGGCTTTGTAATCCTTTCCACACAGATAAATCACTTTGTTTCTCATAAGTTCTTGAATTTGCTTATATTGCAGCATCATGTGCTGCTTTTTCACTACTTCACTTAAATGGAAATTTAGGCCGCTATCTTACACCCAGCGCAGTGGGGCGCAAAACTTAGCACAAATATCTTTGCTACTTTATGATCGAAGAAACTACCAATTTCCCGTCCAGCATCCTAACTGCATAAATAGCCAATTACAAAATTGAGCGCCCATGGGCGTGTTGGTCTTAGCAATGTGCGTGACCACACCTCATTTTATCTTGAGACTGCAAAAAGCGATCGCACTATTGACTAACAAAAACCTGGTCTGAAGTCAATGTTCAGTTTTTGATTGCTCATTTCAGGGCGGATAGTCAGACAGTATGAAGCTTCTTTGTAGGCAAGTGCATAACGCACGTGTGCTCTGCTTGTTACACTCTACTCATGCAGGGATGAGCAGCAGGGCCCACTCATGCAACCGATTAAAAGTAAACAAATTGCGATGTGAAAGATTTTGTCAAGATGTTTAAAAAAATGCATGTCAGAATGGTTAGTGTGACCGACGTCTGCACATCAGGGCATGCTGTGATACAGGCTATTTAATTCGTAAGTGAACCAGTTTCATCAATAATTTATAATAATATAATAAAATAATAAAATATTTATTATTTATAATAATAAAATATAATAATAATTTGCGATTTTAACACGTGAGGTTATGCATGCAGGTGTTTGCAAATTCTTCTGGATAAAGCCACGACTTCTATATATTGGCCAGCTCTGTCATTCCTGCTGTTCTCGAGAAGTTCCCTCCTAGAGGGGTGGTTGTTCGGAGACAATTGTTAGCCTATGTATTCATTACATAACACACCGTCTAACACCGTGCGTGGATTTTCCCTCCATCACACAAAACACAAACTGTAACAGAACAAATGTTTGAAGTGCTGAAAATGTGCTGGATAAGTTGTGCATGGAACGACCCATTATCCTCAGTTATCTGAAAAATCAATATTGAATCCGACCTGATTCATTAATACAGTGCCTGCAACCCATCTGCCCCGCTTTTATTTTCAAATACAAACCCCCACATTTCATTTGAAATGTCTTCATTTTTATTTACAGTTCGGCTGAAAAACAAAATGGCCACAAAAAACAACCCTTTCAGTAGCAAGAAAAGCAACCGAGACACTGTCATCATCTAAAATTAATCCAAATTTCATCCATTTATCTGACTTGACCTGCAATCGTCAGCCAATTGGAAGCGGATTCTTTTCACTCCTGTTAGATAGGGGTTACTGTGGCATAATCAAAATAAAATTATTTTCGTCTCTTTCTCGCAGGCCGTTTTAATTTCTGTTGGTTGCTGCTCGCACGTAATTTTTTTTTTTTTTTTACCTGCGACCCTGGATTAATATTGTTTTTTTCGTTTGCCTGTTTTATCCACAAGTTGTAATGTAATGTTAAGTGCAAATGCAGCCCTGGAAATTCACTATGTTGATTTTTAACATCAGGATATAAATGAAACAATTTTGAACAATATTTTAAAATGCTTTTATTACATTTTTGGAGATTACTGTGTTCTGGTTTCCATACTTTAAGTATTGGTTTACTCGCGCGATTCGCAGACCCTATGATCCGCAGCGTACACGTTTTTTTTTTTCCCCCAGCTACTAGGCAAGCACGCTCTTATAATGGCAGCTCGCCAAAGTGCAAGGGCATCTGGCTTTTGAAGGACATGGGAGATGACACTCTGATTGGCTTAATTCGTGTTACGCCCAAAACATGCCCGTGATTAATTAAGAGATTAACTACTACCCCTTTGAACATTGCGCCTTGCATTGCGCCCATAGAACCTGCTGTTAAACTCACAAAAATTGATTTGGACATGCCCTAAATGCACTTGTGCCACGCGCTGCAGACTGTGCGCTAAGATTGTTAAAATAGGGCCCTGAATGTTTAGATTTAACAACACTGGTAGTGATCATGCCTGGGTGTGTCTAGTGAAACTGAAATCAGTTATGTATAAAATTTGTTTACAACCCCAATTCCAAAAAAAATTGGGATGCTGTGCAAATTCTAAATAAAAACAGAATGCAATGATTTGCAAATCTCATAAACTCACATTTTATTCACAATAGAACAGGGACAATGTATCAGTGAGACATTTCACCATTTCATGAAAAATATTAGCTCAGTAATTACTGGGACTATGGGATACATCTTCTGTTTTGGTTGTTTAAGATACACGCTACATCAGAGTAAAAATAATTGTTGCCAGCTGAAACATATTAATCACAGGCTCTAAAGTATTTGCTTATTTAAATCCAAACAACACCTTTTTTTTGGCCTGGAAATGTAATCAAATGTTGTAGTTGTCCCAACTGAATACTGTAATGAAGAAATTGGAGTTGCTCGCAATGGTGTTGTCGGTCATTTGCCTGTCGCAAAAATTCCAAATACTTCAACATATTTTCTGGCAAGCTCTGAAGCAGGATGTTGCGCATCATTTTTTTAAGACCTGTCACACATATCAGCTTGCTTGCAAACCAAAAAAGAAAATTCCATCCGCTCTTCTCTATCTGATACCAGTAATAGGCAAACCTTTTGAGCATGTAATTATTGATTGTGTCAGGCCACTACCGCATTCCATAAAGGGGTTATGAATATTTATCAATATTAATATGTATGGCTTCAGTCATCCCAGAGGCTGTCCCTCTGTGTCTTTCCCTCTGCAAATGCAGTTTCAAAGGTTGTTTTAATATTCCTTCCAGTGTTTATTTTACCAAAGGTACTCCAGAATAATCAAAGGTCAAATTTCACATCTCAAGTGTTTTATCAGGTTATGAAACAGCCCCAGATAAAGCACGACGTATCCAGGGCCTGTCATCCCAAGAGAGAGTTCTGGGGACTTTAAACTTTTAAGCCCTGAGTCTCTGGCTCAAAAATAACATGCCCAAAATGAAATGAGTATATCTCTGCAACTGCTTAGTCCATTTGAATAATCTTGGTATCATAATAAAGGTACCGCCTTGGGGATTTTTGTCATGGTGTAAAAATCATTATATATGTCACTGAGTCAGAGTAAATGAAGATGGAACACAGCATAAATGAGAGATCACATTTTTGTCTAATTTTTTAAAACTTTTTATCCCTTTTGAAATTATTTAGTTGCAGTCTGAAACCTTTAAAAAAATTCAGCACAGAATCTCACCATTATCTGTGCCAAAGCTTATTTTAATCAAGTAAATCAGAGCAAAATTGGAGAGGTTTTAGTTTGGGAATGTATAGGTGGCATCCTAAAATTGACACAGCAACACGTCAACTGTATAATTAATTCATGCAGTATTTTATAGGACAATGTTATTCTGAAGCATAACTTTCATCAAGATGGATTTTGGTGGAAAAGAAATAGGCATGAATGAATCTGTCACTGCATGATAAGAAATTGTGTTATAATCCAAAAATATGAAATCAATAATGCAAATTATATGGAAAAGTCATGAAAACAGCAGTCAGTAACGTCTTACCTTTCGGGAGAATGGCCAATTGCTGAACGAGGATCAAGAGTAAGGATGGATTCAGATGATGTTTTTCATAATTCCCTTGTCACGTGACAGTCGTTGCTGTACACAAAATTGTGGACACGAAAGGTATGGTCGCAGAAAACAGCAGACTCACAGCAGCACACAGGAAAACTTTCATTAGGACATGAAAAATCAATATATTGATGCGTATAATCAATGAATAAAAATCAAAGTTTGTCTTCGGTAACGGTTGTGATTTACCGGATGCCACATGATTTTTAGTATTTGAGTTAATATTTTTCAAAATCAATGGAAATTAGCGGTCAAGAAGTTGATTTATCAGCATAAGGAAAGTCAGTGCCTGTCGTTAGCACAGCGGAACGTCGGGCAATGACTGTAACCCGATAATTTCAGTCAGATATCGTTCTGTGTTCTGACCAGAAAAATTTTGCAACAAAGTGAAATCTATTTACAGGACTATGAGTATATGACTTACGGGCAAATGCACATGATACTTACTAATTTTAATTTCCCACATCCTTTTTAATAAAAACAAATTTTTGATATCACATTTTGGTATCCTTATTTTAGCCAAAATCATTTTAATTAATTTAATTTTAAAAACCTCCTTGGGTTCAAGTGGTAGTTTTATCCTCATGTGTGCTAAACAAAATAAACATGAATTAAAAGCATCAATCATTATCTGCTGATGATAAAACAATGAAGAACAAATATCTCTGCAATCTCTCCAGTATTGTGAAAAGACACAAGCACGCACGCATGAACGCGCGTGCACACACACACACGCGCGCGCACGCGCACACACACACACACACACACACACACACACATGTAATGCTGTTAAATGCTTTAAATTGTACAGTGCATTGCATGTGCAAACATAATCCATCATATTAAAGCGAGAGCTTTCCCATAACTGATTAACATTCCTCGTAGGTTCTCATCTTCTGTGCACCCACATTGCACTTATCATGTAAGATGTGGGCCATTGAAACAGTACACAAAATGGCACTCATAGTGTTGAAGCTAGGGCAAGACTGCAGTTATAATTTGCATCCCCCTCACACAAAGAAAATATGCACATTTAAAAACTGCAGATTTTTCCTCCACTTACCATCAGATCCCACCACCATTTTGTTATCATTATTTATGTGGTACATGCCTAAAGGGAACGTTAAAAAAGCAAGGAAAATGATATGATTACTCTGTATTTATTTGCAAACAGCGATGCCAGCTGGAATTCAGTCAAGTTATACTACCATGGAGATACAGCACATGCATTAAAAAGTGGTCTGGATGAGTCAGGACTCGGACACCAGTAGCCTGGTGTAGGTTTGCGTCGATCTGATTTGCTGTTTGAGCAATTTGCAATTGTTCAGATTGCAATTTCTGGGTACGAATAAACCTATCCTAGGCTCTTGTTGTTGAACGTGGACGCCCTGAACGGCGTCGATCATCAACATTATGGGTTTGCTGATACCTGCTCCATAACCTGCTGATCACAGACTGGGAAACATTGAAGAAATTGGCAACCTCAGACTGACGACTGCCAGTTTCAAGCATACCAATTGCTCTTAGACGTTCAGCATGTTGGAGACGTTGCATTGCCAAAAAACCATTAAAAGCTTGTCTCAGATAAACAAAATCAAAAATCATTATAGTCAGAGGCTATCAGAATGAAAGAAGTCTCGATCACAAGGGAGTAGATGACCTTTCTCGAAAGTGTCAAATTCAAATATGCACCCTGCCCACGTGTTCAGGATTTCCACATGCTGCACGTGCACACCGCTGGCTGAGTTTTGGTGCTCAGTTTTAGAGCAGTTCATGTTATCTTCATTGCAATTGGTTGTTGTATGGAATACACAATCATTGTTTTGTAATTGACCTTCATATTCCAATATCTACTTTTTTTGAAGAGTATATAATTTGGCCCTCTTCAAAGTCGCTGAGGTTCCATTTCTCCCACATTTAACATGTCAGCTACAAAACCTGAGTGTACCTTGAAATGCACCACTGTTATGAAATAATTACCTGCGAGTGGTTTTACTGTTTTGGCTCATCGGTGTATGTATAGTGTTGCATGTCTATGAAATATGCTGTCAGTTTATTCATGCTGTCAAATAACTGATGCGTTTATAAATGTTAATATGCATGTGTATATGCGTACACGGGCATTAGAGCAAATTAAAATTGGGGAAAAAAAAATGGTGAAGGTGTTCAAAATGTCACATCACCTTTCTTGGTTACGTTTGTCCTGTCTGTTTTTGCCCTCAACTTTCAGCCCCGCATACTTTTCAGGTGTAACTGAACCTTTAAAAAGTCACTTTTGGGACATGAATGTGAAGGGAGTGTCGCTTGTGTAAAGAAATATGCTCTTTACATGTTCCTCCTAGAAAATGAGCATGAAACAGTGGCGGAGCTAGAACTGGGAACTGGGGGGGGGCACAGACATGTCCCTTTATGACAACAATTAGTCCTGACTTGTTCTCAGTCATTTTCATAATTAACAGAAGGTTCACTCCGAGAGCACTCCACACTTAACAGGTGCTGCTTGTTCTCCCCGATTAGCTAAGGCAACAATCATTCATCTGGACGCGTATTTGCTGTATTTAAATCAACGTTATTCAAAATTGCATACCTGTCGACTCTCACACAAATAGCTTGAGCCACACACTTTTTATATCCTTTTTAACTGCCGAGTGCCACTTTTATTTTTTATCAACCCACGCAATACCAAGAGTGAAAGGCGATATTTCATTGGAACGCGGACCAGTTCAATCAACGCGAAGCATAGGCCTATAAATAAGTAAATTATTTTTCTGTACTGAATTTAGCCCATGATTTCATCGCTGTTAGATCACATATGGAGAGAAACCGTGTCTCCAGTTGCCAATTACGATAATTGGAAAATGCGTCAATAAAGGAAAATGTTTGAGAACCCCCCCAATTCCCAGTTCTAGCTCCGACACTGGCATGAAATACACAGATCCCTGCCACAGGTTGGCTGATATTCCAAAACCAAAGTCAGAAAACAGCGGAAAGCATTTTCCAAAAATAGAGGATGGAGGATGGAGGCACATCCTCACAATAAGATTAATCTACTTATTGAATTCTGTTGGAAAATATTCAAGCAATCTGGCCTGGAAACTAAACTCAATGGAGGGAATGGACAGATAGACAGGAGGATGGATGAAAAAGCACATCTACACAATAAGATGTATCTATAATTTAGATTTTGTTGCAAAATGTTGAACGATTTGAAGTTCTAGCTAGGAAAAGAAATGTGCCGGATGGACAGATGCACAGATAGACACAAGGAAGGGCGACACTCATTCCGATATCTCCCTCCCTGTCTAATTATACGATGATTATATGATGAAAAACCAGTCATTCTGACCCAAACGGAGGATAAGGATTAAACTCCTCTAACAGCTTGTCAACAATCACAGGGAGTATTAAACAAGAGTCATTAGAAGATGATATATCCCCCAGGCCCCTGCAATCTACTCTCAGAAATCCCAAATATAAAAAAGCACCAGTGTAGGACCCGATTAATACGCACAGCAAGTTTCATTAAAAAATATTTAACGGTATTCGAGTCTGCTCTGTAAATTAAATGTTCACGGACGGACTGACATACGGATGATTATATCCCCCCGCATTATATGCCGGGGGCATAATAAAAAGTTCTGAAGTTTTGAACAACGTGCAGTGGAACACGTTTTAATGTTGCAATTTGAGCTTAATTTGCAATGCTTGGCTTAAATTACTGACTTCTGTGGATCCTCCAACAATCTTTCAACAGCAGTATAGTCAAACAACAAAAGAGAGGTGACATTTGACAACCAGCTGATTTTGCAGGGCATTGTTCATGCAGCTTTCAAGCAACAGACAAAAACCATTAGATTAGGCTGCAAGTACCCTCCCACTTTGCCAAAACCCATAACTCCTTAGAGGCCCTCTGTCACATTGGTTTACCCACAGCACTACGACAGTCTTTACTTTGTTTTGATCCCATCTAATGTTGACCTTGAAATACAGTCCTTGAAATCTCAAGTCTAGTCTGTCATTCCTGCTGCTCCGTCACCTCTTTTTTCTGGTCAGAACAATGAGGATGCTCTTTGAAGATATATTTTGTGTTTCTCAATAATTGTTATGTGAAGTCAATCAAGGGAGCTATTCAAATACACTGCCCGGTCAAAAAAAAAAAAAAAACATCTGGATTTAAATAGGCAGATACTGAAGAGCGTATAACTGAACCATCAGCAATAATATGTTTCAGCTGGCAACAATTCTTTTAACCCTGACTGCTCCAGTGTGTAGCTTCTCATGTCCTAGAAAACCATTTTGGGAGACATATCTCTCGATTGCGGGAAAGATATTACTGTATTTATTTCAAAAGGGGCAAAATTGGTGTGCATCAAACAAAGAAAACTTCTTGGGAGCTTGTTGAAATCACTGGAATTAGATGAAGAACTGTCCAATGCATTACTAAAACCTGGAAGGCTAGTGGTGAACTGTCAGCTTTGCAGATGAAATGGTTTGGAAAACAATCATAAATGATTGCTTTTGGAGATCATTAAAAAATTGGTGAAGTATCATTTTTTTAAAAATCACCAGTAGAACTCATGGCTATGTTTAATTGTGACAATAAGAGCATTTCCATGCACCAGCGGTGGTGCTGCAAGATCTGGGAATTAGAGGGGGCACAGAACATCCCTTTATTACAACACTTAGCCCTGAAATTAGTCACAGAAAAATAGGCTCATTATTGATGTTGATCACAATATGACTTTTGCTATAGCACCACTACCAGGTCAAACTTTTAATGATTAAAAATTCTAATAACTTGATGGTGTTTTTCAGAAATTGCATAAAACTTCTTGTTTTCATTCCTGGTACATACAGAATGAACCCTTTTGTTTTGCATAACACTAAAATCGTCCTGTAGCACTATCACTTGATCAAACCTTACATTTCCAAACGCAATTACTAAAACAGTTTTGCTGGGAATCGAGTCACACTTCTTGTGATCGTTTCTGATACATAAAGGCTGTCATTGACGTCAGTCTGTGACCTTTGTCACCACCATGCCAAACTTTTAATTTTGAAAAATTGCTACAACTCGAAAAATTTTAGTGGGAATCACTTCAAATCTGCTTTCAACATTACTGGTGGATGGAGGAAGAAGTTATTGATTGTGATGGCTCTGTTTAGCTACCTGTCGTGTCACCATTCGGACATATTGAACATTTACAAATGCAGCAACTCAGTTTGGATTGGAATCACGTCATACTTTTTGTGACTGTTCCTGGTAAATAGATAAGGGGTGTCATTGATATTGGTCACCCTATGACCTGTGCTGCAGTGCCATCACCAGGCTAAAGCTTTCATTTTTACCCCTCGGCCGACTCCGGCCCGGAGGGGTATTGTCGTCACCTGCGTGTCCGTCTGTCGTCCATTGTCCGTCGTCCGTCGTCCGTCCATGATTTTGTCCGGGCCAGTACTCGGCAACTAATAATCGCAGCTTCACCAAATTTTGTATGGTAACTCTGTAGGACCCATAGATGTGCAACGTCAGGTTTTTTGCTGGATTTGACCTTTGACCTTAGCGCTGTGACCTTGAGCCTGGAAATCTTGTCCGGGTCAGTACTGGGCAACTAATCATCGCAGCTTCACCAAATTTGGTATGGTAACTCACTATGACCCATAGATGTGCAACGTTAGGTTTTTTGCTGGATTTCACCGTTGACCTTAGCGCTGTGACCTTGACCCTGGAAATCTTGTCCAGGTGACATTTTCCGGGCCAATACTCAGCAACTAATGATCGCAGCTTCACCAAATTTGGTATGGTAACTCACTATGACCCATAGATGTGCAACGTCACATTTTTTGCTGGATTTGACCTTTCACCTTAGCGCTGTGACCTTGACCCTGGAAATCTTGCCCGGGTCAGTACTCGGCAACTAATCATCGCAGCATGACCAAATTTGGTATGTTAACTCACTATGACCCACAGATGTGCATCGTCAGGTTTTTTGCTGGATTTGACCTTTGACCTTAGCTCTGTGACCTTGACCCTAGAAATCTTGTCCGGGTCAGTACTCGGCAACTAATCATCGCAGCTTCACCAAATTTGGTATGGTAACTCACTATGACCCATAGATGTGCAATGTCACATTTTTTGCTGGATTTTACCTTTGACCTTAGCTCTGTGACCTTGACCCTGGAAATCTTTTCCGGGTCAGTACTCGGCAACTAATTCTCGCAGCTTCACCAAATTTGGTATGGTAACTCACTATGACCCATAGATGTGCAACGTCACATTTTTTGCTGGATTTGACCTTTGACCTTAGCGCTGTGACCTTGAGGCAGGAAATCTTATATGGGTCAGTACTCAGCAACTACTGATCGCAGCTTCACCAAATTTGGTATGGTAACTCACTGTGACACATAGATGTGCAACGTCACCTTTTTTGCTGGATTTGACCTTTGACCTTAACGCTGTGGCGTTGAGGCAGGAAAATGTGTCCGGGCCGAGGGGTATTCAGCAACGCGTTATGTTTACTCATTGCAAGAACTCAAACAACAACTCAAGTAAAATTTGCTGCGAACAGTCATGGAGCACTGAATAGTTCCCCTGTTGATTTTCTAGACCCAATACTGTCACTTGTTGCACATTTACTAGGCCAAAATATGAATGTTGCCTCAAGGAGAATGCTCCTATTTCAGGTTTATAGCATGTTGTTGTCCACCAACAGGATCTGTATATAGTCTAAATTGCTGACACCTCTGTCATTGTCTTTCTGGAGCTCTGCAAAAGTTATTGAGCTTCCATTCTTGATTCTTCCAAAGCTCCCGCTCAGACAAGAAACTGAGTTTTCTTTTCACATTTTGAGGGACTGATGCAAGGATATGCTTTCAGGGCTGTTAGTGTGTGTGTGTGTGTGTGTGTGTATGTGTGCGCGCGTACGCGTGTGGGCTTGTATAGCTTTACATGTGAGAGCCACTACACTTGAGAACCTAAAGATTTTGTGTGGGATTGTAAAGATATTTTTCACATCCTCGCAGAGGATTATGGATCACGGCTTATCAGTTAAAGTCAGGGTTTCGGTGACAGTTACAGGTAGGATGAGTTGCCTGATTTTAGATAGGGTCCTAACTGCAGTGCATTATTTTTCCTCCTAGTCTAATTAATTGCACCTCCTGCAAAGGTATTGGTCATCTGAGTGAATTCCATTAAATATGCTCCAAATAAGTACTTCTATCGCAGAACACGGATTGTCCTAATTGTTCAAAGCTCTGGTCACAGGCTGTGTTTTGATGCCATTTGTCATTTAAAGAGAGAAAAAACATCCCGATCTGCCACACGGATTTATTTTTGAATCTGCTGACAAAGTATCAACTTCCAGAACAGCGACAATTTCATCTGTTAAAACTTTGACAGCTTGCAAGAGGCTGTGTGGCATTTTGCATTCATTTAAACTGACATTTCACTAGTGCTGGATAGTGCAGCATCCAGTTCTGTCGGGTAAATTGACAGCTCTTTGTGTTTTTTTTCATCAGTGCAAATTGATGAGTGTGCGACAAATTGATGAAAATAGATATGGGAAATACATAGCAAGAGAGCTATTTCTTGTGGTCCTCATCCACATCTATCATTAACTAAAAGGCTTGTAATCAACTGCTTTGCTGGCAAAGATCATGTTAATTAAAGGATTTACTGCCATCAAATATCAATCACCTACCATCTATGAAACCAATAAATGCAAATACATATGCTTTATGTCAGAAGAACAAGACATAGATTCCAGACAGGCAATTTCTGAATATCTGTTACCCAGATGTTAGCTGCCAAACAAATTAACACAAACAACATACTTTCCTTCCTTTCAGTGCTGAATCATACTAGATCTGGGAAGTCACCTCAAGTTTCAGAAGTTGTGTTTCCCAAATGACATATTGTTACTGGAAATATACATATGTACATTATATTACAGAGTGCAGAAAACTGAGCAGTGTTGACAGTTCTGGAACCAAGACCACCAATGAACACCCTTATGTTCAAACATGGTGTTTGTTATGGATAATACATGACTAGCACAGAAATCCGAAAACAAAACACCGCTCGGGTCCAGATCAGGGAGGCCATTCCTCCCAATCACTCCCCTCCAAGTGTCTCCATCATTGTGCACGTGAGCGTTGAAGTCCCCCAGTAGAACTATGGAATACCCAATTGAAGCCTTTTCCAGGACCTCGCCCAGGGACTCCAAGAAGGCTGGATGAGGTGTGTAAGCAGAAACAACAGTCAGAATACTCCCCTCTGCAACCCGCAAGCGCATTGCGGGGACCCTCTCATTCACTGGATGAACTCCAACTTATTTACTTACTTACTCCAACACCGCAGCACTCAGCCCAGGAGATACAAGTATCCCCATGCTTGGTTGCTGCCTCTCATCATGGGCAATTCGAGACAAGGAGGGAGTCCAAGCCCTTTCAAGGATGTAGTTCCAGAGCTAGAAATATGTGAAGAGATGAGTCCGACTCATAGACTGTATAAAAACATGGTCAAATCAACCATGACATCACCCATTGGTTTCAGCATACCATTTAGGAAGTCGGATGTGATTCCAATTGGACGACAGCGTGAATTAAAGATCCAGGGAGGAGCTAGGGGTGGATCTATGGGTGGACCTGACCGTATCTGACGAGGACCAGAGGATAGCCACACCTTCCAAAGCATATCTGGCTTTATCCTTTATTCTAGTTTATTTGGGACCATAATTTACAAAAATGAACATCGTGATATATCAAAGGAGACTTGAAACTTGCGATAGATATCATAAAATAATGTGTAAAATCATTATTGACATAATTAATCAGGTGGGAAAGTAGGGTCATTTTCTCATAGACTTCATAGCATTCAACTTCTTTCTGCAACCACCGACGTCGCCATCTGCTGGCCATTAAATAGAATGCAATTTTAAGAGATTTCCATTTTTGCTTCACACTTCAGAGCCGGCTGCTGCGTCCATCTTTTTATACAGTCTATGGTTCGACTATATCTAGCCGGTACCGCTCAACTTCCCGCACAAGCTCCTGCTCCTTCCCCACCAGTGTGGTGACATTCCATGTCCTAAGGTCCAGTTTCCACAGCCGGGTCCCAGAACGCCAGGGTTTGCCACTGGGTCCACACAGCACCCGACCCCTACCCCTGTCCTTGTGGGTGCTGGGCCCATGCGGAGAATAATGAAAACCATATTCCCCCCGGAACCCAAAGACTTTGGGTTCCTGGATGCTGCCCGGCGGGTCATGGGAATAGCACCGCCTGATAGCTAGTTGACATCGTTCATGCTCAGAACTACAATGTTATCTGATTGTCTTCAACAAGGGTGTAGGTTTAATGTGAGAATTGGAAGGGACGCATATGCGAGCGCTGGAAAATTTTTGTAAATCTGAGTACAGATACTGCCTTTTCTGTGTAAGGAAATTATCCGAATAAGCGTTTCTTTGTTTTTTTATGATGCTAAGCAAACTGCCTCCATAATCTTAACAGATAGATGCCACATACATAAACTTCCGTTTCTATTTTGTTGCCATACAAATACTTTTGATTTGATTTTTGAATACTAGTTTACAACAAATGTTATGAACATTCATTATGAAGGTTCGCAATATCGAACAATTGAAATACTCTTTCCAATTCATAAGTTTCTTAATTACATAATGGTATGTTTTATTATTAGAGAATGTTAAAATCATTATATGCAATTTATGTCAATTAAGCATCTCTCTGTGTGGTAACGCGACTGCAGCCGAGAAAAACACTTCTAAATGAACCATTGACTATCTGTGAATTGGACAAGCCGCAAACCGAGCGTTTTATCGGAGTGGATCATGTTAGACTTACAATTTAAGATAACTTGCTTCTTTCATTTTCCCCACTGAGGCAAAGTTGGTCAGGAGATTTTGACTTTCAAAGGTTATATTTGCTGAACATCATGAAACTAACTTTAATGCTTTCCCTATAATTCAATACTATAATTCATAATTAGGACCTCACTTGAAGCTCTGATACACCTATATCCTCAACAGCTCGCTGACGTGGTTCCTGCATACAAAATAATACATTAATAATGGTACCATCGCAGGATTTCTAGACTGAAATTCACCTCATAATTTGATATATCCACCCGTGTTATGTCTACTACAGCTAGAAACCTGACTACTAGCCAACATGTAAAGAGACCAGGTTTATAGAAACTAGCGAACATGATTAACTAACACTAGCTAACATTTTCCAATAAAAAGTAACTTTAGGTAGCTAGCAAGTTTTCACTTTAAATAGCTAACTGTTTCTGACTAGTTAGTTTGATCACTTACGCCCTGGATGGTTTAAAAAAAGCTTCTTTTGTCGCCTCTTTTTTGGGTGGCCTCTTGGTTTTCTTCCTCTGTCAACTGAGTGGCTAGCTGCCGTTAGCTCGCTAGCTATAACAAACTGATGCTATATAATGGTTAGCAATAGAAAGACACTGCAAGCACACTTAGTTATGAGAGTGGCAGTTAGCTTTAGTTTTCTCAACAGACTTTCCACTGTGTTAGTTAAGTTTATTTTTTTGCTAAAAGTTTCACAGTGATTGACTCAGTTCATTTGATTTTAACATAACATAACATAACATGAATGGCAAGAACAGGCCGTTCAGCCCAACTAGGCTCGCCAGTTTCTTTACACTATTGTGAATATATCACTTCAGATACTCAATGACTCAATGGTATCTAGCTTTAAGTCAAGCCTGCTCTTAAAAAAAAAAAAAACTCCCAAGGTCTTTGCCTCAACAATATGGTCAGGCAAGCTATTCAACATCGAAATTAGTCTTTGGGTGAAGACATATTTCCGAATATCAGTGCTAAATTTACCTTTGATCAGCTTCCATTTGTGATCCCGAGTTCTACTAACAACACTTGGTCGAAGGAATCCTACATAATTCACTTTGTTAATCCCTTTAACATATTTAAAGACTCAATCAGATCACCCCTTAGTCTCCTTTTCCTAAGACTAAAGAGATTAAGGATCTTCAGCCTCTTCTCATAGCTTTCATCTTATATACTCGGAATTAGCTAAGTGGCTCTTCTCTGAACTTTCTCTAGAGCCTCTATATCTTCATTAAAGCATGGTCCCCAGAACTGTACACAATACTCCAGATGTGGTCTGATGAATGTGTTGTACAAAAGAAGCATCACCTCCTTAGATTTGTACTCAATACTTTTGGCAATGTATCCCAGTATCCGATTAGCTTTTTTAACTGCTATGGCACAATGGCTAGAGCGTGTGAGGGTTTGGTCAACAATCACTCCCAGATCTTTTTCGTGTGGAGCACATTCCAGTTTTAAACCTCCCATGAAGTAATCCCGTCTAATGTTTTTATTACCTACATGTACAACTTTACATTTTGCTACATTAAATTTCCTTTGCCACATTTCTGCCCAATTCTGGATTCTATCAAAATCATCCTGAATCACTTTAGTGGACTCTAAACTATTTGCCAAACTTCCCAATTTAGTATCATCTGCAAATTTAACTAATCTGCTTTCAATATTCCTATCAAGGTCATTAATGTAGATGAGGAACAGCAGGGGTCCCAACACCGATCCCTAGGGGACGCCACTCCCCATCATACCTAGCTCAGATGAGATACCACTGACCACCACTCTTTGTGTTCTGTCCTGTAACCAGTTTTGAATCCACTTCAGAATACCTCCTATAACTCCACTGCAGCTCATTTTAAAAATTAGTCTCTTATGCGGTACTGTATCAAATGCTTTCTGAAAAGCATTTTTGTTTGTATTTCAGAAACGAAGATTTTGTTGTTATTTTGGTGACAATTTATTTGTTGACTCTGTAATGGTGATGAGAATGTTTTGTTTATGTGTTAAAATCAGCACTTTTATCGATAATTTAATAAACTTTTGAGATTTGGAATTTTATTTGTTTAATTTCAGATACATTTTGAACATACATAAATATATCCGTTAATTATAACCATATCATACCATACCACCATCAAAGGGGTTTAACACTACAATTTAAGAAATAGAAGAATATAAGAAATAGAAAGAAATAATTTTTTCCATTGGGGACCCATTGAACTTCCCAAGGACCCACTCAAATCACCACCTGTGGGTCCCGGGGACTCACTAAATTGAAAACCTATCAACATCACTGCTAGAATGCGTATATAGGCCCTTCTTCTGACCAACTTCTGCAAATAACTCAGCTTGAACCATTTAACATAGAAACTCCGTTCCAACTCCTTTGCGTTGGTTATTTTCTTTTTTTCTACGATTTATAATTTTTGAGATATTCAATAAAACCATTCAAAAATTCCCCTAGACTTTGCATTGGGCTTTATGATTTCATTATAGGCCTGTGTTCCATTTCTTTTGTGAGCTCTCTCCATTGACTGTTATCACTTGTAATGTACCTACAGCAACTTCCATTATCCACCACTTTTTCCTCTCATCTTTCTCTCTTTATTTTCATCTATGTGTCATTATCTAATGGCTCTTTCTCTCTCCATTTAAGTTTAATGCTCCATTTTTTAAATCCTTTAATGAGTTCTTGATGAAGAGTTCTTTAATAAAATTTAATTCATGAAAATGGGCGTCATGTTAAATTAAAAAAATTTTGAATTTGAACTGTATTAAATCAGTGTATCGTCAAAGTAGGGTAGGATTTATAACATACATCTCAGCCATTGTTGCTAATTGAATGTTTGCTCCGATATGGAGAGAGATTGATGTGTTTTCTTTGATGCACTCCAGTGGGAGTATTGAATGACTTCAAAGTATTGTGACTGAGTCAATGGCCGCGTTTCCATTACAGTTTTGCGCAAAATAAAACTGATATTTCTCAGTTTCGATAAAGTACAATTGCGACTTGCTGCTGTTTCCATTGAAAGGTATTTTGCGTAATTTACGGTAATTCTCGTAAAATTGCGCGTCCCGCGATACTGTGCGCAGTAAAACATAGTGCACCTTGATACAGTTATGGTTGCTGCTGCTGCTGTTGCCGTGGCAATTTTAACAGAAGGCGAAGGCAGCGGGTCATTTTTCAGCGGCAGAGTCCTTATATGTGGCAGCGGCTACAAATTAGGGATTTTTGGGAGGTGATCATGATTGAGGAGTTCACAGATGAACTCTGGATCCACGGGGCTGTTTCAATAAACACGACAGACTGTCCGACCCAGTGATGGACTACCTCTAATTGGATCGGACGGTCCGTCTTTTTCTGGGTGTTTCAATAAACGGTCATTCGTCCTCTGACCCAGTCGGACTGTCTGACTTTCTGGGACCACTCCAGCATTGCCCTAAAACCCGGTCGAACAAAAATACATGGCGTTTTGCTCGAAATTGCCTGAAGGCAAAGACAGCCCAAAATATTTCGAGAGACGAAAGACAATATAATCAATGCCTGTGAAACCGAAATACACCCAGAAACGGCGCTCTGTTAAATCCCTGAATGAGTATTTCTAGCAACCACACATACATGAATATTCCACTTTAAAATCATCAGTGGTGTTTTCCTCAATAGAGACAAAAAGTTGTATTTTTATTCAGGCTATGTGAACACCAATGTGAAATAGCCTTTAGAGCGTCTCGGCATGGTTATCAGAGGTTGTTATAAATCAGCATATTCGTGGTGCATATGTGTGACCGAGAGTAGAGTTCTGTTTACCGCCCGTCTGTGAAATGAGCTGTCGTCACGATATGGATGCTTTAATGTATTTTGTTTAATGAACAGCTTTGTCATGTTGCAACTCGATTGCTACTCGTAACTTATGGTACAAAATGCACAGCAAAGGCTACGTTTGATTAGCTAGATAGCTTGTATTTAGTTAAGACTGAAATTTAACGTGACATCTTAAGCTGTGTACACAGTTAGTTTACTTTTTCATAGTAATTGGAGATCTTGCAAATCAGAGTTGTTTTTCCAATTAACGTTTACGTATTTTGAATATTTGTGCACCAAATCACGAAGCTGTGCGTCGCTGAGGTGTAAACTATGAAGCAGCTCTGACTGGACAGTCCGTCCACATCGGACCATGGTCGGACATCCTACTTTTGTTTTACTTAAACACCAGAGGGACATGGTCTGTCGAAGGTCCGATGTTTCACGGTACAAGTTAAGTTTATTGAAATATCCCCCAGAACTTCAGGATGACCCGCGAAACTTTCCATGAGCTCTGCGAGGTAATAGGACCAGATGTGGCACCAGACGTGTTCGGTGATGTCACGTTTAGCGAAAAAAGCGTTTCCATTACACTTTTGCGATAAAGTTCTTTATCGACACGTCTGAAAAACCACCTCATGAGAGCGTAAAAACTTTTTATCGATATTTGAGAGTTTTTTCGAAAATTAGGTGTTTGCATTACCAGTTTTTTATTGCGATATTTAGGTTTTGTGCATTTCTAGTGGTAATGGAAACGCAGCTAATGACGCAAATCATGACCACAGGACACATTCGCCTTAATGTTTAGGATGTTGTTAGCATATTCAACTTCATTTTTATTAGGAGAGAGTGAGATATGTCATATTGTAATCCCATTGAACATAATGGATTTTCAGTCATTGGCTGTGGTTGAAGTATGATGACACAGCCAATGTTGTGAATCATTGCTTTGCATGCACTGGTTTTTCCTTCAAAAAATGCACATCTAGTTGCTGTTGTTGTTGTTACTGTTATTATTATAATTATTATTATTATACTTATTCTTCCACCAAATTTTTTCCCTCGAACTCCATGCACACCTTTGAAGCTATTGACAGTTTTAGAACTTTAAAATGTTCCCCATGTTCTGGATTTTCTGCATGTTTTTGCCCAAATAAATCCAGCCATTTTTAGCCATTTTCAACTGATTCTGCTGATTTTTAAACATTTTCTCCTCTTTTATATTTTCTTATAGAGGCTTCATTCAACTTTTAGAATGATCAGTTTATTTTTAAATTTTTTAATACTTTCCTGCTTTTTCATATAGTTCATTATTTGTTAATTTTTTAAAGTGCTCGTTCACTCAAAAATATGATTTGGACCACGGAATCTGTAATAAAAATACATCCTTTTGCACTGGTCATTTCAAATTGTAATCAGCCATCACAAATTTATTACCCCGCCCCACCCGAAGGGTGAGGGCAAGGGGTATTGTTTTTGGTTCGGTTTGTTTCTGTGTTTGTTTGTTAGTTAACACTTTAGCAGCAAAACTAATGGCCAGAGTCACCCCAAATTCAGTTTAGAGATTGCCAATGACCCAAAATAGATGCCTCTTGAATTTCAGAAAATTAGGTCAAAGTATGTGCAAGGGGCGGGGTTTGTTGTGCCTGGCACCACTTGTTTTTATTTCAATCGCTAAATCGCAATCATCTCCAAAAGAATTTATCTCCGGCCATCTTCGGTGATGACGTCACAGACGGTATCTAGCCAGTGGCAGAGAACACATTGTCAATGGTATTTGCATACATGCCAACTCTACCGCTTTTGGGGCGTTTTTTTTTTTTCAGAATGAAACGCCCCGAAAGCGGTAGTCTACCGCCAGAAGCGGTTGAGTCGGCATGTATGCATTTGACTCAATGATTTGTAATTGTGGATTATTCCCTTGGGAAAATGCCAAATATCTGCCTTGTTTAAAGCTGCAACAACAAGGCCAATGCAAGCGGAAGCATCGTGGTCTTAAAATTCCAAAAAAAGCCCCACAATTCGAGAGGCATGGTGGGGCATGAGAGTTTTGTGATGCTGTTGCAGATTTGAAACAGGCATTGATGAATCAACTTGCTCTAAAGAAAATTATCACAGATGACACCTCATTAAACAATGAATTTTGATACTCTGCCATCTCCTGCGATTTGTCCTTTTGGAATATTGAACTCTACTGCTCAGCCATGATCACACAATTAACCTATGCTGTAACAATCTCTTCTGCCATCAAATTCAGAGTAAAGTGTACATTCACTCTCCACACTATTTAGGGATGTCATTGCATTGCATTGTTCATGGAAACACAATTTGACAGGGATATTCTAAAATGCTTAAATGCTTCTTCCGACGCCATGCGCCCTCCCCTGAAAGCACCGTCTCATCCCCTCGGAAACCGACACGCCCCCTCCCACTGAGAAGAGAGCAGGTTTGTTGCATACAGAGAGCCGGTTTGACATGGAGGCAAAGAATTGCTGACGTTAGCTTCTGATCTTCATAATAACAACAGCGCTGAGCTGCCCAACCAAACAAACACGGTGATTTTGCGCACACAATATGTAAACATGTTAGCTATATTAGCATATAAGGTCTACATAGAGGATAACTGTAACTAGCGTTGACATCGCAATGTGGATCTCTATTGAGCAAATAAACGCTCACACAGACTTTGCACAACCAATATGTAAAGCATATTAGCATATAAGTCCAGTGTTGTGTCCAAAACCAATCCCCCATTGAGATTTGTTTCCTGTTCTCACAACCAATGCTCAAAACACACCGGCATTTAGAGGCTAATGCTATCGTAATTTCAATAGTAAGTAGGCTGACAGAAATAATGTTACTAAGGTTAGCTTTCACTGCAGTAAGCCAGCACTGAACGAATACTTATCTACGAGTTATCAACGTCACAACGTGCAATCAATATTACAGAAACATAAATCAACTTCTTCAATAAAACAAATGACTACCTGTCCAACAGAAATGCTGCAGTGACTGCATCGTTCCTTAGGCCCAGCGACTCCCGTAGCAGTCTCCACCGTGGAAAGGCTTCTCCTATATTTATTCTCGTTTGAGATCTGGCTTGATCTGGCTTTCTATTTTCTTCAGCCTTTTCGACCGCAGGCTTTCTTTTTCTAGTCCTCTTGGTTGGGGGGGCAAGTAGAGGTGGGACAGCCGGTTGCCCAGAGCTTTCCTTCTCCATGTCTCTGCAGTTTGTTGTTGTTGTTCTTCTTCTTCGGTGCTTGCCAACCGTGAGGTCTCAGCAGGGTGGTTTCGGTGCACAGCGGAAGAGGGAGGGCAGGAGAACCGGAGTGCCAAATTTGAACGAGGGAGGGAGGTACACAGCAGCAAGAAAGGGGTTGCGGAACCGAGCCAGGGAAACGCCTATTTGGCCAGAATGATTCCTATTGGTTGACTTCTTTGCGTGCCAGCAGCCTCCAGAGAGAGTGGATTTTTTTGGTTCTTTTTGCTATGAGTAGTGTGTAGGAGATACTTTAGAGCCATAATCATTATCAAACTGAAGATAATGATTTTAACCTTGGGAAAAATCGTAGACTATAGCTTTAACGTGATAAAAGCTTAACTTGGCTTAAGGTACCAAAACAGCGACCAATAATCACCAAATTCCTCTCGGACATTTCTTGTCAGGAGCACTGTCTCCAATCAAAAAAAATTAAAACCGAAGACTGAAGAATATGGCAATAATATCACGTCAAGCTTTTTTTCACGTCGTGTTTTCGACTATCCCTTTGACTGGGAAATTCAATCGGACCATCAGGATAGGTGATCTGGTCTAAACACTTCACTGATGACTTGTTTCTGAGTCACAGGAAAAGTCTGGGATATCACTGTGGGTCAGTAATTACTGAATTCGCCAATTAGTAAGCCAGCGGTCAATGAGGCAAGCCCAAACTGCTCCGGTCCCGAGTCTTCCCCATCTATTCTGTACTCAGGAAAGTGGGTTCATGAGCCCAGGGCGCCGCTTAATAATCCCATCCTAAAATGAGTTTAGAAACTATTTTATGCAAAAAATGACTCAAAACGAAACTAAATCCATCCTCCATCATGAGACCTTGAGTAAAATCGAAACTTCGGCCATGATAACAAAGCCGGAACAAGACCAGGAGCTGCAGTTGGAGAATGAAAAAAAGCTAAGCTTCTAGTCTGTTCAAGTCAATGGGATGAATAATTTGATTGCTAGCATGCTAACGCTTTCCGCCATTAAATTAATCAATTCAAGTTTTTACAACAGCTGTTACACATGAAACCAAATACTTTTGAAAAGCTTCAGTGTGCTAGCCAACCAGGGGTGCGCTTCCCAAAAGCATAGTTAGTCCATTCAGTCAATGGTTGCGACTATAAAAGGTACCATCTGTGTTATTGGGAAATGCACCCCAGCTGTCCAAACAGGACCTCATTTGATTATTTGTCGAGTGTGCACTGTGGAATCAGATTTAATAGACTCTGAAGGTCTTGCGTTGTCATCATGTACTTAGGCTACCTATTTTCAGACACCTTTCCAAGTCATGGCCTAATAAACTCTCAGTAGGCAGTTTCGGTGCACTATGCCTACAGGCTGATTGTCACGCTATTCCTTTTCCCCCTCCAGTCTGAATAATTATGTTTGAAGAGTGTCCATTGTGAATGATTACAGCTTTCCAGAAATAGTATATTTTATTAACTTCCAAAGTTAACTTTTATGTCTTAGGTCACCCTCCAACTTTTTCTTTTTGCCTCCTTTTTTGGGTTCCTTGAGCATTAATGAAACTAGGGTAATAAAACCCTGAAAAGCCATTATTCAATTAAAAACTGAACATCTAATTAAAATAGTAATAAATTACATATCCTTCATGGTCAACATGTGAGATTAAAATATTGCGGTACAAAGTATAAGGTTCCCTTGTTAATTCATCAGTTGAAAGCAAGGGAAATACTACATGATTCATTGAAATAATTTAGGAGTTTTATTTTTAAAAAAGACTTTAGGTTGAATAAAAGTACATTTGAATCACCAGCACCTTCATTTAATGTTCAGTTTTGAAATACCAAGTCAGATTATCATAATTAACTTGTAACGTAGATGGTTGTTTTCCTTTCTTCCAAAAAAAAGCAAGCGTGCAACATTTATTTCTTTCTTGTGTCTCAGTCTCTCTTTATGCTTTTCAAATCAAGCTTGACAAAGACTACTTGACAAGCTATAATTTGTAAATGTTCAGTAATATTTCTAGTTCTATTCTGCATTCAACAATGCTCTGATACAAATGCATTCAGTTGAATGTTCTAAGCATAAGATATCTAAAGCAGAAAGCCACGTTATAAGGAAGTTGCAGGTAAATTATCACACAAAAGTATTGATGTACATGTTATTATTATGTGGTGTGAATTTCTACATATTGTGTACAACAAAAGAAATAAAATGCCACTCATACTGTTTAGAATAAGATAAAGCACATGTAATGAACACCTAGTCCGGGGTCACCAACTCTGTTCCTGGAGAGCTACTATCCTGTAGGTTTCTGCTCTACCTCCTATTCAGCACGCCTGATTCAACTAATTAGCTACTTAACAAGATCACTAAGCTGGGCAATTGAGTGGCTAATTAGTAGAATCAGGTGTGCCGAATAGAAGGTAGAGCAGAAACCTACGGGATGGTAGCTCTCCAGGAACAGAGTTGGTGACCCCTGACCTAGTCAATAGCTGTCAAAGCTGTTCTCCTGGGAAAAGGAGCCATCATGTATAAAGAGCTGCACTTTGACCAACTTAATTTTAGCTCTTTCACTTTGATTCTGGCCTTCTGAGTGGTCTGCAGCAACAGCAAGGCAATATTCTCTGACAATTGTGTACTTTCTTATCTAAAAAATCTGTTTAACAGCTTCAAGGTCTAACTCAGTGACTTCAAAAGACTAGAAATAAATTTGAAACAAAAAAGCACATGGTCTTCCTACAGTGACTCAGCTACTCTTGCTTAGAAACGACTCAAGTGAACCTACGGGTCATTGTATGACGTAATTTATTCAGTACAGATGCATGGAGGGCTTAAATGGGCTTAAGTGATAGTTGTATCTCCCCGACGATAGTCAGGAGATACTAAGGTTTAGTTCCGGGGACGCCGCCCCCGCCACCGCTGCGCCCGCAGAGATTTTCTGTTCTTGGCTCTGGAAGCGACAGTTATTACAGGAATTTTTCCTAATTTTACACAGACGAAGAATTTATTTGACAATGCTCAAGACCGATTTTCGGCAATTTTGGGTGTCCAATATGGCTGCCGGAGGCCATTTTGTCTGAAATTCGGGGATCGGGGAGATAGACGATACATGCAAGAATGTTGCTGAAACCAACAAGATATAGAAACTAGAGGCGCTACGTTGTTCGTTCCAGATCAACTAATGTGTGCAGAGCTGGCCGCCACCTCATGACGGGCATGCCTGCCGCTGGAACCCATGTAAACTAATACGCTCTGGTTAATATTTTGGTAAATATCAATAATAATCACTCAGCAGCATATTGATTTCCGACATTTTTCTGACCGATAACTAGAGAAGATTTAGCTTGAAGCGCCATTTCTGTCTATTATCGCCCATTGCGTTCACCAAAAGCTAAGTTAGCAGCTTACAAAGTTCGTCCATTCATTGTCAATGGATCCTACGATGTAAGTTAGCATCTGTGATTTCGGGAAACGGATCCCTCAGCAATTGATATTTTTCCATAGGGAATGTTTGAAAATACGGTGGTATACATCCAGGCCATCTTAAAACGCCTTCGGTACGGTAATATTATGACTGATCTCGTTATGTCAGGCCAGGGGCCTCATTTATCAAAAAGGGTGTAAAAGTGCTGCTAATTTTTCACGTACGGCGAAAAGCCAAAAATGGCATACACCCAAAATATTTACACCCTTTTCAGATCTATTAAACTGTGCATACGCACAGCTCTCCGCAATTTCCATTGATAAATCACACCGGACCCAAGAAAAGTGCGGACGTGAACACGCCTCATATCCCGCCCTCTACACGCCCAGACACAACCATATATGGTAAATGCAAATGAGCACCTGCATATAAAGTAGGCTAAATACACATTCTTTAGCTCAACATGAGGGGTGAGAGGTGGGGGGGCAGCTTCACGACCGCTGCATCACCGCAGCGCGTGTCCGTTGACAACCCTCATGACAGGGAGGGGGCTGTGGGTCCGGGTCCACATGCTGGGGTGGAGGGAGGCCCGGCGGCAGCGCAACCCCATGCCTCACTGCCACATTTTGCACAATGGCACAGGCCCAGATGATCCTGCAGACCTTTTTCGGGTGGTAGAGGAGCCTACCACCTGACGCATCCAGGCAGCACCGACGGCCTTTCAGGAGCCCGATGGCGCGCTCCACGACGCAGCGCGCACGGGCATGGACCTCATTATACTGGGTTTCCTGGCCACCCTGTGGGTCTGGGATGGGAACTATCAGCCACTCCCTCAGGAAGTAGCCACTATCACCTGTAAGTCACAACGATGGGGTGAGTATCAGCCTTGAATTGATGATTATAAGCAGCAGCTTTCAACAATGAGTATACTGTGTAGCCTACATGCACTCACCAAGAAGCCAGCCGTCATGCGCAGCGCCTGGCCCCAGTCTCGCCCCCACACTGCTGTGCGTCAGGGTGAATGAATCATGTGTAGAGCCAGGCCACCGTGCCACTACATTCGTTATGAGCATGTCGGCGTCACATATGATTTGGGTATTGATCGTATGCACATTTTTGCGATTCACATATACGAATTCATTCACCGATGGTGCCCTAATCATGATGTGAGTGCAGTCAATGGCTCCAATTACATTAGGAAAACTGGACATTGCTGCGGCTTTGACTGTTCTTTTAAATAGGCTATAATCCGCACTCCTCTCACCCTCGCACACTGCAATTCTCTGACTCAGCAGCTGCGTCGCCAATTCCTCCTGTTCTTCAAAAAGGGTGTAAATCGCGGTACGCCATGGTCAAAAAAGGGTGTAAATGACCGCACTTTTTCCCGTCAGGCTTGGGTTTGATAGATCCCAAATTTGGCGGAGAAAAGTGCATACGCACAAAACGGGGGGAAAAGGGTGTAAAAAAAGGTATATCCACAATGATAAATGAGGCCCGGGTCTATTTCTCTAGCAGTAGGACGGGGCACTTGTTAACTAGTAAGATAAATTATCATCGCAAATGCCGGGAACCTTGATAACAAGTGTCTTATTGTGACCGCAGCCAAGTCATGAAACTAGTTTACTAGTTTAGAAAAAAAAAAAAAAACAAAAAAAAAAAAACACTGGTTTGTAATTGAATGTGACACATAGGCCTATCTATTAAAAAAAAAAAAAAAAAAAATTGGATTTGTAATTGGTTTGTAACACGTATCTATGACTATTTTTTTGTTTTGATAGAAGCTGCATGGTGCAGACCCGGATACTGACATTACGATGGACGACTCCAGGATGAGGAACAACTAAACCTATTCGCGTCTACTGACAGCGACTGTTTATTTCAACGGGTTTTCAGATATGCCTAAAGCTGCTTTCACACCGGACGCGAGACGAATTTTTCACATGAAAAATTACATTCAAAGTCATTGCAAAGACGCGAATACACGCAACTTTGAGTGTAATCTGTCATGCGAAAAATTTGTTTCGCGTCCAGTGTGAAAGCGGCTTAACTCAAGTCGGGAGTGATTCAAAGTACTGCATTATTTTAGCTTGTTAGGACTGTATGGCACTCTGTGGAAATGAAAATTTCTGGAAGGCATGAATCCACTTTGCTGCACCTTTCTGTGATGGACGCCCGTCACAAGATGGCGGCCAGACTTGCACATTGAAATCGTAACATAGCGCCTCTAGTTTATATAGCTCGTTGGCTGAAACATCAATTTGATGGCAAAAAATATTTTCAGAGGATGCACGTGCGCACACACAAGCACGCACGCACACGTGTACACACACACACATACACACACAACCTTGTACTTGTATCTTTGTGCAGACATTACATTGACTTCCATTCATTATTTCTGTGTCTCTACAGCAGACCCTTTCCCTAACCTTAACCTATCCTTAATTCTTAATTAGTAGTTGTTAGGACATTTGAAAATATCCTCACTGTAAAAATTATGGAATATTCCAAAGACTAAGGAGGAATTTATGCATATTTTAATACTGTCATCCATTGTAACATTAATGACATTTCATTGGCATTTCATTCTTGCTATGCAGCCGTAATGGGTGATTCATACATGGATCTATAGCTATGCATCATTACCACAGACTAGCACAGCATTTGCTGCAGCTGCTGATGAATGTGATTGTGATCGCAAACAGCATGAGAAAGAACTTTGATTTCATGTCCGATATATTAGTTGCATTAATACCGAGCTAGCGAAGAAGTGTGCTGTTTATTCATACATTACAGAACATGGAAGGTCGTATTCTTCACAGCTCTGGCTGACATGACCACTTAAGATCACTATGCCCATGATGAAGGTTGTTTTCTGTGGCATTAAAGTCCTTCGGAACAAATTTAATGACTTAATATTGATGCCAATTTAACGGTGTCGACAAATATGGTACTCTGATGGCAATTCATGGGCCAGAACGCTGGACATAGGCATCTTCCCATTTTAAGAGCTAGAGCTCTGTTCTTATTTGTCACTATCCTGCTGCCAGAGACCAGTTCAAAAATGGCATCAGAGGGCTCGGTCACCTTATATTAAGAACGTCTCTGGTATGGCTTAGTTGTCACTGTCACTAGTTAGCCAGCTAACTGCCGCTCTCTAAACTTCTTAGGTAGCAAGCATACATGCATTACCTTTTCATAATCATTTAGTTTATTAGCTGGCTAGTGAGCTACCTGCTGAATTGACTGTGAATTTAGAAACCCTTGCTCGTTGGGTGGACCACAACAGCAGGGCCAGCCCTTCATATGCGAATGTTCATGACTCACTGGCTGACTGAGGAGCTGAGTGAAGGAGTAAGCTCAATGCTAGCACATAATCAGAATAACCACTGAGGCACTAATGCAAATTAGCACTGTGATCAAATCAATACTAATAGTCCAGCCAAATATTTGGTTTTCACCGAGTCTTGTTTAGTCAGAGGCAATGTTTGAGACAGGATAGGAACAGATAGAATGGGTGAATTTAGTTTGGGACAATAACGCAACCATTCGCAATAAATGGAATGTTAGCTAATGACTGCTACTGTTCTTATGCTAGTCACAGATAAATTTTAATGTTAGAGAATGAATTCCAAAGCATAGTTAAAGTTTTTATGGTGACTGCATGTCCCACTTCTTTGTGAATGTAACTACCATCCTTGCTTTGCCTGCAGATGTTACCTTTCCAAATTCATTCAGAATACAGCTCATTTCATATAGTGGCGCCCACTCACAACAGCTTGTTTTTCAGATGGTTTGGAATTGCAAGAATCACACTGCTGCGAAATAATGGATTTTTATGTTTTTTTGATAAAAAGTTCATAAAACTCCCCTTTGGACATCCAAGAATATTTTTACTTGAAAAAAACAGCATAACTTTAACCTAATCCTAAAATAGCTCAATTATCTTATTGGGACACGAAAAAGTCTACATAAGGACAAAAAAAATCTGATATTGCATCTTTTCTGGAAACATTTTGTCCCCACAAAGGTAGGCACACACACGCACACACGCACACTCAAACACACACACCCTGCTCATATTTCAGTAAAAATCCTGCATTCCCCAATTTAGGTGTGACTTTCCTTCACATCTTCATTATGAAGCAGACCCATGCAGCAGTTGAATTGTCCAATTACAGTATATGACAATGAGTGAGTTATTACCCACAGCAATCATTTATCAACGATCAAAAGAAGCACAGCAGTGTCCAGAAGCAAACAATGTCTCTGCAAAGACAAAGCTTAGGAGGAGATTCTAACAAAATTTGGAATAATAACAAACCAAAAACCGTAAAAGGAAAAGACAAGCAGCACTAGTGAACAGCATAATGATCTCTGTACACCGTCTTGCCTAACTTGATTGCTGATTAAGCAGATGGACAAAGCTATGACGAAAATTGAGAAATACAAAAATAAAGGAAACTAATCATCCGACTGGCCCCTTGATTTTATCAAAGGTCTTTGGGCAAGAAAAGTGGGTAAAAATAAGTCAGGATAAGACTGCATTTTCTTTTGAGTATTTTTGAAGCAGTTGTCTGAAGGTATTGAATGAATAGAAGTGAAGATCCCTACGTAGCAAATCTTTCAAAAGTTCCTGTATCCATACCCTAAAACTCACGACAAAAGGGAAGGCTGCTAGCTCTGGGGGTTTTTTTTAATCTTACTTGGTGAGACAGGTGTTTACTTTGGTAATTGTATTCCACATTCAATTCATAATGTGATTAAATATTAATAAAGTCCAGTTGGAGGAAAAGCGCATCTGAAAAATTATCTTGGCAGCAATATTGCAAAAACGTATTTGTTCAATTCTTTTCTCTGCAAGTTCCTATATCCTTGACAGAAAAGCAACTTCATTTTCAGCTAATCTGACTTCTAGCTTCTTCATCAGATGTGATTTTCCTTCCATTAAATACACATTTAAAAGGACTGAGGCCTTTGGTACCTGCTTGCTGTATTATTAAGATCATGAAAAAAATACATTAAAAAAACCCCAAAAACTGCAGAATCATAAGCACTTAGTTTGAGGTTCATAATTATTTTTTCTTCTTTGCAGAGATATCAGTGGTGCAATTCCAGCCAAAGTAGTGTAATCAAGTTCTGGACTGGATCAGACAATGGACCATAAATTGTAACAATCAAAAATTATTAAACCAAAACTCTTCCTCAGCTATCCGACTGCTACTTGAACAGACTTTTGAATGAGAAAAGGGTTATGATTGAAGACAGCTCTCAGAGGAATGGTGCAGGACTGCACATCATAAGGTGGTGCAGACACACGTCACATCATTTGTCACTTGGAAGGAGTCAGATTTGTGGAATTGATTTATTATGGACTGTTTTAGCCTGAGAAATGTCTCAAAGTCTCTGGCTCTCTTTAACACAGCTTTGCCTCTGTTGAGAAAGTGTCACAACCCTTGTGTGAATTCCTTTCGTGTCTCTTCCTATTAATCAACTTTCGTGTCTATTAGGTGTATGTCTATTGTGATCAGTTTTGGTCTTGTGTGTCTGTCAAACCCTGGCTGCGTTTTGTGAAATGGTTATTCTCTAATCGCCATGTGACGAGTATTTAAGCCCTTTGCTGTGTGTTGCAAGTCGCTGGATTGTAAATTGCCATTTGTGCTTAGAACCAGTCAGTATTGTCAAGTGTAACATGTACATTAATGATAGCTATTCATGAAAACCTTTCTCTAAACTTAGTTAAGTCTAACAAGCTTCCGATCCTGATCAGGGTTCAAGATTGGGACTGCCTCAAAATTAACCCAGCTCAAGTTAGTTTGTCAGTCTAGTTTAGCAGGAACAAGCTTCCAAGCCTAATCAAGGTTCAGGATTGGGACCACATTCTTGTTAACTCTTTCAAGTCTGTTCCTCTGTCCAGTTTGTAAGGAACAAGCTTCCAGTTTTTCTAAGGTCATCAAAATTAGAACTGAGATTCCCTAAAGCTACTCCATCCTCCTTTGGGACAGTTCAGTGCTGGCGAAGTGTGCACTCCGCCTGGCTGCTATCCCAGAAGCCACTGGCCAGCAATTGGTGGCCGAGCTTCGTCAACATCTGCACTGAACTGTACAATCCAAATCTGGGGATCCGTTCACACCTCTTCCACAGGGGTTCCGTCCCCTCATTACTGTATAATCTGTCAATAAACTACATGTTGGACTTTGCCTCTGCACTTGATTCCTGGTCTGGACTGTTGCAGAAAGTATAGTAGTTTGCAACTCACTCAGACTTTCCAAAGTCCTGTGAGCCTCAGCCTTGGTAATCTTTTGCTTTGAATTATCACAACCACTTATTTCACGCTGACAAAATTTGAAATTTGCATAGCTGTCTTTACATGAAGTCTTTACATTTTTTTTTGTCATACTAACCATTGGCATCAGCAAGATCTGTGATTTAAGCGATTTTGACAAGAGCATAATTGAATCGGCGAATTCAATAAGGGCCCAACTGCATGTTGAAAATTCAATTCAATTCAATTGTTGGTGCCTGACATACAGGTTCCGGAGTCCAAAAAATAGTTGACCTCTTTCACAGGCTACAGTCTTTGGAATTGACAGAGAATTCTTTAATAAACTAAACACTCAGTCAGCCAGCAGTATGCAATGGACAGTACAAAATACTTGAGCAATAAACAATCGTCACCTAAATCAGCGTTAATTTAATTGCGCTGTTCTCGCGAGACTGCTGCCCACAGTCAGCACTGGCACGGATGGATTTGATCCAAGGCCGTGGTGGTCACTCTTGCTAAGCAACTGTCATCTTTACGGAGTTCCACGCACTAGTTTTGGCATGCTGGGGTGGCACAGCGGTGCAGTGTCTTGGGCATCTCTAGTTGGAGTTTGCATTTACTCCCCACGTAAATCTGGTTTTCTCCAGGTTCTCCAGTTTCAACCAACCTGAAAAACATGCTTAACTCCTTCAACCCCACAGCCCTCTACAGAGGGCTGACCAACATATTCCCTTCAACCCCAAATTCCTTTAGGGAAAATTCAAACAATCTGACTAATTGATTGTATTTACATTTAATGGGATTCCAGAGATAACAGTAAGATACAATGTCCAGATAATGACCAGCCCTCTACAGAGGGCTGTGGGGTTGAAGGGTATAGTGATGCTAGAATATCTGGGGTTGAAAGAGTTAATAGGAACATTTCTACTTGTGTCATTGACCAATGCTCTGGTTTTACTCCTTGTCAAGACCGCAAGCGTTTTAGACGCGTTTTTTACTCGCGCGTCTGATGCAGCAGATACGCTCTCGTTTGAATCTACGCAGCTTTCAGCACCGGCTCCGTGCGGCTCGCGTCTCAGCTGTGTCTCAGGGGCGTAAACGGGACCCAAAGCTTTTATTTACGCTTCGAGTCTATTTTTCTGACAAATACGCGCGTAAACGAGAGGGGATGCCCAATAAAAATGCATTGAATTAATGTATTTATCCACTTTTTGCAATCTATAGGCTTTTTGCAATTTTAAATTTCATGGGTTTACTACAATGTACAATATACTTTAGTGTTTTAGCTTTATTTTATCATTTAACTTTTGTCATATTATCTTTATTTTTTATTATCTGACCTTGTTCTTTGATTTTATTGTTTCTGATGGCATGTTTTCTGCTGTATTGCTGTTTATTTATTGATTCTGTATTGTGTAATCCTGTGTATTAGTTTTATTATTATTGTTATCATCATTATATATTTCTGATACTTGCTAGATAATAATAATGATAATAATATTAATAATATAACCAACGGTCCTATATGAAAAACAGCTGACCATGTGTTTTGATTTTTGGGGAGGGTCAGGTATGTTTAATGACATGTCATATTTTCTGTAGCTATGACAAACAAATTGCTTTTGTAAACATCGCCTATGGCTACGTAATGTAGGTTAAAATATGAAAATAGCCTTCCTCGTCGTCAGGTTCAATGTAAAATCATGAATGAGTTAAATGTCAATCATATGCATCGGTGTAAATTGATAAATAAACCAGAAATACTCACACATATCAAGTGAAAACTGCACGCTGCACAGAAGGTTTGGCTGCTCCTTTGCTGCTCTACGCTTTGAATCATATGCGGGCAAGACAGAACCGGTACAGAGAGTCGCTTCTGTGTCGCGTGAACGCTGCGATGCTGACATGGCGCTTGCGGTCTAGACAAGGAGTTAGAATTGGAGTTGGTTCCCAGGTGCTGCGCTGTGGCTGCCCACTGCTTCTCAGTCATGAGGATGAGTCAAAAACAGAGGACACATTGCCTCAAGGGCTCAATAAAGTATATCTCATGAAAAAAAAAGTGGATTGTAATTAATCTCTCATTGTTTATCCTATTAAAGTTTCATTCAAAATATAAATATATATATATATATATATATATATATATATATATATATATATAAGCTTGAATTGAAATACCATTATTGCAAGGAAACATTATCATAAAACAAATATTTTCCTCAAAAACCTGAGTACCACAATTACCGGATGGTCTTCAATTTGTACTTTTTTCAGCCTCCCTTTGCCTTGATAAAAATCTTTGAATCTCCTCTTATTGTGTCAGATGAGTTTGGAGAGACATTGCAAGGGATCTAAGACCATTCACTGATGCTGAATATCTCTCGTTCCTTCAAATTCTTAGTTCTACATGTATTGATTTTGTTCTTCAGCTCATCCCATTGGTTTCCTATTGGGTTAAAGAAAGCACTTAGTTCTGCAGATTCTTAATAAAAGTACACTTCTCCTACAATTCAAATATACAGTATTTTTGGTAAATTTTTGGAAAAAAAAATTAATGGCTAAATCAGCTCAAGAAGATCACCACATTATTGGTGGTGCGCCATGTTTGTTGGAATCGGGGTAGCTTGCCCCACACCCGGAACTCTTATGCGCGCTGAGGTTATAAATGAAATAAAACATGGCTACTGAAAGCAAGAGTTTGCCCAATGAATCTTTTGTCAATCTGTATGACTACAAGGACAAATTCTAAGCTGATGTAAGATTTGGAAAACCTACTTGTTCCATCTGTAACTGATGCTGTCATTTCTCCAACCTAGCCAAAGTTGATAAGTGATTGGGTTTGGGGGCCTGCCAGTGACTGAATTCCATTTGCACGACATCATCTTTCAAAATCTTTTAATATTTACTGGGCGATTCAACTCCATATTTTGTGTAAATGTGCTTCTTGCAACAACTGGGTAAAAAGTGTGCAGAACATAACCAGTGACTTCATTGAGACAAAGTCGTGTATTCCAATATTGTGCAACCACTGTTGTAACAAGTCAGACTTTGCCAAGGGAAAGCTGTGCAAGCTTATCCCTGTGGGTTGTTCCAAGTTTCCGATTTTGATGGAACAACCAGCAGCCACACACTGTGGCACTATGACTGATTTTGTTGTTCACGTTCTAATAATGATTGGTAGTATTGAACCATGATCAATTGGCGTAAAATTACATCGCAGTACAAGTGAAAATCAAGACTAATTTGGAGAGGGGACTGTAACATTTTGTGTACTGTACTGTCCTGTCCATTTACCCTGAGCAATTATACGCCTATTTCCAAACACTCAGTTTTAGCCAAGTTACTGAAAGGGCTTATCATGCCTCGGTGTGCATGCGCAAGCGGGGCATACGGTAGTTCGTTTGTGTGTCAGTCATTCTGTCTGCTACCGGGATAGCCGCTGACGCCGGTCAAAATTAAGTCCTAGAATTTGGCTTTATGGGTTAAATGCCATGATCTCTTGGATTTAAATTTGCCAGATTTTTGAGATAGAGCTTTGTTTTCGAGTTATAGCAATATTTGATTACCACGCTGGCTGCTGAGAGCGATCAAGACTTTAACGAAGAAAAAGCTCTTCACAGTGGATTGCTTTACAACTTGTGAGTTCGATTTATATCACAGCAATAGTTACTGTTGATGGCAAAACTTGACAAACGGAGCATAATGCCGACAGTGATTCATGTAGACACACATTGCGCACTGTGTTAAATACAGCGCCGCGTGGATTTTCGAACTTACTGCTGTATGAACTTTATAAAACACCACAAATGCTTTCAGTTATTGCTGGGCTTCACTAAGCCTAACAACCGCAGTCTCGCTAAGCGGTCCCACGAAGCTGCTTATCAACTCGTTATGTCAACCGGCCACTAGTGGGTAAATACTTGAGAATAGCCATGTTTCCATCCACACGTTCTTATGCGAATTAAGTCATGTCGAATAAAAAATGCCTTTTGGAAACGATGAAATTTGACTTGATTTTCAAGATATTGGCATTAAGTTTATACGGTTGATCTCATTGGATTTTCTTCTTGATCGGTAAAAGGTTTATGCGATAACTGCTGATGGAAACGTTATTTGCCGAATAAATCTGCGACTGCATCGTGACGTAGTTTTGATGCCATCATTGCCTTCTGATAATGGTTCGCATGTTGCTAATAGCTGGCACATAAGCATTATTACAACTTGTGCAATTATCATCATTTGTTGGAAGACACGATCCATATTTGCTAACTAGTTAATTTTGATGCCTACCACACTACCTCTGTTCACTTGAAGGTTCTGTGATTCAGTGCGAAAATGAATGGAAACAGCTTCAAATTCAGAAATCTATTCGATACACCGATTTGATCGCATAGCAGCAAGTGACGTCATTACGCACAAGTTTTTATTTGCTTTAATGCTTTTAGGTGGAAATGCATTTTCACCGCCTTTATTCGCATGAATATTTTTGGCGAACTTCAGATAATTCAATTGACAAGTGGATGGAAACATAGCTTATGTCAAGCATAGATGCACAGCTAGGGCACTCTGGCATGTCCACACAGAATTTTATAGCTTCATTGAGGGACATACTTGTCACTGCTGTAAGCACCGAGGCATCAGCACCTTCAGTGCTGTCATTAGCTCACAGGAAAAAGATTTTTATTACAAATTGGCATTCTAAATTATATGCGGTCTGGGTTCAGGAAAAACACAGTACTGTCACTGTCATAATGAAGGTCTTGAATGGCATCATGAATGCCATAGACTCTAAAGAACACTGTGTTGCACTTTTCTTAGATTTTTCTGAGACTTCTGATACTGATGATCATTTAAGTTTTTCAACAGAGGCTCACTAACATAGGGTTTTCTTCAAAAACTGTTAAATAGTTAGAAAATTATTTTAGTGGTTGAATGCGGTGTGTCCAAGTTGATGGTTTGTCTTTGACTTAAATATAAAGAATGGTGTCCTGCATGGGTCCATACTGGGTCCCACTTTATTTTTTATTTATATCAATAATTTATGTAAAAATGTATGTGATGCAAAGTTCCATTTAATGCCGATGATACAGTTATATATACTTCATCTTCTTTAGCAAATGCAATACATGACCTGCAAGGACCTTTTAGTGCTGTCCAGCTTTTTTTTTATTGCAAATAGATAGCAGAGAACAAACATAACATCCAATTACACAGAAGGTGAACAGAATAAATACATGACTGAGCATGAATTCTAGATACAAATGGGATGAAACATTAAAACATTTGGGTATCAAATAACCGGGCAGTGAGGGAAAGAAACAGAAAAAAGAGAGGTCTGTGTGTGCGTGTGTATGTGCATGCATGAAAGTGTGCGAGAGTGTGTGCAAGAGTGTGAGGGACAAATAGGGAGTAAGTATGCATATGTTTTGAGATATTCAACAAGTTATTTTAATTTCAATAATCCACGCTTCATCAAATACTTTTGCAATAATACATCAGAGGTGTGGGAAGCAAACAAATTGCTGCTAATACTGAAATGATACTATCAGTAATAATGACAATCATGACAGTTTTTTTAATGCAATACTTTGAAATTGAATGAATAAATAAAGTCGTAAATAATGAAAAAAGACAAAATGGAAAAATATAAAAAAATAAAAAGAAGATAACTAAACAAAAGAGATAATAATAATGATAGTAATGGTAGTGAAAAAATAAATTAGATAAATTTTATCAGGGAAAAAAAGGACATTCATTGATTTATAGATGAATATGTGTGAGTGTATGAATGTGTGTGTGTGTGTGTGTGCGTGTGCGTGTGTTTATGCTTGAGTGTGTGAGAAAGAATGAGTGTGTGAGTGTGTAAGTGTGTATCAGAGGGAATAGGAGGTAAGGGGGTGGGGGGCAGGGGAGGGGTGTGAGATGATGCAGTGGTTCTGAGTGGTTCTCTCCATCACCCCAAAGCAGCTAGAATCGCATCTTCCTAGAGTGTTTCTTTGTCGTGTGACATAGCAGGATCAATATCCAGCCATTAACACCACCACCAAACATTGGGGAATAGGTTGATGCAGACCAGCACTGTTGCAGGACACTGCTTTGGAGGACCAGGGGTTGGGGGGGGGCCTTAAAGCATGTTTAGTGGATGTGTGTGGTATGTGTTTAAGTGTGTTTTGTTGTTTAATGAAAAAATTAAATTAAATTTAAAATTTAGTTAAAGAAGGAAAAAAGGAATAAAAAAGATGTAATACACAAGAATTGTAATCTTAATAGTGATGAATGATGTCAGTGGTTCATGTGATCCAGAGGGAGAAGGGGGAAGAAAGAGTAGAAAAGAAATATGGAAAATATGCTAGAGGAAGTGGAGATAGTGAAAGTGGAAGAAGAAAAAAAACTAAATAAGAATATATTATAAATACATGAATGCTGACATTACCATTGCAAGTGTTTTTGTAATCTCATATTTTATTGGATGTGTTTTTTTCAGGTATTACCTTCCCTTTTAAACGTGTGAGTCATTGTAAATGTGGAATGGGGACTATGGTTTATGGCAATTACATTTATCGAGCTTGGTTCACAGGCAAGAGGCGGTGAGTGAAGTTGTGGATGTTAGAGTTAAAGGTGCACTATGCAAGTTTGTTTACTTTCTGCGTGATTATATTTTTGTCTCAATTCGCTGACATCTCTCCACGATCTGCTAGCTGCCTGCCCCTAAATTCACTGTAAAAAAAACCCGGGCTCTGGAGACCGCACAGGCGTCACAAACTGCAAATAAACACAAGGGGCACAGGCTGTGCCCCATAACATAACAAACCGTCCCGGCCAATCACCGACAAGAGTTGACAGTTATGGAAGCATGGGAAGGAGGGAAGCATGGGAAGGAGGGAAGTATGGGAAGGAGGGAACTATGGGAGGGCGGGGCGGGCTACCTCTGTTTTGTTTGAATTCGAATGTCAACAGAAGTGAAAGTAAACAAACTTGCATAGTGCACCTTCAAGTATGTTAATGATTAATGAATGCAGTCCAGGTTGAGTCAAGCTCGAAAGAATTATTTTTTATGGTGGCTGATAATTTTTCATTTTATTTATACTGATATATACTACTTGTGTGTGTGTGTGTGTATGTGTATATATATATATATATTTACAGTTGCAATCAAAATTATTCAACCCCCTGTTGCAAAGTAGGTTTACTGGCAAAATTTACAAACTTTCATCTGTTTGCAATGAATAAATCAAACAAGAACAATTTAAATGGCTCAACACAACAAATATTATAAGTGACTTCTCCAAATTCAACACAAAATGCCACTTTTAATGACTACTGCAGGCTTAAAATTATTCAACCTGTAAAACCTCACAGCAATACCAACGACGGGCATAGCAGGAGGTGAAGACTTGGTGCGTTCTTCTTTGCTGGTGTGACCCAAAAGAAAGCATTGATCAACATCTCTGTTCATTAGAACAGGGCACAAAAGCACAACATTTACGATTAATCTGACTCCATATTATTAATTACGAATATAAAATTTCGTTATAAATGTGCTGAGTTTAGAATAATAATACCATACTTGGTCTTTTGCCAATTTTACACGATTGCGTTCCGGACCCACACAATCGCAAAACCTTAGTTCAGGGAGCCCTGCATTGGTTAGCCAGCAGCCACTATAATACGCGAGTACCTTTCCCTCGCGACAGTTACGGACCCGAGTCAGCTAGTATGATACTAGTGGTATCTATTGGGCTCCTTAAGGAGAATTTGACAAGAACCGGCGTATTACGCCCATGGGTCCTCTTAAGCCAAACCTCCAGAGCCAATACCCCGCCAATCCCGTTAGCAGTCGAACGTGGCCCCTGTTCTAACTTACCAGAGCTCCCTAAAAAGTTTGTCTGCATCTGGCCTCTGACAGTAGGTCTCAGTCAGCACCTGTCTCCCCTAAGAATTTAACCGTAATTTTGACTAAAGGAACCAAGATGGATTTAAAATCATAAAAACCACACAAATTACAACAAGACAAACTATTGATATAAAGAAATTTTATTACACAGGTAGGTAGGTCCACATAGTAAATTTAATTAGTCCGTTACTTAATGTAGAAAAGAATAATTGAATGCTAGAGTCTCTTACCCAACCTGTTTTGGCTACACACGACACACAGAGATGCACGTGTGGGAAGTCGTCTGCGATCTTCCATAACTATAGACTACCCATGCACTAATGTACGTGGTCCCCGAGTGGATTGTCTCTCTTTGCTTTAAGCCAAATCATGTCTTTGATCCAGGTGGCATGACCATAAATTACCTGGAAGGGGAGTCGAATCTGGATTTTGGGTTTCCACCATTTGTAGTAGGTCATAAAACAATTTAGCAGAGAGAGAAGAACAGAATGATTACTCGAGAGGATTCTGACCAATTTTCAGGAGTTTCCAAAAGGGAATTAACCATAATTTCAATGGGAATGAAACATACTCCATTCAACTCCTTGGATTCCCCTGAGAATAACAAGACCAAACATGATAAGAATATGTACTAATATGATGCAGTTGTCATGAAAAGCTCTTAAACTGGATTATTGTATAAGCAATTTTGGCACATAAGTATTGCATAGTAGTATATGGAATATATGAGAAAGGTTTGACATTAATATAGTGTCAGAAAATGTAAACAGATGAGTTAAGGTCCAGTTTCATGAAAGTGAGGAGGGGGAGGGGGAGAACTGTGACGTTTAGTATGCACCCTACTGTGCGAGCTGAAACCTCAGTGCCTCCTGCCTCTAAGTCTTGCTGCGGGTCTCCTGCAGTCACTCAAGGGTTTTTGACCTCCTGTCTCCTCAGGAATCTGGTGACAGCCATTGATAGCTTCCTCTTTCTGCCACATCCTGGTACTGTAGCCACTCTTGTGCTAGGCAATGATCTCCTCTATTAGCTTTTTGGACAATTCTTTTGACAGCCATATTTCTAATATGCAATCAAATGTCACTGTCAACAAACCCCTAACGAGTGGAAGTATTTGATGTGTTCTATCTCAAGCAAACCTGATGCAACCAATTAAGCTCTTGATTAGCTGCATTAGATGTGCTTGAGACAACACCTGATTTGCAAATATGCTCTTATGAGGGATTCTATTCAGAGGATTGAATCATTTTGAGACTGCAGTAGTCATAAAAAATGGCATTTTGTGTTAAATTTGGAGAAACCACTTTTAATATTAGTTGTGTTGAGCTATTTAAAATGTTCTTGTTTAATCTGTTCATCACAAACAGCTGAAATTATATATATATATATATATATATATATATTTTTTTTTCCCCCCTTGATTTCCAGTTCACGAGTATGGTTTTCCTAGCTATGACTAGGGATACCAAGAGTATTTGGTTGGACATGTTGGTTGAGTTAATGTTGGATGTGTCACCGGGTAAACAGAGAGAAGGAGACAGAGGGATGTGGCAGCCAAGAAGTTGGGTAAGGATGTCAGTGATGTCCAGCCAAAATTGTTTGATAGGTGTACAGTCCCATGTGGCATGCAGATAACAATCGGTGCTGTTTAGTGTACAGATCGAACAAATTTCCATGTCTACAAAACCCATTTTAAACATTCTTTTCCCAGTGTGGTGTACTCTATAAATAATTTTGTATTGAATGAGTTGTATGTTTGAGTTGGTTGTAGTTGAGATGTTTCAGTAGATTTGGGCCCAGAAGTTGGCACTGGGGGTGATCTGTAGGTCATGTTCCCATTTTGTTGAGAGTAAGGATATTGTTTGGTTGTATGTGGCATTTATTTTGTATATTTTTGATGGCAGCTTTTTCTAGAAGGGATGTTTAATATGTTTGATATGAGTGAAGGAAGATCTAAATTATGTGATTTAATATTGATTTTGGACTCATACAAGATTTTATGTGTAAAAATTCAAAGAAGTGATTCTCCCTAATGCCATACTTCTAGACCAAATAAATGAATGAGTTAACACTGTTACTGTGAAAAATATGTTGAAGGTGCACAATTCCTTTCAGAACCAGTGTTTTTTTGTTCATTAAGAAAATCGGGATTGTTCCAGATGGGAGTATGTTTGTTAGGCAACATTGTGGAGTTGGTTATTTGGTGAAATATCCACCAGGCATCAACCAGTCAGAGTTGTAGCGATGGTTTTTGAAACTTAGATAATGTGTGATGGAGCGGCTTATGAATGGCAGGTCAGAGATATGGATTTTTTTTGCAAAATGTCTGTTCTATATCTGCCCAGGTATTGTCAGATTAATCGAGATTTCTCTATTTATGGATATATTGGAGTTGGTGAGCAAATGAAATAAACCAGGAGGGTTGAGGCTTGATTGGGATCATTGACAAAAGGTTATTTGTCATTGGTTATATGGACATCTTTACTATTGCTACTCTGCCTATTAGGGATATGGGTAGATTCATCCAACGGTGAAGGTTGTCCTCTACCATTTTGAGAAGCGGGTTGAAGTTAAGATTGGTCAACTCTGACAGCCTGGTGGAGATATTGATTCCGAAATGTGTGATATTGCCAGTGCGTAGTGAGAGGGATGGGGTGTGGGTTGCCACATCCCAGCTGTTGGGAGCAAGTGGGAGGATGGTGGATTCAGACCAGTTGATGCAACCTGTCCTCCAACCATACGCTCAAATAGGTCGATTATTCTTTTACTCTGATTTACGACCCATAGCAGCGTTTTGTAAAATCGCGCCCCTACTGGCAGCAGGAAGGTACTGTTAGAATTACAGATTCAGTCCCAGATACAGTTTCAGTCATATTTACACTTAAAATAACTGTTTGGGTATGGATTAGGGTTGGGGTTAGGGTTAGGGTTAGGGTTAGAATTAGGATTAGGGTTAGGATTAGGTTTAGGTCACGGATTTACTGATGGCGACGCTGACAATCGAAACCAGATTGTAGTTATTTAAATGACCGCTAGGGGTCGCTTAACTCATAAACGTAACTTTAGGTCGTAATATGCAACAAGACAAATGACCTTTGCGGGTGTATTTTGTGGGAGGACAGGCTCAGTTGATGGTGTAGTCAAAGATTTTAGAAAATGTGTTGTCCAGCTAAATCTGTGTAGATTAAGACTTTTACCAATGCAAACAAGACTAAAATGATGTTTTTCTCATGTCAAAAAGGGTAACCAAAGATGGCTACCAGATTTCAACTTTGAACAATGAGGTGTTTCGAACATGTGTCAACATAAAAATACCTGGGTTTTCTCTTAGATAGTTGATTTGATGATGACAAGACAGATTTTCTTCTAACAAAAACAAATGAGTGCAAAATTATGATTCTTCCATCAAAACAAATTTTTCTTTTGTTGCAAGGGAGAAAGTCATTCAACCAACCTTTTTGTTGGTAATTGACTATGGTAATAGTTTTTCTATGCATGCAACTTCATCATCACTGAAAATGTTTGACTTAGTGTACCATGCTGCTTTATGATTTCTCTCTGTTTTGGGCTTCTGCATGCATAATTTTGTTTTGTATGAGAAAGTTGGCTGGTCATCGCTATAGAATAGAAGAATGGAGCACTGAAATGTCTCTTTGTGTAAGGCCATCTTACATGAAGTGCCTTCTTACCTATGTTCTCTTTCAACTCCTAAAACTGTCAGTAGTTGTAATCTTTGGTCTCATGGACTCATTGTGTTTGTCATTCCTCAACCTCATACTGACTTTAGAAATAGAGCTTTTTCTGTTTTTGCCCCCTCATCTTGGCATGGGCTACAGAATCACCTTAAACCATATCATCTTATTAGTTTGGATATTTTCAAAACCAGTTTTTGTTGTCATAGTCTTTTGTTGTTTTCTGGGTGAAACCTTTCTGCTGCTGTCTTGGCCAGGACTCCCTTGAAAAAGAGACTTTGTATCTCAATCTATTTATTCTGGTAAAATAAAGGTTGAATACATTTGGGGGGAAAAAAACAGTTGGGTTGAACTTTTCATTTTTTTTTCAATTTATTGAATTGAGGGGTATATTTTATATGCATATTATATGTAATGTTTGGACACAGTTAAAACCCAACAGACTGGACATATTGGGAAAAAAAGAATTGGACCGAAAACTATGTGGATTGGGAAAAAGAAAAACATTGTAAACAGTGCCTGCTTCCCCTAACAGTGTAATGCATGAGGTTTCTGATTGGGGAAGGACCTGATGGTGGTCCTTTATTGAATTGAGGGGTATATTTTATATGCATATTATATGTAATGGGATGATTTTACCTACAAGCTATACAAAGAACCTGGTTCCCACTTCCATAAATATGTCAATATCTTCAGTTCACAACCGCAACATGTCCTTGTTGATTTCACCCAAACACCTCCTGCAGCATAGTGTCCGATTGGGTAGTCCAGCATCTGAGCACCCTCAACACCAGAGCTTTCTGTATAAGATGTTGCATATACTCCGGTATCAGGAAGGCCCATTCTTGAGCTGTGTGTAGTAGAGTTTTTTTGCCCTAGCTGGTCCATGAAATATGTTGTTGACAGTTCAGCATCACTAGTTTGAGATCCATGTAATTAAAATCGCCAGCCAGGATGAGGTGATTGCTTTTGCTGCCTATTCTGTATGTCATGTAGAAGTGTCTGCGTTGTGTTTGTGTCTGCATGTGGGGAGATATTAACTATCGTTCTGGTGACTGAGGTGAATTCTTGGGGGAGGCAGCAGGGGGGCACAAGTTCACCGATATTCCAGGTCAGACGATGTTTGAAAACTGTCCAGAGGTCTGACTATGGTGAAGGTAAATTGAGGAACAAGTGTAAGTAAAAATAAATTAACAGTAGAGAAAAACAATGTGTAATCAGAGCAAACCAGGACAGCATTTGGGCACAACCCTTCCATCTGTGCCATGTTTTTATAAAGCCTTTTCCAACTCTCTGGTGCTGTAGATTTATTTGGTTCAGAGTGGGTTAAGTTCTTCAATATTAACAATTCAGAAAAAAATGCAATTGAAATTCTGTATTAAAAAGGGGAAAAATCTACATGCATAAGGGTACATTGTTCACGTTGGTTAAAATTTCTTAATTGGAGCATAATAAAAACATGTTCACTTAATTTATTATTGTTAACTAATCAGCAATCTAGCTCTAACTGAAAGAATCTATTATATTTCAAACCTTAAAATCTTCCAAATTCACATAAACCTCAAGTATGCCCTTCATGTTACAGGGATTACATGAAAGTCTTTGTAATTTGCAGCAACTTTAAATGACAGTGTTAACAGACTCACTCTCTTGCTATCACCAGGGTCTTTTCAATGCTACTTCCACCTTTTGTTGGATGACAGATCAAGGGATTTGTCTGGAATCAGTTAAACCAAAGAGTGCTTCTTTGATGGCTCTTTTATGTGTGGCCTGCTTTAATGATCATTGGCACAGCTGTCCTTCACACAATGGTTTCTCCAATTAAATGAAATGTGCCATTACAATGTACCCCTGGGTAATATAAAGCTGCTTAAGTCACAAAACTGGTGGTGCTGTGGGTAACTGATATTTCCTATTTAAAGAATGCATTATTTCTGCAGGCCCATTGAGATAACTGATAAAAAAGAACTTATGTCATTTTTCTCTGAACAATTTCAGACAGGTTCTAATCTACAGTACAATTACATTCAGAGCTGTGAAAAGGTATTTGCCCCCCTCCTGATTTCTTCTATTTTTATATTTGTCACACATAAATGTTTCAAAACATCAAACTAATTTTAATATTAGATAAGACAGATGAATCACAAGATGCAGATGAGTCACAAAATGCAGCTTTTAAATGATTTTATTTATTGAATTGAAAAAGCTATCCAACCCTCCCCATCCCTGTGTGAAAAAGTAATTGCTCCGTTAGTTATTCATTCAACCAATTAAAACAATTGGGTTCAATTTCATAAGACACATTTAGGCATGATTACTGCCAGCCCTGTAGAATCTAAACGTGATTTAAGGTGTTCTTCCATGATGTTTATTGGCGATGGGAAACCAGCTTTCATTCTTCATATGTTTCGGCTAAAGCACTGAAATAGCGCTTTGAATCCTTGAATTTCCACAGAGAACTCCTTAACATTAAAAAGCATTATGCCTCAGTAAATAAAATGCATGAATACATTGCAAAATGAAGACAGATTGGCAAGGATGGAGTCAGATTATGACTTGCAGTCAAGCAGATTCACTGTGTTAGGATGTAAGTCCCGAGCATGCGTTTTAACTGTCAACGTCAGTGGACCATGCTTCCTGTCATGCATAACACTGTCAAATAATTGCAAAAATTCTAATAATCTAAGTGACTAGTTGTCAACTGACGCTAGGAAAATTACTACTGACCTCATATATTTTTCCCAATCCAGGTGTAAATCCAGTAGTCCTGTAGTCCAGTGCAGTAGCACTGTTTGTAAACAAACTGTTGAATTTTCCATATGCACCAAATACTGTTAAAGGTTACCTCCAGCCAAACACAGCACTGCACCACAAAGAGATCGATTTTAGGCACCTGATGCTGCTCTACAGCAACTCTATAGTGCGTGTCATTCACTCTCTGGGTTTCCTGCAAAATATTAGAAGCTCACTTTTTAGTGGTGGATATGATTACCGTTATAGTTCTGGTGATACTTTTTATTTTTGCAATGGGTGAGAATTGATATTTTTATTCTTTTTTTCAATGCATAAGAAATGTAAGGTGTGGTGTGAGAGCATGTGAAAAGTTTCATTTGCTTGAGTCTCACGCTCAATGCATGAGAGCTGGCAGCTCGTCTTCATGCTACAGATTTAAGTAAAGACTGCACTCCATGGCATGGTGTTTATCATGAAATAGATGCTTATTCCAATAATTTGCATATCTGGCTCTACATAATATTGTGATATTTTGTTAAACTGTATACGGGTGATGTAAATTATATTATGTGCTGTTTTTCAAGTGAGATACAACTGAACCAACTACTCACAAATGAAAAATACAATTTTTACTGGGTTGAGATCAAGTTCATCTCCCTTACATTAATAATTTTTGTCAAACTGTTATTTCATTAAATTACATAAATATAAATTATGTCAGTCTGTGTATACTGTTCTCGGACTATACAAATAATTAGGGTATGGTTATCCAGGAAGAAATACAGGGGCAGAACATGTTTTTATACCTCCGCCAGGAGGTAATATGTTTTCACCAGCATTTGTTTGATTATGTGGTCGTTTGCTTATCAAATAATGATATATCTCAAAATCTAATGGGTGGATGGCAATGAAATTTTGTTTGTTGATAGATACTGTGCTAAGGAGGAATTGGTTACATTTTGGTGAATATCTGACTCATATTCTTGATCTATGAGCCAAAAGAATTTTTATGTGCGTTAAGACAGCTCTGTTGAGACTTGTTTAACATTCACATTCAATGACAATTCCTCCATCAACGAATTTCAACACAACGGAGATAATGCGCTCCCCAAGTGCCTTCTATTTAGCCAGTGTTTCAGATCAATTAGAGATTTTGAAAAGCAATGTTTCAAATATGAGAACACGTTATCTTTAAACTGTAATGAATCTTGCCCACTAAATGTTAACTGACTGGCAAAAAAATTGCACTAATTGTAAATGGGAAGCAGTTGATTGGCTATACAAAGCATACTGGGATACCTGGTGACGCAGACCAAAATGGCTGCGCAACAAGAAGGAGCATCAGAGCTGCGCACAGGTTCATGGGACTGCAAAGTGTGAAAATGCTGGCAGATAAAAGTTGAAAATTCCAAACTTTATGCAAATTAGGAGTAGTTATTTTAGGCTTCTGTCTGGCGGCATCCAATCACACTTGTTCTTGTAACAAAGCAACCTCTCACACGGTTAATGAATCCATTTCAGAAAACATGGCAGACGGCCGGACAAGTAAATGGTGAAATATTGTATCCTTATCTTTGTAATTAGTGCTTTATCATGACAAGAATGTGTCTTGCAACCCATTTAGAAAGCAAAAATAATCATCATGACTTCAAACCTGCCTCATGAGTCTTTATATGCAATTTAATTGTCTTGGTTTGAACTAATGTGTGAAAGGTGAATGAGATCTACATAGCAGGTAAAAGAACTACATGTCAGAAATGGTAACAACAATTTTGCATGGAAATGCCCTGCCAAGCGGCACAATGCAGCACAACTTAGGAAAAACTGCTCTAGTGGGCATTAACAATAAGCATTTTGAATCAGTGTCATTTTATGCTCAGCTCCAACATGCGAATGCCAATCAATCCAATGCTTGACTATTTATGCACAACCCCAATTTAAGGACTGTAATTCAAGAGTTGAGTGCCACAGACACTAGGAAAATCATGCTAATGAACAAAGCCACTCATATTATTGACAACACTAATGTAACTAGAACATACTTAGTTTTACAAGCTTAATTTAGTTCATTTTCATAACTTTGGAGCAAAAAAATTGCCTCAAATACACAGAATTGTCATAAATATTCTACATTTAAGTCATCATAGTTTGCAATGAAATACTAAGAATCACAAATTAATAGGAGATAAAATAAAACATTTCCAGCATAATAAATTCTCGGGCCACAAGTGTACAATGTCTGATGGTGATTAGGCTGAAATAAAGATATAATAAGGTAATAAACTAAACATGAGGGATGTACTCTGCCTCTCTGAAATGTGCCGAATTGACTAAATTTTGCTGTTCATCATAAAACAACCATGGGTGAAAGCTAGATCTACTCAGTTACCCCAAGACTGGCTTTTTTTAAGCTACTTGGAAACAAATGCATAGAATTTAGATAAAAAGGCAAACTTTCCCAGGATCAGCAAGGCTGGTAGAAGACCAAAATCAATTCTGGTGAACAGTTACAGTACAAAATCAAGCTATCACCATTACTGCGGCTTCCTTTATTATTAATGAAAACTGACAACACTGTGCAGGCCTCTTCATTGATCCATCGAAAGCATTTGATAGTTAATCAAGTCCTCCCATTTAAAAGACTTGGCATCAGCTTCAATAAATCTGCTTTTATCTGTTGAAAGCAACTTCAATAAACATCCAGTTTGCGTTGACTTCGGAAGCTCCCCGTAAACTGCCTACATTTAACCTCAGGCTGTCATACCCTTTAATGCAAAAAAGGAATTAGACCGACGTTGCACCGTGGCGCAGTTCTATTGCCTCACACTAAGAAGGTTGAGGGTTTGAACCCCACTGGTGGCCTTTCTGTGCGGGGTTTGCATGTTCTGGTGTTCTCATGTTCACGTGGTTTTCCTCTGGGTACTCTGGTTTCCTCCCACTAACTAAGTACACGCATGTCAGGCTCTAGATTACCCTTTTGTAAACGCCGTGCGTCTAGGCCAAGGAGGGTCCTAGATGAGGCGGAAGGTTTCAACGTGTTTGCCTACACTGCAAAGGAAAATCAAAGCTTACCGGTCTCAATTATCATAATGGGGTCTGGCTACCGCATCCGCACGAGGCCCCCACCCTAGATCAAACGTGATGACATCATTCATGTTCTGCACTCAAGTGAGCCTGAAGCGCGTCTTAGCGGATGCCGCAGCTCTAAAATCTTTGGCGGTTCCAAGGGTCCTGACTCCATGCCAAATTTAGGATACCAAATTAAGCTATAACCCTTGGTGGTGACGATTTAAGTAGGCGTTCCCGCAAAATTGATCTGACTCTGTTTATAAATCCATTATTTACTGTAGAGCTCTGTTGTGCATCGGACTCGTGACTGGTCAATACCTTACTCCGCCGGACCAAAACATCTGTACAGCCCAATTCGGTGGAGAACTCAGAGGCTGGCGGTCCTATTCTGCCTGGTGGTTTGACATAGAGAATAGCTATGACTAGTGACCACGGGGGCCGGAATAAATGTACAATTAACACTTTTGAAGTATACCGCAAGAGGCGTTCAGTGACTATATAAAAGTATAACGCAAAAAAGAAGGCGTGCAGGGACTCTCAAGGTTAATGACACATTCCTGAAACCCCTCAGAATAATACCAATCGCAGCATGGAACACCACCGTGTACTTAGCAGGAAGGCCTGGTGATCAGGCAGGCCTCATAACCCTAAATTATACCCCATTGGGTAACAGGATTCCAGACTGGAAAAATATACGTTAGTCAGAGTCAGAGAACCACAACCGGAGACGATTAACAATTTATTTCGCCAGGTAGGCACAAGCTTAAATTAGATAACGAAACATACCGTTACAAGAATTGTAAGAGAATAATAAAGTCATACCTGGCACAAGTCATAGCTACACATATACACAACGTGTACAATGCGGGAAGGTTGAATACAAGCTTCCCTGACTTCGTTGTTTCTCCCCCTTTTATGCCCAAAATCCAGACTGCGTCCTATGGCGGGGTCATCGGTCATTTGGGTAATTAGGGACAGGAAAGGCTCCCCCTCCCCGGACGGGCTGTGGGAGGAGACATCACCACAAAGAAGACTGAGGTATATTTTTTTCTTAAAGTCATTGAATGAGGGTATGGTACAATTTTAATTCCTTTAAAATACGCCCCATGCGACTCTTGAAATTTAGTGGAGCAAAATGATACCAAACACGACCTGCTTGCATTAGAGTTGGCCATGAAACGTCCAGTACCCTACAGAATTACAAGGATAATCCGCATTAATGCTATTAATCAGCTCTTATCATCCAATATAACAGAAACACACATTATTCTGGTAACATTGTGGGTGAAATGATTATTTTAAATCAGAAAATAAAAAGTCTTTGGAAATTTCTACATAGGCGGCAATGCGATTTACGGTTACTGGCGCAGTCCTGTCAAAGTCCAGTTGATGGCACTGTGGCCTTGTCTGGCATGGGCAGTGCAGGCCAAAAGTTCATGGCCGGCTGTTTTCTGGTGGTTTGCAAGACATTTAATGCCAACCATTACCTCAGAGATAGTTCATGAACTCCGCGGCAGGTGGCCGCTCCATCTGCGGCAAATTCGATTGGCAAATTAAGTGGCACCAGACAGACCCTAATTTAGTCTGCTCCCATGCCTTCGGAAGGTCACTGTTAGGGGCTGGGGCTTTTGGGACTTTTCGGGTCTGTTGGTCAGGGTCCTGCATTCGCAACACAGCGCACTGTTCTGTCTTCCATTGCCGCTTCCACCTACATTTCCTGACCTAGAAGTTTCTCAGCCAGGATACAGGGGCCATTAAGATAAGTTGATCAGCATCATACGTCTGTAAAAAAGTCCTTGGGTTTCCGTTCTCTCTGGATTCTATTGTGGCTTACACTTTTTCTCGTTGTGGGCATGCGGGACGCTGGTGCCCACGAACCGAAAGATACGGGAGTGTCTTGACAGCAACTGGATGGAGGAAAGTGTGGACAATTTTTTAAAATCTTTGAATAGTATATGCGTGTGTTTGTTGGAAGGGGGACCCTGAGGGATGGGTGACCTGCTACGATTGAGTTGTGGATTGCATGAGGGTGATTTTGGAGAATGTATTGAGCATTTAAGTTGTATTGCTATTTAATACTGGTTTGCGGCGTCTCATATCGTTGCTAAATTTGGATGATGGTTATTTATTATTGGTGTGTGTGTGTGTGTGTGTGTGTGTGTGTGTGTGTGTGTGTGTGTGTGTGTGTGTGTGTGTGTGTGTGTGTGTGTGTAAAATAATGTGGGTTGGTTAACGTGGGTAGTGCTTTGGCTTGGTGCTCAATGGGTTCTGGCATACCTGAAGCCTCCTATTAAAAATCTGAATTTCAATGAATTCAATCTATTGTTAAATAAAGATTTCTGCGTTCTGGTCTTGTGTGGAAATTTGGGACCATACCGGACCATACCGATTTAACAAAGGTGGTAGCAGCATTTACTATTAGACCATTCGGTTTTGTTACATTACAGTGGTGGCAGCGGTGGGATCAGCCCTAACGCCCTCAGCTGAAATCACATGTACCAAGTACTGTACTGTGAGGTTGCGTTCAGGAACCAAGCGCGAGAACCAAGAGATCCAGCAAACTTGTATTTTATTAAAGCTGGGAGGTGAACCTCTGCAGGGCAGAAAGCAACAGTACAGAGTCCACAATCCAAAATCAGAATCCCAGGGGCGTAATCCAAATCGTACACAGGACAGCAAACACAAAACTCAGGGTCGGGCAAAACAGGTTCATTACACGGGTGCAGAAAAATCCAAGACAAAGCCAAAATCAGAAACAGGGACGGTCCAGTCAGAAGTGTAACACAAAGAGTACAAGGCATATATGATCACAACGCAAGGAAAACGTTCTGACAAGAGCTGGTAGTGAAATGACTGCTTAAATACACGTAGGGAAAGTCACATGCTATGATAGGGAGCAGGTGAAATGAATCAGACTAATTAACTAGGGAACAGACATGAGGAAGTACCTAACCACATGAAATTGGCTAAAGCCAAAACGCGGACAAGGATCACAAAGACAGCCTATAACAAACACACGGCTCCGGTTAGGGAGTTCTAACATGCACAGATAATGAGAGGCAGAATAGAGTTAAACAGGTGCGGAGAATCCGCTGAAGCACAGCAAAGTAAATTGAGTAAAGACAAGGGGCGGAGACTAGAATAGAGCGAGAGCTGAGAGCTCGTTAGTCAATTAGTAAAGTGCGGCTATACAATCCCTAGTGCTCGTTAGTAAGTTAGTACTATAAACAATGTTAGTCTTTGTTAGTAATTTAACTAAAATAACAAACTGTTAGTACTGTTAGTAATGACAGAACAGCAAGGCGAAGGAAGCAAATGAGATTAGAAGGAATAATTGAAAACCCAGAAACCATGAAATCACCCGAAAGCGTGGCACGCAATACTGGGGCAATAAGCTGTCACATGACATAAGACCAGACAGGGGAGACAAAGTGCAATGCATGGCATGGGAAAAACAATAACCGGAATAATAACTGTAACTATGGAAAATGGCAGGAATACAAGACAAAACAAGACAAGGGCAAATCAAAAACATGGCATGGAATCAGAATCATAGGCAAAAACATGGTCAGACAGAGCAGGATCATAACATGTACTTCCATTGCAAACAAATGTGGATGGTTTAACTTTTAGATGGGCTTCTTGCAACTTACTCAAGACCTCACCAAGGTGACTCAAATGTTCCTGAAAGCTACGGCCAAAGACAATAATGTCATCCAGGTATACCGAACAAGTTGTCCACTGAAGATCAGCTAATACAAGACCCATTAACCTTTGAAACATACTTGGGGCATTAATAAGGCCAAATGGGAGAATGTTAAACATCAGTTTTGTCACATTACAGTATTATTAGACATGAGCATACATGGCTACACTAAAAGCAGAGGGCTTTAAACAAAAGTTGGTTCAGCGTGTTTGATACTTTTTGCTATTGAGTTCAGATGGAATATCTTTGTGTGCATACTTGAAATTCAACCAATTAAATTATCTGCCTGCCTGTACTCTCTCTGGTGGCACAGCTTTTTGCATCCCTGGGGCACAATTAATGTTATGTACCTTGGCAAAACCAAATGTCACATCATATTGACTTGTAATGCCTGGGCTGAAATCCAGGCCCTTAGTATTCCATTTGACTGGATTTCATTTAAATTACTGAAGGACATTTGAAAGCATAATGAAAGCATTACTTCTGCCTCACGCTGTAGTTTGGATAAAAGTACTACTCATGAAAAAAAAAACACTAATGAAATATTTTGCTCTGATAGAGATGCTACTAGTCAGCAGAACCTCAGTACCAGCAGTCACATAGTGTTGCTGAAGAATAACATTTTGTCACAAGGTGTAGTACGGAAAATTGTGATGATGGTGACCAAACTCCAGGGAAAAAAAAAAAAGTCTTCGCTATGAGGTGAATCAAATTGGAAATCATAGAAATGGAATGGATAGAACAGTCCTTGCGCTGCCTTGGTAATTTGACACGTGCACCATAAAATATGATTCAGGAAGTTTGAGGTTTGTCGCTATGGTATCAACTCTGGAAGGCAGAGAGGCCCTAAAGTATTTGATAATTGCTTGAGAACTGTGCAGATGTGTTGTGGACTAAATTGTGAATAAAAACTGGAACATTTGAATGTGTCCACAGCATCAACATGACATTATTACAATTGTATTTCTCTTACTAGCCTCAATATTATCATGAGGAAAATGAGCTGGTAATAATTGAGGAGTTTGGTTCCAAAAAAAAAAAAAAAAAAAAAAAAAAATCCATTTTCAATATTTAAAAATCTATTTTTCCAGTTTGGAAGAGTGGGAAAAGGATAAACTTCACATGGTTTTTCTCTAATTGCCATTTGACGGGTATTAATGACCTCTCCGTGTTGCAAGTTGCTGGATTGTAAATTTTCCATTTTTGCTTTGAGCCACTCAGCGTTGTTGGTAAATATTCTTCATCTTTATCAAGTGAAATGTATACTTTAATGGTATTCATTCCAGAAAGCCTTACTCTTTACTTTGTTAATTTGAACAAGCTTCCAATCCTAATCTGTGAGGTACCGTTCTGGAACCAAATGTGAGACCAGGAAGTTTCAGCACAAATGAGTTTTATTGAAGTTGGGGGGTAAACCCCCACAAGGCAGAAGGCAAAGGTACAGAGTCCACAATCCAAAATTAGAATCCCAGGGACGCAATCCAAGCTGTACACAGGGCAGCAAACACAACTCAGAGTTGGGCAAAACAGTTTCGGTACACAGGCACGGGTATGTCAGAGAATCCAAAGCCAAAGTCCAGTAGACGTAATCCGAACCGTCAACAGGGCAGCAGAGACTAAACTCAGAGTCAGGCAAAACAGGTACGGTGCACGGGCAGAGAAGTATCAAAGAAAAAGCCAAAATCAGAATGGGGGACGTTCCAGTCAGAAGTATAACACTATGAATACAAGGCATCTACGATCGCAGCACAGGGAAAACGTTCTGACAAGAGCTGAGAGTGAAATGACTGCTTAAATACACGTAGGGGAAGTCATATGCTATGATAGGGAACAGGTGAGCTGGATCAGACTAATTAACAAAGGAATGAACATGAGGAAGTTCCTGACTACATGAAATTGGCAAAAGCCAAAACGCGGACAGGGATCACAAGACAGCCTAAAGACAGACATACGGCTCCGGTTAGGGAGTTCTAATGTGCACAGATAAGGAGGGAGAACAAAGTCTAACAAGTGCGGAGGTTCCGCTGAAATTGCAGCAAAGTAGATTGAGTAAAGCCAAAGGGGTGGAGACTAGAATAGGGCGAATGCTGAGAGCTCGTTAGTCAATTAATAAGTGCAGCTATGCAATCCCTAGTGCTCATTAGTAAGTTAGTACTATAAACAGTGTTAGTTTGGGTTAGTAATTTTAACTAAAATAATAAACTGTTAGTATTGTTAGTAATATAGAAAAGCAAGGTGAAGGAAGCAAACGAGAATGGAAGGAATGATTGAAATCCCAGAAACCATGAAATCTCCCGAAAGTGTGGCACGCAATACTGGGGCAGTGAGTGATCACATGACATAAGACAAGACAGGGGGAGACAAAGTGCAATGCATGGTATGACACAAAACATAGACCGGAATATAACTGCAATGGTGGAAAATGGCAAACAGACAGAGACAAGGCAAAAACAAAACATGGCATGGCATCCAGATCACAAATATAAAAACAGAGCATGGTCAGACAAGGAAGAATACATAGAACATGGCAAACAAAGCAGAATCATAACATAATCAGAGTCCAGGATTGGGACCGCGTTCAAGTTAACCCAACTCAAATCAGTTGGTCAGTCCAGATTAATATGAACAAGCTACCGAAGCAGGGTCCAGGTCTGGGACCGTATTCTTGTTAACCCCTCCAAGTCTGTTCCTCTGTCCAGTTTGTTAGGAACAACCTCCCAATCCTTCCATGATCATCAGAATTGGAACCATGTTCCCTTCTAGTTACTCCATCCTCCTGTGGGACAGTTCAGTGCTGGCAAAGTGGGTAATCCACCTGGCTGCTATCCCAGGAGTTGCTTGCCGGCCATTTGCAGGCCAGCTCCATCAACTACATCTATGCTGAAAGGTGCTATCCTACTCCAGGCTTCGGTCCCCGACTCTTCCTCAGGGGTCCCGTCCCCTAATTACCATTTAAGCTGTCAATAAATTACATGTTGGATCACTAGCGCGGGAAGTGGGGGGCTGCCGGGGCTGCAGCCCCCCCTCCCTTTTGCAGCCCCTCCAAGAGTCGGCTGCAGGCTCGTCTTGGATGTCACAGTAATTTTAACAGTAAAAATTAAAACAGAAAAATAAACGCATCAATTGGCTTAAAACCCTTTTGTACAGTCTGTGTCAAATACCTGTGTTTGAAAAATTTGGGTTGAAATATTTTCAAATTATTCATTTATGTATTGAGGAAACGCTTTCTCAAAGAAGCGGAAGGCGCGGACACAAACGCATTGGCAAGCAAAAACGGCGAACAGCAAAAACGGCGATATCTGATTTTTTCCCCTCAAAACAATATTTCAGAGAAAACTAAAGTAAGTGATACAAACACTTACATTACTCGTGGAGAGTGATGAAAGAACAGTACAAATGATGGAAGCAACACTACTATTATTGCAATAGCTATCACCCAGGACTAGCTAGCTTGTCGCTCCGGTAGAGAGCATCAGCAACGGCTCACTCACTTAAGCGCTGCCGTGCACTCGGGATCCTTTCAAGAGAACATCGTATTTCCTGGAAGCGAATTCGGCACGATGTGATTTGACAGATCGTTTCAATGAGGTTTGTTTGAAAATGGCGATGATTGCATTGTGTTAAAGAAATCGACCTCATTCTTTGTTTTATCTGCACAACCTCAGTGACAATTCGTTTGCTAAAGGGGGATTTAGCAACTGGGAAAAGGCAAAAGTAAGAACTTGGTCAGCATGAGTTGTCAGACCTGCACTCTGATTCATTACGTGTGTTAGCGATGCTTTAAGTAACTCCAGTCAGTGCTATGTTTTGGGAGTTTGCAGCTTGGAATCAACATTCTGCAAGGACAGTGTTGTAACATTTATTCAGATCGACTAAATTCCTGGGCCATGAAGGAATACCGCTCAGAGGGCACCATCATCACGACACGTACCGCAGCAGCTTGTGTGACAGAATGCACTTTTTACCGAAAGCTCGAGAATGGCTTTAACTTACCCACTGTAAAAAGATGTAAAAAAAAAAATAAAAATTTGCCAGTTTGGGAGAATTTTAAGAATGCTGATTATGATCCCAAAGGGCACGATTATTTTCGCCTTTTATGGGATTAGTCTGCTGCCTGGATGTTGGCGAAACTGACAAGCTACATTCATTAAGGATAGTTGATTGAATTAAAAATTACTAATGTGATGAATCACTTTATTCAAATGGAGGATTTTGTCCGAGGATTATTTGTTTATTTTTGGGGCTGATGACCTCCTGTAGCTTATAAAATGGCGCATAATAGCTAGGCTTACAAAGTGAAGTCCTTCTGCACCAATGTTTCATAGAGCGCGACAGGAAGATGTTTCTGTTCTAAATGTAAAAAATGCTGAAACGGGAGATGGAATTCAGAGAAAGAGAAATAATTCTGTATCCAGCCTAAAAAGCTTAAAAAAGTTTATTTCCCAGAACAATTTTAAAAGGGGGCTCGCCTTTTGTATTTTGGAGGGTTTTATTTGTGAGAAGGTGGGGTAGGCTACTTGTCATCCTTACAATTACGTGCGCGTTTTCAATGTAGCCTGCCGGTGGTTTCTTGGTCATTTCCTCATTAATAATTTCTTAATCATTATACGATTATGTATTGGTCTTGTTAATTCAAATAATAAATTGTTTGATTGTGAATCATGCGATATCAAACTGGGAGGGGTTGCGAGCCATCATGTGTGAGACAGGCAAATCCCGGCAGTATTACCAGGGGTTGGGGTTGAAGAGGATGAAACAAATAAGGCAACGAAAGCATGATAGCTTTTTAAATGACACATGCGTACAAAACAAAGGAACTTATTGGGATAAAACGTAGAAAAAATTCAGGCCCCAGGACAACAAAACGATTATAAATTACAATTTTTTGTAATCGGTCATGATTTATATGACGAGTATTCTTTTATTCCAGTACTCGTTTGCACCCTTAGTTGCTATGACCGCTGTTGCAAAGACCAACATTGTCATAACGCCCTCATGCAGCGCTATTTAAAAAATAAATAAATAAATAAATAAATAAATATATATATTTTTTTTTTTAATGACGTCACTCTTCTACTTTCGGTTGGCAGCCCGCGTGCCTGTGTTGGATAGTACTCTGCCTCAGCACTTGATTCTTGGTCTGGACCGTAACAGATATTATGGTTAAAAAAAATTCAAATATAGAACTAATTAATTATTTTCAACTGAACTACTTAAATTTTTTTTTTTTTGTCAAAACACTATACAGTATATCGAGCATGGTATTTTCTCGCAAAACTCAATACAGTATGTCTGCTTTTATCATTAAACTGGCTACACTGTATTTTGCTGTGTTTTTTCATGGCAGATGTTGCTACCTAGAATGGGGTGTATATTGAACACAGTCCTGTGTATCCTGTACAATGCCAATACAATGGACAGTGGCAGGCCATAAGAAGTTTAGAGTGCCTTCAGTAATCTCACCTTTTACTGCATAATTGCTCTTAAGTCCTTTTAAATTCATCTGATTAACGCTCAAACAATTCATATACTGAATAATCAAAACCAATATGTGGCCTGTAATGATTAGGACATGATAATGATAAAGTGATTGCATATTTGTTACATTTATATGATTCATTTGACAATGTAAGGATGGCAATAATCCAAATAAATGCAAAAAATCCAACACTTTCACAAAGTTATATCTCTCATTTTGGCATTTTGTTCAGCAACTTGCCTGAAGACACTCTTAAGCTCTGACTGTGTTCACAAATACCGTGTTGCTTAATAAGCCTCATAAACTAATTTACAGTTGTAGACAAATCTATGCGTTTCATCAGGTACGAGAGTTCACACATTGATGTTTAATGTCGTCATTTATATGGTACCCGTGCCTGGTTCCTCTCCCGATTACCCTTGTCACTGTTCCCATTGACGTGTCTCTTACATTTTCTCTGGCTCAACTAGCAACGGTTTCTAAATATATGTTAAGTTTATTGGCTAGCTAGCTAATTACACAGTGATTATAAAAAGGTAGCACATGCAAGCCAAGTAGTTTTTGTAAGTGCCACTTGGCTTGCCACACATACATGAGCAAACCATACAATTTTGACTAATGTTAAAATTTATACTGAATTAAAAATCTTAAATACCTACATGCTAGCAACAGATTCTCTTTGAAAACAAATCTAAGCAACCGCTTCTTTGTATCCTCTGATGCCAGCAGAAAATGGAAACATTTAACTTTATGCAAGTCGTTGCAGTGAATGACGGAGCACTTAGTTTTTTTGCCTGAATAGAAGTCAGCCATGTTCAATGAAGTTATCTTGTGCCATGAGAAGATGACCATATAAAGAAATCCATCACACTATGACATCATGCTGTATCCTGGGTGGAAAATATGTTTGATACAGAGCATTCAGAGTTATAGGAAATCTGATGTTTTCACGGTGGAATTACTTCAGCATACATTTATTTCTTTAAACAAAACTTTGGCCATGTTGAATATGAACATCCTTCATTGCTACATTATATGTAAGACACAAAATATGGAAAACGATGATAGGTCCCCTTTAAAAAACAGGGTTCCTCAAAGAATGATAGAGATGGATCTAAATGTATCACCATCTAAGGTGCATAACATAATTAAAAGATTCAAGGAATCTAGAAGAATTTCTGTATGTAGAGGGCAAGCGCTCAAGCCTAAGCTGGATGCCCATCCAATAACTCAGTCATTTATCTGAAGTGCCGTAACTTAACTGGCTCAGCATTACCTTTGCAAACCTTTGTCAAGTACTATAATATGCTGTTGCATCCACAAATATCAGTTAAAACTTTACTGTGCAAAAAGCAAGCCTTATGTTAACATTGTCCAGATGCGCCGTCAACCTCTCTGGGCTTGGAGGCATCACACAGTGAAAACATGTACTGCGGCCAGACAAGAGGCGTCGTTAGCCCCGAGCATTCCCGGCTGAAGCCCGGAATGATTGGCCAATAGCCCCAGATCTCCCGAAGCCCCCTCCCCCCCGCAATCAAGAACAGTAGCCTTGCCTACTAGTGTCAAATCACTTTGGATGGCTGACACACTGATGCAATAGTAGCAGCAACAGGAATAAATGCGAGGCATGATCACAAAGGCCAGCCATATGGGGCATGCCCAAATATGGGCAGAGGTGCAGAATCATGAGGATAAATTGTTACAATTTCCAAGTTCAACATTGGGCGGTCTTTACCCCTCAATGTTATATTTGTAGGCAGTTCAGTAGTTGCATGCTGGAAGTGAGGGTTGTATTACTTGCTAGTGATTTCAATAAAATTAATACTAATCACTGACATGGACATCAGGCGGTTCTTTGAAAGAAAGGACAAGGCAAGGGAGCCAGAAGCACTGCAATGTGAAACACCTGTTTAATTTTGTTATAAAATATGCACCATGGATATTTGTGTGTAATAAAATTTTCAAAATTCTGATACCATGGAATTGTTTTTGTTTGCACTGGAAATGTTTTTGTAACAAGCGGCACACTTAGCCTTTAGAAAATGTGTACTGTATTTGGATACAATTTTTGAAAATAAAAACAAGTAAAATTAAGAATGAAAATGATGTGTTTAATTAAGCATAATCACATTGTGTTCTATCCTATCATGTATTTCCTATATTTCTGAGCAGATTTTCAATGGTGTATTCTGATAAAAATGACCCCCCCAGACTGATTATTAATTGCCCCCGTGCCACCCCACTTTAAAAATCCTGGAACCACCCCTGCTTGTAAGTGAGGTCGTCCACTGGAAATTGCCTACATTAGTGATACATTAGAAGAGTATTAGCCTGATTCTGATCACACAGTGTCGACTCATCGTCCAATGTAAAAATAACTTTTCAACTAAACAAAGTCATGGCTTAGTTGCCTCAACATTTTCAGTGAAGTGCAGGCTGAGAAGAGCACTCATTCACTCTAATCCCATTGGCGGATATAAAGTTCACTTATCTTAAGGCAGCATGGGCACTGTTGTTTACATTGCAAAGTTCATGGTTTTGAGTCTTGGAAAATTGAGCCCACCCCTAACTTGCCGTTATTTATCATTCACTTGTGTTCACTGTTCAACTTCGAGCCGTTAATGAGCCAAATTACAAGCAGTGATTGAGTTAATGCACGGCGCTTTCCTGAAGAGTTCAGGTCTGACGCAAAAGTACTGAACTGCCTTGTCAGGATGGAAGCTAGTCTAGCTAAGCTTGTGATGTATAGGAGTGCTTCCTATCCTTGTCCAGCTACGTTAAAATTGCGTCTTTAACAGCGAGATTTTCAAAATTTTCCCGTGAGAGAAACCCTCGGACCCCCCAAAAATGGTTGGGTCAAGGGGGCAGAAGCCCCCAATGTTTTCAAGTCCTAACAACGCCCCTGGGTCAGACTAATCCATATTTCAGAACATGCAAGAAATAGATGCAGTGTGCTCTGGACCAAAGAAAAAAAGCACCATCTAGATGGTTCGCAGCGACAAGTCCAAAAGCTATGCTCTGTCATGGTATGGGGTTGTGTTGGCAAGGGTAACATTCACTCATGTGAAGACACCTTTAGCGCTGAAAAGCGCGCTGAGATTTTGGAGCAACGATTGCAGCCTTCCAGATGACAACTTTTTGAGGAACACCCATGTGTATTTCAACTGGGAAAAATGATCACATTCTGCATGCATTACAAAGACATGGCTGCACAATAAGAGGGGGCAAGAGCTGGACTGGCCTGTATGCTGTTCCGACTTGTCCCCAATAGAGAACGTGTGGCATATTTTGAAATACAAAAAGTGATAACAAAGACCTTGTATTGTTACATATCTCAAAACATGTTTGCAGGCAGAATAGGACAAAATTAAACCTGAAGCAGTCGTTTGTAGTCCCTAAACCTTTCAGTGTTGAGAAAAGGAATGGCAAAAGTACAAAGTGGGACATACTTTATCGTCACAACTAGTTTAAAGTACGTCACAAGAATCAAAATTTAATCAAAAAAGTGTTTATATTCTGAAAAATCTACAAATTTTCTGTGGTGTAAAATCAAATGATGTGCCTTTGCATTGTTTTTAACATAATACTGGTCAAAAATATTATTAACGTATTATAAACAAATTAAGTTCGAAAAAATTAAAACTATAACTTATAATTGTTAATAATAAGTTTTAAATTAACATACCATTGCATTTTTTTTGTAAATCAACAAACTGTACTGAGTAACATCATATTGTGGGAAGGAAAAAACCAAGATTATCTGTGAAAGTAAACTAGAACATGTTTAATATTTATAGCTTAACACCAGATAGCATACTACTGGCAAGACACATGACCAAGTTTATTAACGAAGCAAATAACTAAATGATTATATGGATAGCTACAGAATCTGGAGATCTTTTGGTGAAAGCCATGAGCCCTAGTAACATCCTAAACCCCACCATCCCCTTAACGGTAACGCCAGTATTACAGGATTTTCAGTGCTGTGCCATAAGACTCTGACCCTAAAATTCATAATTGCTTTCAAGCTGTTCCTGCTTAAGATCACTTGATTAACCCCTTAGCGGAGATATAGACCCTGGCGTCCGTAATTTTATTTCCAAATGTCTTGCTTCACTGGAATAATTTTCCACAGTCTCTGAGACACAAATACTGAGTAATAATGCCTAAATAGGCTCATGTAAAACAGGAAAAAAATTGGCATTATTTATATTCTGTGCAAAGGGATTAATTATCACATGATTTATTTGCTGAATAATCCAGGCCAGTATATAAACCTGTAATTATTAAGAAATTATGAAGTAATGACAGAGATCACTGATAGGCTATCATGACAATGTACTCAATACTGTTGGGATGGGGGGAAAATAATCCAAGAATCCCATCGCCCGCTTTCACATTTTTTTTCAGCAGTGCAACCTGTAATTTATTTTAAGATTACACTTAATCAAAATTTTTTAAGCATTCAAAAAAATAGGCTGCATTTGCAGGAAAGCGCAGCTGCACACTCCTTGCCCAGATGCAACAACAATTAAGTTATTAAATTACCGACGCTTCTAATGTCGAAGCAGTGGTGATTGAGTGATTTAGTACAACTTAAATTGATTGTTAGTGCATCGTGAAAGTTTGACATATATTTAAAATCATTTAAAATACATGCCATACGTCGAACTTTCATAGTCGCAAAATCATTGATGAGGTCTTTATAGTCCAGCTTCTGGGAAAGTTGTTAGAAGGCTGCATTAAGAGATTGTAGGAACAGTAATTATCTAATTAATTAATCAGAAACAAAATCTAATCCTTATCTAAATATCATCTTCAGCAGCATTTTGTACTGAACATTATACTTCAAGATGGAATTTCAAGAAATGTCAGTTAATTGCCATCCATGCAATCTCATATTGTACCCTTCCCCTTCGACGCAAAGCTATTAGTCTAAAATCATTAATGGTAACACAGCTTATTGGGAGCCTATTTGCTCTGTAAATAATTTGAATAAATTGTCTGATGCTTAATCTGAAACAGGTTGATAGTTAACCTGCATTATGGTAACGTCACTGGTTGCGGACAGTTTTACTTTTATATTATCGGCAAAACCTTAATTTTTTAAAATGTTGTCTTAGGCAAATCAAAATCAAAAAATTACACCATTTTGTGAACGTCAGGAATTCAGAAGATCTGAAGACATTGATGTTTTATGTCACTGCTAATGAGGATGGAAAATGCCTGATAACTATTGTAATGAACAGTAATGCAAGCTAAGGGGAAATGGACAGTAATTCTACTGATTGACCCTTGCAACTGAACAAATTTACACTTAGTTGCTAATTGGGAAATGTAAATGGGAATTTTTTAAGGCGAGGTGAGAGCAGGGCTATAATCCCTCCGATGGAAAGTCCCAGGTGGAAGAGGTTAAGCAGAGGCTTCCCAATTGCTGAAAATTTTACAAACTGTCTCCACTGAGGTGATACCTGGAGCCATGTTAAGCAGAGACTTTAATAAGAGAGGAACTGAATAGCAACCCCCTCCTCAGTTTTGTCAGGAGAAGCAGGAAAAGATGGCGACAGTAATAACTGTGAGATGGCGCATGATCTTATGCTTCACCATCAATGTTACTGATGCTTTTCTATTGGAGCCTGGGGTGGTGGCCCATCTGAATCCCAAACCCTAATTTAGACATACTGTACACTAAACAGTATCACATATAATTAAGATCATAAACTCCCCCTTATACTTTTTTCATAATTACACTGTATGCTTCCATATGTACAAAAAAATAGTGCTCCACATTTATCATAGGAGAAGTATTATGAAGCTCAATCAGCCTAACGTGGGCCTAACCACGTGACCTACAACAGTAGACTACTGCAAAAATTCAGTGACGGGCACCAAGCCAACTGAAATGATTAATACACATTTCATATCATGGGAGAGGAGAAGTAATAGTATAGCTACCATGCAAGTCAAATATTATTGATGAAAGTTATTTATCATAACAAAAGCTGGTGATACCGCACCTTGACAGATGAAAACATGGATGCTGTCAGCACATGAGCGCACAAATAAACTTCTTTATGCTTGGGCACAAAAGTAATAAACACAAAACACAACAGTGCGCTGATTTATCAAACCAATAATTGAATAGAAAAACGTTTTGCCAACGAAACAAGAGCGCACTGGGCCTTTTGCTGTGTAAAATCATATATTAAATTCTGAAAATCCAGCTGGTGTGCACAAGCATTTTCGATGAATAGAATCCCAAGACCAGATAGGCAGCTCTGTACCACGGGGCTCCTCAAGTACGTTTTTATCAGCTTCAGATTGGAAAAGTATTGTTAAACAGATGCTTAAGTCATGGGAATGGTTAAAAAACCAAAGCAAAACTTCGCAAACTTTCTCAAAATTTGCAGTAAAGCAGTTGTTCCCAAGAATCCACATCTGCAGTGGCATGGTGCCGGGGCTATGGGCTACCTCAGCAGCCACGGGAGCTTCTTCACTGCTCTGGGCACTTGTGTGATCCCCCCACATTAATTCAACCAAACTTATTAACACATGCTGCACACACACACACACACAAACTTCACCTGCAAGGTTTTTTTTTTTTTTTTTTTTCCCTCCAAATACCTCCAATTTTTAAAAATCTAATCTTATTTCAAAGTATCTTTTATTTTTTCTTTTTCTCCATTCTTATCCCCCGATCTGTCTTTGTTAGACGAACCAATGTACTGCCCGGAAAGTATGTATGCAAAAGTGAAACTGTATGGAGACGTGCTATATTGTAGCATGTTTTATTACAATGGGTAAATTTTGTTGTAATTACTCTCCTTTTTCCTGTTTTGCTGTGGTTGTTATTGCTATACTACCTCCACCAGGAGGAATTGTGATCACTCGTGTGTGTGTGTGCATGTGTGTGTGTTTATGTGCGTGTTTGTCTGCAGGATTACTCAAAAACTATTTAACGGATTGCCACACAATTTTACAGTAAGTTGCACTGTATGAATGGGAAGAGGTGATTTTATTCCCAGACCAATCTGGATACAGATCCGGATTGTGCTGCTGATTAGGAGTGCTAATGGTATAAAACCTGCTGGCAGAGATATGCGCTCTCTGAGTGCCCTCTAGTTGCTGTTTTTGTACCAAAAAAACAGGTCTATCGTATAGTCTATCATACTGTACTTTCCTTTCTCTCTCACTTTTGTTAATTAAAGGGTGATAATCAAGATGTGTTGGGGAAAATAAAGAAAAAAAAATCATAAAACAAAACCCCTTATAGTGCAGGTGATCATAAACACCTTGGTGACAAACATCTCAAGGTATGAGTTGCCATACATTGAGAGCACCATGCCTTATTGGTCTGATGTCACCGTGAAACCCAAGGGTCTTTTTCCACCAGACTAGAAAGCACAAAGGGATGAGAAAAAAAAAGAATCAACAGCAGTTGCTTTGGAAATGCAGTGGGAATTTCATCCCTATAATTGTCTATCGGCCAGCTTGCATCAAGAAAAACTCAGAAGTTAAACTGGGAAGTGTTGCAAGATTTCAACATGCATACTGAGTCATTGATGCTGATAATTTTTCTAGTTCATTAGTTGAGCAGTACACAATCATGTTCAAAATAACCATACCATTGAATTCCATCCGCTGACACTTGTGCTGTCATCTTGAACCTTAATCCTTCTAAAGGCCTTATAAAACCATAACTTTTTTCTATGGGATCAAAAAATAACCCTGACACACTGATCAGCAGTCGATTAAGCACTTGGAGCTCTACACATACAAGTGATATGATATTAGTGAATAAGCAGCATGCCCCCGCTGAAAATTTGGCTTAGCCTAGAAATTTGACAGGTGATATTGAATGGGAAACTGACTGTATTGACAGAGGCCTGGTTAAATGTCGAAGGACCTGCACCCTCAGGCTCTCAATTGCCCTCGGCCCAAATGGAACTTTATTATCTGCACTACCAGTAGTTACATCACTGCTGAGTATTGACAGCTGTAATTTTGGTAACTGCACAATGTACACGTGCTGTGGAGGCCTAAGTGAAGAAAAAGAGAGGCCTTGATGAAACAGAATCCAACAAAAGAATTAATAACATTAAAAATTAGTCCTTATATTGTTATTTGGGTCACAGTTTGATCTTTTGTAATAATTGATGTGAATCATCGTGTCGGAGGAGCCTAGTCCATCCCGATGTGTCATATGGTGACGCTACCTGACCAAGCGTCGATATACAATGCCAAAGGAGGCTTTTGGCGTCCTAAGTCATCTGTGCAGCACATGGAACACTCAGGCTACTTTGGGTACACCATTATAATGAGCCTTCACAATGTGAGATAACTTAACTGTGTGCACATTGTGTATATCAACTTGGATACATAAGCTTAATTAAGTAAGTAGGTGAACTAGTGCTCAGTAAAGCATGCATTTGTGCCAAGCGTGTCATTTATTCCGAGTCTGTCGGCTCAGGCTTATTGGAGGCTGTGCAGTAAATTTGTTGACACTGCTCCAGACTGTTACCACGGGCTGTCCACTCCTAATTGCAAGTGGCCGTTTAACACTTGGTTTTTTAGACCAATTTATCTGTCTTTGCCAGCCTTTAAACAACTCTCTAGCTTTAATTGGAAGAACCTCTGGTCCCCTCAATTTATCAAGTAAAAGGAACCATTTTTACTCTTGATAGACTGCAGCCTGTTTAGAAATTGAAAAATTCTGTGCCATCTGATTCATGCAAATCGTTAAGGCAGCTATAACAAGTTGGTGATATTTATTCGCCCAATGTCTTCAAATTCTTGAATAAGGTATTTTTCACTCAGAAAGATTTCATTCAGTTTATCGACAGAATACCTCTGTCACATCCCTCTCCCTTTATCAGTTGTTTTCCCTGCAATCCAGCAGTCTATGCCTGTTTGCCTCTTTTTTTGTTAATTGATCCCTGCTATTTAATTATGTACAGGTTCCTCTCCCCTCCGCCTGAGCATTCCTCCCTCCCTCCCTTTCCCTCACGTGTAACTCATTGTCTCTGTGTTTGTAAGTTCCTGTGTTTGTAAGTTCCTGTGTTCCATCTACCCGTGGCTAGATAGTTTCTCTTTGTTGAGTCCTTACCAATTCTGCTTAAACTCTATTATGTTACTTAAGTTGGTTCAAAGTCAGAAAAAAACATTTTTTTTCCAATTGTAAGACAATGTCATCTGCATATCTGTATCTGCTGGTTGCAGCGCTGCACTGAAGCTACATCACACTTATATTGAAATAAATACTCAAACCCAAGACACCATGTTTTTTATGGCCACAGCATTACATCATATAGAGAACATTTAGCCCATGTGCATTATTTTATACATTTCCTGTAATTAAGCAGGACATATATGGGATTGTTGGAAATCTTGGGATCTCCAGTAGAATTTAAAATAGGCCTGAATTTCCACTAGTCTGAATACAGCAGCTGCCTGTAGGTTTTATGGGCTTTAGCTCCTTTCCCTCTACCTTTGAAATTTATAGAAATCTAGTAACCTTTTAATCAGGGATATCTCCCTGCACAGTCCTGCTCTGTGTGGCAAGTTGGAGCTTGAGAGTGTGCATTGCCCATCGTGCCCAGTACCCCTGGACTGCCTTCCTGGTACTGACATCAGACCTGTCTCTGACCACGGCTAGCTTGACCTAATTGATCCTGATCACCCATCGCCTGACCCTGACTGTGCCTGACTATTCTACGGTTTTGAGCTGTTTAAGTTTTTTATCTTCTGTTTTTGCCATTTGGAGCTGACTTCCTCATTAAACTTAGCCCTGGAAGCTTTTTGCAGATCTGCAAGCGGTTCCTTCACCACTGCACATACAACAACGTCTGCTTATTCAGCAATATCTATTACCAATATAGAGTATAGTTACACGCAGATACAAATGAGCACCTTCAGTATCTTGGAATCTATGTGTGTATCTTTTTTTTTTCGAGATTATAATGACATTCCCACCATATTTGCTACCATCTGTGTATTACACTGAGCAGGACTCTTGAAGTTAACAGAATTTTAAATTATTGACCTCCAACTTTGGGGGCTTCTTTGACCCCTCTGGGCTCTTGACGTGACTTGTCAATCCCACCACAGCAATGCCTTCACATGATGTGGCAGAAGAACTCTCTTAGGCACCATTGTGGAATTAACTACCTTGACAATTTGCTCTTTGTCCTTGGTAAATATTTAATGATGGGAGTGGATGAGTTATTTCCACTCGTAACCCCTGTCTCCCACATCCAACTCCCTAATGTGCAGCCTAGGCGATGATTGTTAAAATAAAAACACTGGCCCTCTGTTGGATGGCTTCTCACCACACTTCTAATGGAGTGTATGGGGCAAAAGAAACAAAGTACCCTACTTAACGGCATCATTAAGAAATGCAACAATTATGAGACACAGACCAGCACATTTCCCTTAGAGATATTGTACAGCAGATACAGATGCAGACGCAATTCAAGGCGGGGCGACAAAGTAACAAACAATGATTCTCAGGTCCCAAATAAATACTTTAGATTTCATTGGTTTTCTACTTTACATACTCTTATGGGCTCCCCGAGTGACAGGAATTGAGATGAAAGATGAGATTTTATTGAAGCCAGTGCCCCATGCCCATCCCCTCTTCTAACGAGTCTAGCAATGCCTGTGGATAGATAGAAGATATAACTTAAGGGAAAAGTAAGTGTAAAACGCGCAGCACACTATACATTTTAGGTGTTTTCTGCCAGCTTTCTAAATATTTTCAAATTCATTGCTGTTGTATACTCCTTTGCGCCCTTTCTGAATGAGAACATCTTTGTTTGTTTGTGTTGATGTGAAAAGCCCTTTACCCTTTCCTCAATATTGCTTCATAATCCCCTGAAAAGGTTGAACTCATGGCAAAACTATTAAAACTGAATTAATCAATATTATGTACTCGTAGGCTTGTCTTCCACCCCTCTGTAGTACAACTGAGCTGCAGTCCCCCAAATAAAGGTTGTAGTTACTTACTGACAAATCTTGTTAAAGAAGCTCCAATGAGAGTTTACCATGTTTTTCCTAATGATGTGGGTGTGCAAAATATTCTGGCCTTCACTGAAGGCAAAATCTAGACTTTCCTTCCAAAATTTTAAATATTTTTCTAGAACACCCTCATTTCTTCCATACTCATTGTGACCTCTTGTGTTGCCATAATGAGCAGAGGTTTCAAATAAATATGATCAAAGTAGTCAATAGCTATGTTTACATGGACACACATAATCGGAATAAAGGCCCAATCAGATTAAAAATGCTTCATGTAAACACGTCAATCGGAAGATTCTGATCCGATTCGGTCCATTCCGAAAGAAATTTCATTTCGATTGAGAGAGGTGGTTTATGCCGATCATCATTTTGAACAACGTCCATGTACACACCCATTCGGATCCTGTCTTCGCGGTTGGGGTAAAATTGTCTTCACTGCGCATGTGTTTTACAAAGAACGAACGAGGACGTGCAGACAACGTGGCGTTTGTTTACAACAGACGCGGAAGTACAGCTTTTTCATCCTCTACTTCTTCTAATATTTCCTGAAAATTATACAACTACGCGCATGCCCAAATGAATCATTCTGATTAAACACGTGGTGATGTATACGCAAGTCATGATCGGATCATTTCATTTAGTTTCCATGTGAATTTGGATTTGGAATTTCCGATCAACCGAGGTTAGGATCGGATTGGAGAAATTTTGCGCATGTAAACATAGCGATTGTGATGCAGCGTTAGCTCTATTGTATAAAAATAAACCTCACAATTATATCATGAGCAAGATGCTTCTGCTATAGCCATCATCGGAAGCACCATATTTTAGTAGTGTAGTGAGATATATTTATGGTACAGAGCAAGTCTTATGCCTCTTTAGCTTCCGTTATCACCTCCACCAAGGAGGATTTGTTTTTGCCAGTGTTGGTTTGTCTGTCTGTTTGTTTGTGTACAAGATAACTCAAAAAGTAATGAACGGATATCTCTGAAATTTTGTGGGTGGGTTGTTATTGCATTAGGGATGGACCCAATTGATTTTGACCACGATCGATCGACCCAAAAACATTTTTGGAAGGAAGACCAATCATCCCCAATATACCTCCATTGTGAAACACTGGTCACACTTTCTGTCTCCCTAAGTGGGTGTGGTCGCGGAAGTATTTTGAATGTTTTGTTCATAGTAAATGTTGGAATATACCAGCATCTGTTTCATATCTGCATGATGCATTTATATTTCATTTTACTTTGCTTCATTAGGCATTTTGCTACTCCGCTAACAGCTATATTTAGCATTACAGATATGAGTTAGCTGACTAGCTAGGGCATTTGCAAATGTTATTTGACATTGGCTTAAAAATTTGAGTTTGGCTAACGGGCGTTAACTCTGGGGTAGATGAATAGGATAATGTTTGTGGGAAATAACGTTAATCCGAATTTCCTTCTGAAAAAAAAAAATGGAAGCGCACATTGAAAACAGATTTTTTAGCATTGTTTTATCACATGGAGCATTGGCAAGACATTACAACAACTTTGGTCCGTAAGCTATAAGAGTTATAAATCATTCATTCATTCTAACTTGTGAAACATTTAAGTTTCCTTTCGGCTCTCGTGTTGTCTTCTTGTATTTCGCGGTTTCCATGCCTTAACTCTGCTCCTATCCTGAGCATCGTTCGTCTTTCTTTATATCTCTGGTCTTGCATTGCTCATCACCTGTGTGCAAGTGTACTTTTTACGTCATGAAAGAAAATAAATTCTTCACGTGTCTGAAACTGAAATAAGTGCACTTTTATTGGAAACATTCTCAAGACACCAAATAAGCTGTCTCTCTACTTGACCATTCCAAATATCTAGCCATATAGGTAAAAAAATCATAGCCCTGCTCTTTTCAGGTCCCCAGAATCATAGCTGTTGCAAAGCATTTGATTACTTTTTGCTCTAGTCCTGGAACAGTCTTCAGTCAAAGCTTCAGCATTACCACTTCGTTCCTTAAAATCAGTTCATGTATTATTCAGTACAATGATCCACATGACAGCCTGCGACCTCTCTGATTGTAAGCAATGTATTTACCACTGTATTTCTACTGAATTTAGAGTTCTACACATTCATTGCTTAACCTCCAATATAATTTGGCCAAGTCTGGATTTTTTTTTCTTTAATTTCAGTGGGACTTCCTGGTAAAATTAAGGTTTAATGAAATAATAATACGCACAATAACGTAGCGTATTTTACTGTAATTGTTTGTGAGCTTACAAGGCATAGCAAAATGAAACAACATCAGTTAGTTCATTCAAAAACATAAAGCCATAGATACTCAAATGAACATGAATGCAGCAATGATATCCTGGTTAGGAAATAAAAAAATACACACTAAATTCCAGAGTTGTCAGTTAACTATCAAAATCTCCCATTCAGTATCAATATTACTACAAAATTTTACAGGGGCTAACGCGTTGACGGGTCCCTTTAGAAATTCAGCATTATTTTTTTTCTCTCATTCATGAACCCCCAGGAAAAAAAAAGATCATGAATTAGAAAAGAGAGCCATGTCCAAAAATGGTCTCTCTCTGTACATCTTGTACAGTAAAATCACAGCTCTGCTAAGACCTATGGCTGTTTAATCTGACAGACGACAGCATTCATTTTTAAAATGAAGCATCACTTTTATTATAATCTCGTACCTGAGGGGTCGTAAACTGCTGCATAAAGACACATTACTTTTTGCATTTTATTTCAACTCACTAATGCGCGCGGGATAAGGTTTCCAAAAGACATAGTTGAGGCAAAAAACATAATCCTATCATCCATTCCCCACTTACCAAACGAGTTGGGAGTAAATTTCCCATTGTCATTGAGTATTAATACTTACATCACAAGCAATCATAAGGCCTAGATAGGATTAGATAAGATTAGAGTGTGCAGGAGCTCCTTGATCCGTTCATTGTTTCTTTCAAACGGAACTTTGTTCATGTGTTATATACGCACCCTGTGTACAGTGAGGGTGTGAGCAAAGGTGGTTAGGCTGATGCTTTGAACATTGTGAAATAATGCATTGTCCCGCACAACTCTGGTCTGGATTTCTTGTGGTTTTATTGCATTATCAGCAATGACCATTCCTCCAATGGCATGTTCTTGTTCCTTGATGGGTAGCTTTCCTCTTCCCCCAGAGACTGGAGGACATTGAGTCCTTGAGAGGAGAAAATATAATGCATTTTTATTACATACTGTTTTGCAGGATTGGTAGTATGAGGTAGTAGTACTGTGGGATACAGTGATAGTAATGATAGAAGCCATTGTAAAATGCATTTCTTATCTATTGGTTTTTTGAAAAATCCAGATGATAGAGGCCACAGTTGACTGTCTGAGATTAGGTTGGATTCTCACCAGTCTCCCTTAGTGATAGACCATAGTTTATCGCATGGTCTATGATGGTGGGTCTTATATCATCAGTGACTTATCAGTGACTTTTGTTCTCCTTTGAACACCACCATGCATTCTAACTCCTCTTCCCCTACCTCTTCTCCCATGTCCTGATCCAACTTCTCTCCCTTGTCGATCTTCTCCTCTCCCTTGTCTGTCTACTCCTCTCCCTGATCACCTATTCTTCTCTCTTGTCCAATTTCTCCTCTTCCTCATCATCTACTCCTCTCCCTGTCCACCTATTCCATCCAACTTCTCATCTCCCGTGTTCAACTACACCTCTCCTACGTCCAGACATAATTTTTTTCCCCTTTTGTGTATTTTTTTTCTTTTTGTTTTTTTTTTTTTTTGTTTTACTGTGTTTTAAATTCACAATGAGCCAATTCAACCCAAAAGCCCCTTACATGTCAATGTAATTGACAGAACATCAGCACCTGGCTTTGTCTCTGAGTGAGTGTGCATCACCTGTGTTTAGTCTATTTTACACAATTTAAATCAGGTACTCAATCTTTCAGTGATTTGTTCATTGAAAAATGCTTATCAGCTGTGTCAGTATAACTTTTTACCTGCTTTCTACACAGACTTTATACTATATAGACTTTATACTGTATGTAAGGTATTGAACAATATGTTTTTATTTCTGGCATGCTGTGTATAAGCATTTGAAAATAAGTCTAGAAAAGATGCACAATTTTGGTCATGGGTAAGTCTGTATGTGATAAAAATATAAGCATTGTAGAAATGTGTTAATTGACTGAATATTGTGTGAAAACAACATAAATTGTGTTAATGGTATGGCCCACAAAAATCCATGTTGTGCCAATTGTGTTTAGAGTTTTGAATATGTGACTACAGATCAGTCAAAAGTATGTTAACTGTGAAAAACTGTAATATAGTATTTCACAAATGGTATATTCCGTTTCTCGTTTATTTATTTATTTGTTTGTATTGTTTGTGCATTGCCAGTCAGGGGTGCCAGTGATTTTGGCGTGCACTGAATGTTGGCCTATCAACATATTGAAGAGGTTAAAGACCATGCTTTTCTGTAATGTTATTTGGTGGTGGTTGCTACTGACTATCCGCAGCGGTGCACTTGCCTTCGCACGTCTCGGCATGATCATCATTCCATGTAGGGTTCAAATTAGTATGGTCTACTCCCTGATATTTTTGGCAAAAATTCATCTCCACTACTTTCCTGTGTTACATTGCCAGAAAGCGGCATATCATTGCTAGAGGAAACATTGGAGCTTGAATCTCCCACTGTTTTAGTAGCCACAACTATGCCTGGTTGTCATAGTCTGCCTCCAATGACTTCAGAGCTGAGAAGATGAAGTTTACTGCGCTGCGTTTTCTACATCAAATTTACCACCTTTCTGGCAGCAAAAAAATTCCATTTTTGTACCTAGCATATATTATAAGGTACAAATAACCATCTTGGCTAATAATATTATTATAATAATTATAATTTCTAAGCAGAAAAGCCTAACCAGGGACAGGGATTGCAAATTAGCCTTGCCTAGAAATCCCATATGCAATACATATGAGATATGTTATTTTAACCTGTTACAATGTTTTTGGTTTTTTTTTTGCATTGTCACTGACAAATTAACTAATAAATAAATAAATATCTAACAAGAAGAAAACCTTTTGGGAATACCTTTAAGGTTAGATGGTTCAGAAGTTGAGAGCTGACCTCATATTCAAGCACTGGGACAGATACTCTAAACTGACGTCCAGAGGATTTAATTTGGTCTAATTTCGGGGCATACTTGGAGACTGTGTGTGCGTGCATGCGTGTGTGCGTGCGTGTGGGTAAGAAATTTCTGTGGGGCAAATAAGCACTTTTTAAGAGGGTATTTTGTGAAGGAGTTTCCTCTGTAGTGGTAAACAGAGAGTTAGGGACAGGTCAGGCATGAATTCGCCGCATTTAATCACAAGAATGAATGCTTTTCAAACTTCTCAAGTCTCTCTTTATATAAATTTTTTTTATGGTATGTAACCAAGAGCATAATAATTATAAGCAATTTCCTTTCCTTTTTTTGTTTCGTTTGGTAATTTTTTGTTTTGTGTTTGGCATTAAGGATTTTGTGGGTGGGATGGGAGTTATAAAGGTGTTTGAGAATGTAACATTCATTATCTATTATACTTTGTCATGACACCTCTTTAAAACAATAAAAATACATGTAAAAAAATTGTTTTTTTAAGATAATGGGACAGATATTTGAAACAGGGTGACTTTGTGGTCAGGGACTTGATGATCATTGATGACAATATTGGACGGACACTAGAGGATCAGACCAGTTATTGTGAGTGGGAAATGTATAATGCTGTTTTATATGTTATTAGGTATCCCAATAGTCAAGAAGAGACATAAAATTAACTTTACAACCAGATGAATGAACAAGAATACTTGAATCATCTAATAGGAGTACATAAGGTTACACTGCACGCTTACAGATAATTTGTCAAGATAGCTCAGAAAAGAACACGGCTGCGATTTTGCAAGGATGATATTATACTACCATAAAAATCAGAGTATGAGGTGACAAGCACCAAGTTTTGAAGTAAATGATGAGGTGTACAAATGATTAGTTGAGACTGAGTGTATTTTTTTTAACATTTTCTTTGAAATCAGAGCTATATATGACAGCAACGTTGCCATCTCGGAAAATAGAGCAATGTGTTCTACAAAAAAATAACTGTCGGGAGTCACCAGATCTAAAACTAATTCACTGTTTAATTTTCAACCCTTAAAAATAAAACTTGGATAGTGACAGCCACCTATCCTAATACTAGCAGATTTACTGATAGTCCCGTATTGGGGAAAGAAAGATTTCCATTTCTTATTTGATTATAAAGCAGGTCTTGGCGCTATGTAAAGATTTTGAAAATATCAAAATGTTCAGTACACAGAGAAATGCACACAGCTCATATTTAGAAATTATGCCCTCATAATGGGCTGTTGGACCTCTGTAATATTGATGTCATGGCTGTGCACTCATTTGAATAAACCCATCCTCAGCCCAGCCCTTAGCCAGCAAGCTAAGTATTTTTGATTTCTGTAAATATTTAAATTGAATTTTAAGTGAAACATTAGTTAAACGTGAAGGGTTTGGTTGTCTGTGTAGCGAAGTGCCACTCTCAAAATAGCTCAGCAAGTACACATTACTTCTCTATAATGATTGCGAAGTTTATTAGCCAGCAACTAACTTGAATGTGTATTTTGAACCCATTGTTAGTTTAGCCAGAGACAATGTACAAGTCATGTCAATTAGTAAAAATAGGATGGCTGACCATTTAATTAAATTCAGTTGCAGAAAAATCATGTAGCCATTCACAATAAATGGAATGTTAGCAAATGGTTGCATGAAAACTAATGCTTGCAATGTACCATTCTTAATGTTAGCAACTAGCGTGGTGTAGCTAAAGCTGCTGTAAGTGATTTTTTTGTTCTTAAAAAAGTGTTAAATAGTTCCACATTCCAACAGAGGTCATTAGCTTAGTGTATCTGGTCAATACTCAGTGTACTCAGTCACTGTCTTCAGCAATAAAGCAGTATATAAACTTCTGTGGTCACCCACTGCTTCTATCCAATTGGGTGAGCGAACGTCATAAAGAGGCGGTCCTCTCTGCTTGTGAATGCGCAGAGCTAAATCTATGTTGTTAGTGCGCCACCTACTGGAAAAATCAGTATAAGAAGAGGAAGAGAAATATGTGCTGTTGGCAATGGCGGAACAGATGAAGCTTTCCCAGCGCTACGGGAGATGGCGTAGGCAATTAAACAGCCAAAGCGCCAAAGAACGGTAGAGGAACAAATAGAATTAAGGAGGAAAATAAGCAAGATGGCCAAGAGCCGTATGCATAACGGTGCCGCTTTCGATAGGTGGAGAAAACTGAAGGAATCAAAGGGTTTAAAAAGCGAAGCACAGCTAGCCTTGCTGCTACTGGACAGGTAAGCTTTGTTTTACTCTGTGATTGTTATGCAGTTTTATCAGTCTTGGGTAGTCCTCTTGGTGGTTTTTAATCCTGCTAGTGTCAGTTTATAAATGTACAGTCATCGTTTGTGGCTGACTACAGCTTGTTTAGCTGTGTAACAATAGCATGTGTGGCTATAGGGCACCAGGTGGCTTCTGCTGATACCTTCAAAAAGCCATTCATACCGAAGTTTCTGCATGGATGTAACGTGCCATTGGTTCTTGTTTTCAGTGTGGCTTTCACACAACAATCGCTGAGAGTTTCTGTTGATATTGTACTTATATTGCAACTGAGTCCCAGCTCTCCATCTCTGCCTCTGTAGAAACCAATGCACGTTCCTGTGTGGCTTGTGGATGGAGGGCTGGGACTGCTGACTTCGGCCTCAGACAAGAAGCTACGAAAACGGCCAAACCAGTTACAGCAGCTTTAAACTTTCATGGTGTCTGTATGTCATGCTTGTTTGTGAATGGAACTGCCATCCTTATATTTGCTTAGCCTGCAGACATTACCTTTTCATACTTTTTGCGTGCTTTAATAGGTAACTTCTTTAACAATGTAAATCAGGCTGTTGCTGGGGATTTTGACATGGTCGCTATTCAGTGACGCGTGGGACTGATGGGTCTGTTTGCTGGCAAGTAAGAGCAGAGTTCATTTCATAGAGGGGACGCTCCCGCAGAACAGCCTGCTTTTCAGAGGGTTAAGAATAACAGGAATCGAATGGCCCAGAAATCATGGATTTTAATGTTTTTTTTTTTGTTAATAAGTTTAGAAACCTCCCATTTCATCAGCCAAGAAGATCATCAAAAAAAAAAAAAAACCCCCAGCATAATAGCGAGCCTTAGAAATAAGCATGTATACTCACAGTGGAACAATGCCAGCATGCAGATGATGATTTAATGGCTGAATTTTATTACATACAATTAGTTCTAACCTGAGTCTTGTTAATGATGATTTACCTTGATATTCAGTGCATCCACCAAAACTTGAGTCTTAGCCTTCTTTATTCATGTGCCATAAAGTACTTTTGTATGAAAGCGCTTTCAGGTGGATGACACACAGTTTAGCTTGTGGGTTCTTTCACTAAATGCGCTTACGCTCTGCAGGGAATGAAGTTTCTAACAAGCAGCCCTGTATTATAGGTAATGGACTTTGATGGCAACACAGACAAAGTGTGGAGTCATTGATCAGTGTATGTATATTGAAATTGCTTCAACAACACGCATACTGGGGTTGGAGGGGAGCAGTCCAAGTCTTCAGGAAGAGATTGTGTTGCTGCAGAGTTTGCTTACTCTTATCCCCAGGGCAAGCACCTACAATGTATCTTTGACAGCTTTGATAATGCCTAAACATTAGAATGTGAAATGCAATGAATAACTCTGCACCTGCTCTTGTTTCATGGTCACAGGTGGAAAGAATTACTTCTTTATTTATTTACTGCTCATGTGCTGGGTATATGAAAAAATATCCATTTCTTATTTATTATTAACCGCGTGTATGCTGCATGTATAAAGAACATTCCATTTTTCATTACGCAGGTGAAATCAAACAAGGCTACTGAGTATTATCTTATGGACACATAATAGAATTTGTGAAACACATTGTGACTGCATTGCAAATGTAGGGAAGGTGGAATAGTCCACATTATATAACCAAGCAGAAAATTAGCATACTGCATGCTTCTCATTTTGTTTCAGTTGAAGTAGAAGGATACTCTTTTTGAAATGTTATTTTCAACTTCATGCAGGGAGCTTAGAATTTTGCAAAGAAGTACAAAAATATATATATTTCAAGACTGTGTGACTGTTTTATGTGGTGCCTGGGAGCAAATTTTGATTTTAATGGAGCAGTCTTCCAAATCAGAGCAGTCAGTCTGGGCAGGCCCTGGGGGAACTGTAGCCTCATGCTTGTTACTGTCCCTGATTTTAGCATGTCAATTTCATTCATTAATTTGTGACGACACTTTCTCCTGGCTGTTGTAACAAAATGTGCAGCAAATTCCCTTTGGCTTAGTTGAGGTTGCAAATTGGACTGAGAAGAGGGGAGCAAATGGGAAGCACTAAGCCCCAAGCCCGACCCAGCAAGGCACTTGACACGGTGAGATGTCTAGTAAGGTGAGATGCAGTGGTTTGCCCAGGTTTCATCTCGCTGGTGGGATGAGGGTTCCTCTTGAGTATGTCTGACTCAAAGCTACCCGCAAAGCATGCTTGGGCTTGTTGTGGGTCAAGGCAACAGGTTGCAGCAGAATGAGGGATAGAGGGGAAAAAATTATATTGAATTGGCAGCATTTCATTCTCTTCCATATCGCCACTATCACATCTGCAGCCTGTTTTATGAGCCACTGACGAACTCGGTCACTAGGACAAGGCTGGCAGACTGTTTCTGGCCCACTGCCAACCACTGCTTTTCCCTCCTAGTTCACAATTTAGAGCCTGATTGAGCTTTCACATCCTGTTTCCCTTCTCCATACTTCTCTGGCACATTCTCTGGGTGCTGTCACTTAAATTTCCCAGCCATGCTAGCAGAGTAGAAGCTAGCAGAGTAGAACACTACACTCATCGTTTTTCCTCTTTCAGAATTCCCACATTGTGGCCTGATTCACCTGTCAGAAAAAAAAAGAGTGTTTGATTTTAGCGCAATGAATCAAAAAAGCACTAGTGCTTCTAAACTGAAGAGGTTATGATACTGTAAATCCACAGTTTTTCTGTGGCACGGTGCACCATTCCAGAAAATATCAATGCACACTGCAGTAGTGTCCAATTTATTGAGTGTATGCATTTACAGAGAGGCTTGCACTGCAGCGTTTGCCCAGTAGGCACTGTGGCTCGTCCTAAGATACCAAACCATCAAACAGAATGAATAATGTCTTTCATTGAAAAAAGAGGACAATCAAAGTGCCGAGAAGTGCTCTGCTGTTTGTAGGAAGGCAAATCTTGAATCGTACTTTAGCCCTCCCGGCCATTGGACTTCGGGAGCTTTGATCTCTTTTGCTCCTCTGTCTGCTCACTCCCTGATTCAATAAAAAAGTGAAAGGACAGGCCAAAAAGAACCAGCTGCCATCCAGTCCCGCTCATAAAGTAATACTCACTTAATTGATGTGGACTCGAGGCACATACCTGTGGTATGGAGAATTTATTGGAATAACAGTTATACCCTCCGAAATGTTTCAGAGGTACATCTGCAGGCAGCACTGCCAAGCCAACACACAGAGCCATGGTATAAATACAATCCCATGTCTAAAAAGTTTGGGACACTGAGTAAAATGTAAATAAAAACTGAATGCAATTATTTGCAAATCACCTAAACCATATATTTAATTGAAAGTAGTGCAAAGACAACATATCAGATGTTGAGATTGAGAAGTTTATTTGTTTTATTTATTTTTTTTAAATACCTGCTCATTTGAGTATGGAATACACCTTGTGGAACATCTCACAGTGAATTAGGTTAATTGGCAACAGGTCAGTAACATGATTGTGCATGAAAAGCCTTTCAGAAGTACAGACGGCAAGGGTTTCACTACACAGTGAAAGACTGCATGAGCAAATAGTTCACCAATTTAAGAATAACATTTCTTAATGTAAAATTGTGAAGAATTTGGGGATGTCAACCTCTATGGACCATAATATCTGTAAAAGATTGAGAGAATCAGGTGAAATCTCAAAGGGACAAAGCTAAAAACCAAAATTGAATGGCCATGATCGAAAGGCCGACAGGTGACACTGCATTTAAAACAGACAGGATTCTGTTGTGGAAATCACTGCATGGGCTCTGGAACACTTTAATAAACCATTGTGAGTGAGCAGAGTTTTTTGCAGCATCCACAAATGCAAATTAAAACTCTGCCATATGCAGGGTTCTGCTGATGCTGGTCGGCGGTGGTCGGCGCCGACCAGCACTCAGAATGCACCGACTAGCACTCTGAATCCACCGACCACCACTCAGTTCAGATAGTGCTTTTCCCGACCGGCACATTTTTTTCAACGATGAGTTAAAATGAATGCATCCAGTGGCCAATAAAATCACTAGAAACAAAACATAAATAACTCTAAATATGCTCCCGCCCTTCTTGTTATTGTCAGAATAGCGAACTTTTGTTTTCGATCCACGACCCATCTGCGCTGGTCGTCATTGATATTGAAAACCCTGCCTAACAGTGATGGAAACACCGAGTGCCATCCGAGCCCGCGTGTGCTGGGTATGTATGGGGGAATGATCGCTGCGGTTGTTTCAATCTAATGAAAGACCGGCAATTATAATCGGGGCAGGGTGATTGATTTCTGTAGCGCTGTACTTTGCATATCGTGAGAAAAGTTTTCTTGTAATATAAACGAAAGCAAAACAAAAGGACAGTAACATTCCTCACATGTTAATCTATCAGTGTTTCAGTGGCGGTCGGTGGACGAAAACTGAGGGGGCGGAAAACATAGGCTACCTTGAAACGGATGAGATTATTGACCCGATTTTAATCCTTGTTCTTGGTTAACACGTTTTCCAACAATCTAAATAATCCATTTGCAGTTAAGTACAGTTTCCCTTTTAATGAAATGGCAAGGCAAGTGAATAATAAATTCCATAAACATGTTTAATTCACGTGCCTTAATAGGTAACCATTCACGGAAAAAAAATGGATTTTCCGCGTTAACTTTTGCCACATCTTACAAAGCAAGCCATCAAACCCTCGCTTCATGATTGTCTAATTGAAAACAAAGATTGAAATGCGCACTTTTTTGCCTTCAGTTGACGCGTTCTCCCTCGTCTTAACGAATTAGGCCTACAATTAGCTACACCTGAGAAGACAGAGTTCAGGCATCTTTTATCAAGGAAAATGACTGAAACAGATCAAGACTAATAAGCAGTTTAAAGACATTTATCGCCCTCCTTGTTCTCTGTGCAACGGGTGTCACTGAAGAAATGTTTGAAACATAAATGACAGTTGTTAAGTCGTATTCACAAATTTAATCAAAAGTATTCGGATACAAAATAGAAAAACAAGTTTATGAATATGGCATCCATCTATGAAAATTAGAGGCATCTCGCTATGCACTGAGGAGCACATCAAAGAAACACAGTAACCCCTGGTGACTCAGAGGAAATATTTGCTTTCGAATTGACTCAAAAAATTTTCCTGCTCGCATACAAACAATTCCCCGACCACCACTCCGACCATCCTGGGCAGAACCCTGCATATGAAGTTTAAAACATATATAATCAAGACCCAGAAATGCAGGCACCTGCTCTGGGTCTGCACTAATTTAAGATGGAGTGAGGTGAAGTGGAAAACTGTTCTCTGGTCTGATCTATCAAAATGCAAGATTCTTTTTGGAAATTATGGATGCCACATCCTCCAAGCTAAAGAATAGAGGGACCATCCTCTCCTCGTTACCAGCACACAGTTCTCAAAAGCCATCATCCATGATAGTGTGACAGTTGAAGGGTCCTGTCACTAGAAATGCCTCCTAATAAGTACGTGCCCTGGCTACCTTCCAACGAGCCTGGCTCTTTGGCGATGTGGTCAGCGCGTTTGACTCTTACCCGGGAGTCTGGGTTCTATTCCCGGCCCGGGCCCTCCTTTGGCCTGCCACAATAGTATGGAGGTGCATTAGCGCACATAGCATGGGTAACTTGCCCATCTACGAAGACATCATTAATGCTGAACAGTATATTCAGGAAATAGAGTAACATACGCTGCCATCCACAGCTTTTTCAGGGAAGGCCTTGCTTACTTCAGTAAGACAATGCCAAACATCACACTCACCCACTGAAAATATTTGGTATGAAATTAAATGAAAAATATGTCAAAGGAGGCCAAGAATAGTTAAGCAGCAGGAAACATTTTGCTTTCAAAATTACAGCAGTTGGTCTGCTCAGTTACCAAATGCTTACAGAATGTTGCTATAAGAAGAGGTGATGCAACAGTGGTAAACATGCCCCTGTTCCAACTTTTTTGAAATACCTTGCTGGCATCAAATTCAAACTGAGTTTTAACATCTGAAATGTTGTTTTTGTACTATTTCCAATTAAACATAGTGTACGTGGTTTGCAAATCATTGCATAATGTTTTTCTCTACATTTTACACAGCGTCCCAACCATTTTGGAAATGGTTTATAGGAAAGAGGTTATAATGCTTCTTTTTTCCATGAAGGATAACTCATCATAGACAAAGTTTACCAGTCCACACTGCCTGCCTGATGTTTGTGGATTCTTTATTCGGTATTATTGATTGCAATGCAATGATCCTCATGTTCACTTAAATATCAAATCACAAGAGACTGGCATCTACTCCACCAAGTCTGTCCATTTGCTGATAACTGTGAAATTGAATGCATTCTGGGGTTCATTCTTGTCCGTACTGTTCTCTGGTCTCAGCCAAGATGCATCACAATCTCAAGATTCTTTCAGAAGCTATTCCATAGATGTTATTTCAAAAATGGAGACAGTTCATTTGAATCTAATTTGCTTCACACCCCTAAAAATGGCAGGTTTACTGCACCTTGAAAAACATGTTGGATGTCTAAGAAGATGAGTTTCTAACACAAAAATAAATGAAACATCGCAAAGCTGACACTCTTACTCTGAACAAATCTGAGCAGCATTGGTTTTTAAATTTGTCATTGCATAATTTCTCCTGCAGTACATTACACATTTAGAAAATAGATTTCTTCAAATTTTTTGAGGATTTGACTGATTGCTGAAGTAGTTGCCAATGCTGTGTTGAAGTTTTCTTTGGGGCATCCATGGATTCCTTTAACTTTGAACTTGATTGAGTGCTGATAGTTTCTGTTTTCATCCTCACGAGAGAAACATTTCATGTATACTGCGCACACACTCACACACACACGCACGCACACGCACAAAACAAATGCAAACACAAACAGAAACACAAACACACACACACACGGAGTGATCAGGTGTTCTTATCTGTCCCCACACATGCACAATAGAGATGTGGAATTTTGATTCCACTTGAATGTTCACACTATTTGGGCAAACGCGCACTCTTACACAGATTCCACTTATACACACAGTTTCAGAGCTCAGATAGGCTTTGCAGCTCATTGCCCCTTTCTCCTTCACATTTCATAGGCCACAGTGTCTCTATAGGCCGCTTAAAAACAAAATACATTAAAATAATTCCCACTGCCAGTGTACACAGCTATGAACAATATGTGAGATACTATTGAAGAGGCCAGGCTTTGATATTTGAAATGTCCTTGAGAGAAAAAAATATGAAGAAGCATGCAAAGCCCGTATTCATATCCATTCAGGATAAGTTGAATGGATTTGCGTCGGCAGGACTTGTGAATAGAAGTGCCGTGTTCAATGTCCTTGCCTATAAAAACCTATCATGAGATTATAAGTTATGTGTCGGATGCAATAACAGCCACAAAGTCCATGACCCTGTCACTCGTGACTCATCGTAACATTGCCTAAAAAGGCCTCCTTAATACTTTTAATTATTCACAGGCTATTTCCTTTGCATGCTTTCAGCGTTTGCGAAGGAAGTGGCATGATGACTGATTAGCTTGTTCAGTATTCCTACTACAAATGCACAAACAACTGGCTCAGATTTATTTTTACTGAAAAAATATATGTATGTGTAATACAAATCCATCTTATATTTTCATAAATGCCATAATAGATTCCATAGTATTTTTTTATTGCCATCAAATTAAGGTGTAGATCAAAATGACACAATCATGTTAAATGCTATTAAATGCAATTGATATTTTTATAGGGGCCATTTTAATTGTGAGGTCATCTTAAACATTGATAAATTTTCAATTAATTTTTGATAATTAAAAGAGAATTAAGTAAAACTATCTATGAATTGAGACATTAAAATGTTTTTACATGGCTTTTGTAATAAATCTAAAAACTGATTATTAAAAATGCTTTTTGATGAGCCATTGAATTATTTATTTAGCTATTTATGGACCGATAAATAACGAAAAGACATTGTCATCAATATCCCCCGCTACCAAGGAGTCCCGTCTTCAAACCCAAGGTCATGACTAGTTGCATACACATACAAAATTTCATTCTAGTAATTTCTGAAAATACCTTGCCCCCACTTATCTAGATGGACAGACTAACAGACAGACGAGCCCCTTTGCATTCAGCTTCGTGATAGGGGTTAAAAATGCTTATAAAAGGGCACTGTAAGTTCCAGCATGATCAGGTGTTTTGAAGCCTCAGCAGTGATGATCATGTCTGGCCAGAGTGATGTTTCAGCAATGTGCTGTTGGAACTTCAGCTGCTTTCCCAAGTCGATCCGCAGCGGCCAGTTGATAGCTGCGTGGAGGAGGCCTGTTGTTGTCTTTGCCTCTGCCCGGGGTTTCTTGCCAGCTTTGATGAAGGTGACTGCCTTCTTTGAGGCATGATGGTGAATACTGGTGCTGATGACTGAGGCCAGACTCTCAGCAACTGCCCTAAGCACCAAGTCATGGCGTCAATGATAGTAGCCATCTGCAAGAGCCTTTGGGCAACTGCTGAGGAGATGTTCTAAAGAGCCTCTTCCAGTGCAAAGAGGGCAGGAGGGTGTCTCACTCTTCCCCCAGGCATGGAGGTGTGCTGGGCTTGGCAAGACGTCATAGGCTGTTTGCACCAGGAACCGAACGCGGTGGAAGTCTGCCTGCATGATGTTAACCCAAGCAATCCTATTCTGCAGTGTACCTTCCCACCTAGTCCACACTCCCTGCTACCGAAGTTCCACCCTCCTACTCACTCGCTCTTCCTCCACGCCTGCATGGTGTCTCTCCTTGCATTGGGCCTTGCCAGCCTGGGTCTTTAGGAAGTAGCCCAAGTCCTCTCTGCCTGTTGCAAAAGTGCCTTTTGCCTCATACACGACTCTTCCACTTCCACTGCCTTCTCTGCCCTCCATTTCCTTCCTGTCCTCACCTCAATGCCGGCTGCTGACACTTTGCTGTCCTTGGAGTCCCTGTACTGTAAAGCTTCTCTTGTGCTTGCCACCATAACTCTTCAGTGAGGCTACTGAAAGGTAGCTGTAGGGTGTTACTTGTCCCATGCAGTGCTGTGCTGGTAAGGCTTCGTGGAAGGCCCATCCACTTCCGATGGAAGCCGCTGACCTTCCTTTCGAGGGACTCCATGGTTGTCACTGGGACTGCATAGACCAAAAGGGGCCACAAGACTCCGGGCAGGATGGAATGCTGGTAGATCCAAGCTTTAAATCTACCAGGCAGACCAGACTTGTCAACCTTGGTGAGCCAGGTTCCAAGCTCTTGGTTGGACTTCTGGATGGCAGCGGAGTCTTTCAGGCTTTCTTCAAAAGAGCTTCCCCAAACTCTTGACTGGTTTATCCGTGATGGATGGGAAGACAAAATTCCAGAGATTGCAAACTGGAATTTGACAGTCACCTTCCCCTTTTTCAGCACCATGAACCTTGACTTGGAGGGCTTAAAACTCATCCATGCCCAGGTGATGAGTCTCTCATCCAACTACTGAAATGAAATCACTGAATTTAGAAATTGATTAGCAAAATTAGATTGGAAAAAAACATTAAAAATTTACCATGCATTTATTCATTTTTTTAATTCATTCTCTTTTTTTCTCACAATTAATTTTGGACCTTCCTTAACTGTAAGACAAAGGGAAAAGAATATGAAATGAATAAACAAATTAACGTCCTTTTAAATATCATTTTGCAAATCAATTTACAAATGAAGTCATGATTTTGATCATTTTATAAATTGTTAATAAATAGTATTAACCCCTTTGTGCAGAAGCCAAATTTGACTATTTATGTGTTACCTTATTCAAGGCTTTATAATTCAAGATTGCAGCTTCACAGAGAGGAAGGGAGTGGCTCAACTGAGTCATGGCACTTGAAGAATTTAGAATACCATTGTATTTCAGTTTATTTTCATGATTTTGGGAGAGAAAAAACACGGCAAACATGAAAAATCTTCATGAAGATTCAGCATTGAAATTGTAAAAAAAATAATAATAATAATAATAATAATAATAATAATAATAATAATATTGAGAATTAAAAAATGGCTGGGGGTTAAAACTATACATTTCTGTGATTATAAACTCCTTGACTACGAGTGTTCTTCATCTGAGCATGAAATTCTAAATTATCTACTCTTTGGAACCAAATAAGACAGCTCCCCAAACTCTCAGATCCCTCAAAATGGCACGCTGTCAAATCATAAAATAATCATATATTTAACACAAATCAACTTTTGACGCATGAAATTGAATGAATTAATGATCGTCTGGTTGAATTAAGCATGAGTTTATCAATATAGGTGCAGTTGGACATCAATGGTCACCAGTAACCTCTCCAAACCCAAAAACATGCCTTTTCTCCTTGATAAAGTTTAGAAATTTGTCCATTTTTCTTCAGTGTCCCACAAGCCAGCACACATACTCATTAAAGAAATGCATATTTAACGGTCAGAACATTTATCCCGCAATGAAGAGGTAGCAGTTCCCACTTCTGGGCTCTTATTAAAAAAGCGTTTATAAAACGTAAGCACTCTTTGCAGTTATTATATTTGCCTTGTTATTTGTTTGCTCAGGGCATGTTAGATTATGGTATGAGGTCATTTTAAAAATAAAAGTTTGTCACAACCTCTCATATTAGAGAAACATTGGAAAAACTCACTGAGTTTATCCTGGGGGATCTTCTGACACCATAATTACATGCACCTATGCGATTTTTAAATCATTTGGTGGAAAAGACTTAGTTACAGCTATCCGTTTATGCTGAACACAGGCACTTTCTCAACCAGCAGGTCATGCTTGGGTGTCATTGCCCAGGCGTTTTTCTGGAGATTACTTCTATTCAGACCGCTTGAATATTTCCAAATTCAGCCAGATCAAAGGTTGAAAATAAAATTTCCACCTTGTATAGCTGTCAAAGTGAAACAAGCGATTCTATCTGCAGCAAAAAAAAAAAAAAAATGCTCATTGTTTGAATGTATGGGAATGCGTCATTCTCTCTTTCTCATTTTGCAATGAGCAGAGTACTCAAAAGAAGTCTGGTCCTGGTGAGAGATGGCATGGGATGCATTGGTACAGTGTGCATGTACCTACAGTATATGATGCATACAAAGATGTACGAAGAGGGAAAGATTAGGATGGTGCAAGAGTGAAAGAGAATATTTACAGGGCCTTTTTTTAGATTTATACTCAAGTGCAAGAGCTGAAGTTGCAATGCGTCTCTGTTTATTCTTTGGTATCCATTTCATTGTGTTCATTCAGGGCAGAACTAGCTCATCTTCTTGTAGCTTTGGGGTACCACAGAAATTGTAATCTTGCCAGGATGCAAACAAGAAAAAGGGCCTTGGGTTTATTGAGAGCCACACATGCTTTCAAAGTTGTGCGAGAAAGCATCCTTTTTAGTCCTCCCGTGACTGCAAGCAGGGAGTTGACACTGGCTTGAGTGCAAAGATAAAGTTCTTTTTGTCCACTATACAGGCTTGGAAAATTTGCCTGATACAATTAGGGAACTCAGGTGAAGAAAGTGCAACTGCCTTATTGTTCCAAATTGCTTGGTAGTTCTATGTAGAAAATATCTGGAATCTATGAAGAAGGCATGACTTATATTCCATATGCAATGCTAATGTCGTCTATGGCCAAAGTGCCCCCAAAAATGACAGTATTGTCTTGAGCGAAGGTTGTTTTCTTTGAAAAGCGACGAAAGCATTCTACTTTTCATTTTCATCATGTCACTCACATTTTTCACTGAGCTAGTAAGGAAAACTACGTGGAACATGTTCAAAAACAAACTAGTGGATGAGAATTGTTGACAATCACTGATTTACATTTTCCCCTGTATAGTCCACATTGTCTCTTACGTGAAATACATCAAAACAGTCTGGTGGACCTGCTACATGTTTTAAAGATATACGTTTCAAAATTTCAGTAATAAATCCTACACTTAAATAACAGGTGTACAGTAGTACATTATGTGCTTCTGAATAAACATGCCTTGTGAGCCTGAGTTTGAGCCGGTCAACAGGTGCAAGTTGTAACATGACACAACTATGGCAACAACCCATGTGAGATTTTTGAAAGGAAATAAAAGCTTATGTCTTCCTGCAGGGGAAGAGCTTGAATTTATTGGTCAGGTATAGTGAGATTGTGCCATTGAAGGAGGGCAGCGATTAGAGGGTTGGTAGGAGGCCCAGCTGTTGGTACCTCACTGTGCTTCTGCTCCCACTAGTTCAGTGTATATCACAAAGAGGTCGCTTCCATTGCAACTACCCGTGCCATTGGCCAGTTTCACGGACAGGTTAAACTTTGCCCTAGACTAAATTACGTTGTAAAAAACCATGAAATCAGCTTCATATCACTGCAGTCATGCAGAATCTCAGGTAGGCAGTATAGTGCCTTGCTCCACCTGTATCCCTGAGTTACAGAAGACCAGACCTCAGACAACAGTGTTCTTGCGAAAGCTCAGCAGGATAGGGCAGAGGTGGGGTAGACACAAAGGTCCTTATTAAATCCCTTCTTCTGCAGCTGCCTCCACTGCCCCTTGCATCCTGGCCCGGGGCCCTGTAATGGGGCCAAAGCTGTCAATGGCAGCTCACCCACTAAGTTAGAGGGCATATAGTGATATATAACCCCACCATCCCCAGTGGTGAGATAGAATACGTGTGCATATGGTAGTCGCATTTTTTTTTTTTGCAACACTCTGTAACCAGCCTGGCATAGAGGCCACTCAGGCAACTGCTTGCCAGTAAATATCTCACGTTGTAATGGTCCTGCCTCTCATCCCACTAAACCGCAATGAGTTTTAAGAGTGCACCAGCACTGTGACTACCGTGTTCTCTGTAAATGATTGCATGTCCCTTGTGTCATATCTAGTCTGTTCACATCCAAAACAACTTTCAACTGTTACAAGTGAACAAGAAAAAGAGAAACAAAAAACAGAAACAAAAATACCAAAATTAAAGACCGCATGCTACATGCAGTGAGAAAAACAGAGTAGCAAATTTTAAAGAAACAAACAGCGAAAAAATGAACTGTCAAAAACGTCTACATCTTAAATTTGTTTCCATAAACTGTGGCTGCATTTCCATCACTCATGATGCTGTTCACATGTTTAAGTGTATTTATGAATCAAAAGTGGCCAATCAGAACACATCATGTCTCATCATATTGTAATTAGATTGTTAGATCATGATTCATCTCAATGAGATGGGTGTGGCTGCTCTCTCAAAAAACACTTTATTTTCAGAGGTCAGTCTATTTTGTGTATTTCGTGGGGGAAGCCTGTTTCAGTTACTGGTTGAATGCAATTGGAGCAGTTTTAATTGGCATCTCACTAAGTTATGGATATTTTAGGATATTTGGAATTCTGAGAGCAACAGAACAGAGCTACAAGTCACTTTAGGTGAAACAATTTGTCTTACATCGCCGACAAATCACTACTCGGAAGAGGTGCATGAATCACGTAGCTTCAAGACAGTCTTTTGTCTTGAGTGAAATGAGACTTAATTACGTAGGAACTATTCCAGGGGGAATAGTTCTATACAGCCACATAGTTTATACAGCCATAATTTGGAAAAAGTTTACATATCATGGGAAATGCAAATAAAAACAAAAGGATTTATTTCTTAAGTTTTTCTACTCTTTACAATATTGAAAACAGTACAGCAACTCATTATCCCCGGCACTGCTATGTAGCTGCCCACTGCTCCTTACTATAGGATGGGTTAAAGGAGCAATATGTAAGTTTGTGGCCAAAACTGGTAGTGCAATCACATTCAAAATAGTGCAGAGCGCAGTATCCCTTCCTCCTCTCCCCGAGACGAGAGGTTGCCAACTAGGTTGCCAGATCCAGCAAGAACGTCTACTACACGGAGCTACCATGGCTACATTTCAATATCACCAATGATTTGCTCTGACGGGGTTGTGTTCAGTTCAGTTCAGTTCAGAAAAGATTGAGACTAATGACTAACAAACTTTAGCAATGGTCATATTGGTCAACTTGCTCGTCACTCTTCTGTGTGGATAGCCCACTAAAGTCCATGCTATAATATGCGTAAAGAATGAATGAGGACTCATTTGACCGATGTACTGTCTCAATTACATTTCATATTGCCATAATGGCTGTGCTAATGTTGGAACGGTTTCCACAGCATCTCAGCATAAAGCCAGAGAAACGGACTAATAATGCATTGCTAATGTTAGCAATGAAGAGCCACGGTTTTTATTTCTCAAACAATTTGTTACCTAGTCAATTCGATGGCCCACCTGAATACGCACTAACGTACCATGAACGAACATACATAACGTTATTCGACTGTAGAGAATATTTGAAATGTCCGTGCCTACATTAAATAGAATTAAGTTAGCCAAACTAAGCTGAATCTTACCTGCCCAGGAGAAAATTAGCAACTTCGGCGTCGGTCTTCAAATTCTTCTCCGCTTTCAGCTGTCTCCATCTTTCAAAGGCATGTCCTATACAGATCCTTGTTTTGTTTCTGACTTTGTCACGACGTATTTCGGAATCATAACAAGACCTTTTAGGTTTAGTAACGTCAGACATTTGTGCTCCGAAACGCTGGTAGCTGCAGCTCAGTGGTAACTGGCAACCTGGATGCCGAAATGCTACAGGCTTCATGATTGGGAGATAGGTGGAGGGCGGCGCAACAGGCCAAAACACAAAGTGAAAACATCAACATTAGTTTTGGGCTGCAACTTCGCTTTTGTAATGAGAATATTCTGGCTGGACTACTGTTGTCAGTGATATAAGTATTTGAAATTAACATCATTCCTTAATGTCTGGTGATATATCAGGGCCATTTCATGATTAATCAACATACATTTCTTACATATTGCTCCTTTAAATGTAGAGGACAAATTACCCCACGGGGTTCAATAAAGTGCATCTTATCTTGTCTTATCTTATTATTATTTGATGCACTAAAATAAATTTAATTTTTTATTGGAAATATTGTGTGTACTATAATGTCCAAAAAGGTTGGCATGGTCAACTATTTACCATTGTATACTATCTTTTTTTTTTAAAGATTATTTTTTGGGAATTTTTTCCTTTATTTGACAGTTGTACAGTGTAGAGAGACAGGAAGGTTGGGGAGAAGAATGGGGGAAGACATGCAGCAAATGACCTGAGCTGGAATCGAACACAGGTCGTTGCGGTAAGGACACAGCCTTTATGGTACGCGCGCTTAAACCGATGAGCCATTTGGGCATCGAAGGCACCAGTTAGTTAAGTTTGTCAAGCAAAATTTTTCCTCATTCCTTAACTATGCAGACCTACAGCAGCACAATTTCACGGGGCCATCATTGCCATATCTTTTGCCTCATAATGTGCCATACACTCTGACTCGGGTATCACAAACACGCAAGTCGCCCATGCATGAGAAATGCTAGCTTTTGGACCTGATACTGAGATCAGGCAATCCATGCACACCCCTTTTTAAGCTTTATAATTCAAGATTTGAGCAACACAATGAGTGGGAAAATAACTTAAATGAAACAAGACACTTTAGAATAGCATTTAGAGTATCAGCTTATTTCAGTTTATTTTCATAATTTTAGTGCAAAATAAGGACCGCAAGCACAAAGAATTTTAATTGAAATTCAACATTCACAATTAAATATTGAGAATTGAAAAATGGCTCAGAGGTCAAACGATACATTTCCAGGATCATAAACTCCTTCACCACAAGTGTGTTACATCTGAGTGTGATATTCAAGATTACTAACTGTGGATGAAGCCACATGAGTGCTCTCTGAGTGGCTCTTCAAATAACACACCGTCAAATCATAAATTAATCATATTTCACCACAGATCTACTGTTTTGACTCATGAAGCTTAACATGAATTAATAATTTTCAGGTGGGAATTAGCTGAGGTCCATCACTTGGCGGGAATGGACATTAATGGTCTCAAAAAACCTCTCTAAACTCAAAGAAAACTTTCTCTCCATGATAGTTCACTTGTCCATTTTTCACCAGAGCACCATTTGCCAGCACACCCATTCATTAAAAAAAAATTGCTTATTTTACTGTAAGAATGTTTACCTGCAAGGAAGTCGTGTGCTGTAACCACCTCCTACGATGTGGACAAGGAGTTGGATTTTAGGAGGCATGCAAAATGAAGGGGAAAAAGCAAAAATTATTCACAAGATACATCGGGCTGCATACTCAGTGCTGCAGTGTCCCACTCCTCTGTACAGTACTGTGCAGAAGTCTTAGGCAACTGCATTTTTTAACATTTACATCTGGCTTTCGATGTTTACTTTGTTTTCCATCTTAATATTGCTGAAGATAAATTGTAATTTGAAATTCCAAATACTCATTTTAAAAAATACTTTAATAAATAAATATTTGTATTTCATTAAAAACAGTTGAAACAGATAATGTATTCTTGACAGAGCCCTGATGTCAACATCATCATGGCTGCCTGCGATTTCTTCGAGGGGCAGATGCAAATGAGACAGTCAGTCTGCCGAAGAACGGTGGCAAGCTTTCCACTTTGCTTGGAACAAGCTAAAACCCAATCATCTTATAAAACTGTAGCACAACGGGACAGTGTCCCTAACTTTTACACAAAGGGAAGTCACACCAATTATTGATTTTAGTTTTTAAAAGTTTACAGCTCTGTATAGTATATTTCTCAGTTATTAGAATTTCATATATAATATATATATATAATTTATATGCATAATTTCATCATTTTTGCAAGCATATTTGCCGTATGAAATTGCTTTAAATGTGCCTGAGACTTTTGCATGGTCTTGTAGGCCATGCCACTCGGTAAAACAGATGAAATCTGCTGCAGTACAGTGAGGGACATCACCAGAATGACACTTGTGCATCAGCTTGTTCAGCTTCTTCCTGCTGTGGCAAAGGACTCATGTGCCTCCTTTCTGTTCATGGAATGTTGTTCTCAAAGTGAAAAATTAAAACCTGACACATGAGTTGGCAAGTTTGAGATTGTTGCAGTCATCAGGGCTGATACAAGCATATATTTTCCATAAAAAATTGAATGTACAAGTTAAAGCATCAAATAATGCGCTGAGGTAGTACACTCAATATATTTGAGGGTGAATGGACAAATTTCACCTTTTTGACTGAGTAAGCATTTTCCATAATATGCCATGTTTTTCATAATTGGGGTTGTAATTACATTTACAAGTCTGCTTGCACCAGTAAGATATACAGTAGTATCCCCAAATGGAGCTAGTGCAGCAGGCGTAGTTCTGACGAGACGTGGTCAACTGCACAATAATCAGATTACTGCTCAGTTGATTTTGATCACCAAAATTCAAACTGGCCATTCACTCACTATCAAATCATTGTCTATTCAAGCTCCAAATACCATACACCATCTTGCTACAGCACTCTTATTGCAACCCCACCGACCCCCCAGCTCCACCTAAGTTTTGTTTGTGCGCTCCAATTATTACCAGCTTGTTTTAACTCCATCATTGAAAGTTAAAACTGGCTTCTCTTATTGTTCTGTAGCAATGGCATTACACTGATGTCACTGTTGCACAGCTCTGTTTTATCTTCTGGGGAGTTCATGCTGCACTCCCTGTGTTCAGCTTTAAGCATGCTTGCATGGATGTGCAGGGAGCTCCCAGAACAGAGTCATGCCACCAATCATATGACTGTTCCTTGTTCATACATTTATTGTATTGATTTATTGAAATATTGTATATTCACTTAGACCAGGGGTCGGGAACCTTTTTAGCTTGGAGAGCCATAAATGCTGAATTTTCTTTTTTTAAAAAATCCCAGGAGCCATATGCTTCACTTGATGTGTACAGTATCTAAGTTGTGTTTTAAATATCAGGATTATGCACTTTAGCCCAAGCTTTAGGGCCAAATTGTTGGAATAAAGTCAGTGATCATTCCTTGCAGTGATCCCTATGCAAAAAAGGACGAGATCTAGCCCTAGATCCATCATGACTTAAGTTGAGGTAACAACAGTGGATTTTGACGACTGAGTTTTGTGCTGGCTGGTGAGAATAGGTCTTAGATTTTAGAAATAGTCACCACCTTACATTTGATTGGCCACAGCCTATTACAACTACTCAAATTTCTTAGAGAGCCACATGCACTAAACGAAAGCGCCACATGTTGCTCCCGAGCCAGAGGTTCCCTAACCCTGACTTAGACAAAAGGGATCCTAGAAGAAATGTAAAAAAAAAAAAAAAAAAAATCTGTTTGTTTGAATATACAAAGCAATAATCAGACTTCTTATTCAGAAAAAAATAATCTGCCCATAGTTCTTTGAAATATGAAAATGAAATATGCTTTACATGCTGTCGCTGTTAAGTTGCATTTTTTGCTGTCACTGGAAATTCCCTTTGAGGGAAAATCTTATTTCCTTCCCTCTCTCTAGTCTTCACTCAGGTCGTCATCTTTACAGCAGCTAGATTCGTAGCTTGTGGTGGTGTGTACCTCAAACACTATGCATGGCCACTGGTTGGGAACTCTCATCTTGCAAGCTATTTGATTGGTTAAACACAGTGCAACTGTACTGTTTTTATGTAATTATCTGATACTACATTATTTGTATGCAATTTTTCACATCCAAGCAATGATCTATATCATACTAACAAACATTTATTGTTTTCATACCAGGAAGTTATATTGAGTTTTAACTATTGTTATATTGTCCAGGCCTATGGCGATTACTCACTCTCTGCAAAATGAGAAAGCCAAGCAGAGACACAATTGGTATTGTTATTAAACTGTGGAGTGGCTGGGAGTTAAAATTCTAAATTGCAATGTTATTTTGTTTATTGGAGACTTTTTTCAATACCAGCTGAGATTAATATTGCTGAGTATTTTCTGAATATTCATCAAATAATTTAGGTATTTAGTGTAAGTAATATTTACATAATGCCTCATAGGTAACAGAATTTAGTCAACTACAATGAAAGTCATTATGCAATCAATAGTGAATATTATCTAAATATTTCTAATATGACTGAAAAAAATTACATGTCACATCAGTGAAGTGTGGTCTGGATTAGGTTTTTTGTTGTGAAAAGCCCTTTATTTCATACAGCACTGAAGGCTTCACTATTTATTTTCCTTGTTGAATCAGAAACATCATAATTTCAAGTGTCTTCACAAATATACCATGATCTGTTGACTCTATGTCCTTCCCATAAAAACCCAAAAGATTTGTTTAATTTCTGCAGCCTCCCCCTCAAGAATTATTCCAGCTGAATGGACTGACAGATCACATTTTGAGTTTGACCTTTCTTGCTCTTATTTTATAATTTGGGGAAAAAGGGCAAGAGGATCACTCGTTGAATAGACACAAGGTTTTAAAGAGCTTTTTATGTGCCAAGATATTTAAGAGTTTTATTTGTCCTTTCAGTCAAAGGTCCTTGATAATTTTTTATTCATTTTTTTGAGTTTTAAAAACATTTTGGTCCTCATTAGGACCCATTGCCGTTCATCTGGCCAAATTAGGCCCATGCATCAGTGCCTCAAAACTCAATCACTCCATGTTCACATGCTGGTTTTAAATGCCACGAAGCCACAGGGATACTGAAGGTAGTGAGACAAGTTATTAACAACATGACATGCAGGAGCAACTACCAGAGTGACGGAGGCATTTTGACATTCCGTAGAGGTGACCTCCTCCTGGCAATCTGCTACACAAGTCAGCCTCAATACTTTTACCTCAATGTTCCATCTCGCAAAGTTTTCATCCGTTCCGTATGAAAACATACCAGAGTATAGAGGTTACTTCAGTTAATATAGTATCTTACAGCATTAATTGCCCTTTTATTGTATGAAACACCTGAGTTCAAACACTGAAACATTCAAATTTGACGAAAATTGCGCAAATTGTTCTCTGTTTTTCACGAGGACACTGCTGTTATTCATTTGGACATCTTGACCATAATTGGGTTACAAGGTTGTTAAGGGGCTGGCCCTATTGTGCCAGTCACGATTTTATTTTTAACTTCTCATTCAATAACTGCCTTTAAGGCACACCAAGATCAATCAATCAAATGTGATGGCACTCCAGTGTGCATTTGCCACCCATTGTTCCAAAAAAAGGTGCCCCCATTCATTTCTTTGGTAGGACGTGTGGAAAGTAATTATAGAATGAGGGGAGCAAGAAGAGCCCGTGAATTGTAGCTAATCATAGAAGTATTGTGGGATTCTACATGATTATGACCTCATGGGGCAGGACAGTCTTCATTTGTGGAATGAGAAGTCCTCTCTACCCAGCTGTTGATTTAAAATAAATCTGATGCTATCACTGTCCTTCTACAAGCAGCCTAGAGGAATCTTTTCTGACTAGAACAAATTTAAATCAGTGAAATGGAGATGGGCTATAAGCTGCAGGAAGGAATGGGTCTCAAAACACCTGCTAAAGGTACTGCAGTTACCCTTCAGGCTGTGAAACAAACCTTAAATTCAAACAATGATTTAGACATCAAGATGTCCTACAGCCTGTTTTTGACCAACAATAGCATGCTGACCATGAGGAAATTGGCTCTACTCCACCCGCCCTGCACACCTCCCTTTCACCCATTTCACACCACCATACCCCCCCCCCCCCAACCTTTTGAACATACTGTAGCTCTATTACCAGCACAGTCACTTGTATCAAAGTGATTTATAGCCAGGGTGAGCTCAAGTTGTTTAAAATGGCTGCTGTGATTAGTCATATATGCTTTGGGGCCAAGAGAAGGGGGATTGCGGCGCTCCAGAAAATTAAATGCGGTTGCGGATGGTAGTCGACCACATCAAGGTGGTCAAACGTGGCGCATGACGAAATGCCCCAAGGAAATCTGAGGGGAAAAGTGGGTCATTTAAAGGAGGGAGGGAGTTAAGCTCAAGATCTCAGACTTATCTTGGCTAAGATGAGCACACACTAAAATTATTAATTTGGTTTCAGGAAAGCAATTGTTCACTCAGTGCACTACTCTTCAGCGTGGCAGAACTTAAGGAATATCAGCAGTGTTAGGCTCTGCTTTTATTAATTTCTTCATTGACATTTGAAGCCAAAACTGAATAACATAAAAGTCAATTCAATTTGCTTTTCTATGAATCTTACAGGCAAATAAGTCATCAAAACACCTCACTGTGGATAAAAATACATCCATATTGCTCTCTTAATTACTAAGATATAGCCCTTTTTTTACAGTGTAGCATATCACCGTGCTCACAAATTTGGACGCCCAGATGAAGAGCATTTCGTTCGAAACATGTTGGCTAATTTAACTTGCCTCGACATGTAAAGGCTTCTTTATTAATTTTGCTTCATCTCCACTAAAATTTTCTCTGAGTCCCTGAACACCAAATTTTTCCAGTTGGACACTCTTTTTCCCTCCTTCCCAAGAGCACCAGTTTATTTAAAAACTATCATATTAAACAATTTTTTTCCCCTTCAGCCCTCCCATGAGGGCCTAATACCTTCTTTTCTTTCATTTCGAAATCAAAGTATCACAATTTGGTCTCACTGAGATTTGGGAAGGAACTTAAATTAGGAGAGTATACTGCAAATATATGAAGTTACCTTAACATTGATATAAAACTATCTCCACCACTGGAATTACAAATATCAGTTTTTTTATTTTATCAGATACTTTCAAATAATTGTATATTACATGTTCTGGGTCACTGGTGTCAGTAAAATATGTAAGCATATCAAAAATATACTGTTGAGGTACTTTCTTTCTTTTGTAAACTACAACTCCAGTACAAGCAAAAACAAAGAATTTGTATATTTCAAACATGTTTTCAGTGCACTCCAAGAGCAACAGCTGGTTCCAAAAAAGAGCGGCTTTTTCTTATGTCTGGCTTTCTGTCCGGACTATGGATTTATTTTTTAAAGTTTCATGCTTAGCATTGTGGCCTGGGCTTAAGAGCTTTGAGGCTTCAGCTATTGGCAACTTAGAACCCGATGATTCCTTCATGTTTGTTCGTGGAGAAGACTATGATTTAAGAGCAGAGACTGAAAATCACGCCTCAGGTCTTCAAACTATTGGGAAATAGTGCTTATTGCAGACAAAACTGTCACAGCGCTCTTTATGGTGCATTATTTCACCATTATTTCCTTGTCATGGATTTAAACAGCAGACTGCAACTCTGTCAGTCAAGAATGTGACCTGTATTTGTCACAGATACGCATGGGGCGTCCTTCTTGAATTTTCACAGCTAGTCTCACCTATATTGAATAAAGGCCATATATTCTCACAATTCTCTCTATATTACACATCAGAATATGAATGCATTTTTGTTAAGGAGCAGACAGCTGCTCTGGAGAGCTGCTTGGGAATGAGGACAGTGGGAACATCACAGGTATCTATAATATGAGGACAAACTTTAAAGCATTCCCTGTTATGATCCAGACTAGGAACCAGATGCAGATACAGAGAATAATCCAAAGAGGAATATTTATTGATTAAAATACAGTAATAGAAGTGGAGTAGGCTGAATCCCAGAGCAGTGAGTGGGGCAGACCAGATGAGCTGGTGTTAACTGGAGAGGGTTGAGGGCGTGCCTGTGCCTGGCCAGTGGCTGTACCGCAGCAAGAGCCAGGTGGTGAATTTCTTGCACTGAAGCAGGGGCACTTGACAACAGGACCAAAGAGTTTAGCAGGAACACAGTCCAAATCCTCGAGACCAATAAAGGCCTGGGAGGTGTTCCTAACAACCTGGCTAAGACTGGAACAGATGATTAAAAGGTATGCGGTCCCAATCCTAGAGACGGATGTTCCGAATTGGGTGTTTGTTCCTAGTAATGAGATTCCAAAGAGTGATTACATTTTTTCTATCATCAACCCCTGTGCGCAGATGTGGACGCCAGCAGACACGGAGCTGCTGTATTTATGCACACAGTTACAATATTCTATCACTAGATGGCACACCCAGCTCAGTTAATGAATATTCACTAGTGAGCCGAGCTCGAACGCGGTTTAGCATATGGACCAGTTAAGTCCCATCCCTGTTTCCCTGGAGATGCTTGGATTAAACTCCTCAACAAAGCATAATATGCAAACTGCCCAATATTCTTGCCCATAATATCCATCCAGCAGTTAAAAAATGATCTCTTGCAACAGAAATAATCATTTTCTTTTGTAGCAACCACTTCAGCTATAGTGAGCCAATGGGCTCTATGCACAGCACCTCATGACATATTTTCCGGTCAAGTGTAAGGCCGCTTCATAACTTCCACTAAGCGTTGAGCCCTGTGCTAGTGTAGGAATGGGAGTCATATTGTTGCTTAAAAATGTTGCCTAAACTACATGAATTTTCAATACATTTTTTTTCGTTTCTTTGTGTATTTTATTCCGATTTGTGTACCAATGTTTATGACATTACCTCAAAACGAGCGAAACTGTCTTTTCAAAGATGCAAGGATAGCACTTCAGGACACTACTGCTGTGTGCCGCAATGTACAGCTTCAGCTACGTTTAATTCTTTCTTTAGTTTCCATACATTTCCCAAAGACAGGTGGATGGTTAAGATACGACATTACAGTTACACCCATACGAATCACACCAGAGTCTGCAGCCGACATTTTCAGACTACAGACCTGATCCACTGTATATTACATTCGCGCAATCTGAGTTTGGCACCCAAAAAACACCTTTTCCTTTAGCTGAAGATGATGGAGCTACGAATCACAATACGTAACCAACGTTCTGTTTCGTGTAGTCAATGCCCCACTGTGACACCAGCGTAAAAGCATTCACACACTCGACTTACACCAGGAGTGCAGTAATCAAATAAATTTTCAACATCACTGCACAAGCTAAACCCATTTAGCAAAAGAATATGACACAGTGTTTTCAGCTTGGACGCAAACCGGAGTTCTTGCTTTCGAGTGACAGTCGATTATTCAACTGGGCTAACCTGTGTTGTAATGAATAGATTAGATCCACAGTCTTTTGATTCACATAATGTACCTGCTGCTGTGATAGAGCTGGATGAAAGTTATGCATTGTAACTAGTCCGAAAGAGAGCAAAGCAGGAATGCGAGGTGTTATGGCCCCAATTTGTTATGGCATCACGGACAGCAAGGGATGACAGACAAAATTCTTAAACTTCAACAGATTTAATTAAAACAAACACTTAGAACTAATTGACACTCTACCCTACTGACTAAGATTGAAATCAAATAAAAAATGAGATATTTACATTTCCTTTGTAATGGAGATGGGCTGCTACGTTGCAATGTCCTAGGACAGGAAAATGCTCCAACACAGGCGAAAAACCACAAAAAGCTTCATCGGTCTTGAAAAGAGTGACAGGTCTGGTCAAATATATCCTTCCGCAATTTCTCCTTGCAATTTCTCCTCCTCCTCCACTCTCTCGATTTTTCTCCTTATATACTCTTTTCCAGCCCCCTCTGAGGCATGCCCGGGACATGCCCAAACCTAGCTTTAGATTGCTTAACAAAAAAAAAATGTCAATACTGCCATCTAGTGGCTTTTTACCACATTACAGAGGATGCCTGTCAGACCCTCCCTGATGACTAACTTATGTTGGGGTGTGAGCGGGGACGAATATCACATATTGTTACAGTCCCTCGAGCTCATACAAATGTGTGATGGGAGAGCCTGAACGTCTTTGCTGTATACGCAGTCAACACAAAACATCACGGCGCATTAATCATACTTAAACCGAGTGAGTAATCGGTAACTCAGATGCATTACGTTGACAGAAGCATATAAAAGAACATGGAGATGTCCTTGAACAGCGACGACTCTATCACTCTTCTGCCTTCAATCTCCAGGACCATAAGTCGAGGCGCGGCCTTGACTCAAATACGAAAGTGATGCGTGCATAGAGCCCATGGTATCCCAATTAAATAGTTAAAAAAATCAGTTTTCTGAAGCAAAAATTTTCATTGGAATTGATACTGTGTCATTGTACTATCAATTATAGTCATCACATATTAATAACACGTAATTCCCTACCATGGATTTACGCATAGATTCCTCCGTTGACGAATTAAGTAGTGACTAATATCCCCCTAAGGACTCTTATTGATAGCCAGTGACTCTAATGTTATCTCAGGCTCATCTGCATAAAGCACGGTTATAGTTCACGCCCACATGAAACTTCCCCAGTAATTATCAATTGATTGACACATTTCTCATCCAATTACAGAGAGTATAAACTTTCCACAGTAACTGAAAGACAATGATTGGACCATCAGAAAAGTATTTAAACCTTTGCATTACAGCAAGGTAGGCTGTATTCCCTCAATGTTGCGCACAGTTGTGCAGCTGAAAATGACGTGATTTCAAAGAAAAAAAGGCTTCCAAAACTGGACTGAAGTGCTCAGTCACATTTACATGATTCAAATGAGTTACAGACATGGTCAATGGGAATTATTTCAAATGAAACAGGACTGGAGGGTTCCCACTACTAGGTAGATCTGTGTCTTTGGAGGAGGGATTCAATGAGGAAAGGTTTTTCTTCAATGTATGAGTGAGTTAAGTAGTGTATATATATAGATATATTTCTTTTTTTTTTTTTTTTTGCTTATGGCTTGTTGGTTAGCTGTTTTTTATTTGGTTTACCACAGCCAAGATTATCACAGAATTTGTTTGCCACATTGGTTAGTAAGAGTAAATGTTAGTCTTTACAATATTAATAATACTGCAAGTAGTGGCATTTTGCTTAATGTGGCTTTTTGTTTTAGAATTTACACCGTATTCAACGAAAATGAATGCCAAGGCTTTGACTCGTTTAAAATGCAAGCAACTCAAGCACTTCGGTAGACCCCTGAGAAGTTTGTTGCACCACTCTGTTCTATCTAGGGTAGCATATTGCCTGCTTTTTTCTGATAGTGGAATGTCTGTTTTGTTAAAATAAGGTATATTTCAGATATTACTGTGTTAGTGAGTTATATTTGTGCCTTATAAGGCGTGGAAAGTGTTTATGTAAGCTTGCAAGCTTGGATGTGGGAAATGCTAGCTCTTCATTGCAGGGTGAATGTTCTGATCATTTAACAAGCAGTTCCTTTACTGAATAACATTATGTGTGCTGGCTTGTGGAACTTTGAAGAAAAATGGACAAAATTCTAAACGTTATCATGGAGAAAAGGCATGTTTTGAGTTTGGAGAGGTTACTGGTGATCACTGATGTCCAACTGTGCCTGTATTGATAAACTTATGCTGGGGGCGCCCCGGTGGCTCATCGGTCTAAGTGCGCGCACCATAAAGGCTGTGGCCTTCCTGCGGCACCTGGGTTCAATTCCGGCTTGGGTCATTTGCCTCATGTCTTCCCCATTCTTCTCCCCAACTTTCCTATCTCTCTCTACTGTGTCACTATCAAATAAAGGAGAAAATCCCAAAAAATAATCTTTAAAAAAAAAAAAAAACTGCCCCGGTGGCTCATTGGTCTAAGCACGCGTACCATAAAGGCTGTGTCCTTCCCGCAGCGACCTGGGTTCGACTCTGGCTCAGGTCATTTGCTGCATGTCTTCCCCCATTCTTCTCCCCAACTTTCCTGTCTCTCTACACTGTATAACTGTCAAATAAAGGAAAAATTCCCAAAAAAATAATCTTAAAAAAAAAAAAATCTTATGCTGAATTCCCTCAGAACATCATTAATTCATATTGAATTTCATGCATCAAAGGTTGATTTTGTTAAAAAATATGATTTGATTTGACAGTGCACCATTTTGAGGGCTCTGTGAGTTTGGGGAGCCACCTGGAGAGCTGTCTTATTTGGCTCATAGAGAGTAGATAATTCTGAATTTTATTTGAAGTACACTTGTGGTCAAGGAGTTTATGATCCCAGAAATGCATTGTTTTAACTCCCAGCCATTGTTCAATTCTCAGTATTATTTTTTTTTTTTCAATTTCAATGCTGAATGTTCATGAAGATGTTTTATGTTTATAGCCCTTTTTCTCTACCAAAATCATGAAAAGAAATTGAAATATGATGGAATCCTAAATGCTACAAGTGTCTTGTCTCAGTTGAGCCATATTCTCCCACTGTATGAAGCTTAAATCTTGAATTATAAAGTGTTAAATTGGGCAGCACACAAATAGCTAGGTTTGGCTTCTGCGCAAAGGGGATAAAGTAAGGATACACATGGGCAGGAAGAGCTTTGCTCAAATCTAGAAGATAAACTGACAGTAGGACAAAGTGTTACAATGCAGCAACACTACTAGACAGAAAATGAGCTTTAAAACATGGACCACACACACACAAGGAGCGGGGCACATAATGCATTACAGCTGGGTGTCGGGAAGAAGAAAAGAAAAAAAATCAATGAAAGGAGACAAAACCACAAAACACATGTAGAGAGGTGGTCTCTCTTCACTACCACTAGGTGGCATGATAGAAAATAATGTTGGCCAGGGGTTTCACAAAATTGGTCCTGGGGACCCACTGTATGATGGTTTTTGTTCCAACTACAATTTCAATCTCAGAATCTTAACAAGGTATTATTTTTTTCTTACTTGCACTAAAGGAGCCGTATGTAAGTTTGTGGCCAAAACTGGTACTGCAATCACATTCAAAATACTGCAGAGCGCAGTATCCCCTCCCCCTCTCCCCCAGACGAGAGGTTGCCAGCTAGGTTGCCGGATCCAGCAAGAACATCTACTACTCGGAGCTACCATGGCTACGTTTCAATATCACCAATGATTTGCTCTCACAGGGGTGTTCAGTTCAGAAATTCCCCTCACTTATCTGCATGGATATGCTTAAATTATACAACCCCTAAAAATTGGGACGGTGTAGAAAATTCACATAGAAACAGAAACAAGTGCTTTCTAAATTTAATCTGACCTATATATCATTTCAGACAGTATGAAGATAAAATATTTCATGTTTTATCTTGTCAACTTCATTTTATTTGTTAACCCTTACGTGTCACATATAGGAATTTCCATATTATGCTAACTGAGCTCTTTGCCCAAATATGGATTTTTCTGTTTTTCAATTGCCTTGATGTCCTCAGTCTTATCCAGAAAGGGCCACTGTGGGTGCAGGCTTTCAATTTCAACTGAGCAGTTACACATAAGACTCAAATTCAAACTGATCATGTATCTCCAAATATTTGCCCTTGATATGTAAAATCTGCTTCATTTTGCTCTAAATTGAAGGCAACTTGAGCTGAAATGAAGCAGCGTTAAATTTTCCTATATCATACCATGAAATGCTATGGTTAACTCAGAATTTTATTTTTTAAAAAAACTTTCACCATATCTAAATTGGATATGAGTGGTCTTAATTAACTTGGGCACAGCAGTCATGTTTGGTTTTGTAAAAGCTGGGTGTCAAAGTAAAATACATCATTCCTGCCATTCAGGCCTGCAATGTATTAAAAAAACTGATAAGGCCAATTTAGAACAAGTAATGAAGTAAATCTTTAAATAATCATGTTATTTGAAGCAGTTGATGTCAGCAGACTATTGTAATCATGATGTGGTACAGAAGCAGCACCCAGCAAAAGCCTAGTCTTTCAGGAGTAATGATGGGCCAAAGTTCACCAATTTGCCCACAAATACATGAAAAAAATCATTGAAAGGTTTAAAAAACAGTTCATCAAAGAAGGACAGGAAGGGATATGGATATTTCATCCTTTATGCTGCATAACATTACTAAAAGATTCAAGGAATCTGGAGGAATTTTTGTGCGTTAAGGGCAAGTGTGCAAGTGTGAGTTGAATACCCATGATCCACGATCACTCAGATGGCACTGTATCACTGCCATCTATTTGTACAACTCTGTTTTCAAAAAGTTGGGATGCTGTGTAAAATGTAAATAAAAGAGTGCAATGATTTGCAAATCATGTAAACTCTATATTTCATTGAGAATAGGACTAAGACAATATATCAGATGTTGAAACAGAAATTTTTCCAGTTTTTTAAAAATTTGTTTAATATCTGCTGTATTTGAATTTGATGCCAGCAACATGTTTAACGTCTCCCACCCCGGACTCGTCATTGTAGGGTCTTTGGCACTGCTCTCACCTCGCCTTAGGGTGTTTTCTCACCAGGGACTCGGGCACGGATCTGAGTACACTTGACCCCAAAGTCCAGTTAATTTGGTGAGTGTGAGCACAAGCGTATCATGCTCGGGCACAGTACATGAGTCCGCTTGGAAGAGGTGGTCTCGGGCAAGGTTCATCCGTACTCCTACCAAATGTGAAAGCAATCGCACTTGAGCACAGAAGTTGACTGTTATGTGATGCCTTAACTGTTCGGCTATTTGTCTTTTGTCGCGGCGGTGAAAGGATCTCGTAAACTGCTCGAAATTTGGGCGGACGAAAACATACAATCACCACTGGATACTACACACAAAAACTCAGAGATTTATGAAATAATTTGTGAGTAGTTACATTTGAGTGATTATCACAGAACACTAGAACAGTGCCATGACAAACTAAAGAAAATGTGGCTGCGATATTTCAAAGTGCGGGACGCAGCGCAAAATTCTGGCCACTCAAGCTATGAGAAAGATAAATTTTGTGGTATGAGGCAGTGGATAACATCATCGGCCAAAAACGCAAGGGGAAAAGAATTCTGTAATCAACCTCCAGCATCAAATGGAATCAAAAATTTTTCAGCTTACCTTAATGTTTGAACTATGACTGTGCCTTACTGTGTTAGTGTTTTTGTTTTTGTTATACCCTTTCTCTGAGGAGAAGTTTCATCATCACTTTTGATATAATCATTCTAAACAAATACACAGATGTAAACAACAACAATAATAAAGCTCACCTCCAAAGAGGGGGGGTGGTGGCGGGAAAATGAAAAAAAAAAAACTGCCTTACGCAGGCAAACCTGAGCTATCACTAAAGTGACTGCATTTCAGTGAGAAATCATTAGAGGCTTTAAATCACCACTGAATTTGATGATGGAGGAATGTACGCTTAAATCAATGGTAGGGTAACATGCATTTTTAATATCTGATGACTATAATTGACAGTAGAATGGCATGGTATCAATACGATGTTGAATTTTTCTTCAGAAAGCTAATTTAAAATTTTTTTTTCACAACTTAATTGGGATTCCTTTGGGCTATTATACAAACATAGCTGAACTGATTGCAACAAAGGAAAACTTTTTTTTCTGTTGCAAGAAATCATTTTTATTGACTGCTGGATAGATATTATGGGCAAGTATATTAGGCAGTTTGCACATCAGGCTTGGCTAAGGAGTTTAATTCATACAACAGTAATGGGACCTAACTCGTCCATATTCAAAATCCTTTACAGGCCCCGCCTCTCCGTGAATTTTCACAGGGAACACCATTTCAGGTGCATAAATTCAGCAGCTTTTGCCCAAAGTTTTGGGGCCAATAGCATATTCACATGGATGATAGAGGCATTGAATGACCCTTTTCTTTCAGAGAATGAAATGATCATTAAAAAACTGCATTTTCTTTTTCTTAAAGTGCTAATCGTCTTAAATTCCATTTTGTATGAAGATCTGAATTCATCTAGTTTCAAAGACATTCAGAAACAGAAGAAATAGCAGCAAATACTTGGTTCTGTACATAGGCAAGGATTGGCTTGATTTGGTATTTGCATGAAGGGGTTAAAGAAAATTACAAGCCAGCACCACATAACGTGGGATTGTTACTACATTTCTGCAATGTCAAAAGGATGAAAAAAAAGAATCAAAAACCCACTTCACTGTAAATTGGCCATATGCAATGAGCAATGCCAGAGCACCTGGAATATTTTTTAACCTTATGTAGTTCCTCACCTGACAGATTCCATATCGCAAAAGACTCTCATTGCAAATAACAACTCCCCTACCCCCACTCCCACACACACATGCAAATTCCCCACTTCTATTCTGAGCTGCTGTCGTATTTCAACTAACAGCCGTCTCCAAGCATGAGCTTGCCAACCTGGCACCCGTCCAAAGCCAGCTGCCTGTCTTCCTCCAGTATTCTCAGGTGTGCCATGTCTGTTCGCAGCTTGCCGTATGGATGTAGTGCACCATGTTGTATAAGGCCCTTAAAAACATATTAATTTTGCAAAAAAAAAATGTATTGGCTGCATTTTGCAGGGATATTACTGGCATATATAAATAATTTTTGTGACACTAACACTTTACAGATTATTTAAGGCAGCCACATGTGAATATCAATGGAAATCTTAGGATGACGGTAGCTATGATATCCATATGCAATAGCAACAGTTACTGCCATTCAAAGTATCCCGTGACATCTAACAAAACTTTACTTTGCAGACTTCAACAAAGTAAAGAACACCATCTGTGCTTCTGCCTTTAATTGATCTTCGATAGGAAGTTTCTTGCTCCCTTGTGACTATACCAGTTGGGCAATATGTCCATAAATACACTTTTTAACGTTGCTTCATGTCTCATATTTTTCATTGTTGAGCTTCTCCCTTTATATCCTTCTTATTATTCTGTTCATAGTTCAGCTGCTCTGTGTGAGGATGAGGGAAAATCCCTGAGGAGCAGAAATCATACTGGAAATCATATTCCCAAACTTAGCTCCGGTAGAGTTGCACTCATCACACATACAGTAAGGTTTGTCAGTATTTTGATTGTGACTCAAATTTTAAGGGCTGTAATTCTTACACACTTCACTCGGTATACAATGCCATGAGAGAGTTCTTCCTCGATTCTTGATTGCCTCACTTTTAGTCATATTTGACACTCATAGTTGTTTCAAATCCTCTAACGCAATGTATTATTAGACAACAGCAACCTGAGTAAACAGAAAATAGATAACTTTTTTCCTTCCATAAATGAAATTATCAAACACTGACCAGCCACATGAAAAAGTGAAAGCGCCCTTAGTTACTCAATCAGGCTTGATTACATAATTGATAATATTTACTTGATAATTGGTATAAATTTGACTAGACATATGCTGTCTTGATTTCTGTTAGCCCTGTTGAAATGAGACAAATCAAAGCTCTGGAGCAGCGTAAAGTAGGTTAAAAGGTCACCACTTTGATCACGAGTGCGATCAAAGAACAGTTTTGAAGGCACGAGGGAAAAAGTTATTGAAATAAATCAATAAGGAAATAGTCACATAGCCATCTTGGATTTCAGCAACCCACAATAAGAGCCATTATCTCTAAACTGTGAAAACTTGGACCTTGCTCTTTCCGCATATCGTCGGCCTGCTGATAAAACCTCGTATCTTCAAAATGATAAACTTTACAGGAGAGCATAAAAAATGTTTAATTTTTTGCATGTAAGAATGCAGTTGAGCCGTGTTTGGGTAGGATGACCATTTTTCTTCCAAGAATGTATCCAATCAATAAAATTTTGTATTTTGCAATCTTTATGTTATTATCATGGACGTACAAGTTTTTGTTTCTTATCAAATTGGAGATACGAGGTTTTATCAGCAGGCCGACGATATGCAGCTTCTCCTGTGGGCTGTCCCCTTTCAGATGACCCGGCTGTGGTGAGTGCTGCTCAAAAATATACTGCACAAAATTCCATGCCTTCATGGTCTAGTCTTGTGCTTGGGCACCATCTATTTCTGTACACTCGGCCCTATATATTCTGATTGTTCATTTCTTAAATCAAGATAATGCCAATAAAATTTGGGGATGAATTTTTGGTGTCCTTTAAAATGCATTGTAAGCAAAATATGCCGTTAGTGAGAAACACTGCATACCGAAATGAGGCACCCGGTGGGGTGGCCAGTCTGGGAATAATCATGTTTAACAAAAAAAGTTTTTGTGGCTTAAATTGCGCAGTTTTGTTTTTGCATGTAGATTCCTGCAACACCTTAGATTGGACACAGAAAACATGCGCGCGAGAGGAGCAGGTGTGACTTCTCGTATGCCATTGCCTCATGCAAAAGCGATTGTGAACTAGCGGCAGCCGAGGTCAATCAGCAGCAGGCAATATTAAAGGCTGTATCAGCGATATGACGTCACTATCGTTGACAGTTTAAACATTCTCAAAACACAACAGAGCCGCTCGCCCCTCCCCTTCAGAAGCTTGGAACATGAACGCGCTTTTCTTAAAGTGAAACTTCTGAGTAAAGCTGCTTTCACACCGGACGCGAAACAAATTTTTCACACGACAGATTACATTCAAAGTCAATGCAAAGACGCGAATACACGCGAAACACTCACTCAGCGGAGTAAATGGCCGTGTACAGCTCGTTGTGATAAACGCCCGGTAGCAACAATGACGACCATTGCCAGACGATAAATTTACACCATTAGTGCTAGCCACAACAAGGTATCTGACAAGCATCTTAGCTCGGCATTACAAAATGAGTATTAATAACGTCACATAGATCACCACTTTTACCTAAACTCATCACGCGGTTATACATTCATTGACGAATTTCAACTCTGAATACTAACGAGAGAAAATATGTTATTACATGAACACAAACTCTGGTTTGATCAGACAGAATTAGCAAAATCACTAGCTTGCCAACTGAGAGTTAGCGCACCAAAGAGGAAATATCGATCTCTCTACTGATCAATTCATTCTGACCAGCATGATCTATGCAAGATAGCCTGACAAAAACAATACACAAGCTTCCCTTAATTTTGCTTGGGATGAAAATTTGCAATTCACATCCAACCGAGTTAGCACCAGCTCTACTCACCTCAAGTAGAAACAGGGCGACCTGGGCATCAGAATTAAAACCATTCAACTCCCGGAATTCTCTCCAACGTTGGTATGCTTTCCCTATGTTTATTCGGGACTTTGCATAGCTGCGATCGCGTTCCTTTTTCCTCGACATGCACTCGTTCGAGCGTCTCTTTTTCGGTTTTGCTTCCACCATGCTTCACTCTGCCGCATTGGTAGTGCCACTACCAGTTCCTTTCATTGCTCAGTCCCACCCACTTGTCGTACATGAGCACAGAACTGGCGCAGAAGCCCCACCCCTGGCCTTCAATATGTTGGAACACTTCTGTTGATGTTTGGGGAAGCGGGTAGGTCCCCACGAGTTTGTGTATCTTTCTCAGTGTCTACCTGGCTGTAGGTGGCCTACAGAGACTGGAGTTTTTCACCGCCCACTCATGAGAGGAGCTGCTAACAGTTCGTGAGGAAAAATCTCCTGCACGTGACAAATTATGTTTGGCTCAGAATCGCTGATACAACCTTTAACTAGCAACAGGCCATATTGGTGAGCAGCAGGCAAGAATGATGCAGCACCAGAGAGCAATGCAGTGCAGCAGCAGGCGGAGGCATGTTTTGCGATGGAGGCAATCCAGGGGAGCGTCTTCAATAGCCCAACTACCAGAGGGCAGCGCATTGCCTGATATTTGCCTGCCAGAACTACTAGACCATGGGCCGAACCCCAATATCGTTTCATAGTGGTCCTGTCAAAAAGGTGAAGAGTATGCCTCTTCATTTTCATCAAAGATATGAAGAAATAACACAAAAATGAAAAAGTTCTACTTTGCACGTGTTCGTTAACCAGAAAAATGTACTAAAAGTCAGCAAATTTGTTTTGTTCGTTGCCATGGGTGCAGTGTAAAATTCGCTTATCAGATAACAGCAAGGCTGTTTTCTTCCATACAACCAATATGTCGAGCGCTTCCCAAAAGCACGGATGCTAAGTTACGACCCCAATTCCGAAATGGTTGGGACAAAGTGTAAATTGTGAATAAAATCAAAACGCGATGACTTTCAAATCACACCAGCCAGTATTTTATTCACAATAGAACACAGATAACATAGCAAATGGTGAAACTGAGAAATTTTACAATTTCATCCACAAAATGAGCTCATTTCAAATTTGACGGCTGCTACAGGTTTCAAAAAAGTTGAGACAGGGGCCTGTTTACCATGGTGTAGCATCCCCTCTTCTTTTTAACACAGAGTGGAGGCGTCTGGGCATTGAGGAGACAAGTTTCTTGAGTTTAGCCATTGGAATTTGATCCCACTCTTGTTTAATACAGGCTTCCAGCTGCTGGAGACATTTGGGTCTCCTTTGACGGACTTTTCGTTTAATTTTTCACCAAATGTTCTCAATCGATGAAAGATCAGGACTGCAGTCAGGCCAGTTCAGCACACGGACTCTTCTACTACGAAGCCATGCTGTTGTAATAGCTGCAGTATGTGGTTTTGCATTGTCCTGCTGAAATACACAAGGCCTTCCTTGGAATAGATGTCGCCTGGAGGGGAGCATATGTTGCTCTTAAATCTTTATATACCTTTCAGCATACACGGTGCTTTTTAAAACATGCAAGTGTCCCACACCATATGCACTAATGCGTCTCCATACCATTAGAGATGCTGGCTTTTGAACTGAACGCTGATAACAGGAGCAGTGGTCTTTCTCCTCTTTAGCCCGGAGGACACGACGCCCATGATTTCCAACTAGAATGTCAAATTTGGACTCGTCTGACCACAGGACACTTTGCCACTTTGCTGCAGTCCATTTTGAATGAGTCTTGGCCCACAGAACACGGCGGCGCTTCTGGATCATACTCAACAATGGCTTCCTTTTTGCATGATAGAGTTTTAGGTGGCATCTGTGGACGGCACGGCGGACTGTGCTTACAGACAGTGGTTTCTTTACGTATTCCTGGGCCCATTTATTAATGCCAATGAAAGATTTATGCACAGAGATTTTTCCAGTTTCTCTGAATTTTTTGATGATGTTATGCACAGTTGATGATGAGACCTTCAACGCCTTTGCAATTTGACGTTGAGGAACATTGTTTTTTGAGTATTCCACAATTTTTTTTACGCAAGCTTTCACAGGTTGGCGAGCCTCTGGCCATCTTTACTTCTGAGAGACTCAGCGTCTCTAAGACTTCCCTTATATAGGCAATCATGTTGCACACCTGATGCCAGTTAACGTAATTACTTGCTAAATGTTCTTTCAGCTGGTTCTCTTATATATTAATTGCTTTTTCAGCCCTTTTTTTTGCCTGTGTCCCAACTTTTTTGAGACCTGTTGCAGCCAGAAAATTTGAAATGAGCTCATTTTGTGGATAAAAATGTAAAATGTCTCAGTTTCAACATTTGAAATGTTAACTGTGTTCTATTGTAAATAACATATTGGCTTGTGATCTGAAAGTCATTGCATTTTGATTTTATTCACAATTTACACTTCGTCCCAACTATTTCAGAATTGGGGTTGTACATAGTTTGACCCATTCACTGTGAAACTTTTGGGAAACGCATCTCATTATGGTTGAATGCGTTTGCCATGTACTGGAGACAGAAAACGGCCCCATTGTACCATTCACTGAGGCATCCTGGGCCAAATTATGCCATTTTATGCAAGCATGGAAATTGCTGGATGGAATAGAGAGTGAGCTTTGAAATGTGATAATACATCGCATGATGGCAGAGGCTATCACATGAAATGCTACCAGAAGATCATCGATAAAAGGCGGATAGAGCAGGGTGTCAAACGAATGGAAAAGGGCCATTTACGACCTTCAGGGCAGAATTCCTCGTCATCACTGGGCAATGAACCTCCTCTAAAGCGGTCATAGCCGATTTTAAGGTCAGACATTGTGTCTTCATCAACTAAATCAGGAGAAAAATGTTCAAACACACATTCTTCCGAACGAGTGCATCATATGCCAGAAAGACAAGCGAATACTAGATACGATGACAGTGAAAAGGAAATTAGACAAGCTGGTAACGTGCGAAACTGATGTGCATAAACTGAAGAAAGCAGCATCATTTCATAATGACCACAGGATTCTTTTGCAACTTGGAGAATCCGATCCAATATCTATCTAAGTAAGGTATCATGCGTCATGAAAGAAAAGGAATATAAATCTGCTCAAAAAATAGTGTCGATATTTATCTCTTCAAACTCAAACAATAAATTTAACTTGGGTGATATTTAACTTCACTTTAAATTACAGAGCCAATATTAAGTTGCAGTTTAGCTCCCAGACTCTTACTAGGAAACCATGTTGTAATATGTCCAGAATGTGGTGTTGGGCCATGTTTTACTGAAATAAGCTAGGCCTTCCCTGAAAAAAATGTCTGCTGGCAGTAAATGTTGCTCCAAAACCTGCATATATTGTTCAGCATTAGTGGTATGTTCACAGATGTAGAAGTTTAACATGCTACGTGCACTAATGCTCACCCAATGCAGACTAATGCACACCATCCTGGATGCTGGCTTTTGAACTGTGCATTCATCAAGTTTGATGGTCCCTTTCCTCCTTTGCCTGGAGCATGCAGCATCCATGATTTCTAGAAAAGAAATTCACAATTTGATTGGTCGGACCACAGGACAGTTTACCACTTTGCCTCTGCCCATCTTAAATGAGCTTCGGCCAAGCAAGGGTGACAGCATTTCTGTATCTTGTTTTTATATGGTTTAAACTTTACATGGCAGTTTTAATTTGCATTTGTGGATGCAGCAACAAACTGTACAATAACAGTGGTCAACAGAAGTGGTCCAAAGCCCATGAAATGATTTCAACTGAATAATTTTGTCGGTTATAAAGTGTATTATGAACTGCAGAGGATAAAAACCCCCACATTTATATGCATTTTTACGCTGAGAAACATTATCCTTAAATTCTTGACCTCGTTGCCCATGCAGTTTTTCAGTATTTTGGCCCTTGCCATTTTTACATATAAATGAAAGAATTTTTATTCCCAGTCATGTTACTAACCTGTTGCCAATTAAGCTATTTAGCTGCAAGGTATTCCACCAGGTCTACTTTTTTTTTTTTTTTTTTTTGCAATTTACATCTTTTCCAGTGTTTTATTGCCCCTGTCCCAACTCTTTTGAAAAATGGAATCAAATTCAAAATCAGCAGATATTTTTCAGAGAACAAAAAAATTTTGTAGTTTAAGCATTTGATATGTTGTGATTGTACTATTTTCCATTAAATTTAGTGTTCAAGAGATTTACAAATCATTGCATTCCTTGTATTTCTAGTTTACGCAGCATCCCAACTTTTTTGGAAACAGGGCTATAGACAGTTCTGCAGATGTGAATATTGTTTATTGGAAGGAATTTGATGCTCCGAGTACTTTTTAGAAATAATATTTCTCTATAAACTGTTGTATTGTAAAGACAAACTGTTGAGAGCCCTGCTGAAATTTGAACTGCATGTGAATCTATATGATCTATTCATCCAGGTACAGTCACTTAACGTTCAAGCATATTTGGTAGAACTTTGTTTATTTTTAATACATGACATATAAAGATAATTTTGGTGTATTGTTCTTTTATTCACCAAGTAGGTCGGAGCACTCTCACACTTAGAAGCCTTTTTCAGCCACTCGGCCCACGGCCTATACCTCCACAAGCTACATTTAATTCTTGAAAATTTAGTAAGTATAAAATTCATTTGATATTTGCAGATATAGCATTTGAAATAATCCATCATCTTTTGCTCAGTTCGATCACATGAGTAGAGGCACATTTAAATACAACAGATAGGCTAGTGAGTGTGATGCTGCAGCTTGCTTTCGAAACTAAGGCTGCAACCATACTGGTAATCAAGAAAGACTACAGCATAGATTGCACATTTCCCAGTATTATTTAGGGCCACAAGCTTCTATTCCTCATTCCACTCCTCAGCTCACAAGTTAACTTCATTTCAGTCAACCGATTCACGTCAACACTGAATGGTACAAAGAAGTGTATACACATAATTATTGCAGTGGTGTCTAGGCTATCTGATAATTACCTTTGAGCATATGCCTGAGCGAGCTGAGAGATACTGAAAGCAGCAATAGGGATCTGTTATGACCCAGTCTCGGTCAAGCCGCAACAGGTATATGAAAGAGGAAAGAATGGAGGGGATCGATGGGGGAAATAAACTGCAGGCAGAGTACCAAATCCAGTCCCAAACACCGCCTAACCAAAGCTAAACTAATCCTATTGCTAGTCTTCAAAGGTTTGCTGGGCATAGGGCAGCTTTAAGCACTTGACTCCGTAGTGTTATTAATTTACAAGTGAAGACTGAGGGAACAAATAGTGTACCCCCAATGGAAACAATGGTTTCCACCTAGGCTCACCTTTAAAAATCATAAAGGGAAAAGAACAAAGCAAAAAAACAAAGACGTGTCCCAGTGGAAGGATCAGATGATCCAGCTGGGAGCACACTAGCCAACTGGAGTCACCAAACAGCGTGCAGAGGGCCAAGAGGGGAGGCATAGTCAGATTCGCAAACAGGTCAAACAGCAAGGAAAATTCACCAGGCAACCAGACCAAAGGGCTGAGGCAAGAATCGGAGCCAAATGGGACTAGCCAGGGGTAAACTACAAAAATCCAGTCAAACCAAAGATAGAGCAAAGTAAAAATTGTAAGTCACAGGAAAACCGGTTAAGCACATAAAGGCAACAAAATCTTCAAGTGCTAAGCGTGAGATCGAGGAGCTAGTCTCCCTTAGAAATGATAAGCAGTGGCCTTAAAAGTGCTGTGCCCCGAAGTGGAAACATTTAATTCTGGATGAGCCGGAATTCTCCTAGGATAACCACACATGAAGCAACGATGTATATAACCAAATAAAAATTCTACGACAGGAGTTATAAAACTCCCACCTTTAAGAGAAAATCTATGGTCTAGGTTTTCCTCTGGGAACAAGAGCACGACAGTGCGTAAGATGCAATATTTTCAGACCCTTTTTTTACGCAGAACTTTTGAGTTATATCCTTGAATGATCAAAGATCAAAGCATGAGAATTGCACATGTGCCGTGGAAAGACAAGTGGGTTTATAGTCTATATTTACCAGGATGGGTTCTGGACTAGACCAAACAGAAACTTAAAAATGCGGAATGGCTAATAAAAGTACAAGGGCTCCCTGCTCCAATATGTTGTAATTGACTTGATGCCAGCTATATATATATTTTTAAAGAAACACACTGGGTGGGCAATTCCAAGTTTATCCTCCTGAAACAACACTGCACGAGCTCCAGTGCCACTGGCATCGACCTCCACCAGAATCGGTCTTGTGAAGTCAAGCGCAGGCAAAACAGGGGCAGTACACAGCAGACTTTTGACAGTGTCAAAAGCGTGCTTACAGTCAGGGGTCCACACTAATTTCTGCACAGCATGCTGGAGACCACTAAGAGGTGAAACAACAAACTAAAAGTTTCTTCAAAAATTTCTGTAGTACCCAGCCATTCTGAGAACAGGCCAGAGTTCCCATTTGGACTTGGGGGCAGGCAAAGCACTAATGGCCTTAAACTTTGTAATCTTAAAGGTGACATAGAATCAAAAACCATTTTTACCTTGTCTATGTTGAATAACGGTAGGCTACCTGTATTCAAAAACATATGAAAAGTGCTAGACATTCTGAACATCGTTTCATAGAAATTCCTCTTTTAAAAATGACCGCCAGAAAACAGGCCAATCTGAACAACGCATACATATGATGTCATATGTATCTCACTACACCCCCCCCCCCCCCCCCCCCCATTCCGTTTCCTCCCCTTCAAAATTATTTGCATACACCCGCTCTCCTGCCCCCTACGGAAAGTAATTGCAGCAGTGTTTGTGAAGTTCAAGGCGAAATGGCGAGTGGCGTACCGAGGTGTCCTCTTCCAGGCTGTGGAAACAGTGTGCAAACGTTCCATAACCTTCCAACCGAAAGAAAAGCACGAGATGCGTGGCTGCTGTTCATTTTTTAATTGGATTCCCACTACATTCAACCACAGACTGTTACTTTGCTCAGCCCATTTCACCTCTGACAGTTTTACTAACCTGGCACAATTTCAAGCCGGCTTCTCGCAGTGTTTGGTGCTATGTGGCGGAGCAGTTCCGACTTTTATGTCTACCTCAACAACCAGTACAAACTGTAAGTATCACGTTGTTGTTAGATTGTTTTTAAAACGTTAAAAATGGAATATATTCGTTTTGCTTGTCTAGCCAATGTCGTAGGACGTGATTATCACTCAACAACAGCTTTGAAACGAGATCTGAAATAAATCCGTGAAGATTGTTGTTGCCAATGATCCTGCCATGCTCACATTAAGACAGTGGGAGGTCAGCATCTGCGCCTTTAGTTTGTGAAGATGTTTCGCCTGGTGCGTCAACACCAAAACATGTGGGTCTAGCGCATTTTTTAGGATTATTCGCCATAGTCCGCAATTATTCAATGAATGCTTATTAATGAGATTCTCACGCGGAATTAAAATCCTTGTGCCTTGAAGTTTCAGTTTCATTTGCGTAAAGGTGAATTTCACCGCAAGTAACATGGAAAGCGATTATGACTTGCTTCGCTTTAGGCAGCAAAGCCAGCCAATCAGCGTCAAATGCTTGCATTTCATAATGAGGTTGCCAGTTAAGCCCGAAAGGTCGCCAAATAGGTGCAAAACAACGCGTTCAAAATCCCCCACCCTAACATAGCTTTTTGAGGGAGGTTTTTAGGAAGCTTCTGAGGCATTACAGACTGAACCAAAATTTTGTGGTGTATATGTCACTTCACTGAACAAGGATAAATACCCCGTTCAACTATTCTGGGTCACCTTTAAGCAGAGAAAGCACATTACCCCAGTTAAATAATTACCAAGAATAATCAAAACGCCTTAACTGGTATTTTAGAACAGACTGCAACTTCCACCAAATCAGAAAGCATGTCAGATTTCAATTTTATACTGTGCAAAGGAGCTTCCATTATGCCCAGCTCGATCCCTTGAATTACAACGTCATAACACCAACTTCAGCATTCAGAAAGTGGCAGCACACCCTCTGAGCAGAGTCTGTGTCGTGCAATATTTTAATAGTCACTTTGACAGAGTCGCAATCTGACAGGGACACCATTCCATCAATAATAAATGCCTTAAAAGAAGCATTAAAAGTCATTATTGAGTCTTTGGTATCATCACAGGAAGATGGAAAATTAATCAGCCTAACGCTTTTTGGAATAGATTGTGATTGTAGTTGATCTTTGTTTTTTAGTGCTGGTCACATCACTGTGAAATGTCCGGCTTCATGACAATAAAAACCTTAGGAGAATCAGCCAAATTGCTCAGGGACTTATCATTTTCTGGATATAATAAAGACTTAATTTGCAAGTCACAATTAGTTGGAAACAAAAATAAAGAATGTGCAAGAATTAACTTATCAGCTAAGTCAACCACTTTGTTGTTGTGGAAACCTTTTACTTGTTTAAATACTCAGGGATTTTATTGAGAAAGCAGTTTTTGAATTCCTCAAGTAAAATCAGCTCATTCCATTGTTCAAACAAAGTATTTGTATTTGACAAACACCATTTCTAGAAAAGAGCAGATTTTCCACAAGCGAACTCAGGAAAATCTGAAAACACAATGGAAATACATTCAGTGAAGGTTTTAATTTATTTACAGTAATGAGAGGGTGTTAGGTTTTGGAAAGACAAGTCATTTTTACACAGGGCTGTCATTATTACACAGGGCTGTATCTCAGAATCTATTGATGCTCTCAGTTTGATATTGAAGATATACTTTATATGGGTAGGGCTCACAAAAATGACCCCACTCAGTTCTGGAATTTGAAAATTATTTTGCCCCTTGCATTCCAACGCTAATTTGCATCTAGAAAGTAGAAGTATTCATTGTCCATGTCCCACAAAAAGTTTGATTAAATGAGTAATAGTTTTTGTGTGATGTGACATTGAATGTTAGCATGTCAGAAGTCAACTGGATAAACAGTCCAATAGTTAAAATCAAAACAGTCCAACATTCAAAAATAAAGACCACTCTACCACATCACTTTTGCATCATATGCCAGACCTCTGAAATGAAGCTTGAAAATGTGTGCCTGAGTTTCATGTCTATCACATCTGAAGAGCTTCCTTCCACTTTTTCTTGTACTTGTGCATGCGAGGCAAAACATGTTTTATGTGGTTTAGAACAATGAAGAGGTTCCTCTGAAGAATTAGATGGCTTATGATCTATGTTGTGGAAAAATCTCGGGAGCAGGGGCATTAATTCTGTATCATACTTACGGATACTGTAAAACACATTTCTGCCCTATTTGGGTATGCTGTATAAAAGAAGCTGCTGTGAAGTTCTGTAATGATTTGGAAGTACCAGGTATCATTTAATTAAATACATACCCATTACAAGTGTGTTGAAAATGTATATTTTTATCCTACCTAAAACAATGAATCCATTAAAGACCTTTCATAGGTCGAAATTGCCAGAAAAAGGACAAAATTTCACCCAAAATAGCATCTATTTTGTTACTACTTTGGGGAGGGGGAGCCACGTCCAGTTCCTGTCTCCAGCCCTTGGGCATTTTCATCTCCAGCTACCCCTCTGGGGATGCATCTGGCCAACTCTGACAGGCATCTGGGCTTGAGAAGCTGTAAAGGGAGGTTTGGTCCCTATAAACCCCACAATCCTGGGCTGGTGCTTTTCAGCGGCCCTGAACCTAGTTTGCCCCGAAATGCAGACTCTGTGCTGCTGATGCCTTATATCTCATCTCCTGTCCCTGACTCTGATGGATCATACATTGTAGGTCCTGTGGATCTCCAGCCCCCTGGTCCAAGTCCCATGGGCTTTCTGCTGCAGGACAATTGTGCTGCCACTTTCTACAGGACAATAAACCAATGCACATAAGCAAGTCCAGTTCTGAATGGTTCAAAATAAACAAAATGAAAGTTTTGGCATGGCCTAGTCACAGTCCTAATTGGAATCCAATTAAGGGGCTCTGGCACGACCTTAAACAGGCAGTTCATGCTTGAAAACCTCAAATATGGTTGAAGTAAAACAATTTTGTCATGAACAGTGGGCTAAAATTCCTCCACAGAGAAGTAAAAGACTCATTGCCAGTTAATCCCAAATGTTTGACCGCAGTTGTTGCTGCCAAAGGTGATACAACAAGTCACTAGGTCTAGGGGGCAATCATTTTTTTCACATGGGTGATATAGGTCTTGAAGGCTTTAATTTCAACAAATGAAATGATTATTTTAAAGCTGCATTTGTTCTTGCATTATTTTAAAGCTGCATTTGGTCTTTGCATTTGGTCACATGATCCTTGTCTTATATTTATTTTATATTAGTTGGATGATCTGAAACATTTAAACATTGTTACAGTCCAGAAAAGGGACCAAACGCAGATTCAGGGTACGATCTACTATGGCGTGTTTGCTAATTGGAATATACTGTACTGACAGACAAAGATAGCCCAAGGCCCAAAACAGAGAGACAGGAGTCTAGAAAAAGTTGGTAGTTTCACTGGAGTGGGTGGGGGCATATCTGAGCCAAATCCAGGAACTGTCCCTGAGCAGAAGCCAGGGAGAGAATCACACTCACAGGTGCAGGACTGCTTGCAAACAGGAACAAAAAGATTAACAAGAATGCGTTTTCAATTCTGGAGATTCCGGTGTTACCATATTTTGCTGACCTGCATTGATCAGAATTTCTCGGTCCTCAAAGCCAAGAAGCTCAGCTTTATTTTCGCTATCACTTTCAGCAGACAACATATCTAGATTTTTTGTCTGATTTTTCATCGTTAAATTCACTGCCATTACCTGACAAGATCTTGAACGCTGCCATTTTGAAACAACGCATGGTCAAAATCCATGAAACAAGAATATTCTAATGATTCATTCATAAGATGACTATGCAGCTCGAATGAATTGCTTAAATGTACACTTCAGAGCTCCTAGCAACCAATCCCCAACGTGGCAGTGTAAATACTAAAATCTGATTGGTTAAATAGTACACTATGAAACACACCTACCCCCCAAAATGTCTTTTGCTGCGACGAGCAGTTGTGGCAGGAAACATCTCAGCAGTCCTTACAATTATTGTTATCGAGGCTCTAGCCATGACTAGTGCTTAAAGGTTCAAGGGAGACAAAGCGCCAACTCATGAGGACCACTGGAACAGGGGGGGGACTAATTACTGAGACACAAGCATCGTGACAAATATGTCAGTAAGCAAAAATAGAGGAAATCAAAGAGGGGGCCAATACTTTTTCTCAACACTGTTCTGTCCTGACTTCATAGATCACTAAGTATCTTTTTCAGAATAGCGTCCACTGGTATCCATTTATAGCATAATGCTTTCACAAGGGTAAATACGAATGTGGGTTCAAACCACTTGTCAAAAAATACAATCAGCGGTGACAGGAAAAGCAACAAAACTGGCCCAGAGAGAGTGAGGTGGGGGGGCTGGGTGATGGAGAAGGTTGGTGGTGAGGGTGTGTGTGCTCATTCTCTTTAATGATAGCTTGCTAGGCTCCACTCCCCTGTTTTGTTTCATTACTCCACCTCCAATACATCTCCTGGTCTTTGGAACAACACACTGACAACAGGTTGACAAAGGACCTTTTCTGAGACAAAGTCCCTTTCCAAGAAAAAAAAAAAGACAAATGAGCAATTGTGAGATGTTTTCCTCCTGTAATAAACAATTGATGCTGTAATTACAACTAATTACACCAAACCCATTGAACACCTGGGTCCTTACATTATTTTTGTGTTAAATAATGGGTGCACATAACTGAAGAATAGGAAAAACTGCTGTCGATATTTTAACTGGTACCTATGGAATTGTATCATTTGCTTCAGTGGCACATGGGAGCTGGTGACAGGCAGTTTTGTTGAGTGCTTTAGAAAGCAGGGCATTGAGGTTCCTCTCCCCTGTTGCTGGCTGTTGTTTGACTACTTAATTCCAAGCAGATTATTGAGGCAGGGTAATACTCCAAGGCCTCCTTTAGTTAAGTTTCAGACTGCAGGGAAAAGTGGATTAAATGGAAGTGAATATCAGTACAAAAGGGGAAAGAGCCATTTTTACAATTAACCTGAATTCAGTTAATAAATTCATATAGCTACCCCCACCCCTCCTCCACAAGTGCATTAATGCTCATTCCTGATCTCTGTGCCAAATATCAGTCCTACCTTAGGCGACATAATACTGTGAGTCAATCTGTCTCGCAAACAGGTGGTATTCAGAGCTGATTCCCTGAATATCAATAGCATTTTAGCTTGCTGTTAGACCCCATCCAAACAGCAATGTGGCATTGTAATTGATACTGACATTGGTTTTCCGAGTAGCTCAGCCACATTGCCTTAATTAAAATAATTCAATTTTGTCTTTTTGTTTTCTACAAGCCAGGAGGTTCACCAAATTGCATCACTTCAGCATCTGAAATAGTTTCAGAGGAGAAGCATTTTGTTAGGTTTCAATTCCTATGACGAATTGTCATACATTATTGAAGATAGTATTTTATTCTCAAAGCAGCATTCAAAATGTGCTTGCAACTTTAATTTGTCCCATTCATTATGCAGGAGTGATCGTACAAGGTAACAGTGCAGTCTGAAAAAGGATGCCTGAGCCACAGTTAATCCAGAGAACACTATCAAATGCGTTTAGGATGATGGCACTAAGATATACAGCGGCTCCAGATGGAATTTGGAAATAGATTTCTTTCTTCACACTCTGCATTTTCCCGTACTTCGCACACCATTTATGGTTTTCCTGCTTGTTTTTGCATGCTTGCTGTTGCTCCTACTCTTTTGCTTTTGGACTTGCATACATTGTTTTTCCACACCATGAACCCTTGAACCATATTTCGGAGAGGCAGATTCTCAGCTAAAAAGTTGCAAAGGAAATTAATTAAGTTTCATGCAACAGTAATTGTCATATCTATAAAAAGTCAAGAAGTAGGTCAAACCTGGTTGCTGTTGGGTTGCAGAAGATGCTAGGACTGCCTGGCAAGACAAAAAATTAAATAAAAAAGCTTTGGTAGTGGGTGGACAAGGGCATCTAGTTCTAGGCGAGGAGCTGGTTGTGTGGGAGCAAACAATCAACCAAGGTCCCTTTAATTTAAAAACTTGAGGAAAAGTCATCGTACAGCAAAAACCATAATTATTATTACTATTATTATCATTGTTATTGTTGCTTTTGTTGAAAATATGATTTCAGTCTTACTAAATGTTATTCTTCTCAAGCAAAAAAACCTAAGCATGCTTATTTCTGAATAGATCCTTGTTGATGCACTAAAACATTCTTCTCATATATTACATTTGCATCCAGTTCACAAGGTTGTTGAAAGTTCTTGTTTGATGGCAGGAAAAAAGGGAATGAAATCCTAAAAAAACAGATCTTTATTTCTGTAGATGTCTTTGATTGCAGCATATCCTGGCAGAGTACCTGAGCTGAGTATTTTGATTAACTGCTGTTCAGCTGACAAGCATTTTAAGAAAATAATTCTGCCCCAAATGCATACCAAGATTAATACTTAAGTAGAAGCCTGTTGGGGGCTTCTTTTTTATGAATTAATGTGTATTTTATGTATTTTTATTAATTAATAATAATCTGGATTAATTAATTTTTTAAAAAGATAATTAATAATATTAATAATATTATTAATTATCTCTCATCCCTCTAATATATTAACATTTATATGCCTGGCAGGATCTTCTAAACTGGACAATTAAGTGGACACAGATGAGACTGCCTTACTGACAAAGACTTCAGCAGCTTTATAAGACCACATGACCTCGTAGTGGTTTGAATGTAAGTATGAGGTCAACACTTGGAAAGAAACCCCAGTGGAAAGAAAAAAACCTGCTAGAGGCACTTAAATTATGGAAATCCTACAAACAGTATCTTCTCTTTTCAAATGCTCTCAAGATGAATTGTCTGTGTTTAAGAGAGCAATGCCAGAATAACATTTGTGACACGGGAAGTATTTGTTTGTTTTTGAAATAACCATCAACAGACCTTAAAATATTGATTTAGAGAATTAATTTTAATGGATATCATTAAGCATGTCCCCAACCTTAGCATAAATCTTGTTGCTCAATCATCACTGTACGTTACACTAGATTGCCTCTGAGACTGATTAAGATGAACTGTACAATATATTTCTCATCATAACTTTGTACTTGCATAAATATTCATGGTGTGGTTTTGGCTGGCGGCCATGAATCATTTTTGTAGACAAGAGAATTTTTTAAAGTTGCCCATGTGCACCCAAGCAGAGTACACTAGCAAACTGATGAATATCAGTGCTTTAAGGTATAAACAATCAAGCAGTCCAACCAATTTTTGTACTTTCAAAGAAGCAGCTTTTATTCATGCTGGAGTTTTTAGGATTTATATACTATGGAAGTCTGTTACAGCCCATTCATATTTGTGCTTTATTGTGCTTACGTAGTATATAACATCCTTTTATATACTGTAACTCCTGTTGGAGAGGGTAGTCATTATGATCATGGTGCTCGTTGATCATGTCTGGTCTGCGTAGGTCATTACAGTTTGAACCCATTTATACACAGTCACTGTTGATTTCTGTTCTCTCCGTCAGTGATAAATAATCAGGACTGAAGGCACTGCATGATATGAAAGCAGATGCAATGCAGATCACGTCACCTACAGCATGGTGCTATTCAAGCTTGGCAAGAGTGATGATTTAGTCATTTAGGTTTAGGTCTGCAGCTTAAAAAAGAAATCAAGTTCAGAATGATGACAAAACTTATCTCTATCTCAGCAACATGTGTTTTTGCCTTCTGGGAGGCAAAAGCATGGTTACAATAAAAAATTTCCCTTGAATATTCTCCCTGGGGACCAGAGATTCTTCTCTGAAACCTCTCTTCAAGCCAAAGACATAAGGCTCCTTCCATTAGTTTAAGTTAGCATCTCTGAATTTGTTCTGCTGGACGTGTGTTGTGTACATTATGATGGATTAGATCTTTCAGATGGCATGGTCTTACATAGTGCTCTATATCCAGTCTATATGCTCTAGATGATATGATATTATGGCTAAAATATCAAGCACTAAACCTGCTATAAAGTTAAATAAAGCTACTTAATAAATAAAAAAATATATTAATAAATAAATAAAGCAGCGAATAAAGCTCCATTAAAACTAATGCTGTAAATTACCCATTGCATTTTGTATTTTTTTTCCCTTTTGCCCAGATGTCCATCTTATAGAAGTAACATGACCACTCATATGGCAGCATTTTCTTTCAATGCGCTCACGTAACTAAATGTGCAAAGCTGAGAAGATGCTACCTTACTTACTGTTATGTAAGCGTTTATATACTTTTTTCTGGTGGCGCAATTAATTTCTTGGAATTATTTTGAAAAGTTCATACTGTACTCTCTTGGATATAATACTTGTCAATCAACAGATAATCATCGGGAAAGTTTCATGTGTGCATGAACTACAGCTGCGCTTTGTGCAGTGAAAAGTCAGCAGGTAGTAATCAGACTGTATTTCCAGGAGAAACTGTTAGGGGTAACTAGAAAGCCCTGCCGTGACCGCATGGGTGTTGCCCCCGAAAGCCTGCTTCTCCACTTTTTTGTGCATTATTCAGCCAATACTGTCGCCGCTGCAACCAAAATTGATAGGTGTCATCACTTAAGTATAACACTTGTCCATACCAAATATGAAAGTAATCGGTCAAAAAATATAGCCTGAGGCTGCTGGATAGCTCACTCGGTAAAGCATCGCGTTGCGAAGCAGAAGTGACTATCATGTCGGGGGTTCGATCCCCGCTTCGTACCAGCCGGCAGTGGTCGGCAGCTTTTTTCAGAGTAGCGCACAATTGGCTATGGCGCTACAGGGTTGCAAATTGGGAAGGGACTGCCGGGAAGGGAAAATAATAGTTGCCTTGTTCGTTGCTCAAGCGCCTCCTGTTGGCCAGACGGGCGCTCGTCAGGAAGATTCTAAGTCTGTTCATGTCCGGGTATCCTCCGCCCTCGTTCTGAACTTGCGAAGATTCAACCAATGAGTGTATAAGAAGCGGTGGCTGACAGGCGCGTGCTTCGGAGGAGAGCCGCAAACTGTCCACACTCTCCTGAATTGGCAGCAAGGGGTCGCATACGAGCAAGCCTTGTACATAGCTCACCAATTGGGCATTCCAGATTCGGGTGGGATTGGAGATGCCAAATTTATTAAAAAAAAAAAAAAAAAAATTACAGCCTGTACAGCGTCCAAAAGGAAGTGTCTACAGACGCGGACCCGGCACCGATGGTGGCGGAGATAACAAGCATGAATCTGTTGTAACCGCCCGACTTTGTCCAGGGGCTTCAATAAACAATCACTGAATTTTGCAAGGGACGTATCTACATGTGAATCAATGTTAGGTTAATGATGGCTATACTGCACAGTGGAATGACATAGTATCAATACCAGGTTGAATGTTTGCTTCAGAAAGTTGATTTTTTTTTTTTCACTACTAAATTGCCATAACTTTGGACTGTTGTGGTTGTAGCTTGGTGCTATGACAGAAGCCAATTTTCTTCTGTAGCGAAAGATAATTTTTATCAACTGCTGTATTGATGCTTTTGGCAAATATCTTAGGCTGTTTGAAGATCGGGCTTGGTTGAGGAGTTTAATTCATACAGCTCCTTGGCAACAGTGAAGGGACTTAAAAGTCCATATTCTAAATAGTTTACAGGCACTAATTACTTGAGAATACTCAATATACATTACACATCCACTCCATATCTTCAGAATGCTGAAACTGAATGCATCAGATGAGCAGGTCCATAGACGCTAGCCTCTATGATCTGAACCTCCGTGTGAAGACATTAATGCTTCATTTCATTCCTCTTGACAACAGTTCACAACAGTCCCAGCTCTTATCTAAGTTTCTTTGAAAATGTGCAGTGCATTTTTAACACATTCCACTATATCTTGGTGCAATGTGCACCATCCCACATCATCTAGTGGGCTTGATAATCTATGGCAATTACACATTTGTGCTATTCTGCCTTATTACAATGAAAGCCTTCAGGACAATTTTGCAGGGGAGCCATTCAGACCAGTAAATTGGTAGCATCTAAAGTGCCATTTAAAACTCAGGACTTTAAGTGAAAAAAAATTGTGATGTCCTGTAAAAAATGAAAACCAAACGCTCGCCACTTAGGTAATTTGGTCTGATCAAAGTTGTAGAGAACTTGCTGAGGTGAAGGACTAAAACCACTCTGATACAGAAATCCCATGCTATTAATTAATATTGGTACAGCCTCCCACTCATTCAAAAGAGATTCAAAAGACCTGATCAATGTGTGAATGATTGGAACGGCAATCCAAAAGCCTCCCCTGGCCATTGAAATTCTTGATCCCTCCAATTACATTACATTACAAATTAGTGTTTGTGGGGAATGCCAAAAGCATGTGCGTGTATTCATTCCAGGAAACGGCAAATTTTCGCAATGGCGCTGTTTTTTTTTATTTTAATTACTTCCCTTTCCTATTTCTTTTCTCTGTAATGAATTGTCTTTTCTTCATTTTCTGGTTGACCAACCTCAGTCATCAGGCCTTCTCATCACTAGATCGTCCTTCTTTCGCTGTGGCTTTCTATTACAGTAAATGCAAAAGCAACTCATCATAATAAAATCAGACGTAATTGTTGCTGTGTTTAAGCAAGGCTAATGCTGCATGTTTTGTTTCATTTCACTGAGGAAATTATGCAATGTATATTTATGGCAGGCGTGATTTCACAACTACTCCAAACGTGCAATCTATGCCTCCTGTGGAGGCACCGCTGTTTTTGGAATTAAATCAGATTAACAACTGTGTACAGCCACCTTGTACATGCAATTAAACTGAAATAAAATTTTCTAGCCACCACTTACCACAGTGCAGCATTAAATCAACCGTAGACAGAGCAAACCCTAAACTCTATTTTCATAACATTTGCTGAGGAGTTATATTCCTTTTCCCCATGAAATCATCAGGTTCCATTAAATATGGTCAGCAGACTTCTACCAGACAGCTTCCCAGCATAATATTCAGAGTTAATTCAAACAGACTCTTACAGAATCTATTTGAGAGTACTCTTGTCAGAGTGGTACAAAATAGACTCGTTAAGAGTTGATTTAACTCTGAACATTTTGCTGAGTTGTATTTGAATTGTAGACCTAAGGTATGTTACTGGTAAATGGAATAAGTACTGCACTATACACATCTTTTCTACACCCCATTTCCAAAAAACACGGGAAGCTGTGTAAATTGTAAATAAAAACAATGTAATAATTAGCAAATCATTGAAACTCAATTATTTATTATTAATTATTATTGAAAATAGAACAAAGACAACATATCAGATCTTGAAACTAAAAACTGGCATTTAAAAAAAATTGCTCATTTTGAATTTGATTTCATCAACATGTTTGATGAAAGTTGGGATGGGGCAACAAAATACTGGAAAAGTTCAATGATGCTAAAAAATACACCTGGTGGAACATCAGACAGCTAATTAGGTTGATTGGTAACTAGTCAGTAGCATGATTGGGTGGAAAAAGAGCATCCCAGAGGCAGGGTCATTCTGAAGTAACGATGGCGAAGGCTTCACCGCCAAGTGAAAGACTTCGAATTGCTCCTCATCAAAACATTTCTAAATTTAAAGTTGCAAAGAATTTGGGGATTTCATCATCCACGGTACATAATATCTTTAAAAGATTCAGAGGATCTGGAGAAATCTCATTAAGCAAAGGACAAGGCCAAAAACCAATAGTGAATGGACATAATCTTCGGGCCCTCAGGCGGCACTCCATTAAAAACAGACAGGATTGGGTAATGGAAATCACTGCATTGCCTTAGGAACACTTATGAAATTCACTGTCAGTGAACACAAATCACAACATCCACAAATGCAAGTTAAAACTTGCATGAAAAGATAAAACCATATATATACAAGATCTAGAAATGCTGTCAACTTCTCTGGGCCCAAGCTCATTTAAGATCGACTGAGGCGAAGTGCAAATCTGGCTTGTGGTCTGATTAGTCAATTTGCAAAATTCTTTTTGGAAATCATGGTTGCCGCATCCTCCAGGCTGAAGAGGAGAGGGACCCCCAGCTTGTTATCAGCGCACAGTTCAGAACCCAGCATTCATAATAGTAGATGGGTGCAATAGTGCACATCTATGAAGACACTATTAATGCTGAACAATATATACAGGTTTTTGACCATATACTGCCATCCTGACGTCTTTTTCAGGAAAAGTCTTGCTTATTTCAGCAAGGCAATGCCAAGCACAACATTCTCGCACATCACCACAACAGGATGCCACAGAAAAAGAGTTTGGGTGCTAAACTGCCTGGAGTCACCCTCTGAAACTATTCGGCACATTATGGAACGAGAAATATGGCAAATGAGGACATGCAGTTTTGAGCAGCTGAGTCACTCTGCTGTACACTGAGCTCATGCCTGGATAAACTGTCCCCGTTATCCATTAAACCTGCTGGCTCTAAACAGCCCAGTCCTTGGCTGACTGATGCCCTCTGAAAGTTGCACACCGAACTCAGAGCAGCAGAAAGAAAATGGCAAAAAAACCCTGACCCTGCTAATCTCCAGGGCTACAAATCAATCCTACTCTCCTTCACAACCAGCATCAATGCTGCAAAATGGGCTTTCTACAATGACAAAATCAGCAGCACCTCTGACTCTCAAACTATTCACCACCTTCTCTACTCTACTGAATCCACCGCCTCCGCCTGCAGCCTCAAACCTCTCAGCAGTCACATTCGCTTTCTTTTTCACAGACAAAGTGGCCGGTATCAGCAGAGGCTTCACAAATCCAAAGGGCATTCCTGTTGATCAAACATGTAGCTGTCCTCCTACATGCCAGTGTCTGCTTCTCTCAAATGGCCCATCTGACACCTTTAACACACGTAGCCGTCCTACTACATGCCCATCTCTGTCTCCTCAGGGCGATCATACCTCACTCCGTGAATTCACTCCTCTCACTGAGGGTGAAGTGTCAAAACTCCTGTCTTGTAGCCATCCTACTACATGCCAGCTTGACTCGGTGCCAACCAAACTCTTGCAAGAAATATCCGCAGCAGTGACACCTGCAATCACACATGTGATTAATGCCTCATTGAGGTCGGGCACAGTTCCCACTACATTCAAACAGGCACGGGTAAAGCCTCTCCTCAAAAAGCCTTCTCTCGACCCTACCCGGGTTGAGAACTACAGGCCGGTCTCGCTACTCCCTTTCTTATCAAAGGTCGTGGAAAGGGCAGTTTCCAGACAAATCACGCAGTTCCTCACTGCAAACAAAATCCTAGACCCTTACCAGTCTGGATTCAAAAGTGGACACTCCACTGAAACGGCTCTGCTGTCTGTGACAGAATCCATTAAGAACTGCAAAAGCAGCAGGTCTATCCTCAGTCCCAATTCTACTGGACCTATCTGCGGCTTTTGACACGGAAAACCACAAAATTCTGTTATCAGTCCTCCCTGATATGGGCATCTCGGGCAAAGCACTTTCTTGGTTTGAGTCATACCTCACTGGGCGTTCTTTTTCGGTGTCATGGCAAGGGCAAACATCCCCGTCGCAGCTCCTCGGTGCTGGGGCCCCTGCTTTTCGCCATGTACACAACATCACTGGGCCAAGTCATTTGTTCTCACGGATTCTCGTATCACTGCTATGCAGATGATACACAGCTCATGCTGTCTTCCAGCCAGATGACCCTACCATCTTGGCAAGAATATCCGCCTGCCTCTCGGATTTTCTGAATGAGTGAAGGAAAAGCACCTTCAGCTGAACCTATCCAAGACCAAGCTCTTAGTCATTCCTGCCCAGCCATCAATCCATCACAATCTCAAGATCAATATCGCCTCAAGTGAAATCACTCCGTCCAAAGTGGTAAGGAATCTGGGTGTCTTAATCGATGACCAGCTCTCCTTCTCAACTCATGTTGCCTCGGTTACCCGGTCGTGCTGATTTGGTTTATACAACATAAAGAAAATCAGGCCGTACCAAACCAACTATACTACGATAATCTTGGTCCAAGCAATGGTCATCTTTCTGCTCGACTACTGCAATGCCCTCCTGGCTGGCCTCCCGGCCTGTGTTGCAAAACCTCTACAGATGGTCCAGAATGCGGTGGCGCGTCTGGTATTCAATGAACCCAAAAGGGCTCATGCCACTCCACCACTCATCAGCCTCCACTGGCTTCCTGTTGCAGCTTGAATCAAATACAAATCACTTCTGCTGTCCTACAGAGTCTGCTCCCTCCTGCCTCAACCCCATCATACAGGCTTATACACCTGGCCGATCACTGCGCTCCTCCCAGGAATGCTGTATAGCAGTGCCATCTCTACGCACAAGGCACTCTCAGACTAGACAATTCTCACAGGCAGTTCCATGCTGGTGGAATGACCTGCCAACCGCAACCAGAGCAGAGGCGTCCCTCTCTAGCTTCAAGAAGCTCTTGAAGACTTACCTCTTCCGGGTCCACCTTCTCTCCTAACCAACTAACCAACTAACTCACTCTTATCTTTCTCTCCTTAAACAAATCCCATCGGCACTTATTTTGTTCTGTCCTGCTGTTTTGCTACAATCGCACTTCACCCAGTTATTTTTTTTCTTGTGCACTGGATAATGTTTTGCTTATTGTACTTTGCCACTGATGCTTGATTTACTCCTTTTTGTAAGTCGCTTTGGATAAAAGCGTCCGCTAAATGCAGTGTAATGTAAAAAATGTAATGTAATGAAATGCTACATCAATCCAGAATGGGAAAGAAAAAATGGGAATTTTTCCTTCATAACTACAGCAGTTGTTATCCTCAGTTTGTTATGTTGGTAAAATAACGAGGACACAAAGTGATTCAACTTTACACTAACAACTGCCGAGTTTACTTTCGGTTTTGAAAGACAATACACTGCCCACCTACGGTGGCCTTTAGGTAACAACATGCGCAATGTACAATAGCCTGTATAGAAACATGGAACACATCACAAATATGCATCTATCCTAGTAGAACTGCAGTTAAGCTAGGCTTAAATAAACACAACATTCCCCCCCCTCAAATGTTCAAGTGTGAAAGGTGGCAACAAAGTCCTGGAAGCGCTCAGGGCGCACACGGGCCCTGATAGGCCGAGGCTCAGGAACCAGGGGAGCCGACAGTGGGGCCGGTGGTGGAGCAGGGCACTGAGCAACCGGCACAGTGTGGGCGGGGGGTGCTGCAATGGGAGCAGGCACAGGAGGGGGTGGCCCAGTCGCCAGGATGCTCTGTCCCACCTCTGAGCCTGTTGCGAGGTGAGGCTGGTAAAGAGGGGCGGGCACTTTGCGCAGGCAGCTGGCGTGCCAACGGGATCCATCAGTCAGCTGAAATGAAGCTGGGCCGAGCTGACGACTGACCTGGTACAGAGCAGACCAGAATGTTGCAAGCTTGTTAGCTCGGTGTGGCCAGCGGGCTCTGACCCAGTCTGACACTCTGATAGCAGGCCACTTAGCTGTGTGCTTCTCATTGAACCTCCACTTCATGGCAGTCTCTTGTCTGTTTACGTGAGACTTAACTGCTGCCGGGCGTGGTCGCGAGTCTGCGGCCACCGGTGGACGGAGTCTTGACAGGGGAAGCACGAGCTCCCTACCCAGCATGAGTGTAGCAGGAGAGACTCCTGTTGTAGAGTGGGCAGTTGCTCTGTAGTGGAGGGTCTGTGACAGTGCGACCATCAGTGAGTATCCCTCAGACATGTGAGCACGCAGTCCATTTTTCAGAGATTGGTTGAATCGTTCCACCACCCCAATGGCTTGGGGATGATAGACGGAGGTCCAGATGTGGATAACACCCTTGCCGGCAAGTTAGGTGGTGAATTCTGAGGACAGGAACCGAGGACCGTTGTCCGTAGTGATTGCACGGGGCAAGCCCCAGCAGGCAAACAGCTGGTCGAGGAAGTTGATTACAGCAGTAGAGGTGACCGTACTCATGGGAGCCACTTCAGGCCACTTAGAGTGCAGGTCATAGAGTACCACAAGGAACCTCTGGTGGTGTGGCACATTGTACAGCTCACCGCAGATATCAAGCTGTAGGTGGTCCCATGGTACAGGTGGCCAGTCCAGGGCCTGGATAGGAGGTGGAGCAGGTGACCCAGTCTTCCCACTGGTGAGGCATGCTGCGCAGGACCGGACGAGTTCCTCAAGGTCGCAGTCTATGGCGGGCCACCACACAAACGTCACGGCACTTTTGCTTAGCTTTGACAATACCAAGGTGACCCTGATGTGCCATCTGCAAGACACATCCTCCGAGAGCCACTGGGATGACAGCACATTGACCACGGGCGATGCAGGCCTCGCCCCAGCATGACAGCTCATGCTTCACTTGGGAGTATGGCTCCAGTTCGGGTGGGACATGGGCAGGCCTACCATGTCCGATGTATTCAGAAGCATGGTGAAGACGGGCTTGGCTGCTGAGGCGGTCTCCAGATCACGGAGGGAGACTGTGTCCTTCAGTGGTGAGTGGACTAGGTGTATCGCGTCATCCTCGTCCTCTGGAGAGACAGCAGGGCACTGGGTGGTCGCAGGGCAGGATAGGAAGTCTGCTACAAAATTATCTTTGCCAGGAGTGAATTGTGGCTGAAAGTCATACTGCTGCTGGTGGTCTGACCATCTGTAGAGGCGAAGGAGCCTGTGTCCTCCGCCAGAGGTTGACATCAGGGCTGTCAGGGCCTGGTGGTCCATCCGTAAGGTAAAAGGCCGGCCATACAGGTACAGATGCCACAGCTCGCACGCCTAGATGCATGCGAGTACCTCCCGCTCACCCACTGAGTATTTCTGCTCAGTGGGACTGAGTGCCCGGGAGGCGAAGGCTACAGGCCTCTCCATGCCGTCATGGAGCTGTAATAAAACGGTGTCCAGAGCCACTGCAGCAGCATCGCAGGTAACAAATGTGGGGCAGTCCAGCTGGAAGTGCCCCAGGATCGGAGATGTGGTTAGGAGACGCTTTAGTTCCTTGAAACCTGCCTGGCACTCAGGAGTCCAGGTCCAAGGGGCATCCTGTTTGAGCAGCACCCTCAGCGGGGCTGTGATGGAGGAGTACTAGGGCAGGAACCGCATGTAGTAGGCGATCATCTCCAAGAATGATGCCAGCTGTCTTGGGAGCGGGGACTTCAATGATGGCATCCACATTTGACTGGAGAGGAGAGATGCCGTTGGCGGACACACGGAACCCAACAAAGGCTATGGCAGGTGCTGAGAAAATACACTTCTCTGTGTTCAGAGAGACATGGTGGCAGCTGAGTGAGGAAAAAACCTGTTCCAGGCGGGTGTCATAAGTGGCAGCATCTGGCCCGCGTATCACAATATTGTCCAGATAGGCCACCGTACCCGGGCAGCTGGCAAGGATTGTGGACATGATTTTCTGGAAGCAGCTGGGCGCTGAGCTGAGTCCAAAAGGCCTCCTCCTGTAACGGTATAGGCCAGTGTGGGTGATGAAGGCCCTCAGGTTCCGACTCTCCGGGTGCAGTGAGACTTGTAGGTAGCCCTGACGCAAGTCCAGCTTTGAGAAGACCCGGGAGCCGTGGAAGTGGGTCGTGAGCTCTTCAATCCGTAGCCGCAGAGAGCAGTGGACGGGGGCTGCAGCCATCTGTTTGGGAAGAATAGATTGCAGGTGTCAACATTCAGCTGTGATACCTTGGCCACGGGGTTCGAGGAGGAGAGCAACACGGCAGTCTTCCAGATAAACGGGGCACCTGGAGAAGGTCACTGGGTGGGGGCCTATGGTGTGCACTGGCACCACCGAGTCATGTGACTGCTCAGGATAGCTAGCCGGAGAGGACCGGCACCACTTTGCAAAATGGTTAGGCTTCTGACAGCGTCTGCATGTTTGGCCCCTAGCAGGGCAGTCCTGGGCCCTTGTGGCATGACAGGTGGAGCCACGATTCCTGCACCGTCTCTTCTGGCGTCTTTGCTGGGGACGCGCAACCTGTATAGCAGCATCAGTGTCGGCCAGGTTATTTGAGCTTGATAGCTGTTGCACTTGCTGATCCATAACAGCTGTATGAGACTGGCTTTCTGCTATTTCAGCAGCACATTCAGTGGCTGCCTCCACTTGTAAGGCGATTGTTAGTGCATCATCAAGTGAGAGTTTGGCATCCTTGAGCAACAATGCCTCCTGAACTCTGGGATTAGACGTTTTTTCAATGAGCTGGTCTCGAATGAGTTCATCCGTGATATTGCCGAACTTACAGATCTGTGACAGGGCTTTTAAATCTGCTTCAAACTGCCTAGCAGACTCACCAGGGCGCTGAAATCTTTGTCTAAACAGCAGCCGCCGAAGTAGTATATTCTGCGATTTCACAAAATGTCCACTCAAGGCCGTTATGGCTGTATTGTAAGTTCCAAAGTACCACTGAGCAAATTGAAAATCCTCTTCCCCTCCGCCCCAAGTAAGTGTAAGAGGATAGCCCGTTTCCTCGCACTAGCAGCACTGTTCAAGCCAGTGGCTAAAAGGTACATTTCAAACAACTTTTACCATTGATCCCAAGGGACGACAGGATTGCCAGGGAGGGGTAGAAAAGGGTCCGGAGGTGGCAGGGAGAACATGGGGACATCAGCCATCCTCGTCGCCAATGTTATGTTGCTAAAATAACGAGGACACAAAGTGATTCAACTTTACATCAACTGCCAAGTTTACTTTCGGTTTTGAAAGACAATACTCTGCCCACCAACGGTGGCCATTAGGTAACAAAATGCGCAACGTAAAATAGCTGGTATAGAAACATGGAACACATCACAAATATGCATCCATCCTAGTAGAACTGCAGTTAAGCTAGGCTTAAATAAACACAACACAGTTCCCAAACACTTACAGGGCATTATTAAAAGAAGAAGTGATGCAGAGATGGTCAACATCAGGATTGCCGTTTCGCCGATTTTCTGGCCAAATTTGAGAAATTTGGCCGAATAGAATTCTGTTTGACCATGAAATAAAACAAGTTTTCAGCCAAATCAATTTGTTTGGCCGTGACATCAACATTTTGGTCGTTTTTACCTCAATTTTATGTTTCCAAGGCTGAACTGGAGAATGACTATAATAGTCTTACGTCACATTTCATGTGCTGTCATAACTACCAAAGCCATATTTCTCTCTGACGACTACGTAACAATGTGATGTCAGCCTATTATGTATTATACGGGGCTGTACAGTGCCCCGTACGAAAATATATGTCTGTGCGAGGAATTATCATGTGATTAAAAATCGTGTTCCCAACTGAATTACCTCCAGCCTGAGAGAACAATCCTGTAATTCATGTGCAGTTACCTCAACAGACTGCGAGTTGAGTTAGGTAGATGAGATAAAAATTTAAAAAAAAAAACCCCATCATAGCATCTTCAAGCGATCAACCAAAACTCAAAACAAGCCCATTAGATAGAAACACCGCCTGATTAAATCTTGAATAAAAACTGACATGCATTCGGTCTGTTCACAAAAATTTTGAAGGGATTTCATTGATTTGCTGATCGCTGAACTTATTTCATCATGGGTGGAACATTAGCTACAAACACAACTAAAGTTAGCCACTGTATTTTTGCTGTGAGTGAATATGGCTGTGCAACTAAACTTGGCAATCTAGCGATGGAAGATTTGATTGATATAAGTTAGTTGTTAAAAAAAAAAAACAGGGTTAGCAGAGGAAAGTCGCAGCGGGATAATTTAGCAGTTCACAGAATTATATTACTATCAACCAATTGCTGGCTCGCCCCTCTAGTTACCTGACTAGCAGCATCCATGTTCAAAGCAACATTACTTTTTTCCCGCCATAATGTTTGGGAATGGCTATCACAGGTACTAAGTTATCTCGGCATTAATGGCAAATTTTTCTACATTAAGACGGAACGAAAGGGAAATTTAATAATATAGGCCTAATGCCGAGTGGAAAAAAGATTTTATTTAGCTTACATTAGATTCAAAACAGCAGTTTTTGTTATGATAAAACTTTGGGGATTAAATGTGCTGGAGGAATCTTCAATCTGGAAGTTGTAGCATTTGCATGTACCAGATCGGTGAGTACCATTTTCACTATTTTTAAACCAACATAGTCCTCCTCATCTAAATTTCTTCTGCTTCCCTTTGAAAAACAAAATGGTCAAGCCTGCCTGTTATGAAAAAGTTCAGCAAGAGCACAGCCCTGAACTGCTCAGGACTCATCTATATTAGTTTTAATAATGGTACCAAGATCAGGGCGCATACTTTTTTGATGCTGAAAATTTTGAAACATTTCTATATTGTAGAGGGATGAACGAATATTGATACATAGTATGAATATTAATATAAAGGTAAACTCTTTTTGTAATACTAGGAATAGCATGGTGAGAGTGATAGACGATATGTGTGGGTGCCATACACTCTCCCCCCCAAAAGTGCACATGCGCAATCATTAAAATACATGATAACCCCTTTCCCTAGTCCATTCATAACAGAACATATACTTACTGAGTAGACAGGCGTCAATTTTACAAACACCAATTCCAATGAAGTTGGGATGTTGTGTAAAACGTGAATAAAAACAGAATACAATGATTTCCAAATCCTTTTCAACCTATATTCAATTGAGCACACAACAAAGACAAGATATTTAATGTTCAAACTGATAAAATTTGTTGTTTTTGGGAAATATTTACTCATTTTGAATTTGATGCCACAAGAAGTTCCAAAAAAGCTGGGACAGGGGCATGTTTACCACTGTGTTACACCATCTTTCCTTTTAAAAACACTCAATAAGCATTTGGGAACTGAGGACACTAATTGTAAAAGCTTTGTAGGTTGAATTCTTTCCCATTCTTGCTTGATATTCAACTTCAGTTGCTGAACAGTCTGGGGTCTCCATTGTCGTATTTTGCGCTTTATAATGTCCCACACAGTTTCAATGGGAGACAGGTCTGGACTGCAGGCAGGCCAATCTATTACCCGCACCCTTTTACGACGAAGCCACGCTGTTGTAACACGTGCAGAATGTGGCTTGGCATTGTCTTGCTGAAATAAGCAGGGATGTCCCTAACAAGGATGTCGCTTGGATGGCAGCATATGTTGCTCCAAAACCTGTATGTTCCTTTCAGCATTAATGGTGCCTTCAAAGATGTGCAAGTTACCCATGCCATGGGCACTAACACATCCCCATACCATCACAGATGCTGGCTTTTGAACTTTGCGCTGATAACAATCTGGATGGTCCTTTTCCTCTTTAGCCCTGAGGACACAACGTCCATGATTTCCAAAAACAACTTGAAATGTGGACTTGTCAGACCACAGCACACTTTTCCACTTTGCATCAGTCCATCTCAGATGAGCTCAGGCCCAGAGAAGCCGGTGGCTTTTCTGGGTGTTGTTGATACATGGCTTTCACTTTGCATAGTAGAGTTTTAACTTGTATTTATAGATGTAGTGACAAACTGTGTTACTGTGAACTGTGAACTGTGTCTGACAATGGTTTTCCGAAGTGTTCCTGAGCCCACATGGTAATATCCTTTACAGAATGACGTTGGTTTTTAATGCAGTGCCGCCTGGGGAATCGACGGTCACAGGCATACAATGTTGTTTTTCCGGCCTTGCCGATCTCGTGTAGAGATTTCTCCGGATTCTCTGAATCTTTTGATGACATTATGGACTGTAGATGATGAAATCCCTAAATTCCATGCAATTGCACTTTCAGAAACATTGTTCTTAAACTGTTGGACTATTTGCTCACACAGTTGTTCACTAAATGATGAACCTCACCCCATCCTTACTTGTGAAGGACTGAGGCTTTCAGGGATGCTCCTTTTATACCTAATCATGACACTCATCTATTTCCAATTAACTTGTTCACCTGTGGAATGTTCCAAACAGGTGTTTTTTTGAGCATTCTTCAACTTTCCCAGTCTTTTGTTGCCCCTGTCCTTGCTTTTTTGGAACATGTTCCAGGCATCAAATTCAAAATGTGTGAATATTTCTAAAAAAACAAAGTTTATCAGTTTGAAGAATAAATATCTTGTCTGTAGTGTACTCAGTTGAATATAGGTTGAAAAGGATCTGCAAATCATTGTATTCTGTTTTTATTCACCTTTTACACGACATCCCAACTTCATTGGAATTGGGGTTTGTATAATATTTACTCGTACGATCTGACACAATAATATAGCTGAAAAACATTGTAAAATTCGGTCATGTGGGAAACTGATTTGGCCGTAATTTGACTTGAGCCTGGCCATAAAGCCAGGCAGTAAGCCCAAGAAACATCCCCCCATCCCAACTGCCTTGAAACATGTTAATATCAGTAAATTCAAATTGAGCTGACATTTTTCAAAAAAAACAATAAAATTTCTCAGTTTTTTTTTTTTTTAAAGATTATTCTTTTTTTCTGGGGATCTTCACCTCTATTTGACAGCCAGAGTGCAGAGAGAGACAGGAAAGTTGGGGAGAAGAATGGGGATGACATGCGGCAATTGACTCGAGCCGGAACCGAACCCAGGTTGCCGCGAGGAGGACACAGCCCCCATGGTGCTCGCGCCCAGACCGATGTGCCACCGGGGCGCCCCAAAATTTCTCAGTTTTAACAGCTGATTTGTTATCTTAGTTCTATTTTCAATAAAATATAGAGTTCATATGATTTGCAAATCATTGCCATCATTTATTTACATTTTACACAGCAATGGGGTTACAGTGGGATTATAGTATTTCCTGAAATGACAGATCAACAATTGCCAATGGTCTTTGACAAAAATTAGGTATTCAGTCACAGATCAGCAGATCCATAACTCAGCGTGAAGAGGCCTTGCAGTTCGTGCAAATGCAAGTATGGTTTCAGAAGTGGTGCCTAACCCTGGTGTTACACATAAAATTTCAGCAGAGGATCGTTCAGTAACCCAAAATAGACCTTTTGAATATACTTGCTTCCTCAATTATTTCCGGTGAACTCAAAATCAATTATGTAAACAATAAATCACCCTTGTTTGTACTTTTTCTTCTGCATAGTCACCTTTTTCAATTTTATAGATTGACAACTAATCAAACTAGAGGTATTCTAATTTACAAAATTCAAAATGGATATGATGGTATGTTTTTCTGCTCTAAAAAAAAAAAATCAGCATCTGAATTTTACTTGTGCAAAACAGAAGCATAACATTCATATAATTAGATTTTTTTTTTTTTTTTAATTTCAAGGGCCAGAATCAGTTTTAAAGGAATTGGAACTCATAGCCCCAACTAAGGGATACTGCGGATGCTGGGGAACACGCACAGGCTCACTTAAGCCTCGGTCACAACCGGACGCACTGATTTTTTTAATTGTGCATTCTCTGCATTTTTTGCCGTAGGTGAGAGTCGTAGAGGACGTGGAGGTTAAAAAAAAAAAAAAAGTAGCAGTCAACTCGTAAGGCAGGAGTAATCGTGCCGTGCTGCCCTTGAGGGTTACGAAAGAAGTTTGAAGCAACACTCTTGCGATTTGGCACGTGCGTACTTCATAGAGGTAGCAAGGAGGACGTGCGGCAGTCTTGCAACAGCTGCGCACTTCTTCCTACTGTATACCCTTAGCCGTGCTCAGAAGTTCTGTTTATTTTGTACGTTGTGTGTGCACCCGTCTTATTTCGAACCCGTGGGAAACTTGCGGTCGACTTGCGTCTTGGACAAACGGTTTTATTTCCATGACTAGTAAAAAAAAAACGCACGTCTGACCTGCGTGCTCCTTGCGTCGGGAGCCATTGAAACTTGCATTCTTGGCTTTTCTCTGGAAATCGTGGAGTTTTTTGTGCATGATCAAAATCCATCGTACATGCTTACGGGCAGTCTGCAGGCTCAAAATTTTGCAAGAAGAATCTGCGTGGCCCGTGAGTTCCTTGGCGTTTTTTTGCTGTAGATACGCCCTGGAGTGGAAGTACGGCCGGTTGTGACCGAGGCTTTAGTTATTTTTAGATGCTCAGCGGCAAACTGCACAAGGAGATCATGTATTTGGTTAAAGAATTAAAATAATACATTAAAATCACCAGAGACGAATAGAGGGCTGCTGACCAAATGAATCCTAGGTAATGCACAAATATTCACTCAAATATTCACATCTTTCTCCAGGTGTACCGAGAACGAAAAGTGGCATCTGGCATACCACTTGTGGCTGAGTGGAATATACCAGTTCCCTAGTGGCATATTCCAGTGAAAAGTGGTATCTGGCATCGAAAAGTGGTATATTCCATTTAGAAAAGTGGTATCTGGCATATCACTTGCGGCTGAGTGGAATATACCAGTTCTTTAGTGGTATATTCCAGTTTTTAAACTGGCATTCCAGTTCCATCAATGGTATTTCACTCGTATGTATTATGTGGTTTTTCGGCATTGTTTACGTGTATGTGTCAGAGAAAACAGTAAACATTCTAACGACCAAACCTTTGCCTTTGTCTTTTCTTGTACAGTGTATCTGAGTGTTCTGAAAGTTGCAGCCTATCATCAATATTACAGTAAGCAGTTGATTACGGTTGATCAGCTAACTTGGTTAGCATTAGCCCAGTCGCCGTGTCCAGTCTGACTAAATTGTAGCCTAGCCACCGTGTCCAGTCTGACTAAATCGAATACAGAGCATCGCTTCTTCTCCTTTGACTGCAAACAACTTCGACGCATACCGCCACCTACTGCACACGTGCATGTAGCATTAAATCAAATCAATGAAACTTTATTATTTCCATACAGTTAAAACTGCAGAACAAAGTGCTTTACAAGTTGAAAAAAAGCCATTCTTGTTAAAGACAGAGCGCCACCCCTCATTAAGTCATGTGCCATGCAAAAGCATTTAAAGCAGTTCAAGGTCCTTTTCTCAAAAAGTTAGAAAATGGATGAAACGTAATTTAAACCAGATAGATAGATAGATATAGATAGATATACATACAAGTATATTTATGCATGTTTATATATACACTCGGTGGTGTTTCAAGGAGGCATAAACCACCAAGCAGCAGTGGCATATTCCATTTTTTTCTGGTATGCCAGTTGTCATCTAGTGGCATATGCCATTTTAAAAGGTATGTCACTGCTGAGCTGGTGCTTTAAGCTATTGATTATGATAATTTTTCTAATGCTTTAAATTTTCATAGTACAGCAATCAGATATGCAAAAGTATGTGAACTCAAGCCGCTGACACATGCTTGCGCTTCAAGGAGCACTGTTGCTGCTTCTATGTCACAGTAAATCATAACGAAATTGGGATGATAAATTTATCATCTACATGCAGGTCTTGAATGTTCAATATCTCAATATTTCATTGTTTAGTTCATCTACAAATAAAAATATTATATATAAATATAAACGTTCGTTTGTGCGTTAAAGATTGTATCAGCGATTCTGAGCCAAAACATAATTTGTCACGTACAGGAAATTTCTCCTCACGAACTGTTAGCAGCTCCTCTCATGAGTGGGCGGTGAAAAACTCCGGTCTCTGTTGGCCACCTACAGCCAGGTATACACTGAGAAAGATACACAAACTCGTGGGGACCTACCCGCGTCCCCAAACAACAAAACTGTTCCAACGAATCGGAGGGTAGGGGTGGGTCTTCTGCGCCAGTTCCGTGCTCATGCAAGACAAGTGGGTGGGACTGAGCAACGAAACTGGCAGTGGCACTCATGTGAAGCATGGTGGAAGCTCAAGCGAAAAAGAGAAGCTCAAACAAGTGCATATTGAGGAAAAAGGAACGTAATCGCAGCTATGCGAAGTTCCGAATAAACATAGGGAAAGCATACCAACATACCAATTCCGGGAGTTGAATGGTTTTAACTCTGACGCCCAGGTCGCCTTGTTTCTACTTGAGATGAGTAGAGCTGGTGCTAACTCGGATTGGATGTGAATTGTAAATTGTCATCCCAAGCAAAATTGAGGGAAGCTCGTGTATTGTTTTTGTAAGGCTATCTTGCATAGATCATGCTGGTCAGAGTGAATCAAACAGTAGAGAGATTGATATTTCCTCTTTGGAGCGAGTTAGCAACCTTTGCTAACTCTCGGTTGGCAAGCTAGCAAGTTTGCTAATTCTGTCTGATCAAACCAGAGTTTGTGTTCATGTAATAACATTTTTTCTCTGGTTAGTACTCAGAGTTGAAATTTGTTGATGAATGTATAACCGCGTGATAAGTTTAACTAAAAGTGGTGATCTAGGTGACGTTGCTAATACTCAATTTATAATGCCGAGCTAAGATACTTGTCAGATACCTTGTTGTAGCTAGCATTAATGGTGTAAATTAATCATCTGGCAATGGTCGTCATTGTTGCGACCGGGCGTTTATCACAACGAGCTGTACACGGCCATTACCCAGCTGAGTGAGCCACTCTTAAGCTGCTTTCATACCGGACGCGAAACAAATTTTTCGTGCGACAGATTACATTCAAAGTCAATGCAAAGACGCGAAGTTTCACTTTAAGAAAAGCGCGTTCATGTTCCAAGCTTCTGAAGGGGAGGGGCGAGCGGCTCTGTTGTGTTTCAACTGTCAACAATAGTGACGTCATATCGCTGCTACAGCCTTTAATATATATGTATCCCTCTCTCAGCCAGAATGAATTGACAGCAGCCCTTGTACTTTTTCACAACCTTGTGTTATGCTAGTGTCGCAACTTAATGTGTCTATAGGTTATGTATGTTATTGCCCGCATACAGTAAAAATGGCCTGCCAATATATCTTGTTTTTGCCGACATGTATTGGCCTGTATTGGAAACTGTGGCATTTGCTCTCTTCAGAGAAGCAGACAACAGTTGCGGACCTAGCATTTAGCGCTTTAATGAGTCTTGAAGTCGCGTACTTCAGCATAGTTATAATATTGTCATGATAGCACAACATACTTAACCAATTAATAAAAATATTATAAATTGCTTATTTTCACATTGCCTAGGTATTGGCCTTTGGGTCGAGGTATACGGCGACCCTCAGGCCAATTCCAAGGCAATACGGAAATAAGCAATTTATAATATTTTTATTAATATTCACATACTTCGTAATTAAAATGACATCTTAATATATATATATATATATATATATATATATATATACACACACAGTATCTCACAAAAGTGAGTACACCCCTCACATTTCGACAATTAATTGATTATATCTTTTCAAGGGACAACATTACAGAAATGAAACTTGAATATATTCTAGAGTAGTCATTGTACAATATGTATAGCAGTGTAGATTTACTGCACTGTCCAAATAACTGAACAAACAGTCATTATTTCCAAAATGGGTGGCAACAAAAGTGAGTACACACCCCAATTGGTAATGGTCAACCAAGCAAAGAAACATGTCTTATTCATCATGTTCATGCTTTTGCCTGTTCGACTGGGCCATATGAGTTTGTGTAACAGGTGATGAAAGTTTAAATTATGGTGCTTTGGGTGCAATGCTCTCATTCTGGTCAATGGATGGTCAACATGGCACCTCATGGGAAAGAACTCTCTGAGGATCTGAAAAAGAGAATTGTTGCTCTCCACAAAGATGGTCTAAGCTACAAGAGGATCAGTGAAACCATGAAAAAGAGCTACAGCATGGTAGCCAAGGTAGCACAGTCACTTTATAATTTTTTTTTAAAATGGTGTTTTGTTTCATAATTTTATCCCCAGTGTTTGGAGCAAGACCTTCTCTGTGGCCACATCCTGTCAAACAGAATGTTTCTGTATAGAAACAAAGGCTTTGACAGAAGACTCAAAGCATTCTATGATGACCACCCGTCCATACTCGATGACAGAAAGGTAAATACAATGCCTGCATATAATGGTGGCATGTTTGCAAATAGAGGAAATTTCTAAATTATTAATAAATTATTGATTGAATGTTGAAAATCTCTTACAGACAAGGTCAGAGTGTCCTTAAATTATATTTCAAAATTGTTGTCATCAATATTTCAGACAGCAAACCTCTTTCAGAGGTTAAAAACCTTGGTGGGAAAACAAGAGGCTGCAGCTGACAGAAATACATACATCAGTGATGTCATTTTACCAGAGATAAGTTGAACATACTTTTGTCCCTACAGTTTTGTGTATGGAAATATTTACTGAAAGTTCAGTATGTCTTGCATGTTGACTTCTAATAATTTTTTCATAATAATACAGTGCTGGGATTTGAACAAGTAACTGATTTATTTCCAGGTTAACACTGAGTGGCTGAGGCAGAAGTTCAGCATCTGCCGATACGAGGCTGAATGTATCATTCTCAGCACCAAAAGCCTGTCACATACCATGGACTGGTAATGAAATAATGAAGCTGTTTGTAATTTACAAATGAAGGCTGTTTGCGTGTCAACTCTAAGGTTCGCAATTTATCAAGTATGTATGTCCCACATACAAGTTGGTTAAGTCGGACAAACAAGTAAAATGAAGTAAATATCTGACAGAATTTTTCATTTAGAGGATACATTATGAACTGTCAACATTTATCATCAAAATGCGTCACTTCTTTAACTGCACAAAAGTTGAATTAAAAGTAACAGACAGACAGACAGACAGATAGCAGGTAAATAGGTATATGTAATGGGTGGTAAAATAGAGAGGCCAAGTGCAGCGGCCAGAGAGAGAACAAGCAGCACGGACACAATACAAACACAGAGAATTATACAGACCACCAGAAAGTACTCGCACTTCCAAGGACGTATAATAGTCTGAAAAACGGAAGCAATGTGAGAGAGAAAAAAATAGAAAAGGGAAAATTCCCAAAGAGGAAGGAACTCCAATATTTACTGGAAGATATAAAGCACACAAATCCTGACGAGATATCTTCGGTTATAGTGCTTAGCTACAAACAGACACTCTAGCATAGGCGGACTTCCGGCTTATATAGAGTCCAGGGAAGCGCCACCCCAGTTCAATCTGCCAGCTAGTTAAAGAATCCGATTGAAAAGGAATTTGATCTCGTCTCGGGACGAGAGCCACAAAGAAAAGTCCAAAACACACGCACGCCTCACAAACCATGACAGCATATTGAATTGATCCTGAGGGAAATTTGAAATATCTGCTGCTTACATTAACTCAAGAAGAGTAAAACACAATAGCAACAACACAATAACAAGTAAAAAAAACACGATAAAAGCATGAAGTGTATGTGTCTCTTTTGATTATACTAATTAATCTGATTTTACAGTGGTTCTTTAAATTTTATGGCAAAACTTGCTACAAAAAAGCACAAATGACCTAAATTATGCATGTTCAATTTTTCTTTCACAGATGTTATTAAATTTTAATATAATTTCTTCTTATAATGATCAAAATACTACTTATAAGTTTAGTGAGTACTGTTGCATAGCCAACCTTTTGTCCAATACTCCACTTTTTTATGATCTAGCAGGGTGAACAGTGATCAGCAAGAGGAGATGCAGACCACAACAGCGGCACCAGCTAAAGCGATAGCAGAGGTATATTACTGTATTATTGTCTTTAGATTTTTTTTTTTTAAGAATATTTTCTTGGTAATTTTTCCTTTATTTGACAGTTATACAGTGTAGAGAGACAGGAAGGTTGGGCAGAAGAATGGAGGAGGACATGCAGCAAATGACTTGAGCCGGAATCGAACCCAGGTCGCTGCGGGAAGGACACAGCCTTTATGGTACGCGCACTTAGACCGACGAGCCACCGGGGCGCCCCACATTTTTTTTTTTTTTAAGAAACACAATGATTGTTAGTGATATTAAATTATTGCCATACACTGACACTGTGTTCAACACTAGCAGATTTTCTCTAGGTCAAAAGGAACCCAACATTTTTATATAACACAGTTCAGACAGTTCATATTTTAGAAATATTTCCAAAGAAATAATTTTTCAAAATGTGTGAACACAGCTCGACGATGATTTGGTGAAAGACTCACTTGCTGAGGCTGTTCTCATGGAAGGGGACTGAGAAATGAAGAGAAATTTAACAGCATAGTGTCAACTGACAGATTCTGGGAAAAGTCACATTAGAGATATACGTAACCATTATAAATATATTGATTTGTGAATATGTCTGTGGATGTCTGTTGTAAGACGATCTCTAAAAGTTATGTCTTTTTTTAGGGTGTGGTGAATTCCAACAGCACACTACAAGAAGGAAGAGAATGTACACCATCGCCTAGTGTTCAGGATGTGGGAGACTAAATAAATCCTTCCTAAATCCTAAACATGGCTCCAGTCTCAATTTTTTGGTGAAAACTTGAATTTATTTTTTTTTCTTATTGATTATCAATGGAGAACAGCCCAAGACTAATTCATTAACATAACGCGTTGCTGAATACCCCTCGGCCTGTGCACATCTATGGGTCACAGAGAGTTACCATACCAAAATTGACGAAGCTGCCATCAATAGTTACTGAGTACTGGGCCGGACAAGATTTGCACGATCAAGGTCACTGTGTTAAGGTCAAAGGTCAAATCCAGGAAAAAACGTGACGTTGCACATCTATGGGTCATAGTGAGTTACCATACCAAATTTGGTGAAGCTGCGATCATTAGTTGCTGAGTACTGACCCAGACAAAGTCATGGACAGATGACAGACAACAGACACGCCGGCGACAATACCCCTCTGGCCAAAATTTGGCCGAGGGGTAAAAAACACACTAAACCAACAAATATATAATTTTAGAAGTACAGTACTGGACCATTAAAAAGTAATGAGCAATTGCACATTTCTGTATGACTGATATAAATCAAAATTTGAACCTATTTTTATATTTGATTGTAATCTATCTTTAGAAACCTTGTGTCTTGTCTGAGAATATGCCAATTGATTCTTATGTGGACCAGCATATTCCGAAAGAAATGGCACAAGTGGTACACCATGAAAGAAGAGCATAAACCACTAGATTAGGAGTAGCATACCACTTAACAAAGCCATAGGCAGTTTATGCCTTTCTCATATGGTATGCTATTATAAATATATATATGATCTGCAGTTATATGGCTTTCTCAAGTGGTATGCCACTCCTGATCTAGTGGTTTATGCTCTTCTTTCATGGTGTATAAGACACAAGATTTCTAAAGATAGATTATAATTATGAACTAGAGGCACTCGTAAAGTGTAAAACCTCCGCCAAGGCAGCACAGTCCAAATCTTCATGAGTGGGAGCAAAGTTGAGTTATCGCGTGTCATACGATTTCAAGATGGCTGCTGTGGCAGCCATATTGTTTCATGGATTGCGATGAAAATCAATAGGGTCCATCCTTGATGTAATAGCAATGCACCCACAAAATTTCAGACAAATCCGTGCATTACTTTTTGAGTTATGTTGTTCACAGACAGACAGACACACAGGGGTGAAAAGTAAAAATGGACCACAAAAGACCACTTAATACATATACATTCCTTTTCATTACTGCCAAAATTATATTGTCAATAAAAACAAAATACGATAGTCAGAAAACTGAATATACCAGTCTTAGATGAGTGACATACCACTTATGGAACTGGAATGCCAGTTTAAAAACTGGAATATACCACTAAGGAACTGGTATATTCCACTCAGCCGCAAGTAGTATGCCAGATACCACTTTTCAAACTGGAATATACCACTTTTTGATGCCAAATGCCACTTTTCACTGGAATATGCCACTAGGGAACTGGTATATTCCACTCAGCCGCAAGTGGTATGCCAGATACCACTTTTCGTTCTCGCTGTCCCTCTTTTTTTCAGCCAATTCAAGAAGTCAAGTCTCCAGTGAGCACAAAGCCAAGAGATACCCTCAATTCGATAGCCATGTGTGGCATGCATCTTATCATGTTTGCTGTTAATCTTGAACTAATATCAATTTTTAATCATGCCCTCCTAAAGACTCATCCTAAGTAGCCTAGAGAAGAGGCAGATAGGCGCTCTGCAAAAGTAAGCCATTAAAAAGGGATTTGTGCATATTTGCTCTGCAAATCTCACTCAGTGCTATTCATTCCAGTTTTCTTTTCTCTGATGACTACAGGTGGCTATCGACTGATATTGTGGTGGACATTGATCACATCTACCATCCAATTCATTTTGGCCAGAGGTGTATTGTTGACATGTTGATTACCCGTGTTTGTTTGTTCTTTTTAAGTTTTGCATTTGGTATCTCCCTCAAAAAAGACATAATTTACTTGAAAGAGCCATTGGTTCAAATAAAGGCACAACATATTTGGGAGATGATCGTATCAAATCAAAGTGAAATAATTGCATATTGAATGTCTTTGGAACAATGAGAGAACACAAGTACAATTCTCCTTAAGTCTTAGTTATCTATACCCATGAAAATCCAATCCAGTTCACACAGTAAGCATAGGCTAAGACAGTAAAGTTATGGCATTTCAGGACTAGAATTGAAACCGACTGTCATGAAGTCAGTTCTTAATACCCTCGGTGACTTTCAGAACAGAAGCTATTACAGAAATAATAAGACTGGGTTCCTATTTCGCTCTCATCATCTTAATGTTTAATCCATGCTTACAGATACTAATTGCCTTGCTAGCACCATATGTCCCTGCCATTTTTGTGCATGGTGAAACCTAATGAGATTTTCCTGTCCAGACTAAGAAATGAGTCAGAAATAGAAGGCAGTGTAGACAATGGTAGCTTGGGCAAAAGACAGAGGAATGACAGAATCGATTCTCCATGTGCTTCCAAACCAATGATTTCCACTTGTATGAGAAAATTTTAGCAGTGTTGTCATTCATTGACAATATACAACCACAATTCCAAAAAAGTTGGGATGCTATGTAAAATTTAAATAAAAACAGAATGCAATGATTTGCAAATCTCTCAGAAACTCACATTTTATTCACAGTAGAACATAGATAACATATCAGATGTTAAAAGTGAACATTATTAAAAGGAGGAGTCTCTCCGAGTTTCTTCGGTGTAAATGGTAGCATTCCTCTTCTAATAAATGGTAGCATTCCATACGGCACACAAACAGTTTGCTTGAGGAATATACAGCAGTATTTGCGGAAAGAACACTACTTATGATTGAAGAAACACTGAGTTGGCTTTTCCATATAAACATATATTCTCATTCTTCGATCCGTTTCTTATTTTACATAAAAACAAATGTTATTATGGACAAAGATTTTGAGGATTTCTGTACCCGCAATTTTCGTTCCTAATATTTGACAGGGGAAACACGAAAGGACTATCATATAACAAGTATTCTGATTGGCTTATTTCGCATAATGCCATAATGTCAAGGAACACAAAACCTTGCTCGAGTGCCGGCACGTTGGTGTTTGAACAAAGCAAACCACAACAGGCTAGTGGTGACCATCTTTTCATTTCCCAAAAAGGTTCAGCCAATGAGAAGCCAAGGAACGCTTTGGCAGTCGCGTGACTGTGGCACGGACAGACCCTGACTTAATCAATGTTAGTATAAGCTTAACTCACTTTGTACTAAATTCCCAAGGGTTCTGAGCTGTTTCATCATCTTAAATTGGTTAACACATGAACTACTGCTCCTTCCTTTCTGTATTGGTTGTCTAGCAATGGGAGATTCATTCTGGTTTTTCTCTCACTGTTATGTCCTTTCGTACAAAGTGCGCATAAGTGAGACATGAGTTGTCTTATGTATTCGTTACATTGAACGAATGATCACATTAGCACAAGTATAACCTTTACTAGCAATAATGGGGATGTCGCTCCTTTTATAGTTCTCCAATCTGGGAATTACTCCACAGATTTGTTCATTACACTCCACTTGCATTTTTAGCTGACTATTTTATGTTTTAGCTAAAGTGGTTTGCCTTGCTGGCATCATTGTTAGATTGCTGTGCATGTGCAATAGGTTGCTGAACACTACAATCGTGTTTGATTGTTGGTGGATATGATTCTTCACACATCATTAATTTACTCGTGTTGGGTGTTGGGTGTCAAAACACTCACGGGAAATCAGACTATTTGAGGCAGCAAAAGCTTTTTTTTTTTTTTTACCTCTTGCTGTAAAAGAGCTATTGGACATTTGACATCGATATTAAAGGGACACTCCACTCATTTATCATATTTGAAAAGGCACAATTATTCGCTAGATTATCATAATCTCTACTACCAATCCTGAAATTTTTGTTGATTTCTGAGGTCGTTTCCCATTTTAAATCAATTTTTATTGGCATGGATCTGCATTTATGTTGAGCGCTGTCATTCTTACCAAGTCTCATGATTCCACAAAGGGAAGTGACGCCACATGAGCTATAAACAACCAGCCAGGGCAACAAATGTTCAGCTAAACTGTTATGATTGCAATAAATCAAAAAGCGTATTGCATGATTTCATATCGTAACACTGCCGTGTTAGTCACAAAACACTGCCGCTATTGCACTTACTCGACAAGAGGCGTCATTTTCGCCCCGCTGGCTTAGCTTTTATCTAGTTCCTATTTGGGATCCAGCAGTAGAGTAAAGCTGCTTTCACACCGGACGCGGAACGAATTTTTCGCACGACAGATTACATTCAAATTCAATGCAAAGACATTGCATCTTTGCGTTGACTTTGAATGTAATCTGTCGTGCAAAAAATTTGTTTCGCGTCCGGTTTGAAAGCCGCTTAAGAATGCGATAGTGCAATCTGCACTTTGTTCTACTGCCTGTGAGCCAGAAACTGTGCGCCAGGTAATCAGATCTAAAATGCATCAACGGACAGTTTTCGGCGAATAAATAGAAAATTCTTGGTGAAGGCAACATTGACGAAAGTTAATCATGGCTTATTAGCATACGCTGTTCTCATTGTAATAAAACAGAGCTTTCTCATGCGGTGCGTTTCCCAAGATCACATTTGCTCACTATGTTACCAACCTACATAGTTCGTCCATTCAGTCAATGATTCCAGCAATTCAACTTAGCATCAGTGCTTTTAGGAAACACACCCCAGTCTGCTGCTAACCTGAGCTTGCCTGTCATTCCCTCCCGGTCAGTGTTCTGTCAATTTCTCCTTCCTGTCAAGATATGCCACCTTGCGGTTCTGCGCACGTACAAACCCACAATCTTGGGCTCTATTTCTTCCCTCGCATCTAAAATATCATATAAAATCTTAAAAATAGTTTTTTTCATGCGTTTTTTGACTTATTGGCAAATAATTGCGTGTACACACTGGCTTTTCCTGAAAATGCCGAAATTAGACGATAGTGGCGTGCGGCATGATGATATCCCAATATGAATCAGCCTACGTAGCAACTTTGTGATCTGTTTGCTTATTATAACATATGCAGGTGTTGAAATGAGTTGCATAAGTTTGATTTAGAGACATCATGCCACATGCCACTATTGTCCAACCGCAAGGCAGCATATCTTGACAGGAAGGAGAAACTGACAGAACGCCGACCGGGAGGGAATGACAAGCAAGCTCAGATTAACAGCAGACTGGGGCGCGTTTCCTAAAAGCACTGATGCTAACTTGCATCGCTGGAATCATTGACTGAATGGACGAACTATGTAGGTTGGTAATGTAGTGAGCAAATGTGCTCTTGAGAAACGCACTGCATGAGAAAGCCCTGTATTATTACAATGGGGACAGTGTATGCTAATAAGCCATGATTAACATTCGTCAATGTTGCCTTGACCAAGAATTTTCTGTTTATTCACCGAAAACTGTCCGTTGATGCATTTTAGATCTGATTATCTGGTGCACAGTTTCTGGCTCACAGGCAGTAGAACGAAGTGCAGATTGTACTACCGCATTCTTACTATACTGCTGGATCCCGCATAGAAACTAGAAAAGACCTAAGCCAGCGGGGCGAAAATAACGTCTCTCGTCGAGTAAGTGCAATAACGACAGTGTTTTGTGACTAACATGGCAGTGTTACGATATGAAATCATGCAATACGCTTTTTGATTTATTGCGATCATAACAGTTTAGCTGAACATTTGTCGTCCTGGCTGGTTGTTTATAGCACATGTGGCGTCACTTCCCTTTGTGGAATCATGAGACTTGGTAAGAATGGTGGCGCTCATCATAAATGCAGATCCATGCCAATAAAAATCAATTTAAAATGGTAAACAACCTCAGAAATCGACGAAAATTTTAGGATTGGTAGAGATTATGATAATCTAGCGAATAATTGTGCCTTTCAAATATGATAAATGAGTGGAGTGTCCCTTTAACGGGAAAAAGGCAGATTCTGTGAGTGTTTTGATCGAGATGTTTATGTATCTATTATTCAGTTAATCTTCACCTTAAAATTACTAAAAACACATTTTTTTTTACACATAAGGGGCAGTTCTAGTGTCTGCAGTTCACTTCAAATTAAGGCTGCCTTTCACTTTAATTATAGAGTGGGACAAAATAGGAAAACTGAAATAAGGTAATCAGATGGAAATCTTTTCCTTAATTTAATTTGAGTGGAAAAGAAGATGCAGGCCCAGAGGTAGGTATGTGTAATGGATTTGTGCTGCGTGCACAAAGTGTTGCGCGGAGGACAGGAAGTTGAGGACTGGACAGGTGCAAGGATGGATTTGGTATATTTATTATGCCGAACTGCAGGGCAGTGGGCACAGGCATTGCAAACAAAACAAAAGGAACAGAAGTTCCAAACACTATAAGTAACAAAGCGGGTCACACTTTAGATGAAGTGTTACTCAAAAAGGCTTAATACAGCATGTATAATGCCTTTATAAATGAGTATAAATGAGACATGATGTCTTCATAAATAATACGTATGCAAATGTCATGCTTTGTATAGGGTGAAATAACACATCCTTATTCAGCATGTGACGCCAGATGTGACAATGACAATGTCACTTAGCTGACAAGGTCACCCTTTATAGTATTTAGCCACTAGCTAAGTGACATTGTCAGTTATATGACATCTGGCATCACATGCTGAATAAGTATGTTTTATTTCACCCTTTACAAAGCATGACATTTGCTTATGATTTATGAACACATTATGTCTCATTTATGAAGGCATTATACATGCTGTATAAAGCCTTTATGAGCAAGACTTCGTCCAAAGTGTGACCACAAAGGGGAATACTAGAACTGGTGCACACTTACAGTTACTAAGTATTACACAAAACAAAAATGAAACTATGTTCCTTTAAAAAAATAAAGTGCTGCGCTAGAGTTAGGTACGTGAAATACGGAAATAAGTCTAAACAGACTAACAACACCATTAATGCGGGGCGCTACGAGACTTCATGAAGATGTATACACCACTGCTACCACTCAGTGGGAATTAACACCAGATGCAAGTAATAATTGAATAATTGGAGAGGTGTGGTCCGGGTCTTAGTAGACCGGTGAGCTGGACGGCTGGAGGCATGGCCTTACAGTATGTTATACTTTAAACTTGTCAAGATAGTTGTGCAGCAGGAGTGGTAAAAAATGTCTTTGCAATATGTTTTATGCAGACATTAATTCAGAATAGCTGGTGCATAGTCATTCAGGTCCCAAATAATATAGTTGCAACTAATTGCTTTTAAACCTTTCATTGACTTTGCCCACGCATTTGTGGGCAAATAGGTGACCTCAGCGCATCTTTATTTCTGAAAGACTAGGCCTTTCCTGGATGCTGCTTTTGTTCTAAATCATTATTATAATTACCTATGGAAATCAGCTGTTTTGAATTAGATAATTACTCAAATTTTTGCCACATGACTGATACTAAATTGCCTTAGTCCCAACAATTATAAAATGTGTTGCCAGCCTGACTGGCAGGGATTGATTTATACTTGCAAATAAAATGGAATTGACCGGACAGAACATTAACTAGCTTGTCTTCTTACTGTCCACAATGAAATACAAGTGAAACTAAATTTAGAAATCACTGCTTTCTGTTTTCATATGCATTTTCCATATCATCCTAACTTTTAATGCAAGGAGGTCGTGGATTTGAATCCTGCCTGAGGCATTTTTGCATGGAGTTTGCATGTTCTCCCCGTGTTTGCGTGAGTTTCTTCCTGGTACTCTGGTTTCCTCCAACCAGAAAAACATGCTTTATAGGAACACTCCAGCCCCCCCTGACCAAGGTACTGGCTGAAGAAATGGAGTTGGTTATTACCATAGATGAAGTGAACAACGATAATTATGTTGTGACAAAAGTGCTTAGACGGTGAGTTAACAGTCAATCCTTATAGTCAACATGTTGGTTGTGGAAAAAAGGGGACCTTTGTTACTATGACAAAGGCCAAATCATTATGACCAGACAGCTGAGTGGCAACATTTCCAAAGTGGCAAGGCTTGTAGGCTGCTCTCAGTCAGCTGTGGTGAGTATAAATTGACGGTGGTCCAAAGAAGTACAAACCATTAACTGGTGACTAGGTGTTGGGCGCCCAGGTGTTAGTACATTTATATGCAAGGCTAACAAATGCTTCTCTGTCTGATTCACAGAGACAAAAGGGCCACTGTGGCAAAAGTCACACAAATTTTTATAATAGTTGCGGGAGGAATGTGTCTGCACTCATAATGCATCGCACCCTGCTGGGAAAAAAAAGCTTTATAGTGACAGTTCAGTCAGAGTGATCGTTCCAACCCCTGTCCACCATTGAAAGCATCTACAATAGATGTACAGGACCTGAACCTTGGAGCAATGGAATAATCCTGTGTTCCATTTGTACTGGGAAGTTGAGCTTTCCGAGCTCCCAGTCGGAAATTTCAACTGGAACGCCCCCCTGAAATCGGATTTCCAACTTTCAAGTGGGAGAAACCATCCACACCGAGTTCGAGTTTAAAATTGTTGCTCTCTACATCAATAAAATCAAACATGCAGTAGTATACTATTCATTAACCCTTCTGTCTTATTTGTGTTTAATTTAATCAGTGGTACACACAATCCTGTACAACTTTTATTATACAGTGTTTAATTGCACAAAATACTGCGTAATGCGTTGTTTTCAACTAGTATTGCTAACAATAGCTAACAATGGCAAAATCCTGGTCGGGGGAAACCCCACTGACCCCAGGTCAGTATTCTGGCTTACTTACTGGAATGCAATCAGGTCGGGTATGATGTCATTTCCAGCTCCCTCTTCCAGCTTCTGAGCCAAAATCGAACGCAGCATGAGGCTCTCTGGTCTAAAGAGTCCTGTTTGTTTTTAGATCATTTATGGGGCCAGGTATGTGTGTGCTGTTTACCAGGGGAAGAGAGAGTACCCGGATGCACTGTGAGAAGAAGACAAGCTGGTACAGAGACTGTGAAACATTCTGTCCCTAAACTCTCGATCCAGGTATTCATGTGAATGTCAGTTTGTTTGAACTGTTTTGGCAGCAGGTGGAGGACCAACAGCATACTAGGCAGGTAATCATAATGTTTTGGCTCATCTGTGTTTATTAGTTCTTCTCTCGTTGAAAAAAAATCCCTTACAAAAGATGCCTTGATTGAACCAAACAGGCCAATCTCACAACAAAATCTTTCTTCTTTGTAAGGCCCAACAAAGCATCAAATAAACAGTCCTATCCTGTGGATCTTTCATGTGATTGTTTGTTTAGCAGCATAACATTTTAGTCTACAACTTCAATTCCAGAGGTATCGAGAAAATGTGTAAAATGTAAATAAAAATTGTAACGAGTAATTTGCAGATACACTTTAACCTGCATTCTGTTGAAAAAAAAAAATTACATCAGTAATGTTTTAACTCATCAATATTATTGTTAAAATAATGCCTATTTCGACATGTGACGTCTGCAACACTTTCCAAAAAAGGTGGGGCAGGTGCATGTTTACCACTGTGCAATATCATCCCTCCTTTCAATACTACTCAGTAGTCATTTTAAGGTGAGGGCACTAATTGAGGGCCTGTGTACAAGAAGTACCTAAGTCACTAAATAACACTCTGCAACATGTTTTGAAAACTTTGACCCCCAAAATCACAAAAGTGTTATTTAATGACTTAGGTACTTCTTGCATACAGGTCTTCAATTGTTGGACTTTACGCAGAATTGGTTTCCATTTTTGCCTGACAGGCTTACTGGACTTCAGTTGGTTTTCAGTCCAGGGTCTCCACTGTCATATTCTACACTTGGGAGAGAGGTCCAGTTTGCTGAAGAAAATTTCTTTGTGCCATTTTCAACTAAATGCAGGTAAAAGATAATTTATAAATCACTTAAACCTGTTTTTATATGCATGTTACATGCGGTCCTAATTCTTGTGGAATTGAGGTGGTATTTATAATAAATCTGGCATCCAAACTGGCATTTTTTGAAAATGTGTGGTATTTTTTGACTATGGTTGTGAATGTGAGATTGGATGTGCGAGCCTCATGTCTAATGCCTAACTAGTAAGACATGAGCAATAGGCTAACATTAGTCAACTGTGCACAAAAACAGTATTTCACTCCATTCCAAAGCTGTTGCTTTTGAGCTGTATCACTAGCAAAATTGGAGGAAATAAGATATGATAAGCTCACTCAGGTACTCTCTCTGCTGAACGCACCAAGGTTGCTTGCCATATCTGTTTCTTCAATGCAGTTATTTGACTGTTGATTTCACTATCCTAAGGAGATAAGGGGCACTCATTCTGACATCAAAAGTCAAAAACTCTTTTTTCCCTGCCAACATGCAATGAAAATGCAGTCTGGTAGGCATTTTCCAAAAGGTCTATTCTTAGTGACCAAACACACTGTTTGAATGTGGACTAAAGGCCAAAATACATGCAACGTTTTCACTGACACCTGCGTACACGTGGAGAGAGTCCAAGGTATAGCAATTTCTGTCAGTGTTAAACACAAATGCACTTTGAAACATTTCTTATTCTGACCACATATAGCAAAGAACTGGGAGGATGTATTCAGTGGGTTTATTAGCTGGGTCTCAGAGGAACGCACAGCGAATATAAATCCCAATTGACTGGAAAATAAAATTTTAAACTTGAAATTTCCTTGTACCACATAGGTGCACTGTTATCCCTCAGTGCATTCAGGTGTTTTGAATGTGTGAAACGTAATAAATTATGACATAAAGATTACAACAATATCATAAAAGTATGTGAGAACCAGAGGCTACAATCTAGCAGTTAGTGAAAATGAGTTAGGTGTTTGTAACACCCTCTGACATTGCATTTTTCTACCAGAGGCAGATGCTCATGGATGGCAGCACATGACATTCATTTCCATGTGAAACTAGCAGTTGGAAAAACTGGACTCAAAAAACTACATTTCAAGATGTGAAATTTAAGCTTTTTCTAGTTTTAGCATTCTGGTACACATCTGTTGAAGTTTTCAGTTTTACCTGTGTTTGATTTTTGTGCTCTAAGTCCCAGAGAGATGTGTTCTTTTCTGTTTTTGTTCTGTGTCTTGCCAGTACCAGATTGTTTTTTTTTTTTTTAATGTTCATCCCTGTACCAGGGTTATAAATAAACTTTATACATCAAGATTGTTCATGATTCACTTCATTAGCAGGGCTTGGCATATATACAGGGAGGCGTTTTCAGCTGCTTGACATGATTCTTTTAAACCTGCAATGATGTTGCCAGCTATCAGCCGCAATTCAGGACTTTACCAGATTTGTTGGTGCCAGTACCTACTACCTCACAAAGTCAAAATCACACTTCCCTGCTAATTTTTTGTACGCTTAAGTCATAAATATTTAACATCAGTCACAAGTTCTTTTAACTAGAAATATCAACAATCTGGCAAACACTTGAATTTTATGAAGGCAGGAACTTTGAACCTGTTTTTCTTATAACTTTTAATGAACGGGTTAGAAGACTCTAGTTCTCACTCACTCATATTTTGATACATATTTTCTAGCTTCTGCAAAAACTGAAAAGTCCTTTTCTTTCAATCTGAGCCATACTGTTCTCTACTACTTTTCACATGAAAAGCCATGATTTTACTCTCTTCCTTATACCAAAGAATAGAAAACAAACTCTGTGGACAAATCTGCTTTCAATAATTTCAATATGCTCCCAATGCTCCAATAAGTGTTATACTGTATTGTAATTATGAATAAATTCATAACTGTATAACTGAGGTAAAGCGGGTGGCCTAGGAATCAGAAGGTCCCTAGTACGATCCCCGGCTCCTCCAGAGAGCATGTCAAAGTGTGCTTGAGCAAGACACTGAACCCCGCACTGCTCCTGATATGCAGGCTGGCGCCTTGCATGGCAGCCTCTGCCATCAGGGTGAATGTGAGGCATAATTGTAAAACAGACTAGAAAAGTGCCATATGCAGTCTATTTACCATTTACTGTGTGTAATAGAGAGGTAGTTTCTTCAGTAGAATGGGTTTTACTGGTAAATTAGAGCAGAATGAGTAAAAGGTATTGCCCTTTACAGGATGAAACTGGAGCAGAGCTTTTAAGCTGTGGGCAAAATTAAAATGTAGTCAATGTGTAGATGTACAGTTAGGTCCATGAGTGCTTGGAAAATGGCTCCATTTTCAATGGCTGAAGGTTCTCTCAGCGCGGACTGCATACCTTTAAAAGCATACTTCACATCAGTGTTGAGTCAACCTAGTGTCATTGTCCAATTACTTATGGACCTCACTGTAGATCAGTCACACTCTTGAATGAGTGTAAAACATGAATATATACAGGATAGAAATATCAGTGTATTCTATCTGGACCATTTGAAAGCACAATGTGCGCAGGATAGAAATATCTGCATAATCTATCTGCATCCGTTGTGGTTATTTTTGTTTTTCCTAGTGCGGCTGTTGGTAGGGAAGACTAGCAAATGAGGAATATATTGAGTGTTATTTACGATTAAGTTTATCTTTCTTGTTATTTAAATGTCCCACAGACAAGCTTCATTATGATACTGCGTATTGTGAGTACTTGTGAGCTCAGATTATTCTTTTTCTCGTCGTACATCACTTGAGTAATGACCTTTCCAACTCCCACCAGACATTCTCTCTCACAAGTTATTGGGTCATTTCTCAACTGCGAAGCTGGAATCATGTTGCAGGGCGATTGGTGCCACAACCCCTATTTATTTGAAAAGGAGGCATGCTTTGCCTCGGCAGTTAAAAGGGCCAATTAAAAAGGCCCATTCTGTTCTTGGCCCTGATTTTAATTTCACCAGCAGGCCACAGTTCAGGCTGAAGCCAGAACAGGCTGTCCACAGAGTCGTCATTAGTTTATTGTGATATAGCCAGGGTAAAAGCCTGAAAAAAAAACTGTGTCAAAGGCTTGGATAAGCGCACAGAGCAGCAAAGGAGACTCAAATTTTAATCAAGCGGAACTGCTGCGGATTCTTCCACTCCATAGGTCAGCAACGTGTCATTTCACAGCAAACAAGATACGGCATGTGAAATAAATTTTAATAAAAGAAGAGTCAAGGAATGAGGAAAAAGAAAAATGTGCGACCTGTTATAAATGATACAGTCTCACGCTGTAGCCCTATGATCTTGAATCAAGCTTAACTAATGCGCAATTAAGCTTCAGACTGGGAGAAAATCACCTTGTGAAAACATTTGTCAAATGAACTGTTTTCTGCTCGCTCTACTAATTAAGTCGGGACGCGAGCGGTGTTTGCATATGTATTTACATATCCATGAACAAAACAAATATCTGCATTGTATGTAAATGAATTACCCGGCCATTTCATATATCTCTATTACATGGAAGTGACAACCATTCCTTATCATTAAGCAATAATGGTTTAGTTTACAGCTCATGAGCTCCAGCATCAACACATTAAATACATTAATAGCTGTCTGCTCAGACTGCAACACTTCAAGATGGGTATAGAGATGGAGGTATGGCATGTTGTTAAATTGTGTCAATCAGATATGTCGTAAATAATTCAAATCTTCCTCTGTCAGCAATTGCTTTCAAGTCAAAACCTCCCATTTCAACTGGAAGACTAGCACAACACTGGCATTACCTCACATGAAACACTCAATGATTTGTGGCACTTGAAACTCAACCAAAACGGAGGGGAAAGTTACAGAATAATAATCATGAATGTGTGGCTGATGTCACTCCAGATTTACAAAGATAAGGAGGGTTGGATCAGAGTGTTGGAGTCTTCAAATTGAAGATTGATGTATGATTTCAATGTGGGACTTGGGGGTGATAAAGTCATGTGTCTATGAATGTAATCAGTTAGTCATGCTTGAACCTTGAGAAAATAGCTTGTGTATATGTACATATCAGTGGCGTAGCCAGCGGGTGTGCCAAGACACGTCCCTTTATGACAGCAATTAATCCTGGCTAGTTCTCAATCATTTTTCTTTATTGACACGTTTTCCAATTATCTTAATTGGCAACTGAAGACATGGTTTCTCTCCATATGCGACCTAACAATGACGAAATCATGGGCTAAATTCAGTACAACAAAATAATTTACTTATTAATAGGCCAATGCTTTGCGTTGATTGAACTGGTCCGTGTTCCAATGAAACGCGGACTTTCACTCTCGGTATTGTGTGGGTTGATTAAAAAAAAAAAAGTGGCACTCGGCAGTTCAATAGGCTATAAAAAGCATGCGGCTCCAGCTATCTGCCCGAGAGTCGACAGGTATGCAATTTTGAATAACTTTGATTTAAATACAGCAAATACGCGTCCAGATGAATTATTGTCGTCTTACCTAATCGGTGAGAACAAGCAGCAACTGTTAAGTGTGGAGAGATCTCGAAGTGAACCTTCTGTTATGAAAATGACTGAGAACAGGTCAGGACTAATAATTGTTTTAAACGGATGTTTTGTGCAACCCAATTCTCTGTTCTTGCTCCGCAACTGTGCTGAATTTTGCCCATGATTTAATCGCTGTTAGATCGCATATGGAGAGAAACCGTGTATTCAGTTGCAAATTATGATAATTGGAAAACGCGTCAATAAAGGAAAATAATTGAGAACTAGCCAGGACTAATTGCTGTCATAAAGATACATTGTCTTGGCACACTCGCTGGCTACGCCACTGGTACATATACAGCCATGCCCTAAATTATTCATATCCCTACCCATTTTTGAGTTTTTTCTAGATATTTTTTGACAAATCAAATTTATTCTTGCACAAATGACACAGTAAGTTGACATAAGGCTGTAAGAATTACAGTATACAATTTTTCGTGAAATACAATACTTTTTGATGTTTTATTTGACAGATTTACAAAAAATGCCATGTCCAGAATTATTCATGCCCTTTTCTCAGTAATTGATGGCAAAGCCTTTATTTACGATTACAGCTTCCAAACACTTCCTGTGGTTGATCACAAGGTTTCTACACATTTCCACAGGGATTTTGGCCCGCTCCTCTTTGGCAAACTTCTCCAGGTCCTTAAAGTTTAAGGGTTTCCTTGCCATGACCTTGGTCTTCAGTTCCCTCCACAGATTCTCGATAGGATTGAGGTCGGTGCTCTGGCTTGGCCACTCCAAAACGTTCACTTTGTTGTCCACTGACCATTTCTTGATGGATTTGGCCGTGTGTTTAGGATCATTATCCTGTTGGAAGATCCATTCCTGCCCAAGACCAAGTTTTTGGGTGGATTGCTTGATGTTTTCACTGAGGATCTGGATATACTGGTCCTGTTTCATGATGCCATTAACTTTAACAAAGTTTCCGGGCCCATTCGCTGAAAAGCAACCCCAGAGAATGATACTCCTGCCACCGTGTTTGACCGTTGGGACGGTGTTTTTCAGGTTAAACGCTTCACTTTTCTTACGCCAAACAAAAGCCCCATCTCTGTGCCTAAACAGCTCCATCTTTGTTTCATCCGTCTATAACATTGACAGCCAGAAGCTTTTATCTTCATCCAGGTGAGCTTTTGCGAAGGCTAGACTAGTTCTTGTGTGTCTGGGTTGGAGAAGTGTAACTGGCGTAAGAAAGGTGAAGTGTTCAACTGAAAAACACTGTCCCAACGGTCAAACACGGTGGTGGGAGTATCATGCTCTGGGGTTGCTTTTCAGCGAATGGGCCCAGAAACCTTGTTAAAGTGAATGGCATTATGAAACAGGACCAGTATATCCAGATCCTCAGTGAAAACATCAAGCAATCCGCCCAAAAACTTGGTCTTGGGCAGGAATGGATCTTCCAACAGGATCATGATCCTAAACTCATGGCCAAATCCGTCAAGAAATGGTTAGTGGACAACAAAGTGAACGTTTTGGAGTGGCCAAGCCAGAGCTCCGACCTCAATCCTATCGAGAATCTGTGGAGGGACCTGAAGACCAAGGTCATGTCAAGGAAACCCTCAAAACTTAAGGACCTGGAGAAGTTTGCCAAAGAGGAGCGGGCCAAAATCCCCATGGAAACGTGTAGAAACCTTGTGATCAACCACAGGAAGCGCTTGGAGGCTGTAATCGTGAATAAAGGCTTTGCCATCAATTACTGAAAAAAGGGTATGAATAATTCTGGACATGGCATTTTTTGTAAATCTGTCAAATAAAATACCAAAAAGTATTGTATTTCTTTAAAAATTGTTTACTGTAATTCTTACAGCCTTATGTCAACTTACTGTCATTTGTGACAGAATAAATTTGATTTGTCAAAAAATATCTCGAAAAAAAACAAAAATTGGTAGGGGTATGAATAATTTTGGGCATGACTGTATGTGTGAAAGGTAGCATCCTCAGTACAGAAGTACTGCAGGGGAACAGCATTCGTCGCCAGTTTTAAATGAAACTACATGTCAAAAGATTTAAAATAAAATCACAAGCAGTCTAAAATAGAGTCAATACAAAAAAAAAAACCATTCTGTATGAATGATTCAGGCAGTACAACAGCAAAGGAACTAGCTCTATGAGGAATACTCAAGTTCATAAGGTAGATGTGGCCGTGCCATGTTTTTCAGTGACTAAATGAGAAGCATAGTGTGCACTGCTGGTGTCCGGCCAGACATACTGAAACCTTTTGACCACTTAATGAATAGGTTAGATGTGACTGGGTTACTACTTTTGAATAATTCCTGTCCTTCTCCCTGAGCTGTCATAGACACTGATTTCTATGATGCATCAGAGACAGACCAGACTCGAGTGGGCCATTGGGGACAACAGGGGGCACCTTTGGACCAAGGATGTTCTGGACCAGCAGACGGTCAATGACTATAAACTCCAAACTGGGAACTGGCAATCTGTGTGCCAGGGTACAGTTAAATGGCAGAGCACTGTTCCTTTGTAGGAAATCACTTGTTAATTGATATGCACTTTTGCCAATGTAAAACTGCCCACATAGACCACTGGGGATAGAAATTGCTCTATATATCTGTTTAAGTGGGGCCAGTTCAGTTAGGCTTCCTAAATGTGCCTCAGTTAATAGAGAGGAATATTTAGCATTCAAAGGCTGTATGAGTTCCCCACAGCTCTGGTGTCTCTTCTCCATTTTTCTAGGGCAAAAGCAGCTTGCCTTTGCTGGGAAATTCTCCAGAGGTCACTCATTAATGGACGGATGCATATATAAATCATACCGTGATTATGAAGGCTGAAAAAACTAACTTTATTTTTAAGAGCGAGTGAACTGGTTTTCTCTGGCTTGAACAGTGGTATTATTAATTTCCATGGTGACGCATGCATGCAGCACTATTCTCCAAAATGTGGAACAGATTGTTGCAATGGCGTTATGACAAGAACAAGAACCATACTCATGAGACCCTTGGCTCTACCTCCGAAGCGACAGAGGTGAGCTGAAGAACACAATATTATCAAATAATTGTGATAGTGTAGTAATATGTGGGAGAGTGACGACAGAATTTTGTAGATCAGCAACCCACAATAACTTTTTAATCTCTTCTGAATTCAATACTGACTCCAGCTCATGCTGGAGTTCTCATGGTTATTTCTCATCAAAAAATATCTACTCAAAAATATGTATTGGCAGCAGAGAAAAGGTAAATTATCAAAGCATTCAGTGGAGAGGAGAGCTGGACTGTCCATGGAAGGCTCTGACTGTTCCTCCAAATTTTGTATATTTTCACCTACCTGATATTGTCATACCGCTACTCCTTCCTAGCCCATTACCAAGGCATTGTTGCAATGAAATTATGGAAGAAATTAAAAAAAACGTCTGCTTCCCTTTTAGAACACAGCCCTTTTATGAGCTCCATGATACCTAGCAAATTCATCAGATCGGAGGCTGCGAACACTAACGTTGAGTTTGTGCGCAGGGCAATAACAATGGCCTTGGTGACTGAGAGATAAGATTTAGCTGGCCAGTCATTTGCAGTCTAGAGTCGCACTAATGATTCGAATAGGATGCCAGGTACTCAACACCTTTCATTGGAGTCCTGCCCCCTCTGACCTTGACTCGTGAACACTCCCATTGCCTACTCCGCCTTAGAGAGGAATTAAAATAACACTAATAGCATTCTCCCCACTCAATTGCCGTGCTCTTTCATGAATAGTCATCACAGCTCCGGCAAGAGAGGTTGCTGGGAAAGAAGAGGCTGACCCTTATTGGCACAACCGTTGGAGTTAGGTTTTAAACAGTGGCACACGGTCCTAGACATTTTTCAAACTGCATAACTGTCTTTAGGCAGCACTAGAGAAACTGTGCTGTGGGTCTTGTCCTGCATAAGATGGGTAAGCCGTTGAGATGACAGGGCCTTCTCCCAGTCCGCTCTCAGATTCGTGAATACACTCCTAAACGTGGGTCTTGACCGTTGTTTATAAGAGCTCACAAACCCCAGTACGAGCCACTTTGCCTGACAGGATTGATAACTCAACATCTCTTTCCAGGCTTAAGTAGGATGAGGGAATATGGGAAAGGCTGGACAAACTCTTAATTTGACCCACCAAAGCCTGAGATCACAAATATACAATCAAAATTTTCCTTGACTATACATTTTATTGCTGATTTGACAGATACTCCGGGTATTTGAAATCATTTGAGCTCTAGAACACTGACCACTGAAAATGAACTCCAAAAGGCTCCTATTCAAAAGGATTAAGGAGTTCTGGCCACATCAACCATAGCACCGTTACAGTTCATTTATCAGTTTAATAGACAAGGTAACAGTGCATTTATTATTTTATTTGCTGAGATCAATGCACATTTCTGTAAATATGCCAGATTTAGCCAGGGAGGCCAATTTTCATCTGTTAACCACTGGTTATACTGGAAGCTATTGCTTCTAGAGGATGCTGGAGGTTCTGGGGGAAACACATGCCAACATTTGTGGAAGAATCTCAAGCCTAAAATCAAACCCAAAACCTGTATGCATTATCTCCCAATAACAGCACGGCCATGAACTAGTCAGTCTTGACATTTAGGCTCTATTTTCATGCGTTCACAAATGGAAATGCAAGCGCATTAACTTGAGGCTCGATTTCATCCATCTCAAATGGCATATTTATCGCCTTCGCCCAGTTTGGGAGTTTCTTGCTCTGAAATAAATGTATTCGCATCACAATGGGTTGAGCAACACATTAGGGGGTGCTCATCAATGCATAAAGCTGGCTCTATGCAAGTTTTGTCACAGACCTCATTTGCATTTTGACTCACCCAGAACACCTTTTAGCGCAAAAGCAGTCACTCTGTACTGGTTTCATGGGATTGAATCCCAGCCAGCAGAGCTAATTTGCAAATAAATGCATATTGTTCATATCATTTTCATTCCCTTTTTAAGTTTCACTATTGTAATGTGCCCGATAAATAATGCCAACAAATGGTGGTGGTGTCTTATGGGAATGGGAGGGTGAATGCAGTATTTCTGAATTTTTTTTATGTGTGGAGAAATGCTGATAATTAACTTCAGTCTTGGCCTTCTTTCAATACCATGAGAGCCGTTTTGTATACGCTTTAAGATATCTTTTCACACAAAATGCATGACCTAGTGAATCAACCTCTGTCCCTCCTTACCCCTTCATGCTCTGCATGGGAGGAGGGGGGGCACTAGCAGGTATTGTATGTCCTCTACTAGCATGAGAGGCTCACGTTGGGATGCCTCCCTCTAGTGGATCTGGTCTCCTGTCTGCTTATGGCTAGTTTTTTTTTCTTTCCTCATCATCTCACATCATTGAGGCGCTTACAACTTTGCAGTGCAGTTCACAGAGGGCTGAAGGAGGTAGCGAGGAGCTTGTTCTCCTCTAAACAAAATGGTCAGTTTGCCATGGCATTAATGCACTGGTTTTAAAGGGAATGGCAGTGGCTCATTTGATAGGCCTTTATGGAACCAAACCTCCCCCCCCCCACATCCACAGGAATTTGTCTTAGACCACCCCTTTTGACAACAGCAACACAGTTGTGCTATTGCCTGCAGTCACAAAATTAAAGGGATAGGGTTGCTTGAGTCCAGTTTTGATCTGTGATACCATTTCCTCTTACGGTATGTTAGGTCATCAAATTAGGACCCTTTGTATCAACATGCCATATTTGAATTCCAGGTTAAATTTAACAGTTAATTTGTGAATTAAAAATTTCAAACATCTGGAGCCCATTTTATAACTAAGTCTGCACACTTGTGAGGGTGTCAAACACGTGAGTTAATTAAAAAATGTGTTAAACCATAGCATAACTAATGACGCGGACATTAACCAAAGAACTTTCATGTAATTGAAGCGTTAAGTGCCCTTCTTTAAGTTGGGCAAAAAAGGTGTGTGCCAAATGTTGGGTAATGGCGCTTTTCCACTGCGTGGTACCGGCTCTACTCTACTCGCCTTGGTACTGGGTACTTTTTGGGGGTTGCTTTTCCATTAGAGGATCGTACCGCCTCCGTGGTACCTGCTCGTCATTGCGACACAGCATGTTACTGCCGCGACGGCATCCTCAGTTATATCAAGTTTACTTTTATTCCGTCGATTTTGTTAAATATTGATGCGTTTGAATCAGGTGACGCATACTACCGTCACCAGGTTATGGCACTAAAGTCCGCGAGTGTTTAATTGTAATTTCTGTTTAACATTGTCCTGATGTATAGGATAGCAGCTGGTGTTGTGTCCGATTTGGTTGCGCATAATGTACCACCACTAAAAATGCAAAGCAATGATATCTGTAAAAGGCATAGAGTATTCATAGAAAAAGGCAATATATTCTTAAGGTATTTGCATACCATCAGTATTCCATAATGTAACTACAACCCCTGGCAAAAAATATAAAATCACCACACAACGAGGATGTTAATTTACCTTTTTTCCTTCATAACAAAGAAGCGAACAACACATATGACAAAACAATTATTGTTTATTAGCTTGACATTCAGGCTTCATGAAACATTTCACTTTGAAATTGAAGGCAAAACACGTAGCAAATCGCAGGAGATGGCACAGTATTAGAATTTATCGCTTTATGTTGCATCATCTCATCTGTGATACCTTTCCTGAGAACAAAATGCTTCATCAGCACCCATAAAGTTATTTTCCACGCAATTTTCGTAAAATAGGGGCAGCATAATAACTTTATCATGGGGAATTAGGGGAAAAGAATTGGACACAACACCGTTGCTTCTAATTTCGCCACGAACAGGGTCACAGACAAAGAAATGCATTTCATAAATGCAGCAGCTTCGGTGAACAAACGCAACTTTGAAAGGTAAGGCAACACACAGTATATTTATCAAGCTGCCTAAAACAACACACGTTTCAAAAACACAATCTGAAGACCGGTTTCAATGATGGCAAGTGAAGCCAGTTTTCTAGCGATAATGCGGAAGCGAGTTGTCTTTCGCAGAGACGATTCTCTCTGACCAATCAGTGGGCTGCTTTGTTGTCACGTCACACTTCAGTACCAGTTAGCCGAGCGGGTACTTTTTTTGGAACCACAAGAAAGCAGGTACCAGGAAAGGTACTTTTTCCTAATGGAAAAGCAAAAAAGGCGAGTAGAGTAGAGCCGGTACCGCCTAGTGAAAAAGCGCCATAAGTGATTCATCCTAAATTAACGATAGTTTGAGAGTAATATCGTTAACACATTATTTATATTGATCACATGAACAAATATGGTGGCTAGGACAGTGCCGTACAAGCATAATACAATTCAAAATACACATATTCTGGTTAATGAAGAAAAATCGGAAGGGCATCGTGGAGGTGGCCTTAATGAAAGAGATCCAAAAGTGTATCGGCCCCACATAAATACCTTTGAGCTATACACCCCACGGAATTTCATTTCACAATATCGGTTTTACAGCATCAGCTGCAAAGCTGTTTTCATGTTATCTATTACTTGCTTCTTAAGAACAACCACTTGCTTTTCTAGGTTTGTCTGGCTCTTCGCTATTATGCACCTGGGAGTTTGTATTCACTTATTGGTGATTCCCAAATGTTTCATGATCAACAGTGTGCAGGGCTGTTCAGCCATTCATGGAATTCTTCGCTGAAAACCACAAATTATATGTCCGTTGGCCACATGAAGACCAATATGCTGATTTGGCATATGAATTTTACATTCTGCATCGGATTCCAAGAACAATAGGATGCATCGCTAGGTGCCAGTCTCCAACCACTGATGAGCACTTGTTTGTAAACAGGAAAGGGTATCGTTCTCTGAATGCAATTGTAAGGATGAAAATCTCCCCTTTTTTACATTATTACTTCAATGATAATTTGTAATATGCAACAATATAAAGAGTGCATATAAATGGAAATAAAAACTTGATTTTGGGTCCCAGATGTTTCAAAACAAAATGCACTTTCAAGCGGTATTTCCCTCATAATTTGTGTATTCATTTATATGTATGGAATGTTGATAAGCATTTACTTTAAAATATGTTATTATTTATATTCTTCCACACGTTATGTTTTCATAAGTTTTGCCAAACCTTCGCGCACACTGTCATGCCCGGTTCCATTCGTTTCTCACTGTGTTTCCGGACAAGTGATCTGAACATAGGTTTGGAGAATAGCCATGCCCATGGTTACCATCTGCTTGGTGACTCCTGGTAAGCAATGTTGAAAACATAACACACATAACACAAAACACTTTATTATTATTATTAATAATAATAATAATAATACAACCCCAATTCCAAAAAGCTGTGATGCTGCATAAAATGTACTATAAATAAACATAGGCTGCAATGATTTGGAAATCTCATAAACCCACATTTTATTCACAATAGAACATAGACAATATATCAGATGTTGAAAGTGAGATATTTTACCACTACATGAAAAATATTAGCTCATTTTGAATCTGATGGGAGCAACACATCTCAAAAAAGTTGGGACAGGGACATGTTTACCATTGTGTACCATCCCCTCTTCTTTTAACAACAGTCTGTAAACATCTGGGAAGTGAGGAGACCAATTGCTGGAGTTTTGGGAGAGGAATGTTGTCCCACTCTTGTCTGATATAGGATTCTAGCTCTCAACAGTCCTGGGTCTTTGCCGGATTTTTAGTTTTATGATGCGCCAGATGTTTTCTATTGGTGAAAGGTCTGGACTGCGGGCAGGCCAGTTAAGCACTCTGCTACTGTGAAGCCGTGCTGTTGTGATGGATGCAGTATATGGTGTAGCATTATCTTGCTGAAATACGCAAGGCTTTCCCTGAAAGGGACGTCTGGATGGGAGCATATGTTGTTGTTAAACCCCGATATACTTTTCAGAATTGATAGTGCCTTTCCAGATGTGTAAGCAGCCCACGCCATAGGCACTGACGCAACCCCATACCATCAGAGATGCAGGCTTTTGAACTGTGCGCTGATAAAAAGCTGGATGGTCTCTCTCCTCTTTAGTCTGCACGATACGGCGTCTGTGGTTTCCTAAAAGAATTTCAAATTTTGATTCATCTGACCACAGAATAGTTTTCTATTTTGCCTCAGTCCATTTTAAATGAGGTTTGGCCCAGAGAAGACGGCAGCATTTCTGGATCATGTTCACAAATGGCTCCTTCTTTGTAGGATACAGCTTTAACTTGCATTTCTGGATTGCATGGCGAACTGTGTTCACAGACAATGATTTATGGAAGTGTTTCTTAGCCCATGCAGTGAATTCCAGTGCAGAATCATGCCTGTTTTTAATGCAGTGCCGCCTGAGGACCTGAAGATCATGAGCATCCAATATTGACCTTCGGCCTTGTCCTTTGTGCACAGAGATTCTTTGAATCTTTTGATGATATTATGTCCTGTAGATGGTGGGATATTCAAAGTCTTCTCAAATACATTGAAGAACATTTTTTTTGAAATTGACCACAATTTTTAGACACAGTTTTTCGCAGATTGGTGCACCTCTGCCCATGTTTACTTCTAATTGACTCTGCCTCTCTAAAATGCTCTTTTTATAGCCAGTCATGTTCCTGACCTGCCACCATTTAACCAAATTAGTTGCAAAATGCTCCTCCAGCTGTTTTTTATTAGTACCACTTTTCCAGCCTTTTGTTGCCACTGTCCCAATGTTTTTGAGATGTGGTGCTGCCAACGAATTCAAAATGAGCTAATATTTTTCATGAAATGATAAAATGTCTCACTCTCAACATCTGGTATGTTGTCTATGTTCTATTGCAAATAAAATGTGAGTTTATGAGATATGCAAATCATTGCATTCTGTTTTTATTTACATTTTACACAGCATCCCAACTTTTTTGGAATTGAAGACCTGTGTGCAAGAAGTACCCAAGTCACTAAATAACACTAATAAATAATGATTTTTGGGGTCAAAGTTTTCAAAACATGTTGCATTTTTATATATATATATATATATATATATATATATATACACACACTTAAATATATTACATAAATGCTCGCAGTTCAACTCTAGCAAAGTGAGATAGTGAAATAATGGATAGTTTTTATTCTTTTTTATTGACCTCTGTGCACCAAACTGTTGGCTCGCTAGGCTAGCGAACCAGCTAGCTAAGCAAGCGAACTAACATGAGTTCAGCTAAAATGGGCCATTAGGTAAAATGGACAAGATAAGGTTGGAGCGTAGTGTCACTTTAAATTTTCACAGCAAATCAAAATAGCTGACCTTGCAGTGTTGCTACAATTCGAGGTGGCATGTAAGAATAGTTTTGATTGGTTTGAGGTTGCTTAAGTGGGCAGGACCGAATATTATGTGCAGGATGTCAGAGAAACTTGGTGGTAAGTGAGCATGGCATATCAGATTTCACTCATTACTAATAAGGATGTTAAAGGAATTATAAGTAACCTTACCGACAAAGAAAAGTGTGTATGAACAGTTTTTTGTTCGGCCCTTTCTAATAAAAAAAAAGTTTTAATTGAAAAGAACCTTTGATTTTTATAAAGGGTCATTTTAGTAGCTGGTCCATTTTAGCTGAAGCTCCTCAGCTAAAATGGACTGCTCTTTTCAGGTAAAATGGACCACATAGACACACATTGGCTGCACTAAATAATTGAGTGCTCACCATGAGAATGCTCACTTTGAGCACTGAGCACATTTTAGAACCACTGTGCTCCATCTAAGCAGTGATCTATCTCAGAAAATGGCAATGAGAGCCTTAGCGGTTAGCAGCTAGCCATGAATCATACCGTTCTGCTTGTTATTTGTGCAAATATCAACTTCCCAGTTGTCAAAATGAACTACCAATAAACTCTTTATGCTAGCCAGCTAACAATAGTGTTCCCCAATTGTTGTTGCTTGTTTGCCATTTTGGCTGCTCACTTAATCAGCACCACTGTTATAGCCATGTTATGTCATTTGACAAGCATTGACCCCATGAACTATATTACAACTAAAAACTACATGAAACAACCAAAGGGAAAAGAGAACAAAAGAAAAAAGGCACGAGACAAGAATGACAAATGCCCCTGCACGGCTTGCCAGACAATGTATAGTGATGCAAAGGCCACAGAGGACTGGGTGTGCTGCTATCTGTGCAACTCCTGGTACCATGCAGGCTGCGGAGAAGGAAATGGGATCTGTAACGATGATGGTTACCTTTACAACGACTGCATTTGAAGGGACCTGACCAGATGAGATGTTTAGCCCACTGTTAAAATGAAATTTAAATTTTCCAACAATGTTCTGATTCTCAATTATTATTTTTTTATTCAACATTTGGCACATAAATTTAAATAAATTTCTATCTGAAACAAGTTCAACTTTTTATCGAATGAGTAGCTTTTGACAAAATGTCCAATTAATGTTTTTATTCAAAGTCTGGCACATGAATTTACCCTAAATTAATTTTTATATGAAATATGGTCAATGTGTTTTTGTATGAATTTTTGACAAAATGTTTGTCCTAATTAAAAGATTTAATCAGACATAACTCTCGTTCTCTATTTTATATTGGTCAGTTTTAACTGACAGCTGGTCCATTTTAACTGAACAACTGCTCCATTTTACCTTAACCGAGTGTTTTCGCTTAAGAAGGGGCCTACTACTCTAACTCTCAAAATTCCAAAACTATTTAAATATATCTATTTCTTTTGAACAAATAAATATTCAAGAGACATAAACCAATTTAGAAAAACAATATTAGATATCATGCATAGGTTTTTTTTTTCTGGTCTGATTAGGCATTTACCAAAAAAGTGGTCCATTTTAGCTGAACTCACCTAATGCGCTTTAATCGATGCATTTTCTTAACTGGTTATGAAACGGGCCCCAGAAGTGAAAGTTGAAAACTGAGTTTTTGATGTAACAATTAATATCTTTTGTGAGCATGCTAATTATGACTACTGGGCACAATGTGACAATGGCTATCTGAGTGGAATTATGGCGCTAGGGAACAAGTTACTGCAAGTATATCATTAGCAATGAAACAAAATAAACCTAATGCAACACATTTGCACATAGCACATAGAAATAGTAGTTTCTTTGGTCACCAAGCAAGATAAGTTAATGTTCGTGGAAGGAAATACTCTTTACATATGCAATTTTCTTTCAAAATGTGTTAAGTATCTTTTAATACACTTACTGTGTATGCGGTAACCTTGGTATACAGTAAGTGTGATATTCAACTCCTGAGAGGTATTACAGGTATTAGGAGCGGAATTATTTTTGGCATGCTGTTACACATTGCTTCCATAACAACATGGTAAAGAAAAATGCAGCTGGGAGTTATTGCATTCATTAGCAGTTAGTATTAAATGATTCTATGGCATCTTGATGCCATAATTTGTTTTATAAATCCTGTTATACTGTGCTTCAGAGACTGGCTCCTGTTTAAACGCATGCGGGAGATTCTGTGAGCTCTGAGGTAATGAGCCCCATCATTAATTAATGCCAATTGTTTGGAGGTATTTTGATTAATTTCCAATCTTACTGGTTATTCTCACTGTCATGTCCCCTCATAAATGGAAATTCAAATGCAGTGTGATTAGCTTAAGCTCTTTACCTAAACTGAACTGCTAAGATTAATTTGCTTGCAACAAATAACGCAGGCTGGAGACACTTTGGCACTTCTCAGTTTAGTTTGTTGGAATGTAATATAATTATGCATTTTTTTTATTTAGCCAATTCTTTGTATTTCTGATAAGACTATCACTTGTGTGCTGACAGCCTTGTGTTGCAACTAGAATAAATTACTGCCTGTAGGCTGATGACCCCAGACTTGACTAACATTATGAATCAGTAATTGCCCACCGGCCTATGTTTGAGCAATAAATCAAACACTTCATATATTCTGTCCTTTTCCTTTTAGACAGCATCTGAAGTCTCTTACATAAAGAGTTTGTAATTTCAGACACTTTATCATCTCAAGGAACTCTTATGATGGCTAAAACGTGACATGAATCCCATGGTATGTTTTCACTAGTACGTTGCTGCTCTTAGACCAGATATTTCCATGCAAGTCAAAGTGGGCCTTAGTCTTTTCCAGAGCAACAAAGCAAGGCCTCTTGAAATATTCCACCATGCAGAAAAATCAAGGAATTTTATTAAAAGAAAAAAATTATTTTTGCATAAAATCGAGCTAATATCAGTGTAATCTGATAAAATATTGAACATTTTTGGACATCGAACATTGAAGAGTCTTAAAAAAAAAAAAAAAAAAAAAACCATTTATTGCCTGTGTTGAGACTAATGTCTGAAGATGGGTTCAACCAAAAATTGGAATTTCACTTAAGTGTGGCCCATGTTAAAGGATAATTCAATTGATTTTGGGCCTGATTGTCCCGATCAGATAATCTTAACCTCTTTACCATGAACGCCCCAGGATTTTCAGGCAGATTTTCTGTGGCATGGCATCAGCAGAATAGAAGCCGGTCTCCTTTTAAAATGTATTTCCTCTCAACCTGCTCCGATTTACAATTGCTTGATTAACAATTTACTGAGTCAAGACCAACAAGAGCCTATAATGATTAGGAAATTAATTAACAAATGAGATTGTCAGTTGGCTACACTGACAATGTCAATCCAACACACGTGAAATTATGAGGATGGCAGTAATACCAATAATTTAAAACTCACTCTGAATTCTATCCCCTTTTAGCATTTTTTTTCCCAGCATTGCAATTTAACTTAGGCCATCATTAGAAATACATTAGAAAACTTGACCGACCCACAGAAATAGCTCCCAGCTAAAATTCTCTTTTCATTCATCTAAGTTTTTTTTTTTTTTTAAAAACCAGCCAATTAAATATGAGGTCTGTCGTGTGCTTACATACCACGATTGGCAGAGAGAGAAACATCTAGCGCAGCGTAAACATTCTAGAACCAATCAATGCTATGTTCTGCTAGCACACGCACAGATTACACTTCCTGTCCTTACAAGCGAAGCATGGCTGCCCCCAGTCACGATGATGGTGGCTGTGGGCAAAATTATCTAAAAAAAAAAAAAAAAAAAAAAAAACCAGAATGCTCTGTGCATCGATGTATAGTCTACAGCCACATGGTGTGACGTGCGTTCAGGAACCACACGCAAGAGAGGGAAATCCAAAAAACGTATGCCTTTAATGAGTTCCGGGTCAGTACCAAAATATACAAGAATTGCCAAGCCACAAAACGAAATCCAAAAACAGAGTCGACTCGACAGGCCGGGGTCAGAACCATTAAATCAGATGAGCAAAGGTACATAGACGGTAGGCAAAAAGTCATAGTCAATAAACAAAGCCAAGGGTCATACACAGGGCATCCAAACACAGAAATCGTGGTCATACAAAAATAGGTCAAAATCCAAAAAGACAAAACAATACAAGAAGGGCTATGGCAAGAATCAAAGTCCGACAAACCAGTAGAAGAAAAACAATACTCAATGGCATACACGGCGCTCTGCACAAAGAAATATTGATCAACGTTCCGACAAAGTCAGAACTGCAGTGAGGACTCTAAAATAGACGAGAGGGAAGTCACATGCTATGCAGGGAACAGGTGAGCTGGATCAGACTAATTACAATGGGAGAATCACATGAGGGAAACCCTAACCACGAAAACTGGCGAAAGCCAAGACACGGACGGGAATCACACAAACAGCCTATGACATTTAAACAGCTCCGGTCAAGGAGTTCTAAGTGCACAGATAATGAGTGCAGGAAAGTAATTAAGCACGTGCGAGAGATCTCGCAGAAACGCAGGGGGAGACAGGTAAAGCTGAGCAAGAGGCGGAGACTAGAACAGGGCGATTGCTGAGAGGGAATTAGTATTAATTAGTAGCGGTGCAAACTTTACAGATTTAACCAGAGTGCTCGTTAGTAAGTTAGTAATATATATACATGGATTAGTTGTGTTAGTAGACTATGATACAAAGTACAAATGTTAGTCTTGTTAGTAATCAGAACAGTAAGGCGAAGGAAGTAAACGAGAATTGAAGGAATATATTAAACACCAGAAATCATTTAAATCACCCGAAGCATGTGAGCACACAGACCGGGAAGACGGACTGAACCAACTAGATCACAAGACGGGAGACAACTGCAATGGAACTGAGAAATGGAATGAACTAAAAACCTGAGGATTACAATAACCAAAAAGAATAAATCAAAGACAAAATCATGAACACTGAACTTGAACATAAACATGAACATAAACATGACAAAAAACCATAACCATGACAGATGGTCATAGAAAGACATTTATTCCATAAATGGCAGCGTTGTATTATTTGGAAAATGGAAAAAAATAGTTTTAATGTTCCTTCTGGTTGGCAGTCTATTCAAGTCAATGGGAAGAATAATTCACTAGCTAGCATGCTAACGCTTCTTGCCATTAGCATCTACGACAGCAGTTACATGTGTAACTTATTACTTTACTGGCCAAAAGCGTTAGCATGCTAGCTAACGAATTATTCATCCCATTGACTTGAACAAACTGTCAACTAGAGGCTAACGCCAGCGATGGTAAACAGTTATCAGCAGAACTGGTAAAGTTACAGTACCTTTGCAAACATATTGGTCAGTGAAGGAATCTGACCAATGGTGACGTGAGAACGCTGTCTGACACGTTTCATACCAAACCTGTATCTCATGGGTTGTATCATTCTCCAGTACAGTTACCACTGAGCATGTGATGTGTTGCTTCCTGGCAAATTAAAGGCCAGGAAGCCATATCAGTTTGTGATATGACTGACAGTTCCTTGACTATTTGTGTTTGTAATGGGGAGACTGTGTTAAACTGGCAAGATGCCTGGAACGATGACTCAATTTCTAAGTGCCAAAAATGTAAATTGATCAGTTTTTGATGTGGAAGTCGCATATTTCTTGCTTTCAGTATTTCTGCGCACATGTATGTGATATTAAATGGCAGGTAGCCATAAGCATTCAGTGAAATTGACACATGTTGACATAATGTGACAGTGAAGCATCAACATACTGTCACTTTATCAGTTGTTACAAAAAAGTAAAATTTGTTATCCATGTCAGATGGGTACTGCATTTTAATGTTCTGTCCCTTAGAATAAGATATACTTTGTGTAAAGCAAATCACTATAAAAAAAAAAAAAAACAAGAAATTGTCACTAACGTGACTTTGTCCTTCGCCACATGTACACATGCTGGTGCTAAATATGAGCCAAACTGGTCAACTCAATCTGTCTTCCAAGCATACGCTCAAATAGGTCGATTATTACCCCGCCCCACCCGAAGGGTGAGGGAAGGGGTATTGTTTTCGGTTCGGTTTGTTTCTGTGTTTGTGTGTTTGTTTGTTAACACTCTAGCTGCAAAACTAATGGCCAGATTTACCCAAAATTCGGTATAGGGATTGCCACTGACCCAAAATAGATCCCTATTGAATTTCGTACAAGTAGGTGAAAGTATGTGCGAGGGGCGGGGTTTGTTGTGCCTGGCACCACTTGTTCTCATTTAGTCTGATTTATGACCCATAGGAGCGTTTCCTAATATCGTGCCCCTACTGGCAGCAGGAAGGTACTGTTAGAGTTACAGTTCCAGTTCCAGATAGAGTTTCAGTCATATTTACACTTAAAATAATGGTTTGGGTAAGGATTAGGGTTGGGGTTAGGGTAAGGGTTAGAATTAGGATTAGGGTTAGGATTAGGTTTAGGTCATGGATTTACTGACGGTGATGCTGACGATCGAAATAGTTATTGTAGTTATTTAAATGACCGCTAGAGGTCACTTAACTCCTAAACGTAACTTTAGGTTGTAATAAGCTGCTTGACAAACGACCTTTGCGGGCGTATTTTATTGGAGGACAGGCTCGATCAACTGGTTCTCGAGATATTGCATAATCAAGGTTTACAAAGGCAAAACAATGTAATTGCGCTGTGACTGCGAAAATGATCTCAAGGTCACCAAAATCGACAGGTATTGCGGGACCCCCCAAGTTCATGTTGTTGGTAAATATGAGCAAAATCAGTCTGCTGTTTCTTGAAATATCATGTTAACAAGGTTTACAAGGGTAAAATCTATGTAGTTGCACTGAGACCTTTAAAATGACCTCAAGGTCACCAAAATAGACTGGTTTCGAAGGATACCGCAAGTACTTGATTGTGCAAAATACAAGCAAAATCCTCAGTTCCCAAGTGCTTATAGAGTGTTGTTAAAAGGAGAGGACGCAACACAGTGGTAAACATGCCCCTTTTCCAACCTCTTTGAAATGTGTTGCAGGCATTAAATTCAAAATAAGTATATATTTTTCAAAAAACAATAACATTTCTCAGTTTTAACATCTGACATGTTGCCTTATACTATTTACAATTTAACATGAAGCTTAAATGATTTGCAAATTAATGCATTTTGTGTCTATTTACATTTTACACAGCGTCCCAACTTTGGGGTTGAAACTTATAAGCGAAAGTAAAGGTGGAAAAATGCATGCGGACACATTGATCTCCACAGTGCCTGGGATATGTAAGAACATGGAAAAGAAATAGCGCCACAGGTGCTATAGCTCACCTGGATTATCATATGCAATATCTGCACAATTAGCACACAGAGGCTAACTTAAAGAGGCCACCATGATGCCATTTTGCAATTCAGATCAAATTCAGATTTTGAAATTGGCCCAAGAGCAAAGGTCTATTTAAGGTCAAATGTCAAAATGCACCTAAATCCATAATATTTATGTTGAAGTCCAGGGAAAGCTAACTATATACCAATTTTGGCTGCAATATCTGCAAAGTTAGCTGCAAAATGGCCAAAATGGTATTTTCAAGATGGCCATTGCGGCCATGGTTGAAATCGGATCAGGGTAGGAATATGTGTGCCAAGATTCAGCGTCATTGGTCAGGTAGTTTCAGAGAAGAAGATCTTTACATTTGGGCATTGCGAAAGCCCAAGGGTCATATATAGGTCAAAATTGAAAATTTTGCAAAACCCGTCGGGTATTTTCAGAGTTTATTACTGGCTACCCTTAATCTAAATTTCAGCTCAATTGCTGCAAAAATTGCTGGCTAATGGCTTTATATGGTATTTTTTTTTTTTTTAAAGATTATTTTTTTGGGAATTTTTCCTTTATTTGACAGTTATACAGTGAACAGAGACAGGAAAGTTGGGGAGAAGAATGGGGAAAGACATGCAGCAAATGACCTGAGACAGATTCGAACCCAGGTCGCTGCGGGAAGGACACAGCCTTTATGGTGCGCGTGCTTAGACTGATGAGCCACCAGGGCGCCCCTATATGGTATTTTAAATGAGATTGGAACTGAACGTCTCGAACAAACTTGGTATCCTCATGGGTAGGAATATGCATCCAATGTAGTTAAAGCGAAGCCACGATATACAGTATAACTCATTCCCACAATTAAATTAAGCTGTGCCTGCAAGATACAAGTCGTTCTTTCAATTTAATTAACCTTCTAATCCGAACGAGTCATCGCCAACAGAAATGCACACGTCATGTTGTAAGTACCGTAATTTCCATAAGGTTTGCGCAATTGAAAAAATTCTAACTGTTCCTGAAAGCTGAGAAGTTGCGCTTCAGCCCACATACAGGTTACTACAGTAAACATGGCAGCACAATGCTCTCCCGGGATCTTTGAATTAGGCCTTAAAGTGTTAACACAATTTCATCAACTTGTGGCCACAAGATATAACTCATTCACTCAATTTAATGAACTTATTCCCACAACTTTGTTAACTCATATTGACGGAACTAGCTAGATCTCGTGGCCACGAGTTAACTAAATCGTAATTATTTTAGCCTCTCTATCTGGGGAAATGTCATTTGTCTCCGCATGGTCAGAAGTCAAGATGAGTAATACAATTTTGTGACAATTTTGTGACGGAATACAAAATATAATAATGGGCTTTCCATTCTGTGCTGACAGATCTTGTTACTCCTATTTCATTTACCATTGAAGGGGAAACAATTGGACAAAATAGATGGACAAAAATTCAGTGAAGTTAATTTAAGCATCAAGACCTTTCCATTAATTTTGAATCTTTTTGAAATGTTTAACAACTTCGAATGTTAAATTTTAATAAAGCATATTATCGCATAACTGGTACTTTTCCCATAGCCAAGCTCATGACATTTTTTTTATTACACCAGGTACATATCATTTTTCCAAAAATTTCATTGGACGAGAGCGTGGGAAAAAACTTCGCTGTGCGTTATGTCACACTGTTAATATTTAGCCAAACTAACTACCAAGTGTAAAGTCTGTTAAATTGGCATGGCTCAGCTCAGCAGCAAGTTAGCTTAGTGCCATTCGCATAACTAAGTTAACATTACTTGGCTAGCTAGTGTGTACCCAGTTCTTTTTCATACTCATGTTTGAAAGTAGTTTGTTAGCTAGCGAACTAACACTAGCTAGCGACTCAGTTGATTGAATTTTCAAACCACTGCTCTTTCAAACGCGAATGTCTGACTCAGTGACTAAGTTAGCAGAGTGAAGGAGTTAGCTCAATGCTAATAAATAATGGGTGCTAACGGAAGTTACATTTGTTTTCTATTAAATTTTGAAATTCAGTTATGTGAAAAACATAATCTTATACTCTTGGTTGTGTCATAAGAAAGTTATGAAACTCCCTGAGTAAATTTTGGGTTTGTTGCTTCAGCGAGAACGAGACTAGTAATTTTCATTTATTTAGAGCCTTCAGCGAGGTATAAATGAGAATTACTACTCAAGTTTCATAAATTTGATATCTCAAGCTCGCATATTTGAGATCCTAATTATTCCATGAATGTCAGCATCGTATAATTTGGAAAATGAAAAAAAAGCTGTAGTCTCTAGTTGGTGGTTTATTCAAGTCAATGGGATTAAATTTAAAAATTAAAATTTCTATGACAAGTTACATGTATAACTCACTACTTCAATTGCAAAAAAGCATTAGCCTGCTAGCTAGCAAATTATTAATCCCATTGACTTGAATCAACTGCCAATTCAAAGCTCACGCTTTTTTTTTTCCATTTTCCAAATAATATGATGCTGACATTTATGGCATAAATAGGTTCTCAAATTTGTGAGTCCAAGATACTAAATTTATGAAACGAGAGTAGTAGTTTTCATTTATTCTGAGCCTTTATTTACCCACCGGGAACTGTTTTTTTTTTTTTTTTCCTTTTTTTGCATTTTCCTTGTGGTGTGATCACTCTTAATATTACAGAAAATCATCATAAGTGTACTTTTTATGGAGATTTTTCCTGAAAAAGAAGGAATGGGTACCGAAGCTACGCCGATAACAGGTTTCTAAATCCATCAAACTTCCCTTCATTAGTGCATAGTGACCTTCAGACAACTGGGGGTCAATTTAGACCATGTTTAGTACATTTCAGTAAAATAATGTAATAAGGAAATTTTATATGACAGACAAAATTGTACTGACAGTAATAAGTTTCACTGTTGTCAGACTGTTTAAAATGTAAATGTAAAATATAAATATGTAAGATATTTTTATGGCATCGGCTATTTTTACGCCAGTCGTAATCTTACTCCGATGTGCTATTCTTATAAACTTTTGTATGTGCATGCTAATGTAGGAAATCAGGACTTCAACCACTGCGTTAGCTATGATATATCAGCTGACATTAGTTTGCGGGACAATTATAACATTACTTGTGATATTTGCAAGCTAGTTGCTTGTTAACTTAGATAGCTAGTTCGGTAAATAGGAGAGTGCAATTTTCAGTTCAACGTTTGCTCGCTAATATTTGGGGAGCAGTCAGGTCGTCAGCCTGTACAATCAATAGTAGTGATTTGTGTCATGTAGAAGAGCAGCTGGATTCAAAACTGTGCACATTCTCTGCATGCCCTGTATCCTATAGTTTGCCATACCGGTTGCTGACCTCAGACCAGTCTCCTCCACCTCACTTAGTCTGTCCTCATGTGTACCTATTCACTCTCACCTGACTTTTGACTGTCCCCTGACAATTCTTTCTGTTGATTCCCTGGATGCTTGCATTCTTTTGTTTACTAGACACCTTACGGCTCTTCTTCCGTCTTAATTTGGGCAAATTACTGGCAATCTTCCGCCATTAAAGACCCCTGGAAAAGGTCATCTGTGATCTGCATGTGGTTGCTCTGTCCTGAAATGTAATGGAAGAGTTGAGCCACCCTTGGAACCAGCGGATCTCCGTCACCCCTCCAATCCCATCCAGTTTTAAGTGATCCGCCTGGGGCTACAGAAGGCAGAGCTTCACCACCTCCATCATTCCACCAGGGCCATTTCCAATGAACTTGCTTTCATCACTGAAATTTCCCAGCTCTGCCGCTGCTGCTCAGGCTGCCAGTTTGCTCCTCCTGCAAGCTCAAGCCCAGTCTACCAAACCATGCGAGCCAAGCCTCACATTGTTAGAAGAGTACGATGGCAAATTATTTACCTGACATAGTTTCCTATAGCAGTGTTCAATGATCCTTGACCTCCAAGCATCCTCTTTTCTGACTGAGCATTTGATAGTTGCATTTTCCATCACCCCCCGACTGAGCATGCGAGCAATGGGGCTGCTGCAACCTGGATGGAAATTTTCTCAACTCAGCTTTTGCCAGATGACTGGGAATGTGCTTGTCTGCTCGTGCCCATTCAGCTACAATCCCTTATTGAGATAGCACTTCCCAACAATACGGAGGCCACCTGTCCATTCTGTGATGTTAACCTCTGAAAGCCACCAAGAGATGATTGTTTTATACCTCTTGGAATCCCCACAGGCCACTGTGGTGCTGGGTAGACTATGGCTAGAACGACACAACCTCTACTTGCACCAGTGGTGCCATCACTGAATGGAGCCCATCCTGCTACAAGACCTGCATGCACCTTGCCCTCTGCCCAGTTGCACACCTTCCTCTCACCCACAAGGAGTTGCCTGACCTGAAGGGGGCTCCTACCATCTACCATGATCTCATTCTGCTAGTCCCGTGCTATGTCCCTCCCACTATACCACCTATACCTATACAACTGTGCCATCTATCTCCTTCAGGGAACATTGCCACCTAAGAGCAGACTGTGCTCACTCTCGGCTCAAGAATCCAGAGCTATGAATGAATACATCCCCGACACCCTAGCTTCTCAGATCATACATCTTTCATGTTCACTGTCAGTGCCAGCCTTTTCTTTATGTCAAAAAAGGAGGGTTCACCACAGCCTTGTACCAACTACAGAAGTCTTCACGCTACCATTGTCCAGAGCCCGCATCCCTGGACGGAGGGTGTGGCTGGTGACCAGAGACATTCCTCTGAGGCTGGAATACACGAAGCTCACCCCTCAGTTCAACGAGCCCTTTTCCATTTCCCAGGTCGATTGCCTTCAAGGGGTTGGCTGGTCATTTCCCCTCCCCTTTGGTGCATCCATCCTGTCTTTCATGCCCTGAGTGTATTTTCATTGTTTTTCCCCGCAGTCCAGCCGCACTTTTGGTCCCATTTTGTCATGTAGGCACTGACAGTTTTATCAAAAATGAGTCAAATGTCTTTCACTTTTTCACTGATTTGAAGGGTGTCAATACCAGTGCGATGGCTTTTTCAGTTTTTATAGTTTTTTTAACAGTCATTGTTTCGTTTGCTGCTCTGTACTGAACACGAGCATCTATAAACCATAGCCGTTTCACAAGATATTCTTAATGATTTCATTTCATGGGTGTCAAAAATGCTGACCAGAGCTGCATTTGGGATATATTCCCAAAGTCAGCGGTCCTCGCGAGTGGCACTCCTTCCAGTCCCTCCTGCTTTTGAGTTTGAGAGTGTCCATCTGCTGAGCATTGAGAGTGTGCATCTGCTCTGCATGCCCTGCAACCAATGGCTTGCCATTTTGGTCACTGACCTCAGGCCAGTCTCCCTCCATCTTGCCTAGCCTGACCTTCTCTATTCCTGTTTGCACCTGACTGAGTTCGGAAATTCCCCTGAAAATCTGCTTTGTTGCTTCCCTGGATTCCAGTGTTCTTCTGTTAACTAGAAGCCTTATATTCTTCTTCCCTCGTCATTCGTGGAAATTACCCTCAATCTTCTGCTTGTAAAGACGCCCTAACCCCTTGATTCCACCGGGAGCGTCTTGGCCGCGTTACTGCCGCGACGCAGTTGCCGGAGTTGACTGCGGCTATTCTAGACAATGGTTGTGATTCCACCAGCCGCGCCACGGCACGTCTCGGCAAGCGTCCCAGAAGCGGCTCTCCGCGCTGCTCCGCCGAAAATACACACCGAGTCTATTTCTGCCACTGGCGGGCTGCAGTTGTGCTGATCTGAATATGGCAGGGATAAGTTTCCCATAGTTTGACCATATACATTTATTGGACCCAGCTACGTTAGTATTTGTGCTAATGGGAATCACACACCAGATCGTGCCAGGCAGGAAGTAACTATTAAGGGGAATATGCTTTTAACTAAAAGAAACCAGCCACAAATCTTTGATATAAAATTTGTTTATGCCGTAGTTAAGTTATGCCATACTTTTCAAAGTTGTGATTTTATTTTGACTAAAACACGGGCACAGTTTTTTTTTTTTTTTAATCTATGGCGGTCACGGCTAGACTGTAGTAGGCTACAGCACAACAAAGATGGAAATGACATTAAATGCAATTAAAGCAGAAAAAAAAACAGATGGCATTTAAGTTCGTTGCACAAATATCCTGGTAAAAATGACGAAATATGCGAAATCTGAGCAAGTCGATTGTATCAGCTGGCAGGACGCTGCACTGACGTTCCGCGCTCAGTGGAACATGAAGTCGCCTGCAAGACTGAGCAAAACAACGTCGCTCACGTCACGCTGCAAATACGCGTCCGGTGGAATCCAGGGGTGAAGTGGCACATGTGCGATCTGCGTGTGGTTCCTCTCTCCTGATTCATTACAGCTGAGGTCACAGCATCAACTCCTTTTATAATAAATATAAATATTAGAGATAATTATTATCTCTTTCTGTATAGTAAGATGTGACTCTTTCTTTTGGTTGTGCATCCGAGATTGTGACATAGGCCATTTGCGTTATTAGACATATACAACTCTTAGAAGTAAAGTGAGGGAATTGCATTACGAATTGCTCCCTTTAATCTCAGTTGAATACCTTATAATTGTAAACACTGTAAAACATTTTTTTTAATCAAAATTGTGAAATATGCTCTAGGTCTCTCAGGTGTAAGTGATAAATCACTCCACTCCAGATGCATTCTGCATTTTTCAACAACATAACTTTAGCCCTAGTGTCTTCCTTTGATTTTACTGCCGTAAAATGCACATCTGACTTTGTAATCATATATGGATTTTTTGTTCAAGTTCGCCTTGTAAAAAAATAGATGCACCGTTAACAATCCAAACTTAACAAGGCGTAAATATGCAATATCAGACAAAGAGAAGTAGGTTGCTCCTGGTTTTATAATATTTTAAAATATATTAACACTAGAACAGCCGTGAGATCATTTTGACCTCTCTCGCCTTTTAAAGTGCACACAACTCTGTTTGAATAATGACCCTATGTCACCCAGTCAGTGACTTTTCCTAAAATGGTGTTATTCATCAACTTATGAGTGATGGGGATTCTGGAATAAAACAGATGGAAAAATTCACTGATTCTACCTAGAATCGCCAAGAGGTCATTTTGACCTCAATTACTCCTAATGCAAAACACTGTAAATGGACTATATAGCCCAGCTGTATAGCTAGGCTATATAGTCAGCCTGGCTAGGCTGACTATATAGCTTGTCAGACAGACAGCTCAAAGCACTTGACAGTAGCTTAATGCCTCACATATGCCCATTTATACAACGCATTCATGCACTTACATCTATGCAAGGCAGTCAACTGCATCTTGGTAGCCTAGCAATGCATTTTGTCACTTCTTGAATAGTGTGCAGGTGCGTATATAAACCAGTTGCTGTCATGACGTCAGAATCAGTTTGTTGTCCCATTTTCCAGATAGAAATTGTGATTGTTACAGGGCTTTTCTCTTAGTCATTTTGTTTGTTTAGTTAGTTGGGCAGGCTACCAGAGAAGGAAATGGATCTGAGGAAACGGATGAATGTAAGTCAGGCTTTGGCAAAGCATCAGGACATGAGCGTGAGCCGGATGGAGAAGAAATATTAGGGCTCAATGACGTGTCTCAGTGAACCTGAATGTCATCATGAGCCACCCCGTAAAAGGATCACCCCTGCTGGGCAAACCAAGCCTCTGATGCCAGGGAGGTCACCTAAACTTGATATTTATTCACTTCATAATGCTCAGGTTTCACAGCATAATTTCAAGTCCAAAGGTTATGAAACATTTCAAAATAGCCATAATAGCCAACAAAGCCAAGCTCTAAAGCTCTAACTTTGATACTATTCCATCAATATAAACAGAGAAAGCAATGAATTTACATTGTTATATTATTAAAATAAAATAAAGCCTAATGTGGCAAAATAAAAAACTAAGTTTTTTTTTTTCATTTATTTTTACATGCTATTTTAAAATAATTAACAACTGTTCCAGTAACAGACTTCTGAGTTGCAATCATAAAGCCCGAAGCGGTGGGAGGTCAAAATGACCTCGTGGCCGTTCTAGGAGGTAATGCATTGTCGGCCGTTCTAGTGTTAATACATAGTTTCGTCAAATACTCAATTATGATTGGTCAATTTCGGCATTCTTTTTTCTGTTGTTTCTGAGTAGCAGACCACTGCTATAAATATCACCATTGCTATGATGCGTTAACTACAAAGACCTGGCAAGAAGGCAACACGGGGATGACTGAGGACAGAAATGTCCACATTAGTATTCTCGCAGAGGACCCATTCACCTTGTCTCACTTCACCATCAACATGAATCATATTGCTAAGTAGGCTAATTTTAAGTTCGCTACAGAGCTTACATCACTATAAACACAATTCCAACCATAGAATGAAAGGGATTATTTTCTAATGAAATTAAATAATTTTTAAATTGATGCAGTGATTTTTTAAATCTATGTTTGGTGTCAATCTATTGAGTTCATTAGATTGTAGTATCTGCTTCAAATCAGGGTCCTGCATCATCTTGCTCGGGTTTCTTCTGTAATAATGAGCTGTTCATTATCCTTTCCTTCATCAGCAAATAATCAATCAATTGTCAATTTCCACCAGAATTTAATGCAAACTGTTACGGACTTCCCCAGGGACACAGTTTTTGTGCCAATTGAATTACCTTTATTTTGAACCATCAGGATACAATAAAATCAACCTTCTAACTCCCACTCAAAAAGAAAAAAAAAAATCAAATAAGGAATAACGGTACAGTGTGTGAATATTCTGGCTGACTGACGGCAGAAAGCCCTCAGTCACTGGGTTCTGCTATGACAGTACTGTTTGTGAGACCTTACACTGCAGATGGGTAAACTGCAGTATACTGTACTGCATTGGCACTGTTAATCATAAATTAACATTCAGTGCAGAGTGCTATCTTTACGCTAGCATGTTAGCTGAAAAGGGCTTATTATTATACAGTAACAATCAAAAAATAAGCAAGATATGACATTTGCTAACAAAGCTTCATTTTAAAAAGTTTTAACAACCTCACAGACTGTAGCCTATAAAGTTCTTCCATTTTCTGAAGAAATTGTTCCGAAGAATTTTTCAAACCTACATAGAATATTTAAATATGACACGCTGAGTCACCGCGGTAAAATAGATTTATGTGTTGTGAATTAGCTTCATATGAAGTCTGCTTGAGAGTTAATCACAAACTAGATGACTGCAAGCATTAACAAATGTATTCAGCCATATGCAGAATATGCACCCATACAATATTTGAATAATTAATCATCATTAATTTGGCCTGGTCTTTGCACAGAAAAAATCGTGCATGGGCAAATATCAGTCTTTGGCAGAGAGGGATTTTCTAAAGAGGAACCTCTTTAATAATACCCTTAACCTGACAGGGATTGACAGCTAATAGTCTAGGAGAGTATCTCATGGTATGAGGTGTGGTGGTGTTTGGGTGCTGGAGGGGATAACTGGTTTGCTGGCTTTCTTTAGCATGCATGAGGTTTCTGTAAAGGTGACAGCTCCATAAACTTTGTTGGACTAGCCTGTTCTTGTTAGGCCACCTGGCTGGCACAGTGCCCACCTTTGTTAGTTTGTTTTTGTTAGATATTTAGCAGAGGGGGCAAAAGTGAAAAGACAGCACGCACAGGCAAAGAGCACAGATGGCCTACAGGCAAAAGGGTAAGAAAGCGACCACTATGCCAGGGAACAGCCAGACTTACTCGCAAAACTACAACAGCTTTATCAAAAATAATACCTGCTGGGTTAAGGTGAATTCAGCTGCACAACAACACTGAGGAGCCACCCCCTATGGTATGTGGTTAAGCCCCACTACTGAGTACAACAATCATCAGTCCATTTTTTTCACCTTCAGGAAAGAGGGTGGATATACACTTTTTATCTGTGCTTCTTATTTAATCCTAACAGCCACATCAATTCTTTCTGGTCCAGATAGTTCCCCACACCCTTTTTAAGTCTGTGTCCCACCCTCCTGCTGCAACAAAAAAAAAAAAAAAAAAAAAATGGGTGGGGGGAGGGAGGGGGTGACCGCTCTGCTGCATTTTATGTCCCACAGCTTGTTCCAAAATAAATATAACAGCAAGTGCACAAATGGAGTGTGTAAGTGACCTTAGCTCATGGGACTCCTAAGATATAGTATACAAATAAAACTCTTGAAACGGTAAGTGCTCTGTGAATGAACAAATGCTGAGAGGGCCTCTGCTTTGAGGTGTTTAACCCGAGTGGAGGTTCAGCCGAAGCTCTGGTTTTTGTGGTTAAGGCACTTAACAGTGTTATGACTCAAAAACCTCAGGCCCTAAATATGTTCACGTTATCTGCACTATACTGATGGGGCTCGTAAATCAACGGTATTGACTCGAGCAATATGGGGCTTTTGAATGCATTCCTGTGCATGATTTGAATGTGATTATTTCCTCAAATTTGTCACCAGGTTCACCAAGAGAAACACATGTAATGACTTGATCACCAACAAACAACCTGTGGAAAGACATAAATGCCATGTCAAAACATTGTATGTCATGCATTTGCATGCTCTCTTTCACAAACAAACACACACCATTCTCTTTAGATAAAGTCTCAAATATCATCAATATTCCAATTTAAAATACTGAAATTGCCTGAAAAGGACACTTTGGTGATTTTCAACCTTATCTCCTACTATCCAAATTGGGAAATAGTGGGAAAAACGTACGCATTTTTCCAGTTTTCTATATATTGCTGGAAGTCAGCAGCAAATTTGTTCTGCTTCCCCCTGCAGCGCTGTCATTTCACATGTACAGTGACTTAACTGGAGGTCCAGAAGAACTACAAACTGTTTAAACTTGGACTTCTCATCTCCACAACTAAGTAGTCTGCACGTGTCCCCTGAGATGCCGCTCAAAAAAAAAAAATCATATTTTTTTAAATTACAAACTAGGTACATATACACCAGTGGAAGTGGCACCACAAAATATAATATGAGTGCAGAGGATGTCATGGAGGAGGATACATTGCCAAGAAAGAATACAAGATCATGTTCCTTCTATAAGTTTACCTTTTCATCTGGTAGTTAAAGTTTTTGTTAACTTGCAGCTGTAGCAGACTGGAGCAAGCTTGAAAGCAGTAAACTTTGCCAGCCATTTTGGCAGTATACCATTACTGGTTTGCTTTGGTCAGTTTAATTTCTGTCAAGTAAAATTAATCTTAGCTCACGGTTGTCATGTGAGTTGACAGGAGCCGGCTAGCGATTGGAAAATTTTGACAGTCATGACTTTTTTGCTAGATCATTGCGGTGACATAAAACAGCAACCTGCCTGACTTACTCACCTGCGACTCTGTTGGTCATCCTCTCTTTTTCAGTGGGAGTTCTGATGGTGAAAGTGAGTCTTGATTTACGTTGATTGCTTGGGTCATATGATGGATAGTATGGCCACATTGTTCAGAAGTCGTTCAGGAGGACAACTCAGTAACTCTGATTGGAGATCTCCCTTGTAGGTTTGTAGTAATTAATAGCAAAATATTTGCATCAAAATCTTACATTTGTATATTTATTTGCTACGCTAGCATGTCTGCTTTATCTCTCGTGTTTGCAATGGCCTGTTGCCATTCTGTCACCTGAACTGTATTTAAAGGTAAAAAGTGGAATAACTCTGCCTCTCGCTTTGGCCTGTCTTAGCCTGTGCACCTGGACACAGAACAAACGCTGGATATTATCATCATGACCAGTCCTCTTTGCAGTAAAGGGAACAGAGCTGTAATGCAATGCTATCTGTGATAGCTGTATATCACATTTACGCGGGGTTGATGCTGCATTCGATTTGTACTGGGAAGTTGAGATTTCTGAAATTTTAATTCAAAAGTCCCCTGAAGACGGATTTGCAACTCAGAAAGTCAGAGATTCTTTACCTACCCGAGTTCCGATTTACGAGTTCAAGATGGCTGCACCGTAATCAGCAGTAAGCAAAAGCTGTGATAATAAACTGTATATTTGCAATATTGTGTTATTTGTGTTTCATTAAATCAGTCCCATACACAGTACTGAATAGAGTTTATCAGTGGACTTGTTGCTACGGTGTTCGCATGCGAAAAATACCGAGTTGTAATCAACTAGTATTGCTAACAATAGTTAATAAAGGCTATCCTGATCAGAGGACACCCCAATGACCCCAAGTCAGTTTTCCGACTTAATAGAACGCAGTCATGATGTTATTCCCAGCCCCGAATTCCAATTCCGAGCCAAATTGAATGCAGCATGAGGGCATGTCTGGAGTTGTGAGTTAGCGCAATGCATTGTGGTAGTTGTTGTCTGTACAGCAAATGCAAAGGGAAGCCATGGCGGTGATAAATGTACAAATGCATACAACGTAAATGTGCCCTCACTTTCAAACTATGTATGGTTTAATTATTAGCGAATTGCCCCTATAATGCAATGGCGGAAGTCTTCAGCCAGTGAATTTAATTCAGTGAGATATTACTTCCACCAATATTGTGGGTAGTATTGTGTTGGGAGTAACACCCAGCAAAAGACTGCATTTTAAAAAAGTGTTGCACTCATTTCATTATTTCTCTCGACTTGTTCCTCTTTACAATCGCCTGAATAACAATCAAACAGTTTACGAAATACGAATACGTAAGTCTGTAAGTCTGAGGAAGAGGTCACCAACAGGCTTTATTTATGTGCATGTAATACGAGTGTTATTGGAAGGATGACAGTTGTGACAGGACCACTTTGTTAATATAGTTTGTTGAAAACCATACAAGCATGCATTGAGTTTGGCAATATGGCACTGTGCTGGGAGATTTCTGCCTGTCCATACATGGAAACGAAGGCAGGGAGTAGCAGCTATTAGAAATTAGCCTATAGCAACAATGACATCAAAAATTTTTTTTTTCAATTATAGTGATTGATACACTTTTTTAAAAAGCTAATGATGAGATTCCGATTGTAAAATGGTACACATTGGAAATAACAGCAAGATTTTGCCACATTTAGCGCCAAAAATGTAAAAAAAAAAAAAAAAAAATCGTGTGCATTTTCAAAGGCACTTTTCACCATATTTACAGCAATATTTGTGAACTTTATATTATTTAATTTTTTTCTAAAAAATATTTTAAATGTAATGTTAATGTTAAATCTAAATGTTAAACGTTAAATCTAAATGCTAAATGTTAAATCTAAATGTTAAATGCCAAATGTACAACCCAAATTCCAAAATAGTTGGGACAAAGTGTAAATTGTGAATAAAAGCAAAACGCAATGACTTTCAAATCACACCAGCCAGTATTTTATTCACAATAGAACAGAGATAACATAGCCAATGTTGAAACTGAGAAATTTTACAATTTTATCCACAAAATGAGCTCATTTCAAATTTGAAGGCTGCTGCAGGTCTTAAAAAAGTTGGGACAGGGGCCTGTTTACCATGGTGTAGCATCCCCTCTTTTTTTAACACAGAGTGGAAGCATCTGGGCATTAAGGAGACAAGTTTCTTGAGCTAAGCCATTGGAATTTGATCCCACTCTTGTTTAATACAGGCTTCCAGCTGCTGGAGAGTTTTGGGTCTCCTTTGACGGACTTTTTGTTTAATTATGCGCCAAATATTCTCAATTGGTGAAAGATCAGGACTGCAGGCAGGCCAGTTACGCACATGGACTCTTCTACTACGAAGCCATGCTGTTGCAATAGCTGCATTATGTGGTTTGGCATTGTCCTGCTGAAATACACAAGGCCTTCCCTGGAATAGATGTCATCTGGAGGGGAGCATATGTTGCTCTAAAACCTTTATATACCTTTCAGCATTCATGGTGCTTTTTAAAACATGCAAGTGTCCCACACCATATGCACTAATGCATCCCCATACCATCAGAGATGCTGGCTTTTGAACTGAACGCAGATAACAGGAGGGGTGGTCTTTTTCCTCTTTAGCCCGGAGGACACGACGCCCATGATTTTCGACAAGAATGTCAAATTTGAAGCCTCAGCCCACAGAACACGGCGGCGCTTCTGGATCATGCTCAATAACGGCTTCCTTTTTGCATGATAGAGTTTTATGTGACATCTGCGGATGGCATGGCGGACTGTGTTTACTGACAGTGGTTTCTTGAAGTATTCCTGGGCATTTAGTAATGTCAATGACAGAAACATGCCGGTGAGTGATGCAGTGGCGTCTGAGTGCCTGAAGATCGCGGGCATCCAGTAAAGGCCTTCGGCCTTGTCCCTTTACACACAGAGATTTTTCCAGTTTCTCTGAATCTTTTGATGATGTTATGCACTGGCGATGATGAGGCCTTCAAAGCCTTTACAATTTGATGTTGAGGAACATTGTTTTTAAAGTATTCCACAATTTTTGTACGCAAGCTTTCACAGGTTGGAGAGCCTCTGGCCATCTTTACTTCTGAGAGACTTAGCCCCTCTAAGACATCCCTTTTATAGCCAATCATGTTACAAACCTGATGCCAGTTAACTTAATTACTTGCCTAATGTTCTTTCAGCTGATTCTCTTATATATACTCAAAGGCAATGAAAACGCAACACTCTAAATTTTGGTTTATTTTTGCTTAGGACCTGAGTAGTCCAATTTGAGTTCTTAAGTGACCATTGGGGTCACAATGTGTACCTCGTTACACATGAATGATCATCATGTCACTCAACAGTGTGAGTTGGACTCTCATCAATCCGCATTGAGTACAACATATGGGATTAGGAGTTGTGCAAGTACAGTGGTTGAAATGAAGTAGGGGTTGTCTTCCCTATATAAAGGCATGATAAAAGCCACACAAAAAAACATGTTTAAGTGTCATAATACCACGTCTGTCGACTGAACAACGGAACAAGGCCCTGGGTATGCTAGAGGTGGGAGTAAGTGCCTGGCAAGTGGCTCACCGTTTTGGGAGTAGTATGTCCAACATCAGTACGTTTTGGGTGTAGTACGTCCAACTGGGACAAGCTCTTTCATCAAGAGTACCCAGACCTCAAACCAGGCAGCAACTCCAGAATGCACTACAGGCAGAGTGGCGACAACTTCCCCAAGACAACCTAAGATGCTTAGTCAGGTCCATGAGGAGACGCTATACTGCCTGTGTGGATGTTCGTGGGGGTCACACCCAATACTGACTGTTCTTTTGAGTTCATTTTTAAATGTGTGTTCCGTTCAGTCTTGTTGTGATTTTTCATTTTCAACTTGTGCTCGTTATGTTTAATGCATGTGTTTATTATTGTCCAAATCGGCCCATTAACACATTTAATTCATCAAAGTCAACCCACCCAACATATTTGAATTGTTAAAATAAGAAAATAAATTTGAAACACAAAATTATTTGAATCCAAACTGTTGTTGCGTTTTCATTGCCTCTGAGTATATTAATTGCTTTTTTCAGCCCTTTTTTGCCTATGTCCCAATTTTTTTGAGACCTGTTGCTGCCAGAAAATTTGAAATAAACTCATTTTCTGAATAAAAATGTAAAATGTCTCAGTTTCAACATTTGAAATGCTATCTATGTTCTATTGTAAATAACATGTTGGCTCACTTGATCTGAAAGTCGTTGCATTTTTATTTTATTCACAATTTGCACTTCGTCCCAACTATTTCGGAATTGGGGTTGTATATGTGTAATACTAATTTTAACATTTACAGTTAACATTTATTATTTACATTCAGCATTTAACATTTACATTTAACATTTGTGATTTAGATTTAGCATTTAACATTTACATTTAGTAATTAACATTAACATTTTGCATTCATTATTTAGATTTAGCATCAAACATTTAGATTTAACATTTAACTGTTAGATTTAGCATTCAACATTTAGATTTAACATTTAGGTTTAACATTTAACAATATAGGTTTAGCATTTAACATTTAGATTTAAATTTAACATTTAGATTTAACATTTAACTGTTAGATTTAGCATTTAACATAAAGATTTAACATTTAATATTTAGCTTTAACATTAAAGGACCAGTGTGTAAGATTTAGGTGGACAATCTGGCTGAATAAGTGGCAGGAATGGAATATAATATTCAATAGTACATATTTATCAGTGAATTATTTCCTGAAAATAAGAATCATAGTGTTTTCTTTTATCCAGAATGAGCCCTTTATATCAACAGATAGAGCGGGTCCTCTTCCATGGAGCTCGCCATTTTGCACCGCCATGTTTCTACGGTAGCCCAGAATGGGGAAAAAAAGTAATTAAATAAAGCACTGACACGAGACCGCACCTTTTGCATTTTTTGCAAGTTTTGCGGTCACCGTAGGTTCTCTGAGAAAGGGAATGATCATTTGGTTGCAATCTATAATCTCACCACTTGATGGCTCTAGATCTCACATACTGGTCCTTTAACAGTACATTTAAAATATTTTTACGAAGAAAATTAAATATGACAAAGTTCACAAATATTGCTGCAAATCTGGTGAAAAGTGCCTCAGAAAATGTACATCTGTTTTTAAACATTTTTTTTTAAGCTTAATGTGCCAAAATCTTGCTGTTATTTTCAGTGTGCACCATTTTACAATCGGTACCCCATAGCTAATTAAAGTACACAGGACAACTGAAAATTCTTTCAGACAGCCTGATTTGTTTCCTAGGATGTCCACTGGACAACCTATTTTGTCCTTATTTCCAACACTGCTTTTGCAAAAGTCATTTATTCACTTTCAAAGTAGAATACTGCCGAGTACAGCCTGAGTATAGATGTAGCTGTCCAGTCTGCGCTGCTTCAATATGTTATCAGTTTATGCAGTGGCAGATCAATGGCTGCCTTGTGAAGGGAAGTGCACTGTCTGTCCAGGTAAAGAGCTCAGATTTTTTTCTATGCATATTATACGATCCCTCAGCTAGTTAGCTACTTGGATTGGAGAATTCTTGATCTGATCATTACCCAGTCACGGTCCGTCGGCAGCAACAAAGGCCTTCGGAAACCTCACCTTTCAATGCTTAATAACCTAAACCTTGCACAGTTTACTTTTTCCGATTAGCAACAGTTGCTCAGCCTAATTGGTGGAACCGACGACAGTCTATTTATTTTCAGTTACATTGTAATACATTGCACATAAAATTATGAGGCATTTTTTTCCGTACATAAATAACAACCTAAAATATCGATATGTCTTTATAATTTTTGCGCTCATGTAGCTCATGAAACAGCACAGATTTGCGTAAATTAGTCTGAGAGACTCATTAAGCAATTAGCCACGGGAATCCGTTCTATATTCTGAATGTAGTCACGACTAAAGGGCGTTGTTAGGTGCGATGCACAGCTGAGTGACAATTGTGAGGATGGCGAAAATAAATGCAGCGAAGTCAGCAAAGGTTTTGGATTTTTGCATTTATATTTCCATCCTTACAATGCCACATCAGTTATATAAATGGAGGCAATTGGCATTGACTTGGCAATTTGCATTATCATTTCTTATTATAGGTCATGTATTGGTCTTGGTTGTTCAGTCAATAAACTGTTCGATGGTTAATCAGGCGAGTGTAAACGAGAAAAGCTTGAGGGCAATCCGGCAGTAAAGGGTGAGGCTACTAAAGGCCCTCTGAACATCTGACGGCACGCTGCTGTCATTGCATGTGCCTTTTTCTGCTCTGATATGGAACTGTACAAACCCTGCAAGTAGAAATAAGCATGCATATGAAAGGAAATGAACTGTTCACAATAATAAGCCTTTTCATGCAACTGGTCTGAAAGAAAGGAACAAACATAATACATGCACAAGTACCATTGCATATAGCTTTTTGATATGAGAGGTCTGAAAGGAAGAACCATGATAAATAAAATACTGCAGAAAAATGTTAAGCATTTTGATGGATTAAGGTTTTCACCATTGTGGTCTTTGTCATTTGGCAGAGTGTCTGTCAACATCTGTGTTCGTTAATTTTATGCTTCTTGACATAATTCACAAAGTACCAGAAGTAAATGGGGAATAAATCATCATATCATCATAACGTTGCCCGATTGTAGCCACTACAGTTTAAGCTAACCAGAGAGGTGCTGTATGTGTCTGCAAAGTTGGGCTGAAAAGGCTGCAGTTAGACCAGACGTAGGTTTTGCAGAGCTTGGGACACGTGTTTGGGTTTGTTTACGGCTGCTCGTGATCGCTTCACTTATCCATGACCGAAATCAGCCGGATACTTCACAAATATCTGGGCTAGCTCTCTGATGCTACCGTGAAAGCAATCGCGAAAAGCAGAAGCTCTAACTTGTCTGGTATAACAAACGATTTCTCTGCACTACAGTGACATAATTTCATCCTCCTTTTGAAATTGTTCTGGCTAATAAAAAGCCGAAATAGGCGGAAATTGAATAGGAAATTCTTTCCTGGTAGAAGTGATCGATTCGCTAGCTCCACATAAGCAACTTGTCCACGCTAACGGAACTTACAGTCTGTAAAACCTGTATTATGTTCATAACATAACCAGAGCTCTCTCTAGCTGTCGCTTACTATCCATAAAGCTGCTTTCACATTGGACGCGAAACTAATTTTTCGTGGGACAGATTACATTGAAAGTCAATGCAAAGACTTGAATACACACGTTGTGGGCGCGTTAAGCCACTTTCACAATGGACGCAAAACAAATTTTTTGCGAAGTCAATGCAAAGACGCGAATACATGCGTCATGGGCGCGTTAAGCAGCTTTCACATCGGACGCAAAACAAATTTTTTGCGCAACAGATTACATTCAAAGTCAATGCAAAGACGTGAATACACGCGTTATGGGCGCGTTAAGCAGCTTTCACACCGGATGCGAAACTAATTTTTCGCGCGACAGATTACATTCAACGTCAATGCAAAGACAATGTATTGACGTTGAATGTAATCTGCCGCGTGAAAAATTCATTTTGCGTCCGGCGTGAAAGCGGCTTATCGCGCCCATTTTTCGCGACCAAACGCTGGTCATTCCGACGCAAAAAGTGACGGGCAATTTCCGAAAAGGCCGTTTAGCCTGGAGCTTTCGCCCTTTCGTCATATACCAGTGCAGAAGCTGTTAGTTACTCCACGCTAACTACACACCACAGTTATGCACACGAACCTGCAGGTCCTTTTAATACACACCGAAGCAGTCCATAAGTTGTTGGTCCACTTTTCGCTGCTCCTCACTGTCCATGTTTCCCTCTAAACTCAGACCCACCGAATTTCTACGGTCTCCAGTCTACACTTGGGTATGTCGACCAGTTCTACAAATGTATCTGTATGGGATGGATTCTAGCTTTCCCTCAATCCTAGCTATAGAGTAGAAACACCGGTGTACTCACCATAGTAGCCGTAGGTAGACAGCAAATTCGAGCTTGAGCTGCCAGACTTTCGCACTGCGTCCTCCACTTTCGCCGTTGCGTTTATTAGAACAAGTTAATTTCATTAGATCTATACACATGTACTGCGTTTGATTGCGGAATTTGCCTGTCGATTCCTCAGGTGGCAGACGCGTCTGAGTTTCACTCTGGGGAGGCGGACCCGGAAAACTGCGTTCTGCTGCCTCGTCCCACCCAGATCCGCCCTCCACAGAGCTGGCCAGTAAGAAAAAAATGGGCATACGGGGAGTGGGGGCCATAGCGGAAGAGCCGCCCCAACGAGGTGTTTCAGGCAGAGGCTACGATGGACTACAAATGGGGTTTTTTGAGGATGGCAGTATGAGCTAAATAAAGACCCTTTTTTGGACTTTGAACGATCAGGAGTACTCTAGGGGAGTCCAAGATCAAAATATAAATTTGGAAATGTAGCATAATAGGTCTTCTTTAAACATGGTCATAGTATTATTTGATGGATTCTTATACTTGCATTTGATTGATTATGCCATTGTTCTGTTGTTTAGATAAGATAGCAGGAGGGCTGTAAAATTAATTCAATATCAACATTTAAGAGAGTTTTGTCTGTCAAATTATGTGCACGTTAATGCCGCTGAATTCATAGACCATCTTAATTTTCTGTTTTGTAATACAATATTTTGTCTTCCCATATTTGGTTTTTGAAACTACACTCATGAATCTTCACAATAAATATGGATTTGATTCTATATGATGGCTTTTGTTTTTTCTTGCACTTGTCTACTTTTTGTTTCACATTATTATAATTTGACTCACATCTGAATTTACACAATAATAATCCCTCACATTGTAATCTTTTTATTGTTAATCATTTGCATGTGTGGGTGCTGCTGCTCGTCCCTGTGTATGTAAAAAGCGGAGTTAGCATACGTTGAAAACTGACAAATTGACTTTAGAATATGTTTGACAGTGTCAACTATATTAGCTTAGGTGATGAGATTTATTTTGTGAACAGTTAATGTAGATTTCTCTTGTTTTCTTTCATTGCAGAATCCTAATATCCATATTGACAGTGTATTCTGCACTGTCATCCATCTGTCCTACAGTACAGTACAGAGGTGTGTAAACATGTTCCACTCAAAGATGGCAAATATTTTGCAGCCTGTGGATGATTTATTTAAACAAGTGTTTGAAATTCTGTCTGAGAAAAAAGGACTAACCATCACTGTGAATGGCCTCAGAATAAGTCTGGGCAAAAAACGCCAGCCAATGTGGTGTTATTACTCTATTCTGCACTTCACAGTCATGTAGGTTTTAGTTTTCTGTTGCAGGAGATTATGCAAGTTTCCTTCACTGACGCCAGAATTAGGATATGAACCATAGTCATGCAGTACACTGTGTAAGGCATGCTACTAACAATTTCACCAAAGCTGGTTGAAATCCGTGCTTGGTTGCTTGCAACCTGATGGAGAGTTTGCTAAAGATATGTGGAAACTAAATTTTTATTAAATTTGTCATGGTCAATCTCACATCCAGTCAACAAACAATGTTCAAGCATGCTCGTACACAACTCATACTGCCATCTCGGGAGAGCGCATAGTTTGAGGTTCTGCTCCAAAACACGTGCCTTTCAGCCACATTTCTTTTCACTCCTGATCACAGACCTTGTAAGCAAAGAACAAGGAAGAAGGAAACCTGACCCTTAGTGTGCTCTGAAAGCAACTGTCTGGTGCTCAGCTGGCCAGTAGGAGGAGGCAGAGCAATAAACTATGCCAACCTTAACCGACTGTACCCCTTCCACATCCCTGGGTAGCTCAAAGCCAATTATGCAGTGCACTCGAAAGGTTGCTGGCCACGGTAGCTACTGGCACAACTGAATATGAATGAAGTTCGAGGTGGACACCCTTTCCCCGCAACGGACACCTTGTAGGCATTACTGATTGATGTTTCAAAAACATGACTCATTTAATCACTAAGTGCAACAGAAAACTTCTGATACCTTGGAAGAAGAGAAATCCCACTGCCTGCCACTTGAACATAGCATTTATGGCAGATAGACATGCCCATTTAAAGGGGAAAGTGTTGTTCATGCATAGGACCTTGTGTAGCCAAATCATGTCACTTGGACTGAGCTTCAGGCATCACTGTGGGAGATTTCCTCCCGTTATTTGGTTCAGGCCTTTCAAAAAAAAAAATAGTTATGTTACTGTCTGTGGCACTGCAAATTGGGGTTAGATTTCTAGTAGATTCACACTCCACTTTACTTTCATCTTCTTGTTGCTAACTCCACATACTTACAGATACCTATTAAGTTGTTATGGAGCTGGACAGTACTGTAATGGTAGCTCATTGTATTAAGGTGAACTCAAACGATATGCTCCAGCACTGAATGGATCTACAAATCTCTTCAATAGAAAGAATTGCCTTTCACAAGGCAAAGCAGCATAATTTTGAGATATACAAAATGATTGCTTTCAGGCGATCATTGTTGTAATTCTGAGCCTCGTAGTACTGCACATGTATTGTCTAGAGACCGAAACCGCTCCATATTCCAGGATATTCTCATTCCAACAGAATGTTTCCTTAAAAATCTGGTATTAATTGGCACATTGATTCAATAATCAACATATAACCACCAACCATTCTCACGTCCTCCTACACATTCAAAATGCCTTCAAGGCCAGTCTTTGAAGAATAATAAATGAGTTATCATTTTCTTCTGTATGTAAGCAAATGTTCAGGACATTCTAATACAAGGATGACACATTTTGTCCCAAATCCATGAAGAAAGAGCATAGATGACCGATTAGGTTGCACGATTTAGGGCGAAGTGAATGCATTCAAGCAACCACCCCTTGTATGGCAAATGCAAAGCATTAAAAAAAAAAAAAAAAACAACTTCTTTTCCGACTTGAAATATCAATGCGCTGTGCAATTATTAGTTGTACATGTATGTTGTACTGTTTTATTATGTCCTATCAATGTTTTTTAAGCCAAGCTAGCGAGTCATGAGAGAGAGAGAGAGATAAATGTTGCACATTCGTCTTTTCCCCTTCTTTTTTCAACCTCTGGAATTGCTGACAGCCTTAAGCCAAATCAGACAACAGTTTATGACAAGCAAAAATAATTAGCTAATATTGTACCACTGTTGTCAAAGAACCAAAAAGAAATGCAACATGATTGCTTCTACATCACCGTTAAACAGCACTTAATAAATGGGCCCCGCAGTCGGAATATTTAATTTGACAATCTGCTCTTTCCCTTTTCCTTTCATTGACTTCACAGAAACATTTCAGCGCTGCTTAAAGCTTTAGCGTGACTCAAACTGCAGGTTGGTGGAATGTGGTTTTCTACTTGGAGCTTCACTAGAAAGTTCCTTCACAGACACCAAGATACAGGCTATGAAATTATAGATTTTCACCAAACAACTTCCTCAAGCCCCATCCTTATCTAATTTGAATCTACACTCAATCAGATCAGCAAAAATCACATCCCATGCCTCAGGTTCTCAGGCTGCAGACTGCCCCATGGTTTTTCTGCATTTTCAACCTGCATTGATTACATTCCCCATGAGTTTTGTTTTGATGAGAATCCCAACAGAAGGTAAACAGCTGCCAGATACTGCTACTTGCTCACAAGGTTACAGTTAAAAGGCTAGCAAAGCCAGAGGACAGCTCAGTAACCGGCACTGTGAATATACTACTTCTGCTACTAAATCAAAAAGTTTAACTTTGTAATTTACATTTGGGTTGTTTGTTGCTTTCCCTTGATTTATTAATTCATTGATTTATTTTTGAAGGTTGCCATTTTCCAGAGGGAACCTGAGTGCATTGTTGAACAACACACACACACGCACACGCACACACGCGCGCGCACACACACACACACACACAAAAATGCTACTGAACTCAGAGATGGTTCCTGTTTTTTTGCACCTTTCTGAGATTTGATTATGAGGTGTACAACTACTGCCATCTTGTGGCTTCCAAAATAACAATTGGAACTACATAATCAGTGAGTAATGCCACTTTCCAAATGAAGAGTTTATTTCCAAAATGCAAAAAATCCATTTTACTTCTTCTGAGTAAATCAGCTTTTTCTATGTTGGTGTCTATTGCATTTTATTGAGAAAAAAAAAAACACACACACACAAACTTCGACCGTGAAAAAATACACCGTACAGTATGAATTTCTAAAAATGGATTTTTGCACCATGTATAAGAAGCACAGGGTTATTGCTCTATGGTATTATCTCAATTTTTGTAATTTTGGCACTTATTGTGTTTTGGAAACAAACTCTTCAAATGCTGATATTCAGCTAAAAAAAAAAAAAAAACAACTGTTTTTCGGAACCTCCTCAAAACCTAATTCAAATTTTTTTTTTTCAAATCCAGACTTATTCAAAAGTAGCTCAAGGCTAGTACAATGAGGTCTGCAACATGATACTGTTAGACTACTTTTGAAAGGAGTGATTGTGGTAGACCCAAGAATGAAAAGTAAAACTTAGCCAAATAGACCTGCCCAAGTTGGCCTGACAGTCATGGGCCTATGTGTTCCTCAGCTTCACAAATTACTTCAGTCTTTGAATGACACCACCTTCATCGACAGACCCAAATTTCTTAGAGCAAACTATATCCTCTTTTTTTCCAGGCAGAACTGAGAGCACCAAGGTGTGGCCACCGAAACACATGACAGTAGAAGACAATTTTCTGGGGTAATGTTTCGTTACGATGGGGCCGGCTCTCTCAAGTCTAAGTTATCTGTCTTCTGCCGCTGCTTCAGGCTTGGAGGCATGACAATAGCAGCCGCTAGCCTTTAGCCGCTCCTTGAGTGAGAAGTAAGATTGCAGTAAACACTCACTCTGTAGCATTGCGCCATAAACCATAAATGTATTGTTTCCTCAATGCAAACAGCCTGCTCTTCTGGACTATCTGTAAGCTTGAAAATGACCCTTTGGACTGTACATAATTTAGATGTGCCGAAGTTAGTTTTTGTTTATCAAATTATTAGGGTCTTGTAGTTAACTTATAACGGCCTACAGGCCTATATTCTATAGAATTCAAATCATAGTCCTGTCTTCTAGAAGTTGAAGCCATGGTCTCGGCCTAATCTCGACACTTTCAGAATAATTAGTCTCAAAATGCTTCTCTTTGATTCCATACGGGAGCCCTGTCTGGTTCAAGGGTTATTTGCCAGGCAAGACTGTCTGACAGATTTCATACTTTTTGCACCTACCACAGAGGGTTCCATTACTGAGCTAAAAAGGGTTGCCCTATGGAGACGAGCCAAAGAACCCTTTTTGTGTGAGTACATTTGTTCTCTGTCACTGTTGAGAAACAAAACTATCAGTCATTTTTTTTTCTCCTATAGAAATTAGCTGCATCTAATTTGTCACTGTCTTTGAAAATAAAAAACCAAGTATTGCTGTTCTTTTGGTTCAATATTAACTTGCAGCAGCAGAAACTGTTGAGTTGCTGGCCTGGTTTTTTCACCCCAGCTCCATGACATCCCTGTGCTGTGTTTTCCACAGCTGCAGGGTGGGGGGATTTGGGGGGGAACAGGGACCTGGCAAGAGCTTGGCCAAGATGGCTTGACGAACAAACTCCCTTGGTCCTACTACTTCTTATTCCTACTACTTCTCCATGACCAATCTGAAGCCCCTGACAGTAACTGCTGTGCCACCGTGCCAAGTTGCACGCTAATGTATTCATCTGCTACTGCTGAGGGTGGATTAAGAGATACGAGCAGTGCCTCTTTTCCAGTCTCAGCCCCCTCCCTCTCCAACCCCTTCACCTTGCTTCCTGTAAATATTGCAATATGGCTTCAGGTTTCCACAATATATAGGATACATTTTTACATTCTCACTTTGGTGGGATGGCAGGTTGAGTAATTACGGCATGAAAATAACACCTACGGAACCCTCAGAAAACACCAGAGACTCTCCATATGTCCATATCGCTAACCGTTTTCGGCTTGCTCTCCACCGTGAAAAATTTCTGTGATGTACCTCTTCCTATTTATTGCTTACTTATATTTTGCAGTTCTGTCTCTGAGCGATGTAGGAATGAACAGATGGCTTGAATCAGCCTCTCTCACTCCAAAGCTTTTTTAGCAAGGTGTTGTGAGAAACCAGTGAGGATCTGCGACCTCACAGGGAGCTGGGTGTTAATGCAGTTTAATCAGGAGAAGAGACTGCTTAAGTGTTAAGTTGACCATTGAAATCAGTTCCTAAGCGTATGACAAAACTGGAATCCCCATCCTTATTGGTTCACAGTTGTCAGAACAACAACAAACCATACTTATGTGCTCAAATTCAATATCCTGCCAGTGAATGAATTGCTAAAACACTACTGATTGTTTCATTTAAAGGCAGAATCAATGTTTATGAGATACAAAATGCAATAGATGGAAGCAGGAAACTGTAAGACAAGAGGAACAGAGAAAATACCTGATTTATACCAGGCCAAAAAAGTCAAATGGAGATGGATAGCACTACTGCAGATTTTCAATAAAATTAATGGTCATGCCATAGCTGGTCATGCCTTGCAATATGGTCTGACTGCTGTTTTGAGAAGACTTGTTATTGTGAGCCCAGAATTCAACTTCTCTCAATGCGAGGTTCAAATAGCCAGACCCCTCAGTTTCATTTATAAACATTCATTTGAGTGGACTGTAATATGCAGCCGGAGGAAAGGACTTGATTTTTTTATTCATATTTATATGTATTACACTCAAATGTCATTAGGGAAAGTACGTCCTTTCACTCACTGGCATATGAAATTGTAATCTTCCGCACTTTACAGTAACCATCTAACCCTAACTACAGTGCCCTCCACTAATGTTGGTACCCTTGGTAAATACTAGCTAAACAGCAGTGGCAGCTGGTGGTTGAAATAGAGAATGAAGCATAAAGTTGTGGATCCAGGACAGTTAAGGGGTCCAGGGGTTGGTCCTCTGGAAGAAAATATTGAAAAATAAGCATTTAACTGGTGACTTCTCATAAATTTTGGGGTGGAAAAATTGACAAATGGAGACTAAACTTATGGAGACTGTTGCAACCCTTATGTGAATTCCTTGTGTCTCTCTTCGCAATTCAGCAGCTTGCATGTCTATGAAGTGTTTATGTGCTGTGATTGTTTACGTCCTTTGCGTCTCTCTCTCCTTCAGCTCATTCTGTTATGCAATTGTGCACTTAACGATGGCATAACTGGTATTTAAGCCCTCTAGTTCATGAACAAAAAGCTGAATTGTAAACTTGTTCACATGCAAGTTATCCTAGTCAATGCTTCGTTTAAAAACTCTTTCATCTTCGTCTAATGCAACTAGTACTTTAGTGACAGCCTTTTCCTTCAGCAGTCATTCTACTCATTTGGTTGATTCAAATAAGCATTCCAATCGTAATCTGGGTCCAGGATTGGGTCTAAATTCAAGTTAACTGAACTCAAGTCTGTTCCTGTTCATCTATTCAAGTTACCAAGAACAAGCTTCCCATCTTAATCAGGGTTCAAGACTGGGACCGTGTTCCTACTAACCCATCCAGTTGCTTTCCTTGTCCAGTTTGTTAGAAACAAGCTTTCAATCCTGAACTGGAGCCAGGACTGGGACCACGTTCCCCTCAAGCAACCCCCATCCTCTGAAGCATTTCAGTGCTGGCAGAGCCAGTGTAACACCTGGCAACATCCCGGTAACCTGGCTGGCGATAGCAGCTCAAGCTCAACCTATTACAACTGTGCTGAACTGTCCATTCTCCTCTGGGCTCAGTCTCCGCTATCCTGTCCTGGTGTTCCACCCCTTATCTCCTGTATTGCTGTCAATAAAGTACCTGTTGGATTGTGCTTCTACTCTGCGCTTGATTCCTCACCTGGACCGTAACAGGAGACTCATATTCAACAAAGTATGGGTATCACATATTACTGCATTCAAGCATTACTAGGTCATGCTCCCACCGATAATTGTTTCATAGCTACAGAAAATGTTGGAATTTTTGCCTAGGCTAAATGTGTTGATGATGTTAATGTTGGGGAAATACCTCTACGGTTCATGAAATAGCGAGGATGGGTAATTAAGATCTTTTAATCTTAATAATACTCCCTTGAGATACCAATCTGGAGAAGAAAGAAACCTGCTAATTTAGTACTCAGTCTCATAAAATTACCATTATACAACCCCAATTCCAAAAAAGTTGGGATGCGGTGTAAAATGTAAATAAAAACAGAATGCAATGATTTGCAAATCTCATAAACTGACATTTTATTCACAATAGAACATAGACAACATATCAGATCTTGAAAGTGAGACATTTTACCATTTTATGAAAAATATAAGCTCATTTTTAATTTTATGGCAACAACACATCTCAAAAAAGTTGGGATAGGGCCATGTTTACCATTGTGTAGCATCCCCTCTTCTTTTAACAACAGTCTGTAATGTCTGGGAAGTGAGGGGACCAGTTGCTGGAGGTTTGGGAGAGGAATGTTGTCCCAGTCTTGTCAGATGTAGGATTCTAGCTGCTCAATAGTCCTGGGTCTTCTTTGCCATATTTTTCATTTTATGATGTGCTGACTGTTTTCTATTAGTGAATGGTCTGGACTGCAGGTAGGCCAGTTCAGCACTCAGACTCTTCTACTGCGAAGCCATGCTGTTGTGATGGATGCAGTATGTGGTTTGGCATTGTTTTGCTGAAATATGTAAGGTCTTCCCTGTGAGAGATGTTGTCTAGATGGGAGTATATGTTGTTGTAAAACCTGTACATGCTTTTCAGCATTGATAATGCCTTTCCATATGTGTAAGCTGCCCACGCCATAGGCACTAATGCAACCCGATACCATCAGAGATGTAGACTTTTGAACTGTGCGCTGATAACAAGCTGGATGGTCCCTCTTCTCTTTAAACCGCACGGCACGGTGTCCGTGGTTTCCAAAAACAACTTAAAATTTTGGTTCATCTGACCACAGAATAGTTTTCCATTCTGCCTCAGTCCATTTTCAATTAACTTTGGCCCAAGGGGAGATGGCGGCATTTCTGGATCATGTTCACATATAGCTTCTTCTTTGCATGATACAGCTTTAGCTTGCACTTGTAGATTGCACGACAAACTGTGTTCACAGGCAATGATTTCTGGAAGTGTTCCTGAGCCCATGCAGTGTATTCCAGTGCAGAATCATGCCTGTTTTTAATGTAGTGGCACCCGAGGGCTCGAAGATCACGAGCATCCAATATTGAACTTCGGACTTGTCCCTAGCGCTCAGAGATTTCTCCAGAATCTTTGAATCTTTTGATGATATTATGTACAATAGATGGTGGGACATTCAAACTCTTCGCAATTTTGCATTGAGGGACATTTTTCTGAAATTGGTCCACAATTTTTAGATGCAGTTTTTAGCAGATTGGCAAATATCTGTCCATCTTTACTGCTGAGAGACTCTGCCTCTCTAAAGTGCTCTTTTTATACCAAGTCATGTTACTGACTTTTTGCCAATTAACCTAATTAGTTGCAAAATGTTTCTTCAGCTGTTTTTTATTAGTACCACTTACTTATCTAGCCTTTTGTAGCCCCTCTCCCAACTTTTTTGAGATGTGTTGCCGCCATCACATTCAAAATGAGCTACTATTTTTTATGAAATGGTAAAATGTCTCACTTTCAACATCTGATATGTTGTCTATGTTCTATTATGAATAAAATGTGGGTTTATAAGATTTGCAAATCATTGCATTCTGTTTTTATTCACAATTTACACAGCATTCCAACTTTTTTCGGATTGGGGTTGTAAATAAAAGTAAGGAATTTAGATGAATAATTAAAGGGATCATATTATGCCCCTTTTCGAGTTTAATATTTTTGTTTTTGTGGGGTATTGACAAACATTAGAATTTTTTTGTGGTCAGCAAGCACCTAGTTACAGCAGTTCAGGCTGTGAGTGCAGCACCTCAGGCTCACTCAGCCTGAAAAATGGGCTGTTTTGGTTCCTGCCTGTTAAAGGCCCCCTCCCTTAAAAACCCTCTCTGTAATGATTGGCCGACCACAGTTCAGGAAACAGGGCTCCATAAACCGAAGCGAACACAATAAAAGGTTGGGGGTTTACTGCTGCGAAATAGTAACAAAAATTTATTTTATCCACTGATTCTTCACTTCACCTTCCTTTGAAAGTCAAGACACTGGAAATTTGCCTTCACGCTGAAGAAAACAGCATCCTCTTCACATGAGGACGCACGCTAGCTGAAGTCTTTTCAGCCTCTGCTCAAACTTGGTTTGTTCAAAGGCATGTCAAACTAGTCTCTAGTCGGACAGTATGCAAATGCGTAACATTGTGATGTAGACAAGTTACAAAATAATAGACTGGACCACAATTGAGGCATTTCAGGCAGTTCAGGAGCTGTTTTCTGTCTTAGAAAATAACTCTGCTTAACATGGATCATAGGCGTAGATTTGGGTAGGGATATGTGCCGAACAACTTTCATGCGTAGAAAAAATATCCCAACCAACTTTGGATCAGTGGGGAAAAGGAAAGAAATGCAGAATTGAAAATCTAACATGATCCAATCCAATGTTTGTTTATATCCTGGAAAATATCCTTCCACTTGCTTTTTACTAGAGATTTATGGGAAGTAAGATGACCAATCAAATTGACTTCCCTAAAAATGCTGTCATCGAGGACCAAACACAAAAATGGGAGAAAAAAAGAAGAGAAGAAGATGAGGCGAGGGTAATACTGCCTAAAGTAAATTCCTGTGTTTGTCTCCTGGTGCGATGTGCAGCAGTAGAGCACCTGGGGAAATTCAGACAGCGTTACCATAGCTAGTCACGATGTTATCTGGCTGGCAAGCTAATTAACCTACTCCTGTCCTTTGACGTGGGGCTTTATTTTACATGCAGGTGGTTTATTTTTTCCAGTGCGACCTTTTCGCCTTTGCCAGACAGTTGGCAACTGGATGTAACTAACTAACAAACACCCAGTTTTTGTTTGAAGTTCAAACTGACGCTGAATTGGAGACTTAAGATCTAGGCTACAAGATTGCATTTAATGATTTTTGCTGAAAGCAATTAAATTGGCATGGTCCGAAAACACCAAACAATGAGTTTTCTTCAAAAAAAAAAAAAAAAAAAAAAGGTAAAAACTGATATCTAACTTATATGGGTACAATGTGGGACATTGGGCTACACTAAAACCAAGCTATGCATTTCAAGGTCTGATTTTTTCAGCCTTTAATTACGTGGCTGGAATCAGAGCATAATGTTAAATCACTAACTAGCAGGCTTGGTTGTGAGTTACAGCCAGCTAAAACAGTACCATATGATTTTAACATTTGCTAATAATATAACATACCATAATGTAATCACATGCATATAAATTGGGAAGAGTATTCAAATTATTTAATTTTGTTTAGTCTCATAATAAATTTTCATAAAATAAATAAGTGATAATTGTTGCATGCATGTTTTAGAGAAAAAAAATGTTTCATGATGACAATGATTTTTTTTTTTTTTTTTTTTTTTTACAATGATTGTTATTCAATTAAAGGTTTCACTTTTGTTAATAATTTCAGGAAATATTAAGTGCATCTAAAAAACACGTGACATATTCTCCCAAGAAATGCGATGGGGGGACGGGCAGACAGAAGTATGAAAATGCACATCTACACTATAAGATGAATCTATACATTAGATTTAGAAGAAAAATGTTAAATGATGAGAAGTTCTGGCCTGGAAAAGAAGCGTGACAAACAAACATTTGGGTGGACATGTGGACAGACAGACAGGTGGACGAAGACGCGGAAGGACAGCACTCATTCCAACATCCCCCTTCCGCTTTTAGGCGGGGACAAAAAAGGCATTCACTCAGCGCCATTTTTGTTCATATTTACCAAGGGTGCCAATATTACTGGAGGGCATTGTAATTTCAATGCTACTGCCAGTTAAAATGAGGCTGGATGCTTAACACCCTCTTACAAATAGCTCCTGCCCCCTGCCACCAATTTAACAGGAGTTGAGTTCAGGATCAATACGGTTTCAGTTGCACACGAGCTCCTGTTTGAGATGATTAAAAGGCCCCAGCCTTTGACGCCCTCTTTAACAATTGACACTCAGAATAAACAGAGCAGAGGCAACTGAGGCCCTGGGAGTTTAATCAGAGCACAGGGCCTGAGTTGAGTGCACTGGATAAAGCAAAATATTTACAGGATTTAGTGCTTGAAAAAAAAAAAAAAATCCAGGCCTAGCCTACTTAACAATGAGCATTGCTTTTATAGGACTGCTTTTTTCTGTCTAAGTAGTTGTGTTTCTGGAGAATAGAGACCACTGGGATTTGATCATCCATATAATCTACTGAATGAGACATAGGTCAACAAGGGAGGGTCAAATGAAACCGCTTTATTCCAATGGGCCGCTGATTGAGGCTGGAGTGAGCAAGCTGAGAGAGTGAACCCAAAGCAGGCATGCTGAGCTTAAAATATAGAAAGACAGGTAGCCATAAGAAATATATTTACACTGCAGAGATGCTAACAAGGGAGTGTCTGAGTAGAAAATGATCTGCATTCGTGTCAGAACTTATGTTGGGGCTTCCCGGTACAATGAGCAATATGAAAATATAAAAATAGATTGGCTATGTGGAATGTTAAGAAAACTGTTCATTGTTTTGCATTTCAATAGAAGAACTGAACTCAAACTTTGCTTTTTATTTCTTTATATACTCTCTATATTAACATCTGCAGTGGGCCCATGCCACAAAAATCACATATATTTATAATATATAATTTGGAGTTCCCTAAATAAATTAAACTGCAGGCTTGAGTTTAATATTAATGGTATATTTCATATATATAGATATATGCTTATTCTATATAAACATGTTTAAAGCTTTTTTAAGCATACAACTTCAAAGAAGTGAGTATATTCACCAACTAAAAAAAAATCTCCATTATTATTATTTTTATCGTAAAAAGTCAATAACTATATACATGGCAATAATCATTGTCATGAACAATAATCGGAAATGCCCATTTCTATGGCCTTACAATGTTTTTAAGGCAACAACTAACTGAGGCAAAGAAGCACCTCAGAGATGCTGTGAATACAGGGGTTGGAGTAAAATTCAGTAGATTATCACAATCCGCAGCCTCACGTATAACCCAAACATAACACTCGGAACAAGTAAGAATAGTCAAGGCTATTTGTGGCAGTTCCACCACTCTGCTTAGCACATTTTGGTACAAGTGTCTGAGTACGGTTTTTTAAATTATAAATGCTCTTTCGTCCATTCTTTGGTTGTCGCCAAGTTGAGAATAAAAAAAAAAAAAGACAGTGGGAGATTTCTTTTGCAGTCCACTGTTGCTTTGTTTTCCTGGTGTTCCTTTTTGGTAACTACTCTCTTATATCGCAAAGTACAGCTGGTCCCAGTCCACAGGAGCAGTTTTTCTTCACACAGACAGGAAGAATGTCTCACAGTCTTTCCGATCGGACTCAAGATAGTAAACAAATATCATCTAACTGGCACGTCTGGTGGATTTATCCCTGGAGATCCAATGGCAGTTAATGAGGTTCACAAAAAGACCCTCCAGAAAAAACCATGATGATCCTGACATTCAAATTTCGGCACAAAATTTAATCGTAAACAAAGATCTAAAGGCCAAAAAAAAAGACCTGAAATTAAGGGGAATACATTACAAATCCCCTTGTATCCTAGGAGAAATGATTGGATTTCCAAAAAAAAAAAAAAAAAAAAGTCTTTGGATTGTGATTGGTTTATGTGTCTTTTCCAGCGTGGTTGGTGAGCACCATGACCTGCTGCTCTAGGACTCCACAGGCTCCAGCTTTACTGGGATAGGGATGAGGTGGGAGTCGGAGCTGATGTTGGAATGGAGTGTGACGGGCAGCTCCTGAAAGCCCTGAGAGACGGCCAGCCGCTTGGCCTCCTGTTCAGCCTGGAGGGTTGAGTCTCCACGGTCCTCGAGCTCCTCCACGGGTGTCAGGCCCACTGTGTGATTGCCCTCCACCTTGAGCTCCAAGTGTCCATTGGCTACACCCTCTGGGCAAGGCTCCATAACGAAAGTCCTGTATCCTCCTTCAGGCTCCCCATAGCCAGCGCAGTTGACGAGAGAGTGGAGGTACTGGGCATCCAGGACCTCCTCTTTCACCTGCAGACCCTGGAACTCTCCGGGCTTCAGTACTGTGGCGATCACCGTTCCAGGTTGATGGGTCACCACTGGCTGCCCACTTGAGTTGAGAGCCACTAGGTGGGGCAGCCCGCCCTGAGTGGTGGACACACCAGCTGCTCCCAAGCTGGTGACCAGTAGCTGTGGGGACTGGAGGGTCTCTGGCAGGCTGGCAGCTGTCTGGAAGGTCAGCATGTCTTTACCCCCAGATGCAGAGGAAGTGGAAGGATACTGTATGGAGGATGACCCCCTGAGGCAGGGACGTGTGGTCGTGGTCCTCATTGGCCAGGACGGTGGTGAGAGGCACGGTCTGCAGGGTGATCGTACCCCCTCCAGCCCCCGCTGGGGTCAGGACCATGGGAACTGAGGCAGGCACATTAACGGTCCTACAGGCAGAGAGGGGAAGGTTTCTGTTCATAATCCACCGTAAAATTTCATCAACAAATGAAAAACACTTGTACGCTTCGGATGGAGCCCAAGATCAGTAAACAGGATTCTCACACACACATACAACTATACAGAGGGGAATACTGTATTGTTGCGGAGTAAAACAATTTATCTGGCTTAGACAGGGTTGTGCCAATTTGACTTCCAACTAATGAAGCCAAGAAGACTGTGATTCAGAGAGAGCCTGAAATAAATGAGACTCATAGCTATAACAAGCACCACTCTGATTTTGAGTGTTCAGAATACAAAAAGGAGAGAAATGATTAAATACTTGCGATGAAGATGAAGCATCAGGTGTCAAACTGACACAGTTCAGAGAATGAACAGTGGCTCTGTGTGTTTGTGCGTGCATGGGTAAATGGCTAAGAGTATGCACGCAAGAGTGAGCATTAAAGAGGCTGCAGCATGTGTATGGTGTGTATGTCTGCATGCATGTGTGTGCGTGCGTGTGCATATGTGTTTCACCTGACAGTGTGCAGGGGAGCAAGGACTGTCATGCCCTGATTGGGCTGCAGCACGTGTGTAGGTGTGTGAGCTTATATGTGTGTGTTTGTGCGTGCGTGCGTGCGTGTGTGTGTGTATACGTATGTGTCTCAACTCAAAGTGTGCACTAGACCAGGGATGTGCTAAATGTATGTGCACTCCCTGGCCAAAAAAGTCACCTCCTGGATTTAACTAAGCAAATAGGTAAGAGCCTTCCATTGGATAATCACTACATTGATGAATATGTTTCACCGATGAGCCAAATCATCAAAGTTCACTCAGAGATGCTACAAATAATGTTGATTATCTCATGACGACGGCACATGTCACGGTCTGCAGACAGATCTTAGACGGTAAGTGAACAGTCGGTTCTCGTATTCAAGGTGTTGGATGCGGGAGAGATGGAAACTGGATGACTTTGACATGGGCTAAATTGTTATGGCCTGACGAGTGGGTTAGAGCATCTCTGAAGTGGCAAGACTTCTCGGGAGCTCCCTGTCCGCAGATGCGAGTGCTTACTGACAGTGGTCTAAAGAGGGACAAACCATGAACTGGCAACAGTATTTTGGGCGCCGCAGGCTCAACGATGGGCGAGGGCTATGAAGGCTATCCCGTATGGTCCAAACCAACAGAAGGGCGACTGGCACAAGTCCCTGAGAATTTTAATAATATTTACATGAGGAATGTGTCACAACACACAGTGCATCATACCCTGCTGCGGATTGGACTTTTTAAGTTGCAGACCAGTCAAAGTGCCCAATCTAACCCTGGTCTAGCTCTAAAAATGCCCCCAATGGGCACCTGAGCTTCAGAGCTGGACCTTGGAGCAGTTGAAGAAGGTCACCTGGTCCAGTGAGCCCCATTTTCTTTTACATCATGCGCTTTGGCTGGGTAGGTGTTCACCATTTACCTTGGAAGAGGTATCAAGATGCACTGTGGGAAGAAGACAAGCTGGGGGAAGGAGTGCGATAGTCAGGGAAATGTTCTGCTGAGAAGCCCTGAGTTTGGGAATTCAAGTGACTCATTTTGATGGAGCTGTTTTGGCAGCACAAGGGGGACCTTCACTATATTAGGCAGGTGGTTTTAATTTTGTCGCTGATTGGTGTATATGTGTGTGTCTTCCCTCACAGTCTGCATGGGAGCATGGACTGCCACAACTGACTGGGCTGCAATATGCATGTGTGTGAGTGTGTGAGTGTCTGAACTCACAGTGTGCACTACAGCAGGGATTGCCATGGCTGACTGGGCAGCGATATGTGTGGTGTGCAGGGTTGGGTTCAATTACTTTTTTCAATTACAATTACAGTAATTGTAATCAATTACTTTCGTAATTGTAATTAAATTTTAATTGATCTTTTTATCGAAACGTAATTATAATTGAAAATTCTGTCCAGAAAGTAATTGTAATTGTAATTGAAAAAAGTAATTGAACCCAACCCTGATGGTGTGTGTGCGTATGCATGTGTGCATGTTGTGTTGTGTGTGTGTGTGTGTGTGTGAGTGTGAGTGCTTGTGTTCCTGCGTGTGCATATTTGTCTCACCTCATAGTATGCATGGGAGCAGGGACTGCAGCTCCCTGATTAGGCTGCAGCACATGTATGGCCTGCAGCAGCTGCTCTGTAGGTTTGACATCTTCACTCTCATACAGCGGATTTGGGCTGGGATCCCTCTTCACTGCCTTCAGCAGCACTGCTTTGCTGTGTCCGGCTCTGGACGTTCCACGAGCAGGGCCCCTGCCATTAGGGCTGGTTCGCTGGCCGCCGCACCCCGTGCTATAGTCGGGGCTCTGGTCCTCGTCATCAATGATTACCAGGTCAGGGGGCATCTCTTTAAACTGGTACACCAGCCTCTGGCCCTCCACCTTGGCCAGGATCCCTCGCTGGTAGTAATATCTAACAGGCAGGATGCATACACTCAGTCAAATTATTTTTGCCAACCCTTGAAGCTATGATTCTTAATGTAATAGCTCAAGATGCAGAGTAAAGAGGAATAAAGCCATGGAAGAATTAGACTGCACAGATGAAGGCTCAATATGGTGGAAACATCCAGAGATTAGAACAGGTGGACAAGTCTTATTCTTCAACAATGCTTAACTACTTCTTAAGTTTTTTTTTTTTTTTTTAGTTTGTATTATAAATGTAGCATTTATAAAATAATATGTAAAACAGATTGTTGTAGAAAGTTTACCTGCCTTAGAGGGACTATTTGACTCTGTATTTGAACATAATCATAATCGATAAGGTCTCACTTTTTTTAAATCAAAGGGCATGTAGCATACGAGGCCATATATGGCCCCTCGTGGCCAGTAAAAATACGGGACAATCTATAATGTTCACACACATTCTCCTCACCTAAGGGCCCTTCCCATTGTCTCATAGTTCATGTCAGGTTTGTTCTTGTGTTTTCCCCAGAGCTTGGACACAGCCTTGGAGTCGACCAACTTGAAGATTCCCTTTTCTCTCTGTGTCCACTTTATGTACTTGGGACAGGTGTTCTTGTCCTGCAGCAAGGCCAGGAGGAACTCCCACAGGTAGATGGTATTCCCTGTGAGGACAGTGTCTGTTTATTCATTCATTTTTGCATGGGGTGCAGTGTGAATTATTGTGAGAGCACCATGTTGTCTTTGACAAAGCTTCCAGAGTTTAAGCATGCTTTACTAGCACAATACCAAAACACAATGCACCATTCATCACGGAACACTTAGAACCAGTGTACTGCCCTCCGCATCCATTCCTGGGCAGAATATATTAGGGATGGAGGGTGCAAGCTTAGCGGTGTTTGCTAATTTGAGAGCAGTTACATCAAAAATAGAAGCACCAGTGTGGTCAGTAAGATTATGGCTGCACTGATAGAGTGACATACATACAGTATGTATATGATGCCAGGATTCTCCTGCAAACTGGGGCATGAGGTAGGTAGAGGGGAGTCGGTGAACGAAGTAGCAGGTCCTTCTAAGTTGGAAACTAGCACCCTCTGCCTCCAATTGCTTTCATTTGCCCATATCTTTGAGACTCCCTCAACAGTTTAGGACCCGTAGGAGGCTCAAAACTATTTGCATTCTCACCTTTTCCCTCTTTGTTCTTCTTCTTGAGAGGCAGGGTGGGGGCACTGATGGGAGAGCACGGTCGCGCCGCCCGGGGTTTCCGCACTGAGAGGGTAGAGATGATGTAAAGAGAAAAACAGCGCTGTAATCTCTCCATGTCATAGAACATAGTCGAGCATCACAAATCTCAAAGCAACTCCCCGTCTAGAATGACAATGTATAACCACCACAGCATTTCAAACATAAAAGCTTCCGTAACCCCAACCAGGAATAACAAAAAGGAATCTTTGCAAACAAAAGCTTTGTAATCCCCTCTGGCTCATATACATAGAATCGAATGCTGTATTGGTTGCAAACCCGTGCAATAGATATTTAATTCAACCCTGACAGAGCAGACCTCATTCAACAACTTGAGATCTTGTCGAGCAGCTAACAAGTTGGGTTCAGGTATGGAGGAGAGAGTTGTAGAGAGAGGGGCTCTGAGCAGAACTCAAAGGGGCTCTGGTCAGAAGTAGGGATCTGAGGCTGATCGCAGATGGCAGTCAAGGAGTGGTGTATTACCTTTCTTCTTCTGCGGTTTTGTGGGGCTCTTTCGAGGGATATCGTCCATGGAGGATGACTCATCGTCCAGTGACCAGTCTGTGCAGCTGTTGGGCAGCTGATGTGGCTTCAGAGGTGTGTAGGTGATTTCGGGATCCAGCAGGGCGCCATATGTGTGAACTGGACAACAGCCGGTGAGGAAAAGCACATAGCTTAAAAAAGCCCACCAAGGAATATATAAAGTGCAGCTAGAGCCATGCTAGAGAAAAGATCAAAGCTTTGGTGTACAAAAGCCAACTTACAGTTGTCACAGATTCAAAGTAATGGCTACAATGCATTTTGAACACCGATTTTGGTGTAATTTCCACAGAAATTTGATCTTTGTCTGGCTATGTGTTTGTATCAGCCATTCTTTTCTTTTTTTAATTATATTCATTGAAACACATTATAGCATCGAAGACCTGTTAGTAAAATATGCAAAACCATGACAGTTTAAACTGTTAATCAAAAAAGAAAATGTAGTATACAGTAGGAATTCAACAATAAAAATTAGGTTATCTTCTTACAGTGAATGCTTATTTGAAAATTAATCTCAGGTACTGTTGGGCCTTGGACTTACGAGTACAAATCACAAGATGTAGACAAGCATGCCCTTGAGTCAATCGCGAAATGGAAATTGTCACAGCCCCCTGCTCTGCTTGCATGTGATGCTCATTTGCAGTTGTCTGGTGGGCAGAGCCAGGGGTCATTGGTTCAATGGAAAGCACCTGTGTCTTGTTCAGTGAGCTAATAAGATGTGCCCGTTTCTCATCTTGGGAAGCTCTCTCTCCCTTTTGACTTTTTCTGTGAGTTGAGGTTCTTTAGGTTGGATTGCATACAACACTGCTATGCTATTCTTTGCACACATCCATTCACTTACATATACAACTGATGACACTGATTTTCACACTACGTATTTGCATTCTCTTTTTGTTAAAATTGGTTTTCTGCAATAAATTGAATTTTGATTCTTTTATGCGTCAGTGTGCATCTCCCTTCTTGTTACGGCTTTTGAGCCGAGTCGTAACAAAATGAACACATTCAAAGTGAGCACATCCCACTGTAGTGTTGTATCTTACTCAGTCGCTTTTCATCCAAGATGTTGTTGGGGGACTCCATATTGAGAAGCACTTCTGCTGCCTCAACAGTCTCCATGTTCTCTCCACGGTCTGAGCCTGCTGTTTCTACTGAGGAGGGAGACACATACACTCCAATTAGAGCTGGCTCAAAACCTGTGCATGACAACTGCTGTCTGCAAGCTCCAGGTGTAGCTGCATAAACAATGGGAGGGTGTGCGGCTTTGGAACGGAGTGTGGTGAAATTGGGGGAGGTGCCGTCAGTTTATTTGCTCAGTTTGTCTCGTACGGTGGATACTAGGGAAAGAGGGAGAGGCACAGGGGTTTAGTGGTGTGTTTGAGGTTGAGTTGGATCAATGTGAAAGCTAACCAACTGAGAAAAAAGGGTAAAAATAATTATTGACAATTCTCAGTATATTCAACTAAAATACAGTATTTTTTTTTTAATAAGGCAAGGGTAAATACAACTCTATCATTGAATGTAGTGTATCCGTCAACATAGTTGAATACTTGGAAGTGAGACTAAGGGCAGAGACAAGTCTGGGTCTTTGAAGGATCCACAAGCATGTGCAATTCCTTTTGTCAATTTATCCATTTATACACTATTTTTTCTTTTAACTATTCATATGTGCACATTGGATTTCAGGATTTACAGCTATATTTTCACTGAGGTCCATGGGTATTTGGACAATGGCACAAATTCAAAGGGCTGTAAATCCTACGCAGTTCACTACAAGTTACATACACTTTAATACCAAGAAAGTTTAAGCTAATAACAGCGTGCACTTCAGTAGGCTTAAAGCCACATTGCATGAACTGTGCAGATATTACTTCCCCTTAAAATTGTGTTCCCGTCTAAATACTTAGGGCCACACTGTATACTCATTTCTAACAGCAATATTAATTATTTAACAAAGCTAAAGTAAATTTATAAACTGTTTAACAAGCTGAGCCACACAAATTCCCCAGAGCACTCCCCAGCCCTCACCCAGGAGCCCAATGTCTCCCCCCATGATTTGTTCCTCGGCCATGATCCCATTGGGAACCTCATCCGCGTCCAGTCGGCAGTAAACCTGCATCAGATCAGCTGCCGGCACCTGCTCCACAATTACAGAGGGGAACACCGAAGGGTCGTCCAGCTGCGGAGAAATGGAGAGGGTTACAAAGGTGACCAGTCATATTCCAAATTTGCACAAAACCTTCAGATATGTTTTCAGTTGGGGAAAAAAAAAAGCGGGGGGGCTGTATTTGCTATTCAAGTAGATTCATTCACTCAATACTGTATTCACTCTTTAAAGGAGAAGTGCCATTTTTACAGTTTTGACATTATTTGTGGCATAAAATACAATCATTTACTCACCCATATAACTTTCGTGTCACTAGAAGTCCTTCGGAAGATATTTGGATCCAAAGAGAGACGCGTATATTCGTATAATGGGAGTGAACGGGGCACCGAGAGCGCAGCCTCTAATGCCGCATTATCTGTCGTGGAACTCATTCATGTCACCAATATTTTGTTATGATTCGCGAGTGTTGTTCCCCTTTTGAGTCCGGGGTTGCCTGCTTTCGTCATCCGGCGTCTGTAGCTTGACCTACTAACCTCTGATCTATGTGCACAGGTTACTGTATAGCCTAATAACATCATTACACAAAGCTTCATTAGAAATGCATGACCTCCATTGTGTCTGTTGTGCCCACTGCAACCATCGGGATGGCATTGTTCCTCAGATTCAGGTATTGCACTTTCTGGCCCTCTTTTTGTGGTCTTGCGGGAAAAAAGTCTTCCGTAGCGAAGTGAGCACTGCAAACCCAAAGATTCGCATGCTTCAATGCTTCCACTTGAGTATTCGGGTCTGTTTTCAGCGCAACTAGCCAGAGCTTTAGCAATTCCAAATTGCGTGAAGGTAGCCTATGGAAGCTAAACGTTGTCCAACTGGTCATTTGGTTGCAACAACTTGGAAAAACGCAAACACGAACCATGCTGTTTTACCAGCACGTAAAGCAGCTGACCATCGCTGATGAAATGAATGAGTTTCACGACAGATAATGCGGCATTAGAGGCTGCGCTCTCGGTGCCCCGTTCACTCCCATTGTACGGATATACGCAGCTCTCTTTGGATCTAAATATCTTCCGAAGGACTTCTAGAAACACGAAAGTTATATGGGTGAGTAAATGATAGTATTTTATGCCACAAATAGTGTCAAAACTGTAAAAACGGTACTTCTCCTTTAAACCCTTTTTAAGAGTGCGACGATAAACTTGGTTTTAGTGACAAGTTTATCACGCCAACTATAAAGCACAAATGAAGAACAAATATGAGCAGAGAAAATTGGTTCCTCCCCCTAAAATGTGTCCTCAAGGCCAGAGTCTTTGGTGTGACCACTCATTACCAAAGGGACTGCATTTCCTCTGTATGAGCAGGACTATCTGTACAACATAATGGGCTGGAAAATAACAACAGGGGTGAGATGATGGCGAGATGACAGAATGAAAATCCCCTCAACATGGCAGCAACAAAAAAACCCAGACTGCCTCTTTTTTTTCCTGCTAATATTGTCACTGCGCCTGAGAGAGGGAGAGCGCAGTATCTGCCTGCAAGCATGCTCGCATATTCACATTCCTGCTGCAGGCAGTAGACTGAGGAATCGGAACATTTTGAGTGCTAGGCTTCAGAGCCATTTGCCCAACCCCGCTGAAGAGCACAAGTACTCATTGTCTCCATTGTAGGAATAAAAATGAAGAGTGCTGATCAAAGTCTCAAATTGGAAGGTAAAAAGGATGCTAACCACCATAATCCAGTAGGTAGTCTACATTTGTCTCCCCATGTCAATGACTCCTGAGTGCTCTCATAATAAAATGGACTCTGCTGATGTACTGTGCGCCAACAGGATGAAAGTGAGACTGCAGACGATACCTATATGAACTTTTATCATCTAGATCAAAGCCTGTCTCCAGTCCTGAGGGCTGCTATTTGTAATGAAACTGTATCGTACATAACAGCACTCTCCAATCCAGCGGCAGATGGTACTTTTACTTCTTACGTACCTTTCTCAAGGATTTGAACTTGATCAGAGTACTTCAGTTTTAGGAAATTTTAACTTTTGCTCCAACAGTTCCAATGTATCTGACTTTTTGGCTCCACTATATTACAGAAAAGCATGCCATTCCTCACTACTATGAAGTGAAGACAGAAATAATACTGAATATAAAGATAGGGATTTTTTTGATAAGAGCAAACCAATCCAGGCATAGACGTTTTTTAATTGGCCAATTCAGTTTGACCTTTTCACAACCATTGGATAGCCCAACGACATTTGCAGATATGCTGTCGAGTGCAAAACAAGGCAGCAGGCAGACACCCTGGCCGCTTTTTCCAAAGTTTTCCAAGTTTTGGACATAATAATGAGCTTCTTCAAGAGTCTTGTTAGCAGGCTAAGGGACCACTCAATATCAGCCTTTTTAAACGCTCACTTTTAAATGTGGTCACTGCATTTTTTAAAAAATAAAATAAACTAACTAGCGAGCTAGCTAGCATAAGAGCACCTATTATTGAGCACCCCCTGTGGAGCCAGCATCTGGCATCAACTTCCTTATTTTGTATTTAAATTGAATCAAGATAAATGAATGCCTTCACAGATGCCAGTTCCCTTAACTGCACAAAAACTGTCAAACTAAAAAAAAAAAAAACCTCATACCAGCATCAAGTCATGGCATTGAATATGGTTTCAATATTAGCCTACATTTACACATTGCTTATTTTAAGCATGACTAATAATTATACACTGCCTAGCCAAAAAAAAGTTGCACCCTGAAATATTTAGTTGGAACCCCTGTAGCTTTGAATACAGTGCAAATTCATCATGTCTTTGTTTTGACAACCATATGCAACGTCAGAACATTTATTTTCAATCAGAGTTGCATAAAGTTTCAGCTCAAGATCTTGTCTTGACAACAAGATAGTTGAACCACTCTGTAGTCGTCTCCAGCATATACCAAGAACTTTGAATGTCGTCAAGGTCCAGACTTAGCGGTGGCCAATTCCTGTGTGACAATGATTCCTCATGCTTGTTTTCCTCATTTATTGTTTTCTCAGACCAGTAATTTGCCCCTTCCGAAATAATGTAAAATTTTTTCACACCACCAAGGAATATGTCTTCCGACATGAATTTTTAAGAAATAAGAAGTTACACACTAACTCAATTAGGGTTAAAATAAATATTGTCAGTTTAAACATATTAATCGCTGCAATAATGATCCAGTCATGTTTATTTATATTCAAATGGATATATACTTTTTTTTGTGGACAGGAAGTGCTCTACAGGAAAGAAGGCTGTATTTATTTAAATGTAACCTTCATAATGGCCGTTTTCTCATTTTATTAACAAAAGCACATTTTGCATTGATAAAGAATGAATTTTATGTCATCATTTTTCGCAAATAAAACTTCCTTATTGTGTTAATTTCAATATGGGAGTGCAGCGGTTTTGTTTTTTATAGGATGGCTTTTCAACATTATCTCAAAGTTAAAAACGTGATATATTAGGTCCCATAATGATCGTGACGAACGTCATTCATATCAACGAATACTAAGTTCCTGAAATATTTAAATTATACAACTACACTGCACGTAAATAAATAGTTTTACTTTTGAAATTTATAGTGCTTATAGAGTGATTTTTTTGTGTGTATTCATAAATTGTAAAGTTTGAAATACATGATTCCAAACATTAATACATTGCTGTTTAAAATCGGCAATTTTACAAGCCCTTAAAATTAAGCATTTTGCCGTTATGAAAAATACCGTTTGACTTGCCTGTCCAAAATACCACATGAGAACAATTGCTGACATCACTTCAGTGCCTGAATATCAATTCAGTATTGCAGATAGTAAGCAAAATACAGCCACAACAAGAGGGACACTGCGTCACTTGTGCCCCTATCCAACAAAGTTTTAGGGTTCAAGTTTTCTTTATGGTTTTTCCCACAATCCAGCAATCTTGTGAGCATTTTCCTTTGGTTTCCCCTCATTACTTCTCATTATTTAGCTAATGTCCCTTGCATCACCTTCCCTGCTGTACACTCTACTGTTAATCGTTACGGTGTACATGTTCTGTCCATGTTCCCTCTGCGCTGGATTGCTGGATTCTTTCAAGAATATAGCAAAAGGTTCAGTTGACCATACCAAATGCTTTTGCATTTTCTCTGGTGGGATAGTTCTGATCTTTCAGCCTAATAATGACTTGCTTTACTGGCACTGATAGCTCTTTGGATTTCCTGTTCAGAGTTAACAGGAACAGACTCCCAAATGAAAATATAACTCTTGAAATCAACAGTTGACATTCTATGGATTCACTTTTAAATGACATTATTTGGGAATAAAATATACCTGGCTATTGAACAGCTGAGCATCCAAATTGTCCAAGTACCTTTGGTCCTGAACAGCATGCAGTAATTCCTACACCATCCACCCAATGTCTGATGTGATAACCCTCAAACTGAAGCAGAATTTCCTCACTTCAAAGTCATATTTATTATTAAATATCAACTCCAATATTCGATGGTCAACAGCTAAAATAATAACAATGTTGTCAATGTCCCAATATTAACAGACCTCACAGTGTATTATTACAAAATTTGCACTTTAGCCCAAGTACAGCATTTGAGCACTTTGTCCACTAATGCCCCAAACTGAGGGTCAGGCCTCGTGGTATGCTGTTTTACTTTTCATACAATCCCTTCATCATATGTGATCTCTTAAAACACATCACAACTTCATCTTCTTTAATATAAAGCAGTCAGCATTAATTTTTTGATCTGGTTCATAATTGCCTTTTTCTCTGAGCAGTAGGTCTCGAGAGAACGATGTTCAGTTTGTTTGGTTGGCCAGCTGTCAGTCCGACTCCTTCTGTCCACTAATTCTACAATCAAAATACAAATCCAGATATAAAATATTTGCATATTTCTAATGGTCCGCTAAACTGAGAATAAGATTGCCAGAGAACTGATTGGATGGATTATTCAATCAATAAAATAATTGTTGGACTTCTTGTGGCCACAAGTCTATTACTAATGTATTGTGACCTCAGAGGCCGCAAGAAAAACCAACAGATGCAGGAAATGCTAGGCCAGTGCTGATTTTTGGAAATGTTTGGCGAACAGGAAATTGCAGCGACTGACGATAACAACCTCAGACCAGATGATGGCAGCAGAAACTGAAGGGTACAGTGGGGGCTCCCAAGCATTCACTCATAATTACTAACATTCAAATGTGGAAGCCAGAGTGGTTTTTGAACAGTAACTGGAGAATCCATTGATTACTTCTAAAGTAAATGAGACAATCTTGTCCATTCCAAAGTGACTGGCATAACTTACATATAACAAATATTTAGAGTATGTATTAGTATTAAAATGATCAGATAAATATTTAAGTTTGGTGCCTTACTCCTCTACACAAGGACTGGCCATACTTGTGATTTAAACTTGCTAACACTAAGGACATAATCCCGCTTTATTGCTCAATGCACTTTGATAAACCAGAAACTGCCACAAAGACTGCACATTTGTTGAATTCTCGTCTTATTATCCCACCAAATTACAACCGAATTTACGAAAAAGTGGAGACAATACAGAAAATGCAAATATAAAAAGAAGACGGTTATATGTAAATCATCCTTATCCTACATTAAATTTAAAACAGTGCACAAACGGGGTATATAATGACTTTATTGTTCTTTGTTTTTTTTTTTTTTTGGATATGCAACAATTCCATAAAGGTTTGGACACAGTTGACCGCTGAGTTACATCACCCTTCCTTTTCTCAGCCCTCCATGTAATCTTTTGGGAAACTGAGGACAACAATTGCTCCAGTTTTGGAACAAATTTTCTCCATTCTTCCTTGATATACATGTCGAGGGTCTTCACTGTCACACTTATTGCTTCTGAAAGCACCACATATTTACAACAGGAAACGGGTCTGGGCTGTAGGTAGGCTACTCTAGCACCACAATTTCCTATTAGGGAGCCAAACTGTTGTAACAAGTGAAGAATATGGCTTGCTATTATTAAAACAAGGACAATCTAGAAGGCAGCATATGTTGCTCCAAAATGCAAATTCACTGCCCGGCCAAAAAAAACGTCTCCCTGTAATATTTAGTCGAACCGCCTTTAGCTTTGATTACGGCAAGCATTCTCCATGGCATGTTTCAATAAGGTTATGTGATGTCACAACACATTTCTGTCCTGAGTTGCATTAATTTTTTTTTTTTTTTTTGCCAAGATCTTGTATTGATGACTGGAGAGTCAGACCACTGCATAAAGTCTTCTCCAGCACATCCCAAAAATTCCCACTGGGGTTAAGGCCAGGACTCTGTTGAGGCCAATCCAGGCGATAAAATGATATCTCATGCTCCATGAACCAGTCTTTCACAATTATCACAATTTCAGCCTGACAAATCCTGCCATTGTCATCTTGGAATATGTTCGTGCATCACAGAAGAAAAAATCCATTGATAGTAAAACCTGATCATTCAGTATATTCAGGTAGTCAGCTGACCTCATTTTTTGGGCACATATTGTTGCTGAACCTAGACCTGACCAACTGAGGCTACCCCAGATCATAACACTGCCCCCGCAGGTTGTGTGCGATAGGCACTAGGCATGATGGGTGCATCACTTCTTCTGCCTCTCTTCTTATCCTGATGTGCCCATCACTCAGGAACAAGGTAAATCTGGACTCATCAGACCATACCCTTTTCCATTGCTCCAGAGTCCAATCTATATGCTCCCTAGCAAATTGAAGCCTTTTTTTTTTTCGTTTAGATAGATGCACTTTATTGAACCCCATGGGGTAATTTGTCCTCTGCATTTAACCCGTGCTATAGTTTGGAGCAGTGGGCAGCCACAGAGAAGCGCCTGGGGACCAACTCCAGTTCTAAAGCCAGTTCCTTGGTCAGGGGTACCAGTAGGAGTGTTCCCATAATACATGTTTTCTGGGTGGGGGAAACCGGAGTACCCGGGGGAAACCCATGCAAACACGGGGAGAACATGCAAACTCCACACAGAAAGGCCCCAGGCTGGATTCGAACCCATGACCTTGCTGTGAGGTGGCTGTGCCGTGCTAGTCTCACTGAGAAGTGGATTTCTTGAGGCCACGCAGCTGTTTAGTCCCAATCCCTTGCGTTCTCTTCACGCTGTGCATATGGAAATGCTCTTACGTTCACTATTTAACAAAGCTGTGAGTTCTACTGCTGATTATTTATGATTTTATTTCACCAAATGTTTAAGTGATCTCCGATCACAGTCAAGATTTTTTTCCAACCACAATTCTTCCTTGAAGATGATGATTTACCGTTACCGTTAAAGGTTTTAATAATGCGTTGGACAGTTCTTAACGCAATTTTAACTATAATATAATTATAATTATAACTATAATATAATTATATATATATATATATATATAAATAAATATATATATAATACTTTAATAACCCAACAGAGTTATGTCTTTTCCGCAACCACAGGATATGTCTTCTGACATGGTTGTTCAAGAAATGAAAACCTACTCACTGCATCAGTTAGGGTTAAATAACTTGTTTACAGCTGAAACATAATAATCACCACAGTAATTATCCAACGGAAGGCTCTAACCCATTTGTTTAGTTAAATCCTGGTGGTGACTGTTTATTTGGGCCAGGCAGAGTATATCCTACTCGTACTGATGTTCAAGTTATCCATATTACCACACCCTCATCGAACCATAATAGTGTCTGGTTTTTGAGTCTTACGTTGGCAACAACTGGGACGATCCATTTCCTCTTTGACCTTGAGAACACAACATCCATTATTGTCATAAAGAATTTGAAAAATTCACTATTTCAGATGAGTTCAAGCCCAGAGAATACACCAGTGTTTCTAGATATTTTTGACATATGGCTTCCTCTGTGCATGGTACATACTAGACTTGCATTTAAGGATGCAATGATGAATGTTGTTTATTGGCAAAGGTTTTCTGAGGTCGACCCAGCCCATGTTATTATGTACATCATGAAGGCATGTCAGTGTTCAATCCAGCATTATTTGATGGATAAAATGTCAGTTTAGATTCCCAACTTCATCTTTAACACAGCGATTCTTTTCAAATTCTCCGAATCTCTCTCTTTTTTTTTTTTTTCAATATTACGCACTGAAACCATATAAACAGGGTTCAGTAGGATGCAATACCAAATCAGCAGCCTTCAAAAATACACTGGCTTACAGATAAATACTTTCCTGGTTTCCGTTTATGACATTACATAACAATCACCAGGCCAATGCTGTTATGCACAGCAAATTATAACCGTCATTCTGTAAGAGGGGGTAAATCCAGGAACCAAGGTTCTTGAAAGATATGGCTACATTTATATTAATAATCAGATTGATATTTTTATTATACACGTTAGTATCGGCATAGAGCAACTAACATTATTCATTCTTGAAGCAGATAATCTGCCTTGCCTGACACTCACAGTATTCCAGTTCACTCCCACACGGAATCGCTCCCTCTCAGACCAGCAAAGGAATTCACCTCTAAACAGGAGACCTTTCTATGCCAAACAAAATCAATATTTCATAAGACTAAATTATTCAGCTCTTCGGGCAAGTGTAGCATTTATGTGCCATTAAAAAAAAATCCTGATATCCATTATATCTGACATTTTCAGACAGATCCCATCTTTGCTCCCCATTTATTAAAGAAACTGAGTTTTTCATGTGGTTTTCACTGCTGAAGGAGTAGCAGGTAAACCTTCCATGCACATGAATGGGAATATCAATGAAGTAAATTTTGCTGATCTGTCTGTCAAAAAGCCTGGGTTGGGCTTTGCCCAGTTCATATGGAAGAGCAAGGATCAATCACTCGTGATACAAGTCAAGGTTCTCTAGTTTGGAGTAACAAACAGTTTTCAGAGTTGGCAGGATTTACTAGGATGAAGTTGTGGACTGTCGAGACATCTGTTTCTCTGACCTGTACTTGTGTTTGCAATTACTCTCCATCCTTTTAGTTCCATCAAGGATACTGGGAAATTGTTTTCCCCTTGCGGTGCAAACAAGCACTGTCTTTATGAAATGGAAGTCAAGAACTCAGAAAACTAAATAAGCCTCATGCAGAATTTCAACAAGGCTTGGGTGCTTTTACGTACGTCGTGAACTAACAGCCTAATAATCTCACACACAATAAGCATAGTTTTCGTTGAATTACCTCTATAGACTGCTAGTATAGGACGACTGCAGAGAGCACCTTTAACATAGAACAACAGATGGCAGGTAATTTCCATTTCCAGCCCAGCAAACACAAAACGTCCTAAAACTCTGTTCCTAAAATGTTTTCTCTTTATGAGTCAATGACAAAATGTTTCTACCACATGGCAGTATCAAGAAAACCTTTGGCACTGCATGGTTTCCTTTCCCTCCAACAAAAGGCAGGATTTCCCTGTTTTTTTCTCTGCACTGCTTGACTCGGTCCCATCCCTGTGCCAACAGTGTGTGATACTAGCCAGCCATGAGATGCCAGAGGATGACCTTTTACAGGCCCCATATGGAATTATGACTCATTCTAAAAAAATTAGTTGAATCTATCAGCACATACCCACATGTTCTGCATCCTCCAATCCAGCCCTCGCTTCAAGGACAAAGATACCTTATGGGGTGGCCTGGACCTGTAAGCATGTACTTACAAGTCCTGAACCAACCAATCCTGCCCCCGTCCCAAACCTTTATCTCAAACTTGAAAAGGGGGAGGGCTGCATATTCCTTCCCTTCCCATTTGGCAGAGTAATGATAGGCAGCAGACATAGGGGCAAATTACTAGTCCAGGGCCTACATCGCCCCCCAGTCGGCATTACTTTTCCTACATCAGGGCTGATCATTTCAGTGTAAGGGGTGGGGGGGGGGGCTGGCAGTGGAACCATTAGGAAAGTAAATGCACAACCCTGCAGCACATACCCTTTGAGTGAGCAGAAGCATACTGTTTATGTTAAGTTAAACACCACAATTATGAGCACTGATGTGCTGCTTGCACTCAGCTGAGGGCAGTCTTTCAGTGATTAACAGAGGGCAAACCAATAATAACGCACAATATAAGGACCCTTTGACTGGTCCATCTGGATCAGCCTGTATCAGCAACACTACGCACTGCATCACCTTGTCAGGCCTGATCTGCTCATACAGACCTGCTATGCAGGACATTCATGCTACAGCCAGCTTACTCATGACATTTCTTCCCACTGGGCAAGGAAGGGGTTTCTTACTACTTTTTGAGGATTTATCTCCATTTTGCCTCATTTGGTATTTTAGGGATTAGGCAGGGTGCTGTACTTTCTTTTTTTTTTTTTTTTTTGCTCTGTAAAGCATCTTTCTCACAGTCCTGTGAAAACTGCTGTTAAAATAAAATTGAATTGATCGCTCCACTGGTACCTGTACGCCTGCATCACAGCTTACATACTATATACACTGCACACACCTGCATCGCAGTGTACATACTGTATATACTGCACACACCTGCATCGCAGTGTACATACTGTATATACTGCACACGCCTGCATCACAGCTTACATACTGTATATACTGCACACACCTGCATCACAGCGTACATACTGTATATACTGCACACACCTGAAATCACAGCTTACATACTATATACACTGCACACACCTGCATCACAGCGTACATACTGCATATACTGCACACACCTGCATCACAGCGTACATACTGTATATACTGCACACGCCTGCATCACAGCGTACATACTGTATATACTACACACACCTGAAATCACAGCGTACATACTGTATATACTGCACACACCTGAAATCACAGCGTACATACTGCATATACTGCACACACCTGAAATCACAGCGTACATACTGTATATACTGCACACACCTGCATCACAGCGTACATACTGTATATACTGCACACACCTGCATCACAGCATATATACTGCATATACTGCACACACCTGAAATCACAGCGTACATACTGCATATACTGCACACACCTGAAATCACAGCGTACATACTGTATATACTGCACACACCTGCATCACAGCGTACATACTGTATATACTACACACACCTGCATCACAGCGTACAAACTGTATATACTGCACACACCTGCATCACAGAGTACATACTGTATATACTGCACACACCTGCATCACAGTGTACATACTGTACATACTGCACACACCTGCATCACAGCGTACATACTGTATATACTGCACACACCTGCATCACAGCATACATACTGTATATACTGCACACACCTGCATCACAGCGTACATACTGTATATACTACACACACCTGCATCACAGCGTACAAACTGTATATACTGCACACACCTGCATCACAGAGTACATACTGTATATACTGCACACACCTGCATCACAGAGTACATACTGTATATACTGCACACACCTGCATCACAGTGTACATACTGTATATACTGCACACACCTGCATCACAGCGTAAATACTGTATATACTGCACACACCTGCATCACAGTGTACATACTGTATATACTGCACATACCTGCATCACAGTGTACATACTGTATATACTGCACACACCTGCATCACAGTGTACATACTGTATATACTGCACACACCTGCATCACAGTGTACATACTGTATATACTGCACACACCTGAAATCACAGCGTACATACTGTATATACTGCACACACCTGCATCACAGTGTACATACTGTATATACTGCACACACCTGCATCACAGCATACATACTGTATGTACTGCACACACCTGCATCACAGTGTACATACTGTATATATATACTGCACACACCTGCATCACACATACTGCATCACACACCTGCATCACAGCCGCATACTGTATATACTGCACACACCTGCATCACAGCACATACTGTATATACTGCACACACCTGCATCACAGTGTACATACTGTATATACTGCACATACTGCACACACCTGCATCACAGTGCATCACATACTGTATATACTGCACACACCTGCATCACAGAGTACATACTGTATATACTGCACACACCTGCATCACAGTGTACATACTGTATATACTGCACACACCTGCATCACAGTGTACATACTGTATATACTGCACACACTGCATCACAGCCGCATACATACTGTATATACTGCACACACCTGCATCACAGCCGCACAGCTGCACATACTGTATATGCATCACAGCACATACTGTATTTACTGCACACACCTGCATCACAGCCGTACATACTGTATATACTGCACACACCTGCATCACAGTGTACATACTGTATATACTGCACACACCTGCATCACAGCGTACATACTGTATATACTGCACACACCTGCATCACAGTGTACATACTGTATATACTGCACACACCTGCATCACAGCGTACATACTGTATATACTGCACACACCTGCATCACAGCGTACATACTGTATATACTGCACACACCTGCATCACAGTGTACATACGTATATACACACACTGTATACTATATACTGCACACACCTGCATCACAGCCTGCACACACCTGCACACTGTATACACTGCACACACCCTGCATCACAGCCATACTGTATATACTGCACACACCTGCATCACAGTATATACTATATACTGCACACACCTGCATCACAGCATACTGCACACACCTATCACAGTATATACTGCACACACCTGCATCAAGCAGCACATACTGTATATACTGCACACACCTGCATCACAGCCGCACATACTGTATATACTGCACACACCTGCACACACCTGCATCACAGCATACAAACTGTATATACTGCACACACCTGCATCACAGCCGCACATACTGTATATACTGCACACATCCTGCATCACACACCTGCATCACAGCGTACATACTGTATATACTACACACACCTGCATCACAGTGTATATACTGTATATACTGCACACACCTGCATCACAGCGTACATACTGTATATACTGCACACACCTGCATCACAGCGTACACACCACATATACTGCACACACCCGCATCACAGCATACATATATACTGCACACACCTGCATCACAGCATCACACACCTGCATCACAGTGTACATACTGTATATACTGCACACACCTCACAGTGTACATACTCACACACCTGCATCACATACTACTGTATATACTGCACACACCTGCATCACAGTGTACATACTGTACATACTGCACACACCTGCATCACAGCGTATATACTGTATATACTGCACACACCCGCATCACAGTGTACATACTGTATATACTGCACACACCTGAAATCACAGCGTACATACTGTATATACTGCACACACCTGCATCACAGTGTACATACTGTACATACTGCACACACCTGCAGCACAGCGTGGATACTGTATATACTGCACACACCTGCATCACAGTGTACATACTGTATATACTGCACACACCTGCAGCACAGCTGTACATACCGTATATACTGCACACACCTGCAACACAGCATACATAGTGTATATACTGCACACACCTGCATCACAGCGTACATACTGTATATACTGAACACACCTGCATCACAGTGTACATACTGTATGTACTGCACACATCTGCATCACAGTGTACACACTGAATATACTGCACACACCTGCATCACAGCGTACACACTGTATATACTGCACACACCTGCATCACAGCATACATACTGCATATAGTGCACACGCCTGCATCACAGTGTACATACTGTATATACTGCACATATCTGCATCACAGCGCACACACTGTATATACTGCACACAACTGCATCACAGCGTACACACTGTATATACTGCACACAACTGCATCACAGCGTACACACTGTATATACTGCACACACATATTGTATATACTGCACACACCTGCATACAGCCGTACATACTGTATATACTGCACACACCTGCATCACAGCATACAAACTGTATATACTGCACACACCTGCATCACAGTGTACATACTGTATATACTGCACACACCTGCATCACAGTGTACATACTGTATATACACACACACTGCATCACAGTGCATACAGTGTACACTGTATATACTGCACACACCTGCATCACAGTGTACATACTGTATATACTGCACACACCTGCATCACAGCCGCATACACTGTATATACTGCACACACCTGCATCACAGCATACATACTGTATATACTGCACACACCTGCATCACAGCCGCATATACTGTATATGCACACACCTGCATCACCTGCATCACAGCATACATCACAGCCGTATATATACTGCACACACCTGCATCACAGCATACATACTGTATATACTGCACACACCTGCATCACAGTGTACATACTGTATATACTGCACACACCTGCATCACAGCGTACATACTGTATATACTGCACACACCTGCATCACAGTGTACATACTGTATATACTGCACACACCTGCATCACAGTGTATATACTGTATATACTGCACACACCTGCATCACAGTGTACATACTGTATATACTGCACACACCTGCATCACAGCCGCATACTGTATATACTGCACACACCTGCATCACAGTGTACATACTGTATATAGCACACATATCTGTATATACTGTATATACTGCACACACCCTGCATCACAGTGTACATACTGTATATACTGCACACACCTGCATCACAGTGTACATACTGTATATACTGCATACTGTATATACTGCACACACCTGCATCACAGTGTGTACATACTGCATATACTGCACACACACCTGCATCACAGTGTATATACTGTATATACTGCACACACCTGCATCACAGCAGTACATACTGTATATACTGCACACACCTGCATCACAGTGTACATACTGTATATACTGCACACACCTGCATCACAGTGTACATACTGTATATACTGCACACACCTGCATCACAGTGTACATACTGTATATACTACACAGACCTGCATCACAGTGTATATACTGTATATACTGCACACACCTGCATCACAGCGTACATACTGTATATACTGCACACACCTGCATCACAGTGTACATACTGTATATACTGCACACACCTGCATCACAGCGTACATACTGTATATACTGCACACACCTGCATCACAGTGTACATACTGTATATACTGCACACACCTGCATCACACAGTACATACTGTATATACTGCACACACTGCATCACAGCATGCACATCACAGTGTACATACTGCACACACCTGCATCACAGTGTATATACTGTATATACTGCACACACCTGCATCACAGTGTACATACTGTATATACTGCACACACCTGCATCACAGCGTACATACTGTATATACTGCACACACCTGCATCACACTGCACACATACATGTATATACTGCACAAACCTGCATCACAGTGTACATACTGTATATACTGCACACACCTGCATCACAGTGTACATACTGTATATACTGCACACACCTGCATCACAGTGTACATACTGTATATACTGCACACACCTGCATCACAGTGTACATACTGTATATACTGCACACACCTGCATCACAGCGTACATACTGTATATACTGCACACACCTGCATCACAGCCGTACATACTGTATATACTGCACACACCTGCATCACAGTGTAGACATACTGTATATACTGCACACACCTGCATCACAGTGTACATACTGTATATACACACACCTGCATCACAGCACACACCTGCATACAATGTATATACTGCACACACCTGCAACAGAGCATACATACTGCATCATACTGCACACACCTGCATCACAGCCGCACAAACTGTATATACTGCACACACCTGCATCACAGTACATACTGTATATACTGCACACACCTGCATCACAGTGTATACATACTGTATACTACACACCTGCATCACAGTGTACATACTGTATATACTGCACACACCTGCATCACAGCGTACATACTGTATATACTGCACACACCTGCATCACAGTGTACATACTGTATATACTACACACACCTGCATCACAGTGTATATACTGTATATACTGCACACACCTGCATCACAGTGTACATACTGTATATACTGCACACACCTGCATCACAGCGTACATACTGTATATACTGCACACACCTGCATCACAGTGTACATACTGTATATACTACACAGACCTGCATCACAGTGTATATACTGCACACACCTGCATCACAGTGTACATACTGTATATACTACACACACCTGCATCACAGTGTACATACTGTATATACTGCACACACCTGCATCACAGCGCACATACTGTATATACTGCACACACCTGCATCACAGTGTACATACTGTATATACTGCACACACCTGCATCACAGTGTACATACTATATATACTGCACACACCTGCATCACAGTGTACACACTGTATATACTGCACACACCTGCATCACAGCATACATACTGTATATACTGCACACACCTGCATCACAGCATCACAACATATACTGTATATACTGCACACACCTGCATCACAGCCGCACATACTGTATATATATGCACACACCTGCATCACAGTGTACATACTGTATATACTGCACACACCTGCATCACAGTGTACATACTGTATATACTGCACACACCTGCATCACAGTGTACATACTGTATATACTGCACACACCTGCATCACAGCGTACATACTGTATATACTGCACACACCTGCATCACAGTGTACATACTGTATATACTGCACACACCTGCATCACAGTGTACATACTGTATATACTGCACACACCTGCATCACAGTGTACATACTGTATATACTGTACACACCTGCATCACAGTGTACATACTGTATATACACACCTGCATCACAGCACACACCTGCATCACAGCTACTGTATATACTGCACCTGCATCACAGCCGTATACAATGTATTTACTGCACACACCTGCAACACAGCATACATACTATACATACTGCACACACCTGCATCACAGCGTACATACTGTATATACTGCACACACCTGCATCACAGTGTACATACTGTATATACTGCACACACCTGCATACAGCCGCACATACTGTATATACTGCACACACCTGCATCACAGTGTACATACTGTATATACTGCACACCTGCATCACAGTGCACACACTGTATAAACTGCACACACCTGCATCACAGCATACATACTGTATATACTGCACACACCTGCATCACAGTGTACATACTGTATATACTGCACACACCTGCATCACAGCGTACATACTGTATATACTGCACACACCTGCATCACAGCGTACACACTGTATATACTGCACACACCTGCATCACAGCGTACATACTGTATATACTGCACACACCTGCATCACAGCATACATACTGTATATACTGCACACACCTGCATCACAGCATACAAACTGTATATACTGCACACACCTGCATCACAGCGTACATACTGCATATACTGCACACACCTGCATATACACACACCTGCATCACAGCATACATACTGTATATACTGCACACACCTGCATCACAGCGTACATACTGTATATACTGCACACACCAGTGCATCACAGCACACACCTGCATCACAAACTGTATATACTGCACACACCTGCACACAGTGTACATACTGTATATACTGCACACACCTGCATCAGTGTACATACTGTATATACTGCACACACCTGCATCACAGCATACATACTGTATATACTGCACACACCTGCATCACAGTGTATACTGCTGCACACACCTGCATCACAGCATCACAGTACATACTGTATATACTGCACACACCTGAAATCACAGCGTACATACTGTATATACTGCACACACCTGCATCACAGTGTACATACTGTATATACTACACAGACCTGCATCACAGTGTATATACTGTATATACTGCACACACCTGCATCACAGCGTACATACTGTATATACTGCACACACCTGCATCACAGTGTACATACTGTATATACTGCCCACACCTGCATCACAGCGTACATACTGTATATACTGCACACACCTGCATCACAGAGTACATACTGTATATACTGCACACACCTGCATCACAGTGTATATACTGTATATACTGCACACACCTGCATCACAGCGTACATACTGTATATACTGCACACACCTGCATCACAGTGTACATACTGCATATACTGCACACACCTGCATCACAGTGTATATACTGTATATACTGCACACACCTGCATCACAGCGTACATACTGTATATACTACACACACCTGCATCACACTGTACATACTGTATATACTGCACAAACCTGCATCACAGCATACATACTGTATATACTGCACACACCTGCATCACAGTGTACATACTGTATATACTGCACACATCGGCATCACAGTGTACATACTGTATGTACTGCACACATCGGCATCACAGTGTACATACTGTATATACTGCACACACCTGCATCACAACGTACATACTGTATATACTGCACACACCTGCATCACAGTGTACATACTGTATATACTGCACACACCTGCATCACAGCGTATACATTGTATATACTGCACACACCTGCAACACAGCATACATACTGTACATACTGCACACACCTGCATCACAGCGTACAAACTGTATATACTACACAGACCTGCATCACAGTGTACATACTGTATATACTGCACACACCTGCATCACAGCGCACACACTGTATATACTACACACACCTGCATCACAGTGTACATACTGTATATACTGCGCACACCTGCATCACAGCGTACATACTGTATATACTACACACACCTGCATCACAGCGTACATACTGTATATACTGCACACACCTGCATCACAGTGTACATACTGTATATACTGCACACACCTGCATCACAGTGTACATACTGTATATACTGCACACACCTGCATCACAGCGTATACAATGTATATACTGCACACACCTGCAACACAGCATACATACTGTACATACTGCACACACCTGCATCACAGCGTACAAACTGTATATACTACACAGACCTGCATCACAGTGTACATACTGTATATACTGCACACACCTGCATCACAGCGCACACACTGTATATACTGCACACACCTGCATCACAGCGTACATACTGTATGGACTGCATAGATACATTTTGTTTTCCCATCATCGAAAAACTAGCAACAGCACTCTGCAAGCGTGTTTACACACACACACGGGTCAATGACAAATAAGCCTTTTAAAAATGTTTTTTTTTAATAAATCTTTAAAAATGTACAGAATACATTTATTTGAAGTTGGAAGAGTGTGTTTAAACAAGTATTAATGGTTGCACAACATTTACGGGGTTTTAGTACAGTTTTCGCCGGTATTAGCAATTTCACCAGCCAAAAAATGTCAGGTGGCACAACCAAAAGTTTCTTGAAAAAAAAACACACTTCCCTCTGTTTTCTCTAAGTGATTTTTTTTAGTAAGTATACCTGAGAGTGTCTACTCTGCCTAAAACATTACTATTTTGTAGTTGAGCTGGGTATTAAAAGTAACTTATGGATTCTTTATTGTAGGGGGTGGGTATTTTGGTTTTCCAACATCCAACTTTAGATTTAAAATGTGAATAAATACTTTACAAATTTAAAAAGTATGTTGTTGTATAGGGTGATTATTTATATCACAATTTCCAAACATTTGTTCAGGTCAATCTCCCATTTCTTGGTTTAAATTAGTATTTTACCTGGTTGCACCACCTGACGATGCGGTTGCGCCGCCTGACAAGATTCATAATAACAACAAATATGTTGAATAATTGCATTTTTATTTCACAGATCAAAAAATCCCTGGTGTCTTGGGTCTATTCAAGTATTAATTTGTAAATATAAAAACTTGTTATCATTCTATTTTGTAAATCGAACTAAACAGATCAGAAACAACATTGTATGGGCAACATTGCAGAACAAAAATGACATTTCATGTTCAGTAGAAACTGAATAGGGTTGAATGAAGCATTAATTGGTACAGATAAAAACTAGTTTTCATTTCATTTAAGTAAATTGTACTAAACTGATCAGACACAACATTGTTTGGGCAACATTGCAGAACAAAAATGGCATTTCATGTTCAGTAGAAACTGAATAGGGTCGAATTAAGCATTAATTGGTACAGATAAAAACTAGTTTTCATTTCATTTAAGTAAACTGTACTAAACTGATCAGAGACAACATTGTTTGGGCAACATTACATGACATTACTTTTTCAGATATCTTTCTCTTGCTGTTGGATTATTTTTAATGTGCTGCCTGAGGCGTGCTGCTTTTTCTTTGCTTGATAGTGGCGTCAAAAAATCATTGAAAGGGATATTTTTAAAATGTAATAATACAAAATTATTATATAGAATATAGTATGTAATACAACCCCAATTCCGAAATAGTTGGGACAAAGTGTAAATTGCGAATAAAATAAAAATGCAATGACTTTCAGATCACGAGCCAATGTTATTTACAATAGAACATAGACAACATTTCAAATGTTGAAACTGAGATGTTTTACATTTTTATCCACAAAATGAGCTCATTTCAAATTTTCTGGCTGCATAAGGTCTCAAAAAAGTTGGGACACAGGCATTAAAGGGCTGAAAAAAAACAATTAATATATAAGAGAATCAGCTGAAAGAACAGTTAGCAAGTAATTAAGTTAACTTGCATCAGGTGTGTAACATGATTTGCTATAAAAGGGATGTCTTAGAGAGGCTGAGTCTCTCAGAAGGAAAGATGGCCAGAGGCTCTCCAACCTGTGAAGGCTTGCATAAAAAAATTGTGGAATACTTTAAAAACAATGTTCCTCAATGTCAAATTGCAAAGGCTTTGAAGGTCTCATCATCGACAGTGCATAACATCATCAAAAGATTCAGAGAAACTGGAAAAATCTCTGTGCGGAAGGCACAAGGCCGAAGACCTTTACTGGACGCCCGTGATCTTCGGGCCCTCAGATGCCACTGCATCACTCACCAGTTTGATTCTGTCATTGACATTGCTAAATGGGAAACACTTCAAGAAACCACTGTCTGTAAACACAATCCGCCGTGCCATCCACAGAAGCCACCTAAAACTATATCATGCAAAAAGGAAGCCATTGTTGAGCATGATCCAGAAGAGCTGCCGTGTTCTGTGGGCCAAGGCTCATTTAAAATGGACTGTAGCAAAGTCTCCTATGATCAGACGAGTCCAAATTTGACATTCTTGTTGGAAATCATGGGCTTCGTGTCCTCCGGGCTAAAGAGGAGAAAGACCACCCTTCCTGTTATCAGCGTTCAGTTCAAAAGTCAGCATCTCTGATGGTATGGGGATGCATTAGTGCATATGGTGTGGGACACTTGCATGTTTTAAAAAGCACCATGAATGCTGAAAGGTATATAAAGGTTTTAGAGCAACATATGCTCCCCTCCAGATGACATCTATTCCAGGGAAAGCCTTGTGTATTTCAGCAGGACAATGCAAAACCACATACTGCAGCTATTACAACAGCATGGCTTCGTAGTTGAAAAGTCCGTGCGCTGAACTGACCAGTTTGCAGTCATGATTTTTCACCAATTGAGAACATTTGGCGCATAATTAAACAAAAAGTCCGTCAAAGGGGACCCAAAACTTTCCAGCAGCTGGAAGCCTGTATTATACAAGAGTGGGATCAAATTCCAATGGCTAAACTCAAGAAACTTGTCTCCTCAATGCCCAGACGCCTCCACTCTATGTTAAAAAGAAGAGGAAATACTACACCATGGTAAACAGGCCCCTGTCCCAACTTTTTTGAGACCTGTAGCAGCCATCAAATTTGAAACTAGAGGCACTCGCAGAGTGCAAACCTCCGCCAAGGCAGCACAATCCAAATGTGCATGAGTGGGAGCAAAGTTGAGTTATCGTGTGTCATAGGATTTCAAGATTGCTGCCGTGGCGGCCATATTGTTTCACTGATCGTGGTAAAAATCAATAGGGTCCATCCTTGATGTAATAGCAATCCACCCACAATTTCAGACAAATCCATGCATTACTTTTTGAGTTATGTTGTTCACAAACAGACAGACAAACAAACAGGGGTGAAAACATGACCTCCGCCCCAACTTCGTTGGCAGAGGTAATGAGCTCATTTTGTGGATAAAATTGTAAAATTTCTCCGTTTCAACATTTGCTATGTTATCTCTATTGTGATAAAATACTGGCTGGTGTGATTTGAAAGTCATTGCATTTTGATTTTATTCACAATTTACACTTTGTTCCAACTATTTCAGAATTGGGGTTGTATATATATATATATAGTGCTTAGTGCATATAGTAACTATTAATGTTCATTTAATTAATATCTTTAAAAATATATGTTTGTACATCTCAGGTTAATATGTTTATTTAATCAAGAAAGGACATTCCTTCTGGTTGCGGCACCTGACTTACTGGTTGCACCGCTTGACATTTGCTGCTAATTCCCAATTATTCAGGCATCTACTTGGACACCTATATAACCTTTGACTTTGCTAGCTAGTTCATTCATTCATTTTTACAATACAATAAAGAGTTTTAGAATAAAATAACTTTTTCTTAGTTTTATATTGGTTGTACCACCTGACATGTAAACTGAACAAGTCTAACTATGAAGAGAAAGTAGCTATTTTTTATCAATATTTGAGAGAGATCTACATACCTCTCACTCATCAGTAAAGGTCTCTTGGGGTCCTTTTGATGATGCAATATCCTCTTTACTCATCTCTCTCTTCAATTTAAAATAAAATTTGTCTGAATGCGGCTGTGCCGCCCTGACATTTCAGATATGCAGATTTCCAGACAAATTTGTTTTTAATATTCCAAACAATTTAAGAACAATGAAACTATTAAACTTTGTTTATTTGAAAGGTTTTCAATATAAAATTATGCCCCCATATTAATATTATATTGATTCATATTTTAAATTACATATTTAATACATTTTACATAGTGGTAACTTGCTCAGACGGTTGCGCCACCTGACATTTTGAGGGTTTGAGATGGCAAAACATAAAATATATATCATTTTTATGATAAACTTGAAATATTTCCAAATTAAACAGGTTTTAAAGAATAAAATGATGCTTATTATGAATCATTTAAAATAATTTTAAACCAAAGTAGTGCGCTCGGACTCAAAAATCTGCAAGTCAAGTCATTGACCCACACACACATACACACTATGTCCCCCTCCACGCCTCGCATTCTCTTCCCCTCTCCCATGACAGTGGCCTACACCCTGTTTCACTGCCCTCTCGACCATCTCCCAGAGTAGCATTACAGCATAAGTGACCAAAGTCCGTGACCAATCCCCACCCTGCTCAAACTCAGCAATTTCCCCCTCATCAACGCCCTGATTTTCTCTGTTCCAGGGGAATTCTGCAGTCAGGAAACTTCGACTGGCCCTGAGGGAGAGACGGTTAATCTGTTTGTCACGACCTCAATCCCACCATTACACTCATTTTTCCAATGGTTCATTGAAGCCCAAAACAAGACTGTTAACATGAAGTGTGTGAATGACTGGTCCTTGAAAGGATTCTGAGGAACAACTTCAAAAAGACTGACATGAACATGTTAAGTAAGGGGAAATATATACAAAGTCAAGCTCAGTACCTGGTTGATTTCATCCATTCCATTGCTGGCAAACTCAAACACCAGTTCACCGGACTGGGCAACAGTTGTCATGGTGACCCAGGTTCAAAGGGCAAGAGAAGCCGTGAGCAGGGAGAGGGGGGTCTCCCAGCCCTCTTGTGTCCTGCTGCAAAACAGGAGCAGCAAAACACAGCCTGTGGCAGGGCCAGGCAGTCTCAACCGACGAGGGATAAATCGCCCGACTCTCTTCTCAGATATTGAAGCTGGAACACAGGGAAGAACAAAGAGAGAACAGAGATGATGCAAGACATTTCAAGAGGAATTCTCTCCATGGAAACATCAGCAGAAACGACTTTTCCGAAGGTTCACAAACTGAGTTGGTTCTTCTTTCACTGTTGATTCATTCTCGGGAATTACACTTTGAAATATCCGCACTAAATTGCACTAGGTTTCCCCTGGCTTGGATTTAAGAGACTAGAGGCTGCATCACAGGGAGGAATTTATAAATGATCTCACACCAAATATCCAGTGGCACAATGGGAAATGAAAATGGTTGCCCAGATACGATCCATCATAACACCTCACGCACCTACAACCTCTCCGTTTATATCATTACAGTTGGCCTAGTAATCAAACGATACAGCAACCGCACTGAGCGAATATCTTGAGTATGAGCAAATATGTCCTAATTTTCTCTCCAGTCAAATTGTTTTTTTATTAAATCATTTCATGTTTAACTTTGCCAGCCAGCAAAGGATGGGCTCTCCAACTATAATCAGGATACTCTTGAGATTCTCCCCCCCTCCCCCATTTGAGGACTTTTCTCTCTGATGGGAGTTGTTTTTTTAACCTCATCTGCTATTTTTGGGCCTTCGCCCAGGCATCTGCCGTTAAGCAAATCTGTAAAGGATCTTTATGAAACTTTCGTAAAAAGAGATCTGCAAATAAAACTGAATTGAGCTGAATATTTTTCAGTTTCCCACAAAATGTATAATCACTTTCAACCACAACAAAAGGCATCAGAAGGTTGTCCCAAAAACAGACGTCAGTTGCCCTTAAAAGCTTGTCTGAACACTTAATGGATGCAACCACTCTCCCCTTGTGTGATGCTTGCCACTAATGAAAGTACTTCTGTTCAATTTCAACAAGACCACTGACATTCCTTTTATTGCATGCTGGTGCCCTATTGTCTTTAGTCTGTCAATTCTATGTAGACTGGAATAGGTTTTTATGATTGGAATTGTTTTTTATCACTAAAGATGTAAAAAGGGGGTTTTCCAGTCATGCGCCATTATGTGCCGAGCATGTGTATTTTCATGCCAACCAATTACTACACCAACTTACTTCACCAAATAATGCGCATAAAACATTAAAAAAGAAAGGAACCATTTGGTAAAATAAGCAAGTGAGATGAGCAACATTAGAAAACTACACAAAAAAAAAAATCTTAAAAACCGAGACATCCTTTCAATAATTTATGTGGGAAAGAAGTTCTTTAAAACTGCATACATGACTTTATGCAACTTGCCTTCGTCAGGGAAAAAGAAACACCATCACAGTTTGAGGAGGTGCATTACTCTGTAGTAGTTGCTTATGCCCTCACTCAGTAGTCACGATTAAGCATTGCAGTAATTCACAAAGCAGACGGATCACTCTGAGTAGAGACACCGAGTTAAGTCATCGAGCACCACCCCACAGCTCTGGATTCCCGGAGAAATGACATCACTGCCTGATGAGGAAGGTGGTGTTAGGAGGAAGAGTAGTTTTTTTTTTTTTGAGGTGTTTCAATGCCTTGGAACTCCTTTGCTCTCATTTACCAGTAGTACCAGTTAAATCGACAATAGAATGATCAGTTAACAACAGTCTAATCAAAATATTTGTGATCTCAGTCCTTAAGGGGCCGTGTTTATATTCGCTAATGTGGGCGAAGGCCATCGGGGTCGCCGTGCGGAAGGGGAGACGTGCAATTAAGATCAAGCATCTCGATGAAGTCACTGCACAGCAATCTTCAAAACAGCCACGTGATGCCACAACAGGGAGGCAACAAAGGGGATCGTCATGAGAACCTTGAGGAGGGGGCCAACGTGCGCTCCTGGGAGCTGGCTACAGAGGAGACGGATTGGGGGAGGAGGGAGTAGAGGAGAGCTAGCAGAGGAGGACAAGAAACAAGGTGGTGGGGGGAGGAATGCTTTGGGCTTTCTATCCCCTTCTCTGCTACAGGGTGGAGTTTGTTTGCTTCGAAATGCCTGTAAAGCTGATGAGGCACATTCCAGGAGGGATTGTTTGGGGGGCGGAGTAGGAGGTAAGGTGGGGGGTTCTGGTAGGCCAGCGGTCAAAGAAATGCACGGTTTAGGTCGCCTCTCATGTCTTCCTTCACCCTTAAGAGCGGCTGGTGAATTTGCCAGGACCACATGGTCTGTGTTAGAAAAGAGGGTGGCGTGCAGGCTGATGCCCTGACTCTGATTACATACAGCCCCACACTCGAAGAGATGATAGCCTCGTACAGTCCCAGTTCTACACCGTTCTAATACGGGGGCATCAGAGACTTGGATTTGGGTGGACAACTTTCATACTACAATCTAAATGCCTTTTTCTTTGTTAAAATGCCAAACATGCATAATATTACAGACTGCACATGCAGTTACATAGATTAAACTAGAAGCACTCCAAGAGTGCAAACCTCTGCCGAGGCAGCACAGTCCAAATCATGGTGAGTGGGAGCAAAGTTAAGTTATCGCGTATCATAGGATTGCAAGATGGCTGCCACATTGTTTGAATGATCGTGGTCAAAATCAATAGGGTCCATCCCTGATGTAATAGCGACCCACCAAAAAAATTTCAGAGATATCCGTTCATTACTTTTTGAGTTATCTTGTTCACAAACAAACAAACAGACAGACAAACAAACGGCACCGATCACATAACCTCCTGCCAACTTCGTTTGACGGAGGTAATAACTGTTGGCTATCATGCATTAGCTACATATAAAACTGTTAGATGAATATTTATAAACAGTTATACAACAAAAAACTCCTAGTAAACTCAAACTTATCTATGCCATTGTTTGTTGAATTTTCATGAGACCAAATTAACGAATTCCGTTTCCTCTTATGTCACACGATGGAATGGAAAGGGGTTACGACCAGTGACAGAGTGGAGAACTCTCTCGTAATGTTGAGGATATTGCAATCAACCAATGCAGCTACATATGGTGCATGAAACTTAATTAGGCTACTGCATCTCTATCAATTGTGGCAGTGGTTCTGATGCATACTTCTACTGTGGCTGCGACCGATACCAGATTGAACTGAACAAACGAGCTGTTGGACTTTATATTCGCTCATGAAAAAATTTTATGATTGGTCGCAATGATGCTCTATTATCTGTATCACTAGGTCAGACTCAGCAGGAGCACCTCTGACTGGCCAGTGTTGGTGTGAAGCGGGTGGAGAACCTGCACCCCTTGAACTGCGCACTTAATAAAAATGAGCCAGTACCAGAGCCTCTCAATCTGAGCTAAGCAGCTGCAACAGCTTTAGTGGTACTTTGGCTTAATTTTAGGAGATAAAAATGATGCATAATGATATCCTACAAAATAAAATTGTTCAACCAGCTTCCACCACTGCCCACTTCTTAATCCAGCCCTTATCTGTGACCATACCAACTGCCTTTTCAGGTGAACAGAAACATCTGGAAGAGCTGGCCTATGTTGATCATCCCTAGCTCAGGCTACACTGGGCCTTAATTAGGCCCTGGCTGTTTGGCTGTGTGATAAACCCTGGCCGTGCCACCCCCCTCTCCCAGGTGACCATTTCCTGAGGAAGGACAATAAACCAGGATGCATGTGCAAGGAGACACGCCTCACTGCCTTCAATCCTGACTCATTTTCCCACTGTGAGCAAACAAGGTTAATAACATTTTATCCTCAGCCAACATGCTTCAGTACACACACAGATATTACATTGCTTTATTTGCTTGCTCAGCTGGCGCTCCTTGTTGAGGGCAAATTGCATATCTCATATATTTTTCCTTTTATATATTATCCATTTCATGCAGCTAGATATTTACTGAGGCAAATCAGCTGACTTGCTAGGGGACATGTCCACCTGGGACCTGAGCCTGCAGTCTCTTGGTTTACATTTCTGTAACCAGAGTATCTACATTTGAATAACACAGAGGTCAGCCTGCCTGATTCCACACTGAATCCTGCTTACTCAAACGGCAGGGGCCTTACAAGCCCAATATACCAGCAATTAATAGCTTGAACTAGGACATGCAGACTTTTTGAAGGTTTGCAGCATTGCCAGATGGGCGATAATTATCCTGTTTGTACGGTAATTTTGCCCTTTGTACGATGCACCTTCAATAATGCCAAAAAGTGGCCAAAATTTAGATAATTTTGTCATTTCATGGAAATAATTCATAAATTACCTTTATTTCCATACCGCTGATTCAGGAACAGTTTTTCCTTTTAAAATGTACAATTATGCTACAGGCATAAGATCCTATTGCATTATCGTGTGTACGTCCACGGGAACAAGGAGCATCACGCTGATGTCAGTCTCCCGCTTGTTCTCTCTGATCCAAGGTGAAAGCCAGCTATCTGCACCAAGGGACAGAGCGCTTTTTTCTTTCTCTTATTCCTGTAAAATTGGTCAAAGGTGCAAGAAAATGAACTGAGCAACTTTTCCTGTGATTGCAGTTTAATTTTACCGACCATTGACCACAGATGGTAGCCCTCTCTTTCCAATGTTGTGAGTCTCATTCACAGTGGCGGATTTAGCAATGTGGGGGCTCAAGGTGAACACAGGCATGGGGCCCTCCACATCTGCTGCTCTCCACCTTTTTCAGTCCTTATTTATCTAAGAAAGTCCATTTCCACTTCTTCTCTTCAGTGGTCTTCAAACAGCAATTTTATTTTTTTTTTAATTCTGTAATTTGGAACTATGTGCATCTTTCATAAATTCCTTGTCATTACTGACACCGATGGTCGCTGTCAAGCGAACTGAGGTCAATATTCTGTTGCTTGCACACTGAATCACGTGATGCATGAGGTAGCTAACTTAGTTACAGTATTTTTAGGAGTAGTGGATCACTTTCCAATTGGATACCTAATTGAATGAATTTTATTGAGAACTGAATGACAAAATCTGTATTGTCTTAAAGGTTTCTTTTCTTCTTCTTTGCAGTGATACCAAACACATAGGGAGCAGTCTTCGGTATGTGCATGGAAAATAGTTCTCCGTCAAGCTGCCATTTAAGCTGTAGTGGATCAAATTTAGTATTATCGAATCACTCACACATCTGCAGACAAATTCCATCACTGCGCTACTCACAGAGTGAAGGCCATATAAAAAGATCTTACTTATTTGCAATTTCAAAAATGATTATTGATATAAACAATACAGCATATATTGTTTAGCACCAACACATTCTCATCCCAACTCATCATACAGTGACGCTACCACCAAAATTCAAAAGATGGAAATTCAAAATAAAAAGAACATGGAACTCATTCTGACTAAATTAGGCTGAAGTGTTGACCAGAGAAAAAACTATATACAATTGAATTGCATATAACTACTGAGTGAGGAAGTACTGTCTGTGCATATACCATGGTTTGAAGGCATCTTTACTATATTTCATAAACAAATTTAATTGGAAACAAGAATAAGTTATCACGTAATTATTTAACTTCGTGTAGACGTTATGAGACTAATCCTCAGTCAACGCATTTGTACATGTATGTTTTTGCATATTGTCCTAGATAGGCTAGGCGCATAACATCAAGTGATCCACTACTAGCTGAATAACCACAAGAGAATGAAAAAAATCTTGCTCTTTACAATGCTGCAAAAATCTGGAACATTTTATCGGATATAAAAGTGATAAATCAGGGTTATAAAAATGCTTTTTTTTTTTTTTTTTTACCATGAATGAACTAGAAATGACAGCCATGCTTCTACTCAAACCAAAAGAAAAGTCTGTCTTGCCAGTCATATCACAGCACATGTCATACCAACCACCCTATGAAATGTCAAAAACAGCAACAAAATCCATTTGTCATATCGTTTGGTATCAACCAGTGTGCCAGTGAATTTCCGTCCAATGTGGGGCAGTATTGTTGTGACAAGTTAGCCGTCTTAGTTAGAATAATAGTCTGTAGGCTATCGTCAATAGTAGCAATGTCACATTAACAACTAGCTAGCCCTTAGGTTATGCCGTCAAATTAATCAGTTATTCGCCTTTCATGGTTATTCAGTTGTAGCCACTGTGCCGGTAGCATACATTAGGTATAGGGTTGGTCAGTCTTGCACTGGGAGACTGAGTTCGTCTGGGTTGCATATTTGTAGTAAAAGTGGAAAATTCCTTCAAAATGCTTAGTGGCACTCTCTTGTATCAACTAATGACCTACCGGTATGCATCTTTGAACCTCAATTTTCCAACAAGAGAAATGCCGCCTATTCCCCAAACTACTTCTGCACTATTCCCCAAACTACTTTTGCACTATTCCCCAAACTATTTCTGCACTATTCCCCAAACTACTTCTGCACTATTCCCCAAACTACTTCTGCACTATTCCCCAAACTATTTCTGCACTATTCCCCAAACTACTTCTGCACTATTCCCCAAATTATTTCTGCACTATTCCCCAAACTACTTCTGCAATATTCCCCAAACTACTTCTGCACTATTCCCCAAACTACTTCTGCACTATTCCCCAAACTACTTCTGCACTATTCTCCAAACTACTTTTGCACTATTCCCCAAACTACTTCTGCACTATTCCCCAAACTATTTCTGCGCTATTGCCCAAACTATTTCTGCACTATTCCCCAAACTACTTCTGCAATATTCCCCAAACTATTTCTGCACTATTCCCCAAACTACTTCCGCACTATTCCCCTAAACTACTTCTGCACTATTCCCCAAACTACTTCTGCACTATTCCCCAAACTACTTCTGCACTATTCCCCAAACTACTTCTGCACTATTCCCCAAACTATTTCTGCACTATTCCCCAAACTATTTCTGCGCTATTCCCCAAACTACTTCTGCGCTATTGCCCAAACTATTTCTGCACTATTCCCCAAACTACTTCTGCAATATTCCCCAAACTATTTCTGCACTATTCCCCAAACTACTTCCGCACTATTCCCTAAACTACTTCTGCACTATTCCCCAAACTACTTCTGCACTATTCCCCAAACTACTTCTGCACTATTCCCCAAACTACTTCTGCACTATTCCCCAAACTATTTCTGCACTATTCCCCAAACTATTTCTGCAATATTCCCCAAAACTACTTCTGCACTATTCCCCAAACTACTTCTGCACTATTCACCAAACTATTTCTGTACTATTCCCCAAACTATTTCTGAACTATTCCCCAAACTACTTCTGCACTATTTCCCAAACTATTTCTGCACTATTCCCCAAACTACTTCTGCACAATTCCCCAAACTATTTCTGCGCTATTCCCCAAACTATTTCTGCACTATTCCCCAAACTACTTCTGCACTATTCCCCAAACTATTTCTGCACTATTCCCCAAACTACTTCTGCACTATTCCCCAAACTACTTCTGCACTATTCCCCAAACTATTTCTGCATGCACATTCCTAACATATGCAGTAGTTCTTTGCTTTCTCCTTTTGACAAGTAAAGCAATGAACAAAATGACATTTAGTAAAATGATTTACTCCTCTAGCTAAAAAGTAGATATAGGAGCGCTGCGCGGGTCCTTGGTGAGGCAAAAGGAAAACTGGTTTACCTATGGAGAGGGTGAACACAATGCATAGCAGATCTAAGTTTGTATCCTTTTTTTTTTTTTTGTAATAAATTTGGCATCTCCGATCCCACCCAAATCTGGAATGCCCAATTGAGGAACTATGTAAAAGCCTTGCTCGTATGCAATCCCTTGTTGCCAATTCAGGAGAGAGGGATGGTTCACGGCTCTCCTCCGAAGCACGTGCCCATCAATACTGCTTCTTTACACTCATTGGTTGAATCCTCGCAAGTTCAGAACGAGGGCGGAGGATACTCGAACATGAACAAGCTTAGAATCTTTCCTGACGAGCACCCGGCTGGCCAACACGAGGCGCTTGAGCAACGAACAAAGCAACCATTTTATATTTCCCTTCCCGGCAGCCCCTTCCCAATTTGCATCCTTGTAGCGCAATGGCTAACTGTGCACTACTTCTGAAAAAGCTGCCAACCGCTGCCGGTTGGTAGGACCGGGGCTCGAACCCGCGCCGTGACAGTCCAGTGGTGTGCACAGACATTTTGGGGTGCAGGTGCCCAGTGAAAAATAAGGGCACTTCAGTGTTTCCCACAGATGATGAAGCAATGTGTGGTGGCAGACCAGGGCGGGGCGTAAATGCTTTTTATTTTCTTAGTTTGTTCAGCGGGGGGCGGTGGTTGCTACTTCTTATTTCATTGAGCAGGGGAGAGGGGGGTGGTTGCTGATTCTTATTTTGTTTAGCGGGGGGGCTGCTTCTTATTTGACGCTTATAATCGTCGAGAATTTATCGATGATCAGGTCAACATGGGCCGCATACAGCACACTGTCAAAAAAAAACAAAAGAACTTTCAAAAGGGCACTTGCTTGGTCCAGAGGGCAAAGGGCAGGTGCTATAGCACCACCCACAGTCTATCTGTGCACGCCTATGTGACAGTCACTTCTGCTCCGCAATGCGGTGCTTTAATGAGTGACCTATCCGACAGCTAAGTTTGTCTCCTTTTAATAATCATGCATTAGGCCTATAGACAACCATCAGAGTACTAAGAAAAGTGCGCTCCCGATGTTTTTTGTTAAGTTCGCCAATCGTATTCTATAACAGATGTTAATTAGAAAGAAGAGAACTTAGACCTCCATCCATCCATCCATCCATCCATACATTACCTATACCGCCTCTTCCTCACTAGGGTCGCGGGGGGAGCTGGAGCCTATCCCGGCTGACTATGGGCAAAGGCAGGGACCCACCCTGGACAGCTCGTCAATCCATCGCAGGGTGCACACACACCACTCGCTCTAACACTCATATCCATGGGCAATTTAGCAGACCTATTTTACATTATTTATTCCTCTATTATGCGCAGCATCAAGTGGTTGGAGCATTGCCGATGAGTTTATACTTCCTGAGAACAGCAACCACGGTCCATGTCGGGCAAAATTAGAACGTTCACAAAAGTTCTGCGATTAATGTTGGGCGATACCCCCCTCGCAGGATTATAAACTGGCCCCAGTGGGACTAGGGGCGTGCTGCGACACTAGTTACTCATGAATTATACCCACTGTGATGCCATTTTAGCGTACAGATTTTTAGAATCACATGATTAATCAATGAAGAGTAAAAAAAAAAAAAAATCTTAACCTTAACCAAGGCAATTGCCTACCTTTGCCTAATGGTAAAGACCACCATTGCTTATTCATTTGAGCACATTTTGTGACAGCTGCTTTCCTTCCACGCTTTGTATCGTATATTACGAGCAAATGAAATGTTTTCTACTCCAATTTGGCTATTGTAATTGGCTGGAGTATGTGGGTAGGCATTCTCAAATAAGGTTGTTTTACATAATATGTTTTGTGTGTGTGTGTGTGTGTGTGTGTGTATGTGTATGTATGCCTGCATGTTTGTGTGTGTGTGTGCATGTGCGTGTGTGTGTGTGTGTGTGTGTGTGTGTGTGTGAATTACACATTTATTATATGGTTTCTCCCTGTTTGGTCTTGTGCAATAATTTTCTATACAATATGATAATTTTGAGCCCGTGGAATGATACTTTAATAATTCCCATCTGGCAACGCTGAAGGCGCAATATGCTAGATTGCGCCACTCCTTAGCAGCATTTCACCAGAAAGCACAGTTAATCCAATACTAGGTCCATACAATCTAACTTCAGTCATTTGTTATCAAAGATTCCAGCTACTAACTGCTGGGTAGGAATACAGAGAATTTGGCCAAACTGCTGAAACTCTGAGAGCCAGTCATTATGATACTGCTATCTTATAATACTCATGGGAGGCGTCATCTTGTGGTACACGTTATATCTCGCTTGATTAGCTTAGTTTTTAGCAAGACCATAAGAAGACAGCCACAGCAAACCCATACATCAATGCCATATGAATGTTTTTTTGGCACAGTTTGGATTGTCATTAATTGCACTAAAGATGAGTTTCATTAAATAATCAATGTTAATGTTTAGTTAGCAGTTAGCTGTTTTCTTACCAGTCAAGAAAAAATGTGAGCTCATAAGCCCTTGAAGCAGTACGTCTTCCTCTCTTATTGGACTGAGGGCAGACTGTACGCATCAGTGACAGTACATTACAGTACCCTGTACGCCTCAGTGACAGTACATTACAGTACCCTGTACGCCTCAGTGACAGTACATTACAGTACCCCTTTTGAGGCACAAAGTGGTTGATAATTTTAGTCATTTTTTTAATGGTTTAAACTAAAAGTCTGGGCAAATCTTATACATGGTAATTTCTAGACTCTCAGAGGTTTGCCAGTCACTTGCAAAACTGCTGCTCATTAGCTCCTTCTAGCGATCCTTATTCTTCTACCATTTAGTGTTTGTACATGACGTAAAAAGCGCATGACAGAGAAAAGGAAAAATGCTGTGTAATAACTGCCATAACCTGTGATTGAGAAAGAAAATCATGATGTAACCGATTAAAGGATTAGTCCAGTAAATACATCGGCTAACATTTCTCAGAAGTCTCTGTAGCACAACGCCCACTTTCTGGGCTAAATCTTGACCATGAAAGGAGCAAATTTTACTCAGTTGCATGGCTAAAGAGTGAGTCACTCCATCCACTGGAAGCCTAATGTTGTTGAAAAGTAAAATAGCAAAAAAACAAAAAAAAAAAATTTAAACCATGTGTTGACTGGTGAAAAAACACTGCTCATTACTTTTTACCAGCTCAATCAGACGTCAAAGCTGACCAAGAGAACTACAAGAAAATTAGAGACTAACACACTCCTAACTTTGAAGGCAGTAAGACCAACGTGGTTCTTGGACATTTTTTATACACAATGTAAAAAGTGAGTGAGATCAAGGCATCAGTTCTGTCAACAATTTTCGGAGAAATGAGAACTCCCAGAATAGCTCTTGATCTAATGACTGTGTAAAAAGGGGTGGGGGAGGCCTTTCCAGGTCGCTGAGGAAACAGACTGCCATTCCTGGTATTTTCGTTAAGACATTTTCCCAAAATGTGGTTTGTATGGAAGCGGTCCTGACACTGAGAGCATAGCGAGGCCATCAATCTAAATCATAAACAGATCTGTGACCGTGTACCAGTAGAAGCAAAAATAATTGTCTTGTGACTGTGAGAGCAAAACCTCAAGAGGGCTTGATTTCAGTATGTTATTGAGAAAAAGGGGAAGTTAAAATGTCTAAAAATAATCTGGATGGGGTTTTCATATGCACCTTATTACACCATGCGTTCTCAATTTCAGGGGCAGATTTCGCCACTTGGTAAGGTAGGCAACCGGCTGGGGCCCCAACAGCTACAAGGCCCTGTGAGAGCTCCCCAAATTATTATTTTTAAATACATAAAATAAACGGTTTTAAAATTAAGGCACCAAGAGCACATTTTATATCAATGTGGTCATCTATTCCATAGGCCACTGCACAATTCCGAGCATAGGATGTCACATTCTGGAAAGTAAACAAGACCCAAACAAAAATCGCTGGAGCAAACTGGTTTTTTATTTATTCCTGTGCCTGCTTGAAGCAAATTTTCACATTTTTAGAGATGGAAAACACAGTGTGGTCATCTCCAGCCTATATCTACAATTATTGAGAGCTTTCCATCCGGGGCGAAGATCACTTTTTAATTTAACGCATAAACCTTGATGACTTCTGTTCTGAACATTAGAGACGTGTTTTACTGCTGAACTTGCAATTAAGTCCAATTTACGATGAACACATTCAACTTTGAAAAAATAATTAACCATATGGTAAACACCCTACAATGTCTGTCTTCAAGTGGGTTCATTTTATTAATATCAAAATAAAAATATATTTACGATCCAAAAATCACAATGTTTTGCTAGCTAGATAGAAAAATTATCAAGTCGCCATTTTTTCAGTAATGCTTCAAGTTTTTTTTTTTTCCCTTGGGCTTGAAAACTGCTGGGTTTGGGGCAGGTGTATTAGGCTATTAGAAACTGAATGGAAGCAGCTGGACTACTTTTTCTGTTTTCCTTTTTTCAACTCCTTTCTGGAAAGCTGGCTTGCACTTAACTCTGTGGTAGTTTGGCTTTTAAAAATGGGTTGAGCACCCCATCTAACTTAAGGTTACTCACCAAATTATTTTGTTTTACATCTTCACTAGAACTTTGCGCAAACACTTGAAGCTGACCAAATGGTACCGCAAATAAATAAAACCGATTTTACAGTGCACAGCTCATTGTTTCTTCTCATCAACCTAAAGTAATTGAATCAGGTATGTTGAATACATTGATCCCTATAATTATAGGGCATAATATGACTCATTTTTTACATTACATCTAGTTACATTCATAAGAGCTACTGTATGTTGTAAAACAAAAATTCAGGACTCCTGTATTTACAGTAAATGCCACACTAAGATTCTAATACATTCTAGCTTTTTATTGGCTGGAAAACATACGGCCTTTACCATTATTAGGTTGGAAAACTTGAAGCCTCATCATTCAATGTGGTACATCTCCATGTCAGAATAAATCCTAGAATCTTTATAAGCATAAATATAATAGTAATACAATAGGTCTATTTAATATGAGTATTTTAAAGGTTGTGATATTTCAAAGTGTAATGACTTTTATTTACCTTGATTAAGTAAAAGTATGAAATGGATAATGTGCCACCATGTGGGCAGTCCGGTCAAAGTCTTACCGAAAACAACAACAAAAAAAAAAAAAACATAGGTTTTTGGCCCATGGACAATCAGCAATCGGTATCGCTGCAAAAAACGTGATCGAGGCATCCTCACTAATAAGGAGTCCTTACTACTAAGCAGTGCCGTTAATGTCATTGACGACTAAAGTGAAATTAACCAACAACTAGTAGCCCAAAAAATGAATTACAAATTACCCCTCACCCCCTCGAACTGCATGCTTGCCACTGCTGGGGGCCTCATACTAAGGTTCGCCCAGGGCCCCCAAATTCCTAAGTCTGCTACTGCTCCATATCTAGATACATTTTAATTTTCAGCTCCTTGATGTGAATTTACCTTAGAATGGGGGGCCAGGATTCAGACATGCCAGCTGACCAGGCCTGTAATCACACAACCCCAATTCCAGGTATGTAGCCCAAAGTGAGACACGGGGAAAAATACTCATAACTTGCATTAATAATTCGAGTTCAATTTGCATTTTCAGAAAGCACATGAGCACAGACAGAACCTTCTGATGCCAAATTGACAGCTGACTGTGAATTATACACTGCTTTAAAAAAGACTGGTGTTTGCTAATTCCGCAGAGACCGCAGCCAATAATTAACCAGCTCTCTCAGTGCCAAGAAATAGCTTCACACATAGAGGGATTTTTTTTCCTAGTCTGTTCCAACTGAGACAGTCTCCAAGCCACCCCCTGAGCTCTCGGATCTACATACAGCACATTGACAAATTTGAACAATATGAGCCACATCCAACATCAGACTACTAAGTGGAAGCCTTAGCACATTAAAACTTTCAAGTAAGTTCACAGTGAAGCCATTATTAATGGAAATCCAAGGCAACATTCTGCGAGAACTAATCTGAAATCACACACAGCTGTAAAGCAGAATATTTGGGGTGCTGGAGGAAGTAATGAGAGAAAGCAAAATGGAGAGAGTGACAGATGAGAAATCAGATTGAATTAGAGTGACCAAAGGAGAAACAAACAACATGCAAATAAACTAACGTCTGCCACGGTGCAACCAGGCTCGGCTGTCCTGCCCCAATCCAACAAAGGAAAGAGAAAAACTTCACTTCCAGTAAAGACTTTCGAAGGCCTGGGTGGAATTTAATCTGAACTCTGAAATGTCTTTGGTATTTCCAATCCGTCTCAGTGCAGCAGGGGGCCTCGGGGACAATACTGAGGACACAACACACACCCGCCTCAGAATGGGCCTTACAATCACTACTCAATCCAGATTACCCAAAACCACACATTGTCCTTGTCTGGAGCTGGTCCACACATCTTAAATGCCATGTCAGAAAAACAGTAGGCAATTACTGTAATGGGACCCCAGCCAACCTTCTCACTTGGATTCGTTCAAGAATCAAAACAAATGCACACGCTGGCAGCCACAGTCTTAAGTAATGCCTCTCAATCCTGCAAAACTAGAATTTACAGAAATACATTAAATGACTTGTTGACATTAGGCCTATTCCAGTTTTTGCATGTTTTCAGATGCAATGACAGGTATTGGGAGTTCTCATCTTCTCATATTCTCATCTTTGACCACAAACCCCAAAATGTTCTGCACCAGCCAATCAAATGCAGTTGCAGAAAAAAGACAGCTTTTTGGGTTGTGAAACTTCCAATTGCATTAGTGGCACAGAAATAGTCCCAAAAATGTGCTTTTAATCGCTTATATCCATGGCTGACATGTATAGTCAGCGTTTTTTAATGTGTCCTCTTTTATCAATGCAAAACAAAGTGTTTGTCAATATAATATACAGGAAGATACAGAAAAAAAAACGTACAAAATGCAGCCACAAACTGACCTATGTATCCTCCTCTGACAGGAAACGCATCACTGTGTGATCTCCTCTGCCACTTCCTGACTGTTAGACCACAGTCAACAACACTTCTCTCTTTCTCTTTCCCTCACTTTTTCCTTCTTCCTCCCAACTTCGCTCTCACTGTTTTTGTTCCTCATTAGCTCACCAAGGTCTCTCACACTCACTTGTTCATTTCACAGGATTGTAAATTCTCAAATAATAGCAACACAGAGCAAAATAAATTTCTGTCACCTGTACCATAAAGCTGGATTAGGGTTTATTGCGATAACTTCAGGTTTAACCCTGGGTTTTCTGTACCGGCTCACTTCTTACCGAGGTATATCACCTCGGCAACATAAGCTGAACGGCTAACCTGCTCCGGAGCAGGTATAGTTCTAGATTCAGATCACAGCGTGCAAGCACTGCCTACTGACCAATCAGTTCTCTGAGAAAATGGCATTACCATCCGTAGAGGTTTCAGCGGAGTTCTGTGCGCGGATGAATACCAATATGTATGATACAGGTTCTAATCTGAGGGTTTGACATGTGGCGAATGCAGCGGAGTCATGCGCATATAGCTTCACATCTTGAGTGTATTACAATGCTGTATTTTTCCACGGGCAAAAGCTCTAAAGCCTTGTACTTGTTGCACTTGTGAAAGTAAGCCTACTGACCGCTTTGAATTATGTTTTTGTAGTGATTCATTATTTGTTCTCCAGATCTTTTGACACTGCCGGGGTTGCAGCAGGAAAAAAAAAATCCATACACTCCAAAAGAATACATCCTCGCATCACGTCAATTCAATGAAATACGCAACTGTAATTTTACTAATGGGACAATGACATTATAAACGATAAGACAGGCGCATCCCTATACCCAATAGGCTTCGTGCTGGATCATATCCTGTAAAGCAGAAAAGGAGACAGATGCGCTCACTAGCCTACATAGCGCCTGTTGTCATGATTTACTGCAGCAGAAGTAAAATTAAATCATCACTATTGCAGCAATAGGCCACATACAACCATGAATACGGGAGTTATTTGCAATGATTTTATCATTATAATTAACGTACGCATTTACACGGTCGGTGATTTTTTTTGCCAACTGTCCTTTCTGTATTTGGCAGCCGCAACGGTGTTAATTTTTGCCAGGATGATATGTTTATTCTCTTCATTTTTTTTTTTTTTTTATTAAGAGCTCTTGCTCCGCATTTGAAAAGTACGCAGCTTTGCTTCCAGTCGGTTTTTCCATGTTTGCAATTGGTCATTTGCTTCAAATCCCGCCCCTTTTATGTGAACGCGCACATACCTAGATTGGAAAACCCTGGGTTCAGTTACCGAGTTGATAACTGGCTTCGTGGTACTGCTTATCAGGAATGCAGAAGTCTGGTTAAGTGCAGCCAGATAACTAAGAGAAACCCCGGGTATGTTAATCCAGCATTGTGGTACAGGCCCCTGGACAGTTAATGTGTTTACCCGCTGTTAATGACCCTAAGAATTTTTTTTTTTTTTTAATCCAGCTCCTAGTGCTAATCAAGTTCACCATGAGATCAGGCAGTGAACTGCATGTCCCAAAGAACCCTTCTGGGGGGAAGCCCATTTCCAGCGGTTAGTGATGCAAGCACAGTTTAAATACAGCAAATCAAAAAGAACAAACAATGCCCCCTTTGCATGGCTACCTATGCTATTTTTACCAGCAGGTCCACTGAATCCCAACAGTGCTCTGTAGAGAAAAAAGTCAATCTTTACATTTGTGCACAATTGTGACTGCATGTAATTACGTATATATGCACTTCCACGTGTATAGCGGGCAAAAAAATTACTGGCGCCCCTGACTGGCAATGCACAACCAATAGAAAAAAATGTAAACAATATAATTATACAGAAATGGAATACGTCAACATGTGAAATACTTTACTTTCTTAACGTTTCCATGGAAACAACCAAAATCATAACAATCACTTAATACAAGTAAATTTCAACAAAAATTAAGGTTTCCTAGTTATTGACACCCTTCATTTAGTACTTAGTGCAACCATCTCTGGCAGGGATGACAACATGGAGTCCTTTCCTGTAATTTTTGGCTAGGTTAAGGCACACATTTGGGGGGATTTTGGACCATTCCTCTTAGCAGATCCTTTCAAGATCTTTCACATTCTTGAGTTTGCGTTTATCAACTGCCCTCTTCAACTCAGCCCACAGGTTTTCAATTGGATTGAGGTCTGGCGACTGAGATGGCCATTGCAGAATGTTGATTTTGTGGTCACGGAACCATTTCTGCGTGAATCTTGTATGCTTTGGGTCATGGTCTTGTTGGCAATCCACCTATGGCCAAGTCTCAGCTTTCTGGCAGAGGCAACCAGATTGTCAGCCAAAATATCCTGATACTTGGTGGATTAAGAAGGTAATTAACAGCCCTGTGTTGCTGATCAAATACACTTGACTAATTGATAATCGGTATGTGTGACCACCACGATAAAAAAAAAAGAGGTTTTGGCACTCTGCTGGTCTGGAGCATTTTGGTCTGTATTAACACAATGCCAAGAGGGAAAGTCATTAGCAATCATCTTAGAGAAGCAATTTTTGCTGTGCATCAGTCTGGGAAGGCTTATAAGGCCATTTCCAAACAATTTGAAGTCCATTATTCTACGGTGAAGAAGATTATTCACAAGTGGAAAACATTCACAACAGAGGCCAATCTTCCCAGAAACCCACGATTGTGCTTGAAAATATTTATTTAAAGTCTACAAGTAAAGATTAGATTTATCAAAATTCCAGATGTTTCCTTTAAGTTTTAACAGGCACATAGGGATGCAACCACGTATTGGAGTTCTAGACAAAGTTTTACCAAAGTAATCCTGAGCCCATGTTGTTCTCATGATTACAATCACCTACTGACATCAGCGGTTTTTTATCACATCATTTTTCAAATTTTTTACCTCATTACTAGTCCTAAATTGACCCTGTCCCAACTTTTTTGGAATCCAGCGCAGGTCTGAAGGCCAGAGCTGAATATAATTCCAAATAAAACAAAGCGAACCACACAAAACATTAAATACCTTTACTTCATACTCTCTGCAATGAAATACCAGTCAAAGTAAATTTAAAATCACTGCTTTCTGTTTTTATGTGCATTTTCCATACCATCCCATTTTTTTCAGGGTATATGGTGAATGCTAGCTTGGTTTATTGCGTTGGTCTCGGCGCAAACTCGACAGTGTATAGTGGTAAATGGTTCTGCACATTGCCAGGCTGCACACGTAAAGGCAATAGTGAGCAGTCAGCCCCTCCCTCACCCAATTCCTGTTTTGAGAGATGGAGCTGCTGATTCCCTTTTTGTCACCACGGAGACCAACAGCCCCCAACCTGACTGACAGCCCCCTCCATTCCCCCCCAGTGGTTTCACAGCACTTCTCAGAAGTGCAACCCCAGTTCCGGCAGCGCTTAACACGCAACCGGGTCCGTATTATGATCAAAATCGATGCCTGCGTTTTTCAACAGCCGCTAGGTCACAAGGCTTGATCTGACTTGGTCATAAGATATGGAGCAGCAAACAGCTACAATGCCACCTGACTGCTCAGCAGCTGTTATCGCAGATAAAGCACTTGCAAAGAACTGGCACAAGAGCGCAATGTGAAGACATGTCTGGGCAATTCAATATATTTTCGAAAACATGCTTCTGCTTCACATCGATGTGGTGCTTTTTAACAGGAAGACACCACAACAGATGTAGAGAAACTCATGCATTGTACACAGCGAAGGTTCACTTCCCTTCTAAAATGTAACTCATCTGAGAATCCTTCTTCCCCATAATCCACAGTCCTATCAATTTCACATTTCTGAACTGCAATTCTCAAAAAAGATCAGTGGAGCTGGGAGCCATCATTGCAAATAATATGAAACCACATGCAGTCCTAACTCTTCGCCAACCTCTATAGAGTTTGTATGAGTCCTGAGACCAATGCGCACGTCAGCATATGTATGAGTGGAGGGGTGTGCATTGTGCACTTGTATGTGCGTGTGTGTGTGAGTCTATGTGTCTGGGCGCGTGCTTGTGTGTGTCCCTAAGCGGAAAACCAAAGAATGCCATGACTCTCCCCTGTACTGCATTCCAGCAGGCTAGCAATAAGCCAACAAGAGATGTGGGGAATAAATACTGCATGAAACAGGAAATAGCAGCTAATGGCGAGGGAGGGAAAACGTGTCTGCGCCATCGACTTCATCTCAGTCTCCGCGAGACTGCAGATAGAATAAAGGTAACACTAGTCACAATACCAACTTGTCAATAATGCAATGCAGGTCATCACTCCTGTCATGGAAATTACACTGGGCAGACCATGGCAAGATGTTCTCCGACAGCTCTTGCAATAGAGAGTAATAAAAGAGATCCTTTCAACAGATCAAAAAGATGTCAAATGTCATGGCCGATATTCCTTTCATTTATTAAAATAAAAAAAAAATTGGACCAAGGGTCCTGTAGCTTACCGGCAAGCAATCTTATAATGATGATACAGGTTATGAAAATTTAATGTGAAGTTGATCTATGAATCATTGAAGGTCAATGTCAAGGTCACGAAATAAAAGTTCACAAACATTTATAAGACCTCCTGTAATACAATCCTAAGCTCTGAAGCAGTTTTGGTGATACAAGTCATTGAAAATTCAATATGTCAATTGTGAACTTTAAAGGTCGCAGAAGGTCAAGTTGAGGTCAGCAAATGGACTTCATATATGACTTTCTAAATGCCTCTACACAAACCTTGGCTCAATTTGTGACCATTTGGTGATACAAGTCATTGTAATTTCACTGTCGAGTTTGACCCTCAAAGGTCACTGACAGTCAAGTTGAATGTCACCAAATGAAAGTTCATATGTGACTTCCTAGATGTCTGTAAGACAAACCTAAGCTCCATTTGCGTCCACATTAGTGATACAAGTCATTGAATACTCACTTGGTCACATTTGACCTTTGAAGATCAATACGAAGGTCACCAAATGAAAGTGCTTGTATGGCTTACTGTATGTCTCCAATACAAACCTAGGCTCCATCTGTGACCGTTTGGCCAGTACAAGTCATTGTAATTGCTTTATGTCAAGTTTGACCTTCAAAGATTGCCAACAGTCAAGCTGAATGTCACCAAATGAAAGTTCATGTGCGACTTCAAGTCTGTGATACAAACTGGCTCCATCTGTGACCTTTTTAGTGATAGAAGTCATTGAATTTTCACTCGATCAAGTTTAACCTTTGTAGGTCAATATGAAGGTCACCATATGAAAGTTCATATATAACTTCCTATACGTCTTCAATACAAACCTATGCTCTATCTGTAATAATTTTGCTGATATAAGTCATTGAAATTTCACTGTAAAGTTTGGCTGTTGAAGATTACTGAAGGTCAAGTTCAAGGTCACCCAATGAAACTTCAGACATGACTTCCTATACGCCCACAATACAAACCTAAGCTCTATCTGTAATAGTGTTGGTGATAGAAGTCTTTCAAATTTCTGTCTGTGAAGTTTGACCTTCAAAGGTCACTGAAAGTCAAGTTCAAGGCCACCAAATGAAAGTTCATATATGACTTTCTATAAGTGTTCAATACACATATATTCCCAATCTTCAATATTTTCAAGCTTAGAGGCCTTTGAAAATTGTAACATTTTGCTTGTGCACAAGGGACCATAGGGCCGGTAAGCTAAAAATTCCACTTCTGTAGTAATTTTATCAGCGATCGGGTCTTCGCGCCTTTGAAAAACACAATTGTGTTGGTTTAAAATGGATTTTAATGAACTGAGAAGAAGCTGAAAAGCACAGCTTTTCCACTGGTTCATTGTATTAAGAACGCATTCATTGCTACGCTACCATTGCCATCTTTTCAAGCGTACTTTAAGTGTCATGGGCCAATGAAAACAGAGAAGACAGGAATCCTATCTCTGCACATATCGGCCCCAGAACGGGTACAAAATGAAAGGAATACAATTGAATAGACCAAAGTATTAATGATAATCCCATGAGAAAATTGGGCTGCTAGCGGCATTACAAGTGCACAGAATCCAGTGCCGCAAATGGAAGTAGAAATTTATAAAATGCCTACGTCTCTCTCTCTCTCTCTATATATATATATATATATATATATATATATATAGATATATATATGGATGTAATGTTATGTAAAGAAACTTGTTGATGGCACAAAATTCAAAATGAGAAGATATTTTTTTCAAAAAACTATATAATTTCTCAGTCTCATCAGCTGTCTTTGTACTGTTTTCAATTAAATCATTGCATTCTGTTTTATTTACATTTTATTTTACATTTACAAGGTGTCCCACTCTTTTCGTAAATGGGTTGGAGATTTATATATAGGGCAAATACAAAACTGCAACATAGTTTTCGTGGTGGGGTGGGGGCCAACAGGGTCAGGGGTGTTTAGTGAAGCATAATGGTCAGCGAACTTGGCTTTCACACTGAGATTGTACAACTAGGTTCCGCATCCTGCTGGAAGGCTGCTTATGTGTTCCTGAGCCAGGTACTCAAACCAGATCTCTGCAGAACAATATCTGGCTCATCAAATGGCTCGTGTGTACTGTAAATCTCCGTAAATCCCTCAATACAATATTGCCTGCTGACTTGTGAAATGCAACATTATGTTACCCGCAGATGCAGAAGACAGATAAGCCATAAACTGTACACCTAGATTTACAGAACATGTAAAACACTACCTCTAATAACACATGTCCATAATCACTCCTCTCACAAGTACTTGAATGGGCTAACACATTTAGGGATAATCGCCGCTTGCTGGAAAGAGCGTCTAAAATGTTTGTGTCCAGTGGACCAAGAACAGTTCGATAAAGCAATTACAGCGTTAGTGCACAATGGAAGAGGGAGTTCAACAGCACTGCGGTTTAATGGTGCGAGAACTATTTACCATTAAGCATGCTCAGTTGTGAACTCAAGGGAATTTATAGAGGATAGCCAAAGGGCCTCGTAATGAGTGTGGAACCCCATGTATGGCCAGTTTAAAACCCCTGGCTGATGACATTGGTGGCCACACTAAAACTCAACTACTTGCAGCTCATGGAGCCTTACACCCCGATCCAATCCCCAAGTCAGAAATAAGCCACTGTCCCCATCAGAAAAAAAAAAAATCATGCAAATTATTGGTCCATGCAATATCAAGACAATGGAAGAATTATCTGCATCTTAATGACCACAAATTTAAAAAGAACTAGGAGTTTACAATTGTTTAAGTGGAATAAACAACATTTTTGGTAATCTCAGAAGTAAAGTTCGAGCTTCATTTTTTTTTTTTTTAAATGAAGATTTTACGGCAACCTTCTGAAAAAAGAATCTGCTTTTAAGCAACGGTGATGAGAAAAATAATGCAGCATATAAGCTCAGAGAAGGGTCAAAGGTGAAAGCAGACACTGGACCCCCTTCATTCTGGCACAGAGAGGCAGATAAATGGACCCGAGAGCCAGGGCAGCTGTATTGCCACCACAAGTGCTCATGAAGACTTGAGCTGGGATTTCAAGGGACGGAATTTCTTGGGATAATGCAGCACCCACGCATTCCTAGCTAGGTCTACACACAGGCTTGTTTATTCATACCGAGGCTGACATGTCACGGCAGAGGCTAGGCTCAGCTCCTGACATACCAGCAGATCGTGCCTACTTTACACACTCATATATATATATACACACACACACACACGCGCGCGCGCGCGTGCGTGTGCGCCGCACACACACACTTACAATCATTACGTGAAGTTCTGGATAAAAACAAGTTAGACTTTTTTCCAGAGACGTCAACGCCCAGTTCAAAAACAAACCAAAAGCTGCACGCTACAATACTTCAGACGCCAGGTCTGTATTTCCAACAACAGTCACTGCCCGACGCAGAAAGGGGATCAGCATTGAGGGCTGTCCATCGTGTAATGCTCATAAATGATTAGATTGAGGGAACAGTGTACACAAACCCAGTCTGCTTCCTGTTTTTGGTTTAAGGCAGGGGTGTTCAATCTTATACATAAAGAGCCAGCGTGGGTGCAGGTTTCAGTTTTAGCCCAGTGCTATAAGACCTGATTACACTAAATGACTGATCAGGGGGTTCAATCAGGACCTTGATAGGTAGAATCAGGTGCCTTAGTGTTAGGCTCCAACAAAAACCAGCACCCACATTGGCCCTTTGTGGATTAGATTCGACACCCCTGATTTAAGGGTTCAGTTTTGTGAGGATTCAAATTCTGGTCAAATCAGGTCATATTGAGAAGAAAGATCTGAAGATGTGTTATGGCGGTCCCATTTTGGATGCTACCCAAAAATCCCCCGCACCAAAACCTTTGCACTCCCCACAGCAAAAGGCTCTTAACTCACTGGCTGTGATTTTTTAATTTACTTTTTATTTTAATGTATGCACACAGATGAGCTGAAACATTCCTACCGCCTACCTCCAATACTGTTGGCGCTTTGAGTGCCGACAAACAGCTAGACCAGTCGAGGCATGGACTCCACAAGACCCCTGAAAATGCCCTGTGGTATCTGGCACCGAGACATTAGCAGCAGATCCTTTTGCGAAGTGAAGCCACTGTGGATCAGACTTGTTGCTCCAGCGCTCCCCACAGATGCTTGATAGGATTGAGATCGGGGGAATTTTGAGGCCACTACAAAACTCTAAACTCTTTCTCATGTTCCTCGAACATTCCAAAAAATTTGTGCAGTGTGGCATTATCCTGCTGAAAGAGGCCGCTGCCATTGGGAAATATTGTTGCTGTGAAGGGGTGTACCTGGTCCACAAGGATGTTTCAGTTGATGGCTTGTGTCAAATGTTTGCATGAATGCCCAGATCCAGGCTTTTCCAAAAGAACATTGCCCAAAGCAAGCATCACACTACCTCCACGAGTGTCTCTTCTTCCCGTAATTCATGCTGGTGTCGTGTCTTCCCCAGGTAAACGAAACGCACTAACCCTGCAAGTCAAAATGGTGTAAAAGAAGACAGTACTCAATGGACCAGGCAACTTTCTACCCTTGCTCCATGGTCTACTTCCATCACTTGGGAGACGATTACAGGGACTTTCAGAGATGGACAGGGGTGAGAATGAGAACGGTTCCCGGTTTGCAGCTACACAGACCAAAGCCCAATATGCAGGGTGCAGTGCGTTGTGTGTTCTGATATTTCTTCCATAATTGACATTAACATTTTCTGTGACTGATGGCATAGTAGCCTTTATGTCAGATTTGGACCACACAGGACAGCTATCATCATTCTAATGCATCCATGGGCCACGGGCACCAATAAGCTTTAGGCACCCAACAACCTGTTGTTATGGTTTGTCCCTTCTCGGACTACTGTCATTTGGTGCTCAGCACTGCTGACCTGAAACACCTCTTAAGTCATGCTTCTTCAGAGATTCTCCAAACCAGTTTCTAGGGCAGTGGTGTAGCTAGTGGGGGGGCAAAGACACGTCCCTTTATGACAACAATTAGTCCTGGCTAGTTTACAATCATTTTCCTTTATTGATGCGTTTTCCAATTATCGTAATTGGCAACTGAAGACATGGTTTCTCTCCATATGCGATCTAACAGCGATTAAATCATGGGCTAAATTCAGTACAGTGGCGGAACAAGAATGGAGAATTGGGTTGCACAAAACATCCTTTTAAAACAATTATTAGTCCTGACCTGTTCTCAGTCATTTTCATAATTAACAAAAGGTTCGCTCCGAGAGCACTCCACGCTGAACAAGTGCTGCTTGTTCTCTCCGATTAAGTAAGACGGCAATCATTCATCTGGATGCGTATTTGCTGTATTTAAATCAACGTTATTCAAAATTGCGTACCTGTCGACTCTCACGCAAATAGCTGGAGCCGCAGGCTTTTTATAGCCTATTTAACTGCCGAGTGCCACTTTTTTTTTTTATCAATCCACACAATACCGAGAGTGAAAGTCCGCGTTTCATTGGAAAGTGGACCAGTTCAATCAACGCGAAGCATTGGCCTATTAATAAGTAAATTATTTTTCTGCACTGAATTTAGCCCATGATTTCATCGCTGTTAGATCGCATATGGGGAGAAACCGTGTCCTCAGTTGCCAATTACGATAATTGGAAAACACGTCAATAAAGGAAAATGATTGAGAACTAGCCAGGACTAATTGTTGTCATAAAAGGACGTGTCTTTGTCCCCCCACTAGCTACTAGGGATGGCGAAAACTAAAAATTTTCTTGACCGACCACCGAGCCTCATTAGCGGTTGAAACCGGTTAACCGATTAGTTTAAAATATGCTACGCTATTTGAAATAACAGCCATTTCGAGCAGCGCCTGCAATTTCATCTGTCGATCTCTCTGCCGCTCTGCCTCCCGCTCACACACACACTGCCCCGGGCGCCCCTTTCCACTCACGCTCACTTTTTTAAATCCCCTACAAAACGTGAGTCCATAAACGCTGCGCCGAGGAGCTTGTATGTAATCGGAGGACAAATGGCCCTTAGTTTCAAATGGTTTGGGTACAAGGTGATCGCGTTGAAAATAAAGGCGTTTGTCTAGCGTTAGAAGCTCATTTGAAACATTGCCGCGGGTCATTTAAGAAAATGACAGCAAGAGACGCCGCTTTAGTTTGAGGTAGTGCTAACAATAATTGATGATCATCATCACCTTATCTGTTACCATTGATGATCCTTCCTGAAATGTAGATGTAATGTATTTCCAAATCTAAGCCCATCTTATGCGGAATGTTGCCTAATAGACTGCAACACGGTAAAACCAATGGATAAAACAGGCACCTTCAGAATGCGTAAAAGACGACTGCCAAGGCAGGTCTAACTCACTGTTGCCTTCTAATAACGGACAGAACAACTCTTTTGTATAATTAATATTATTTTTTATTTTTCAAAAGACAAGTGTCAACTTCTGTTAAGGGAACATCTCCTAAACCATAACAGACAATGGCCTACAGCTATAAGAACAACATTAAATAAACGAAAAATGATTTTAATCTATGAACAAATGTAGCCAACAAACAGCTCACAGACAGGTGTTAAGGGTTAGGCCGCCTAATTATTAAAACATAACACAACGGTTTTGGCCATTAGTTATTCTTGGAAAATAAATTAACGAAAAAACAAGTTAAATAGAGAATACTGTGGCCTACAAAATAGACTGTGAAAATCTTTAATGAATGCGTAAAAAGACGCCTTTAACTTATTTTTTCTCAGGTGTCAAGGGTTAGGCCCCAACCACTTTGCATAACAGAAAATATTGGCCTACCCCCATCTCGAGTCAGTCACTTATTTTTATTCAAGAACACAAGCATGTCTACGTGCTCTGGGGTCAAGCGGCACGCAGTCGATTAACCACAAGGCCCGCAGCGGAGAAAACCCTCTCTGATGGAACAGAAGTCCCGGGATGCAAAGGTAGCGCCATCGCCAATCTTGCCAGTCTGGGAAAGCGTCTGGTTTGCCCTCCACCAATCAAGCATCCTAGTGAGGGGATATCCACATATTTATCCACTTCCAAAATATGCCTGCATATCGTGCCCATGGACTTGTACAAGTACAAAATTGACGATGTACAGACTGAAAGCACTCAGATGCATTCCGCCTTTGACCAATGCATTCTGTGCACAATCTTTTTATGCTGCGGACACAAAAAGCATTTCCTGCACTTTGCGCAATACATTTTGGGCACGAAATGGCGACATATGGGGACATCTGGCGACTGAAAAAGGATCGTAAATGCTTTTCGTATTGTATTGCGTAAAGCGCACAAAATGCTTTTTAGCACGAAATGCATTTTGTGCCAAATGCATTTCAGAGAATGCTTTCAGTCTGTACATTGTCAATTTTGTTCTTGTACAAGTCCATGGCGCCCATATGCAGGCATGTTTTACTGTCGAGACAGAATGCCATTTGTTGTCACGTAATGCATTGTTGAAATGCTTTCGTGAAGATCAAACTTTCTGTGGTACGGAAAACCATTTTTGTGGACGGAATTAAATTTTGTGATCAGGGATTGACAATCGTGCCAATAAAATATAATTGACAGAAATAGTTACGATTTGAGTCATCTATTTCAAAGTGTCTCTCACTTATGTCGAGTGAATGACAAAAAAGACAATTCCGCTCACGACAATACCAGTTTTGTCTTCCGCTCACAAAAGGATTTAATCTCTTATGAATTTCTTCCACAAAGCCCCTACAGTTTTATAAATTTCGTGGACAAAAATCCAGTTCTTATAAACTAGTTTTGTGCAGATAACATGGATTTCGTGGCACAGAAATCAATTTCCCCACTGAAAGGGCGTGTGTAGCGTTGAATGAATTATAAAAAACGACATTACCAAAATTACAACCTACCTCCATGCATTATGGCCTTGAACTCCGCTACCCGAGGCCTGTCATCGAGCGATGGCCATTTGCTTATTAATGATGCTGAAGGTAATGGGGTAGATGTGGGAGATCGACACGGTCTTCTCAGAAGACATGATAGTGGTTCATTTGAGGGTTTCCAGGACAGGTTTAAGATCAGCCATTATTGCCCAGTATTCGCCCTGATGAGAATTCTGGCATCCTGCAGCTTTGTGACGGTGCGGTCGGACAAGACGGCTGTCAAATCGGCTGTTCGAGAAGCCTCAAAACATGTCGAACAATCGAATTCCACCTAGTTTTGCAGGACTGGATGAGCTTGTGTTTGGGGAGCTGCATCTGTTCTTGTTTGGCCTCGAAAGTGCTTTGCAGGCTACAGTGCTGTGATTGAAATGGCGAACTAGTTTGCCGGCTGCAGATATAACTTTATACACAAACAGATTAAATGCGTCATTGATCGCCAGTTGTAGTGTTTGGCGAAACACGCAACTGATACCCAGTCCACCCTTTCAGGAATGTTGGCAGCCACTATGTTGCTCTTATCGTGGACACATGCGACCACTTTCCCTGTCATTCCCCAGGCATCTACCGCTGTTTTAGTGTTGCAGCCAGGTTGTCGGGCGGTGTGTCTGCCTGGCATACTTTTCGTGAGGAGTACTGCTGATTTAACCTGCCAGACCCTGTCAGTCCAGTGGCAGGTGACTGTCACATAACTCTCTGTAGTTAGTGCTGTCCAACAGTCCGTCGTGATGGCTACACATCTGGCACGATACAGGCGCCCTTTTGAGCTCATCTTTTTTTCTTGACAAAGCGCTTTCAATGCATGTGGTTATGGTCTGTCAGACGGACTGTGTAGTTGGGTTCAAGGAATTGCATGCTCTAGAAAGCCCTCACCGCCATAAAGTCAAGGGGCAGCATGTCTTTTTTCAATCATTCCGCATATCTTTTTGGGTAATAGTCTCTGAGCGCTGTTTGTCACATTTCCTACCAGCTAGCATAGATGACACGGTAGGTTGGCTTTGGCTACCTTTCTCACCCGAAGAGGCTTGCGGGTGTCATTGATACATCATAGATGATGTGCTACTACTGTATTTAAGCACTGTATCACACAAGTTGCAACTTACATCTGTGTCATTCTTTTTTGGTGAAATGGTCCCACACACTACTTTTTCTTTGCACGCTGCCTCGAGTGTTTTAGCCTGTAGCCTTTACTTTTCGCAAACCTTGTGAGCAACCAAAACGGTAACCTCGCACCAAATGTTTTTATTGGTTTATTAAGTACAAACAGGCGAAGTATGAAAAAATTGAGTGTGAGGGATAATTTGTTCACACAAAAAAGATCTTGGAATGAGATGGCTGACTGTAGTAGCGTTTAGTCCACTGTCTATAATAGCCTAATTTAGAGATCACTTTTTTTTTTTTTTTAACCGACTACCGACAACTTTGATCGGTTAACGTTGATACGGTCAACCATCGGTTAAACGGTCATCGGTTAACATCCCTACTAGCTACACCACTGTACTAAGGCATGACAAATTTAACCCCTGTCAAAAGTCGCTCAGGTCTCATTTCTCCAGCATCCATCTGCTGCTGACCTATGTAGACCTTGGCATGCACAGTCGTGACAAGATAATGTTATCTGCTTCAGGTTCGCATGATCCTAACGTTTCGGCAGAGTGTGTGCTTGTGCATGTGTAAATAAATATACGTGTACACCAATGAGCCAAAACATTAAGAGCACTCACTTATCAAACAAATAACATTGATTATCCCATAACAATGGCACATGTCCAGAGAGCCCTTACACAAAAGCAAACAGTTGTTTTCTCATAGTTCATGTGTTGGATGAGGGAGGAACGCGAACTGAGCAACTTTGACAAGGGCAAAATCGTTACAGCCAGGTGAGTTGGCCAGAGCACCTAGGCTTCATGGGTGCTCCCAGACAGCAGTAGTGAGTACCAATTGATTATGGTCCAAACGGAGAAACCGTAAACTGGCGAAAGGGTGTTGGGAGTCCAAGGCTCATCTATGTTCAAGGGCAACAAAGGCTATTTCCTCTGGTCTTAACTGACAGAAGGGCTGCTGTGGCACAGGTTGCAGAAAATTTAAATAATGAATACGTGAGGAATATATCACAACACACACCACATCATACCCTGCTCTGTATAGCGTTCTGTAGCTGCAGTCCATTCAGAGTGCCCATTCTAACTCCACCACTGACAGCACCTACAGTGGGCACTTGAGCATTGGAACTGGATCTTGGAGCAATTGAAGACGGTCGCCCAGTCCAGCGAGTCTCATTTCTTTTTCATCATGTGCAACAGGAAAGTGCGTGGGCATTGTTTACCCAGGGAATAGATGGCACCAGGATGCAGTGTGGGAAGAAGATAAGGTTGCGGGGATGTAAGGTGCAGTGCCCTTGGACAGGCAGACTGAGATGGTGATTCCCATTTAAAAAAAATGAGACCAGAGGGTGTGCTCCGACTATAGGGGGTTAACACTGGGCAGCCTCCAAGGGAATGCTTATGCTAGGGTGCTGGAAAGAAGACTTCTCCCAAATGTCAAACCTTGGATCCCCGAGGAGCAATGCCGGTCCCATTCAACTTTTTACCCTAGCACAGGTGCTGGAGGGGTCGTGGGAGTTTACTCATCCAGTCTACATGCGTTTTGTCGAGTTGAAGAAGGCTTATGACTACGCCCCATTGGGTATCCCGAGAGGGGCGCTGTGAGAGTATGGGGCTCCGGGACCGTTATTTGCAGCCATCCGATCTCTGTACAACCAAAGCCAGAGTTATGTCCACATTCTTAGCACAAAGTTGGCCTCATTGCCAGTTGGTGTTGGACTTCACCAAGGGTGTGCCTTTTCACCTATTTTGTCCATGATTTTCATAGACAAGGTGTCAAGGCACAGCTGAGGCCCGGAGGGTGTCCAGTTTAGTGGCTTCAGGGTAGCATCTCTGCTATTTAGAGATGATGTGGTCCTGTTGGCTTCATCGGGCTTTGACCTCCAATATATGCTGGAGCAGTTAGCAGCAGAGTGTGAAGCAGTCAGAATGAGGATCAGCACCACCAAATCTGAGGTTTTAGTTCTCTTCCAGGGTGTAGCAGCTCAGATTAAACCTCTCCCGGCCAGACTATACCCAGGTATAATTCGGTCTTGGCTAAAATATTACCCAGAGAATAAAACGGTTACCTTAAGAGGAGGAGTTCAAGTATCTTGTGGTCTTGTTGACGAGTGAGTGTAGGATGGAGTGGGAGATTGACAGGTGGATCAGTGCAGCGTCTGCGGTGATATGGGTGTTGTACTGGTCCATTGTGGCGAAGAAGGAGCTGAGCCTTAAAGCAACACTCTCGATTTACCAGTGGATCTACTTTCCAACCCTCACCTATGGTCACAAGCTTTAGGTAGTGACCGAAAGGATAAGATTATACATAACTCAGAATTAGAGTGTGGTGCCGACTGATTGGAAGGTAATGAAAACTTCCCTAAAGTGCTCAGTAACATTGATCAAGCATTATATTAATATTTTCTCCATTTTGACCTTTCACAAGGGCACATATAAAACATGATACTGCACTTTCTTACATGGGGCCAAAACAGGACACACACATTATACCCCATAGAGGCAAGAAGAAAAAAAAACAATCTGACACTATCTAGGTTCAGCACAGGGTTCCAATGGACGGTCTGCTTTGGACCCAACTGTTTTCAATATTAGAATAGATTATTTTTTCCAAAAGCGCGATATAATTCCCATTGCTAGATCAGCAAAACTCACTTCTTGCTAACGCATCCTTAATGTGCGCAAAACAGATTCCATGAGGACTCCAGATAGTGATAATTCATTACTGGAATTAATTATACAGAATAACATCAGATGACATCCGCTCAAGAATATAAAAGCACGTTTTCTCTTGCTTTATGTCAGAACAGGGCCACATCACAAACTGAAACCCCCTGCTCAGCTCAATCGACTCATCTAAGATTTCAAAATACAGACAAGGGTATTCAATGCCAAAGAGATTACCTTACGACAAAGTGTCTGGTCCTCACTGTTACAGTCATGATGACGATGACGGCAGTCTTCGGTTTGGGTGCTTCGGGAAAGGCACTTTTCCTGGTCCAGTAAGGTTGTCGTCTGAACACCACCCCTCCTGCAATTACAAACATGAGTCAGTCAGTCTAAGTTATGATTATTGTAGTCCACTAACAAAAACAAACTGTGTTTAGCAGCCTCAAGTACACATCACAGCATCATTCATTCTACAGAGAAAAAGATGAGCCATCACAAAACATAGGCAGCATCACCAAAAGCTGAAATTACATGTAACATATTATGGTTCATGCCACCAAAGAAAGCAATGAACAGATGATCGTGTATTTCCCATTGTCTCGAGCAGACACTGGATTGGCCTACTTAACATGTTTGAGACTCCCTGTATTAATGCTATGGTTTTTTCCAAATGCCAAGGCCTTTCAAAGTAAAGAGGTCAGTACCACCTCATCTCCAGCCCTGCACTGTAAGTGCAAAGCATCATTAACCACAAAAAAGGTATGACGTGTCCACAAAACATCCTGAAATAAAACGCAAGCTGAGCTTTGTCATCATCTTTGGATTTTAATGTATATACAAAGGCAACACAAAAGACAGGTGATAATGTACTTTATGCTGCAAAATGTATCAGCAGTGTTATTTGTCAGTTTGGCTCTGGGGCTCTTATCAATTACAAGGTATAACTTAATCTTAAATCATAATCTTAAATCTTAATGTTAAATCTGTTTTGATCAAGCAGTTCCTGATTGCAAATAAACACTGTATCAAGGCTCAGGTAGAGGGGATGCTTTAAAAGGATAGTCACAATTGTAAATTTTTCCATGTTCTTCACACGGGTAAAACAAACTCAGCGCATCGCAATACATCATGCCATCTCAAGGCTAAAGCGAGACAATGATGTGTAAAGGGAAGATGTATAAATGACTAAGGTCCCTACAGCACATTGCCTCACATTGACCTAAAATTCTCAAGGAAAAAAATAACAAAAAAGCCTATGCCATGCAAACTGCAGCTGACACAAAAACAAGGTGATAGCTAATTCTCACAATTCCAATTACTTGTAGCTGGCAGCACAAACATAGACAAAACAATTGTTTCCACCTTTCAAAGAAGTCCAGCTAAACAGAAATCCAATAAACGGAAGGGCTAGTGTTTTACACCAAGGCCCGAGACCTTCTGCTCTCCTGTGGCTCTACACAGCATGGCAGTGATTTGAAATGTCCACGTGTTTCATCTTCTGATAATCCAGAGATATTACCCAGGCAGGGCAGGACCTAAAGGCCCATGACATTAGCTATGAAATTCCCTGCCCTAAACTGAACCCCATCCCACCCACACTCGCTGGCCCGCGCGTAACCCTGCCCCTGATTCTCAGGAGCAAATGTTATTGGGGCTGATGAGCCACCTCCAGTTAGATTACAAGCTACATTCAAACTTCACCACAACAGGATACTGTTCTGACTCTTGCAATGCTTCTACATCTAGCCATTTGGTTACAATATGCTGACACAAACAAAATGAGATTGAGCGTCAAAATATCAATTACTGAAATGTGAGAGAGAGGAAAAAATGACAGAAGTGTAAGTGATAATGAGGTCGAGTCTAAAATGAAGTGACACAAGAGAGGAAATTGCCATTAGATTTTTGACTTCTATATATTTTTCTGCAATTCAAAACCATAGGCCTGCAGATCAATTTTTGCATGCTTTATTGATTGGATTCTATCACAGCCACTTAAACTAATACATTGATCTCATTCAATCCAATGTTTAACCCCTGATTACTTCGGTAAAATTTGCCTAAAATGCCTATCCATTGGCTCTGTACTGTTTACATGTGCTCCGGAGCTAAGACTACAAATACAGCGGACTTTGTGGATATCCACCGGCTCATTTCAAACGATGCAGCAGCTGGTCCTGGATATTTACCGGTATAATAGTGTGTTTTGGACTAAATACTTTACTGGATTGGATTTACTGGAACTTTGTGGATGTAACAAGACCATGTTTGAGGGGATATGTTTGACTGGAGGAGTACTAGGAGGCTTCATTGGTGAGTTACATCAGTTTTGTAACTGTTCGTTCGTTTGTTTGTGGTCTGACACAGGCGCTGATTAAAGCTGCTGTGATGATTACATTTTGAAATGGTTGGCATCAATTGAATCACAAGAATCTAAGCTTTCTGAAGATATGTGGCATGAGTATATCACGGTACATACAAGCTGTGTAAATGACGTAGTTTGTTTTTAACTTCCCTGAAAAGGGGTCAATCTACCCACTGCCATCAATATGTTCACACCATTATGGTGGCAGATCTTGATCTGAAAGGAGCTCAGTAGCTACTGTATGCTCAATGTTGAAGAGAGGTAAGGAAATGTGGTTGGGGATGATACCATGACAAAGGCAGGGGCCTCGGACAAGAACGGCCTGAATCAAGCGAATATTTGTGGAACGCAGCCAAGCTTTTTACCAGCCTGAATCGTTAGTTCATGTTCGGGAGGTGAGGGGCAGCAGTGTAAGGTCGTGTGGGTCAGATATAATGGTGGGGAGAAGGGAGACCTTAAACTGTAGGGTTGATGGGATGACGCTGCCCAGCCTTGCCAGGCGACAGAAAAAAAGGCGCCATAATCCATAACCCAAACTGTCGGCAAAATGAGCTCTGAAAGCCTGTCCCTGCTTTAGGTAAACTAAGTCTCAGCCCCAGATTATTCAAGGAATGTAGATCATCCTTTGCTGCGGTTAAAGTGCCATTACATTAGTCTTTATGCTTCTAACAGCATGAGAGTTACTGCCAAGATAGAGTGTATGTCCTGGCCTTTCAATTCATCCACTGGCTCACTACCTAATCCAGTAGTGCAGCACAGATCTGGAGACAGTCAATGAAAACAACCCAGACGTGCCACTACCAGCGAGGCAAAAGCACAGGGGAAGAGCAATTCTGAAAAAATACACGTCAAAACAAATGACATGTACTGCCATTTCTCTGTAATACTGAGAGGAGGCAAACAAAAGGATGTGGCTTTAAAAATATTCAACCGCAAGACTATGATAGCTTAAATAGACCAGTAAACAAAATCTTGCTGATTAAGGAAAGAAGGAATACAGTTCTGCCCTCACTCTACAACTAACTTATTCTGCAAATATTAGTGACATCAACCAATCACCATCTAATTTTTTTTTTTTTTTTTCCCGTGGTTACAATCACTGAGGCCCAAAAGAATCACCGGAGAGTACAGGGGTTAGTTGGTTATTTAAAATCCATCAAGGGAACAACAGAACTTTTCAACGTCACTTGAAAAATGTGATTGGGAGCAAATTTGCCTTATTTTGTGGGCGAGGCCGCAGTTCAGAAACAAATATCCAGCCGATAAAAAAATATGTCAGGAGAATAATCCCATCCCCTTCTAATGCACAGGCTAAATAGCGCTGAGTTCTCAGCCAAGCCAATGACAAACAAGGAGTGGTTGCTTGCAAGAATCAGGCTTTTTGAGCAAAATTAGTCCTGCAATTAGGTGATGCAGTCCATGCAGAGCCAAGAGGAACCTAGACCTATTGCAAAGCCTTATGTTGATTGTGAAGCTCAGAATTGCCAGGATTATCAAAATGAACTGAGCATAGCCTGACTATAAAAAATATCTATGACACACTGTGCTATTCAGCAGAGTGTTGTGTGATGATAAACTACACATAAGCTTCGAGCAAAAACTATGCAACCACTCGACTGAATGGATAAACAATGCTTATTTTTCTAATAATGATAGACAAGCCATGATTAAGGTCAGTCTGATGAAATAGGCTAGAAACAGGCCAGTCTTTTAAAAGGTCAGCTTGGGAACAAGCCTTTCACCACATATAGTGTGCCCTCAGTGCAACTGAAAGGCACTCAGTCCCGCCGGCTCAAGAACACAGGTAGCACATAATACATCAATTGAATACCTTGAAACCAGACTGAACCAATTCACATGGAAGATGTTCTGAGATATCGGCCATTTTAACTTTCTAACTTTAAGAAGTTTGAAAGGGGTCCTGTAAAATCACAAACCAGACTTTGATGCAGCTCAATAATCTGTATCAAAACCTTTTATTTGTTTTTAAAAGAAAAACGTAAATTAAAAAAAAAAACTACTTCGAAATGGTTGGTTCGTTATGGCTCATGCGACATAATGTATTGTAAAGCAAAAATGTTAAAGAAACCCATCCCAATGCTTTGACATTTTAAAAGATGTCAACAGTTTGCTAAACAAAATTTAATGCCAGTTAATAGTTTTACACATACTGAACTGCTGTGGACAGCGGTTGTCTGCAAGAGAAAATAAACTGCTCCATGTATTACCTAATACTTGGCCTAGGAAAACAAAGGTATCGCGTGATGTAACTGTGAACCACTGAAGTCTCCGCAGTTTCAGAAGTCAAACACAAGTTAAATAAAGAGTAACAATGCTCAAATGAAAAGAGCATGCCTTCTAGAAAAGACAATCTACACATGAATTTTATGAATTTGCATTGAAATTAAATGTAATCAAACGGAATTACCAAATTTGGCGAGGCTAGGTAACTCTCAAACATTATTATCTTCATACACTTTTAACAGTGTTACAAAACAGTCTTCTTCATGGAAAATTAACATGCTCACCATTGAAATACTACCACACTTCCAAGAACAGCCTCTCAGAATTGTTGAACCAAAGTAACCATGGGGGAATTTCTGAGTTTAATGGAACCAGGCTGAGTGTGACTGTAGTGCAGGAGTCAAAGACAGGAATCTGATGGAAGGGTTTTTCATCTACATCATTCTAATGCTCTTAATGCTGATACAAGCAGTACAGTCAGCTGTCACGTACTGCAAATGAGGAAGGTTGACCACTATGCCATCATTTTCAGGTAAGTTCATCACGGAGATGTCAAAGCACTGAACAGTACTACTTCGCAGTCCAAATTGAAGAGAGAAGCCATCGATGTTATAACAGTCAGTCAGAACTATCTTTGATACAAGTCATGAACTTCAAAAAGATGGCAGATTTAATACAAGGATTATGCAGCAGATACAAAGATGTAATTTTTCTGAAGCAAGAAAACTATGTCTCAGTGTGGAATGGAACGACTGATTCACTTCAGCATAAAATTTTGACAGGACCTGATAGTTCTCTTCAGCATTATTATATCTGCCTGTTAAGGGTTCTGTAGGTTGGGGTTTTTAAGTGTTATTTGCTAATCAGTGCCATAGAGATTTATGCTGGTTGGTTGACAAGGTACTTTATGTTACAATACAGAAGACTGGACTACTATCTAAATTTTCATGAATTGGTAGCTTGGTGTGGTTTAGCAGCAAGGTATCCAATTAACTGGAACCTCCCAGTTTTTTTAAATTTATTTCCGAGGGGTGTTATCAATGGGCTCAAACCAAAATAACTCTGGGTACAATTGGATGGATCAACAGCCAAAAAGAGCAACAAAACCTGAACAGCTCAGCACAGATAAAATGTAAGCTTGTAGGTCTCACTGAATCATATTTTACGGAAGCTAGAAACTGCCATCACAACAGGCACATGTGGGTCTCTTTGCTCCAATCTTGAAATCGTGCAACTTACATTTTCAAGAGATGCAAAGAATTTTGAGGATCTCCAAGTATCAAGTGTTATAGTTGCAATCCTTGCTCTCGATGATGTTTCAGCTGTTTTTTTTTTTTTTTTTTCATTTAAATTGATTATTGGTTTGTATTTTTGAGCTGTTATTTCTGCTTTGGAGTCCAAATGTGCTTGAGACTTCAAAATCTTCATTTATAATTTAGCATTCTAGGAAATTCATTTATTGGATGGAAAGCTATTTCAAACAAGACTTGGCAGGTTTGAGTTTTTATTTTTAGATACTTTTGACGAGATACCAAAACAGCAAAGAAAACAACACTCAAAATTTTAACCTTTGCACAGGCATCCCTGATTGCTTTGTTCTGTTCTCTTAGCAATGCGAAGACTTCCCTACGGTAATAAAATTTCTGTTACTGTTAGTTTTGCAAGGAAGTAGGCCCAAGCTAAAACCGCAATTTTTCAGCAATGAAAAAATATATCTATCCGAGTTGCCTCCTGTGGAATCGCTTCCTCATTCGTCGCCATTAGTTTGAAGTAAATCTGTATGGTTGTCTTAATAATAATAACGAAAAATAATAAATGTCCGCACACAGGGTAGTAGCTCCCAAAACTTTATTGACTGGAATGGCAACGTTTCAACCTAGCAGGGTCTTTATCAGGCAAAAAAATAAAAATAAATAATAATAATAATAATAATAATATAATCAGCGAAAGCTGGATTGCAAAACACATTAAAAATCCTTTCAAATACAAAGTTCAAAGTATCCATGAGGTTCTCCCAGTAAATCTTTGAGTTTGTGACCTTTGCAAATTTTCATATATTATTAAATTCATGCGTGCATATGTTGACAGTATCCCTTTAATACAGCTCAGTGAATAGCGGCTGGCTGCTTTGTATTGGCATTTATTCTTGTGCTCAACACTGCCACCGATGCTAGCTTCCATTGTCGAAAAATTTCCTCTGACCATGAAAATTCCTTACCCTGGATGGATGTGCCGACAAAACATTGAATTGCGGGTACTTGGTAACAGTCTATCCATTGAGATCAGCTGATTCGACGCAATTCTGGAGCACGGTCATAAAATTTTCGTGCAGAGTGGCTGACCAGCAAGCACAGAAGTTATTAAACATGATCATGGCTACACAATTATATTGACAAATTCTGAATAACAAAAAAAATAATAATTAAAAAAAAAATTGTTGGCTGCATCTGAAGTTTAAATGTGGCTTTCATTGGGTTCTCAAACTCGGTCATAGAAAGTCAGGCACTGTAATTGCCAATTTTTCTTTCAACCACAAATTGAAATTGAATTAAAGAAAAGTCAGTTTCTGATTGGTGAAATGGTCAAAACGCAGTCACGACATCTAAACATTATAGATAATCAAGACATCAGAAACAAAGGAAACGCACAGCTGTAATTTTCTGCTTTAAGAATTTATCTTTTTTGATGGAAGCTAATTATGCTGCCGAAGTGAAAGAACCACACTTGCAAGGTCAGGTACTTGAGAAGAAATTTTATGACTAAGTTTTAGAATTAGCTAGCTAGTTACAACTCATGTTTAATCTGCTGATCTGAAAGATAAATGATGTTGAATGAACCCATAATTCAAGATTTTGCTGGCACATCTGTCCAGGATAAGGCATTTTCAGAGTAAGAAGAAATTTTTTGACACAGAATTAACAGTAGGGTTCCAGCCCAGGTAGCAAGTTCCAACACCCAATTTATCACCCACTGTGTTTTCACTGGGGCTACCCTTTTTTTATTTCTGCCAACAAGCAGGGCCAGTAAATAAATTGAATTACTAAATTCTGTTGAGAGTATGGCAAATACATTCCTCTTATCAGCTAAAACTTTTTCTGCAGTTGTTTGTTCTTCTTTTAGAAAAAAATGTCCCATTCAGTTTGTCTACTACTGTCGCGTACTACAGACTAAACAGACCTACCATTCAATGCCAGTGCCAGCTAGCCTCCATTCGTCTTATGTGGTTCCCTTCCCTCCCACATCAACGTCTGCGCTCTCTAGCTGGGTTCTGTGTTCCATAAGGAAATGGCATTGTGAAACTTAAGCAAATCAGAATGCTTGTTAAATGATAATCCTTTTGGGTTTCCCCAGTCTAATATTCATAAACAGAAATGTAGGGCTCTGAAACTCATGAAAAACTCATTGATAATGACATTTGTTTTGTATGTAAAATAAGAATCAGTTAAAAGAAAGAGAAAATACATGTATATGGAAAAAGCCAACTCAATGTTCCTTCAATTATAAGTCCTGTTCTTGCTGTAAATACTGCTGTATATTCCTCAAGTGAACCGTTTGTGTGCCGTACGGGATGCTACCGTTGATTAGAAAAGTTTCTCAAGAATAAAAAGCTGACTGGATGAGAACATGAAAGAAATCTTTACCGACTTTACCGAATAGCAAACGGACCCGCATCAAACGTCTAACTATTGAAGCACCAACCAAAGTGCACTGCTCTGCAGCGAGCAAACTTGTGTTCAGGAAAACTTTCACCCAAGAAATCTGGTGAAATTCCATCTTTTGAACATTTTCAACATGCTGGTGTTGGTTAGCCTCTGTTGCATGCGTCTTATGTGTTTCACTTACCTCCTAGAATAGTATGTGCCTTTAGCTTCTGAAATTTCAGAGCTTCTCCCGGACTGCTTGAGCACAAAACGCTGCTCGAATGCACAGACATTGTGTAAGTGAAGTGAAGCACATAAGACATCTGCAACAGAGGCTAAGTGCCAGCCATCTTGATTATTTATGAAAACACTTTGATGTCATTATATCAAACCTGCCCAATATTAGATGGTTATTAAACTTGGTTGAAGGGAAATCTGTTTGAAAGGCAGGGAAGCCAGATGCACATGCCAGAGGAAATAAAACCTGAGCTCACAGATTTGTCTGGTTCCTAGGCTACAATAGCACATCTAATACAACAAAGTTTGTGCTTGCTGAAAGTACAGTGAACATTACACAAGTATACCTGCATGTGAAAGAATAAAACACTAAGTCCAGACCAACATTTGAATTAACCAATATGGTAGAACTGGCAAAACTTTGTGGGTTTTTTGCTGAGTTAATCCCATGCACTCAGCTGTTTGGATGCAACCACCATTCCTGCTTCTTTGGTTGTTGGGTATTCCACATAAAGCACAAAAACCAGTGACTTAACCCAGATTTTGAGCATGTGTGCTGCTCATCTCTTGTCCAACACATTGATGGTCTAACACTCACTGCTCCGGCCAGATCACTTCCAATAATTTACGCTCAATAATTCTGGCAACATTATAAAGATCAGGCTTTAAATGGCCGGAAATCTGCCAGCACATCAGACATCATTATGCTTATTCTAAGAAGTAAAAGATCAATCTGGATTGGGTTCATATTGGGGTCACCACTGATTTATATCTGGGCACATTTACAGTAATGCATTCACACTGTTGAAACTGTAATTTCTGTAGAAAGATGTGAAATTCATAAGCTCCAAGTATGTGTATGAAATGAATGTGGTTCTGATGGTTTAAAAACTCAAACATTTCCCCTCAGACTCATTATGGTGATATCAGAGTTATTGAGATGAACTGTCTGGCAGTCAAATTGAGTCAACAGCAGATTGAGTTTGTCAGCTCTATTTTTCCAATTACATATTTTACTCAATCCATCAAGGATAAGTGGCTATAATTCAATACAACTCATTAAATTGGTCCTTAACTGCAGAACAAAATGATGACTTGTCTAGGGAAACCATAAATCTAACCATACTATACAGGCATGGGTGGTCACATACGGCACTGATGGTGCATTAAATGTGATGTTAATTAATATAATTCTTCTCAATTGTGTACATATCTGAAGTGATTATTTCAGAGTTATTTCTTAGCCCTTCAAAGACATGTTTAGACCACATCATTTTTGAAGGGTACATAGCAAAGATAACAATCAAAATGGCTGCTTTTAGTTTTTATTTATTTTACAAAAACAAACAACTGACAAATTCTAAAGGAGAAAACTATTTGAAAGCCTACAGGACAAGTGTGAGTTTTTGAATGGTCAACTGACTGGAACAAATAACCACGTCCATCGCCTGGGATGAATTGATCCAGGATTGCATCAAGAGTCCAGCAAACTACAACATGAAAATAACATCAACTCATGAATGGAAGAGGAAACAAGAATTTAGGCAACTTTCCATGCCAGTCAAGAGCACCAGTGAGCTTCTATATGGTCACATTTTAAAACGTTCCTCTGATGCAGGGGATATTATAAAGTCAGCTTTAAGCACTGAGTTCTGGAATACTGCCAGCAGAGAGAGCTGGCCAAGACGGCGACTTTTTCATTCAAGGGGTATGACGGCATGCCTATATTATTGAGCTATATGGACACATTACTTGCATTCTGCAGTTAAAAATGGGAGCGCACAAAGCCCAGCTTCCAATGATATGGGATCAGGCATTGAGAAGTAGAATTTATTATTTTTGGTATATTCTGCAAGCATGTAACAGTCTCGTGATGATTATACACTACCACTTTCATCTTAAAGGGGTCCTAATATATTACTTCTCTATCATTTTTTGATGAAAATGTGTTGAAAAATACAACTGCAGGCAATGAGAACAAAAAAAATCATTCCCACAAGCACACTGATGTAAAAATATGGGAAATAAACAAAAACACTGAACACATCAATTTTTTATAAAAATGAAAAGGGTGGCAAACTTAATTTTTTTGACTCTAGTATAGCAGGAATGCATGTTTGAAAGCTCATTCTATGATTATGGATGCCAATAATTTGTTTAAACTGGTTTGAGGCAACATTATTCTGCAAAATTACCTCCCATGGTCAGTTGTTCCAGTATATAAGGTCACATGAACTTTGAGCAGTGTCACAGTGCTAAACACGATGGCACAATGGGAGGAGGTCTCTGAAATTGTTTGTAGCTGCATTATGGCCATATATGATGCTGGTTGGTCACTGATAAAAATTTCTGAAGACCTTAAATGCTGCCATGGCACGGTAAAAAACACCAAGCGTTTCAGAGACCGGTTTGCTGAAAACTAGTGGCAATAGAGGTGCAAAAAGGAAGTTATGTGCCTCTTATGTACGTTATCAGTGTTTGACAAGTAAAAAAAAAACTGGCGACTGACAGCATGACAACTCCATGAAGATAATAATAGCACCAGAAGTGAAAAGATGAAAGTATCAAGATCTTCTATTTCCAGATACCTGTGGGTCATTCCATGTCAGATCATCAAATGGGTCTCACCACCACCTTCTCAATTATGCTAATTTTTTGTATGCAGCTGTATAAATATATATCACTGACAAATCTGAAATTTCAGCTCATTTGGACCAAAAATGAATTTTTAGTGAATTATTTTCTAAGGTTACTGTCCGTCAGTTTTTTTGTCAATTGACATTTTTCTTGTATTTAACATGGCATAACTTCTTTATTATTACACCTATAGCTTTGAAACTTTGCATCTACGCTAATGTTATACTGCTTAATCAGACAATGCAGTCCATTTTACTTTATCTTTCTTGGTTGTGGAGCTATGAAGACACCAAAAGTGCCTTTTGTTCAGGCAGTTCCATGTTTAGGTCCTCAAAGCACACCCAATATAAACCCTAGCATAGGCTCTCTGGCATTTTTTCCATTCATTTGTGTCTGCTGAATATAAATCAGGCTGAATTCACCATGAATTCATCACCAACTGCAGTCAGTACCTTGCCAAATGTGAAAAAAAAAAAAAAAACGCTAAAATGCCACCCGTTCAAACCCCCGTATCTCCACGGGCACACCTTGGATTTTCTTCTATTTTTTTTTTAACTGATTCCTCTATTATATTAGAAAGACCACTCCAAAAATTGTTGATAGGTTTTGACCAATATAAATTTTGCAGGTGTCTGAACAGGGGTGGGGTAATCTCGAGAATCGCGTGGCAATTTAAGCTTCTTACACATTTAACTATGCAACATTTTAAGTGTTTTCAATCATTAGGCAATCACATACTAAATTGTACTAATTCCTGTATTATAGTAGACATAACAAAACAAAAATTGTTGATGTGACTTGAACGACATACATTTTAGAACTGTCTAAATAGGGGTCTGGCAATTTTTGAAAATCACACTTCTTTGCATCAATAAAATTTACTGACACTAATTCTCGTAAACTGACAGTCAAATTAAAACTTTGTATTCCATGCTATGCTAACAGTGTTATTGCTTCTTAAATGCAGCAAAGAGCACAACAATGTTGTCTGACCCAGTTTTGTCCAACTTGTACTGCCGGGCTGTGCGCCCAGTGACATCCGGAGTTGGAACAGTTCGGAGAATGTTATTGAGTGGTACTCAGCATTTTTCAGAAGTCCATGTTAATGCTTGTGTCCTCTTGTTTTGCTTCATGAAAAACAATAGGAATAATCAGAAATTATTGATCAATAACTGGTTCAGGTTTCTCCTTGCCAACATGATCTACCAACCTGCATATACTGACCTTTCTATGAATGTGTCATGCATTGATGAATTGAGAACTTACAATTATTGTGATTCAATAATCATTAACATTGTGTAAGAAGCTGAAAATGCCAAGCGATTCTTGAGATTACCCCACCCGTGTTCAGATCTGCAAAATTTATGTTAGTCAAAACACATCAACAATTTTTGGAGTGGTCTTTCTACTATAATAGAGGAATCAGTTAAAAAAATTTAAGAAAATCCAAGGTGTGCCCCTGGAGATACGGGGGTTTGAACAGGTGGCATTTTAGCGTTTTTTTTTTTTTTTTTACATTTGGCAGGGTACTGACCTGCAGTTGGTGATGAATTCATGGTGAATTCAGCCTGATTTATATTCAGCAGACACAAATGAATGGAAAAAATGCCAGAGAGCCTATGCTAGGGTTTATACTGGGGGTGCTTTGGGGACCTAAACATGGAACTGCCTGAACAAAAGGCACTTTTGGTGTCCTCATAGCTCCACAACCAAGACAGATAAAGTAAAATGGACTGCATTTTCTGATTAAGCAGTATAACATTTGCTTAGATACAAAGTTTCAAAGCTATAGGTGTAATAATAAAAAAGTTATGCCATGTTAAATACAAGAAAAATGTCAATCGGCAAAAAAACTGATGGACAGTACCCTTAGAAAATAATTCACCAAAAATTCATTTTTGGTCCGAATGAGCTCAATTTTCGGATTTGTTCATCACTAATGCGTATTTATCTAATGTCAAAATATGGAAGCAATCTATGACTATATGGTGACAAATGTTTTGTATATCTGATGATTTGACATGGAATGACCCGTGTGAAAATGGTCTGATTGATTGTGTTGCCGCCAACAGCTGCCAGCATCAAAAAAAGACTTGAGTTTGCCAAGAAATTCAAGGATTGGACACCAACCGACTGCGAACAAGTCCTTTGGACCAATGAATCAAAATTTGAAATTCTCTCATCCAAACGCAGAACTTATGTTCGCCGTAAAGTAGGAGAATGTTTCAAAAATGACTTTTTAGCCCCTTTAGTACAACATGGAGGTGGTAATATTATGGTTTGGGGTTCAATCTGCTCGAAAGGAGCTGGAACTCTCATTAAACATGCATGGCTACTAGTCTCAAGTGTGCATGTAGAAATGGCTCCCTGCTGCTTTCACCACAACAGGAATAGCGAAACCTGCCTTTGTGGTAATGCGACAATATTGTTGGGTGCAGACAGTCCATCTCGAACAGAGACATAGCCCAAGTCAGAGATTAATTTCAGAATAGAACAAGTACAAGTTATACACCGATTCAAAGATATGTTAGCTGGCCCATATTTGCTAGCTTATGTGAAAAAGCACTGTTGTGTGCAGGATGAAATAATTAAAACTACAGAGCCACTGTGACTTCATTAGTTCATTATGTGCAGTAGCTAACTATTGTGCACTTATCCATACACTGCTGTAGCCTTTATGTTTGCATCGGGCTGAGCGATATGACGATATGCAGTACATCATATAGACCAGTGGTTCCCAAACTCGGTCCTGGGGTCCCCTTGGGTATGCAATTTCAAATTAAGTAGGCAATAAAAAACTCGCTATGCATTACAAATAGCTAACATATATCAATGCAATCACCAGTAAAGCATAGGAAATGCGTTTCTGCGCGAAAAGAATGTAAAGTAGGCTCATAACTGTTTTCAAGTGATAGTTCATGTTTGTTGTAGAACTGAGGGAAGTTAAATGCTTACAAAGTCATTCCGGTTTTTTCGATAGTCCATGACTGAAACAAAATTCTGCCATGCTCCAGATTTTTTCATTGATTAAGAAAAACACAGCTTAGCCGATATCAGACTTGACTGAGGTGCTTGGAGCCACTGTGCAAAAATCTTTTAATGAGCAAGCTTTTGGTCAGAGACCTTCTTCAAGGCAAGAAATGAGTAGCCTCATTTAGCCAATAAGTAGGCTACTCATTTCTTGCAATGATTATATGTGATTGCTCAACCAAAACAAATCCTGGTCTACCAACAGCCCATCAACCAAACAATCGACCAGCCGACTAAATGGGGTCTGTCCTAAAAATGACTACATTGGTCTGACACTCGTGTTGCGCATTGTGTCAGGTTTACCCTATATCTTAATTAAAAATTTGGATTTACGAATTGAGGCATCAAATAGCGTTGTTGTGTTTTCAAGTAGAAGGTGAATGGCCTCAGATGCTTCCTATTTGATTTATTTCATTAACACTTTCCTTAATGGCCAACATTTCTGGAATTGGGGGTCTACCTTTTACCATTTTGCTGAGGCTGTAGTTTTTTGGCACTTTTCCACTGCATGGTACCGGCTCTACTCTACTCTACTCTACTCTACTCGGCATTGGTACTGGGTACTTTTTTGGGGTTGCTTTTCCATTAGAGGATAGTACCGCCTTCGTGGTACCTGCTCGTCATTGCGACGCAGCACGTTACTGCCGCGATGGCATCCTCAGTTATATCAAGTTTACTTTTATTCTGTTTTTATTTTATTACTTTATTCTGTTAATTTTGTTAAATATTTGTGTTTAAATCAGGGGACGTCACACTACCATCACCACATTATGGCACTATAGTCTGCGAGTGTTTAATTGTAATTTCTGTTTAACATTGTCCTGATGCATAGGATAGCAGCTGGTGTTGTGTCCGATTCGGTTGCACATTAAATACTTACCGCCTAAAAAACGCAAAATGTTATCCGTAATGATATCCGTAAAAGACATAGAGAATTCATAGAAAAAGGCAATATACTCTCAAGGCATTTGTGTACCATCAGTATTCCATAATGTAACTACAACCCCTGGCAAAAAATATGGAATCACCACACACCGAGGATGTTAATTTACCTTTTTTCCTTCATAACAAAGAAGCAAATAACACAAATGACAAAACAATTATTGTTTATTAGCTTGACATTCAGGCTTCATTAAACATTTCACTTTGAAAGTGAAGGCAAAACACGTAGCAAATGCGCAAATCGCAGGAGATGGCACAGTATTAGAATTTATCGCTTTATGATGCGTCATCTCATCTGTGATAAATTTAAGAGAGAAATGATTTGTCAACACTTCTAAAGTTATTTTTCTGCGTGATTTTCTTAAAACGGGGGTAGCATCACATAACTTTCTCAAGGGGAATTAGGGGATCATAACTGGACACAATACCGTCACTTAATTTCGCCATGAACGGGGTCACAGGCAAAGAGAAATGCATTTCATGAATGTAGCAGCTTTGTTGAACAAGCGAGACTGTGTTTGAAAGGTAAGGCAACAGACAGTATATTGAATAAGCTGCCTAAAACAATATAAGTCCATGATCATAATAACTACGCTAATCTTGAGACTCGTCAATCTACTCAAATGAGATGTCCCGAGGTCGACTTTCGCTGTGACAAAGTGGGCTGCAATGTTGTCACATCATATTTTAGTACCTGCTAGTACCCGGTTGGCTGTTTTTGGAACCCTAGGAGAGCAGGTACCAGAAAAGGTACCTACTAGTACCTACTGGTACCAAGTGCCAGGTACTTTTTCCTAATGGAAAAGCAAAAAAGGCGAGTAGAGTAGAATACAGCTGGTACCGTGTAGTGGAAAAGCGCCATTTATGTCATTAACCCCCACTGAATCTGGGACAAAGATAACTGTCAATGCCACCTCGTTACACAGTGAAATAAAGTAAACTAGCCAAGCCAAACCAGTCAACCTCAAGACATACTTTCATGCACCAAGTCACCTAAAATCTTTCCTTTGATGGCAGAAAAAAAGCCCTCACCCAAACCTCCACTTTGGAACACAATGTGCGCTGCCATTTCTGTTGAAGTCTAGTGAGCTGTACATCTGCGGCAGAGTCACTGCGGTATGAGCAGTCCTCATGTGTGGGGGATGGGGGTATTTTAAGAAGCAGTCACACAGAATGGTTATCAGCAGCAACATGTGAAAGCTACAGGATGCTCTCTCGGTCACCGCAATCAGTCATTTAACATTTGAAACTCAGGAGGAATTTATGCTTCTTGCAGAAAGAAGAATGCAACTGACCCACAAACATCTCAAAATATTAAATCACACAATTTCTCTCAGAAACATGCAAATGAATCGCATTAAACTTATGGACCCCTATAAGGCTCTGCTACATCCAAGTGCTGTATTCAGAACTGTGGAACTTCAAGCCTAGTTTATATTCTAGTGGAGATCCCAAGGTTTCCATTGATCCCAAATACGTTCTGCTGAATTAGAGGAAATGCTTTAATATGATGTACAAGATCTTCATATTTTCTATTTGCTATAATGCTGCAGCCATGAAAACATAGCGTCCTGGGTTCGAATATTTTGCTCTAAATAAGCGAGAAGTAGCTTCAGTGAAGCACTGCAACCAGCAGAGACAGAATAGGCATGTGACACAGTCCTACTACATAAAACAAGCTTTTTCTGACTTTGAACCTACTTAAGAGAAAACTAATGTAAAAAGTTAAAGTTTAAGGGGTTTAGTTTGCCTGACATTTGACTTGCATCTTCAGTGAGAGACTTTTCCCTCTGAATAAATCCCAGTAATAGAATATTCATTTCACTGGAAGCCTTCATTTCTCTTCAACCCAAGTGTTCCAATTTATACAACGAACTTAGCAGGTTTGGCTCGTTCTTACCTCTATGACCGCCTATACGGTCATAATTCTCTCATAATTCTTTCATAAAAAACAGTCAGACCTGAATGAAACAAAAGCCACTGCCATCCCAGTGACAATGCAAGAACAAGCACCTGGGCCAAATTCCTGCCTGCCAAGATGGACTCAAGTTAGCTGGCTGCTTCTGGCCCTCAGGGTTCCAAGCAATGGGGTCTGACCCGGGATGGGCGGGACAGTGCCTTTCACAGGCCCCTCAAAGAGGAACTTAGCCCTGTGGGTGCTCGCTGCCCTTCCTTTGGAACATAAAAGGGGAAATAGGTGGGCGCGACACTCGAGAATTTGAGCAATCACACCTTGCCGACTTTCCCAACAGCTCAAATTACATGGGTGCAACTGTTAAAGCTATACTGAAATCCTGGCCTTGCAGGATTAATCATTAGCGATATGACATAGCCTCCTTTTTATTGCCGTATAACATTGGCCATCCTGCCATAGACTGCCTCCCTTCCCAAGGCAAAGTTACAGACGCGTTCTATACCTGCCACACAAAGAACAATGACAGCACTGGAAACACTCCTAATACTATGTAACTGAATGCCAAATAACGATGGAAACCAAGATCATCAGGCACTAAAGAGTCAGAGTCTGGTCCCCACTGAATCAGCTGAATCTTCTTGTTCACTTCAGCCCAGAGAGAACTTATGACAAAAATACAAAAAGTATGTGCTTAAACAGCAGCAGACCTCAAATGTAATCCAGGAGAGCATTAGGGTGGATTAGTTTTTGATTTCAGCTTAAAATCGACAACCAACTGTGTCGCTGGATGCTAGTTTGGGCAAATTAATGATGTAATCATCAATAAAGTGATTGAGAAACAACAACAATTTGCAGACCCAACAGCTCTCCAGTCTTTGTTGGCAGAATGCTGTTGAGAACCTTTGGCAGGACCTCAGAGGGTACAGCCAATCCTCCTGACCAGAATCAATGTTAAGCAGCCAGGGTCATTCCAAGTCAACTCACCCTTTTAGAAAAGTTCCCATGGTGACCATCCCAGATTTTCATGATTTTTTAAAATGAAATACTTTGGGATACATCATGAAGCTACGCTAAGTTTCAGTTGCAAAGTCTTGATAGTTTTTGAGATATAAGCTCTCAAAGTGGGGGCCTATCACCCCTTTTCTCAACTCACGAATGAATTCTTTCATTTTTGTCCAACTTTGAAGCCTCATATCTCACCAACTTGTCAAGATATCCTCATGAAATTTGGTGGATAAACAGATTTCCACCGAGGCTTTCAGAATATCTTATTATAAGCAGTGTATATCTCGCCATTTTCACTTTGGAGTGTATAAAAGTGTTCCATTTCTTTATAGGATAATAAAATTTTATGTTTTTAGGAGCCCACCACAGGCCTCTGATCATTCTGACGGAGTCTGCATTGCACAGGAATAATATCTGATAAGAGTGAGATGAAATTAGTAGTTTTTAACCCTCTGTTAACCAAGTACCTTTCCAACTGTGTAAAAATCATTTCCCTAGGCAAATATGTTGATTATGGGCCAATATTTGGAAAAATAGTTAAAAAAAAATTCGACCCTTTGGCCCACCTTTCCAAAATGTAGCAGATCTGCTACATTGGGTAATAATGCGAATGGAAAAATTAAAGTGACGGACCATTCAAGTTATTCTCAAATGTTTATTTGGTAATAAGAAACAAAACCAGCAGGGTGTCCAGGCTGTTAACCCTTTCACTTCATGTAGCAGATATGCTACGGTGGTTAATAGAGGGTTAACCTGTGAAAAATTGGCCATTTTTTGTGGGGCCATCTGACCATGTTAACAACTACCCAATGTTTTAAAATTCCTACCCCATAAAGATACATATGGGATCTATCTGAGTGCCAGCTTGGTGGATCAGCTCTTGCACATCAAATGATTTATTTTGTCATCAGCCATGGTGAAAGTCCTTGTGATGGAATCGGAGGAACTGTGTAGCGCCTGGTTGCGCAGGCCAGGTTGCAGGTGACTGCATAGAATCGCATCCTGACTGTTGATCAGACGCTCCAGTGGGCAGGCAAAACAATTAAAGGTACCACATTCTTTTTTGTAAGATCAGAGGACATCCAGGGTAATGCAGACAAATATCAGCTAGATTCCTCAGCCAAGACAGTTGGAGGTACATGCTCCCATCACAGCTTTGCACCAGCTTCTGATGCATAAATAGAAATGAAAAGAATATCAGGGGATGAAAGCTATATAACTGTTTCCTTGGACGAAAGGTTTTGTCAATTTATCGGCAAGGCATGTACATAGCATGTACATATGACAATGAATGGTACATTGGGAACATGACGAGCATAACACTGTACTCGTCAATTCCATGAGAAGGTCAGGCACCATTCTTTCCCGACCACGCAATACATATGCTGATCAATGCTGGCTGCAACTTCATCACCTGCACTATAAAAGCATCAGATATGAAGGGACATGGAGCACGAAACTAGTTTGTCAGTAGAGGACTTCAAGAATATCCAGACTTGGTTGCCATGACACTTGAGATAGGTTTTCAAAGCTTGTAGATTGTATAAAGGCAGAAAACTGCTTTATATTGATAATGGGTTGTGAACAGTAGCCAGCAGCAGCTGCTTTGTTTCCAAACCATTCATTTCTGTTTCAGTGTGCCTTGCTAAAAGATGTATGTATGTATTTTCCAAAGTTATTTACTTATAAATACGTCCCTCACGTATAAATCAAGCTCATGCCTCATCTAAATAATAATTATTAGGTGTTCGGGCTCTTATATCTGATTTCTTCTTAAGCATTACACTGGGTGAATGTGTCAGATGGGCACGTACTTCAGAAAATCATTAAAAATGCAAGGAGCAGATCTACCAAGCTAATAACTGGAACAGAGTTGGACCCAACATGGTTCTTGATGGGGTAGAAATTTTGAAACATTGGGTAGTTGTCAACATGATCAGATGCTCCAACAAAATGTGGTTAATTTTCTCGTATGTTGAAAAACAATACCATTTTCAACTCACTCTAATTACTAGTTAAGCGTCTTGATTCCTTCCCGTTTTGTGTCTTGCTTACATCTGCAATCCAAATATTACAAATGTGCAATATTGAGTCTGTCAGTATGATTGGAGGCCTTTGGTGGGCCCCTAAAAACTTAAAATTAAATTATCTCATGAGCAAATGTGACATTTAAATATTCAAAAATAAAACATGACAACAAGTATATTGTTTATAATGTCACATCCTGAAAGCCTGGGTAGAAATCTGTTCACCTAACCAATTTCATAAGGATATCTTGATTAGTTAATGAGATAAGAGGTTCCGCAGTTGTATGAAATTAAAAATCCTTATTCACGAGTTGGAATAAAGATCCCAACTTCCAGAGCATCTCAAAAACTATATAGACTTTGCGATTGAAACTTGGTATGGCTTCATAACATATCCCAAGGTATTTTATAAACAAATATCATGAAAATATGAAATGGTTGCCATGGGACCCCTCAGTGAGTCGACAAGGAATGACCTGCCTACATTTCTCTCTCTCTACATTATTCACAGCACCTTTTTATCCCATATTATAGAATGAAGCATCGTTGGGAGAACCCGTTTGTTAAGTATGTGGGTCTCAGAACAATAGCCTGCCAGCCTCAGCTTGTTTAGGGCCATATGGTAACAACACCAGGTCTGTATGATCAGTGGAAAAGTGGAGAGTAATAGGAAAATGTTATGGAAATTGCCCTGACTTCGGTCAGCCTGAACACAAAGGGTAGACTTACTACCGTACCGAAACAGCCTCAGAAGCCAAGCACAAGTGGCTTTCATTTTCATTAAACTGGCTCCCGCAACCCAATGTACACAATGGATCAGTGATCCACCCATTATTGCATGATACCCTTAAAAGGCATAGAAAACCTTCAACAAATCAACAGTAGGCAATTCACCCACTGACTAGAAGAGCATAAGAATGTTTGCTTGCGAGTAGACACCACTCAAGCTATATAGGCTGTTATTTGACCTCAGGGGTACTGCTTATGGAATGTAAGGCACATTAAAACAATGAGGTGCTGAAAGGGCAGAAAAAAGACACAGAGTTCAGCCACATTTTCTATCATTGTTTGGTTGGTCTAGGCCCTAAAAAAAGAGGGGGGGGCTCTTCAAAACTCTTCAGCGCATTGTTTGGGTCCTAGTGTCTCTCACTCCAGAGTTGTGGGATGGACACACTGGATTCTTTGTGTGGGAGAGACGTGCATGCAAGGCTAAATTTAGTCTCCAGGGACAGCCGTGTGCAAGGCCCTGAAGGATTTCCTACACTGCAGAAACCAAGCGCAAACATTCAGGAGACATCAAGATGGAAGGTCAGCATCACCCCAGGGACAAGCTGGGGGGAGAGGGTCATGTGAGAGACAGTGGGTGCAGACACACAAATCAAGGACTTAATGATGACCTCAACCACCTCATGACCCTCCAAAAGATTTCCCGTTCATCATGAGGTCTGGTAGGGTCTTTAGTAAGAGGCCTTGAATAAAATGAGGAGCCTCCGATCTGACTTACAGTTTTAATTCAGATACATGTACTGTAGAACAGGAGGCAAATAACACGGAACGTGCACATAATCTTTATAAGACAGAAAAAAATTTGATTACCTCAAATGAAATGTTACCTCTGGTGATACACCCAATCTATTCTACAAAGTGATCTATTCTACACAGTGTTCAGGCTCTGCTCTTCCTACGAGAGCTATCTCCGTGTGCATGTTTTTGGTAGGGCTAGAGGGCATCGTGACCCATTGATAAATTCAGAAAGTAAAGCAAAATTAAATGTTGGGTGACTGAACACAGCCTTCACAATAGCATTCTAGCAGGTAAACATCTCCTCAATGCCCCAGGTTCACGCAAAACAAAAACATTTCAACGTTTGTTGCGCAGATTCTGTTTGGAAAAGACAGCAAATAAATCCTAATCTTCACATTGGTGGTCTGTCAGCCTGTATCAACAACACAATCCAATAACAAAGTGCGGAACCAGAGCACAGATACCAGCCCAGCCCTCTACTGTTTCACACTCGGTCATGCTGAAGCAGTACTGATTAAGTCCTCCCTTCCCCTCCCCCGCTGTAAGGCTTGATGATCTAATTACAGACAGTAGCCTGTAGGCAGTCAGGGGATGACACGCCCGCATGCCACCCCTTTGCTTATGAGAAAAACCCAGCTCCTCTCAATGTGACTTGTTTATTGTGACTCTGCTCTGCCCTCATTTCAGCCCATACAGCAGGTTCCATGCCTAATTTACAACCCAAATTAGACATAGAGTGGGACCTGTTTAGAGAGTTGTGTCATTGGAAATGGTGCCAATGCAATGTTAGAAAATCTCTCTGTGCCTTTTTGGTTCCAAGTAGTCCTTGGGACAGTTGTGGAATTTGAGACACAGTAGCCCTTTGGGTGCAAAAAAAATTCCTGAATATTTCTGGCAAGAGTAACAAAAACTATGCTATTCCCACTGATATCAGTAATGTCTATCTCATAGTTTATTTTATTTTTTATTTTTTTTTCGGAAAATGTTTATGAAGAATCTTGGGTGCACAAAACATTTTTCCATTTTAACTCAATCTTCAGAACGCTTATGCATTTTTCAGGCATTTTGTAAAAAGTAGTCTGCTTAAAACTTTTCCCCTAATAAACTCCCAACCACCACCACCACCCTCGTTTTGGGAAATCTATCCAGCGGCTGGCCCTCAATGCACAAAAAGGCCGAGGGACCAGGTTTCGCAAAAAGGAAGGACCCTAAACAGAATTCTCCATTTTAGCCATCTTCTGCACAACAATGCTCGGTCAGGGCCTCTTGATATGAGCTTCAGTGGACAAACTCATGCCCTCATGCCACACGACACATTCATGGCACTCTCAAAGGAGTGAGGGACATGCCCTTCTTCACAGACTTGCAGAAATGGGACTGGTGAGTGTGAGACTAGATAGTCTCACCCAAGCACAAATGGTCACAAAAATTCTCTCATGGGTCTTCATACCTTAAGAGACAGTAAACAGTCAAGTTTTTCTCTTGTCAAAAAAAAAAAAAAAAATTAAAAAAACCAATTACCTTGCACTTAAACCACACCTAGGCAAATAGCATTTAAAATGAAGAAAGATGAATATTGCTGACACATGCTTCAATTTTTGCAGTCAGACAGTGGCTGGCTTAGTCTGGTCCTTGGCCTGTATTGTGAAGCATTCCTCTGATGCAATGGTAGCGAAAACACTTTAATGGAGATGAAAAAAATCACCATGTACTGTGATTTTCTATTCTCAGTTTGGGACCCTTGGCTGAAGGGCACGGAGAACTGGTATGCAAAAGGCATCTGTCAGCTTAATTCAATAGCAAGACTCTAACATGGAAAATTTGGTTGTAGTCACAGCACCCTGATTGAGCAGTTGCCATTTCAGGTACTTGGTGTTGGAGGGAAGTGGTGTTGACACAGGATGCGCGTTTTTGTCACTTTTACTATTTGGAAAACAGAAAAGAGAAATGATGGCTAACATATGCTAGTTATACAAGCATTGCATCATACCGCTTTTCACAAATAAAGCTATGCCAAACCCAAATTTATTTAAGCAACTCAGACAATGCAGGATATCTGGTGTCCTTGTATCTCAATGCAGACCTGCAGAACCCCAAACAACTGGGCGAGCAGCATTCACTCTTGGCTCCAGTGAATAGATGAGGTCCTGATAAGTCAGCGTAAAATTAAACAAGTCCCTGTTATGTAGCACCATGGTAAACGTAGTCATATAACAACATTCAACAGTGTTGGCTTTTAAAGGGGGCAGATACGGGTTGCGTTTTTTGTGAAAGAGAACGTTATTTCCTGGAGCTTATAAAAGAGTTTTTGCGAGTTTTCAGTTGGTCTAGACATATTTAGAGTGCAATGAAAAGTACTTCAGATATTCACAAAAGCCCTCAGGTCATCTGAAAATATCTAAACTATCCTTCATCACACACAGATATTGTAGGGGCAAATTGAAAACATAGCTCCAGGGATGTCAAACTGGTCCGTGAAAGGGCCGAGGGGCTGCAGGTTTTCAATCTGACCAAGCAGCAGCGCACCTGATACAATTAATTAATTCAACTGATCTGAGTCTACACAGTTGATTAGTTGTATGAAGTGTGTTTTTGCTCGGCTGAAATGAAAACTTGCAGCCCCTCGGCCCTTTTATGGACCAGTTTGACACTTGTGGCTGAGACTAAAACAAAAATAAAAAACATAAAAACCTCATCAATTTCTTTAGAGTTCTACGTAAGATCACTCCAACTTGCCTAACAGTCTGATAAGAATTGGGAAGCGTTACCACAGTTAAATAAAGCAATGGCACAATTTCAGTTAGCTACATCTTGGGTTCCCTTCAGTGGGCCTTATTGGTACTATCCAATGGGCTTCACAGTTGACCTGGGGTGCGTTTCCCAAAATCACAAATGCTAACTTACGTAGTTGGAACCATTGACTGTGAATGGACGAACTTTGTAATTTGCTAACTTAGTTAGCAACTAAGCTTTTGGGAAATGCGACCCTGGCCATGCAACAAAATCAGAGATTTGGAAACTATGAAAAATAATTACAAATTACTTTAAACCACGCAATACTCAAAACCATTTAAGCTTGGCCAGTTGGCTTGCCAAACAAGGATCCCAGCCTTACTCCAAGGGCCCATATATGGTAAGGTGCCATAAATACAAGAAACCCCAAACTCAAATCAAATAAATCCCCAAAACAATTCATTTTATCATTCAATACTGAACCAGCATGGCTAATCATGCCCTAATGATATACTTCAGGTACATACAGAGTGGCACATCAGGCTGAAGCAATTCACTGATGCCAAAATACCAAGCCATTCAAATAGAATTCAACCATGATACCAATAGAGGCTACATCAAGGACAAGTGCAATGAAAGAAAGCTGAAAACAAGTTGTTTGTACAGAAGGATCTGACCTGACCCACATGCAGAAAAGCTATTGAAAACCACTCACAGTCAAATAGAAACCATAAACAAACATTCAATGAGCAGGTCTAACTCATTAATTAAAGATTTCATTTTGCATAATCACTGATTTTGATAAGTTGGCTCATTTAAACACTGCTATTGCCATTGCTGTTCAGGCAAACAACTAAACAAAACTGACGCAAGGCTAATGAGCAGCGAGCCATCTAAACCTCTGTTTGTTTCTCGGTGTTTGAACTACCTCGAATGCACTCTAATGAAATAAAAATGAAAAGAGTCGATTTGATCACAAACCTCACTGTAACAAAGTCTCCATGTCAAACGTAGACGGGAAAAAAGTGAGGAACCTGACTTCCAAATGCCCCCACTCAAAAGAAAGCAGCCCACAAAGCGAGAGAGCTGTCAGGTGAAAATAATCCTTGGGTGTGTCTCGGGAGAGTAGAACGACGTATTCCGAGGAAACATCTATCCCACCTCTCACTTTGACGTATAATCTGACAAAAAGAAATGAAAAGGAAAGAAAAGAGTAAAACAACTGGCGTTCATTTAAAAAAGCAAAGGTTACGGGGAAGAAACTTGTTCTCTTTCAGTGAGTCTGAGAACAGACAGCCACTGGAGGCCAAGAAGGGGGGAGAAACTCCAACACTAGGCCAATCAGCGGGCGTGGGAGGGCTCTGTATGCAAAACCCTTCAGGTGAGACAATCCCATGATGGGGATTGGCAGTAGAAAAGACGTGGGGGAGGGAATAATGGCACAATGTAACCAGCACGCAACACCTGGATTGAGCAATGAGAAAAACATGGGATTTGGAGAAGCTTCAGGATTTACTGTAAATTTTACTCTGAGACAATTACAACTTAAGCTATTAGAAATTTTATGTAATAGAAAATTGTCGGGCACTAACAAAAATTCACACCTATTGTATATACACATTGTAGATTTGTACGCTGGTGAAAAAAATTCACAGATTTCACATCCAAGTTAGATTTATGACTGCCATATTATCATACTGTCTGACTAAGAGTAATATTAATACACAGCATATGGGGGGGGGGGTGACAAAAATTGTCAGAAAAGAGAGTGCTGGCTGCAGCAACAGAAGTGCCCATAAAAAATTACTTTGAAGGCTGACCATAGCCAGAGATTGAAAACTGAAGGATGGTGAACCTAAACACCACAGGGAGCACAGCCTTCAAAGCAACCAAGGTATCTATCATGAAAACAGACCCAAAGCCTTTGTTGCTGCCACTGGGTCTGACCCAATACTAGGCCTTTGGTTAATTGGTTCATGAATGAAATTAATTTCTCCAAATCAGTCCCTATGTATCTAAATGACAAAATGCAATTGATGGATAATTTCTCAATTAAATTATGATCCAAATAGAGGCTTAAAAGAATGAGTAATACCGGTAAAAGATCTGAATTCTGAAAAGAGAACGCCATCTCGGTCAGTTCTCCATACGCACTTCATGATACACAACTGAACTGTTAGTGCGTGTATGTCAGTGGCGGTTCTAGAACAGGGAATTGGGGGAGCACAGACATGTACCTTTATGACAATTAGTCCTGGCTAGTTCTCAATCATTTTCCTTTACTGACGCGTTTTCTAATTATCGTAATTGGCAAATGAAGACACGGTTTCACTCCATATGCGATCGAACAGCGATGAAATCATGGGCTAAATTCAGTACAGTGGCGTAACCAGAACTGAGAATTGGGGTGCACAAAACATCCGTTTAAAACAGTTATTAGTCCTGACCAGTTCTCAGTCATTTTCATGATTAACAAAACGTTCACTCCGAGAGCACTCCACACTGAAGAGGTGCTGCTTGTTCTCCCTGATTACGTAAGAAGACAATCATTCATCTGGACGCGTATTTGCTGTATTTAAATCAACGTTGTTCAAATTTGCATACCTGTCGACTCTCACACAAATAGCTTGAGCCACACGCTGCCTATTTAACTGCCTAGTGCCACTTTTTTTTTACTCAACCCACGCTATACAGAGAGTGAAAGGCGATATTTCATTGGAACGCGGACCTGTTCAATCAACGCAAAGCATTAGCCAATTAATAAGTAAATTATTTTTTTGTACTGAATTTCGCCCATGATTTCATCGCTGTTCGCTTGCATATGTAGAGAGACCGTGTCCTTCAGTTGCCAATTATGATAATTGGAAAACGCGTCAGTAAAGGAAAATGATTGAGAACTAGCCAGGACTAATTGTCATAAACGGACGTGTCTGTGCCCCCCCCAATTCCCGGTTCTAGAACCGCCACTGGTGTATGTGCTTGTGTCTGTTTGTGGAACAAGGCTAAATTAATCAATGACAGTGAATGTTTTCTGCATGCAAGCTCTCCATGCCCCTCATGTGCTTTACACATAGCCTGTGTATGAAAGCTGAAGATGTTTACAGTGCTTGAACTTAACCAGCATCTTTATCTGGAACGATGCTGCAGAAAACAGGAAACTGAAACGTGGACAAGGGAGCCTGGGAGCCTGTTTCTCTGAGTGGGGGCTGGTGGAGTTGGGGTGGAGCTGAGTGGAGGGGTCTGTATCGGGGAATACCTGCGAGAGTCTGCGAGGGAAAGCACAATGTAAAGACCCAACAGACCTGTTCTTACAAGTGCCCCAACCAAACTTTCCTTTCTCATCTTCAGATTGGCTCAGTAAAACCTAGCTTAGCCTGAGACAGCCAGACCCAAGTTTGCAGTGTTGACTTGGGCCCATCAGGCACATCAACCTATTGACCCTTATTAAGCAGCAGAAGTGACAAAATGTGTCTGTGTGGTATAAGATGACAAATACCCACTAACCAACACAAACCACCTTCTTGATGAACCAAGCAGTGAGATTCTGGACAAATTCATTACTGCCATCCCAACATGATTCGAGAAGAGCTCATGTCCACATTCATGGCATGATGCAGCACAGTACAGAAGTGATGCTTTCATAATGTGAAAACAACAGCACAGGCTGTTCTTGTTTCCACTGGGCTAGCACGTAGCATAAGCGGGAGTTTCTGTGTCATGCTTCTCTCTTTTGTAGCATTCAGTTCCATCCTCACAAATATAGCCACAAACAGTGAAGAATGTGCATCATGAGCTGTCAGCTGTCAACCGCCTTTCAGAATAAGATTTAATTACATGGGGCAATGGCAATGTTGTCACACAATACTACAAATGTGCTCTGATGTGATGTCAATCACAAATAGAAGTAATCCAGCAAATCACATCAACTGTCTGCTGTCATAGATGTTTATTTGCTAAAGTAGGTTAGCATGAGCACATTATGGAAATGGTGTTCCATTTGTCACCCAAATAATGAGTCCAATCTTCCTGCATCTTTTAGTTCACTGGCTTTTTAAACTAATATTTCACAGTCTCTACAAGAACACATAGTTTTGAATCAGTTGCAATTCACTTCATTTCTGACAATCCTAAATAAACACCTGAATAAACAAGTGCTGCCACTAAACGTGGCCATGTCCCCCGCCAGGTCACGGAAATCAACTGGGGTTTGTATATCACACTAATACACATTGAAGCCAAAGATGAATGAAATCGGTCAAACCGTTCTTGAGATATCGCGTTCACAACAAATGGGACGTGACAGACGGACGGACGGGCGGAAGGAGCTGAATACTATGTCCCCCGCTCCGCTCGCTACCGCGGCGGCAGGGGACAATAATAGGGTTTGACAGTAAGTCCAAAATTATACACAGTCAATGCCCTGTAGTCATTTTGCATGTGGCTTTATTAGCATTTTTCCACTTCCGGTTTTATCACTCAAATGTCCACGTGAAAATCGGTGAAAATACGGTTCCTAAGCAAAACTGTCACCCGAGATAGTGTACGTTTTGTTTAGTGAGATAACATACACATTTCCTTAAAACCACGTGAAAATGACACACTCCGTGTCCATAAAATTCAAATGTTGCCAGCGATCTGCTATCATGAACAATAACTGAACCACAAACGTGCGACGCTTGAACGAGCTGATGATCACAGAGCAGGGGTGTGGTTTTGTGACCAGGACCAGAAACATGTTTACGCATGCACGCAAAAACGCCGGACCAAGAATAGGGCTAGGCAATATATCGATATTATATCGATATCGTGATGCAAATTAAAATATCATCACGGATTTCGAATATCGTAATATCGTGATATGAAATAAGTGTTGGCTTTTCTGGTTTTAAAAGCTGCATTACAGTAAAGGGTTGCATTTTTATGCTCTTACAAGACTGTTGTAGTTGTTGCCCGCACCTGCTTGGTCGTTATGTCAACATTAATGGCTATCAAAAATATCATTGTGTAAAAATTTTGTGAAAGCACCAAAATTTGTCCTGATAATATTGGCAAAATTTCGATATCGAGGTATTCGGTCACAAATATAGAGATATTAGATTTTTTCCATATCGCCCAACCCTAACCAAGAATTATTTGTGGTTGTGGTCGAAAACATAGGGTGAAGTAGACCTGAATGGTCCGCGTTTTTGCACAGTTAAAGTGACATCATTCCCAAATACATTGTTTATTTCAGAAATAAACACGGGTGTCATGAACAACATATGGATTCTGAACACCTTCAAAGATTGGAAAATGCTTATTATTCAGCCCTTCTTCTTGTTAAGCGTCAAAATATGTGTGCATTTCCTTTCTGCTATCTTGCATTGGTGATGAATCCACCTCAGCCTGGTCCTTGTTTGGTTGAAACCAAAGTCACCAAAACACGCAACCAAGAACCAAAGCACAAGCATGTTTCTGGTTCTGGTCGCAAAAACACGCACCAGTGGGTGATGCAGCTCCATTACATCAATCTTAACATGTGGACAGCAACATCCACCTTTGAAGGTCTTAAAGCCTTTCATTTTTAAAAAGGATGGAGTATTCCACCATACTATCACAATAAGCAAAACAGTAATGCTTTCCATGTGTTAATTTAATCATGGACCTAATTTCTACCAATTTTTGAAAACCCATTTAATTTTTTTGCATAGACACTGGACTGTTGGAACCATAAGTAAAATAATACTGGCAAAGCTGCATACAAATCACAATGTGAGTTTCTATTCTCCGTGAAACCACTTACAACTACTGAACACTGATGGTAGTGAACACAAATTTATTTTTTTATGGCATAGCTTTAACCCCCAAAGAACCTTAAAACTTCCATAGGGATTCAAATATTAAAACAGACCTCATAATATTAGTTTCATCACCAGAAAACTCCCGCGGCCATATGCGCAGAATAACCTCAAAGTTGTCTCAGTATTTATAGTCTTACGTATGTGCCAAAAGAAGAAAACTGTTCATTTCAGCTTACCTGTTCTGATTTCTGGTGGACAAAAAGTTGTCTGTAGGCAAGAATTGCTCAGGTACATTTTGTTTTCATGCAATTTTAAGATGCTGTAAAATAGTATAAGTTGTTACATCACACTATTTTTTAAGGATTTGTCCATTATCCAGGATACATTATGAAACTATTATCAAAATAATACTGTTTTTACCCTTTTCAGAGCCAGGTTCTCCTTGGATCCCATGCATTTCAGCTAATGAGTTTTAGTGTGATGATAGATGAGAGGGCTTTCTAAAAATATTTTAAAAATTCTGCGTTACAAAATTGTCTTGTGCAGTGGAGTGTTTGCCAAATTGTCAATTTAATACCATGCTTACCCCCAATATTGAAGAGGTGGTTACGTTTTGCCTCTCAAAATAATGGTTTTAAAAGCAAAATCTTGTTGAGAACCACCAGATAAAACTAGAGAGATTGGGAAATGAAGCTGTGTGGTGGGAAAATGAAAGCATCCCTAAATGTTATATTTACATTTACTAAGGCTGATTCGAGAACAACTGAATGAGGGCAATACATTTCAAAGTGAGCTCTAATTCTATGAATACTATGTTTGTCTTTGTAAGGCATGTAAAAATGCATAAAAACAAAAAGTGTAAAATTAAAGTAGACATGTCCCTTTTTCAAACCCCTGTAAAATCTGAATTGCCCAAAACATTTAGCTGAAATACAGTTCATTTGGGATACACAGCTAAAAGATACTAAAAGAAACCGCCCGTTCAAAAAAAAAAAAAAAAAAAAAGTTGCATACTATAATATTTTGTTGTGCCACGGCGCACATTCATTGTGATATTGTTTCAGCAATCTTAAACAATGTTATAGCATTCATTTTTGGCCGAGAAATTGTATTGACAATAGCTGGGTCAAACCACTCTGTTAAGTCTTCTCCAGTACATCCCACAGACTTTCACTCGGTTATGGTTCAGACCCTGAGGTGGCCAATTCATGTGCAAAAATGATTCCTCATGCTCAATGATCTACTTTTTTCACAGTCTGAGCCTGATGAATCTTGGCATTGTCATCCTGAAATATACCTGTGCCATCAGGGATTAAAAACTCCATTGATGGCTGACTGGTCATTCAGTATATTCAGGGTAGTCTGCTGAATTTATCAATTGAAGCAACCCCAGATCATAAAACTGCCTCAAAAGGCTTGTACAGTGGGCACTATGCATGATGGGTGCTTTGCTTCATGGGCTTTCTTTCTTACCCTCACAGGCCCATCACTCTGGAATAGGGTAAATCTGTACTCACTAGGCCACGTGCCCTTTTTCCATTGACTTCAGTCCAATCTTTGTGCTCCCTTGCAAATTGAATCCCTTGCTTATCGTTTTTCCTGATAAGCTTCACTAACAAGCATCTTTCTTGTGGCCACACAGCCGTTTAGTCCCAATCCTCCATGTTATTGTTGCATCGTGCGTGTCAAAATGCTCTTCGTTTCATAATTAAGCATGGGCATGAGTTCTACCATTGATTTTTTTTTTTTTTAAATTGAGACTTCACTGAGCATTTTAGTGAACTCCAGTCGGGATCAGTCATTATTTGTCTCCAACCCATTTCTTCCACAAAGTTGACAGTTCCCCACTATCCTTCCAGGTTTTAATAAATTGTAGGACAGTTCCTGTCCTAATTCCAGTGATTAGCCGTTTTCTTTGCTTGACGCTGGCCAATAATTTGCCCCCCTTGAAAGACATTAACATATTTTCAATGACCATGAGATAACGTCTTCCAACATGGTTTTTTAAGAAGTTCAGCACTGAATCAGTCAAGATTAAAAGATTTATTGCTGGCTGAAACGTATTCATCAATGCAATATTGATTCAATCATAGGCTCTTCAGTATTTGCTCATTAAAATCCAAATGGCAACTTTTTTTTTGACGGGAAGTGTATAAGATAATTCTGAGACGATGTCCTGGGAGAGCTCTAGTGAATTCATATGCAGTGACCCATTATGGGTAGAGATTTGGTCATTTTATGAAACTTCAAAAAAAAAAAAAAAAAAAAAAAACCACCACTCACCTGGTATCAGACTTGGCTAAAGTGCTAGAGCCACAAAGTTTAAAGAAAAAGAACTCATTGCTTGCCTTGAAAGTCTCTGACCAAAAGGTTGCTTTTTAAAAATTTTTTTTTTTTTTTTTTTTGCTCAGATTTGAGTTTGTGGATGGCTCTTTTTCATTGACTTATGAAACTTGAAGTAATTTTGCTGTATTTTAACAAGCCCGGCTATATGCATTGATAAAAGAGGGGAAAAGGGAAAAAACACAGCAAGCCGGGTGACCTATACATGATATCTTAACAAAAACTGAGGAACTCCCTAGTTTCACAACATTGCTGCACGGACACACAGAAACATAAGCGACCAGCGAGCTCTAAGCAGAGCTAAATGACTCATTTAAAGTGCAAAGTCAGACCATTCCTTTAAAGCCCAAAATATTTGCAAATAAGTGACATTAGTATTTTGAGCTTGTGAAAAAGTTTTGTGCAAACAGATATAATCTTCATTTGTAAAGAAAAAAAAAAGTTTGCAGCCGTAGAAATATTTTGTTAATGTGTGAAAATGTTCTGTGCACAGGGATTTAATTTTCTTATGCGTAAAAGGTTGCCTGGTCAGCTGAATCTCGATTTCTGCTAGGACATTCGATTGGTAGGGTCAGAATTTGGCGTTAACAACATGAAAGCATGAATTCATCCTGCCATGTATCAGCAGTTCAGGCAAGAGGTGTGGGGAATATTTTCTTGGCACACTTTGGTCCCCTTAGTACCAATTGAGCATTGTTTAAATGTCACAGCCTACCTGAGTATTGTTGCTGACCATGTCCATCCCTTTGTAACCACAATGTACCCATCTTTTGATGGCTACCTCCAGCGGTATAATGCGCAATGTCAAAAAGCTCAAATCATCTAAAACTGGTTTCTTGAACATGACAGCAAGTTCACTGTACTCAAATGGCCTCCAGTCACCAGATCTCAATCCAATAGAGCACCTTTGGGACATGGTGGAACAAGAGATTTGCATCAAGGATGTGCTGCCAACAAAACTGCTGCAACTGCATGATGCTGTCATGTCAATATCAACCAAAATTTCAGAGGAATGCTTCCGGAATCTTGTTGAAACTATGCCACAAAGCATTAAGGCAATTCTGAGGGCAAAAAGGGGTCCAACCTGGTACTAGCAAGGTGTACTTAATGTAGTGGCCTGTGAGTGCATGTAATTACCAAGCTTGGAATATCATCCGAATGCAATTCATGTTGGTTTAAAAAAAAAAAAAAAAAAAAAAAAGTTTTGCAAAGTTTTCTTTTTTCAATATTGTAAGTAAAATATTGTAAAATATTGACTTGAGAGTAGGAGAAGGTACAATCACTCCCAACTGCACAAGCCTCCACAGGCTGCTCCAGTTATCCCTGATCCACTGTGGTTTTGCAGCTTGAAGTCTAATTAAAAAAAAAAAAAAAAAATTGCGTTTTGAATTCTTTAGCATGTTTGTTCCTCACAGGAAATTTGTGCGTCTGTCTCTTAGATTTCGTGAAACCTCACTGTTGAAAATATCCCTACACAAATTTTAATTACACAAACACAAAATATTTATCCAGCAGCAAAAACCTATTACATCATGAAAATTAAACAGCATCTCTGTGCCCAAAATGTTTCCTCCAAAGCACAAAATATTTCCTCAGCTACAGAACTTTTTACACATAAAAATTATACCTCTGTGCACAAAATGTTTTCATCCATGCAAAAAATATTTCTTCAACTACAAAACTTTTTTTTTTTACACATGTGCTTATCAATGTGCATAAAACTTGTTCACACCTTCAAAAATATTTCTGCAGGTACCAAACATTTCTACACATGCAGATTATCTGTGGGCACAAAATTTTTTTCACAAACTCAGAATATTAATGACCCTGATTTACCTTCATAAAAATAAAAGCTAAATAAAAGCTGCCTGGTTTCATTAACTGAAGATCTGTAGCAGAGCCTAGGATCAACACACACACACACACACACACACACACACACACACACACACACACACACACCAAGCCAGTAGAAAAGACAGGTTTTTTTAATTCGGTTTTTTGCTGGGAAAAAAACACACTCCCCACTCTGCGAGCTATGGCTGAAGTCCACATTGACTAATTCAACTCCATAAAAGCAATTTAGCATGAGTTGAATTTCAGGACCTCACCAACAAAGATGACAACATGCATTCCAGGCTATAGGATGCACTTATTTGCATATTTATAGAGCAGGCCTTCTTAAAACTCTTGACTATTTCTGCTACTGGCTTTGCCTTGTGTTTAACCACACATGTACAAGAATAATGTCATACAGGCAAAGATACTGATCAGGCCTACAGGCATTGCACATTCTTCCAATCATTACTGCTGAAAAAAAAAGGCATAATGAATCCTCCCAGTCATATTCAAGAAGCCATATTAATCACTCAGTTCATATTAAGGCTCCATAACTTAACACTGAACATTGCTTCCCAAACTCAGTCCAGATACCCTGTGTGTTCTGGTTTTGTTCTGGAAGTAGCCAACTCCCGCAAATTTTGTGAAGTTCAATCTACATTTTTGGTAAATGTACTAGTGATGTTGATTGATTGTTTGATCAAGTTATATGTGTGATGATGGAGTAATGACTACTATGAAACACACAAAAAAAAAAGTGCCATTAAGTCAAAGGTGTGACAATGCTTTAAAGAGATAGATAGATGGATAGATAGATAGATAGATAGATAAATAAATAAAAAAACACTGGAAACTGACTGGAACAAAAATCAGTTTAGCATATGCAAAGATAAACCTGACTGAATCCAGAAAACTCTAAGATGCCTCTCAAAAAAAAAAAAAGGGCAAACATGAAAAATGAAAATTAAACTTGGTGGTTGTGAAAAGTTTCCCAGGGGGCCATCGTCCCATTAGTGAGACTCTGAGGTCAGGCCACAATGCTACTGCGGGGGGAGGCGGGGCAGTCACGAACAGAAAAGCTTGTTTGAACCGCTATTTTCACAGCAGTGGTGGTACACAAAGATCATTTAAACTGTCAACTGTCAATAAAGGTGACAAGGAGGCAGACGGGGGTCTCTCGAAATGACTACCGACCATAAGAAACAAGTGGACAAGCTTATACTGGTACCAAGGCACATACTTTAAAGAAATTGAGACCATTTCGGCCTGAGATTTTGCTAACAAAATACAACAGAAAGCAAGGCCCCTATTTTTTTTATGGCAGGTGTACAAGATCCTCGTGGCCGTGAGGAACAGTTAGTAAAACTTTTAATGTTTGCCCAATGGCATCTTAGTTCCTGCCCTCCAACAAATGGAGCCATTTAACTGTAACCGCAAGCTAATATGCAACAGACAACCATCGCAAAACACAAACCCCTGTCAATTTACATTTCAGCAACAGGTAATTCATGTGTTAATTTTACTGAATATTTTAGAGAAGATAAGTTTGGAGAGGTAATCAAAATACTTGTCACTGAAATAGCATTCCTGGATGGAAAGATCTGACCTGTGGCTGCTTTGGAAGGCATATCACACAGCAAGCAGAAGTTGTTTCCAGCTCATTTCCTAAAATAAAGTATGCCTAAATCTATCATCATGTCCATCATTATGCAATTGCTTTATTCTGAACAGATGGAGGAATCTGACTCGGGAACATCTGATATGCATACCATTATGCAGACCCAGTTTTTTGGAAGAGCACAACTGTGCTCAGTCAGTAAATGGCTGAGGCAGTTGAAGGTCTCTCCGTATTCTTAATACATCTCAGACTTCATGTGGCTGTAGCTGCTCAGATCTGCATTTTAGTTAATAGAGGATAAGGTTTACATATGCCCAGGGGACACCTGATCCTAGAACAACACTCCTTCCGTGAGACAAATAATCTCAAACTGAAGCATCAAATTTGTAACACAGTACGGACACCTTCACTTCACATTTAGCTAAATAGATACAACACTATCACACATTCAGGAATTAATGCCATTCTACTCCACAGTAAATATACTGTACATGCTATCTACCTGCACTTGTAAAGAAAGCACATACCATCTGCTCAAAAAGACTGCCTGATGGTCCTCTACACAAGCTGCCATAAACTCCTGCCAGTACTACGTTATCCTCCTCAGATGATGGCAGCTCCTTCACACCGTTCTCAGGATTTATTCACTCGTAAATTTCCCATCTGTCTGTCTTCAACTTCTGAAAACAATGCTAATGTGAGAATTTTAGCTTTGTACTGGATCACAGATGAAGCTCTTCTGGGGAGATGTGCATGTTTTAAGAAGATACTCAACGCTAGTATGAGAGTGTTTCACTTTCACCAGACCCCTTTATCCAAAATACAGAACCATTCCATTCAGTACCAAATGACTGTACAAAGACCCAGATGCAACAGCCATTGAATGGTAAACTATGGTTTAAAAAGAAGTAACTTTCTCCAACCTTCCTCCATTTTCCTCCTCCACAAACTGCAGTAACATTTTAAATTCAAATATGCCACAGAATTTTAAAAATTGACTGTAACTGCCAACATACAAAGTGCTGGCTGACACCCAGTACCTTATCCGTCATTGCAATCTCATTACAGTAAACCCCCAAATGATGTTTATCAGCCTAGAAAAAAACTTATCCCAGAGAACTGTCCCCATGGGAAAAAACCTGATATGAATTAAGGAATGCTGAAGCTTAGTATTCAGCTATAGTCAAAAAGGGCTCAGGATTGTCAAGAAATTACAGGCCCACGTCCCCTGATCCACCTGTTTCACAAAGCGATGAGTTCAGATTTGGGTTAGAAAGCTGTCAGCATCTAGTAATTTTTGATAGCCTAGCTATCAAGTGAGGCATAAAAACCAAGATACCCTGTTGAGCTAGCTGGCGAGCTAATTATTTGGCTGATGTATGTTCTTCTTAGTTCAGCTAACCTAGCTAGTTAAATAGTCTTGTCGCGAATTAATAGCCTATTATCTTTGGCAAGTGTTAGACAGCGTGAAAACTTGATGGCCAATGAACTAGCCAGCCAAAAAATAAATCATGTCCATGCATTGTTGACCTAGCCAGCTACATCATTAAATAATCACAATTTGCTGACCTAACACTAGTTCAGCAGCAAATTAATTGCCACTCACGATTCTCCATCGATTTCTATGTGGCACATGTAAGCTGGCTAATAGTAGCCAGCTGTGAAATAAGTTCACATGGTAGCAGGTTCTAAGATTTTCCAGAGATAGCATATGGCAAGTTAATGATGCATCAACCTTGTTTTCTTCAATTTAGGTCTCTGATCAGCCTACGTCAAATTATGTTTGTGGAAGTGTGCTGAAACTGAGATTGGCCGGGAAGAAATCGTGGGCTACTGGCAAACTTGTCTACTGGACGTGCAGTTTGCAAAAATGGACTACATACTGGACTACAAATGCAAGTTACATTTCAGAGAATAAACTATGAATTTGATGAGCTCACTTGCATCTGTATACAACATGGGTTAATCTTGGAGTGAACAGGCTTATAAATTTAATTCTGATTTGAGTAATGCCAAAAAATCTCTTAAACCCTTTATAAATTTCCATAGGGATTTTACTTCTGACAATAGACGTCAAGTAGCAGCGACGTAGACTCTATTGTCTCATATTGAACTCAGGATGGAGGAAGTTACTGTGACACTAAAGTTTGTTCCTGAATCTACCACAAAGCTCTGGACCATACGATTGTGGGATAAGTCATAAGTGGCCTGTTATAAAACGAGGCCGCAATGTTCAAGTGAGAACATCTCAGCACAAGATAGGGAATTCACATAGAATTAACTCTAGAGGGACAAAATAATCAGTGAAACTCGAAACAGTGTCTCGTTTTCCTAAGATAATTCCACAAACACTAGAGAAGGGGTCACTTCAGCGTGATGCTGACATGAAAAGTTTGAGACGATATTTTGACCTGAACGGTAATGGTTGAATATACTTCATTTTTAACACTCATGCTACGGTGCTGGAAAATGATGTGAACCATTGTACTTTCAATCATCATTAGCCATTGTCACGAATTTTGGTAACAAGCTTGTATAGTGCGCACTTGCACCACCTGCTTTGGAAATCGGCCTGTACACAAAGCTAGGCCTACGCCATCGGTGACCGACGGCAAGGGGTATATCCCCGAAATTCCCCAATCCTCGAAGCCCCCTCTATTAGATTCCTCTTTACTAGACCTACAATATGAGGCAAATTTGAGGTCTGTGTAAGTAATTGCTCCAGAGATATGGTTAAAAAACTGATTTTTTCAATATATAGCGCCACCTGGTGGCAAACCTAGGAGTGCATACTTGCCCAAAATCTAATCAGTTCATCCTCTCTACCATATCTACCCATATGCAAAAAATGAAAAGCCAATGTAAAGTATTTTGTGAGTTGTCGCGCAAATGGCTAAAATCTGCGGACGCGGCGGTGGCGGACGCGACGGCGGCAGTGGGTGGGGCGAAACCATGATATCTCTGAAACTCGTACTTTGGGGATATAACAAGATACTGCAATGTTATAAAAGACTTACTTTCTTACCCTTGGAAAATCACAGGTAATATGAATATCATAAGAAAAATCTAACTTCCTGGAACAGGTATCCAGTGAAGCAGTCTCCTATGATGTTCATTAAACAGATGAACAAAGTACTCAGCAGATGTGTAATATCAGTTACAAGACAGTTTGGAAAATGACAGGGAATACCAGTCTACAGAAGGACAGGCCCATCAGTAAGTGAACCATTTTGTGGTAGCACATAGCTGGACAGCAGATTGAAGGAGTAGAATAGCAGTGACATGCTTCTGATGCATAGATAAAGCTCATTCTTTTTGAATCAAAGAGAAGTGATTAACAATGACGTGGAAGGCCGACAAAAACTGACTGAAACATAAGTGTCTGATGAAGGGCTGTCTGTCCTTGATAAGAAAACCAGCTTGGAAATCGAATTGCCCGCTCTTAACTCAAGGTTCAATTTACCACAAACACACTGAATAAGTTTAAATTTCTGTTTATACTTCTCGTAAAAATGTGTGGCTAGTCCTGACTGACATGAGACAGGGTTTAAAGACTCACCAGAATAAAATGTACTCTCCTGAACAAAAATAATGCCAATTAATTGTACTTTCCTACCATGATATTAAGTGTGCCAGCAGGTAAGGCTATCTATTCAGCGCTTGTAAGATAAATTGTGTAGCATTTAGACACAGTTTGAGGGTTGCAGAGTAAAGCCCTATTGTTTTCTGTTGTTTCACTTAGTGTCTAACAGGTTCTCATCAGGATGGACCATGATTTATAACAGTACAATTTAAAGCAGTAATGCAATGTTGATATGCAGCCACTTCCACTAATAAGGGCCAGGTGAATTTCAGACCAAGAGTGTTTGAAGATGACAGCATCCACACAAATACTTCAGCTAATGTTGTAACTTCCTAGAAATTATTTCTTTGTATTTCTGAACATGTGCAAAACAAAGTGAGAATAGACTGAGACGCAAGTAAAAAACAGGAATACACCAGGGCCTCATTCTTCAGTGAAGTCTCAGGGTGTGACGTGCTTCCTCACACCAGAATAATCACAATAAAGACCAAGTACCAGATGGAACTTCCCACAAAAATCATTTTTGGTCTCATCCTGTACCAGTGAATGGCTGTAGACCTGAAACCCAGGTTGCAAAGCATCAGCGTTGGAGGTCAAAAGAGGAACCGTCTACAACTGCTTTTCAACAGATATGGGCATATCATTCTGTCTGAAATAGGGAACTAATGCAGCTTCCTTTTTTGTGCCTCACTTCCTTTGTGTGTCGCTTGAAATACACCTTGAATTGCAGTTAACAAATATCTCCTGTCAGAGCAGCTAAGATAGATTCAAAACAAATGTAAGATGTTAGCAGCCTTCCAAATCAATGTCCAAGGTTTTCTTTCTCAGAATAATCAGCTAGGTCCTCACTAACTGGAAGTGTGTGTGTGTGTGTGTGTGTGTGCGTGTGTGTGAGAGATTTCAATTACAGACAGATACAGACCAAATAATATTTTTGGACAGAGGAAACACTCATATAAACAACCAACGCCACCTTGTGGCACACTATGATTCACTCCCCTGTGTGAATTTCTATCAATAAAACTTGCACAAGGAGAGTAAAGGGGCATAAAATTGCAGTACGTTTCCAGATACCCCTGAGGTTCCAGCATATCAATGCTATTGCACACAACTCAGCTCTGGATGGTACATTTAGACTAAGGATTGATTACTTGGTAAACAAGCAGTAATATTTAGTGAAGCCGATTCTCCTTCAGAATTCCCTTTGAAAAATGAATTACACTCATGCCAACAACTGTTTCCCTTCCTACTGACCTTCTTCAATGAGAACAGCACAAGAGTGAGCAAAACGTATAACCTCTCTGCCAATTAGAGAAGGATCTTTTTCACTGTTCTTTCGCTCTAGTAGTAACATGGATAATACAAATAGTAATTGAAGACAAATAATTAAGCACGCATTCTTCCTGTACTGCTACAGTCGATGAGACCCATTAAGTATACCTTTCAGCTAGCCCTTGCACTAAGTACGCAATATTGATATGGCTCTTCACATCTGGAATACTCGCAGGCAGTCGGTGTTCTCTTTGCCCTCCCCACTTACAACTCAAAGAGAAGCACACGCAGACAGACCATCTCTTCCTTCTGTTTTTTTAGTCCACAGTGCTTTACAGAATATGACATCACAATTTGAAATTAAGTGCCAGGGGCTTCATTTTCTACACAGAAGGCAGGCTGCACAAAGACTGTGATTAACTGCTGTCCGAAGCATCAGATTTTAATTCGCCGGCATTATGATCCTATCCTTCAATGTTGAAAAGGTAATGAGGTGAACTCTCAATCTCTTTGGGCAAAAAAAAAACAAAAAACAAAACACTTAGTTGGCGGAGCTGGGTCAGTGCACGTGACTGCTGAACTGAAGGGCGGATGCGAGGGAGCCGATGGGGATACAGTGGTAAGGGAATTCCAAGAGATGCGGCCCGTGCCTCGCAATGGTGCATGGCGACGAATGATGCTGCCTATATTTAGTGGTTCTCTTTTGGCATAATTGGTTTCAGACAACAGGCTTTTACAATCATCTCCATTCTACTGGGGCTCGCTTGGAAATAGGAGCAAGAGAACCTTCTGTTGAAGCGAACTAATCTCCGTGGAAAACAAAGGATCATTGTTCAGATGGCTATATTTGCGAGTTACCATTCTGACTTTCCTCCCGAAGTCAGAATGTTAACATTCAAAAATAAACATTAAAAACATTTTTGGAGGCCCAGAGATGGTGAAAAGATCCAGACGTTCAAGAAATATTCTGATAATACACTCAGAAACATGGGCATGCTGCGAAGTATTACAATGCACAAACTACAGCTGGGAACTGTGCAACCCGGTCACCATCAAGGTTTTTACCACTACAAACATCTTCATCTTCTCCATGAATAGCATTAGCTGAAGATGCTGGTATATTGGCAGGACTTTTGTGCTTAAAAATAACCGGCACTGGAATTCCTCATTTAAACTACCACAAAGCACTCATTCCAAATGGAAAATCGAACTCAAAATACATTTTTAAATACCCTATAGAGGTCCCACAGCAAGAGATCGTGCTCAAGTAAGGCGAATGGCCGTAACGCACTGCCGGGAGCCACACCCCTCGAGCGGTAAACACATCATTGTCATATGATGTAGAGTGACGCCACAAATGCAGCACAATCGAGGAAACTGAAACTAATACGACACCACATTAAATGAGCGTGAAATAATCCCTCATTAGAGTTATGTGAAGTCCATACTAACACGCATAATCTCGGAGAAACAGATGAAATGATAGCGACGATTCCATGGTAACATTCAAGACTGCAACTCCGGCAGTCCCGTATATTTGACACTTCAAATCGACATTGATTTCATACGCATCCACTGCAACAGTGAACAACACTTCCGTTGCGTCCATTGCAGCGTGGATATTTGATTTAGGTGCACGATTATTCCAATGGAGATACAAGCACGCACACGCTGGGCCATTGTGTCTGAGTGCCGTAACGCAATTATCGAAGTTTCTTTCATTGTTGCATGATTGGATGGTAAATACATGACAAAACATATAGCAAGCGAAATTCCCAGCGCAGATAATTATAACTTTTTTTCTAAGTGTCTCCCTAACCCACCTCTTGCCGCGAGTGTACCATGTTCACGACTGATAGGCCTATTTTAACTAAGTTTTCAAACTATACATGCTTATGGCGTCATATAAGCATTCTCATACAAGCGGTTGAGATATGTCCTTAAAATAATAAAATTAGTTTTTAATATTCAACTGCTAGCATCTGCAGGATAATTAAAGTCAACAAGACAGAGGCTGAGAAAAACAGATGAAAGATGAAAGCAAGGGTTCCCTTTTATTTCGCTACTTTGCCACTCGCTTGACATATCCTACCATGTTACGTCTCAAGTTTATTTGCCCGTGAAAACATTTCTAGGCTTGTGTCCTTACTAGGAAGACTCAAAGATGATATAAAAAAGTGTCTAAACTACCGGGCGGTGCAATGCAATACATTCATTCTGAACAATTCACGCCCTCAAACGATAACCACAGGAATACATTGCTTACCTTTACTACCGCATTACGCCTAACTTACATCTATAGTCTGGTGATAAGAAAACATTATTCTACTATTGATTCTGAAAGCAACTAAAAAAAAAAAATGTGGGGATTTCCTCGCGCAAGATGATTCTATTGGCTCGGCGTGGATGAGTCACATTTTTCCTTGACTTTGACCAACATTGTTTAAGGGATACTCGCTAAACTACACAAGATGGGCGGAAACATAATGCATATGAAAAAGAATGCAACTTTAAAAGCATGAAGACGTAGCCTACTGTTTGCTTTGACAGTCTCAAACGAACCTTAAACATTACTATGGTCGTTTCAACTGCTATGCTGAACTGAATCTAGAGTGTTCAACGCGCACGTCTTAATTTCTTATTTTACTGGGACTATTCATAATATTGCATGGTATAAGATAGTCAGACGCCAAATATACATCCCCAGATGACCGAAATATCTTTAGATTATTGGTTGTCGAGTGATACTAAGTAAATGCCGCATAGGTCTACATGCATGCAAAGTAGAAATGTAGCCTACATGAGTAAATGTAGACAGTCCCTGCTGTTATCAACAAAGTACCCCGCCCGCAACGTATGATGTCATGAGAAGTGGAGTTTCGGAACATAATCATACTTTCCGTCTAGCTGGCCATTTTGTCAAAGGTATGGCGATTTTTAGTCACTGAAAGATTGTGTTATTAACGTTTACAGTCTAACGTGCTTGTTAGTCCCAAGCAAGGTCATGCTACCAGTTAATGAGACGACCCGTACACTTTATGATTGGGAAATAGTTTATAAGACGTCGCCGTGATTAGTGATTATTCTTATGAATGTGCACATAATCGTTTGGCAAATAAAACATAAAACACTAATTTAAAAATAAAAAATACCGCCTTCCCATACCGGGAGTCGAACCCGGGCCGCCTGGGTGAAAACCAGGAATCCTAACCGCTAGACCATATGGGACTGGTTATACATTACTATGCCTCTCAAAGTCTTTATATAAACTCTCTGACGACCGAAGTTGATTTACAATTTACTGACATCAGTATCGTGGGAAATTGCTCACGCCGAATGAGGTCTAATGTTAAAACCACAGCAGCAATTTGAAAGAATATTTTCTTTTAAATTAGTAAATGTACCATAATATATAATACGTCAAGGTACCTTGAAGAAAACTGTATTTTTTCTCTCAAACGTGTGAAATGTCCACATGACAGGGAGTGGCGAACAGACAACATCCATGTAACAGGAGAAAAAAGATGGCCATGCTAGTCGTATCTTATGCATTTTCATGGTCCATCCAGGACTTAAAGGCCCCCAGAGGATTAATATTAGGTTCGGCTTAGGCATGTCATGGGGATCATGATGCCCCGTTAACATCGACTGACAGACGGTTCAAAGTTTCATCAGATGTGGAAAAACAAATCCATAAAATGTTTTAACTCTTCACAGTCACATTAATGCATCTTAATCAGCAGCGCAAAAAAAAAAAAAAGTTAATGAAGTTTTCTTTGCTTTTACATTAGTAGTAAAACTTTTCATAGCTAAATGGTAGACTGAGAATTAGAAGATGCTCGCTAATTATTTACGTTTTTGTATGATACTTTGTCAAACATGAGCAATACGTAAGAAATATGGGCCAAAAATGTAATTTTTTTTTTCCAAATGACAAATCAGAGTCTGATACTTGTTTGACAAATATACACACCAAAAGAGTAGGCTACTCCATTTTGAGAAATACACTGATGGACTTTAAAAACATAACCAGAATTATAGCCAAACTCTGATTCAAATTTGTAACCATTTATTGACTTTACCCATAACAACAACTTCGACAAAATGTCAGATAACATCAACAAAAAAAGAACGACAAAAGAGTCAACAATGACAAGTTTAACAACAAAAATCAACAACAAAGATCGACTCCAATCTCAGTACCGAGTGTGACCGCCAAGTCGGCGACTCACTGTTCTTCTGCTGATCCTTGGTCTGTGGATTCCTAGGGTCTTCTGAGTCGTCCTGGTGCAGGTTCGAAACCGATCTCTCAGGTGGACGAGGTGGATCTGATTGTCCTTGGCTGGGGTCGTGACCCTAGGCTGACCAGGTTGGGGTCAATCATTGGTGCTTCCAGTCTCCTCGTAACGAGCCACAAGGTTAGAGATTGTGGGTTGGCTTACCCCAAAACGCTGGGCGATGCGATTTTGGGATGTTCCAGTCATCCACAGCCCAATGGCTTGATCACGTTGGGGTCTGGAAAGGCGAGGCATGGCGCATGTAGTGTCTTTGAACAAATGCTCTCGGGTTCTGGCCTTAATGACCTCAAGGATTGTTTTAAGGCATTTGACAGCATTGCAATTGTGATCAGTGAAGCCGGACGAGGTTACATCACTAATTCCTCAAATCCTGCTCCACAGACACAAACACAAACAAGGTCATGACCTCACACACTGTTGTGTCTCCTTACTCAAAGACAACTGCATATCAATTATGTAATCATCCAATTAAAGTTCCCCTAACCCAACTATACTATTTCTGTCTAGTCAGACTTGCAAGTTTTTAAAGTCCATCAGTATAGATAACACAAATTAAAGATCTGTCCAGATTTTCAGTGGAGATGGAGGGGGCTGAGTAACTCCAATTACCAAAATTTCATGACTTTTTCAGTGAGCCATATACTTATAGGCATGCACCTTGGATTATATTTAGTGGTTAAACAAAGCTTTCACCAAAGAAAAATCCCAGAAAATGTCAAGCATCCAGCTTCAATAAATGAGAAGTAATGAATTGCCAAACTTGCCATTTTAACACTTGCTGTAACCTAGATTTTAGTGGCCACATCCCGCTTCAAAAACCCTACATCTCACTACTGAAGATACAAGATTAAAACTTTGCATTGAGTTTCTTGATGTCAAAAGCGCTTTTTATTGAAAATATGAGGAAAAATGGAGATGGTCAGATGGGAGGCCTCTGGAGATTTGACATGGACTCACCTGAAAATATTGTCAAAACTTCATTTCATTATTAAACTACTGAAAAAAAATTGCAATAATGTGAATGGAAATACTGCCATCTCAGTGAACAGAGATTACTGTGTGGTTCTTTGAGGTTTTATATGGTGCTTATCAAGATGCCTCTGTAATTTTCATAAAATGCAAATTCATGAACTTGTTTTTCTATTTTGCATCCAAATACTTTTGATTATGTTTCTGAATACAACTTAACTGTTATTCATGTTTCAAACATTTCTTATGAAGTGAACTATACAGAACAATTCATGAAACTTTTAACAATTCATACGTAACTTAATTATATGAGATTATGTTGTATTATTATTGACCGTTACAATCATTATGCGGTCTGATGCCAGTAAAACAATTAACGGCTGCACAAATCAGACTTGGAAATGCCACGCTCAGCTTCTATGAAGCCCAACATCCCGCCAAGTTCCCACACAGGCCCAAGTTGAACGACTACTAAGAATTTTTGAAGAACTGTTTTCTGACCCCTCCCAGATTTATAGCACAGCAAAACTAATTTTTCATCCAACCCTTTCTTGTACATGTAGAATCTCCAAATCAGCGTCCACTCTATCTTTAAACAAAAACTGAGTGCTAGCCAGGTACTCCTATCCAGTTGCCGACTGTCTTGCGGAAGCGAAATGGTCGATCTGGAAACAATGTCAGTGGCATAGCCCAAAAAAAAAGTCATTGTGCTGGACATAATAGCCCTCAACTTTTGGCAGTTTAACCCTTGTCTCATCTTCCTTCTTTTCCCATTTGTGTGCTTTTTCTATGACTGCATTTTCAGTGATATTAAGGCGCTGAGAAAGACTGCTAAAGCTAATCAGCGTGGCTTCCTTGGACATTTCATTGGTCACATTTTTCCTATAAATCTCGACAAAAAAGAAAGCAAGATATTTCCCCTCATACCAAGTGAAAGTAGGTAGCCTAACCACCAATTACAATAAAAAAAAAATCAATTATCTAATGTAGGTCTAATGGTGACCCGACATATTTACATGATTATTAAACGTTGATAGATTAACATGTGAAGAATGTTACTTAACACAATTTTGGTTTGTTTAGCTATGCCATCATTTAAATTTCAAGAAAACTACCTTAGTACAATGCTACAGAAATCTATTACCTCTACCCGATTATAATTGTCCTTCTTTAAATTAAAACGACCACACCAATTATTTTATGGAAGCATATAGCGAACAATATTAAAATGACTAGAATTCTGCAAATTGGATGAGTCACCTGCAAAGCTGTCTGTAGAGAATGACAGAACAATGAGGGAAGTGACAGGAAAAAAAAATTTATTGAATAAGTAGTACAGTGAAGTGACTGTTGTAGTTGTTAGCACCTCGACAAAGTTTGTGGATGACCTGCAATAAAATAATGTCTATTTATCATATCTCATGGGTATGTCTACCCACGAATACCACAATAATCTCCGCTCTCAAAATCTTAAGACCTAGTCAACAACTTAAAATTCAAATTTAAAGAATGTTTCCTGATACTTTTATAGCTAGAAGTTAATTAATCGAGATAATTATTAACAAGACTTGGTGCTCTGGATATATATTCATATAAAGAGCATTCAACCCAAACCTGATCAAAATCCGTCACTTACAACAGAAAAGAGAGCACGGAAACCCAACAACCAATCAGATTGCAGTACGCAAATTAGTTATGGTCGAAACCATTCCGAAATCGAACTTGAGCGAGGTATCCATATAAAAAGCATGCAACCCAAACCTGATCAAAATCCGTCAACTACAACAGAAGATAGAGCACGGAAACCCAACAACCAATCAGATTGCAGTATGCAAATTAGTTATGGTCGAAACCATTTCGAATTGAACTCGAGCGAGGTATCCATATAAAAAGCATCCAACCCAAACCTGATCAAAATCCGTCAACTACAACAGAAGATAGAGCACGGAAACCCAACAACCAATCAGATTGCAGTATGCAAATTAGTTATGGTCGAAACCATTCCGAAATCGAACTCGAGCGAGGTTTCCATTTTAAAAGCATCCAACCCAAACCTGATCAAAATCCACCAACAGAAGATAGAGCACGGAAACCAATCCCCAGACGCCTATGCCGCCAAAGCAACCCCTATGTGTCTCCTGCTATCGCAGGCGACACAAAAATGCATTCTCAGAAATGCGTTTTCATTTTCAAGATGCAAGCGCATTATTTGTATCATAATGAAGCATCTTGAAAATGAAAACGCATTTCTGAGAATGCATTTTCATTTTAATATTGTTAGCTATATACTTCCATAGAAAAGCGTGTGGGACCACAAATTAACGAAAAGCAAGGCATGGCAGTCTCTCATGATGATAAAGAAAGAAAAGTGGCAAACAGTGTTAGCCTTTTAATGATGAGATATCGCATTTGCTTCTTGAAAAAGAAAAAGCATTTCTGAGAATGCATTTGCATTATAAGATTAGCGTTTTCATTTTGTTAGTGTTATTGCGGGGCACTTTTTGAAAACGACAACGCAAATGAGGAATGTATTTGTTATAAAACTTGCATACATGAACTTGAAAATGAACACGAAAATGTAATCCCCCACTTTGCATTTTCATTATGATACAAATAATAAGCTAGCATCTTGAAAATGAAAATGCATTTCTGAGAATGCATTTTCATTTTGATATTGTTAGCTATATGCTTCGATATCATTTCGCTACAGGCTCGAATGCAATTTGCCCGCGAATGCCCAGCCCACACGGGCTCAGGTGCAACTACTTCCTTGGTGCTTCCTCCGCTAATGCCAGCTTATGTTTGAAATGTGCTCACTTTCCACAGTCTTCACTGACTGCATCAAATAACCTCCGTGCACTCACAAAACCCGCTCAGTTCTGGTAGTGGACAGTGTACCTAATTGCATGGATATAGCTACGTTAACGAACTAGCCCCTTCAAAATCTTGTCTATTCTGGGCGCTACACTGTTTTATTTTTTGAAACAATGGTGACGTGACTACAGCCCAGATAAACACTTCTGATTAAACCATTGACTGTCCATGAATTGGACAAAGCCGCCAACCGTGGAGGCACTAGCGTTACATTGGACTGGGGCATGTTTCATTTCCAATGTCACGTTTCTTCAGCTTACCCCATTTATCGAAAGTTGATCGGGATATTCTCACCATGCTCGAAAATCTAGGCCTATGGTTTACTCTCACAACAGGGTATGAAAACAGTCTAAGGAAATTCCAAAATAATGATCCATCAAGCTGGTGAATATTCTGTTTACATGCACTCAATTCACATCACTCTGCTCAGGGCAGCAAGAAAATAAACCTTAAAAGATCATAGTTCTACTGGGCCAGTAAACCGCTTTTTCTCCGCTGCATAGGCAAAATCCCCAAACCCCAAGCTCAAATGATTCTTTGACACCATTCCCAGGATGTTTTTATTACAGCTTGCAGACAAGAATGACCTGAGAGCAGTGAAGAGCAGTCTGCACTGCAATGAAAACACGATGGCTAAAAAACTGACATGATTTTTTTTTTTAATGAGAAATACACAAAACCAAAACAATGTACAAGTTGAAACAAAATAAAATTTAAAAAATTGCATTATTATAATTTCTTGAACTTCTTTTTTTGTACATAAACTCTTCCATTATTCTCCATGATCACTATTTTCACAGCAAGATCCCTTTCATCGGACTTCAGAATTACACCGTTTCAAGTGGAGTCAGCAGGATTTGGGAAACATAAACGCAGGTCAATGTATCTACGTTTGAGTTGAAGGAGGAGTTGGTGCCCTTTTTTGTTCAGCTGTAGAAATGGGGCTCTCCCATCTTCAAACATCCCTAGCAGAAGTGGTCATGATTCTGAATGTGACGCAGGTGTTGCCCAGTTGGGAGCCTCAACATCACAGTGTTCACTTGGGACACAGAAGACCTCCACTCACTCACTTTTCCGCACATAAGATCAGTAATACGGGGTAGTGTTTTGTCCAGGTTGTGTATCTGGAAGAAAAAAATAAAACAATAAACTAAAAAAGGGGTAACATGAACAGTTGCAGTTCAGATATGGCCCGGTCAACTTTCTCCTCAACAATTTGAAATTGGCAACAAATTGGTGTAGGTTTCATGCTTAATTCACCCAGTTTAACAATAACAAATACACCACCAATTCTAAGAAGTTGCCAGATCATGGAAAATTCAAATAAAATCTGAGCTAAAAAGTCCGCTCACCCTCTAAAATATTGAAAAAAAAATACAACACATAAATTAATGTTCTAACATGAATTCAACTGCTTACAGGAAATACACAATGTGATTACAGCAACAAGAACTTGGCAAGGTTTACCACAGGATAACACCAGTGTCTTTCAATCACGCTCATTAAGCATCTGGGCACAGAAGACAGTTGATCAGGTCTGGCCAGTGGAATATTCCCCTGTTCCTCCATTATGCAGGTTTTAGTTGCTGTATGCCTTGCTTCATAATGTGGTGCTTTTGGACAGTCTTGACGAATGGCTTTGTCTGTGCATTATAAAGCTTTAACTTCTATCTGAGGATGCAGTTAAACAGTGTTCTCTGAAAAAGGTTTACCCAAGTTATTCCAAGCTCATGTCATGATATCTATTACAGTCACAATGTTTCTAAGACAGTGACATCTGAGAGATCAAAGATCATGTGCATTCCAAGGTGGTTTTTGGCCTTGCTCTTTACATACCTAGACTCAACCGCATTCCTTCCATCTGAAATTATATTGAGCACGCCAGGCGGCGAAATGCCCAAACTTAACGCTTAGTGTTTGGGGAACACTCTTCTCAAAGTGATGAATTAAAAGCTTACATATCAGCAGACGAAGTGGTGAGCCTCGACCAATCTTTGCTCTTGAGGGACTAGGCAATTTTCGAAGGCTGATTTAACTATTACAACATGATTACCTCATTGGGTTATCATCGCCCATTTCACACCTAATTAGTGCAACTTGTCACATCATTATTAGTCCTAAGTGAATTTTACTGACTTTTATGAGTTGGTTGCAGTCATCAGATTTGAAATATGTATATGCTATCAAAAAACAATTTAATTCAAAATTTAAAACATCAAATAATGCACTGTTGTAGTGTTTTCAATACAGTAGATGGGAATGGACTTTTGTAATCACTTCCCTTTTGATTCTTCTTGCAATTTCCATAATAAATTGGGGTCGTAGATGTACACTAAAATTCTCACTTGCTCTCTTCCTGCTAAGTATACTGATCATACTACAAATGAAAATCTAGAGATCATAATATGAATACAAAACTGGAAGTGAAAATTAATGCAGCGATAAAAATCAATGGCATTTAGTGCCGTGGTGTGAAATCTCTAAGGTCCTCAAGGACATTTGTGCAGCGGGCAGGACTTTACTTGAGAGCTGTTGCTGGAGCTGTCTGACCAGGGCTGCTGTCTGCTGCTGCTGTTGCGTCTGCTGCATGCCCTGCCGGGGGAACTGACACACATGTGCACAGTACGATTAAAAACAAGGCAACCTAAAATAGATGCAGTCTGCAACACTAGTACAGCAATTCAACTTGCATAATGCATGCAGACCCAAGAGCTGAGATTACGAGGGACCAGGCAAACTGAGCTGAGTTGTATGTGAAAAGAAGGTAAATGGGGTTAATAATGGATATTTACCAACTAGTCCAATAACAAGCCTGGTTAACACCCTTAAAATGAGAAGACTTATATCATTGAGTATTTATTTTCCCAGATCGCTCTGCCTATATAGTGATCTCCACTCTGTACAGCAGCCCAATGAAGTTTGACTTTGAAGACCCCAGTGAATGCCCAAAATGGCCTTACATGGGGAAAAAACAATTAGCAAGCACTTCCACATACATCCCACCTTCAGCACTACCTCCTAACCAAGTTGACAATGCTAACCAGAGGCTGTTGGGGAGGGAGAGGCTGCATGCCCAGGGCCTGGGGCTGAGCCTGGGTGGGGGGCTGGGCTGCTGCCACCTGCTGTTGGACCTGTTGCTGCTGAACCTGCTGTTGTTGCTGAGCTTGTTGCTGTTGCTGCTGCACTTGTTGTTGTTGCTGCTGTTGCTGTTGCTGTTGTTGTTGCTGCTGCTGCACTTGTTGCTGCTGTTGCTGCTGCACCTGCTGCTGCTAAAGCGCCAAACAAGAAATAGTAAGAGCCATAAGATGCACACCATCGAAGAGCAGTAGCATGAAACTACCGTTCAATTGAGAGTGGTAGGGTGATAAGGTGAGGAACACACTAGAGTCCCTTTATACTGAGAGTAGCAACAACTCCGTATTTGAACGCTATCTTGATTCCATCTTTCAGTGCGTACGCATATGGCACAGTGAGCCGTCAGCTCCCCCATCCCTTTTTTTGGTACCTTCTATGTCGCTACTCTCAGTGTAAAGGGACTGTAGAACACTCATATGGCCTCACAAGCTCTAATGCCATGGTTCAAAAACTCCATCCTGGGGGCCCACTGTATAAGCCGGTTTTTGTTCCAAGCTCAACGGAGTCCCAGAATTTTGACAAGCTGGTAATTTTTCTTGGCTAGAAAATTCAGTTGCCCATGACCGCTGGTATATATCTCGTACTGGGACAAAATTCCTGCTTTGCAACAGACAACCTAAAAATACACTTCATGAGAACTGCCCTCCGGCAATCACAACCAAAATACATGGGCTTTCTCTCCACCACATATTCAGAGCTCACAAAAAAACTGGAGACCACAAATCAACATGTGGGACCTACAGCACAAATACTAGGCACTCCTAACATAATCACAATGTCAACGTAAAAAATAGTTAATTATTAATACTGATAATGGGGTTCCTGTAGCCAACATCCATTGTGCAGCGCCACAAGCACTTGTATCGAGATTTTATCACTCGTCCATTCTTTGCATACAAACTCGCGAGTCATTATCGGTAATTCTGACGTCCAAGTACAGTTCCTGGACACTAAAAGAACTAAAAAAAGAGCTGAAATGGAGGAGGATCAAGTCTTCAGGGAAAAAAAAGGATCATGTTGAAAGGTAGAGCAAAAAATGACGAGTAGGACGAGTGTCCGAGTGACTCGCAGGGAGACTCACTGGATGTTATTGACACTGTTCATGGCCTATGTCACAAGTGTGCTGCATCCAAAGTCTAGGTTCTTGAAAGAACTATTGACAGCATACCTGCTGCTGTCAACTCTCACACACAAGTTGAGAGTCTGACGCTATTTAGTGGCATATCATGTTCTCAGGCTGTGGATCAGTAATCTCACGCATTACCAAAAAAAAAAAAAAAGGATTGAAAAATTAAATTCGGTTAACAAATTCATTTTTTGTTTCCGAGTCCCACTTTTAATCAACCCATGCTGTACTGACAGTAAGAGGCGAAATTTCATTGGTGCACGGATCAATCATTATTCAATCAACCCGTATTGAAGAGATTCTCGTGTGGAATTGAAGTCCTTTGTGGACAGAAGTTTTCCAGTTTCACTTGCGCTATGCTAGATTTCATCATGTGAGGCAACGAAACTGATAATGATTCTAGACTTTTCACTTTTTTTTTTCCTCTAGTGTTGGAAGCTAAATGAGAAAGTCCATTTTAAATGTGCATGTTTACATAAGGTTAAGATTATACAGTAGCATTATAAGTGTGCCAGCCTGTAGATTTGCACTAGCAACATGTTGGAGGTGTGCCTGACTATGGACGTTTCAGTGGTTGCAGACAGAGCAGAAAAGGTAGTCAGTCCCGAAATGTGGCAGATTAAGTCAGGATGAGGGCTCCATTAAGGGAGGGCATTGTGAAGTATACGGATATGTTACCTTAATTTATTATTACATTTTCAAAAGTTCTCTTAAGAACGTTTCAAACTTACATGCATGTACTGTAACATCATTTAAAATCGATTTTACTGCATAAGTTTTGCAGTGTTGACAAACTACCAGAAAGCTTAGGACACAACCATACAACGTCGGCCTGCTGATAAAACCTCGTCTCTGTAAATTTGATAAGAAACGAAAACTCGTATGTCCACAATAATAACATAAACATTGCAAAATACACAATACATTCTTGGAAGAAAAATAGTCATCCTACCCGAACACAGCTCAACTGCATTCTTACATGCAAAATTAAACATTTTTTATGCTCTCCTGCAAAGTTTATCATTTTGAAGATACGAGGTTTTATTAGCAGGCCGACGATAATCGGTGAAAATAATGCCGAATTTCTGCACATTCAGTGATGTCACTTTACTAAATTCTACCTGACTTTTTTGTTGATTAACTTCATTTGTTGTTGCTTAATTTCAATTCAAGAATCCCTCGCAACCACAATACCTTGTGCGCAAAGTGCGATATCCGCCATTTTGTCTGCTATCTAAATTCTGACACTTTGTATATTGAAAAGAAATCCATGTCCATGCTTGTGCGTTTGCTTTACTGAAGTCTTAAAATGCCACAAACTCTTTTTAAAATAATCGTTGCTTACATCTGGCAAGTTATTTTATCATTATGAATTTTTATTTACGATCTATTCCTCGGTCCTTTGTCCTGAATACTTTTACAAATGTTGAAAGTCGTACAGTCTCCATTTCTTCAACATCTATGTACATGCATATATCACGGTCCGCTTCCTGCATTTTAGCGCAATCATCTCGGATGTCTTGACCTTTCTTCACGTCAGGGCCATGGCCAAAATGAAAACAACATCAGCAAAGGCGAGCAAGGCATTATGGTTGGCAGGAATCCTTTAAATTACCCAAAAACATGCATCCACTCGTGTAAACAAAAAGGCAAGCTAAACTGCTTCCGGTTTCAGTGCTTGGAGTGCCCCCTAGAGGACTGCTGATACAGCAAGTGCCCCATTAGCCGATCTCAAGTAAAATCACTGGGTGGCGTGATCTTAGCATAACGAATCATCCCAACAAAAATGAAAAATAGTGGCAAAGCCACCACGCCCCCTTGGCCAAACATGGCTAACATCGAACTTGGCCTAGATTTTCATCCCATATACACATATATAAAATATGTAAAGGATCCGTGAAAAACTGAAGGCGCTAGAGTGCTGACAAGGCAAAAAGTTTCTGGACGCCTGACAGACCACCACGAAGGCATCGAACCACAGCATAAGCCCAATTTGCCTAGACACCAAGCGGGCTAATCACTCCATCCAACACTTGTGAACTGCAATGCAATTACAAGCAGAACACTGTAAAATCATTAAGTATATGTAAAAAATTGTATGTTATTATTAATTATAATTAGCTAATCACTCCATAATCGACAATTGTCCTGACCTCACCACCACTATGTAAAGAATCCAATTTAATTTGTAGCCTGTAGAGCGAACACGAGAATAATGTATGGACAAGGCAGATGTGGAACGGACTGTGCCCCATAGTATCCCATGATACTTTCATATGAGGGACAAAACTAGTTGTTTTCATATTAGAGGGATGTTTAGCCCTCTTAAAACATTCTATGACAGAAATGGCAATGAATTCCATGATTTTTAAAAGCCCACAATACATATTGTGTTTAGTTTGCTATACTCCAGGAAAATGCACAAGAGGTGGCATTGTGCTTCTCCAGAACAAATTTAAGACTGTGGTAAATCAATTAGCTGTGAATTTGGTTTCAGAGTGCAGGTCTTTTAGGTCTTTCTGAATATTTATCCAACAAACGACAATAAACATAACACAAAACAGGTTTGACTCAACATAATTAGATTTTTTTTTTATTCTTTATGACTGGATAAATTCTTAGTTTTTGTGACCATGTGCCCTCAATTTCATCCATCAGATGCCAATTAAATTCTTTAATTTACATAAATTCTCCCTCTTTAGGTGCAATAAAAAAAAAGTAATTTCAAACACCGCAAAATATGAAAACTGAACTTTAATTCTTTGTGGCATTCATAATCATTTCTGACACGCGGCTTAAAAGGGTAAATAAATCCCAGTAAACACGAATAGCACAAGTAAGAACAATTAACAACTCACTAAAATGCCGAGATTGCAATTACGGTTAGAACAAAGACCAGCATGTACACAGAGGTCCGTCCCCAGGACCGAGTTTGAGAACCACCGTTTCAATCCATTTAGCTGAAAGCGAAGCAGTGAGTGACCAACCCTTAGCGCCTGCTGTCGCAGGTACTGCTGCTGCTGCTGCTGAGTCTGTTGTTGAACTTGTTGCTGTTGCTGCTGTTGTTGTTGTTGTTGTTGCTGCTGCTGCTGCTGCTGCTGCTGTTGCTGCTCGGCCAGTATCTGGTTTGGTCGCATCCCGGGGTGCACGCCCTGGGCTGTCATGTGCCCTAACCCTGGTCCGGGCATCAGGGGTGTCTGCTGGATAGGCTGGTGAGGAAATCTGCCAGTAGACAGAGGAGATGAGGTCAAAGTGCGCAGAAACACACATACTACCAGGGGGCACATTGATGTCATACAAAAACTCCAGTGCACCGTGAACCTAATTTTAACTCCCAAACAAATATTTATTATTTATTTATTTCCGTTTTATTTCAACAGGGTAACCCTTTCAGTTAAGAAACTGCTCTTCCAAGGGGCCCTGCACAACTCGGAGGAAATTACAAACAAAGCAGGAGGGTAAAACTAAAATGAAAATACTCCAATCCCAGTTCAGAGCACATTAAAGGATGACTGCTGTTGAGTTATCAGTCGGTAACAAAGCTGGAAATTTTGGTGACAAGTGGCTACAGCAAATCAGCCCAATTCTGTGCCTGGAGATCTGCTGTCCAGTAGGTTTTCCTCTAAAGCTTAGCATAATTGACTAATCAGCCAGAAATCTCTTTTAGCAGCAAATTAGAGAAATCAGATATACCAAATTAGGGTCAAAATTAAACCCGCAGGATGCTGTATATCCAGGAACAGGGCAGGCAGCAGTTGGCTACAGTAATGATGTATCATCTTCCCCTGCTTTCAGTAGGGGGGATAGTGATGTGGATGCAGTATTCATTGCTAGGCTGAGTTTGGTCAGGCAACGACAGCAAGGACTCTCACCTTTGCGCGTTCTGCATGTTGTGCACATATCCTGGCGCCTGCTGGTGCACGTAGCCGCTGGGCCTCTGCTGTATCTGTCTGAGGGGGTCCACCATGGCTGGGTTACTGCCCGGGTGTGAGCTCTGGAAGCTCTGGTTGGCATAGGCAGGAGGAACGATTCCACTGGGCTGGGAGGGATGCTGCTGCATCCCCATTTGTGAGCTGTACGTGGTGTAGCCCTGCAGGAAAAAATTTCAGGAAACGAGAAAAGTCACAAAATAGCGACGGCAGCGGTCAACAATGGAGATTTTACGTGACCGACTGATAGGAGCGTTTTGGATGACTTGCCTGAGATGGCTGCATGGATCCGTACTGAGGGTTGGGGGTTATCTGCCTCATCTGTTGTCCCAGCATGCTCTGGTTCTGGAAAAAGTCAGATGATGGGAAAATAATGCACCAGGGTTTCACACAAGTTATTCCGTCAAGTAAAGACAGTCATGCAGTTTTGAAGTGAACAATGAAACTACACCATGACCAAAAGCATCTGGACATCACTTGTTTTGGGACAGTTTTTTCATCATTTGGGCAAGGCTCCTCAGTTCCAGTGAAGACACATTAATAAAAATCACATTCTAGATGATTCAGTGTGCTTCACCTACAGCTTGGGGAAGACCACTGGCCATTTCAGAATGACACTGCTCTGGGCACACAACACAATCCATATAGAAATAGCTCTGTCAGTAAATAATTGGAAGAACCTGACTGGCCTGCACAAAGCCCTGACCTCAACCTAATAAACACCTTTGGGATCAACTGGAAAGCCAATAGTAAGCCAGGCCTTCTGTCAAGCATCAGTGCCAGACCTCACTAAGGCTCCCGAGGCTATATGGCAGCATATCACTGTAGGAATGCTCCATCATCCAGTGAAAACCCTTGCCAGAAGAGTAAAGCCTGTTATAAGAACAAAGGGTGGACCAATGCCATATTTTCTGCCCTTAGTATAGTATTTATGTATGCTGCATTTATGGAGCATACACGCTTAACCCTTTAAGGCCTAATGCAAAAATCCCAGCAGAGAATCATGCTGCCGTGTTTACCATAATAACCTGTATTTGGGCTGAAGCACAGCTTCTCAGCTTTCAGGAACAGTTGGAATTTTTTTCTATTGCGCAAAACCTACAGTAATTACGGTACTTTCAAAATTACGCCCATATCTGTGCCGGCAACGACACGTTCTTAAAATGCGCACATGCTGTCCCGGTTTAAATGGGCTAACTGGAAAAAAAAAAACAAGGGATAAATAAAAAGGCATCAAATAAAAAAATTTAAGATGCTTTCACATGAGAAACATCAAACACTGGCTTCAATGCCGAATAAAGCTTTGTATACATATAAGAACTGAAGCCAGTCAGCAGTTGAAGCTTGACTGTATCATCCATTTATCCGTTATTTTGGAAAATGACTGTAGTCTAGCAAACAAGTTGTAATAAACTACAATAAATGTAAATTTTCTGCAAAAAGAATGCTAAATCTTGAACTTGCTTGAAGAAAACTAATGAAGTGGGTTTAACCCCAAATATCAACAAACTAAATGGCCCAAACAGGTTTCCCACAAGCACACTGTGTGAAATTCATGTCTCAGACGAGAGTCATAAGATTCGTTCTGGTTGCCTCACATGACTAGCAAGTTATCTGCCTGCAAATAACACTCTCCTTCCCAAAAGATTCACAATCTAATATTTTTGACTTGTTCAGCTCTTAATATAGTGAAATACCACACACCAAATCAGCTGATCTCCCATATTCCCATTCTGGCAGCTTCATCAGCAATGATGTGATTTGGTGTGCAACCAAATCTCAGCTTCCAAGTAGGTCAAAGTTCAAAAAATCAGAAATTTTTGGAAGATTAACTTGGCTGTATTTTCAGCTTAACACTTAGTGTGGTTGGCCTATAACATCGCCTCGACAGGAATTTCATGGCTTGACGCCATGTAGAGTGTTTTGATGCCTGGAACGTGAAAGCAGCTTTATCAATAAAAGACCACTAACGGTTCCTCCAACAGACTGACCAGTCTCGCCTGGAGTTGCTGGCGCAGTATCTGTCCCTGCGGTATGCTTGGCTGTGGTTTGTAATTCCCCATTTGGTACGGCTGTTTATCCAAACCCATCATGCCTGGCATGCCTGGCATAGCGGGCATCATGCCTGGGTACGCGGGCCGCGTGGGCATCATCTTGCCGATGGAGATGTTGCGAGTCGGCCGGTAGGGGGTGTCCAGTCGTGGACCGCCTGAGGGAGGGTGACGACAGAGCAAAATCAAGATCTTTACATGACAAAAAAATGCTAATGTGACAAATAATCGCTTTAAGGGAGGAGAAATTAGTTTCCCCACACAACTTATCACAAGACTTCTATCACAATTACCATTTACAGCCGGCCAATAATCTTAGAGAAATGAGGTAACCGGTAGATGAACGCTAATTACTGGAATTTCTGGTCTACGCAAGCACGCATATGGAAGCATTCAAGTTTTACTGGCAAAGGCGTGCTGTATTTTCTCTTCTATTAGATGCAGGGGACCATCTCAGCAGAATCCTCCTTCCAAAGAGCAGCATCTACTCTAAACTTGAACATATCGGAGAGCACACATATGAACTCAGCCACACGAATACATGAACGCGCAAACGAAAGCACAAAAAAGCAGGGGCTGCCCTGAAGACGTTCCTGGAACTAGTAGGTTTTCATGTTGACCATAATTTGACATGACTGACTCAACTAATTAGGTTCCCAGATGAGATCGCTAGCTGTAGATGAGATGAAGAGATACAAGGATAAAGGAATAACCTACAGGACGTGAGATTCCCAAGAATTGGGTTATGCAGCCCAGTAGTAAAGGGTAATGGAAAATAGGGGGGGAGGGTTCAGGCAGCATTTCACACAGACCTGCAGGCAGTGGCTGGTTCTGGGCGTAAATGCCCAGGGGCGGCTGGTTGTACATCCTGTTGAATGGGAGGCTCTGCTGGCTCAGCATGAGGTCGGGGGGCATGCCTGGCACATAGGGCACCCCTCTTTGTGTGTTGGGCACATACTCCTGGACGCAAAAACAGAAACCGACATAAAGGATCAACACGACTTTCTTGTACACTGGAGCAGAATTACTTTCTACCAAAAATAAAAATATACTGACATCATTTGCTCCGTAAGATATATTTCATTTACATAATTTGCAAAAAAACAGAGTATCCTGCCCTTAGTGTTGAATCCTAGTGGGAAGGTTACTGAAAACTGAGTACGGCACAGCTCAGCCCCACCTAGAATATTTTTCACCAGCCGCCACTGCAAGTCACACAACCATGACCTGTGGCACATGGTTCCAGTGGCTCACCTCTGTCTTGCTGGTGGACTGGTTCCTCTTCTTCTTGCTGGGTTTCTTCTTGCTGGGCTCGGTAGCAACAGTGGGCGCACTCTTCTCTGGCTTGACCGCCTCCACCAGCTTCTTCTCGGGCTCCTGGGGGATGGGTGTGGGAGGTTCCTCCTCTTCCGGGGGCAGAGGGAGGGGCTCCAGGTAGTAGCTGCGGGGCTTAGGCTTGAGGTGGGTGTGGTAGAGCAGGAGGCGCTGCTGCTCCTCAAACTTGGTGACCTTGCGGTCCACTCGCACAGTCCCAAACCAGCCCCAGGACAAGGGCGCCGAGTGCTTCAGACCCTCAAATACGTCCCATGGGGAGATCTTCTGCTTCGTCGAAACTTGCAAGCCCTGTTTGAAAGAGCAGTTTCAACCTTTTTTTTATGAAATCGATTTTTGAAACCTAACAGCAGATCCCACGACCCACTATTCAGGGGAGAGGTCAGGTGTAACACACATAAATAAAGACTGAGCAACCAGGCCTGTCTAATGAGCTTGGTGTCTAATAGGATGGCGTTGGCGACGTGCGTAAAACTGGAGAGCAACGCAGCTGCTGACATCAAACCAATTTCATTAGTTCATGGTATCAATTATTAAGTCATCACAACACATCTTCATATTTTTCCGTAATTTTACAGAGTGCTAAACCAGTGCATCATATAGCTGAGATTTCAGCCTGCAAGGACACATTTCTTATTCATGTGACTGCAACTAAAGAGCTCAGAGCAGTGCGTGTAGATGAAGCTTGGTCGTGCCCATACCTCCTTCTCGAAGCCGGCAATCTTGTTGCCCTTGGTGTCAATGAGCGAGCCCTGGGGCTCACAGGTGATGACATCTCGTGTCTGTTTGGGGAGGGGCAGCAGCTGCCGCACTTTTTCCAGACTCTCCGACTGCCGGTCGCCCAGCTCTTTCTGTAGGGGGGAATCAGGGTTCACACCCGTTTCACCGGTTACTGTACCTGAGAAAGCTTGGTTACCATATTCACACAACCATCCATGTCCCACTGAAGGGAAGCGGAGTGTGGTACACTTATGACTGACAGCTCGTTTTGGGAGATCAGGGAAACTATGCGGCCAATTCAGCCTATCGAGTACTTAAGGAGCTGTGTCGCAATTACTGCCCATGCTCAGAACTTACATCCAAAGAACGTGAATCTGCTTGACTGCAAGTAATAACCTGAATTCCATCCTTGCCAATTTGTCTTCATTTTCCATTGTATTTATACATTTTAGTTGCTCAGGCATTATTCTTCTTATATTGAGGAGTTTTCTATGGGAATTCAAGGATTCAAAGCACCATTTTCTCACTTCAGCTGAAGGATGTAGAGAATGTAAGCCGGTTTACGATCGTCAATAATTACAGAAGGAAAAAAACCCCTTCTTTTTCTATGATTACCAAAAGATAGTGAGCTCGAGTCTAATGGCCTGCCATGTAGATGAAGGATCTCAAGTTTGGTGATGACAGGATATCGCACTCTAGAGTTAGAGCTCAATTAGCAATACACCCTATTGCCACAAAATTCATTGCCTTACTGCGCCCACATCTTTCAACAAAGCAATTTGGTCAACATAGCATTAAGGGATCTTGGTCTGAAGATGTTAAGTACCAAGTTTAACGCCAATTGTTCACACTGTGAAGGAGAAGATGGAGTTTAAAGGTTTTACAAAAAATTCAAAAAAGCAGAAAACGTACATATACAGAAATGGGCATGACTATACAGATAGATTCCTGAGGACTCGCCGAATCCGGCTAAAAGAATTTGGTTTCTGAGACCTACTTCATGAAAGTTATAAGCCAAAACAAAGTTTGTCATTATGGCGCCACCTTGGGGTCACCTGATATAAAAATTCCAAAATGGCAAAAGGCACAACTCCAGTATTTGCTTGTGGCTTGTACAAAGTTTTATGAAAAAAATTTTGAACGAACCTTGAGTTACGGTCCAGAAACAAAAATTATTACAGACAGATGGACGGACATGCTGATTGATATAGAACCCCATATTACATACTCTGGGGATAATTAAGCTTCACCTCATAACTAGAAATAAATAAAAGATCAATAATCAAAACTCAATTAAACTTCTCTGCATTCAGCCCAAACAATCAAAGCCAGGGGTGCGCACACTTTTCTTTTTTTTCCAAGGAGCACACATAGTCCTGAATTGAGGAATACAAAAGTGCGGTAATGCATTCCAGTCAACAGATGCGCGTGAAAATATTTGACCAGTGAGCAAACATACATTTCTTGGGCCAAGTGAATTTAAACCGGGAGCAGAGAAGAGCATCAATAGCAGAGCTAAGACCATGGCCCAGGACTAGCACAGAGGCACTTATAAGCCTGAGGCTGGATTTACCCTGAGTTTCTTGACAAGGTTCATGTAAGCCCTCTTGTTCTCCTCCATGCTCCCCTGAGAGATGCTGGACATGTCCGCAGCCAGCGTGCCATTAATGAGCACGCTCAGCATGTCCAGGACAGTGGTGAACAGTTCACTGGAACACAGGAAGAGAGTACAAACCAGCATGAGACCAGGGGAGCACAGTGTGGCTCTTCCCCCACATGCATGCGTCCTCCAGAGATTACGAGAACTTTAGCAGCTTATTAAGCCACTGATGCCCAAAAGCAAATTTCCCAACTTCAGTCCTTTGAAGACCACAACTTAATCGTGGCAATGTCTCTAGGACAGCACTTTCAAATTCAAACATTTTTTCATGGTGAACTATTTTCTTGATGGGGCCAATTTTTAACCGAGCAACAAAAGATTTTTTTTTTCCAATTCGAATGCATTCCTTGTAGTTCATGTACCCAGTGCGTATGCTCGTCAGGAAACAAAGAGGCCCATAGTCGAACACTGGGTTCTCATACCACTGAGCAGCTCCCATAAGAAAACGTGGAAACAGTAAGAGAAACAGTCTCCTAATCTTAGTTTCCTCCATTGGTAAGGCACGGGGAGACCGCAAGCATTAAAATGGACAGAGCAAAGCCGCCAGGGCTCCTTGACATTAGCACATTTCTACAAAGGCATTTTAAAATGTCACCTGGGGCCTTTTCTCCATGACCACGGAGAAGGAATAAATTGTTAACATAATGCTTTGAAATCGAGTGAACCCAAAGGAAAGTTAGAGATTGACTTAAAAACAAACTACAATGGCCCATAGCTACAAAGTGTTTAACAAAGAAAAACAGCCAGGGGCACTCAGACATTTTGACAAATGCCACTGCAGAGGGTCTATTCAGTTAGCGGCAGGCTTGATACAGGTCGTGTGAGGTCTCAGTAAATGTAAATAGGCTGTGGTAGTGAGGGGGCAGTCACTCACTTGTTGGACTGCATGTCCACTGTGCCGCTGCTGATGATGTCGAGGAGGAGCACTGCCCACTCTGTGGTCTGCTGAGTGCTCCGCTGCACGGTGTCAAACATCCCACCCACCTGGAACACGAAGGGCGGTTTCAACAGCTACTGAACTCATACAAATGTGCCAGGTCCTTGGACTGAGAGCAAATATGCATACATGCAGTGGTGGCTGGCCAGTAGAGGGCGCTAGGGCACCGCCCTCCCTAGTGGAGAATGTGTTTGTATTTTTTTATTCCGTTTTTTTAAATGAAAATAATCTAACATTAGCGATGATTGCTTATTTAAGCATGTATGTGTTTAAAGTTCACAATAACATATTGTATGAAACATAAATAAATATGCTCAGTGGAATTGTGGGAAACATGCATTCAGGGGCGCAGGACACAGCCCGTAAAGCAGAGACGAGCAGCCAATAAATGACTGTTGCTGGTTTTCCAGAAAAGCCGTTCACGCTGGACTCAGTGATATAAATATGGAGAGAAAGAAATGAGGAGGGGGGCAAATACTTTTTCAGGGCACTGCATACTGTACAAATTCAAACATTAATCCACAAAATAAAACAAACAAACACAGAGGAATCTATCTGCTCCTCTACTCATTTATTATGAGAATACGTTATCACGTTATTAATGATTGGTCAACAACAAACAGCACGCACCAGGTTGAGCCGTAATTTGAGGGCCTCATGCATCATCTGCTTGGCCTTGCAGTCGTCCTGATATTGGTCCTCACGCCAGTTGGTGACAATCTTTAAAAAGATCAAGAAGCATGCAGCTCAATATATCACATATGGAACAAAGTGTGTCTGAAAAAGAGAGGAACAGCCAATGGCCTGAAGGAGAGCGCCTGTGCGGTCTCACCTCCTGCAACTAACAAATGAAAAAAAAATGCATGCATGCATACATACATGGGTGTGGTCACACCAGCACCAACCAATAGTGCGAGGGTGTGAGTGCAGGGGGTGGAGAATCACCACCCATGTGACACATGGCCGGAAGGAATGCATGAAGCAACAGCCAATGAGGTGATGGTGTGAGAGTGCAGGGGCGGGGTCTTACCTGCTGCACCTGGCTGAAGAGAGAGGTGAGGAGTCCCTCTCGCTGCTCGTCCTGCCCCTTCAAACAGGTCAGCACCAGAGACAGAAAGGGCTGCTGACTCAGGAGCGACATGCTGAAACCAGCCAATGAACAGCACTGTCACAGGAAGGCGCTGCCAAATCACACGCAAACACACGCACAATGGCTCTACAATTCACTTCGCTGATTTCCATTCAAAACATCCACCGGCACCAAGAAAATCTGAGGCCAGTCTCCACAAGTACACAAGGAGCCATTAGACAAAAAAACCACAGCAGCCTCAGGAGAGGTACAGAGGAAGTCTTGCAGGGGCACGCCCTCTGCAGGTGATGGGGTGTACTTCCTGTTTTTGACGCTACCTTTACATAGGGCTGACTTCACCACTGAAAAAAACATGCAACATTCAAAACTTATTGAAATATTGTATTTGGCAGAGCCATTAAAAACTACCGGGTTGCCAATAGCCTAGTGGTTGTCACATGAGTCCCACAGAAAGATGGAGGTTTACACCCCAGTGTAGCCATCATAAGAGCAGTGCAGTTGCTGGTCCCTTGCACGAGGCCCTTAACCGTACTTTACTCCAGGGGGATTGGCCCCAGCTTAGTCTAATTAACTTTCAGTTGTTTAGTATAAATGCTTAAACTTAGCAATAGAAAAGACAAAATCGCTCAAACACCAACAACTTGGAGGAATCTCAATATTTGTTCTCAAAGTACTCTTTAGTAACCTCACTTAACCATTACTCATACCGACATCAAGAGGTTGAAGGGTACCACAGGAAACAATTGAGTTGTAAATGGGGATTTCCATTAAAAACATGATGATTCTGCAGGCTCCGACATAGATCTGATCAGCACACCAACGTTAGATACTGATATTAGTGGTTTTTTTTCCCAGAAGCATTTCTCACAGCCCGTGATGTATGGTTACTGTTTTTTCTAATGTCGCATCAGATACCACTCATAAAGAGAAGGCGTAATCTCGCCTGTTATGATGCAGTTATTCTAATTACACTTAAAAAAAAGTAATGATTCATACAATTGTGCAGCCCTGAAATTCAGGTTAAAAAGCTTAAAATTTCAAAGCAGACATAAAACATTAAATCATTTCTAAATCAGTTCACAAGTGGACTCCATCCAGTGCGTCATTTTAAGGAAGCAGATAACAGCAGCAGCTGAGGGGTTCTTCCTCACCTCTTCTGCTTCTGGCGGTCCCTCTCCTTACGGGACGAGGACCCCAGGTGTTGCCCCTTCTCCAGCTCTTCCCCGGCCGCTTTCAGCACGTGCCCCTGCACCGACGTGGGCAGCTTAGCGATGAGGGGCGCCACCAGCCACACCCCGGAGCGCTCTGACGAGCTGCAGGTACACAGAGGGCACGGAATTACACCCCTACACTCGCCCCGATTTCCACGGGACCCAACGGTAAGGAGGCAAACAGACTGGAGATGTGTCAGGAAGATTTGCAGAGTGTAATAATTCTGGGCAGCACACTCCTGATTCACAATTTCTACTCCAATTTCTGAGGAAAAAGCAGCAGACTGTGTAACATCGGCTCATTCAGGATACTGGAGAAGCCATTCATTCTGTTTATGGAGGCTCTTCATTACTCTTACGGCCAAGAACTTTCCTGGAGGGATCTGAATAGGTAGGTGGCTAAACAAATAAAATGGCTCAATTTACCGACTAATAAAAGTTCTTATTTATTTTCCTGCCAATGCAATAACAATGAGTAACCATGTGCCTTATGTTGTTTGGTGCAGTGTTGCCTGTTGTTTAATCTTCCCCTTATTTCACAGAAAAGCCAGTAAAATTGGTTTATAAGACTGCAAATCTGGTTGCACAGTTATATAGGTTAATAATGACTGAGCAATGAGCACAGTACCCAGGACCAGAGGGGAGTACCTGAGAAGACCCTGGATACAAACTATGATGGAGTCATTTCCACGGTGCCCTCCAAAACAGCTGCTAGTCAACCAGAGCAAGAACAAACCGTTTTGAAGATACACTGGAGACATGATTTATGCCTCACTCACCCGTGTTTCCCAGCTGAACTGTGGAGGGGATGGCAATAGCCAAAGGCCAATGAATTTGATTTCAACACACAAGGTTTTAATCTAATTGCAGCTGGCAAGACCCCTTGTTGGTCTAGGGGGACTTGAGCCCTAAGAGTAGCTTTAGATGAAACCATCAGCTACGTAACTGTAATGTTACATTCCCTCACAAGAGAGGGCTATAAGCAGCCAAGTAGCTAGTAAAGTTAACATTGCAGGCAAAATTTTCATCAATGACATGGCACATCCTTGTTACACTCTACTAGACCCATCATTTTTTGTAAACTTTATAACAATTTTACAAAATAAATCACAAAAACATGAGCATCGCAGCAATACTTCAAAAAGAAAATGGTAGAGAGAGTGTTTTCATCCTGGTCACTATCTACAGAGGTTCCCTCACTTTGAAGCCAGCCTGTGACGGTCACGCCATGAAAAAGTTCACATGAAGCCAGGTTAAAAATGGCTTTCCCAGCTATGTTCCCCGTATTGGAAAAAACAGCAACCAGGACTAATTGCTGGTCGCGAGAAACACAGAATAGAGACAGTGCAGGTGAGTGCTCACCTGAGCACTGGTTTTAGCTTGCTGGTGTTGTTGCTGTTGGAGACCGAGCTCCCGATGCTACCCGAGGCCACAGATCCATTCCCTGAGGGGTTACTGGAGTTCATCTCCGCCGACTTCTGGAACACCTCGATCGTGGCCTTGGCTATGTTCTCCAGCAGGGAGTTAAGTTCCTGTTAAAACACAACATAGCCCACCCCCAAATACAGGCACACATCAGAGGACCCTCTTATTCCAATTAAAGAGAGCGTGACTGATCAAACACAAATGAAACAGGCATAAATTAAGTATTCAAGAAGACAATTAAATGGTGAAATGGGCATTATAAAAACAGGCTAATTCAGTGCAGAAACAACCGCTATATAAGTTATGCAGGTAGTTCGCAGTAGAAGTAGTTATTCAAAAAACTATGTACACATTTGTATAAATGGCCTCCTCAAAAACTATGGATTCATTTGGAAAATCCAACTTTTATAAAAAGTGATGCAATCTTAAATCCTGCACCGAAAACTTCCTGAAACTTGACTGTGTCCTGATTCCGCCCTGCTAAAGGGACATGTGCAGGCTCACTTACATTGTTTGTGCTCTGTTTGATCATCAGCTGGAGCTCCAGAGAGGACTGCCTCATGGTCCACTGATCCATGTTCTGCAAAGGCACAGTACAGGACGTACACACAAACACACTCATTAAGGCAAACCGAGCAGCGACAGCCTTCAAAAGCGAAAAGGCCCATTAGTCAGGCCGAATCCAGGCGCCTCTCACCCCCTGCTGCTCAGATAATATGCCCAAATCAATAATCAGGCCAATTCCAATTCAGCAGAGTTTCAGTTAGTGGGTGGGCAGTTTAATTTTATTTACTTCTTTATTTTTGGCTGGCTGAGCATGCCAGCACTTTTTGGCCGGTCTGTTTGTAGTTTCATAGCGGTGCACTGTTTACTGCAAAAAAGATCGGCAGAACGAGGCATGCCATAACGATCTGGAGCGGGACATAAAGCTTCCCATAACCCCAATTGCCCGACTGACTCAAGCTGTGCAGCCTGGCACCACCTCCAGCAACTGCACTGCGTACTCAACGGAAGCAGATGCCTCCGCAGCCTCAATTGTCTCCAGAAGACTTAAGCACCGGGCATTGGCCAGAGACTATAGGGAGGAGGGTTTCACCTGAAATTTTGCAGCGGGATAAATCCACCAGCCTGATGGCAGCGCCATGTGTCTCACCTCCCACTCGGCTGAGAGAACACTGGGAGCAGTCGATGATTTAGTTACGGCTTTACAAGAGGGTATAAACTCGGCTGGTTCCACACCGTGCTACCCTGTCTCCGAGCAGCCCAATCAATCTAACGGGGAAGCAGTTTTGTTGGAAACATTTGGCTGCCTCAGAGCGATAAGAAATTAAGTCAAAACTAAGACTGACCTTAAATGGCCAAGGTACTGACAAACCAAATACGAGTAAAACAACACAGACTGAATGAAGCCTGGAGCAGGTATGATTATGCTCGTCATTGCACTGGAACAGAATTCCTATTGTATGCTGTCGGTACAGTATTCGTGGTTTGGGTCACTGGTACAGTGTTCCTAGTGTTTGGTACTGGCACAGGACTCCAGTAGGTTGTTACCAGTTCAGTGTTCCTGATGCATATTATTGTAATAGAATCCCTGGTGTTTGTTGTTGGTGGAACATTCTGGGCGTACAGCACTAGGGCAACATTTCCGGTGGGGGGGGTGCGGACCTGGAGGATGCGCTTGATGCGCTGTCGCTGAGGGTTGTCTCCCTCCTCGCTGTCCAGCTGACGGTGGGGGTAACAGATGAGCTGCAGCAGTCGCTGTGCCTGGATATTCACCAGCACCGGGTCCTGTAGAGCACTGCTGTCCTCCGAGAGTGACTTCAGACACCTCTCCCCCACCCACTCCTGCGAGAGAGAGGATGACACACCGGGAGGGGATGCGGAAACCAAGAGGTAAACGGTTAATAATAATACCGAGCAATCACATTGTAGACAGCTCACAAACTATGCTACGACTTCCACTAAATCGAAGTCTACGCCATATGCGCACACTCCTGGGACAATCAAATTAGGTGGAATGAGCTGAATGAGGCCATTTAGGTTTCAGTTACAGCCGTAGCTCGAGGTGGCTATGCTTTATGCTAATTGCAAAGCTTACAGACAAGGTAATTACTCCGGTTTCTCACAAGGTCCTCCTCTTAATGACTCAGTCTGGGAGAGCAGAAAGAATGGCCTCTAACTTCAGCAATAGCAAGAATATAAAAATAATGACAGTACACAACAATCTGGAAAGCCAGCCCTCTCAGTGATGAGAAAACCAGATGCTTGAGAGAGGAAAGGATAAAGACATCCCAGTTAGGCACAAAATGATTTTTAGAGCCGAACAATATAGTGACTGAGGGGGGGTGTTCTTTTCAATAACAGACTGAATTTCATCCAACCTCAGCTTTGGTGACCTTTGCATGGTCAACATGCCAGATAAAAGCAAAAAAAAAAAAAAAAAATAATAATAAAAAATAAAAAAAAAATCGCAAATTGTTTTCGCTCAAGGTCAGGTTCAATTCAGGTCAGAGACTAAAATATCAGTTTTCCTCAAACCTCGGAGATACCGTGTTGTATGAAAGTATTCAAGAAATTCACGAATTGACAAACCTCTAAATCCTCTTGCATCAGTTCACATTGTCATTTGCTTCGGATTATGATACATATACCCCTCTCTTAATGCTCCCTCTGGACCCAACTGCACCAAATGTGGGTCATTCCATATGAAATCACCCAAAATGGGGGGTGCTCCCAGCTTGATGGTTTCAGAATTGCTTCATTTGGTGATATTTTGTTGCATGTGATGAGCAAATCAAATCGCAGGTGGTTTCAAGTTGATATCTCGTTACGTTCTCATTTTATGGGCCCCCGAAAAGGGGGTGTGGCCCACGTTAACCCTCTGGTCATAGTTTGTGACCATTTTCAAAGGGTTATAACCGATGAATTAACAAGGATACAAATTTCATTCTTTCAGGATATGTTTATTCTGTCTAATAGTCTGCAACAAAGCTTTAACAATAGTGTTTAACCCTTTGTGTGCTTTGTAATTAACCCCTAAACATTGAAATTTGGTTTTGGCATGTGCCAAACATGTCGATTTCAAATGAAATATTATGCAAGTATCCTTAGAATGTCCCCTTTGCCATTTACATTGTTGATAGTTTACCTGAGGGAGTTTCAAACGAAGGTAAAAACATCTTTCTATCTTCATCCAATTTGGAGAAACATTAACCCCTTTTCAGCTAATTACCAAAACGGTGCACTTTTTGACCCTCATTTTGACCATGTGGGCCAGTTTTGATTTTCAAAAAGTTGGCCTCAAATGAAAGCTTATTCAAAGAACTTCAAAATGCAACACAATCAAACTTGGAACAAATACTCCTACTTGGAAAAATAAGACCCCTTTTAAGGGCTATTTGCACATCGGCACAACTAACATAACATAACATAACATAACATAACATAACATGAATGGCCAGAACAGGCCGTTCAGCCCAACTAGGCTCGCCAGTTTCTTTGTACCATCGTGAATATATCACTTCAGATACTCAATGACTCAATGGTATCTAGCTTTAAGTCAAGTCTGCTCTTGAAAACTCCCAAGGTCTCTGCCTCAACAATATGGTCAGGCAAGCTGTTCCACACCGAAATTACTCTTTGGGTGAAGAAATATTTCCTAATATCAGTGCTAAATTTACCTTTTTAGTCAGCTTCCATTTGTGACCCCGAGTTCTGCTAACAACACTTGGTTGAAGGAATCCTACATAATTCACTTTGTTAATCCCTTTAACATATTTAAAGACCTCAATCAAATCACCCCTTAGTCTCCTTTTCCTAAGACTAAAGAGATTAAGGATCTTCAGCCTTTTTCTCATAGCTTTCATCTTTAATACCGGAATTAGCCAAACTATGTCTTTCTTAAAGTATGGTCCCCAGAACTGTACACAATACTCTAGATGTGGTCTGATGTTGTACAAAAGAAGCATCACCTCCTTGGATTTGAACTCAATACTTTTGGCAATGTATCCCAGCATCCGATTGGCTTTTTTAACAGCTACGGCACAATGGCTAGAGCCTGTGAGGGTTTGGTCAACAACCACTCCCAGATCTTTCTCTTGTGGAGCACATTCCAGTTTAAAACCTCCCATGAAGTAATCCCGTCTAATGTTTTTATTACCTACATGGACTACTTTACATTTCGCTACATTAAATTTCATTTGCCACATTTCTGCCCAATTCTGAATTCTATCCAAATCATCCTGAATCACTTTTTAGTGGACTCTAAACTATTTGCCAAGCCCCCCAATTTAGTATCATCTGCAAATTTCACTAATCTGCTCTCAATATTCCTATCAAGGTCATTAATGTAGATGAGGAACAGCAGGGGTCCCAACACAAATCCCTGGGGGACGCCACTCCCCACCCTTCAGATGATATACCACTGACCACCACTCTTTGTGTTCTGTCCTGCAACCAGTTATGAATCCACTTCAGAATACCACCTGTAACTCCAATGGAGCTCATTTTAAAAATTAGTCTCTTATGCGGTACTGTGTCAAATGCTTTCTGAAAATCCAAATATATGATGTCATAAGCCCTGCTCTGGTCATAAGTCTTGGTGGCCTCTTCAAAAAAATTCCAGAAGGTTTGTCAGGCATGACCTTCCTTTCTGGCTCCATGTTGGCTATCCCTCAAGATATTGTTACGTTCAAGAAATAAGTCCAGCTCATCTTTTATGATAGACTCCAATATTTTGCACCAATGCAAGTTAAACTGACTGGCCTGTAATTACCTGGCTCAATACGGTCCCCTTTTTATATATTGGTATTATATTGCCCTGTTTCCAATCATTTGGTATTTCTCCAGTTTCTAAAGACCGTCTAAAGATGGCAGATAGCGGCTTAAAGATGATCTCACTAACTTCCCTGAGCACTCTAGGATATAAGCCATCAGGACCCGCCGCCTTATCTGCCTTTAGTTGATGCAACTTGTCTAATCTGACGTTATCCCTAACCTCAATTTCCGCTAAATAATCTTGAGCATTGGACAAGCCCTCTGGCCGAATAAAGACCCGCTCTAAGGTAAAATTCTCAACAAAGTAACCGTTTAAGGTGTCCGCAATATCCTTATTATCATATAGCAGCGATCCATTTTTATTCTTTATGCACTTAACCTGCTCTTTGACTTTCCTTTTTCTGCTACAGTACTGAAAGAAGCGCTTAGGGTTAGTTTTTGCCCCCTCTGCAATTTGTCTTTCATACAGTCTTCTAGCATTCCTCAGCTCTTTTTTTTGACCACAGCCCGCATTTTACAGAATTCGCCTTAGTAATCTCATTGTTATCCTCTATGTACATCTTATAAAGATTCCTCTTTTCCCTCAAACTCCTACGAATAGCTGCTGTCATCCACTGAGGATTCTGCTTTTTCAGCTTACTTTTGGACACCTTTGGAATGAATTTACATTGTGAACTACTCTCAGTGCACGTAAATGTACAATAATGTACAGGGAATACTGAACTCCACTCATTTATTTCTACTTTCAGTTGCATGCTCTTTGATCATTTGCAGCCTGTGTCATTTTCTTGTATTTGTTTTCCCATTAATTTCAAGATAATTTGATAGACTAGGCAGAATTCTTACTAATGTGGATGAAACCCTTCAAACCGTACCTGCCCTTCATGCCCCTTATTTGCGAAAAGGGAATTGGGTAACTTTCACTGCTTGAGCCTGGTTTCCTTCTCTCTTGTGCTCAAGATTTCGATTATAAATACTTCCTGTAGATGACAGCATAAAGGTGGTAGGTGGATCCCCTTAGTAGGCCTACATGGTTTCTGAAAACAATGGCTGAACCATCATCTTCTTCCGAATCTAATCCCCATGCACTGATGGCATTGTGAATGAGTCTGTAAAGGAATGCCATAAAAACACATATGCAAGGTAGGTACTGAACATGACAACAATAACTTTGAGGCATGACGTGATCAATGTCTCCAATTTTTAGGTCCAGTATGCTTATGAATGTAGGCAATTCAATTCAATTCAATTTATTACTGATATGACTTCCAATCCAATCCAATCCAATCTCAGACAAAGCCCCTTTACATTTTTTTTTACATTTGCCGATGTGCAAATAGCACTTAAAAGGGGTCTTATTTTTCCAAGTAGGAGTATTTGTTCCAAGTTTGATTTTGTTGCATTTTGTAGTACTTTGTATAAGCTTTCATTTGAGGCCAACTTTTTGAAAATCAAAACATGCCCACATGGTCAAAATGAGGGTCAAAAAGTGCACCGTTTCGGTAATTAGCTGAAAAGGGGTTAATGTTTCTCCAAATTGGATGAAAATAAAAAGATGTTTTTACCTTCATTTGAAACTCCATCAGGTATACCATCAACAATGTAAATGGCAAAGGGGACATTCTAAGGATACTTGCAAAATATTTCATGTGAAATCGACATGTTCGGCACATGCCAAAACCAAATTTCAATTTTTAGGGGTTAATTGCAAAGCACACAAAGGGTTAACCGCTATATTAAAAGGTTTGTTGCAGACTATTAGACAGAATAAACATATCCTGAAAGAATGAAATTTGTATCCTTATTAGTTCATCGGTTATAACCCTTTGAAAATGGTCACAAACTGTGACCAGAGGGTTAACGTGGGCCACGCCCCCTTTTTCGGGGGCCCATAAAATGAGAACGGAACGAGATATCAACTTGAAACCACCTGCGATTTAATTTGCTCATCACATGCAACAAAATATCACCAAATGAAGCAATTCTGAAACCATCAAGCTGGGAGCACCCCCCATTTTGGGTGATTTCATATGGAATGACCCATGTGTTAAGCTCTGAAGACAGAACAACTTAAGGGTAAAACAAGCGAGCTGAATAGTCTTTAAAGAAGCCAATCAGCTACCGAAACTGGAGCCATCCGCATCAAGAATCATTGCAGCAACTGAAACTTTTGTTCTCCTTTGACCTTCCATATTGAACAAATCCTGAATACTGGGCACTACATTAACCAATCCTCCTGGCTGAGATTGCATATTATGGTGGACACACAAACTAGGGTGTAAGACGCACATCTTTAATCCCATAAGGCGGAGTATGATTGCCGATAAGGGATAAGACTGTTCATAAATGAACATTCAAATTTTGATGCAAGTCATTACTGGTAATGGAACGTAAACTTCACAGAAATCCCAAAAAACAAACAAACTGTTGAGGGCTGACCCTTCTCCACGTTGGCTCTCACCTGCTGGCAAATGCTCTTCAGCACATACTTGGCGTACACATCCAAGCTGGCCGTTTCTATGGAGACAGTGCGCCTGTCCTCAGCGATGTCCTCGAGGCCGGCTGGGTGAGAGAACCCTGAGCCCTTCAGCTCCGCATCTCCTACAGACCCGTGGAAACATAAATGATCAACAGCAGCTTTTTTTGGGTGGGGGGTGAGGGACAATTGTTTTGCACATGTACATGTGCCAGTCAGGGTGGGGGGGGGTGAAGACAAAAAAAAATTTGAGGAGTAAACAAGAGCCCCTTGTAGGGCAATGGATTAGTTTCATATATGGATGATTAAGTATCATATGGTTTGAATGCTAGGGATGCTAATTTTCTGCTGCATTTAAACTCTCCTCCAGTATTGAAATATGAATAAAACTTGATAGCAGCTGATAAAATGACAGTCTTGCCAACAGCACAACCACGCACACAATGGAATATTTACACATTTCACTCAATACTGTTATACAGGGGTTTGTCAATTTCCGCTTATATTTCTCAGGATTTATGATTCAAACTGCTTACTGCTTACATAGCATGAGCTCAGTTTTAGCCTATATATGACATATCTCCAGCACTCTCAAGTACAAATTGATGAACTATTATGATGCTTTTCCTGAGCAGTTCAACTTTCAGCATTACTCGATCGACTACCAATGATGAAACTTCAATCAGATCACAAATGATCAGAATAAAAGTGATTGACTTGAAGAAATGAACAAAATGAAGATTACACTTAATTCAGAGAAGGCCAAAACAACAAAAAGAGCACTGCAACATTGCAGAAAAGGCACACATTCAGTCATAACATCGCATTTCTCACCCAGCATGAAGACAGCTTTTAGGACAGCGAAGACAGCACCAACGACGATGCTGTTCTGCGAAGCAGCCAGTAGATGGCGATCGCATGATGACCGGATCCCAACAGAAGCTTTATCTGCAAGATTTTCCCGAATGTGAAGGAATGCTATAGCTCAGCTGGCATTCATTGCTGCAGTTAAACATGAAAGAACAGTTTGCCAAAATAGCAATGGGCGTACGCTGCGTTACCTGACTTGGTCCCGTCCTGGGGGCAGGGGTTACGTTGAGGGGTCTTAAACAGATGCAATAAGATCCTGCAAGTTAGCCTCGCCCCTGGTTCAGAATCCTGTTCACTGCAAGCTGAGAAAGGCATATGGAGTCTGAGACACTTACTAACAGGAGCACATACAGCTCAAGAGAATAACAGAACTGAGACTAACTCCAGCTATCTTATCAGCGGTGCACGAGTTTAAACACCGCAGGACAAGGGAGGCTCAAGACATCCTACCAGGACTGGGTAAGTACTGGAGAGCTTGAAACATCTCCCTAAGGAACTTGTGGGAAGACAGGAGTGATTCTAGACTCGGTGTTAGGAACCATTAAGTTTCAATATTTGAAAGAAGAGGGGATGTAGGCTGAGCTCTTCAAATGGGACCGTGGTAAGTACCCAATCAAGAAAAGAAAGACGGCATAGTGCCTGAAAAAAAAAAAAAAAACAGGCAATGATATCAATAGGACCAGTTAAGAAGTGCAGCAGGAATAGACGAGTAGGCGTCTCATAAATGAGGTCACAGTTTCATAGATCTACATGGTATTTGGCAGGTAGCTGAGCATCTGAGTGGAACTGAAGGCACGAGGGCTGTATTGCAGCAACTGACCACACAGCTCAAGTAAACATCTCTGAAAGGCCCGTTGTGTTGGGCAATGCTGAGAGAATCTGTCCATCTTTAGGCCAGACAGGTCTCTGGCCACCACACAAAGCGCCGGTGGGCCAAACAACACAGTGCAACATCAGACAGCAGGCTTGTTTACCTCCCTTTCACTCTAAACAATCCTGATGCACCATGAATATCCACCCTTTCTCAAAGCAAAAAAAAAAAAAAAAAAAAAAAAAAAAGCGTCTTGTGTTTTGGCCTCATTTTATATATGCAGTGCGCACGTACAAGTGGCATCAAAAATAAAACGGACAAAACTCTGGGGTTAAATACATGGAAAAAATACAGTGCTGATTAAATAACCAATTCATTTGCTACACTGACCATACAAGCTCAAAAGTGAAAAACATATGAAGACTAGAAAGCGCCGGGTAAATGCGACAAAAAAGAAATGACTGGAAATGACAGTTCCTAAAGCGCAAAATGTTCACATATGGCTTACAAAGTTTAAGAGACATAACGGAAATATTGCCTTCTGAGGCTCAGGAACACTTGGCACAGCCAAGTGTTAAACACATGCATAAAACACACGCAGCTTGAAGTTGACTAATTACTCCCGGGTTAAAGCCTGGGGCCAGAGTCCATCCTTTTTCTCAGAAATTAGCCTGTGGGTATAGACAAGTATTTAAGTTCAGCGCACGAACCTGCATTTAGGAGCGAAGGGATTGCCACACAACGAACCAGGTCCTCCAGCAGGAGGCACTGCCGTGCAATGAGGATGGCAACAAACGTTGCTAGGGAGTCATGAAATGACAGATCACTCACCTACAAAGGACAAGCACAAGACAGTGAGAGAGAGATGTGATGTAAGTAGTTTTCACAGAAACCTTAGGCTTTAAGACACTGGTGGGAAATGGCTGCCTTGCATTTGAGCCAATGAAAAATTAATCTTTGGTTATTCTTGGTTTTAAGCCCTGCTCCACAACCTGAAGCATACAACCAGGGGAATTTTTTTTTTAAATCTTGTTTTATGTTTGGAACCATTTTATTGAATCTTAATCCTGTTGTCATGGGAACTGTAAAGTTTTGCTGTTGTTTAAACCACATAAAACACACAAACCCATATATGGGTTCTTAAACTGCAGCTGCTTTATTCAAATCTGTGGAAGTTTCGACCTACTTCAAATTATAGTGGAAATCCCAAGGTTTCCAAAGATCTCAAATATGCCCTGATAAACTACTGGGGCATCTATATAAAATGATGGAAAAAATCTAGATATTCTCTATTTGATGGAATGCTGCAGCCATAAAAACATGTTGTCCTGGGTTTGAATATTTCACTCAATTCAAGTGTGATGTACCTTCAGTGAAGCCCTGCAACCTGCACATACAGAATGTGTGTGTGTGACATTGTATTAAAGCAATATGGGAAAAAAACTACTTTTCCAACTTTGAACCTACTTATGAGGATACTCGAATGAAAGTCAGGGTTGAGGGAGTAAAGCCCTGCGCCATGTTCTAGAGCCAGCAAATGGAACTGCGCTGTTCCTTTAGTTATTTAAGAAGGGAGGTGTCCTGGAAGCCCGCTCATGAGCGAGCGAAGAGGTCTGTTCATGAGGACTCACGTCTACATTGCAGAGCAGGTCATTGAAGCCACAGTTTCCATTGTTTGACGAGCAGCATAGGGCTTTGAGGACGCCAAGCCATTCAGCACTGAGAGAGCGGCAGTATGCAGTCAGCTCCGCGCACAGGATCCCAATGTCATTCACCCTGCCAGAATATACAGCAGGTTACTACCTGAGGAGCAGTTTCATCACTAAAGAATAATGTTGATTGAGAACCTATCGCGGAACTCCTCAAGCATTACCAAGAGTACTCAAGAACACCTATGTGACCTGCAGTTTCTCTTCAAATATATTTTCATTATATACAAGAAGCATGTTGCAGCCAGCCTACGGATTCTGAAAACGTTCCTTTCTCAAATAAAATCAACAAAACTCAATGAAAAATGGCTCCGTCAGGCCCAAAGATTTAGCAGGTTATGACTGGTCATCGGCAAAATGTGCCACCACGTTTCAAGACGCAAAAACTACAACATTAATGTACAGTTACAGGAATTCCAACCAAACATTTTTGGTTAAACCAAGTTCTCATATACATATTAGTAATCATGCGCACAAGGATGCAGTCTTTGTGAAGGGAGATAAAATGTTTGACACTACTTTTTACTACTCCGAAAACCAACAATGTTAATACATACCAATGCAAACAAATGAAGGCTTTACACTTAAGAGTATACTGCCTTTCCAACTATACCACCTAAAGAAATAACCCTGAGCTCAAGATTTGCATGTGTCACAGACACGATGATTTTAAATGAAGAAATAGGAAATCCTTGCCTCTCTGGGTCCCGGTGGTCCACACACACATCCATTAGCACATTGCACACAAAACTGTAGCGGTTGGCAGGGCTGTCATTGAGGATCTTCCCGACCATGGAGTGGTTGAAGTTCTGTGCAGATGGGCTGGCGATGGTGTCCATCATGAACAAAGGGTCCCACAGCATGTTGGAATCGGAAGGTTCGATGTTGCAGTATATTGAATTTTTCACCTTGGAGCAAAACTCACTGCCATAAAAATGAAACCATTAATAAACAAGAGTCATCAGAAAATAATATATCCCCCTCGCCCATGCAATCTGATCTCAAAAATCCCAAAATATCAAAAGGCTCCAGTCAAGGACCTGATAAATACGCACAGCAAGTTTAGTTAAAAAGTACTGAATGGTATTCGAGTTCAGCTCTGGAAACAAAATGCCCACGGACAAACGGACAGACGACTGCATGGACGGCTATATCCCCCCAAAAATAAAAAGCGTAAAAATGTCCATTTAATTTTGCACCCAAGAGCTACATTTTAGCTATAGAATTTTTCTGATTGGTCTAACGTTATGATATTTTGCATAGAGATACTATGGATACTACGTATCTAACCAAACACATCCATTTTTTTAATTGCATGAAACCTTTATTTGTGGTCAATGTTTGGATTATGACAATATTAGAGGGAAAAAAAAAAAACTAAAAGTGTGTTTGCAACTTCCACCGGATAATTTCCAAAAGATAGATGTGCATATTTCTTACTTTCAACTTGTTTTCTGAATTCATAGAAACTAAACATGATTTTGCTCTGCGTAATTTCTGAGATACAGGCACTTTTTATCATAATAAATTTAGTATTCAAGGCCACAAGGGACTACGGTTTATTTATTTATTTATTTATTAAATGGTACAAATAGTCCTTTAAGTAACACATTAAAGCAGGGATGTCCAATGTTATCCACAAAGGGCCAGTGTGGTTGCAGGTTTTTGTGACTGCCCATGGCTAAAACACCCATAATAATAATAATAATAATAATAATAATAATAATCCATATAAATAAAGGTTGGTCTGAACTATAATTAGGCCAGACCTGTGAAAATAATTTGCTTGAGACCCTTCTCCATTACTTTCAATGGATATCAATGGTTTACTTTTTGAGATAACTATTGACTCACATACAAGTAAGTTTCCCCCTCTCTTTCACAGACACATAGACACAGACACACACATAGACTGAGAGGGAGACACAGAAAGAGACAGTCATACATACGCACTTCTCCAATTTACTAGCATTAACAAATGGAATCACTGGGAAGAAGAGATAGGCATTTACAAACAGAGTAGCAGTTTTTATGTCGGGCACACCAGTGAGAATAACTGAACTGAACTTTTGAACCAGCGCGGGGTTAATTTTTTCTGTAACAATTTTGCAGTCCATCAAGATACAATGAAGATGCCAGACAGAGAAAATGGCTAATCTCAGTAAAATATATGGCTAACAAGATGGTCAGAGGCCTCAAATTCCCCCCGCCAAAGGACTTACACACGGACAATGGACAGACCCTTGGACAAATGGACAGACAAGGCCTCAATCAACAGTCCCCCGACCTACCCATCAGATGACGGGTGACGAATAAGCATTTCTGAAAGGCCGCAGCAAATAATTTGAGAGATATTCTCCAAGAACCTGAGGTCAAAAGGTCACAAACAAAAAGTCGCAAAAATGTCCTGTAGAGGTTGTAGGTCACTTTAATAGCTGCACTGGTTTCCTTGACCTAACTTCATAGGTTTTCATAAGTTACATTAAAGGATCAATGATTTTTTCAGAAAGTTGAAAATTGCCAGAAAAGGTCAAAGGTCAGCAAAAAATTCTAAAAGGCACAACTAGAGCATAGGACCAACCTACACGAGCAATTTTGAAAGGCCACCTTTAATCGTGTCAGGGATATGCTACAGAAACAAAAAACAGTGATGGAGGTCATTGCCGAAAGGTCAAAGATCACAAAAAAGGTAACACACCTGAAGCTTTGGTTAAGGTCAAAAAGTGAGTTTAAAATGGTGAGGTTGCTGCATATAGTTTCAGACTAATAGATCTGGACAGACGCACAGCGCACGCATGAACAAACATAGCCTAAATTAATAGTCCCTCGACCAACTCTGCGGTTGTCGGGGGACTAATAAAGAGCAAGTGATTCATCATACTCAATCAGAGAATATCAATACGGCCGACATTTACAATGAGCCACCCAACTTGAAGAGCAGAGACCGCGCCGATGCAAGGCCAACAATGAGATCTTCACACATTCAAAAGGGAAGTGGTGAGGGTGCACACGCTCAGGTACTCTGCCCATCAAGCTGAGGATTCGTGGCCTGGGAGAACACAAACACGAGTGCACCGAAACAGCCGGTGGGCACCAGAATAAGTGCACTGTGATGAAAGAGGTCGCTACCCAGGGTCCTACACCCAACAGAGAGGCTGTGCTCATTGCTGCAAGCAGGCGAATGTTCTCTGCCTCAAACGTGGAGTTTCACTACATATTTACTGCTCCAAGGAATTTCATAGGAAGTAAGAGACAGGATTATGATTTCAGTAAATTCACTCAATGGCTGAGGTTGCCCTCCCAGTGATATAAGCCACCCATTTGTGAATTTTCTTCAATAATAATTATTGGTATGCAACTGGCTATTGCTTTAATACAGGTCTTGTATTTACTTTGAGTTAAAAGTTCTTGTTGCTATGATTGTATACAATAAACTTAATATGCCACGTGATATATGTCAAGCATTTTTTGAATTTTAATTTATAATAATGAACAATGCAACTGGTTACTTTTTTATACAGGACTTCCATCTATTTCAAGATCTACATTCTTCCAGTTATATGATAGTACTATGTAATCAATGCGTGAAACAAAATGTTAACATACCTTTATGCATGTCCAATGATGCACAATGCAGTAATGCTGTATTTTATCATTTTTATGAGCAATAAATGAGATCTACTAGAGAACAATAGTTGGATTCAATACACAAAATTGAACGTTGGCCAAATTGAAAATCTTCTATGAACTCAGCTCTCTGTCTCTCTCTCCCAACGCATGCAAGCGTGTGTGTGTGTCTGTGTGTGCGTGAGCGAGAGCATGACTGAGAGAAAGAATCCTAATTGTATGAGAGTCAGTAGTTATTGCCAAAAAGAGAGTTACATGGCTGAATGTGACCAGACATTATTCCTGAAAATGCTTTGAAATCCATTGAAACTAATATAGGAGTCTTTGAAGCAAGGAGCTTTACAGGAAATTTTTCAAAAATCAGTTACCGGCATAAATCGGTGAACTTAAATGTACTTACTTGCAACAATTAAAAGCAAAATTACATTACAGTATATTACATTTATTTGGCAAACACTTTTACCCAGTGCACAGAATTAAGTGCGTGTGGCACCCCAGGGAGTGTGTATGCAAATAAGCAGAGGGCTTACAGGATGTGAGAACTAGAAAAGAGAGCAAAAACAGAAAGACTTCTGGGAAGGCCTGGTTTCGCATCTCACCTGAAGATCTCGCCAAATTTGCTCTTGAGGTGGCTGCATGAGGTGTACAGGTCGTACAGATAGGCCAGGATGCAGCGTTCAGCCGAGGAGCAGTCCGCTGGGTTAACCCCCGATTTCACCACAATGCGCAACCTGAGAGAGGGGAACACACCACAAACACGCATACATATATATATACACACGCGCACGCGCACACACACACACACACACACACACACACACACACAACTTTACACAATACTGCGGCTCAACATGTCAACACAGCAAGCATTACCAGAAACAGTTGGTAAGTGAACACAGTAACCTTTGCAAAGCACTGTTGATGTACAAAGCACCCTTTACTCAAAACTATTACCAAATGCCGTAACCTTCACTTGATGCTTTTACAATACACAGCAACCCAACCTTTCCTCAAGACCATGACTGAAGATGGTAACATTTTACTCACACTGTTACCGAGCGCAGTGACCCATGATCCACACGATTACTTGACTCCGTAACCTTTACTCAACACTGTTGCTGAACTTTCAACCTTCACTTAACACTTAACAGAAAATGGTCGTATTCAACACAGCAGATTCACAAAACTTCAAATGTGGTAGTCTAGCTAACCCATGTGCGCATTAGCACTTCATACATGTGCACATAACACAGTACCGCACTACTGTTTTGCTTTGTGGAAGCCATGTGTATGACATACCCGTCGAAGACCTGCGCAGTCTGGTCCGGGTTGAGGATGAGGCAGGAGTGGTACCTCCTCAGTACAGCCACGATACACAGGCACAGCCCTGTAGTGTAGCTGCCCACCAAGCTGGAGGACTTCAGCAGGAGCTCTGCTTCCACCAGGCTCAGCTCGTTCAGCAGCTGCCATGAAAGACACACGTGCACGTACACACATGACTGATATGAGCATTCAAACTTGGAGAACACACTGAAAGACTAGCGCACTTCAGTCAGAGCAAACAAACTCCCTCCAAAAAGTCCGTCTCGAACCCTAGCAGGGGAGTTGGAAGAGAACATGAGCAGGAAACAGTATGAAGCAAAGCCAGAGCACACACAGCCAAACATGAATAAGCCTTCGCACCTGAATGGCAAAGTCGATGAGGCCACTGATGTTGAGAGAGTACTCCATGAGGTCAAAGATAAACTGGATGTGTTGAACCAGGGGTAGGTGGTAGGACATCCCTAAGGCAAAGCTGGTGATTTGTTCCAGAACGTTCCTGGACACCTGTTAGATATAAACCACAAAGCAATCTTTCAAACAGAGAGCAAGTGCATACATATAATTTAGAATGAGATGGTGAATATAATAGCATTTCTGTATAATCTGAAAATACTAGTAAAAACAACTGAAAAAAAAAAAAAAAAAAAACCCCATTTTCTGAATGACCGAAATGATTAGAACAAGTGGGAGTACATGCATGATTGCTTTAGCTTGTATTATGCACACTTGAATGTGTGTGTACGTGCAGGTGTGTGTGTGTGTGTGTGTGTGTGCCTGTGCATGTGCGTGTGTGCGCTTGTGTATGAGCATGTTTTTCAGACCTGAGAGGTGACCTGGTGCTGGTCAAAGTGAGAGAGGTGTTGGAATTTGGAGAAAATGTCTTCGGCAGTAGGGAAGGCCTCCGGTTTACTCCTCTTCCTCTTCTGTCCCTCCTCTCCCCCTGGCACAAGGGAACAGAGGAAAGAGGAGAGTGGATAGAACACTACCACAGGAAAGCAAGTCAGTTCCACTCATTTTCACCTTCAGGACAGCTCTCTGGGGGCACGGCGGCGGCTGCAGCCCCGGAACTAAACCATAGTATCTCCTCATCGGGGAGATACAATAATTTAATAATTAGTTGAGACGGTTATTAGGGGATGTGACCGTACACTGGCATTGCTTACCGGTCTCAGCTGTGCTCTTGCGGTTCAGCACCTTCAGTATGTCTTTAGTGATTCTCTTAATGGTGTGCCGAGCTTCATCCCGCTGCTTGCCCACACCGTACAGGACGACCAGTCTCTGGTTACACTCATGACTGGCGCTCTCCTCCTGGGGACAAGAGTGTGTGTGTGTGTGTTTGTATGGGCCAGGCAGGCTTCCTGCACGACAGCCATAATCTACATGACAACTACACACAACAGCCACATGTCACACAAAAAAGTAAACACCTACAATGTGGCATACAACAGGCATGCTAACCTAGCCCTCTACTGCAACCACCACACTTCACCTTACTTTATATTATCATTATTAAACACTTATTTAATCATGTGAGTCCCACTGAGATTACAAGATTTCTTTTTCAAAGGAGCCCTGGTCCAGCAGTACAGTGTTTCAAAGACAACATATAAGCAACTATGTGAAAACACATGAAACAAAACATATAGAAGCAAATCAGAATTATACACTGCCTGCCCAAAAAAAAAAAAAAAAAGCTACACACTAACATTTTGGTTGACCGCCTTTAGCTTTGATCATGGCGCACACTTGTCGTGGCATTGTATCGACGATCTTACGCAATGTAATATTTATTTCCGACCAGATTTGCATTAATTGTTGATGACAGGAGTCAAACCGCTCCATAAAGCCTTCTCCAGAACATTCCGATGAGACTCAACAGGTTGAGGTCAGGACTTTGTGGTGGCCAATTCATATGTAAAAATGATTCCTCAGGCTCACGGAATCAGTTTTTTACCATTCAGTTTGATGACTCTTGGAATTGTCATCCTGGAATATGCCTGTGCAGTGAGGGATTTAAAAAAAAAAAATCTAAGAAGGTCATCCAATTTCACATCAGCAACTAGTTCCAGGCCGCAGGGGCAAATTTGCTAAATTCAGTGCACACCTCAGGGATGGGCAAACAACAATCATTTGAGCGCAAACAACAATCACTAGTTTTGAGCCAGATATAGCCACAACAGTAAGATGGGGGCAGACCAAGGATGCACTTACACATAAATATGTACCAGCAAGCAAGTCCACTCAAGGCAAAAGGCCACTGACCGGTGGCATATACTGTGCAAAGAGTGAAAGTTTTGCAGCCAGTGATAAACCCCAGACTCTTGTGGTACACCGTGTTCAGCCATGCATGCACAACAGATCACCACAGTACTACATACTACAGCCATGTTACCCCAACCCCCAGCATAAAACAATATAGTCATACTGTATACTATAGTTGCAAATTAAAGCCATACAACAAATGCTGTACTTGACACCCGCAGTAAGGCCATATAGAAAATTGAGTTGATTAGTATCCCTGCCTGCCCCAGAAAAACCCTCCCATCTCCAATTTTTTTATCATTTTGAAAAATTCTTTTTAGAATTGCTCCAAAAACAAAGTGAGAAAAATGCTCAAAATCCTTGTCCATGCAGCTGACAAGCCGTTTGGCTTTCAATCACTGCGCCACCAACGGGAAAGGCAGATTTGATTCTTTATGTTAACACTTGTGCTTGTAATTTGGGTTTGTTGCGCTATTTGGATCTCAAACTCTCATTATAAAATAAAAAAAAGGAACAAAAAACCTTCTACTGCGCCTGAAAATTGAAATGTGAAGGATGCTATCCAACCATTTTTTTCTGATATGGCTTAATACTAACAGACTGATGCCACAATGAGCTGTGAATCATGGACTCATTTGACCCAATCCAAATTCATTCAGCACAGCAACTGAGGATAGGTGCTTTAAGTCATCTACTGACTCAATGCAGATTTTGGGGCTCCCTATCCCAAGTGCTCTATGGCGGAGAGGGCATTCAGGGCTCACCTGGGGTATGGGGAAGTGTGTGGCATACTGCACGTGGCGCGGGTGTTCATACACCAGCGGGTACCCAGAGTCCAGACCCTTCTCCTTCATACCGCTTTTCCCATCCTGCTCTGGGGGAGGTTTCTCCGGGGAGGAAAACATCTGCGGGATTTGAAAGGGAACATTTATTTTTAACAGCTTTGAAAACTGAAGCTACAAATTAAATTGCGCTGTGCTAAAAAACTTTTCAGAAAGAGCATCCCCCAGCCCCCTCATCCCTCAACTTAAAAATGGAGGACAAAACTACTGCAAATCATTGCGCAAAATTATTTTCCAGGCAGCAAACATCCATTTTTCAGGGAAAAATGCACACAAAAAAAAGGAGTACTTTTGAAGTGCAGAATCAGTAACCATCACAAAACACCACAGGCTAGTTAAGTTGGCCAGAAATGCAGAGCTATTACTGAAAGTAAAAGAGGCTTAAAATGAATTCACCTCATCAAAATTAGCGCTGGAATTTTGATCGATCTCCATTGACTCCGAGAGACCAGTGTCCTGTTGAGAGGAGAACACAGGAAATCGGACAATATTCGACTCATACCCGAATTGAAAAGAAACTGATAAAAGTACAAGCTGAGGGGATCACACACCTCCATCTTGACGCCGCTCCCAACCTCCTGGTCTTTGCGTTCCGATTCGTCAGCGGGCTCGTCGCTGGGAGATCGGGGGCGTGGCAGGTGGGCATCGGTGGCCAAGTCACCACGAGAGATGAGAGTGCACATGTAAATATTGTGAGAGAACACGTCATGGCGGATAAGCTCACAAAAGAGGAGGACCAAGTTGGAGAATTCCACGCGTTCACTTTCGTTCCCAGGCTCAGCTGAAAAGAGAGGAAGAAAATGTCACACACCAAGCCTGGAAGGACTATGCTTTTCCCTCACAATTTATCAAATGGTCTTTCATGTGCGCACACGCACACACACACGGACACACATACACATACCCGGACACACGTACACAAATACACTTGTACACACATACACTAATACACGCGCACGAACAGACACAAATACATGTACACGCACACACTTCAGGATACCATCTCCTCAAATAAAGCCAATAGACACAAAAAAGCCCAGATATACACCCTGTTTTGGTCAAATCAGACACAAAAATCCCAGATATACACCCCATTCTCCTCAAAGCCAATAATCACAAAAATCCCAGAGATACACCTCATTCTCCTAAAATAAAGCCAAATGGCACAAAAATCAGATATACACCTCATTCTCCAAAATAATGCCAATAGTAACAAAAATCGCACACATAAACTTAATTCTCCGACAGAATGCCAAAAGCCACAAAAATTAGATATACCCCTCATTATCCTGAAATAAAGCCAAAAGCTAGAGATTCATCAATACGTATACTGGGATAACGGGATCGGGACAGAAAAAGTTGAATCAGTGCATTCCTACCAAAAGCCACAGAAATCCCAGAAATACACCTCATTCTCCTCAAATAAAGCCAACAGTAAAAAAAAAAAAGAAACAACACAGATATATGCCTCATTCCGCTAAAATAAGACAGCAGTCACACAATGCTTGGAGGTAATTCTCACATCTGGCTGTCTTAGTGAAGCCAATGAGTGTGACAAAGTGTGTTTACTGGAATTTCGCAAAATAGGATCCTGGATCATGCAAACTAGTAATAACAAGATGTGTTTGTGAAACACTGATGCCCCCGGATTTAAGCATAGTTTGGATTTATAATGTGGAAAAGGACCAGATGGAATCGCTTGGACTTGCAAAGGGTTAAATAAATGAATAAAATCTGTAAAACTTTTCCAGGAAACTATTGTGAAATCAAAACGACACTGAATTTGTCAGTGTCATGCAAATGTCAGATGCTTGTCAATGGAAGGAAGTAACGGTGAAAACAGAACGCACTGAGAGTGGGAGCCTGCGTATCCAGGAACTGTAGCAGGACGTCCTGAAACACGGGCACGGTAGCAGCTGAGAGGGACCCCGAGGACACCGAACCCTTCTCGTCCACCACCTCCGAGTCCCCACACCTCTGAGAGAGCAGCCAGATGCACAAGCAGACAGAAACAGGATTAGCTTCACACCGCACTCCCGAAGACCATCAATTCCCAGTTGTCAGCGATTGTCGTCAGCCTTCATAAGGTCATTCAGCACACTGCAACGATCAGGCATCACCATGCTTCCCAGTTTCCCGTCGGAAAAACGTAGGATGACGCACGCATCCCCCCCACCGAACTGAACGGGAATGCTGCTGATTTGGTGGAGCCAGACATGACTCACCTCGGCCTCGATCTCCGCTTGCCTCTTCTCCAGCAGTTTAGCCACCACCATGGCACGGTGCCGACCCGACCGCTTGCAGCACACTGCCCACTCACACAGCAGCGTGACCACAGCATCGTCATCTGGAGTCATCTGAGTAACCGCAGAAAGGCGCACACAGGCAAAAGCAAAACGTCACAAATTTCGCACCACAAGTTAACATTCTGGGATTTTATGTCATTACTTCATATGTGTAAAAGCACTTTGAATTCAGAGAATGGAAAAAACCTCAACATCAACTATTTGAAACTCTCTAGAAAATTCCACCCACTAATCTTTTCTGGCGACCTTCACAAAATGCCTTACAGCCATGCTCAAAATTAAAAAGAATCCATAAAAGTTCTCATCTATTTTAGCCTTCTGTGAATTTTAAATCCTCCTTTCCACACACCTAGAAGATATGACTCGGTATAGCAACCCTTGAAAGCTGGATTAGTTCTATGAGAGCCGTTGTAAAGTGAAAGTATCTTGGCATGAAAAGCGAGGGAGGCTCACCTCGTGGCCATCCTTGCTCTGCCCCGATCCAAATATCCGGTTGTAGAGGGAGTCGCTGAAGTCGGACTTCTCAAAGCTGTGGTTGTCCAGCACCTCCAAGGTGTGAAGAACTCGTCCTATCGTAAAGCCTGATCACAGACAGGAGGTATAATTACACCCATATCGACAAAGACATACAACTATCACTACACATTGGATTTTTGGACGTAGCTGTTCATGCAACAATTAGATGATACATAGACAATTCCCTGTTAATTAAAAAAAAAAAATTGTCACAGGTTATGCATCAGCTTAATAAAATAATCTAAATATAGTACAGGGATAGGTTTACAGAAATTGACATTTTGTAATTTACAACAAATTGCAAGCACAATTTGCATCCAATACCATATGTTTTTCAGTAGGGTTTCAAAATGAACAAAAAATTTATCAATGAAGTCACACACTGATTTAAAAAATATATCTATGGTTCTAATGCTTCAATAACTTACTTCCTTAGGTCCTCAATGACTTTACAAATTTGTCAAGGCACTCCTTTTGGGAAATTTAACTTCATTTTAAAAGAGTGATTCTGGATCAAATGGTCATGTGTGCATACCTGCTGTGCTTTCCTGACACTTGTCAAAAGACCACCTGAACTCCACAGCCTGTCCCCGTTCTTTAATCTGCTCCTCGATCTCTCTCACCTTCGTCCGCACCTGGAAAAGCGACAAGTCAAGAGAGCAAATGTTTCAAACTGTGCATCACAACAATTTCACAAAGGCTTACTTCTTAAGAGATCACGATTCACATTACCACAACTGAACCAAACATCACCACAACCTCGCAAAGGTGTTCATCTGAAGATATCACCTAACTCGTGTAAGCACTACTGTGCCTAAAGATATCACCACAAACACACAAAGACCCACCTTATAAGCTCTCACATGGCTGAAGTAAGCGCTAAGATACCAAGAGAACCTACCTGCTGGGTGAAGGTGCTGTTGCCCCCAGGCATGGGAAGGTTGGATGGGGCGATGGGCAGGAGGTCCAGTGGGGAGCCCGTTTTGTTTCTGCTGTCTGTCAGCGAGTAGTGCCAAACCAGGGCACTGGGACAGCAGAGGACGATACTCTACAAAGAAATGACACAGCATTTGCTCAATAGCTGTACTTTGCACGCATGTTCAAAACATCATCTCACAACCACTGAACTAAATAAAAAATACCTCCAGGAGCTGCTTCCCCAGGAAGAATGCACAGCATGGCAATATTAACTGTGCCAGTGATTGTGTGGCTCATGATCTCATAACCAGAGCCATCAGGCAATACATCTAATAATTTCCAACTGACAACTTAAGACAGTCCAATTTTTTTAAAATTCTGGTCGACTAGCCAGGGAAAGAAAAGACTCAATACAGTCCACATCTGGCAACATATTAATGCGCACCTAGAGATATGCTTGGTCTAACAATCAGTGCAGTGATTTTCAAAGTTATAGTTTAATAGAAATGAGTACAGCTTTATGACCTGGTTAGGAAAAGCTAGTTGGTAAAGAATGTCATTATTTATTAGGTGTACACGCTCCATTTACTTTCGTATTTGTGTGGAGGCTGGTGAACACCAATGTAGCTTAGTGGATGGCTTAATAAGTTTTGCATGCTTGACCTAGCAATGTGATTATTTTTCCACATTACTGTCAAAAGTGAGCATTTCCAGTCATTTCTCTTGGTCTCGAGCAGGCAATGGCAGGAGCAACTTCTAGCCCTCATTCGTAAACAACCACTTAGAGGTTCCAGAAGATTCAAGAGTACCATGGGGTAATGCAGCACGCATAAAAAGAGCGAGAGACGTCAGGCCATCCTGTTTCACAAACACCCCTAGATGCAGACTAGTATAGACATTCTACAGACAGACAACCAGAAGCCACAGGGTACTGAAAATTCAGGGTTGGACCCAACATGAGCAAGTTAGAAAAAAGATTGGCATGCTGTACCTGGAGCATGCAGCTTAGCCCAAACACTAGCGGTCGATGCTGGGGGCAGATGTAGAAGTCCGTGAAGGGTGTCTGTGGCTGCGTACCCCCAGCTGGTTGTGAGGTGGGTGTGGGTGGCAGAGCATTGCCCTGCTGTGACGAAATGCCATGGGTCTGGTGACCCCCTGTGCCAGCGCCCCCACCCCCATCAGATAGCAGCAAGTTGAGCCTGCGAGTACAGAAGTAGGCCAGCCTCCTGGACAGGTATGCAGACTGGACAAACTCACTAGAGTACTGTGGAAGAGACAGAGGGAAAGGCTATTATTCAGAGGCAGAAGACACATTCTTAGAAAGTAGTAATACATCCTGTATTACACCTCAGTCATCTTGACTGGATGATTAGCTCAAATTGTTAGCTACAGCTCCGTGAAAAAGTATTGGACCCCTTCCTGATTTCTTCCATCTTTGCATATTTGGCACACTTAAATGTCTCAGATCTTACTAATTTTAATATTAATATTTTAATATTTTAATAACAAACAAGCTCAACTTCATGGGACACACCCAAGCATGGTAACTGAAAGCCCAACTGAATCAAAACATCACTTAAATATTGCCTAACTGGCAATGTGAAGAAGGCAAAAAGCCACATAATCCCACAATATAGAAATTCAAGAATAGATGAGAAACAAAATCGTTGACCTTATCAGTCTGGAAAGGGTGACAAAGCCATTTTTAAGGCTCTGGGACTCCAGTGAACCACAGTGAGAACCATTCTCTACAAATGCAGACAACTTGTAACTTCCCAGAAGCAGCTGGCCAACTAAATTACCCCCAAGAACGCATCGATGACTCATCCAGGTCACAAAAGAACCCAGACTGACATCTGAAGAACAGGCCCCACTTGTCTCAGTGTAAGATCAGTGTTCAAGATTGCAAGGTATAAAGAGACCGGGCAATAATGGAATCCATGGGAGAGCCGCAAGGCAAAAACCACAGCTGACCAAAAAGAACACAAAGGCTCATTCACAATAGCCAAAAAAAGACATCCCCCCGCCCCAAACTTCTGGTATAATATTCTATTGACTGAAAAAGCAAAACTTTTTGGAAGGCATGAGTCCCGTCACATCTGGCATAAAGCTAAAATAGTATTTCGCAGTAGGAACATCATACCTACAGTCAAACAAAGCAGCCTGGAGCCGTTCTGCTGCTTCAGAACCTAGGCAATTTGCCGTAATTGATGAAAACATAAATTCTGCGCTCTGCCAGATAATCCTGAGGGAGAATGTCTGGCTATCAGGTTGTGACCTAAATCTAATTGATGCTGTGGCGGGACCTTATGCCCTCCTATGTAACTGAATTAAAACAATTCTGCAAGGAGGGTGTGAGAGATTCTTCCTCAGACATGTCAAAGACTCACTGCCAGTTATCCCAAATGTTTGATAGCAGTGTGGCCACAGCCAGTCATTACATTTAGGTAGCAATTATTTTTTCACATGGATGATATAGGTTTTGAATAACTCTTCACCTTCAGTAAATGAAACGGTCATTCAAAAGCTGCATTTAGTGTTTACTTGCATCGACTTTGTCCTATATAAAAATTAGTTGAATGATCTGAAACATTCCAAAATGATATAAGTAGAAGAAATCAGGAAATGGGGCAAATACTTTTTCACAACACTGTAAGCGTTTTCTTCTAGACATAACAAAAAGTTAAAGGTTTGAATTTAAAGGAAAAGAAAACCCTTTCTTCAGCTCTTACCCCAAAAAAAGTACATGTTCTTCTCGTTCCAGAAATACTTTTTGTGAATTTTTGCAATTTTTATGTACCGAGTAATCAAACCTCTGAAATACAACTAATTAGCACAAGTTCGTGAATGCCACCGTTCTTAAATTTTAGTCAATCCAAAAATACTGTGTGGAAATGTCCTAGATGTTTTGAAGCGCTTGGACTTTAAGCAATCAGCGGACCTATCTAAAGAGTATACAAATTAGTCTTGATTATCACTCTTGTTGCAGCTTCATTTTACGTTGAATGATCAAGGTCCGATATTAAAAATCATTATGAGAACCTGAGCGACAAAATCAGTGGTAATGCTTCCGTGTGCGGCTGTTGGTTGCTCCAACAAAACGGGAAACTCCAACCTACCCGTGGGCAAAAGCTTGCACTGACTTCCCTGAATGAAGCCTGACCTGGTAAGATAGTGGAGCCCACAGAATATCCCTTTATATCAACAACTAGTCCCGACCAGTTCAGAACCAACTTCCTTTATTGACACGTTTTCCCAATTGTAGTAATAATCTGTTGGCAATTGAGGACGCGGCTTCTCTGCCCCATGCGATCTGACAGCGACGAAATAATGGGCTAAATTCAGAAAAGGAAAATAATTTACTCAAAAACAGGCCCATGCTTTACGAATGACAAACTGCTCTGAAACTTCCGCACATCAGGTGATTTAACTTGCACCTCATGATCTTTTAAATTGTTTAAATTAAATAAAAGACCATTTGAAAAGTCTTTATGCAATTTCATAGCTTCTGACCCCTGTGAAAAGAGAAGCTTGAGAATTCCGGAGTCATCATAGGTTTCCATGTTACAAGAGGAGAAATCTACCGAAACGTACATGAAACTGAAAAAGTTCCATGCAGAAGGACTTCAGTTCCGCGTGATAATCTCTTAAATACGCGTTGATTGAATAATAACTGATTCGCGACTGATTCCAATGAAATATCGCCTTTCACTCTCGGTACAGTGAGGGTTGATTGAAAAGTGGGACTCGGCAATTACAACCCCAATTCCGAAATAGTTGGGACAAAGTGTAAATTGTGAATAAAATCAAAACGCAATGACTTTCAAATCACACCACCCAGTATTTTATTCACAATAGAACAGAGATAACATAGTAAATGTTGAAACAGAGAAATTTTACAATTTTATCAACAAAATGAGCTCATTTCAAATTTGATGGCTGCTACGGGTCTCAAAAAAGTTGGGACAGGGGCCTATTTACCATGGTGTAGCATACCCTCTTCTTTTTAACACAGAGTGGAGGCGTCTGGGCATTGACGAGACAAGTTTCTTGAATTTAGCCATTGGAATTTGATCCCACTCTTGTTTAATACAGGCTTCCAGCTGCTGGAGACTTTTGGGTCTCCTTTGACGGACTTTTTGTTTAATTATGCGACAAATGTTCTCAATTGGTGAAAGATCAGGACTGCAGGCAGGCCAGTTCAGCACACGGACTCTTCTACTATGAAGCCATGCTGTTGTAATAGCTGCAGTATGTGGTTTTGCATTGTCCTGCTGAAATACACAAGGCCTTCCCTGGAATAGATGTCGTCTGGAGGGGAGAATATGTTGCTCTAAAACCTTGATATACCTTTCAGTATTCATGGTGCTTTTTAAAACATGCAAGTGTCCCATACCATATGCACTAATGCATCCCCATACCAGCAGAGATGCTGGCTTTTGAAATGAACGCTGATAACAGGAGGGGTGGTCTTTCTCCTCTTTAGCCCGGAGGACACGACACCCATGATTTCCAACAAGAATGTCAAATATGGACTTGTCTGACCACAGGTCACTTTGCTACAGTCCATTTTAAATGAGCCTTGGCCCACAGAACACGGCAGCGCTTCTGGATCATGCTCAACAGTGGCTTCTTTTTTGCATGATAGACTTTTAGGTGGCATCTGCGGATGGCACGGCGGACTGTGTTTACAGACAGTGGTTTCTTGAAGTATTCCTGGGCCCATTTAGTAATGTCAATGACAGAATCATGCCGGTGAGTGATGCAGTGGCATCTGAGGGCCCGAAGATCATGGGCATCCAGTAAAGGTCTTTGGCCTTGTCCCTTACGCACAGAGATTTTTCCAGTTTCTCTGAATCTTTTGATGATGTTATGGACTGTTGATGATGAGACCTTCAAAGCTTTTGCAATCTGACGTTGAGGAACATTGTTTTTAAAGTATTCCACAATTTTTTTACGCAGGACTTCACAGGTTGGAGAGCCTCTGTCCATCTTTACTTCTGACAGACTCAGCCTCTCTAAGACATCCCTTTTATAGCCAATCATGTTACACACCTGATGCCAGTTAACTTATTTACTTGCCAAATATTCTTTCAGCTGATTCTTATATTAATTGCTTTTTCAGCCATTTTTTGCCTGTGTCCCAACTTTTTTGAGACCTGTTGCAGCCAGAAAATTTGAAAGAAGCTCATTTTGTGGATAAAAATGTAAAATGTTTCAGTTTCAACATTTGAAATGTTATCTATGTTCCATTGTAAATAACATATTGGCTCATGTGATCTGAAAGTCATTGCATTTTGATTTTATTCAATTTACACTTCGTCCCAACTATTTCGGAATTGGGGTTGTACATATATTTTATTTTTCGAAATAAAATTATAAAGTATGAGATTGCTGACTACGGCGAGAGAACGTGATATGCCAATAAAAAGTGGGAGACTCAAGCCACATGCGAGAGTTGACAGGTATGCAATTTTGAATGACGTCAATTTAAATGCACAAAATTACGTGTCCACTTGAATGATTGTTGTCAACGGGGAGATTTAGCAACACCTGATAGTGTGGAGTGTTCTCGGAGTGAAAATATTGATAATTATGAAAATGCCTGAGCACAAGTCGGTACTATGACTATTTTAAAAGGGGTGCCCCGTAACCCATCAAATTTTCAATTCTCACTACACCACTGGTTTTATTTAATTTATGACTTCCGCAGGCTCAAGAGTTCAGGTGACCGAGTGTTGCAACAAGCTACCCCGATTCCAGCAAACATGGCACACCACAGACAATGTATAAATCTGATCTTCTCGAGCTGATTTAGTCGCTAAAAACATTTTTTCAAAAAAAATGCCCAGGAACATATTTGAATAGTCATGGCAGTGCAGTTTTATTGGGTAAAAGCTGAAACAAGGGTTTTCTTTTCCTTTAAACTTCAATAAAAACAAATTCAACTATGTTCGTAAACAATTACATCCACAAAAAGCAGCACAGAAAAAAAAAAAAAAAAAAAAAAAACACACATTGTGCCCGAACATTAATTTATACTTTTGAATTAAATATTCAACAGTACACAAAAGCCCAACTCAACATTTCAGCCACTTAGAAGTCCACCCTCACCGTGTGTGACCCCTTCATAGCATGCATACTGCACGCTGATGTACCTAAATAAGAGTATAAAGAGACGGTGGAAGTGTGCAAATCACAAGTCGTATTGGGTCTCTATACTCTACCTGCAGCAGAAGAGGAAGCAGCAACTTCAATAACTCGTCCTCCCCTGGCCTGATCTTCTCAAAGCACTCCAGGACCCAGGTCAAGAACTCGTGCCGATCCAGCATACCGTCCTACAAGTACAGAGGACGCCATTATCTCACTCACACAATGAATTTCAAAAGCAGGAATTCAGGAGACAGCTACCAAAGAGAAGAACAAAACCCAATCATCTTCAGCACCACCAGCCACATCAATACTCCAAACAGCAAGTTCAAATCAATTATTTTCTCTTACCAATATCAATTGTGACATTAGGGTAAGAATGTTCAGTCAATATCATACATCATAAAAGGTTTGACCAAGGTAACCAGCCAAACTGAAGAATATCGATAAACATACATTTTACCCAGGTGGCATTTCCTTACCATCTGCCAGTCAACTCTAAAAGAATCCCTGTCCATCAGAGAACTCAATTCTATTGCACTCAGCATACTACAAAGTCACACTTACTCTGTGAATTTAATATGTGGTTCACATTTGCCTTTTGGGCCACAATAAAACGTTCAACAGGCATCACAAGTAATTTCAACAAACAATATAAAAATATACACCTCAAATAAACAAAAGTAACATCAGTCCATGTAACTTACAACCCCAACTCACAAAAAGTTGGGATGCTAAGGAAATGCACATCAAAACAAACAGCAGTGATTTGTAGATTAATTTTGACATGTATTTCCTTGCCGACAGTATAAAGACAAGATATTTTAGAGCTTTTTCACGTCAACTTCATGTTATTTGTAAAGATATCTACTCCTGCCATTAGGCCAGCAATGCATTCCGAAGAAAGTTGGTGTGGGGCCAATTTAGGACTGGTAATGCAGTATAAAAGATGAGTAATGATGTGATTTGAACAGCCGATGTCAGCAGGTGACTGTAATTCTGACTTGGTACAAAAGCAGCATCCAGGAAAGGCCTAGTTCTTCAGTAGCAAAGATGGATCAAGGATCCCCAGTTTGCCCACAAATACTTGAGATAATAATCATTGAAAGGTTTAAAAACAATGTTCCTCAGAGACAGGAAGGGATTTGAATACATGACGCTCAATGGTGAGTAACATAATTAGAAGATTCAAGGAAAGTGGAGGAATTCCTGTGTGTTCAGGCAAAGGCGCCCACCAAAGCTGAATACACATCATCTCCAATCACTCAGAGGGCACAGCATCAAGATTCCCTTTTCATCTGTAAGTGATATCACCACATGGACTCAGGATTACATTGGCAAACCTTTGTCAAGTACTACAATGTGTTTACACCCACAAATGCTAGATTAAACTTTAATAAGCAAGGAAGCAAAATGTTTACAGTTTTCAGAGGTCTCATCGACTTCTCTGGGCTTGGAGGCATCTGTGATGTTGTTCACTGAGGTCAGACAAAGAAGCAATGGACTGCCCAGACTGTTCACAGCAGGGTCATTCCATGTCAGATCATCAAATGGGTCTCACCACCACCCTCTCAATTTTGCTGATTTTTTGTATGCAGCTGCATAAATATATATCACTGTTAAATCCGAAATTTCAGCTCATTCGGACCAAAAATGAATTTTTGGTGAATTATTTTCGAAGGATACTGTCCATCAGTTTTTTTGTCAATTGACATTTTTCTTGTATTTAACATGGCATAACTTTTTTTATTATTACACCTATAGCTTTGAAACTTTGCATCTAAGCTAATGTTATACTGCTTAATCAGAAAATGCAGTCCATTTTACTTTATCTTTCTTGGTTGTGGAGCTATGAGGACACCAAAAGTGCCTTTTGTTCAGGCAGTTCCATGTTTAGGTCTCCAAAGCACCCCCAATATAAACCCTACCATAGGCTCTCTGGCAATTTTTCCATTCATTTGTGTCTGCTGAATATAAATCAGGCTGAATTCACCATGAATTCATCACCAACTGCAGTCAGTACCCTGCCAAATGTGAAAAAAGGCAAAAATGCCACCTGTTCAAACCCCCGTATCTCCAGGGGCATACCTTGGATTTTCTTCTATTTTTTTTTAACTGATTCCTCTATTATAGTAGAGAGACCACCCCAAAAATTGTTGATGTGTTTTGACCAATATAAATTTTGCAGGTGTCTGAACAGGGGTGGTGTAATCTCAAGAATCGCTTGGCATTTTCAGCTTCTTCTACAATGTTAATGATTATTGAATCACAATAATTGTAAGTTCTCAATTCATCAATGCATGACCCATTCACAGAAAGGTCAGTATATGCAGGTTGGTAGATCATGTTGGCAAGGAGAAACCTGAACCAGTTATTGATGAATAATTTCTGATTATTGCTACTGTCTTTCATGAAGCGAAACAAGAGGACACAAGCATTAACATGGACTTCTTCTGAAAAATGCTGGGTGCCATTCAAAAACATTCTCCGAACTGTTCCAACTCCGGATGTCACTGGACGCACAGCCCGGCAGTATAAGTTGGACAAAACTGGGACAGACAGCATTGTTGTGCTCTTTGCTGCATTTAGGAAGCAATAACACTGTTAACATAGCATGGAAAACAAAGTTTTAATTTGACAGTCAGTTTACAAGAATTAGCATCAGTAAATTTTATTGATGCAAAGAAGTGTGATTCTCAAAAATTGCCTGACCCCTATTTAGACAGTACTGAAATGTATGTCGTTCAAGTCACATCAAAAATTTTTGTTTTGTTATGTCTCCTGTAATACAGAAATTAGTACAATTTAGGGTGTGATTGACTAATGATTGAAAACACTTAAAATGTTGCATAGTTAAATGTGAAAGAAGCTGAAAGTGCCACGCGATTCTCGAGATTACCCAACCCCTGTTCAGACACCTGCAAAATTTATATTGGTCAAAACACATCAACAATTTTTGGAGTGGTCTTTCTACTATAATAGAGGAATCAGTTAAAAAAATAGAGGAAAATCCAAGGTATGCCCCTGGAGATACGGGGGTTTGAACAGGTGGCATTTTAGCTTTTTTTCACATTTGGCAAGGTACTGACTGCAGTTGGTGATGAATTCATGGTGAATTCAGCCTGATTTATATTCAGCAGACACAAATGAATGGAAAAAATTCCAGAGAGCCTATGCTAGGGTTTATATTGGGGGTGTTTTGGGACGTAAACATGGAACTGCCTGAACAAAAGGCACTTTTAGTGTCCTCATAGCTCCACAACCAAGAAACATAAAGTAAAATGGACTGGATTTTCTGATTAAGCAGTATAACATTAGCTTAGATGCAAGGTTTCAAAGCTATAGGTGTAATAATAAAAAAGGTATGCCATGTTAAATACAGGAAAAAGGTCAATAGACAAAAAAAAAACTGACGAACAGTACCCTTAGAAAATAACCGAATGAGCTGAAATTTCGGATTTGTTCATCACTAATACATATTTATCTAATGTGACAATATGGAAGCAATCTATGACTACATGGTGACAGATGTTTTAAAAATCTGATGATTTGACATGTAATGACCCAGCAGCAAATCCAGAAGTCATGATACGTGGTTGTGTCACAGTGTCAGTGGCTTAGGCAAGGGTAACTAACTTCATTGAGGGTACCATTAATCCTGAAAAGTATACTGAGATTTTGGAGAAACATGTTGCCTTCAAGACAAAATCTTTTTGTGACGACCATGTACATTTTAGAAAGACAAAGCAGAACAGTATTCTGTACATAGTACAAGACATGGCTGTGCCAGAGGGTACAGGTGCTAAATTAGCCTGCGAGCAGTCCCTACTCGTCCCTAGTAGAGAACATGCAGCGCATTTTGAAGTGCAAAATAAGAAAAAGACCCCATACTATTACACATCCTAAGAGTTGCCTGCAGAAAGAATGGGTCAAAATGACACCAGAAACACTCAATAATCTGGTGTCTTCAGTCCCTAAACATTTATTGTTTTGAAAATGGAATGGCAACATTACCTATGGTAAATACCTTTCTGTCTCAACTTTTTTTGAAATATGCCGCATGAATGAAAATAAGAGTTTTTCAGAAAAAAGAAAAAAAATGATGAAATTCCCAAAGTGAAACATCATATAATGTGCTGTTCTGTTATTTTCAACGTAATAAAGGTCAAAAATGATGTACAAATGAGAATCACTTCTATTGATTTTGATTTTATGTTGAAACACTGCCCAACTTTACCTCTTCTGGGGTTGTAATTAAAGATTATAATTTAACAGCCTTGCCTAAATAAAATGGCAAGCCAACTATAGTGACCAACAATTTAGAAAACCAACTAATCTGCGATGAAGTAGAACGGAAAAACACAGGACGTCAAAGATATACAACCAAGCAGCGCAGACTAAACTTAACAAGAAGTCACAAGGCTACCATAAAGTGGCAAACCCTTGAACATTTGTTTACCTTGCCAAGAAAGGCATGCATATACCACCGTTTTTCACCGCTGCCGGTGTTACCTCATTGTTGGACAGAAGAAACTTGGGGGAAATGGTTCATGAGACTGGTCAAAAGACTGGGTAACTGGATGCATTTCAACCCATTTCCCTTTCATTAAACATCACAGCGGGGGAAGAAGCAGAAACCAGCTCATTACCAACAGTTTTTCCCAAATTGTTTTGTTTGTGCAGAAAACCCAACAGGCTAGAAGGCGTAGGTGCCAAAACAAGCCACTGAATCATCCGTGTAACGCAAACACCAGCTGTTGAGTTATAAAAAAATAGGATGGAAAAGGGTGCATATTCTGAGCTGCAGTCACACTGCTTGGTGGAAAACTACCTCTGATTAAGAGAGACATTTTCTACTTCAGTCAACACAGCCCACAGAAACACAGCTGCTCCAAAAGCAAGTTTCAAATCTCTCATTTTTTTTTTTTTTCTGCATGTACAGCACCCGGTCTCACAGCAAGACTCTACCCAGCTTTGACCGGAGTGAAAAACGATAATGAAAATAAACAGCAGCTGACCTGGAACATGAACATGGCCAGCTTCTCGTTGTACTCCCACTGCCTCAATGCTGTCTCCACCTCCACGGGTGTGGCTGGGAGGGGGGAGCCGCAGCCTTGGCTGGGGGACTGGCGGTAAAACTCCGCCACCTTCTGTAGCTGTTCCCACAAGTACTTTGTGATGATCTGGGTCCACTCTGCCAAAATAAGGAAAACTATGTCCACGCAAGTTCATACCACAGGCCCAGCCGTAGCCCAAATTACGCTCAACGTCCATGCATGCAAAATAACACTAATGAGCTGGTCAAAATTTAACCGGGGGGGTAGGTGTTACCTATACAGGCGTCAATGACGTGCCGTTTCTTCACTTTGGTCTCAGTTATGGCTGCATAGTAGGCACAGGTCATTTTTATCATCCAGGCAGAACGCATTACTGGAACCGAATACTTTGCCAAGTAGCCGAACACCTCTTCCTTTTTACTGAAAATTGGGACCTGGTCCAAATAAACATGCAAATGCACACACACAGGCATTAGAGACAGAAGCACTATATGATTTCACATATTACAGCAATTAAAACAAATATATAGCGAGGCAAAAATACAAAACCCACTGAATAAAAGAGAAGGCTTAAAATGAGCATGCAGAAGACTGCATCATTGTGCCACAAGCAGTTCCCAAAAAGGGAATTGGTACAGCCTGATCATTAAGAGACAAATTAAAACAGTCATGCCATTATGAATCCAGCAACTAAGTGAATACCTTTTTAGCGAGCTGGGTAAGAGGTTTGGTTCCAGCCAGGTCTGTAAACCAGTTATTTATGGAGCTCTGAGACCTGGCAGTGACCAGCCAAAAATTATCCTTCTGGTTAACCTGTGGCTTTCTCTTCCCTGTGTCAGGAAAGGTGTTGCATCGCAACTTCTCTGCAATGATGCTGCTGAAATTTGAACTGATCTGTGAAAGGAAGGGGACAAAAATCTCTGTAAGTGATGAGTACAGCATATGAGAGCCACAGGGGGAAATAAAACAACTATGACGCAAAAAAGACACGTCTGTGGACATAACTGACACCGTCATATGTACCTTGGAGGGGTTGAAGTTAACATTTTTGGCACTACCATGTTCATCTCCGGAAACGGCCGGCTGGTTATTGAATCCCTGCTTTACATTCACAGCAGTCAATTCATCCTGAAAGAGAAATAAATAGCCTGAAGAAAGTAATCTTAGATCTTACAGAAATATGCAAGCTAAGTAGGACGTTACGTTATTCACGGAAACTACTCGTTATTGGCGATGCGCTCAAGCTGTCAAAAAAAAAAACGTCAATATTATAAATAACAGAACGTTGAAACATATGGACAAATGCGTCAATAACTACAACAACTAAACTAGACAAGAGCATGCTGACAATCTATTTGACTGCCCAGTGTAACCTGCACATGTAACTTCATTGATTACAATATTCTAAATTAGCCAGTTAAGGACACATAACGACACGGACAAGGAATATATAAAATGGTATCATAAGTGTCGATGAAAAGAACCAGGCATGATCAAACGCTACTCGAAAAGTAATCCAATATTAGCAAGCTAACCATCACGTACAATAATTTCAGGGGAGACAAAAGATGAGTAAGCCCATTAAATCATATTTGACTTTGTTGAAACATATTGTAACGTTTGTCTCTGAAAAAGTATTTCCTAAATTAGCACGCAAACGGAGCAACTGCGCGAACGGTATCGTTAACGTAACTGCCAGCTCACTGCTGATAGGATTAAGGTGTCAAACGATTCATCCTAATCTAACGTTAGAGAGCTGGGAGCTATCTATAGAGCTACACTTCTACGGGTAGGGCTAATCTTCTGAAAACATTCTGCTGAAAAACTACAACCATCTATAGTTTCCTTCATAATTTCTTATTGACAGATATACATCTCAATAACTGGTGAAAATTTCATCACAATATATTAAGAAATAAAGTAATTATGAAGGAAAGTATAGATGGTTGTAGTTTTTCAGCAGAATGTTTTCAGCAGATTAGCCCTACCCAAGTCTACGAGCTGACTTTACTAGCTAGAACAGGGGTGGGTGTGCCTGTGTGTATGCAGGTTTTTATTTTAATAAATTACCCAGACTAATTGACTTAATTGGTTGCATACACAAATACAGATTTACCCAATGATTAGATCAAAGAAAAATGTTTTATGAAGGGAGACAAGAACAGTCTTTGGTGGTCATTCATGATAATTTAAAGAAATGCTCCTGAAATGTTAGATTTCATAAATGGTTTGGCTAATTTAGAACATCAACTAATTAAAGGCCAGAAGCTGACGTGAAAACCAGGGACAGATATGGCCCTCGTTGCCCACCTCTGATCTAGAACTATTACCCTGACATTAATGCACAGTACTAACGGACGCTACCAAACCATGAAACGTTAACACATGTGGAAACGTTACATTTTTGCTTTGATAACGCAATTGACGAGCATAGGGTCGAAACATTAAACAATAAAAACATTTCTTAAAATGCAAGATATATCACTAGTTTCTGATCTGCAACAAGCAAGCTTGTAATCGGATAAAACGGGGCTCAAAATGCGATTGTACGTATATAACAACCTGACAGCAAAAGCCTACGCGGATTTTAAAACCAATTTAACAGCCAGCAACTTAAAATCTGCTAGTCCATGTATTGATTAATAGTTAGCAAGCAACAAAATAAGCGAACTAAATAATGAAATGACGATCAGTGTGTGCTGGCTTAAGGAGAGAATGATTTTTCGAGTCAAATGCTTTGCAGCTGCTGACCAGAAAACGAGAAATGTCCATGCATTGTTATTGTTAGCCAACTATCAAACAAGCTAATGTTAGCGTCCCCACTGAGCACTCGCTAGCCGTTTAAGTCTGACTGCTAGCAAGCAACTAGCCAGTGAGTTAGGCCTGGGATGCATCCTCGGACTACCCGTAGAGACCAGATTCACTAACAGATTATACTTCAAAAAAGCGGTCGCTGAAAAGGCTGGTGAATGCTTGCAGTAGACCTGCAATTTTCTCACCTCTTTTTGTTTGGGGTCTTGTGGATAAACGTCGGGGGGGCCGAGTCTTGGCCGCTTCAGCGGCCGGTGTTCGTAACTCAGGATCCCGAAAGCAGCCATCATCCCAGCGGCATCACAGCATAGGCTTTCCCCTTTCCGCTCGAGACTCGGAAGCCGGAAGCCAACAGGACGCCTAGAATTCCGAGCAGAGAGAAACCTGTCACAAGAGACAACGTATTACATTATACTTCCGATCACAATAAAATAGTTCCGGTTGCAGAATCATTAGCGAGAAAATGTAAAGATCCGACTTTAGATTTTACCTAGGGAAAGTAATCCTCAACATAACGTAAAATTAAGATAGCATCTTTTAATTTTAGAACATTCAATGCATACAACGCTGAAATGCCCAGCACCGTTTGTTTTGAATTTGGAGGATGGTGACGACCGTCTGGATCAGAGGAGTGCATTCCCATGCGAGTACAACAATTCATCATTAAAGCGTTTACTGTTATTTTTATTTTATTTTTTGGGTGTGTGAGCTGGCTCTACAGACCCCTAACTCGCAAGAAGAGGTATCATAAGTCACCGTAGCTGGTTCGCCTTCGTTTCTGTGAAAACCCTGGATTTAGGCGCAACATACCTCATTAGCCTACTATCTCGTTTCGTAGCACAAATTTAAAGCGCAGAAAAGTACGCGTTAAATTTTAGGTTTGAAAAACTTTTACTGTCAGACAGCATTATAACGATTGAACTGAACAATATAATTCCTCCAACATTTATTTATTTAGTTCATTTTCACCAATGGAATCGAATAGCCAATTCAGTCTGTAAATACTTCTGAGGACATAAATGAGCGGAATATAAAATAATTAAATACACGATTTTTAAAAAGTGTTCTGTTAAAAATGAATTTTAAAAAAATTGTATAAGATGATGATTACAGAACCTGTTCAATTTATCTATCAGATGATTGCGCGCGAACAAAGTTCCCATGTGACATTAAGTTGTTAAAGGGCATCTAAAGTCGATTCTCAGACGGGACGTTGAACGTCCAATGTTCACAAACAAATCACTTGCTTTTGTTGACATCTTGCATTATCACATGACCAATTTCATTCATGTAAACCAATGTCTTGTGTACATGCTTAGATAATCCTTCTATTTCAGTTCGTTTGCGCAGGTGCGGCTCGCTGATTGGCCGATAAACAAAAACAATGGGAATCGACTTAAGATTCCCTTTAAGGGGTCAAGACTAGGTTCAGACTTGAAAAATATATATTTTTTTCATTTTGTTAAAAATCTTTCAAAACATTCGTAAAAGGTGATTTTAAGACCAAAAAACTATCTTTTAACTGGATTTTTATCATGTGAACGCCTCCAGTGCATTCGTTTCGCGACAAAAACGCGATTTTCTCGCATCGCAAAATTTCATAGTTTATTAGGCTTGTGGCGGGCATAAAATCCACATTTTTCAAGGTATTGCTCTGAAATTTTCACCATAGCATCAGTTTGTTATGTTCTATACAATGACATACCCATTTTTGGGTAGGTAGATTCATGGTGTATTTATGATCCATCTGCCAGGCAGGTTCTGCCACCCATTTCTAAAATTCTATGACCAAATAATTTTTCAAAATATTTTCCCATGAAAATACCCAGAATGAGTATGTCATTGTATAGCTGGTGATATTAGCTTCAAAACAAAAAAAAAAAAAAAAATTACAGGAAAATATGGTATAGTTTCTGAGATATTGTTGCCGCAAGATTTCACATTTTTCGCCAATAATGTACGGTTTTCACGGTAACAAACTTATTAAATTTGATTAAAATCAAATTCCATTCTGAGCTTTTTTCAGTTGACACAATTTTTACGTGTTTTTAGTGTTTAGAAGTACTTAAGTTGAGTGAACCTAGGCTTGACCCCTTAAAGCACAAGATTGATGAAACTCCCACCATTCTTTTGGCAACTTTTGTGGCTATGCAGCTATTCAGTATCGCACATTTCATTTTAATAATGGAATAATGCAAATTGACTCATATACCACTTTTTAATCTCGGCGTGGGAGATTGATTAATAGTCAGGGGAAAAAAAGTAAGACAAAATTGTAATTACACATAACTGGCGGTCAATTTGTCATGACTGGTCACATTACTCAAGGATACATTCATCCATTATCTGTACTGCCTCGTCATTATTATGGTCGCGGGGATGCTGGAGCCTATTTCAGCTGACAATGGGCGGAGGGCAGGAACCCAACTAGGACAGCTCGCCGAACAATCGTTGGGTGTGCACACCATTCACTTACACCACTCAAACCTATGGGCGATTTAGAGTCTTCAGTTAGCCTGACATGCATATCTTTGCATTTTGGGAGGAAACCAGAGTACCCTGATGAAACCCACATGAACATGGGGGAAAATGCAAACTCTACATGGAAAGGCTCAGGCCCTCTTGTTGTGAGGCAACAGTGCTACACACTGCACCACCGTGCCACCCCATTATACAAGAATTCAAGATGAAAATCCATATTTGTGTCAATATTTTGTGAAGTATCTGCTATTATATACGCATGTCAAGGTATTCATTTCATCATCATGCAGCACATGCAACAGAGAATGTCAGGAAAATGGCTGAATGTTCAACCCCAAATCAGAAAAAGTTGGGACAGTATGTTACAATTAAAACTTAAAGCAGTGTTTGTAAATTATCTTTGGCCTGTATTATGTTGAAAACAACAGCACTACGTGAATTTTGTAGATTTTTTCAAGATAAACACATTTCAATTTTGATCCTTGCAACATAGTTTAAAAAAGTTGGAACAGTACGGCATTTACCACTTTGTAATGTTGTAATCCTTTTCACAATGCTCACATGTTTATAGACTGAAGACACCAAGTGATTAAGTGTTACAGGCATAATTTTGTCCCATTCTCTCTGCAAAGAAGTCTTAAGGTGTGTAAACATATGGGATTTTTGTTGTTGCAGTTTGCGTTTCAAAATGTGCTACCCGACTTCCATCAGGGTCAAGTGAGATCTATAGGCAGGCCAGTCCAGCACTAGCACTGTCTTCTATACAATCATGCCTTTGTAATGCATGCAAAATGTGGTTTTGTCTTGTTGAAATATGCATGGGCATCCCAGGAAAACGTATTGGGGATTGGCCCCATAATTTCAATGTACTTTTCAGCATTAATCGTGCCTTCAATTGAAGTATATGTTACCATTGCCAGGGGCACTGACACAACCCCATACAATGACAGAGCATAACTTTTGGGCTTGGTGCTGGTAACAGCCTTGGTGGTCCTTTTCTTCTTTGGTCCGAGGCACATGTCGTCCATTTCTACCAAAGAAGACCTGGAATGTGTTTTGATTTGTCCGACTACTGTTATTGTTGGGCTTCCTTTTCGCACTGTCTGGCATTTATATATATTACTACGTATTGCTGTACTGGACAAAGGTTTGCAAAAGTAATGCTAAGCCTATGTGACTATAACAAGAATAGACAAATGATGGTTCTTGATGCAGTGCCTTCTGAGTGATCGGAGATCTGACTATTCAGCTTAGGTTTGTGCCCTCGCCATTTACAGACATTCCTCTAAATTCCTTAAATCTTTTAATTCTGTCATGCACTACTGAGGGTGAAATATCCAGATGCCTTCCTAGCTTTTTTTGAGGAGAATTGTTCTTAAACCTTTCAATGATTTTCTCATACACTTGAAGGCAAATTGGTGATCCTCAGCCCATCATCGCCCTGACAGAAAAGGTCTTTCTTGGATGCTGCTTTTGGACCAAATTATGATTCAATCACTTGCTGACATAAGTGGTTTCAAATAAAATTATTTATTTTTTTAACATCAACACTAGTCCTAATTTGCTTTGTCCCAACTTTGTTTTGGAATACTTTGCAGGCCTGACTGGTGGAATTTCATGTATATTTACAAATAAAATGAAGCTGTCCAGACAAAATATTAAATACCTTGCCTCCAAAGTGCCTGTAATGAAATACAAGTCAAAGTAAATTTTTAATTATTGCTTTCTGTTTCTATGTGCAATTCCCCTACGGTCACAAGATTTTCCGAGTTAAATATTTGCAAAATTACTTTTAGTTTTGTGAATATAAATGCATCTCTCGACCCAGGTTTTATTTTATAATCTTTTTTCACACATTAATGTAAACTGCATTTTGTCTGCACTTTAGTACCGAAATGTACTTCCAGCGCTAATGTAGTGTATTAAGAACATTTATTTCCATTACCGCTCTGCTGCAAGACTTGGGACGGTTGTGGTTCCTGCTGTTCTCTCTCCACCAGAGGGCACTCTTTGCAAAGCAGCCGCTGGATGAAGTCGATCTTCGGGTCCTGTTCGACTTTCTTTAATTAGCACCTTAAGTTATTTTTCATCAGTCAAGCTTGATGGTGAGTAATTAATGTAAATGACTGATGTTGTTACTGAAAGTTCACAATCCGTGTGTGAAGTGCCGTATGTTTCACCTGTAAACCTTTGATACTGCTGAGATAAACATAGCATTTAAGTCAGCTGAAAAAGTAAATCCAGACATGTACATATAAAAAAACCTTTTATTGATGAAGCATAGATGATAACACATTTAAGACCATGACACAGAGTCATTCATAAAACAACTCTGAGACAATGCCCCCTCACCTTTCAATAAGTTAATCTCTGGAAAATATCCGTGCAGACCAATAAAATGCACTTACATAGACAAACACTCGCTCACACACACACACACACACACACACACACACACACACACACACATATTAGTTAATTGTATTGCTCTCCATAATGTATCATCTTATGACTGAAATTTTGCACTAGGTTTCATACAATGGACTTTATTTGGTCAATACTCTTATCTTTGCTCAGTTTATCATCTACAGAATTTTGAACTCTGCCAAGCATATCCCTGAAAATAGACTGCATAGAAAAAAAATATACATGCACAAACAGGATCAAGTTGAAGGTATTTAGCTTAAGTTGCATTTAATTCTGCAGGTCTTACACTGCTATGGCCACAAAATGCATAGTCGTTTAGTGAATGGGAAATATATAAACATTTCCAAAAAATGTGGCCATCGCCATTGCATCTCTGAGTCTCTACCTAACAAGCCTTTGCTCAGACATTTAAATGACCCCTGCTGTCATTTGCGAGTGTGAGATTGGGATCCTGCCTGGGTGTGTCACACAGCTTTGAGAATATTCTTGCTCACTGTGACACAGGTTTTGGAGTTCTAAACTGTTACAGAGTGTGAGAAGCAAAGTCCTGATTTTCAATGAAGGGAAGAAAGGGCTGAAATAAGCATGACTTTGAAACAACAGAAGGACACAGTGAGTCTATGCTGCGACAGAACTCCCTTGTGGAGTATCAAATATAGACAATCCAGATTAAATTCTCAAAAATGACAACGCATGATTCACCTCGATATAAATAGCATGCCGTGGCAAAAAAAAAAGGGGCTAATTTAAATGATGCTTTTGGTCTATTTGCATGAAAAAAATCATATTCAATGGCCTTCTGAAGTCTAACATACTTTGGGCAATGTTGAACGGATTTGTTTAATCCCGGAAAGAAAAAGTTAAGTTGCAAAACCATTAGTGTCCATAAAGAATGGGAAAAATCCCTGCATGATCGCAGGTTAAATTGCACGAAAGAGACCCCATGGGGAGTCCATGAATCATCAGGTCTCCACAGTCAAAAGGAACAGGTATTTTCCGCCAAATCTGTATTTCAGTGTCTCTGTGGAAAAATGTAATTGCGCTGGCACACGCACACTTGATGGTCTGTACATGCCCCCCCCCAGTGCGGTGGGAGAGCTTCATGGCTTTATGTGGGCTCCAAACCCTGATGTCTCTATTGAATCGCATTCACCGGATCATGGATGATTATCACACGCTGGAGCTAATGCCTCAGTAAATAGCAGCACTTAAAATAATCCTCATATTGCAAGTCAAAAGGAAACACAGTTCCAGATCCATCACTGATCCTCTGACGCTTTTTGCCATTTAGTCCACTGCAACATCCGCATGGCACGAGGTGGCAGTGACTCATTCCCCATGCTTTCAGCTGAGGTCTTTGCCGTTAACCTTCAGTTCTGCTGCTGATACCATGGCATGGAATCGGGAGTTCTCATTCGCCAGCAGGGTGGAGGGGGCGGCAAATTCTATAATCTACAAATAAACAGGATTAATACGCTGAAATGCGGGCTTTTTGCACTTTTATCAAATTTCTAGAACTTTATTATCCCCCACCAGGACACAAAGTGAAGCGGGGGATATTGCAGTAGAGCTTGTCTATCTGTCTGTGCATCTTTCCAGATAAGTGGGGTCAAGTTTTCTCAGAAACTGCTTTACCTTGATGAATGAAATTTTGTGCGTGTATGCTACTAGTCACAACCTTGCCTGGGTTCAAAAATGGGATTCCATGGCGGGAAGGGATACAGATGACAATGTCACCTTTTTTTTTCAATTATTAGCCGTGATTGCTAAACCAGCATGAGGACGTTCAATTAAATACATTCCAATCACATGCAGCGTTTGTGATCGTAAACCTTGAGGGAGTAAAGATAGTCGTGCAAAATAATACTGAGACATTAATTGTAATTTCTACTGGGATGCCGATGTAACAAGTTAATATTGCATAGATTACAGACATACCTCTCCTTGGTCTAGGACCATGACCTTGTTACAGCCCAGCACGGTGTTAAGGCGATGGGCGATAATCAGGGTGGTGCAGCCTGCGAAAGACAGACGGATCGTCTCCTGAATCAGGCGGTCTGTCTCTGCGTCGATAGCTGCTGTCGCCTCGTCTAGCAGCAGGATCTGAGAAATCACAGACAGCTCACACCCCGCCAAAATGTCTCCCAGCAACATAACAGCTCACAAAATATGTTTTCACACTTCTGTCAGGACTTTTTAATTACAATCCTCGTCTTTGGCAACGCACACAACCAGGATGAAACAAGTTCTAGCTACCCACAGGGGATTTCTTCCAAATTGATTTTCTCTCAGTTTGAATTTTGTGTCCATTCATGCTTCAGACCATGTGGTGGCATTGTTGCCTCATTCTCTTCGGTCATTTCAAATCACTCAAAATTCTTTGCCAATCGGCAACATAAAAGCGGGCTGATTTGTTTCAACAGCCCAGTCTATTCAGAGATGACAATCATGCGGCGCATACAAATGATCCTGTGATTAAAATGTAGTTATGCTTCTTCAGCCTTTGTAAATATTAGCCTGTGGGAGAGCAGACACTGCTGCAGTTTCAGTATACAAAGGGGGAATGGGGGGTTGGGGGTTGGGATGGAGGGTGGGCTGGATGTGGGGCAGGGGGGAAATGGTGGCTTACTTTGCAGTGCCTCAGCAGGGCTCGGGCCACGCACAGCAACTGCCTCTCCCCCACAGAGAAGTTCTCCCCATTCTCCATCACCTCCGACTCCAGGGAGTGAGGCAGCTGGCTGACCTTTGGGGGAGAGAATTGGGGTTCATACAGGACCTTCTCATCACAAAGCTACTTTCTGCAACACTGTCTTTCATGATGTGCCATTTTACGGCAAAATCATGTTGCTACAACACGCACAGGTTTAAAATCCTGTACGTGTGAGGTTATGTCAGACATGGATAGTTGCAACATGTGTGAGCCAAAATCCTTTATTTCATGTCACAGGCTGAGACATTTCCTTTCTAGAAACGGAACACTAACCTATTTAAATTAATGAGTAAATTACAATTGGATCACAATGGATAAACGCTTTTTGCTTGCTAGTTACTGAGATATGTCCAAATGGAATGCATCTTCTCACAAGTCTAACGGCATATTTTATGAACTGCCATCTTCAGGATATGCATGATTAAATAGGCTTTGCCTGTAGACATGACATCGTAAATCTCATCTCATATGTGAATTAACGTGGCACCTGGTATGTGAAGTGAAGTAGAAAGCAGTTGACATGGTGAACTATTGACAAGGATCTGTGAAGATGCGACTCAAAATGTCAAAGTTGGCCCTGTTTCATAATGGTGAAACATACTTCAAAAAAAACCCTGGATCCAGATCTTGATCCGGATCACTCCCAAAATCGTGTCACCTTAAAGTCAGGCCAAGATTTACCTCTGGTAAAATTCTCAAGTAAATCCTTCCAATAGTTTTTGTAATCCTACCAACTAACCAAAAAACTAACAGGAGTCATCAGAAGATGATATATCCCCCCCAGCCCCCGCAATCTAATCTCAGAAATCCCAAAATATCAAAAGGCACCAGTCTAGGACCTGATTAATACGCGCAGCAAGTCTTGTTAAAAGATATTGAACGGTATTCAAGTTCTGCTCCAGAAACGAAATGATTACAGATGGATGGACGAACGGACGGACAGACCAACATATTGATGACTCTATCCCCCGCATTATATGCCGAAGGATAATAAACGTACGGACAAACAAACCGACAAACATGACCGATCACATAACCTCCTTGGCAGAGGAAATGAATGTTTAAATAGAAACAGAAAAAATATTCTATTAATTTAATTAAGTTTTCACAATTCATGGCACCCCAAAAGATCACAGTGAAGAATATCAACCAAATTCGAACCAGGTGAGAAATTCAACTTATTTCAGTTCAACAAAGTTTTAAGAAACTGTATTTTGTCACTGCATTACTTCCTGTTTCACAAGGGTATAGAAATGAGAAAAAAGCACCCGAAATCCCTTCCTCAAACAGCATCATGAAAAAAACAAAAGAACTGGCAGTTCAAAAGAGACAGATGGTCATATATCCTCATAAATCTGCCGATGGCCTTCAGAAGATCCACAAAAGATTAAATACAGAACTGAGCTCTGTCAGGGCAATTTTTCATAAATGCAAGAAGTATGGTCAGACACAGCATAAGCATGTTAGGTGTTGAAACTGAGACGCATACAAAGAAAGGCACCGCATAGCTAATGGGAAATATGGAGGCGGATCAGTGATGTCCCTGGGCTGCTTTTATTCCAAAGGATGAGGTGCATGAGTTAAGATCAATGGCTCAATGGATTCCACCAAATATCTGACAATCTGGCTACCAAGTATCTGACAATTTGGTTGTCCCTACCAGAGGGCTGGACTTGGTCATAGGGGGACTTTCCTGCAAGACCATGACCCGAACCACAACTAAAAATTTCACACAGAAGGATTCTGAGACTACAAAATCATTACTCTACTGTCAGTCACCAGACCTCGATCAAACAAAAAACCTGAGGGCTGAACTGAAGAGGGCAAATGCAAAGTGCCAAACCAAGAAGGCAACAGTTCTTGAAACAATCTGCATTGAGGAATGGTCAACAATCCCTCAAAATGTTTGCCTATACCTTGTCAAAAAGTATAGTAAAGGACTCAATGGTGTCATCATTACACAATGTGGTCACATCAAGTACTCAATCAGGGATGCCAATAATTATGAGATCTTAATTTGGTGAATAAGTTTGTTTATAAAATAAATGTATGATTTTTGGGAGGTAATGTTAGCATATTAGTAAACTATAATATTTTTCACATCTTGGCATTTACTATTATCATTATTATTTTTTATTAGTATTTTAGTGTATTTCCAGTCAGGGGTTCCAAGAATTCTTCAACTCACTGCATAGTGTTCGTAAGTGAACATTCTGACATTGATGTACCAATTGCTGCTGGTGAGTGAATATAACAAAGTTGTAGAATACCACAACTGGAAAACAATACAAAGGAATTATCTTCAAACGGTTAGTAGGTCTTTATTACCAACACACTGCTAGCCCATCACTCACTCCTCTCACCATATCTTTAATGTGAGCTCTCTCCAGAGTATCCCAGATTTCTGCTTCAGAGTGCTGGCCCCATGGATCCAAGTTGGACCTGTTATGGTGAAATTACAGGAACACAAGAAAATTACAATGCTTGATGACACGGTCAGTGAATCAAACCACATTTTTCACAGAACATGACACCATGGAATTTCTTACGTGCTCTTTAGATCTGGGTCCTGAGAGCCACAGTGCTGGCTTCCTGGTGTTACTTTAAATTCCACAACTGTTTCAAATGCAGAAACAGGTGAGAAGAGCTAACTGCAATAATCTGTTTTAAATTAGTCTATTGTGCAGTGAGAAAAAAGCCAGCATATCCTCCAGCTGTCCATGATCAGCACAGGTGCCCAGCTGACTTAAAAGAATAAATACCACTAAGCATAGTTTTAAAACATAATCCGATAGCCTTCGATAATTTGCAAGGTTTTGAACAATATGGATGGTACCTGACTGTGCCAACGAAAAGCACTGGCTCTTGCGGGATGATTGACAGCTTGCTCCTGAGATCGTCCAGGCCAATGTTGGCAATGTTGATGCCATCTACAGTGATTGAGCCACCCGCCAATTCCACCAGCCTAAAGAGAGCGACCCCGAGCGAGGATTTCCCTGCAGGGCGAGGAGGAGAATTTCACTCACAAGCTAAATATTGTGACTTAGTTAAAATTCAAACAGAAATTGACAAGCAATACCTGATCCAGTGCGACCCACTATGCCCACAGTTGTCTCCGGTTGGATGTCGAAGGACAGTTTCTTGAGAACCAATGGCAAGTCTTCGCGATATCGCATTTCCACGTCTTGAAAGCATATGTGTCCTACCTGTGGCCAGCAGGGGGCAGGTGCGGATGGGCCAGTAACATGTTGTGGGGCCTCATTCTCCAAGGTCTGAGAGAAGAGGGGAGACGGGAATTATCAAGAGCGAAGCCCTATCATTTGAGCCCAGACACAGCATCGGCTCTTTCCTCACCCTCAAGAAACCCATGCCATAAAACTGCAAAGAACATGCTGATAACTGTAAGGCCAATTCCAGAAAAAGAAAAACCCAAGAAATAAACCTCACAACAACCTTTTTCTCCTGCCTCTTTTAACAAGCTGTTTTGTGGTGTCCAAGTAATGATGATAATGACCCTGCTCCTGGAGACCTACCCTCCAATAGGTTTCTATTTCTTCTTTCAACAAAGCACAACTTTAGCAACAGCTGGGAAACGTGTTGAGCTGCTGTTTACCATTCAGTTGTGTAAAGTTATGCCGCTTTCACACCAGACGCGAAATTAATTTTTCGCAGGACAGATTACATTCAAAGTCGATGCAAAAACGCGAATACACGCATTTCGTGTATTCGCGTCTTTGCACTGACTTTGAATGTAATCTGTCCTGCGAAAAATTCATTTCGCGTCCAGTGTGAAAGCAGCTTTAGGGTTGAAATGAAAACCTTCGGGATCAAAATCTCCGGCATCAGGACTGGGAATGGCTGCAGTAAAGCATGTTGTGTTGAATCTTTCCCCCAAAAGACATTTACCTGCAGGCTGGCATCTGCTCACTGCTATGAGCTGTAATCTTACTGCAGTATAAAATAGTTTACACACAGGCCGTGTCCTTGGTTCTGTCCTTTTGGCTGATTTCCAAGTTTTAACTCAGACACCTGGCCCCCAACCACCCCCCCAGCTCTCTCTCACCGTTATATAATGATTTATCCGCTCTACTGAGGTAAAGCGTGCCTCGGTCTCCGTGAGAAGTCGCACGGTGTACTGAAATAGGCCAGTAAGCTGTGAAGAAGAGATGTGAGACGTTAACGAGCTGTATGTAATCGTACGCCAATCACACAACTGTCACGGCCATTGCTGATGGGCCCATGTGTAATTTAATATAAAGAACGGCACATATGTAATTCCATTGGAGGTGGCTGCTCCAGCTTTTGCAAATATTGCACTACCTCCTCCAATAAGCTGCAGCACGGGCAACATGCTTTCCTCATCAAAGAAGTGCATTCAAAAATATCATATGTACAATAATATTCCATGAGGCTTTCAGCATGCTCTCCAATGCAACGTTAGTTCAGGCAGCATGATCATACAGCTCAGTTGAACTCATTTCTATGGCATAAAATCAATACAGTGCTCAGAGATCAGTCCTGTGAAACACAGACTAAATGATTCCCAAAGGAGGATAGATTGTTCCAGCAGTGCCAATTAAAAATGAACGTTTCTGGTTGAGCTTGGGCTTACTCCTGACGTTTGATTGGTTTTTGCACCGTAGTTTCTACTTTCACTAATTGTTTTAAATCAGGTTTCACTCCCCATGACCTATTCTGCAGTATGTCCTGTGATCTGTATGAACTGCAGAAATCGACAGAGGCCTGGATCAGATCGAATGTGGCAATAAACACTGATAGCTACTGGAGCTCTGACCATGGCAGAGCCAAGGATAAGAAAGGTGCACAAACTGGCCTGTAACCAGTGGCATTCCATCATGTCTGTCAAGCAGCAATTTCTTTCTCCCATTTCTCCAGAGTGAACACAGCAAACTGCAGCATAACCTCCTCCCTCACAAGAAAACTATTGGATTCTAACCATTTATGAAGAAACATATAGTCAGAGGAGACTCACGTATAGGCACATCTTGTGCCTGTGTATCTTTTCCAGTATTCTGGCAACTTTCTGTTGTTTATCTTAAATACATGTGTCAAAGAGTTGCTACGATTTAAATTCAGAGTTTCAGTCATTCAGTCAGTCATATACCAAAATTGAAACCTCAACTGTTGGAATATTATTTATCACAGGCATTCTGTGCTGAAAGCAACATTTAATTACAAAAAAAAAGTTTTTATAATGGGTCAAAGACAATACAAAGCATTCTTCAAAATGGCAGCTTCAGGGACCACTGGTTTCGGGGCCTGCTTCAAAGACAGCAGTAAATGGTAAGAATTAATGTGTTACTTCTCATACTTAAGAGCTGAAAAGCTACCGTGCACTATTATAAGGAACATCTGGGCCTGCAAGAGGAAAGCTGCCATGCCACAGCCATGAATGTGGTGGGAATGGGAAGTTTAGCTACTCATCTGTTCTTTTTCATTCTTTCTATCTCTGCATCCAGCAAAAAAAGTCCAGTCCAATTGTTCTCAGCCTGGAAGTATTTAGTGAATTTTGTTCACGTGGCAGAAGAGATGGATGCAGAAGGAAGTTGAGCACCTGGATAACGAAGGAGATGGCGAACCCAGCGTAGGATGGCGGGATCTGGCCATGAGTGAGCACAATGAGCAGGGCTGTGGCGGTTATCAGAACCACGCTGATCATGTCCAGTCTCAATGCGAGCCAGCGTGTCGCACAGCTGAACAGGTAGTAAGAGGCCTGGTTGGTATCCAGGAGAGCCTCGTATCTGAGGAGCGAAACATAGATAAATGCTTTTTTTAAGGCTGATTCTAATGAAATAATCTACCTATCAAGTTAAGCCAAACACACTGGCGACAGTGGTATCTTACAGTGGCAGAGCATTCTGGCTGAAAAATGTTGGTGGATCATTGGGGTTTCACGCCTTCAAAACACTCCACAAAATCCCTCATCTTCAAGTAGCTGATGTTTCAAAGACTATTCTCAAACATCTGCATTCAGAAGTCTAATGTTATGGAACATACTTTTTTGTGTGTCAGTCCACCAGTACAGTGGTCTTCGTAGTATCAAGGAGCCCAGAGAAGGTAGACTTTGAACCCCCCCCATTAGACCTTCCCCTGCCACTTCAGCGGTTTACAATTCCTACGGTTTTCCACGTCGTAAATATACTTGCCCAGCTCCCTACCACTCAGAGGGGGCGCCCACTCAAAACACAGCCAAGAAATTATCAGTTGTTATTCATTTATTTATTTTTTACTAATAGGTTTAGAAAACTTCCTATTGAACATCCAATGATATCAAAACCTTAAAAAAGAACAGCATCATATGGGACTTTCAAGATCCCCATCGGCTGGGTTGGAATGAGTGGCCCCATTACGTTAAAAACCAGTATTTTGAAACAAACCTCATTGATATTTCAAATCTCGCACTCAGACACTGCAAAAAAAAAAAAAAAAAAAAAATTGAAGTATTTAAATCTTGCATTTAGAGTAATGACCTTTATTTCTAACTTGTTACCTTTTTTCTCAGGAAAAAAATTCTGCCACTGATCTGAGATAATTTTGACTCATTTTTAGATTTGTCCATGGGGCAAGAGAATTTCACTTGTCAAAATTATCTCATATCAGTGGCAGAATTTTTTTCATGCGAATAAAGGTAATCAAAATAAGTGTTTTAAGTCTAAATGCAAGATTAAAATACTAGGTGATTGCTTTTTTTCAGGGGGATGAATAGTTCTCTACAGTTCAGGAACTAAAAGTGCTGGAATGTATTCATTCATGAACAGCACTAGCTGATTTTCTATTACTTAATTTTCCTGACTGAAAAATTGTGCTAATTAACAAATTCCAATGATCGGGGCTACTTAATGGGGAGAACTTTTTACCACCTGATATCTGATCTTCCACGCTGGTTTCCAAATTTGGAAAAATTAAAAGTCTGGTCTCCAGCGACTGAGGAAAGACTTGTATGCTTCCCATAATCCCATGGGCTCACCGCTTCAGGAAGTCTGGCCCCCTGCCATAGGCATGTATGGTCGAGAGTCCCTGAATGCTGCTGGTAATGTGTGAGATAAAAGGTGATTGGGTGATATTTTCCAGCCGTTTCAGCTCACGAAGCAGTACCCTGTCAGACACAAAAAAAGAGAAATGTTCAACCATCAACATAGTTCAGAATCAGAGCTTAGCAAGTAGGCTGCAGGGTTGCAAGGTTATCTTAATATTTCATTTTATAATAGTCAGAAGAATTTCATAGACCAGGCTTATTACTGGGCACAGGCCCATCAGTTACAATACTCAATCAACCAGGTATAGAAAAAAACATTAATTAAAGGAAAAGAAAACCCTTTTTTCATCTCTTACCCAATAAAAGCACACTGCCCCTAATATTCAAAAATATTTTTGGGTAATTTTTGAAAATTTTTTGAAAGACTAAATCAGCTCGAGAAGATCAGATTTATACGTTGTTGGGGTTGGTTTGTTGAAATCGGGGTAGCTTGCTGCGTCAACCGGACACTGGAACTCTCGAGTACGCAAAGGTCATAAATTAAATAAAACCAGTGGAATAGCGAGAACTGAAATTTGGAGGGGCGCAGGACGTCTCTTTAAAGTAGTTACAGTACAGCCCTCAGTAAAAGTAAAAACTAGCGCGCTAGCAGCGCGCGAGTTAATGTGCTAGCTCCTACCAGCTGGTGCGCAAGGCCCGCTGGTCATGCCTGAATGGTACCCAGAATGTACCCTTACTTAGGTATTATAACTGAGACATTCAATGCCACTGCGTAACAGGAGATCAAGTTGACAGTGCCGTGAAAAAGTATTTGCCCCCTTCCTGATTTCTTACTTTTTTGCATATTTTTCACGCTTAAATGTTTCAGATCATCAAACAAATTTTCATATAAGAAAAAGATAACCCGAGTAAACACTAAATGCAGTTTTTAAATGATGATTTCATTTATTAAGGGGAAAAAGCTATCCAAACCTACCTGGCCCTATGTGAAAAAGTAATTGCCCCCCCCTTGTTAAATCATGAATTAACTGTGATTTACCACATTTTTTGAGTCCAGTTTCACTAGCCACACCAAGGCCTGATTACTGCCAGACCTGTTGAATCAAGAAATCACTTAAATAGACCTGTCTGACAAAGTGAAGTAGGCTAAAAGATCTCAAAAAGCAACATGTCATGCAGCGAACTAAAGAAATTCAAGAACAGATGAGAAACAAAGAAATTGACATCTATCAGTCTGGAAAGGGTTGCAAAGCAATTTCTAAGGCTTTGGGACTCCGGCGAATCACGGTGAGAGCCATTATCCACAAATCGAGAAAACTTGGAACAGTGGTGAACCTCCACAGGAGTGGCCGGCCTACCAAAATTACTCCAAGAGCGCATCAACTACTCATCCAGGAGGTCACAAAAAAACCCATAACAACATTTGAAGAACTGCAGACCTCACTTGCCTCAGTTAAAGTCAGTGTTCATGATTCAACAATAAGATAGAGACTGGGCAAAAAATGGCATCCATGGGAGAGTTCCAAGGCGAAAACCACTGCTGACCAAAAAGAACACGAAGGCTCGTCTCACATTTGCCAAAATACATCTTGATTATCCCCAAGACTTTTAGGAAAATATTCTGAGGACTGACGAGACATAAGTTGAACTTTTTGGAAGGTGTGCGTCCCATTACATCAGGCGTAAAACAAACACAGCATTTCATAAAAAGACATCATACCAAAAGTCAAACATGGTGGTAGTGTGATGGTTTGGGGCTGCTTTGCTGCTTCAGGACCTGGACAACTTGTCATAATTGATGGAACCATGAATTCTGCTCTCTACCGGAAAAACCTGAAGGGAAATGTCCAACCCTCAGATTGTGATCTCGAGCTCAAGCGCACTTGGGTTTTGCAGCAGGACAATGATCTGAAACACACCAGCAAGTCCACCTCTGAATGGCTTAAAAAAAACAAAATGAAGATTTTGGAGTAGCCTTGTCAAAGTCCGGGCTTAAATCCTATTAAGATGCAGTGGCATGACCTTAAACAGGCCGTTCTTGCTCAAAACCCCTCCAATGAGGTTGAATTAAAATAATTCTGCAAAGAAGAGTGGGCTAAAATTCTTCCACAGTGATGAGAAAGACTCATTGCCAGTTATTGCAAACATTTGATTGCAGTTGTTGTTGCTGATGGTGGCACAACCAGTTACTAGGATTTAGGGGGCAATTACTTTTTCACACAGGGCCAGATAGGTTTGGATAGATTTTTGCCCTTAATAAATGAACTCATCATTTAAAAACTGCATTTTGTATTTACTTGGGTTGTCTTTGTCTAAAATTAAAATTTGTTTGATGATCTGAAACATTGAAGTGTGACAAATATGCAAAAAAAGAAGAAATCAGGAAGGGGGCAAATACTTTTTCACAGCACTGCATGTCTAGTCTGCTTTATCTGTCCCCGCCCGTTTGTACAATTAAATGTGTCATTTGTTATCGATATCTAAATGATGACAGCGCAATTACAATATGAATTTCCTGTTCGGAGACAACTTTTGAATTCTCGAGAAAGACAAAAGACAGATTCATGTGGGAAACAGAAAGAAAAACAACAGAACAAATTATTTTATTTTGAAAACAGGCCTCAAGTATTGGATTTTTTATATCAACACTGAATCCCTGTCAGAACGAAACATAGAAATGAAAGCAATATTTGTTTTCTGTCTAAACTGTGTGTTAATTGTATTGCCGGCCTCTGTCCCCGCCCCTCACGCTTTGCCAAAATCAAGTTTGAGGTAAAAGTTTCAATGTGTAAATTTTTCGTCTCCTTACAATTGCTTCTGTGTTGAGCGAAAAGTACGATATGCTACGTGTTAACAAACTCTGTGGCTGCAAAACATATAGAGACGAAAATCTTGTTCCCAACTGACACACAATTTGCAAACGAGTGACACACAGAATGTCAAGCAGGATTTTCCGATGGTTTAGTGGAGTAGCCGCATAGAGATAACTTGCATACGCGACCCAATTTGGTTGTTTCGGTGTACCCCTGCACAGCTGAATGGGTCGCTGCAACCCCTATGCTAAGCCCATTAGCGTAATCAGAAATAATTCAAAACGGCAGATTTATGCGAAATTACCCTTGCTCTGTTTACGTACGTATTAAATTACTTATTTTTTGGTCAAAGCAATAACCACACAAGAGACAATTGTCGAGAATAATCTAGGACTTTTTCCTGCCGTGCAAAGAGAAAATGTTGTAGTGATTTGTCCTCAGTGATGCGTCTGAGCTAGCGCATGAACTAGCGTGCTAATTTGACTTTTACTGAGGGCTGTACTGTACTAGTCTTGACTTGTTCTCAGTCATTTTCATAATTAACAATAGCTTCACTCCGAGAACATGCCACACTATCAGCTGTTGCTAGTTTTCCCCATTTGGATAAGATGACAATCATTCATTTGGATGTGTAAATTGGTGCATTTCAATCAGCGCCATTCAAAATTGCATACCTGTCAACTCTCACGCATACAAGGTGAGTCTCACCCTTTTTACAGGGATGGCAATTCTCTGCGGAAATCCACAGATTTCGGATCAAAATAAATCGTTCTCAAGATTCGTCTAAGTCTGTTTTTTTGAGGGGGGAGAGGTACTGGCAGGTATGACGTTATCAGTGTGCATATACAATGTAGCCATGATAAAATATGGTCTACCGGCTGGCGCAACTTTACAATGGAGTGCTTGTATGCACTCTGTGGTGCTTAACACCATGGCAACAGTAAACGGCAATATATCACAACAGTTCACAGGAAGCTGCATGCTTAATATTTTCGGTCCCTTTTTCTTGAGACTTTTTCATAATATGAACAAATACACGCTTAACTGGTTGACTGAAATATTGTTAAGAGTGTAAGTTAACACTGAACTTGGTTATGCTTGCCACCGTGTGCTGAATAAGTCAGTAAACCTAATAAACGTAATACCTAAATTGATCAAATTCCCTCTGTTGGCTAGCATGATTAGGAATGAGCACACAATATTAACTAGCTAGGTCAGCTAAGACCCATCATCCCGCAAAAAATAGATATTTCAGAAATAGTCCAATCTGAAGTTAATATAGCCCTCCACTGGCCAGTAATCGTTTGTGATGAGAATGCCTTTGTTTGCCGCATTTGCCTGATTTCAGCTTAAAACATAATGGAGCTTCAGTTAATGAACATGAACAGCCTCGAACATGTGCATTTATAGACACTGCACTTTGCTGGTGATATCACTGTCTCAATATTTAACTAGATCTCAGTCCTTTGTCCTTTTTAAAGGTGGTAGGTAAGTTGAAATAGGTAGGTTGCGAATATGAAAAGCTGTGAATAACAAGTAAGTCTCAGTTTTTTTTAGCATGGCAATATGTCTGTGTATCTAGTTATTGATAGTTTTGATGACTTCTAATTAATACTCAAATGTTCAAAGCCCGGGGCTTCAGGGGGGTAAAGCCTCCCCTGAACCCCCTACCGGGCTCTGCCCTGTACCCGGCTGGGGGCCCGTGGCCCCCAGACCTCCGTCTAGGTTTCAGCTGAAATCATCAACCTACGTTGTCATCCCTGTTTTCAGTGGCAAATAATATTCTCACGTCGTAGTCAGCAATCTCACACTTTACAACAAAAGTGGTAATTGAAAATTTTAATTTGGAAAACAAACTTATATTTAATTGCAATTTAATTGCAGAGTCCCACTTTTTAATCAACCCACGCTGCACCGAGAATGAAAGGCGATATTTAATTGGAACGCAGATCAGTCATTATTCAATCAACGCGTATTTAAGAGACTATCACGCAGTTCTGAAGTCCTTGCACATAGAAGTTTTTCAGTTTAACATGCGTTTCAGTAGATTTCACCATTAGTAGCAAGGAAATCAATTATGAACTTGAAATTCTCACACTTCTCTTTTCTCAGGGGTCAGAAGCTATGAAATTGCATAAGGATGTTTCAAATGGTCTTTTATTTCATTTAAACAATTTAGATCATGAAGCACAAGTTAAATCGCCTGATGTACGGAAAAGGTAGTGCGGAAGTTTTTGAGCAGTTTGTCTTGTGTAGAGCATGGTCCTATTTTTGAGTAAATTATTTTCCTGTACTGAATTTAGCCCATTACCAGTATTTCGTCACTGTTCGATTGCATGGGGAGAGAAGCCGTGCCTTCAATTGCAAATGGATTATTACCATAATTGGAAAATGTGTCAATAAAGGAAACTGATTGTGAACTAGCCAGGAAAATTATTGTCATGAAGGCCTTATCAAGTCAGGCTCGACCAAGAGAACTAAGTGCAAGCTTACGCCCACGGGTAGGTCCGAGTTTCCCGTTTTTGCTGCACCCAGTGGCATTACCACTGATTTTGTCACTCAGGTTCCCATAATGATTAATAATATTGGACCTTGAGCATTCAGTGTAAACTGAAGCTGTAGCACGAGTCATAATCAAGACTAATTTGTATACACTTCATATAGATCAGCTGATTTCTGGAGATTTACCCAAAGGGCTTTGCACAGGAAAGTGCCTAAGCCCCGACGGGTGAGTCGAAGGCAACATTCGCAAAGGATTCAAAATGTTTTGAAACAGTGCCATAAATCGAAGAGTCGATGAGGTATTTGCACACATACAAGCGATATGTCACAAAAAAACACAGAGTCTATGGTCTGAACAGACAGTAAAGAGCCTCATGAAAGAACACACGAGGTACTGTGCTCTGTGGCACAGGTTAAGTCATCTCTGGACCCCTTGTCTCATTTGTGTGCTTTGATGTGCCAACTAACACACAAGCACTAAGACTAACCAGGCAGCAGAGTCTCGACCACTGAAAGAATACTGCCTTTATTGACAGAAGTTGGATCACTTTGTCATTTGGCTGAGAGATAAAACTGGTGGCAAATGTGAATATGAAGTGAGAGTCATGAATTTCTTAGTTCTCCAGGAAGAGATGGCCAGGGAAAAACTCTAAGAAAGGGCTTCTCATTTCTCCTCAGAACCTCATCCCAGACGGCTCCCACCTACGCATATTCGGACGGGAAATATTTGCTCTTTGGATTTCTCACTGGATTTTTTCCACGCATAGCTTTATGATGACAATTTGCCATTTTTATGGTTTGCGTTTCTGCACATTAATTTACAGTAATTTGTGAAGCACGTTCAGACTCCATAAAATTGCAATTATTGAAAAGCTTTAGGAGAATTTTCCAAGAAATCTTAATGAATGGTACTGAAGCCTCCCAGTGAATTTATTCAATCTTTAAAACACCTCTCGGTCTTTCCTGTCACCTGATCCAGAGTGCACATTGCAGGTTAGCAAAACACAATCGATTAAATTGATACAAAAATTACAACAAAAAAACCTGACATTTTTCTGTAGAAAAGATCTGTGGTTTTTCATGTGAATGCTTTTGCACTGATGCTACACCTGTTTAAGTTCAGCGATTTGTGAATTACCAAAAAAATGAAAACAATGCTTGGAACAGTGGTCAAACGTTATGAGGCCAAGGTCTCACCTGGAGACACGGTTAACAAAGAAAAGGAAGACACCCAGAGGCAGGACGGCCAACAGGAACCAAGGGAAGACGACCGCGACCACACCCAGGCAGAAGAATACCACTGTTCCGTTCTGCAAAAGCATTTCTGACTGCATGGGCAGACGTACATCCACTGTGGAAAAATGATGCACCACAGTCATAGAACAGGCTTTCAGGTGCATACAGTAATGGACACGAGCACATAATGCATTTCAACAGATCTGGTCCTGCCTGTATTTGGTCCATTTTGATCACTTCTATCCTTTTGGTAATTACATTCATGAGGTGCAGCTAATTTGAATGTTTCATATTCAATAGTACAGACTAGAGACAGAATTTACAATGTTATGACGGAAGAGTGAAATATACAGGGCTAAATGTGTGTGCCACAACCACGAGAGGGAAGATGGAGGGTGGAAATGTGGACCTTACCCTCATCCATGTCTCGAGAGAAGCGGTTCAGGATGCGGCCGAGGGGCGTGGTGTCAAAGAAGGTCATGGGGCTGTGCAGGACCTTCTGGAACAGCTTGTCGTGGAGTGACGAAGCAGCACGGAGAGTGCACTGTCAGTATGACAAACAAACAGTCATGCAGACAAGCAGGGAAAATCCTGTCAAGAGACTCAGGCCTACTGCTGTCTGAAATAAATGCTTGTTTTACGCGCGTACAAACATAGGTACCCAATTACAATACACCTGCGAAATGGTATGAAGGTATTGTTTTTCTGCCAGTAGTGGCCTGTATTTCCCCTGGTCTGAGCATACCAGTGTCACTCTGTAGTGACAGGATTGCTGTGCAGTAGAACACTTTAAGATGACCAGATCGCTACCATCTAAACAAAATACTGCTGGGACTATAGTAGCCTTGCCATATTTTTTTCCTAATTGCCCTGGCCATGCTGCCGATAAATCTGCCAGCTTTACTGACTTGTTAAATACACCTCAACTTCTGAATCAATGTTTGAGAATTCAAGAGAAGAAGCATTAAAAAAATGACAACTCATAAAGACACACTGCAGTCAGGCACAGTCACAGTTTTGTCAGAAAGCAAGATATAGAGATAAAACTAAGTACAGATACAGAGGCAAAAAATAATTCCACATGACTTATTGCCCTAACAGAGTGGTATAGTACGTAGTATGCGCACACAGCCTGATCTGCAGATTCAGACAGAACAGTGAAAAAGCCAAAGGGAAAATGGACCGCAATCAGAGAGCAGGCTTATTTTTACAGCATGTCTCCAAAGACATCAAGTCACAACATAACAGCGTAGGTATGGGCAGAACAGCCAACTTCAGCTCTTCTAATGTAATGTGCCTATATTTTGAATTACACCCAGGCTGTGCCTCATTTGCAAGGAAGCATCCTAAGTAGGTGGCATTTTTAGGAAATATGGCTGCTTAGGACTGTCTCAACTCAGTAGGAAGCATAGGAAACAACCTAGTTAGGTACCTCATTTTGGCGAAATTTTAAGGAAACATCAAGTGGTCCCTTCTCAGCAAAGGAAATCCCAAAATGCCTTGCGACAAGCTGGGGATTCACCGTTTAGATCACAGAAGAGGGACGGCAACGGTCGGCATTTGATCGAGTTCACGTACCATTTCATCATAAAATTCGCTTCTGATCATTTTTGAGGCGAGAAATTGACTGCGTAGATTACGAATATCGGCTCTTTTGTGGGAAAGGACGTTGAATTACAAACTTTTTGAAGCGCTGAAGCTCCATGAACTAGACTGACAGAAAGCCAACGTTTACGTTTCCCTTGGAAACTGCTGTCCCCGCGCTGCAACATAAACCGCGCTAGTCACATGATGATTCCTAGCAAGAGTGTTTCTATTCACGTAACCTTTTTAACGAACGGGTCCTAATAAGGCAGAGTCCTAACTAGGCGGCAACGTTATAGGAAGCCTCCTTGCAAATGAGACACAGCACCAGATTGCTTCAGTTACATTTCACTTGGCATATGTGCCAGGTTAGTCTTTGTAACAATGGAGGTTTAAGAGGATTTTTGAAACGTTTGCATTTGTGCGCTCTTCGATCCATGTTAATCATGTGGTTTGGCTTACTGAAATAAAATGAAAGGTATAGACAAACGTTTGCGTTCTTAGAGGAAATGCAGTATTGAAACAGATGCATGAAGTTTGGATAACATTTCACTTCAAGTTTAAGCAGATTATGAAAAGGACAAAGAACAATTTTAAAGCACCTGTAGCTGTGGACTTTATCATCATATAGTTAGGCCAACATATACATAACTGAAAACACAGAGGATATATTGGTGCCTTTAGTGAACAGCAGTGAACAGCAGTACACACTATGTGTACAAACAGTCAGAAATGTTTGGTTTTGTTTTAAGACTTATTTCAAATAAAGTAAAGGGTTCCAGAGTAGTTGAATGAAAAGGGGAATACTTTTGATGAATCTGTACTTGTGGCCAGGTGGTATCTCGGATGCATTGGCGCTTGCAGCAATGCAGCATGAAGCACAAGACCACAAATGTATCCAGCTACCTCAAACAAAATTGAAAAAATATACTGTAGTAAAAAATTGTGTCGTGGTGAAATCTCAACTTTCCTTGCAGTCAAACAAAATACTGATGTGCTTTCTTAATTTCCTGTTTAGACAAGAAGTTGCAACATGAGGATGACACAGCACTGCAGCAGTTTTTTTTTGCCGACCAATAAGACTGAGTAAAGTTTGAAAAAAATCAGACGCCACATTTAAAAGGATGGCCTGCTTTGAGACCATGCCTGTCACTAACCTCTGGTGACCTTTATTTGTCAACAACAGAAAATTACGGTGATAATATGCAATCAGCTGTATCAAAGTAGTAAGGAGCTTAACGTTTCATTCAAATAGAATAAACATCATCAGAGGATTTCAAAAAAGGAAACGTGCACTTTTTGTGCATCAGTTTTCATACTTTGTTTGCCCATTGAAAGCCGTATTAATATAGTGCCCCCATGAGGTGCAACTGCTCCAGCAAAAAAGTTTTGGCCTCGGGGCCTCATATTGAACTGGCCAATGCAGCTCTGTGACAACTGAACCAACTGTTTAGAAGATCTGGCAATGTGCCATTCAGCTGACGGTTGATGCGGATGCCCACATTTCTGCATGTGACAGCCATATAGTTTGGAATTTCAGAACTCTTTGTGTAACTTTAAATAAATCGTGTTCAATTAGCACAACAAAGCAACACAAACGCTATTGGAGGGGATAGAAAAACAAGTTTTCCACTTCCTGCTAGATGACAGGCATGCAATATGGCTGACATCATAGCCTTCAGGCAAAGTCATTTGGGCATGGATAGAGAGATCATTGAGCGTGGTGGTGATATACGCACCTAAACGCTGCATTTTTCACTTCTTTGGTGCAGCGTCCCCCAATGGCCAATTAAGACAAAATTTGGTGTGGACATTTGGTGAATTCCAATTCCTATCTTAACCCTCAATCTTAATCCTCAAGCTCAACCCTTAATCCTGGTAGCCCTCAAAACCAAGTGTTAAGGGCTATTTTGTGACTTAGAAATGGGACACCCCTTAAATGCAGATACGTCTTCAGACTGTGGGGGGCAGCATTACGCCAAAGCTGCGTTCAGTCTGTCAATTCAATTATTTTTTTTTTAATATTTGCACTGTTAACCCTGCCAGTTTAATCATAAGCCACAAACGAAGCTATCTTCGACGGGCCCATCAGGTCCATGTTTTTGAAATTGTTGTGGACTATCTGGCAGTTATTACTTTGGTTATTAGTTTTTTTTTGTAGCCTATAAGTTAGTTGAGTTGATATTCAAACAATCTGTATACATACCACAACCACGGACATATTCAGCTGAAAGTCACCGCATATCACGGCTTATTGAAAGGTAAACACCAGCTGTAACTATCGTTAGATAACTCTGCGGCTACGGGAGATGACATTAGCCCGGTCATCTTATAACTTTATCGGCGCAAACATTTTACATAGGCTGTATCTTGATAAAAAAAATTTAACAATTACATTACCACCGAGAAAAATGACCATTTTGTAACTAAACGATAGCAACATGGCTTGTCCGCACCAGCCGGCTATTGACAAAAGATCGTAAAATAAAAAATAAATGTTTTGCAACAATGAGGTAAATAATCCATAAAATGGGCCTAAATTAAGATAATACAATGGTTTTCGTAATATTTTTATCTCTATTAACAAAGAAAATACTGACATTTGTAGCTTGCTTTCTTTGCAGCTTTCAGCGGCATCTTTGTTTGGTGAAAATAGGCAATGCATTCTGGGTAGCCCTTGTTCCCAAGGGTGGTGTCGGAGAATCTCAATATTGAGGGGTATACAGCCCTTAAACTTGTCCCTCAACTTAACATTCTGAGAATCGGGACAGCACTAGCACTTTGCGGGATTGCGCATTTTGGAGATTGAGGGTTAAGATAGGAATTGGAATTCATCCATTGTTGACACCATGGGCTCATTATTCAGCATGTTTCATTCCAATCAACCTGATTTAACCCCACATACAGGCTCCTGAATTTTTACTGGACCGCAGCAGGCCGATGGCAGCCATCTTGATAGGACAATCAACTTCATCTTTATTGAGCCTATAGAGCATAGAGTCACAACTGTCGCAAAGTTGTTTGCGTTCAAATTGGGCACACAATCTAGGAGCAGAGACCCATGAAATGCATTTTATAAAAAAAGCGCCCACAGGGTGTTCTGCAAGCCCCGGCAGCCAGCAAATTCGCCAATTTCTGAGTCCTGTTGCAACGGCTACTTCCCTGACAAATTTATAATTTTTTAGGTGAGCTTTGCCGCATTTCATTTTGCTGAGCGCCTTTCAAGTGGCCGATTTACCTTCTCTTCACCGCCCTATTGACACTTTGTTCTAAGCCCCGCAGTGATTACTCAAGAACAATTTCAACATCCAATGATATGGCATGTGTCATATGAACTATAATAATTGCACTTCCATCATTGTTGCATTCTTATATTTTCTGAAAATCTTTGAATTTCAATTGACAGCTAGCTGAAAGATGCCGCCCTAAAAAAGATGAGAGCATCTAGCGGGCAAACATAAATGATTTCCTCCATGTGATAGAATAGTGTAACTATTGTCTACATCTGCAAACAGGGGTTGTTTCAGGACATTTAACTTAAACAAAAAAAAAAGTGAAAAAAAAAAAAAATATTCTAAAAAAATTCCAAGGGAGCATGCCAAGGGATCTCCCTACAGGCCAAGCAACAGGGTGGTGCCACATGCAACTCTTGACTGGCTACTTTTTTCATTTAACCTCCAACTTCTATTTCTTGGGAACACTCTGCACTCCCTTGTGGAGTTGCCTAATTAAGTTGGAGTGGCCTCGGGATCTAGTAATGAAGTTTCCTGACAACTCAGCCAAAGGTTTGAAAAATATACAGTGCTTAAAATATTTATTAGACCACCACCCAATGTAAGGTTTATGCCACAGCTGCCCTAAATTAACAGTAATGGTCATAACCAAAATCATTTTTTTATGTTTCTGTAATGGTTAATCCACCAGTATGCACAAGCTCTTTAATTGAAACTATATTTTTCATCCTAAAATATAATTATTGTTGTTATCCATGAATTTTCAAATTTACCATTTTACAAAAAAGCAGAGAAAAATAGTTAAGCACAGTATAATTTTTTGATAAAGATGCCAAATAACAGTTAATTACCTGCATTCCTGAACATAAAAATTAGTTTTAGTGGTTGAATGCAAGAATGTAAGCTGTTATCAAGGCCAAAGGAGGCCATACAAAATATTAGGTTTTTTTGGTTTGAATAAGGACTATTTAGTTGTTTCAGTTTGTTATTTGCAAAAGAAATAGCAATATGATTTTTAATTTTAAACAAGTTTTTAACAAATTTCTAAAATATTTTGTGTTTTCTTGTTTTTATGACAGGTGGTCTAATAAATTTGTTAAGCACTGTATGTACTTCCTTTTCTGGTGTGAATGCTGCTAACACATTTGTGCATGAGGCAGACATAGTCTTTGGAATTTCAGAACCATTTCCATAACTTAAGATGATAAGCATCCGTCGAATAGAATAGAACAAGTTTGGTTGATATAGGCAAAATGGCCAAGGCGGAACTCGAAAATGAGGTTTTTCAGAAAATTCAACATGGCAAAAAAAAATCCAGTGTGGTGCACATAAAAATGGCCTTCAGCAAAGTCGTAGGCCATAATGAGACGCATCATATGACACCAAGTATACGATTACGGGACCTATAGTATGGGAGACAAAGTGATTTGAAAAGCACAATTATGAAAAGCACAATTATGATGGTGTCATGAGACCCCTGGTCCCATCAGTCCCAAATTTACAAAATATCCATTTGGGATGAACCTTTATGAGCCTGCAAATTAAAAAAAAACAAAAACAAACATTGACGTGGTTAGAAATTAGAAATTCAATTGCGTGTCATCGGATTTCAAAGATGGCTGCTGTGGTGGCCATATTGTTTGACCAATCGCTATTAAAATCAATAGGGTCCATCCGTGATGTAATAGCAACCCACCCGCAAAATTTCAGAGATATCCCTTTATTACTTTTTGAGTTATCTTGTACACAAACAGAGAGACAGAGAAACCAATGCTGACAAAAACATAACCTTCTTGGCGGAGGTAATAATTCTGAGCAAATAAGAGACTTCAGCCCGTAGGCATTAGGGAAACTTCAATCAAGGAGTAAACGTATGCACTTTATATCTGTAGAACAGAAGCTTTCAGGTTGCATTTAAAAAATTCTGCCCGTGTTCTACAATAATAGTTTGGGAGCATTCAGAAGAGCATCAAGTGGAGTTGCACGTCTCGAAAAACCAGAGCCCAGTCCAGATTTGCAGCAAAAAATACACCAGGGGTAAGTTTTATGTGCTCTGAAATTACTGGCTGCTATGCAACAAGGCAGGTAACAAAAAGCCTCAAATAGGACACATTATACAGCAAGGATGAATGTAGCAGAGTAAGCCAGTCTGGTTCCCAGGAGGGACACGGTGTGTGCTTCTAGTTGACTTGATTAGCATTGAAAATTGAGTCAATAAACTGATAAGCCATCTGGGCCTCCAAATATCTTTATTTTCATGCTGGCAATCTCTGTCCTTCCACCTAGGACTAATTGAAAATATCAGCAAGGCAGAAAATTTGGCATACCAAAAATAGGGCTAACAGTCTAGTAGTTTACCAGCAAACAATCTTACAGCGATGATACAAGTCATGAAAAGGTGGTATTGCGTCAGTATGGGAAAATTGCCCATGAAAGCTTTTGATTCCTTACCATATTGACTGTGTGGAGAGATGTACGTGGGCCTAGAAAATGCATTTGTTTTTTGCATCATATGTGCTAGGACAGATGTGGGCCAAATTTAGATGAGCACCCCCCTAAAACCAACATATGGGGATAAATCAATGAATAACTCCCAATTATCACAGTGCTAGTTCTAAAATTTATAACTGTTATTGTTGCTGCCATCCCAAGGAACAATTTGACACCAAACATGGCTTAATTGCTTTGAAAATATGAGACCCAGGAGGAATTGAAGCCGTAAAAAGCATAATTTGGCTACATTTTTCATCACAAATTGAAAGTTTAACATTAAAATTTATATAGTTCCCAAAGCGATCCACCCTAAATATTTGGTAAAAAGTAGGTGCAGTATGCAGAGTTTGTTTGCACAAAGTTTCAAGAAATTCTTTCACCGATAACAATGTAGTAGGACGGCTGCATGTACACCATCCTCGGAAAGTGCTGATGTCGATACTGACGCACCACCACCACCTTTCATATAAAGTTTGACCTCTGAAACATTGAAGGTCAAGTTCAAGGTCCCAAAATGAAAGTTCACATGCATGGAATTGACCTCCTATATGTCTGTAATACAGTTTTAAGCTCTGAAGTTGTTTTGGTGATAAAAATCTAAATTTCACTTTTGACCTTTAAATGTCACTTAAGGTCAAGTTGAGGTCACCAAATTGACTTCATATACAACTTTCTATATGTCTGCAATACAAAAGTAGACTCTATCTATGACTGCTTTGTTAATACAATTCATGGTAATCTCAATATGTCTAGGTTAACCTTAGAGGGTCACCGACAATCAAGCTGACCATCACCAAATGAAAGTTCATATGTGACTTCGGGTGTCTCTAGAACAAACCTAGGCTCCATCTGTGACCATTTTAGTGATACAAGTCATTGAATTTCCACTAGGTCCAGTTTGACGTTCGAAGGTCAGCGTGAAGGTCACCAAATCAGTGGTGGTGAGGAAAAAAAAAATTTGACTAAACCTTTTCATTGGATCATCGGACTACGTGGCCGCTCGAGGGCAGAATGCCCAAGCGGGGGTAGGTGTGGGAGGTAAGCCCCCATTCCACCCCCAACCCCCTCAATTAATTTTTTAAATTCAGATGCTCTGAGAAGCATTCTAGTGCATTCTGGCAGTTCAACTGCATATTGTAAAACATGCAAATTGCAGTATTATAATTCTTCTCTTCTGATATCTGGTTACATCAAACGAATCACAGGTTGTACACTTCTTTACTAACCTCTCCTTTTATTGACATCTCATTGCAAACAGAGTCATATCTTTCCACACTTAATGAAATCCTTGCATTTAGGAACAAATATTATAAGCAGTAAAAACACTTCTTGTCCTTCTTGTAGTACAAATTCAAATTGACATTGTATATAATTAGTATTGACTAGTGTCCTCCCAAGATTTCTGTATGCACTTTTATAATTGATAATAATGTTATGACATATACTCTACTGACTTGTGTTTTCTCTATCAGTCTGATTATTTGACTAGTATTAAGAGCACTTTAGACAGTGATGATATATGGTTAATTTTTTTTAACGATCTCCCAGCTAGATTGGTAGAGGCACCAGACCCAGGTCTCGCTCTCTGGCCTGAATGTCCCAGCTGGATTTTTAGAGAGACCAGACCCAAATCTGGCTCCCTCCATGCTCCACTCATCGGGCCATAAAGATTTTTCCCTTGTAAAAAAGTAATTCAGTTTCCATTTCTCCCACATCCAACACGTTGAATACAAGAATTAACTGCTGCCGTACAGTCTAATATCTGTCTGCAGACCTGGGCATGTGCCGTCGTTATGAGAAAAATCAACATCTTTAGCTGCATCCATGAGTGGTTTTAATGGGTATAACAGCCAATTTTGTCCTTGAGCTGTCCCCAAAATAAAATGGCGCAAACCAATTGAAAGAAATTTTATGTGGAAGAAATTCAAAAACTGATCACTGCACCGCGCAATATCCCACTATATTCAGTGAAATCAGCAGAGGCTAACAGTTAGTGATAGAAAATAACAAATGCGACTACCAAGCTGCAACAGTATCATGGCAACAATGGTAAATAGGAAAACTACAGGTGACTAGCTAGCTAGCTAAGATCTGAAGTATTCCGAGCAAAAAAACACCCACTCACATATCAGTAGGGGTGTCTTCGACTAAGGACTAAGGAGTCATAGTCATAGTCGATGAGGAATCTGTAATACTAACCAAGGCTCAATAAGCTCTATCTGCAAGCTTTTAGTCTCCACAGGCCATTTTATGAAAAAGTACTGAAAAAAATCCAGACTGGGCCCTTGGGTGCCCCCACTAGAAATTCCAAAATTTCAAAGGCCCATAAAACGGACAAAAACGATTCAATAAAAAATGCGGAAAAAAAGAAGTTCAGAGATGTGAGTCGCGTAGAATGTTATGCCAAATTAACAGGAAAATTAATCAGGCCAAGGACAAAATTCAGAAAGATGAATGAAAAACCACAGTACAGTAAGCTAATAAAAACTGAGCTAAGCAATTTGAACAAACTCCCCCCACCCAAAAAAAAAAAAAAAAAAAAAACAAACTAGCACCTACATGAACATGACTGACACAGTACCTCATGAGCTTTTGTGCCAGTAAAAACGAATTGGACTTCTCAGATTCCACTGAGAGGCAAGAGAAGCCTTCCGTGAATTAGCTAGGGCCAGTACTAAACTAGATAACCCGGTCGCCACAGGGACCGAGTCGTGTATCTCCCTGATCCCCAAATTTCGGACAAAATGGCCGTCGGCAGCCATATTGGATGTCCAAAATTGCCGAAAATCGGTCTTGAGCATTGCCAAATAAATATCTTCGCCAGTGCAAAATTAGAAAAAAATTTCTGTAATAATTGTCGCTTCCAGAGCCCGAAGCAGAAAATCCCTGCGGGTGCGGCGGTGGCGGGCGCGGCGGCGGCAGGCGGCCCCAGAACTAAACCATAGTCTCTCCCGACTATCACGTCGGGGAGATACAATTACTCTCCTAGCAAAACTGAACTATGCTGGCAGAGTTAACATATGGCTTATTTTCAATGATACATGCTACCCTGATTCAGAGAGTATCACAAGTCTGCTAGCAAAATGACCACCTGCCATTTTATAAGCATTTATGGCACATTCATAAGTCAACAAAAACCCCAGTTCTTTTTTGATATCCTTTCCTGATATCACTTGGATACCATCCACATTCAAGTCTTTTTCTTATTCCATGTGTCTACTGTGCGTGACTTTGAAACAGTGCCTTGATTCGCTCATTTCTTCTGATTACATTATGCTGGCTTGCAATCTGTAGCCAATTCTTTGCATTTTCATTTTTTGCATGGATGATTAATTTTTCCATTTTTATTGTCTTTGTTGTTTCATTGTCTCGATTTATTGTTGTGCACGTTCACGAGATGGTAAACATCTCAAACTGTAATTACTAGTGAGTTAAATTGTTATGGTCAGGTATACACTTTTTCTCAATTTTTTAAATTTGCATGTTTACATTTTCAGCACAAGACTGCAGCTAACTGCTTGCTTGAATTATATTGGTCATTCGCGGGGGTTACACTATTTAGTCATCAATTTTCAAATTTAAAGTGCAGCTTGTTTTGACACCGTATTTTTTACATCTAAGTCTATGTAGCAAAACATGTTCCTCTTAACAGAACACTCTGGTTCCGCGTAACACATTAAATATTGTGGCACATGGGTAAGTGACAATAAGTGAGGAGATACCTTGACAAATACAATCCCTCGAGTGGTCTTCAGAAACAGCACTGCTCCCATGGACAGTGAATACACCATTGAGTAGAACTGGAGGTCAGGGTTGAGTCTCATGCTGTTGGATACAACGGTCTCATTCTGGAGCACCTGTGATGTATTCTGGGAAAAATATGGCAAAGGCAGAGCCTCCAGCATCTCTCGTCACTGACAGGAATCCACAGTACGAGCCTGACAAGAACAATTCAAACCTGAAATATGCAGGCATTCAAAACACGTCTTTCAATTAAGAAAACGGCAGCTTTTCAACACATATGGTCCGACATTTCACTCCATTTTTAATTGAGTTCACAAGGATTTATCCAGGCTCATAATTAAATGTGTCAGGACGAATGAATACATCTCTGAGGCAGACAGCCATGACCATGCAGGTACCTCTCTGCCCCTGCTGCCTTGCAGCTGCACTCACCCCGCTGCCCTGACTGATCCAGTAGCTCAGCCACCAGTTACTGAAGGTGATGCTACCCGTAGTGCACAGGAAGAGGAGCAGGTTGACGATCAAGACCAGGGGACCACCGGCCGCCTGAATGTAGGCCCCGTACACGGACCACGCCATGGCTCCTGACCCCTTCTCCTCTGCTCTCATCAGCTGATCTAGAGTGTATAAGGCATCAAGCCACTGAAGCATCAAGGGTAATTTCAGTAACATAGCATACAGTAAGAAACTGAGGGCATCCCTCTCACCCACAGACTGAATAAAAAGATGGACGCCGTATCCGGGTCTGAAAACTGAGGCTATGCGGAAATCTCCAAAATTTGCATTCTATTTAATGGCAAGCAGATGGCGACGTCGGTGGTTGCAGAGAGAAGTTCAATGCTATTGAAGTCTATGAGAAAATGACCCTACTTTCCCACCTGATTTATTATTTCAATAATGATTTTCCACATTACTTTATGGTATCTATCGCAAGTTTCAAGTCTCCTTCGATATATCATGATGTTCATCTTGTAAATTATGGTCCCAAATAGACTAGAATAAAGGATAAAGCCAAAATATGCTTTAGGGGCGTGGCTATCCTCTGGTCCTCATCTGATATGGTCAGATCCACACGTAGATCCACCCCTCGCTCCTCCCAGGATATTCAGTTCATGCTCTCGTCCAATAGGAATCACATCCGGTTTCAAAACAACAAAATGGCGCTATTCAAATTGCCAAAATTGGGGCTTCCTAAATGGTATGCTGAAACTAATGGGTGACGTCACGGTCACTTCGTCCATCTTTTTATACAGACTATGCTCTCACCTCCTTTCTTGCTGTCGACTGGAGGACCAGGCACTTTGCTGACGCTTGAGGACTCTTCCACCTTTTCCACCCCAGTCACCTGCTCGTTCTTAAGATTATTCCTGACCACATTCTAAAGGGAACAAAGTGATTTGTTTGAGCAGGAATCTACAGCATACTCGGACTGCTATAACAACACATTCTGAGGCTACACAGGGGATCCATGGCAGGATCTTTAGTGAATGCATGAGAAAACCAATGCGCACCATGAATAATTAAATAACTGTCGCATTAACATTTCACTGCTGCCTATTTTAACTCTGCAGTGGCTGTGAATTATTCATGCTGCGATGTACAGTGTTTTGTGACCAGCTGAGTTCAGCGCTTTTTGATGAGTCCAGGGGGATTTAGGGCTGGACTGCTGCGGACCCTAGCCACTCCCCTCCTCCCATCCTCACCTCCTGAAAACTATTGATTAGGGTGGCATAGTCCCGTTCTCTGTCCATCAGCTGGGCGTGTGTCCCATGCTCTGCGATCTGGCCGTCCTTCATTAGAATCACTTCGTCACACTCTGCCAGGTACTGCGGAACAAGAAAATACTGCTGTGGACAATACCCCACGGCCAAACCTTCCCTAAAGTTTCGCTCTCAGAAAAAAAAAAAGTTATTTGGCTTCTCTGGAAAATGTTCCCAGAGAGGAAACATTTCCAGCCCCTTGTGAAAGTCACTATCATCAGTGTGAAAAGTGCAAAAGCTCCCAGAGCCATTTGCAAAACAAAAACTCTTGAACGAGATCAGGCTTCACTATGGAGTTCCTTCTGTTTCCATTTTTGGAGAGTTCGTAATTGCAAATTAAGATAAAGACATGAGATGCATAGCATGATGCAGGATTGTATGTTTCAGGGTTTTGCCTCGTCTCTCTTGATTAACAGGTAAACTTCAATTTCCCAATTGGGACAGTATGTAAAATACAAATAAAAACAGAACTGATTTGTAAAGTGATTTCTAAGTTCTGCTTTATGCATACTTTGTTGAAAGCAGCACAACAAAAAAATATTTAAAGGTTTACCATATGAGCTGTATTGATTTTTATAAACATTTTCTAATTCCTAATTCGATGCCTGCAACACGATCCAGAACAACTGGGACAGGGGAATGGAAAGACTGGAAAAGTTGTGCAATCTTCATAAGAACACCAGATTGGAACATTATGCAGGTAAACAGGCGAATAGGTAAAATGTGACTCAGTGATAACTGGATATAAAATAAGCTGTCACGAAATCCACATTTGTTTATCAGCAAGGTAGTTTGAGGTTTGCTACTTTTCCAAAAGCTGTATGAGCCAATTGTCAGTCAATTAAAGAACAAAGTTCCTCATCATGCAATTATATGGATCATTGACAGTCCATCATACACTGCCAGGCCAAAAAAGTTGCTGGTTGGACTTTAATTAGCAAATACTTTGATCACCAAAACGCTGGGTTTAGTCCGCATGCAAAAAAATCAACAGTAAAACTCATGGCTATGTCTACTTGCGAAAATAAGAGCATTGCGACAACAACCTGCAGGACTGGGACAAAATAGCTGTGTGGCCACAAGAAAGCCACTTGTTCGAGAGGCTAATCCGTAAAAACTGGCTTGAATCTGCCAGGGTGCATAAAAATGGACTGTGGAGCAATAAAAACACGGATTTGTTGAGTCCGGATTTACCCAGTTCCAGAGCAGTGGGGGCTTCAGGGTATGAAAGGAAGCCCATGAACCGAAACACCTGTCATGCTTAGTGCCCACTGCGTAAGCCTCTGGAGGCAGTGTTGCAATCAGGGATTGCTGTAATTGGTCAGGTCTGGGCTCGCTTAAAATAAAGTCAGGGTACTACCTCTTTGTACTGAATGACCATGGTATCCCATCGATGGATTTTTTTTTTTTTTTTTAATAAAATTTGCCATCTCCAATCCCACCCAAATCTGGAATGCCCAATTTAGCGAACCATGTAAACAAGCATGCTTGTATGCGACCCGTGTTACCATGTCGGGGGAGCGAAACAGTTCACGGCTCTCCTCCGAAGCACACGCCTGTCAGCCGCTGCCTCTTTTTACACTCATAGCTCGAAACTTTGCAGGCTCAGAATTAGGAGGGAGGATACCCGAACAAGTGAAAGCTTAAAATTTTACTGATGAGCGCCTGGCTGGCCAACAGGAGGCACTTGAGCAACAAGCAATGCTGTAATTCTATAATCCAAAACCAGCCGTCCCTCCCAATTTATTTCCCTGCAGTGCAAAGCCAATTGTGCGCTGCTCTGAAAAGGCTACCGACCACTGCCGGCACTAGCTCGACCAGGGTTTGAACTCAGGCCGTGGTGGTCATTACTGCTCGGCAAAGCAGCCCCTTAATAGAGCTCAGAGCTCAAGCTCAAATTGTGGAAGAATGATTCACAAGCACAATGAAACATTTTCACAGGATTTGGCCACCCTACAGTCCAGACCTTAACCAAATTAAAGCCTTTCAGATCTGCTAGAGAAGGCTTTACAAAGTGGTTTGACTCTCCCGTTGTCAATACGGTACAAGATCTCAGCCAAAAATTAATGCAACTCTGGTCAGAAATAAATGTTGTAACACTGCATAAGATTGTCCAAACAATGCCATGATGAATCTGTGCCGTAATCAAAGCTAAAGGCGGCCAACCAAAATATTAGTGTGTGCAACTTTTTTTTTTTTGGCCAGGCAGTATATTGTGAAAAGATTGAGTGAATCCGCCAAACTGAAGAAACCTTGTGCTTCCTACATGTTTCTGTAATGGACGTAACCATATGGGCTTGTAAATATTTCAAATGACCTGTGTCAGTGAGCACGTCATCGTGGCATCCTCAAATACAGATTGAGACTCCACTCAGCAAAAGGATGCCAGAAATCACCACATCCAGAAGCGGCCCCAACTTCTGTGCTTTAGCTAATCAGAAACGGACTAAATGAGAAGGAGTGCCATGGTCTGATGAGCCAATATATGAATTTTCTTTTAGAAGTAATTGACCTTGTGTAGTCAGGGCCAAAGAGGAGAAGATCATCCCGACTGGTATCAGCCCCATGTTCAACAGCAACAATCAAGGTCTAGAGGTGCATTAGTGCTCTCAGCATGGGCAACTTGCACATCCGAGAAGGCAAAATCGATGCAGAAGGGTACGTGTGCATTTTGGAACATATGCTACCTTCCAGAAGCTGTCGTTTTCAGGGACATCCCTGCTTCTCCCAGCAGTATAATGCCAATTATTACATTTACAAATTTTCTTTGCCTTTTTGATTGGTGCATAAAGGGTCATGAGATCTTCCTTAAAACGCGGTATTGCTCTGAAAACCCTCTTGCCATGCAGCGATAAAAAGTGATATTGCCCTGTGGTTTAAACCAACGAGAACTATGGAGAGAAAAAAATCCATCCCATCATTGAGAGTGTAACGTCAGGCATCGTTAGCAGACGTAAAAAAAATGTTGAGCCGTTTCGCTGTTATTGGTGATGAAGAAGAGACACTTCTCAGCAATGTTGACTCGGCCAACACAAAGAAAGCTACATCTGTGGCTGTTAAACTATTCAAGGATTTGGGCCTGTGTCCACAGGGGGCATTTTTTTGCGCTGGAAGCGCCCATGACCTTACTTTCAGAGCGTCTCTCTCTTCCGCTTATCGTTGCAAAGTAACAAAAACTCTCTTCTAAGCACCTCCGCAATCCATTGTTGCGAATGACAAGTCTCTGTAGTTTAACGATATGTTAACATGTTACCTTAGAAAGCTTTGCTAATGCGATGAAAGAAAACTGTGAATAGCCTTAGTAGGCTAACTGAGCTACAGAATGTTCATTTCCCAAAAAGTGTAACTGGAACCATGTACAGTCAGGGTTTGAGCAACGTAACCAAGCTGCTAAAGCAGCTCGTAACTATGCGTGGGGAAACGTAGCTAGCTACCCCAGTTAAAATAACGTAAGCTATAACAGAGTACCTAGCTACAGCTGTTGAGTTCAACAGTTGAAGTAAACATGAATGCAAACAAGCTAAATTGTTAGCAACTTAGAATCCCTAAACAGAGAACGGTAAGCAAACCTAAACTGCAGCGAATTGATTTGAAGAATGACCGTAGCAGCTGGCTCAGTTTCTCCTCCGACTGAGTCCCTCCCTCTTCTCGACTTTGATTGGACGGTGAGAGAGAAGATTACAGCAGAGTAACCTCGTGGTTAAAGAGTGCAGGTACTATGGCAAGCCGTTTTAACATTTAATAGGTAGACTGGATATGTGTTGCAGATATCCGCAATTCAATTCTTCCTAGTCAAAAAGAGCATTTAAGATATCTACAATGACATTCTTCCTATCCACAATTGTCATTTAAGATATCTACTACGTCATTCTTCCTAGGACAAATGACGTCACTTTTTCCATTCATGTGAATGGGGTTTCTCATTACAGATATCTACATTTCAGTTGCAGATATCCGCAATGTGAATTGCGGATATCTGCCACCGAATTACGACTAGTTGTAACTCCAGTTTGAGATATCTACAATTAAATTTTGACTAGTCAAAACTGCCGTTCAAGATATCTTTAATTGCCCTCCATTCAAGATATCTACATTGTCCTTTGTAGATATCTTAAATTAAGTTTTGCCTAGTCAGACTGACATTGTAGATATCTTTAACTGGATGTATGTCTAGTCAAAATTAATTGTTAGATATCTCAAACTGGAATTTGGGATATACGTAATTTAATTGTAGATATCTGCTATCAAGTTACAGATATCTCGGAGAGAAATCTGATAAGAGATATCTCAAATTGGAGATATCTTTCACTTCCATTGTGCCTAGTCGAAATGTAATTGAAGATATCTTGAATTAGAGTTTTGACTAGGCGAAAATGACGCCGCAGATATCTGTATGCCAGAAAGTTACGGCAGGCGGGAGCGGCGCGCGTGTTGATTCAAAGCTGCATTCAAACGCCATGTCAGAGCAAGCAGCAGAGGCCGAATGTGTTTTTGATCGTGTTTTTAATGCATAACCGGTGCCGCGACATGAGCTGTCAAATGCACAGGGTTTAACGTTACATTCTGCAACAAGACGACTCTTTCAGCTGTTACTCCAGTGTGCGTTTTCCAAAAGCGATTCACAGTCAATGGGCCCAACTATGTAAGGTAGCATCTGTGATTTCGGGAAATGCACCCCAGAATTCGTCATAGGTCCTCAAGTGTGTCCGGAGACCACAAATATTCGATCTGCTGATAAATTTCTACCACAAGTCTCTAGTGAACAAGCTCTCGTTAGCCACAAAATTCCTTGGTGATAAGCTCTTTCCATTTTATGGCATTTTCTAACAATGTTATCCACAACAGCAACCGCCATTTCTTCCGCTAACGCTGCACAACAATTCTGACGAGTCATAATGACGTTTGAGATATCTTTAATGTTCATTCTGCCTAGTCTAAACTGAATTACAGATATCTACATTTGTCAGTTGAGATGCGTGACGAGTCGAGTGTCGCTTTCAATGACGTCCCTGCTGACATCTGTAATTCAGTTGTGACTAGTCAAAACTGAATTACAGATATCTCTAACTGTAGTTTTCACTAGTCAAAATGACGTTATAGATATCTTGAATTAAAATTCTGACTAGTCACAATGTAATTACGACGAGTCAAAATGACGTTGTTGATATCTGCACTGTTAATCCCGGATAGTCAGACTTCGCTATTAAATGTTAAAACGGCTTGCCATACAGGTACTGCCTGCAGCCTAGACCTGTCATCCATTGACGACATGAGGCGGAATTATGAGGCACAAAATGCAGCAATGAAGACTCAATACTGCTGACTAAGCGAAGTACTAAATCAGGCAAATAATGGGAACAAATCTGTTTTTGGAACTCCCACAATTACACTGCAAAAATGAAATCTCACAAGCATTTTCATGTTATATTTTGACTCACAACATTTATTTTTACTTCTGTTTTAGAAAACAAAATCTGCCACTCGTGATATAATTTTGACTAATTTCTAGATTTTCCATGAGGTATGTGAAATTATCTTACCCCATGGACGGATCTAAAAATGAGTCAAAGTTATCTCACATCAGTGGCAGAATTTTTTTCCAAGAAAAAAGGTATTAGAAATTACTGTTTTAAGTCTAAACACGAGATTAAAATGCTTGCTAAGATTTTGTTTCTGCAGTGCCTTGTCTTCAGTTCCAAAACTGCAGAGCTGTCACATTCTTTGCCCCCTTTTCCCCTAGTTCACGTCTTTTCAGGTTGTTTCTGTGTCTCATGCATCTTTTGTTGATTGTTTGATTATCTTAATTATACCTTGTCGCCAAAATTCCCCTGTGCATTCCTCAGGCCACTACCACACCTGTTTCTGACTGTTCATTGTTGTTCCTGCACATTAAAATTCCTGTTTGTCATTCAGTCATGTGCTCACCCCTGTGCTTGATTCCAACTCTCGTGTTCCGATTCTTGTTTACTTTATCCCGTTACCTCGCCCAGCCCGCTCTCCTTTGAGTTACTGAGTGCCTCACCCTGTGTTTCATCTAACCCCCTTCAGTCCTAGATTACTGTCCTCACCAACCACACTCTGCTTGCCCCTCACACTCCTGGCTGCCATGTCTAAACCCTTGCCCATCCCATGATTTTGAACAGTCTTGACTGCAGTGCCCTGTTAACTGTGTACCAAATTTGGACTGTTGACTTCCTTATTAAAAGCCTGAATTTCTGGTTATCGCTGGTCCTTGGACGGTGACACAGAGTGTTATTAAAAGGGGAGGTGATGCTAAACAGTGGTAAACATGCATCAATCCCAACTTCACTGAAAAGTGTAGCAGACATTTGAAATTGCAGGTATTGTTGAAAAACTATAAAGTAGATGAGTTAAAACATTGCCTTTGTACTATTTTCAAGCAAATACAGGTTAAATGGGATTTGCAAATTGCTGCTTGCTGTTTTGTTTTTTTTTTTTTTTTGACATTTAACACATGGCCCCAATTCTTCTGGAATTGAGGTTGTATTTTCTGGGATCACAGGCATCTGAGGCTGCTAGCTTTTAGCTTTATTACAGAACATGCTCCCTTGATAATAGCTGTCAGGAGTGTTGAAGCTCTTAATGAGTGGGCTTAAGATATATTCAGCCACCAGTTAAGGTCATAAAACCAGCATTTTCCTGTTTCAATTAATCAGGAATTAATCGAATCCCTGGTGAAGATGTCCCACTATATCTCACTCACACACAGAATGTGAAAATACTGGCCCTTAGCTGAGCTACAGGCTAATAATTGTGTCTAACCTTTAGCTGGTGGGTCACAAACAGCACCGTCCTCGTACTCGCAATCCCGCGAATGGCGCTGTGGAAGAGCTCTGCCCCAACACGCGTGTCCACAGCACTCAGGGGGTCGTCCAGCAGGAGGATGGGGCGCTCGCTGTACAGGGCTCTGGCCAAGCTTACTCGCTGCCGCTGGCCTCCACTAAGGTTAGCGCCCCTCTCCCCAATCTACAGCAGAAGAGGTCAGGCTTACATAAGCATAGCAATCAGATTTGCATTCTTTCAACCAATTTGCCACAAATTAAAACTCTGGTCCATCTTGTGATATAGTGCTAAAATGTAATGCAAATTTCAAACTAACTACATATAACTGCTACATGCTTAAAAATACTAGCTATATACTAGCCCATGGGTGCTCAGTAAATGTCTTACACACTGGCACTGAATGAGTGTACTGTTTATGTGAATGCTTCCTTTCATTACATTTAAAATGTTATAATTAATCACGGTGAAAATGACGCATTCATTAAAATGTATTTCATTGCTGTGATTTTAATTAGACTGCAAATTAATGAAGAGATCCCAAAAGGAATCCCAGAGGGTTAACAGGCATGGCATCAAAAAAGTTTTGTAGACCACAGCATGAACATTTAATTGAAGTTCCATTTTGAAATACAGCCCATGAGAGCACCGCCGTAGCCAGCGATGAGTTTCCCGAGGTCCGGACCTCGGTAATTTTTTCGCCTCTCAGGCTTGCTGGTAAATCCAAAGTTTTACCAGGAACAAATATTCTGACCATACATGTTAATGACCTGCCAGCAGTCATTAACCCTTTAAGGCCTAATGCAAAAATCCCAGCAGAGAATCATGCTGCCATGTTTACCACAGTAACCTGTATTTGGGCTGAAGCACAGCTTCTCAGCTTTCAGGAACAGTTGGAATTTTTTTCTATTGCGCAAAACTTACAGTAATTACGGTACTTTCAAAATTACGCGCATATCTGTGTCGGCAACGACACGTTCTTAAAATGCGCACATGCTGTCCCGGTTTAAATGGGTTAACATACACATGTGAGGTGGCCTAATACACAAATCTGTCTGTCTCTCCACTGTATTCAAAAGCACGAATTTATCTGTTTCCCTACAGGCTGATGTTTGCATTATTTGTGTGCGCGTTTGTGTAAGAGCGAGAACCTGAGTTTGGGGGCGAAAGTGTTTTCACAAACTCCCTGTCAACGAATTTGGAGAAATCTCTGTAGTTTTCGTATCAATCCGCCAAACCAGACGTGTTTTCAACTAACTCCATAGTGAAAAGCCACCGTGTTTCTGTCAGAGCCTAATGTTACATAGAGTGATATGAACAACTAGAGCCAGTGAGTAGCAGAACATTTTAGTATATCACTGGGAATTCCGTATCCAACCTCCACTTTTATTCGGCTTTTTATTTACCACAACGATTTTAAAACAGGCCGCCAATATATTTTGGGGGGTTTTAATTAGTGAGAAGAGGCTTTAGAATTTAATATTAATATTTAATATCCCGAATGCATATGCTGCGAATGCCCTAGCAACCCCGTGTGCCATCAGTAACATGGCTGCCGCCATTATATGCCATTACCACATTAAGCAGCACTAGAAATTAAACTACATTTTCTTGTCTGGATTTGAACCTGAGGTTTTTTTTAACAGGTGGAAAATCACTGAAACTCCTATCCTATAGGTTAAGAAAACAACAAGCGGATAGAACTAATCATAAAATAAGAAACCCCGCAACAAATGAAATAGAAACTAGTCCGGAGAAAATTCAACAGTGCTTCCAAAAATATTATAAAATATTATATTCCCAACCACAGACAAATAACGACAACCAGATCGATACCTTTCTGGCCCAGATAAATCTTCCAAAGATCACTGATGAACAAAATGAACAATTCATATCTAAAATAACAAAAGAAGAAATTCAATCAGCAATCAGGAGAATGAAAGGGGGGAAGTCTCCAGGGACAGATGGTTTCCCCACAGAATGGTACAAAACAATGCAACACCAACTAATTCCAACATTATTAAAAACATTCAATTGGGTTTTGGAAAACAAAAATATCCCGCCCTCATGGAGGGAGGCAACGATTTCAATCATACCAAAGTAGGGGAAAGATAAATTGGAATGTGGGAATTATCGTCCTGTAAGTCTTCTAAATAATGATTATAAAATATTCACCTCCATATTATCCAAACGAATAGAACTGATATTACCGGTATTAATACATAACGATCAGACTGGCTTTGTCAGACAAAGACAGACCCAAGATAACATCAGGAAAACACTGCACGTTATGAGACAAGTCACACAGCAAAGACTGGAGACACTGATTTTAAGTCTGGATGCAGAAAAAGCATTCGACTCAGTGAGGTGGACATTTTTATATAAAGTACTTTCAAAATTTGGCTTCCATACAACTATAATTGACACGTTTGCAGCACTATGCAACAAACCAACAGCTAGAATTAAAATCAATGGAAATTTAACTAATTCATTCATTTTGGAGAGAGGAACGAGACAAGGGTGTTGTGCGTCGCCGCTCCTCTTCGCCTTGTTTATAGAACCCATGAGTCAATTGATTAGACAGAGGTCAGATATAAAGGGGGTAACAATGATATCCGGGGAGCAAAAGCTGGCCCTATTTGCTGACGATTTATTGATAAGTATAACACGACCTACAGAGACACTCCCAAAACTGATGAAATTGCTAGAGGAATTTGGTTTAACTTCTGGCTATAAAATTAATATTAATAAAACTCAAATATTAACATTTAACTATGACCCTCCACCTTCAATTAAGAGTATGTACAAATGGAATTGGGATGCTGAATCCATTAAATACCTGGGTGTCTCATTACCTAGGGAGTTCTCGAGACTATATGATATTAATTACGGCCCGTTAAATTTAAAGATAAAGTCTGATTTACATAGATGGAATGTTATTCCCTTTTTAAGTTTAAGCTCCCGGATAGAGTCAATTAGGATGAATACTCTTCCACGGATGCTGTACCTTTTTCAGTGTTTGCCAGTTAAAATACCATACAAGCAGTTCTTAGAATGGGACAGATTAATAGCGAGATATTTGTGGCAGGGGAAAAGGGCCAGAATTAAATTTAAGACGCTGCAATTAAAAAAAGGAAAGGGTGGAATGGGCCTTCCCTGCTTACAGGAATACTACCATGCAGCACAACTGAGACCTTTAGTCTGCCTGTGTTCACCAACATACATTGCAGCATGGAAGGAAATAGAAGGCACGATGATAAAGGGAATCCCAATAACAGCTCTACTAAGTGACAACAAATTACAAGGAGAACAGGAGATCCCAGAAGATTCTATAACAGGCAGTTTTCTGAAATCCTGGCAGGAAATAGTCAAAATTTGCAAATTAAGAGATGCATCTAAAATTCTGAGGTGGTGTGCCTATGACTCAGACTTTACTCCAAATAGAATTGACGGCAGATTTAAGATTTGGATTGCAAAAGGTTTAACCACCTATTATTCATTTGTCTATAAAGGCGTATTTCAAAGTTTTGAAGCCCTACAGAAGGATCATGGTCTGGGAAGAGAAGACTTCTTTAGGTACCTGCAAGTGAGACACTATTTTAACAAAAATCTTAAAGAGGTGTTAGGAAAAGGTGAATCAGGGTTCATGGAAGTTTTTTTATCATTAACTAAGCCTAGATCATGCAACAAAATAATCTCCAAATTATATAACGCTATACAATTATCTAAACAAGAGAATACAGAATACATAAAGAAAAATGGGAAAAGGAAGTAGGGATAATGATTACACAGGAGAGCTGGGAGAAAATATGCCAGCTACAATGGTTCTCAACCGGGTCAAACACATGGCGGGAGTTCTGCTGGAAAAACATTGCAAGATTTTTCATCACACCCATTCAGAAACGACATCAAGGCAGTGGAGACGCATGTTGGAGACTTTGTGGGTCTAATGAAGCCAACCATTTCCATATTTTTTGGGACTGTCAGGCAATAAGACCTTACTGGGAAGAGATCCACAAACATATTAAAAATTTATTTAATGTAAACATTCCATTTAAATGTGAAACTATGTATTTGGGCAATTTATTGTTTGAAACATGGAATATGAAAGACAAAAAACTGCTAGCTATTCTATTGGCAGCCAGTAAGAAATCTGTCACGAGGAAATGGTTGAAAGTAGAACCTCCCACCATTAATGAATGGATTGAAATTGTCAACGAGATTTATGTTATGGAGAAGATATCTTTTTTTTCCTCAAAGTCAAAAAGAAAAAAATTTTATGAGATCTGGACCAAATGGACTGAGTATGTAAAACCAATCAGATCTGATTTCATATGACTGTACTTGTGCTTTGTGTGAACCTGCCCCCTTTTTCTCTCCTTTTTTTTTTTTTTTTTTTTTGGTGTGTGACGTTTGGATTGTCTGAGGTGGTGCGCTCCCTGGTTCTGTTCTTTTCTGTCATTGTTCCCAACTGAATTAATTAGTGATCCGTAAAAGAAAACCCCAGAAGGGCAGTATGGACAAAATCATTCTAACTTTTTACATCCATCCTGTACTGTGTCCTTGAATGATTACGGCTGTAATTAATGCATTTGATGGAATCTGCCTTTCTAAATAAAAAGAGAATTTCAAAAAAAAAAAAAACCTGAGGTTTTTACACACCCCAATTATCCTCTGGGTACCCAAACATCAAGGTAAAGCCAAAAAAGTACTTAAAAGTTAAAAAGTACTTAAAGGTTAAATGCGGAATTCTTTCCTATCCTACAACGATTACATTGAACTGGTCCGTGATCGTCTGTCCGCTACCTGTGGGGCAACAGTGCTCCCAAATGACGTTTGAGGCTTGCTAGCTACCAATTCTTAGGGCATAGAGGAGTGATTTTCAGTCTTGTAATTCATTTCACTACATGTGGCTACTTCTCCATTACGTTAAAATAGTAGGCTACAGCTAATAACGTTAACATTTGACTCTGAACAACTGCAGAGGATAGCAAACTCCTTGTTCTAACGTCATCCAACCATGACCGCCAAAATGAGAATACGGACTGAAACGCAAAATGAGCTGATATTGCCAAGACACGTTAGGGGGAGATCGCAAATGAATTAGCCTAACTCCTTAAACCTGCCTGACAATCTGAAAAAAAATTGTGCATCTTCTTCAGTCCAAGAATACAAAACGTGAGCAGACAAGACAATATAGGCCACTTAACATCCCATACACACACACACACACTCACCACAGTGAAGTGAGGGATAATCGCCGCTTGTCAAAGAAAAATTGTCCATTAAAAAATCCATTTGGAACGTGATGAAAATATCAGTCTTTGTAATTTTAAGATCTCCCCTGAGAAAATCCTTTCTTTTAGTTAGTTTTATCACCTTTGGGCAGTTTGTCATATCTAAAGTAATCCAAGTGATTGTCATAGTTTCAGCCATAAATAAATATATATATATATATACACACATACATCCACAGTATCTCACAAAAGTGAGTACACCCCTCACATTTCTGCAAATATTTTATTATATCTTTTCATGGGACAACACTGAAGACATGACACTTTGATACAATGTAAGGTAGTAAGTGTACAGCTTGTAGAACAGTGTAAATTTACTGTCCGCTCAAAATAACTCAACACACAGCCATTAATGTCTAAACCCCTGGCAACAAAAGTGAGTAAACCCCTAAGTGAAAATGTCCAAATTGGGCCCAATTAGCCATTTTCCCTCCCCGGTGTCATGTGACTCGTTAGTGTTACAAGGTCTCAGGTGTGAATGGGGAGCAGGTGTGTTAAATTTGGTGTTATTGCTCTCACACTCTCTCATACTGGACACTGGAAGTTCAACATGGCACCTCATGGCAAAGAACTCTGAGGATCTGAAAAAAAGAATTGTTCCTTTACATAAACATGGCCTACGCTATAAGAAGAATTGCCAACACCCTGAAACTGAGCTGCAGCAAGGTGGCCAAAACCATACAGCGGTTTAACAGGACAGGTTCCACTCAGAACAGGCCTCGCCATGGTTGACCAGAAGTTGAGTGCACGTGCTCAGGGCCATATCCAGAGGTTATCTTTGGGAAATAGACGTATGAGTGCTGCCAACATTGCGGCAGAGGTTGAAGGGGTTGGGGGTATAGCCTGTCTGTGCTCAGACCATATGCCGTACACTGCATCAAATTGGTCTGCATGGCTGTCGTCCCAGAAGGAAGCCTCTTCTTAAGATGATGCACAAGAAAGCTCGCAAACAGTTTGCTGAAGACACGCAGACTAAGGACATGAATTACTGGAACCATGGCCTGTGGTCTGATGAGACCAAGATAAACTTATTTGGTTCAGACGGTGTCAAGTATGTGTGGCGGCAACCAGGTGAGGAGTACAAAGGCAAGTGTGTCTTGCCTACAGTCAGGCATGGTGGTGGGAGTGTCATGGTCTGGGGCTGCATGAGCGCTGCCGGCACTGGGGAGCTACAGTTCATTGAGGGAACCATGAATGCCAACATGTACTGTGACATACTGAAGCAGAGCATGATCCCCTCCCTTCGGTAACTGGGCCGCAGGGCAGTATTCCAACATGATAACGACCCCAACCTCCAAGAGGACCACTGCCTTGCTTAAGAAGCTGAGGGTAAAGGTGATGGACTGGCCAAGCATGTCTCCAGACCTAAACCTTATTGAGCATCTGTGGGGCATCCTCAAATGGAAGGTGGAGGAGCGCAAGGTCTCTAACGTCCACCAGCTCCGTGATGTCGTCTTGGGGGAGTGGAAGAGGATTCCAGTGGCAACCTGTGAAGCTCTGGTGAACTCCATGCCCAAGAGGGTTAAGGCAGTGCTGGAAAATAATGGTGGCCACACAAAATGTTGACACTTTGGGCCCAATTTGGACATTTGCACTTAGGGGTGTACTCACTTTTTTTGCCAGGGGTTTAAACATTAATGGCTGTGTGTTGAGTTATTTTGAGGGGACAGTAAATTTACACCGTTATACAAGTTGTACACTCACTACTTTACATTGTATCAAAGTGTAATTCTGCAGTGTTGTCCCATGAAAAGATATAATAAAATATTTGCAGAAATGTGAGGGGTGTGCTCACTTTTGATACTGTATTTTATATATATATATATACACACACACAACGTTGTATATCAGTGGCAGCTGGTGAACTGGTGATAGGGGAGGCTCAAACAATCCCTTAAAATTAATGATTGGTCATGACCTGTTTTCAATCATTAATTTAAATTACCATTACAGAAACTCCAAAAACTCTCAACATTATCAGATGTGGCCAGTTTTCATTTATAACGCATACCGATTACGACTCCGGACTTCTCACGCTTTTCTTTACTCAGGGGTTGGAAGCAATGCATGCGTTTCATGATCGTTCAAATGAAATAAGATCATTTGAAATGTCTTAATGCAATTCTATTGCTTCCAACCCCTCCATGCACTCGGACTTCAATTTCACGCGAGAATCTCTTACATACGCATTCATTGAATAATTGCTGACTACAGCAGATGAACGTAAATATGCCACTTAAACTCACACCGAATGCATGAGAGTTGACAGGTGCGCGTTATTAATGAAAACTGGCCACATCTGATGATGTTGAGAGTTTTTGGAGTTTCTGTAATGGTAATTTAAATTAATGATTGAAAACAGGTCATGACCAATCATTAATTTTAAGGGATTGTTTGAGCCTCCCCTGTTGCCAGTTCATGAGCCGCCACTGATATATATATATATATATATATATATATATATATATATATATATATATATATATATATATGTATATAGAACACTAGATTGCTGACTGGTTATGCTCGAGTGAAGCATCTGTTCCAGCAGCATATACACCTGGAAGTAAAATTTGCACATAGACTCCCATTCATTTTCATCTAATTTAAAATTAACTTTTCAAAAACACTTATTTATTTATTTATGTTATTTTGGTATCGCTGTGCAGACCAACATTTTATCTCCCTAAATATGTGCTTTTTTGGGGGAAAGAGGCACACTCACGAAAGGGAAGACCAAAAATGTGACTGCATCAACGTTAACGTGCAACCAGAAAAGTTAACGAGTTAACATGACCAAATCTTTTAATGACCCTGAGGTAAGATAATTGCTTAGAAGTTTTCTTTGTTAAAAGAAACGCTGATGAACATTTGTTGACGTTATCCAATTACTTTCTGGTGTCTTCACTTCGTTGTACCCTGATTGAGTATATTCGCCGTTAACCGAATTGTTTATATTGAATCATACGGCTAATGCCAACATTGTTAAATGGTAGCGCTAGTCAACTCTAGCTACTCTTTTAATAAGTTTCACCAATGCCCCTTTTCCTGTCAAAACACTGCTCCTCAAAAGGCTCACTTTACAGCATTGATCGCGGGGATGGCAAGAAGTTTTTAACAGCCAAGACTTTCTCTACGTCCTTGTCTTTCGGAAATCTGTATAGAAAGACAAAGCAACTTATCCACTGTTTTAAATATTTTGCAGGGAAGGAGTAATGCCGTTGAATGTCAATGTCAAACCCACACTAACACAAGAATGTGGTAAGTCCACGCAGAAAGGCCCCAGGCGAGATTTGAACCCTTGGACCGTGCTGCCATAATTCCATCTTATCATAAGCAAATGTGTCCTCGGGTCTTTTTCACTTTTTTCCAAAATGAAAATTAATCATAACCAAGCATATCACCTTCAGGAACTGGGGAGCCCATATTTGCGGGTTTTACTGGCAAAATATTTTTGAAGAACTTTGGGGATGACAGCTGTTATGCATAGCCAATTATCTATTTATGACTGACAGCAGACTAGCTGCTGGGTCTCTTGGTTTCCTGGCCCTAGTTCTCTTTTAAACTTTTTTTTGGGTCGGAAACATTTCAATTGCAGACTTTTTCTATGTTCACACAGGCAGCATGCGCAGTCAAACACACAGTCACACACGAACAGAAACACACATGCATCCAAACTGCTAGTGGAGACATCCCTCTACCTAATGCCACAGTTAATTACAGGGAGAGGTTAAGTAACAGTAAGTTGTTACAATAGTTACCTCAGTCATGTCACCGTAAGGCAAGTCATCAATATCTGGGTTGAGACAGCAGGCCTGAACAATAGAATAGTACCTGCATGGGTGGAACACAAAAAAGAATGAAAAGAAAGGTGGGACTGGAAAGGGAAGAGGTCATACGGGAGATTATTTTGCAACCTCGCTCCACACTGTCCATTTCCCAGCTGCTCTCACTTTTCTGCGTCATACTCTTTCCCGAACAGGATGTTCTCTCTGAGGGAGTCGTTAAGGATCCAGGCCTGCTGAGGCACGTATGCGAAGTCACCACTGACAGCTACTGAGCCCGCCAGCAGAGTCATCTGTGGGCAGGGCAGAACGTACAGTGTCAGGGAGGAAATTTAGGAGAGCCGACCAATCACAGGACTGCATTATACAGAAACCTCACCTGCCCCAGCAGAGCGGAGAGCAGTGAGCTCTTTCCACTTCCCACTCCACCGCAAATTCCCAACAGCGCCCCCTGTGGAAATATGCAGCAAAAAGGAGTTTTTCAAAACTTGTTAGACAAACCTGCCTCTTGGCTCAGTAAATCTCGAGCAGTTATTCCTGGCTGAATAGGCCTACTTATATCACTTCATACCTTTGAATCCATTAGCTACTTAAGGCACCAAATCCTTAATCTCCCTCTTGTGCCTACTGAGGCATTTAATGTGTCCCTGAAGGTTTATGTAATGGCTGCTGCTATTTGCTGTGACACAACTATCGTCTTTGCTCCTTGCCTAACCTTCGTGTATACAGTTTTCTGAGCACCTCTGGTTAAGAGTCAAAGCCCACATATAAATGCAGTTTACTCAAGCTTTTCCTGGCAAACACCATCGGACAGCATGCATTAGAGCTCTTGGATTAAACAGCATGTTGTTCGAATGCTCCTCAGCTCTTTAGAGTTTATCCTCTAAACTAAAAGCCTGCAGTGTTTGGATGTCTAACACAACAACATGTTTTTTTTTTTTTGGCTTTGAGGAATTAAGTCTTTCAGCTGGATAAATTTCTAATACATAGGCTGTAGGGGATAAAAGATATTTGTTGCCTGGTTTTTCATTATTGTTTATTATGCTCTCATCGCCATGATACAGAACAACTCAAGTCAGGCCCTGTAGGCCTGTAGGACTTGTTTGCAGGTAGTTGCTCCACCAAAACACAACACCACAGGAATCCACTCGACATTTTATCATCCTTGTTCAGAAAAGTGAGCTCATTAATGAACTAAGGTGGAGTAGTGCCAAAAATTCCACATTTTCTCAGCCTGGGACCATCAATGTCGAGTATCAAAATTTTAGGAACCACTACACACAGTAAGGTCAACAGCAACATGTCCAACTGTAAATGCTGCACTGCAAAACGTATCTGCCTGAACAATTTAATCTTATTATGAGACTTACCGCTTATTTTTTTTTTCTCTCACGCACAGAAAATATTGGTTTATCTGCAATTTATTTTACCATGTGAAAATTTCTGATCCTATGGACAAATCTAGAAATGAGTCAAAATTACCTCACACCAGAAGCAGAATTTTTGTTGTAATGAGAAAAAAGGAAAAAAAAAGAAAGAAAAAAGTGTTTTAAGTCAAATACAAGATTAAAATGCTTGGTAAGATTTTTTTGTTTGTTTGCATTAAGGGGACCAGCAGACGTCGTTAGGGACTGGTACCGGTCCACAGACCAGTGTTTGAGGACCCTGCATCTAATGCTTGGTTGGAACAAATACGTACATGCAGAGACTGCTGCCCATGGGACCTCAAATTCAGTATCTTTGCCTCAGTAAAAAATACTCAACCTTTGCTACCTTTACCTTTCTGATGTGAAGCTGGATGCGATGTAAGGTATTGTGAAGCGGTGGGCGAAGGCTCTGGGAGGAGGAGACTGTGCTCTGGGGGCTCTCCTGCTCCATGTGGGTCAGGAGGTGCTGGGCGTTCTGGGCCTCAGCCCCTTGTCCCTCCTCTGTGCTGATGTACAGACTCAGTTTCTCCCTGCGCAGCAGCCTCCTCATTCCCCCCCCCTTTTTTGGCTTCTGGGCCATCCTGCCCCTGCCGCCCCCAACTCCTTGCCTACTGAGAGCCTGGACCCTTTCCCAAGCCAGCGTGGCATCCCAAAACTCCACTGCATTTCTGGGGTCCTCCATTTTGGCTGTTATCTGCTGCCGTTCTTCCATCAGAAAGAGGCGCTGGGAGACACAGGCAGAAAAGTTAATGTTGTGGCTAAATTTCAGGACCATTTGGTTGATCTAGTATGCCCCAGCGAGTTGCTTTTATCCGCACTATAAAAACACCCATGAATTTTCAAGAAAACTATGCAAAATAGCAATTTCTTGTAAATAATTCAACAATTGCTTTATTTCCGCTGAAACGCTGCATTTGTTTGACATACTGCCCAATATGCTGTCACTTTTACTTTTAACGTAAAGCTGGCAGTTTTTTACACTGAAATTTAGAATTAATTTACTTTGTCACAGTGAGGGGTAAACAAATTGGAGAGCTGATGAAACAAAATACAGGTTTGTTGGAGGCCAGCCAGAACCAAATTGAAAGCAGAAACGTGGCAATGACCACAATTTAACCTGATTAGAGTCTAAGGACTCCATCTTACATCCAGAGCGGCGCCAAACATGATGCAAGTGTCTTTGCGAGTTGAAGACCGACGCAGTGGCCATTTTCCTGTTCAGCACTCGCATTGCTTAGATAGTGAACGCACTTGTGCCAAACTGAGCACCCATGGGTATGTTGGTCTTAAAATGAGGTGTGGGCTGGCACATTTCTGGCATTCTGATATCATGAGGCAGCAGAAAGTGATTGCGCAACTGACTAACAAAAACCTGATCTAAAGTCAATTGTGAGTTTTTGATTGCCATTTTAAGGGTGCATTATAAACCTAAAGCCCAACGTCCCCATGGCGGTTAAATGAACGTCCCCCTCATAAAAATGAATCCCTTGGCTACCATACACATTCGTCTTTTGGAGGTTTTAAACCACTGGCTGTCTGAGTAGACGAAGACAATTAGATATTCCTGTTATATTGGAGTGAGGGTTGATGGGCTAAAACACTTACTGTTCAGTTAGATCAGCAAATTATAGCCAGTGGGTGCACTTATTTTGTTCCTAAAGGGCTACTGTATAATTTAAAGCACTGCACCATGAGTAAAAAAAGTAAAAAAAAAAAAAGCTAATTACACAGAAATTTGCAACGACGCACAGCTACTACCCCATGTCAAAGTCGATTTACTGTTTGCCCATGCTAGCTTGTTTTGCGGATTGAAAACTATGACGGGTTTTTATGTCAGGATATAAAAAAATACATATCATAATGGTGAGTACAATCAATTGCACACCAATGCAGCTGCTTGTTGTAACACAGAATGCTGTACTTGAACCATGAGGGAATCTATTCCATCAACATCCAGGTGATTTGCAATTCAACTTGCAAGGTTACACATGCAGATATTCAGAAATTATTCTGCATAAAGCCATGACTCCTTTATACTGGTGTTTTTTTTTATTGTGCACAAAAAGCAATTACAAATAAAGAGCAGAAAGCTATCATAAACAACCAATTACACAGTTAATGAACAGAAAACATGCATAAACATACAATTACAAAGTAATTGAACAGAATAAATACATGACTAAGCATGAATGCTAGATACAAAGGGGATGTAACATTAGGGTATCAAAAAAGCAAAACTCCTTTATACTGGTGAACTCTGTCATCCCTGCAGTCTTCTTGGGGGATTCCCCCCAGTGTGAATTTTCGTTCAATCTAAAACTGTGTGAATTTTTGTTCAAACGCATATCATGATAGAAAGAATGGTTGGAGTGCTTTAATCCACTCCAGAAGTTTGGATAAGTCAGGTCAGAGTCCAACACTGGTCAACCCATTCACCACAATGTACTCAAAATCAACAAAGAATCTGACCTGATCCATTAACTCAATACTTGCTACCAGTCGTGTTTGAAATGTGTTTATTATAATTTACAGTATGACTGACAAATAAAGCAGCCTTAAAATGTGGCACTTTTAACAAGCAGCAAAGTAACGGATGACATTGCTCTCACCCCTTATATTTAATCTGAATTTCTTCCATATAGCTGACTTGGCCTTCAAAGATGAGATGTTAACAATCTGATATTCAACAGCAGTAATTTTTGTTCTTATGTCATCCATGTTGATCCATTTCTTCAGCTAAGCAGAACGTTATTTCACTTCTGCTGGATATTAATCGACGGGTGATGGTAGCATAATCAAAATAACATTATTGATGTTTCTTTCTCCCTGGCTGTTTTTTTTTTCCTCATTCTTTTTAATTTCGCTGGGCTGAGCCACGTCTGCACGTAATAATTTTTCATCCATGACCCTGAATTAAACTTTTTCGTTTTGTTTGCTCATTAAATGCACACATTCAAACGCAACCCTGGGATTCGCTGGCTAAGATTATTTTTACATCTGGATATGATGGAAACAATTTTGAATGATATTTAAAAAATATTCTTTATTAACATTTTTGGAGAAAACCGATTAGGTTTCCCTATATGCAGCAATGGTCTGTTCGGGATGCTTTCACTTTGCGCACAAGCAGACCCAATTCTTCAGCAGAGAAGCATTTACACCTGATACTTGGCAAATCCGCCATTATAATAGCAATTCGTTAAGGAGCAAGCTTACCTGGCTTTCAAATGGAATTTATGACACTCTGATGGGTTCATAATCATATTGCGCCAAAAACACGCCTATGATTAATTAAGAGATTAAGTACAACACCTTTGAACCATGCATGTTACTTTGAGCTCAGATAACCCGCCATTTAACGACCAAAAATGGATTTTACGCGCCCTAAATGCACTTGCGCGACGCCCTTCACACCTGGTACTCAGATTGTTAAAACAGGGCCCCAAATATTGATTTGAGCTGGTATTGACCTTCTGGAGATCAGAAAAGAAAAGAGGTGGGTGTGTTGATAGACAGCTTCCCGAACAAGGTTCACTGTTTGCACTCAAAACCAGACTACATTGTAATAGACCTGCCTCACTTTATAATGTATGCTTCATACTGTACATTAAATTCTTGCTTTGTTGGAAAAATGCTACTGATATACAGCTTCGCCATGTTTTGTTTTCAGTATAGGCATTATTTATGGAGAGACAGAGGAGGCATGGCCCATGGCTTTTACAGATGACTAACATGCATAACCTCCCACCCGCACCCACAATACCCCAGTATCTCCCATATTAGAGACTGAAATTACATCCCTGGTTTCAGCTCTTTCAGTACAGATAGTAGCTAAATCCCTTTTCAACCAAAAATTACCTTGAAATCATGGAGTTGAAAACTGCCAACAGAAAGCCTGCAGGAAGAGAACGGGAAAGTGTTAGATGCTATTGCTGTCAAAATCTCCGGTGTGACCTTGAGGGCAAAGGTCATGGAGTTTTATTGAAAACCCCCGCAGCAGGAGGCGACAGTACAAAGTAAATCCAAAGGCCTGCAGGAGAGGGTCGGGCAAAATCAGGTTACATAGGGAAAGTGTTAGATGCTAGAGGTCTGCTGTCATGTAGTTAATCTCCGGGAAACATGAGGAGAACCTAATCGGTCTGACAAAACATACAGCTCCGGTTAATCAGGGTTTACCAGGGCAGTCGGCTGCTAGTATTATATACAACGTTAGTCTGTGAAAAATAACAAACTGTTAGTATTGGTTAGTAAAACAGAAAAAGGAGGCGAAGGAAGCAAATCGAGATTGGAAGAATGTTTGAAACCCAGAAACCATGAAATCACCTAAGCATGTGACCGGCAGGACTGTGGCAGGCAAAGTACAAAAAACTAAACAGAACATGGCAAAACCTAACAGAACTGATCATAAACATAACAGGAATGGCAAAACATAATAAACATGAGAATCAGAACAGAAAGGCAGAATCATAACAAGGCTATGTGCAGAGTGAAGGTGCAGACGCTGGCTATCACGACTACAATGGGAGCCACACCCACCGTCATGCTCTGAACATAGCCAGCGTGCTCCAAGATCTTCTTCTCCTTCGACCTTATCGCTGTGAGAGAAAGATCAACGTTTATTTTTTTGTGCATTTATGACTTTTGAAAGCTCTTAATTTGAAGCTGTACATGAAGAGCGGGGCTAATTTAATGCCCAAAGACACTGCTTATAGAATTCAAGCAATGCTGTTCAGCAGCACTGTTTTGCTTCACATCTGCTGTCAATCAAGTGACACTTTTTAAGTCAATTAACTCCATCTAATAAAATCAGAGCAACTGTTGGGCCCTTAAACAAGACCTTTAACCCCATATTTCTCCAGGGAGGGATTGGCCCCAACAAAGTACATTTAATTTTAAGTTCTTATTGATTAAAACGTCAGCTACCTGTCCTGTAACGTGCTATTAAATCAATTAATCATTTTAAGTAGACAGTTGCACAGTTTCCCAGATGCAAGAATATTTCATGAATCTTTTTGTCTCAGAAGAAACTTCATGTTGGAAGCTCCACAGAGTCATTTCATCCATCCTAACTCTTAGCCAGATAATTTTAGAAATGGCGTAAGTCTGATTGCGGGCATGCAGTTGAAAAGCAGAGTAGCTCTGTGTCCCCAGATTTGTGTTCCAGATATTCACTGAAATGAAAATACTCTCAATGAGGATCCTGAAGCGAGTTTGATAGGTAAACACGAACCTATGCAGCAAGAGTATGTTCAGTGCACAGATCTCATCTCTTGATTTAAGGGTCACAGTTCAGTCTTACATTTTCAGACTCTAAGCTCTTCGATGTACTTAGAGAAATAGAGGGAATGATTTTTATCCCTTTAACACTCCGGTAAAATTTGCCTAAAATGCCTATCCAAGGCGTGCCCAAAGTAAATTGAAAGCTGTTCTTGAACCGTTTGGAGAATAGGGATGGTTTTGGCCTCTTTTGAAAGGAAGCACTCTGAAGTTTTTCCCCCAACTGAAAGAATCACTGTAAGTGCTACTATCATTGAGTAATCTAAGTTGGAACACACTGAAGTAAAAGGTTTTTGTTCTCGCCTGAATTTTTTTTTTTTGCAAACAGATGCCTGCAGATGAGTGTAGCTGGGACTTATTAGCTGAAAAAACACAATGGGACCACAGCATGAAGCTGTGACACAGGCGTTGATTAAAGCTGCTGTGATGATTATATTTTGAAATGGTTGGCATCAATTGAATCACAAGAATCTTAGCTTTCCAAAGATATGTGGCATGAGTATCTCACGTTACATACAAGCTGTGTAAATGACGTAGATTGTTTTTAACTTCCCTGACAAGGGGAAATAAAGTACTAGCGCGTTCTGAGATGACTACTCAAAAACCTTCATCACTCAGCCTGACATGACTGTTCTTGCACTGGCCAGTGGTGAGCAAAATGAAATTCAATACTATTTCAACCTAATGGACAACAGTTGTTAACTCCGAGGACGTTTTTTTGGAGAATTAGACGGCCAAAAAAAAAATCAAACGTATGCTGCCACCTAGATAACATCTTTTTCTGGGAAAATCTGTAAAGCAGCAGGAATTTTTGTAAAGCATTTTTATCAGTGATCCATTCTGTCACCCAAGAATCCCACACAATTCCCATCCAGCTCTTAGCCTCTCCAATCAATCAGCATGCAGCTGTCAGTGTTGTCTGGTCTTGGAAAATTCTATATCTGGTAACCCTATGTCCATGAGAAATATTCCATTCTTGAAGGTGAATTCATCTCAGAACTAGGTCAATAAAGCTGAAGAACCTAGCGTGACAAAGCAGAAAATCTAACCTGTAATGGAACAAAAGCCAACCGAAAACAGGAAATGAAAGTAGTGTCATTGCGGTTAAAAGATGGAAGATAACAGGATATAAAAGATTACAGCACAGAGTGACTCACTGTGGATGTTTTGAGTGAAGGCAGATTCCCAGCAGTACATCTTAATGGCCTTGATGGAACACAGGATTTCGTTCATGAGCCGCACACGCTGGTCTGTCACCGACAAACACTTCTTCCTGAAATAGGCAGTCAGACGGGAGGCAAGAGTCTGCCAGGTAAAAAGGAATTAAGAGAGAGAGAGAAGAGTGCAGATAGATCAATAATGCATTCTCTAGAACAAACGGACACAATGCAGATATTTTGTTAACATGCGCTTTGGTTCTGAAATGTTTTGATCAAAAGCTTACAATCATTGGTAAGAGCTTTGGATGAAAATGGGAAACACCAGTACATCAAATTACACCAGTTACATTATCTGACATGATAGGCTACCTGAAAAAACCTTAAATATTTTGACCTTGAGTTTGGATTTGTCCCTATACACACACTAACAATTTCTGTACTTGATCAAGTGGCCGCTTAAGTGACATATTTCCGGGGTTTGGCCAAAGTGTTTAAGTAGGAGTAAAGACTGCAAGTGCTGTGAGGTTTTGTCATCTTGCTTCAGGACGCACTTCAAAATAGGAAAATGTTTCCAGCTGAAGGCTGAAAAATTCATCCAATTGAAGAATTGATGAGTTTATTAGCCAAGAATGACATACAGAGGATACGTATTATGAATAAATTTGTGAATAAATGTCCAATTAGCAATCCAAATATGAACACAACAAACATTAAAACATTGTCTAAGATCATAAGTAAATAAAGCAATAGATTAGCTAATATAGGTGTCAATAAATAAGCAACCGAGCATATTGCCCAATAACAGAAGCTTCACTAATAACCAGCAATAACTTTATTTTCGCTGGAATATTTTTTTTGCCCATCATCATAATAACCACTCCGTCCTTCCTGCATTCAAAAACATGATGCACTGTGGGATACACTAAGCCCTTAATAATGCTCCAAAGCAATATTAGGACAAGGGTTCATGAAGCGTGGATTAAGTGCACCTGAGCTTGGGCATTTTCAGGCATGGGACACTTCCACACGTACTCAGTACGGCATGTATGCATACTCAAGACTGCAAGACTGCAAATGTGGGTATTGATACAAGGCTATTGTTTCAATCAAGTCTGCTTGACTTGAACACAAATCTAGAAAAGGATTCTAGGTAACTGCGAGATTCAGTCGAGGCAAGTCATAAGAAATACCATGGCGGGATAGAAGCAGACGAAGATGGCAGACCCCACTAGCGCAGTCGGGCCCAGGAAAAAGCAGATGTAGGACAGCCCAAGGATGACCACCAATGGTCCCCCAGCCAGAAGGCACCCAAAGCATACTGCCTCGAAGATCCTCTGGCCATCACTGGAGCAAATGTTCACCAGCTGCAAAAAAACCAAAGATGGTGCTCATGGTCATGTAATTCTCTCAGTTACAAACCACAAAAAGCTCCATAAGACTGGACTTACGGACACCGAAAGGGACTCCATAGAGGACCTCCCAATACGAAGTCAGCTGCCTTGCGCCCAACATCCTCAGAAGTGTCCTTTCTCTTAAAATAGGGCACTCGTACTAATGGAAAAGGTACCTCAGAAAGCAATGCATTTGGGACACAAACTGAAGCCACGATGAATCTACAGGGCATTCAAGAGCCCTCCTTCATGTATATCGCTGGTAATTGACATTTGCACGGCCGCTTCCATTTGACCAAGAAAGAAAGCAACATGCTTTTTTTTTATGTAAAGCTAACTATATATCTAGTTGGGCCACTTTTTCCAGCTTTTGTATGTAATTAAATTGTACTTCTAAATACAATCACGGCAAATACCATCTTCACTACATGTTAACATGTGTAAACAAATTACTTTCCTTCCATAGCTTTGTGTGCTGTTTTGAGTATTTCAAAGGAAGTTTTTTAAAGGCCAAACCCAAATTTCAGACTTTGTTCTGAAGTATTGTGAAGTGCTGTGTTATTACATGAAGTCTATAAGAGTGCAGGGTTGTTGATGTAAATGCGTCAGTGGAACTGAACTTCAAACCTCGCTCATTGCCATAGACACAACCCAATTAAAAACAAGAATAACTCAACTAGTGCAAATGTACATTTAGGCTGAATGCACTGCACATTGCATACAATTAAAGACCTATTTTTGGTTGTTTTCCCACATACTTTAAATATTTTCTCTTAATAGGTATGGCTTTTCAGATATCCTTATATTATCAGATTCTTGTTGCAATAAATATTGCACAATCCCACAAGCAAAGTCAGGTGAGGCCTTTACCTGAGCTGCCTCCTTGAAAATCTGAAGCATGAACTTTCCCATGAGCCTCGCAGAATTTATTCACTGTTAAACTGGCCAGCCGTAGCCTCCCCAAACTTCACGGGAATGCGCCCGTAAAGTCCACCTGTCTGCAAGTGCGAGTTAAAACAGACTTTTCTGTTCAGCCTCTGACATCACTAGATCGCAAAAATGTAGGGGCCAGCCTACCGGCAAGGACAGAGCAGATGTTGACTTCAAATTTAGCTGAAATAAAGCAATTAAGGGGGATACATTTTTTGAGATGACTTGGGACATGCCTGTAAAGGAAAAGTGCGCAGACGTGTGAAAGTAGTGCAAAATACTGCCTTAAAATGTTGCCTCCTAAGGTAGCTGACCGCATATTGGGTTAATTGCCAATTAGCAGATGTGCCGTAGCGGGAGGTGTTCCAAACACAGAAGACAAGCTGAAAACAATAGGGAAACATGATGTCAAAGAATCGCCATAAATTGATGAAAACAAATATTTTTCAAATCAGAGGGGGAAAAGGAACAACATGACAGTCAGCCTGTAGGCATGGTGCACAGAGACTGCTTACTTAAGAGTTTTATTAGGCCATGAGGAAAATTGTAGGAAAATGGGTAGCCTACATACATGACGACAACATGAGACCTTCAGAGTCTATTAACTCTGATTCCACACTGCACACTCGATAGACAACATGGCCTATGCAGGTCAAATTAGGCCCTGTTTGCACAGCTGGGGTGAGCTTCCCGAAATCACAGATGCTAACTTACATAGTTGGAACCATTGACTAAAAAGACAAACTATGTTAATTGCTAACTTAGTTAGCAACTACGCTTTTGGGAAATGCATCTCCGGCTCGCAAGGATGCTTACGCTTTTCGCTATTAAATTATTAAGTTGCACGTGTAACGGTTGTGGAAACTTGATTTTATCAATTCGATGGTGAAAAGCCTTAGCATACTTGCTAGCAAATTATTCATCCCATTGACTTCAACAGACTAGAAGCTAACTCTTTTTTTCGATTCTCTAATTGCAGCTCCTGGTCTCGTTCAGGCTTCACCATCATGGCCGCATTTTTGATTGTACTCCAGGTCTCATGGTGGAAGATGGCTTTAGTTTTGTTTGGAGTCATTTTTTGCATAAAATAGGTCCTACAGTCATTTTAGGATGGGCTTATTAACTAGCTTTTCTGAGTGCAGAATAGATGGGGAAAATTCGGGACCGGAGCAGTTTGGGCTCAGCTTGGCTATCAGACAGTAAATATTCTGCATGGCTCTATAAGACCAAAGATGGTGGGTAAATGAATGATTGAATGAATGAATGAATTAATGCATAAATAACTGAATGAGTGAATGAATGAATGAATTTAATGATTTAATACTTGGATGAATGAGTAAATAAATAATTGCTGAATTGATTGATTGATTGATTAATCGATCGATTGATTAACCAGCCAGCTTTGAGCCTTTGGTGCCACCTGTTAGTCATCAGTGCTGACTATATAAACTCTGTGCATGCCATACACAATAAGAGGGCTTACTTGGGTACATATACTAAAATACTAACTTTTAAATATGCTGATTTTACTAAAGTGTTATTGTTATATTTGGATAAGTCATGGCCTCAGCATTCTAAATACACTGCTTTCTTTGTCATTACATAACCCGTTGCCATGGCAACGGGGGCCATATTGGATTTTTACTTATCTTCATTTGTCAAGGATTTCTCCTCAACCTCTGCATATTTTTCAGTGCTGTTTTTTTGCAAAATTATCAAAGATAACCACTCTGTTACAAACCATTTTTATCAAAAAATATTATGCAAGGGGGAAAAATGTGATATTCATACAGGATTCCGTAAATGCTTTCTAATTTGTTATGCATAACCTATTTATCTCATGCCCCCCTAGTACATCTAAAAATCTAAGGATGTTAAATCACTGCCCTCATCATTACCTACAACCCCTGAGGTATTTCATAGAAATACCTGCTATGGTTGTGGAGAAATGTTCATCAAAAATTTCAAAACCAGATTCAATAAAAGGTGGACATATGCCATCAAAAACATCATGTTATTTGTGATTATGCGAATCAGATGCAATTTAATCAAGTTTGTAGTGATTCTTTATGTATTAAAGATGACTTTAGAGGAGAAAAACAAGATCATTGGGAAAATGAGTTTTTCATTAAATTTAAATACATGAACCCTCTAAGTTGGGTTTTGCTGTTGCTGCTTTGTCAATGCTCAAGTGAGTAAAAGAGAGCATTTGGTCTTTGTTGATCATGTTTTGTTAATCATTTATCTTTATTTTAAGAGAACTTTGTTCTAATCTATTCAGGTGAATAGGAACCCAGACAGTGCTGTCAGCTACGACCGCATGGATGTAGCCCCCGAAAGCCCGCTTCTCCCCTTTTTTGTGCATTATTTGGCCAATACTGTTGCTATGGTAACCAAAATCGACAGGTGTTATAAGTGAAGTATATCACATGTCCAAACCAAATATGAAAGTAATCAGTCCAAAATTGCAGCCTGTGCTGTGTCCACAAGGAAATCTCTATGTTTTGCCGCTAAAGTGCGTATAATTTCACCAAAACCGTCGCCATGGCAACCAAAATCAATAGGTGTCATAAGTGAAGTATAACACATGCACATACCAAATGTAAAAGTAATTGGTCAAAATTACAGCCTGTACAGCGCCCACAAGGAAGAGTGCATATTTCAGAACAAATTTCCACATTATTCGGCTAATGCTGCCGCCATGGCAACAAAAATTGATAGGTGTCTTAAGTGAAGTGTAACACATGTCCATACCAAATATGAAAGTAATCGGACAAAAATTGCAGTCTGCACTGCATCCACAAAGAAATCGCAATGTTCTGCCACTAATTTGCATATAACTTGGCCAATACTGTCACCATGGCAACCTAAACCGATAGATGTCATAAGTTAAGTGTAACACATGTCCATACCAAATATGAAAGTAATCGGACAAAAATTGCAGTCTGCACTGCATCCACAAAGAAATCGCAATGTTCTGCCACTAATTTGCATATAACTTGGCCAATACTGTCACCATGGCAACCTAAACCGATAGATGTCATAAGTTAAGTGTAACACATGTCCATACCAAATATGAAAGTAATCGGTTAAAAATTGCAGCCTGTACTGCGTCCACAAGGAAATCTCTACGTTTTGCCACTAATTTGCATATTATTCAGCCAATACTGTTGCCATGGCAACCAAAATCAATAGGAGTCATAAGTTTAGTGTAACACATTTCCACACCAAATATGAAAGTAATCGGTCAAAAATTGCAGCCTGTACTGCTTCCACAAGGAAATCTCTGTTTTGCCACTAATTTGCATATTATTCATATTATATTTGCATATTATAAGCATTATTAGACATTTGGACAAAGAGGAGAAGCTCTTCTGCCAGTTCCTGGACCTGAACTGCCAGACCGATGACAAAGCTGATTCGATTCTGGCAGCTCTGAAAAATATTATTCAGATGGAGGGCATCCCAGTACACTTAATCTTTGGATTGGGAATTGACGGCGCTGCAGTCATGGCAGGTTAGTCAAATTTTATTTTGTACGTAATTAAACTGCACTTTGAATAATTCTTTCTAAGTAAATTCATCCATCCATCCATCCATCCATCCTCTTCCGCTTATTCGGGGCCGGGTCACGAGGTCAGCAGTCGAAGCAAGGATTCCCAGACTTCCCTCTCCCTGGACACTTCCTCCAGTTCTTCCGGGGGTATCCCAAGGCGTTCCCAGGCCAGCCGAGTGACATAGTCCCTCCAGCGTGTCCTGGGTCTTCCCAGGAGCGTCCTCCCGGTGGGGCATGCCCGGAACACCTTCCAAAGAAGGCGTCCAGGGGGCATCCGATATAGATGCTCAAGCCACCTCAGCTGGCTCCTCTCGACGTGGAGGAGCAGCGGCTCTACTCTGAGCTCCTCGCGGGTGACAGAGCTCCTCACCCCATCTCTAAGGGAGCGCCCCACCACCCTGCGGAGGAGACCCATTTCAGCCGCTTGTATCCGAGATCTCGTTCTTTCGTTCATGACCCAAAGTTCACGACCATAGGTGAGGGTAGGAACGTAGATTGACTGGTAAATTCACCGCAATAGAGCGGTACAATGACCGCATGACTGCTGCCGCTGCACCGATCCTTCTGTCAATCTCACGCTCCATCCTTCCCTCACTCGTGAACAAGACCCCAAGATACTTAAACTCCTCTACTTGAGGCAGGAGCTCTCCTCCAACCTGGAGGGGGCTAGCCACCTTTTCCCGGTCGAGAACCATGGCCTCGGACTTGGAGGTGCTGATTCTCATCCCAGCCACTTCGCACTTGGCTGCAAACCACCCCAGTACATGCTGAAGGTCCTGATTCGAAGGAGCTAACAGGACAACTTCATCCGCAAAAAGCAGAGATGAGATCCTGTGGTCCCCAAACCGAACTCCCTCCGGCCCCTGGCTGCGCCTAGAAATTCTGTTCATAAAAATAATGAACAGAACTGGTGACAAAGGGCAGCCCTGCCGGAGTCCAACATGCACCGGGAACAGGACTGACTTACTGCCGGCAATGCGAACTAAGCTCCTGCTCCAGTCATACAGAGACCGCACGGCCCTTAGTAGAGGGCCCCGGACTCCATACTCCCAAAGCACCTCCCACAGAATGCCACGAGGGACATTGTCCAATGCCTTCTCCAAGTCCACAAAACACATGTGAACTGGTAGGGCAAACCCCCATGAACCCGATGTTGCAGAGGCATATCAACCAAGACAGCCCTACAACATCCAGGGACTTGAGGTACTCAGGGCGGATCTCAACCACCCCCGGTGCCTTGCCACCGAGGAGCTTTCGAACTACCTCAGTGACTTCAGCCCGAGTGATGGATGAATCAGCCTCTGGGTCCCCAGCCTCTGCTTCCTCTATGGAAGGCGTATCAGTGGGATTGAGGAGATCTCGAAGTATTCCTTCCACCGGCCGACAATATCCCCAGTCGAAGTCAACAGCTCCCCACCTCCACTGTAAACAGTGTTGGCAGGGCACTGCTTCCCCCTTCTGAGGCACCGGATGGTTTGCCAGAATGTCTTCGGGGCTGACCGATAATCCTCCTCCATGGCCTCCCCGAACTTTTCCCATACCCAAGTTTTTGCTTCCCCCACCGCCCGGGCCGCAGCACGCTTAGCCTGCCGGTACCTGCCAGCTGCCTCAATAGGACTCCTTCTTCAGCCTGACGGGATCCCTTACTTCTGGTGTCCACCACCGGGTTCGGGGATTGCTGCCGCGACAGGCGCCGGAAACCTTACAGCCACAGCTCCGAACGGCCGCGTCAACAATGGAGGTGGAGAACACGGTCCATTCAGACTCAATGTCTCCAGCCTCCCTTGGGATCTGGTCAAAGCTCACCCGAAGGTGGGAGTTGAAAACCCCTCTGACAGAGGGTTCCGCCAGGCGTTCCCAACAGACCCTCACAACACGTTTGGGCCTGCCAAGTCTGTCCAGCTTCCTCCTCCGCCAGCGGATCCAACTCACCACCAGGTGGTGATCAGTGGACAGCTCAGCCTCTCTCTTCACTTGATTGTCCAAGACATACGGCCGAAGGTCAGATGACACGACCACAAAGTTGATCATTGACCTCCGGCCTCGGGCGTCCTTGTGCCACGTGCACTGATGAACGCCCTTATGTTTGAACATGATGTTCATTATGGACAAACTGTGACTAGCACAGAAGTCCAATAACAGAACACCACTCGGGTTCAGATCAGGGAGGCCGTTCCTCCCAATCAAGCCCCTCCAGGTAACACTGTCGCTGCCCACGTGGGCGTTGAAGTCCCCCAGCAGAACGATGGAGTCCCCAGTCGGAGCACTTTCCAGTACCCCTCCTACGGACTCCAAGAAGGCCGAGTACTCTGCACTGCCATTCGGCACATAAGCCGAAACAACAGTGAGGCACCTGTCCCCGACTCGAAGGCGCAGGGCAGTGACCCTCTCGTTCACCGGGGAAAACTCCAACACATGGCGGCTAAGCTGGGGGGCTATAAGCAAACCCACACCAGCCCGCCGCCTCTCACGGCGGGCAACTCCAGAATAGAAGAGTCCAGCCTCTCTCGAGGAGTTGGGTTCCAGAGCCCAGACTGTGCGTGGAGGTGAGCCCGACTACCTCCAGCCGGTACCGTTCGACTTCCCGCACAAGCTCAGGCTCCTTCCCCACCAGCGAGGTGACATTCCATGTCCCCATAACCAGATTCCATGTCCAGGGATTGGGTTGTCGGGGCCCGCGCCCACGACTGCCACCCAAAACACATTGCATCGACCCCTTCTGAACCCTCCTGCGGGTGATGGGCCTACGGGAAGGCAGGCCCATGTCGCTCGCTCGGGCTGTGCCCGGCCGGGTCCTGTGGGTGGAGACCCGACCACCAGGCGCTTGCCTGCCAGCCCCGACCCCGGGCCTGGCACCAGGGTGGGGTCCAGGTGACGCCAATCTGGGCGACGTAAATGTCCTTGCTGTAATTTTATTCATTAGGGGCTTTGGAACTTTGGAACCGCTCTTAGTCTGACCCGTCACCTAGGATCTGTTTGCCCTGGGAGACCCTACCAGGAGCAATAAGCCCCAGACAACATAGCTCCTAGGATTATCCAGGTACTTAAACCCCTCCACCACGATAAGGTGGCGATTCAAGGAGTAAATTCATTAAAAAATGTATTTCAACAGGAAAACAAAATCGGGTGGCAAAACAGCTCTCAAAAGAATGGCCACGGCTAGTCAGTGTCCATTGTGCAGCACATAGGCTAGCTCTAGCCTGTAAGGATGCATCAGACAATGTGCCTTACATGGCAACATTCAGAGAACACCAAGAACAGCTCCACCTGTACTTCAGAAAATACTGCAAACCACTCTGCTTCTCTGAAGGGAGCTGCAGAGGTTCTCTGAGTGTGTGAGGTGAAAGTGAAAGTAAATTTGTTCCTCAATTGAGATTTGAATATTTATATCCATTTGCTTGCATATGAATTCCTTTAACAAACTTATCTGTCATTGATTAGCACGAAAAGAACACATGATGGCTCTCTCAACATGTGGCTGTAAAAACATCACTGTTGTACTGGGAGCCTTGGCAGAGGAAGTGGAGGCCTGCAAATGCCCTACTGCTAAAAGACTCTACCCATTTCCTGTGACCTATCACTTCATTGCTGCCCTCCACCTGCAAGCTGATGTGCTCCCTCACTTGGCACATCTCTCTAAGCTGGAACATAAGTAGGTCATCGTGTTCCTGGCAATCAAAGAGCAGGTTATTTTTATAACCCAAATAAGGTGTAATATTAACTTAATGTGTTTGCATAAGCATCGCTTCACACAATTTATCTTCATCTGAGTTAATTTGGTTTATTTCCCAGGTCCCGGTCACGCTGGCCTGAATACAAGGCATCAAAAATTCTGCGGGTGAACAACCTGGCTCACACTTGAGTAACCTGAACCAAACTCTTGATGACCCGTTAGCACTGGGTGCATTCAGCATCTCTGCTGAACAGGACAGAGGAAGAAGAGGCCAGGCTGATTCAGGGGACAGACTGCACTTTTGGCAATGGTTTCAGTCAGAGGTATGATTATGCAGCTTTTGAATGACTTCATTGATGTAACTTCAATTTAGTTGCAGCACAGTTTTTAGACTAAATAGCTGATTACCATTTTTTCTTGCGGTTTGAGGTCATGGATCTGTATTTGCATAGCCTGATTGCCCATCTTCAGTGCCGCTTCAGTGAAGTTGGAATCCTGGCTGCCTTTGGGGTATTAAGTCCACGGGCAGCTACACTCCTTGACACGTGGTCATGTGAAGACACTCGTAGAGAAGTTTCGTTCCAGTGATTTCACCACAGTCCTTGAAGAATGGACTTCTTTCAAGGAGCAAGTGCTCTCTGGCCCAATGAAGGAACTTAAAATTTGACATTTTCACACATTATTATGATCAATGCCCTGTGTTAGCTGTACATATTTTTACTGTCTAAAGTTTTTTTCTGTTATCTTCCTGATATCTGCTGGGAGCATGGGTTACAGGACTTTTCGTCCCTGGACTTTTTGTCCCCGGATTTTTCGTTCGCTAATGATAACGAAACGTGCCACCAGTGTTGACAGACGGATGGACGGACGAATGACGGACAGATCACCATCATATAAGGGCTAGGGTTAGGGTTAGGGTCATAATGCAGGAAGAGGGCAAAGCAACTATTGGGGACGAACAATCCAGGGACGAAGAGTCCGGGGACAAAAATTCCAAGGAGATGAAACGTCCTAGAGCCCAGAGTATGTACTACAAGCAACAAATCTCACCAATGGTTTTTACACCCATAAAACTGTGTGACAGTAGTGATTCTGATTGTTTTCAGAACAAGACTCAGCTGGACATCTTCTCTGACCTGACCTCAAAATATGAGGAGTTTGGGGTCCTGTTTCCAGTCATAAGCCAGCTGGCTGTCATTGGCCTGACCATCCCAGTCAGCACTGTAAACTGTGAAAAGGACTTCTCTACCTTGAACAGGGTAAGAAAAAAACATCTCACAATAGCATTTGCTGTTTAAGCTATCGAGTGTCACTTTGAAAACTTATTAGATAACGGAGACAAATCATGAATCAGTGTGTATTGCAAATGCTCGTTGTGATGTCACAATGAGCTAGGCGAACCAAACAGTCAAATTTATTTCTAATTTTGAGAAAAAGCCAGAGAACAAAAAATGACTTGATGTTCAAAATTCATTTCTGGGGGTAGAAATGAAAATGAATGAAAACAAAGAAAAAGTGAAATTTCATGTTTTGGCCCCTTTAATGTATTTGCAGGTCAAGACAAACATCCGCAACAGGCTACAGGGGCAAAATCTTGCAGCCTGCATGCAGATCTCCATCAATGGACCAGAGGTGTCTGACTTTGCTAATGGGAAGGCACTGGAAATGTTCCTCGAAAAGCCCAAGAAAATACACTGCAGCAAAAAAGTTGCACACTTTGTGGGTAGAAATGGCCATGTTAAAAACAGTTTAAAAAATTAGAGGTTCTAATAAGTTTTTGTCAACATGATAAAATGTGTTGCAACATTTTTCAGCCGTAAAACCGTTGTCACAAAATTCATTTGAAGAAAGTTGTATGTACTTTTGTATTACAACTCACAAATATAAGTCTTATCTGTTTGTTCAGGTCAAATGCGATGTAATCGAAGGTAAGATCCCGTGGAGAAAGGGACCTAAGACGACCCCGCCAACAGACTGCCCAGTTTCTCCCCCACCCCCCCAAAATAAAAAAACCAAGGGGAAACACGGCCCTGTGACAAGGTAGCTGAAGATAAATTATTTCTGAGATTATCACAATTTGCAGTGACTAAAACTGTAACAGCTGATTCCAAAGGATGTATTTATATTAAAGGCAAAAAAAAACCCCACTTTTTTCAGCTCTTACCCAATAAAAGGTACATGTTCTTCTCATTCCATAAATATTTTTTGTGAATTTTTAAGATTTTTATGTACAAAGTAATAAAACCTCTGACATACAACAAATTAGCAAAAGTTCAAGAATGCAGCTATCTCATATATTTTAGCCAACCAAAAAATACTTCCTGTGGCAATGTCCCTCAGCTTTACCCACGCTGTATGTTTAGCTTGACTGACGCTCTGGCTGGGCTCAACAGCTGCCTTCAGAAATATGAAGTCGCTGTGTTTCTTGAGCAATACTTTACCTATCTTGTTAGTATGCAGATAATTATATGCCTCTGTGCTTTTACAATTTCGCAATTCTTCGCCATAAACGCTTTCGGCAAACATAAGGTAACTAGAGGCACTCCTAGAGTGCAAACCTCTGCCAAGGCAGCACAGTCGTAATCTTGCTGAGTGAACATGGCTCTTGAGAAATTTACGGTGTATCACATAAATCAGGTCATCGTATTCCTGGCAATCAAAGAGCAGGTTATTTTTATAACCCAAATAAGGTGTAATATTAACTTAATGTGTTCGCATAAACATCGCTTCACACAATTTATCTTCATCTGAGTTAATTTGGTTTATTTCCTGCACTTTTGGCAATGGTTTCAGTCAGAGGTATGATTATGTAGCTTTTGAATGACTTCATTGATGTAACTTCAATTTAGTTGCAGCACAGTTTTTAGACTAAATAGCTGACTACCATTTTTTCTTGTGGTTTGAGGTCATGGATCTGTATCTGCATAGCCTTATTGCCCATCTTCAGTGCCGCTTCAGTGAAGTTGGAATCCTGGCTGCCTTTGGGGTATTGAGTCCACGGGCAGCTACACTCCTTGGCATGTGGTCATGTGAAGACACTCGTAGAGAAGTTTCGTTCCAGTGATTTCACCACAGTCCTTGAAGAATGGACTTCTTTCAAGAAGCAAGTGCTCTCTGGCCCAATGAAGGAACTTAAAATTTGACATTTTCACACATTACTATGATCAATGCCCTGTGATAGCTGTACATATTTTTACTGTCTAAAGTTTTTTTCTGTTATCTTCCTGATATCTGCTGGGAGCATGGGTTACAGGACTTTTCGTCCCTGGACTTTTTGTCCCCGGATTTTTCGTTCGCTAATGATAACGAAACGTGCCACCAGTGTTGACAGATGGATGGACGGACGAATGACGGACAGATCACCATCATATAAGGGTTAGGGTTATAATGCAGGAAGAGGCAAAGCACTAAAAAAAATTAAAAAATAAAAATCTCAAAAAAAAAAAAAACTGAAGTACTTCTCTCATAGCCCAGGTCATGACATATTTTTGACATGACCCTATATTTCACTTTTGCGAAAATCGCATTGGCTGAGAGCGTGGGGGAAAAGAAATCACTTAGCGTTATGTCTCGCTGTTTCTACTAAGCCAAACTGAATACCGAGTGTAAAGTTGGTTGAATTGGTATGGCTCAGCGCTGCAGGAAGCTAGTTAAGTGCCACTGACATAACTGAGTTCACAATACTTGGCTAAGTAGACTGCACGCAACACTTTTTCAAAACCATTATGTAACATTAGTTTGATAACCAGCGAGCTAACATAAGCTAGCTACTCAGTTGACTGAATTTACTAAAAAAAAAAAAAAAAAAAAAAAAAAAATGGCTCTTTTCCACATCCTAAAGAAGAATATAAATTTTCATCACGACAGTTGGGAGCTGAAATGATTATTAGGGAAACTGAAATTTGATTGGCTGATGTTCACCATGTTGTTTCATTTATAAGTTTGTTCTTACAGATTTTCATAGCAAACATGACAAACATGAAGCATGCAAAATTTCAAGTTGATCGGACAAATGGTTACGGAGTTATGACCATTTGTTTGCTACAGTGCCACCTATGGACGGATTTACACCAAACAAATTTTAATCTGTACATCCATATGTACCTCCCCACCAAATTTCACACCGATCCCTTCAGTGGTTTGGCAGAAGAAGATTAACATTAACACAGACATCAATGCTGCTGAGTGATCGCATAAGCTCCCTTTTGGTCCGTTGGACCAAGTAAGCTTAAAATGAAAGGAACCCCGCATCAGTTCAAAATGAAGAAGTTTTTTTCTGTCTCCTGAAAAACTTACCAAATCTGTTTAGAAGTTTCTTTACAACCGTGAAGATATGTGTCCTCCAAGCCACTCATTTACAGACCAAATACACAATAAAAAAAGGCCAAAGCAGTCAACTTCCACATCCCAAAAGTCAAGTGCAGTTAATCAAGTGCTCTCCTCTGACATGATGAATACCCACCTTTATTTCAGTAAGTTTACCCCACTATCCACTTGCTGATCTCTGCAGTTATTGTTTCAGTGGTGCTGCTCTTGCAATTTCACATAATGCAAAATCTGCTCATTTAATGCCCCAAGGAATGCGCTTTCATGCTTTTGTCAGATTACGGCAAAATTTCAGAGTGCTAAAGTCAGCTAATATTTGTAAAGAGAAAAACCACAATTCTGGTGCAGTGAATGATCTAGATGAACTGGTCTGAGAGCAAATTACACGGATATATTCAGTATATCAAATCAGAGATCATGTCTCCATTTTCCCATCCCCGACCCAAAGACCCAACAACTCACTTCTCCGGGGCTAATGCCTTTGGTGTTCCGAAGCTGCAGAATTTTTTGATAGGCAAAGGTAAGTGTTGCCCCTCTAAGCCGGATGGCAGTGCGGTAGTTGACAGCCCACATCATGGACACGGACCAGGAGCGGATCAGTTCCAAGAGAAAAACTCCACCCACCAAAGATAGCCCAAACAACAGTCGGGTTTCCGGACTCTGGCAATACTCCAGCAGCGCCCGGATCAACAGAGCCTGGAACGGAGGAGAATGTATGTATGTATGAGAGGGTGTATGTGTGTATGTTGGCATATGTGTGAGTGTGTGCGTGTTTTTTGAGAGAGAGAGAGAGAGAGAAAGAGAGAGAGAGATTAGACAAAAGGAAGAGGAAGGGGAGGCCGTGAAAAGCGAAAGCTGATCCTTTCATTGAGACAAAAGATGGGGGCAAATGGAAAGGGAAAGTTAATACGGGAAAACTTAAAAAAGCTTTTATAGCAAAACAAAGATACAAAACCCAATGATATACAGATCCAGGTTAATTGTACACTAATTAGCAATTTGGATATTATTGTCCAGAGACCTCCTTTATGTGTCAGGATGAAAACAAACCGGTGTTTATCATAGGATAAATATATGTCCCTTAGGTTTTCAAAATTATTTCTTCTTTGACCAGCTCTAAAGCCAACAATGTATTTGGTCTGAATAGTAACCTTATCAGGCTCCATTGAGAAGCTCTTGCAAGTCCAATTGCACATTTAGTGAACCTGTCTGTGAAACAAGGTAGGTTGCCAACAACCTGTAAGACTGCCAAGGTTACCCCAGTCCTTAAGGCTGCTAAGTCCAAACCAGAGAATTATCAACCCATAAGAATCCTACCCATTATATCAAAGATGGGTGAGAAATGGGTTGCCATGCAATTAACAAAACATCTCAACATCATTCCACCATTACAGCAAACTGTTATTTCCTTGAGAACATAAAACTTTCATCAGACCAAGGGGGTCATGTAGGAGCTGTTTTCCTGGACCTGAAGCAAGCTTTTGATAATATAAATCAGGATGTGCCATTTCTAATTTTAATTTTTCAAATAGTGCCCTCGCTGGATGAAGTCATATTTGTCAAATAGAAAACAAGCTGTACATATTGGAAATGCACAATCATCATAACTCAGCTGCTCACTTGGAGTTCCGCAAGGCTCTATACTGGGACCAATCCTGTTCAGTCTTTATGTCAATGATTTACCAAACGCTTGTTCTAATGTTAAAGTGCAATTTTATGCTGATGACACAATATTATATGCACAAGCCAAAGCAAAGCAAGAAGCTGCTGCTATACCATCTCCAGCTATGGTATCTCACTGGCTCCAAAATTCACATTTACATATCAACACATTTAAAAAAAAAAAAAAACTGTATACATGTTTTTTATCCTGCCAGCCAGCAGAGGGCCAACAACCAAATGTAATAGTCAACGGAGAGAGACTTGATATGGTGGGGCAATTTAAGTACAGTATATTTAAGCAATTTAAGTACTCGCATATATCTGACTTGCATAAACCGGAAACTTGTTTATAGCGGACAGCGTGTCTGGTCCTGGTTTATCGTTTTTCCAATGAAATACCTTGCATCATCGGACACTGTATATCGGACAATTGCCTATATCGGACCAAAATTGCAGTTCCAGCCTCATGTATTTCCTTTAACACAGCCTTGCTTAGATCGGACACGCTTGAATAATTACAAAAAAAATTTGTATTACTAGAGCCGGCGTAATTTTTGTTCATTTGTCTTACTATTTTACATTAGTACTTCCTTGATTATTTCCCTTTGTCAATCAAGAAGTTAAATTTGCGCCATCTATGGGAGGATTTCTTCAGCGTACTGAGAGTTTTGTCTTAATGTAAACTGTGTTTGACAAAATTAAACCTTCTAGTGTAAAACTAGTTTGAAACTTGCCCATCTCTTTGTTGCAATAAAAAATGCGTGTTGTAAACAGTACATCATTGTCACTGCACATTTTAATCTCCTTATATTATCATAACATTCGAAAGACTGTATACACAGCTCTGGCGTTTCCCGAATGTCAAATTTTCAGCTTTAATGACAGAATTCATTTGAGAAAGCCAGCCTGAAAGATGAACTTCCAGGAAAAGTCAGACCTGAGCACAGACTACATGCAGTTAATAAAACACGTAGCCTATGTGCAGTATATAAAAAGACAGTTGTTTCCAATTAACTTTTTATTTGCCTTCATCACATCACTGTCTCAGGAGCTCAATTGTTGCCTGCAATCTATACATTTATACAGTGGCGTGGCCAAAACTGAAAATTAGTGGGGCCCAGATCATCCCTCTACAACAATTATTAGTCCTGGCTTGTTCTCAACTGTTTTTTTATTAACATGTTTTCCAAATATAACAATACTCCATAGGTAATCCAAGTCACGGCTTCCCTCTCTATGTGATCTATTGGCGACTGAATAATTTGCTAAATTCAGAACAGAAAAATAATTTACTCAAAAATAGGCCCATGCTTTACAAAAGACGAACTGCTCTGAAACTTCCGCGCTACCGCTTCTGCACATGAGGCAACTTAACTTGAGCTTCATGATTGTTTAAATTGTTTAAATGAAATAAAAGACCACTTGAAACGTCTCAATGTAATTTCAGAGCTTCCAACCCCTGAGAATGGAAAGACGTGAAAAATCCAGAGTCATGAACAGCTTCCATATTACTAGTGGTTATAATCTAAGGTAAAGCATGTGAAACAGAAAAACTTCCATGCACAAGGACTTTAATTCCGCCTGAGAATCTCTTAAATACGCGTTGTTTGACTGATCCGCATTCCAATAAAATATTGCCTTTCACTCTAAGTACAGCGTGGGTTGATTAAAAAGTGGGACTCAGTAATTAAATATCATTTTGTTCGCCGAATTAAAATTTTCAATCTTCACTTTTGTCATTAAGTGTGATTGCTGACTACAACATGAGGACATGAAATGCCACTAAAAAGTGTGAGATTCACGCCACATGAGTGAGAGTTGACAGGAATGCAATTTTGAATCATGCTGATTTAAATGCACCAAATTAGGCATCCAAATGAGTGATTGTCATCTTAACTAAATGGGCAGGGCATACCTGATAGTGTGGAGTGTTCTTGGAGTGAATCTATTGTTAATTACAAAAATGACTTTATTTATTTATTTATTTATTTATTTAACCAGGGAAGTCCCGTTGACATTGAAATCTCCTTTTCTCCTTACCCTGGGGGGTAAGGTGGAGAGGGAGAGGACAAACTTCATAGCCAATTAGATTAGGGGATGATTAGGCGGCAGGTTGAAAGAGCAAGGGGTGCGTTTCCCAAAAGCGTAGTGCTAAATAAGTTTGCAACTTGCATAGTTCATCCATTCACGGTCAATGGGCCCAACTGTGGAAGTTAGCATCTGTGATTTCGGGAAATGCACCCCAGGTTGGGAATTTAGCCATGACACCGGGGAACTCCCTACTCTTGTCGAAGAGAGTCAAAGGATCTTTAATAACCACAGAGAGTCAAGACCTCGGTTTAACGTCTCTTACAAAAGACGGCGTCTCCTTCAGTACAGTGTCCCCATCAGTGCACTGGGGAATTGGGGATTATTCCGCCAGAGGGAAGATCGCAACTGGCCCATCAACACCTCTTCCAGCAGCAACTTGGTTTTCCCAGGTGGTCTCCCATCCAAGTACTAACCAAGCCCACAGCCGCTTCGCTTCAGCCCTTGTGGCTGGAGCAGATTGAATAGTGGTATGGCTGCATGATTGAGAGCAAGACAGAGCTAATGATAGTGTTAAAAGGATTTTCTGGGCCCCACCAAATTTTCATTTCTTGCTGTGCCACTGCATTTAAATATCGGACACTGTATGTTCAAGTGAAAATCGGACAGTGTCCGGTCTACCCGTATATCGGATGTCATACATAAAGGACAAAAAATGCTGGTCCACTGGTGTCCAATATACACAAGTTCTCCTGTAACTTGGTGTAGTCTTTGACTCAAACCTTACATGCAAGGAACACATGAAAAAATCTCCAATATTATTAAGTTTAACCTGGCAAATTTCCGTCAAATAACACCTTTTCTCTCCTCACAGTCAGCAAATGCTTATGCATGCAATGGTATTTTCTCAAATAATATTCTGTTTTACAACAGCAAGCATGCTGTTATGACTTGAAAATCACAACAAAGAAAACCAGCAATGACAACTTAAACAAATTTATTCTTCGCTGATTAAAAAAAAAAAAAAAAAAAACTTCTACAAATAATCCACTGTTTAATCTTATAATAACACTCTAATGCCACTATGTAACTCTGTTGCCAAAACAAAAACTCTGCTCTTACTGACCAAAATCACAGCATTTATATAGACTAGCAACATTCTGGAAAGATCTACAGGATTCCTGGGTAATCCCACCCCTTCCAGGCAAGAAGATGCCAGAAGCTTCTAGAAAGCACTAGTCTATTACAAAGAAGTGATATTACATCAGATCATGTTTTGCTTCAGACACACCACCAGAGGGTGCTGAAGAACAAAATAAACAGCTGACCAGCAAGGCAGCAAAAACAGCATGTAACAAATCTCCATTTACAAATGATATACAGTGCTTTACATAAAATACTCATACATAACACCTCCCCTCTTTAAGAAAAGAAAGGTTTGCTAAAAGCTTTCTTTTGTTAAAATTAACACAGTATTATAATCAGTATAATCTTGAACTTTACACAAAAGTATCATTGATCATTATAAAAATCATATACATAACAACCAGTGCAATTTTCACAATCAAATAGAAAAGTAAAATTACATTTTTCACAATCAAATAAAGAAATAAAATTACATGCGTGAAAGTGTATCTGGGATAACATTATCTTTTCCCCTGATGTGAGCAATATCCAAATCATACTCTTATAATCAAACTCCATCTCAGTAATCTTTGATTCTTGTTTTTGATCTTATGCAAGAATGTGAGGGGATTGTGATCACTAAAAACCTTGATGGAAGTAGCTGAACAAGTCAAATAGACTTCAAAATGTTGTAAAGCCAAAACAAGTGCCAAACATTCTTTTTCAATTGTTGAATAGTTTTTCTGATGTTTATCAAACTTTTTGGAAAAGTAACAAACAGGCTGATCTACTCCATCAATGTCTTCTTGCAGTAAAACTGCGCCTGCACCAATATCACTGGCATCAACAGCCAACTTGAACTCCTTTTTGAAATTAGGAGACAAGAGAACTGGTGCATTTTTGAGGATAGCTTTCAGTTGGTCAAATCAATTTTGACATTTTCATCCCAAACAAATTTTGCATTTTCTTCAGTAAATTTGTCAAAGGTTCAGAAATGATAGAGAAATTTTTACAGAATTTTCTGTAGTAGCCAGCCATCCCTAGAAATCTCATTAGTTGTCTTTTAGTTATAGGTTCAGGAAATTCAGTGATAACTTTTACATTTGCATCAACTGGTTTGACTTCTTGTTTAAGGTATTTCTGCGTCTCTGGATTCATTCTGTAAGGATGCTGTTTTACAGGCTTTGCATCATCTTGTAGGATGACATCATGGTAAACCATATCAGTCCTTGACGGAACGTCAGGGAATATGTGACTATATTCAATTATAAGCTGCTTTAGCTGTTGTTGTTAAAAAGGGTCCAGGAGGGACAACTTGCTGTCAATATTTTGAAGAATGTCTGAATTTTCAAGTTTGGCTGGACCAGGTTCATTATCCAAGGGGCAGTCACAATCTTCTTCAGAATTTTCCAGTTCAATCGTATTGACCACGTTGACTGGCTTCTGCTGAGTGTTTCTGTCATTGTATTCTTTCAGCATGTTGATGTGACACATTTGTTTTTGTTTCCTCCTTCCAGGGGTTAAAATGATGTAATTTAGATCACTGACCTTTTTGAGGACAGTGTAAGGGCCGAAATATCGGGCTCTAAGAGGGTTTCCAGGAACTGGCAAAAGTGCAAGGACTTTGTCGCCAGCTTTAAAACTTCTATCTTGGGAATGGAGGTCATATCTGGCTTTCATTTTGCCCCGAGCTTCTTTGAGATTAGCCTTAGCAAAGTCACAAGCCTTAGAGAGACGATTACGGAAGTCAGAGACATACTGAAGCAAGTTCATTGGGACATCATCTTCAGTCAGCAACTTTTCCTTCAGAAGCTTCAGAGGTCCACGGACTGTATGCTCAAAAACGAGCTCAAAAGGACTGAACCCAAGAGACTCCTGAACAGCTTCACAGGCAGCAAACAGAAGAAGATGGACACCTTCATCCCAGTCTTTCTCTGTGTCAAGGCAGTAGGTCCTTATCATGTTCTTCAGGGTTTGATGGAACCTCTCCAAAGCACCTTGACTCTCAGGATGGTATGCTGATGACCTGTATTGTTTAATACTAAGCTCATGCATAACTTGTTGAAATATGCCAGACATGAAATTTGACCCTTGATCAGACTGGACTTAGGCAGACCAACAAAGCAGAAAAACTTGGTAAGAGCCTTGATGATAGTCTTCGCCTTGATATTACGAAGTGGAATTACCTCAGGAAACTGGGTGGAAGCACACATGATAGTCAGTAAATACTCACAACCAGACCTAGTCTTCGGCAATGGTCCAACACAGTCAATGATGATCCGACTGAAAGGTTCTTCAAAAGCGGGAATGGGCTTAAGTCGAGCCTTTGGAATATTCTGGTTTGGCTTCCTAACAATTTGACAAGTATGACAGGATTTGCAGTACTCCTGTACATCGGACCTCATGGAAGGCCAGAAGAAGTGGTTCCTGACATGTTGAAGAGTCTTCTTGATACCCAAATGACCTGACATAGGATTGTCATGGGCCAGACTAAGAGTTTCTTGACGATAAGACTTTGGAAGAACAATTTGATGGGTGATCATCCACTCTTCATCTGCAGAAACATCAGGTGGACGCCACTTTCTCATAAGCACGCCATTTTTGTTGTAAAAACAGACAGGAACTTGAGTAGCCTCTTGTTCACTTGCAGCCTGTGGTAGAAGATGCGCTAGATCACGAGCTTGTTGTTGCTCCTGAATAAGTTGTTTCTGAGACAGAATGTCATTAGAATGACCTGACAAGGACAAGTCTGAAGATTTCCCAGACATCTCAGGACTGGAAGGTTCCTGATGAAAAGACTGCCCAATGAAGGTGTCAGCCAGGTTGAAGTCCAGGTCAGCATCATCTTGAATAGCCTTTTTGGCCATAGAATGAGTAACTGCACATTAAGGATAGAGGTCTGGAATTTCCTCCTCTATAGAGTCAGATTCTTGATCAATCAAAGGAGTGTCAGTTACAACAGGGTAGGGCACAACCTTATCCCCAGCAAGATCATTACCAAGAAGCAAATGAACACCTTTGAAAGGAAGAGAAGACCTAACACCAACAGTAACAGGCCCAGAGACCAAGTCTTATTTGAGATGAACATTATGGAGGGGTACACTTGTAAAACCACATTCTACTCCTTGAATAAGGACATTAGCCTGAGTAGACGATTTGTCTGAAAATGGCAGAATATCTGCAAGAATAAGAGATTGGGAAGACCCAGTATCCCTTAGAATTCAAACCAGAGCAGATGAGGAAAAATCATGCGAAAGTGAGACAAAGCCATCGGTGATGAATGGCTCAAAACCCTCCATAACAGAATCAGACACAGAAGGTAGAAGATCAGGTGAACTGACCTTTGATACAAGAGATTCTCTCCTAGTGAAAGTAGTTGGCTTGGTTTCTTCTCGTTGTTGTTTTTTCTTGAGAGCATAACACTCAGAAATAAGGTGACCTTGCTTTTTGCAGTATTGGCAAGACACAGAAGGTAAAGAATCAGAGGATTGCTTCTCACTGGAAGGTTTCCTCTCAGAAGTGGCCTTGGAAATTAGAAGTGTTATTAGAAGAAGTCTTGGACTGAGACTTGCCTTGAAATTTAGAAAAAGTGGATTTTTGGACAAAAGACTTATGAGTTAATGCATAACTATCAGCCAGGGTGGAAACATCTTGCAAAGTATTGACTTGTTTCTCCTCAAGGAAAATCTTTATATCAGGCTGGACACGCCTTTTCAATTCCTCAACCAAAATAAGTTGCCTCATTCTGTCAAAATCTTTCTCAACTTTCATGGAATTACACCACTGATCAAACAATTGTTCCTTTAACCTGCCAAATTCAACATGAGTTTGACTGGCTTCCTTCTTGAGAATTCCTAAATTTTTTGCCTGTAAGCCTCGGGGACCAATTCATAACCCTTCAGAATGGCAGATTTGACAAAATCATAATCAGCACACTGTTGGACAGATAACTGGTTATAGATTTTCCTAGCTTTGCCAGTAAGAACACTTTGTAACATCATTGTCCAATGCTCTTTTGGCCATTTCAAATTTTCAGCAATTTTTTCAAAATGGGTAAAGTATTGGTCTACATCATTTTCTAGGAAGGGAGGAACAAGTCTGATGTGTTTATCCACATCAAAATGATCAGAAAGTCCAAAAGATTTTTTAACAGTACCTACTCCTATTTTCTTCATTTCCAATTCATACTGCAAGTGCATCCTTCTTTCTTCCAGTTCTCTCTCCAACCTTCTTTCTTCCAGTTCTCTCTCCTTCTCCAATCTTTTTCCTCCCAGTTCTCTCTCCTTCCTTCTTTCTTCCAGTTCTTTCAGGCGTAGCTGAAATTCAAGTCTTTGCAGCTCTGTTGCAGGCACTTCCACATATTTAATCAATTCTGCTGCTTCTTCCCCAAAGATATCTTCATTGATGAAATGTTGCACCAAAATGTTCAATATTTCTTGTTTCTTCATTGATGATTTCACATCAGATAATCCAAGGGTTGAGGCTATTTGCAGCAAGTCCTTCTTCTTTGCCAGCACAATTGATTCCTGGGTTGGAGTTTTCAAAAAATTTTGAACATCAAAAGTCATGATTGCTGGTTTTTCAAATAGTCACAAGATTTAAAATAATAATTCAGCTTTAATCTTTGGTGAATCCAATCGTTGATCCAATGAATGGTTTATCTCGGTGGAACCTCCAATTTGTTATGACTTGAAAATCACAACAAAGAAAATCAGCAATGACAACTTAAACAAATTTATTCTTCACTGACTAAAAAAAAAAACTTCTACAAATAATCCATTGTTTAATCTTATAATAACACTCTAATGCCACTATGTAACTCTGTTGCCAAAACAAATACTCTGCCCTCACTGACCAAAATCATCGCATTTATATAGACCAGCAACATTCTGGAAAGATCTACAGGATTCCTGGGTAATCCCGCCCCCTCCAGGCAAGAAGATGCCAGAAGCTTCAAGAAAGCACTAGTCTATTACAAAGAAGTGACATTACATCAGATCATATTTTGCTACAGACACACCACCAGAGGGTGCTGAAGAACAAAATAAATAGCTGACCAGCAAGGCAGCAAAACCAGCATGTAACAAATCTCCATTTACAAATGATATACAGTGCTTTACATAAAATACTCATACATAACAATGCTAAAACCCATCTAGTCTCTCTTCAAGCAGACAGTAAAAAATTTCAGACAAGAAACCTCTTCATTTTCAATATTGCAATATCATAAATAAATATAACATTCTAAACCTTGATAGTTACCAAACTTTCAAGGAAGTCTGTTTCGTTTTTAAAGTTTTAACATGGACTTGCCCCTTCACCATGAAATGATTTTACTCAGAAAAAAAAAAAAAAAACAGTAACGTGATAAATACTATCCAAACTAGGGGAGACTGTACTGTACCAAGGCTTAGAACAACATTTGGTGAGATGGTGGTGTCTGTTAGAGGCACACATTCCTGGAACAAATTACCAATATCTATTAGGGACTGTGACAACTACTGTATTTAACCTTCATTAAAAAAAAAAAAAAAAACAATGGTTAAAAATAAACCCGTCACATTCTAATACATAATACCCGTTTCCTCCTGAGCCCGTTCCCGAGGCTTCAGGCTCTTTTTGCATTTTAACCGATTTATTGTATGTGGGTCTGTTAGTGTGTCCATTTTGTTCATAAAACTGTTGATGGGCTTTTCTGAGTGCTGTATTGCGCACAGTTCTGTGAGGTGTCCTGTAATTGGAAAAGTTGTTTTATGTTTTTGCAAGTACCTGCCTTAGGACTACTCACAAAATGTAGCCATTGTGCCAATTCCAGCATATTTTCATTGATGTATATTGCTGACATGTTGAATTAATGTACACTGTCCTAATTCCATAAATTCAATAAATAAAAAAAATGTACATTCGGTAAAATTGCTGCAGGAGGCAAAGGCAGGTAACAGTGATGACAAGAGCAGAAGCCGAAGGGCAGGGACCAGAAAAGTGGCTATGGAGTGAGATGAAATAAATATACTAAAAAAAAAAAAAAAAAAAAAAAAATTCAAAAGCAAAAAACCAAAATTCCTCTTGCTTCAGTGTGCACTGTTTGTTCAGATATCATTAATAATGAACGGAAATTCAATAAACCTCAATCTTTCTAATCACACTAAAGTAAGAAGGCATGAAAATACAGCTGCAGGGAACAAAGGAGGGTCTGTGGTTCAGGTAAATCTGCTTAATACTACTGAGTGCACACAGTACATTGTTTACTGCAGCAGGTAGCACAAGGCATCTGAGAGAAAGGAGGGGGTAAAAAGAACAATAGGCCCGCTCAGTACAGTCCCAGCAGGGGCAGTCTAAACTCAATTACCCTGCAGTGAACCATTTGTAAGGCTAAGACAAATCCCCAATAAGAAACAGGCATCAATGACGTTCTCACTGATCATTCATGTTCCATTGGTACAGTGTGTTTCATACCTTTCTAATCAAATTTAACAGCAGGAGCTGAATGGAAAAAGTTAGAAAAAACACTGAATTAAAAAAACAAAATCAGTCAGACCCAGAGGAAAACCAGCAGAGTAAACAACCTTTTTATGACTGGTGTCTTAGTTTATCTACAACTTCCATGTGTTTTTTTTTCCATTTGAGAGGCTTGCTTATCTACTTTGCACACATCTCTTTCCTGAGCGGTTATTGCGAAGCCAATTTGTTCTTTGCTGATACAGTAGTAAAAGGAAACCGCAGAAAAAGCATACTCTTCTCCCTCTCTTAGCAAGTACAAGATCAACAATCAAACTATAACTACGTTGTGTAACAAAAGGGCGAGAGCCACCTGATGATCATTCAAGCGCAAATTCATCAAATTTTATCAAATAAAAACTAATCTGGTATACCTTTGACCAAACAGTTCATGAACAGTATCCTGCTAATTAAACATGAAATGAGCCTTTTACTAAGGTCCGAGCAGAGATTTCAGAAAACAAAATGAAGATTGACCCAAATTTGCCGATCAAAATTTGCATAACAATGTGACAAACGCAGTAGTCAAGCTGATAACAACAAAAAACAGTACGAAAGAGACTTTATCAAAGAATATTATTTCCATACATTGATGAAAACAAATACTTTTCACATCAAAGGGGGAAAAGGAACAATGTGACAATCAGCGTGTAGGCATGGTGCACCAAAATTAAAAAAATTGGAAAGGTGTCCGAAAATAGTTATCCTATGTACATGATGACAACACGAGACCTTCAGAGTCCATTAACTCTGATTCCACAGAGCGCATTCGACAATCAACACGGCCCTTGCATGTCAAATGGGGTTCTGTTTTTACAGCTGGGGTGCGTTTCCCGAAATCACTTATGCTAACTCGCATAGTTGGTGCCGTTGACTGAATGTATGAACCATGTAAGTAGCTAACTTAGCAACTATGCTTTCAGGAAACGCACCCCTGGCTGGCAAGCAGGATTAAGCTTTTTGCCATTAACCCTATCTAGACCGGGGGGTGGGTTTTTTATGCCCGCGCCAAATTTCACGTCGTATAATTTCCGAACGGCTTGAGCTAGGACCACGAAACTTAATGACTTTTCCTAAAACTGTCTGGGAGCAATTTTATACCAATAAGTCAAGTCCACCATCTTCGCTGTTTCCATGGCAACGGTTTTCTCACAGGTATGTCGGACAAAAAAATCGCCAATTTCGGTTTCATCAATGTAGTTTCCAGATTTTCTTTTTTTCATATACTTATTCCATTATATTTACAATATCTTACATAATTTAATGTCAGCTTTGTTAAGTAGAATTAATTTATGCTAATTTGATGAGATCACTGAATTTATTTTATGTTCCTATGATGAAAGCTTCTACTACCAACAAATATATATTTTTTTTTTCCATTATTAAAGGTGCACGATGCAAGTTTGTTTACTTTCACTTCTGTTGACATTCAAACTCAAACAAAACAGAGGTAGCCCGCCCCTCCCTCCCATAGTTCCCTCCTTCCCATGCTTCCATAACTGTCAACTCTTGTTGGTGATTGGCCGGGACGGTTTGTTATGTTATGGGGCACAGCCTGTGCCCCTTGTGTTTATTTGCAGTTTTTGACACCTGTGCGGTCTCCAGTGCCCAGATTTTTTTACAGTGAATTTAGGGGCAGGCAGCTAGCGGATTGTGGAGAGATGTTGGCGAATTGAGACAAAAATATAATCGCGCAGAAAGTAAACAAACTTGCATAGTGCACCTTTAAGGTGGTCTTTAGGCTCTATATTGAAATCAATATACTAAACACAAAGGGCTCTAAATTCGTTGACCAGGCACAGGCACGGCGAATGGGGGGAAGCAAAGAGGGAGGAGAGAAGGCGTGAGTGGGTTTAACACAGCCGAGTCAAATCTTCACCAATCAAATGAGCTCCTCTCCTCACCTTTAAATATTGGAATAAAGAAGCCTCTGTCCTATATCTGCATGATGCGTTAATGTTGCATTTTATTATGCTGCTTCAGGCATGTTTTCTGCACCGCTCACGTCTATATTAAGCATTACGAATATGAGTTAGCTGGCTAGCCAGGGCATTCGCGAATTATTACCTTTAGCGAACTTGAATGGAATTTCAAAACGAAACTACGTCAGATCATTCAAACTTATGAAGTTGGAATGAAATACGACGGTTGCTCATTTATTTCTTCTGCCTGCATCATTGGGAAGAGAAACGATGGACAGCGTGTTCCTATTATTACACCCTGTTGCTGCGTAAAATTTTGGGATTAACATGCATGGACAACAATGCAAGATACGTGACACATTTATTTTCAATATGCGATCTTAACTCAGTACGAGATCATAGCAATCAGGCTGTATTCCTTCCCACACTAAAAACGATAAAACCTAAGTGACAATAGTAGTAGTATTAAGCTACTTGCACACTGGACGCGAAACAAATTTTTCGCAGGACAGATTACATTCAAAGTCAATGCATTGACTTTGAATGTAATCAGTCGTCTTGAAAAAATTTGCTTTTTATATCCAGTGTGCAAGCGTTTTACTGAGTATAGAACGCATAAGCATTTATATATATATATATATATATATATATATACATACGCACAGCCTGATGCCGAGGCAGTTTGTGGTTGGCTGAGAAAGATGTGAAGTCGTTAGTTTGCATCACAGATTCAGTTGTGTTGATTAAGCCAGGTCGAGTTTCCATTATGCATGCCAACCGCCTTTGATCTGACATCAGGACAATCGATATAGATACTATAATTTATGTCCTGATTCAGATAGTTACATTGAATAGTGGCTGCTGTAATAATTTATTGCATTGAAATGTGCCTGGCATTCTGGAAACCTGCCTGTGAGGTTTCGGTGACGTGTGCGCACTGTGCGCCGGTCAGCCAAATTACCACTGCACAGAAAGTAAGCCAGGTTGGTGCTGGCGAGCTCTCTGCGCACTTTCGGCGGAGCCTTATCCACAAAATTGTCACTGCGTCATGATGAATAAGCCCGGTCTAGATAGGGTTAAAGTATCAAGTTACATGAGTAATAGTTGTTGTAGACACTTAAATTTATTCAATTAATGGCGAAAAGCATAAGCATGCTAGCTAATGGGAATTAATTCATCCCATTTACTTGAACCGACAAGCTTACGCTTTTTTCATTCTCCAATTGTCGCTCCTGGGGTGCATTACCCATAAGCATAGTTACTAACTTATGTAGTTCATCAATTCACACTCAGTTGTTGCAGCTATGCAAGTTAGCATCTTCGTTTTCGGGAAACGCACCCCTGGTCTTGTTTTGGCTTCGCTATAATGGCCGAAGTTTCAATTTTTCTCAAGGTCTCATGGTGGAAGATGGATTTAGTTTCTTTTTGAGTCATTTTTTGGATGAAGTATTCTCTGCACTCATTTTAGGATGGGCTTATTACGCAGTACCCTGGGCTTATAAGGCTTTTCTGAGTACAGAATTGATGAGGAGAACTGGGAACCGGAGCAGTTTGTGCTCAGCTTATTAAAAGATGACTTATTAAGCGGCGGTTTCAGTAATTACTAACCCACAGTGACATCCAGACTTTTCCTGTGACCCAGGATCTGGCTGATAAAAGCAGTAATCAATGAATTGTTTCGAGCGGACCACTGATCCTGATCCAGGCTCCGTAAAATCCGTTCGTTTCCTCTTCACAAAATCCACCCATGCCTTTTGCATTTGTGGGGTTTTTTGGAAATTTATGGACCATGATGCCTCTGCTTACATTGGCATTATTGTCGCATCCATAAACAAGGCAGATATTTGGCATTTTCCCAAGGGAATAATCCACAATCACAAATCACTGAGTGCAACGACAATGTGTTCTCTGCCGCTGGCTAGGTTCCTCCCATGACGCCATTGCCAAAGATAACTGAAGATAAATTCTTGCTGAGATGATCGCGACTTGCAGTGATTAAAATACAAATAAATTTGTAATGGCTGATTACAGTGTGAAAATGACCACTGCATTAATTTATATTATAGGATTAATTTATTTTTAAGATTTTAAAGATTCCAAAATCTTATTTTTGGATGAACAAGCACTTTCAGCAGCTGAGAGAGAGTCAATCCATGGAATATGAGTGTTTAATGTCATGAAGGTAGTGGGAAAGGAAGAGTACTTACAGGCCCAACAAAACCTGCCACCATGACAATGAGCAAGGAGAATATGGCCACCAGCATTCGGGTCTGACAGAACCTCCAGCACACACGAGCAAGAGAGGCTTTCTCTTTTCCCTGAGCCTTCAGCTCTTCGAGCCACAGCATGCCCAGTCTAGCACAGAGGGAACAAATACACAAATCAACAATCACGCTGTTAGAAATACACCAGGAGAAAACTGCAATGTGCAATAACTGATCTGGTGATAGAGAGGAAGTAAAAAGCAAGGCAGCAACCATGTTGGGCAAAAGCAACAGAGGCAGCAGGTGTAGTTCAGATCTATTCCTAATGCTTTTTACACCACAAAAAGTGAAAATTAAGTTAATCTTGCCCAGCATTTTAATCTTGTGCTGAGACTTAAAAAACATATTTCAGCTTTTCTCACCGAGGCAAAAATTCTGCCAATGAGGTGAGATAATTCTGACTTATTTCTGCAAATAAGATAAGTACATTTCATTAGTCAAGCAACTTAAAATAAGCCAATACTTTCTGCTTAAGAGAAAAAAAAATTGATGTCTCGAAAGATTAACTCTTTCGACGGCACTGCCAAATCCCAGTTAGACATAACTGGCAAAAAAGTTGGTCAAACTTTCCGATTGTTTTTCTAATCATATTGGATTACTTTGTGTTATAAATCAAAAGAATTCTGAGAATCTGCTTTTTCCGATAATATCCAAATATGGAAATATTCAACTATTATTGGAATAGTTTGGCTTCTCAAAACACATGACGTCATTTTCTAGAAAAATACTTTGCTTTTGATCGCTCACACACAGCGAACATTGTGTATGCATTGCAACCCGTTTTGATTTCACCCATTATCACTCATAAAACATTGATCAAAAAGCGGGAAAGTGACATTGAAATTGTATCTGTTATGGATTCCGCAGAAGTGTTGAGTTGGACCCAAACAGTAGACCAGAAATGTTTTCTAGTGGAAATTCTACTGGAATGGAGTGACACTTTATCTGAAGTTGAATGCTACCACATTGACGGCTCACCCGAAAATATTTTAATCAACTTTTCTTGTGGCAGTGTTTTTCTGGAGCCATTTTGTCCTCATTTTGGCCAGTTAAAGAGTTAAAAGGCATGTTAAGACAGACACTTTTTACAATGCATTCCTTCTGATATAACCATTCTTTGCATCAGAGCTTATATTGAAAAAAAAAATAGATTTGGGAAGAACTGTGGAAAACAGTGGTAATAATTGAAAGGGGCAATTTCCAAGTTCAAGCCTAGGCACCTCATGGATTTTGAAATGTTCAAGGGTTGGTCCAATACACTACCAAAGTGCTCTCCAACCTAGTTAGACATTACAAAAGAGACTCAGTGCAGTTATTGTCTCCAGGGCAGGTCGTATCATGCGTAAATCAAAGAAGTGTCAAAAATTTTAAAGTGGGTTTTGGAAACACGTTTTAGAACCAAATCCAGCTTTATTGGCCACATAAACTGATCAGCCACAAGATTGAAACCACCTGCATGATAATGTAAAGGTCCCCCTTGTGTTGCCAAAACAGCTCCATCAAACTGACGTCAATTGAATTCCCAAACTCAGGGTTTCCCAGCAGTACATTTCCCTGACTATCACATTCCCTCCTCCAGCTTGTCTCCTTCCCACAAAGCATCCTAATGCCATGTCTTCCCAGGCAAATGGTGCACACATACCCAGCGAAAGCACATGATGTAAGGGAAAATGGGATTCACTGGAGCAGGCAAACTTCTTCAGCTGCTCTAAGGTCCAGTTCTGAAGCTCAGGTGCTCAGCAGGGGTGCTTTTAGAGGTGGACCAGGGCAAGAGTGGGCATTTTGACTAGTCTGCAAGCTAAAAAGTGTAATACACAGCAGGGTATTAAGCACTGTGTGTTGTGACACATTCCTTCTGTAAATTACTGAAATCCTCAGAGAATCGTGCAACAGTCACCCTTCTGTCGGTTTGGACCAGATGGGATAGCCTTCATAGCACTCATGCATTGATGAGCCTTAGGCGCCCAAAGCCCTGTCCCTGGTTCATGGTATGTCCCTCCTGGGACTACTGCCAGTAGGGACTCACATCTGCTGACAGGAAGCAGCCCAGACGTCTTGCCACTTCAGAGATGCTCTAAGCCACTCATCGCCCCAGAAAGATTTGGCTCATGTCAAAGGCGTTCAGTTTCCATTTCTCCCACATCCTGCAGGCTGAATACCAGAACAGATGGTTCGCATGTCCAAGATCTGTCCGCAGTTATGAGATAATCAACATTATTTGCCACATCAGTGAGCTGTTTTAATTTTTTTGGTTTATCGGGATGTGGGCCTTCCACATAAGTCTGGGCCCAAAATATGACTCATTATACATACATAAAGTTTATTCTACACATTTTAATCAATTATTTCTGCTCATTTTCCAGAGTGTCACATTCGGAATGTTTTCTTAACCCCTCTGTGCAGACGCCAAATCTGGCACTTTATGCATAACCCCATTTAAGGCTTTCTAATTCAAGAATTGAGCTTCATAGAGAGGGGGAGAATAGCTTAAATGAATCAACACACTTGTAGCATTTAGAATACCATCTTATTTCAGTTTACTTTCACAATTTTAGTTCTGAATAAGGGGCGCAAACATAAAAAAATCTTCATGAAAAGCACTGAAATTGTTAAAAAAAATTCTGAGAATTAAAAAATGGCTGGAAGTTAAAACAATAAATTTACGAGATCATTAACTCCTTGACCAGAAGTGTGCCACATCGGAGTGAGATATTCAAAAATAACCAACTGTCTACAAGCCAAATAAGATGGCATTTCAAGTGGGTCCCTGAATTGCTTTCCAAGTGTCTCAGCAAATTTTGCACAGTCAAACCATTAAATAATCATATTTTAATGCTTAGTTCCCACTGTCGTGCGCTCCGTTATGAACGCCACGATTGGCCATTTGTAGCTGATCATGGAACTTCTCTGAAATTTCAGATTTGGATACGGGGTGATGCGATGATCATGATTGACAATTAATCGTGTTGATCGTAGAAAAGTTTTGAACCGTCCAAAACTTTTCTATGATCAACATGATTGCCACGACTGACCTCAAGATTTGATAAGATCTGATAGGATCACCACGATTACTCCACGATTAAGACCACTGTTTCAATCGTGCCGCGAATCATGATAGTGGGAACCTAGTATGACCATGAAATAAGTGTTTTGACTCATGAAGCTAAACATGAATTCATGATTTTCAAGTGAGAATTAGCATGAGCCCATCAATATAGGTGGGGATGGACATCTATAGTCCCCAATAAAGCTCTCTTTACCCCATAAAAATGCTTTTTCTTCATTAAAAAACTATGAAATTTTTCAGTTTTTCACCAGAGCCTCATTATCCAGCTCACACTCAATAAAAATAAATTTTACTGACAGAATGGTTATCTTGCAAGGAATCGGTTTGCTGTTACCACCTCCTATGACGTGGATGAGGGGTTTCACTTAAGGAGGCGTGCAAAATGAGAATAATGTGAAAACTATTTACAAGGAACACTGGGCTGTATACTGCACGCATGGTGAAATGTGTGAATAAGAACAAATGGCATGCAGGTGCAGTGACATGCATATTAATATGTGATCATACTCCCCTGTTTTTGAACACTTTTCTCCATATTCTACAGTATGCACCTTTAGTTGCACTTGACCAAGAATCTTAGTTATGGGCAAACTACCGTCTCACTACCTTCCACACACAGTCAGACAAAGTTTCACCCGATCCATGCAGCTGACCTGCTAGTGTTCACCTATTACATAAGCACACAATAATCATGAATAAACACTTTCCACGCTTTATAAGGAGCAAGTACAAATCACTGACAGTAATATTGGAAATATATCTTAAATATACAGCAAAAGATATTCCACCATTAGGTAAAAGCAGGCAATATGCTACTCTAACTTGAATGTAAATCAGCATATCTAATATAACAGCCAAACGTGTTCTCTAGCTGTCTGCGAAAGAAAATAGCACAAACCAATTGTAAGACATTTTATTTCGTTGAATGAGGTATAAATTCGAAAACAGATCAACACAATTCGCAACATATCACAATATTCAGTGTTATCAGCGAGGGTAAATGATTCGTGATAATAACCTATTTGACTATAATGGTATCAAAATCAGGGCAATGGTAGAAAATGGAAAATACTATATAGCCAGCTATATAAAAATATTTGGAACATTACTACTTGTACATCAAGGAGATGGTCTTCCCCCTGATAATAGGCTTCCTCCTCCAATGAATCAACGCTGTCAGGCTCAGATATCTCTTCAGTACTGTCTGCTTTGGACTCAGTCATGGTGCTTACATCTGAAAGGTGGCTGCTTTTCAATCTCGTAGATATAAAGTGAAAACTTTCACAAATGACACGTTTCTGTGCTCTCGCACTACTCAAGCACACAAAGTTGAGAAGACACAACCTTTCTGGCAGTTACACACAAGTTTATATACTTTTTCTGAAGGCCAAATCATTTCTTTTAATTATCATCAGAAAGATCATGCTGTCCTAACTTGGATTAAACTCTTCTGATAATTATAATAGATAATTACTGAGAAAGAGTGAAGTGGACCTGAACTCCACCTGTGCATTCATGCAGCACAATATCTGTATCAGATCAACTGGCATACCTTTAGGCAATAGTGGCTTTAGCTTATTGCTACAATGGAAACTGATTGTTTTTGTCCTGAGAGATCATTTTTATCCACTGCTGAATAGATATCATTGGCAAATATGTTAGGCTGTTGGCAGATCAGGCTTGGTTGAGGAGCTTAATTCATACAATTCCTGGAAAACCGTGATGAGACTTAACGCGTCCATATTCTAAATATATTCCAAATCGTGTATGGGCCCACTTCCGCGTGAATATTAAAGATACATTTTGGGTGCGTGACTTATTGATAGAATACTGCAAATGAGTGCATCATTTGAGCAGTTCCATAGATGCTAGGGTCTACAATCTCCACCTCTACAAAAAGGTATGAAGCCAGCTCTAGCCAAAGTGCCCAGTAATCTTCTGTCTTTGGTAATATACCAAAGGACTTTAGTTCGGCATATATTATTTGCCCTGTGATTTCTGACCCAACGATAGTGTGCTTTGTCACTTTGATAATAATGGAATAATTGATCTTGTTTGATTAACACTTATGCGAAATTAAACCAACTTTTTGTTCAATCAATTTTTTTGTTTTTAAACTATTGCTGGGTCTGAAATCACACCGCAAACAATGTATGCAGAGGGACCTTCAGTATGTATAATAAAAGAATCTTGAAACCAGCATCTTTTTTTTTTGAGATTTTTCTCCCTGTGTTTTCAGCTTTCAAAGTGGCTGATTACCAGTTCCTTTGAGCTTCGGAGTTTGAGAGCGTGCACAATCCTGCGTGCCCTACTACCCACGGATTGCTTTCCGGGTTATGACCTTGGACCAGCTTCAAACTATCGCTTGCGTCATCACTTAGATGCTGTTTACTCCTTGCCTGACTTGGACTGGCCTGAGAGCACTATTTGCCTGAGCCGCTTTTGGGTTTTATGTTGTTATTGTTAGAGTCGACAGCAGCTATAAATATCATTACTAAGATAATAACATATACTTTATAGAACCCCCTTGGGTAATTTGTCCTCCGCATTTAATCCATCCCATAGTTGGGGGCAGTGGGCAGTCCCAGAGCAGGCCCTGTGTACCAACTCCATTTCAAAGGCCAGTTCTTTGTTCAGCGGCTCTGGTAGGAGTGTTTCTATAATGCATGTTTTTCCGGGTGGAGGAAACCGGAGTACCCAAAGGAAAACCACACTAACACCAGGGAGAATGTGCAGGGCTCGAACGCAGAACCTCCTAATTGTGAGCCAGCAATGTGTCACTGTGCTGTTAGAAATGCCAAGTGGCTTTCTATGGATCTACGCCTGATTCCTTCCCTGACGCTCATAAGAGAAGGATGGTGATATTTATTGAGTTGACATAAAGCATAAAGAGAACTACACTCAAAAAAATGAAACCCCATGAAATGTTAGATTTACTTAATAATGTTATGTCAACAGGTTCCACACAATGGCTTTGCGTAACCTTTATTTGACTTCTAACATTTTTTGGCCAGTTTAATTAATTGGATTGAGTGGAATGTACTTAACTCAGTTTTGTGGAGAAAGTTTACATAACATTATTAAGTAAATCTAACATTTCAAGGGGTTTTGATATGCATACAAGGATGTTCTCCTGCTTTTGACATCTGTGACTGGACACCAAATAGTACATGCCTTGCGCTCTGCTGGGGCCCATGCTCTGTCTCAGGTTACAAATATTTGAAGATGTCAAAATAAGCATGATAGGAATGTAAAACGCAAGTGCCTTCGTGTAAAACTTAAGTTCAGTTAAAGCTCTGATTTGAGCGATCCTACACACTGAGGCAGAAAATAGAGCATAGCTGCCAGCAACAGAACTAGCCGCAGTTTTAATAACAACTAACATGATAGGGGCAAAATGAGAACTTCTAACAAATAACACAGGGATACCAAATTATTTCATGGGATACACATAGGTAACTCTCATAAAAAAAAAAAAAAAACTATTTGGTGCCACTTTGTTCCATTGACCTTGAGAAGAAGAAAAACAGAAAACAAGACACAGAGAGTGCTGACAGTCAACCTCTTTTTTCAGGTCATTGTAGACAAAACAAGCTGTGAGAGGTGCAGCTTCCTCTAAGCAAGCACTTGAAAATACTGCATGTCCAGAGGCCTTAAATCCAACTTATTATTACAGCCCAAAGTGTCATTAGACAATATTAGTATACAGAGTAGCATCTCTATTACAAAAACACCAATTACTCTCTGGGAAAGTCCATTCTATTCAACAAAGTATTGTGCAAAGAGATCACAAAGCTTCCATGTTTTGGAAACCAGCAAAACATATTGGCTTGGTGAAACCCAGCAGTTATTCCCTGGCATAATTGGGTGATTATGGTAGATATTAGCTAGTCCATCATCCTGAAGAGTACACTCATTGCATCAGCTTATGGGTAATTTTGAAAATTCGATTAAAACAATAATTTGCAACATAAAAACCAACAAACAAAACTGAGGGATGTCCTCATTAAATTGATCCTCAGAGACGACTGTGGGAAAAGGTCTCGGTGCTAGCTACTCATATCTGTCCCTCTTGGTAGTAATCATTGTTTTTAGCTGAAATTAATGACTGATAAAAAGTCACAGGTTGGCCAGAAATGTAACTCACTTGCTGTTCAAGTTTTGCATCAGTTCTGATGAGAAGGGATAAATGAAAACCAGCAGCATTAATAGCCCCAAGGACCACACATGAGGGTCCCTGAGTTAAATCGTTTTCTGCACAAGCTGCTCTCCTCCCACTCACCAAACTTAGGTTTGCAGATCACGTTTCAAAGAGAAAAGTCTGGCCTCACCTGCACATTCATAGCTGAACTAGCTGTTCTGCATGTAAATGTTATATGAGGACAATCAGGATTTTTGCTCATGCAGGAGAGGCAGAAAGATATTAATTTACAATCCCACACCAAACCAGCAGAAGAAGTGATACTTTTCCAGTCAAATACTCAGCGAAAATTGCAAGCATTTCCAGTTTTATTATCCGCAACTTAATAGTTGCAAACACTCAAAGAAAAAGGTTTTTTTATCCCAATTCCTCTGTGTCGTGGGCCAGGTCAAGTCAGTTTATGTGGTAAAAAGCACCTACAGCCTGCCCGGCTCTGACGAGAAGCTGGCCAAAACCAATAAACATTTGACTGAAAGAAGGCATCATAATCTAACAACAAATAAAGGAGTCTAAGTCTGTCTGTCTGTGTATATCTGTCCATCGCTTTTCATTACAACCGTTCATCCGATCGTTTTCACACTAAACAGATGTTTTGTTGAGGACCAACAGCCATATAGCATTGAGCATGAAGTTGTTTGGCAGAGCAGGTCTCAAGAAATGAATAAAGCTGCAAGCAGCAAAACTGCAAAAGCAGCAATACCAGAGACCTAGCAATCTGCCCATTCCGAGCAGACACTGCACAAGAACAAGTAAATAATTTAGGATGAATGATAAATTAGTTGGATTGGGGAAAATGTTCACTGACAGACCTCAGATAATGAGTATCGTATCTCGACAGGCATACAGGGCTGTTACTATATTGTTATAGGATGGCACGTGGGTGGTAGGTTATGAGTATACTGCATGTAGAGTGAGTTCTTTTTTTTAAATCCAAAAATACAACCTTGGATACCCATGGAAGGTTACAGCATGTTGAGATCATATGTTATTGCAAAAATCATGATATTAGCATCACAATATTTCATGGCGGTGGGGGTGGTGTATAACACGGTTTTTCTCTAACTGGAAAGGAGAGGTGCTATTGCTAGCCAGACCTTACTTAGGCAAACAAAGAGATTTAGTTTAGTTTATACAAGGGCAAGTGTATAGTAATGTCATCCCGCGCATCAAAAAGTAAACTTAGTTGCTCCCCAAATACCTTTGTAAATGTTTTCCACATACCCTGAGGTCATGTACTTTTAAGTGCAAACTTCAGTGGATACTTGCTATGGCAAAAAATTATGTTATTGCTATTACAGTGTTGGATAAACACTTCCATGAAGTAAAAAAGTGAAACAGTACAATGGTGCCATACCAACAACACTGCTTCTTCCTCAAAACAAGCACACAACAGCACAAATGCATGGAGAGTAGTGCGCGCAAGTCCCATTAAAAGTCCCTACTACCATCCATGAGTAAGTTAGTGAGTGACCACAATTTGCAATGAATAGACCATGGCGGCAGTTTGCAGACCATGGGAAAAATAGGAAATGAAAATACAAATATTTTCCAAATTGCCATGTTTTTGTTCACCCAAGGCCTCAATATAATGAAGTTATCAAAATTTCTGCTTTTAAATTTGACCTTAAAGGCTTTAAAAGTTAGCTAAATTCTTATTTCGCATCCATAATTCTGGAATTGTCCATTACAGTTATTTAGTCAATACTTTTCTATCCAGACTGACTGAAACTTTGTAAAAGTTTTAAATGCACATAAAGCTAAACACACAAAAAGAAAGCAAAAAATTGAAAAGGCATGATATGACCCCTTTAAATAATTTTGATATTTTTGTGACCAATACACCAACGATACTGTCACCAACTATTCGGACCCTTTGAAACACTGCCAATATCCTCATCATTCTTTAGAAACTTACCAAGCAAAATTCTGCTGCTTAGTCCTCTTTTAACTGAATATAGGCTGCTAAGACGCATTCAGATTATAAGGAATCACAATGTTAATGCCATTTTCAGGGTTGTTTCAGTATTTTGTCCTCATGTAAATAACACTATGCTACAACTGCTTGCTACAAGAGTACATATTTGCAGAAAATATATTTATTGGTCAGCTTTTGAAACTCATTACTCTTGTCCTTTAAAACACTTTTTTTTTGCAATTGACTAGCAAACTGAGAAACTTTAAGGTACACGCACAATGTTCGCAACACAATCTGCACTTTTATGAAATGGTATACCAACATTATTTATCAGAATAAAAATTTTAAATAGTTACAATAAAACAATCCTGCATTAACTTCGCCAAAGAGTGACTCTCAATTCCCTCATTAATATTGTGAATATAACCACAACTGACCACGCTCAGCATCTCCTGGTGCCAAATGCAAGAAGGGTAAAAGCCATTTCATGATGAACAAGTGAAAAATGAGCAACGTAAACTCATGAGTAAACTGATTTTTACTGGCATTCAAACTTTTCCAACAAATAAAGCAACTCTTAAAAAGATACAGTTGTGCTAAAAAGTTGCATACCCTAGCTGAATTTGTGAAATGTTGCCATTTATTTTGAAAATATGACTCCTCTTGCAAAAGCTTGTCCTTTATTTAAGAACAGTGATCACGTGAAGTTGTTTATCATCACATACAGTAGGTGTTTGGCTCTTTTCTAATCATAATGTTAACTGAAATCACCCAAGCGGCCCTGATCATAAGTTTACATACCCTTGAATGTTTGACCTTGTTGTATAGACACAAGGTGACACACTCAGGTTTAAATGGTTATTAGGGGTTCCACACCTGTGGATTTTTAAATTGTAACTATTGTCTGCGTATAGTCATTGAGTTTGGTAGCTCCCAAGCGGACACACTGATCTGGCAAGACACTGAGCTATGAGGAGCAGAAAAGAACTATCTAAGGACCATCGTAACAAGGTTGTTCAACCTTTTAAAGATGGGAAAGGATATAAAAACATATCCAAAGACTTAAAAATGCCAGTCAATACTGTTCAGCCTGTGATTGAGAGGTGATAAATTACGGGATATGTTGATACCAAGCCAAGGTCAGGTAGGCCAAGAAAGATTTCAGGCCTAACTGCCAGGATAACTGTTCAGGATGCCAAAGAGAAATCCACAAGCTATCTCAAGAGAAATACAGGATGCTCTGGAAAAGGATGGCGTGGTTTTTTCAAGGAGCACAGTAAGGAGGTACTTAAACATTAAAATTTCAGCGCAAACTGCAAGGAGAATTGTTCAGGAATCCTGATACGCAAAGAAAAATCCACAAGCTACCTCCAGAGAAATACAAGATGCTCCGGAAAAAGATGGTGTGGTCATTTCAAGGAGCACAATAAGGAGGTACTTAAACAACAAGCTGCATGGTCGAGTTGCCAGAAGGAAGCCATTATTGCGCCAATCCCACAAAAAAGCTGACCTAAAATATGCCAGACAACACCTTGACACACCTCACAACATCTGGAATACTGTTATTTGGAGGGACGAGACCAAAATAAAACTTTATGGTCACAACCATAAGTGCTATGTTTGGAGAGCAGTCAACAAGGCCCAAGGTGAAAAAATTTACCATTCTTACTGCGTGGCGGTGGCTTTCAGATGTTTTGGAGGTGTGTGAGCTCTAAAGGCACATGGAATCTTGTGAAAATTGACAGCAAGATGAATGCAGCCATGCTATCAGAAAATACTGGGAAAGAATCTGTATTCTTCAGCATTAAAGCTCCACATGGGATGCACTTAACCTTTCCAGCATGACAATGATCCAAAGCACAAGGCAAAGTTGACCCTCCAGTGGTTACAGAAGAGAAAGGTGAAGGTTCTGGAGTGGCCATCACAGTCTCCTGACCTCAATATCATCGAGCCGCTTTGAGGAGATCTCAAACATGCAGTTCATATGAGACTACCAAAGAATTTGCAGGAGCTGGAGGCATTTTGCAAGGAAGAATGGGCAGCTATACCACCTGAGAGAATTAGGGGCCTCACTGACAACTATCATAAAAGGCTGCACGCTGTTATTTTTGCCAAAGGGGGCAATACACAGTATTAAGAACTAAGGGTATGCACACTTTTGAACAGGGTTCATTTAATTTTTTCCCCTTAAAACCAAGTTTTATTTGACAATTGTGGCATTCTACATGACCCACAGCTGGATATGAATCCAATAAATAATAAAATAAATGTGTTTTGCCTGACCATTCATGTTTTCTTTAAAAAAATGTTACCTATTTTACTAATTCAGCCAGGGTATGCAAACTTTTGAGCACACCTGTACATCCTGCTGCAGGTGTTTACATGGGTAAGCACTTTCTTCTGCCCTGCGATGGAAATATGCCAAGTGGCTGTGTAGTTTAATTATTTGCTTCAGTAGTAATTATGCATAATTAAGTCATCATAAGAATGTAACACAGGCACGCTCCCAGCCCTTTCGAAGGAAGCAAAAAAGTACGCGCTACTCAGTAGAAACCATATCCACCAAGCTATTGTCATTCTTCCCCACCTCACTGTTTTAAAGATCGATTACATAACTGTCCAGACACTCTATCCAAGCATCCAATTTATCTTTCTTTCACAAACACCCAGCTACGACTCCTAAGCATACTGAAGGTATGCCTGGCCCTGCATCAGAGCACTTCAAATAGAAAATAGCAAGCGAGGATGAAAATCGTAAATTCTCCCCATTACTATGAATTTGCATTTTAGTGGAACAAGTGTAACTGGTATCAACACAAGCAATGGTGCACTATATAGGGACAGTTCATAATTTCACCCAATACATCTCCACAATCCTATCAACATCTGTAAATTCACCAAATACCTATCTACAGTCTTGCTGGCATTATGCCCTTGTGAGTTTTGAAATTCAGGAAATGATCAAAAGATTCTGAGCTGGGCGAGTTTCCCGCTTGCCAACTTCAATCCATCCATCCATCCATTCTCTATACCCGCTTCTTCCTCACTAAATAATTCAGCTCACTGTTCTAGCAAGCTCAGTACATGTAGTTATGGCCCAAGCCTATAAGAAAGCCTTTTCCAGTGAAACAAAAAAAAGATGGTTTAAGTGAAATTTTCAAACAAAAAAAAAACACATATCTCAACACAACAGTTGCTCATCTCTCAGAAAAAAATGTCAAATTAAAAAAAAAAAAAGTGCTCTGGGCGCAGTAGCTCACTTGGCTAATATCAGGTTGTAGCGTTACGCAAGGTCACATTTGGGAGTATTTTTTATGCTTGGGTCCAACGTTGGGACAATGAAGACACCTCTTGTAATTTGTGTTGAGAAAAAAAAAAACAAATATAGCCTCAAGTGGTAATTACGGGGTCCGAGCAACATGAGGTAATCATCAGTTTTGAAGCAGTGAGGACACAAATTGTATACGTTTTTCAAACTCTTTCCAGTTCATGGCACATAACTGTGCATTGTATACTTTGGCCCGCAAATTTCAGGTTGATTTGTCATTGCCATCCCTTTGAAACAGCAGCTGTTACCTGACTGATAAATAGCAGCCAGATAATTAAAGATTTATTTTGCTCATTGGAAAAATTATTTGATCCACATACGGAGATACAATATGCAAAATTAGAGCCATTGAGTCAAATGAAAACACATATGCAATTTTACATAGTTTTTCTTACTACAGCGCCACATATTTGCCAACTGGAATGAAATCTGTTGCACCTCTCTATAGTGCCACCATCTGGCCAATCAAAGTAATTTGCATTAAGACTTTAAGTGGCTGATGTCAGCAAACTTTTTTGAACTATCACTTTGGTCTCATAGGTTTTCATGGCAACCTTCACTATTATGAAGCATGCAAAATTTAAAGTTGGTCACACAATTGGTTTAAGAGATATGACCATTTGTTTGCTATAGGGCCACCTACGAACAAATTTAAACCAAATTCGGGGTGATGAAGTTGCATGGCCTGTAGATTTGTGATTTCAGGTTTGGTCATGATTGGACATTTCCTTAAGGAGTTACAGCTCTTTATATCAATATTGACCATGCCCTTCAATTTTGTGAGAATTGATCTCACTGTCTAGGAAGCGATAAAAATCACTGGTTTCACAAACAATTCAAAATGGCAGAAAGTTTGCAAATACAAAAATGGGACTTACATGGATTGATTTGTGTTGACCTACAGAAACTAAGAGAATAATTTAGTTTCTACAACCAATGGTTAAAAAGTCAAGGTATAGTGTACCTCTCTTTAGTGCCACCATGTGGTCAAAGTAGTTTTCATAAAAATGGCTCTTTTCTACATCCTTAGCAAGAATATTTCATGATGACAGGTGACAGCTAAAGTGAGCATAAGGGCAACTGAAATTTGATTGGCTGATGTTTCATTTATAACTTTGTTCTTAAAGATTTTCATAGCTACCCCAAGTAATATGAAGCATGCAAAATTTCAAGTTGATCAGACAAATGGTTTAGGATTTATGACCATTTGTTTGCAATAGCACCACCTATGGACGGATTTACACAAATCGAGCAATTTTTAATCGGTGCATTTATATGTACCTCTCCACCAAATGTCACATTGATCCCTTCAGTGGTTTGGCACAAGAAGATTAACCCCTTTGTACAGATGTAGATGCCTGCAGACATGAAGCTGCTCTTTTTATGCACGCAGTTACACTATTTTCTCAATAGATGGAACATTCGAACCGTTTATTGAATATTCACGAAAGAGTCTTGCCTGTTACTGATTTAGAATATGGACGAGTTAAGTCCCATCCTTGTTTCCCAGGAATTGTGCGATTTAACTCCTCAGCCAGGCTTGATGTGCAAACTGATATAAACCTACCACACTTGCCTATAGTGTCTATCCAGCAGTTAATAAAAACTGCTCCTGTGATAGAAAAAAGTCATAGTCCTTTGTTGCAACTACTTCAGCTATAATAGGCCAAATGTATCTCACTTTAGTGAAAAAAATCAGTTTCCTGAAGCAAAAATTCAATTTGATATTGATACTACATCATTCTACAATCAATTATTATCATCAGATATTAAAAAGGCGTGATTCCCTACCACTGATTTACGCGCAGATTCATCTCACAATGAATTCAGCGTTTCCTTACAGCCTCACACAATCTCTGTGTTACCATTGTCTCTAATGGCTGCTCGGGCTTATCTGCATAAACCAAAGTTATAGTTCACGCCCACCTGAACTATAACCCGGTAATTATGTATTGGTTGACATGTTTTTATCCAATTCTAGACAGTATAAACTTTCCACAGTAATTGAAAGACTTTGATTGGACTCTCAGAAAGGTATGTAAACCCTTGTGAAAACAGCAGGCTAGGTTGTATTCTCTGTGCGCAGTAGAATGACGTGAGTACAGAGTAAAAACAAACTTCCAAAATCGACTTAGAAGTGCCTAGGTTACATTTACATGATAACAGTGTGAAACTGACATGGATAATGGGAGTTATTCCGAATGGAGCAGTACTGGAGGGTTCCTCGTATCGTAAAGCTCTGTTGCTCTGTTTATCTGGAGGAGGACTTCAATGATGGAGAGTTTGGCTTCATGCTTGAGTGAGTTCATTGATTTGAGTAATATGGAAAGCTTAGGGCTAGCTCGCAAGCTAGCTGTTTTTTTTAAATTTATTTTTGGTTTACTATAGCCATGATGATCACAGAGCGAGTTTGACACATTGGTTAGTATAAGTAACCATTAGCCTTTGCTACTAATGGCAGCGTTCTGCTCCATCTGGTGATGTTTTAGAATTTATACTGCATTAATTGAAATCGAATGTGGAGATTTTCATTCGTTTAAAATGAGAACAGCTCCAGGACTTCGGTAAAACCCCTGGCATGTTCATTGCTCCAATTCTGTTCAATCAAGAGTAGCATAATGTTTGCATTTTCCTGACAGAAGAATGTCTGTTTTGTTAAAATGAGGTATATTTCAGGTATTACTAAGTTATTCTTGCTCCTTATTGGGTGTGAAAAGCTACAAGCTTGCGTTTCGCTTGTATGATCGGAATTGTAAATAGCAAGCTGACCGTCGTGGGTTGAATATTCCGGCCGTAAAATAAGCAGTTCCTTTAATGAGTGTGTGTGCTTCCTGATGCGGCTTTGTAGAAAAATGGACTGAACTCTTAACTTCATTGTGGAGAAAAGGCATGTTTTTGGTTTGGAGAGGTTACTGGTGACTTGATGTCAATGTGAGCCAATATTGATAAACTCCTGCTGAATTCTGCAAAAAAATCATTAATTCATATTGAATTTCATGTGTCAAAAGTTGATTTGAGTTAAACATATGATTATTTTATGATTTGACTGTGCGTAATTTTGAGAGTTCTGGCAGCATGGGGAGCCATTTGGATAGCTCCCTTATTCGGCTCATAAACAGTAGATAATTTTTTTTTTTTTTTTAATTACTGGCAGATGATGTACACTTGTGGTCAAGAGGTTTCTGATCCCAGAAATGTATTATCTTAACTCCCAGCCATTTTTCAACTCTCAGTATTGTTTTGTATGATTTCATTGCTGAATTTTCATGAAGATTTTTTGTGTTTGTGGCCCTTACTCTGAACTAAACTTATGAAAAGAGACTGGAATATGATGGAATCCTAAATGCTGCAAGTGTCCTGTATAATTAAAGCCATTTGCCCCGTCTCTGTGAGGCTCAGATCTTGAATTATTAAGCCTAAAATCAGCGACGCCGCTGCGTGATCACAAAAGCTCCGTTTGGTCGGTTGGACCAAGTGAGGTAAAAAAATAAAATAAAATTCTTGCTATTTGCAAAACCAAAACAAACCACTCTTGTCAACTGTAAGATTTTGGGGTTTCTCAGCGCGTTCCCCCAGTTTTTATTTCATATTTACGAACACATGGTGAGCCATGAAAGCCAACTGGTTTTGACCAGTACATTGATTGCTCACTATCAGGTTTCCCTCAGTATAGTACCTATGCAAATCAACTGGGCACCGGCGGACGGTTTGGGAGTCATTCGCCCAATCTGAATGAGCTTCGGCCAATACGTTGATTGCCATCTACCTGCTTTCCCTATAAACATGCAAATCAGTTTGGCACCTGAGGACAGTCACCATTGTATTGCTAAGTGAGGGTGAGGGGTCTGGACGTCCTATCAGGGAAGCATCTAGACTAGGCTTACCTATAAATACTGTGAATAGAGAGCCATCTCCTCGGGACGGCCCAGGTAGGGGTGACTGTCTGGCCAGGTGCTACCTCACATCATATATACTGCTTGTGTGTCTTTGTTCTGTGTGTGATGCTGACCTCTCCCGTGGGCACGCCTGTTTTTCCATCACAACTGAACTTGTAATGAAGTGCTTCACGTGTCTCATCATTACCATTGGCTCCGTATGCAAGTTATTTCCATCCGAGATTAACAGTGAATTAAACTGCCTGTTTTGGAATCATCAAATTAACAGCTTGAGCCAGTTGTAAACCGCATAAGAACAAAAGCAAGGAACAACGAGAGGAGCAGCACATTATTAAATATATCAAAGCAGGGGTTTTGTTGTTACTTTGTACACAGGTTTGAAAGTGACCCAGGCCGTCTGACCCACAAGAACAAGCACAGATTTGTATTTGGAACCATCAGCATAGTGGCTGCCAACTAGAATTGCAATAAGTTGGACTGAATCCATTTAAACAGTTGTCTTTAGGTATGATCCAAACGTGCATCCTTAATGACATGACATAACTCAGTGAGAGCTGAAGCCCAGCTCACACTCTAATCTCTAATCCATGCTATTAATATCAACCTCTACATGATCACAGTCCTAACTGTATGATGATTACAAGGATCCATCCGTCATCGTCTCCCTCTGACAGTTACCAATGATCCCCCTCCTAAACCTGCACCAAAGTGATGTTTACTTTTCAAAGGTCTCTGATGTATGCAGTAGCAAATTTTCCAGGACAGTGCAATTTAATTGACAAACACTACCAGTTTTTCTGCGGCAGTGGTTTCCAAACCTCTACGTTAGTATCCTCTGCCAAATGCAGGAATATAATGAGTCCTTGCATTAGCTGGTTAATAAATTAATAGCGGTCTTGATAGGTCGGATCAGGAATGGTTGAGGAGAAACAAATCAAAATTGAGTTGCGGTGCCCAATCATGTCCAAAAAGGGCCAGTGTGGGTGCTAGTCTTTGTTGAAGTCTGATACTAATACACCTAATTCTATTCATCTAGGTCTTTATTGAGCACCTTGGTAAGTTAATTCGTTAAGTCAGGTGTTACAGTGCTGGGCTAAAGTAAAACCCTGCACTCACGCCAATTCTTTGCAGATAAGATTGGACCTTACCCCCCCACCACCTTAATCTAGGAATCTAAGATGAACACACAGTAAGCTGTTCTTGATGTAATAGGGATGTCTCACCTATTAAAGTTGGTGTCAGAGGCTTCATGGCAGGACAGTCCCCACACGTCCTCCATGTTGAGGACTGACCTTCGGTAGGCCTGGAATGCCAGAGGGCTGAGCCAGTGTAGTGTCATGAAGGAGAAGAGGCCTGCATTGTCCACAGGGTGCTGGTGCCTATGGGAGCAGAGCAGTAAACGTGTCCAGCCTCTACACACTTGGGTGTTATGTGCCGAGGCGAGAGAACAAACTTGGCAGAGGGAAAGAGACAGAGAGGGTGACTGAGCCTTCCTTCACTCTCGCCGAGGTCCCTGTCGGAGGATGAATCGCAGTATGGTGTTTGAACAGCTCATTCGCAGCCACCTCACAGAAATCTTGGAGAACAGTGAAAAACTTGGGGTTTGATAGATCGCTACACCATGAAAAGTATTTACTTTTTTTTAGGATTACTGTTTAATGATGTCTAAAATGACTTAAAACTAGACTTTTTCTCTCAAAGTAAATTTTTTTAATGAGTAACTATGTTGACAAGTGGAATCTTGAAACGGTCATGTGTTTGGCTGTATTTTTGTCTTATTTAGAAAACAGAAATAAAACTAAGTTTAAAGTAACGCGTGTGAGTAATGGAAGTTCTGTGTCTAGATTCAGATTATAATTCTTGTCCAGAATGGCAAATTGTTTTGATTTCCCCGTTCACAGCAGTGCTCGAAAGTTATATCATGCAGAGCGGGGACTGATCAGGCCACCTTCTCCCCTCTCCTGCTACCCTCCCACTCACAGTGACCTTGCAGAAAAGCTACAGGTCCAATCTCAGCCTGTTCCTCTTTAAGAGGAGTGAAACTCACTTATGCGTGATCCTGAAGGGCTTGAGCAGCTGCAGGCTTTTCCGATACCGGCCCTTCCTCTTCACTGTCCTCATCATCTCCACCTCAGTCTCGTCTTCAACAAGGTCAAGTGGGGTCTGCGGGGGGGACAGGGACAGGCCCTCCACCCGACCGATGGACTCCAGGACATCGGGATGCATGGCCATCCCCTGTAAATGTGACAAGAAAAGGCTTTGTAAGAGGGGCATGAAATCAGTTCCCAGCCCCTTATCCACAACAGAAATGTAAGGTCCAGAGTTCTGCTAAGTCTTTGTTCCATCCGCACTGCATAAATCCAATATTGACAAATAGTCCTTCCGTCTGGTTAAAGGATAGCGCTAAGTAACACATTTTAATAAAGCACAATACTGAAGCTGGATTTTACACCATCTCTTGCTTGCTGGACCATGTTTGACACCCCCAGGTTTACTGCACAAACCTGTTCCAGTCACTACATAGAGTCTCTGTGCTCATGAAAAGACCTGCAGGAAGCCTGCACTCGGAGCGTACAAATACAAGTATAAACTGCTTAGCTATTTAAAGAGGCCTGCTGGCTGAACACATGTTGTGCAAATACGAGGACAGTTGATACATGAGCCGAGTTGTACGTCCAGGGCCAATGTCACTGATCCAGCAGTGGCCTGATACAGACAAGGTCACAGCAGCTAGGCACGTGCTAGAGATCTCTCATGGAACGCATGAAGACAGTCAGACCCATTAGCCAGGTGCAGAGAGGGACACAGTTTATTTTGTTACTGATGCATTCTGTAGAATGACACAGAACCCTTCTCAGTTGGATGGGAGCTGAGGGGAAAAAATGAGCATTTTGTATTTATCCTATAGGAATTGTTACAAGGCTAATAAATGAACTTACACCAGTACATGTCACCAACAAAAGTTACAGGGTCATGGAAAAGGAATAATTAACTAGCTTTTTGAGTTTTGAAAGCATGCTAAATAGTGTGAAGAGAGAGGCCGACAACTAAACCAATAAATAGCGAGGTGCTGTCCCCACGTGTTTTTTTTTTTTTTCCGCAAACTTGCTCCCCTCCCAACCCAACCAGGATCTTCAAATTAGTTTAATCTCAAACCTGACTGTCAACTGGGCCAGAGGGCAAGTATACATTGTGTGTGTTATGGCAAAGCACATAATAGTAGTAAGCATACAGTCAATGAAATAAAGCCAACGGTAAATCTGCATTCTTGTGCAACAAGTGATTTGAAATGCCTATGAACATTCCAGTTATTTTCACAGCAAAGGACACATCGATTGCATTATTTCCTAAAGCCAGTCCCAGCACTCAGTTAACTTTCCAACCATTTTGTTTACTTTGTAAAGTGTAGTTTTGCCTTGCACCCTATTTTCCAAAAAAGGGGATACTTCCAAATGCATGACAGTGATAAAGAAACAAAATACTTAACGATAAAGTGCAAAATGAATTCTATTAAACGGTGCTACAAAAACAGTAGTAATAATAATAATAATAATAATAATAATTGCAGTAGTAGTAGCAAAGCCACTGCGCCCGCTTGGCCAAACATGGCCAAAATCGAACTTGGCCTTGATTTTCATCCCATATCGCAAATGAAATGTAAAAAGATCCGTGAAAAACTGAAGGCGTTAGAGCGCTGACAAGGCAAAAAGTTTACGGACGCACGGATGCACGACGGACCACCACGAAGGCATTTAACCACAGCATACGCCCGACTGGCCTAGAGGCCAAGCGGGATAATAATAATAATAATAATAATAATAATAATAATAATGTTTACACGTGTAATGACACTGAGACTCTCAGCTTCAAGTCTCGTTCTATTATCTTACTACTACTACAACTACTACCACTAATAATAATAATAATAATAATAATAATACTTACGCGAGGAACGATCCTAGGACTCGCAGCTTCAAGTCTTATTCTGGTGTCAATCAAGTTCCCTAAATTAAAAAATAGAAATGTTGTGCATCCTATTGAATGTAAGCTTTTTCAAACGGCACGCACACCTGAAGATAATAAATTTTCATAACATCGCGTGTCGTCCTGTTTACTGTGACAATATCGCATCGTTAAATTCAAAGTAGAGAAAAATATACCGTTGCAAAACTCTAAAAAATCACGAATCGCCGGAAAACTTCACCAAGTAAACTAGAGAACCGGTTTTGAACTCAGTTGTTCCTCTTCCCCGCAATTCCCGACGTCAGGCTGACATCATTGGCAGAGAACCAATCGTAGTATCGCTTGTTCCGTTGCCCGAGCGACGGGGATTATGAAGACGAAAAGCACGTGGTAATCTCAGAGAGGCTGGGTGATTCCTTTGCGGGCAGAGCTATATTTGGCCAAACTCAATCCCTCATCGTAAAGCAGAACCGAATCCACAGCACCTTTGCAGACTTAAATATTTGCAGGATCTACTGATCTCACAGTTAAAGTTTGTTCAGTTTCATGTGCAATCCTGTTTCCACTCAATGATATTTTATATGGCCTATCAGAGTGAATTTGCCTTTACCCTAACTTCCATTAAAATAAATCCCACTCTCGACCTTATTCAAATTTGCAGAGTATTGCCTTTATTTACTGAGTTATATTCATTAACATGACCGTCAACAGAATAGTTCTTGGTGACTAAAATTAGTTCAAGATCATAAATTAGGCCACACCCTCCCCCACTTTCAAAATTACGTTACACTGACCTCTACTGTTTAATGGATCTCTATTGCGCTTGTGGATAAGTCCATTTATAGTTGATGGGAGCACTCAATTCGGAAAGCCACACATTTTCTCATGATCAATCATTTCTTCAAGCAAATAGAGACCGTGTCAACCTGTTACACACTTTAATATTTCTTGTGGGAGAAGTGACCAATGTACCGTGACAACTGACTTACATAGGGGCCAGAATAAAACAAAAATTATTACCTACTGTTTAAGATTGAACTACATTCAAAGGTACACTCCCCAATGGTGGATCAATCCCACCAGCTAGTCTCTAGGCTCCATAACGGCATAAAACAAGTACATCTCCCCTGAATGCAACCCTTTTGGGTTTCATATCACAAATATATCCTTCAAATATTTGCAACTGAACATTCAAATGCTGATACAATCGCCACTGACAGTACAGCCATTAAATCCTACAGATTAAGACCTAACATTTTAGAGGGGAAAAAAATCAATAAAATTACTCAACAAAGGGTAATCACTTCAGGATCTTGGAAATGTGCTGAATGCAGGTTGTTACAAAGCCAGTCGGTTAATTGAACAACCAAAGGCATTATAGAATTACCAGTTCAAAGATATGCATAAGCAGTTTACTTTCAAAAAAGAACCAAAACTTAACATAGATTCTGGATATATACAGTGAAGCTATTCAGGCCTACTCAACAAGATTACATGAATTTTAAGTTTTTCCTCCTTGGTTTTCCAAAAAGTTGTCATCCACACAAAGACGCAAAAACGCAACTTAAGTGCTGTCAAGAGCATGCCAAACCAACGATGATATAATTTAATGCATGACCATAGGCCAATCACAAGCTTTCATCTCACCATGAGGTGCATACCCTCGGATATCAAAAGTCAATAGATGCGGTACAATAGTTTTCTAACATGCCCTCATTGACTCCCCCTCAACCCTTTGTATTACGTAGCATGTACGTCACACGGAGGCTACTTGGAGAGTAGAGGGGAACGTGAGCGTGGGTTTGAAATTGAATGCACCTTTGTTCACGCGCAGCCAGAAATATCATGACTCGACCGCCAGTTGCTGACTAGTGCTATACTGTGTTTTACAAATAATCACAAATACCTGCAGACTCAATTCAGTGGGGTGAAGCCACCTTCTGCATATAATTGCAATAACATCGGCACTTGGTAGCCTAATTAGCTGCATCAGTTTCTGATATACAAATTAGGCTGTTGCTTTAGATGTGGATCAAGCTTGATATCTCCCGTTTTTATTGGCTTGATTAAGAATCACCAATTAATTTGCTTAACAATCAAAATCCATAAGAAGCCTACAATGATTGAGAAATAATCACAAATTTATTGCCCATTGGCTACATTCATGTAATGGATGTGATATTGTAACGATGGAAATTGTCTGATGATATGCAAAAAATCCTCAACTTTTCTTGATTTCAATCTCTCATTTTATCACTTTCGGCAGCGTAATTAATTGTTAAATAGCTCGTTTTTTTTTTTTTATAGGCTGTTGTTTTTCTCATTGAAACAAATGCATCCTAAGAGGAAGAGCTCTTTGGTTTATCAAACCATATACAACAATTTTTTTTATAAAGTTTCAAATCAATATATATATGTCTGCTTTAAAACCTCTTAAGCCCTGAGCCTCTGGCTCAAAAATGACATGCCCAAAATGACATGAGAATATCTCTGCAACTACTTGGTCCATTTGAATAATGGTACCATAATAAAGGTAACACCATGGGGATTTTTGTCATGGTGTAAAAATCAGTGTTCATGTCACTGAGTCAGAGTAAATGAATATGGAACACAGCATAAATGAAAGACCTCATTTGCGCCTAACAAAGTTTTACTTTTATGCCTCTTGAAATTATTTAGTTGCTGGCTGAAACCTCTAAACAATTACAGCACAGAATCTCACCATTATCGAAACAAAAGTTTATTCTAATCAAGTAAGTCAGGGCAAGATTATAGAGGTTTTATTTTGGAAATATCTAAGTGGCCTCTCCAAATTGGCACTGTGTGCCATTTCAGATTTCTCAGGTACCAAACCGTAAAACTCGTTTAATTTCACTTATATGTCACAACAGGCATATATTCCATCTAATTCCAACAATTTTATTTATTTATCGATTTTTTTTTTTTTTTTTTTTTTTTTTTATTGCAACCAGACCTGTATAAATTTTCCCATTCAAAGAAAATACATACAAAGGAATTGAAGTTTGACTCCACTGGAGCAGATTTATTTTCAATAAAAGAAGCAAATAAATTATTAATACAAAGATAAGGTAAAAAATGATAAGTACAAACAACAAACACCCCGCAATTATTTACAGTACTGTGAAAAAGTATTTTCCCCCTTCCTGATTTCTTTTTTTTTTTTGCATATTTTTCGCACTTAAATGTTTCAGATCATCATACAAATTTTAGTATTAGACAAGGATAACCTGAGTAAATAGAAATTGCAGTTTTTAAATGATGATTTCATTTATTGAGGGAAAAAGCCTTCCAAACCTACCTGGCCCTATGTGAAAAAGTAATTGCCCCCTAAACCCAATAACTGGCTGTGCCACCCTCAGCGACAACAACTGCAACTCATTGATTGGCAATGAGTCTTTCACATCGCTGTGGCGGAATTTTGGCCCACTCTTTTTTGCAGAATTGTTTTAATTCAGCCACATTGGAGGGTTTTTGAGCATGAATAGCCTGTTTAAAGTCATGCCACAGCATCTCAATCGGATTTAAGTCTGGACTTTGACTAGGCCACTCTAAAACCTTCATTTTGCTTTTTTAAGCCATTCAGAGGTGGATTTGCTGGTGTATTTCGTATCATTGTCCTGCCGCATGACCCAAGTGCGCTTGAGCCTGAGGTCACGAACTGATGGTCGGTCATTCTCCTTTAGGATTTTCTGGTAGAGAGCAGAATTCATGGTTCCATCAATTACGGCACATCATCCAGGTTCTGAAGCACTACCACCACCATGTTTGACTGTTGGTATGATGTTCTTTTTATGAAATTCTGTGTTAGTTTTACGCCAGATGTAACGGGACGCACACCTTCCAAAAAGCTCAACTTTTGTCTCGTCAGTCCACAGAATGCTTTCCCAAAAGTCTTGGGGATCATCAAGATTTTTTTTTGCAAAAGTGAGACAAGCCTTTTTGTTCTTTTTGGTCAGCAGTGGTTTTTGCCTTGGAACCAGTGACGTGCGGTCGGAGGTTAGTTTGGTGAGGCAGAATCCTCCCCTTTGCTTGATTAGCAATCAGACAATTAACTAGTTTAGTAAGACTATTTGGCAGAATGACGGGCCAGTTTAAGTTTCCGCAGCGTTATTACTCAGTACATCGAACCTGAAATGCTCACTACACAGCAGATTTGTGCGTACTTGCTTCCAGGAAGCCGAAGCAATGTCATCAACAACAGTGGCGGGCGGTGGACGGAAAACTGGGGGGGCGGAAAACATCCCTTGAAACTAATGAGATTAGTGACCCGATTTCAATCATTGTTCTTGGTCAACATGTTAGTTTCCCTTATAATGAAATGTTTAGGCGAGTGAATAATAAATTCTATAAAATGTATAATTCACATGCCTTAATAGGCAACTCTTCACGAAAAAACCTCTGTGGATTTTCCGCATTAAATTTTGTCACATCCTAAGCAAGTCGTCAAACCTGTGCGTAATGATTGTTTAATTGAAAAAGATTGAAATGCGCTTTTTTTTTATGCTCAACTGGTGCGCGTTGATTTCTCGTCATAATGAAGACAATTAGCTACACCTGAGAGAGGAGAGTTCAAGTGTCTTTTACCAGGGAAATTGACTGAAAACAGATCGAGACTAATAAGCAGTTTAAAGACATGTTTATCGCCCTCCTTGTTCTCTGTCCACCGCCTGCCACTGATCAACAAATATTAAAACAGTTCGACTTATGCAGAGTTCAATGCTTGATCAATATACAATGTATTCTCCTTTAAATACAAGCTTTTACACCCAAACAAAAAGAAAGCGGGCGTTTATTTTCAGTCTTCTTTCATAATCCGATTAACAAAATGATAAAATGATATGCAGAATTACCGAGAGCTGAGAATTTTTCCAAATTGATCATTCAGATTTCCATCCTTGCAGTCTCGAATTGAAGCGCATACATGAATGAATCTTTTTGTCATTATCTCCTCTATCAGTATACAGGCTTCCTATAGGCTTGGTCTTAATTGTTTTTGATTGTCAATCAGGCATAGTACGTGGGAACAGGTTCATAAAATCCTGTGATAAAAGTTTGGGTCAATGCCTCACCTCACCGCACGTCTCTGCTTGGAACTCTCCCATGGATGCCATTTTTGCCCAGTCTCTTTCTTATTGTTAAAGCATGAAAACTGACTTTAACTGAGGCAAGTGAGGCCTGCAGTTCTTTAGATGTTGTTCTGGGTTCTTTTGTGACCTCCTGGATGAGTTGTCGATGCGCTCTTGGAGTAATTTTGGTAGGCTGGCCACTCCTAGGAAGGTTCAACACGTTCCAAGTTTTCTCCATTTGTGGATAATGGCTCTCACCGTGGTTCGCTGGAGTCCCAAAGCCTTAGAAATGGCTTTGTATCCCTTTCCAAACTGATAGATGTCAATGACTTTGTTTCTCATCTACTCTTGAATTTCTTTAAATCGTGACATGATGTATTGCTTTTTGAGATATTTTAGCTTACTTCACTTCATCAGACTGGTTCTATTTAAGAGCCATTCAGTGAGAAAATGGCACTTTTTGAAGAAGTTGAGGAGTTGACCCCCCTGGAATTGAATGAAACTTGGCACATAGGTAGATATGGGTGTCTCACAGAAAAAGCCAAATTTTTAGGTCCATATCTCACTTAGTCTGCCTGTGGCGCCACCTGGAAGCCACTAAAGTGGCTCAGTTTTGCTTTTGACACCACGTTTTACATCTATTATTATGACGTAGGGGCACACAGTACCAGATGTGTTATACTTTTATCATGACCTGTGACACTTCAAGTCTGGATAGACATCAGCGCCACATCAGCGCCAAGCTGGATAACTGTGTTATTGAGCCTGAATTATTTGAGAAATCACAGTAAAAATTGAAAATGGGAATGGGTATAAAATAATATCCCAGACATATACCAATCAAGAATGCTTTATTATGTGTTTACTCACAACAAAACTATCATTTTCAGTTAATAGAACCTTGGTATCTTGCTGGGTTAGTGCAATGGATGGCCAGAAAGATGGTCGAAATTCATTTTTGGTTTATGTTTGCGGTATATATTCTCTGTAACCCAGATTTGTTCTGTGGGGGTAAATGCTGTTTGTTGTGCATTTGGAGCTTTATTTTCAGGAATAACAAGCATTTCTTTGGAAGTATCAACACTTTCAAGCTAGACGGAGCCAAAGTTGGAGGAAAACTCGAAATTGACCATTTCATAGCAGATTGTGCCTATGTTTAGACGACATTATTGTGTTTACCCAGCAAGCTAGAGATCTGAAATTCTCTGGATACATAGTCCCTTTGGGGTACATTACAGCATTAGTAAAATCTCAATGGTAGTATTTTCAGTGTAGATGATATTAAACATCAAAAGTCGGAAAAATTCACCTCCAGGGGGCACTGTAGGCTGGATGCATGTACTGGCCATGCCCAGCAATGTACCAAAGAAATTGGTTTTGAATTATAATGCACACAGCTGGTTTTCTCTTAAAATGAAGGGTTTAGCTTGGTACTATTCTGGATGGACAGCTATCTGACCAAAGGTGGTGCTCTAAAGAGCTAATGTTCTACCGAACTAATATTCCATATTCCCAGACATATACCAAAGTTCTGTCTTTTGAAATATATGAAGTACATGCACAGTCGTACATAACATTTGTAATCCCTTTGGTATAAAGCTTGTTTGGCTGTAAACTGGTGGTGACTGTGAGCATTACAAACACAAAATACATGGGCTATTACCAACTACGGGCACAGCGCAGTCAGAATTGTACAGCACGTTATAAAACATGACCAGTCCAAAATTTTTAAATGCCAAAAAAGAACTAATGTAAAAGGCATCCCACCATAAGCATGAATGCAGACATGCATCAACAGTATACGTGCACTTACATAAAATAACATTCCATAATTTGAACTCTAAAAAAGAATCTTCGTCACACAACCGTGTACATGAAGACAGAATGTATAGTACCAAAGTTAAAACTGTTTTATACTTTTCATGTTATCCAAAGTGAAATCATGTCAACACAGCATCTGACTAGCTCTCTCCGTCAGTCTGTTTTTGGAATTCAATTGTGGGTTGGCGGCATCTGGTGGTGCGCACCAGAGGTGCTCCTTGGCCTTGGCCCTGAGCAGCCATCCATGGCCTTCTTCGTTCGATCCGGGTCTATGTTACCAGCAGAGCCAGTCAAGCCCAAGGCAAGCCCTACTACACTGCATCCTGGGTCTCTACAGGACAGCTTACAGGCCGTTGATAGTGAGCTTGTCTGTATCTGAATTAAATATTGGGCTGCAGCCTGTTTAGCGCAATAGTTGCGCCAACACCCATGGCTTGGTACACACGGAAATGGGAAGTCTGTAAAAGAAGCCCCACCCTCATAACCAGCGGGTATCCCATAGGCTAGACATTATGGGCAGGTGTTAGGAATAAAGGCATGCAAGTTACCACTACAAATGAACTGCCATTTTCTTGGCAGGGTGCTGCTTGCTTGCTAGGACCTCTGTGCCCTTTATCGGGACAACCACTTGTTAGATGCGACTGCTGTGCCCTTTTTCATACTCAAGCACCATACCTTAGGGAAATCCTAGAATTAATGCTGAAGCCTGCTCTCCAGTTCTAACAGTAAAGTGAAAATGCAGAGAATTTGTTATTTTCTGAAAACGCACCAACACCACAAAACTGTACACTGTACTGACTACTGGTAAATGTCTTGCATGTTGACACAAGGCTACAATCACCACCAACATTCTTTTCCAATTTACAACTAACCCAGCTTTATACCAAAGAGGTTACAAATTTTATGTATAACTGTGCATGTACTTTATATATGTCAAAAGACAGAACTTTGGTATATGTCTGGGAATATGGAATATTAGGTTTGTGGAACATTAGCTCTTAAAAGCACCACCTTTGGTCAGATAGCTGTCCATCTAGAATACTACCAAGCTAAATTCTTCATTTTCAGAGAAAACTAGATGTTTGCATCACAATTCAAAAACAATTTCTTTGGTACATTGCTGGGGATGGCCAGTATTTGCATCCAGCTTACAGCGCCCCTGGTGGCAAAATTTTCCGATGTTTGGTGATGAATATCCTCTACATTAAAAACACTACCATTGAGATTTTACCAATGCTGAAATGCACCCTGAAGGGACTATGTATCCAGAAAATTTCAGATCTCTATCTTGCTGGGTAAACAAAATAATGCCACCTAAACATAGGCACAATCTGCTATGAAATGGTCAATTTCGAGTTTTCCTCCAACTTTGGCTCCGTCTAGCTTGAACGTGCAGATACTACCAAACAAATGCTTGGTATTCCCGAAAATAGAGCTCCAAATGCACAACAAACAACATTTACCCTCACAGTACGAATCTGGCTTACAGAGAAAATATACCGCAAACTTGCACCAAAAATGAATTTCGACCATCTTTCTGGCCATCCATTGCACAAACACAGCATGATACCAAGGTACTTTTCACTGAAAATGATAGTCTTGTTGTGAGTAAACACATAATAAAGCATTCTAGTTTAGTATATGTCTGGGATATTATTTAATTCCCATTCCCATTTTCAATTTTTATTGTTATTTCTTAAATAATTCTGGCTCGATAACGTAGTTACCCAGCTTGGCGCTGATGTGGTGCTGAAGTCTAACCGGACTTGAAGTGTCACAGGTCATGATAAAAGTATAACACATTTGGTACTGTGTACCCTTAAGTCATGATAGTTGATGTAAAATGTGTTGTCAACAGCAAAACTGAGCCACTTTAGTGGCTTCCAGGAGGCGCTATTGGCAGGCAAAGTGAGATATGGACCTAAAAATTTGGCTTTTTCTGTGAGACACCCATATCTACCTATGTGCCAAGTTTCACTCAATTCCAGGGGGGTCAACTGTGCACCGAGTGTCAATTTCTCATGGAATGGCTCTTAAGTAATTTCTTGATTCAAGTGGTCTGGCAGCAATCAGGCCTGGGTGTGGCTAGTGAAATTGAACCAAAAAAAATGTGGTTAATCACATTTAATTCATGATTTAAACGGGGGGCAATTACTTTTTCACATAGGGCCAGGTAGTTTTGGATAGCTTTTTTCCCTTAATAAATGAAATCACCATTTAAGAACTGCATTTTGTATTTACTCGGGTTATTTTTGTCTAATATTAAAATTTGATGATCTGAAACATTTAAGTGTGACAAATATGCAAAAAAATAAGAAATCAGGAAGGGGGCAAATACTTTTTCACACCACTGTATACAAGAACTATGCCCCTGCTGCTGAAAAAAAAATCCCCTATCCAAACTAAGATTTGAATCTCAGACCGCCCACATTTTAACAGAACACCTTAACCACTAAGCTAGCTGAACAAACAATCTTAGTATTGCTGATCTACCACTTGTATTTCAGCATTCTCCCAGTAACTGCGCGTAACAGTGCATGGATTCTTTTGAAAGACGACTTTGAAAATGACTGTTGAATATTTAGTGGACAATCATTGCCAAAATATTAAAAACAAACCGATTTAGCAACTGTATATCAGCCCTCATTGCTGCGGTCTTTGAGTCTTTGTGCATAATGTCACCTGGCAGCCAGAATGCAGGCAACGAAAAAACAGCAATCACAACAAACACCCCAGCAACTACATATGCAAAAACTATGTTTGCAATGGTGTATGCTCAACTGTGTGTGCTCAAAATGCAAGTATATGTCCAGCCATCACCTGCACAATAGCTCAATGGCTTACCCGCTAAGCTATTTCCAATGAGTCATCTAGTTGCTTGGTGCTTGAATTGTGTTCAGTTAAGGTAAAAATGGTCATCATGCACTTTTTGCTGAGTTTCTTCCTTTAAGATGATATGCCGCATTACGATGATACCATTAGGAAACACGCTGCATTTATTATGCGTAATGGTTGCCCCAAGTACCGGGGCATTCGGGTTTAAGAGGTTGAACAGCAAGACATATACCACATACAGACAATAAAAGAGTCCATATTGGAAATGAAGAACGATGTCCCTGAAGTAAAGGCTACTCCTTCACCGCAGTCATCATTGAAGTCGATCTAGAGCAGTCATTCCCAAACTCGGTCCTGGAGGCCCCCTGTGCATGCTGGTTTTTGTTCCAGCCTCAATGGCAATTAAATTATTTTAACAAGCTATTAATTTTTCAAACTAGGTTCTTTTTATGCAAGATTACTGAACATCTTAATCATATTACATCACAGATCGCTTTGAACAATATGTGCATTTTCATTTTTGTAGACATGTAGTGCTTATTGGGCTATACTGGAAACGTATACCTAAATAAAATGAAGAAAATAATCTCTGATCAAATTGAGATTGATCTGAATTAATGGGCTGATAATCAGAGGAAGTCCAGACACCTGGCTATCAATCATAGCCATCTGATAGATGATGAGCAATTCAAAGACAAAGTAAATGATCATCAGGCAAACCTGCATTGTATTGAAGTTTATGAAAGAAAAATAGTGCTAACCAAGTTAGGAGCCTTTTACCTCAGTTGGCAATGTTAACTCTATTTTAAGCAATTGTTTGCTGTTTTGCAAGAAGCACTGTATGAACTTGGGCATTACAAATGAAGAGTTTGTTTCCAAAACGCACTAAGTGCCAAAATTACAAAAACTGTGATAATACCATAGAGTGATAGCCCCGTGCCTCTTACACATGGTGCAAAAAACATTTTTATGACTCCATTTTTTATGACTCAAAGAAAACCTGGGCTTTGCACTGTTTTAACTGGAGGCCACTATCACCCCTTATTAGGTTTCTTAAATGATTGTTTATCGTTCTACATCCCTGGAACAGAGTGAGCGAGTAGGCCCCATCCTCAATCACCAAATCTGGCTAATTACGTGCATGAACTATGATGACACTGGGTTATTTTTACAGGAAAAAGCATCTTGCCACTCTGGAATGTGTTTTATTCCCTTATAAGTAGCTTGGAAAATCTATTCTAAACTGGGGGGAACAGAGCTTAAAACTGTAATATCAAGCACAAGGGCTTAGTGAATTTTGGCTGTTCCCATTCTTAATTTGTCAAGATCAATTACAGGAAATTATATCCCATTGTGAGCGGGGCCATGCCTTGTCAGTTTAATGCTCATGCTCTTATGGCTACAGGGCTGCTGATCCAGGGAGAGGTTTACACAAAGCAGGATGATGCAGTCCATCGAAAGAAAGTCAGCAATATTCTCACAATGCCCAACACATACTGTATATGACTCCTTTACAATGAAAAAAAAAACTTCAAACAGAACTCTCTGGAAAAAAATGTTTAATTTGAAAAATACAATTTTGAACAATACAGATGATCAACGCCTGTACAAAGCATAATCTTTTTCCCCCTCAGAAAGGGGCAGCTGTTGGCAGAGACGTGAGGTGAGAGCGAAGCTCATTAAATGTAGATTAGGAGAGGGCTGTAATTTCAGAACATTCACACCCAGGGAACAGATTGCACATGGATTTTACAAAAAATGCAACGATAACGATTATCATCTTTGAACACAAATCAATTCAAAGAAAAAAGCTGTTTTTCCTTTTGAATTTCATTTCCATTCTGCCGATGTGTGCTTTCTCAGCGTCTGTTTATAAGCAAAGTAACTGATGTACTAATTGCAATCAGGGGACTGGCAGGGTGTGGTTAGCCACACAGAGCTCAGTGTATTGAAATCCAATGCTAAGATATAGCAGAACAAGACAATCAAAGCCACTCATTATCCCTTACCATGAAGTGAACAGGGATATAGTTACGAGTGTTGTCCTTCCGCATGTCCATAGTCCGTCTGTCCATTCATTCACTGCCTTTTGTTTCAAGGCCAGATATCAGCCATCCTGTTCCTCCCTGGGTCAGAACTCCTAAACTGTTCCATTTTTACCAACAAAATTTTATTTATGGATACATTATATTGTGTAGATATGACTTTTCTTGCTTTCTTCCATCCTCCTGTCTATCTGTCAGTCCCTCAACCACATTTTGTTTCCAGGCCAGATATCAGCCATCCCGTGGTGATAATTAATTAATTACGAATTAAATAATTACTCATTATTTCATGCTTTTTTAAATGTGAAAGCTGTAAGTCTGCCCTCACATCATATTAGCAATTAGAGCATTGCACCTGCTTTACGACTGACTGTGCTTCTCAACTTCCCCAGAACCAACAAAAAACAAAATAATGACATGACCATTGAGGAATTTCCCTGAAAAAAAAAATTCTCATAGCTAATTCACCGCAACCAAGATAAAATCCTTACACAGCTTCTTAAAAATAAAACAAGAGAAAGCTGTTTTCTTTCTTCAATCTTGAGATTCCATTTGCACATTGAGCATGAGGCAGAAATGAATAAATTAGATGTGATTGTGCCATCAATCCAACAGTCAAAAAAATGCATCCTATTGTCTAACCTCCAGGCAAAATGGCATGTGATTTAGGAAAGATGAAAGGGGAAATTCATAAGGACTTGGGAAAATACTACCATGGCGCTAAGATGAATCATGCATCTCTTGCCCGTTATGTTCATTTGTTTTTGTGAATGGCTGAATGAATGGTGTGCCACTTTGAATATTGCTGTTGCTAAGGAATTGTGGGCAGTGCTATCTCCATTCTTTTTGTAAAGGATGGTCCAGTGTACCTATGCTAAAGGAGAAAAGAAAGGAAGCACTTTTCCTTAGCAATTAGATCATTCAAACTGCACTTAGCATGGCTGTCACATAAATACTGCTGGGTCATTCCTAAGGAGTTAGGAAATTTCCAAGGCAAAAAAAGACTATTCGGACACAGTCAAGGAGTCAAAATAGGCTGAATCTTTGGCGCAGGACTAGGTCAAATGAAACCTTGGGTGCTTTTCATTATGTTAACGTGTCTCCTCACTGCCATCACTTGTGTTTCTTCTTCACATCTTAGCTCCTCCCAGCAAGGATCTGAGAGAAAGGTGCGAGGAAGAGCTGCAAGGATGGGGGATAAAAAAACTGTCAAATGAGAAATCCTTTGTTCCGTTAAGTGACGTCACGTGAAGGAGTGGCATTTAAACATCATGTCACTTGATAAAACCTTCCTCAAGCCTCATTCTATGTCTCCTTGAGAAGCATTGTAAGTATTGGAAGATGCTTCATGATGGCAGAAGGGGAACAATTTCAAGGTCATGGATGGGGAGAGGACGTGAGGATGGATAAGTTAGCGTAATGAAAAGCACCCCAAGAGGAACATGTCACTTGAGGGGGTGTCCTGCTGTACAGTTGCACTGGTGCTGGAGGGGATGATTAAGGTAGAATACTGCTATTAAGCATGAAAATCTTTATTTCATCACTTACATCAAATTGCTTTATTGATATGAGAAGCAAACATTCAAATTAGCAGGGATGGAGGTGATTTGCATAAATTATGCAAATTAGGTGTCCAAGATGGCTGCCGCAAAGGGGAATATCATTACAATTTCAAAACACCATACCTCAGTAATGGACAGATCAACTTCTTATTTTGCACACAGGTTGCCTGATCCAGCATCTATGGGCTAAACCTCTTAAAGCTGGATACTTTAACAAAATGCAAAGGTTTTTTGAAATTTTGCTCTTGACTTGAAAATTCCCTACCTCATTATATATTCAGCACCTCCTGAAATTAAAAGAGTACCAAAAGGGCCATATTTTTTGGGTTCAGGACAACCATCATGCTGTAAACTATTCATGTTCTAAACTTCATTAAAATCGGGCCGGCGGTTTTTGAGAAATGGCGCGTGAAAAATGTGGAAATGGTAATGGTATTTTTATAGCAGTAATCTACCTTAAGGTAAGACATTCCTAACCACCAGGGGGAGATATTGAATCATCAAGCTGAACTCACCCCAAATAGATTTATGCTTTAGCTTCAATCTTAAGTCTGTCTTTTATGAGGTACCCTGTCATGGCAGCAGCAGCTGTAGAAACCTCTCTCCATCTCTCCTGATTGTTCTTCAAACAGATGCCACATGTTGGTTTTTTGTAGCCTTTTGGACAGGATTCTGCAATTTTGGCTTTTTTTAAAAGCTTGTTCACTTGCCCTTAGCAAGAGGTGTTCAGGGTTTGGAACACGACTCTGAGTACTCAATCGTTAACTCACTAGGAAGAATTGCAAGCAAATGTAACTTCCCCCTTAGGATTGATTTTTAAAATGCAAACCATACAGGCAAGACCAAAATTTTCATAATGCATCACAGTTAGAACTTCCTTAAGCACCATAATATCACCCATCAGTCAGGTTCTTATTGCTTCAGATCCAACTCTGTAAATGTGATGTACTAATTGGGAGTGGTTTGCTGGAAGACTGACATCTGCACTCATTTCCGCAATGGAACCAGAAGTCATATCTCAGAGAAAACAAGGGCAGGTGCTCAAGTCCTACTACTCTAAAAAGCAGCATTAGATAATTTACTGTGCAGTATTTAGGGGACCAATTCCACCATACGATGCAAATCTCTGCACGAATCCATCTCTGCAAATAAAGGAGATTTGACAATAAAAATTTTCCAAGCAGAAAAAAAAATATGCAGAAAACAAAACAGCCCTTGAGGGAGAAACTATATCAAATTGGTATTTATTTTCATCTTCACATGACTGCATTTCCCATAAAAGCCCTTCTTAGTAAAGCTAAATTATGAATGTTTTGTTTTCGTACTCGAGTAAAACACATACAACAGGGAGGCGCAAATGCATGAGAAATACGGAGACATGAGCTGGAATTAAACAATGCTCTGAACCTGCTGTGTTAACACAGTGGTGTTTCGCATGATTTGCAGAACAAAGACGATCTGTTCCCTTGACCCCAGAGAAAGCTCCGGAATTTTATGAACAGATGTGTCCCCAGAGTGCCACTGCACCTTATTGCATGATGAGTGCTCCTTCACTTCGACTAAAAACAGAAACAAAAACATAGAAAATAATAAAATAAAGTCTTCTCATTAAATCTGCCAACATATGTGTGCAGGACTAGGAAAAGGGGTCACTTGGGTTATTTTATGAAAATTGAGATTTTCCAACAAAATCAAAGAGCGATCCAAGTTTTTGTTTTGAGAAAAAAATTAGGTGAATTTGTCCACAGCAAAGTATTGTAAATTGACAGTACAGTAGTGCTGGGATATCACTATCACTGGGATATCACTGAGATACCCCGATAATCTCAGAATGGAAAAAAATCCCAAGTGACCCCTTTTCCTAGTCCTGCACACATATATATTTTGTATGGACCTGCCAAGACACAGATTCTCTGACTCCATCCAAAACAGAGTAAAATGCAGCACTAACAGATGGCTGTGTGGTGTGGTGTCCATAGAGAAAAGTGAAAGGTCCTGTACAGTGAGAGGAGAACAGGCCCTGTGGTCTTCTGAAGACATGCAGAGGAATCTACCAGGAACAAAGTAATATCACATCCAAACCCCAATGACTAATACCCAACCCATAAACATAAAAAAGGCATCTTTGCCAGATTCCCTGCTGTACAGGTGTAATAGTTGCAAATTAATGAGAAGTTGAACATCGGGAGGCAGGGGACTGGGAAAAGATGGTGAGGGACACAAACGCACTCGGCAGAATCGATACACTGTTGTGATATTTCTGATTTTTCATTCCCAACATTCCCCTCTCCCACCCACACACCCGACAAACAGACACAAACGCAGAAAAGTCCGCAGTTCACGTTCTCCTCACTTCTCCACGAACAGCAGTGATCATGCTCCAGTTTAAAGTACTTGTATTCTGCCTGCTTGATTCTGCCCTGCTGTGGGCAACTCATATTAAAAATTTACTCCGCAAAGATTTCATACACCTAGCCCTGCGCTTCAGATGGAGAGGTCAGGGAGAGTGCACTCTCATCACATATTATTAATTCAAATCGGTTGGGCGAAGCAGAGATGAGCATCTGAATTTATTTTTCATGGCCCAAGGAAACGGAGCTGGGCTGACGAGTGAATCAAATGTAATGAACATTAGCTTTCTGCGAGCTATAGATTCTGAAAATTTGTGAAACATAGACACACAAGAAATTCTTCGCAACAGAGCCCCAGGTATCAACAGAAATGGCTCCACATACTGAGGGAGAGGAAGCTACTGGCTTCAGGTACCGCTTATATCCGGTGGAAAATGAAATGTTAAAATAGGCGGCTAATTGGTTAATGGCTGGAGGTAAGTCAACTCAGGCACTAAGAACAAGCAGCTACATCTCAGAACGCTACAGAAACCAATGAAACCACTGTCCCAGCTGTTACCCCAGGATTTTCGTTGTTACATAAAATATGAGGGTCAAATCCTCTTCCCTCTGTGAGAGACAAACGTAGATGGCTTTTCTGTGTTTGAAAATGACTATATTATAATGTTGAAAAAAGCATAATGGGAAAGCACACAGAAGAACAGGCCTTAGGGATGAGTAACACATCTTGATATGTTTTCCAAGGAGGGGAGAAAGGGGAGCTTGAGGGCTGGGAGAGGGGCACGTGGACATGGATGGGATCTCTGCCGCGTCATTTTTCTTTTGCCTGATTCCTATGAAGAGGCAGAGTCACCATGTCATTAGGATGTGGAAATCGAGTCACGCTCTTTAGCCATCAGGGAGGGTGAGGTTTAGGCACGAGGCCAGGGGAGGTGGGGCCTGAGATGGCATTGAACACAGCCTTTCAAAGACTAAGGCTGGAGCCTTCCTATCTGACTCAATGCCTCTCTTTTCTGTGCCAGCAGCTCAGAGGAAAGATGCAATTCATCACGGTAGCGATGCAAAAGTAACATATCCCAACATTCCTCTTTATCACACTGCTCACACACTACTTTATCACACCACCCTATTCTCAATTTTAAAATAAAACAAGGCCTTCGCTCTCTCTTATCATCACGTCTCTGTTGTTTTTCCAACTGAGGTCTTTTTTTAACATTTGCACATGGATTTTTTTATATATAAACAAAAGCTTCAACAAGACAGTTAACACCCTGTACAGATAGTGAAGAAATATATTCATATGTTATTTATGTACGTATTTACAAAAACAAAACAAACAAGCATGAGAGAAAGAAAAGGCAGTTGACAGAGAGAAGCCCTGAACAGAGCCTGATCGGGGCTGGCCCATGTGGTCTGGATTAGGCTGCACGGGACAGCGAGCCCTGCGGTCAGAAAGACGGACAGTCAGGCGGCCGTTTTCTCGAAATACCTCACCCTGTCCTCCTCAGGGTGTCCCACAGGACCAACACACAGGCTCAGGATGTGGGCAGATTATATTGTAATCTCCCTTTGCCCGTTTTCCCTGCACCCTTCCCTCCTTCCCCAGGTTCCAGGCCCATAAAGCTGCAACCCCTAGGTGGTCTTGATGCCTTCAAAGCCGGAGAACTTCCATCGCTTCTCCAGGCTGGCACCCACACCCGTCAGCTCCTGCCGAAAGGTGCAGGGCAGCCGGCCCAGGAGAGCTTCCACCTCTGACGTGCTGATCTGCGAGAGACAGGGCACAGAGCAGATGACTGGCAATACAGTGCACGGCTCCAAAGTCGCTAACGCTCACAAAGCTAAAACAATATGTCCACACACACTGGAATGTATCACCAGTGTTATAACATTGCCACTGAACGGAAGCAACACTGTTGAGAATTTTTTGGTTCAGCCAGGACAACAGAAACAACTGCAGTCTGAGAGCCGGAGGAAGGCTACACGTGTATCCATGGAGACGGGAGACAAATGCATGACGTGGATCTAAACTCCATACCGCAGGGGACCCAATAGTATGGCCTAAAATGGCAAAGCATTTAATTTTACCAATTAACAGACCGCATTGTGATTTATACATAGGAGCACATTCTAATGACTGTAAGAGCAGAGGGCCTAGTAAACAAAATCAGCCTTAGAGTGTTCACTAACAGCTTCATGGCTTCTACACTCACGGTGAGGACTGTACGCTGAGGTTCAATATGGTTGCTATAACATATCTCCTTCAGAACACACTGCTGGTGGACTACAAATGCGAAGAATAAAGAGCTACAATCTACAGTCAAGTTCAGCTCAACAACAGGGCTGTCAGCATGAGTTTGGTGATGGATGGGGAATAGCAATGAGAAGGCGTCCAGAATAGCATCAGGTCTGCTTGTCTACTTGAATTGTGTTGCTGGAAAAGAAGCATTGATGCATTCGTACTCCTCAGGGCAGTGGTGGAACAAGTAAAGCCTATGGGCTTCCTGTCACAATCAAATTTCTCAGTTTTATTAAACCATAAACAGCCCGAGTGAGAAAATGAGTCACTATTATGAATAAGTACCACAGCAAGGTTACAGAGGGGAAAGAGGGCATTTCCTGCCCCTTGATGTGAGGCAGATGAATGTGCTCATTAACTCGCTCCTCCTCCAACCCCACTCTTCTCTGAGCACTTGGACTATGTGGATGGGATCAGAACAAGAAGGAACTTATGTTCTACCACTCTACCAAGAAACTCTCAGCTGACTCTACCCCTCCAGGAGTTCAACCACATCTTATTGAATGGAATCTTAAAAAGAGTGGAGCATTTGATAATGTATAAGATAGCTGAGGTAAATAGAAGCAGGCCATGCCTGAGGAATGTGCCTGAGTATAGCACAGGCACCGAGCACTAAGAGCTCAACCAGTCTGGTTGTTAAAAGAGCTTACAGAGGACATGGTACTGATTACAGTGAAGTCCAGGAGGATGTTGAAGACTCTACTTTTCTTATCTGAGGCAGAGATTTTACAGTACATACTCCTGAATGGTCCCATACTCCCTTCTTCTTTAATTCCCCCAAAGATCACACTAAACACCACTGCTAGGATGTGACAGGGAACACAATTTTTAATCATTTTCAATCATTTTTATTTATTTTTGATAATACTTTGATCTCTGCACTGAACAAAGAAACACGGAACCTGTATAAATTGGCTTAACCAGGCTGTCAAGCAGCTAACAAGCAACAAAAACACATTAATAGCAGATATGCTTAATTTTTGAGCAGCATGTCCATCCTTTCGGCTGATAACTGACAGACAAATGCCTTTTCGATGAGGCTCTTCGAAGAAAAATATGGTGAATTTAATTCCAGGCTAATCCCAGCAAATAATAGCTTTCATTGTCAGTGGCAGTCGGGTGAGTAGGTGCTGACACTGAAATTAAACCTTTTGGTGCAATAGAGAGCAGAGGAGAGTTCAGTATGACACATGATCCTGAACAAGGAGAGAAGACTAGAGTGTGTTTTCAGTAAATCCTTCATAGACAGGTATGCACACACATACACACATCCACACTATTGTGCATACACAGGTTCGCATTCACACACATACAAACATGCACAAGCCTTGTGGGGATTTTTCTTGTGTGACTTGTTGTGTTGTGCATGTTGGTGCAGAGAGTGACAAGTTTGCCAGCAGCACCTTGGTGTCCAAACGCTGTAAATAGGAGCAGATGTACTCAATACTGGCTCCGAACGGGTGCACATGGAGAAAGGTGGATATGATTCCTGGGGAAAAAGCACAAAAACTTAGCACCTTCAATATTTCACATCTGGTCACTTCTCTTTTCTAAAAAGCATGCACACAGGCAGAACAAATGAATCTGCGCAAAGAATACAGTACATGGTGGTTAAGATATTATTCTGAGACTTCAATTCAGCCGTCATTTTTTTCATGATGTTGCTCCCGCTTAACCAATTACGCATCTACTCAACCATATGAATTCAGAGAAAAGGGTTTAATTACTGCTTTGGTGGCTTTAATCAAGCCATTTAATTGCTTCCCATCATTCAAACAACAAATGCAACTTCTATCAGATTAGCATTTTTTTACTTACATGCTGCTCATGTTAAAATATATCAAAAATGAAATGGTGAAGTTGATATATTCTGTAACTACATACAGAATACTTTGCAAAATATTATGTATTGAAGTGGTGTATAGATAATCTTTAAAGCTATTTCAGCTGGGAAAATGTACTAAGCCTTTTCCTGAATGGGCATTAATGTCTTCAAAACCAATGCGCAGTAGGTAGACAGGGGATTACAGTGGGAGTCTGAGAAACACTAGGAACGGATCAACACCATGAGAAGTCTAGTGCGCGTCTTTGCACTCAATTAAAGGTAGGCGTCAAAACCTTTTATTTTCCTCTGCTAATTTCCATGTGCGGTTAATGCAGATGAAATGTGGTAATGAGCTGTTACCCTTTGGAGACCGAGCAACAACTTTCCTTCCAGTTCAGCATTTAACAAAAAATTTTTCCCATATGTTTACAGGAGTGGGTGAGCTTGTATGAGAATAGTGGGGGCGATAGCCATTCACAGGATACGCTACAGTGTAAGTCTTTTCACAGTCTAGGGAAAAGGAAGAGTCTTCATTGGCTGAAGGTTGGAGATACGGACCAATGAAATCACAAAGCTATGGAGAGCATAGACGCACAACTACCTAATTTTTACAGACAGTATCAAATCACAGCCATATGGTTTACATCAATGTCTGTTGTTTTTGTCCATTCATCTTAATTTTTCCTAAATCAACAGCAGGGAGGCAACTTACGCCTATTCCAGCAACAGGGTTTCATGTTGTGGAGCCAGGACCTTAGAGAGTGTCCTTCCACTCAACTAGGGCTTTTAGTAACTTAGGCTTATGGACAAGACGTCCTGCTCAGTAAGCATTATGAAGGAAAGCCATAAAATGTCTGTCGCTTAACTGTCCATTTGCAGAGTGGCCATCAAGCCAAATGCTAGCTAAGGAAGAGTCATGAGGGTGACTGCAGCTTGTGATTAGACGCACTAGCCAAAGCAATCTGCGTGTGACCCCCTCAGTGGAGAAAAAGGCAAAAAAATGTGCATCGCTTTTTTTGCCTATTTTGGCTCATTACCTCACCTTTCTCCTGTGTTGCCTGCATGTGGAGGCCTGGATAAGATGAAGCCTGCCCCTCCTTTCTCTTTCCCACGCAGCGCAAGGTTGGAAATAAGTGTCCCCAGCATGTGAGATGTCCTCAAAAGCCAAGTCTGGCCATGAGCCAGAAGCCATAACATGGTCATTAAAGTCACTGGTGAGGAAGGACATCTATTGTCGCATAATTCCCAGGTGTAAGAGGGCCCAGTGAGAAATGAGTGTTGTTTGGGCAGAATGCACTCACAGCCTGTATCATTATAGACTAATGATGGACTGGGTGCCAGGTGGGGCGTGTATATAGGCCTCTGCTGTGAAAAACTGGCCTCTGCTGTGACACACTGCTTGCCCTGGCAACCTTAACACCTCCGCTCCCTCCAGAAACAGGACTCCTTCTGCCTGTCTCTTACTTACCAACAAGCAGAGCCTCCCTTTCCGACTTGACAGGGCTGGGAGGTCCCTTCTCTGGAACATTTTCTTTTTCTTGGCTGCAAGAGACCACCGCCAAGGCAGCTGCTTCCTATGAGAGAGACCAGAATATCTGAATCAAAGTGTCTGGCTTTTTGGGTAGGAAGTAGAAGGGTGGTTAAAGATTAAAGAAGTGGACTGGTGTTCTGAGTCGCAACAGGTACAATTCCAATGCCTGGTGATTGTGCCATTGAGAAAAACACTTCATCCCAGTTACTCTAGTTAAAACATATCTACTGCTATAAATGGAGGACAGTGGAAGTCCCTATGTGTAAAAATATTTTCTAAACAAGGCCTACGCTGTGGGTGGCCGACAGCAAGGTGTATATCCTCGAAATTCCCCAATCCTCGAAGCCCCCTTTATTAGATTCCCTTTTACTAGACCTACAATATGAGGCAAATTTGAGGTCTGTGTAAGTAATTGTTCCAGAGATATGGTTAAAAAACTGATTTTTTTCAATATATAGCGCCACCTGGTGGCAAACCTAGGTGTGCATACTTGCCCAAAATCTAATCAGTTCATTCTCTCTACCATATCTACCCATATACTAAAAATGAGAAGCCAATGTAAAGTATTTTGTGAGTTATCGCGCTAACGGCTAAAATCTGCGGACGCGGCGGCAGCGGACGCGGCGACGGCGGCAGCGGGTGGGGCGAAAACCATGATATCCCCAAAACTCTTATTTTGGGGATATAATGACTGAATAGTATTGTGTGTTTTTGTTTCAGGCCAGGCCCATTCATGAGGTGTATAACCTGCAATCCAGGATCTTCCAGTGCTAAGTGCTCCATTCACTCAGTTATGTACACAGCAGGGCCAGTTCACTTGCATAAATTAATTTATACTGCTGCCTATTTAAACATACAGTACATTGTTTGAAGCTACAATAATGGACTGTAAAAAATACATGTTAATGTAAAATTATAGTTCTGTCACCTTTATTTTTTTTGCAAAATTCGACAAATGATTGCACTGAGCTGAGATCGTAAGACTCATTTTAAGAATGGTACTACCATTTCATTTGACAAGGAAAATAGAATTTAAAACAAGCTAAAGTCTTCCACTTGAAAGAAAAAAAGTATTTTAAGCCTCATTATGAAACTAAAGCACTAGTTAAAACAGACCTTCTGCAGCGTGACGATAACTTATTCACAACCGAAAAAGAGCTTTCTCCTTTGGATTACACTAGAGGACAGCTTTTGCAGGGGAATGTTTTATTTACGCTAGCCAGACTGATGGATTCTGCTATTTCTGCTGTATTTATTTATGTTTGGCATGAGTTTGGGGCGGTGAGGGAAATCATTGCAGAAGGACACGCAGCGCTCAATTTTGTAAGAGCGCCAGGAACCATGCAAAAGTTACGAGGGGAGCAGGAGTGCAGATATAAGTTTGAAATGCGAGTCTGACAGCCAGCGTTTTTTTGCTGGGGGAAGGCTGATAGGATCGCAATGTTAGTGGAGCTAATGATCAAGCTTTTGTTTACCGTCTGCTGTTGACAAGGCAGCGGCAGCACTACAGGGGAGCGGGCCAGCGGGGGACCAGCCTGCTTCACGTTTCAAGGACATTCATCTTAAAATCAGAATAAGTTGGGCCGGGAAGGTATGAAGCCATGGTCTCAGGACATGCCCATCCCAATGGGACCCCTTTGGCCCATTCCATACCTGCCTAGAATGATGTGACAGCCCTTGATTTCCTAACCCAGTTGTGTCCAGGTGATTTATCCTGCGATAAATAAAGTCCTGCCGCGCTCGATTGACCCGTAATGATCTGTCATGTTGTAGGAGGAGGCTGGCAGGCGATGACATGTGTGTGTGTGTGTGTGTGTGTGTGTGTGTGTCTTGTGTGGGGGGTGGTTGTGCAGCATCCACAGCTCGAGGGTGGTGGATTGGGATGAGACGGGGGGTGGGGGGTAGAGTGCAGCCTTTTTTCCACTTACATTCCCTTGATTAGGATTTTCCTCGCTCCCTCTCTCTTCATTATCCGTCGTCTCCCGCTGAAATGAAAAAAAAATGAGAAGTCTTCAGGGAAGGACATGTTGGTTTGCACAAATGTATATGCAAACACAAAACAGACACTTCAACACAGAAGCGCAATCCAACACACGAGCACAAAAAAATGACTAACACACGCCACACCATGCAGACAAATAGAAAACATACACTCACGCGCACACATACACCTTTTAATGTGCCTGTAATGTGGCAACTGGGAAAAAAAAAGAAAACACTAGAAGCAACAACAGTGCTCGGAGCATCAGCTTGAAGGGCGGTAGAGACTATTCCGGATGATTTTAATGACCCCACAAATATTTACCCTCATAAAAAGGAGCGGAAATAACAGCCTCACAGCTTCCCACAGGGCATGCCAGTATCTGATGTCCTCCTGAAAAGCTGTGAGCCCACCGCACATTTTAGAGCAGAAAATCTGCTTCACATTCCTGTTTAAAATTTGAGCGCTATGATTTCCCAAGACAAAAAAAGAAAAAAACAATGCATAGAAATTTCTAAAGACGGATATTATGAAAGCTGCTAATCTTTAGCGACAAGACTTTCCTTTAAAAGCGTGACCTTCAGCAGAGCGAAAATACGACTAATGAAGGAGGATGGCTTGACAAGGATGGAAATGGTGGAGGGGGGTGAATCACTGTGTGCAATAGGCCTTAAAACACTTTTACAGACAGGAATAGGGACAGAGTGTGAAACAGCCCAGACAACACTAAATTAACACCTTAAAAGTGCACACAAGATTCACCCTGGCTGTCGCATATGGAAATGTCTTACTTTATATGGTTTAAACAAACTTTTATGCCTCGGAGACAAGTTTATGTTAACAGGCCATTTTAAGTATTTGACAATCCAGCATTCTTTGGATGAGGGAGAGCAAATCTGCCCTCAATTAGCCCAGAGTGGACATAAGCGAGTAAAGAAGCATGTAAGGTAAGGAAGCTATGCTAATGTGGATGCATGTATAGCAACACTGGAAATAGGCTGCTTGAATGACCAGAGCACATAAACCACATACTGAGTCAAATATGTCAAATCTGAGCCAAGAAGTTTGCAAGAATAGTTCCCCCATTCTTTAAATATTGCCCAATTTGCTCCTGTAAGACATTGGTGTAATTATAGCTGATCGAGGGCAACAGTGGGGAAAGGGATATAATGGAAAGAGACTGATGTTAGTGAGTAGTTGGGCCCATTCACTCAGTTCCATGTGGAAAAAATGATTTTTCATGAGTGTAGTGGTTCTCAGACTCGGTCCTGGCACCCCATTGTGTATGCTGCTTTTTGTTCCAACCACAACTGCAATCTTAGGATTTTAGAAAGCTGTTGATTTTTTTTACTTAGGTGCATTTATGTTTTGAGCACTTATTTATCCTCTTCAGCCACATTTGACAAATCTATACATGCCATATCCACATTGAGACAGAAACTACAACATAGTATAAATAACTGCAGAGGGAAACAATTTAATTGACGTAAACAATCAACAGGTTCATCACTGGTGAAACTGTTGACACATGGTTGCAAAAATTAACAATTTATTTGGCAATCAACAGAGTCACACCTGTTTTGTTTCATGTTTATTTTATTAAGTTCACGCAAATTATTTTGAAAAATCTCAAGGCACCTGTGTTCAGCAACCTAATTTGGAGTTTAATCATTTTCTCAGTCTAATTTGATCTGTTTAAAATTGTTTTTACTAGAAAAGCCTCGAAATATAGAAAAATAAGCACAATATGTTCAAGGATTTTATTCTTCATGGCACAATGGATATGTCCATCAAAATGTGGCTAAAGATGGTAAATAACTGCTCTAAACATGGAATGCAGCTAATTGAGACAAAATCAACAGCTTGTTATAATCTTACGATTGCAATTGTGGTTAAAACAAAAAGCGGCATACACAGTGGGGCACCAGGACCGAGTTTGAGAAGCACTGCATTAGTGTCTCTTGCAGCGTGACTGCCAGGAAAATAAACCGCCCAATGGAATCTGTCAGGCGCTGTCATTTGCCACCATCATTGGACAGGTAAGGGCAGGTGGAACAGTGACACAACAGCAGTATCGCTGCTTACAAATAAATGCTGTTGTCAAATCTCCTGTTTTCCCCTGTGTTGTGTTTGAAACACTGACTGGAGAGTCTTCCACTGGAGAGGGCTATAAATGTATGCAGCTGAAGGCCAAGTTGTGTGTTGACAAAGTGACCTGAGAGGGTTTTGTGAGAGCGAGAGGAAAGACTGGGGTGTGTTTGAAACAATGACAGCAGCATTAGAGCAAGGGAAGACTGGGTTTTAACCAGAAAAGGTTGTGTATGAGAGTAGAGCGAGACTAGTTTGTATTTGCATTAATCACAGAGGCAGGACTATGTGTTAATGCAGGTGACGGACATGTTGCATTTTGACAAAATTACCAGTGACAGCTTTGTGTGATAGTTGTGGAAGACTGGGTTGTGACTGGAGAGAGCTGTACATGAGAGATGAAAAGGACTAGGTTGTGTTCACGTTAATCACAGAAGAGAGTAGCACATATGTATGGCGGCAAAGGGCTGTACACTGTATATGCCTGGCTAAACACCATATTATGTTTAAATTACTCACAGAACAGGGCTGTGTGACAGGGAAGGCTAACGTTTGCTCCGTCAGGCACTGCACTTGGCTCTCGAGCCGCACTCTCTCTTCATTGGACTTCTCAAGCTCCGCCTCCCTCTGCTTAAGCTCCTCCCGCATCTTCAGCAGTTGCTGTCGTCACAGAGAAAGCAGCATCGGCACAAAACCCTGACTCTGACACCTGCTGACCCTGGACTAAATCTCCAGCGCCGCGAACCACCTTGCACACAGGCTGTGTATATTAGCTTAGCTTTAATGCTCACGTCTGGCTTCGTCACCTCTTACATGAGCTCACACTGAATGGAAATGGATTTCTCAGAAGCATTGCCAGATGGTATGGTGAAGCTGCACGAAAGTGATGCCAAACAGAATGATGCAGGCACACCTCAGGGTCCTCTCCAGGTCCCCGGCTGAGTTTGGCTTTCACGTTTATTTTGCTAATAATTATGCAAAGCTTGTGTTGTTCCGTTTTAACAGACAAGTCTAATCAGCAGCTTGTGATGTTAGAGCACTCGATAAACCAGATGTACAAATCAGTCGTAACAAGCATTTTAGACTAATAGATTATAAGAGAAAAAGATAGCCATTTGTGTGAAAAAGTGACAAAGACATTTCAAAGTGGCAAAGAAACTACCGTTGGTGACACAAAAATAACTCCGAAAAAGTTGTAAACTAAACTTCAAAGAGAATGGATTTTGAGCCTCATTATGAGACCAAAGAATTACTTTCTATTGCACGAGCAGCATTAGGTGTTGCATTTTGTATACTGGCAAGGCAATAGCGGACTGCTTTGAGACGGACTGGGACCAGACACTCGCGGATGAACAGAAAATGAACAGTGGTAGTGACACCCTGCTGTACTGTGGTCTTTGTAGCTCTGTTCTTTCACATGCTGTTTATCTGCTCCTGTCTGGGTAGGATGGTGAGCTGTCAACATGAAACACTAAATAACATGATATTTATTCCAGAACCGTTCACCTGGTTGGGTAAGTGCCCTTTTTATTCTTTTCTTTTTGTCAAGGCCCGGATGAATAAATTAAACTGCATCTCTCTCCCTCAGGGAGCTGCCGGTGAAAAAATAACACAATAGAGACCTGGAGTGGGTGTGGGATCAAGTTTGTGCTGCCCGCTGAAGCAGCAGATAAGGGGGAGGATGCAGCCCTTGTGATGCGGCAGGGTGAAGTAAGTACACTTGTAGGTGGGGGGCGTTCAGTTTGTCCATAGTTACCAGCAAAAAGGAAAAATACAATATGTATGTATCATACAAACTATACAGTGCGTATAAAGTGTGTGTTAACTATCCCCCACCCTACAATCATGATCAGGATTCCACGGGTTTGGGGGGGGGGGGAATCGCTGAAAGCACGCCAATCCGTCACAAGGATCACACACTAAGCAGTCAGATGCTCTCATCATTGGACAATTTAAGAGTCTGTAATTTGCCTGAGATGCATGTACTTGGATGGTGAGAGGAAACCTGAGAATCTGGAAGACGCCCACACCAATATGGGGAGAACCTGCAAACTCTACACTGAAAGGCCCCAGGCTGGATTCAAACCTACAGCCTTCTTGCCCTGAGGCAACAGAGCCACATGAATCATCTTGGCAAAAGTTTACAGGCTAACTGTGGTTTTAGAATGGCACATAAAAGCATGAGAGCAGTCCATAACTGGAAGGGCACTTGGAGAGTGTAGACCTCCGCCAAGGCCCGATGCCCTATGTCGCAGTGTTAACAAAAGTGAAAAGAAATCTGTGTATGCACCCATGATTCTGATCTGCTCAATAATTTAATGGCTTCTTCCTTAGCTCATGCTGCAACCTCCCACCAAGTTTAATGAAAATCCAGCCAGTAGTTTTTCTTTAATCCTGCTGATGAGCAAACAAGCAAACCATCTAACAAACCAAACTGAAAACATAACTTCCTCAGCAGGGGTGATTATAAAAGCTTTCTCAGTGTTTGTGGACCCCACAGCCTTTTTAGCATCCTGGCTGGAGTGTGGCCTGGTCTTATCTGTGTCTACAGCATGACCGGGCAGCTAGGTCACACGCTGACATCAGGAAAAAACAAGATAAATAATAAAATCCCAGTGATACTATTCAGCGAGAGTTAAGGGAAGTTCGTCGCAACAGTTATATCTGGAGGCATTTAGCAGTGGCAGGTGTTAGCATCAGGGAGCGAATGGTTTGGTTGCCTTTGGCAGAGTAATTCGAGGCAACACAGTGAAAAAGGTGGTATGTCAGGTATAACACTGCTTATTTGCCTTTTAAAGAATTTTTACCTCTCTTAATCACTGCAGATGTGATACATAATGATTCCCGCTTGCTCAGCAGAGGCTGGGTCAGCCACCAAGAGGCTGCCTGCCGAAAGACTAGCCATAACCATTGTCAGTGTTTATGGTCTTTGATATTATCCATCATGTCCGCATACAGACACAAGTCCCAGCATAACTTCAGTAGGTTATAGAAATGCAATAGGCAGGTATTTAGCGGCCAGACTTCTGGCAGTTCATTGTGCCAGACCCCCATTTAGCAGAAAGCAGCAGGTGCAGGGGTTCGCTATGAAGTCAGACATCAAGGGGTAAATATCCAATGCAGAGTAGATTTTTGCTTTCTTGAGACACTATGCCTTAGTTCAATACGGTAAAGAATGAACTGTTAGAGAAAGCAAAAAGGGATTTCTATGCCATTAGAAAATCTCTTATGTGGAATGTGGGCGAGTAATGGACCCTCTGCTTGAGTGTTCTGTGCTGGGCTGTGAGAGTATGCGATACAGTGATCTGCGCCAGGCTGGCCAGTACCTTCTGCATGCCCTGCAGAGCCTGCTGCAGGAAGTTGAGCTGTTGCTGGCGCGTAACATCTTCCTCGCTGCGCTGCGGCTGCGCTTTGCCCTGCTCCTGCTTCAGCAGCTCCACCTCGTTCCTGTACGCGTCCAGCTGGCAGCGCAGGCTGTCATTTTCCTCCCGCAACGACTCAGCCTGAGCAGCTGGGCCTGAGAACGAGAGACAGAGAGAAGATAGGCCAGAGAGACAGAGGGAATAAAAGAGAGAAAAAATGAGGGAAGGAGTAAGAATGAGGGAATTGAGCAAATGTGAAAGGTAAGAAGAGAGAAGGAATGAAAGTGCAAATGAAAGATGGAATTAAGGAGAGAGTATGAATGGAGGAGAGAGGGAATGAAATAGAGCGAATGAATGAGATGGAGAATGAGAAAATGAGGGAGAGATGAATGAAAGAGAAAGAACGAGAGAGAGGGGAGGGGGGAATACATGAGAGGCAGCAGGAGAGGAGGAATGAGAGAAAGAGGGAGATATACCTAGAGATTATACACCCCCCATCCTTTTGTACTTGTTTGCATGGCCTGTATTTCTGTTTGTCTGTCTGTGAGTTTTGCAGAAGTGGGACATACATTAAGGCTAATTATTGGGGATGCAGCGGGGTGGCAGATTTGATGGATGGCGTCAATGTGCACATATTGTGTGTGTGTGCGTGCGTGCGTGCGCGTGCGTGCGTGCGTGTGCGCGCGCGCTTGTGTGTGTGTGTGGCATAAGACAAAGAAGGTGATGGGGTGACTGCAGTGCAACATAGGCCCTGCTGAAAAGACACACTGAAATACAACAGTACCTGGAAAAAGAAGAAACAGAAGAAAAGATGAAATGCATGTAGGATTGTAATTATGGGCTACTTAACAGTAATAAAGGCAATTTTCAGCACATATGTGTTTCCGGTTAATTAGAGAGTACTGAATGAGGCTTTAGTTCAAAATTGACTTAATGTGCCATACACATTGTAACTAAATATGTGTGATTATGTGCGCAATACTATGGACCTCACCCTGGTAACCAGCTAATCAGAGCCTGGAATGGCAGATTAAATGGAGCAACATTGAATTAAAACTGCCTTCATAAGCAAACGCAACAGAAGGCTAAACAGCTTTCGGTTAATAGTCGCTGGGTTTGATGAAGCTCTAGTGGAAGTTCAGTCAGGAAGACTCTCCTTTTCATGCTTTAGTCAGTTAATTTTCATTCATTCCTTCAACGCATGCTCTCAAAATTCCAGCTGTGATCATGAGGGGCTGTCAACTGAGTCATCAGCTGATTGCATCCATCCAATACCACTGTGACATACCTATGTTGTTGGCCTATCCTCTCGCTGCTGTCTTTTTAAGCATGACTCTCTCTGCTTTTAAAGGAGCAGTATGATTACTGTGCATGCTCAGACCTTACATCTTAAGAAAGTGAATCTGCTGTGGATGGAATCTGATTCCATCCTTGCCAATCCGTCTTCGTTTTGCATTGTATTTTTATATTGTAGTTACTCAAGAATGATGCTTTTTATATTAAGGAGTTATGTGGAAATTCGAGGATTCAAAGTGCTATTTTTGTTCTTTAGCCAAAGGATATTAAAAATGCAAGCAAAATGTCAACCTTCAACAACCATCATAGAAAAAGAATATCTTCGCTTCATGGATATCTGCATAGCTAGCTTCATAGCGTAGCTACGATAGCCTTGTAGCTAATGTTATCCAGCAATTTGGCTGGTTGTCTGATGAAGTTTTAAATGAAGTTGCTGGCTAAGCAAATACTTAACCAACAAAATTTTCACGTGAAATAAAAAGTTATTGTGGATATCTGTATAGCAAGCAACCTAGCATAGCCACGATTGCTACGTAACAAACGTTAGCTTGCTATTCGGCTAGTTGTCTGATGATTTCCTTTAAATAAATTAAGGAAACATTGATCCCAATAGCTCAGCCTGACTATCGGCTGGTGAGCTAAAAAGGAGTGGCAGGACCTCGACCAATTCTGCCATGCTGTCACTGTTCAAAAATAGATTTACAAATGACAATTTTTAAAAAAAATAGGACAGCCAGAGCACTAATTCTGCATTTATTTACTGTAGAATCTTTCGTGAAACAGCCTCTCTTAAGTACTTTTTTATTTAGTGATTGCTAAAAACTACTACTTTAGGAATTTGGCCGTGGCTGTCATTGGAGGGGGGGGGTTGGGGAGAGAAGGTCGGGGTTGGATACCCGAATCTCAAAAACGTCTGGGGATAAAGACCTGAAATTTTCTGTGCTTCAGTTGGGTCTGAAAACAAAATATTTTGCAGTGTCAAATCCTTCATATCATCTTTTTTTTTTTTTTTTTTGCTGCTGTTATACGTTGTACCTGCTCATATGGCATGTCACTGTTAGATACAGGTATCAGATCATGTTTTTCTCCTGAAAGTGTTTCTCATGGCCTCTGACATTTGGTTTCTGTTTGCTTATGACTGCATCAGTATGATTCAAGATGAAAAAGTTCACAAGGGCACCTGTTCTCCCAGTTTACATGGCAGTTTATTCCTAAAATGTTAAAAAGAAATTGATATAATATATAATATATAGTTAAGCCCTATTGTGAGGGGGATAACCCCCGTGCCTAGCTCCCGTACACCCCTTCCTCCCCTCTCAGGGTACAAGGAGCATATTGATTTGAGGGTCTCATCGAACAGCTTCCAGCGAAGGGGAGTTCACTTGCTTGTAACACTGTGGGAGGTCCAATCGAGCGTGGGCGATCACACACAAGCTTTGGTCAGCTGCTGCAGAAAACAGGTGATATAAATCTTAAAATAAAATGGGGGAACCTAGATAGATGTTGAATGCAAGTGTTATCTTCCTGTAAAATTTCAGTAGATTTGCGACTCATTAGCTAGATTGTCTAGTTAAGTAGTTATCAGGTTAAATTACATTAAATTCACAGGATGAAGTAGATGCCTGGCACTGTAAAGAGAGGCTAGATTACACTCTAATATTCGTATAAAATTAGGCAGAATGATTGCTTGAAAATCATAGCTGCATTATGCCAGGAGTCCTTCAGATGTCTGTTCTTTCAAATGTTTGACAGATTTTCAAAAAATCATTATTATTGTTTGCTGTTTTGAACAGTATCCAAGGTTGCACGTGAAATGAAAAAAGCTAGAGAGAAGGAAAGTATGCAGAACAGTTGACTAAATTTGCATCAATCTGCATATTAAAGAGGAATGTTGTCAGATTGGAAAATTCTCAGAGATCATTAATGGCTGAACCCTAAAACAACACAACAGGATGGGAAGTAGGTGGTGGGGGGGGTGTGCTTTCATTTGCAAACATAAAAGCTGAGTCCTCCTCCGTGGGCACAGACAGGTACAAGTTCCACTGTGTGAGAAAACACCCTTAATGACACTTAAGCAGCAGTCAAATCAACTCTGCAGAGCCACACTGCCAGCTGGCTGGCTTCGTCCCAGCCTATAACCCTCTACACTGGGCGCCATTTGGCATGCTGAATGACAGAGCCGTGACTCAATCAAAAATGATGTCACCAACCCTTCCCAGCAGCCACTCCCTTTCCTCCCTCCTAATTGACAAGCTGGCTGACAGCTTTGTGGCCAAAACTGGAGCAGAAAGTTCTAGCACTGTCCATAAGGATAAAGCGGGGGATTTTGTTTCAAATTCAGCTAAGGGTTTTACCAAGGGTCTGAATGCAGCCTCCCCTTTCTTTGCACAAGGTCAAAAGTTTTTTATGAAACCTATTTTTTTAATAGTATACTGATAACTGGCAAGGCTACCATTCCTATCACGAGTACTGCAGCACTGCAAAGGGCGCCTTATCAACAAAGAGCCGTCCTTCGCTTTGTTCGGCTTTGCTCAGACTCCTCATTGTAGCATGTGATGCTGAAGCACAGAGTAGCAGCAAAAACAGCAGGAACATCTGTGAGTTTTGAAGTTACTAGGTAAGATCCTTTTGACTGCAACAGTGAACCAAGGGACTGTTGCTGGGATTCACTGTAGAGGTGGGTATGCTTTTGCAACACATCATATTGCCTTGCTCCAAATAGAGAAACACTGGAGCAATAGGAATTAACCACACACTCCCTGCCAGGATTGCTTATACCATTTAACGGAGAAAGCTACTCATCTGTTGTTTCCTGCAATTCACTTAATCTATCGTGCCGTACGATTGCAGGAGAAAGGCTTTATTAATTCTACTAATTACAAGCTTATCTGATCAGTGTGGAGAGCTCAACGCTTGACGCCTTTAAAGAAAGCCTCCAGACCTCCCCCGAGAATTTACGGAAGGCTGTGAATTGAATACACCATGTTGTTAGCCAGAGCCCTCTCTGGGATAAACGCAATAGTCAGAGTGGGAAATTAACGCCAGTCAAATCATGGTAAGCGTTCTCTCGCTGGTAAGCCAGATTCCTATACTCGCTATTTTGCCAGGTATCCAGGTGTCTACAAACAGCTGGTGAATTTTGGGATGTACCAGTCACCATTTTTGGGGAAGTCATTTTCAAGTACTAATTTTATTTATTACTTATTACCCCCAAATAAGTATTGAGTTATATTATAGTATTTCATCAAAATGAGTCAAGTGTATCGGACGTTACGTCAGTTTTGGTGCAGCAAGGTCAGCACCTCAACTAAGAGTGACTAAGTGCCTTTTTTTGCATTCTTTCTTTTCTTTATTCTGCCTTTATTCTTTTTTCTCTTTGCTTATTTTGCAATAACAGTTACTATTTACAGGTCATTTCCTTCATTTAGACCATGAAGACATGTTGTTCAGTTGTGAACTGCTGGCCAACCATCATATGCAAACACGAGGACAAAATGCTATCAAAGAAGTTCGCCACCACCAATAGGCCTACATGGACACATTAATTATGCAATCAGGCTGAAATTGACTTAGGCCCGTGACTGCCTATCAGATCTAAGAAGGGTGTGACTTACCTGCACAAAAAAAGGCATAACTCTTGATTGGCTTGACCGATTTTGATGAAATAAAGACTGTTTTTTAAGTAAGAAGATTTCCTCTCAAGATCTGAGGAAATATAAATTCACAGGTTGCCTGGTTTGGCCTGGACATTTTTTTTTTTTTTTTTGGACACCCTGTATCGCAATAGCCACCACACAGGGACAGCTTGTTATCATTTAGTTTACTGATATATTTAAACTTGTCGTATATGATTATACATTCACTGCTGCAAGACTGCTGCAGCTGTGTACTGTGCAGCTAATTCATAGTCTTCCATAATAAACCTTGTACCTTCTCCAAATGTTTTTTGAGGTTGAGTTAAGAGTTTCTGAAGATTAAGAGCTATGTGAATGAACAGTTCTTTACTCCCAAGATAGAAATAGTACTTCAAGCTTTTTCTTTTCTCTTTAATGAAACTTAAGAGGCATGTCCCCTTGTACAACAAACCAATTTCTGCCATTTCTCTGAGTTGACAGCTAGAAAATATTCCTCTTTTTGATGTTACTTTTCCTAGTGTGCAACTGGCAATGCACCAAGATAGATTCGACAAATTAGTGAAAATGGACGCAAAGTAAGGTATTACTTAACATAGTTATTGTCATATGCTCATTCATATTTTAACAGTAAGCTAACAATGAGGTATTCGATTAAGTGGTCACTCATAATATTATTGTAATAAACTACTCAAGTAATGTAAAACCCCCAACATTGCCAGTGGATGAAAAAGTCAGTTTCCTTCTTTGCCCGCAGGCCTTATTCTACCAGGCAAGCAGAGTGGTGTTGAGTAGCATAGCTCATTGTACCTGGGTCATCAGAGTCTTTGCTGTTTTCAGGGACATCCTCCATATCATCGTCCGACATTTCCATCTCCTCTTCCCTCCTGATTCCCATTAACTCTTCATTGTGAATGTTGCGGATTTCCTGTATTGTACAGAGGAAGAGAAATAGTCATAGACTAAGCACCATACACTAGACTCCGGGTGTAACCTGCCATAACCATTATAAACAAGACAGTAAGTAAATATTCAGACAGTGACACTGTATAAAATGGGCTGTAATAATACCAACAAAGCTAAAACTATATGGATATAAATTCCATAAAATTACAGATTACAGTCCTTACTCTTGTTCACATTGTTTGGAAATCCAATGTGATGCAGTATAGACTTAAATAAGTAAAACGTATGCAAGTATATTACTACACACAGTGAGGAAGAACAGTCTGGGTTACATTATGGTTGCAGCAGGGTTTTGACCGTATATTCAGAGATCACTGTCTCAGTGCTGCTATCAGTGGTTATCCGCAGTCTTGCGGTTACTTGGGAAGCACAATATATGAATGAATCGGCATCTGGGGGCCTGCGGGGGGCGCTGCACATGGTAGGGGGGGATGCATATGCTAATGGTAACAGATGGCAGAGCCTAAGCAGGGCGTGAGGGAGCTCAACAGGGCAGTTCTGCAGCTAATGGAGCAATATAGCAAGCAAGAGACCATGTACAACGGGAAAACATGTTCCTCTGATCTGCTTGCATTATCTCTGGGACAGCAGGCAGGCGATAGGGCGAAGAGGGAGAGAGAAGGAAAAAGACAAAGATTGAGAGAACGAGAGACCACAGTGAGCAACAAAGAGAGATAGGGAGAGGGAGAGAGTGAGGAAGAGCAAGGGGTAAGACTTAAGACACAAGAACCACTATTATGACCTGTGCTTTGATGCCTTGTTTTGACACCACGTTCCAGAGGTCATAAAGGTAGTAAATGAACAAACAAACAACCTGACTAATGTGCCGGATGATATGAGGGAATTGAGCCGAAATCCAAAGGAACCATAGGATGAATGCTGCTTTGTTGTGATAAAAGCACAGCTGAAATGCTCTAAGTCTTCAAATATCAAGCGACTAAAAACGCACATTCTCCATCTAGCTCAGAGCTGAAATACATTTTACCTTTTACACAGAAAGCAAGTCACAGACTCTGAAGGTTCCTAATTACCTGCATGACTCAGAGGGGATGAGATAGAGAACAAGTGGATCCTTTACAGTGCTGGTACTTACCAAAGCCTAGAATGTGTGAGGGACGGCCTTGTCGACTTACCCAGTCCAACCTTACCTGCCATTAACAAATATTTTCCCCATAACTATGGCTCTCTGTTGGCCTTGAGGCAGCCCGTTAATGGAACGTAAGCAAAAAGAAAGGCTATGGAGTGCGGAAAGGGGAGGATTGGGGAGAATGAGATATAGAGTGTTTCTTATCGATTCCGCTTTCCAAACACTCTGAGCTGGGCCAGCTAGAGCTTTGTGTTGCCTCGGGTTGGAAATAATTGTCTTAATGAATTTTTTTTCACATATTAGAATGTTTTACAGATAAAAACAAAACAAGGGTTAACTCTTTTCCCCATGGACTCCCCCCACATAGAGGCATCATATGTAGTCATTATTTAGAATAAAGTAAATTTACTACTGCAAGAGAAGCAAACTGAGGGTGGCAAATAAAATAAAATCACAACTGGATATTAAAAATGCTTTTGTTAGTTAGCTATTGCTAAAATAACAGGCAGATCACACTCGCTTATTTATCCTCCCGCCACAGCTCTATTTTTTTTTCTTTTTCTGTTGAGCAAAGGAGAGAGAAAAGCTTTGAATCAGTCTCTCCCATAGTGCTCTCTGGCAGTGAAAAACAAGGTGATGCACACTGTGAGCAGCCCACCTCTATACTCCAATCAGAAGGCTCCAAGCACTGTGATGCCAGTGGGGGTCTGATCTGAGCCTCCAAGCCAGAGTGACTTTAGTATGGAGAAGGGGTATGATAAAAGCACAAGAAGCATGTGGAGGGGGTTGGGGGCATTATTGCGTACATGGTTATTATCGACCTTTGAAGAGCAGGTCCGCATTCGAATAGCCTTTAGTTACTTCGGAAAGTTGGGAATGACCCAGAAGTATTGATGTGGCAGCCATGATAAGTTCTGTTCGAATTCTCTAAATGCTAAGGAAAGGTGCTTCAAAGCTTCCTTACTTATTACTTAGGGCACTTTCACACTAGATACGATTGTTCCGTACCATGCCATGGTACAATTGTCCCCCCTCCCCTCTCCTCCTGCTGGTCAGCTTTCACACTAGTAAAGTTGTTCCATACCCGAGTACATTTGGAAATGTCAAAATTCCGATGCAGAAGGTGGCAGTATGCATCTTGGTGGTTTTAAATAGGGAAATATACACAAAGAAGAAGAACCCTTGCGTCATCAAAAACGTTCGGCTCACTCTTTGGATTTTGGCCGAATATGGTGTGCACTGCTTCATACCATGGAAATTTATCTTTTTCATCACTTGAGCTGCCAGACTTTCGCATCGCGTCCCGCACTCTGAGATATTGCCACCACATTTTCTTTAGTTTGTCACGGCGCTGTTCTATTGTTCTGCAATAACCACGTGAATGTAAATACTCACAAATTATTCTATAATCTCCACATTTTTTGTATGTAGTAACAGCCCACTCTCTTGTTCAAGTATGGTTGCTTTCACATTTTGTACGAGTACGGATGAACTGTGCCCGAGACCACCTTTTCCAAGCTGACTCGCATACCATGCTCGAGCGCAGTACACTTGTGTTCACACTTACCAAATGAACTGGACTTTGGGGTCAAGTGTACTCGGATCCGTGTCCGAGTCCCTAGTGTGTAACCACCCTAAGGGTACTCTGGACCATTGTTTACAAAAAGAAGGGGATAACGCTGCGCCACAGTTCCTTGCGGCAGCGATAATTAAAGCGATGCACAATCAATCTGGCCATTCACAAAAATGAATAAATATGATTAACAAGGGATGCATGATGGCTTTGCCTAGTGTAAGGGCACACAGATTCTCTGAGCACCATAAAGGTCTTTTATTAAGTCTGGCGCAGCTATGACACGAACTTTCCAATACGTTACTACTTCAAATTCTTGAGGTTTTTTTTACACTTTTTTTGTGTCATGAGCACATTAAATTAGTTTGATGTATTTTAATGTTTCAGATCATCTAATACTCAAAAAAAAAAAAAATCTGGAGGGGTCAAGTACATTTTCACTGCAGCTAACATCTCTTGTATCTAACCTGTGACCACAGCATGTCTTGGAGGAGCTTTGTGTGCAGGATGTGCACTTTTTTGTGTCTACACACCGCTGACTGAGCAGCAGAAAGAGTTCTGACAGGTTTAATGTGATGAGGAGCCAACAAAACATTTTTCAAGATATACAATATTCACAACAAGACCGTTTTTGAATGCTGTTGCACCATACTGAACAAAACCATCTTGGTTTGTTGGAAGCTGGCCAACATCTTTTCTCGGGATTCAGGTTGTTGAGTCCCACGTGCTGGGTTTTAAAACAAATCCATGGGCCGCATCAGCTTCTTCGCCTCCAAAGAATATTTCACCACCTGCCACTCGTTTTATTTTATTTTGGGCTGATCTTCGCAAAAATATCTGTTTGTCAGTCACTTACAGAAATATCAATGGCTGGTGGAAAGATTCAGTACAGATGTTATGGGAATGGTGTTCCAAGTAAAAAATAGACTGCCTGTTTTTTTGATGAGTTTCCATTGCGAGTGGTTTCAATACAAAACTTTTATGTTAACTGGTTTTTATAGTGACATCTCCCACATTATTGATCTGAACTGGCACAAGACAACAAACTATACTGCTTATAAGTTACTCCTGCTGCCTAAAAACGCAGCCTTTCCGTCCTCAAGCTGTTTAAGGTGAAAATCCACCATAGTTGATGACAGACTGATTGTAATGCCACGCCCTTGGTGCCCTTATAACACCAGCCTATTCTGCATTCCTCAGTCCGTGATCATTACCTGCAGCTGTTCCCTATTTCCACTGTGTGACAGTATTTCCTATTTAAGTCTGAGCTTCGCACTCATTCAGTGCGAAGTCTCATAAGCCTAACAAGCCTGTGTTTACTCTCAAGTCCTGGAGACTTTTCTCCTGCATTTGCGTGTATTTACGTATATTATAACTCTTGAACGTAGTGCTGTTGTATGTTTTATTCAGCACTCTAATAATATAATCCAGGAACCTCAGTTCCTTATTCTTTTCTATTAGGAATACATTGTACTGTAGCCAACGTCCAGTGTTTGTATTACCAGTATTATTATCCAGGAACCTCAATTCCTTGTTCTTCTGTATTGTATTCAACATTGCCTTTCTGCTGTACCAAAGGCATAATAAATACAACCAAGTCCATCTTCGCACCTGAGTCCGGTCCTACATTTCCTGTCCTTTGTGCGCATCACTGGTGCTCAGAGCACAACTCTTACACTGTTCAATCTAAGTGTTTTAAATGAGGAGCCTTAACAAGCAAAGTCCCTGGACTTAGATTATTTTGTGAGTAGCTTTGCTACAAACCACAATAATTGCAGAATACAACTATTATAAGCTAAATAAGTGACAAAATCATGTCATATGTATATGTTTGTAACAAGGGGATTCAAAAATGAATATTATCGCTATTGTACTTAATTTTGAGACTGGCAGATCCAAAAGAAAGTACGTTATTACCTTTTTAATAAGTATAATGTTGGGATTACAGTGTTTTTGCAATTACGTAACTTGTGTTCTAACAATGAATAATAAATAGGTGAAGTTTACTTTTTCTGTGCTTGCTCTGAACTCTCCAGGTCAGGTTTTTTGAAACAAACCTCAAACGTAAAAGTTGAGACCCGCGTGCACTTATGTCAATAGAAAGACTATTCAAAATTTGACTTCAGTATGTACACAATTGAGACCTTTCACATATGTTTAGATTGTCCATTTATTGTCCATTATCGTAGAAATAAATGTTGTCAGTCACGAAACAGCAATTGCTTAGTGTTGATACATGAGACATATGTCATTATTTTCTAGTTACGTAGTAGATGGATTTTCATGTTCATATAAATAATAATGATTTCTGTGGCTCCCCAAAATGGCCACTCGTACCATCTCAGGCACCATATTGAAAATTGCTCGGCTCTGCTGCTGTATGGGAAAAGACTCAGAACTGTTATGATGACAAAGGTAGGCTGCACAAAGCATAAAATGGGGGGATCCACTAATTGTGACACACGTTTTTGACCAAAATGTAGTTTCATGATGATAATTATTTATACTTTCAATAATTGTATTTCAATTACAGTCTTTATTTTTGTTAATATTTTGAATTAAATAGCAAGAGGATTAACAATTAAGGCATTCATTTATAACTATATTTGTTCATATTTACCAAGGGTGCCCATTTTAGTTGAGGGCATTGAATACAGGAAAACTGAAGATAAAATGCAGAAGCATATTCTGTCAGTTGTAGAATTACTGGCAAACTGGCCCCCTAACACATGGATTATTAACTTTACAGTTTTTTAAACAATTTTTTTTCTTCATTTTTGTCAAGGGTGCCAGTCATTCTGAACCGTGCTATATATATTATATATGGATTGGTATCTTCATATAAAGGGGACAAAAAGAAATGCCATTGCAATAAGTCACTTCATTGAACAGCTAGTGATCTCCTGAGCTAATAATTAGTAAAATAAGAAGTGCCAAATTATGAAATGAAAATCAATGGGATTGTAGATCTCTTGGAACAGGGTTGGTTACCATTGTCAATGTCATACTATTTAATTTAGTCCATCCATACTGCAGATTGGTGGTATGAGACCAGTGAAAATTAGTCAGAATATGCCTCCAATCAAATGACTTCGGTATGTCAGCAATACCATACACAGATTGTTAGGTATCTCCATTTCTTGCAAAACCACATATATTTTGCCGCTTAAAACAAGGTATTTTAAGTGCTGACAAAGATTCTGATAAACAGACAAAGTCCATTCACTTCAGGATCAGCCGTGGGGTCTTTGATGTTCAATGTCTACTGGGCTTCTCTGCCTCAGCCAGGGGCTGGAGATTTTAATGAGTGACAGAATGGGTACTGCAACGTGGACCGAGTGCAGTCAGGTGACGCATGTACAAATGTGTGGTAATCAGCCCAAGACGCACTCTTCTGCATCTCAGATTCGAATGTCCCACTGCCTGCCTACCTCTATACTGTAGCTCTTCCCTAAAAGACAGAGCATCCTCTTTCATAGAGAAGACATTCGCCTAAGGGTGTTTAATAATGATGCCATCATGACTATGGCAATGGGCTGGACTTGCTCAACAGTACTAAAGAGAAAAGAGAAATCTGTAGTCGCTTTAGTAGAAGGGGAACAAGACGTTCTGTCCTTCGCAGGAGCTAAAAATAACTCAGAGTCAATGGGAGAAAATGAAAAGTCAATATACTTAGTTAAAAAAGCAAATGCTAAGGTCTGCCAGCATTTTGAGAGAATAAAGGAGATAATTCTGAGTGATGACGCTGAAGATGATGACACACATGGTTAACACATTCATCAGTGAGCAGGCCTTTGTTCGGTGACATCATTTGCAAACTCAAAACTCCATCTGCCTTTTTATTTTTGACAGCTTCAGGATGTTTCACATTTGATTAAAAATTGAATTTTAGTACTGCTGCCTACCAATATACCTTTCATCAGAAGCAACTACATAGAAAAGCCCGAGTCTGTGACCCTAGCCCAGGAATTTCCCAGATTGGCTTTGGTATGATAAGGTCCGCTCGGGTTATTCATCTTAGTTTTGAATGAGGAATTGAATTAATTGCTTGCAATGGGAAACCTTGACTTGAACCAATGATAGATATTTTATCATCATGCAAAGTCTGTACTAAACTTTGTCAGCAAGCAGACAATTAAAACTTGATCGGAAAAAATTAGTATGGTTTGTTTGGTAAGTATTCAGCAAAGGGAGAACACAATTTTTTGAATAGCAGCATACATGATGCAACAGCTTATGCTGAAAAAGTTTAAATCTCAGAATAGGCATCATTAAATTTGGTATAGATTGAGATGAGAGGGAAATTTTTTGCAGAGGATGAAGATTTTTATAGAGCAGAAACAGTATGGCAGCCCCAAGAGCACTGAAATCACAATGTGTCAGAATCACTGTGATACCTTGGATGTGAATTCACAATACCAGAATTGAAACTCACAGAGCTGCAAATAATGAGAAGAGTATTTTAATGGACATGTCAGCGATATTCTTTATAATTTCTTGTCACTTTAATGCAGGCATCATTGTAATCTGTCATATGCATGTGCCAGAGACCATATAACTGAGAAAAATGATCTGCGCACTGAATTGACTAAGAAATTACAATGTGTGCCCCTGATAAGTCCGTTAAAAATTTCTGAATTCTGTAAAGCCATTAAGGATTTTATTGGCCAGAGATACAGACAATACCGCCTACCCTGTAAAGTAAGCCTTGCAAGAGATCGTCATGCATGTATTATCACGGGAATAAACTTTGCAGACTTTTTGATCCATATTAAACAAATCATTTTCTGAGTAAAAATGGAAATTGGATTATTAATGAAAAAAATACAAGAGCACACCAATTGCGCCTTGCCAAGGGATTATCATACATGGATTCTCATTGGAAATAAACATTGGCAACATTTTGATCTACATACATAAGATGAATCATTTTCTTTGTATGCATGGCAACAAGATTTTTTAATTAGAATGAAAATATTACATTCTCAAACCAATGCCTGTAAGTCGTTGCCACGCATGTTGTCTATGACCTGTGCAGTCGCTTGTTACACTTCACCACACAAAAATAAATTGCCATGATTAACTTTGTGCTTGAAGGACAGAGCAAAATAAAAAGAATGCAATCAACAACACAAAAAAAGGACTCATTAACTGATAAAATCTTTCTATTTCAAGATGAGTTACCCAAACGGGTGTTGAAACAAAACACGCAAACTGCGTCTGGTATGAGAATAATGTGCACTCAAGTAGATAACCTCATCTAAAATGGTTAATCAGTGTCCGGACGTGCACACAATTATTAATTTGTACCAGTGTGCCACAGTCTCTGTATCCAGAATACCTGAGGCACATAATCATTTACAATGTTTTTACCTATTCAGATAAAATTAAAATTCTTCATAATAAACTGACAATTATCTTCAAACAAACACCAGTTTTTGCCAATATTCAATACAAAATAATTCATTTATATGATTGCACATTGCACATTTTATTTACATTTTGTTCGTTTCCAAGAAAGTTTTCCTCGGAGATTCTTTAGGATGAGTGGAAATATGTGAAAAATGATCACAATTTATCCGAGGACTTCAAAAATTCTGGTGCATAATTGAGCAAGATGTGGCGGTGAGTCAGGTTGGATGACACAGAATCACGACTATAAGCGCTACCTTTTCACCTTTAAGGATCCATTTAGACTGACTGTTTGGCCACTTTACCTGTTCTACTGCAATGAGGGCCCAGGCATGGGAAACAGGCAGTCCCGGGCGACTGCCACCTACTCACTGCCTCTGATGCTGCGAGCACCAGAGCACACAGCCAAAGCTTTTCTTTCCATGCATGACATCAAATCAATATGCTTTCCAAAAGTGAGCAACTCCTGAGATCACTGAAAGGGTAAGCAAGGAGGGGGAGGGCATATGGGAGAATTGATTAGCGGTAGCGCAACCAACACATCTGTTGCTGTGGATGATGAGCAAGATACCTGGAAAGAATGGGCGAGAAGCAAGGCAAAAAAAATACATGAAGAAATAATAAGATTGATACTGAGATACCCACCTCTGCTTGTTTGCGCCACATGTCCAGGTTCTTGCGTTGGGCTTTGGAGAAATGGTCCCAGGCCTTTTGTTTGGAGGATGCGTGGAATACACTCACAATCTGTTCAACTGTGGCCAGGGAGAGAACCATCCAGGGTGGGGAGAGAGAGAGGGCAAGCAGAGAAAAGCAGAGGAGTAGAAAATTGGAGTCAGGTAGAAGGTAGCCATGTTCTTCCCTCTCCTCTATGGAAGAGTGACGAGTGGTGTGGGAGGTCCAAGGCTAGGCTCTGTCCTCCACCCAAACCTCCCACCTCCCACCTACCTCCCCATACTCTGATGTTACCACCATTCCTAAAACGCCTGGAGACTGGCTCTCGAACTCTCGGTTGCCACGGAAAAAGCCACCACTCTGCTCTGGACAATGACCATGGTGCCAGCTGTCTTAGCCTTTTTTTTTTCAGCTTTTCGGGGCATACCTGTTGGCAATATCTGCTAAAGGGTCTCTGCAATGGTCCGGAGACTCATCCAGGGTCGGCTTTCTGTGACTATCACTCATGTTTACAGTTGTTTTTCTGTTGTAACTCACCTCCTGCTAGATTTCAGTGCAAGACTTCCCCTTGAGTGAGACCACTGTTCAATGTTAGACACACATCTATCTTTGTAGAGATCCTTTCCATTAAGTTGTCAGACACATAATAACCAACTGAGCCTGTCAGTAGCAAAACCACACACTTTCAGTGGATGGAATTTGAGGCAGAGAAGTGCCCCTCATTGGATTACATAATGTGAGCAAGAGGTGGCAATTTACATTGCAACAGTTTTGCAGATTCTGTGCTTCCAATAATATGCAGTTTATTCACTTGTCCATACACTTCTTTTCCTATAATTATGGTTCAAGTTGATTTTTGTATCATCTGCCCATAGGATGTTGTTTCTGACTGTACATGCTTTTAAAAATGATTTGTGGCAAACATCCTAATTTTGAGACTTACCATTGTATTTCATCTTATGATAAACCTCAATACTTACTCTGGGGAAGTCTTTCCTTGATGTTTTCTTGATATTCCTTAACTCACTGAATCGTTACACATCTTTAAGAATGAACCAAATAGCATATTTGGCCACACCCAATGTTATTGTAGTTTCTCTGAAGGTTTTGTTTTGATATTTCAGACTGATGGTGGCTTGCTTGATGGGCAGTGGCAGCTTTTTGGAATTCATATTGACGGCCACAAATTCCAAATGCAAATGCAAAAAATTTACATTAACTGTAAACATTCCTGCTCCTATTTTGGAGGTAAATACTCTCAAATTAAACCTGAAAGTCAGCACTTAGAGCTCATTTTCATTATTTGTTATCTCCAACATGGGGTGGCACAGTATGAAGATAGCAACAGAGTCCAAAAAAGTTGGCACTATCACACTGCAAAAAGTTTCTGTCTTAACAGGTCATTTTGTCTTAAAATAAAACCTAACTTCCTAGTTTTTCTCTCTCAAGTAGAAAATATGTGCTTATTTTAAGTTACCATGTGCTTGAAAAGTGAAATTTTCCTATTTCATTGGCAAATCTTAAAATAGGTCATAATTGTCTCACCCCACTGGCAAATTTTTGTCTTACTGAGAAAAAAAGGAAATAGAAAAAAGTATTTTCAGTCTTAATACAAGATTAAACTACCAGGTAAGGTGGACTTATTTTCCAGTCTTTGCAGTGCAATGGTTTACCACGGTGTAACATTACCCTGTCTTTTCATGAAACTTATTAAGCATTTAGATACTGAAGACAAGTCTAGTGAGCAGGATTGTCCCTCATTCCTCCGTTATGCAGATCTTCAATAGAGAAATTGTACGGGGCCTTCTTTGCCATAAATAGGTGTTGTCTTGTTGGAAAATGCAGGGGCGTCCCTGGAACTACGGTGGCCCTGAAGTGCGAACCACAACAGCAAATAACTAAACACAACAGCAAATTAAGAAACACAACCGCAAATAACTAAATACCAACAACAAATTAAAACAACACAACCGCAAATAACTAAACACAACAGCAAATAACTAAACACAACCGCAAATTAAAAAACAGAACCGCAAATAACTAAACACAACAGCAAATAACTAAACACAATGATATTGCTGCAGGGTGAAGTTGCCTTCAGCCGTCGACTTCCAGGCTGCTCAGCCTGTCAGGCTGCGTAAACACCGCCCCCAAGTACAACCAATCAGATCGTGAGCTAGAGTACAACCAATCTGCTCACGAGGCAGCCAATTCAATTCGGAAGCCTTTACTCGGTAAGTGGGCTTAGGAACATTAATATTGTTAAAAACGAATGCATTTAATCGTGAGTTTTCTCATTAAAGAAACTGATTCGGGAGGTAACGTTAGATATTTTGGCTATTTTGATTTTATTAACCAATGCAAACAATTGATATTTTTTTGTCTTACAGTGAACTTATACACCTAACCTTAGTTAAACAGGTCATACTTGTTAACTTAAACACTTCTACAGTATAACTTTAAGTATAACTCTGTTTGAAACATAAAATTGGCCTACTTGTGAGATTTTGTTCAATAAGCTGTTTAGTTGAGCTTCTTAAAAACTTCAACTGCAAGTTGCTGTAACGTTAACTGCCTTCAAGGCTGATTGTAGAGACTAGTGCCTTACAGGCTGGTTAGAAGGCTAATGTTGATTTGATATTGTATAATCTTCAATAGTATTGCCTCACATGCCTTCAAGGCTGATTGTAGAGCACTAGTGCCTTCAAGGCTGATTGTAGAGACTAGTGCCTGGCAGGCTGGTTATAAGGCTAATGTTGATTTCATATTATATGATCTTTCATAGTATTCAGTCAGATGCCTTCAAGGCTGATTGTAGAGAGTAGTGCCTCGCAGGCTGGTTGGTAGGCTGATGATTTCATATATATATATATATATATACACATATATATGTGTGTGTGTGTGTGTGTGTGTGTTTACAATTTTGATGCCTTCAAGGCTGACAGTAGAGACTCCCTCAGCATTACTGAGGGGGTCTCTACTGGGAGTCTCTACTGAGTTGGAGCCTTCCAAGGCAAATTTAAATTCTTCTATTTTTCAGCCCATAGATTTATTATAGTTCAAAACCAACCACGTTACCTCAGAAAACTGACTGAGGTGTTGTTGCATATTGATGTTGTCTTTACTTTTTACACTCTTTTTAGGAGTTGAAATGATGTCTCGGCGCCGTCGTGGAGCCCTATCTACCCGCCCCGCTAAAAAAGTAAAAAAAAACAGCCCCAGCACCCACCCCGGGCCCTGATGCTCCTGCAGCAGGTCCCGCCCCAGCACCCACCCTGGGCCCTGATGCCTTGAAGGCATCTGACTGAATACTATGAAAGATCATACAATATGAAATTAACATTAGCCTTCTAACCAGCCTGCAAGGCACTAGTCTCTACTGTCAGCCTGGAGGCACTAGTCTCTACTGTCAGCCTGCAAGGCACTAGTCTCTACTGTCAGCCTGGAAGGCACTAGTCTCTACGGTCAGCCTGGAAGGCATCTGACTGAATACTATGAAAGATCATACAACATGAAATCAACATTAGCCTTCTAACCAGCCTGCAAGGCACTAATCTCTACTGTCAGCCTTGAAGGCACTAATCTTGACAATCAGCCTTGAAGGCACTAATCTCTACAATCAGCCTTGAAGGCACTAGTCCCTACAATCAGCCTTGAAGGCATCTGACTGAATACTATGAAAGATCATACAACATGAAATCAACATTAGCCTTCTAACCAGCCTGCAAGGCACTAATCTCTACTGTCAGCCTTGAAGGCACTAATCTTGACAATCAGCCTTGAAGGCACTAATCTCTACAATCAGCCTTGAAGGCACTAAGCTCTACAATCAGCCTTGAAGGCACTAATCTCTACAATCAGCCTTGAGGGCATCTGACTGAATACTATTAATGATTATACAAGATGAAATCAACATTAGCCTTCTAACCAGCCTGCAAGGCACTAGTCTCTACAATCAGCCTTGAAGGCAGTTAACGTTACAGCAACTTGCAGTTGAAGTTTTTAAGAAGCTCAACTAAACAGCTTATTGAACAAAATATCACACAAGTAGGCCAATTTTATGTTTCAAACAGAGTTATACTTGAAGTTATATTGTAGAAGTGTTTAGGTTAACAAGTATGACCTGTTTAGCTAAGGTTAGGTGTATAAGTTAACTGTAAGACAAAAAAAAAGCACTTCTTTGCATTGGTTAACATAATCAAAATAGCTAAAATATCTAACGTTACCACCCGAATCAATTTCTTTAATGAGAAAAGACGATTTGAGGAGAGGAATTTGAATTGAATTGGCTGCCTCGTGAGCAGACTGGTTGTACTCTAGCTCGCGATCTGATTGGCTGTACTTGGGGGCGGCGTTTACGCAGCCTGACAGGCTGAGCAGCCCAGAAGTCGAGGGCTGAAGGCAACTTCACCCTGCAGCAATGATATTAACCTACCGGAAGAGGTAGGTACTAATGGGCGACATGAGTCATCGCTGATTGGACTAGTGTGCTCCCTTGTGTGTGGAGAGAGAGAGAGAAAGAGAGAGAGAGAGAGGTCCTTGCAGCTCGGTCAAAATGGCATGCCTCACCTCAGGTGGTGAAGAATATATACGCCGTCTGTGCAGCCCAGTCTCTTGTAAATGCGTCTTCAGCGTGCGCAAACTAATTGAAATTTCGTGATTACTGTCTATCGTACCGGGGGGCACCCTCCCTTATTTCTGCAGACTGACTTTTCGAAGACAGCCTTTTTCGCACATTACACACAGGGCTTAAAGCTCGAAAAATTCCCATGCCGGAAAAATGAAATTACGGGGGGGGGGGTCGTCCAAAAAAAATGAGTTGCGTCCTAACGCACTTTGAGTTGGTCACAGGTGTATAGTAACGAAGTACATGTAGGCTACGCAGAGGATTAATTTAACTAAAATTGTCAATATCACAATGTAAATGCTTTAATAAAAGTAGAAATCCAGCATTTAAATTAGGAGTGAACTCATCCATAAAACCGTGTTTCAGCTTGGCTTGCTTGTGAATATTCAATAACTGATCCTGGTGTGCCATCTAGTGATAGAATATTGTAACTGCGTGCATAAATTTGCAGCTTCATGTCCGCTGGCATCAACATCTGTACAAAGATACCCTGCCGAGCACCGTTGTTCTCGAACGCGCCAAATCCAGATAATCCTTATGATGAATTACATTCATATTTTAATTACTCGTTACTCGGGCCGGTAGGCCACGAGTCTAAGTTTCGGCTCCGTTCTTCTTTTTTTTTTTTTTTTTTCGGCGTTGCGATTGTCCTGCTCACGCACGCACGCGGTTTCGCGATTGGCCCAGGCCTGGACCCGGCTCGAGTACAGGCTCTGAGGAGCCTCTTGTTTGTAACGAGTAACGAAGTGGCCAGTGTCAACGTAACGAATTGAAAGTATACCTTTTATCTTTTAAATGTAGTAGAGTAAAAGTAAAAGTCAAAACTCAAGTAAAGTAGCCTACTAATCCTCAAAAAAAAAAAAAACTACTTAAGTAGGCTACTGTAACGAAGTACATGTTCTTCGTTACTATACACCTCTGACCATCACAAAGTGCGTTAGGATGCAACTCATTTTTTTTGGACGACCCCCCCCCTCCCCGTACTTTCATTTTTCTGGCATGGGAATTTTTCGAGCTTTAAGCCCTGTGTGTATTGTGCGAAAAGGCTGTCTTCAGAAAGTCAGACTGCATAAGTAAGGGGGGGCCCCCCACCCTTAATCCGCCTCTGTACATATGAGGTGATACTGGATATGCTCCGGACTAATCACGAAATTTCAATTAGTTTGCACACGCTGAAGACGCATTTACAAGAGACTGGGCTGCACAGACGGCGTAACTATTCTTCACCAACTGAGGTGAGGCATGCCATTTTGACCAAGCTGCAAGGACCTCTCTCTCTCTCTCTCTCTCTCTCTACACAAAAGGGAGCACACTCGTCCAATCAGCGATGACTCATGTCGCCCACCAGTGCCTACCTCTTTCGGTAGGTTAATGTCTTTGGGCCTCATTCACGAACCGTTCTTGCAAACAAATTTGTTCTTAAGTCCTACTTACGAAGATTGTGGCATTCATGAATGTTTTCTTATCCAGGATTTGTTCTTCGGTAAGAACAAATCCTACAAACACTGGGCCTCATTCACGAACCGTTCTTACGAACAAATTTGTTCTTAAGCCCTACTTACGAAGTTTTTACTAAGATTGTGGCATTCATGAATGTTTTCTTGTACTCTTATGCACATTTCAGTGTCGACATGTTGGCACATTGGTTGTGTTGCCTTCTTTTGTGCAGTTAATTAAAATGCGATATTACAGTGATATTTCCATCATATTTATTTATTTATTTATTTGAAATTCACAGAATTTTTTATTTTTAAATAAATTAAATGTACCAACACTTTACAAAACAGCTCCGTGGGAATGCACCTCGAACAAGGAGCTGCTGGTGACGCATGGCTCATTGGTACGTATCTTTTAATAATTATAATTTGATTTGTTTTATTATGGGATCGAGGATATGCCCTTGCCCCCTGGTTAATGACACCACTGACCAACCCTCAGATTTCATATAGCTAATCAGATTCACGCATGCACTTGCTCCACCATCGAACGCACCATCGGCATTTCAAAGGGACTTTGGATGCGTTTGGACACAGCAGATGGCAGATTGCTGTACAAACCGGAGAAGGTATGTAAAGAGAACTGAAGATTTGTTTTATTCCTTGTAAAACCGCTTAGGCTAAGGTCAAGTTTAATCAAACTCCTTGCATCTTCTAATTTATGACTCTCCCTCACCATTACAGGTCTGTCGGATAATCATGGCCTGCCGTGTCCCGCACAACATCGCTATGAAGCGTGGTGTGCCATTTTCCCCTCAGCCACTACACCATGAGGATATGCGTCCTGACGCAATCATGGGACCAGACTGCGGGCTCGCTGTTCAAGTTCGGGTGCAATTAATTGCCCGTTTGTGAATAAAGTTGCATTAATATTACAATTTGAATCGAACAGTCTGATTCAAAAAAAAAAAAAAAGTCTATCACTTCAAAAATGAGGACAGACTGGTAACAGTGCACATCTTTATTTTTTTTTTTTTATTCTCAATTTATTTGAGTGTACTGGATATGGTTGCGAGTGTTGAGGCAATCTTATTGAGCATGTCAGCTATCCTTTCTTGATTGTCCAACACCGCTTCTGAGATGAGGCGAGGAGAGGCACAGGACTGAGTACGTATGGAGGCACTGCTGCAGGAGGGTTCTGGTTCTGTTGCAGGTTGGCTCTGTGGGACTTCATCTGTGAATAAATAATAAATCAAGCCATTGTTGCGACCCTCAGTTCAATACTAAGATGTTATTTTATCTTACACGCACTATGGTAAACTACTGCCTTTATAGGACACACGTTTGTATGCAGACACACAGTCGTGGAGAAATTAAACTATTAATTAAATAATAAAAAAAACTATAGTGATTTAGATTTTTCCCATAGCCTACCTGAGAGTGCCGTCTCTCCGATGATCGCCCCAATGCGCTGGTCCAACTCAGACAGGTTTGGGGTGTCTGCTGTTCCCCCTCCAGTCCGCTGCATCTCCCGTCAGAATTTTGCTATGTTTTTTTTTTTTTTTTTTGTGTCAGATTTGAGATCAAACCATTTCTTTTTCACCTCCTCTATTGTGCGTCCTTCTCCTGCACTAAAGCTACTATATATATATATATATATATATATATATATATATTTTTTTTTTTTTTTTTTTTCCCCTGCAGGAGTACCTCCTCCCCTGAACTACCAAAGTTTTTTTTTCTCTTTACCGACTGCGCTCCGAGTGTTATACTTTTTGCTTTGGACATTTTGTTGTTGCTGTTTCCTCTGTATGACATCTGTGCCTGCTCACGGCCCTGTAGTTTCATGCCCTTTTATGGGCATTGATGGGCGGTTACCTATGCTAATCATATGTTAATTAGGCTCAACTGGCACACGCTCTCAGTTTACAAGGAGATGGGATTCATCAATTTAAGAACACAGCTGCGAACATTTCTGCAGTTTAAGAACATGTTGATGAATCCGGCGAAGAGTTTTCTTAAGAACCTTCTTAAGAACACCGTAAGAAAGAATCTAAGAAGATTCTTAAGAAGTTATTGGTGAATGAGGCCCATTGTGTTTAATTATTTGCAGTTGTGTTTTTTAATTTGCGGTTGTGTTTAGTTATTTGCTGTTTTTTTTTAATTTGCTGTTGTGTTTAGTTATTTGCGGTTGTGTTTTTTAATTCACGCTTGTATTTAGTTATTTGCTGTTGTTTTTTAATTTGCTGTTGTGTTTAGTTATTTGCTGTCGTGTTTTTTAATTTGCTGTTGTGTTTAGTTATTTGGGGTTGTGTTATTTAATTCGCTGTTGTGTTTAGTTATTTGCGGTTGTGTTTTTAAATTTGCTGTTGTGTTTAGTTATTTGCTGTTGTGTTTTTTAATTTGCAGTTGTGTTTAGTTATTAGCTGTTGTGGTTTGCACTTCAGGGCCACCGTATGGAACAGACATCTGTATACGTTGCTCCAACATTTCAACAACTCTTTCTGCATTATGGTGCCCTCTCATATGTGCGAGTTACCCATGGCATGCTGACTGACACATCTCCACACCATGGAAAATGCTGGCTATTTGACCTAATACTGATCACAGCCTGGGCTGTCCTTGTCGTTTTTGGTCCGAAGAATGCAGCAACTGTCTATTTATTTATTTATTTATTTATTTATTAATTACAAAACTTAAAAGGTTCACTAGTTGGACCATAAAAGGTTTCCACTGTGCTACTGTCCATCTCAGATGACACCGAGCTTAGAGAAGTCAGTGGTGCTTTTGAACAGTGTTGATGTACGGCAGCAGTGCCCAGTCATCCCATGGCGGGCAGAGAGTTTGCAGGTTTTTAGGTCACCTGAGACGAAGTCTCAAAGTGACTTATTCTAATCGCCTTTTGTCCGTCGTCGTAGGTGTGTGGGTGCATCGTAAGGTCAGTCCGTCGTCAGGCCCATAAACAATTTACATTTTCGACTTCTTCTCAGAAACCGCTGATCCGATTTCAATAAAATTTTGCAGGTACCTTTCTTGGTCAAATATGCGCAAAAATTACGAATTATATGGTGCCCACCCCCAGGGGCTCTGAGGGGCAGGGCAGGGCTAAAACTGCTCAATACATTTTCGACTTCTTCTCAGAAACCGCAGATCTGATTTCAAGGAAATTTTGCAGGAACCTTCCTTGGTCAAATATGCACCAAAATTGTGAATTATATGGTGCCCAACCCCAGTGGCTCTGAGGGGCAGGGCTAGAACGGCTCAACACATTTTCGACTTCTTCTAAAAAACCGCTGATCCGATTTCAATTAAATTTTGCAGGAACCTTCCTTGGTCAAATATGCACCAAAATTTTAATTATATGGTGCCCACCCCCAGGGATTCTGAGGGGCGGGGCTAAAAGTGGTCAATACATTGTCCACTTCTTCTCAGAAACCACTGATCCGATTTCAATAAAATTTTGCAGGAACCTTCCTTGGTCAAATATGCACCAAAAGTATGAATTATATGGTGCCCATCCCCAGGGGCTCTGAGGGTCGGGGCTAAAACTGGTCAATACATTTTCGACTTCTTCTCTTAGCTCACATTTTTAATATCACCTGTTTCACCTTACTACTGCATGTACTCACGTCATTATTAGTCCTAAATTGCTCCTGGGTCATCTTTTTTGGAAATTGCTTCAGTCATCAGTTTGAGAACAAGTGTAATTTAATGCATCAAACAATGCATTGTTGTAGTGTTTTCAATTATAGTAGTGTCGCTTAAGTCAGAACAGACAGAGCCACATGCAAGATCAGCAGGAAAATCAGCAAATGTCTTATTAGGCACCATGGCAGATCTAAGCAGGAAGGGTCAGGTAAATTATAGTATATGGAGGGGCTGAGGTTGTGTTGCGGCAAACAGTGTTCTGAGGAAAGGCTGGTCAGAGTCGATAGTCAAGACCGTGGTTGAGGCTGTAGAGCCAATCCGGAGGGAGCGGGAACCACTAGACAGGGGAATAATGATGGAGTAATGGTGCGTTCGGTAGCTGCTTGCGCGGTCACATTTTTGAACTCATGAGTAGCCAAATGATAGTACGACTTGTACATACCACGTGTGAACTGGGAGAAATCGGAGAGGCACGACTTCATGACCTTGACCTCGAAAAGTACCAACTCGCAAAATGGCACTTATTCGTGAGCTATGCTCATGGATCAGGGCATCAGTGAACTCCTGCACAGTTTCTGGCGGTACTTGGTGGCATCGGATGCACCGATACATAACGTCCCACAGGTTCTCAATTGGATTAGGTTGGGTGAACGAGAGGGCCAGTCAATGGCATCAATGCCTTCATCATACAGGAACTGCCTACACACTCTGGCCACATGAGGCTGGGCATTATCCTACACCAGGAGGAACCCAGGACTCACTGCACCAGCATAAAGTCTGACAATCGCTCTAGGGATTTCATACCGGTACCTACCAGCAGTCAGGGTATTATTGGCTATGACATGGAGGTCTGTGCAACCCTCGAAGGATATGCCTCATCAGACCATCACTGACTCACCACCAAATTGGTCATACTAGATGATGTTACAGGCAGCATAATGTTCACCACGGCATCTCCAGACTTTTTCAGGCCCGTCACAGTGTGCTCAGCGCAAACCTGCTTTCATCTGTGAAGAGAACGGGGCGCCAATGGCAGATCTGCCAATTCTGGTGTTCTCTGGTGATTGCCAATTGAGTTGCATAGTGCTGGGCTGCGAGCACAGGTCCCACGAGGGGACGTCAGGCCCTCATTCCACCCTCATGCGGAGTCTGTTTCTGACAATTTGGTCAGAAATATGCACACCACGCGCACAAAGGAGCAGATACCAGTCCTGCTGCTGGGTTGATGTCCTAATGCGACCCTGTCCTGCTCTCCTTGTGTAACGGCCGGCCTCCTGGTATCTCCTCCATGCTCTTGAAACTGTGCTGGGAGACACAGCAAACCATCTTGCAACTGCACGTATGGATGTGCCATCCTGGAGGAGCTGGACTACCTGTGTGACCTGATTGGGCTGCAGATACCACCTCAAGCTACCAGTTGTGATGAGGACACTAGCAGAGGACAAAACTAAAGAATAATCTGTTAGGAAGGATAAGGAAAGAGCAGTTGTCTGATGCTACCGCATTCACAACCATCTCCTTTTCGGGGGTTGTCTTTCTTTTGCCTCTCCATTGCACCTGTTGTCAATTTCATTTTCACCAAAGCAAGTATAATTGATTCACAATCACAAGTGCTTCCTAAATGGACAGATTGATATCCCTGAAGTTTACCTGACTTGGTGCTCTACCATGATGATTAAGTTTTCCCTTTATTTTTTGAGCAGTATATTTAATTTCAAGGTGCATGAATGGATGTTGGAATTTCTATTTCAACATTAGTGCAAATAAAAGTTTCCTTAAAATGTGAGTGCTTTTTTTTTTTCCTGCATGGATCCCAGGTCGTCTGGAATGTCGGTCTCACGGCATCTGCAGATAAGGGTTAAGTATTAGGGGCATTTTTTTCAAATGATAAATAAAGCAGTTTGCTGTTTTAGTGTTTCTTTTTTTAATTTAAGTATCCCGCAAGATTTAATCACTGCTATAAAAGTTTCAGGCATTTGGGATGGAAATTCAAATAAGGTATGATTCTCAATGGATTTCCATGTGGACTGTTATAATTACCCTTTGATGTGCCTTTGAAGATGGCACTCCACAAACTTGCACCACAGCTCTATGAACCATAAATGAGGTCATCATAGAGCAGGCCACTCCACCTTCAATAATTCACTTTCCAAAAAGCCCCAGCAGAGTTTGTATTTATGTTTTGGGCTGTTGCTTTCTGGTAATGTTTCTTCCTAAACCAAGCCTGCTGTATCGGAAATTAGTTTACACAGTGTCCATTTCAATTCCTGGCTCCTTTCTCTGAGGAGTGCAATGATATTGTGGCTGTATGAAGACATTGGCATTTCACAGAGACAGGCAGGCCCAGTGAGGGAAAGTCAGTCAATGAGTACTGTTAAGTGACAGGGTGGTAGGATGGTGACAGTCTGACAGAGTTAATGATTTTATCCGCCCTTTACCCCATTCACATAAGAAAACGAGGCGATCACTAATGACCTGAGTGGGAGAAATCCCTTCTGAGCGATACAAATTAGTGACACACGCTAAGCTGTCAGAGAGCTGAGTGCATTGTTTTTCATTTTGTTTCTTTGCAGGCATTAGTCTGCTGGCAGCCTCACTCGACCCCCCGCAACCACATCCAGTGACAGTGTTCAGGGGCTTTGGGTGGTGAAGGCTGCAGGGTTTCCTACTCGCCCACACACAATGCAGAGGCTCACACAGTGCACACGGTAGCACACTTACAGATACAGTCACGCCCTCACTCACACAATCACAGACGCACACACTAGCATGCTCACATACACATAAATACAGAAAAACACTCTTTTAGTTATGAATAGAAGCAAATTTATAAACAAACATGCACACACAGTGACATCCACATATGCAGAAACACACGCATACACACACATTTAGTCACTCATACTCACCACACAAAGACACATGTATTTTGTAACACACACACTCACTCATTGATGCACGAACGCTCACAGACTAAAAACCAGATATACACACACACACACACACACACACACACACACACACACACGCAGACATGTACACATAAACACATTTGGTCACACACAAACAAACACACACTCAAAGACATCCACATGTACATTATTACTGTCCGGCCAAAGAAGGCAATTTCAAGCTTAAGACAACAGGAGCAGAATGAACCACAAAACACAAAATCCAATGGGAATGAAAAGGCTGGCTGTGTAAAAAAGCCAGTTCCATTCATCACTATAAATGCTAAAGTTTGAGAGCGCCAGTCCGAGCACAAACAGCTTGACTATGCCATAGAGCCTGTGCCTTTGTCTGATCTCCTCTTGGCCTGACTAAGCCTGACTTTGTTTTACAGGACTGCCAGCCTCACTGCCTGCTCCATTACAAATGAATTCCATAGGGGGCACTAAGTCTTCCTCTGTTCTATAGGAGAATTCAGGGTCTCCAGTGCCTGAATAACTACAGCATTCCCACTGTGGGCACAACTGAAAACACTGGTGAAATATCACACATCAAGCTGATGGATGCCTCCTGCGCTAGCTGATTACACTGCAAAACAGGCAGGGAATGCATCCCATTGTTTGCTGCGAGAGCAACTCTACCGCCCTCTGTGCTTTGGGGGTACCTCCACTGCGCATGGGGGCACTTTCACATTTTATTCTAATGGGTCTTAATAAAGCGTGGGGAGTCAATAAGGCATCTGCTCAGCCCCGTCTGTGGCAGCGACAGGCAGCCTAAGGAGTGAGAGGCCCGAGTCAAGATCGATAGATAATTCAGCAGGCTTTAATTTGGCGGAAGCAATCGATGTCGAAGGAAGAGATGAATGCAGGGGGCCGTGTATGAACTTTTGGACGTGTGCCTAATATGAGAGCCTATGTCTGTGTGTGGATTAGACATAATGCTGAGCATGTGTTTGCATACGTGTGTGAGAAGTGTGAGGTTGCTTGCGCGGCGTGTGTGCTGAGGAGGTTCTCTGTTCTCTGTATCACCGAGCGAACAGGCAGAGAGTAAAAGATTGCACATATGTATGCCTGGGCAGCCATGTCTCTATGGTCGTCTCCATCAGCAGTCAGCCATTTGGCAGATCAGTGCCAATTCTCTTCCTATGATAAGTTACTAGTGTGTCATGTACACGCTGAATCAAGTCAGCCTGATAGTGGCAGTAATTACTGTATGAGAATGACACAGTTTGAGAGAAGGTGGTTTCTGTGGTCCGCCAGTATACGAGTGTGCATGATCAGATATAGGTAACCAGTACAAAACTGATCATTTCAAAGTACAAGCTTATAATTCCAGGTATGTGATGTTTATGTAGAGTAGTTACTCAACTCATTTACAGCCTGTATTTTTACACTGACTTTGGTCACAAATTTATCCTGTTGTCATAACTGCAGCTCCAGGAATGTATCGTTCTCCATAAATTGTCATTTCAAATTAGATATCCTAATTTATCCTCAGACTTATTTAATCAGGTATTTAATTACACCGTGTCCCAAAAGTTCATGCACCCCAATGGGCAACATGTCTGTCTCCAAAATGGTTTGCACCTGGTCAGCCAGGTGTTGTGAGGTTGTTTAATTCGTTCATCTGTTTGCGAGAGGCCTATAAATATCTTGGTTGACCAAGGAACCAAGAGAGAACTGTCACTGAGAGAACATTTTTGGTAGTGCTGCCACGATGGCCAAACAAAAATCTGGAAAGTCTGCTCTTTCAGAGCCTCAGGTCCGTGTTCAAGCCATTACTTTGTGCAGGGCAGGGAAAACTTGCAGGGAGGTAGCTCAGGAGCTTGGCAGAAGCATAATGTGGGTGAAGAAGTGGTGGCAGAGACACCAGAGTTGTGACTCCCTTGAAGACGAGCCCCGCACAGGTCGCCCCTCAGTCCTGAGTTCCAGGGCCAAGGACCTCATCCGAAAGGCCAAGGGAAAGAGACACCAATCCTCCCGCAGACTCAGTCGAAGACTTAAGAATCTTGGGGAAGCAGTCTCTAAGAGTACCATCCATAGTTTTCTGACTGAGAAACTGGGTCTGAGAGCATATAGAAGACAGTGTATTCCTTGCTTTACCAAACTGCAAAAGGAGAAGCGCCTGGCTTTTGCTTAGAAGTATGCCACAATGACCCCAACACACTGGGAAAACTGGGTTTTCTCTGATGAGTGCCCACTCTACTTATTTCCAGCTCCCAACAGCCAAAACGACCGCATCTACACCGACGATCGGAAGAAAGTGTCACCTTCTGAACAAGTCAAGTTCAGCGCCCATTACATGGTCTGGGGGGCGATGTCATCTTCAGGGCTGTTGGAGTTTGCATGTTGTACCCCAGGGCACCACCATCAATGCTGAGTATTATGTCAAGAACATTCTCCAGCCAGTGCTACTTCCCATACTCACCAGAAAAAAGAAATCGGGCCCCGTCACTGCTAGGAAGATGTTCAACAGGCGTGCGGAAATTGTCTTCCTGCAAGATGGTGCCCCCTCACATACTGTTCGTTCAACTCAGCAGTGGTGTTCTGAGCAGCTTCCTGGCTTTCTGTGCAAAGAGGAATGGCCACACAACTCCCCGGACCTCAACCCGATTGAGAACTCCTGGGGTATCCTGAACAGTCGGGTCTTCCGCAGCCCACCCCCTACCACCATGAAGCAGCTCAATGTGAGGGCTGTGCGGGAGTGGGGCAACTTTGAGCCCTCCGTTCTAAACAACTTAGTGCATTCTATGCCCCACAGGCTGAGGGCAGTAATTAAGATGCAGGGGGGATAAACTGGCTTTTGAATAAACGAATTCTGTTGAATATTCACAATCTGAGTTGACTTTTTCTGTGGTGCATGAACTTTTGGGACATGGTGTAGTTATCCAAGAACAAAACCAGAACTAATTAAACAAAATAAATGGCAGATTTTATAATAATGGGTGCAGACATGTGCAAGTGCAAGCAATGCTGTTGTGTATTGATTCTTTTGTTGACTCTTAAGACGAACTGATGAATAGTACTGTGGTGAGGGTATAGAAATATATTTTTTGTCAGGGTTTTCCATTAACAGTAGGGGGGCTGTTGGAGAGCCTGCAATCCACTGATGGTGTTACTGAGATATGGACCGTTTTGTACTGGGTGACCCAAACCTGTTCTTAGAGATGCACCATCCTAAAGGCTTTCTTTTTCAATGCTGACAAAGCACACCTCATTCAACAGCTGGAGACCTCAGATTATTTTTTGCGAAAAACCAACAGGATGACAAATTGTTAGAAAGAAAATGTTGGGTTTTCCTGATTTAAAATCGGTTTGCCGCCCTGGTCCGGACAAACTGTAGTGTCTGCTACTTCTAACTGCAAATTTGTAGGATTTTCAGTAAATTTAGTTGCTTTTCAATGTCAAATCAAAAGCCAACAGACCATGTTCTTCCCTAAGACAAATGACATTGAGACCCCTGTATAGTCAGATGTGTGTTTTATTATGCCTTTCGTTTTTATAACCGTGCGGTCATTCACCGATAAACACCAGATTCAGCTCCTTTCTTTGTTCATGTCAACCATTTCCAAAGTTAACTTCAAGTAGAGCGCATAGCCAAACCAAAACAACATTTATAAAGTCAGTAGGGGAGACTGGGGTCCGATGAGCCATGGGGACCAATGAGCCATATCACTATTTTGCGATCAATCGATGCCAAAGGTGTTTAAAATAGGCAAAATAGTGATCAGAGTTGGGTCCAAGTACTTTCAAGCACTTTTGAGAATTGTATGCAAGCATTTTTTTTTTTTTAACATACCATAGTGCTTGAAGAGTACTACCTAATAATGCCTAATATTAGGCATTAGGCCTAATAATATTATTGGGCCTAATGCCTAATAATACCTAATAATAAGTACATGTACTTGTATCCAAGTACTTTTCAAGTACTTGACCAATCTCTGTCAGCACTTAGGAGACAGATTGGTCAAGAACTTTGAAAAGTACTTGAATACAAGTACAAGCACTTTGGTATTTAAAAAAGAATACTTGCATCCAATTCTTGAAAGTACTTGAAAGTACTTGAACCCAACTCTGATAGTGATATGGCTCATTTATCCCCATGACTCATCAGTCAATGGTCAAATATTTTGCCTATTTTAAGCAGCTCTGTCATCGATTGATCGCAAAATAGTGATATAGTCCCCATGGCTCATCGGACCCCAGTCTCCCCTATATTTCGTTACTAATTATCCTCCATTTTTGATACTCGCCCATTTCTACTGGCAAGGCAAATTTCATCCCCCTTAGAAAAAATGTGTTTGCTCTAGGGGCTCCTTGAACACATTGTTCTCAAGAAATTTTAAAAAACTCTCTACTTAACTTCTGACACTGATGGGCAAGTCTTTGATGTTAGGCAATCTCAAAAACTATCAATATTTTGTGATAACATTAAAATAGAAAGTTTTACTATGACAGATTTAATCAATTTTAGCATTAGCAGCATAAGTCTTTGAGATTCTGCCCAAAAACAACTTGTCTTTACATCACCTCTCCACAGGACATCATAAAATCCCCAAAATTAAATCACTTCCAGAACGTAATATTGCCTACCTTCCCGCAAAATTTGATCAAAATCGACCAAGTAGTTTTGCAGATATTTTGCTTACAAACAGAGACAAATAAAAAACAAACACTCAGAATATTACACAAGTCCAATCCAAATTTCATTAGTGGAGCTAATAAATCAATCATCTCATTTACTTAGCAATTTTATCATGCTGAAAGCACTTTACTGCAGTGAAGGAGGAAAGCTCACCTCAAACAATGCCATTGTTCAGGACCCACCTGGGTGGTGTATAGCAGCCATGTTATACTAGACTACTCACCACATATCAACTGAAGTGGAGAGTGAGAGTGATTGTCATTGGCCACTGGTTCTCAAAGTGTGAGATGCATCGCCCCATGGGGGTGCCAGAGAATGTTAAGGTAGGTGTGGCAATATCTGTTCATTCTTGAACAATAATTTTCAGAATTCTGATTTACAAAGAAAAATGCCATTTCATTCTAATGAGAATGTACAATAATGAGAATGGCAGCAATGAAATACATTTATAAGTAAATATAGACCCCTCCAAATGTTTGAAAACATTGCCGAGTGGGTGCACTATGTTGTGTGGCACAAAGCTGTTCAAGAGCCTACTGAACCACTCTGTCATAATTTGAGCCCAATGAATCTTGGCCTTTGTCATCTTGAAATATGCCTGTGCCATCAAGTATTAAAAATCCATTGATGGCATAATCTGGTCATTCAGTAAGGTAAGATCTGACCTATTGAAGCAACTCCAGATCATAACACTGCCTCCAGAGGCTTGTATAGTGGGCACTATGCATCCCATCATGGGTTTCCACCCCTACCCTAACGCGCCCATCGCACTGGGATCAGATAAATCTGGACTCATCAGACCACATGACCTTTTCCCACTGTGCCACAGTCCGATCTTTATGCTCCTTAGAAAGTTGAAGTGATTTCATCCCTACAATTTTATGTAATTATGTAATATGCCCTATGTAATTTTATAGCTAGCTGGCAACTGTTCACGTGAAATGAAGGTATACGCAAGTAACGTTAGTACAATACACTTCAACTGAGCCAGATACACAAAACTAACATTGCTAACATAACTATTTGGAGAAATGAAGCCTTTATCAGGCTTTGACTGAATCGCTAATAATTTTATTAATGCGCTAGCAAGCTTGGTTAGCAAGCTAACAGATAGAAGCAACTTGCAGTCCAACTGGATTGTACAGGACTGTGTGATGCAGTGCGTTTTTGCATATTAATTTAGCATGATGCAACTTCACAGATTCAACCAAATTTTTTAATCAGCTCATCTGCTAAACTACATCTGTTCATGTGAAACGTTAGAAGGTTATGGCTAGTACTACATAGCCCCCAAGTGACCCATATCAATCTACAAATTAATAGCATAACCTGCGGACCCACGAGGGAGTGAAATAAACCCTCAATCGGCGCAAGAGATCAAAAGTTGATTATCTAGTGCCCCCATGACACTGCATTATGTGGAAATCGAGTTCTATATGCATGTATGCTTGGGTTAAATTGGACCAGGGCTGTCCGGGAATCAGCCCGGCACATGGGTCAACATTTTTCTGTGTTGGGGGCTCTGGCCCCACAGATGGGTGTTCTCTATGTGTCATCATATCAGATCAGTTACTTGTCGTCAGTCTATCAGACAGTGCAGGTGGATAGTAATCAGCGGATAGCGAGGCAGGGAGATATAGGTTAGAAACTGACATTTTTGATACCAGGATGTAAAATGCTCAGATGTTCTGTTCAAATGATGTTTCGATTACAAATTGAAGTTCACCATTATCGTAACTGGTAAATAAAGCTAGCTAGCTAGCTAGTGTGACAAATTGTCAAGCAACTTCACCATTGTCAGGACGTCCGTGGTTTGAGCAGAATGTTGAAGCGGCTCAAATTACACTCTAGTTATTGGTATGCAGGCTATTTTTACCATTTTATTGCTATGAAATTAATTAATAAAAAGGAATTGGATTGTGGTTTTTGTCTGGCCTCTCAGGAACAGCACTTCATTATAGGTCCCCTATTATGTCACCAGGTGCACAGCTAATTAGTTATTACTGGCCATTTCAAAATCTTTTCCCTCTTGACATCACATGGGGATGTAACCAACCAGAGGCAAGAAGACCTGATCACCTTCAGGCAAGCAGTCAATTAGATTTCATTATTCTGGGTGGTCACTCCCCCTTGTGATGTCTGGTAGGGGAGACTTTGAACTGGCTCATAATGGCTAATTAGCTGTGCACCTGGTGGCACCTTTAAATGTGTGCATATTTCAGGGTTGCCAATTCTCACGTATTTGATGTGAGACATGTTAATTACGTTCTGTGTCATGTCAACGTGAAAAATAAATTCTGTTTACTTTATTGCATCTTACGCCTAAAATTACACCAGGTTTCGCCAATCTTTTTCAATTTTATGCAAATCTTGCCTTGAAAGTTGAAAACTCTGATAGAAGTTGCATATAAGTAGGTCCTTTCTATTTTAAAGTTTCAGGGGTAGGCTAAATGAACGAAATGAGCAAAGCAAAGAGGAGGAGGCTGACATATTTTCAAAAGGTAGGCGAGATAGCTTTGGAATAATGTGCATTGATGCACTGGTATTCTTTTAAATCTTTTTAATTACCTTACATTTTTTGGTAGCTATGTTCACAAGTTAATTCAGTTATGATTTCATTCATGTTTCGTGTTTATGGACCAGCAGTTGAATCCTTCCAACTTGGGACATATGTACCATTGAATATTCAAGGATCATGATGACTCACTCACTCTCTCACTCACTTCCATTATGGCCACATTAGCCTGATATCACAAGGAATATGATGGGTGTCCCTGGGAAAGATGTCATCTTGAAGGCAGTTTAGGTCGCTCCAAAATCTCACTGTACTTTTCAGCATTAAAGGTGCCCTCACAGAAGTGCTAGTTACCCTTGCCAAGAGCACTGAAACAACCCCATACTATGACAGAGCATGGCTTTTGGACTTGTTACTGGTAACAGTCTGGATTGTTCTCTTCCTCTTTGGTACAGAGCATATGGCATCCATTTCTTCCAAAAAGGACCTGGAATATCGATTTGTCTGACCATAATACACATTTTCTGATGTTCCACTGCAGATGCCTTCGAGCCCAGATGAGTCCACAATGCTTCTAGATTCTGTCAACATAAGGCTTCCTTTCTGCACAGTAAAGTTTTAACTGGCATTTATAGATGGATCTGCGTATTGCAGCGCTTGACAAAGGTTTGCCATCTTAATCCTGGCCCAATCTGTTTATATCACTTACATATAAATATGTTGGTCCTTGATGCCGTGCCGTCTGAGTGATTGTAGATCACAGGTATTCAGCTTAGGCTTGCGTCCTTGCCGATTATAAACGGAAATTCCTCCAGATTCCTCGAATGTTTATATCATGTTATGCACCACAGAGGTTGAAATGTCCAAATCACCCCCCTATCTTTCTTTGAGGAGCACTGTGCTGAAACCTTTCTAAGATTTGCTCATGCTTTTATGGGCAAAATAGTGATACTTAGCTCATGTTTGTACCTGAAGGACTAGGCCTTTCCTGGATGCTGCTTTTGTACCCACTCATGATTACAATCTCCTGGTGACATCAACTATTTCAAATTCCATCATTGTTCCATTTTTTAACCACATTACTTGTCCTAAATTTACCCCTTCCCAATTTTTTGGAAAACATAGGAGACCTGAATGACAGGAATAAATGTACTGTATATACAGTATACAAATAAAATGAAGTTTTACCAGGCAAAACATTAAATATCTTGTTTTCATACTGTCTGCAATGAAATGCAAGAAAAAGTAAAATTACCTATCACTGCTCTCTGTTGTTATGAGCATTTTCCATACCAACCCAACTTTTTCTGAGTTGAGGTTGTATAAAAGGCCTGTATAATAAAGGGTCATGCTCTGTAGTAATTACCATTACAAATACAGAATGAATACCCTACCTGTGCAGCAATGTCTGCATTTCAGCCAAATTGTCAAGACTTCAGAAGGGAGACTTACCTTCTGTCACACAATAAAAAAGTCCCTTTGGTGCAAGAGTCTTATGCAACATATAGTAAATAATACCAATAGACTTCAATACACAAAGTAAATAATTAAAAATGACTCCAGTAAGTAGATAAGCCTTGTTCAAAGAATGATACGGAGGAATGACATGAACTGAACTGTGCAGTAAATGTTATATCTTGAAATGGAAAGGTGTATACAGGCCATGCAGTGGACATAAAGGGGGGGCACACTCTTGTTGGAGAAATTCTAGTGAGTCAGTCTATATGAGACGAAGCATGAGCTAATACCAATTCAGTCGCACATTATTTTCTTGTAATTGCAGCTCTAGCTTTTGTGCTTCTGAGTCTTGACTGCTCTTGTCAGAACTGGTGTCACACTGCAGCAGGCTTACCACCCTAATACCTTCTATTTCATTTTGCACTCTGACTGCCAGGCTGGTGCACATGGAGCTGTACCTTTTTGCTGCCTAGATAAAGCATTTCTGATCAGTGATTTCTTCTTCTTTAAAACCACCAACACCACCAGAGCTGCTGGGACCACAAAAGAGACGAGGGACAGTACCCTGGCTATAATTGTGCAGAGGCCTTCTAGGTCTGCTAGGCATTTGTAGTGCCCCTCAGGGAGTATGGAAGCAAACTTTTGGGATGGGGGCAGGCACCAGCATTAGCAGCCCATGTTACTCTGTTGTTACAGCGACAGCTGGTCTTTGTCTCTTGAGTGTGGCAGTAAATACCCAAGGACAGCGTGCTGTTTCAGAGATAAGCTGATGGTCTCTCTGCTACTAACAATAATGGCCGACTTAAGCTGGCAGCTCCCTCTGAGTGACATCAAGTGCTATTGGAGCCATCGTTCTTCTTGATCCCAATTTTCCCGTGCTGATTATATTTAACCATGAGTGCTTCCCCATCGGTCCCGGTCTTCAGAAGGGGTCGCCAACCTCACATTGCGTACTTGTAAATCAAAGTATGTGTGTGTGCCTGTGCTTGTGCTCGCGTTTCTCTTCCTGTCTGTGTTTATACGTGTTTATATGTGTATATATGTGTGCACTTGTGTGTCTGGGTGTATAAGTCCTGCTAGGAGCGCAGCTATTCTGACTCTACGCGTTATCATGTATCATACTCGGGAAACTGAGATAATAAGATATCTGGGGTAATAATATACATGAAGCCAGCAATGTGATAGGCTATAGAGAACAGGTTAGTGCACCTACCTCTTGCCAAAGATTCCTTGATGGACCAAGCAGAGTGAGTGCTGCTACAGTGCTACCTGCAACTCGACTAGGCTTGATAACAAGATCTATACATACATAGTTCTGCTGCCATATTATACACCATGAGCTCAGGAGATGCAGACCAGAGAGGACCTGTAGGGGGAGCTGTGGCGTGGGTGCGGTTACTCACATTGAATGAGAATTGCTGCCAGGGCGTTCTTGAACTTCTCCTTGGCCTCTTCCATCTCCTTCTCGTGGGCGGCTTTCTCGTTCATTAGCCGGCGGATATGGCTGTTGGACGACTGGATCATTGAGTAGAAGTTGTTGGCATTCCGGCGGTTCACTTCTCCCCGCTCCACCCAGGTGAGGAGAATTCGAACTGCCTCAGGGAACTTTGAGTCATCTGTGGGAGGAGGAGCACAATAGAAGGGAGGCAGAAGGGGGGGGCAGACAGTTGTTGGCAGGGGAAGGAGAAATCACAACATTGAAGAAGAAAAAATTCTGAATATAGAGCACTTGTGTAGTCTGTGGCTATTAGAAAAATCTGTTTATCTGCGCAAACCTGAAGCTCATTTTATAGCCAGCGAGTGACCAGGTGGACAACGAGATGAACATGGGAATCATGCAGGGCAGGCAGGGAGAATGATTTAATAACAAGGGAGACCAGATGCAACAGTCCAGTGATTGTTTTTAAATAGCACTGTAGGCTTTGAGCTTTTACACGGCTTAATGAGGTCTGTTCAGCTGGTTAAACTAATAATGCTGCCAATGCTAGCATCCTCTGTAATTGCATGTATGAATGCTATCGCACTTTTATACCAGCAGGGGAGAGCATTGATTCCCTGGCTCTCCTGAATAAAGGCTACAAAGCTCCTGCTTCTTGTCTGAACCTTACAGAGATGAAATGAGTGCACTTGAACGTCTTGCAATGAGAGCTATGATAATCCTCTGATGCTTTTACAGCCAAAAAGATATGATAAAATTAACTGCCCTTTGTCGGTGACTTGGAAAAGAAGAAACCTATTCATTTCAGGGAAATTTCGCTCTGTCCTGCCTAGGACCCCCTAACACTCCCACCCCCGCCTTCCCTCCATTATGTTATCTTCCAGCGGTATTGTTTACATTATTGTAGCTAAGGACTTAGCAATGAAAGTGGCGTTTTAGCCCTCTCACTGCCATTGATTGTGAATGAAACAATTACACAATGCAGCCTAGTCCTAGCATTTGTCGTAGGAATGTTTATCTTCTCTGCATCTTTGAGAAGGATCAGTTTCCAACTTACCATTTATATTGAAACAAAGAGGACATATGGAGGGGGAAGAGATTGGGGGTGGAGGAGGCACTGGCATTTCGCAGCCGCACGAAGCAGAGCACCCTGCCGAACTGACAGAGATTACACCACCGGAGGGCACTTGTTTTATTTATGGCATGCCTGACCGCAGAAAGCCACAGGTCTGTCAAATTATTTGCATTAATAATCCATCACTGCTTAGATATTGAATCAATGTGTCATAAACACAAATCCCTCTGGGTGCGCTATATATTTATGGCGTGATTTAGCTTCTTTTGCTGTCAAGACAGCAAGGCCCCTAAGCCGGCAGCAGAGCATACTCACCGGAGGGGCTCTTATTAATAGACACCATTAGGCAACACAAACAGGAATCCATCAGTTTCAGGCTGTGTGACCGCAGCACTGAGGTGTATCTCAGTCTGTGATGGGTCTGTTATGAGCCAGCCTTGACTTATGAGATACTATATGTATGTGCCTGACTGTATTCCTGCAAGTGCATCGGAAAAACAACTACACAGCTTGTGAGGACACAATATTCAATCTCATTCAATGGCTATTTTGGTTTTTGACGTGCTGTGTTTATGTATTTTGAGGGAACAATGTGCACGTATAGCAAAGAAGATATATGAAAAGGCTGGTTGGAGATTGTTTTTGCAAACAGCCTCAAGTGAACAGCAATATTTTGCAGGAAGCTGTTCACTTTACAACACATAAGACACATTTTCTATATATTTGAGGCAAACATTTAATTTTTGTGAGTGAATCTGAAATGTGGAGGCGAGGCAGCCAATGATTCATGCCTGTGCCGCTCTCATTTTCCTCCCCAGAAGTATAGAAGGCAGTGCATTCACCATCCAATGGCCACAGTCACCTCAAGTTCAGACTGCTTGGTCACAGGGATTTATCAATGTATCCAAAAAAGGCAGGCTAAGAGCTACTCTTTGAAGGGACTCTGACCTCGATCTTCCTTTTTCAGCTTCATTTTTTGCAGTTGGCCGCTGAGCATTATTGAGTGGCTTGCCTCTAGAATCTTCTGGCTCATACATTTTGTGGCTCAGTCCCAGTATAGTTTTGGAGGATATACAGTATTTGTTTAGGCTGGCATAACACTGCAGAGGAAGCAACATCTAACTGTCGCTTAAACAGTTACAGATTCAGTAAGCGACAAATAGTCATCGGCAGATACAACATCAAGTATCATCGACTTTGGCCCAATCCCAGCTGAGCATTTTTGTTTCCCAGAACATTCTAAGGGCTTGATTGGAAAAGATCCAACATAATTTGTCAGGTGTTCTGGATATCCCTTGTTTTTAATCCACAAGCACTGTTGGAAAAAATGGGTCTCTATTGTTATCCCATTCAAAAAATTTTTTAGCAAAGTTCTAGAGCGCAATATTTAGTGAATCAGAGTTTTTTTCCTCATGATGAGAAAACTAAATAATAATCAATGGGGCATTGTCAATTATTTGTACATGCAATATTTTGGGAATTTTTTTCCCAAGTAACTCAGTAAAATATAATAAATTAATTTTAGGACTTTTTGGGGAAATATTTCTCATAACGTCTTCTCACAAGTGCTTGTACACCTAACCAAAATGTTCTGTAACCTCCTGACTATAGCGGCCAGCGAACGTGTGTGACTGAGAGCAAAGGGTGGAACGGGCAGAGCCCAAGAGGTAGGGTGGAGCCTGGTTCACCTTTGAGTTTTTCTGCCAGTTGGCTGCACTCGTGCTCCGAGTAGTGGACAATGGGGGGTGGTGATGGGGGGCGGAGCCTGTCCTCCTCGATCCGCCGTCGGTGGCGCTCTTCCCGGGCCAGCATGCGTTGCCTGCACTCCCACTCATATAGGTCATCTCGCGCCTGGGCAAAGTCCACGTGCAGCCTGCCGGTGTCCTTCTTATCTGTGCTGGAGCCCAGTCTGATCCGGTACCCTAAGAGCAAGAGGAGGAAGGAGTAGAGTGTGGCTAGAATGGGATGACAAGCATGAGACGCGAGCATGAAAGCTAATAAGAATAAAGGCAGCTGGGACCTGTAATCGAGGCTCATAGAGGAGGCACATGCCAACAAAACACAGCTGAAGCATTACACTAACACAATCAGGCCAATTTATTCAACATACACGCCCTCTTTTGCCTATTTCAGAGTAACATCTGGCACGGGCAGCACATTCTCTTAATGATATGCTTTAGTGCATATCCCGCTTCTCATTTATGCCAGATTTTAGTTAGTTAGCTAGGTCCTTGCAACAAGCTGCTCTGAGGCTCCACTTCACAGCAATAGCTCATCAGTGGTTTTCAAACTGGGGGAGGTAGGGGGAGGGCATCTATGTGCTACAAGGAGGCCATAGAGAAATTAACGGATTTCCAGGGTACTTTGCTAATATTTAGCTTTGGAGGGTGCAGGGGGCTCTTTGAAAGTGGGGAGGTTGTGCAACGCCCCTGCTTCACAGGTGGAATGTACGTTGTTAAGGGGTCACTGACATTGATGGAGAAAGCCGCACGTAAAACTGTGCAAAATCGACTGGGCTGAGGCGATGCACCCAAAGAGCAGAGGGAGTGACGCTTCTGTTTTTTCATTATAAACCTCTCCTCCCCTCCTCAACGCGGCTTCCCTCATAGCATGCGTCAATCCTTATTAAAAATCCCCAACTCAATTTTCAACTTTCATCCACATGGGAAAACAATACGTCCGTCTCGCCGTCTTCCAATCTCTGCTCATGGACCTTGTTTAAATCTGCTCATTTTAGCACTGAGCTAAAACACCCAGAAGGCTTCTTTCTGAATAATAAAATGGAGCTGTGTTCTGAAAACAGATTTCAGGGGAGGTGAATGATATTACAACAAGAAAGAAAATAGAATTTCAAATCTCATTTGTTCTTCCCCAAATTGCTGGTTCGGAATAGGACTGTATAAACACAGCAGTGTTTATAGTACGATCAACACACAAATGAATTTAGCCATTTTAAAAAGCTGTTCCCTTACCAGTCCCAGCTCTTGACTGGCAGATGCCTCAAAGCAAAAGTCAGTTGAGATTCGAGAGCTCATCATTTATTGGGTTGGCAAGAGGGGAGGGCTTCTTCCCTGTTCTTCACCTCAGCTTTGTCTTTCAGTTCTTTTAAATGTTTCATAATGTTGAAACTGTATGTGAAATAGTGGGGTTTCCTCATGAATGTGGGGGAAGGCCGAGAGCAGGAGACTGTATTATAATGGGGCATCACTGGAATAGGGAGCAATTCCCCAGTGAAAAAGGCAGCAGCGTCCGAAAACTAAATTATATATGAGGTTTCATTGGAACAGCCTTCATTTTTAATGCGCTTCGTGTGACCAGGACCCACGACCCATGGATCCTTTCATACCGTTGCAATGTGTCGAGAAGTCACTGGAAATGAGTTGCTGGGTGCCCAAGATACAGTAAGTTATACTGTAAGACGATGGGCTGGGTCACATGACCTGCAAAGGGGTTTCCTGATGCTCGGCGGCGATTTTTTTCAACTATCCTGGTAGAGGGAGTGCGGACACTACCTAAACCATTGCCATTTCATCTCTGACCTTTGTTTTGGTGGGTATCCAAGGAATGGTCAAAGAGGCCCCCCTCCCCATAAAACATTCACATGGGGAAAAAAAAAAAAATTATTCTAAAAAGAATTGTCATACTTTTCAAGCCTAAGACAGAGGGTTCCATAACAAATGAAAAATGGTTCCTCAATGGAAGCAAATGACAGAAACCTTTAGTCTGAAAGTGTCCACTGGCTCATACACTCCTCCTAAAGTAGAGCAGAGGCCCTTTCAGTTTAAAATGGACAGATTCCCGGAAAAACACTCTGAATAAGGGATCACTATGCCCAGCGCTTGCAGAAAATAAAGATAGGGACCCTTGAAGGATCCAGAATGAATCTCTAGTGGTGATTTTACAGTCCTGTTAAATGCACTCACTGTCAGTTGTTCTGGTTTACAGTCCTAAATGCAGTAGTTAAACTGAAGGTTTCTTCAGTTTTTATGATGAACACAGCTAAGGTTACAGTGCTGGCAGGCTTGCCAAAAACTGCTGGGTGGGGGGGGTTGGGTGCGGACACGAGGACACAAACCGGACAGGAAGAGAGCCTTGTCGACGGTGAACTCCTGAGAAAAACGGATATGGCAGAAGTTCTTCTTGCTTTTGCGAACGGCGATGATCTCCCCGCACTGCTCAAACACCTCAACGATCAACTGCTCTGTGGCATTTTCAGGTAGGCCACCCACAAACACCGTCTTACAACCTGGGGGTCTCTCCCTGGTGGCAGGTGGGGGCAGATCTGTGGAAGAGGGAGAACAAATCAGGGATTTGCCGAAATGAGGCTTTTTATACAGCATAAAAAAATCTCATCTAAAAGGAACCCTCTAACGGGAATGTTCACAAGCGAATAACCTGAAAAATTGAGAGTTCTCGGAGCTTTCCAGCAGTTAGCTATCAGAGAAGCATCATAGAGCTCCTTGCCTAGTTGCACATTTAATGAACAGAAAAAGAAGAGAGTAACATTTTCAGTCAGCGTTTCAACAGAAATTCCATGATACAAGTTAAACGTATGCTGATGATACACAATCGTATACATCACAGGAGGGCAAATAAAACTTCTCAGCTGTATTTCAGGTCATGCTCATACTTTTATCACACTGCAGAGAATGCTCATCTGGATGGAAGAACATGTGTGAAACCTGCCGCAAATTACCTCCCTACTTTAATCGAAATCATTGATCGAATCGTAAGCTTATAATTAAAAAACACGAGTAAGACACAGAGGTAATTGAAATTGCTACTTATAATAGCCAGCCAGACCCTGAGTTTGTGATCCCCTGATCTACAGTGAGGGGTCTAAACAGTCATACAGTGTGATTTTGTTTTGGTCCAGCTGTGATTTGTGATCCACTGATGAGGAGTAAAGGGTCAAAAGGGCACTCCGGTTTTGATCCACGCGCTGTCGGTGAGATCTACTGCTGCAAAAATTGTTTGCTGCATTTTTAGCCACCAGTGGGTAATGATCTTGGTGCAGCTTGCAGAAGGCTAAGCAACTGTCCTCTCTCCCTCCCTCCTTCTTGAACAGTCTGCTTCAGCTCATAAACACTGACGCTCTTCAGCACTTTCCACTGAGAAGTGATTATGGAACCCTCATATATACTTCTTGTGATCTGACAGTACCTGTCATAGTCAGTGCAGAACTTACATTAAATACCAGATGGGAGGTGTAAGGAATGTCAGGCTAATTGCTTACTGCCTGCTTCATTACACCAGACAGAACATGTCTAATTTGAGATTATATTCACCGAACAAAGAGTAACAGCGGGTGCAGTGATTCAATGGTACAAAGCAGTTACAACGACATATAAGTGACATTTTTGTTGGCGTAAACATATCTTGTCCTTATTAAATATTGAAACAGTTTATGCTCATCAAAAATAATAACAAAGGAAGAAAAACTGAAATAAAATGCAAAATGAAAAATTACTTATATTAAATAACATATATAAAACGTCATGAAAATTGGTCTGTATATAAGACAAATGGCATGACCAAAAGCTTTGTGCAGCTAATGAAACACATATAGTCTGCATGTAGGGGATGAGCGTATTGGACCAATAAGGAGTTTCAGGGAATGGTTCATTGCTTCCCATGAATCTGAATGATTCAGCACACAATATCTGGTTGTTTAGAAATCAATGCACTAACCTCGTACAGCTCAGGAATTGCACTTCAAAGAGCAAACGTTTAAGAGGCCTCCATACCCTCCCTCCATTCCATGTCCATGACTACGGCCAGCTGGAACAACGGGCTAAAAAGGTGCTAAATGGTCGCTATGCATCCACAGGGCCTATGAATAAGCAGGGCTCATTAAATTCACTTTGAAGCCAAACTCTACGTTGTAATTAGGCCTGAGCCAAAATGGCAGGGAAGAGCTTGCAGTGGCAGCAGGGTCAGCATTCCAGCTGAGAAGCAATGGAGACTCTGGTCAGCAGAGCTGGCTTGAGGCCAGGTACTGGATACAGGCGCAAGCCTTGAGGGCCTCTTCTGCCTGTTCCTGAGCAGCCGTGATCCATTCATTATCCCCTGGATTAGCTTAATTCCTGTTTATTGTGCTGGTGCTTCCACAGATGAGACCACAGCTTGACCTAAAGCCCAAGCCTCTGGGCAGACCCTGTCAGACCATAAAATGCAGAAACAGGCCAAAGTCCCTCCTCTGCTTGGGGTGTCTCCAACTATGCCCTGTCTCCGAAATGCCAACATTGCCATTTATTCCTTCAGTTGCAAACCCCAAGCGTACACACACAAGAATGAGACAGTAAATCAAGCACAGCTTGTTCAGTGAGGAAATGATAATACCTAACAAAAGGCTACTTGATCCTGAGAACAGCTGCTTCATTGTGTTGAACTTCAATCACCTTAATAACACACTGAGTCGGTCTGAAGGGAGGTTTTTTTGTTTTGTTTGTGGTCTCGTGGCAATGTGAACATTTTCGCATGCCGACCCCATTTTACTTTTACCTCCATAGCAGGATGGGAGCCCCCTAACTATGTAAGCAAGCATCAATGGGAGGTCAAAACAAAACATACAATATAATCTCGGATGCTAATTGCCTTTTTGGTAAGATGATGTATCCAGGCCTTGTTGCTCGCATGAGATGCAAACGCTCAATGTTCTGCGCTGTGTCTTGGTTGTGGGCTGTCAAAAGGACAGACAGCGACACAAACAGCATTTAAGCTGAGCATACCGGACAACGGCATGAGGCACAAATCATCTCTTATTACTGAGAGGATGAATGGGATCACAAGCCTGAGTGCACAACGATCATGCTGGCTGCATATCTGTGACAACAAAGACCAGGTCGCTATGAATAGATTTCAAGGAGGGGCATTGCAGAGATTTTTGATCTTATGATACCAACAGCAAAGGAACTTATCAGTTTATTTATGCATGAATGTCATACAAAAATAGTGCCGTAAACGTCAATGAAAGTCGATTACATGCTTTTGCTGTCAGTCTGATTAACTGATCGCTCATGACTGGTCAAAATGCGTAAATGATTTTGACTGTTGTGTATGCAGAACATAACCTCATTAGTCTGAGTGGCAGTTGCATGTCGTTTATAAGACGATTTATCAGTGAAAATCAGGCTATTTGAGCCAACTGCATTCTGTTAAACAAGATCAATTAATCAAACTAACACCGAATGTTTTTGTCAATATGCAAATACTATATGAAATATACACATACTGTATAAAAGAGCACTTATTTAGCTTTTCATGCAGATACAAAGGCAACATACGTATGCCTATTCTTCAGAAAGGAATGGAAAAGCAAGGAAAATAGCTCATTTATATTTATGTGAAAAAAACCAATGACCCTGAAGGGATTTGACTGCAGAATTTTTCATGGAGACTTTTAACCAATTAGAGTGTTTTAGAAAGAGAGTGGAAGAGGAAAAAGAGCTAACAGCGAGTGTAAGAGGGAAGAGAGACGGCAAGAGAGAAAGAAAGGGAGTAAGGGCAGGAGACCAAGAGTGAGAAAGCAAGAAATATAGGAAAAAAGAGAACAAAAAAGATATTGATACAAAAAAATTGGGGGAACACTGTATAGCAGTCATATCTTGTGTTACTGCAAGTAAACATTAGCTCTATAAAGATTGCAGAGTGATACTTTGGTCATGGGTGAGCTGCAACTGAGCAGAATGCTTATGAGTTGAGCTGGGGCTTGTTAGGAAATGGGAGGCTGTGTATCCTATTTCCCCAGATGCAATTTGTACAAGGACTCTGGAATAACAGATAAGTTTGGTGATGGAAAGCCAGCTGGTACCCCGATGCCTAAAATCACAGTCGCGATCACTTCTTTCAGGACATTCTGCGGCCATATATGGGTGCCTTTAGTATCCCCATTTACAAAACCCAGCTCATCTTGGAGATCCTTGGGGAAGATAGTCCCCCTTTTTTAGACAGCAGCCTCTCTTTTTTGAGCAATAAGCTGCTCACTCACCAGCAAAATGGATAAAAAGAAGGAGAACAGCATGTGGAAGGGATAATGGGAAAAGTGGACCATGAGAGACTTCAGAGAAAACAAGAAGGAAGAAGATGGACTGTGACATTGGTGTGAGACGCTGTGGCAAAGAGAGAGTTGGCAAGCACGAAAAGGCACTGTAGGCCTAACACTCAGTGATGGGCACAATATGCACCCCTTACCACAAAGGACAAATCACATCTGCAAAGCAGCAGATAGGGGGAGGGCAGGCAGGCCATAGAGGCGGCCAATTTTCCTGTGCCCTTCAGGAAGCACCTCGCAGAGGCGACAGCGAGCAGACCATGCTGATCGATATCTATTCATTAACCCCAGTGGGACAGAAATAAAAGAAAATAGTGGAAAGAGAAAACACATCCCTAAAGCTCCCTGCCCCAGCCCCAGCCCCTCCCATACAGTTCTCCAGCTATCTGTCAGGGATATGAGCCTTCGAGCTGTGGTCTGCAACCACTGGTGCCGTAAGTCCAAGGAAAGATAGGGTGATTCCAAGGACTCTTCTCTGAAAGGGGCCTGGCATGATGTTCAAAAATACTACTGAATGGTGAATTTTCATGATTGCATTTTGCTAATTTAGTCTACATTTAAGCAACATATTCAAACAATTTGCAGCACACAATATACTTGCTAGCGCACTAAATCATCTGTGCCTGGTCATGGCTTCAGCTACCCCTCTGTCCATCCCTCCACAAACCCAACTCAAAGCAGAAGGAACTGAGCTGCCAATAGTCATCAATATTTTCACAATGAGGTAATGATGGGAATATTGACATGGAGAATGACTGAAATTTCGGGCTACATGTTTGGGAGGTCCAATCTGATATTCTTCCTGGGGTAAATAATCTCAGGCAGTGCCCCTGGCTGCTACCACTGTGGTAAGACATGCATGTGGAGGACCCTGGGGATGCACAAGAGGTTTGGGTGGGTAAAATTGAGACAAGTCATTAAATCAAAAATCCAGGTCATATGGCAGCCGTTCAGACCTGGCTGTACTTCACAAAGCAAAATTGCTATGATAGCTACATAACTGCACTAAGCAATACCCAAAACAACAGGTAAGGGTATCTGCCAGTATCAGGAAGTTCAGTATAATAACTTTAAAGAGTTTTTTTAAAGCAATTTTCAATATCATTTAAGAATTCAATGCCACTTTGAGCCCTAAAAATCTATACAATGATGGTGATATAATCTACACATCTTTAAAGTAAATTTACTATACATTGAATTAGGAATAAAAAAACAAACTGGCCATCATTTACTGAGAATTCGATCACATTAGTATTTTATCTGCGAGATGACCTCTGTTTGCAACAAAATATGAACAATACTTACGTGACTGGCTCATTTGCTGTATTACTTGATATAATAAAGCTATTATAAGATATTCTTTCGCAATTTTAAAACTACAGCTTCTCTTGCACACTGAGAGAACAGTGAACAAAAAACAACTGGTACGATGGTCGCATCTGTGACTGTGATAACATTGTCATTGATCTTCTCTAGATCTGACTGTGAACAACACCGGTCAGACTGTTTCCTGGGTCAACCTCCTACAATGGAGTATTTTAAAAGCATTTTTTCGTATGAAGATCACCTCTCTGACAAAACTGCACAAACTGTGCTCATTTGACAGTACCATTGTTGATTTGGAAGTCAATCTGTAAATGAGCCACAAATAATCATGCCCTGGAGCAATTAAAAAGAGAAAACAACTCGCTGTTAAAAATTAAATAAAAAAAAATGAAAACATTAATTAATCTAATAGCCTCACGACAGATAAACAGCCATGGCAGTGGTGTTGAACCCATGGTTTGCAACCCATACTTGGTTTTTTGCCAGAAATAATTCATGAGCCGTTTCACTCTCAGTAAAAGCTGAATATTAATCCACTGCTTTGCATCATATCCTGGCTACACAGCAAGGGTTGGGGGGCTGGATTTACTCATTGTTATTTACACCTTAATTCTGAAGGTGTGCTATTGAAACTACATTCCAAAGGTGCAAGATATCGCTAAAGTGGTTACATGGAAGACTTCATCAACAAAGTAACCTGCAGACAAAAGACTAAATAAAGGAAGCCTAAATTAAAGTTTATTTTGTAAGGCGCTCCAGTTTTAAGACGGGCCAAGATTTTAAAAAGCAGCATTACTAACTCAGTAATGGTATTAAAAAATAGGGCCCTGACCCAGAGGAGTCTGAAGAGCTACTAAGTCAGGGGTGTCCTATCTTATCTATTAAGGGCCAGTGTGGTTGCTGGTTTTTGTGACAACTCAACACCAATACGCCTGCTTCTAATTGTCAAGGTCTTGATTGAACCCCCTGAACACTTAATCAGTTGAATCAGGTGCTGTAGCCCTAGGCTGTAATAAAGACCTGCACCCACACTAGCCCTTTATGGATAAGATTGAACACCCTCGCTCTATATTCCCTCCCAAAGCCCTGCATGCTCCATCCACTAAAGCGGGGCTCCCCTCAATTGGAGCTCGGGCAGCTCAGCTCTGAACACTCTCATCAGCATTTAATTTCTGGCTTCTGAAGAACCAAAGAGCCTTGAAAGAAAGCCTGTCAAGCCAGCTGGTCCCCGACTCTCTCCCGCAGTTCACTGTCTACCAGCCTTAGCGGTAATACCCTGAATGGTCACACCTGATTAAAAAGCAGAAGGGGAGGCAGACATGCAATACAGGCCGTCTGCCTCGCAGGAGTAATTGAGCGGCTCCTTCAAAGGATGGCCTGACATCCCTCATCCGCAGAGTAAATAATTGGGTGGAACTGTTGCTTCAAAGCCGAGTTGCCCCACATTCAAGATGTTCTTCCTTCTTGGAAGAGAAAAGTTTGGGTGTTGTGTGTAAAGATGAGAAAAAATACTAGGTAGAAAGCAGGAGCAAGAGAGGAAGAGGTGGAGGAGGAGTGGGGGTGAGCAGAGAGGTTGCAGGGGGTGGCATGCTCTCTCCATACTGGCGCCAAGGTTCCTCTAATGGTATATGGGGCTGATAGCCCAGCGATTGAGCGAGAGTCACTCTTAACACTCCTGAGGGTTGACGGGTGAAGCTCTGCTGATTGCGGTATGTAATATATACCAGGGATGGCTGTCTGGAGACCCATCTCCCATCGCAGCCAGCTAATGTTGCTCATATGACCCTGTGGTTTGTGGAGAGATGTGGGGGAAGGCTCCATGACAGCCTGGAAGAAAGAAAGCAAGGAGCCCAAGGCTCTGCAGAGACTGTGTTATCTTTTAGAAATGGGCTGCTTTGTCCACAGTGTTCACAGCTGCTAGAACACTACTCGTGGCAAAAAGGCCTACTCCAAACCAGTGGCCTCACATAAAGTCAGAACCCACTTACCCAGACGTATATATGCCTTTCTGAAGGCCCATATTTAAATTCCAAGAAAGGAAGTGCTTCTTCATAAATCAGTGCAATATTTGCCATAAATATTTTGGCAGAAGATAATAGGCTTGGTTTTTCTAATCATATTCTATACACGCAAGGACTATCGTGACCTCCTATGTGATCCGTCATTGGGAGTGGTTCTTCTGTGCTCATTTAAATACATGCACATGTCGTGCAATTCCCACGAGTGGGCGTGATAGAAGGGTGATGCATCTTACGAGGCTGGGTAAACTTCAGTACCTATACTGTCACCCTATGTTGGGCCTCTGGTTTACTTGCAAGATGAAGATGGACACGAAACATAATTTTTCTGTTTGTTTTTGTACGCCTTTATTTTGTTGACATTAATCTTGTAAAGAATTTTGTTTATTTGCTATTCATTGCAACAAATAAAAGATACTGGGGTATATCTGAATTTAGAAAAAGAATAAAGTCACATTTTACACAGTCCCCCAAGTTACTGTCATGTCCTGCGTGTTTCCCTGATTGGTTTTCCCTGCAATCCAGCTGTCCGTGTCAGTTCATTATTGAATTATTGTCTTGTTCCATTCTCCTCCCACCTTGTTTCACCCCCCATGTCTTCACAGGCATTTTCAATTTTGTTGATTTTCATCTTTTGTATTTAAGTTTCTGGTCTCCGTCTTCTCTTTGCTGGGTTGTTGTTTTGTGTCTTTTGTCCTCTATCATCGGTATATCATTGCAAAAAACCAAGTATCTATTTATCAGGAGTATTCCCCCCTGAGTCTCGGTCCTGGCAAACGGCTTCATCAAAGTTCCTCCTTCACCTCTGTTCGAAGGCGTGCAGCTTCTGAGTGTGCCCTGGTTTATTTGGCTTGCTATTTCGGTTACTAAGCTCAGCCTAGTCCCTTTGACTCTGCCCAACCTCATCCTCAGGTCCCTGTCTACCTCCACCTGACCACAAACTTAGCTTCAGAAAAAATTTCCAGCTCTGAAAACTCTTTATGTTATCCAGTTTCCAACTTCAGTTCATTGACTCTGCATTTGGCTATATTCCGTTACACGTGACAATTACAGTTGGCGGTACACAATTGATTGCACTGTACTGTGAAATACTACATTTCCTGCAAAGAAGCTCTGGCTGCATAGGCAACAGGGCAATTTCACCACTGTAGTGTGCTATCTGAGTATCTTTGATGCACTATCTGATATCATTGTGTAAGTGTTGTTCCAGGATCCACAAAACAATGCTCATCCAGATGAAAAATTATTGTTCATTATTAAATAGCAGCTTATATGATGATGCCATTAAACTACAAAGGCTATGAAAACATGCATCGGTTGGCAAAAACCTTCAGCTAGCAGTTTGATTCAGCTAAATCCCATAACATAAGCAATTTAAGAGAGAAAGTGATGTAAAAATTATATAAAATTCCCAAGGCAAAAACTATTTTGAGACTTCTTGATAACATGAATCTCTGCAAGTTTGGTCATCTGCATGAAAAGTTTTCCGACATTAGCTAACAAACGTTAGATAAGTAAAAAGCATGACTTTTGCAAACTCACAAAAGAGAAAGTTGAGCTGCTGTTCATTGATGGACTATAATGTAACTCTGGCTCGGACATTGCTTTGTTGATCTCGGAACGAAACTTACCCAGCGGTATCAGATTGGGCATCCTTCATGTTGGGTCTACTGGTAAAGTAGGCAAACCGTAGCCAACTATTTACAAATGTGGGCACAATCACTTGATACCAAAACGCAATTCTGAAATTAAAATACATTCTTTTGTTATAATTGAATAAATTAAAAATGGTCATACAGTATAAGGCCAGGTCAATTGATAACACCACCCTGGAATTTCAAAAAAAAAAAATTCTTCTGATCTCCCAAAAAGGCATCATAGTACCTAATTTGAGGATGCCGAGTTAAAAAGCAAGAAAAAAGTTTCTATCACACAGTTTTTTTTACAAAATAAGAAAGAAGATTTTCCTTATTGTATCATTGGCTTTTATGCACTGATCAAAACAGCAGCAAATGCTGTTTGGGTGAACTGAAATACCTAGAGATGTAACAAAAACATCTGGATCATGTTTGCATTTTCCTCTGATAGTGGCCATATTACTAAGTCTGAAATCAGGATTAGGCATAAAAGAATGTCTTTAGAATCATTGAAATGTGAAAATCAGCCAAGAACTGAAGAAATAGCTCCTACCTAGCTCAGAGAAAGAAAGAAAGAAAGATGTCTCTGTGGCAGTTCTCAGGTGATTGAGGAGTGACACAAGACTTCCTAACCTCACAAGTGGTTGTCAAAAGTGACAATGCTATGAAATGCACATCATACACGGTGAGAAAATGTGACATGCCAGAGCAAAACAGACTCTATTTTTGGAATCAGCACCTCAAAATTAAAAACAACGTATTGGATTTTATTCAGCAAAAATGATGCAGGGCGGTGTAATTTGCTCGCAATGAGGAGGGAACACCATAAACAATAACGCAACCTCCGAGTATATCCACTATCAACAGAATGACCAGCGCCATCTATGGGCTGCAGGAACCGCACATCAAGTCAGAGAAAGTCATTTTCCCTGGGAGATTCAAATCGCAAGCTTTTTTCGCGCAGATGAATTCTGCCTAAAATACTGATATTAAACCAGGTATATCTGACACTGACCGGTGTTATATTGCTTAAAATGCGTAAAGTGACTAAATATCCTTTATGGTATCTCAAAATTGGGTGCATTTTATGTTTTAAATCAGCAAGGATATGGACTTTAAGGCACCGCATTGCGGAGCAGTAGTAACCACCGAGGCCTGGGTTCAAAGCCGAGCCGTGCCAGCAGTAGCCGCTACCCTTTTCGGAGCAGTGCACAATTGGTTTTGCACTTCAGGGAAAAAATGGGAGGGATACTGCTGCTTTGTGTATAGCACTGTTAGTTGCTCAAGCGTCTCCTGTTGGCCAGCCAGGCCCTCACCAGTAAAATTCTAAGCTTTCACTTGTTTTGATATCCTCCAACCTCGTTCTGAGCTATGGGTATAAAGAGGCAGCCGATGACAGGCGCGTGCTTCGGAGGAGAGCCGCGTACTGTCCTCCCGCTCCCGAGATAGCAACATGAGTTGCATACATAGTTTGTAGTTCGCCAGTTGGGCCTTCCAGATTCGGGTGGGATTGGAGATGCCAAATTACAACCCTAATTCCGAAATAGTTGGGACGAAGTGTAAATTGTGAATGAAATCAAAATGCAATTACTATCAAGTCGAACTGAAACGGCATTTCGAGAGTATCTAACTTCCGTATCGTGACGTATTTCCGAACGAAACAGCACAGACAGGCGGGACATAATGGGCAGAATTTGATTTGACTGTTGAAAAGTGGGTGTACACCGACAGGACAGCAGTATCCGTCAGGGAGAGAGAGGCAAAGTCCATCCTATGCTCCATGTAGTTGCTGAAGCAGTCTACTGTAAAATGCCTTGCGCATAATCTGGAGCTGTCACAGATACCACTTTCCTCAAAGTGAATAAATTCTAGCCAGCGGGTCCGTAACCACAGTATTTTGGGGAAACTAAACAAAGTTTGAGGTGGCGAACACCCAAAGACACACCGACGTACCATGCTAGCTAGCTAATGAATGAATCTTAGCTCTGTGCCGCTAAAAGTTTAAGATTGATTGACGGGTGGATGTTGTGATACTATTGGATGAAATTGGTTGGTTCTAGCTTACGTAAGCACAAGGCATATTTTGTTTTACGTGAAGAAAACATGATTGGATTTTGATATAAGAATACAAAGAAATCGATTTTTTCTAATTTTTTTGTCTTTTATTGTTAAATAGATACACAATATGACCAGGGATTTGATCTAAAAGGGTTAAAAAGGCATTTTTCATTTCAGCTCGACTTTCAGATCATATGAGCCAATATGTTTTTGACAATAGAACTTAGATAACATTTCAAATGTTGAAACTGAGACATTTTACATTTTTGTCCAAAAAACGAGCTCATTTCAAATTTTCTGGCTGCAGCAGGTCTCAAAAAAGTTGGGACACAGGCAAAAAAGGGCTGAAAAAGCAATTAATATATAAGAGAATCAGCTGAAAGAACATCTAGCAAGTAATTACATTAACTGGCATCAGGTGTGTAACATGGCTATAGAAAGGATGTCTTTGAGAGGCTGGGTCTCTCAGAAGTAAAGACAGCCAGAGGCTCTCCAACCTGTGAAGGCTTGCGTAAAAATATTGTGGAATACTTTACAAACAATGTTCCTCAACGTCAAATTGCAACGGCTTTGAAGGTCTCATCATCGACAGTGCATAACATCATCAAAAGATTCAGAGAAACTGGAAAAATCTCTGTGCGTAAGGGACAAGGCCGTAGACCTTTACTGGATGCCTGTGATCTTCAGGCCCTCAGTCGCCATTGCATCACTCACTGGCATGATTCTGTCATTGACATTACTAAATGGGCCCAGGAATACTTCAAGAAACCACTGTCTGTAAACACAGTCCGCCGTGCCATCCACAGAAGCCACCTAAAACTCTATCATGCAAAAAGAAAGCCATTGTTGAGAATGATCCAGAAGTGCCGCCGGGTTCTGTGGGCCAAGGCTCATTTAAAATGGACTGTAGCAAAGTGGCATAGTGTCCTGTGGTCAGATGAGTTCAAATTTGACTTTCTTTCTGGAAATCATGGGCGTTGCGTCCTCTGGGCTAAAGAGGAGAAAGACCACCCCTCTTTTTATCAGCTTTCAGCTCAAAAGCCAGCATCTCTGATGGTATGGGGATGCATTAGTGCATATGGTGTGGGACACTTGCATTTTTTAAAAAGCACCATGAATGCTGAAAGGTATATAAAGGTTTTAGAGCAGCATATGCTCCCCTCCAGATGACATCTATTCCAGGGAAGGCCTTGTGTATTTCTGCAGGACAATGCATAATCAAATACTGCAGCTATTACAACCGCATGGCTTCGTAATAGAAGAGCCTGTGTGGTGAACTGGCCAGGCTGCAGTCCTGATCTTTCACCGATTGAGAACATTTGGCGCATAATTAAATGAAAAGTCCGTCAAAGGAGACCCAAAACTCTCCAGCAGCTGGAAGCCTGTATTAAACAAGAGTGGGATCAAATTCAAATGGCTAAACTCAAGAAACTTGTCTCCTCAATGCCCAGACGCCTCCACTCTGTGTTAAAAAGAAGAGGGGATGCTACACCATGGTAAACAGGCCCCTGTCCCAACTTTTTTGAGACCTGTAGCAGCCATCAAATTTGAAATGAGCTAACTTTGTGGATAAAATTTTAAAATTTCTCAGTTTCAACATTTGCTATGTTATCTCTGTTCTATTGTGAATAAAATACTGGCTGGTGTGATTTGAAAGTCATTGCATTTTGATTTTATTCACCATTTACACTTTGTCCCAACTATTTCAGAATTGGGGTCGTAAAAAAAAATAAAAAAGATAACATTCTGTAAACCAGAGATTACAGTTCCAAATAAACTGTATGTTTCTGTTTAGGTTGTGACTGGCATGTATTAAGTGGGTTATTCTTCAGCCATGCCCTACACATGCACTTATACGATGAGACACGAACCAATCATTACATGTAATTTATATTACTAGCACTGTTAATTCCAGACCCACTATTCTGTTTGTTGGTGCGTTCCAGTGAAATTAGAAATAGGTTAAAAGATATCAAATATTGCCTTACATCACCTCATGTAAATGACACTCCTACCAGTGCCATCTAATATATATGCAAAATACTCCCTTAAATATAACTACGCTCTCGGTGCTCATCCCCCCATTCAGTTCTGTGTAGCCCAGACAGAAAATTAACAGTAAGCCTTTTCGACTGGCGTTAGATAGGAATAAATATAACAAACGGTCAGTATGTGTACTGTCAGTTAGGAATAGACCATAGCAATTGGTCTGTACATGAACCATCAGGCCCACAGATTGATTAATTTACATGGAATAGACCAGCCAATTCCAAAAAAAATTGGACAATGTAGAAGATGGGGGAAAAAACAAGGATTTGAGAATCACCCTTGACTTCAATTAAATTGAAAAAAGTGTAAAGAAAAGATTTTCAATGCTTTTTCCATTTGCACTCTTGTTTGTCTTGGAACTAAAACTCATTCTGAATTCTATGCTTGCAACACATCTCAGAAAATTAGGGATAGGGGTGTGTTTACAGCTGTATTAAATAACATTTCCTTTTATAACAGCCCTCTAATCTTTTGGGGTATCTGTGACAGTAATTGTTCCAGTTTTTCCCTATTGTTCCTTGATATATAACTTTAGCTGCTCAGAAATCTGGGGTTATCATTGCCATGTTTTTTCTTCTTTATGCATCTCATATTGTCACTGGGAGACAGGTCTGGAGTGCAAGTAGGCTAGATTATCAGCCACAGTCTCCAATTTGCAAGTCACGCTGTTGTTGGCTTGTCACTGTCTTAATTAAACAATTGGGGCATCCCTGAAAAGACATCATCTTGAAGAGGACATATGCTGTTCAAAAATGGATACACCCTCATGCAAATTAATTGAAACAAGCTGGGAAAAAGGTAACTGATGGATTTTTTTTTCCAATTTTAAACTGGACTTTTATTATAAATTGTATTGATTTACTCATATTAATACTTAATACGACCACCTCAGTTTTTAAGACAGAAAGATTGACATCAACTCTACTTGTTATATCCCTGAATGACTTGCTGACGTGTTCGCGCAAAGTCAGGCTCTTCATGTGCTTTCACGGTGGCACATCCATCACAGACAACTTCTGATTCACAATCAACTAGCCAGGGAAATAAAAGACCACAAATAACCAAGAAACGTGGTGCAATACTGATTGAGGTAATAACTGCACATGCACAATTTTTACATCACGCACCCCACAAATATTATGAGATTTCTTATACAGTATGATTAAATTTTGTCCTGTGGAAAGAAATGAAAAAACAAAGACAAAAGGCAAGTTATTGCTTGAGAACATGAATTGGCATTAGCAAATGAAAAATTGTAGCTTGTTTCAATTAATTTGCACAATGGTGTTGGAGTCCTTCACCATCAATGGTACCTCCTAAAGTGTGCAAGATACCCATGCTATGGGCAGTAACCACCCCAATACTAGGTAAGATGCTGGCTTTTGAACCTGGACGGTCATTCTGTCCTTTTGGACTGGACAGTTGATCACCCATTATCACCATAAATAATTTAAATGATTGGTCTGAAAACAGCATGTGTGCATCTTACTCCTGATGGAGAAAATAGGTGATTTTTCACCTGTTTTAACTGTCACAAAAAAAGTTCAAAAACTCTAAATGCTAGACATATAGTATGTAGTCCAAAGCTTTAAGTAAACAAGTAAACTGAACCTTCATGATCAAAAAATCATTTTCACCTCAGTCCTCTTTATAAAACTTTTAATCCACTTTTTTCAAGAAAATGTATAAAAATCGAAAAAACAAATGCAATTTTTTGAGATGTTTTGTTGATCAGCAACAGAAAATGTGGAGGAAATGACACCAATCTGGACCACATGCATGTCCCCAAAATATTTTAAAAGAAAAGTATTTCAAAATTCAATTCAGGATTTATTAAAAAAAAATAATTAAATTTAAAAAAAAGTATGTGAAGTAAAACATGAAATATTTTTTCCTTGCACTGTTCTCAGTTCCATGCAGATTAAAGATAATCAGTACTTTCGCCTTCTTACATTTTCCATGCCATCCCACGTTTTCAGATATAATTTACTGTAAAATCATAGTTCATCAAAAATTCAACGATGAATGTGGTTAAAAGTCAATGCAAAACATGAAACTCATGATTCATTTGCTATGAAGCCATGGAGATACATGAAATCAAAGCTTAACTCACAAGGAATCTAAGGGGAAACATGAAACCTACATTTAAATCATTAGAAACAAGGGACAGCCAATTCTTCTAATGTGCTTTCAATAACTGCTTGTCATTATGCATGATTCAGTATCATAAGGCAGAGAAATAGATTCAAATACAAAACAGTCTCACTCACAGAAATTTCACAGGAGACCATACCCTTCAGGAAAATGGGATGCTACACTGAGCAAAGTTTAACGTGGGTAGAAGAGGAACGAATGCCTTCTGTCCAAATCTTGATGTTTTCAAAATTTTCAGGACCTGCATTTTGGATCGAATGCAAATCCCTACTGTGTTTAAAAGTGTTATGGTAATCTCAATCAAAACCATAAATATATACTGTATATAGAACATAAATATGTATACTCAAAGACAATGAAAACGCAAAACTCTAAATTTTGGTTTATTTTTGCTCAGGACCTGAGTAGTCCAATTTCAGTGACCATTGGGGTCACAATGTGTACCTCGTTACACATGAATGATCATCATGTAACTCAACAGTGTGAGTTGGACTCTCATCAATCCATATTGAGTACAACTTATGGGATTAGGAGTTGTGCAAGTACAGTGGTTGAAATGAAGGAGGGGTTGTCTTCCCTATATAAAGGCATGATAAAAGCCACACAAAAAAACATTTTCAAGTGTCATAATGCCACGTCTGTCGACTGAACAACAGAACAGGGCCCTGGGTATGCTAGAGGCAGGAGTAAGTGCCCGGCAAGTGGCTCACTGTTTTGGGTGAAATACGTCCAGAATCAGTACGTTTTGGGTGTAGTACGTCCAACTGGGACGAGCTCTTTCATCAAGAGTACCCAGACCTCAAACCAGGCAGCAACTCCAGAATGCACTACAGGCAGAGCGGCGACAACTTCCCCAAGACAACCGAAGACGCTTAGTCAGGTCCATGAGGAGACGTTGTACTGCCTGTGTGGATGTTCGTGGGGGTCACACCCGATACTGACTGTTCTTTTGAGTTCATTTTTAAATTTGTGTTCCGTTCAGTCTTGTTGTGATTTTTCATTTTCAACTTGTGCTCGTTATGTTTATTTCATCTGTTTATTATTGTCCAAATCGGCCCATTAACACATTTAATTCATCAAAGTCAACCCACCCAACATATTTGAATTGTTAAAATAAGAAAATAACTTTGAGTCACAAAATTATTTGAATCCAAACTGGTGTTGCGTTTTCATTGCCTCTGAGTATATATTCATTTTTGATCAAAACCTGTCCGCCTTTCTCTATGATGTCTTTTTTTTTGTTCCATAAAAACCTGATAATGAAACCTTAAATGGAAGATGCAAGAGAAAAAACATTTTATAAAACAGGTGGTAAAATGGATGTGGCAAAAAAAGGCAGCCATACTGTCTCTTTAAAGTCTAGCTCTGGGGAGACGAGTGTCTGAAACATGTTCTGGCCAAACAAATCAAAAAAAGGGGCATGTTTGAAGCAGCGGTGTATAATCCATGTTCAGTAAGTAAAAGCAATCCCCAGTATTTTGTTTCAGTCACCTGGATTCACTGACTGATGTAATTCTTCAGCCGTATTGTAAAATTTATTTGTGAAGTCAGCAGACCATCTTCACAGATATAAAGTAATGCACCTGCAAACAACTCTCAAAAGCACATTGCTGCCTCCGATTGCTGCAATGCTATCACAGCTACAATACAAGAGCATCAGGCATCAATATGACAACAATGACAAACCAGTCACGCGACCGCAAGTTATGGATATTTCTGTCTTCACATTGAGATTAAAGGTGTGGGGGTCAACTTATCACATATTGGTCAAGAACCATTGAGTCATCGTTGTCAAAGTTCAGCAGAACGGAATTCGGAGCAACAAAAAACAGGCAAGATTTCATCGCCCACTGAAGCAATTTCTTCTTTTCGCCCTCTTCATTGGAATTAGTGGAGTCTGATTTTCTGACACTCCTAATTTGCAAAAATGTGACCACACTTTAAGACAAATTAATTACCAACTGGTGTGGTGAGAGTTCGGTTCCACCAAGGCCAATCAGATCAGCCACTGTCATTCCCCTTTAGCCTCCCATACCTTAGATCTACAATGATTCGCTGCCGCAGGGATAAAAACTCTCTAGTAACTTCCCCCTTTAACGCCCCATTACTCCAAACTGGTCCTCATTTACTTTTCCTAATTATCAACCAAACATTAATTTGCTCACTTGCGAAGACTAATTGGTAGAATTAACGACCCATTTGTTTTTAGGGGAAGTTATAGTACACTGCATCAGAAAGGTTGATTATCAAGCATTTTCCAATCCAAGTCAATGATGACATAAAATGGAAATATGCCTTTTGAAGATTCTGAATTCCTTTTGCGCCAATTTTCTATAAGCCTTGGGTTAAATTAGCCAAAGAGCATATTTCCAATTTGAAATGTTTTTTTTTTTTAAAGAAAGAAGGAACGCATACCATAGTTGGAGTGTTACTGACCATGGCAGAATTACAAATGTGAAAAAGGGCAGTCGCACACTCATGTCCACAATGCAATAATAACCAGTTCACTAAATTAGTTAGTAACCAATGCTTCAGCACAATCGCATCATGCCGACGAGTGTGCAACTGCGCCTCCCTGCAAATGTAGCGTATTCTTTTGAACACTGAAAACATTTTGATTACGTGAAATCTTAAAATAAATTAGGTTGCACTGCTGAAAAAAAAGTTCTCAAACAGGAGATGGAACTCAGAGAAAGTGCTGGATTAATAATTGTTTGTTTTTTTTCCCCCACATCCTTACAATATCACTATCAAGTATGTTGTCAATGTGGCCCAACGGTAATCCCTGTCATTTCTTAATAATTTCTTAATCATCATAGTCTTACATATTGGTCTTGATTATTCTGTAAACAAATATATGAATTGTTTGATTATAATCAGGCCATTCTAAACAGGAACAGGATGAAAGTAATTATGCGCTTGAGGGTCAGAGGCTGATGGCACGTCACGGAAATTCCCGTAGCGCCGGCAATACCGCTAGAGGGATGCTGGGGTTGAAGAGGTTATTAATCCAGTGCAATGACACCATAGCGAACTGACCATTTAGTCAGTTGAAGAATCAGCTCTAAGCTTGTGCAAGTGCTGCCTCCTTCAGCCCTCTGTGAGCCGTGCTCCAATCTAGTTAGCGGTTCAATGATGTCAGACAAAGAAAAAACGGGAACTAGAGTCAAGTGGGGGGAAACAAGATCCACTGAAGGGGGCATCCAACAGTGAGCCCCTCACACTAGCAGGAAACAGGTTGATTCACCAGGTGATGCGTTTTCCATGAAAAGATGTGGGACATTTAAATCGTACACAAAATGGCACTCATGGTAGTAAAACAAGGGCAAGACTGGGGTTAATTATTCGTATTGCTCCCCACACACAGAAAATATTCTCGCGTTAAAATACTCTTTCACATTCTCCTTACCATTTGACACCATCACTTTATACACGCTATTTATAGGGTACATTTTGAAAGTGAAAATTAAAAAGGAGAGGAAAACAATAAGAACATTATGTGTTCACTTGCAAAGAGCTTCGCTGGCTGGGATTCAGTCCTGTGAAACTACCATGGAGTGGCAGTGTTAGCGTTAAAAGATTGTCTGCTTGAGTCAAGCCCAAAAATCCGTCTGACACAACGCTAGCATGGAACCAGCTATATTCGCAGACCCACCTGCTAATGCGCTGCCAAACTCATTATAACACAAACATTTTTCTTTCAGAGGACAAAACTACCGTACTTGGCAAAGGCTATAAATATGCCATTTGCGACGGACGAATATGTGCATGTTATCGCCACAAGCGTTTCCGTTTGCGAAGGCGCGATAATAGAGCCCACAATCTTTGACAAGAATGTACAGAGTAGCAGACTGTTGAAAATTATATGCCTGTACAGGCGCTTTATTTGCGGAATAGCAGACGCCAGCAAGGAGCCCTAGCTCCCCTGTCAGATGGAGATGTTTGCCTGAAGATTAGCTGCTCATGGAAGAGGGCTGGGCATTGATGTCTGATCTTTAATGCCACCGTGCCCCTGCTTATTCACCGCTGATTGACAATAGCTGGATTTATGGAGAGACAGACCAATGGGCTGCTGCTGAGTCCCTCTCAGGATACAAGATGGGGTGGAGTCTTCAAAGGGCGAAATTAAAAAATACCAGTGTAAAAGCTGTGACGGGGTCTTCACTGAGCCACTTTAGGCTATCATGACACACAGGCTTTTCAAAATCATAATGCTTTTCTGGCTCCCAGAAAATCATTTTGTTCAAGTGAGCGAGTGATTGGAAGGTGGGAGCGCTAACTGTCACTGGATTCACAATCTCTTCCACCACTGTTCGCGGGAGCCAGGCAGAAGCAGGAAGCAGTTTTTTTTTTTTCTTCACAGCAGATGAATATTGCAGTGCACCCCTATCCGTTGTTAGACTAGGTAAGAATACCGCTGGGGGGTGGGGATATGGGGGGGAGGAGCAGGAGGATCCAAAAATTAAGGACGAAAGGAGGAAATAGGATGGGGAGGAGGGATGAGCGGTAGCCAATTTTTATGCACCTACGGATCCTTGTCTCCAGAGGTCATTCTCCCAATTACTGGGCTCACCTCACCTACATCTCCTGCCCTCTCTCCAGCCATCTGAGACCAAAATACAAAATAAGCCACTAAACTGGGAGAGAAAGCCTGACGAGCTGCTCCTCTGCAGAGGGGAGCCCCGCTTAACCAGCAATGGGAAGACCCCCAAAACAGATCCCTCATTCTGTTCCAAACATTTGGCCACTAGGACCCCCTCCAATCTGTTTTGTTTCAGAGAGGACTGAAAGAGATTTTATTTTTGTTGTCAAGTCGATACTTCCTCCGCTGAGGCTTTTCAGGCCATGCATGTTATTTTGGCAGAGACACTGATGCCTCTCTTTTTAATTTAATATGCCGTGCATTTTTAAGGTGGACCGCCTGAGTCAATATCGCCAATTAAAATGTATGAGGCTGAGAGGCAGCGCTTATCAATGCATAAAGAGTGGCGGAAAATGAGATGAGAGCGTAGGCGATCTCAGTATGCTGGGAGCGAGGACACAGAATGAGGGAGGCAATGGGGGGCTTACTGGGGATAGAGAGGAAATATTGTGCAGAAGAGAGGACCAGGGATTGACATTCCCCTGAAACTGTGCAGGCTCCAGTGGTTGCCTGAGGTTTTACAGTTCAAGACTGTGATGCCAGTAAGCAAATTTACCTTAAGTAGTCCATTCGCATGTGGATTATTGTGACCAAATAGTTTTACTTTGAAAAGCAAGTTTAAATTCCACAATTTCTTTGAAGAGAACTAGTTATTCTTCAGGGACCTTTTTGTCCTCAAAACCACTCAACAGAATGCAGTTATTCAATTCTTATTCGCATGCATTTTTTTCCCATTTAAGATACTAATTTGCATGATTAGGTGCCAAGAAAACTTGTACAAACTGACATCTTATTAAAAACATTTACAAGAATTTAATCTTGAACTGAAAGCAAAGGAGTGAGGGAAGAAATATTCTTATCTTAAAATAAATGCCTTTTTTTCCCCCCCAAAAAAAACCATATGCCACATTTAGTGGGACCACAGGAAAATCTGATAAAAAAAATCTAATTGAAGTATTTTCCACCTCATATTTTAGGCTTTTAATTTCCCCACAATGATTAAGAAAAATTAAATGGTCATCCATGATCTGCAATTTGCGTGGAGTACAAACATGAAGTAATACATGGCCGATTCCCCTTAGTCATGCATCACCTTGATTAAGGCAAAGCATCCAAGCAATTATGGGAGACAAAGTTTTTGAGCTGTACAAATGTGGAAATAGCTATTGAAAAATTGATAGACAGACAAATCCGGGCAAGAATGAAAAAGTTCAAAGCAAATGGCAATGTTAAAAATGCATCTGGAAGAGAATGTGTGCCTATTTTGATCGCATTCTCAGTGTTGAGGATGGTTCACGCAGTAAAGGAAACTCGAAGAATTGCAATTGGAGTATTGCCAATATTATTTATGTCTTAGAATCAGAAAGTCTTCAAAACTATGATCAGATGCCACTTTACAGCAACAAAATATTTGGGAGGATTGCCAGAAAAACCCTCCACTGTCATCAACCGTTTGACAAAGCGTTCTGGAACTTCCAAAGGGATTGGGTTCTTTGGTCAAAAACAGAGCTCTTTGGCACTAAATCACAAAGATCGCAGCCAGTGGAGCTGTTCTCAAATTAACGCATATCATTTCCAACTCATTTTTAATTTTGTTATGTCCCCTATACATAATGCCCTCTGAATTGTGGTGAGGTCTACCGGGAAGGGAGGGTGAAGGGGGAGTGGTTTAAGATCTATTGCCAGTCTTCTCCAACCTCATTAAACATTATGGGAGGGGCGACCCAGTGGCTCATTGGTCTAAGTGCGCGCACCATAAAGGCTGTGTCCTTCCCGCAGCGACCTGGGTTCGATTCTAGCTCAGGTCATTTGCTGCATGTCTTCCCCCATTCTTCTCTCCAACCTTCCTGTCTCTCTACACTGTATAACTGTCAAATAAGAAATAATCTTTAAAAAAAAAAAAAAAAAAAACATTATGGGAGGTAACACAGAGCTCTTATAATGGCAAATGGAGGCTGTACAAAGTATTTGAAGGGGATCCAAAAATAGCTGCAGGAGTTTTTGAGAAAAAAATTTGTTTCATGATGATAATTTTTTTTTATTTCAATAACTATTTCACTTAAATGTTTTATTTTACTCAATATTTTTGAAATAAATAGTTTCATGTGGATGAAAGATAAAGGTAATAAATTCATAACCACTTTTGTTCTTATATACCAATTTTGCCAATATTAGTGGAAGGCACTGTATATCGTGATGGTGCATGGACAGCTCAATCAATAATGAGACAGAGCTTACTCGGGTTAGGAGGAAACAGGGTACAGCTTTTGCAGTGGATAATCTCCTTGACGATCGGAATGTCTTGTGAGATGGGCGGAGGCACGATCCCGAGTCCAGGCATCATGGGATTCATGGGGGCAATGCCGGTCATCAGGCCAAGGCCCGGGTCAAAATCTGCAGAGGAAGAGACAGAAAAAAAAAAATCAGATGTATTCAGAGCGAAAACAAAAGAGAAAAACTAGAAGACACTTGGAGAGTGCATTACCTCTATCTTGCTGCATTTCGTTGATGGAAGAATTATCATTAAACGTGAGTGTTAAACGAGTTTGGACAGTGCCGACTGAACACACATCAAGATTTTTTTGGCTCACCTGTGTTGCAATTCATTGATGCAGGAATTGTCATCGAATGTGAGTTTTAAATGAGCCTCAACAGTGCCTACTTCATGCACATTGAAATTCTTTTGGCTCATAGATCAAGATTGTGAGTCAGATCTGTACCAAGATTTAATCACTTCCTCCTTAGCACAATATCTACCAACAAAAGAAAATTCATTGACATCGATCCAGAACTTTTTGAGATATTTTGTTAACAGACAAACTAAAGAATAAATGAACAAACACTGCTTTCATGAACAACACGTTACCTCCTAGCAGAGGCATAAAAAAGGCAGTCAGAGTCCTCTAAAGTATTTTACTCATATTTAGACTTAAAATCTTATTTATATTGCATCACGTTTTTTATATTTTTGTTAATTAAGACTCAGAAATGAGGCGAGATAGTCTTATTTATTTCAAGATTTTCCAGTGGGGCTACTTGTTTGATTAGAATTGCGAGGCAAAAAGCAACTCAGTACCATTTACGTTATTAAGTTTCCCCCATTACTGTTAGTATAATTTTATGACCATATATTATTTTGTGTTGTTTGACTCCAGGAAGGAATACTAGGCTGAGTTACTTAAGCATTTTTAAGGTAATATCTGTGATCAAACGTTGGCAATCAGCCTTGCTATGTCAGGAACATTAACTGAGGGCAGGTAAGCGCAATTACTGGACACTGCTTGGATTGGGCTGGCTAACACAGTAGCAGAGTAGTAATTTGAGAGTGCGCCATTCAGGCTGTTGCCTTGTTGATGAACTTATCAGTCCTTATTAAATGTAGCTGAAATAGCGAACAAGATGGTAAATGGATTATCACTTACAAAAAACATTAAATACAGCTCGCGGAATATTCTGTCAAGCCAAATTACTCCTATCTTTGTATAAACAAGAGACATAAGAACAAATTTATCAGGGCAATAACACTTATCACTTTTTTCATCTTATCAACAATGCTTTTATCAGTCCATTTTTGTGAGTTCAACCCGACATGCAGCGAACACACAAAAGAATACAAAATAAAAGCATTCCGAAAATTACTTTATGTTGGCGCCGGCTAGGATATGGGTTTTTCTCTTACACATGAGATTTGAATAATTTTGAGGCTAAATAATTTCTTCTCTGTGCTTTGAACTGGATAATGCAAAGGCAGCGTATAAATGAATACATAAACAAATGAATAAATGTGTGCATGCATAATTTAGTGAACGAACATCATAAAAAATTAAATGGATCCATGGGTGCATTACCATCTATCGATTCTCTGCTTTAAAGCTCTTTCCGCTTTCTGGATTATTCACCATTGTGCTGTGTAATCTCAGTTCCATTCCCCAGCAGCTGGAGCATGTAAAAAGCCACAGTGAGAACAAGCTCGTATTCATTTACAAGTATTGATTCGGACATTGGGACTGCCACGAAATTCCTGTGCTCAGCTCCTTCATATGGAAATTAATTTGCCCTCACACAGTCTCTATGAATTTTGACCTGCACTTTTGGAAGTCACCCTTTATGCCTGTCTATTGTGTCTCGGTGCGTTTGTGTTGTTTTTGTGTCTCTGTGTCTAAGTACATGTATGTGTGCAAGTGTGCATGAATGCAAACAAGAATATATTTACGTATCTGTATGTATGTGTGTGTTTGTGTGATTGTGGGCTTTTGTGTTTATGAGTGCTTTAGTGAATACGAATGTGATTGTAAGTGTTTGCATAGTTACAGTATGTGTGTGCGCATTTATCTGTTTAAATACAATGCTGAAAAAATATACCCTCATTTGGGTTTGTGCCAGCCAAAGGGTGTTACGGTCCTTTTCAGCAAAGATGGGTCAAAGTGGTTTCCAAATGCCTTTCACAGTTTTTACGGAAAGGTAAGCTGAAAATGATTTCCCAGCCACACTGTACTTCACCTGCAGACACTGCAGTATCTCTAAGACTAAAGGATAGAAACACTCTGACACAGTGAACAAGCTCCCTGATTCGGGGGGCTTGAGAGAGAGAGAGAGAGAGAGAGAGAGAGAGTGAGTGAGTGAGTGAGACAGAGAGATAGAGTCAGAGAAAGAGGAATATAAAGACACAGAGAGAGCATGAGAGAGATAGCAGAGCACAAGACAGGAAGCAGGGGAGCTGGTTATTCTTTCCTGCCCAGCCACCTTATTGATTGCATTGGCATTGGTATTCCTGACTCATAGCTCAAACTGAGGGGAAGCAGGTGATAAGTTGCACCCGCGGCTTCAAGGCAATGGGGTGAGGCAAGCGAGTCGGCTGCAACAGGGGAGAGGGGGGCTATGTCGTCCATGTAAAAAAGTACCTTCCCGTGCAGGATAAATATGAACTTTACATTTGGTTCAGCTCTGTTTATTTTAAGAAAATATAGATTTTTTTTTTTTTACTCCTTGCAGCACCACCACCTGCTACTTGTCCCCGGTACGATTACCACGGAAGAAGATTAAAGAACAGAAGCCAATCTGGGCAGATGTGACAGAAGGGATGCTGTCCTTGGGTCCCCTGAGCCCCTGTGCTGTGTGATGGGAATACAGAGGTACTGAGCTGTGTAACACAGTCTGATACCATAGCCTGAGGTTCGGGGAGATGCAACAGAAGTAACACAGGGATCTGAGATCTACAAGAATATCCTGGAAAGTGAGCCAAGCCCTGCTCAGCCCAAAAGCAACACAAACTGTGTGAGGAGGAGGCGGAGTAACATTAGGGGTAGAAGCAGGAGGAAGTGAAAGACAGAGACTTTAAACTCAGTCAGCGAAGCAAAGCAGGAATTGTGCGTATTAAGTAGGAAGCAATAGCTAAATCGGCTATACTGAAACTGACTGGTAAATTTAGTGCTCGCTACGTTAACTAATCAGAAAGTGATGCTCTTTAATATACTCTAAATTTGCTAAGCAGGAGGTCATGGCTAAGTTAGAGATAGCTGAGGTAGGTAAGCAGAAAGTAATACCGCAAAGTTGCTCAGGTTTGAGGAGGCTCCCCAGCATAACAACGCATATCGACCTCAGCTCCCTTGTCCAGATGGACACACACAGCAGGTGATGAATACAGCATGGTATCTGCCCTGAACGGCTCCAGCCATCGAGCTGAAAGGCAGGTGTGTGATCTTATAGTTAAACTACAAAGTGGAGCGTGAGAGCCCTCAGGGAGGGAGGGAGGGAGAGTGGCTGGGGGCAGAGGGAAGGGAGGCTGTGGATGTAGTGAAGGGCTTTCATCTGATGCGTGTCGGGAGGTCTGGGCCATCTTCAACGCTGCTGAGGCCCTGGCACACCTGCAGTGGGTGCACCGCTGCAAATTATGGAACCAGTTCTCGGCTGGCAGAACCACAGACTCCGATTAAACTGGGCAGCTGGCAACAGTTTGGAGGAAAGAAAAATACTCTCTGCTAACATGTTTGTAACACATCGCAGTTTCATTTTCGAATACAGGAAGAGCAGCCGTAAAGCATGAACCGCCGGCTCAGTATGCATTTGAGACAAATAGCTAAGGCAACCAAAAATGCCTAACAAATTCGTTGAACAACTGCTCTTGCTCTGTCTTTTTTGCTGTTGAGAAGAGTATCTACCAAGACTGGGTCATGCTGAGATACAGCTCATTTCCCTGCATTTCCATCAATGCCAGAGCCAGAGGCAGGAAAAAAAATGAGTTAAATCCTGATGATAATGTGAATTATTACAACTAGCAGTTTCTGAAGAATTTAGGGGCTACAGAGACACACAGTGGGGGCTGCCTGTAAAAGGCATGTTTTGCTGTCTCAGCTCATATATAAATGTGCTTTCCTCAGCAAAAAAAGGTGGGGAAAAATAAATAAAATATTAAAATAAATACAAAAAAACCCTTATCACTGTGACAACAGAGAAACAGCTGAAGTCGTGCTTCCATCCCTGCTCTCTCCTGTGAGCAATCTTATTCTCAGGTCCCGCCCCCTCCCCTCCTCCTCCGACCTTTAGCTAACTCTTCACTCGACTTTAGCTACTTTGAAAAACTGCTTTCTGAAGGATGATGAAATAAATGAAACTGTGATCCAGCCATCAATCAGAGAATGTGAAGAGGCGAGAGAGGATCATCTCCATTGTGCTGTGGACAGCAGGCTGCAGGTGCTGAGTAGCTTTAGGGAGGGTGTGATGAAGCACACTATCCAGAATAAATTAATCCTGGTGTGGAACCTGAGGTTCATCAGGGAATCGGAGGTTGGGCTGGGGGAGAGCACTTTGCTGAGGAATGCCAGGCATTCTTTTCTGAGGAACAGCAGTCAGCCCGAGATGAGGGAAAAAAATCAGAGGGCAAACATCTCCGTTTTGCACCTCTGGCCCTCAGAGGCCCAGGTAAGAGTGCAGACAGCCAAAACCTGAAGCCTGAGAACTGCTTAAAGGCGCATATAAACAATAGCACTTGGGGAGAACAAACAGAGGTCTATTGCTTGGTATTTATGCCTGCAGCAGTACTGCATATACATACTCTTCCTCCTCAGGCATGTTAGAGACACCTCTCTCGAGGTGGCAGTAAGACAGGAAGGAGATGAGGCTCAGCTGGCAGCCTTGGAAGATATTTGCCTTCATGAGCCAAAGTTTATGGAAAAATTATACAGGAAAAAAAAGAAGAGAAGTATGTGACTGTAATTCTCAACAGAGTATGAAACTCATTCATAATTTTCAACTATATTTCATGAATTCAATGGGGGGTGTGATGGACTTTGTGAGGCAGATCGGGTTGTCACACCCCACTACCTCCACGCTCTCATCTCGTTGCCAGCTCAGAATGAAGCTCTTGGGCACTATCAAGGCGCAAGAAAAAAATCTAAAAGAGCAGATCAATGCGCTCTCCGCTCTGAAATAAGCCATCCGCTTTCATTAAGCACTGGGCCACCCCTGTCGCAGCTGCAAATGTCAAGCAGAGCCAGTCAGACAGCGGGCTACAGTGTGGACTCAGCTGCTGAAATTTCAGTAATTTCAACTAAGGAATGTCCGTCTTCCTGACCAGGCTGAGGCATGGCTTCTCACAGTGTAAGGGAATTGCCCCCTCGCTTGGGAATCTTAGCATCAAAGAGCCCTGCCAACTACATTTCCCGTGAGACTTCATGTTGTCTGTAATTGGATAACGTGTGAAATGCGGAAACCCTTTGGGGTGTAATTATCGAAGGAGCAGTTAAACCCCTAGATCAGACAGCTCCAGACTGAGGAGTCGAAGAGCTTTCTTTTTAAAAATGGGCACAAATGCTTTTTGAAATGTATGACAGAAGGATTAGGAAAACAGAAAATCGTGACTTCTCTTCAGTTTGAATGCTGAAAGAAAAGACTTCAATCAATTTCTGAGAAAGGCTCTCCAATAATATATAAAAAATGCAAATAATAGGAGGGAACTGGATTTGGGGCCTTAAATTAGAATTTTTTTTTCACAGGCAGCTTAAGGGGCAGTTCACATCAAATGTACCTTGGGGGCATGGGGCGTGTTTTTATCACTATTTTGACTAATTTGAAGTGTTTTCTTACGCTGCTTTTGCATGCTGGGTTTCTCTAGTTTTCATGTCCTAGGCACCTCATTGTTTTTGGGTGAAGTCAAATGGAATACATTCCTACTTCGAGGTGCCTTGTTTCACTATCAATCTTTTTCCAGAAGTCGAATTATGTGAAAGTATAGGCGGAATTTGATTTGCAATAACCCCTTTTCGCAAACTTTGGCCCGAGGGCAAACCACGAAGCATACTGTAATTGTGTTTTTATACCGTCAAATATTGTGCTACATTGGAGAACTACGCATCATTATCATTTGAAAGTGTGAGGACTCAGCATTCTATGTCAGCCATTTTATGATGCAAATACAACAGTGTAAAATACAATTTCAAATTGTGTCTCTACAACTCTCAGCTGACTATGCAGACCCATAGGTTTGATTGTATGGCATTATTCACATCTGTCAAAATATCGTCACAACCCTCTCTTGGGGAGGGTTGTGCTGGGGGTCCTTCTCTTTCCTAAATTGCAGGTGAACCGGTGCCAGGTGTCTGTGTTGAGATGATTGGCTGCAGGTGTGGTTACCTTTTTTGTTTGCTTTTACCATTACCCAGTCCATATTGCACAACACTTACTGTAAGTTTTTACTTATACTCATTCACTTTCCCTCTGTTAACCACTACTATTTTTGTTAACAAATTCTTATATTTAATTTTGCTCTGTCTGGTTTCCCCTTTGTCAGTTAACATATGACCCTTTCCTGAGTTGAACAATCCAACGCCCTACTCTCTATGACACGCGGATCAATAGCTACAAAGGAGAAAAGCAAAGCCAATCAGAAAAGGGGGCAGGGCTTTCATGTTACCCATTCCTGAGACAAAAAACCCAACCCAAACTCACTACATCAAAGAGTTCAATACGAATGAAGGATGAAATATTCGCCAATCAGGAAAAGGGGTGGGAATTTGTCGATTTACTTATAATCCTTTTCTGAATCCCCAACTCTAATCCTCAACTCACAATGATAAATTGTTCAATAGTTATGAAGGAGAAAAGCTAAGCCAATCAAGAATGGGGGCATAGCTTTGGTAATTTTAGCATGACCATTTCCTGAATTCAATAACCTCTCTCCCAACTCTTTGTGATAAACATTCAACAATTATGAAGAATCAAATATTTACCAATCAGGAATGTGGGCAGGGCTTCATAATTTAACAGTTCTAACATAATTGTTTACTGGGTCTGACAACAAAATCCTCAACTCTCTATGAAAAACATTGAACTCTCTCTGACAAATGGTTCAATAGTTATGGAAGATAAAATATCGCCCAATCAGGAGAGGGGGCAAGGCTTCTCTATTTAACAAGTGATCTTTACCTGAGTCCCAGAACAAAATCCCCTTCTCCCTATGGCAAAGCCATCCCAGAGTCCAACATGCCAACCCCCACTTCTCGATGGCAAATTATTCATAAGTTTAGAAGGATCAAATATCGACAAATCAGGAAGGGGGGTGAGGCTGTACTATTTAACATGTGACCCTGTCCTCCCGAGTCCAATAACCCCGTCCCAAACTCTCCATGACAAAAGGGTTCAAAAACTTTAAAGGATCGAAGATCATCTATTTGGGTAACAGATGGAATGAAGCGATTTAAAAAGAGAGGAATGCTCGGTGCATCTGTGTCAGTGTGCGTATGATGGAGGGGGGCAGGATACACTGACAGTCATCCTTTGGAAAAGTCTAAAGAGTGAAACAAGTTTGAAGGCACTTGCTGGAAAATTGCAAGACTTAGAACATGATGGAAAAACAAAAGAAAAAGTTGGGCAAGGCTACAAAAACTTCAACATCCATCCTCTGGGGCAGTCAGAAGCTGTTTAGAAAGTTTAAAGGCTCCAGCCTTCAAACAGTCGGAATACAAGAGCTTTTGAAAATGAATGGAGGTCCACGGAGCTGAATGAGAAGAGATGAAAACAGGAGGTATGGAAGTGGAATCTCATCAAAAAAAAAAACCTGCATATGACAACGCTGACCCAACTTGAAGCTAACAAGCAAATTTAATATTTCTAGCTGTGAAATTTTATGAGTATGAGCAGTAGTAATTAATGGCCCATAATAGTAAGTCTATGGAAGAAAAGTGAGGAAAAAAATGAGTAAAAGACATAGAAGTGAGCTATCCATTCAATAAGTACATGCAACTTGACTTGGCATATCCTGAAACTGCCCTCAAATTTTTGAGCGTATACCTCCATAGCTGTAGGAGAGGTAATGCCTGAAAATTCAGCTGAGGAGAAGAAGAAGAAGAAGAAGAAGAGTGTCAAGTGTCAAGCCAACTTAACAATAAACTTGCTCCTTTTTGCTCTTTCAAATTAAAGGTCAGCCCCCCACCCCACACGCCTTTAAGATGGGTTAAGTGAGGACAGAGGACTAGGCTAAGCTAAGAGTTTTGCTCATGAAGTCTGTCACATCATGGTCTTTAACCCAAATTCTGCAGAGTACAGACGTACGCCATTGCGAGCCTTCTGCTGTCACCTGGGACGCAGTCTGGCTTTGTGTGCTTCCTTTCTGAGCCAGAACAGAAACACTTACAAATGCCTACTCATGCAGCTGGCCAGACTTTCAAGAGCCAGTCTAGTCCTCCTGAGCCAACTTCTTCTTTTTTAAAGCCCTGAAGGTGGTGACTATTCTGGCACAGGAGGAGCTAGAACTTCTAGTGCCTAAGTCTTTTTATTGGTTTTCTTTGACAAAGGCCTTCAGCTACTTACACATAGTAAGATAAGCCACTACCATTTGGAAATGGAACTTGAGGTAATGCAGATGATGAGGACCTAAGAAGGGAGAGGGTCCATTTCTCGAGAGTGCAGATGTGACACCAAAGATAGTTAAGGGTATCTGCTTCCATGCAAAGGCCTGAGCTGAAATCTGGGAGATTACCACAAAGATTCAAACGGATAACGTTCATGAAGCCCAACACATACTGTAGATATCGGATGGGTCAAAAACACAACTCAATGATTGCTGATATTCAAGTGTCATATTAGACTGTTATTGGGCAGTTTAGCATAATGCAGAACGAAGTAATCAGTTTTAACATTTGGTCACATGCGCTTTCCGTGCACTAATTCAGTGGTGCATAGACATCACCAGACCCTAGCTATCTTCCCTGCAGATGCTCTGCCCAGTCTGCCGCAGCCATGTTCAGTTTCTGCTCATTTCTGCCTTGTTTTTTTTTTTTGCCTTCAGTCTCCTCTTCAGCATGTAAAATGCATGTTCAATCGGATTCAGACCCAATGACTAACTTAGCCAACAGAACCCAAATAAAGAGTCACTGTCCAATGCACACTGTATCTAAGGCCACACAATCTTGTGGCCCCGGACCCAGACTATAATTAATAGGGTATTCGCAGTCATTGATTCCAGACAGGTCAAAAGGTAGGAAGGGTAAGCACACCGCATACACTAGGACTCTAACTGCTCAGCATTCCAAATCGGCCACTGTGTTGCTGGTGTGCCAATGCTCTCGGCAGTTAGTTGGAAGACATTGCAGGTCGTAAAGAAGGTTTATTGCGAGAAGTGACAACCCGACTGCTCAGGATGACCTACTCACTGTCAAAAGTGGACTAGCAAGTAAAATAGTAGTGCTTCTCAGGTCATGCACCCGCACAATTTTGGATATCATGGCAGGTCACGCTAACATTGTCAATTGGAAGTCAACAAAAATTACAAATTTGTCTTCTTTATCCACAGACAACTGTGCATCAGGACAATTCCTCCCAATTAGGTGTAACCATTCCACATATTCTGAGTCTTTTTTTCTTTTACTTTCTTCACATTGACACAATTAAAAGTATTCTGCAATGTTGCCATAAAAATATTTAAGTTTGGCTTGCTAGCCTGCAAGCACAGTGGATTTATTAGTTTGGTAATGTAGAACGGTGTCATGGGTGAAAGTATCTGTTTCTAAAATTCATTACAGTATATTCACTGAGAGAATAGGTAGGTCATCTTGAAGGGTAGAGCCATTTGTCTTTACAAACGCTAGTACTTTTGTTTAAAACATCAATCAAGATTTAGAGGATTTTTTTTTTTGCTAAATTGCTGCACTTGTATAATGAGAGGTAGGGCAATATTCACCAAGGTTGGCAAATGAAAGAAGGAATTAAATGTTTTAATTAGCCATTGTGAAGTAAGCGCAGACAAGAAAGACACATATTGAAGGAAAGTCATATTTAATGCTGTGCAGATGCAGCAAAAGCAAAGAAAAGGAAAGGCTTATCCTGTGTTCATATGTAAGGGTTTGTGCTAATATTGGTATGTTTGTGAATTTTTCAATTTGAAAACGCTGTTAGTGCCCTGTCTGATTCAGTCAAGAAAATACATGCATGGTTACACCTAATTGAGTCCTTTTGTAAGAATCAATTTAGAAGAAAAGAGGGAGAGTTAATTTGACTCTGATTGAAAATAAGTGGTTTCAAGGCAGGCCTCACATTTGTGTATATAGGTAAGGCCTCATATTTTCGCTGTGCCACGAATCCTGAATATAAAGTAAGACTCTTCAAACTGAGCATCACATATAGAGATATCGAGCGAATATGTCACTGTTCCACTCAAATTAGTGGAAATGTATTTGCATGAGCAATATGTGTGCAGTTTGTAAGAGAGTGTGTGCTTGTTTGCATGTGCATGTGCATGCATGGAGTAGCTTCCATCTATGTGCATGTCCTCTAGTGTGAGTCCATGTGTGCGTGTGTGTGCGCATATAAGCATTTGTGTGTCCATGTGAGAGTAAAAATAGAAGTCTGATGGCAGGAGTGCATAAGTGGGATTGTGTGTGTGCATGTTTTAGTGTTTACATGTGTAAAATAGATTGGTGAGAGAATGTCAGACAGAAACTGCGTGTATGTGAGCCTGCAAGTGTATTTGCGTGTGCATGTGCGTGTAAAAATGAAAAGCGTGGCATCTGATAGAAAGTGTATATGTGTTTTGATGTGAGCGTGTGTGTATACACGCGTGTAAAAATGGGAAATGACAGACCCGAAAGAGAGATAAGCAGCACTTGTCATAATGCAAGCATAAGACGACAGTACAGTCTACTAACAGCCTTGAGATAGGCTACTAGTCATGAAGTTGCCTGAAAGTTTGGCTTTGAATTAATAATGAATAGAAGGGAACAACTGCTCCTTCTCCTGATTAATGGGCAAAGATCCCACCAGCTGGAGAGGGTAATGCACAGCACACACTTTTTGTTCAGACACAAGGCTACCTGTAAACTCTATGTCGGCGTGAATTCAAAAAAACTGTAATGCGGATACTGCATAAAAAAAAAAACCACTTCAAATTATCTCACACGATTTCTAATTAGTGTTAAAATCGCAACTTTACGCTTTTTGATTTTCCTAGACCACAGTGACTTGCACTGCTTTAGTTTTTACAGATTGTCCATTTAAGCAGTCGCATAGCTCAGCGAAACTAATGAGGGCAGAGCCCTCACTCCCAGATGTAATAGCAGTGTCCTGCCTGAGTTCTGAACCTGTAACCTCAGCTTTAAAGGCCTAGCTATGCCACATTAAACTTTCTTTCACCTATTTTTCTGCTACACTGCAATGCAGCCCCGGGAAAGCTGTTACCATGGACAAGCCACTTATGAACTGAATTCAGTTTTATTTCTATGCTGCTTTTTCTGAAAAATATTCACAAAGACGCTTAACAGATTCCATGCCTAAAATGGCAAATGAGGTTAAAAAAAAATAACTTCCCACTTGGCGATATGGGGGCAGGGGCGGGCGGGGATGCGCTGGCCCAGGGCTCATGAGTGGCTGGGATTTCTACATAGGACATAAGATTTTTTGAGTGGGTGGGGTTCGTTCCATCAACCCACGTCCCTCTGAGGGTCGACTTTGGCAGATGACTCACATGACTCAGTATAACTCTTTGACATACAAAAAGTCCCGCTCACTTTACACCCCCAGGTCTCATCTCCATGGTAGCGAGGCATGTAAGGAGGGATTCCTTTAAACAGGGGACTGAGGCATCCCAAAGAAGGCGTGGTTTAAAATCGTAGATGCTTAAAGGAGTGACACTACTGCAATTCAGAGATCCACAGGCGGTGCCCAAGACAAAGAGGCACTCCTGTAATTTGGGGATCCTCAGCAGCATTGAAGGAATGTTCAGTCCCCCTCTCAAAATGCCTGCTTGCTTCCCTTGGCAGAGTGAGCCCTATAAAATTCAGTGCATATGAGCAAATTTATGACCTGTGCAAAACACATATATCGACAGCTTGAATGGCAGGCGACCATTCGGAAGAGTGAGAACATTTCGGTAAATCATACAGTTGAAGTCAATTACGGGGGATGTAAAGCGGATAGGGGCAGCATCTGTCTGCCCTCACACACCCCCATATTGAAACATGCGTGCAGTGTGGGGTTGCATTTATTTCGACTGCACTGTTGATAAGAATGTGGATTTGCACAACGCAGAGTTGCGGTGATTTATAAAAGAAATCAGAAAACAACTCTAACAGGGAGGGAGAGAGACAAGCAGACGCATTATTCATTGTGGCCGGAGAGGTGAACTGGCGAGCGAAGCCCAAACATTAAAATGATATATGCTTCTGAAGTCATAATGATATTGAAAAAATAATAAAAAATAAGAAGAGCAGCATGCCATGAGCAGGCCTTATTGTATTTTTTTATTTCATCTCCCCGTTCCAGACCATTAACCCATAGCCTTGTGCCATCAATCTGAAGAATGCACCCAATGCCCCAGCCCAAAACCTTCTGCACCCCCATTAACTGCAGCTGCCTTCCAAGGACATCCCATCAATGCATATATACTGCACCTGTTGTTCAATGTTCCTTCTCCCCTATCAAACTGAGATTCCGCCTTCTACTTCTGGGGGGCTTGAACTGCCAATTCCCCAGTGTGCTAACTCACTCACTCCTCCTTTAACCATGCTGAGAGCACTCACTCCCCTCTGGTGACTGACAGTTGCTGAGGTCAGCAGGTCCGTGTGGCCTCATTACCTCCTATTCCCCCATGACTTATTGAAAGAGTAATGCTCCCATGCCAACAAGCTAAGAATACAGGAGATAATTGGCCATCTGCAGGCTGCACCGTGTTTGTAAGTCCAGTGCTGGGGCAGGTAATCGAACCATGACATTGTGCAGGTGAGACAGCTACTTGAATGTGATTTGAAACCCAAAAGTCAGATTGGCCCTCGCGGGAGCTCAATGAGCAAAAGCTGGACTCTAGACACCTACAGTCACAAGAAAAAGAAAGTGCACCCTCTTTCTGTTCTATGGTTTTACAAATTAGGACTTGATAAACAAAAAAAAAATCTGGTCCAAATCAGGTCCTAAAATCGTGAAAATCTAACCTCAGGTGTAAAACAACAAACGAAAGATTCCATTGTGCCTTTATTTTCAAAAAATTCAGCCCAAATGCAGAAGCCATGTGTTGTTTCACTAATAGCATGGTGGAATCTGCTGTGTGTTGTTTTACACATGAGGCTAGATTTACCTCATTTTAGGATTTGATAAGGACCAGCTGATTTTTTAAATGTCCTGATACATAAAACTATAGAACTGAAAGAGGGTGTAATTTCTTTTTCTCATGACTGTAAAGAGGTAGAATGTAGGCTGAGAGATGTTCAGACATAAACAGATACAGTATAGTTCCAATATTGCACCAATAGTGCTCAGGTTTTGCTTAAATATGACCATTGTACACACTGCCATATTTTAAAGGTCATTTTCCCCAAATCTCTTACTCAGGTTAACCCTCTATTAACCAAACCCATTTCCAATTGTGTAAAAATCATTTCCCTAGGCAAATATGTTGATTATGGGCCAATATTTGGAAAAGTAGTTAAAAAAAAATTATTATTATTTTTTTTTTAATTTAAATTTAAATTTTTTTTTTTTTAATTTTAAAATTTTAACTTGACGGACCATTCAAGTTATTCTCAAATGTTTATTTGGCAATAAGAAACAAAACCAGCAGGATGTCCAGGCTGTTAACCCTTTCACTTTATGTAGCAGATATGCTACGGTGGTTAATAGAGGGTTAAAAAGCCTCCTGCACTGGTCTCAGTACTGACACCCACCGACACAGATGAAAAACAGTATGATTGTGCCTCACTGTTGCATCCATGAGCTCTGGAGGGCACGTAGCTCTCATTTCATGGCAAAAAATTGAAAGGATTTAATAACTGTAAATATCTCATGCAAGTGATGTCAGAATCAGATTTAGGTTTTCCATTGCCAATGTATTGTTGTTTGTGCAGAGCTTCTTTGAATAGAACCTGCATGGATACAGTTGTCATTTTAGAAACCTTTCCCGACGCCTCTTAGTTTGCCTGATAACATCGGTAAGCATTTATTATCTACAACGTACTTTGATTCATCATGGACCCATTACAAATATTTTGCCTTAAGGATATGTTGTTCGTAATCATCATTTCTCAGACAATCAAAATAAATGGGTACTATAATGAGCAATAAAGTTGAGACCAGCGCGCTATTATAAGAAAATGTTCCAATTGAAATTTGAGTAACAGAACCAGTCCTAGAGCCTAAAGACTTACTCAAATGGGACTAAGTTTTCAGGACTATTGCCGAACCTTGGTAATGCAATTGCAAGCCTGGTAAGTGACTCAATATATTACAAGGATTTAAACTGCATGGGTTTAGTATTACCTGCGGTTATTTTTGCGGAGTGTTTCACATCAGGTAAAAGACAGGAATTTTTCTATTTTTTTTCTGAGAGCGCACAGTTTGAATATGCTTGCAAGATGGCAAATGCAGACAGGTCTAACATAGCAGAGATGCTCCCCTAGTAAAACTGATCCCATCAGAACAGGGCAGAGGTCATTAAAGTTTTACTTACCTATCCAGCAGAAAGCAATCAACTTTGAAGCCATTTGTTTTGCATAAGACGTCTTTTGATTATGGGCATGACGGCTTCAGACCCTGGCACATAATGATGATCTTTTATTTACATTGTCGATCAAAATTGAAATTTTGCGCACCTGGCGTGAAAACAATGCTAATTGGGCAATGAAATCAGGACTGGATACCTGGCAGTAGCTCCAGGCAATGATTGCACAGCCAATAGTGCAAGTGTCGGATGCCATCTTGCTGGATGGTGCAGCTCGTTGTCTTCTGGGAATGTTAACCTCAGTTAGTTGTTTTAAAGATGGTGGCCTACATGTTGGGCAACCCACGCCTTGTGGAATAAAATAGCTCATTTTCATCATATAGAACAATTTGTGTTCTCACCTCATGCGAGTGTACATCATTTCAAATGTATCTGTTTAGAAAAAACTATTTATTTTCATTATTTTTGTCATTTATGTTTGTATTTTTGTGCAAAAATGACAGTCTTTTAAAGGTTCAAATTCAAAAGTATGCACTGGGTAAAAAAAAAAAAAACTACAACCCCAATTCCAAAAAAGTTGGGATGCTGTGTAAATTGTAAATAAAAACAGAATGCAATGATTTGCAAATCTCATAAACCCACATTTTATTCACAATAGGACATAGACAACATATCAGATGATGAAAGTGAGACATTTTACCATTTCATGAAAACTATTAGCTAATTTTGAATTTGATGGCAGCAACGCATATCAAAAGGGTTGGGAGAGGGGCAACAAAAGACTGGCGAAGTAAGTAGTAAGAATAAAAAGACAGCTGGAGGAGCATTTTGCAACTAATTAGGTTAATTGGCAACAGGTCAGTAACATGACTGGGCATAAAAGAGCATTTTAGAGAGGCAGAGTCTCTCAGAAGTAAAGGTGGACAGAGATTCACCAATCTGCAAAAAATTGCGTCTAAAAATTGTGGAACAATTTCAGAAAAAATGTTCCTCAATGTAAAATTGTGAAGATTTTGAATCTACAGTACAATATCATCAAAAGACTCAGAGAATCTGGAGAAATGTCTGTGCGCAAGGGACAAGTCCAAAGGTCAATATTGGATGCTTGTGATCTTCGGGCCCTCGGGCAGCACTCCACTAAAAACAGGGATGATTCTGCAGTGAAATACAGTGCATGGGCACAGGAACACTTCCAGAAATCATTGTCTGTGAACACAATTTGCCGTGCAATCTACAAATGCAAGCTTAAGCTGTATCATGCAAAGTAGAAGCCAGATGTGAACGCAATCCAGAAACGCCGCCGTCTTTTCTGGGCTAAGTTCATTTAAAATGGACAGAGGCAGAATGGAAAACTGTTCTGTGGTCAGATGAAAAAAATGTATAATTCTTTTTGGAAACCACGGACACCGTGTCGTGCGCTCTAAAGAGGAGGGGGCCATCCAGCTTGTTGTCAGCGCGCAGTTCAAAAGCCTACATCTCTGGTGGTATCGGGTTGCATTAGTGCCTATGGTGTGGAGAGCTTACACATCTGGGAAGGCATTACTAATGCTGAAAAGTAATTAGGGGTTTTACAACAACATATGCTCCCATCCAGACAACGTCTTTTTCAGGGAAGTCCTTGCATATTTCAGCAAAACAATGCCAAACAACATACTGCATCCATCACAACAGCATGGCTTCACAGTAGAAGAGTCTGAGTGCTGAACTGGCCTACCTGCATTCCAGACTATTCACTAATAGAAATCATTTGGCACATCATAAAATGAAAAATCCGGCAAAGAAGACCCAGGACTGTTGAGCAGCTAGAATCCCACATCTGACAAGAGTGGGGCAATATTCTTTTCCCAAAACTTCAGCAATTGGTCTCCTCACTTCCCAGACGTTTATAGACTGTTATTCAAAGAAGAGGGAATACTAAAGAATGGTAAACATGGCCCTATCCCCACTTTTTTGAGATGTGTTGCTGCCATCAAATTCAAAATGAGCTAATATTTTTCATGAAATGGTAAAATGTCTCACTTTCAACATCTGATATGTTGTTTATGTTCCATTGTAAATAAAATGTCAGTTTATGCTCATTGCATTCTGTTTTTATTTACATTTGACACAGCATCCCAACTTTTTTGGAATTGGGGTTGTACTTGTTCAATTATTTGGCCTATTTTGATTTCAAAGGGAAGATACTTATGTTATTTCCTGCCCATTGCAAAATACACACCTCTGGAAAAAAATAATAAAAATTACCTAATCATTGCACAAAAGCAGCTGGTAATCGGGCAATTACCTAAGCAGTTAACAGCCTGTAAAATTAAGTGCTACGCTCTTAAAGTCTGCTAGAAAACCTCCACTTTTCAAATCACATGTAGACAGGTTTTCACTCGAATGCCAAAAATACTTTATCAACATTTCACTGCATAACTGGTTATAGGGAAGTTCAGGGAACCTAATGGGAACTGCTCCTGTTGTAATCTGGGCAATGGCACAGAGCTGGAAGGATACATAGAGCTGAATGAACAGTCCGCTTTCTCCGTCATGTTCCTCATCTCAGCTTGAATCGCGAAGAAAAAACCCAGCTCTGGAAATGTCTCGGGGCAAGTCTCAGATATATGCGATGTGACATGAGCCCAATCCGGAACATTACTTCGGGAAGGGGGTGGGGTTCACATTTAAACATTCAGCAGAAATCTTGCAACAGCAGCACACAAAAGTGCATGCAAAGCCATCTATGTCACATCTAACTGTTATCATGGAAACCTTGAATAAAACACAATGTTAAGCTCTGTAGTAGACGAAAGAGGGAGATTGAAGACAGCGCTATTACAGCAAATGGACTCAGACATAAATTTTTTATAAATGTGGGATTTCAGTTGAGTTTTCAGGTCAGAGCGGAAAAGACACAGATTGTCTTTTAGGGGAGTGATGACATGGTGGTCTGGTTGGGGTGGGATAGGCTAAAACATATCTGACAAGAGCAATGAAAATGTCATTTGCAATTCATTTATTCTATGTACCTGGTAACTTCTGCAAGGAGCTATTAGTCTTTAAACATTTTCACCCTCCATCATGTAATTGAAGCAGGAGAGCACTTATATGCCTCTCAGTGCAGTGGTTGACTTTTGTTTTGACCTTGTGGAAGACAACAAAACATCAGTTTGTTTTTCTCTCCAGCAAACCATGCTCATTGATCTAAGCTCTGCTGTGTCCTTGAGCGTTCCTTATTCCCAATTACTGCCAGTGAAGTATTGCAGGTAAATGTGTCCTCCAATATACCTGGCAGTAGCGATTGGCCAGTCATGCCCATGGGCGGCATTCCCAGGTTGTTCATGGCAGTGGCCCAGGCGTTTGGGTCGGAAATAGGCATCCCCATGGGGCTGGAATCTATGGCCATGTTCCGGATACCCTCTGTGGAAATAAAATGGAGAAGGCACGGTCATGTTGACTCAGGCACAAGCCTCTCTTGGTCACCCTCTTTGCATCCAGCATGAAAATGTCCTCTCAGGCCTGGGCGAAGTGGACCTCTTTCCACATCAAAGGAGAGAAGAGTAGAAATCATAAGCACTGATATCACTCTGAAGGTGCTGCAAAAAGCATCTATCTGAACAAGTAATTTAATCTTGTTATGACACTTAACTGCTTATTTTTTCTCTCACAAGAAGAGAATATTTTTTTACCATGTGCTTGATTACTGAAATTTTCTTATCCCATGCACAAATATGGAAATGAGTCAAAATTGTCTCGCATCAGTGGCAAAGTTTTTGTTTCATTTTGAAAAAAAGGTAGTAGAAATAAGCATTGTGGAAGATTAAATGTAAGATTAAATGCTTGTTTTTTTTTTTGTTGTTTTTTTCCGGGACATGACAGTGAGAAATTCGGCATTTCAACTTGATATGCTACTGCAGCTTTAAAACCACAAACACAAACATGCTACAAGAAAAAAGACACTGAACAAATGTTATGAATAACGCCATCCTGACTGCCACTAAATTCTGTCTTCCTCATAAACACACATGCATATCAGGCCACAGATTTTTTGAAGAAAATTAGTCATTAGTTGCAGTAGGTGTTCCTCTATTCCTCCTTGTGGTTTTGCGCTGATGGTACATGAGGCAGAGGGCGAGAATCCTCAATTTTAAATTACTCTCTAAATCATTATGGCCATCTAAATGAACCTCTAAGCGTTCAAAGAATTTAAGATAAAAGCTGTTATGATTTAAATGCTTATTTCACTGCTGCTGAAACTTCAAAGCCAAATCACTCAAAAACGTGCATACAAAGACGCATGCAAACACGCACGCATGCGCACGCGCACACACACACACACACACACACACACACTAAAGAGTGGTCCAATCCATTAAAAAAATAAAAATAAATTTAAAAACCAGGCATCTCTGAATTGGCATCAAACTCCCACAGAGCCAAGGAAACAAGTTTAGGGTCCCCTTGGAAAGGTTGAGGAGAAAACTAAACTACATGTGTCAAATAAAACATCAATGAAATGGCAACACTATCCCTGAGCTGTCAGATCCTTCATTCCCTTTACAATCATAATCTGCTAATATGAAAAGCTGCATGTGATTCAGGACCCAACTGATCATGCTCACTTTGCTCCAAGATAAAGACAGCACTGAATGTACAGAATAAACACAGTTTCTAACCCCAGAGCTCCATATGGTTTCTTTTGCTAGATATGAGGTGCATCTGTTGAATGTACCATTACAGTTAAGTTTAGTTTTAGTTCATTCAGATCCTCTTTGGCTGTTACCACTGTAAAAGCTACCTCTTTCTGGGGTCTACATGAAAACATACAATGATAGACAATACAGAATAAAGACCACCTATCAGACATGATTGTGACCAGATTAATATGCATAATGATGTTTTTCTTGCCATTTGACTCTGAAGATGACTACCGCAGAGGTAGTCGAAACGTCAGTAGGAACCAACTGTCTTTTTAAAGACAATTTAGCAACCAACTGTCTTTTTAAAGACAATTTTAACTATTTTAACCGAGAAGATATCTCTCCCTTCGATATGTAGGCCCCTGGGTTCAAAACTTTTCTCGTTTTACAGAATAAAGAAAAAAAAAACAATTAATACTCCATACCTCCCTGGCCCACCATCAATAAAAGCTTAAGACAGGTATACAGTTTGATATGGAAGTATTTGGACACAATTTTACTAATTTTGCCCCCCTACACTATCACAATGGATCTGAAATGTAATCTTTAAAGGGAAACTGTACCTGTCAGCCATTTGCATTTAATTAAAATTACTGTGTAGAATCATTTTTTCTTGTCCTTATCCCACACCAACATTGATATTCGTATTTTAATAGGGCTTTAAATAATTCATGGGTTGTGCCATTGAACCATTGGTTCTCTGGTGGGAAACCCTGTTTGTGATGTCATACCGTGGATTTGTTGCTGTTTTGTAAGAGCTGTCATGTACGGAATAAGTTACCTGGGGACTGTCAGTAATAGTTTCAAAGTTGGATTTCATATGGACAGGCTCACATGTTGAGTCAAATGGCCGCATTATGTGAAGTATTTACTTTTATTTTGAACATGCACGTTTTTGAAGTGGGTCCAGCAATAGGCCAGTTCAGTGAGTATGGTTGCAGAACCACTCTTCCAGACGCTGCTGGTCTGCCATCACGAACAACATTGCCTCCACCCCTGTTTGTCTTCGCTAACAAAAATGGACTGGTTTAAATTTGATGATTTCCATCACATTTCTGTGCACATAGAAAAGCAAAATTAAGTGTCATAATTGAATATTTGCCCCAGTACAGGAGAAATCCGAGGGACAATTGACTCACAATCTGAAACAGATCACAAATGTAATGAAGAGATAAGGACATCTCCAAAACAGCCAAGGGCTGTGCCCTTGATATATCAACTGCCTACTAAGCATATAGTCAGTTACCAACTGGCCAATCAAATTCAGAGCAAATCTTGAGACAGTAAAATGAGTGCATAAGACAAAAAGCTGACGCTGAGTGCTGAGAAAACCCCACAGCCCTTATCTAATTATTCATAAATAGCGTCATACACTTATGGCAAGGCACGGGTCGCTGTGCCAAGGTCAAAAGTCAAATCCACGAATGACACTTACGTTGCACACCAACCCTTCACTATCTGCATACCAAATTTTAAGCTGCAGGTCAGTACTTTTGGAGATATGGCCCAGACAAAATTTTCAAGTTCAAGGTTACTGTGCCAAGGTCAGAAATGTGCTAAGGTCAAAAGTCAAATCCACTAATGAGCCTTATATTGTGCACCCAATACCCAGACACCACAGCACTTAAAACGGTTCTTAAAAATGCAAAATTTTCCCTTAATTAAGTTTTCTAAAAGATCCCTTGATTATGTATGTATTTTTGTGTTTTGGCTAGTGCATATCGGTTTACTTTTTTTTTTTTAATTTGACCATACTTCTGGAGAGAAGGTGGAACCGTCTTTGTGTCCAATCACAGTCTGATACAACATACAAAAAAGCTGATACTTTTTATTCAAAGGGTGTTGACCGTATGACGTACTGGGCCTACCTATTGTAAAATTTAAATCAGACTGTGCGCAGTATGGTCAGTTGATAGAACACATCAAGGACAGAACTTTCAGGCATTGGCCACACTCATTGGAAACACGAAAATAGATACTAACTGGAAACTCAGGTATTTTTTAGTACTTGAAATTAATTTTTGTACCCAGAGCACTCAATGCTCAAACATTAAATAAGCTGTTTTGGGGGGGAGCATCAGTTAAGATATTATGAGAGGAGACTCTACATATCCCATATATTTAAGGAAATGATAAATCTTTGTCCAGACACAAAGGGATCTTTGGGTCAAGAGTCACTTTTCAGAAGTCAAACCACTTTCATCAAAAAAGTAATGTTTCTGAAACTTTTTTGGGCTCAAGCCAGAAAATAATAGCCAGAAAATCAAGACACTCTTTGATGTCTCTGCAGTTGAATGATGAATTAAATGGAGAGTCTGTGTGGAAAGTTCATGATATGAATAGTAAATATTGTCACCAGCTGGGCTACCCATTGCAGAGAATTCATGTTTTTCTTGACCTGGGTTCACATCCTGTTAAAAATACCTCCTCAAACGAAAAGGAAAATGAAGACAGTCCTCATCGGGGGTGAGTACAGCTCATTCCCAAAATCACTTGGGTGACAAAATGGTGGTCGGTCACATCAGATCACATCAATGACATGGTTCCTGCATCAGAGCATATATTCTTCGGGTGCATCTGCGATAAACAGGCATCAAAATCTCCAACATTATAATCTACTAAGCAGCCATATCTGCCATAGGAAACAACATGGCTTAAATTTGCATTTGGTCTACTTTTGCACTTGTCAGGCAGACAGTTTACTGAAGGTATTAATGCTCTGGAAATTCTATATAGGTATAACAGACATTTCCACCATGGGATCTGAACTAGCAACATCCTGGTCAAAAGCCTACCTATTTCTCTCCCTGCAGCAACAGATTAGTGTAGAAACATTGCTCCAAAGGGTCCACAGTGAACTTTTTTTACTGAATCGGCATGGTCTGGCCCAATACATCTGCAGATGTTTCTGGTTGAGTGACTAGGTGAGTGGTGAAGTTATTCCCCATTGGCGTTGCTTTTCAAATTCATTCGGCACTAACAGTTTCAATTATTTCTTCAGGGGCCGTTGACAGCAGATCCCCATGGATATACTTTAACAAAAATTATTAAGACCAATATAGAAAATTCAATTAACATTTTAAATCCTGGAATTAACATTATAGTCCATAGCACTGACTATCCCTGTGACTAATCGCCCACAGTTTTGCACACAGACTATAAACAGTCCAGCCATGTGCTAGGCTTTGAACTAGTCTTTTTGTATATTAATAACACTCAAACATGAATACATTTCTATCACGTAAAAAGCTGTCTGCATGTGTGTCTGTGTGAATGTGTGCACATGAAAATGTATTTGTGTGTGTTAATACTCTCCTCAGTTCATGTATTATCATGAAAATGGTATAGTTGATAAAGGCCTTTTTCTTCTTACATTTTGTTTTATCAGAGCTCAGATCTCATTTTATCATGAACACACAAGCTTTGCTATCTCACCACTGTGCCCTTCATCTGTTGCCAGTTTCCAAGGTTACCGGGCTACATCACTGTTACAACATACAGCACTTGTTTTAGCGTCTTTCATGGTTGTGAAAGACATAGATGTTATAATATGCAAAATACTTCTGTAGCTTGTAGGTATTATTCTTACCCTTGCTTTAATGCAAACCATAGTTTGAATATTCCCATGTGAGGGTGGTATATAAAATGTCCCTTGGGGGATTTTTATGGTGCCCAACAAAATATCAACAGCTACCAGACTCGTACGACACTGCCAAAAACCGTCCCCTCAGAGATTAAAGCACAATATCCATGAACAGCCTTGGTTCACTGAAATCCCAGCTGTGCCGCACAACTGAGAAAACAAAGCATTTTCACTTATGTGTGAGAATACACACCGAATATGGAAAAATAGCACATCACCCAACAAAGGTTCAACAGCAGAGAGCAGCACCGTTGCTTTGCTTGTGGAGTCTATCCCTCTCTTGCGACTGGAAAACCATCTCATAAATGTATCTGCACTATCCAAGCACAGCTACACAGCCATGCTAACGAAGGGCACTGCACTAGTATTGGACTTGAGCAGTACTATGAAACAGTAGCAATCAAGCCCCCACTGTTTCATTATTTCACCATGCAAATGTCCTAAGATGGAGACTTATGCTGGACAATACGCATGAAGAATCGCTAGCACAACCAATACCATGATGAGGTTGTGTGGACAGATTTGCAGTTTATGACCACTGTCAAAAATTTCAACTTAAACCATCTGAAACTGTTCAAACTAGTTTACTCCATGTTTTTGACCCTTCTACCTGTTTATTGTTACTGGCTATTCATCAGCTGAGCATCCCACAGTCAGATAGTCCACCAGTATGAGCAACAGCTTACTCAATCAGCTGGCTTTAACTAGCTTCAACCATGCAGAAACTAGCCACAGTCCATAGACAGACCAGCAAGAACTAGTGGTATTGAAAACTAGATTAAAATCCCCTTTGGCCGTAGCTGAAGTTTTCAGTGGGGAATGATGCACTAACCGTAAAGTCTCAAGTGCTGTAGTAACTCAAAAGGAAAGCACAGGAGAGGAAACTGGACATGCTGCTATTGGAACCACTTTATTTGGGAGAGTAGACAGACCCACTCCTCTGTCATGTTGTTTTACTTTATTCAGACTGGTAGAAAGGCCCACAGACAGCAAAGGGACTGCAACTGAGAAGGTACAACAGCAGGGTTAAAATTCCTTTTTTTGCAGGGGTGGGATGGGGATGGAGTGGGTTTTATCAGGTTCAAGAATCGGCCACCCTGCAAACTCCCCACAGCAACTCTCTATAACAGCATCACCTCTTACACCGCACAAAAACAAACAAACAAAAAAAATTAAATGGAACTCTTCCCCCCTTCCCATCCGTGGCCTTGTTCATTATTAACTGGTAACCTAAGGTTCTGAGATGCATCAGTCACATCTGCATCCCCTCACAGTGGCACTTCTGGCCAAACAGACGCTTCAAAGAGAGTTAGAGGTCAAGGTTAGACAAGCTGGGCAAATGGCCTGCAATAATGGGGAGCCCAGGAGAAAGGCTTATGCTGCGCATCTTCAATGTGCCGCGCTTTGCAAGTGACCTTCAGGGCATGCCGTTTCCCTGCGGCATCCTTCCACTCAATCAAACCGCCAGAGTGGAAAAGGCTTTAGCCAGAATAGCAAACAGCAGCTGAAAAATCAACATGGCACTCAACAGAGCGATACTAGGGCAGAAATAAATGGAGGAGGAGGAGAAAGCAGGATATCAGTTTTGACAGATGCAGCATCCGAGAAAATGCCCAAAGAGCCTCCCTGAAATTAAAACGAAAGGACATAGTGGCTGAGAATACATAAATGTGTATAGCAAGAAGGTGTAATTTCATTTTGCCATTGAAAATGCAAACACATTAAAGAGCAAGCATGGTTTTAAACCAAAGCCATTATAAGTGATTTATATTGCATCTGTGATACACAGGGACTGTATCACTACTGGTTAAAATGAATGTTATATATCCAGGGAAAAGAAAGTCAATACATGTCAGAACATTAATTAAACTGGAATATACAAAGCACCCGCAGTGTAAGGGATCTTTAAGCGGTCGATTTATAAATTCTCAGTACCTCAAACCAAGCATTTTTGTTTTGCCTAACTTTCATCTTAGTTAGGCATCATTAAACCACTGAGTAATCTTGCAGAGATTAGCCCCAGGTGTCATTTAAAGGGTAATAATTGTAAACAAAGTGCCATTATTTGTTCTGGATAAACACAGTGAGGCCGCGAGCTTTGGTCAATGGCTGGACTCTTGGGCTGAAGGTGAAGGGAGGGTCATGTCTAGCAGAGATAACCATATCAGGGCTGAGATGAGTTTAATGATCAGGCGCACTAATAATGCTCTCCACAGAGCTGTTCTTCAGTTACAAGTGATCTTCTGGGAAATTTGAAAACTTTGCAGGGTCATCAAATCGATCAATTGCTCTCTATTTATCAGCCTGTCCCAATGCTAAATGCCACAGCATAATTAGTAACCCAGGATGCAGAGTGCTTTCTCTTTTTCGGCCAACCAGGTCAGCCTTTGTATTACAGCCCTAACCCCCCCCCAACCCCACACACACACACACACACACACACACACAAATTTTCATGTCATTTTCATGTTTTCATGTCTTGTGGGGACATTCCATAGACTTCCATTCATTCCCTCACCCCTTTCCCTAACCTTCCCTCAACAGCACATACCGAACCCTAACCCTAACCCTAATCTTTACCTAACCCTAACATTATCCCAACCCTAACCTTAACCCCTAACCCTGAAATACGTCAATTTCCTCATGGGGACCTGAAAAAGTCCCCATATGGATGAAGAAATCTGGTATTCCATTACTTATGGGTACATTTTGTCCCCACAAGGGTAGGTAAACATGGACCACACACACACACACACACACACACACACACAAACACCACTTTGGCATGTAATTTGCAGTAAAGCAATAGAAAGTTGTACACCTTACACAGGCTTAGCCCAGAGAGAACATCAAGGTAAGCTCAGGGAAATGACATTTTATGGAGAACATGGGCTGTGCAGTTTACATCTCAATTACACATCTCAGAATCAAGGCACTGGGAAATCTCAAACATCACTAAAAAGAGAGACAGGATGCTCAGAGCGGAGGATAACTTCTGAGAAGGTGAGATATACAGTGGGCCATGTGTATGTATGTGAGAAAGAGGCAGAGGTGCATGTGTTCTCGAAAGTATTTTGGAAGTCATTAGCAGAGAGGATTCAGATGGAAATTCACACAACTAATGATTTTAATTGCACATTATTACGATTCAAATAATGTACATTGTATAACCAGATTGAATTAAATTTACAGATTGAATTTGGAGTCACATTCTCTATATGGAATCCGCATTGGTTAGTAGCATTGGTTAGTACCTTTTTTTTTTTACAAAAGCAAAAGTTTTCAGATCTCAGTACAAGCAGATTTTGACATCCATTCATATTTACAAGTGTACAGACATCTCTTCTTGAATACAGCTTGGCCAGCTGGGAATTGGGAGTCTATAGTAGACTGCATTTTTTCTCTTATTTTCAAGAATGGGGGTGAAATGTGCTTGCTGTTGCATCCAATTCATCAACATTTACAGTGACCTGAATCCTTTAGATAATTAAGCAGGCTGAGACTGATGATTCATGAATATTTATACAAAGTGAGACAGGAGAAATGGTCCATGTCCAATCCTTGATTACAACATGGATGAGCAACATGCCATCAACCAGCCTGTCTATTCATATGAAGGTTAACAAAACTTTTCCTGATGCGCAGCTGTAGCTTAAATTAGATAAACATTTGGCTTAATTAATAAGGACCCACTGCAACAGCCTGCAATTAAAGTAATTTCTGAGGCTGAGAAATACCGCCCTTGTTGAATGCTTGAGAGCTGCACATTTTTATCACATAATCTGGCCTACATCTGAGATCATAACATGCAAGAAAATTTTCCAGCTTGGTGTGAGAAACACAAAGGACAGAATGATGAAAGGACAAGTGCTTTGGGGCTTTATTGCTATCGATAGGCATACTGAAGATGCCTCTAAGCACAGATAAGTCCGTAGTGCTTATGCACATTGTTAAAGTAAAGCTTCTTTTTTGCGATGTCAAATTTCAACTCACATTTGTGGATGTAACTATTTGTATGTATTGTAGTGCTTGACAAAGGTTGGCCAAAGTAGTCAAGAGCCTAGGTGGTTATATCACTTGTAGATAAAGGAGAGTTCTTAATGCAGTGCAGTCTGAGTGATCGAAGATCATGTGTATTCAGCTTCGGCTTGTGCCCTTTCCCGTTCTGCACATAGATTCCAAGAATATTTTAATTAGGTTATGCATCTATGCATATGCATACAGGGTGAAATATCCAAACCTCTTAATTGAAGAAACATTGCTTTTCAACCTTTCAATGATTTTCTCTCAAATTTGTAGGCAAATCCTAGCCCATCCTGCTTAACCTTCATTTTGTTTCTTTTGAGTCATTCAGAGGCATGCATCTGTAGTTTTTAATCATTGTCCTGCTGCACAACTCAACTGTGCTAAAGCTTTAGGCCACAAACTGACTGCCGGACGTTCTCCTTCTCGATTTTCTGGTAGAGAGCCGAATTCCAAGTATGCCAAGTTGCCCAGATCCCCATTATACTGCCACCACTATGTTTGACTGCTGGCATGATTGTCTTACTATGGAATGCTGTGTTTGCTTCACACTAGGTTGAACTGGAACCACGCCTTCTATAAAGTTCTACTTTTGACTCATCAGTCCACAAAATATTATCCCAAATGTCCTGGGTCATGATGTTTTTGGCAAATGTGAGACAAGCCATTGTGCTACTTCTGGTCAGCAGTGGTTGTCTCCCTGCAGCTCTCCCACAGATGCCATTTTTGCCCAGTCTCTTTCCGACTGTAGATTGTGAACACTGGCTTTAACCCTTTAACACTCCGGTAAAATTTGCCTAAAATGCCCAACCAAGGCGTACCCAAAGTAAATTGAAAGCTGTTCTTGAACCATTTGGAGAATATGGATGGTGTAGGTCTCTTTTGAAAGGAAACACTGAAGTTTTTCCCGAAACTGAAAGAATCACTGTGAGTACTACCATCATTGAGTAATCTAAGTTGGAACACACTGAAGTAGAAAGTTTTTATTCTTGCCTGAATTTTTTTTTTTTTTTTGCAAACAGATGCCTGCAGATGAGTGTAGCTGGGACTTATTAGCTGAAAAAACACAATGGGACCACAGCATGAAGCTGTGACACAGGCGTTGATTAAAGCTGCTGTGATGATTATATTTTGAAATGGTTGGCATCAATTGAATCACAATAATGTTAGCTTTCCGAAGATATGCGGCATGAGCATCTCACGTTACATACAAGCTGTGTAAATCAATCAATCAATCAATCAATCTTTGTTTATAAAGCACTTTTCATACAGTAAAATGTAGCACAAAGTGCTTAACATGTTAAAAACCCCAAACCCCCCCACCCTTATTCCTTGTCCACGAAAGTGATTGTGTGCTTTAGATTAAATTAGAATATAAAAAGAATAAGACAAATGCTAAAACTGAGTGCGGGGGAACCAGAGGAAACACTATCACAGGGAGCCGTCTGCGTCGGGAGGCTGGCGCTGTCCCCAGGAACACAGCCGCTGACACAGGAGTCCCATCCCGACCCCAGGCAGGGGGAAGGGCCAAACACCGCCCCCATAAGGTGATGGTATGGACCTCCTGTCCCACCAGGGGGGACCAGACCCCAAACCAGCGCTGCAGCAGCTAGGGCCAACAGCCGCCCCGACGCAGAGTGCTCTCACTGAGGAAACACTGGAGTTAAAAACTAAGTTAAGATAAATAACATAAAATAATATACAAATTTAAAGGAGATAAATAAATGCAAATAAGAAATAAATTAATAGATAAATGAATTTAAATGAATACAACAAAAATTAATTAATTAATTAATTAATTAATTGATTAATTTTAAAAAAGACGTAGTTTGTTTTTAACTTTCCTGCTGTCGGAGTGACAAGGGGTCAACTGAGGCAAGTGAGGCCTGCAATTCATTAGATGTTAGTCTGAGTTCTTTTGTGACCATCTGGATGATTGGTTTATGGGCTCCTGGAAGAATTTTTGCAGGCTGACAACTCCTGGGAAAATTCACCACTGTTTCAACTATTCTCATTTGTTAATAATGGCTTTCACCATGGTACACAGCTGCCGCGGCGCTAGAACTGGGAATTGGGTGGGCACAGGCACGCCCTTTATGACAAGAATTAGTCCTGTCGAGTTCTCAATCATTTTCCTTTATTGACGCGTTTTCCAATTATCGTAATTGGTATCTGAAGACACGTTCCTCTCCATATGCGATCTAACAGTGATGAAATCATGGGCTAAATTCAGTAGGCTACAGTGGCGAAGCCAGAACTGAGAATTGGGTGCACAAAACATCCGTTTAAAACAATTATTAGTCCTGACCTGTTCTCAGTCATTTTCATGATTAACAAAAGGTTCACTCCTAGAGCACTCCACACTTAACAGGTGCTGCTTGTTCTCCCCGATTAGGTAAGACAACAATCATTCATCTGGACGCGTATTTGCTGTATTTAAATCAGCGTTATTCAAAATTGCATACCTAGCTTGAGCCGCATGCTTTTTATAGCCTATTTAACTGCCGAGTGCCACTTTTTTTTATCAACCCACGCAATACCAGGAGTGAAAGGCAATATTTCATTGGAATGCGGACCAGTTCAATCAACGCAAAGCATTGGCCTATTAATAAGTAAATTATTTGTCTGTACTGAATTTAGCCCATGATTTCATCGCTGTTAGATCGCATAAGGAGAGAAACCGTGTCTTCAGTTGCCAATTACGATAATTGAAAAACGCGTCAATAAAGGAAAATGATTGAGAACTCACCAGGACTAATTCTTGTCATAAAGGCTGTGTCTGTGCCCCCCCAATTCCCAGTTCTAGCGCCACAGCAGGTTCGCAGGAGTTTCAGAGCCCAAGAAAAGGCTTTGTAACCCTTTCCAGACTAACAGTTGTCAACAAACTTTTTTCTCACCCATTATTGAATTTATTTAGATCACAGCATCATGTACTGCTTTTTGCCTTCTTCACATTGCCAGACAGATTCTATTTACGTAAGTGATGTTTGGCAGGGCAGGTAGTAATCACGCTGGGGTTTCTTGTGAAAGTGAACCCAGTTACCAATTAAATTTGTTAAATTGTCTGATTTAGTAAAGGGGGCATTGAATTTCTCCATTTTGGGCCAGGTAGGGTGGGATGGCTTTTTTCTGCAAAAAAAAAATCATTTAAAAACTGCACTTTGTGTTTAAAAATTGGTTTGACCAGAAACATTTTAGTGTGACAAATATGTAAAAACAAAACAAAAAAAGGGAAGGGGGCAATTACTGTTGGACAGCACGGTACATGGTAACATCCATAAATCCTAACTAAACTTAGCTGTGCCGAAATGAAGCCTTGTGTTGACTATGTCCAGAAGTGTTGTCAACTTCTGTGGGCTCGAAGCCCTCTGGGATGGACCATCACACAGAGGAAACCTGAATTGTAGTAAAAAATAATCAATATTTCGGGTCTTCTTGTAAAAAATGAACACCGTGTGCTCCGGACTAATAGAAAAGGACCATCCAGAATGTTCCCAACTACAAGTCAGAAAGCCATGCCCAGTCATGGTATGGGGTCATATCAGTGCCTTGACCAATGGTAATGTGCACCTCAGTGAAGGCGCCATTAATGCTAGAAAGTACGGAGACTTTGGACCAACATATGCAGCCCTCAAAACAACCATGTACAGCTATGCATATTTCAACAAAATAATACAAAATTGCATTCTGCACATATTTCAAAGGCATGGCTGCATAAGAAGACATTGCTGGTGCTGGACTGGCATACCTGCAGTACCAATTCGTCCCCAACAGAGAACACGTTGCATTTTAAAATGCAAAATGCAAAAAAGAAGACCGGCCACTGTTGCCAACCTTAAGACTTGTTTGCTGGAAGAACGGAACAGAATTATCCCTGAGGTATTTAATCACTTGGTGTCTTCAGTCCCAAAACAATTATTGAGTGCTGTGAAAAGGAATGGCAACATTACCAAGTGGTAGATACTTTACTTTCCCAACTTTTTTGAATTATGCTTCAAGAATCAAAATTAATGTGTTTATTTTGAAAAATCAATTAAGTTTATGCTGTGGAACATAACATAATGTGCTGTTGTATTGTTTTCAACTTAATAAAGGTCAAAGATAATTTACAAATCACTGCTTTCAGTTTTTATTTATCTTTATATACTATCCACACTTTTTTCTAACTTTGCATTGTATTATACATCCACATTCATATTGTTTCCTATTTTTGCATTGGCACTATAATTATTTGAACTGCCCATCCATAATGCAATTGCCAGCACTGATCCCATTGCTAGGCACACCCCTTTGAAGAAGAAAAAAATATGTGGATGATTTATTTGGCAAGGTTAAAGTTTACTGTTGGGAAAGCTGAAAAGCTGCTGAAATTCATTCTTCAGAATAAATCAAAATAATTGAATTGCACAGTCCAAATTCAGTGAAAAACCCACAGTAATAGCCACGCTCAGAAGATGCAGAGAACATTTAGATTTTATTATTGGGCCTCTTCCTTGAGTGGTTACCTCTGCTGGCGGTAATATAGAAAAATAAGCCTAGTGCAGTACGCTCTATCCCTTGTGAGTTTGCACACGCAGAATCGGGCTTATTTGATTTATTGCCACAAGTAACTGGCAGGTGCCTCCAAACAGAAAAGGCAGGCTTTGTATTCTGAGGAGTCATGAAGTGAATGGATTAATACACACTGAATACAGGGGCCTCCCAGGTACCTGGAAGCTCATGGTAAAGGAAAAGTATGGGCACTGATGTATAAATATATAAACTGTCATTTTATTCTAAATTCATGAGGAAAGCAATGGAAGTACATGTGCAGTCCCGGAGGGCAAGAGCATATGAACCTAATAACCGAGAAAACTGTAAAACGAATGAGCCTGCAATGACGCAGGGACATTGATAATCGGTCAACGCAAAACCTAGCATCCTGTTGGTTTGGCGATTTCTGACAGGAATCTGTTACAAAAAAAAATCCAAGCACTGCCGGAATGTTCCAAGCACAAAGAGGCAGTTTGAGCATAAGGAGAAAAGGCTGACGTTCACGTGCAAAAAATTCTGTCCAAGCTGAAGCAGATCGTGGGCCAGAAATTCGTCCAAGCAGCGACAGAACTGAATGAAAGCACACAGTTTAAGCAGAAGCAGCGCAAATCAAAGCGCAACTATAGGCTATTTGAGTGCGGGAGCAGAATTTTCGGGAATAACTTTGCAAATTCTACACATTAAATCGATATGTCTGCTCTCAAGTCGAAACGCCACATTTTTGAGTAAAGATAGGAATGTCACTCCATGGGCTTTCTACTACATGTCAGAACATTGCTTTGGAGATTTACCTCCAGAAAAGTATAAGTGAGGTTAGGCAGTAATGTTGTAGGATTAGGCCTGGCCTTAACCTGGCTTTCCAATTGATCCCAATGGGTTTTCTTGGGCTCAGTTCAGATTTCTGAGCAAGCCAGTAATGACTGCAAATACCACCATGAAGTCGATCAGTTTATCAAGTTTATCAGTTGATTGAATTGTTGAACAGAGCTTCTGTTCATTTCCTCAACTGGGAATGCATGAGCAGCGCTGCTGTGTGGCATTACCTCTTGCGTTTTAATTTTGGTGTCCATGTTAACAGCTTAGACCGTCCACACCTGATGGATGAGACTGGCATCTTACACATAGTCAAGCGACGCTCTTGCATCGCGTCATCTTGAGATTTGAAGTCTCGCCTATTTTTACCGCAGCATGTGTGTGGTCCTCCCAAAAAGAGACCTGAAAATGGCTGCCGGGAGACAGTCATGTCAACATAAATACCAGCATTTCACCACAGTGTTGAGTGTGTGTGTCTGTTACAAGTATGAAACAAACAAACCAAAAAATTTTACTCAATACTTTGAGTGTTTGTCAAGTTAAAAGCCCAATGCATATGGACAAAATACCTTCATTTTAATTCAGCAATGCTTTACAGGGCTCGCAAAATTCTAAAATGACCGGCAAGCGCAAGTGAATTCCTGATTGCCCGAAAAGTTTTCTCCTTGCCCGAGACCTCGCCGAATTCGGCCTTAATGCCTCATTTCCACTGCGTGGTACCGGTTCTACTCTACTCCACCCGCCTTGGTTCCAGGTACTTTTCTGGGGGATCGTTTTCCATTAGAGGATAGTACTACCTCAGTGTAGCTGGTCTTCATAGCGGCGCAGCACAAAACTATTTCAAATATCTGTATGCCCCTTTTTGGATGCGGTTGATCCTTTACCACCCAGACAAACGTGCCATGCCATCGCAGTCATTTTTTGAAGTGGTGTTTTCACACATTACGTTAATGGTAATCATCATGCATTTGTGCGCTATGAGCTTCACTAACCACCTAACCAACATATCACTTACTGCTTGAAAAGGTAGGGCCCTATGAAATGCGTTTTATTTTTTTTCCAAATTCCGTTTTATCTTTTCCCAAATTCCGTTTTTTCCGTTTAATTTTTTGGAATTCCATTTTTTACCAATTACACCAATTTTACCATTAGAGAGAGTGTGCTATTTATGTTAATGAATAAAATGTTCACTAATTAAATAGAAATAACCTTAAATTAGTTGATGCAACTCTCCATTTTCCTCAGTACTTAAAGTCAGAACAAGTACTGCATAATGACACAACATAACATTGCACTGTGATGAAAGAATTTTTTTTTTTAACCTAAAATAATACTACAAAATAAAATTGACTCTTTAAAGGAAGTGTAAGCTACAGTCAAACAGGCAGACAATGGCCGTACTGGCATGTATTATTCTGACTGCCCCTTTTTAATCATTTATAATCTTATTGTATATACGTTGTGTATATATGTGTATATATATATATGAATGTATGAGAGCAGCAGTAATGACACCCAGTTTCCCCCACGAATCAGCAGTTGTCTGATTCCAATGCATCAGCTATATTTAATTTATTTTTTTATTTTTAAGAAACTTTTGTTCAGTAATCCCAATACTGTGTATTCCATCCTAGGACAAAATGTTCTACAGTAATGATTAAACATGAACAAACTGACACAAAGATGCATCAGCTATTATTTCACTACTGGGGGACGACGTTACGTCATAATTTGCACGCACACAATTCACTAAGTAGACTTTGAAAAGAAATATTGTCGGCTATTTAACGGTTATATAAGTTGTGAAGCTAACATAAGATGACAAATGACGATGTTTAGGACCCTGCAATCCCTGGCATCAGTGGTGTCGTCTACAACAACGAAAAACTTCTTCCCACAGATCTTCTGTAGCATCGAAGAGATGTGCTGCTCGAACACTCGGGGCAGGTGAATTTGACGAAAGCTGCTCACATTTTCGCGTGCATTCGCGTCTTTACATTGACTTTGAATGTAATCTGGACGCGCGCATATTTTGTGTAGCCTTCGGTGGAAACGTGGTTCTACGAACAGCATTTCAGTCAAATTATGCCGATTTCCGTGAAATTCCGCACTTATCAATAGATTCCGTTTGTATTGGCCAATTCCGCGATTCCGTCCGCGATTCTGTGATCGCAGAAATCATAGGGCCCTAAAAAGGTTTTACAACTTTTGCTGTTCATTACGAACAGAGAACAAAACCATCAGCGCCAAAAAGTGTATAATTAGCGAGGAGAAAATAATTTATGTTGGCACCATTTTCATAAAGGAAATTTGCACTACGATGTATATTCATCAACACCAACAAACGTTCATTATTACCATGCATTTTTTCACACCACGGAACATTCGTTTATTTCAATAGAATTTCAATAATAATATATAGGCATACATGTAATGCACAAAATAAAACGTAGCGTTTAATGACTTCTCCCTACTCCCTTTTATGCAACTTAAACAATGAAAAAAAAAAAAAAAGCGGGTAGAGCCGGTACCACGTAGTAGAAATGGGGCGTAAGTTACTGTTACATTTTGTCCATTTATTGGACGTCAGTATGTTCTACATGATATTCTGATCATTGATGTGCGTGCACACTCATCAGAATATCGGTAAAACATAGGCCTATAGCCTATGTACTGACGTCCCGTTGCAAATGTCTGATGGCCAAATCAACTGGTGACATTTTGCAGCGGCACACGATCGAAATATTCAACAATTGTTGGAGGGTTGCGTAATTAAAAATCACAAATAAGAATGTGAATTGGTAGGCTAAATGTTGCGATTTAGGTGATATATTTATAAAAGCTACATTTAACTCTTAATGAATGAATGAATGAATGAATGAGCATCAGGCGCGCAATCAGGGGTGCGCACTGAGTGGTTTAAACCAGCACCCGAAAGTCCTTGGACTCATGTCGTGAAGTGAAATTACGATTTCACAGCATTTTATCTTGTGGGCTGTCTTATTTTGTTAGATATTTTGACATGGTGCTGGTTCTCTAACGAACATGAACAACTTCCATGTAATATTTATTAAATAATCAGTCATCAAAGTGTTTTACAATTCCACATTAATTCGGTCTCTGGTTCCAATGTCTCATTTTGAAAATTGTATGTTGCTCTGACAGTGGCCGATAAGCTTCCTCAAGTGCAATATCACAACATATTCTTGCTTGTGATGGTGTTGCTGGTTTTAATGGAAAACCCGCCCTCGGATAGCCGTAAGATTGATGGGTAGAGAGTTTGAATGCTTGCATTCATAGTCCCACACCCACTCGAAGTCCACAGACACTACCCGCTCACCCCCTCTGTCCATGTGGCTGCCACTACAAAACTGAAAAAAAAAAATTGTGGAAAGTTGTGTTAATTATCCCTCTCTTCTCCTCATGTGTAACCACAAGCCTGTCGTTTCGGCTCTGAGGCGATTGAAATGAAACGCAATGTAGAAAAGATGCGAGTCTAGAACACGGCTTTAGATGAATAACTTTAATATTAAATAATATTTTCACTTTGCCGAGGGCCTTTTTGAACAACAACAACAACACACAAAAGCAACAACAAATGTTGATAATGGTTTCGCTTCTGTCACTCAAACATTATATTAAAACCATGTTCTGAGAAAGTGATTTTGTGAGTGACAGTTCAATGGAATGGCCGTCCGACGTGATTCCTAGCGCCAGCTGCACGCATGTATGCCTTGATGTGCCTTTATTCCCCTGTTTGATGGTTGGGAGTGAAGTCATTGCTTATGCCTGCACCAACCAAACTAGACTGCAGCAGATCAAAATCCCGCTATTTGGCTATGGCACTTGGCAACCGGTAATTGGAAAGTTGTGAGTCACGCCTATAATATTGTGAAATAGGCAATAGGTTATCAGCAACAAATCGGATTTTGTTTCAAATGAATTTAGTGGCCACATTGGTACAGCGAATAAAGCGTTTAGATCGGAAATAAATAACTATGTGGCGTGAAATTTTCAGCCAGCCCATCGGGCAAGCGCCTCTTAATTTCTGCTTGCCCAACAAAATTTTTACTTGTCCCGGGCACTCAGAACAGCGATTTTGCGAGCCCTGCTTTACTTGTGAAACAATTTCTGGAATATGTAGGAAACTTGCGACTTTCAATGTGTCAAACATTACAATTCCGTCATTTCACGTAATATATATGGAATTTGTCATTCTTAACTTTTTTTTGAAAGCCTCACTGCTCTACTGCTTGTTTCCTTTTATTTTTAGATGTTTGAAATAAAAATCTATTTCTATGTATTTTTTTCTTATTATTTACATTATGTTTTGCTCAAGCATGCTTCCCCTACAGTCAAAACAAAATATAAATGAAATGAAATAATATACAAATATGGTGGCTTTTAAGGGGAAAGTCGTGTAGAAAGATAGGGCTGGAAGGAGAAGCCTGCAGCAGCGCCACAGCTAACACGCAGCATGTGTGAACAGACAGATGTGAGTGAGCTGCAGCAGCTTAGCACACTGCCGCCACGCTCTACACATGCATCCACTGTGTTCCAGGCTTTAAGTAGGGTGCAACCCTCTCCTCAGTCACTTCATTCGTATGTGCTGTCCTAATGGCTGGAGTGACCTTGGAGAGGTGGAGGAAAGCCTCACTGCAATCAAAAATCAAGAGAGTAGGACTGAACAGGCAGCTGCCACCCGTCACACATTAGGTTCAGCAAGCAGCATACAAGTTTCACACACACACACACACACACACACACACACACACACACACAAACATTTTTTCCTTCCTCCACCAGCCCCCCATATTTAAGTCCATAATTTGTTTTTGTTCCAGTTCAGGAGCGGAGTTGCATCTCTTTGGTTGGCATGACCTCGCTCACAGGGGTTTAATTTGGAGAATGCAAGCATCCACTCCACACCAAAGATTTCATCAGCCTCATTTTGCTGTGAAACACGGGGGACAAATAAGGTCCAACAGGAGCCGTGACCGTCACCACTGAGTTATCTATGCAGTCCCACTCCTGATGAATTCAATATAAATCACACTCGAGTACCGACAATACAATATATGATCCCTGAACCTTTTATGGTTTTTTTTTTTTTAAATCTAAATTTATTTACCAAGCACCCGCAAAAAATGCAAGCCATTGGGCATGAAATGTTGCAATCACATGTCTTTTTTCTGCAAGTAAAGCTGAGGATGTCTTCGGTGTGAAATTTATGGATGAAACTTAAACGCAAAGTGATAAGCATGTCTATAATCAAGCAAGACCAAGTCCCACAATGTAGAGTAATTGGAAAAAGTTTTACTTGAGCTATCAGGATCAAAGTGAGCAATTCCTGGGTAACACTCCAGGACACCAGGCTCAGATCATTAAAAAAAGAAGAGGGTGCTTTCATGTCTGCTTATTTATGAAGACCTCCATACTCTAATTTGAAGTAGAGAAGCTATCTGGGTAAATTTGAAATAACAAATTCAAATCAAATCTAATACAGCAGCGGCTGCACAAATACAGCACGCTATAATTAGACTACATTACGTAAAATGGTTTATGAATTATGCAATGTGAAAGTACAATACTGGAAATTAATTCATACACTCCAAAAGAATGAACAAAAATGCAGATTCTCGAGATAATATATGTCTAAATGTCACTATTAACAGAGATAGCGGCCAAGGAAAAAATGGAATCCACATTTGAGTGGGATCCTCAACACCCTTCCGATTCTTTGATCAGTAAGCAGACTGACACTGCTTGGAATAACGAATAAAGCTCAACCACTTCCAAGCCCAGGGTTTCAAGCATCGCTCAAAATCACAGCACAGTTTATTAATGGAGAATGACAGTTAAAAAAACAGAGAGGCTCCACAGAAAGACGGCAGGAGGATAGTCCTCAATCGAATCACATAAGGGTCGTTAATATTTTGAGCTTGTAAAAAAGTTTTGTAGCCATAAAAATATTTTGTGCATGTGAGAAAAAGTTTTGTGCATACAGATACAATTTACATGTGTAAAAAGTTGTGAGCTGTAGAAATATTTTGTGCATATATGAAGACTTTTTGGGCGCACAGATATAATCTGAACAAGTAAAAGAGTTTTTTAGCTGTAGAAATATTTTGTGTATAAGGGCAACCATTTTGTGCACAAAGATACACTGCCCGTCAAAAAAAGTCACTATTTGGATTTTAACAAGCAAATACATAAGAGCCTATTACTGAATCATTATTGCAGTCATGAATATGTTTCAACCAAAAATAATTCTTTTAATTCTTTCCAAACTGATTCAATAAGTAACTTCTCATTTCTTAAAAAACCATGTCGGAAGATGTATCTCATGGTAGTTGAAAAGTTATTAGTCCGTTTTAACAGGGGCAAATTATTGGCCTGCATCAAGCAAAGAAAATAGCTAAGGAAATTGCCGAAATCACAGGAATTGGGTCAGGAACTGTCCAGCAATTTATTGAAACCTGGAGGGATGGTGGTGAACTGTCAACTTTGCGGTTGAAATGGGTGGGACAAAAATCATGACTGATCCTCATTGGAGATCATTAAGTGCTTGGTGAAGTCTCATCTTCAAAAATTAACAGTACACAGCAAAAATCCCAGTGTTAATTCAACTCCAGTAGAGTTTATATGAGACCAACCCATCCATCTTGGACTCACATGTACTCTATTGGAGTCGAATTAACACTGGGATTTTTGCTGTGTAGAACTCATGGCTATGTTTAATAATGAAGGCAAGAGCATTTCCACACCGACGATGCGACAAGAACTTTGAGGATGGGAACTAAATAGCTTGCGTGGTCACTCTTGTTAGCAAGTCTTATTGGGTAAAAATGACCTCAACTTGCAAAAGAGCATAAAGATTGGACTAAAAAGCAATAGAAAAAGCTCATGTGGTCCAATGAGTCCAGATTTACCCTATTCCAGAGTGATGGTCAGGGTAAGACAGGAAGCCCATGAAGGGATGCACCCGCATAGTGCCCGCTGTACAGTGTTATGATCTGGGGTTGCGTCAATTGGTCAGGTCTGGGCTCAGCACTGTTCTGCATCAATATTCAGCAGACTAACTGAATATATTGTATGACCAGTCACCCATCAATGGAGTTTTTAATCCCTGATGGCACAGGTATATTGCAGGATGAAAATGCCAAGATTCATCTGGATCAAACTGTGAAAGAGTGGATCATTAAGCTCGAGGAATCATTTTCACACATGAATTGGCCACCTCAGAGTCTGAACCTTAACCGAGTGAAAGTCTTTGGGATGTGCAGGAGAACGCTAATGAAGTGGTTTGACTCGCCCATCGTGAAAATGCAATATCACGGCCAAAAACAATGCAAATTTGGCCGGAAAGAAATGCTTTAACATTGCATAAGATTGTCGAAACAATACCACAAGTGTGTGCCATGATCAAAGCCCAACAAAATATCATTGTCTGTAACTTTTTTTTTTTTAACAAGCAGTGTATAATTTGCACATGTAAAAAGTTTTTGTAGCTGCATTAATATTTTGTGAATGTGTTATTAAAAATTACGCAGGAATATTTTCAGCAGTGAGGTTTCATGAAGTCTGAGAGACGGACACTCAAATTTCCTATCTGCATATGTGACACTGAAGGTACAAGCTCACAAATTATGAATTACAAGCACAAATTATGACCCAAATTGTAACTTCTGAGACTGCCCACTGACTAGCCAACCAGCTCGTTGGCCACTGGCAGTCCAGTCAGAGGAAGTCAAATGGGGGGCAAAAGGTTCTAGCGAGAGTTGGAGAGCAAAAAAAGCCTTGACAGTGCTTTCTCATCATTTTGGTCTGCTAGCAGCAAGCAGTTGTTTGTGGTGCATCCTGTCACACAACAAGTGGAAGAATCCAAAACCATAAAAAAAATAATAAGATTTGGAACTGGTAGCAACCATTCAGTTCTATGTCTGTAACAGCAAATCCTAGCATCTGACATGTCTAAATCAAATGAGCCAGTTATCTAATTTTTGTTAACACATGTAGCTGATAAACTCGGACCATCGTCCAAATGCAATTCACCATTTAGGGGGAAAAAAATCGAGAAGCCTACTTGTACCCAACAACAGTCTCAGTTTTGCTAAGGTTTCTTTATTAAAAATTGACAGACTTTAGAGTAGCTAACTTAAGCACGAGACGATTGGCTGCAATCACTCCCAGCTACTCAAGCCTCGACAGCCTGCATGCTCAAGTAATCCCTGAGCCACTGTGCGACTTTGGGTTTGGAGTCTTATTAAAAGAAGAAAAAAAAACAACCTTTTTAGATTATTCCACTTGTTTGTGGTGCATCCCTTCACACAACATTTGGGCATTTTTATTATTTCAGCTAGCAGACTAAAGAAACGAGAAGGCACCATCAAACTTGTTTTGCTTTCTGGCTCTCACTGGAACCTTTTGACTTGCTTTGTTTGGATTATCAGTGGTCAGAGTGTTGATTGGCTAGTCAGTGGGCAATGTGTTAAATGGCTAGTCAACCTCAGGCATCAGATTTGGCTCATAATTCATGCTAGTAATTTGTAATTCATGAGCTTGTAACTTAAGTGTCGCATTCACACGTAGTAAATCATGACTGAATCTCAGACTTCGCAAAACCTCACTGATGGAAATATTCCTGCACAAATTTTAATTACCCATACACAAAATATTTCTACAGCAATGAAAACTTCCTGCACATGTGCAAATTTAATCTCTGTGCAAACAATGTTTTCACACATGCACATTTTACACATTTACAGGTTAATATTTGTGTGCACAAAACTTTTTCAAACATCTGGGAAATATGTCTACAGCAACAAAAATTTACACATGCAAATTAGTCAGCTGCTGAACTGAAAAAAAAAATACAAGTGGTGCCAGGCACAACAAACCCCGCCCCTTGCACATACTTTCACTTACTTGTCCAAAATTCATTAGGGATCTATTCTGGGTCAGTGGCAATCCCTAAACCGAATTTGGGGTGAATGTGGCCTTTAGTTTTGCCGCTAGAGTGTTAACAAACAAACAAACACAGAAATGAAAGGTCATTCATAGAATGATGACTTGCCGGAATCACGCACAGATCTCTGAAACAGAATGAACGAAATGGAGTTGGTTTCAAGTCTCCAGCTGTAATAGTAGCAAAGTTATGAACCAAAATGTGTTTTTGACCTTTGTGGTGAGCTTGACCGTGACCTTTGGCCTCGAAAAGAGACCGATCTCTAGGCACAAGGCTAGTCAATGCTGTCGCCAAGTTTACTGAAGATAATGTGAAAATTGTGGCCTGTAGAGTGCACACAGACAGACAGACAGACAGATAAAATAATAAACCAGAATAGAGCGCTGCTTACGTGACCTTGACCTTTGACCTAGATTAACCAAAATAGTGCAGTGCTTAGGTCAGGTAATGCAGGCCTTGAGTTTATCAACAAATTATGCCCTTGGTTTGAAGTGTGTACACCAATTAGAAGTGAAGCTATGGCCACTAATGTGTTTTTGACATTTTGTGTGACCTTGACCTTTGATGTAGATTCACCAAAATAGTGCAGTACCTACGTCAAGTAACAGAGACCTTTTGTGTATGAACAATATGCACTTGGTTTGAAGTCTCTACGACGATTAGAACCGAAGATATGGCTTCTTATGTGTTTTTGACCTTTTGTGTGACCTTGACCTTGACCTTTGACCTAGATTCACCAAAATGGTGCAGTGCCTGCCCAGTGCCTGTCCTATGTTGATCATAAAATATGAGCTAAATTGAGCTGAAACTGTGGACGCCACAGTGCAAACAAACACACAAACAAACAAACAGAGTAATATACTTGCGGAATCCGAGATTTCGGCAAGTAACAAACGCACAAACACTCAAACACAGAAACAAACCGAACCAAAAACAATAAGGAATAGTAGAATCTTCATACTGCACATCAAAATCCACTTAAACTGACACGTTTTGGTCTGGTCGGGTACAGCCTTGCTAATATGCACAAGTTACCAATTAAAATTAATTATCAAGTCATACTGGTGACCTGAAATTGAGTTAGCAAGCTATGGTATTGCATATCATAGATGATTAAATCCCCAATTTCTTTGCAATTTCATTCTTAAATTGTTGAACAATTTTCCCGTGTAGTCTGTCACAGAGTGGGGAAGCCCTCACCATCCTCTGAAAGACTCTGCTTCTTTGAGATGCTCTTTTCATTCCCATTCATGTCACTGACCCATTGCCAATTAATCTTATTAGCTGTGAGATGGTCCGCGAGGTGCATTTTTTAGCATTATAAAACATTTTCAATCATTTGTTGACCCGTCAATTTCTTTGTTACAACAATTGATTTATTGTCTTTGAACCATTTTCGATTAAATATAGGGTTTAAATGATGTGCAAATCATTGCATTGTGTTTTTAATTTACATTTTACACCGTGTCCCAACTTTTCTGGAAATGAGTTTATGAATTCTAGAGAGTGTTTTCATTGGCAAAACTACTAAAAGCCCATGACATTTTAATCGTGTTACAGAAAATGGAAAACTAAAATACTTTAAGAATATCCCCAAAATGACGTTTTTGTCATTATTGGGTCAGATACTGGCGTATACTGTCCGTGAACTACTGCAGAAGATGCACGACAAAAACTTACACATTGATTTTGACTTCATGGGGACTTTAAATCAGTCTAATTTCCCCTCCAGTACATTGCACAGGGATTCACAATAAGTCTATCTTACCAAGCATTATAATCTTGTATTAAGACTTAAAACACTTATTGTCCAGGGCTGTGCACAGACATTTTGGGGGATTGGGCCCAAGTGAGAATAGGGGACCCCTCTCATAATGACTTTAAGATCACATGCACATAGCACATTTTTCACTTATTCTCATATTTATCTCAATACCCAGACACTCATACAGATGTTTAATACAAAAAAAAAATTCTACAAAAATTATCAATTCACACAGAGTCCATGCATTTGCTTGCTTATTTTGATTACCTTTTTTCTCATTCAGACAAAGTATTGCCAATGAGACCATTTAGAATCATTTCTAGATTTCAAAATGGAATAATAAAATTTCACTTGCATATCTAGCACATGGTAACCTAAAATAAGTATTTTCTCCATTTGAGAGAATATTTTGGGAGTTAAGTTTAGTAATGAGATTAGAAGACTTGTAAAGACTAATACGTTTGGTAGTTTTTTTCTATTGCATGGGGAAATCAACAAGATCTGAGATGTATATTGGTCCCTTTGCTCTGAAAAAGAATGTTCAAATATCACTCTTCTCCCAACTTCCGACAGGGATAGCAGTGAGGGGTCACTTGCATAGCTGATGAGACCTCATAGAGGTAATGTATGTTATTCCCACAGCATTGTAAGGCCTTTACTTACAATGTGAATGACTAACAGACGAGTGCATAAGGGAAGTGTACATTGTTTGACCAATGTGACTTTTGACCTTGACTGGCACAGAGTTAGCACATGGTTCAACTGCAGAGATAGGATTTGGGAGAAACAAAGATAAATCATGGTTCAGCCACTGATATTTCCTAAGGGTAGCACAGAGGCAACTGCTGCGAATGGCTGTGGTAAGCAGATACAGAGATAAGTCTAGTTCAGCTGGTGTGATTGGCTGTGGTTTTGAAACAAAGGTAACACAAAGTTCAAGCACAATAACTTGTGCAGACTGCCTGGGTTATGTTGCATGGAAGCTCTTAGTTGAGCAATGCCTGTTTTGTAAATTGGCATGCATGCAGCCCACAAACAGCAGGACCATTCACCAGCTATTTTGAATTATTTGTGCAACTATCACTTCAACCCTTTTCCCCTCAAGAGTCTCACAGCACATGGCTGAACGTCCGATTTAACAGATTGTTGGCAGATGGACAGCCGTGTCACAGGCACTAATGGCAGCTAGTGGAGCTCTCCATATTTTCCTGTTGGTTAGAGAGACACAATTGTGGATTCTATGTTGCCAAGGAGAAAAAGATTATGTTGAAACTGATATGCACATTCATCTCCTTGAGGTTTCAGTCAATGAGCCCATGAAGACCAGGCCCCCAGAGCTAGGATTAGCTAGACATAGCGAGCATTCATCAACATGCCAATTAAATGACTGTTTCAAGGCTAGTAGAGATATCCATGCAAACAGCAGGCCCATGCTGTTCATATTTATAATGAAGGCCCTTCTTGCTTTCAGAGGTATTTGGATGCCCTCACTGACTGACAACAAGCAGTATTGAAAGGAGAGTATTTTCCTGTATCCGGCTGCAAAGGAGGCTAATATTGAATGGTGCAAGGCTGAATCCAGACGCTGACTGCATGGATCATGGTGCATCAACATATTTGGCATAGGAAGATCTGTCAAAATATATGGGACCATTTTCATATTGCCCTGTGCCTCCTGCAAAAAAAAAAAAAAAATCTCATATCTGTAAAGCTAAACACATGGTGCTCATGCGGTTCCCCATGGCAACGCAGCGTTCCAAGGGTGCTAAGCATGTCTGTGAAGTGGGAATTTCCTTGGATTACTGCAGCAATTTTAAAAACGCGAATACATTCTAGTGTGATACTGTACACCACTATGGTAAATCCCCGAGAACACAAGGGCGGAACTGCAAGGTGTTTCCATGTTTTCTTAATAAAGCTTATGTTCGCAAATACAAAGATGAAGCATTTTTCTTATCTTACAAGTCTAAATAAAACAATGCATTCATGAACATGTTTTACAAAGGTTAATTCCCATTAGACAAATAAGACTACACAAGTGCTGCTTGTGCATTTTGGCACAGTTTTCGCGAGGACTTTCTGAAAGGCATCAAAGTTTTCAGCTGTGGGCCACAGACTCACTGGAACTGCAGACCAAACGTCAAACTGAGAAACAACCGTAAACGCTAAAACAACTTGTAGTTTTCCCTGTCATACATCTGAACTCTCAGGAAAAAAAAGAAAAATTCAAAAAACTTTTTTTTTTTCCTTCATAAGACCTGAGCTTTGGAATCCCATGTGCGGTATTGGCTGAAGTTGTGAAAAGGAAGCTGAAATTCAATCAGCTCACACATGGGAGAGGGTAAGCAGAAAATCGCTATGCTGCGGTGGGACGAGCTCAAAAAGGAGAGTACTTGAAGAAGAGGTGAGGGGCCGGGCAGTCGCTTCATTTCTCAAAGAAGACGCTGAGAAATGGACTCCTGCCCCTGCACAGTAAAGCAGCAGACATGCAGTCAGCTAAACTCTTCAGTACTGAAATGGGAGTCCTAACTGAATGCTTAGTACAAGAGTGACTGATGTTCTCTACAACAACCCCAATTCCAAAAAAGTTGGGATGCTGTGTAAACTGTAAATAAAAACAGAATAAAATGGTTTGCAAATCTCATAAACCCACATTTTATTCACAATAGAACATAAACAACATATCAGATGTTGAACATGAGGCATTTTGCCATTACGTGAAAAAATTATTGCTCATTTTGAATGTGATGGCGGCAACACATCTCAAAAAAGTTGGGAGAGGGGCGACAAAAGGCTGGAAAAGTAAGTGGTACTAATAAAAAACAGCTGAAGGAGCATTTTTCAACTAATTAAGTTAATTGGTAACGGGTCAGTAACATGACTAGGTATAAGATGGGCATTTTAGAGAGGAAGAGTCTCTCAAAAGTAAAGATGGACAGAGATTTACCAATCTGTGAAAAACAGCGTCTAAAAATTGTGTAACAAATTTAGAAAAATTTCCTCAATGTAAAATTGCAAAGACTTTGAATCCATGGTACATAATATCATCAAAAGATTCAGAGAATCTGGAGAAATCTCTGCGCGCGAGGGACAAGTCCGAAAGTCAATATTGCATGTTTGTGATCTTTGGACCCTCAGGTGGCACTGCACTAAAGTAAGTGGTACTAATATAAAAAAAACAGCTGGAGGAGCATTTTGAAACTAATTAGGTTAATTGGCAACAGGTCAGTAACATGACTGGGTATAAAAAGAGCATTTAAGGGAGGCAGAGTCTCTCAGAAGGAAACATGGACAGAGATTCACCAATCTGCAAAAAACAGCATCTAAAAATTGTGGAACAATTTTAGAAAACTGATCCTCAATGTAAAATTGCAAAGACTTTGAATCTACAGTACATAGTATCATCAAAAGATTCAGAGAATCTGGAGACATCTCTGTGCGCAAGGGACAAGCACGAAGGTCAATACTGGATGCTCGTGATCTTCGAGCCCTCAAGCGGCACTGCATTAAAAACAGGCATGATTCTGCACTGGAGTACACTGTATGGGCTCAGGAACACTTCCAGAAATCATTGTCTGTGAACACAGTTCACTGTGCAATCTACAAATGCAAGCTAAAGCTGTATCATGCAAAGAAGCCCAGATGTGAACACAATCCAGAAACGCCCCTGTCTTCCCTGGGCCAAAGTTCATTTAAAATGTACTGAGGCAGAATTGAATGCGCATGTTGTGATAGTGCCCCTTTAAAAGGTCACTCACTGAAGCTATCTGCAATATAAAAATATAATGCTGCATTCCTGCCAGCCTCCATTCATACAGATCAAAAAATAAAACAGAACTCGTATGTCCTATCAAGGACTTCTGCTTCTACATGCACCCATAGACTGTATAAAAAGATGGACGAAGCTACCGTGACGTCACCCATTGGTTTCAGCATACCATAAAGGAAGCCTCGATTTTGGCCATTTGAATTGCGCCATGTTGTCAGTTTGAAACCGGATGTGATTTCTATTGGACGAGAGCGTGTATTGAAGATCCGGGGAGGACCGTGGCTCTGGATCTGACCGTATCGGACGAGGACCAGGGATAGCCCGCCCCTAAAGCATATTCTGGCTTTATCCTTTATTCTAGTCTATATGGGACCATAATTTACAAAAATGAACATCATGATATATCAAAGGAGACTTGAAACTTGCTATAGCTATCATAAAATAATGTGAAAAATCATTATTTAAATGAAAAATCAGGTGGGAAAGTATGGTCATTTTCTCAGACTTCTATAGCATTGAACTTCTTTCTGCAACCACCAATGTCGCCATCTGCTGGCCATTAAATAGAATGCCATTTTATGGTACTTCCGCATGGGTTTCATCTTTCAGACCAGGGTGCTGCGTCCATCTTTTTATACAGTCTATGCATGCACCCAATCATCAATTCTCCTACAGAGTCCTGGGTGGTAGGAGGACGTCCAGAATAAAGGTCTCTCCAATACATCAGACCCTCCTTGGAGGGTTCATCTGTTTGACCTCATAAAGACATCACTGAGCATAGTACCTAGATCTGCTGTGTCGTCTTTCAGTCAATGCAAGAAAATGAGTGGTACAAACAAGTGCTTATTTCTTTCCAACCACGATAGCTGTGTTCTCCTTGCAAAAGGTGTAGTAGCGAGCAGTGGCATCACAGCGGGGGGTGGCAAGCTAGGTAATAATAATACCCAGGGTCTCGTGGCCAGGCTTCAAAAGACTTGAAATAAAAGATTTGTTTAGTCTACAGTTTTTGAGGGAGCCCATATGTACAGGGCTCAGAATTTTTTGCCATGCCTCTGTAAGAGGACAGGGATCACTAAGAGGTCACTTCTTCAGCTCAAAAAATTTGGCATAGTAAAGGCTTGTTTCACCAAAAAGCATTACTGAAACACTGGAAACAGAATCCATTAGGTGTGCACTCTGTATTACAGCAGAGGGGCTCATTGTGATGGAGGGCCACTGTCGGGGAACTAATGGTTGTTCCGTGCACCATTAGCTAATAACAATAACATCAGCCTGTGTATTGCTAACTAATGAAAAATGAACACACTACCCACAATGCCTTACGGTATGGCGAATAAATGATCTGGATCCCCCCATGAGCACAAGAGCCAAAAGACAGCAGCACAGAACACTAATGAACTCAGTACCCACAATGCCTCACATTTTATATGCAAATGGTGTCTTTGCAGGGCAGACAGTGAGGAACACTCTCAGTATCATGAGCAGTGTGTGGGTAGGGCAATAAAAAGACAGGGCATTTGGAGCTGCCATTATCTCAGACTGGACAGTTGTGCTGCCACGATCTTATCAACAGCAGCCAATTATGAAGTAATGCAGCTGCTTTAAGGAAATATCAGCAGCTTGCTGACCTCAGGCAGCTCTTATCAGTCCCAGACAGTTCCCTGAGATGTCTCCATCATCACTGCCATTGAGAGATGGGAAGAGAATGACAAGGTGGAGTATTCATATGGTTAGAAATCAAACAGAAATTTCCCTTCCAGTCTCCCCATCCACAAAAGGGAAAAAAACACTCCTGGCCATCAGCCACATCATGTTCCGGCATTTTGTCTTATTTATTAAGAAGATGAAGCAGCTGCAGCAGTGCTGGCAGTCTGCTTGACCCTCAGAGCTAACAGTATTAAAAATGAATTAACAAAGGGGAAGGCCCGCAAGCAGCCAACTCAGCAGACGTTTGCCGCTCGGATAGCATGGACAATTTGGGCACTTCGCAGACTGATTCTAGCGAGTAGGGATAGAAAGATTTCTGCTCAGTGGACAACGTTCTGGGTGGGACTTGCTTGACCAGAGTGCCTCCTATCTGTCAATCAATCTCCACAGAGATTGACTGCATTCAAATTGTCTTTCTTGTATAGGAAATTTCCAAACTCCAAGAAAATGACCCGGAAGTATTTACATGGCATCCATGATAAGTGTGTTGAAATTTTCAAAATGTTAAAGAAAGATGCTTCAGAAGTTCCTAACTTGTCTCGTTTAGCAGAGGGTACACTGAACCATCCTTTTCGAAAAGAAAGGATTCAACACCATCCAACAATTCCGTTCGGCAGCAATATTTAAAGCGACAACCATCCATGCAGCCAATCATGAAAACAAATGAACATGAAGGGCGAGAGATGCATGATCACATTGCCTAGTGTACTGTAAGTACATTTGGATTCTCTTAGCAATGCGATTGTCTTCTCAAGTTGTTATGAATTCCCCTTTAAATCTTTCCTTTACCTTTTGATGCTTTTATCAAGGTTTAAGTTATGTGGTTAGGAATTAGACAAGACAACGTAAATTTTTGACTATTCAAGCACAGCCAGATGCTGTGAGCAAAGCATTACGATGGAAAACTACAGATAAGCTAGGCCAAATTAGTCTGGTTCACATTTTTTGGCACTTGAAAACCTGTTCTCTTTTCACCATTAAGTAATGACTGAAAGAGAGGCTTTCAGGCAATGGTGGTTTTGGCTTTCTTGTCCAGAGAGATTCATTCTGTGCCCAGAGGTGTTCAGCAAGCTTGGAGCTACAGCCGGTAGGCAACAAAGCCATCAAAAAGAGTGAAACTCAAAGGTCGCCTGGGAGGCAGCCTGCTGGACTATAGAGGAAAAGATTTGCATGGAAATTTTCAGACCTAAGCGAGCAGACAAAATAAAGCTGCCAGGCAGTGGTTAAGTGTGAGTGAGAAAAAGCAGTGTCCTCTTTAGAGAGCGTGTAGATGCTAATGACAAGATCATGACTCTACCAGGGGGCGGGATCAACTCAGACCTCGGCTGTTACTCAATAGAAAACAAACACTTTACAAGAGTCTTATCACCACATCTCATGGTCAAAGATGCTCATCCCATGGCATAGTTCACCATGTGTGCAGTAGTACCCTTGTGGTTCCACTGTAAAATACATGGCAGAGTCAGCCTCACCACACCTCAACCACCGAGTTAAATGCACTGTATTTAATCACAGAATACAGTTAAGCATCTGCACCCACGGTCATGAAATGTCCTTTTGGGCGACTGTCATTTTCATCAGTACAGTTTTCCCACTGGACATTCATTCACTGGAGAGCTAAGTCTACTGCCCCCTCTCTGAACTCTGCACCATACCTGCCAAGTTTCCTGCTTATCCTGGGTTTCTATCATATTTCAAAGCTGTCTATTGGCAATCTCATGGTTTCTCCTGGTAAACTTATGTAGATTCTTCAACCCTCAAAGTGTTTTGTCAAAGTTCGTAATGTTTCCCAAAAGTGCCTCTGATTCATTTTGGTCGCAAGATCTGTAGGAGGAGGTGTGACTCCTGTTTCGATGAACATCATTAACAAGTTTTTGTGCTACTAGAACTGCAGCTCCTGGCCTGGTGTTAGAAGCAAAGTGCCCCCCGTTTACACAGCCTCATCAACCTGCTGAAGTTTGCTTTTTCGAAATAGGTGTCAGTGTGTAGAATCTGGGTTTATTATTTTTCATGTTACGTTAATTTGTCATTTCGGTTATTGTATGTATTTCCCATTTGTATTCTCACTACAAGTTCAGTTCCCACGTGTGTTTGTTTTCACCTCTACTCCCGCACTTGCCCACCCTCGGGAGCTCAGGAGATATTTTCAAAGTGGGGGAGACCACATTGTTAGCTAAAGCACAGAAAGCAAAATCATATTTCCAGATTTTGGACCCCCACTGCTGGACCACTGTCGGACCACCATGCACCATCATATTTCAACCTTGCTCGAATATTAAGAGAATAGCATTCATTGTTATTAAATTGGTTGTTCGTCCAAAAAAATAAGATTTGAACCACAGAATCTTTAATATTAATATATCCTTCGTGCACTGGTCATTTCAAATTATAATCAGCCGTAAGAAATTTATTCGCATTTTAATCTCTGCAAATCGCGATCGTCTCAAAAAGAATTTATCTTTGGCTATTTTAGGCGATGACGTCACCGAAAGTATCTAGCCAGTGACAGAGAAAACAGTGTCAATGTCATTGGACTCAGTGATTCGTAATTATGGATTATTCCCTTGGGAAAATGCCAAATATCTGCCTTGTTTACGGCTGCAATAATAAGGCCAATGCAAGCATAAGCATCATGGTACATAAATTTCCAAAAAACCCCACAATTCGAAAGGCATGGGTGGATTTTGTGAAGAGGAAATGAACAGATTTCATGGAGCTCGGATCAGGATCGATAATCTGCTCTATATACTTCACCGATGACTACTTTTATCAGCCAGATCCTGAGTCATAGGAAAAGTCTGGATATCACTGCAGGTCAGTAATGACTGAAAATCGCCACTTAATAAGCCATTGCTTAATAAGCAGAGCCCAAACTGCTCCGGTCCCAAATTTTCTCCATCTATTCTATACTTAGAAAAGCTGGTTAATAAGCCCAGGGTGCAGCTTAATTAGCCCATCATAAAATGAGTGTAGAAACTATATTATGCAAAAGGATGACTCAAAATGAAACTAAATCCATCTTGCTCCAGAAGACCTTGAGTAAAATCGAAACTTCGGCCATAATAGCGAATCCAAGACGAGACCAGGAGCTGCAATTGGATAATGAAAAAAAAAAGAAAGCTTCAAGTTTGTTCAAGTCATGAATAATTTTCTAGCTGGCATGCTAACACTTTTCTCCGGTATATAAATAAATTCAAGTTTGTACAACAATTGTTACACTGGTCATTCCATTCCATTCCATTCAGACACCTTCCCCAGTGACATCTCTCAGATTTGACTGAAAAAAAATCTAAAATTAGTTTTTGAGCCCAAATGAAGGAATCCCAAATTTCAGTTTCATACCTTTAGTCATTTCGGCATTATGGCCCTGGGAAATTTGGGTGCCACGCCCACTTTTTTCTCTCACTTAATTTGTAAATGTATCTAGAGACCCATGACTTCTCTTTTATATGAGCTATAGGAATAAAAATTGATAAAGGGGTCATTGATTGCCTCCTCTCTTGGAACCAATGCTCAGAAATGGGATACTAGTTCCATTGTATACAATATTAACCCTTTAAAACTGGATGCGATAATGATTTTAGGGATAATGGAGGGTCCAGGTAGTTGAGATTTGTGTGTTTGAAGGCTTTTTGACGACTTCATCAAATATGATGACATTACTGTGACTCAGATGATTTTCAGGGACACCAGATCATTTTAGAATTATTTTCAATCAAATCTGAGAGGTGTCAAGGGGGAGGGCGTGTGAATTGACATGGAATGACTCCCACGTGTTACTTAATACTTTAATAGTGCAGGACCTCATTTGACTTGCATGGGCCATGTTATTTGTGGAGTGTGCACTGTGGAATGAAGGTTGCATGTTGTCATCATGAACGTAGGCTACCTATTTTCGGACACCTATCCTTGTCATGGCCTAATAATACTCTCAGTAAGTAGTGTCTAGTTTCGGTGCACCATGCCTACAGGCTGATTGTCTCGTTGTTCCTTTTCCCCATGAGATGAGAAAAATATTTGTTTCCATTAATTTATGGAAATAATATTCTTTGACAACATAGTGTTTTCCTATTGTTTTCAACTTGATTTCTCCGTTTGGAACACCTCCCGTTATGTCACATCCGTTCTTCAGAAAATTTGGGTCAGTCTTCATTTTATCTTTGGAAATCTTCACTCCAACCTCAATTAAAGGCTCTTTTTTGAGAAAAAACGCAAATTTGGGGCATTTAATCAGTAGGATATTGTTTATGAATTGTTTGGCCAAATGTATACCAGGTTAGTTCTTTTTTTTTTTTTTTTTTAATTTGGCATCTCCAATCCCACCCGAATCTGGAATGCCCAATCCGAGAACTATGTACAAGGCTTTCTTGTATTCAACTCCCTGTGGCCAGCTCAGGAGAGAGAGAGACAGTTCGCAGCCCTCCTCCGAAGCACGCGCCTGTCAGCCCCAGCATCTTTACACTCATTGGTCGAGACTATTGCAAGTTCAGAACAAGGCGGAGGATACCCGAACATGAGCAAGCTTAGAATCTCACTGACGAGTGCCCGGCTGGCCAACAGGAGGCGCTTGAGCAACGAACATGGCAATCATTTTTTTTAATTTCCCTTCCCAGCAGTCCATTCCTAATTTGCATCCCTACAGCGCTTTAGCCAATCGTGCGCTGTTCTGAAAAAGCTGCCGACCACTGCTGGTTGGTACGACCGGGGATTGAACCCGCGCCATAGTAGTCACTACTGCTCCACAAAAGCGGCGCCTTAACCGAGTGAGCTGACCCGGCAGCCACTGGATTTGTTTTTAACTGAGAAAATTTGCACTTTAAAATGAATTACAGAGTGTAAATTAATGTTTTAACCCCTTTGTGTAAATCCCAACATTTTTATTCATATTAATATTAAATAGGGAGATTTTGATAGTTTACTGATAACTCTGGACTTTATTGTGTATTTTTTTTTAGTTCCCTAAGCAGCACTCCACTGCTGTATTCACGTTCATTTGAGTATGTATGGCTTTATGTTGTTGTTAGGAGGTTACACAAATTTTTCATAATCACTACACATATGTAATGAAATAATACCTGGTAGCTTCTGTAGCCACATACGCCAGGCTGGTAGCAAATCAGCCTTCATGGGGAGATATGATTAATGCAAAATTTATTTTACCATTTTAAACATAAGAACTCCCATCTTTTGAATAGTTCTAGGGCACCACCTCCTCATGAATATTCAATCTTTAATTACATATCCCACGTAAGCAGTTACGTTCTTACAGTGATGACTTCACTTAGATGCCGGTGCCTATGGCTCTGCATGAAGTTCCTAACCCAAGCAGTTTGAGAAAAACGGCCCAGACAAAGTTTTGAAGGTCAAGGTCACTGAGCAAAGGTCATTCAGGTACGAATCATCAAACAAGGCACGGCTACCCGCCAAGGCGAGTCCACATATGCAAAATGAAGCTACTAGCCCAAGCAGTTACAGAGAAAGGGCCTGGACAATGGCTGGACACCTGGACGCCTGGACGCCCGTCCGCCTGCCCGCCTGTCTGCAAAGGGGACGACAATACCCCTCTGCCCCTTAGTTGGGGCTGAGGGGTAAAAAACTTAAAATTACAATGACTTGCCTCGTAGTTTGGTAGTTTGCCCTTACAGTCAACTATTAATATTGACATAAAAAATAAAATTTTAAGAAAGCATGAATGAGAATGAATGGGGTTCAGGGAAATTGTCAAAAAAAAAACTGCTCAGTAGAAAGATAACTGCTTGAGAGACCTCTAATTCATTAATGTTCATTAAAATACAGGTGTATGCTGTCTCTGTACAGACTTAAGACCCATTATATCTCTAAAATATCTCTGTTGCTATCCCCTTGCTAACAGCCAAAACTAACAGAGAAGCTACAAAGCAAATCACTTAGCTAATGCATCACCAAATTCACTAGGCATGCAGAAGCTAATCATAGTTAGCTTTATCGACTGGAGCTCACAAGTGTTCTCACAACAACAATGCCGTTAACTTAGGTAAATAAATTAATTACCTGAGAATTTCATGGCCCTGATGTGTAGCGTGGAATAAATCAGATATTGAGACGCTTTAGATACGTTTCGTAAGAAACTGCATGGCGGGAAAAAAAACTGTTCCTTGATGTTTTATAACATGAACATTGAAATGAAAAAACAGCATATGCAGTACAATGTAAATTTTGAACAATCAAACATCAACTAGAATCAGCAACACTAAAAAAATGGGAGAACTACCATACGGGCAGCTCCACAGCAACATGAAACAGACTGACAGGTGCTTGGTGGTCTGGGCTACAGTAATGGCAATGTTGCCAGATCTCAACCGGTACAGGAATGTGTCTTATCAGTCAACGATTTGTGGAATGAATGCTATTATGGCACAACACCCTGATAACCTTTGCTCATGTGATGTGGGTCTGTTGCCCCCAAGTGCAAGTTTATGATGGCCATCCATAAAATGACTACTGCATAAATGCATGTACACTTTACAGTGGAATACTGGGAAGGACTTTCAAATCCAGAATTCGACATCAACGACTAACTCTCTCTCTCTCTCTCTTTCTCTCTCTCTTTTTCTCGCACTCACTTGCAAGCACACACACACACACACACACAAAAACACACACACATACACATACACACAAACATGCATGGGCAAAAGGTCATATCAGAGCGTTAGCTTATAAAACTAAACGGTGTCAAATAGCGGCCCATTTTGATTTCTTCATGGTTCGTCGACAGATGTATTATTAGATTTTGTATTCCTGGAGGGCTGCCATTTCCAACTCTGTGTCAAAATTTAATGTGTTTACCAGGCCCAATAGGGTGGAAATCAGAAGATATTTATTTAACTAAAAAGGGTAAAAGCCATATAACTTCCATTTCAAACAACACAGATTTGTTGAATCGACACTGAAGAGAATTGCAGACATTTATAACACATATCTTTCACTTTGCCCATAAAATATCCCTGTGATAATGCATATTAACGTATGTCTTATCAGTATAAATTTGTTCAAGTGAAAATCTCTGAAGTATGCGGTAGAAAAAAAGAAAATCAGATTGAATTTATGTTAATAAATTTGATTTAAGCCAATTAGCATGCACTATACTCATGACTTTTAATTAAAAGAAAAAAAAAACATTTGAGCATATAAAGCTCTACTTTGCTTAGAGGAAATTAAACTTCTACATATTTTATTAATGGACACCTCTGCAAGGCAGAGAGATTATGGCTTTAATTATGTAATATTAATTATCATGTAATTCACATAGCAGTCTGTTTATCAAAAAATGTAGGAACAAAGGTCAAATCAATCTCTCTTAGATCGCACAGATTATAGGGAGAGAAAGGTTTTCCTATCCTTGAATGGCTTCAACTATATTTTTCTTTGTTTTTTGAATCCATACAGTATTTTCTATTTGAAACAAGCTTTCTAAAAATAATGGACTTATTTTAGCTAGTTTGGAGGCAGGAGTCCTTACCATTATAAGCTGCAGCCAGTCTAGATTTATGCTTTTTTTGAGTGTAAAAGCCAGTTTACGCACAAGGAGACAATTGTAAGAATTACTAAAAGCTTTCTTTTTATTTGTGTATGCCAAGGTAATTATCAAATGTGTAGTAAGTGGCCATATAGGTGAGGCATTCTCCGGTCAAACTCCCATTTCCTCTTCACCCTGGCAAGCTTCAATGAAATTGAGGGGGGGTCAATTTCCCTTTTACGAGCGCAGCTGGACGTGGAAAGCAACGTGACTGTTAAAAGCACCGTCAGCACAGCTGGAGGCCCAGCATTCAAAGGTGAGCCCAGTGACACTATAACCCCAGTGCTAACACTGGAGTAGTGCACCTGTCACAAGATAATATACTGCAGCCAATAATAAAAATGCCACGTGGGCTGTTTTGAAATGTAAAAATGTCTAACTTATTAAATATTGTCCCTCATGGCAAGAATAATACACTGAAAGACAAGAGAGAGGGGAGATTGAAAAAAAGGAGATTGAAAGAGGCTTGCCAGTATCTTCAGATGAAAAAAAGCCCATCAATTGGAAAATCCAGCAATATTTGGATACATTAAAGTATTTTAACAGCACTGAGGATGTTACAGGTTGTTATTGAAAGACAGCCTTAGTATTACCATTCTAAATGAGAGTTTACTGAGGAATTAGAAAAAAATATAACCTTAGTACCAAGATTGCTGGCACATTACAGAAAATTGACATGAAATTAAACGGAGTGATTTCATTAGTCAATTCACCCTCTACAAAAGTGAAAACACAACACTACAAGAACATATTATTTGATGCTTAAAAGCAACATCAACCAACTATCTTACCTTAAAATACCAGCTTCAAAAAAATTGTTATAGTACACTGACTTGTAGTAGGGAGGGCGGTGCATATTTCATACCCACTCCATGACTTCCACGCATGTTCTTGCACTATGTAACTTCGGCTGATAGTCTAATTTCCAAGGAAAAGTGCGTAATCCTTTACGGCACTAGCAATGTCATACTAGCAACTATGGGTCTTAATGAATGACAAGTGAGTGCACCAATTCCCCGATCCCTCAGACATCACTGTCTTAAAGATGGTCAAGTAACTGTAACAGCTATCATGATATGGGCTCGGAAATATAGTATTTTTGGAAACCTTTGTCAGTCAACATTATTCACTGCTGTATCCATAGACTTACAACTTAAAGCTTTACTTTGCAAGTGCAAAGCCAAACATCTCTTCTCTGGCTTCGGTGTCATCCAAGAGGGATAGGAGCACAGAGGAAGCCTGTTTTGTTATTCAACGAGACAATATTTCAAGTGATTTTTTTTTTTTTTTAGGGAAAAAACTGCCACGGTGTTCTCTGGATGAAAGACAACAAGGACAACCCCAGCTGTTTTCAGAGATGGGTCCAAAAGCCAGTATTGGTCATGATATGGGGGTGTGTCGGTGCTCATGGAAAGAGTAACTTGTGTATTTGTGCAGGCACCATAAATGCATAATTTGCTCGGTCAAAAGAAAAAAGTCCAACTCCAATATTTTGTTGGACCCCCTTTGGGTTTGATTACAGCCCACATTTGCTGTGGCATCATTTTGATAAGCTTATGCAATGTTGCAACATTAATTTCTGTCCTAAGTTGCACTGTTGATTTTTTACAATTTGATTTCACCAAAAGATTAAGTGATCTCAAATCATGATCATTCAAGATTTTTTTCCAACCACATTTCTGCCTCAAAGATGATGGTCCACCACTGTCTTTCCTGGTTTCAAAAATGCTTTGAAAAGGTCTGAACACAATTTAAGTAGTTTCAGCAATCTAATTAGTTGTTTTCTTTGCTTGATGCAGGCCAATAATTTGACCCTTCTGAAACAGAGTTACATCTCTTCCAGGACTACAGGATACATCTTCCGATATGGTCCTTTTAGAAATGAGAACCATCTCACTGCAATTTTACTAAAACAATACAGTCTATAGGCAGTCGGAACAGGTGATAGGAAAATGGCAAATTTTCAGCACCAGTCAATCAGAGAGCAAACATTAAAGGTGGCTTACTTTTATTTTGTCACTGCTTTGCTTAGTGAAAGACTGGTCGGAAATTAGAGCAACAAGAACGCGCATAATATGACCAGTGGCGGAGCCAGAACTGGGAATTGGGGGGGCAGAGACACGTCCCTTTATGACAACAATTAGTCCCGGCAAGTTCTCAATCATTTTCCTTTATTGACGCATTTTCCAATTATCGTAATAATCCTTTGGCAATTGAAGACACGACTTCTCTCCATATGCGATCTGACAGCAATGAAATAATGGGCTAAATTCAGTACAGAAAAATAATTTACTCATAAATAGGCCTACGTTTTACGAAAGACAAACTACTCTGAAACTTCCGCGCTACCTTTCCCGCACATCAGGCGATTTAACTTGCGCTTCATGATCATTTAAATTCATCATTTAAAAACTGAAAAACGTCCACGCAGAGACTTCAATTCCGCGCGAGAATCTCTTAAATAAGCATTGATTGAACAATGATCCGCATTCCAATGAAATATCGCCTTCCACTCTGAGTACAGCGTGGGTTGATAAAAAAGTGGCACTCAGCAATGAAATATAAAAAGCATGCAACTCAAGCCATATTGTGGGAGTTGACGGGTATGCAGTTTTGAATGACGCTGATTTAAATGCAGCAAATACGCGTTCAGATGAATGATTGTCATCGTACCTAAATGGGGAGAACTAGCAGCACCTGATAGTGTGGAGTGCTCTCGGAGTGAATCTTTTGTTAATTACGAAATTGACTGAGAACAGGTCAGGGCTAATAATTGTTTTAAACAGATGTTCTGTGCCCCCCCAAGTCCCAGTTCTGGCTCCGCCTCTGAATATGGCCTACCACCAACTGGCAGTTCCTTTTCGAGCAAGGTTTCACATTGCACTTCACAGGTTAATCATTTACCGAGCTGAATTTTTGAGCAGGCAGATTATTAAAGGCCCATTATTGCTTAACGTGATGCACTGTGCACTGTTTATTAGGATACATGATCACTGACCGGAATACCAAGCTTGCTGGTTTGAAGCTCTCGCTAGAGTCCATTCAAATAGTAGTCCACAAACTGCAAATCTAAGAACACCTTATGTCACATACTAAAACCAAATCGATAAAAAAAAATCACTAGGAGAGCATTTCTTTTTGTCACTGGCAATTAATCTCTATCCTTTCAGGCTAATAATATCGCCACCAGGTGTTGACTGAGGAGTAGATGCGGAGTTTGGACGGCAGAGGCGAAAATCCGCAAATTCACCATTTGTATTGCTCCTGCATCCAGTAAGATCCTTCTTTTCTTTCTACAGAAAGTAGAAGGATTCTCTTGACCAAACTTTGACAATGTTTTTGTCTCTATTTGGGTGTCCCTATTTGGCCTTTGACAGCATCACTCGATAGTTCAAATGATAAAACTCCCAACTTAAAGCAAGCAAATAAGCCAACAACAAAGCAAAATGACTAAATAAGAAAATGAAGAAATTATAAATTCTTACAGAGGATCTAAAACAAACAATAAATGCTGCAATAGAGACCGATTTTATTTTGGTCCAAACTTCTGAATGTAATCGCAACTTTCTTGGCCCAGGAAATGATTGCCTGACCGCAGTGCGTCACGCTGAGTGATAAAGGATCTTTAACTTAGCAAAACAAAATGACGAAAATCACCAAAAAAACAAACAAACAAAAAAAAAAAAAAAAACAACTGGCGATGGACTCCTCCAGTCGCTCAACTCTAGTGCAATATTGGCCCGGTTGCAGTCCTGACCTGTCTTTGAGAATGTATGGTTCATTATGAAGTAAAATATATATACAGCAATGACTATACAAAACAATGGAGCAGCTTGAGACCTGCATAATGGAGGAATGAGGGAAAATTTCATTTGCTAGACTTGACCAACTCATGTCTTCATGTAGGATTATAAGACATGGTGATGCTACACAATGATTAAAAGTCGACTGTGACAAATTTTCAGACACTGCTGAAGTCCTCACATTGTACATTTTTAATATGCAATTAAATGACGTTAGAACTTGATGTGCTGTATTCACTACTGTAGTGGGTGAATAGATTTTTAGATCAGTCCTTTTTTACTTTATTTGCATTTTCCATAATATGCCAACTCTTTTGAAATTGTATATTCAAAGAGGTCTTCTCTCTCTTGGCTACTTAAGAGGATCAAATAAGGAATTACAAAGAGAGAGTGAGTGAGAAAGAGAGCATTTGTGCTATAATCTCTCCCTATTGAGCAACATTCAAATTACTCCACTCCATGTTGTGGAATTCAGTTCTTCTCTGCAGCAGCAGCCAAGGACACTTGTATTAATGTTAAATGCGGACAGAGATAAAAGATGTGTCGCTACTGTTGGCCTTTCAGAATGACCTTGAATTTCTCTCTTTGCTCTGGAGTAAGGGAACAGCTAGGGAGTCATTTACATTCAGGGAGCCATGCCTCCATTTTTTGCACTATTCATAAGTCATCACTAAGCATAATGAAGATTAATTTTCACAAAATGGCTAAATAATTGATGTGAGGACATGACAGCGGTGCAATCAATGTGAATAATATGGTTGCAGCGGGAAAATGGATGAGAACAAAAAAATAAAAGAAAGCGTAGTATGAGGTCTGTCTAAATTCAAACATTATAGTTATGACATTCCTTAACATTGCTGGAAATAGAATGGAAAACAAAACCCGGCCATTCCATATTGACTCATCTGATTCTGAAAGCAAAAGATGTAAAGCTGAGGCAGGATAGTGAAGGTTAGAGGGAGAAAAAACCACCTTGGAAGACATCCTTTTATTTCACAGTAGATTTTCTTGCTTTGCACAAGCACCATCTCTACTGGGCACAGTCATTAGCAGGGAGGAAGAAAATAGAAGGGGGAGCAAGGGAGGTTACTATAGCCACGGGCTCTAATATACAGAGATGACAAAATGGCTTTTTTCGGCATCTCTCTAGGCCAGTCAGGACTGAGTCTATCTGGCCTCGATGTTTCCAGTGTCCAATAACATGGCAGAATAAAGGTAAAGAATAAGTCTGGGAGAGAGGGGCAGAACAGTAAAAGAGAAGTGAGGGAGAGACAAGAAAAGAGGGTGACTGGTCAAAAAAGACTGGGAGAAACAGCAGACAGGTCACAGTCAAAAGGAGGTCAGTATGACAGGAGAGAGAGGTAAAGAGCAATAAACATAAATAAATGACAATGAAAGAGACTCAGGAAAAATAGGGAGATTTTAATCACCAAGAATAAAATTATGCTTACTTTTTATTCACATTAATTTCCTCATAGTTTTTGAGTTGAATGTGCTGCAGTTGATGTGGGTATGGAAGCAGAGGAGTCACGCTCATCTTATTATAGCACAAATTGTTTCCCTGCGGAGGACACAGTACCTGTTACTGAAAAAACCCACCTCTTTTCCGATGGGGAAAAATTAGTAAAGTAACAGCAGAGTCATCCATCCTAATATGCCTCGTATTCGAAGGCAGAGTGTGAGAAAGTTGGAGAGCAGGGCGTTGCACTGAGCCCAAATTCTTCTGGCTCAATTGTCACCTCAACTTCATGTTCCTTATCCTGAGGTATCATTTTGATGCTTCACAGTAGATTTTTTTTTTTTTTTGCGTGCTGTTCTCATACATCAATTATTAATAGCAAATTTGAAATCATATTACAGATGGGGAATGATGATCTCTAGCTCTTTCCCTAGGCAGATCAATAACCTCTTTATACTCCTTGTTAATTAAAATTTTGCACTCCTCAAGGGGGTTATGGCTGCATTTTACCCACTTCATTATGGAAACACATCTGCGACACAAAAGCTGGGGATCTCACTGCTTCCCTTGAGGCAGTCTCAACTGGTGCACCAGAAGAAACCCATAGCTGCCTCAGGGGAGTAAGAGTGTGGTAATAAATTCAGCACCGCTTCCATTCTCCGCAAAAGGTACTTTAATCTAATTTCCCAGTCTTTCCTTCCTTATGTTCCTGCAAGCATGCATTTAAATGGCAACAGTATGGGCGTTATTTGAGTCAGGAGTATAGCAATACCATATGTGTCTGGGTGGAAATGTAGAGGTGGAGGCCAGGGTGGAGGAGATCATCAGAGACAGTGAGGAGAGTTGGTTCCCAAGATTTTACTATGGTTATCGCGCTAGCCCTCATTTAACCATTCATTCCTCATCAGGAAACAAGGAGAGAATAATGAGCCAAAAGGTATGAAGAAAGAGTGGGAGGTGAAGGAGAACAGACAGGAGAGGGAATTTTATTTGACTAATACCCCACTGCAATGGCGAGATAGCAATGTGACACTATGCATGCCACAAGGTATTGCTGCTACACGCTCCCTAACTCGCTGTAAGTGTGGGAGGCGGACTTTTGGGTTGACTTGAAGCGGCAGGTGAAGGAATAGTTCCAGACAGCGCCATTTTCGGCCTGGTCCTGGGAGGTCAGCGCGCTGCTCGAGGCCGATCAGTCAGCAGCAGCTGGGAGGAATTACCCTTCGAAGCCCGGCTTCGGTGGCAGGATAACAACAGCAGAAATTGTGCCACTAAGGCTAATGAGATTGCTCGAGTCTCAGGAACTCTGCTTGCAGTCACTGTCCTTAGGGATTATGTGAACTACGAGACCTCCTGTCGGCGATTTTAATATCACACTACTGAGAGGGAGGGAAACCGGCAGTTTGACAACTCCTTTATAAAATTCAATTCTGAAGCGTGAACATGAATGAACGGTATTTGTGCACACACATTCCACACAATGTCCACAAGAATGACGACTGCTGCTTGTGCTGTTCTTGAATGGCATACCACAGACTTACAGAACTGATTTCTGGTGCGGCTACTGTAGTGGTGCAGGGGAATTGCAGGAACTTTGATGTTAGCAACAGTGGGCCATGAATGGTGAGATAAGTTTAGAAACAGGATCCTCAAGCATCACAGAGCGATGATTGACATTGACAGAGAGACCCCTTTTGGGAGGAAGGCGCAAGCGAACATTGTCTTTACAGATGACATTTACCCTTCACTCATCTACAACACTCCAATGTGAGTGGAACTGCAGTAAAAGATGCTCTCCTCCTGTTCTCTGCTGGGCTCCCCTGAGGGTCAGCAGGTGAAATTCAGCCTTGAGCGATGCAGCTTTGCTAATGCCAGGGGACCTTTTTTATTTCAAAGTAAAGACTTCATCAGCCCAGAGTTTCAAAGGAATGTGGCTGTCCATCTCTTTTGAGATTCTCTGCCACTCTTCTTGTATCATACTCGATTCATTCTTTGTCCTCTAACTGTGATGCATACGAGGAAGCAGGGAGAAGCAAACTTCACAGCTTTGAGTGGTTGCTCTCCTACTTGCTCCTTTTTGAATTAAAATGCCATATCTGTGAGGACTGAAAGAAGGGTCTTCCCCAATAACACCAGCTGGGATGGAAAAAAATGGCTTCACTTTTTCACGAATAGGATCACAAATATGCAATTAGTACGTACAAAATGGAATATTTTATTATTGAGGTGACAATCACTACTGGAAACTCAAGCAATTAACCCTTTAAGGCCAAATGCAAAAATCCCAGCGGAGAATCATGCTGCCATGTTTACCATAGTAACCTGTATTTGGGCTGAAGCACAGCTTCTCAGCTTTCAGGAACAGTTGGAATTTTTTTCTATTGCGCAAAACTTACAGTAATTACGGTACTTTCAAAATTACGCGCATATCTGTGTCGGCAACGACACGTTCTTAAAATGCGCACATGCTGTCCCGGTTTAAATGGGTTAAGACCTAGAACAGTGACATGTCAACATAACATTAAAAACTGCTATTCAAACAGATTGTGTTCTAAGATAATGAAGAATTTTGAAATCAAAACAACTTCTTAAAGGGTTGACCCTTAAACCCCACCATATTTTTAAATTTTAGCCCATTTTTATGGGCTGAAATGAAAAAGCTTAAAGCCGTAATGCATTCATTAGCTCAAGTGAAAGGCGACATCCTCTTTTTGGAAATGCGATCATTTTTATGTGGCCAAAACACTAACTAAACTACAATCCCTGAAGCATGAAAGAAAATTGATTTTTTTTGGTTCTTGTCTTCAGTATGTGATATTAGGATACCAATAACTAAGCCATGCTCAAAATCACCATGAATATTATGTGTCAACTACATCTGTAAGAAATTTTAGACCTCTGGGGTAAATTTTGAGGGAGCTGTTGAGTTTTTAGTTTGTGTTATCACTGGCATCCCCAGCCCTCTTCAAAAAATGGCCAAGTTATGCCAATGACATTTCCTCACTTCGGTGAATATGAAACCCACTGAAATATTTTGTTAAAATGGTGCACCAGCAATTAAGTGGATTCTATCAGGTTAAATATTTTTGATATTCCCATAAAATCTGGGGCCCAACCTGTCCTAGTTTGCTAGTCCTCATTCAGTGACCATAACTCACAGTGACTCCCAGAATTACAGTGCTGTGAAAATGTATTTTCCCTCTTCTCAATTTTTTAGATTTTTGCATATTTAGAAGAAATAAATGTTTCAGATCAAACTAATTTAAATATTTGATAAAGATAACCTGGGTAAAAACAAGAGCCAGTTTCTTACACAATGATTTCATTTATTGAAGGAAAAAAGATATCCACCTCTACCTGGCCCTATGTTGTGAAGAAATTGCCTCCTTAGTAACTAATTTAACTAAACAAATTTAATTAATAATTTGGGCTCAATTTCACTAGACACACCAGGACATGATTGCTGCCAGCCCTGTTGAATCTAAACATCACTTAAATAGAGCCTATCCAGCAATCTGAGGTAGGCAAAAAAACAGCACATGATGCTGGGATCTAACGAAATTCAAGAAGAGATGATAAGCAAAGTCATTGACATCTATCAGTCTGGAAGGGGTTACAAAGCCATTTATAAGGCTCTGGGACTCCAGCAAACCTCCGCAAGAGCCATTTATTATACATGGGGAAAACTTGGAGCAGTGGTGAACCTTGCCAGGAGTGGTTGGCCAACCAGAATTCCTCCGAGAGTGCATTGATGACTCATCCAGGAGGTCACAAAAGAACACAAACTAACATCTAAAGAACTGCAGGCCTCACTTGCCTCAGTTTAGGTCAGTGCCCCTGATTCCACAGAAAGAGACAAGGCAACAATGCCATCCATGGGAGATCTGCAAGGCGAAAACCATTGTTGACCATAAGAATGCAAAGACTTCACTTACATATGCCAGAATACATCTTGATGACCCCAAAGACTGACAGGATACAGCGTGGACTGATGAGTCAAAGTGGGACTTTCTGGAAGACACTGGTCCCGTTACCTCTGGCAAAAAGCTTACACAGCAGTCCACAGTGAGAGCATCATAACGGTCAAACATGAAGGTGGTCGTGTGATGCACTGCAGCTGCTTTGCTGCTTCAGAACCTAGACAACTTGCCATAATTGATGGAAATATGAATTCTGCTGTCTACCAGAAAATCCTGAAGGAGAATGTAGGCCATCAATTTGAGACCTAAAGCTCAAGCACTGTTGGGTTATGCAATAGGACAAAGACCAAAAGCACACAAACAAGTCTACTTCTTAATCGATCAAAAGAAACAAAGTGAAGGTTCTGGAGCGGCCTAGTCGAAGTCCTGTCTTGAATCCAATTGAGATGTAGTGGCACGACCTTAAACAGGCAGTCCATGCTCAAAAGTCCTCTCATGTCGGTGGGTTAAATCAATTTTGCAAAGAGGCCAAAATTATTTCACAGAGATGTGAAAGACTCACTGTCAATTATTTGACTGAGGTTGCTGCTGACAAGGCTAGCAAATGCAATTATTAGGTAAAGCAGGCAATTGTTTTTTCATACGGGTGATACAGGTTTTGAATAACTGTTTATCTTGAATAAATGAAACGATTACTTAAAAGCTGCATTTTGTGTTAACTCATCTTGTATTTGTTGTCGATCAAAAGTAGTTGGATGTAAATATGACAAATAAGCAAAATTAGATGAAATCGAGGCAAATACGTTCACAATAAATGCTCAGTTCTCTAATATATTCCATCATTCCCCTTTTATTCAAATGAAGTCACAAGGCATACCCCCTGTACCTCAATCCATGGGGTAGAGAAATCCTTAACCCTTTTTTGGGGGGTGAGGATTCTGCGAGGCTTTCTCCATCTTTTTCATTCAGTCATCTTGGCAAACGAAAAAAGACCTAGAATACTAAATGCCACCACAAATGAAGAATGATATTGCGAATGGCAATGAATTCTCTAATGGTCACGATAAAAAGAGCCCGAAATCGGTCACATGGCTAGTCATATAATCCAATCAGGCAACCTCATTTTGTGCAGTGATAAATGCACAAAATGCATAATTCAGTGAGTTAGGACATCCAAATGACACCCTAGTGAGTATAGGCACTGGCAGAGGTCTGCATTCAGTGATTGTGTATTTCCCTACATTTAATTAAGGAGGGCTGTGTGAGAAAACTGTGGAATTTTTGGCCATTAGGTGCGAAACATCATAACAGATCAAGGTACAATGCCTGCCCCACTGTTCAAAAAGTACCACTGCCCAAAAACATAAAATGAAAACATTTCATAATGTGAGAAATTTCCACCAGACAGGACTGAACAATTCAGCAAAACTGTCCAACATATTTAACAATAACAAATTAAGAAATGAATAAAAACACTCAAAGTAAATTAATTTAAATATCCTAAAAGAAAATAAGATCTGAGTTTGAGACTACAGAATGTTAAGAATATTTTTGATAGCGATTTAATGTTTATGCAGTTGTAGACATTGCATATTTCATTTTATAAAAGATTGTTCCATTCCGAAACCAGTAAAATTCATCTGTGCCTTTGGGTTAGGTTCTGAGCGGCACCTCTGTAAGATCTGCAAACGCTGATGCGTGGGGGAGCCCAGCGACTGTATGCGACGAATGGCTGATAAGCTCAGTCCAGAGCCATGCCAGATAGCAATAAAGCTTTTGTGGACTTCCTCCCCAAGGTGCTTACTAAGGTGTTAATGGTCTTACTGTTACTTTGTACGGGGGTGTAGTTAGAGGGCTCTGGCTGACACAATGCCCCTGTGGGAGTCATATTACTATCCTTATTCTTAAGTTGAAGTCCAGTTATATTAATCTGTTTAAAATAATCTAAACCTCTGGGAAGAGCATAATATGCGTATATATTCAATATTCTGCAAAGAAATCACTTCTGGACTTATAACCCAATTTATCTATATATTAATTCATCTTAAGACTTTTTCATGACAATTGCATCATATTAGTACATACTCATATCATGTTTGGTCTTGTTATTCTTGGGGGAATCTAAGGAGTTGAATGGAGTATGTTTCATTCCCATTGAAATTATGGTTCATTCTCCTTTGGAAACTCCTGAGAATTTGGTCCGAATACTCTCTGGTAATCACCCAATTCTCCTCTCTCTGCTGAAGTGTTTTATTACCTCCTCCCCATGGGGGGAATCCAAAAACCAGATTCGACCCCCCTTCCAGGAGTTTATGGCCATGCCGCCTGGATCAAAGACGTGATTTGGCTTAAAGCAAAGAGAAACAATCTATTCTGGGAAGATCGTATTCGATCTGTCCCCGCGTGCGTAAGTACGTGAGTAGCCTTTTCAATGATGTAACATCGTAATTCGAACTTCCCGCGCATGTTAGTGCGTGTATCCTTTTCCTCCAGGTATGACTTCATTCTCCTCTTCTAAATTATGCGTAACTTGTAATTGGCTTAACGTTGATTTGTTTGATTTAAGCTTTTGCCTACCTGGTGAATAAATTGTTGTCATTCCTTTAAGCTTGCGTGGTCTCCGTGACTCCTAATCCTTTTATTCTTTCTAGCCACGTTACGACCGGTACTTAGGGGGCGAGTCCTTACATTCCAGACTAGCTAGCTGATGTTTTAAAGGTAGTGATGGGTTTTAAGTTGGATTGCAGATTACGGTCTACTTATATAAAGGGTTTATGTAGTATCGGTCCTGGGGATTTGGCCTTAAGGGCACCCCTGGGCTTGTAAGCCGGTGCCTGGTCGATCTCCTTAAGGGGCCCTGTGGTGCACATAAATCTGGGTTCATGATATGTTTATGCCAAAGTTGCTACTATCATGGTAATTTCTTCCATCCTCTAGAACTCTCACCGAACTAAGATCCGGCAACTGCGCTATTACCCGGGGGCGTCAGTTGAGTAACTGGTTTTCACGGATGAGTCTGGCGACATAGCTGCCCCGAGATTCACGCATGTGTCCCTAAACTATAAATTCTAATTCTAATTTGGAGTCAGATATTTAACGAGGGTATAACTAAATTCATTATAAATTTATTATGGAGTCAGATTAATTGTAACCGTTGTGCTTTTGTGCCCCGTCCTTCAAACGGAGAAAATATATCCATTTTATTGTGATTCGCACCAGCCAGGACGTCGCGCGATATAATACTAGCCAAAAAGAACACGTTGAACCTTCGCCCTACAATTTCCGCCGTTGGTTATTGTTTTGTGGGTTTTACACAGTCATACGGTCAAGACTTTGAAATAAATACTGAAGCAGTGTAACATAATGCTGATGAGAAAGGCGTGTGACAATGTCAAATGTGATTCCTCACATCTTGGCATTTCTCATGGTTTTTCCCCTTTAAAGCCTGGAATGGACAGCGATACAAGATTTTTGTGCAGCACAGCTGCTCGTCTTCTGTGTCTGAAACTTATACATTTTCATACATCCCCAGTATTTTGCACTTTGCCGGTACTGAGTTAAAATGTTATCAGACTTACACCAGGTGGAGACAATTTTAAGATCGAGAAGAGCAGTTAGCTCTGCTTCTACTTTTCAAGACGGAAGATTTGCAGATAAAACCCTGTGACCCGGAGCTTGAATCCAGATCTGTGCTGCAGTTTTCAGTCAGCCTGTTCTCATTCAGTGTTTTCACTGTTCAAATTTAAAGCCACAAAAAGTAATGCCCAGAATTTGTATATAACCTATGTCATTGCTAGCGATGAGGATGGCATGCTAATATAGCAGCAAAGTCCGCATAAGGAGGAGTTCGTGGTGGATTGTGAGACAAAAAACTGCCAACTTTCACGCAAGAGTCTGCTATTCAAGTCCTTTTTCCAAATACAAATGTATCATTTGTAATTGTGAGTCAAAACTGTCTTTTAAAAACCACGATCACCTTTCCCTAACTCTGGACCCTAACCTATACCTAACCTTTATCTTAACCTTTAGGAAGTAGTACCTTTAACTGAAGCCACAAGCTTTCCCTAATAATTAGTTTATCAAGACAGTGTCGCTGTAACGGTAATTTAGGAAATGCTTGTTGTGCAGTGCTCACTATCGCTGAAGTGGTTGCTACAAAGAACAATGGTTTTTTCTGTCAATAGAGATCTTTTTTTTGACTGCTGGATAGATACTATGGGCAAGTATATTGTGCAGTTTGCACATCAGGCCTAGCTGAGGAGTTTAATTCATGCAACCCCTGGAAAACAGGGATTGGGACTTAACTCATCCATATTCTAAACTGTGTTCGAGCTCGGCTTGCTAGTGAATATTCAGTAACTGATCCGGGTGTGCTATCTAGTGATAGAATAGTGTAACTGCATGCATAAATAGAGCAGCTCCATGTCTGCTGGCATCAACATCTGCGCAGAGGGGTTAAAGTAACAAATCAATAAAACACATCAAATGGAAGTATTATAGACATGCTATACAGAGGTCAGATTGACACCCAGTACTTTCGCCGATTACATTCCTTCAGGTGCCATGATAAATTAGTTGTGTTAGCACCCTTACGTTGGCGCTGCTCTATTGCATATCGGCTTGCTTGTATCTTTGGGCTTTCCATGTTCATTCACCTCAATTCCTACATATATTCAAAAAATACTCCTGCTTTTCTCTTTTCCAGTCAAAACTGGGCGCAGAGGCACTAAACATGCCATCTTAAACAAGCAATATACTAAACTGTTGTGAACAACAACAGGAGCAAGACAAGCTGAGAAGCCGGCACCAGCACTTTGAAGGGCTCTGCACCCAAGAGACTTGCTTGCATGTGGAGAATACGAGATACGACAATAAAAACGTCTTTTAAAAGCGGGGAAAAAAGAAAAGCTTTGAAATGTTGCTATGACAACCAGTGAAGCTCCGCTGATTATTTTGTATTGAGACATTTTCCCTATACAGTTTATGAAAGTTAACCTACTGCAATACAATAACCTACTCTTGTGTTATTGGTCACCAGCAGTGAGGCTGACATTGATAAGCAGTGCCTCTCAGTTTTTAACTTCAGACGCTGTCTTAAAAACACAGGCATTCTGCATTTAAACGCAGTGGAGGAAACGCGAGGTATAAAGATGCCTGTTTGGCGCATGTTACCATTGGGAAATAATTAATAATGATAAACAATTTAAAAACAACAAAAAGCAGACACAATTCCTGAATGCACAGCCCCACTGACTCTGTGAGTGAGAGGAGGCGGAGCTGTAGCGGCAGCAGCGGGTGTGTGTGTCGACTCACTGAGTATTGGGAGCTCCTCTCCTCTGCGGCGTTGACACAACTGATACTGGTGTATCGATATTGCAGAAAACAAGTATTGAAATAATTTGAAATGTTCAGAATCAATATGCATTGAGAATCCAATATTTTTGACGATACTGATGGGACCAAACTACCAAGCCTTATTGTTGATCACCAGGATTAGGAGCGTGTATCAGTTAATCATCTGTTCCAGTCTTTTATTTATCGGCTGCTTATTAGGAGCATGTCCCTAGCCTTCATCGGTCCCCAGGACTGGGACTGCGTTCCTGCTAAACTCTTCAGTCCAGGTGTCAAGCGCTCTTGCTTCGGTGAGGGGAATTCACCACCAGGGCTCTGCCTCAGGCAGGCGCGGACACGCCCCCTATCCTCTCCAGTTAAAATCAGCTAAGCTGAACAGCCCCTCTGACAGACCAGGGCTTTGGCCACACTACTCCTACTACTGTACTCCTATCAATAAATACTCCACTTTGGATTGTATCCTGTATCTGCGACTGTTTATCATTACAATACAGTTGTACCCTCCAGCAGAAAGCTCTTAACTCAACAAAAGGCAGAGTAAAATGTGTTCTCACATAATATGACCCTCAGACCTGGATTAGGGTTAGAGGAGTTGTACTTTGAGGAGAAACGCGGCTTAAAATGGCAAACTGTCTGTTGGACTGAAACAAATAAGCCCCTGTAGTCATGTTCCCGTATTCATTCAACTTTCCACATAGTAAATTAAAAACAGCTGGTTTTCAGAATTTTTGAGGGTGTGTGTACACCAGGGAATTTAACAAACATAATTTCTGTAATTGTGTCCTATGTGAACAGTGATCCTCCCAGAAATTTTACAGTAAACTTGAATTTTTTTTAGACAGGGCAAAGCAAACAGAGAACCTGACCCGGAGGTAACCTATGTGCTTTTTCAGATGTTTATTTATTCGGACATCACAAAAATGGCTGCATCATAAGCACCAGTGCCTAGAGGCCGCTGCCCCTCTTATTTTCTTAAAGGGGCTGTGTCACCAGCTTGACATGTGCACTTTGGTCACGTATGCTTACTTTTGCCTTGGCCACGGGAAACTATCACTGTCCGCTATTGGAAGTGGACGCAAAGGAAATCCACTTTTGGCCACTTTCCTGGCCAAACTTAGAAAGCTAAGCTACTTTTAACTACTTTTCACACAAAATGTTCCTCAGTCAAGTAATTCGGACTTCAAAATATGATATCGGTGAAGTCGAATGTCAAAGGCTAGAGAGAAAAGGCATAAACGCAAATGGCTCGCAAACGCCAAATCAGTGGCATTAAGGCAGGTCTTTTTTTAGGTTTTGCCAAGTGGTGAACACTTCATTGTCCATCCATATGCATTTATGTCTTTTCTCTTTTCTCTCATGCTTGGATTACTTCGCATCCCGTTCCAACTGTGGATAGTGATAGTTTCCTCTGACTGTGCAAAACCAAATTTTTGTGACTGAACTGCGAATGCTCATCTGGTGACAGCCGTTTTAACTAACCCATCCTTTTTTTATACTTATAATAAAGCAGGTGAAAAAAATAGCAGTTGCAAGCTGATGGAAGAGAAGTTAATTGCTGAGACTTTGAATCTGAAAAACAACCTTCTTACATCACTTTAAATAATAAAAACCAAATTTCATATTTGTCTCCCTTTATAAAACAGAATTGTTATGAGGGGTTATTCAAGCCTGAGATGAGGAAGCCATCTTTGACACATTGGCATGCTGGTGCAGCACTGGCAGTCTAGTTTAACCAAGGACAATGAATTCATGCTATGCGTCATTCGAACGCCCTTGCACCATGACATCTCAAGAAATAAATGAGTTTTGATCAAACAAGATTTATCAGAAGCAACTCTCAACAGCGGTAAAGTGTAAGCGTGTCAGAAATGTATTCAAAAACAACACCAAAATGACAGGTTCAAAGTGAAAGAAAAAACATTCATTGAGAAAGTAAATAAATAAAAACTGTTATGAGCAGAATTATACTCAAATCGCAGCTACTAGAGCAAGACTCTGTAGGAACATGTTTACTCCATGCCAGCGGATGTTAGTTGGAGACTATATTTCTCCAGGAAACAAAACTTCTGCATGCTGAGATGGAAAAAGCTAAGTTGATTATGGTTAATTTTTATCTCCCCTAAAATCCACTGTCAGTAGATGAAAAAAAAGTGATCATCCCCGGCCTTTGTGTTAAGAGAAAAATATGAAAATGAAATCAACTGATGTATGCGATCCAGCAGCCCTGGCGGAGAAAAAAGAATGCAAAAACTGCAGCTGAACTAAAGATATTTTGTGCATTCACAAGGAGGCTACTGTGTCCTCTGATGTCTTCAGGTCCTCAGATCAGATATTAATATATATTCAGGTAGGTCACAGAAATATTCAAATTGTAGTTCTTGGTGTGTGGGGTAGCCCAAAGGGTGGTAAGAGATATCATATGACTCCAAAAACAAAACAAAAAAAAAAAAAGAGAGAGTCCTCCATCTATAGCTTTAAAAAGACATGGTCTCAGTGAAGAGGGAAGAAGCAGTAAGGTGGCTGCCTTCCCCACCAGCCCCAGGATCAGAAAGACACACCTCTGTGTTCCAGATTGAAAGGAATACTTTGTACCCAACAAGTCCTTCCGTCGTGTTGCAGCGGTTGACTAAGACAGGAAGTATGTAGATGAAAGGTGACAGGGGTCAACATCTTACACCAGTGGGCCAGCGGGATTTTACAGGCTGTTTTTACTCACCTTTCCGTCATTTATACCAAGAGGAATTCATTCATGCTGCTTGCACACCAATATGAACACTCTAAAACGCTCACCTATGTAGTACATGCCTAGGCAAGCAAACGTCAGAAAATCTAGTCAAGCCACAGACTAATGAGATTAGATGCACCGGCAAACGGACATTTATTTATTCGCACGAGACAGCAAGCTTTTTTAGATCTCATTAAAAAAAAACTCCCCCCCCCTTTTTTTTTTTTTTTTTTACATGTAATCATGAGAAAATGAGGAGTGTCTCCATAGGAATGCTCTGCAGACACAAAAGAAGAGTATGTCTGACTTGGGAGTCCAGCTGCTCTCAAATTGGAAACGGCTCTTTGCTTCTTTTCATGTAGATACAGACATTTATCGCAGCAAATGTTATCTAGCCCAAAGGAGCAGTAAAGCAAAGTGTTCAATCGCTGTCTGTGTATGATTTGCTTGGAGTCTCACCACACTGAACCAGTTTCATCACACCAAAGCAAAACATTGGTTTGATGGCAAACGCAAAATTACTTGCTTCCTAAAGAACAAACTTTAATCACAAGGCAGAGCATAAATCTTGTAACTTATGTTAGAAATTGAACCATGGGTAGAGGGACTGCATTGTTGGTCAATCTTAATCAAGTCCAGCTATCTCTATAAATGGCAGGCAGTTATATCTACCACTTTAAATAACATAACATAACATAACATGAATGAATGGCGAGAACAGGCCGTTCAGCCCAACTAAGCTCGCCAGTTTCTTTATACTATTGTGAATATATCACTTCAGATACTCAATGACTCAATGGTATCTAGCTTTAAGTCAAGCCTGCTCTTGAAAACTCCCAAGGTCTCTGCCTTGGTGCATATAACCATTGAAGATGTCTTTGCAACAAGTTATCACTAATCAATTTCTGAATTCATTAACCTTAATACCTCTATATATATACACACGTTGTATATATACATCAGTTAATTTGATTCTTGTGATCTTGGGTAAAATAAAATCCCATCCAAAGGCGGGGTGGGGTTTCAAGGAGATAATGTGCAAGTACAAATTATAGGGTGTGAATAAGCCAGAGGACAGAAGATATGGAGAGTTCCCAAGAAGGTACTGAGAGTGCCCAAGAAGATATAGAGAGTTCCCAAGAAGATACAGAGAGTTCCCCAAAAGCACAGTGACAGAAGAGGCTCACAGAATGCACTCTGCTTAACAGGAGCTGATTGGTGGGGGGTTGGCAGGGGGACAGGCAGGGGATCCATCACCATGAGGCAGTGGAGAGTGACAGCGTGGAGGCTCTGGCACTCAAAGAGGGTAATCTACAGAGAGAAATAGCCCTGCCTCTCCTCACAAACACAAACAAGCAGGGACTACAAGTGTTGCAGCCCTCATTAAGGGGCTAGTTTTTTAATGTTTGTTTTTCTTTACTTGAGCCCACATACATGCAGCCCTGCATCCCAAAAAAGCATAGACATAACATGCATGAGGAAGATATTCTCAAAAACAAAAAATAGTTTCAAGTGTGTGTTAATATTTACTGAAAGACTTTAGTTTGAGATATATTATTTATGGTGTGATTTCTGACCCAATGATGGTTTAAGAACAAAATTAACTCATTTAATGAAAAATTGGTTTTATTGCACATTGAGTAACAATTGTTACCTAACCAATATCAATGATTCCATCAGTATCGAAGTGCTGAAGTGCACAATCATAGGGTCAGAAATCACATCATAAATAATTTATGCAGAAAGGCCAGGTCACGCAGTAACAGAGTTACAAAATTGGTGTATTTTGTATCATCGCTGCAAAACTAAGTAAGATAGAGTTACAATTTAAATGGCTTTGTGTCGGTCTTCGCTTGTACCTCAAACAAGAAAATAACTAATTTTGTTCATTAGATATATTTTGGGTGAAAATGGCAAAAAACTGGTCGGTAACGGAGTCAAATTAGCTCAAGGGGCTTTACCCTTGCTTCTATCTATCCCTACTCACTACCAACTGTTCTATCTGGCTTTTCTCCCATGGCGTGTTCTCAATGGAACCTTGCCTGATAAAATAAAGGTTTTTCAAAAAAAAAAAAAAAACCCCAATGTAAATCCCAAATTTCTAGGCTATGCGCAAACATGTTGCTTTGCGTGGATGTCCCTTCTGTGATAATGAGCTTGCCTTTTATTGGCCAGTGAACACAGCCATTGGCAGTAGTGGCGCCAGAGATTTTTTCTTGCTGGTGCTGTAGTGGGGCTGAATAATTCAGTGATGGGGCTGATGAATGTATCGTATGGTAGTCTGTATTTGCGCAAAAGCCAGATGCGTGGCATTCAAGAGTAGTTTCAGATATGTTTTTACCAATTCCTCAATTGATTCACAAAACTACAGCGATTTTGTATTTAATATACAAGCGATACAGCAATATGGGAGACACCCCGGGCTACACAAGAGCAAAAAAATAAACTAACACAGCGTCCGAGCCAGAGTGCACATAATCAATCAAACCAATCCAGCAATCAGCACTAAATGCGTGCTTTTCAACTGAAAAACAATGTCTACTACTACTCATATTGAATTGACAAACAACACCAAAAGTCAAATAAGGAAAACAGCCGATGCGAGGCTTTGTAGGAGTTGCAGGACAAACCTCATGCAATAAACAAAACCACAATTTAAACAAAAACCAAGAATCACCCTTTGGAGGTCCATAAGCAAAACCAATAGGCTTAATATTTAGATCACTAGATTGCTGATGATGTAATATTTACATTACCCAAAGTGAGGCACCTGGCCGCCAAATTGATACAATGAACTTCTTCATTAAAATGAAGGCAGTGGCTGTTCTTACGGCAGCCGTAAAGATACTCCGTTTGGCTATTCTTACGTCCTTCTGTTTCCACATGCGCAGAGCACCGAATTCTGGACTTAGATTTAATCAAGATTTTCTACCGAAAGAATAGCCATGAATGCGCCGCCCACATACGACATTGACGTAATGTTATTCAGAGAGGCTATTCTTACGGTAGTGGGTAGTCGGTAGTCATGCCTCAGTTGAACAGGGCCCTGTGAGATACCTTTTTATAGGAATATTGGGAAGAATTGAGTTTGAATTCATGATTTGAATTAGATTTTGCAAAGTCTGTTTTGCTTTTAACTAAGCATAATAACTCTCAGGGCCAACCCAGGGGTAAGGGGCCATACTTTTAGTATTGTAAAACCTCACAGCAATACCAACGACGGAAGTTGCCGAAGGAGAGGGCTCAGCGCGAACTTTTGGCTGGTGCGTGAACTTTTTCAGTGGTGTAAATCATAATAAAAATAAATCAATTTTCTCTGTTCCTAGAACAGGGCACAAAAGTACAACGGTTACAATTTATCTGACTCCATAAGAAAGTAGATGTGCTCCCATTCAAGATCTGACTCCAATCAGAATTATATTTTAGAATTTAGAGCAAACATGCGTGGATCTCGGGGCAATTGCACCTCGGACTCTTAAATGAATACCTCAGTGACTCAATATATGCCCTCGGGTATTAGCATTATTGCCGAATCTTAGGTTCATTGGTAATACCAGGGGATGGAAGTCAATCACCGCAGCAATAGCATCTTTTGGCATAAATACTGCAAACCCAGATCTATGCACACCCATGGGTTCCTTCAGGCGATTTTAACAGATAACCGACTTTTCGTCCATGGGTTTCTTTAAGGTTAAAATCCCAGAACCGGCAATACATAGACCCTTTATATAAGTAGATCGTGATTGTCTCTCCAACTTAATAAAACTAATTCCCATACCGGGCCGCTGGCCAGTCAGTCCGCGGTTAGGATTAAACCCCTAAGTATCCGTCGTAACGTGGCTGGAAAGAATGTAAAAGAATTAGAGTCACGGAGACCACGCAAGTTTAAATGAATAACAATAATTTATTCACCAGGTAGGCAAGAATTTAAGTTAAGAAACCAAATACACGGAGGGCTGACCACGACCTCCTCCATGTCGTTCATTTTCATTAATATGGGCCGGAGGGCTGACCGCGACCTCCTCCATGTCGTTCATTTTTGCACCAAGTCCAGAATTTAGTGCTCTGCACATGTGCAAACGGAAGAACTTAAGAATAGCCAAACGGAGTATCTTTACGGCTGCCGTAAGAATAGCCACTGCGTAAAATAAATGGTTTCCTATGAGGCCAATTTTAAATAAGTTAACAAAATCGTTAATATGCCAAGATGTTCGGCTGCGTTTTGCTGCAATATTCATTTGAAGGGCTGTAATAAAATGTTTCATGCGCAAGCTGTCGTAGATACGCAAATTTATTCATTTAGTGGAGAAAATCGTGTTTGCATGCAAGCTATCTAATTAGCCATCCTATGGACTTGAATAGACCGCGGACTAAAAGCAAATGCTAGCGATTGTTAACGGTCACCAACTAACTAGCTACTTTGGTAACCTTACCGTCGCGGAGATTACATTGACTTGAAAGGTTAATAAAATTAACATGGTGGCCAACAAGTTTGCTACTCATAATTGACATTCAACAGCAGAACTCCTTACCCGCAAAATATTTAAAACAGTGTGTAAGTTGCTTTGTCTGTTTATACTGATATCCAAAAGACAAGGAGGAGGGAAAGGCTTGACTGTCACTAGTCAGGAGAAAGAACGTTTCACCATCCCCTCGATAAGTGCTGGGCAGTGATCATTTTGACGAGCATCGTTTTGAAAGGTGAAACCTCTTAAGGGAGTCGCTAGACTTGACTGGAACCTCCATTGAACAACGTTGGCATTAGCCATATGATTCAATGTAAACAATTCGGTTGACGCCAAACATGCTCAACCCGGGTATAATGAAGTGAAGAAACCAGAAAGTAATTTTATAACATATACAAACATTCATCAACGTTTCATGTAACAACAAAAACTTACAAGCAATTGTCTTACCAAGGGGTCATTAAAAGCCCCGGTCACTGTTAACGTGGTTACCAAGTCACTTTTTCGGTCTTCCCATTCGCGAGTGTGCCTCTTTCCCCTAAAGAAGCACATAGCCTATTCAGGGAGAGAAAATGTTGCTCTATTTGCACAGCGATACCAAAATAACACCGACTCACATGCAAATGTTTCTGAAAATGTGATTTTAAAGTAGGCGAAAATGAATGGGAGTCTGCGAGGAAATTTTACCTCCGGGTGTATACGCTGCTGGGACAGATGCTTCAATAGGGCGAACCCTACCAGCAATCTAGTGTTCTATGGGGATCTATAAGCGGCTCAAGCCGAACTTACAACAAAAGAGGTGTAGAGTGGATCTGACCTTTGACTAACAGAGCAGAGCTAATAACTTCAAAAATATACAGAGAAAGTATACTCAGAATTTAAATGTGAAAATTCTGTGATTTTCTTGGTGGTGCTATGGTGGTGCTATTGAAATCTCTGCTGGTGCTATAGCCCCAGCAAGCACCACCCCAGCACCGCCCATGGCCATTGGCCCCTGCACTTTGCAGCAACAGATAGCGACTCAGCGAGGTAGAGACGGGGAATGAAACATGCGGACCTGTCAACCAGTAAATGTTACTCAATTGTGCTTAATAGACAGACAATGGATGCTTATAAAAATAATAGAAGTCAAATGGAGAAAATAATGAGTTTGAAAATAACAATTGATTAATCAAAGCATTTTAAAAATGACAAAACAAAAAGTAATTCTCTTTCTCTCAGATTAAAAATGATTTGTCAGAGATTTTTGGGAGAAAAAGTCAATATCTTGTTTGGCCACCCTTTGCTTTGATTACAGCATTTAATCATTCAGGCATAGTTTTCACATTTTTTTTATTTCCTCACTCGCTACACTATTCTGTATGGTTTGAAGTTCATTCCATATTGATTCTTTCAATGTTACAACAGATTTGCTCAGTTGGAGTACGGTCTGGACTTTGAGCTTGCCAAGTAATTACTTTTATGTCACCAGATGTTTCTTTCCCACTAAGATACTTCTTGCACAACTTAGAAGTGTCTTTAGGGTCATTATCTTGTTGAAAATAAAATTCACAAACAATCAGTCTCTTTCCAGATGGCAATGCGTGCCTCAGGAGGATGCTGGGATACTTCTTTCCATCCATGATTCTGTCACTTTTTATGAGATCACCGGCTCCTTTTGAGCAGACTGAATTCCAAACCATAATATTACCACCTCCGTGTTTTACTGAATGGGTTAAGCAGTCATTTTTGAAATGTTATGCAACTCTATGGCGCACTTATGCGTTTGAGTGAGAAAATTTCAAATTCAGATTCAATGGTCCAAAGGGCTTGTTCCCAGCCCAGTGGCATCCAATCCTTGAATTTCTTGGCAAACTGTAGTCTTTTTTTAACATTGTCAGCTCTTGGTACCAACACGACCAATCAGACCATTTTTACACTGGTGTCTGGAGATAGTAGACCTTGATACTTTTATCTCTTCACTTCTCATGCAATTAATATCATCACGGAGTTGTCGTGCTGTTAAACGCAGATTTTTTTTTTTTTTACTTATCATACACAGATAACGAACATCAAAGGCACTTAACTAGTGGCAAAAAAATGGAAGTTTTCAGTAAATCGGTCTCTTTGAAATGCTTGATGGTGTTTCTCAGAGTGCCTTGGCAGCATTTAACATCCTCAGCATCATGTAAGGCCACAGTGCGGCTACAAACAATCTCAAAGAGCTCCTTCTGTGATGTCATTGTGTTTAACACTGTGACACTGCTGAAAGTTCATGTCACCTCATATACTGGAAGAACTGACCATCAGAGGTAATTTTGCAGAATAATGTTGCCTCAAACCAGTTTAAACAAATTTATTAGCATTAATGGTCATGGAATGAGCCTTCAAACATGCACTCAGGCAATGCAAGAGTCAAAAACGTTTTTGCCACACTTTGAAATTGTCATGAAAAATTGATGTTTTCAGTGTTTTTGTTTATTATCCGGGTTTTTACCTCAATATGCTCGCGGGAATTATGTTTTTTCTTGTTCTCATTGCCTACAATAGTATTTTTCAATGCATTTTCACCAAAAAAAAATTATAGAGAAGTAATATATTCAGACCCATTTTTGACGAAAGTGGTGGCGTATCATCACTGCATACTACTGTAAATCATTTAAAAAAAACGAGCAACACACCGGATTTTGCTGTAACATTAGTTTACTTAGGAATGTTCAAAAAGTGATTGACAGTAGTGTTGCGCAGCAACTGCAGAAAAGCCACATACAGAACTTTTTACACTGTTGGCAGAGCCATACAGAGAGCCATATGCCTCTGACTGTAGATTTCAAAAAACAGTCCAGACCAGCTGATAAAGCATGTTTGCTGTGAACAGTCCCTAACACCAGTGAAATGTGCACCACGCTGAGGAAATGTAATGCTAGCAGGAAAGCTAATACTGTGCAGTAATATTAGTTATGCAAGATTCAGCAAAATCTAGTGACCTAAATTAACTAGGCAGGAACAAATAACATCATAATACATTAAAACCATAAGTTATAATTGGCAAATACTTCATTGATACCAGTCTCCAAATAACAGTCTCTAAGTACACGTATGTAGACTGATTAAGCAGCAATCTTTGCAATTAGTATACGAGAATGGTAATGTGTGCAGGCATGGAAACATTGAAAATGGCATTTACTCACAAAAACACATGCTACGTGCAGTCAATATACATGTTTATCCACAACAATTGCAATTTATTTAAATATTAAACAGACATCAGCTATACTCACATATTTCAAGGTCTCGGTCTCTTCACGGACATTCAGAATGGAGCATTTCAGCAACTCCTTCATTGTACTGGCTCTCGTTCAAAAAACAGTCTAATGTAAAATGACGAGCACATGGATTAACTTTAGTAGGAATATTATTTTAGAAAATAAAATACAGCCAGTGTCTTGGTTTCCTGAGCAGTTAGTGGAGAAAATACAGCCTCGTGCAGCTCCTTTAGCTTAGCTATGTTCATTTCATGCAATGAAAACAAAAAATGAGGAGTAGTGAGAGGGGGCAGAGAGGCATAATAGGAAGTGTGATATGGGAGTGAGAGGTAGACAGGACAAAGAGGGCTGTGGGTAGGAGAAAACTGGATTTTTTTAATTAACATGGGGCCTCCAATGCAAAAAAGCATGTGAACATGCTAAAGAGAGTCAGTTTTAGCTCAGCCCAGACATCATGATGTGAAAGAAATGTGACTTTGTCCATGGAACGATTGTTGGTGCCAGAAGGGGCAGTTTGAATGGCTGTCCAGTGGGAAAAAAATTTTTTTTTTTTGGAAGAGTGGTCAGAAAAGAATGACCAGACTGGTTCAATGTGAGAGGAAACTGACATTTACTCAAATAACCATGTATTTTTCACAGCTAAAGAGCATCCCTGAACGAGCAACAACTGAAACCTGAAGTGGATGGGCCACAGCAGCCAGAAAGCCACACTGGGCTCCACTCCTGTCAAGTACAGGCAAAGGCGCGGAAGTGGGGGGGGGCTGCAGGGCTGCAGCCCCCCTCCCTTGGCAGCCCCTCCTGGTGGCAGCTGCAGGATATAGCATCTTGGATGTAGCAGTAACTTTAAACAGTAAAAATTGAAATGGAAAAATAAAAACATGAATTGGGTTAAAACCGTTTGTACAGTTTATGGGTAAAACCTATGTTTTAATAAAATTTGAGTCAAAATATTTTTTAATTATTAATTATGAATTGAGGGAACGCTTTCTCAGAGAAGCGGAAGGCGCCGACACAAATGCATTGGGAAGCAAAAATAGCAAACGACAGCAAGCAGAAAGGGATATCTGATTTTCCCCCCCCCCCCCAAACAATATTTCAAAGAAAGCTTAAGTCAATGATACAAACACTAACGTTGCTCGTGGACGCAAGGACAATGATGACAATAACAGCACAGATGATGGAAGCAACAGTACTATCACCGCAAGAGCTAGCACCCAGCAACACCAAAACCAAGCTTATCGCTCTGGTACAGAGCATCAGCAGCGGGGGAAGCAACGGGTCACTAACTTTAGCGCTGCTGTGTTCTAGGAGCCCTTCCAACCGAACATCAAATTTCCTGGGAGAAAATTCGGCACGGAGTGACCTGACAGATCACTCCAACAAGGTTTGTTTAAAAATAGCAATGGTCGCATTGTGTTCAGGAGACGGACGGACGGCCGGGGGGGGGGGTTAACAACTCTCCTGTGATCTGGAAAAACCTAGTGAGTTTATCAGTGGCAAGGGTCTCATAATTGAACAAAAACTTTAGATTTTGGACTTTTCCTAAAAGAAAAAAATAATAGAAACTTGATTTTGACAGTTCAAATAACACAAAAAGCAAGTGTTTTAAGATTTTCACTGCTCTAGATTACAGCAAATGAGGGTCAAACTCAGTTGCCACCAAAAGTGACAGGTTTTTCCAGATCACAGGAGAACTGGAAAAAGGCAAGAGAGTTTTTGGACCTTCACTCTGATTCATTATGTACGTTGGCTAAACTTAAAGTAACTTCAATCAGTGCTATGCTATCACAGTTTACAGCGAGGGATCAACATACAGCTAGGACAGTGTTGGGACATTTGTTCAGATCTGTTCAATTCCTGGGCCTTGAGGAGATATCTCTCAGAGGGCACGGTCATCGCGACATGTACTGCGGCAGCTTATGTTGGATATGTTGGAGAGAATACACTCATTACCGAAAGCTCGAGAATGGCTTTCACGTACCTGCTATTTTAAGAGTGCTGCTGATGATCCCTCAGAGAAAGATTTTTAGACTATTATTATGCCTTTTACTGAATTAAACTGCTGCCTGCATGTATTTATGTTGGTGAAACTGACAAGCCACGTTCATTAAAGGTAGTTGATTGAATTAACCTCTTCCACCCTGAGCCTCTGGCTCAAAACATGCTGAAAATGACATGCCCAAAATGAAATGAGTATACTACTTTGTCTGTATGAATAATCTTGGTACCATAAAAAAATGTAAAAAAGTCTGTCATTTAATGCGATGAATCACTTCATTCAAATTGAGGATTTTGTCCGAGGATGTTTTATTTATTTTTGGTGCTGATGACCTCCTATAAAATGGCACCTAATAGCTAGGCTTATAACATAGCCTCTGAGAAAAGAAAAGAGTGAGAGGTTCAGAACCATTATCGGTTTCAATATTACTCATTGTGAAATCCACTGCAACGCACGTGAAACTGAAAAACTTCCATGTACAAGGACTTCAGTTCTGCAAGAGAATCTCTCAAATACACGTTGATTGAATAATGACTGATCCACGTTCCAATTAGGAGATATCTACAGTTTTTTTCGAACACGAGGTATTTATCATAGGATAGATACCTGGAAATTTCATTTGAAATTTCAAATGTAAATTTCCAGGTATCTAGCCTACGATAAGTACTGAGTGCTAGAAAAAAACTGTTGGTTTATCTCCATTCTACCATGACTCTTGTCAACACCCCTACGAAAATATTGCCGTGCTAGCTATGACACACAGTTCGATATCTTTGGCTTGCTAGCAAGGAAGCCAACTAGCTCGCTAATGAGTATGACAGTGTACGTATTGAAAGCGAACTGCAGCCTTTTTAGCTCATTAGCCAGTTGGCTATGTAGCTAAATACATTGATGCACTAGATATACTATTGCCAGCTAGGTAGCCAACTAGCTCGCTAGCGAGTAAGACTGTATGCAAACTGTAGCCTTATTTTGTCGGCGTAATCATGACAAGGTCTTGACCCAGTGCAAGGTAGTTAACCGGTGAATAGATACCTGGTGTTTATCAATCAAAATGCAGAATTTGCTGGAATGAATGGTAGAATGAAAGATCACCCCTCTCTCTCGGTACAGCTGATTAAAAAGTGAGACTCGGAAATTAAATATAATTCTGTTCACCAAATTAAATATTTCAGTCTTCACTTCTGTCATTAAGTGTGAGATTGCTGATCTACTTTGTGAGAACAAGATATGCCACTATAAAGAGTGAGACTTACTCCATATGCGTGACATTTGACAGGTATAAGTGACGTTGTTCTGTAATGCCAACATCACCGCGAGTTGAGGTTGAAGAGGTTGAAACATGTAAAGCAAAAAGCATGACAGCATTTTAAATGACACATATAGGTGTACATAAGAAAGGAACTTACTGGGATAAAATGGGGAAAAAAATTTAGGACAACAAAACGACAATCAATTCAATAAAAATAAATTAATTAATAATAATGATAATATTAATAATGAGGTCACTTGTACTTTCGGTTGGCAGCCCGCCAACCCCTCCCCCCCCCAAAAAAAAAATTGACAGAAGGACACTGGACAAATTTAACCAGGTCCGACATATCTCTGTTTCTGCTGTGACATGCTGATGGCAGGGTTAGAACTTGGTGTAATCATGGATCCACCTTGCCTTTTGTCAATGGTTTAGGCTGGTGGTGGTTAACTGGCATTGAGAATATTTTCTTGGCACACATTATGCCCCTTTAACACCAAAGGAACATCATATAATTGCCATTGCCTTTCTGAGTATTGTTCCCGAACACGTGCTTTGCTTCATGACCACAATCTTGCCATCCTCTGATGGCTACATTTGGCAGAATAATGCACCATGTCACATTGCACAAGTCATCAAATAATAATAATAATAATAATAATAAATCTAAAGCTGTTCCACAAACATGACTATAAGTTCAGTATCCCCCAATGATCCACATACTCATCACATTTGAATCTGACAGAGCTCCTTTTTGGATGTAGTGACATGAGAGATTCATGGCATGAATATAAAGCAAAAAAATCTGCCACTGCTGCGTAATTTTATTTAGCCTCTCAATAAAACTGTAAATAAAGGTGACATGAACTTTGAGATAACACTGGTAATTACTTAGTGACGTGTTCTACTAAGATGTCAAAATGTGGCACGCCTCAAGCAGCAATGGGAACTGACATTAGCTTTACCCTCAGACATCTACAAAGCCATCTGCATAAGAGAGCTGAAAGCCAGAGTGTTAAATTGCAATTCAAAAAATGATGAATGGCAACAGTGTCATTTTCAACCACAGCTGCACAAGAAAAACAGGATTTATAGGTGTGTGTGTGTGTGTGTGTGTGTGTGTATCAAAAGTCAACGACCACACATAGAGACACAAAGACTCAAGTGTATACCTGAGACCCACTGAGCCACACAGGCATACAGGGCACATTGTCACAGCAGGTTCTTCTTGGACAGGTGTCAACCTATGTATGTATTTACTCACAGCAGCCAATTCTTCAGGCACTATAGTGCTCTGCTGTCCCCATGCCAGGCTGAGAAACCAGCCCATTGCTGTAGGATTGTACTTCTCGGTATTCATCTGCTCTTCCCTTCCACTCCATCTACTCGACAGACCTTGCGCTTCCAAATGGTTAACACGCATGATATGGAGAGGTATGCATATTCCATTTTAACATTTGAGGCAATGTTGCTCTTTTTTCTCACTCTTACCTTGCAATGTCATAATATACCTGCTTCAACTGAATAACTCACCTTATTTTCCACTGCTCTACTCAAAACAAGCTGAATATGATTTTCAGTGAAATTTGTTTTTGACCCACATATTACTGTGAAATAAGCATGCAAACAAACAGCTTAGCGCGGCAGAGCACACTTTACCTCACTGATGGTGGCACATTAATGGCCAAGTGCAGTCTATGGGTGTAATTCATGGAAGCTGTCCCTCTCTAGAAATTTCTCTTGCAAATCATTGTTAACATGAATCCTGTTTAAATGAAGCAAAGGTTTCCATAAAAAAGCTGCATAACTCAAAGCACGATCCACAATTGATAAGGCAGGGAACACCAAACTTACAAACAAATGTAAGAAGGTTTATTTAGCAGATTTTAAAGATCCCCACAATGAGAAAACAAATATTTGCAATGAAATAAGATCTTGCAGTGTATGAATTACAGTTTTTGGAGCACAGGTCCCTTTAAAATGTTCAGATGGGAAGGCATTTTATGCAATGTTTCCACTCTACAGTTGGATAATGAAATACATCCCCAATTCCGAAATAGTTGGGACAAAGTGTAAATTGTGAATAAAATCAAAACGCAGTGACTTTCAAATTACACCAGCCAGTATTTTATTCACAATAGAACAGACATAACATAGCAAATGTTGAAACTGAGAAATTTTACAGTTTTATCCACAAAATGATTTCAAATTTGATGGCTGCTACAGGTCTCAAAAAAGTTGGGACAGGAGCCTGTTTACCATGGTGTAGCATTCCCTCTTCTTTTTAACACAGAGTGGAGGCGTCTGGGCATTGAGGAGACAAGTTTCTTAAGTTTAGCCATTGGAATTTGATCCCACTCTTGTAATACAGGCTTCCAGGTGCTGGAAAGTTTTGGGTCTCCTTTGTCGGACTTTTCGTTTAATTATGCACCAAATGTTCTCAATCGGTGAAAGATTAGGACTGCAGGCAGGCCAGTTCAGCACATAAACTCTTCTACTACGAAGCCAAGCTGTTGTAATAGCTGCAGTATATGGTTTTGCATTGTCCATCTGAAATACACAAGGCCTTCCCTGGAATAGATGTCATCTGGAGGGGAGCAGATGTTGCTCTAAAACTTTTATATACCTTTCACCCAATCATGGTGCTTTTTAAAACATGCAAGTGTCCCACACCAAATGCACTAATGCATCCCCATACCATCAGAGATGCTGGCTTTTGAACTGAATGCTGATAACAGGAGGGGCGGTCTTTCTCCTCTTTAGCCCGGAGGACACAACGCCCATGAATTCCAACAAGAATGTCAAATTTGGACTGGTCTGACCACAGGACACTTTACCACTTTGCTACAGTCCATTTTAAATGAGCCTTGGCCCACAGAACACGGCGGCACTTCTGGATCATGCTCAACAATGGCTTCCTTTTTGCATGATAGAGTTTTAGGTGGCATCTGTGGATGGCACGGCGGACTGTGTTTACAGCCAGTGGTTTCTTGAAGTATTCCTGGGCCCATTTAGTAATGTCAATGACAGAATCATGCCGGTGAGTGATGCAGTGGCGTCTGAGGGCCCGAAGATCACGCGCATCCAGTAAAGGTCTTCGGCCTTGTCCCTTACGCACAGAGATTTTTCCAGTTTCTCTGAATCTTTTGATGATGTTATGCGCTGTGGATGATGAGACCTTCAAAACCTTTGCAATTTGACATTGAGGAACATTGGGTCTCATTCATGAAATGTTCGTAAATCTGCGAACAGATTTACACATAAAAGCCTACTCTACTAAAAACCTAGGATTCAGGAACACGTCTGTGTTTGGAAACTCAGATCTGATCGTAAAGACGTGTAGATCATGAATGCCAAACGATCGCAAATTGACAGCGCGCTCCCGGTAATCAGCTATTTGCATAAATCTCTGCCCATGAATTGCCAATAACCGCCATATAAGGAGGTGTAGATGCATCCAGTCGACCTGTCAGTCAAGTAAAGAAAGAAAGACAGAGAAAGAAAAAGAATTTTTTCGAAGCGGAGATAGAAATTATTTTGGGTGAAGTGGAGTTTAGAAAAAACATTTTGTTTTCATCTGTTAGCAGTGGTGTGACAGGGACAGGCAAAACAAAGGCTTGGGGGAGGTGACAGATGCCGTTAATTTGTCTCTGTAGGCCAAAGAACTATGTCAGGTGAAGCGTAAATGGTTTGACATGAAACTAGAGGCAAAGAAACGCATAAGCGCACATCAGCCACAGGTTGAGGAGGCTCACAGTCTCAACTATCAACTGCAGACGAAGCGCCGCGGCATAATTGAGGGAGACCTCTCTGTCAGGAATTATATCTGACGGAGACAGCAAAATCTTTGAGAAGCACTTCTGCTATTTTCCCCAAGTAAGAGGCCAGTAAGATCGGGAATTATATCTGCACGGAGACAGCAAAATTAAGCCTCCAAAGAGTGGCTATTCCACAATCCTGCCCCGCCACGAAGGCAAGAGAAGCAGTTCTGCTATTCGCACCACGGTGGGACGGATCAGAGAAGCACTTCTGCTATTTTCCAAGTTGGGCCAGTAAGAGATTTCATTTATAATCCGCCCCACTTTCTGATCTTTTCTTAGCCTCTTCGTTTTTTTTTATCATCATTCAACATGTAGAAAGAACTTGTAATCTATTGAGTCGATTCACATAGATCATTCACAAACTTGAACCTAATCTGGATCTTAAACCTGCCAATTGAACTAATTTAACTAAATGTGTTATATTTTTTAATCGTTTGTCATGTTGAGGCTATATCACGTGTTTCAAAGGCATCTGTCTATTATTTACATAACAGAGCGCAATATGAATTAAAATTGTAATTTACAATATTGACAAGCATTATTTATATGTGTTCAAATTTTTACACAAAAAGCATGTGTAGATTTTGTTAGTAGCTTCAGATCTGAGCTACTAAAATGTTGATGAATGAGATTCCTCTGGCCATTCTTTGCTCACTTTCATGAATGAGACCCATTGTTTTTAAAGTATTCTCAGCCAAGTCTTTACAGGTTGGAGAGCCTCTGGCCATCTTTACTTCTGACAGACTCAGCCTCTCTAAGACACAATCATGTTACACACCTGATGCCAGTTAATTTAATTACTTGCTAATTGTTCTTTCAGCTGATTCTCTTATATATGAATTGCTTTTTCAGCCCTTTTTTGCCTGTTTCCCAACTTTATTGAGACCTGTTGCAGCCATAAAATTTGAAATAACCTCCTTTTGTGATTTAAAATGTAAAATGTCTCAGTTTCAACATTTGAAATGTTATCTATGTTCTATTGTAAATAACATATTGGCTCATGTGATCTGAAAGTCATTGCATTTTGATTTTATTCACAATTTACACTTCGTCCCAACTATTTTGGAATTGGGGTTGTATACCAGGGACTAATGATTGGCAAAGTGTGGATATATTCAATGCCAAACTAATTTTACTTGAGGCAATAGAGTCATTCTGAACTTAATTTATATGATGAGTTTGATTAGACAAGTGTGTCAAGATATTTGTAAACAGCAGGTGGATTCTGCCAGACACTTATGTTTTTCAGCTGTTAAAAAGGGTACACCTAGTATTCCTGCTGTCAAAGCAATAAATGATTCCCGATGCAGTTAGTATCCACACAGACAATTTAATGGGAGTTAGCATATTAATCTAGTCAGATAATTTTAGTTCAAGTGCGACAGCAGCTCCTTTTAATTGGTTCAAATACTGTCTCGTAAGTAGAGGTTTGTGCCAAAAGTGGTCTGCATATATCACATCTACTCCATCACTACAAGCCCCTGTTATCCATTGAGAAGGTACTTAAAGAGGGTGGAATAGCTAATTAAGTGCCAAGCATAATGAGATGAATGCATTCATTGTAATTCCTTAATGAAGCTAAATCTGCAACACTGTTAATTAGTCAATGCCCATGTGTCATTTTCTCCCTCCAAGGCAGCCAGAACTTCATTCTATGTTTTAATGACAGCACACATGTAATTGACAAAGTATCCTTATCAGGCAGATGCTCCCATTCAGAGATTTTACAAATATGCATGGCTTTGTATTGAGAAAGATTCATTTTCATAAATACCGTTCTCAAAAGTAGCTTATATAGCATAAAAAAATGCAACTATACATGCCTAAAATTGCAGAACTTCAGCCAGCATGCATAGATAAAGTGTGTGGTTCACAGGCAATGTTCCGAAAAGTAAAACAAAAATGGGATGAGAATTTGTTTTTAATGAGTTTGAAGACATCTTGAAGACATGATTCCATAAAAACTGTTTGTGAAGTGTTTCCTACTGCCATACAATTGCACAGTACAACCACCTGTTATGTATCATTGTCTCTTTTTCAATGTCTCGCCGCTGCGGTCGTGAACAGTGGCTCGCATGAGGCAAAGTTACCAAGCCAGAGTGTATGTTGCTCCTCTTCTACCTTAGTTTGATCATCAGTGCTTTCCTTGAACAGACAGATTAGATTAGCGCTCTGCAGCTTTGATCTCAATGCAGAGCGCCCACTGCCTTTTATCTGTACCCATGTCCACTCCTGAGCTTTTCCATCTCACATAATTCCATTAATTTCTGCTTCATTTTCAGCTTCTGCTGCAGACATTCCTCATGCAATATGGTCTGTTTTTCCAACAGAAGTGCATTACAGTTTCTCCTATAATCAAGAGGCTGTAAGAGAATGACATTTTTGTTACAAAGCAATTTATATCTGAAAAATATGTCTACAGATATGTTTAGTGATGAATAGCTATTAATGGGGAAGGCCAAGTACAGGCTCACTTTCCAAGGGAGAATGTACTTAGTTTTGAGCGTCATTTTTACTCCTGGATAAGTGAAGCTTAAGGAGTGTTGTGATGAGACTCGAGCGTCACTCATCAATCATCAATCAATCAATCAATCAATCAATTTGCTGTTAGCACTACCACGGGCAGTAAGATTAAAAACTGCTCATCCAGGAGTTAACAATGGTATCACTTTGATTTTCTGATTGGAACAACTTGCAATGTCGGAGCACCCAGTCTTTTAGACCTTTAAACTCAGTATTGAACGCGTCAACATTTTTCTCAGTAAATACATTTCTAATGGGGCTATTGACATGAAATTTTCACCAGATATCAGTAACAAGCCAAGTAATCCATACATACAAAGAAATCAAAACAAATAAGTCCATAAATTAAGTTATGTGTAATAAAGTGGAATGACACAGGGAAAAAGTATTAATAAAACATATTAATCACTGAAAATAATGATTCAGTCATTGGCTCTCAAGTAATTTCTTATTTAAATCCAAACAGTGACTTTTTTGGCCCAGCAGTGTATTTAAGTTTGAGCAGGTCTATGTTTAGCTTTAATGTTCATGTAAATACATTGGGGCCAACAGTAGTTCTTGATAATGATTTTTTTGTTTTTTTTTTATTTAAACAGTGCTTAGTCAGCATATTTTCCATAAATACTATGGAAAATATCATTTCTCTTGCCTTCCCTTTGTGGAGATTTATGGGAAATATGATGACAAATGAATGTCCAAGTTGCCTATTTTAGTTAGCTAGCTGTTCTAAGTGACTTGGCTGAGAATGCAGGCATCAAACAGAAGAACTGGAGCAAAAGGAAACTAGAGAGCAAGAGGCAGCAAGGGATAAACTGCCTAAATCAGATTCTTATTTTTATCTTCATGTGTGATGTGCTACTGTGGAACAGCTGAAGAACAACAAATGACAAGCGCCTGTTGTTAAGCTGATGTTGTTATGACTTGAAAATCACAACAAAGAAAACCAGCAATGACAACTTAAACAAATTTATTCTTCGCTGATTAGGTCCAAAAATTTCTACAAATAATCCACTATGCAATCTTATAATAACACTCTAATGCCACTATGTAACTCTGATGCCAAAACAAAAAAACCTCCCTTAACTAAGCAAAATCACAGTATTTATAAAGACTAGGATTATTCTGGAAAGATCTACAGGAGTCCTGGGTGATCTGGCCCCCTCCAGGCAAGAAGAAGCCAGAAACTTCTACAATCCCAATTCCGAAATAGTTGGGACAAAGTGTAAATTGTGAATAAAATCAAAAAGGCAATGACTTTCAAATCACATATCAGCCAAAATTTTATTCACAGGAAAACAGAGATAACACAGCAAATGTTGAAACTGATAAATTTTACAATTTTTTCCACAACATGAGCTCATTTCAAATTTGATGGCTGCTACAGGTCTCAAAAAAAATTGGGACAGGGGCCTGTTTACCATGGTGTAGCATCCCCTCTTACTTTTAACACATAGTGGAGGCGTCTGGGCATTGAGGAGACAAGTTTAAGTTTAGCCATTGGAATTTGATCCCTCTCTTGTTTAATACAGGCTTCCAGCTGCTGGAGAGTTTTGGGTCTCCTTTGATGGACTTTTTGTTTAATTATGCGCCAAATATTCTCAATCGGTGAAAGATCAGGACTGCAGGCAGTCCAGTTCAGCACACGAACTCTTCTACTTCAAAGCCATGCTCTTGTAATACTTTTAGTATGGGGTTTTGCATTGTCCTGCTGAAATACACAAGGCCTTCCCTGGAATAGATGTCGTCTGGAGGGGAGCATATGTTGCTCTAAAACCTTTATATACCTTTCAGCATTCATGGTGCTTTTTAAAACATGCAAGTGTCCCACATCATATGCAAAAATGCATCCCCATACCATCAGAGATGCTGGCTTTTGAACTGAACGCTGATAACAGGAGGGGTGGTCTTTCTCCTCTTTAGCCCGGAGGACACAACGCCCATGATTTCCAACAAGGATGTCAAATTTGGACTTGTCTGACCACAGGACACTTTGCCACTTTGCTGCAGTCCATTTTAAATGAGCCTTGGCCCACAGAACACGGCAGCACTTCTGGATCATGCTCAACAAAGGCTTCCTTTTTGCATGATAGAGTTTTAGATGGCATCTGTGGATGGCACGGCGGACTGTGTTTACAGACAGTGGTTTCTTGAAGTATTCCTGGGCCCATTTAGTAATGTCAATGACAGAATCATGCTGGTGAGCGATGCAGTGGCATCTGAGGGCCCGAAGATCATGGGCATCCAGTAAAGGTCATCAGCCTTGTCCCTTACGCGCAGATTTTTCCAGTTTCTCTTAATCTTTTAATGATGTTATGCACTGTTGATGATGAGACCTTCAAAGCCTTTGCAATTTGACGTTGAGGATCATTGTTGTTAAAGTATTCCACAATTTTTTTACGTAAGCCTTCACAGGTTGAAGAGCCTCTGGCCATCTTTACTTCTGACAGACTCAGCCTCTCTAAGACATCCCTTTTATAGCTAATCATGTTACACACCTGATGCCAGTTAACTTAATTACTTGCTAATTGTTCTTTCAGCTGATTCTCTTTTATATTAATTGCTTTTTCAGCCCTTTTTTGCCTGTGTCCCAACTTTTTTGAGATCTGTTGCAGCCAGAAAATTTGAAATAACCTCATTTTGTGGATAAAAATGTAAAATGTCTCAGTTTCAACGTTTGAAATGTTATCTATGTTCTATTGTAAAGAACATATTGGCTCCTGTGATCTGAAAGTCATTGCATTTTGATTTTATTCACAATTTACACTTTGTCCCAACTATTTTGGAATTGGGGTTGTAGAAAGCACTGGTCTGTTTCATCACAAACAAGTGGTATTGCATCAGATCATGTTTTGTTACAGACATACCACCAGAGGGCGCTAAATGATGAACAAAATAAACAAATAGCTGACCATTAAGGCAGCACAACAAATCTCCACTTATAAATGATATACAGTGCTGTACATAAAGTACTCATGCATAACAATGTTTACAAACCCTTAATGTTACCTTAGCTAGCAACTGTTTTATCTAGCTAGCCAGCCAGCTATCCAATTAACTGGCTGCACAGGCCAACCGAGTTTTACTCATTAACCCCTTAAACTCTAACTTTTCACTTGAGTTAATTATTTGATTAATTAATTACTGAGCATTTTTTCATATTGTTAGACAATGTCAGATACATATTCTGTATCTGGTGGTCACAGTGCTTCACTAAAGCTACATCACACTAATACTGAGAGAAATATTCAACTCAGGACACCATGTTTTTATGGCCACAGCATTGTATCAAATGGAAAATATCTAGGTCTTGTCAATCATTTTTTCAAATTTTTACAAATGTAATTCAGCAGGACATATTTGGCATCATTGGACACCTTGAAATCTTGAAAATAGGCCTGAAGTTTCACAGGTTTGAATGCAGCAGCTGCATTTTATGGACCCATATATGAGTCCGTATGTTTTATGGAGTTTACTTGGAATTGGTCCAAAAATGCTAAATCTAGGTTCTTCTGCGAAAAATTGTAAGTGCATTTTGGGTGTGTCCAAATCCATTTTTGCTAGTTTAGTGGCAGGTTATCTGGGCACATAGTTAGGCACATAGTGCAAAGGGGTTGGATTTAATCTCTTAATTAATGATGGATGGGTTTTGGCCGAACATGAAATCAGTGTCATTTTTCATTCCCTTTAGAATTCAGATGGGCTTTTAACTTTGGTGAATTGTTATTATAAGGGCAGATTTTCTGAACTACAAAAAAAAAAAAAACTCATCTCTGTGAAGAAAGAGGTCTACTCCTGCATTAAGAGAAAGTGCGCGAGCAAACCATTGCTTAAAGTATGGAAACCTGATCACAGTGATCATCAAAAATGTAATTAAAAATGTTCTTGAAATATTGTTCAAAATTATTTTAATCATATGCAGATGTTAAAACTCATAACAGTGAATCCCCAGGGCCGTATTTGAACTTGACATTACAACTTGCACATAATATAAGCAAATGAAAAAAGGTTGTAATTCAGGATGAAAAAAGAATAATAATAATTAAGTGCTGGTGAGGAACGACCAAGAGAAATTAAAATGAGTGAGAAAAACCATCAGCAAGAAAGAAACAAAGCCAATATTATTTTGATTACGGTAACATAACCCCTCGGTCAGTCACGCAATCTATTTCAGATGCTTCAAGATAACAAAGCGCCATCAATGTGCCTGACCATAACCTCATTTTAAGATCAACACGCCCATAAGCACTCAGTTTAATGCAATTGCCTTTGCTATTAATAGAAACTGGGCGCTGAATAGAATAACAACAACTTTGCTAGTACATAAACGAGCAAAGACACTTGCATCAGGCTTTGCGCCACTTGGCGCTAAGTGTAAGAAAGAGGCCAAGATTTTAGTCAACATAATAGAAATAATTCTAGAAACACCCATTAAAACTATCTTTCAAAAACATGCCAGACTCTCAGAGCTTGAGAGCAGATTGGAATTTCCATGATTTTGCTGGCTGTCAGAGCAATGAGCACATCTTAAAAGTTAGTGTCTGCTCATTGCCTCAGACTGCCCTGTCTGCTCTGATTATGAGATCTGAAAGATGAACATAGATGCAATTACTTTACGAAGGGGATTCCACAAATTTACTTTGGCTGCTATTAATGGCTCTTACCGTTGTCAAGGTACAGCAGTGAAACTAATAATTTGGTATTGTTGCTGCTCTTCTTCAAGCAATCTTAACTGCACTTTGTAAATCATTCCAGATAAAAGCATCTGCTAAGTGATTTGATAAAAATGTCATGGAGAATGCCAAGGCTGCCTGTACAAAAAAAAAAAAAAGAATTTCCACAAAAGAAAATGACAATAAAGTTACTAGGCTTTTAGCTTAACCATTGGTGTTTTTGTTTTGACAAATTTTAAGCATATCTTGTGATGTAAGCCTGCAATCAAATATTTTGTGGAAACTGTAATTGTGCGGTGCACTCAAATGTGGAAACCAATTACCTTAAAAATGGTTTAAAATAGCACGTGGTTTAATTTGTTTTCAGTACCATCCACACATGGCATTTCAGTTGTCTTATAGAATTTAAGGTAATTGATTTCCACATTTGAGTGCACCACACTATTTGGGTTTACAGTGGAAAGAGAAATTACATTTTTCAGTTGCTAAATCATTGCAAATTTAGTCATTGTTTTGTGATTCTATTTGTTGCTCAACCACTTTTAAACCACAGGCTAAATAAAAAAATTTTTGAACAAAGATAAAATTAATACCATTTGTTTTCAAAAACCATCCACATTTGAAAACCATTTCATTTTGTCTTATAGAAAAACCTGATAATGAATTTTTTTGGAGACAAATTGTTTAATTTATTCATCAAGGTTGCATTACATTAACTAATAGATAAAAATATAGCCAATGCATCAGCGATATTACAAATTTAAATGACTGTTTCCTGAGTGGGAAACCCATAGCTCCTTGCTGTAAACACTGAGTGATGCTGGTTTTATGAGGGTATTGGCAAGGTTGTTCCTGAGTCATTAAAAAATCAACATCAATACTGGATTTGCCCTAGCTTATAAACTACAATACAAACATTTCAATTGCTGATTTGAAAATTGTTTTGAGTTAAATCTTTGTGTGTACAGTCATGTTTCAGAGATCAAAAAAATCCTGCCAAAATAACGTCAGCATAGCATATAAAGGACTGGCAGAACTCAGATTGCAAGATAAAAACATTTTAAAGGTGCCCCATGCAGTGAAAATTTTGCACAGTACTTTGCATTTGCAATTAGTACCACATTCTCCAATTGTCATTACAATGATTTAATTTCGAGCCTCACTTAACAGAGACAGTCAGTGACAGAGGCGGGCTAAGATTGATTTCAGGCATATTTAGTTTCCTAAATGCAGATCACTGGCTGCAAATTAGTTGAGAACTGTCTTGTAATACTGTTTGAGCTACAACGCTGACATCGTTAGGTAATACATGCTGAAAACCAATTACTAAATCAAATTCTGAGCTGCAAACTCTAATCTCTTCAAAAGGGTTTTAAATGGTATGTAAATGCACTTTGTGGTCTTCAAACTGATCCCTAATGCTTTGCAGTAGCACTGGGAAGCTAGTTTTACTCTCCAGACTAGAACTATAACTGACTAGAACTGTTAGCTGCTGACTGTGTAGCATACAAAAAAAAAATCATCTATACTTCTTTCCAACACCTGCGCCAAAGGAAAATGTCAGAGAGGCTGCATCTCATTTTTAGAGGGAAGTTTTAATTACATATTTTTTATGGGGCCAAAAATGTTTACTTATACTTATGGTCCTGAATACACTCTGCAAAAACCAGAAAGAGCCTTAGACAGAGCCTCGGCCAAAAAAGCTTCCTCACTGCTGCGCCCGGAGATATGCACTGTTCACTTTTCACATACTGTGAAATGCCAACTGCCCACCTGAATACAGTGTTTCTCACAACAGCAGCAGCAAGTGAAAATGCATTTGCATAGCGCATGATTTCCTCTACTTTTGCATATTTGTCACACTAAATGATTGCAGTTGTTTATGTAAAATGTAAATAGGAAAGGAGAACATTATAAAACACAAAACATAGTTTGTGACTGATTGTTTAATTCATTGAAGGAAAAAGGTTATCGTTTCATATATTGAAGGTTATCCAATGCAGGTTAGGTGCATTTATGGCGCATTGCTATCCTGAAACTGCAAAAAGCCATTGCGCTATTGAACAACAAAAACCTGGTCAGTCAATGGTCAGTTTTTGACTGAAAATTTCAAGGCACATGGTCAGATAGTATTAAGCGTCTTTGTAGGCGAGTGCACAACACACGTATATTCTGCTTGTTACATACTACACATGCAGGGACAAGCAGCAGCACCCACTCATGCAAACAATTAAAAATAAAGAGATTACACTGTGAAAAATTATTGTTGAGATATTTAAATAATACAGTACATGTCAGAATGGTTAGTGTGACCAACGTCCACACATCAGAGCATGCTGTGATGCAGGCTATTTCATTTGTCAGTGAACCTGTTCCGTCAGGTAATTTGCTATTCAACATGTGAGGTTACACAGGTAGGTATTCACAAATTCTTCCGGATAAAGTCACAACTTATTGATATTGGAAAGCTCTGTCATACCTGCTGTTTTCCAGAAGATCTCTCCTGGAGGGGTGGCTGTTCAGCCAGGGACAATAGTTCGCCTATATATTCATTACATGACACATCGACTCAAACAGTGCATGGATTTTTGTTCCATTACACTAAACACAAACTGTAACAGAATGAATTTTTGAAGTGCAGAAAATGTGCTTCAGATCTTTGGATAAGTCATGCATGGGAAGTCCCGTTTTCCGCAGTTATCTGAAAAATCCATTTGGAATCCAACCTGATTCATCCATATTGCGCCTGCAACCTCTCTGTCCCATTTCTATTATCAAATACAAAACTCTGCATTTCATTTGAAATTCATTGTTATTGTTATTTGCAGTTTGGCTGACAAAGTTGCCGTAAAAAGCGACCCTTTGAGTAGCCACAAAAGCAATGAATGACATTATTGTCACCATCTATAATTAGAATTTCTTGCATGTATCGGACTTGACCTTCAATCATTAGCCAAGCGGAAACAAGTTCTTTTCACTCCTGTTGCATATTATTCAAGGGGTTGGTATAGCGTAATCAAAACGAGAGTTGTCAGAAGACAACACAGCTCGCCAGAAAACTTTGACCTTGCCGTCCACGGACGCCGACGCCGATGCAGAGGGTATGGCAATAAGTCTCCGAGGACATTCGTCCCGGCGAGCTAATAACATTAGTTTTGTCTCTTTCTCACTGGCGCGCTTCGCAGACCCTTTAATCTGCAGCATAGTTTTTTCCTGCTTCTGGGAAAATACGCCCTTTAGGGCCATTTCATGGTATTTGTTTTGTGTCGGACAGGACATTTGCAGGTTTTTTTCCACCATAGTCATTACTCTGGGGAATGATAAATAAGTTTGAACTGGTCATAAGCAAGAGCCATAGGACCACTTCATATGGTAAAAAACTGAAGTCTTTTGATTTCATTTTTCCAGTTCAAAATGAAGCCAGAAAGTTCGTGTCCGACAGGACAAAAAGTGAAGTGGTATTTTTGCCATGTTTGAAAACTGCAAAGTTCTGTCCAACCACATGGTATTCATAGAATTTAGCTAAGCAGTTGTGTTCCCTGATATCTTAGCTAGGTTTCAGAGGAAACTTTGGTTTCTTAACTCAAAGTATAGCTAAGGGGGGGTCTAAAGTTCCCGCTTGGTCAGTGTGTCGGACAGGACGTGTCGGACAGGACACTTTTTCACTTGGGACCAAAATGACAGAAGATAAACACATGATTATTATAAAATGCTTTTTTCGTTCCCTGTCCTTCTTTTTGGCTGCCTCATACTTCTCACTGTCATTCTTGATTTTTTGCCTTTTGGTTCGGCTCCTCTCAGCATCTGTTTTAGGTCGCATGGCTGTTGCTTCTCTCTGTACTTGCATTATGGTGATGGACCCATCAAATCTGGGGTGCAGCTTTATAGTTCCAAGGAAGCTGACATGGTTTCTTTTGAGTTACACAAACTTGTCAAAACACAAACAAACAGGAAGAAACCACTTCAATTTAAAGCAATTAGCTCTTCCAGAGAGGTTCCTCAATTTTGCTCAATGTCTTCTAATTTGTAAGTTTGGTACCAATTACATGTACTTAACATGTCACCACTTACTTAACCCATCTACAATTACTCCAACATATTTAATGACAGGTGCTAATTGGGAAGTCATCTCTCTAATTACTGGCAATTAAATCAGCCAGTGGTTTCTGAGCTCAAAAAGAACAGAACAGCCTTAGTAGCAGTGGAAGTTGCAATATCAACTCTGGAATTAGCCATTGGTCCATTACTAGACTACTAAAGTCCTGTCCGACACGTTTTTTTGTCCTGTCCGACACGCAATTGTGTCAGACAAGACAAAAAAGATTTTTAATTTCCCATGAAGTGTGTTCTATTTGAAAAAACCTTACTCACATTGTTTTATACCACATCAACAAAGAGAAAAATGATTCTTGAAAAAAATTATTCTTTAGTCTTTATACTAGTCATTTACTTTGGAAATAAATTAAACTTTTTGCTCATGAATCGTGTGGGACAGGACATCCAACTCCTGTGAAGTGAAATTAACAGGGCTTTACACTTGAGAAAAAAAAACATTACTTGGTGGGTTATTTGCTTTGACTTGAAACTTGTCCTGTCAGCAAGAAAAAATTGTCAAAAATTAAATACAACAGGAGAGAGATGAGAAAAACGTGTCCTGTCCGACACGCTGTTTTTCATCATTTCCTAATTAACATAATCAAGGGATAAAAATTTTGGCCCAGATTTTTGTTTTTAATCAGTTCAGATGTACATCTAACATATCCAAGTGGTATTTTGCTCAGATTCAAACATTTATATTTCTGATACTACTTCACAAATACCATGAAATGGCCCAATAGCAATTTGCCAAGGTGCAAGGGCATCTGGTTTTTAAAGGGCATGAAAGATGAAAATCTTCATGATTCCACAATAAAAAAAGACTGGGCAAAAATGGCATCCATTGCACAGCTGCAAGGTGAAAACAACTGCTGACTAAAAAGAACACAAAGGCTCATCTCTTATTTGCAAAAAAATAAAAAACATAAATATGGTCCAATTACATCTGGCATAAAGCTAACAAAGCATTCCACAATATGAACATCATACTAACAAATATGGTGGTAGCAGTGAGCTCGTCTAGGGCCGCTTTGCTATTTCCGCACTTTGGTTACTTCCATGATTGAGGCAACAATGAATTTTACTCCCGACCAGGAAATCCTTAAGGAGAATGTTTGGTCATCACTTTGTGACCTAAAGCGCAAGCACAATTGGTTTATGCAGCAGGACAATGATCTAAAGCATACAAGCAAGTCCACCTCTGAATGGCTCAAAAAAAAACAAAATGAAGTTTTTGGAGGGTCCTAGTCAAAGTCCTGACTTGAAACCATTTGAGATGTTGTGAAATGTGTCATGGTTTTGCCCCCGCTGGCAGAAGACAAGAAGCCGGCGGGCACTGGGACCATGTACCCCAACGCAGATGAAGGGACCCAAATGCACAGGCTGAGTAAAAATATAAAATTCTTTAATTTAATTAACAATAAAAACAGGAGGGGAGCAGCAACACACACAACAGGGCTCCACGCACAAAATGCTGCTGCACTGATCTAAGGCACAGCCAACCCTTAAATAAAAAACCTTCACCTCCACCCCAACGAGCCACACCTGTTGCCCGTTAAGGTGGAGGTGAAGAAATGCAGCAGAGGGAGGGACTGCTAGAACAAACCCTTACAAAATGACCTAAAACAGGCAGTTAATGTTTGAAAACCTCAAGTATAGCTGAATTAAAACAATTCTGCAAAGCAGAGTGGACCAAAATTCCTCAGCAGTGATGAAGAAGACTCATTGCCAGTTATCGCAATTGTTTGATTCCAGTTGTTGCCATCAAGGGTGCCACAACCAGTTATTAGCATTAGGAGCAATTATTTTTTCACATGGGTTTTAGAATCAACTCTTTACCTTGAATAAATGATATGATCATCTCAAAACTGCATTTTGTGTTTACTCATATTGTCCTTGTCTTAAATTTGAATTAGTTGAATGATCCTGGCATGAACCAATCGCAGACTCCGTAGTAAAAGCAGAAGGTGTGCTTATTTTCAGGATTATGATAGCAGCAGATGATTGCAGAGAGGAAAAACTGACTATCCATAGCCACAGATAGAAGACGGTCTGATACGGTCTGATGACCAAGCACGAGTGAGTGGGTACAGAGAGCTTAAATAGGCATTTAAGGGAACAAACATGAATACTAGACTGAGGGGAGATCCTCAAGATAAAACACAAGGAGCCTCGTGCAGCAACATTCCCTTAAAATTCTTTTTTTTTGTGAAGAGGAAAAGTAAGAGTAGTCAACTCTTGATGCACTACTTTTACCATCCAAATCTGTCCTTACCCAGGAGTGCTGAATGATGAATCCCACTTGATCATAAATTGGAGGTGCATGGTGGATTGTTTGTAATTAGCACAGGTAATGCCCTCTAAACGGCATATATGGGCAGTTGTTGTGCCATGTACAAATTGCAGTCTCTGGCACCAGTGGCACAAAAAGTGGGTTTGCAGTATATGCAGTGCACTGGGGCGCTACGCGAAGGGGCGAATTTAAATAGTACTGGAAGACTCGCGATTGAGTGTGCAATATCAACAAAATGAAATGCATCTCCCCCACCCACTCAACAAAATAAACCGTGTCTCTCCCCCCCCCAACAAAATTAAACGTGCAGCACCCGCTCGCAAAAGAATGCCACCTACCGCCCGGTCATTCAAAATATTAAGTGGAGAACACTGGGTGTAGCTGTTGGGGGTGCTGTTGTTGTCGTTGCATACCCCCCCAAAAATGCATAGCTGCGACCCTGTCTGGCACAACAGTTGGAGAGATACCAACACAAAGGCTCGCAAGAAGAAGAACTTCAGCAGCAGCGAAACTGAAGTACTGTTAAATCAACTTAAACAAAGTAAACGTGATCTTCAGATGGGATCAATCGACGGATAGTATTTTTAACCACAAAATAAATAATCCAATCATTAAAAAATCTAATCATATTCCTCAAAAACAAATGACAATCAGAATTTGATTATATTATGCTTTTTATGTTCTGAAAATCTAAAACATATGTTTCCATGAATCCAACAACATTTTCTGGATGGTGAAAGCAGGATGTTTTTCTCTTATCTTGGTAGGAAGATCTTGAGCACTCTAAAAATTTTCTCTTACTGAAGAGAAGAGCAAATATCGGAAAATATAGGTAAATTCCAGAAATCAATGGGTACTAACAAAATAAGCGAAAATCGCGGATAAGAACAAAAATGAGAACATTTGAGAATATCGCCTCTTGCATAAAGCCCAAGAATCATAACACTGAGACATTTAAACATGTCAAATAAGTAAACATAGAAAATATTGGGAAGAGGCAAATACTTTTTCACAATACTGTATATGTCTCTATTTTGAGTTTGCACATACTTAATAACCTTCCCTTCCAGCGCACATAATTTATGTGAGCATAAGCTGGAATTACTACGAAACTACGTCCAGATCATTCAAACTTATGAAGTTGGAATTAAATACTTGCTCATTAATTTTTCTGCATCATTGGGAAGAGAAACCATGGAAGCAAGTTGGCCATTCTGAGTGCAGCCTACATCTTACCTGGGGGCAGGTTCGGTCTCTTCCTCTTCTTGCTGTTCTCAGCCCCATTTTCTAGCGGGCAGTCTGTCACCATCGGCCCATTGGAGTTGCTGAACTGCAGGGGCTCATTATTGGAGGCCGGGTCGAAAGACAGCGGGTTCAATCCTAAGCCACAATAAAGTAAAACGTCACTTTTACCCTCATGCCCATCGTTCTAAGAATTTTTCAATAGCAGGATTAACACAAATGCCAGCGAACACGCAAAGCTGGAAAGTACAAAGTCTTTATTGTTGTTTTTTATTTTTGTGACAGAAGGTAGAAGTAAACATCAATGCGGATCAATTTACTGAGGAAACAAAAGTAACACTTCTTGTGAGTTTGTTAATACTTTGAGGTCTCTCTTGTTTCGCTGCAGTTATTGTTGTCTGAGAGGGTAAAACAGGATTACACAGAAGGCTCTCATCTGTTATTAACCCCCCATATACACATACAATAAAATTCCATTATCCACATTGACCTCAGGCTCAGATTCAGAAATAGGAGAGTTTGTCAAGTTGCTCCAAGTAAACAATCAATTTCATGAAGAGTACTTATTTCTCATAAAAAATGTGTACACTCATCCAGAACACAAAGTAATGAAGATGGGGCCATCTGCTGAATTATTGATATACTGTAATAATCATGATGGGGACAGAGCTGAAAACATTACAAGCCTTTAAACTTTGTGTGACGCCTCATACTTCAGTCCCATTCAGTTAACAAACTAGATTATTATTTACAATCTAGACTGGGGTCCACCAAAAAACAAAGTCCTTATGAAATATTCATTACTTCTCTCAGATTTACACTTGTTTTTGTCTGGTTTGTTTCTATAAAAAGAAAACAATTGAGTTGCAATGTGTCAATTACCCTCCCCTCTCACCTCCCGCTAACCCTCTCTAGATCCTGTTCCAAATATGTCACACAGTACTCAGAGCACAGAACCTCTCCATCATAACTCAGATCTTGCTGTCATCACCCAAGCTGACCATAGATTGGGAAACAGGGTTTTTGCATGCATTCCCCAAAATCCTGGGGTCAGAAAGTAAAAGTTTTGTCATGTTTTTTTGTAGTCATGCATTCTACAGATTTCTGTAATTACTGGGCCAATTTCGCTTATTGTCATGTTCGTGACAAAATTACGGGTTAGATTTTTTGACTTACTGGACATAGATTTTATATCTCTGTACTTGTTACTCTGAATCAGCTCATGTAGGGCAAACAGGCTGAATAGATCTTCCGCAAATGCGAACTTCCTGAGTTTTATCATCTTAATTGAGATCAATTGACCAACAGTATTTTTTAACCACAACTAAAGTAATCCAATAATTAAAATTCATTCAAAACATATAATAATTTATATATACACAGTACCAGTCAAAAGTTTGGACACGCTTTGCTAATGTCACAGCACTCTGTTTTTAGAGAAATTTAAATGGCTTAACTTTAATCTCAAATGGAATATTGTAAAAGGTAAACAGTCAGAGTGAAAAGAGAATAATTTACTTGTTTGAATAGTGTCCAAAATTTTGAAATTCTCAAAAGAAGCAATATTTTGCTAAGTAAACAGACAAATAAACTCCTTCTTTTTTTTCCAACAGCCAAATTAAAGTCAAGCGGTTTTGGGACTTATTGGGCGAAGAGGTTGCAGAAAAGCCACCTCAAGTGCAGCACGTCTTTGGGAAGTTAGGGAAGTTAGACAGCCGTACAGCCAATTTATTATAGTCATATGACTGCCCTTGTTAAAAAAAAAAATAAAATGTGGGAATGCGCTGCAAATATGACAACATATGGTGGTTAGTTTGATGGATTTAAGAATTAGATCTCTTTTTTGCAAAATAAAGGCTGCTTATTTCTTTATTTAAAATATATTGTAAGAAAAGTGTGGGTGTGTCCAAACTTTTGACAGGTGTGTGTGTATATATATATATATATATATATATATATATATATATATACACACACAAAATATATATATATATATATATATATATATATATATATAATATAAATATAATAATTTAAATTTGATTCTATTACATACATGTCAACTTATACAGATTGTCCATGATTTATATGGATTTTCCCCCAATTACACAGCTTAACAAATAAAGCTATACAGATTTTTAAGATCAGCCTTGAAGCATAGTTGGTATTGGAATCATAAGTTCTGTCTGTCCGGGTTAACAAGACAGCATCAGAACCATTTTAGATTCAGCCTTAAGTCATTGCATGTCACTATCTTGGATAAAAAGAAACTGAGTTTGAAGATGGGTATGATAGGCATGATAGATTATGTTTATCATCATTATACATGCTCGAATTGAGCCTTGCTTCAGGCAATTGCCCTGCTGCCATTGCGGTTGGTTTGATTCCAGATGGTCTCTCGTGAGATTGAAATATTAATTATTGGAAGCTATTCATTTTGTCAATGATGAAAAAACACCAAGGTAAACAAACAACAACAGAATGCTTCTTTTCACGGCACAACACAATTTTACTGCTGGCCAGAGTGGACCACTTTTCCCAGCTTCTGCTCATCATGCACATGGACCATTTAGACTGTATAAAACAAGGTATAGTCTGCACAATCGCCAAAAGTATCAGTAGCATACGTACAAAGACAAAACAAATAATCAAGAAGAGCTTGGATCCCAAGGCTGCACAGCATTGGCTATTACTGGACATCACCCTTCTCCCTTGTGATATACAGGTAGAATGATAAGCATTTGGATAAAATATTGGCGATTTTTGTCAAGATTTTCAGAGTGGAATGCAATTGAGGATCCCAGACATACCCGTCCGTAACATTGGCATGAGCATGGAAATTTTCACTGTCTTCGAAGAGCGATTGAAGTTTTTCATTTTCATACTTGAATAGAAAGTTTTTTAAGCTTTTATAAATATTTAAATGAAATTTTCACACTCCATTTATAATTTTATTAATGAAAAAATTAACAGTTATATTAAAAAAAAACTTCAAAAAAATCTTACAGATTTTTAAAGGATTTTACGGATATTTACCTACTGGAGGTAATGGACCTTTCCGCCTAGCTCCAACAAGCTCCAGCCCCCCAGTTACTGTTGCTATGCCCCACAAGCTATGCAGCTCAGTTCCAAAATGATAACTGTACAGCAGAAATTTGAGCACCACTCAATACAATATTGTATTCCTGACAATATTGTGATTTGTTTCTTACGGAATACACCCAACTTGTCCAGCAAAGTTGTCCAGAGAGGCCTTAACAATTTTATGCAAGGATATATCCATTGAATCAAAATTTTTAACGAAACAGGTGGAGATATAAGCGTCACAGCGAAGTGCTGGTGATCAATGTTGAAAAGCCAACCATCCCATAAACATGCACGATAGGTCTCAGAATGATATTCAAGCAGTTGTTTTTTCCTCAGAAATGGACATTCCGGCTTACATGTAGTCTCATCTGCTGGTATAGAGTCTGGATATTGCGGGGTTGGTCCATTCCCACAAGCAAAATTCCACAGATAACAATGCACGAAATTGCTAATTATGCATTTGTTGGCATCACTGATCTAAAAATGACATTGGATCCAGTATGCTGTCTAACGATAGTTGGCCATGAGTCATAAAATATGCTAGCTTGACTTTTGTAATAAGTCATATTATGCAATGCAGCCAACCCTTAAACCAACTACATTAGACATAATCAAGTTATTAATCTAACATTCATAATATCATTGTTTTCCTCCAAACCAATTTCTTTGACAACCTAACTTTGCTCATTTCGGCCAAGCAACTGATATTCTAAATGCGATTGTAGCTAGTTAGCTGGCTAGCTACCTAGCCAACTTTTATCATGCTAAAGTTTCCAATCAGATTACATTATGCTATTCCAAAATCCTTCACCAAATGGCAAAAAATTTCATTTGCTTACCTTCGAGCAAACAGCCATATGTTTATATCTTGTTCATATTGAGTTGCGTCTGAGGCCTTCAACATGCCTAATTCCAACGCAAACACTTCGCCAACTGCGTTTTAGACTTTGGAAAAAGGATCAATAGCCTTCAAAAATCAATAAGTACTAAAAAATAAGAGAAACTTGTGGAAATGAATAAAAATAAGAGATAATTTGTTTGTATATCAATTCTTGCAGGAGGCCCACTGTCACATACAGTACATACTCTGTATCGGCTGATTGCAGCGTTTCACTGAAGCTGCATCACATGGAGTTCAATTCAGTATATGTTATCATATCTTATCTATGAAAGGAATATTCAAATCCAGGACGCCATGTTTTGGTTTTTTTTTTTTTTTTGGCCACAGCATTATATCAACTGGAAATATACATTGTATAAATCTTGCGGATCATTTTATACACATTTCCTTGCAGTTCAGCTGCACATACTATTTGGGTACGTTGGAAACCTTGGAATTGCCACTAGAATTTCGAATAGGCCTTAAGGTCCAAAGGTTTGAATTTAGGAGCCCCATTTGACTGACTAGTATATGAATCTATAGGTTTTATGGAGTTAAATGATAAGTCAAGTTTGGTTGCTTCACGATCATTCAGTGACTGAAAGCCTAGATCAGGAGTATGGAACCATGCATGTGGAGAGCCATAGCCCTGCATGTTTTATATGTCTCTCTGCTCTAATACATCTGATTCAAATGATTGTAGCTTGACAGGGACTTGATAATGGGACAGATGCTTGGTAGCAAGGCACTGGTTTGAATTTGGTTCATTAGAGAAGTGAGACATCTAAAACATTCAGGGCTATAGCTCTTCAGAAAGAGGGTTCCCTACCCCTGGCCTACATCAAGGCAAGGGATGATATCTAGCTTGCTGGTGTGCCTTTGAGTTCTTGGATTCAGCTCACACTGTACTATGGTACCACCTGATTAATGTTTTGGCCACCAAGCTTAATGTATAGAAATGGTAACCAGCACTAAGGAGATTAAGATAACAGACTGAGGAAAAAGTTGGGGAAATACCTGTGAGGATCATGGAGAGCCAGTCAGCATGATTTACTGTATTCTGACACTCTACATTATGATCCACTTGGATTAAAATCATGGATAAACTGTTGCTAAAGCCACAACATTCCTCCGCAGAATTACATAAAAATGGATCTGAAAACTGCACCAGCACATAATGCATATCATAAGTAGTCACCTGGGTTTATATAAACAAGTTTACTGATGGGACTCAGAGATAGGCCAATCAAACATGTCAGGGAAAAACAAATCACAGACCATATGGAAAAAAAAAAAAACAGAAAAACACAAAAAAAAAACAAACAAATGATTTTCATTTAGAAAGAAATAACTCAGAGCTTTTTTGTTCTGACTGATTCAGGCATTCACCAAATGCAGCCCTGAAATGACACTTCTGCAAATATGCAAGGAGAAGCCAGGGATCTGCTGATAGACTCCGATAATGAAATCAGCCACATGCACATATTTGCCCGAGAAGGCAATGCTTTGATTAATGTTTTCCTATCTCTGATCCAAAAAAATGAGTGAATGCCTAATGTGTTCACAGGGGAATTCTAAAATGTCTTACTCAATTCTGCACATTTTTTGTCTTCTTCTCCGTGATTACACAGAGGCATTAGAAGAAATTGCCCATCCATTAGGTTTTTTTTTAGGGTCTTTTTCTCTTCCTCTGATTGTTTTGTTTCTCTGTCACAATATTACTGTAGACCTGTCATGCATCATTTCATGGATTTCTCTGATCCCCGTGCTTTCACATGGCTGTTGTAACTCAGTAAACATTCAGAGATTGTTCATCACCATTTTACAAAATGGCTGAGGAGTAATTATAATCAGCAGAAGACAAGTGCTGTCAGCGAATGTATTTCTGCCAGCTACTTCCACTGGCAAAGCCTCTGGGAAATCCAACTGCAGTGGAGAAAAGAGCTATTTTTATATTTTCTTAAGTTCCTACAGTTGTCAGCACAGTAGTCATGTGTTACAAGAAGGCAGCACAAAGCATAAAGTAGGTTACTTAAGCTTTAAGCAGACATAATACGTGCCAATAAAAAAAAAGCACAAAGTCTTTTCAATTCTGTGGTGTATTGTCTTCACAATATTACACTGGTGCTTTGTCCAGATTAAGTTTTTTTTTAATTGTTTTTCAGTCTGATGATATCCATAGGACCCTCTAATAAAGCTCCTATCAAAATTACATCAAAAATTATACAACCCAGAGACATTCACCTCTACGCACTTCCCTCCTCTTCCCCAGTACTCACTCATCCTCAAATCCCAGCCCCCAATTCTGTTCGTACGCTAGTCCCCCCCACCTCCTCACCTCATGACGCATATTCTCCCCAAAGAAGCCTCAGGTATGAAAAATGCTTTGCTTAATCTTTTAAACACATGGAATCTGCTGGCTGCAGAAGACTCACTTATAGCAGCCTATTTTAATTAAGCTGGATTTTTCGATCAATTCATTCCCCTGGTATCCCCATGGGAAGGAGTCTCCTCCCTTATCTTTTGGGGGTCATTTAGTTCCATGAAATCTGTAAAGCGCCCCCACACACACACACACACACACACACCTGACACACCCCCCCCCGACCTGACACCCCCCTCTCCACAGAAAACTTCCAGCACACGGCTCTCTGATGTGATCAGGAGCACAAGGCGCACTCTCTCACTCAGGAGTGATCATTATTCCCAGCATGAGCTGTCTCTGATGAGGAACACAACCCATCATCCTCACAGCGTCTTCTTTTGATAGGCAAGCACGAAGGGGAGAGACCCAAATCTTGGCTGGATTTGTTACATTATTACTTTTGTTGAAATGAAAAACTCCCGCACACTGTCTTCTCTGCAAAGAAACACTTTTTTATCAACAATGTTTCGATCGTGTGACCTTCATCAGGTTGAATTACATGGGTACTGCAGTGACCCCATTTAAAAAGAAAGGGAGGCACATATTAGCCAATCAGAAGTCTCACTCATAACTGAATCCACCCAAGTAAGAGATAGATATTAATTATCTTATTTTTTTCTTTAACTAATAACATAGATAACTATTTCTAACAAGAAAATAAAGCGAAAAAATATCCCCCAAAAAAACAGTAAATAGGATACCCAAAAAAACATGAAAAACAAATACAGCATATTTCTTGTACCGAAAAAGGATATCTCATTTTTTCATTGTTTCAAAGAACAAGAAATATTCATCTTTTTTACATTCTGTCCCTAAAAAGAGGAAGAGAAGAAAGAAGAGGATCAAGGCATTGGTGTAGAAATCAAAGCATGACGTTAAGTAGTAATTCATCATTTAGACCCCTCGGTGCCAGTGTTTGTAGCGTGAAAATCCAAAACGCTTCACATCTTTTTAATAACAGGTCCCTATCACCGCATCTACATGGTACATTAACACTTTCGATGCCACAAAACTTTAACGTAGAAATAGCGTGTTTTGCATCATTGAAGTGTACAGCTACAGGGTAGTCACGATCATTCCTTTGAATAGTGCTCTTGTGTTCACTAATCCTTTGTTTCAGTTTCCTGTTGTTTTACCCACATAGGATAACCCGCAAGGACAATGTAGCATGTATACAATATGAGTGGAAGCACAGGTGATAACACTTTTTATTGGGAATACCTTATTTGTATGTGGATGAGAAAAAGTGCGGGTTTTTTGCGTGTTGCTTGCATTGTGCAGAACTCCCACAGCGATAGTTGTCGAAGGGTATGGGACATAGCAGTGTCTGCGTAAGTGGACCGGGTTTGTTCCGTGCGAAATCTGTGTGGACTAGCAAAGCCCTTAAATTCCTTCCACTTTTGTACACAAAGAGAGGAGGCTCCTTTAAAATCGAGGCTAATTCCGGGTCCGATTTTAAAAGGTGCCAGTATTTTTTAAAAACTGTTTTTATCACATGTGAGCAGGGCGAATAGGTGGTAATGCACGTAACAGAAAATTGCTTTTCTTTCTTAGTACTTTTTTCCAAGAGTTCTGAACGGGGTCTCAACAACGCCATTTCGTAGGCTTTATCAATCCATTCGGACGGGTACTCATGTTCAATAAATCGCCCCCTCATGTCCACGGCTTTTCCTATAAAGTCCTCAGTAGAACAGCATATTCTATGAAGCCTGAGAAATTGACTTTTGGGGAGTCCTCTCTTTAATGTGGTTGGGTGAAAACTACTAGCCAATAAAAGGGTGTTTTTGTCCGTTTCTTTCCGTATATATAGTAGTAGATAAGGTACCATTATCCTTAATGACCCACATGTCCAAAAAATGGACCTTTTCTCGGCTATACTCCATATTAAATTTAAATTACTATTAAAACTATTCAGTAATGTAAAGAAATGTTTCAAGTCATCAGAGTTGCCTTGAAACTCACAAAACACATCATTGATGTACCTATACCATTTAAGAATTTTAGACAAATGTATATTTTTCTCAGGATTCAAAACAAACTGCTGCTCAAAATAGCCCACAAAGAGGTTCGCATAATTGGGCGCACCAATTACCTCATGCATGTGAAATCCTGACATGATCACAAAATTAAACTTGCATCAATGCACGAAGGCATAATTCAAAAAGTAGCTGCCGCACTTGTGACGAGTAAAGAGATATCTTTTGCTATTTTATTGATGCATTGAAAGATGAATTTGGGGACAGGACAGCAAGGAGTGTGAGGGGGCTGGGATGGGAAAGGAGAGGTCCTAATGGGACAGGCAGGGTTGTGAGAGAGCAGAAATAGGATAAGGAGGTGAATTGGGGGCTGACAGAAAGGGGGGTATAATGGGCCAACCTGTGAAGTGATTAATTTACAACAGACATTCAGGGAACTTGTGAGAGACGTATTACTGCCACTGAAAGCTTTCTTTATGTTCCAGGGCTCATCACGTCCAATGTAAATAATATGGTAATGCTACCGAAGCAGCTCACTGCTCACTAGATGTGTGCGAGGGCACAACGTGCCATCCATATAAAGCACCAAGGCCCACGCAGCAGACAAGATTCAGTATGACTCGGGTTCCCCGCTCCCAGAGCACAGACCCAGCTGATGTTTCAACCAAGAACCCAGCCTCATAACTAATCTTGAACTAAGGTTCTGCCCATCATACAGTAGGCAGCGGAAAAAGATTTTTCTTTCTAGTTGATTCCAGTCACACATAGTAATGAACAACATGTCGCTCTGTCCATTTCGAGCCCCTCTGCCTAAATCAAGCCCTCAATCAAAAATCTGCCTCTTGGTCTGAATCAAGCCCCTTTGTCCAACACAACCCCAGGCATGGACCAAACCCTTTGTGTGAAACATAACGCTCTTTCAGAACTACGCCTTTTTTTCTCAAACACGCCCCTCTGCTGAGATAAAGCCCCTACATCCAAAACATGTCCCCCCTGTTTGGAAGATACCGAACTGTGAGGAATCCTACTGTCTGGAACACACACTGCGGAGCACACATGGTTAAAATGGATAGGAGAAAACATTATCTCCTTATATCACTGGGCTCTGTCTCGCCAGCCACATTGAGCACAGTAGGAATCTTTTAAAACCGACCTGTATTTACGTAGTTTGAGGTCCCCTTACCGGGGCTTATCCTCTCCTTCGGCTGCCGGTGATTTTCATTTTATCAATAATAAACGTGGATGAATTCAAGAAATTTCTTGAAAAAAGTCAGATTTGTCAACAGCACTAATTAGTCACAAAGCATCTTAGTTATTATCCAAGGAGGGAAAGTGTAGCAGATATGGGGGTTGTGCACACAGTGAGCATTGTGTTGTTTTCCATGCGATAAGCACCCCGAAGCAGTCCCCCCGTCCCAGATGCAGGCAGATGGCATCAAAGCCTTGTCTTTGTCTCTCAGGCCCAAGTGGGGGGAAGGGAATGGGGGTCCAGAGTGATGGACGGGTAAGGGCCGGACAGTTCAGAGGAAGTCCTCCATCAAGGGAACATCGTGGGATTTCCAGCCGAAGAGCAGAGAATATAGGCACTCAATAAATCCTCCCCCGGTTACATTGACACACACACACACACACGCAGATACACGCAGGATCGGACATTGATTGTTTCACTGACTAATTTATTGATTTATTCATTGATTGGCAGACTGAATGACTGATTGACAAGGTTCCAGACTGCTCTCACAGAAACTCATCTTACGCCCAAAGGTATTCATCACCGACAACCGAAACAGCAGCAAGGAATCCCAACACGGCTGAAGGCGAACACACAACATAAATATAAAGAATTTCATACAGCTACATTAATATAATGAGATAAACAGTTGCTGCATCCCTAGACACGTGTTTTAACATCACAGGAAAGCCTTGTTCAATCCATGTAGGGGAAAGCAAATGCTAAAAGCCAATATCCCTAATACTTATTCATCAAAATCCCCAACAGTGTGCTCCAATACTGCCTACCACCCCCATTTCCACGTGTTACAAGCATGCAGATAAACAGCCATCCACGCACATCAGTCATAGGATGTACTTATGTATAGGACTCCCGCCTCCCTAAACTCACCCCTGACTCCATATGATATATGTACAGTACATGCTCACACACATCAGTTGAAGTCATACTGTGAACACGATCAAATTAGGGAAAGGCACAGAAACCATACCAAAGCTATTTACTTGAATGGAGACCACACAAAGCTTGAATTCACGAGCATCAACGGGGTGGTGGTCATTGGTGGGGGAGTTATGGGCCATTAATCTTCCTCAAGAATGAAAAAATCTAAACCTTAACAGGGAGATTAAGACGGAGTCATTCGTCCGCAGGAAAGTAAGAGGCATGTGGTGTCACAGTGAAGTAACACATCAGAGACAGAACAAAATCAATCTACCTCTGTTTCATTATTCTTATTCATTTCCTTCGTAAAAGACTGTGTCTGAGGACCGCACACATTGTCCTCTATGGAGTTGTGTTTTCCTAAGACTGACAGCTTCTGCAGAGCATGGCGTGCATTGGAATTCATTACACTGTTAGCTCCTAAACCCTCAGTAGAAAACTACTCAGTCCGTTGAGAAATTATTCTTTTAAATTTTCCATGATAATCATCTGTGAAAAGAGTGATTCAGCGAATGAAGATTCAATCTATGTCTATCGCCCATTTTAAATGAGATTCTTAAACACATTTATTCAAATGTGCACTATATAGCCAGAGTTTGTGGAAATTTTACTGAAACCTCATTTACATACATAGAACATACATAATTATCTGAAATTTAAATTGAATTTGTTGAGAATTGGACTGTAAGGTCAGGCTGACAGGCCAGACTTTCATCATTCATTTGAGGGTATTTTCATAGATTTCTGCTCCACGCAGCGCAAACAAAATCTCTTCAAGCATTTTAATCTTGTATTCAGAATTGAACATTTATTTCTACTACATTCGCTCTTAGAAAAAGAAATTCTGCCTCTGATTTGATGTAATTTTGTGACATTGCTCGATTTGTCCATGGGGTAAGATAATTTCAGATTTTGTTTTTGCAGTGCAGAATTTGGAAATGTACGAACCTCCTCCCACTTCACAAGTCCAATTAGTTTTCCCTCTATAAGGGAAGAGGTGAAAGGATGTACAAAGTAGTGCTAAATCCTGATTGTAAAACAGATTTGAATTGCAATACCCTCAAATGGAACCTGAGTGTCTGCCCTATCAGGCCATACAGACCAATTCATTCCAAATTCAACTGAAATTGTAGATGAAGTGTCTGTTTTCAATGTACAGTATGTCAATGAGTTTTCACTTACGTGTCTGTGCACTTTTGGCTATGTAGTGTTCGAGCAACCCATCCATCCTTCTATTTTTTTTTTTCAGTAATAGCCATGTTTAGGAGAAAATATACTGGGGTTAGAAGGGTATTATACCTTCATTCAAAAAATAGTGGCAAAGCCATCGCACCTGCTTGGCCAAACATGGCCAAAAATCGAACTTGGACTAGATTTTCATCCCAAATACAGGCATACAAAATATGAAAAGGATCTGTGAAAAACTGAAGGCACTAGAGCGCTGACAAGGCAAAAAATTTACGGATACATGGACGCACAAGAGACCACCACGAAAGCATCTAACCTCACCATAAGCCCGATTGGCCCAGAGGCCAAGCGGGCTAAACAGTGATGATTATCCATGATATCGTCCATTGGGTTTCAAGGTGCTTTTGATTGCAAAACTTTAATCAGGCCCAAGGAATATGGAAGCATATAGTTAACAAAATTAAGATGAAAATGCAATGTCAGAAATGCATTTTCATTTTCAAGATAAAAGCGCATTATTTGTATCATAATGAAAATTCAAATGTAATCCTCCACTTTGCATATTCATTTTCAAGTCCATGTATGCAATTTTATAACAATTGGAAAATTAAAATACATTCCTCATTTACATTAGCATTTTAGAAGTGCCCTGCAATATCACTACTAAAACAAAAAAATCGTATAAAAGCAAATACATTCTCGAAATTTTTTCGTTTTTTATGCGCATTATTTGTATCATCACGAAAATGATAAAGTAATCCTCCATTTTACGTTTGCATTTTCAAGTTTGTAGGCACTGTTTTCATTTGCAAGAAGTGCCCGCAATATTACTAACAAAACGAAATCGAAAACGCTTCTCCTAAAAAGAAATACATTCTCGGAAATGCTTTCCTTTTTCAAGAAGCAACGCAATATCTGTCTCATAATTAAATCGCTAACGCATTCGCCACTTTTTTCATTTTTGTGACAGACTGCCCTGCCTGACTTTGCACTTTCGATTTCGAGGTCCCACGCGCTTTTCCTAACAAAATTAAAAAAAAAATACCCTCCCTAGTTGGGTGTGGCCTGTCGGTGAGAAGGCGGGGCGTCCCCAAATTTAGTACGGATTGGATATTAACAAATACAAAGCGATCTCGGTGGTTATCAATCAGAGGGAAACTCCTGCTGCACGCAATATGTCAAAGCACAAATGGCAACTTAATAGATGGAGCCACTGACTGTGCATGAACTCCCCTGGACATTGCGGAGTTTGAGAGTATAGCTTCAGTTTTCCCCGAAAATTACCCCTGTGTGCGCTTTAAGACATCTGTCGAACGGGTTATCTGCTCATCTGTTTAGTTGTTCAGTCGGTTACAAAAGCAAGTTCATACGCTCCTGCTCTCTTGGGCTTCATGTACTTCCATTGCTTTCTTCACGAATTTGGAGTGAAAGGACAGTTCGTATTAATACACCAGTGCCTATAAGTCTCTTTACCTTAATAACTGGCTACATTGGTGGCCGTGTAACACGTCGACCTTCAGTTCTCTGTTAAATGTGGATGAATCGCGGAGGTAGGCTGAGCTAAGAAAGGACAGATTCATCTGATTTCCTCCTGCTGCAGAAAAAGTACAAATCCATAGATCTATGATTTCTCTTACTATACCGCCAAGTTTGTAATAATATGCTGTCGCTGGCCAATGCCAGATGTCGACACAGTGATATGTTTCAAAATCGATGTTCTTTTCATGAACAGTCACATCGTTAGACTAACGAGATGTTAATTAGCTAGCTAACTATTTTCCTGCAAGATGACGAACATTACGAACAACTATAGCATAAAACTTGCTTCCAGTCCATTTAACTTGACCAGATTGCATCAGTTTTAACGCCTGTTTTTATGTGGTAACACTATGCTTGCAACAGGATCGTCTCTCTCCGCATCAGTGCACCCCTGCCATTCATCCACAAAATTGCAGTGAGGCACACCAACTGGAAGCCAATGTGTTTGTTACCCGGCAACTCTTATAATATAATATAATATCTTATAATCTTATAAAATAAGAGTTATGTAGCAGCAACTAAGGTATAAAAAAGTATGGGCACCGATGTATTAACATATAAGCGGTCCTTTTTATTCCAAAATCGCTGAAAGCCACGGAAGTAGCTACCTGTGCAGCCCGGTGGGCAGGACCGTATGAACCAAAAAGATAGCGTGCAGATAATCTGTCCAACCATTGATTGATAGAGTGTAAGCCAAAGTGGAAGCAGGTATAATCCAAGCGCACGGGGGCTAATTGAGTCGCGAGAGCAGGATCACTGCAATTTTAGTCTAAGGATGTGACCGTTCATGGATTTCGCAAGCCTTTCTTCTGCAGCAGCAGGATGCAAGCGAACACATGAATCTGTCCCTTTCTTAGCTCAGTCTACCTCTGCGATTCATCCACAGATCGCATAATAGAGAACTGGAGGTCGACGTGTTACACGGCTACCATTGTATGTCGCCAGCTATTAAGGTATAGAGGCGATAGGCACTGGTGTATAATACGAACTGTGCTTTCAAAAATTCGTGAAGAAAGCAATGGAAGTACGTGAAGCCCAAGAGATCAGGGGCAAATGAACTTGCTTTGCAACCGACTGAACAACTAAACAGATGATGCGCAATAACCCGTCCGAAGATCGACAGATCTGAGTGTCAGCGCAGTACAATTTCAGTGGAAGCAGCGCTAATCCAATCGCACTGCAGGGGTAATTGAATGCGAGAGCAGTGTCTTTCGGGGAAAACCTTAGCTATACTCTCAAACTCCGCAATGTCCAGGGGAGCGTTCATGCACAGTCAGTGGCTCCATCTATGTAAATTTGTGCTTTGACATATAAGTGCGTGCAGCAGGAGTTTCCCTCTGACTGATAAACCGAGATCTGTATTTGTTAATATCCAATCCGTACCAAATTGTGGAGGACGTCCCGCTTTCACCGACAGGCCACACCCAACTAGGGAGGGTTTTTTCTTTTTTAATTTTGTTAGGAAAAAGCCCTCAAATCGAAAATGCAAAGTCAGGCAGGGCAGTCTGTCACGAAAATGAAAAAGAACTGGCGTTAGCGATTTAATTATGAGACAGATATTAATTTCTTGAAAAAGAAAAAGCATTTCGAGAATGTATTTGCATTAAGATTAGCGTTTTTTCGTTTTTTCTTGTTAGTGATATTGCGGGCACTTCTTGCAAATGAAAACAGTGCCTACATGGACTTGAAAATTCAAACGTAAAGTGGAGGATTACTTTATCATTTTTATTGATGATACAAATATTGGGCATTTCAGAATGTATTTGCTTTAAAACGATTAGCGTTTTCGTTTTGATTTGATAGTGATATTGCAGGGCACTTCTCGAAAATGCTAATGTAAATGAGGAATGTATTTTAATTTTCCAATTGTTATATAAAATTGCCCACTTGAAAATGAAAATGTAAAGTGGAGGATTACATTTGAATTTTCATTATATACAAATAATGCACTTGTATTTTGAAAATGAAAATGCATTTCTGACATTGCATTTTCATTTTTAAATTTATTAACTATAAGCTTCCATTGAGGCAGATTTGAACACTTGTCAACATAAGATAATAGCAAGAATAGATCTGACAGGCCCTTTTAAAATATTTTAAACATTGATTTTCCTCACAATAGAAACAATGGAAAACATTTCTACCAAATCATGCAATGACCTCAAAAATTTTATTGAATATTTGTGTTAAATTTTTAGGTTTGGTGTTGAAAGGGTTTAGTTTAGGGCCTATAGTGTACGCTATGCATCAGTGTGAACTACCCTATGTAACAGGAAGCAAGATACATCTCCCCAACTAAACAGAGGAAAACCTGAGAGAAAGTATTGGATCAATTAATTAATTAATTTAGTATTTTTATTATTACCCCGCCCCACCCAAAGGAAGGGTGAGGGCAAGGGGTATTGGTTTTGGTTCAGTTTGTTTCTTTGTTTCTTTGTGTGTTTGTGTGTTTGTTTCTTTGTTTCTGTGTTGTTTGTTTGTTAACACTTTAGCAGCAAAACTAATGGCCAAATTCACCCCAAGTTTGGTTTAGGGTTTGCCACTGACCCAGAATAGACGCCTATTGAATTTGGAAAAGTAGGTCAAAATATGTGCGAAGGGCGGGGTTTGTTGTGCCTGGCACCACTTGTTATTATTACTGCTATTCTTTCCATCACTCCAATATCACCATTAAGTACGTTGTCAATGTTGCCCATCTGTGATCTCTGTCAATTCTCTATAATTTCTTAATAATTACAGGCTTATACATTGATTTCAATTATTCAGTAAATAAAATGTGATTATTAATCAAGAGATCTTAAACAGGAACACCTTGAAAGCAATTAGGCATCTAAGGGTCAGAGGCTCACTGCACACCTTTGAAAATCCTGTAACTCTGGCATTACCACAAGGGGGACGTTGGGCTTTAGGGAGTTAATTTAAAGAAGTGCTGGCTTCACTTGCCTCAGTTAAGGTCAGTGTTCACGATTCCACAATGAGAGAGAGACTGGGCAAAAATGGCATTCATGGGAGAGCTGCAAGGCAAAAAACCTGCTGACCAAAGAAAGCACAAAGGCTTTATCTCACATTAGACAAAAAAAAAAAAAAAAAAATTTTTGATGCGGATCAAGAAGGGGCAAATCATGCTCGAAAACCCTCAAATATGGCTGAATTAAAATGATCCTCCACAGCATGGAGAAGACTCACTGCCAGTTACGTTATCTCAAATGTTTGATTGCAGTTGTTGCCACCAAAGGTGGAACAACCAGTTATTAGGTTTAGGGGGGCACTTATATTTTCAAATGGGTGGTATAGGTTATGAATGACTCTTTTCCTTCAAGAAATGAAATCATCATTTAAAAGCTGCATTTTGTGTTTAATCACTTTGTGTTTAATTTTCATTAGTTGCATGATCTGAAAAAATTAAGTATGACAAATAAGCAATCGGGAAGGGGCAAACACTTTTTCGCAGTACTGTATAGAATTTGTATGAGTCTGTTTATTTAGGAGGTGTGTGTACATGCAACTGCAGTGGCCAACCATTAATTAGCAGTTCTTTGCCGAAATTGCAATGCATATTTAATGTGCGTCGCTCATTCTTTGGAGAACTTGCCAGCATCTGCTGTTGGTGAACAAATAAAATGTTTTTATTCTTCATGGAAAAAAGATGGAATGGATAGTACCTCCCCTGCTGCCAGCAATATGCAAAAACAATATTAAGTTATTGCCAAAATGCAAAGCGTAAGCTGCACAACTAATTGATTGCTCGCTGCCTTCTTGGCTTTGTAATGCCATTTGCTCTTTGCTTTGCTTATTCTTAGTCTTTGTTATTACTGTGCTGTGTAGTGCAGACCATTTCTTGCGAAATTTAAAGTCGGATTGACACTTAGCTCTGGGCACAATAATATGAAGAGAGCGAGATTTGTGACTAAATGTTTTTAATTGTCATCTTTTCTTCTCTATCCATGCAAATAAATAGTAAGGACTTGCCTACATTGTTTTTTTGTGAACATAAATAGTCATTTAGCCTTGATAGCCCTATATTGTTGATATTGCCCTTCCCCTTAGCTTAGCACGCACACAACAAAGATGCAGACAGAATTATTTCCCTTGTGCGTGAGGCAGTAAACTGTTGCGTGTGCAGTATGTGTGGAAATGTGCAGAACTCAATGAGAAACCAATGCGTATAACATCTAGGGGCGATGTTTGCTATTTAGAATCTCATTGCCCTGCCACACAATGCAATTTCGGCGATGCATGCTTGAGACAGAACTGGTTTAACAGAGATATTGCTACGTGCAAGAATGTTATAATCACAGAATAACTTTATCATAATCCAGATGGAGAAATATCCTGAAATGGAAATCAGACCAGGTCTTTCATCAGTGACACACACACACACACACACACACACACACATATTTTGCCAACACTTACTATACCTAAAAAAGAAATACAAATAAGAAAGCAAGGTATGAGGATTAATCTTTCCCAACAACACACAGAAAATAATCTAATCGTATTTCCATTTTGTCCACAGAAAAGAAAAAACGCCCCTGCAAAAAAAAAATAAGCAACCTAGTCCTTATTCAATTTCTGAAATGGTTTCAAAGTGCCACAATTTTTAATAAAAAAATGGTTGCCTCCAGATTTGCCGTCTCTTTTTGAGACTTGAATTTAAAAAATGCCATTCTTTGGTAAGAGTTAAAAGTGCAGTCAAGACAATTTGTCATAGAGTCAGTAAAGTCTAAGTCTTCTGCCCTTCAAACAGCAAAGAGCTGTTTCCAAACCCCACTCCACATAAAAGCAAAACACTTCAATCTATGCACCACAGAATGTTCTGGATGCTCAGTCTCCTGTTTCCAAGCCAGAAGAGCTTCATTGCAGCCAAAAGACCTCGTTTTTTGCCATCCAGCATTCCATGGGTGCGCACAATGCGCGAAAATCACTTTCCAATCCGTGCCTTGTGGTTAAACCTCATATACTTTTCCATGTTTGTGGTCTCTCTTTTTAGCTGCCTGCAGCGCACTGAATTTTTTTCTACAAAAAATTGAAATAACCTGCTTTTCCAATGTTCATTTCCTGTATCTGATGAGTAAGGCAATGCGTCCCTCTGAGTGTCAATGAAATATAGTGTATGTCTATAAGGGTGGAAAGTCCAAGCATCAGAGAATAAGTCCTGCCACATGTTTATTCCATTCAACCTGCTGATCTCATTAAATTGTTCAACCTCCTGGCTGAATAATTGTACCAATAACAAATCCAATAATAATAAAGTGGAGAACTTTAACTGCCCGAACCTGGATGTACCACCACAGACTGCAGGCTGTGGTTTTACTCCGGCCTTGTATGGAGATTTTATTTGTGGTTGGCCCAGTTTGCAGACCTCCAGCCACTTTTAGTCAGAGGGGGTAGACATAGCATGCATGGGGTCCAGTTTATGAGAATTGCAAAGACATGAACAGTTGTAGTGTTTGCAGAATCCGGAGTAAAAACGCCCCACACTGACACCTCAGGAACTTGATCACTACCACATCTAAGAGAGTGGGAACAGAGGCAATGACTTTAGACTTTAGATAACCAAATCAAATATAATGCAACAGCCCATGAGCCCTATATGACTATTCTGAGAAAGGATACTCGTTCTTTTAAAGGTGTGCGAGAGAACAGCAGGCAGTAAATAAACCCGCCATCAGTCTTTCAAAGCCTGAGTGCAGGCCGCCGGAGAACACTGCTGCTCTTATGCAGGGCTATGAAGAGTCAATATAGTGGGCTCCTGAGAGTCCAGAGACTGTTAAAACTATAGACAAAGGTCCAGCTCAAAAGATGCCCTTGAGCCAGGCCTCAGACCCTGGCCACAGTGTAGTGGGCTTGCTGCCTGCATATGAGAGTAGATAATGGACTTTTGCTGATGCCTAATTTGGCAGCTTATTCCCCCCATGATTGAGAGTAGTTATGCTCCAACCTCCATTCACACCACATACATGAACAAGCACACACACACACACACACACACACACACACACAGACAGGCACACACACACACATGTACAGACACGTAAAAAAATACGCAGGCACACATACATGCATGTATGTGTGTACATGTGCACACACGCGCGCGCGCACGCCACCCACACACACACACACACACACACACACACACACACATGCACACATTCATATAAACACTAACACACATTTAAAAAAACACACACAAACACAAATGCAGATGCACGCACACTCACACCAACACACAGGCTCAATGTCAGGCATCACACTAACATGCTGGAAAATCTTTGCGAACCCTAGTAGAGGGAGTTAGACAGGTAGGTTGTTGCATGACAGATGCAGAAACAAAGTGTCTCATTGATTCAGCTCATCGTCCCAATAAAAATATGACATTTGGCTGGGGAGTTGACAAGGTCCATTAGGTTGGAGCACAAGTGTAATTATAACGTAAAAACGCAGAAGAACTGAAATAATCTCCAGAGAAAAGAACTCCAATTCCATTATCCCAAGCTCATTAGGAGGGTTTATTCAGCCAACCAAAAAAAAAAATTACTCAAATGAAAAAAATTTGGCCATATTATTCAAGGTTATATGCACCGTTTTAGAAAACACTTTTCACAAATGAGCAAAAGCTGCACTACAAAAACAAATAAGCTACTGAACATGTTTATTCCTGAAAACAGCACCCGCAGAAGCGAAAAGAATAGCAGTGAAGGCCAGGCTTTATGTTTTCCCGACCAGCTGTTCGATACCAGATCCTAGAGGGTCGGAGGTATGGTTGATTTCATGGTTTCTCGCAGCTTTATTGGGTCATTCCATGTCAAATCAACCAAATTTTAGGAACTTACCCACCAAAAAAATTAATTTTTATTATATTCCCCACAGTGGAAGATTTTATCTGGTGTGAAATGGTAAAACAATTAAGCTCAATTATTGCCAGTTCCTGAGATTTAGCTTCTTTTGGGGGGGGTCAGTTTTAAGAAATTCGCCATAATTTTGGAGTAAGTTTGAGGGCCTGAGATCTGCATTTGCAGAGCAAACAGACCCATAAGTTTCATTTTGTCATCAGAATAGTTGCTGAACTCTTGGCTTAAGCTACTTTTCTTTACTCAGTGTGTTCAGTTTACCTGTACTGTGGCCTGGAAAAAGCAAAGAACTCCAATCATACAATTTTTTTCCAAATTTAATGCATTTATTATTCTGTAACTAATTAAGATGGAGCCCTGAGACTTGGTATGCAAACTGTCGGTCAACTTTCTGAAGACCACAAAAAATATCAAAGTCACAATGGTTGTATTAAATGTTTTAATAACCTTGGAAGTTTGCTTCAGAATGAAAAGTGCGTATTTTGGGTCATTATAGCGGGTATGTATCTCAAAAGGGACCCAATTGATCAATGTCATATTTTTAGTGCTTGAAGGCATGGGTCTTGGGTCTAACATATTAAGAAACTGGAGATGTAAAACTCTTCCTTTAGACTGTACAGCATGCCAATCATATCAGGTGATTATCATTGGCTGATGTAGGGTATTGCTGCATTCCACCACTAGGTGGCAGCAAAACCCAAAAGCATGGCCCATTGGAAAGACTTGAAATCTCTGCCAGCCTAGCTGGATTTGAACTTTGGCCTATATCTCAGCTGTACTTTGGCCTAGATATGCCCAAATTTAAGTTCCTCTTGTGCTATTCTAACATCTGGCAAAGTTTGGATAAAAACTATGCGGCCGTTTTTGAGATATCCTGCTAACAGACAGACGGACAGACAAACAAACAAACAAACAAACCAAAGCAAAGCCGGCGAAAACATACACCTCCTTGGTGGAGGTGAACAAGTGTATGTGTCACATTCATCTTTTCACTTATAACATGGCTAAGGTGCCCTGAAAATTAAGTTAGACACCTAATATGATTGGCATGCTGTACAGTCTAAAATTTAAGTTTTACATCTCCAGTTTTTTAATATGTTAGACCCAAGACCCATGACTTCAAGCACTAAAAATATGACATTGATCACTTGTGTTCCTTTTGAGATATATACCCACTATAATGACCCAAAATACGCACTTTTCATTCTGAAGACAACTTCCAAGGTTATTAAAACATTTAATACAACCATTGTGGTTTTGATATTTTTTGTGGTCTTCAGAGAGTTGACCGACAGTTTGCATACCAAGTCTCAGGGCTCTATCGTAATTAGTTACAGAATAATAAATGCATTAAATTTTGAAAATATTAGTATGATTGGTGTTTTTTTGCTTTTTCCAGGCCACAGTACAGATAAACTGAACACACTGAGTAAAGAAAAGTAGCTTAAGCCAAGAGTTCAGCAACTATTCTGATGACAAAATGAAACTTGTGGGTCTGTCAGCTCTGAAAATCCATTTCTGAGGCCCTCAAACTCCCTCCAAAATTAAGGCAATTTTGTTCAAATTGACCCCCCTTCCCTAAAAAAGGCTAAATTTCAGGAACTAGCAATAATTGAGCTGAAATATTTGACCTCAGTACTGCCAATGAATATCTCTTGAAATGTGCAAGTTTTATCAAAATCAAAATTTTGATGTGGGGGGCTCTGGTTGAGTTGACACGGAATTACCCTATTACTTAAAGCAATTTATTACAGTTAATTTGATTCACCTGATTACACATGCCTGAATTGGTCACACATTTTGTGGTGAAAACATATAGCAGCTGACCCTGTGGCCTTTAGAGATCAGGGTGGTGAATCTTCGCTCCATATGGTACATTTCCTTGCCCTGCTCAGCATCTTCAGACAGATTAGAGATTATAGGCAAGTTTTGAAATAATGGAATCGACTTAAACTGTAAGGGGCCATTCCATCTCAAATGGACCAGTAGCCTGGGCATTTGTAAACACCATTTCACAGATTGTCCTGATTTTTCCACCAGCAGTTGTTATATGTACATGCACAAAAATCCCAGAGTTTTGGCTGCCAACTCCAACTGGTTACAAAATGGCAGCCATTTAAAAAATTTCCTTTTACACGCGAATCAGCATGAAAAATTACATAAGAGTGCCAATTTTGGTGCCAATAGGTGCTATAGTTTTTGATTTATTGCAAAAAAAGGGTTTGAAAAAAGTGGGAGGGCACGTTGCGACGCACGTAAAAGGCGATTTTTAAAATGGCTTTTAAAAAGACAAAATTTTGGAATTTTTGTCCATGTACATAATAGCAACTATTGGAGCAAAAATCAACTAAATCTATGACAGGGTGGTGTCACCCCCTGGTCCATATGAGCTGGAATGGCTCTAAGGACAATGATTTGATGAACAGATTCTGAGCAGGTGGAGATATTTTATGATCCTTGAATGTGAAAGACCAAGCCACTGAGCGATTGACCCTGCAGGTGATGCAAGTGTGATGGCTCCAAGTGTGCCCAGTGGCTCCCTATGAACAGATTTATGCAACTGCCTTTTATTAAAACTACCTATAGCCCTCCAGGGTAGTTTCTGTGCTATGTGCACTGTTGGTTTATATTGATTTTGTTTTTAGCTTCATTTAAATGTTTTCAATTATTTTTCAACATTGCTTAAATTGGCTTGCTTTCAAATGAACCATAGACAGTGTGAGTGAAAAAATTGCAATTACACCACTTCCCATGAAATGTAAATTACTTTGTAATTATTTAGATTCAGTCTATTAATATTAACTATTTATTGTCATTATCACTATTTTGCTGTTTAACCGACATACGTGCTCCTACAGACATACACCCCCGGGGCTCCCTTGAAAAAGAGATTTCAATCTCAACGGGACTTCCCTGGTTAAATAAAGGTAAAATAAATAAACAAACAAATAAGAAAACACAAACACACACAAAATGAAGACATCTTGTAATATAAACAAAAAAATAAATAAATAAATCAAGCAAAATGGAAATCTCATTACAAGTAATCTTCTTTCAACAGTTATAAGACCAGCCTTAAATAAAGTTCGATGAACTCCAGATCTAAAACGGGCATGAGCCCCATCTCCACTAGGGCCAAGCACAAATTCCACAAAAAGCTGCACAAGTTAACCTATGATGCTTTTTCTGAACAGATGAACTAATAAACAGGCTTGCAGATGCTAATGCTGACTTCTTTGGTCGTGCGCAGCACAGTACTCTCTTTTTCAAGTGTTTAGGTAACGGTGCAGCTGAGAAGCTGTGCCTGTCAATAGCCCAGTGTGCAGCCCTCAACCTCCTGCCCTTTTGGGGGGGGGTTGTGTACATAAAAGCCCTTAGGCTGAAAAATATGCATAGCATAGAGAGACGCTTGAATGATCTTGGACAGAGCTGCCCTGAAATGTGGTCAGAGATCATAGACCTAACACGAATCACACAGATGTGCTTATGTACTCCAGCATCCATTATAACACACACACACACACACACACACACGCACACACACACACACACACACACACACACGCATGCACACACACACACACACACATACACACTCACACACACACACACACACACACATATAAGAGGTTTTGAAGCTTGAGCGTAACCACCATAATTAAAGGAAGATAACATGAAAGGTAATCGCTTTACCACTGAAAACAACATATACTAAAGACACTCGGACGTTTCCCAAATTTTCCCGGCAGTTGACGGCCAGAACCGTGGCGAACCAGGAACAGGCCTGGAGAGTTTGGCAGAGGAATGTGCGACAGGCACATTAATAGACCGGGACCGCATTGTGATTTCATGCTAAATTATTGCCTGGTGCTAAATGCAGCAGACAAGGATGAAATTTGTCAGTGTAACAGTACATTTAAATGGGCTTGGTTCATGTCCTCAGATTTTTTCACAAACAGCCTGATGAACCTTGAGCGCTCGGCAGTCGATGCTCATACCGATAACGTGTAAACCTAAACAGCCAGACTTTGATGGGAAACAGAAGTTGAACAAGAGAGCTGGACATGTGCTGACATTTGGACACCATTCACATGAATCCACTGTGCTGCTAACAAAGCCCTGTTTGCCACTAGAAAATGTGCCAGTAGTTTTTCTATCAATTCACACCAAACGCACACAATTAATGCAGACTAGAATCAGCAGAAGGCCTCAGCTGTAACTCATGAGAACTTTTGGACACAGTAACTCAAAGTAGCAAAGCTGCAATGCAAAAACAGAAAGATAATTCAGACTTAACAAATATTCTGGAATTGTGTTCAGACCAAAAAAATCTAATTTATATCATTGTTTGCTTCATAACACCAGTGTTGCCAATAAGGTAAGGCAACTTATAACAAGCCAATATTTTCTACTTCAGAGGAAAAAAATAAGCTGTCTAGTCTGATCACTAGATTACAACACCTAGCTTCTTTAGCAGTGCACACTGATGAGTATCCCTTCTCTCATCAATGTTACATCCACAAACATCCACAAACATACACACACACACACACACATTCATGAGTCTTACTTTAAACATTCTCCAGAAAAACATACACACACAGATTTAGAACAAGCTCACTCTTTTCACATACAACTGGCTCATTTGCTAAGCTGCCATCCTGGACTTCAAATGTGTTCTAAAGTAAATAAGAAAATATGGAAATAGCCTTGCCAATTTAAATCCTATAAAGAAGACTTTTCATGGCCACCGTTTCCAGAAATGTTTTCAGACACTGGGTCTCATGGTTGTGAGGTATGCGCTGAAGATGGAGAAGCCATGATTGATGCACTTTTTCAACCAGCCTTTCTTGGTATAATGGAAGACCAGAAAAAATGAATGGACCAAAGAAATATGAATAAAGGTCTATTCACTCCAAGCCCGATGCAAATGAATGCAACAAAATTTCAAATTATTCAAAGATTTTTTTCAAATAAAAATTGCTCACACTTAGTCTGACGCCAAAATTTTAATAACAAATGAAGGAACAGTCTGGAGCACTCGAATCACTTGCATCAGTTTATTGAGATGCCAAGACTAACGTTTCGATGCACAGTGTCTTCCTCGGAGTCAAACTAGTATTGGTGAAGTTGGGACAGTTAAATAACTCCCTCCACACAAAGAATAACTTCCTATTGGAAAACCGTTAAGTTGGGAGGTATCCATAATGAACCCATACTGTGATAGTGCTCAGTGAGTGGATGTAATCTTAAATACCATCATTTTCTCCCATTAACACAAATTTCAGCCATCATGTATATACAGGACATAAATTACACATATATACATTTACAGAAAACAGGAAAGTGTGAGGTAGCGATCTGGAACCAGACGCGAGAACCAGGAAATGCAGTAAAATAGGATTTTATTGAGAAAGGGGGCGAACCCCCGCAGAGCAGGAAGCAACGGTACAAAGTCCACAATCCAAAAATCAAAAATCCACAGGGCGAAATCCGAGTCGTTAACAGGGCACCAATCACAGAATTCATAGTCGGGCAAAAAAGGGTTTGATACACAGAAGCAACAAGCAATCCAAAACAGAGCCAAAATCGGTAATCAGGGACAGTCCAGTCAGAAGTGAATCACAAGAGAATACGAAGGGAAACATTCTGACGGGGAACTGCTGTGAGTAGACTGCTTAAATACACACAAGGGAAGTCACATGCTCTGATTAGGGACAGGTGAATTGGATCAGACTAATTATGTAGGAGCAAACACAAGGGAGAACCAAACCACATGAAATTGGCAAAAGCCAAAACGCGGATAGGGATCACGAGACAGCCTATTGACAAAACACACAGCTCCAGTTAGGGAGTTCTAACGTGCACAGATAATGAGAGGCAGAACAGAGTTGAGCAGGTGCGGAGGATCCGCTGAAACGCAGCAAAGTAGATTGAGTGAAGACAAGAGGCGGAGACTAGAACAGGGCGAGTGCTGAGAGCTTGTTAATCAATTAGTAAGGTGCAGCTATACAATCCCTAGTGCTCGTTAGTAAGTTAGTATTCTATACAATGTTAGTCTAGGTTAGTAACTTTAACAAAAACAACAAACTGTTAGTATTGGTTAGTAATATAGAAAAGCAAGGTGAAGGAAGCAAACGAGATTAGAAGGAACTATTGAAAACCCAGAAACCATGAAATCACCTGAAAGCATGGTGCACACAATACTAGGGGAAATAAGCTGTCACATAACACAAGACCAGACAGGGGAGACAAAGTGTAATGCATGGTGAAATACAAAACAATGACCGGAATCTAACTGGGGAATTGGACTATGGCAGGAAATGCATGAATAAACAGAAACAAAACAAGGCATGGAACAAGGCAAATGCAAAACATGAACAGAACATGGGCAGAGCAGAACAGAATCATAACAGTAAGATTTAATTCTTCATTCAATCCATGTGGTTCCACAGTGTTCAATGTGTAAATCCAATATGCTTCTCTTTTGAGCAGTCTGTTAATAATATCCCCACCCCTCTGGGAGGGAACAATTTTGTCAATACCCCAAAATTTAAGAGATTCTGCCGAACCATGATTTGCTTGGGCATAGTGCTTTGCCAAAATTTTAATACTCTCAGGAAAGCTTTGGACACCTAGATGACAGCAAAGAAGAAAAGTGCCAAAAGGAATCAACTATCAGCAGCAGTGAGGAGGAGTTTTCAATGTCCTGCTCAGCCAAATTAATGAAAAGGTAAAAACGGCAATACTGGGTGCATCCCATTGCTAATAAAGACAAGCCTACATGACTTTATATAGACATTACCATGTATATTTACAATTTTCAAACTGACCATCTTGGGTTCCCGTTTTTTAGCAATTGATTTCCATTGATTTCCATATTCATTTTGTTCTGCTTGTTTGGAGCTGTTCAGGGTTTTATCACAAAGCTCTCAGCTCCAGGAGACCAAAGAAATCAACTGTTGTGGCTGGAAGGCATCTGACTGTCATTTTCTCTTTATTCTCGCTTCAGTTGTGCAGGAAAGATTTAAAAAAGAAAAAATCTGTGCAGGAAAAAAGGATAATCCAAACTGCTACATTGAATTTGCTGTAGCTAGTCATCATATAGACACTCTCATTATTTGGTTGTGCAATAATTAATATTTATTTGACTTATAAATTTCATACTCATTTGCATAGAGGGACATACAATTAGCTAAGTAGCTAATTATTTGTCCATAGTTATCCATATTGGCTAGCAAATTTTACATATGATTTCTAATAGAAATTTGAATTTGAGTGTCTCCACTGAGGTGATCTTTACCCCAGTAAAGTTAGTCCTACACATATCATCGAGGGCAGATTCGCTGTTTCAGGACAAAACAGGCCCATTTCCACACCTACACTAGCTATATCTTTCAGTTTATTGCATTGGATGGAGCAATCATTTTGTAATATTGGCATTGTTAAGTAATGTAATTACAAGCCTGAGAGTGTTTAAATGAATTGTTTTATTATTTATTCTTCACTTAAATCTGGTGCTGCAAGCAGTTCAGAGTAAACTTTTGCGGCACTTTCATACTCTCTCACTTCATTCTAACAAAAAGTGTGTCAAACTTGACAGAAGTTGGATCCCTTCCAGCTATAATCATAATCAGCAACACCATTCATTCTTCTTGAATGACCTGAAACCCAATCTTATTGGTTGGTCAGATTTCTTTTGGGCTCCAACAAAAAAAATTTCAACCAGGCATCCAAAAAATAAACTGAATGATTTTCCCCATGCAATATTGCAGGGTAGGTGTGAAGGGGTTCACAGGGATGTGTTATTTCTTTTCAAAATCTTGTTGTTCACATTTTTTTCAAGCCAAAAATTCTGGCTTAGTGTGAATAAGCCTCTAACAAAAAGGGACGTCCTTGTGCCTTCAAATTTAATTTTGAAGTCATGTAATTTACGGACCTTCAAAGGTGTAGCAGATGCATGGCTGATGGGGAGCAGTAGATTAACCAGGATCTTTCCTTTACTCTTGCCAGAGTACCAGGTATGTGCCAAGTGGGTGTGGTTTTCCACATCATTAATATTCAGCTCATGAAATGACGTATGCTGCTCGTGTCGAGCTGAAGTGCTGGCAATGACACCACACACATACAAAAAGCAAATCAGTTTTGCAAATGATGTCATTGCAGATGCAGTGTTTGCTGCTGACGCTCTATTTTAACTGTTTGTTCCACCCATTACTGACACATCAGAACCTCAGCAGTCACTCGAATAAAGGATTGGCCCCAATGTCAGGATTCCAGAAAAAATACTAGTGGCAAGGTAGTCTCAAAGGTCTCTTCATAGTTACCCGGGTGAAATCTATTCCCTTTGCCAAACTCATTTAACGGATTGGAATCACCATAACAATGCTGGGCCGAGATCGATTTCTCATGGAATCAATTTCAAGGCAGAGAAGAAAGTAGAGAAAATAAGCAATTGGAATGAGCCCAATACCTTTGCTCAAGGGATTCTCTGGCCTGTTGCTGGGGATCCCAAAGGCTTTCATTCAACCATAATTTTGCACACATCATTCTACCAATTAGCAGCTCAGTGAGTTCTCTTGCTTAGGGATGCTGCAATCTGTTCCTGAAATCAAATCTTACCTTGACCACTCCCAGTTAATTAACCAAACAATTAGTGCCAATCATTGGCCAGACTGGCTTCACACCTGATTTCCAGGTAAACTGTGGAAACCAGCTGTAACTGGCCTCTGAGGGAAGTGATTTGAGCAACAGATCTCTGTGTTATTGTTGAATGAGGTGTGGATTGGAGTGAAAAAAGAGTGGAAAATAGATCTTCAGAAACAGTGTTGGGCAATCCCGCTCACTACAATTTTCTGTCACTGAGCTGACAGTGCAGTGCACTCTAGGGGCTGCAAGTGTAGATGAAAGGTTAAAAATTTGTATTCTCAGTCAAGTCACTGTTCTTATAACTTTTTGCATTATTCTTAGCCTGAACGAGTTTACTGTGCAAATTCATTTAAATACATTTATAATTAGTAAAGATATGAAGAAATTTGAAAAACTGTACAAACTGTTTAAAGGGTGCATATTGGTATTCACAAATTTTAACAAAAAATTTTTTAAATGCTGAAATCAACTTCTCTCTCAGTTCACAGCTAATGCTGGGTTTACACATAACAATGACAAGTAACGAATGCCACGAATCTAAATTCATGACCGCGGATCGCAAATTTGAATTGAATTTGATGATTCGGGGCAGAGGCGTCACACGCCGTCACGAACCGTCGCGACCTGTTACCAAGCATTACGATTAATGGCATGAATCGCTGGCGAATCATCACGAATCATTACGCACGGTCACGAATATTGTCCCTCACTGTTGCACGCAGCTGCGCACCATTGTGAATCGTCACGTTCTGTCACGAATCTGTCACATATGTTGCGAATCAGGCGCTTGACAATTTGTGTCAGTTCTTGACAGCTTTCTTGATGGTTCTTGGAACCCATACTGTCACGTGTCGTTACGAATCGACACGTGACAGTATGGGTTCCAAGAACCATCAAGAATACACTACGAATGCTGTCACGTTCTATTACGAATCGCCACTAATCACCACGAATCGACACGCTCAGTTGCGAACTCCACAAATCGAGGGTGATTCATGACATTCGTGGAAGATTTTTTGGCAGCCAAAAACAAGCTCCACGAATATCACGAATGTCACGAACCGACACGCGCTGTTAAGAAACCTATTCAGATGCGTTAAGTCACGTTACGAATGTCACGAATGTGCCATGAATGACGGGAAAATGATATTCGTAACGCATGGTGCCTATGTGTAAACCCAGCATAATGGACAATGGTTCTCCACAAGCATTCAAGACTATTTGTAATTGCTGTAATATACTACCATGATTGAGCAAATCTAGAGTGGCTTGCACAATTTTACAAAACATAAATATTTATTTAATAAAAGTTAGTAGTGGATTTGGTACATGAAGCTGCGACTAGCAGTTTTGGATATTTCCCTTGACATCCATTGTTCACACAAAAGGTTTCACTGCTTATATATGTGTGTGTGTGTGTGTGTGTGTGAGTACAGTGCATTAATGTAGTTTATCTGGCAGTGGTGGATGGTCAGCCTAAAATTACTGGCAGAGGCAGAGACCTGCCCCTTGAAAATAATGATTGGTCTTGACCTGTTTTCAATCATTCATTGAAATTAACATCACATAAGGTCAAAAAACACTCATTATTATCAGGTGTGGCTAGTTTTCCTTAATTTGTTTTGAACATTTGCAGATAACCATTGTTTATTCCCTGAAAATCTAAAGAAAAGTTGATTCCAGAAGTTAAAAAAATTTCATTCAAAATTTTTGAAAACCAATATGAACCCTTTAAACAGTTTGTGTAGTCTTTAAATCAAGCTTTTCCACTGTAATTGTATCCCGTGGACGAAGTATGCCTTGGCTGCCGCTGCAGATCCTTTGTGTTACCATGATAACTTGAATAGTTCTCATGAGAATCCCAAGAAAATTCTTGTGCTCATTCCTGGTGCATAGGGGACAAACACTATTATTTATTGATGATCACCCCATGACCTTTGCTATGGCGCCACCACCAGACCAAAATATAACATTTTAAAAAATTGCAGTATCTTTAGTTTTGATGAGAACCACAGGAAACTTTTTGTGTTCATCCCTAGTGCTATGAACCTTGTAGTAGTATGCGACCCGACAACCTTTCCAATAGCACCATCAATCACCAGGTTCAACTTTATATTTCCGAGTTGATAACTCAAACAATAGTGATGGAAATCATGTCACATTTCTTATGATAGCGTATGGGACAGAGAGAAGGCAAGCTTTTGACATTGGTCACCCAATGACCTTCGCAATAACTCAGCAACCAGACCAAAATATCAATTTTTTTAAAATTGCTATTACTTAAACAACTTGGGAATCTCGTCAAATCTGTTTTCAACATGCCTGGTGCGTATAAGCTTTTTAAAGTTTCTTGTAACACCACAACTTGGTCAAATTTAGCATTTCCAAATGCAATACCTCAAACAGTTTTCATCTGAGTCATGTCAAACTTTTTGTGATTGTTTCCTGGGTATAGAGAAGGGGTCAGATTGATATTGGTCACCCTATGATCAAAATTTGCTGTTAACATTTCTGGAGCCCACAGTTGTTCTCCTATTGATTTTTAGGACCCTATATCCTTTCATGTAGCCTTTATAGCAAATGCTGTCATTTTGGGGACATATCCTTGTGTAGTCCACTAAAAACATTTGTCTAGTTAGTCTGTTATTTTCATACGGAGCAAAGTACAAAACAAAGTGCATTTGAAGGAACAAAACTGCTGACAACCTTAGAGTGAGGTAGTGTAACACTCTAAATAGAAAAAACTAGAAGTAAGGAAAAATGGATTTTCTCCAATGGAACAAAATGCATCAATAAAATAATGAATTTATATGGAGGTTTAGCCAGCAAATGAAAAACCTGGACAACACATTTCAATTGACTTCTTTTAACTCAGTGCCAGATACAAGATCAGAATAGGTGACTTCACTGTGAACTTTCAAAAACTGAGAAGTTGAAACAGTGGATGTATGAAATCTAACAAGCTGGCCGCGAGGCCCACGTTCTCCAGTCGCCAAAATAAATATGTACCCCATGACCTTAAAGGAAGTCAATTCTGTTCAACGTGAAAGTGGATATTTTGTAAAAGATGGCAAGTAAATGGATCCATAAAATTTGACCATCAGGTTAAAAAGAATGCCGCAAAACACCACAGTGAACAATTTTGAGCTTGTAAATCAAGTTTGAAAAAAATATGTCAAGTACCAATATTTGACCAGTAATTGCAAGGTCGAATAATAGGTCAAGGTCACTGATTTTAAATAGGAAACTGGTTCATCATCTAATCTTCTTCTCTGCACAACATGGGGTCTGTAATCCATTTTCTTCTTGAGTTATCGTGTTAATGCCACTTTTCGGACGTACGGACGGACACACACACGCACGGAAGGGGTGCATTCCTATGTCTCCCTTTCGCCAGAGGTGACGGGAGACAAAAAAGAAAGTCGACATTTTCCAAAAGAATACACAAATTATTTTTCATTGATTTTGCGATTCACACAAAAGTACACTGCAAGTCAAAAGTTTTTCCGCACCCCAATATTTTCTGTAAGTGTTACAATTTTTTATATTTGGTTCTTGTGTAATAGTCTCATGTTGGTTGTATAACAGAGGGTTGGAAAACTGAAGCCCAATGTATCAACCATGTATATGGCAAAACAAATTAAGAAAAACCAGGATCAGTCATTTTGTCAATATTTAAGCAGATCAGTAAAGATGGTCTAATCCAATGCCTCTCAAACCTCTCCTGGAGCACCACCTGTCCTGCATGTTTTAGATCTCTCCCTGCTCTGGCACATGTGATTCAAATGCTCTACTCATCATCAAGCAGCTTCAGGGGGTTGATAGCGAGCTGATCATTTCAATCATCTGTGCTGGATTCCTTGTGGATTTTTCTTGTAAATTGTTAATTTGTGATAAACAAGTATTGGTTTCCAGTAATTTCTTTGTTGTAAATATACATGTAAGATAAAGAATTGACAAAAACTTTTGACTGGTAGTGTATGTTCCATGCTGCAGTCCTTTTTTTCAAATAGAGGGAACAAATATCTTACCTTCAAACGAGTGGCTGCCCTCTCCATGTTTTCCCTTGTTTGAAAAACTAATCAAGAAATGCATGTGGCTGTTATTTTTTTAACTTTCCCTTTATTTAACCCAGAAAGTACTACTGAGATTAAGAGTCTCTTTTTTGAGGGAGACGGGGCCCAGACAGGCAGCAGTATAAATTAAAACATAGGTAGTCAGAGACAAACAACACAAAATGAGACAAAAGTAAAATTTAAAAACATTGACATCTGAAAAAATCTGCCTCTAGATCTTTCATTCTGGATTTAAAAGCACTTAAGGAGATAAATTGACTGAGTTTCAAGTCATTCTGTAACATTTTCCTTGCCGACGGCTCAGAATACACAAAAGCTCTTTTTCCAATTTCAGTTCATACTTTTGGGACAGATAGCATCAAAAAGTCCTGAGAACACAAAGAGTACAATCCGACACTTTTTTATGTGATTAATACAAATAGATAATATGGGAGCAGACTAAGAGTGGCCTTATATATAAAGGTGTATCAATGTAAGAGCGTACAAGTGGCCGCAACAGCCCATCCTACCCGAGAGTATAACTCACAGTGGTGAATCAGAGCTGTACAATTGGTGACAAACCTCAAGAAAGCATGGTAAGCTGTGCCAACCATATGAAGACATTGAGCAGTGGTATGCATAAATAAAAGATCACATTAGTCAAACACAGGGGAAAAAAAGGTGTTAACAAAAGGCTTTCTTGCATTCAAAAAAAAAAACACAACTTCTTTCAAAAATATAAACCTAGTTTCAACTTCAGCTGTTTCACCAGGTACTGCAAATTTGGCTTAAAAGTGAGAGAGTCACCAATCAAAATGCATAGGTATTAATAAGAATTAACAGCCTCTTATTCACCTACTTCAAGAGTGACCACCAAAAGAATATGTTGTGGCTTGTTCCTAGAGTTGATAATCAAGATAAGTTTGTTCTTATCTGCAGAACAAGTAACAGCTGAAGTAGCATAATTTGGACAATAAAAAAATTTTGCAAGCATTTATTGGCCTGTACAAGAGTCAATGCACAGCAGTATATAACAGTGACATCAAAATAATAATGACAATTAGCTTTTGACTTTTTTTGACCCAGATTATTTATATAAATAGTGAATAAATGTGGCCCCAATACAGAGCCCTGAGGTACACCTTTGTAGACAGATACAACATCAGAACAAAGACCATCATATCTTATGCAATGAGACCAATAACTAAGTTAGTTTGAGAACTAGGCAATTGCTTGTTCTGATAGTCCTGAAGTAAGAAGTCTAAGTTTTAAAATTTCATAATCAACAATGTTGAAAGCTTTAGACAGGTCAGTGAGAAGATATGCACAATGTTGCTTCTTGTCACATGTAACACAATGCCATTAACCTTTCTCTCTTTTGTTGATGGTTTAAATGCTAAAACAGTTGCAATTTTAAACTGTTTCATTCAGGATACTCTTGTGCGGGTCAATCAATCGATTGATTGTATATCTGGTAGTCTTGGAGCGTAAAATTCCAATCATACTTAGTTCAAAAAAAGCCTTAATCAGGAGGTAATGGAGCCTTCTTCAATGGGCAATTGTCACTCTGACAAAACTGTGCATTGTGGAACAACCTCACAGCACCCGGAGTGACCAGAAGTCACCTTGAGTGATGAATAAAGACAGCAAATACATCTAGGCGTAAAGAAAATATGCTCCTCCCCCTTTTGAACCTGTACTTTCAAACAAAAGAAAGCTGTAGTTTCCCCATCATCCCTCTGCACGTTCCCTCTGCTTTCTCTATCTGCAGCAGCAAATTGGGACAAAGCAGGGAATATCACACCTTATTTCTTATTGTACCTAAATACAAATACACAAAGGAATTTTCCTAAATATTGCAATTGCTCAATTTTTCCTTCTTTTTTTGACCAAGGATAGAAATATGTTACCGCTTGAAATGTCAATGGGAATAAATGACTTTATATTCTCCAATCAAAGAATGTAGTGTTCCCGGACATTCACAGAAGATAAAGACTTGTTTACTGTGTGCTTGTTTAAATAGCAAATGTCAGTTCCCAGTCTATTTAGCAGGTTCCTCCACCTGCTGTGCACATTGCAACATGTTCACATCTAAGTTCAGGGTTAAATGATAACATCCCCCAAGCAAAAAAATAGTGTAATCAGTATTCATTATATCAGTGACAAGGAGAAAATTCATCCTCTCACACTCTGTCATTCCTACATCCCTCCAGGGATTCATTGAAGGTTAATTTATTTAAATCTCTTGAGCACTCATTTCAATTCCATTAAACAAAAACTAATGAATCTTTGGTTTGTAGCCTAATCAGCTTATACTGTCAAAGTCCCCAGATCTCTCCAGCGGCACAACATTTGCGTAGAGACGCAGAATGATCCTTGACAACATGGCTCGTGAAGACTGTGAATTGCAGAGGATACATTTGCACCTCGGAACAAGCATGGCAGAGAGAGTGAGAGGGAAAGAGAGAGAGAAAAGGAGAGAGTGCATAAGTGGAAAAGAAGTAAGAGAGAGAGTGAGAGAGAGAGAGGCCTTCTTATCTTTCAGAGTATAGGTCATCATTGGTTGGGAAGCCAAAAGCAGGATATATTCCCCTGCATCCCTTCCCCTTGTGGACTTCACCCTCACCTTGGACAGTATCACTCTCCCAATTTTTTCTTGTGTCAGAAGTCTTGGCGTCATCTTGAGCAACACCCTCTCATTGGAACCACACATTCAGTGAGTTCTGTGCACCACCTACCTCCACCTCCACAACATCTCTCAACTCCGCCCCATAATTATCTCAGTCTCACACTGAAATGCTCATCTACTCTCTCGTGACTTCCTGATTAGACTATAGTAGTGCTTTCCTTCCTGGTCTCCCCAATAAACTTCAGCCCATTCAGAACTCTGCAGCTCGCACTCTCACCCACACCGGCTCCAAAGTCCACATCACCCCTATCGTCCGGTGGTTGGGGGCGGGGGGATAGGGAATTACCGGGTTTGATATGGTTGGATGCTCTGGAAAATTTCAGCATGAATAATATACAAAAGAAGAAGAACTCAGGAAGGGGGCAAATACTTTTTCATGTCGCTGTACCTGACAGGAGCTTTTGGAGTACTGGCAAAACAAGTATTTTTTGCAATACAAGTGCAGCCACTGCCAAAATTAACTTGCCACTCAGGTTTTTCAAAAAAAAATTAAGTTTGTAATTAATTTAAATAAATAAATAAATAAATAAATAAATAAAGTACGCTTGTGATGAGGGGACAAACTGCTGATGGAATTCGTGACACACTGACAGAGCACACCTTTATGCAGACACACACACCAAGGCTGCTTGCAATCATTTTTTTTTTCCTCCAAGAGCTACATATTTCCTTCCATTGAAAAATTTAGGAGCCCACATATGCATTCCAATAAGTAGATGGCCTGCTGGATTATATTTGGGGGTAAAGCATATCAATTTGAATTTCAACTGGAGTGCACAATTTTTGAATTTTTTTCTCAGATCTTCTTTTGAAGCAGTTAATTTGTTCTCTGGGCCAAGTAAAATGAATTTAGTGGTAGTTTGGAAATGTATTTGTGTGTCAATGACTCCATTGATGCTTCAAAAACAGTTTTGAGGGGGACCTCCCTGGTTCTACACCTCTTGGCCACAATAATCTGTGATTAAGACTGCAGTTTTATATGATGTCTGGTTCTGACAAATTCTAAATCTGGCAAGGCTAACTCAACAGCCAGGAAGGTTGGGTTAGATTAAATAGAGAGCAGTGGTGAGGCTTAATGCTAGCAGCAACGCTGACCTCCGCTCTCCTTCAGTGACTGATACAATTTACAATCGTCGGTCTGGAGCAACAGCTGGGTAGGTGGGCCCCAGAGCACAAGCCAATGACGGCTCGCTCCGTTTCTTTTGTTAAATTTAGAAACACCTCCTGATGTGGATAAGGGCTTGGACCGAGTTCAAGAAGCCAGCAAACTCTTAAATCAGACACATCCCAGTGCCCTGTGCATGCTGGACCGGAAAATCTAGTTTGGATGCCTAATAACACGCAGAATTTTAATGGTATACAGCCCTATTCGGCTGACCATTAGTAGCCTACTGCTCCAATAACCATTTTTCAATACTCTCATTAATTTATAGAGTGGGCAAAACCAAATGCTGCTATTCATTTTTGGAATGTGGAGTGTTTCCTATACTGAGTCATATGCAGGATAAAAGCTCATTTTAGTCTATGAAGTTTGATGCGGAAGCACCAGCTGATACTGAGAACTGAACACCAGAGCATCCCATTCAATGCTGAAAAACATGTTGTGAGACTTTTAAATCACTGTCAAATTTCAAAACAAAGCGAAAGAATGTGTTGACCCCTGTCGAAGTTTAATATATCCATGTGTGTATTAACCCTTTCGCAGCCACTTAAGAAAATTTCCTATTTATGCTAATTGACTCCTTTGCCCAAAAACTTATTTTTCTCTGTTTTTTGATTGCCTTGGGGTCCTCAATCTTATCAAGAAAGGTCTGGTGTGGGTGCATCTTTTTCATTCCAACAAAGCAGTTGCACACTGGATTCTACTAATCAAGATCTTTGGCAAAAATTCAAATTTGATCTGATCAGTATCTCTGAATATTTGCTCTTGATAAATAAAATCTGCTACATTTTACTGTGAATAAATGCATCCATCTTGTGCAGAAATGTATTAGCACCATTTAATTTTGCTCAGTCATACCATGAAAGGCCATGGTTAATAGAATTTAATAAAAACTTTCAGCATATCTGAATTAGATAGGAGTGGTCTTAATAAACTTCTGCAGAGCAGTAATATTTGGTTTTGCAAAAGCTGGGTGTCAAAGGGTTCAGTTTAAACCATTGACGCCCAATTTGATTCTTTACAAGTGATACTTTTTTTTATTTTCACAATCCTAACTGAGTGTACCAACGCTTGGGTCTCACAGGAGAAGATATTTTTTCAGATAAGCTACATAGTCTATACTTCTTAGTCTACAACGTAATCACTAATCTTCAAATGCAAGATCGTTATATTAGTTTTAGAGATATCAGCTAGCTCTACTTAATACAAGTGACCATTTCCCAGTCCAAGTCACTGATCATATGTGGACAGTGCAGATTAGATGTTCTGTAGGATTCAGGTTTTAAATTGTGCTAGATAGTAAATCATCCGCACTATTCCTTAAGGCTTGTCAGTATTGCCATCTGTGCATTGCCTTCAAAACGATGCTCATTGTACCCTTGGTCTTTTGTAGATTAGCATTCTACTAAAGGAAATACTATGTGTCCGATTGAGTTAGCCCTGTACGACAGAGAACTTAAATAAACCCCCACCAGCATGACCTCACAAGAGTGCAGGGCTGTCGTGCAACATGAAAGTTGGTCTGTGCGATGAATGAACAAACTGTTGTAGCACCGGTGTGATGAGAGACAGATGCGTTGTGTGTGTGCGAGAGAGCGAGACGTGAAACAATGCCACCTCGCTATTATACTTGGTAGTTGTAGTCAGTCCTATGATTAAGAGACACAATCCCACCTGCCTATCACCATTTCCCACAATTCCTCCACTTTCAGCGCCATTTTTTAAATGCGTTTAGCTGGGTCTATGGGGTGGCTCAGGTTGATGAAAGCGATAACAGGCTGTGAGGTGATGTCAGTATAGACAGTGAGATACTGTTATGTGTATGCAAGGTGGACTCAGTCGTATAAATACACCAGTGACGTGCAGTCGGAGGTTAGTTGGGTGAGGCAGAATCCTCACTGTAAAGCAAACGATTACTCCCCTTTGCTTGATTAGCAATCAGACGATTAATTTATTTGGTAAGACTATTCAGCAGAATGACGGGCCAGTTTAAGTTTCCGCGGCGTTATTACTCAGTACATCGAACCTGAAATGCTCACAAAACTGCAGATTTGCGTGTACTTGCTTACAGGAAGCCGAAGCAAGCAATGCCATCATAGACTGTATAAAAAGATGGACGCAGCACCTGGATCTGAAAAGTGAGGCAGATGCGGAAATCTCAAAAATTTGCATTATATTTAGTGGCCAGCAGATGGCGACGTCGGTGGTTGCAGAAAGAAGTTCAATGCGATTGAAGTTTATGAAAAATTACCCTAGTTTCCCACCGGAATTAATTATTTCAATAATGATTTTCCACATCATTTTATGGTATCTATCGCAAGTTTCAAGTCTCCTTCGTCATATCGTGATGTTCATTTTTGTAAATTATGGTCCCAAATAGACTAGAATAAAGGATAAAGCCAGAATATGCTTTAAGGGTGTGGCTATCCTCTGCTCCTCGTCCGATACGGTCAGACCCAGAGCCACGCTCCTCTCCGGATCTTCAATTCACGCTCTCGTCCAATAGGAATCACATCCGGTTTCAAAATGACAAAATGGTGCTGTTCAAATGGCCAAAATCGAGGGTTCCTAAATAGTATGCTGAAACCAATGGGTGACATTACAGTTGCTTCGTCCATCTTTTTATACCGTCTATGAATGCCATTCAGTTCTTATGCTGAGTTCAATGCTGGATCAATATGCAATATATTCCCCTTTAAATATGCATTTTTTTAACCCCAATCAAAAAAAAAAAAAAATGGGGTGTTTATTTTCAGTCTTCTTTCATAATCTGATGAACAGAAGGTTAAAAAATACACAAAATTATCGAGAGAGCTGAGATTTTTTATATTGATTAAACGTATTTCCATCCTTGCTGTCTTGAATCGATGCATATACGTCAATGAATCTTTTTATCGTCATCACCTATCAGTATACAGGCTTCCTAGAGGCTTGGATTTAATAGTTTTGATCGTAAATCAGGTATAGAACGTGAGTTATGTGCCTGCATTATATTTAAAGTGTGCATTGTTTGTGTCAAGACTGCTTGACAAGTTCTGGAAATTACTTAAAATTGTATGAATTTAAAGAATTTCGAGACCTTGAAAGTACTTCAATTTACAAAGAGATTATTAATATTTTATATGTCTTTAAATGATAAACTGCACTACTTGTGGTTGGTTTTAAAGATGTAACAGATGCTTTTGCTGTGCTACAAGTTTTTGTCTTGTGCTACAAGACTATGAACCTCTCTAGCACCAGTGCTATGAGCAGAAAAAGTTAACGTACAGCCCTGGAGTGGCAGCAGTGCTTGTAACTTTGAGGCTTCTATTGGGGCACCACTGTTTCTGAACCTAAATTACTTCAATTAAGATCCATACATTGAAATGGATTGTGAATATGTGACCCTCCAGCACCAAACCAGTCACATGGGTCAATTTTTCAAATATGAGCTTTTGGACTCATATTAAATGCCCTTTCAGATGAGCCCAAAAACTCATATTTGAAAAATTGACCTATGTGACTGGTTTGGTGCTGGAGGGTCACATATAGTAGCTTACATTATCTAAGTCACTCAGCATTAGTGTCTGCAAGCAGTAATTTTCTTTGCGCAGGTTTTCTTTGGCACTATTATAAATTGTGTTGAGAGCATTGTGGTAAAATGCTTTTTCGTCTTGCGACCAGTATTGTTTTAAAATGGGTAGATAAGGTGATATGCTTTTTTGTTGTTTCCAGTGCAAAGCTTGGTATGCCCTTTTTATTGCATTAATTTCTTTTTTAAACGCAGCTCTGCATGTTTTTTTTTCATCTCAGTTGTGTGAAAACATGACTTTTGAATTTGAATCGGGGCGATGCCACTATGTGCCCAGTTCTCACCTCCCCACTAGACAATTTACTACTTGACAAATCAAAGATACAGGCAAGGAAGTTTAATCTCCACCACTACAATACACTTAATAAGGGAACCTGAAGCCTGAGTATTGTTTGCATAGCATGGTGGGTGTCAGATCTCTCGCGCTGGCAACATGGTAATGTTTGTGTTTCTGTCTGTGCATGTGGGGGGAGGTCTTTAGGGGAGAGGAAGGGTGCATGTGACTGTGTTAGAGCGTGTGTGCTTGTATGCTTGTGGCGTGACAGATGTATCTGAGAATGCATGTGTCTGGGAGGGGGTATGATGGAGCTGGAGGATGTGGGGGTGCCTATATGTGGATGGGTATATGGATGGAGGGTTCAATTTGGGAGGTGATCATGGTTGAATAGTTGAAAAATGTGTCACAAAGCAATACGCATTGTATGAGAATTATTGTGCTATTACAGAGGCCTTTTCTCCTTCTCTTCTACTGTCACTAATAAGAATAATAACGGCATTGACTGCAATTCAATGTGCATTCGCTATTGTGGCTGGGCATTGCATTTGCATCACAAAGGCTGTCCGCTATATTAAAGCTTGGAAAGGTTCCAGCTCTGCGGCTGGTCTCTGTGACACTTTTATCTCTCCTTTCTCCCAATCGATGGCCCAACTGGTCGCTTGCCATCCTCCATTAAAATATGCCAGCATGGCTGAATATGTCTCCAAATACAGTGGGCTCCAAAATTACTGGCACCTCGGATTAGCAGTGCACAAACAATACTTTAAAAAATTCCAAAAAATATATTTATAGAGAAACTCTTGTTAAGAAGAGGTGAGAAATAGTATACGATATAAATTTTCCAATGGAATCAACCAAAACCCTCAAACTGACAAGAAAAAAGTGAAAAAATGGCAGATGCCTCATATTCTGTCAGTAGATACCTGTGCTTACCATACCAAGTGGAGTGACTCAGGCCATTACCAACAGAAACTGGGATCGATCGATGGGCTATGCTGCCACATACCTTAGTAACTGAAGGTGGGTCTGTCACGAGTGACAGGAAACACAATTATGCGCCAGTATGGCAGGTTCCTCTGAAGCATTCTGACAGGGGTGGGCACTGACACCCAATTTTGGCGCCTTAGTCAGGCACAAGCTTGGATTTGTTGGAACAAGAATTATAAAGTATCAGAGATCCCAATGTGATAGTAGCCCTTGTGTCCCATCAGAGACGGCTAATATGGTCATGAGAAAAGGTCCAAGGTTTTATTCTTGTACTACACTGTTCCAAGGTGAGAGAAAATGAGAGGCTCAATGAAGTAGCTAGTAGTTTCTTTAAGCTCAGGGATTTCGAGGCAATTTCTCAAAATTACCACTGCGATATCCTGCAAATGAACAAAAAAGTAGGAATGTAGAGTGTAAATAAACCTGTTCACCAGAAGTCTGGAGGTGTTTGAGGTTTGCAGTCCATGGTAGATAAAAAGGAGAGTTTATGTGGGAGCCAGGTGTTGGCTGTTTACCAGCACTAATAACTACGACATGGTACGGTCCAAATGAGGCATTGGACTGCACAGGACCAATCACTGCCTTCGAGCCCAGCAGCTGCTGGTCAATCAGAAAGAAGCAGTCATTTAACGCCCCCAGAACGTCTGCACTAAGTTCTCAAGCTGTGCCTACCTAGCCAGCTACCAAGAGCTCCAGTCATCATTTTATCAGAATGAAGCTCAGTCCCAGATTGATGACTCGCTGGAACATGAAGCAAGCTAAAGAGAATATCTGTTTTAAAATACATATGGGTGATGATAATGATAATTGCGCTGCACAGATTGCCACGCAGAGACTGTCCTGTTGAGGATGAAAAAAATGCCACTCCTTTCTTTTTTATCAGAACAGAATTCCAATATTCAGGTTTCACGCTAACTTGGACCCAGTGCTATTTAAAACAGAAAGCCAGTTTTTATCTTTAAATGTCATTTGTTCAACCGAATTTAAAGCTTTTATTGTTTGAAATATAGTCCAGCTATAGAAAAGCTTTCCTGCCTTCTCCAGTGCGCATTTGTTTCTCTTTTAATGTATTGCCAAAGAATATGTAAAACGTAAAATTTTAACAATGTCAGACAGTTGGAAATGAATGCAGAGATGGTAAAATTGCCATTCTTCAAGAACTTCATGACAATTTTGTAAAGTGGCCGTGCCAACACATGATTTTGCAGCTGTTTATTTTAACTGTGGTCAGGCAAGTACAGTCAGGATATGAGATACGTGGAGCGTGAGTTAAGTGCATTTTTCGAAAGTGCATTTATGGTTAACAAGACGGTTACATTGAAGCAGTAATGAGCAGGCCTACCTTCAAGCAGACAAACATTTACATTCTTCTTCAAAAGAAAGTGTGTACTGCATCTTTAATTCACAGCACTAAACAAATCTCCAGCTTCTCCTATTTTAACTTACAAAATGCCGCATTAGACATGGCGTGTTGAATTCTATTTTGGAATACAAATATCCATGGAAGAATCAGTGAGCCTAACAACAATGCATTGGAACTATTCCTCAGGAATTACTTTTTAAATCACAAAAAGATCCTGATACGTCACTATGAAGAAGTAGTGAGTCACATCAGGAGAGATGACACGTAAAGGTTATTTCTGATTATGTTGACTCAGTCTAAACACAATAAAATCCTGTGACTAATAGAATTTATACATGTCAAAACAAGATTGAATTTCTCACCTCCTTAAGGTGGAAATGCACAATCTGATATAGCCATGTACGTGTTGCTCCAGGACCAACAAAATAATGTTTGTCTAAGAGTAACATAATTACCCATGAATAGCAACTCTGCCATGATGATGTAATAAAATGAAAAGGCTTTACAACTGTCCATTGCATGTGGTTAGCATGGACGTCGGCCTGCAATTCAAACCAGCAAAAAATTTACAAGCCAAAAATGATATTGGAGTGACACGGTGGTGCAGTGAGTAGCACTGCTGCCTCTCAGTAAGAAGGCAGTTTGAATCCTGCCTTTCTAAACGGAGTTTGCAAGTGTGGGTTTCCTTCGGTTTCTTCTGACAGTCCAAAGACATTGCCTTTCACCTATAGTCAGCTAAGATAGGCTCCAGCTCCCCCGCGACCCTAGGGAGAAAAAAAGTGGTATAGATAATGGACGGATGGGTTTTCTTGATAACATGCGTATCTGTGAGTTTCTGCTCATCTGCATGAAATGCTTGACAACATTAGCTGGCAAACTTGAGGCACATAAAAACCAATGATATTTCTAAGCACACCATTACAGCTGCTGTTGATTGATGGAATATAATGTTACTCCCGGATGAGCATTATTATGTTGATCCCGGAGCTACACTTATACGGGGATGTCAGATTGTGCGGTGGAAACAGGGCATTGTACTCTTTTTTCCATCCCATTCTAATCAATAAATGTGGTATGGCTTGGACTCCATGGCCTTTGGCAGCACTTCATATATAACTCAAAGCAAAGAAAACCTGAATAAATGCAAGGACAAAAATGACAGATGCAGATGGTTGTGTTCCTTTTCCTGGCATTTTTATAGTCCACTTGTCCCTTTCAAGGTGGAAGGGCCACTGCAAATCAAGAAAGGTGATTACCTTAATATCCTATGATAAAGCATTGCTACCATGATGGGAGTGGTCTCTTCGAGAATGATAATGGCCCAAGTCCCACAGGCACAATTTTTTTATGAGTATTGAAATCGGGGCCAGACTTTGGGGTCTGGGAGCCCCGGGCTACAGTGATTGTTAGGCTCCACTTCGCAAAAAAAATCTAAAGCTACAGTGACCAATCAGACTTTATAAGCTGGATGACATAGAGCTATATCATCATGGAATATCTTCATGGCATTTTACAGCACAACTTGCATCATAAAAGGGCATCCTTTTTGCATAAAGTAAACAAATTAGTGTGCCATGCGTTCAGGATCATAGAAACACTAAAATGTAATATGAAATGTCAATGCTCAAGAGCAATCTTAAAAAGCCACTACAACACAAAAATCAGCAAGTGTTCACTCCGCTGAAAGTGTGCCATGTCTAACTGTAAAGAAAATGGATTGATTCAAACCCAGAAACAACATGTATTGACGCACACACTGATCAAACGTTTAGGTTAAATAGAATAAATCATCAAGAGTAACTGCTATAAAACACCACAAAAATGCATGTGGTCTCCTCAGACTACAGCTGATACAACCGGTCAAACCGGGGGTAAAAAAAAAAAAAAAAAAAAAAGGGCTAGTTTTGAATACCAAAAATCCAAAAATAGTGAGAGATAAAGAGGAGAAATTTTTTTAAAAGTTTGTGAGAAATGCAGACAGAAATGGAGCAGAAAACTCCAATCTAACTCTGGAAACAGAGTCTATCAATTTTTTTTTCACAGAGTCGGCTTGTTAGCTTACGTAAGCCTCCAACAAACTGTTGTAGCCTTTTACCACTCTTTGTGCCTAGCAAACTCTACATAAATTCAGTGTTTCACGGCTCTGAATCTTAAGTGCCCCGCAATCGCTAATATGCTCCAGTCTCTTGGATGTATCAATGTATAAGAAGAAAGCATGAGGTAGATGTTTGGGACTAACTCTCAGAATTGATAGCCTATGGTCCTAATGTTTAATTACCAGGGTTTTTAAGCAAGTTGGAAAACCTTCAATATTGTGGTTGGTCGACTGTTGCTCCTGTTTTTAGTCACTGGTTCAAATGCATTTTTTATAAGTAATTTGGCTAGCAACATTGGCAAACCTACAATATTAGGTTTTTCGGATATTTGGGCCAGCACTTATGCTTTTTGACCGGTGGTTCAAAAAATTTTGAGTAACAAGGTGCAGTTCTAAAATTTTTCATCATATATGAATGCAATCAAACAATATTCTCCCCATTCAGGTTCATATTAACCAGCAACGAAGCTAGATAACATTTTTCTGTTTCGGCTTTTTGTAATTTACGATTCATCACTTTCTGTCCACCATCTGAAGTTGTGGCAAGGAGGGCCTTTTTAGGAGTTCTTATACTTGAATTAATAAATTAATCAATGACGATGCATGCAGGCAACATCTCACTGCATGCAATGCTTATTGCGAAACTCCTTGCGGGGCCCCCTATCTGGTCAACTGTACACAGCGTTTACCAAAGCAACTGAGAGCAAATGATATGCAAGTTCAGTTCAGTCAGCCCCAGGCCCTGGGTGGGGCCTACGGCTCATAGGGTCCTTGGTGGGCTGGGGCCCTGAGCTTGAGCCCAGAGTAGCCCTATTGTAAGTCAGGGTCCAATAAAAACTGTCCAAAGCATTTGCCTCTGACTTCTCAGTCACCAGATCTCAAACCAACTAAACTCACAGGATACTTTGAAACAACGTGTTTGACATCGATCTCCACCATCATGAAAACATCTACTGAGGGAATATCTCTTAGAGGAAAGATACTTCATCCCTCCAGTAAAGTTTTACAGGTGTAGACTCTATCCCAAGGGATGTAGATGCTGATCTGGCAGCCTGTGGAGGTCCAACACCTTACAAAGACTGTTTATGTTGATTGTTCCATTAAGTTGTCACCCATCTGTATTTATTGTGTCAGCCTTCACAACAAGGTAACAAGGTATGTTAGTCACACTTTAAGGGACAAAGCCTTCTATTTGTCTTGTTCCAGGATCTGAAGAAAAAAAAACTTTTTTTTTTTTTTTTTTTTGATGGAGACTTGCCAGCTCTGTGGAAGTCAAGAACTTGGTTAAATTTATAATACTGGGCACAGGTGCTAGAGCTGTCCTGACAAGATATGTTAATGATTACAGTCAAAAACATGCTTTGAATTTGAAAATATGTGACTGTATCAAAAGAGCAGAAGACATTAATGGAAGGAATCAGTTCATCTACATACCATATAATATTTTACAATTCGAATTCTCCCACATCAATCCAGACAATATGCTTTTGAAGAAGATATATTGTAAATATTTCCTATGTTTGGCCATCTGGCCTTTGATGGCCAAGCGGGATGTCAATGGTGATGAGGGACTTGGCAGTATTATCCGGCCCACTCATCACCACCGCAAACACAGCCCTATGCAACCCTGTAAAGCAGATGCTTGGCACTAAAGCTAAAGAAATGTAATGAGAGGTCAGATAACCATCTGCCAGTTAAAATAAGCTGGTTACATTCCTAGCTGTCAAGGCTTTACTTCGTTTTCTCACACGGTGTTTCTGCAAAGGGGAGGCTGCTGAATTAAAGCAAATGCTTCTGGTGAATAGGCCAGTTTTTCTCAGTTGCTTGATGACACGTGCCTATAGCCATGACTGCACCATGGGGAATATCAGTTGCCCATAAAAAAGAAACTAGGTTGGTGTGGACGGTTCAGCAATTATCGACTCAAGGGCAATTAGGCTGCTGGTAGATTAACACTTAGCATTCCCTCTGTGGTTGTGGAGTCAAGCCAAACAATCAAATTAAACAGAGATTATTGAAGACAATCTAAAGGGAAAAGACAGCTTTACCAGTTGATGATGATGCAGTCCATTGTGATCCATCTGGTTTTTTTTTTTTTTTTGTTTTTTTTTTTTTTACCGTGTTAGGAGTCAATAAGTCAAAAAATATTTCTGAAACGTTTCTGGAAAAGTTCTCTGTAAAAAGCACTTCATAAAGAGAAATGTTTTGATTTAATTGGATTTGAAAACAGGAGTCACACTATATACTAACAAATGCTGTGCATCTTATGCGAACCCTGTTGAACATAAAGACTGACAGTGCAATAATCAGTAGTAAACCTGATGAGAATGTTTGAACTAGTTTAACAAAAAAAAAAAAAAAAAAACTGAATTCTAATTGACTGCCCTGTAGCCTTGGATAGTGAATTTTTTTCCGAGAGTTCTATCCCGAATCTTTGCTTCATTAAAGGCTGAGTTCTGATAGGCCAAATACAGGGTGGTTTTACTGTTCTGATCAACGCCACTTTATGACATTCAGCATCTTGAAACTAAACATACAAACATTTTTATTTAGAGCATGAAGACATTTCATTGGCAAAGCACCAACACACCAACAGGCACACACCCACTATGGCAGCTTCAGAATTCAAGAAAAATAAAGAGAATATGTAACCCTTTAACTCTTTCCCAACTGGCCAAGATGAGGACAAAATGGCAAAAGAAAAACACTGCCACACAGAAAATTCATTAAAATGCGTTATGACGAGCTGGCGATGTTGTAGGCTGTTCATATTCTGATGAAATATCACTCCATTCTGAAGAATTTCCACTAGAAAACTCATCTAGACTACTATTTAGGTGCAACTCAACTCCTCCTCAGAATCCATAACAGATACCATTTATGTGTCACTTTCTGTTATTTTGATCAGTGTTCTTCAAGTAATGATGAACAAAAACGGAATGGGTTGTTATGCACATACAATGTTTACTGTGTGCAAGCAATTGCAAGCAAAGGATTTTTGGAAAAAAAAAAAACGACATTATGTGCTCCAAGGAGCCAAACTATTCCAACGATAACAGAACGTTTTCTTACTTGGATATCAACAGAAAGAGCAGATTCTAAGCTTTCTTTTGATGTATAATACGAAATAATCAAATGTGATGATAAAAACGATTGCGGAAAGTTTGATTACCTTTCTGGGTGGTCATATCTGACTGGGATTTGCCAGTGCTGTTGGGAAAGAGTTAAGGAATAAGATCACAAATATATTCTTAACTGAAGATTGTAATACCTAACTAGAGTGTTTAACTAATAATTACAAATGTTTTTGCCTGATCATTCTGATTCTGATGTAACAATAGAATGTAGAATGCTGACACGGTGTTTTGAAAAAGGCAGAGAAGTCTGAAAAACTATTACACTCTTGAAAGGGTTAAATAATAAGAAATAAAAATAGTTTCCAGTCTGTGAGGAAAAAATGGCAAGGGAATGATCACATAAAAAGAGTCTTACAAGCTGCATTAATGGATAAGGAGGTCAGAGGGTCATCAGTGCTGAACTCAGTTTATTTTTATATTCTGCTGTGAGGAGGGAGAAGAGGAGGATGTGGAGGACAAGACAGCTGGCTTTGGTGACAACTGAAAAAGAATGTAAATATACTCACTTTATAAGCAGAATTAAGCCATTGCTGAATGCATTAGAAACTAATTCTGATAAAACAAGAAAAGCAATGACTTATGAAACTGTGAAACCCAAAAAATTTTACAGATTATAGACAGCTGGCTTTCTGAAATGACTTCATTTATAAGGTATAAAAATTTGTTGAATCAGAGTCTGATTCCTCAGTTCTGAAATCAATGAATCACCCAGTGCCAGCACATGACCATCTCAGCTGGTCTACCACTTTAAGATTGTTAAATCGCCCTGAATAACCGTGCAATCACTGTCGATAATTGCTGAAGGGGTCCCTATGCATCTTGCTGCTGTTGTCTCCCTACATTCATCCACAATTTACTATTGCATAGGAATCACTGATTATAATAATGACTTTTGCTGTGTGCACTCAACAATGCTGAGACTTAGAGCTATTCTGTGGTAATATGTGCAGAGAACATGCCTACATTCTATGACATACAAAACAACATAGATGAAACACATATACATGCTAGAATACCAAAAGAATGCTTCAAACTTGGTGGATTGCAAAGCTCTACAAACTGCGTGCAGAATCAGTGCATAACTTCCTCGCAAATACCCTAAAAACACGCTACACTGAAATACTGGAATTTCATCTCTCAGTAATGACTGTTTAGCTAGCACTCCCTATAGCGTAAATCAGCAGTTCCCAAACCCCCTGTGATTGCCGATTTTTGTACCAACCTTAATTGCAATTAAATTATTTTAACTAGCAGTTATTTTTTCAAACTTGGAGCTTTTCATGCAAGGTTACTAAAAATTTCATTCATATTACATGAGAAGTGGCATTATATGATATGTTCAGTTACATGTCTGTGAACATGTAATGCTTATTAGGCTATCTTACAAACATACTGATAAAAAAGGAGGCATATGAGCACTGATCAAATTGAGACTAATCTGAATTAATGGGCTGCTAATTACTGGAACTCCAGACACCAAACCACTAATCATTTCCATCTGATAGAAAATGAGTAATTCAAAGACAGAGTAAATGATAAGAAAGAAAAATTATTAATGCCAACCAAGTAAGAAGCCCATCACCTCAGTGGTTCATGTTACCTCTTTTTATGTGATTGTTTGCCATTTTGCAAGCACAATATGAACTTGGGGATTGCATGTACTCCTTGTGGTGTTCCATTTTTCCCGACATAATGTTCATCAAGAGAAGTAACCCATATAAAAATCAAAAGCACATACTCAAGAAAAATTAGCAGCTTGTTAAAATTATTTAATTGCAATTGTGGTTAGAACAAAAACAGCATACACAAAGGGCCGCCAGGACTAAGTTTGAGAGCCACTGGTGTAGATCAGTGGTTCTCAACCTCAGTCCTGACATCCCACTGTGTACACTGGTTTTTGTTCCAACCACAATTGCAATCTTGGGATTTTAAGAAGCTGTTGCTTTGTCGTCACTTGCTGCATTTCATGTTTAAAGCTGTTATTTGCCATCCTAAGCCACGTTTTGATAGACATATCCATTGTGGCATGAATAATAAAAACGCTTTAACATATTATGCTTATTTTTCTATATTGTGAGGCAGTGGCATAGCCAGAACATAGAAATGTGTACGCACAGAACATCCCTTTGCGAGAATTATTAGTCTTGACTTGTTCTCAATCGTTTTTCTTAATTAATGATACATTCACACTGAAAGCACTCCACACTATCAGGTGTTGGTAATTCTCCTCATTGGGCAAGACAACAAACATTCATTTGAATGAATGGTGAGTGCATTTCAATCACCCTTAATCACAATTGTTTAAAGGTGTTTCAAATCTTTGTGTTAGGTTTAATTTAAACAATTTAAACAATCATAAAACGCAGGTTAGATCACCTGATGTGCGAAAAAGGTCACGTGGAAGTTCCAGAGCAGCATACCTTTTGTAAAGCAATTACCCACTTCTGAGTAAATTCTTTTTCTGTACCAAATTTAGCTTGAACGTTGACCATTTCTGTCCGGTCCCTCACTGCGTGGTCACAGGCTGCCACAGCCCTGATCTTGTTCTTCCCCTGGTCCACGCCCATGTCTTGCCACCTCATGGAGCTACACATGAAACTTCATGGACTTCTAATCAGATTCTGCTATATCTTGACTATCAAAATGTTTCTGCCAGGGGATGATGGTCTCCCCCACTGCAGAAGTTTTTCTCCTCAGATTTATTCCCACTGAGGGGGTTTTTCTCACCAATGTTTGAGGGTTTTCCTTTCTATCGGGGGACTTGTTCTCGCTACTTTGGGGATTTAGGCTGGGCGTAGCCCTTAGGCAACATTGCATTGAATCTTTGTGGCAGTCCTTCAGTGAAATGTGCTACACAAATTAAATTTAATTGAATTGAGTGAAGAGTCCATAAGTGGGGCAGTAGAACTGAGGGGAACAGATACAGTGCACTGCCCAAAGTCAGATACGCACTGACAAGCAAAGTAATTTCCTCCTTGAGCTAAAGGACATCACCGCCACATTCCCCCTCAGGTAGTGATAGTTCTATTTTGGAGGGAAAAAAAACCGCAGGCACTGACTGACCAGAAAAGGAAAACCATTTCTGGAAGCCACAGAGCCACAATCATAATGGTGTTTGCGATAAAATGCACTTGTGTTCCTGTTGGCTCAAGGCATGTGTGACATGTGAGCACTATTTTTCAGAGGGTGTGAACATGGCCTTTCACATCACACTGCACTAATGCACAGATAGAGACACCTTCTCTGTAGACCATGTAGTCATGCTAGTCTCAGACAATTATTTAAAGACCAATGAATCATAACTTATATCAACCACAATGAACTCGTGAAAGGGATGGCAATGACGGGATTCTTTGACTTAGAACATGTCAGAGGTATATTATTTTACCAATCAAAAACATAACCCTGTGTCCTTTGGGAAGAATAATCTGCAGAATATAGTTCCAAAGTTTACTGCCTCAAATGTATTAGCCTATATCCTCAGGTAAATGCAGATATCCAGGATAAGTCACATACTTTTTCACAATTTTGTAACCTTTATCATTACACTGTATTGCTATAGACGCCAAGCTTAAGGCACCTGCCGACATGAGCACGGGCCGCCATGGTAACAGTTTGGCATAGTGTCATAAGAAAAACTAAATTAAGCAATTTACTTCCTGCCACTATATAATTTGGTATTATTTTATCAGCAAAAACGGATAAAAACTACTGTAACGAGATTTTGATGTAAAAAAAATACTAATTGTTATGACGTAAATGGATTATTGCCAGCCATGATGGTGTGGGCTAGTATTGTTTTCACCCTGTGAGTCTAAGTTTGTGCATGTGTGTGTGTTTGTTTGTGCATGTGTGCGTGTGTGTGTTTGTGTGTGTGCATGTGTGTGCGTGTGTGTGTGTGTGTGATCATGCAAAATTTTGTCCTGGAGACACCTATTGTTGCAGAACCTACCAAAGAAACAGTTTTGCGTACTTTGCCATGTGTTTCAATGCCTGCCTGTCTGCCTGCCTGTCTGTCCGTGGACAGATTTTGTGGCCATGCATCACAACCGAGAAAGATAGTCACAAAACTTTAAAAGTTTTTTCTTGAGATCAAAATGACGTTGAAGTTCAAAGGTGAGCAACTGGGCATGGTCTGAGCAAGGGCTCCGGAAGAAGGGGGTTGTAAGGGTTGTGCTTCACACACTGGTCATGTGCACAAAGGACAGGAAGTTGCGGACTGGACTCAGGTGCAAGGATGGACTTGGTAGTATTTATTATGCCTTCTGCACTGCAAGACGGCACACACGAAGCAAAACAAAACAAAAAGGAATTGAGGTTCCTGAATTCACCATTCAGTAGTACTACAAACACTGGGGTTTAGCTGCAGTATCAATGTATTACAAATACGGAATAGAAAAAATGATGAAGTTAAAGTGCTGACATTAAGAATAAACAGCACTAAGTACAAGAGTTAGAATATATACACGCAATACAAGACTAGCGATACAACACAGGCATGTGCCTTATGAGACTCCGCAAAGACTAAATGCGAAGCTCGGTCTTAAATAACACAACACTACCACACAAACGAAATGAACAACAGATGCATGCAATGATTGCCGGGCTGAAGAATGTGGTCCAGGTCTTAATAGACTGGTGAGTTTGAAGTTGGAGGCGTGGCCTTACAGGGGTAGGAAGAGCAGCTAATATCATGCTGAATTCAAACTTATAAGTTTACATTTACGATTTTAACATAGGCCATGACCAAATTTATTTGGAACTTAAATAAGGCTGTTGGATCAGCAACAGTCGGCATGAATTTCCCCTTCCTCTCATTTTAAAAAAAGCTGTGGGGTAATGCTCAGTGTTTAATGGTGATGAGAGAACTGCAAAGTGAAGATGGAATTGTATACTGACAAGTGTGCCAAATATATCTTTTTATTTTTCTGCCAAGTAAAGTGAAAATGTTCTTTGTTCAAAAAAGAAAAGATGGGAAACAACTTCCTCTTTTAGGAACCTAATTTTATTGAAATTATTGAAGTGCCATGGCCACGGTCTTTCAATGAGCGAAAAAGTGACCCAAGTCACTGCGGTGCTGCTCAAGGAGCCACAGCTTCCCATTTCCAGAGTTACGCTTCAGACAAAAAGAGCAGTCCTGTCATGAGCAACCAGCCTCCCATACCCAGTTAGTCCTGACTTTGGACACCAGGGGCCCAGCAGGCCAACTTTCACTCATCAGTGTTTAGTGCGCGCCTTGCATAAAGGCTTTGCATGGCTTCAGTTTTACACGGCTGAAGACAGATAGAGGCTGAAATCTATGTGCACCCACCAACATCTATGCAGCCACACATCAAAGCCTGACAACTCAGAGAGCAGGTGTGTGGAGCAGAGTGTTTAACAGACTGAATTTAGTCTGGCCATATAATTATTGACCATTTATATTGAACTTAAAGACGCAAAGGGATATATGTATAAACATTCTATGAAAAATAATCTCCATTGAGCTCCATTCCATGCCAGGAAGGTGGAAATATCAGGGGTGCATTCTGATCATCATAGACCATAATTGGCTGATCAGACAAATGTAAGTGATTCTGACCCTCATGCAGAAACTGATCTGGGCCTGATGTCAGTGAATATGGTATTCCACATGGCTCTCCATCTGCACACTTAAGACATGCAGAATGCCTTTTCCTTTCTTTACCAACTGCCCTTCACTAGATCTATTTTTCATATACATTTCAATCCTGATTGGTTTCATGGTGGAAAACTGAGCGGTACGGTTCCCCTGAGGACCAGGATTCCAGAAGTGTCCTCCCAGTTCTACTTTCATGTTCTTATACCTGTGGGTGGAAAATTCAGGCAGCAAAAATCTGCTGCACCACGAGAATGATTCTTCATGGCTCAATCGCTCTGATTTAAACTTCTAAATGTTCTGACGTATTGCAAGCCCTGGAGGGTGCAATCACATCCGTGCAGTTGACTAACCAATGAGTAAGATTACTCAAATGAAAGCATTATTTCAAAAGACTCAAAAAATGGTCAACTGTAATCTTCAATGTAGTTCATTTCTTTTTTTTTTTTTTTTTTGGACTGTACTGATTGAATATTCTTAAGTGGCAATACATTGCACACTACTTAATATAGCACAGTATAAGGAAAAAACAAAAAAAAATCCCACAAAGCAGTAATACTCGAATACTTTCAGAAATCAACCCCACTGGTGAGTCATTTATAGCGCATAGAAAATTATTCATTTATCGAGCAACATAAATTAACAAACATCAGATACGCTATTAATAAGCTCAAAAAATAAAATTAACTACGATACCTTCATGTGCTCCAGAAAGAGAGCAGAGAGCTAACAGAGATTATCTAAATATGAGTGCAATACAGTAGTTAAGGAGGGAGCAGGTATTATAACTGTTTGCATTCCAAAAATTGTCTCCATAGCAGCGCCTGCTCCATTGACAATTCTCACTGTCACGCTCTCTGCATGGTCTCTGCACAGTCAATGTCCATAAAGCAGGCTTGTTTCTTTGCTGAAAGCTGGACTCCTTGCAAATGCTGGACTCCTTTTCTCACATCTGTACTTACTTTTCTTCCTATATTTTCTCATAGCTCCACCAATTGGGGAGACAAGAAAAAAGTAAGAAATAGAAGAAACATGAATTAGCGCGATGTAATGTCCTTGGTCCTTCACATGTCAATTTGAAGTGACATCAGTAAAAGACAGTTACAGGGGTGGTAGATAAGCAGCTGAAAAGGACAGGACAATCATTTATATGTCATAGATTCTGAAAAAAAGAACTTCTGCAATGGACGGTCTCATCTTCACCTTCTAAATATTACCATGGGAAGGCTCTTGTTCCTTTTTCCTAACGCAATAAGATGGATTGACATCTTGTTAACACATACCTCTCATGACTCACACACCAGGACTAGATCTCACACTCTCAATAACTCTCCAATTTGACACATTGGGAACAAATCTCATGTGACCGAACATATCAACTGACACATCTAATTTTATTTTACGAGTGGTAAATTTACAAAGGACTGAAGCATGAAACTTTTACAGAGAGAGAACATTCTGCAGGGGCAACTTCTCTCCCTTGCTACTTAATGTTAAAGGGAGGCACCAAAAAAATATATTTGAGAAAGCTCATGCATTTGAAGTATCAACACTTGAGAGATATGCTATTCGTGGCTACCAGATCAGATGAAAGGAAGGAATAAAAGAAGTGGAGCGATTGGCGAGAGCCCACTCTGTACTCGACTGCAATGACCTGGCAAAGACTTGATTGGTGAGAGGGACTGCGGGGGGGAGGTGCATGGTCAATTGTCCATTAACTCAACAGCTCAGACTCATTTAGCAAGGTGTCATAAATTATCTCGCCCCTCAAAGTGATCAGAAAATTCAGGGGCTAAGGAAAACAACACAAAGCAAGATTTCACTAAGCCACCAGAGTTTAATGACGAGCCTGAGATAAACGGGGAGAGAAAGCGAAAAACGGGCAATGTGGCGGCACACAGACACTGAAATGTTCCGCAGCACGATGAGGCGAGGTCCCTCTTCCCTTGTCCATCAGCCTGCATCAGGCAGGACAAGAGGCAGATGGGCCAGACACATGGCCAGCAGGAGTGGGATGTCTGCATGGGCCAAAGACACATGCCCAGCAGGATGAGCACAAAATACCTTTGAGGGTCCTGGGATGTCTGGCTGTTCCCCAGTCAAAACCAGGACACTTGAATAAGTAAACATGCCAAAGGCAGTGGAGGATATGCAGCTTCCACAAAATACATGGTATGATCCACAGGATGAGCACAAAATACCTTTGAAGGTCCTGGCTTCTCTGAGAGCAAAGCTATGCTCAAATTGTGTTTACCCCAGTCAAAACCAGGACACTTGAATAAGTAAACATTTTATCAGAGGCAGTGGAGTTTGATATGCAGCTGTCACAAAATACATGGTATGATCACAGGTTTATGTCAGCAGGAAGCGCATGTAGACATGTGTGAAGGTCACTAGGGCAATTTGAGATGGCATCTGAGAGCAAAGCTATGCTCAAAACAAGCCTACGTTAAGAAACCCTCCACAGACTTAATAAAAGTGTGAAAATGGAGAAGTTATGCAAATGAGGGTGTTGGGTGAATTTTGCCATGGTGTGGGGGAGGGGCTTTTTCATATCAACAGCTCAGTGCCTATGTTCGTGTTCAAGCAAAATTGTGTGAGACGACTGAGTGACACCCTGTCTCATCAGCTCCAGATTAAAGGTCCCATGACAACCAAAGTCTTGAAAAAAATAGCTTTTAAACCCTTCCCTGTGAATTTGAATCTGACAATGTTTTTTTTCATGGTTTTATTCATGTGTGAAATGCAAATAATAACCATGCTCGGGAACGCCCCTTAAATTTTTGATAAAATCCTCTGAACAATTACATAACCCACGTGACATCATTCTCAGAAGGACTATACTCTGATGAGAGTCGGGGGAAGTCGGTACAGTATGCAGTACCCCATACATTTGTCTCGACCCACAACCAAATGTTAGGATTCCCGCATTCAATACTAATCATGAGCGACTCTTCCAACAACTGTTGTGAGGACAAGAGAAAAGATTCTTCCTTTTCTGAATCTGATGTAGAATTATCAAATTTGTCAGATTGTGAAATTCACACTGGAATTCAGGCGGGTGGAATAGTTAGGGCTTTATCGTATCGTAATGAGCATGAGGTGGAAGCAGGCTACAGAAACTCAATATGATGTCAATTCATTTTTGGTACTATCCAGTTGGCAAAAATGGGAGCGTGTATTGCAGTGACACCTGGTGAACAGAAAATTGGTGAAGCACAGACCATCCCTTCAAAATAATGACTGGTTATAACCTGTTTTCAATCGTTTAATTAAACTGACTTTATGTAAACTCCGAAAACAGCCAGGGCCATTAGATGTCGCCAGTTCTGCTTATTACAACAAGTTTTCATATGACATGAATAAGCCAGCGGCAGCTACGCATACCGCTTCCTTCTTAATGCAGTGTTGCAAAAATATAACACAAAATGTTTTATTCACTCTACAAAAGATGAATGATGTTAACTTTCATGTTTGCTGTAACCACATCCGGCTCTATCAAACCTTAGCTTAATGATTTTTTAAATCAAAATAAAGAAAGCAATAATTAGCAACAGATACCTCCAAATTAATAATATGGATTGAAATGCAATTATGCGTTGAAATGGCGCATTTTCTTTCTTGTGTAACCTTATTGAGGAAACTGGCCACACCTGATCATATTGAATGTTTTCAGAGTTTATGTAATGTTAATTTAAATAAAGGATTGAAAACAGTTTAAGATCTTCAGAGTTCAATGTTAATTTAAATGAATGACTCAAAGCATTTTAATACCAATCATTATTTTCAAGGGATGTTCTGAGCTGCACCTATTTCCAGTTCCCCAGCTGTCACTAGTGTACAGTGTTTACTTGTTTGACCACGGCCATGTCTGTGGCATAGCTGGCTGCAGCTTGATTACATTTACCAGGGTGCATTATTGACATTTGACATTGTTAATTCTTGCTGACTGACATGCGATGGTGCATATTATGACTCGCAAAGTAGCACAACCACAGCTGTTGCATGTAGACTCCCATGAATGCCAGCTGCTTCTCACTGCACAGTAATGTTATTAAATAGTCTCAAATTACACAGTCTGACTTTATTTACGTGCAAAAAAAACATGTAAGTACAGCATCCAGCAATGAGTAAGTAGTTTCAGGCCATAATCTATGCAGAAAGTAATTAAAAGCTACTTTTTATTTTCTACAAAAAATAAAGAAATCTAGATCTAGAAGCACTTTTTCGATATGCTGACTTCGCACCAATAAACATGCCTTCTGGAGATGACATGTACGGTCAGGTGACTCGTGTTTGTGGAAAGTGAACTTTTTTAAGGGGCGGGGCATAGCAAGTTGTGAAATACTCTAAAATGAAAATGACAGAAAGTAACCTTTTTTATGTGGTAAGCAAAATTATTTGGTTTTCATGTGATAGCCTTAAGATTAAATGTTTAACACAGAATTTGTTTCGAATTTTAGGATAACAAAAGGGAGATCCATGATTTCATGGTTGTTATTGTTTTCATAAATCAAGTTTATATATCTTTGTTTGCGTCATGTTGCCTTTTTGGCTTAGTTCAGTTAAATATTATGATGCTGCTTAAATATCAAGAATACTTTCATGCCATTATGCCCAAGAAAAAGAGGCCGCTAAGCACATATCAAATACATTGTACTTTTTAGGCTGGTATATTGTAAAATCAAATCTCTATAAATCTGAAAGTCAAATTTGTCAACAGTTTCACTTAAGAAAGGCAAGACAAAGAGCCTGAAGATAGCTGGGTCAATTTGGCCATCAGTACAGATGGCAGTAAAAAATAAATATCCTCACTATCATTGCGCCAGATCACAACAGCATCCTGTTTCAAACAGACAACCTCAAAACCCAATGACTGTGGACATGTGAAGACCGTAAGGGAGGTACTCAGCACTCTCATGCCTGAAGACCAGAAATAGTTCTCTGTGTCGGCGTGCAAAATTTTACAATTTATCAGCTTTGCACAGATGTATCAACTCAAACGTAAAAATTGCAGAATGCTTGCAATCTTTCACACCATCAATTTACTCATGGCTTCCATATCTTATGAATTACATGAGTAATATTTACAGATTTTGTGCTTCAACAGGGGGCAGGTTAAACAAACTCATATGGCTGCACAATCAACTTGAGGTTTCTGAGAATAGTATGGCTGGGTTGCGCATTTATTAAATGTCATCAAGAAATAATATGTTGCCTGTGAGTGCTTCCACAAGCATTTTCTGCCAGGAAGAATAGATAGTTCGGAAATAAAAAATGCTTACTGTTAATGTAGATCCGTCCTTTTGGTGTCCATTGCTGACCGAGTGTTATGCCAGATATTCTAATTTTTCACTCAAGTTTTCATACTGTAAGACAATTTCACATACATATTCTGTATCTGCTGGTTGCAATGCTTCACTGAAGCCAGATCATGCTTATTCTTAGAGAAATATTCAAACCCAGGATGCCATTTTTTTATGCTCTTAGCATTACATAAAATGGAAAATATCTTGACCTGGTATTTTATCGTCTTTACAGTTCCCTGTTATTCAGCAGGCCATATTTGGGATTATTAAAAAAACTTGGGATCTCACTTAGAAATTAAAAAAGGCCTGAAGTTCCAAAGGTTTGAATACAGCAGCTGCATTTGATGGTCGGGAGGTTTTATGGGGTTAACAACGTCCTCTGATAATAATAGAAAATTTCCAAAGCCTTGTTAAAAGATACAAACAACTAGAATCAAGATTGCGGCTGCGTTTGAATCAGTGCTTTTATCTGTTCAATACTAATGAAAAGCCTCCCCTTGACATATCACTTCTAGGGAACTGTATTTAAATATTTTATCATTGAAATAGTGCATTGAGATGCTTAGTCCATAAGGAAGATCCTAGCTCAGATAATCTTATTTTCCTCTGCTCAGGGACATCCCTATATTATTTTTTCAAAAGATTTGTATATGTACTGCTCTGCTCCAGTTAAAATGCAAAATTTTGCTCAAAAGTGTCATAAAATCTTCCTAGGAAGGCACTGATTTCTTTTATGACCTCATTGTCATCAGTATCCTGAAGGATTGTAGTCTGAGTCCACGACCCATGAAATGACAGCCACCCCAGACATCTGTCAGTACGGGCGGCCTCTGTTCATCAAAGTACTGCTCATCAGTGACTTTCCGCTTTCAAGATTAATCACTGAAGTGAGAAACACACGAAAACAATGACCTTCGGGAGCTTAGATTTTTAGTATATTTTTGACATATTTAGTAGAATTTGATGAATAATGACACCGTTGCCGTGTAAAAATATTCACAAAAATGAATAGAGGGGATGTAGAGGGATTTACCCACACCGAATCCCATTTAAAACTGTAGGCGCTAATCCGTACATCAATAGCTCACAAATGGAAGCCTGGGCTGGGTCTGAATAGTCTTTTTTGCTTAGGAAAGTTCCTAACTCCTAAAATATGATCCGGAAATAATTACATGGCTGCCATGATAAGTGTATTCCAATTCTTTAAATGTTAAGGAAAGGTGACTCAGTGCTTCCTAATTTACCTCCTTTAGCATAGGGCACACAGAACCATTCTTTTTGAAAAGAAAGGAGATACTGCTATCCCACAATTCTGTGCAGCAGCAATATTTAAAGCGGCGACCACAATCGCGTAAAGAAACGTATATGATGGGCAGGGGACTCATGATCACGTTGCCAAGTGTAAGTGCATTCGGATTCTCTAATTAGTGAGGTTGTCTCCCAAAGCCGTTAGGAATTCCCCTTTGCACCTTCCTTTAACCTTATGACGTTTTCCACAGAGGATAAAGAAAAGTGGCAAGGAATTAGAGGATGGGCCGTATTTTTTTGACTATTCGGACGCAGCCCTTGACTCAGCTCCAAACCCTCTGTCCTTCTCTTAAATGGACCCCTCACAAATTTGCAACCTTATCTCCATCTGTCAGAGCTAATTCAATAACATGCCCTCCACAAAATTACTTTAAGATCAGCTAGCAAAGATTTTTCTTAGCTTGCGGTTGTAGCAGACTAGAGCAAGCTAATGAGCAGAAAATTTTGCCAGCCATATGGGCAATATAACCTAGCCTTTTTTGGCACTGTCAACTTAATTTCTTTCAAGTAACATTCACCCTGGCTTAAGGTAGTAACATGAGTAACATGCTATCAAGTGGAAATTTTTGCCAATCATGAGTTCGATAGTACACCGTTTCATGTTCATTGCATTGATGTGGCTTCTAAGTTACAGTAGTGTGCAGTGATGATTATACAAACACCAATTCCAATGAATTTGGGATGTTATGTAAAACATCAATAGAAGCAGAATACAATGATTTGCAAATCCTTTTCGACTTATATTCAATTGAGTACCCTACAGAGACAAGATATTTAATGTTCAAACTGATAAACTTAATTGTTTTTTTGGAAATATTCCCTCATTTTGAATTTGATGCCTGCAACATGTTTCTCTGAATATAGTTACCTCATTCTATATTCTCTAAATATAGTTACGAGGAAAAATCTGGAACAAATGCCAAATTTCAGTTTTCTTCCTTGGGCAAGCCAGTGCAAACACCATGTAGTCAAAGCCGGTGATCCAGTTACGCATCTCAAGCTTCGCATTTGGCAAAAATGAATATTCATGACCTGAATATTAAGAGTGGTCAGTGTCACAGATCCATACAGGGTTCAGGGCATGTCTGGAGTAGTGAGCTAGTGCAAAGCATTGTGGGAGTTATTGTCTTTAAAGCAAATGCATTAGAAAGTCATTGAGATGATAAGTATGTGAGCATCCCAAGCTGCAGTGGGAAAATTTGTATGATTTGTTTGCAATTTATGTTTTATTTGTTCACAGTTTGAAACAACGTTTGGTTCAATTATTGGCCAGTTGCCCCTTTAAAGTCAAAAATCATTTGGAGCCACATAGACTGACACTCGAAAGTGTGGAAAAATGGAAACTTGTAATGATCCAGACATGGAACCGAATGCAGACACAGGGTATGATCCAAATGGGTATTTATTGATAGGAATCCAGTAATGGGAGTTGTGAGGTCGAAGCCCAGAATAGTAAGAGGGGCAGTCCAGCTTAGTCGTTGTTCACTGGAGAGAATGGGGGCGTGTCCACATGGTCGTCCTGGGGTCGAAGCCATGTGGGGAATTTCCCTCATTTTAAAGCCGGACTGCTTGACAGCAAGACCGATGAGCTTAGCAGGGGCCACAGCTCAAATCCTGCTATACCTGCACTGATGAAGGCTTGGGAAGTGTTCCTAAGAAACTGGTCAAGAGGAATTGCCCTGGACAGATAATTAACTGGAATACATTCTCAATTCTGAAGACTGATTATTTATGCTTAGGAGCTTGTTCCTATTAATAAGACTCTGAAGAGTAATTACGTTTTTCTCTATCATTAAAGTACAGATAAGTACATGAAAGAAGAGCTTGGCTCAATACTAGAAGATAAGTAGACTCACAGGCTTTAGAGTGACAAAACGTTATAACCTAGCAACAAGACAAAACAAAGCCTTATATACACGGACTGCTCAGACAAGGAGCGAGGCACATGATGGTTTACACCTGGATGTAGGGAAAAAGACAAGACAATAAATCAAGTGAAAGAGACCAGATTCTGATTTGATCTTGAGAAATGATGTCGGGAAGAACTCTGTCTCCATCCCTGAATTGCTCCAGGGGCTCTACCCCTGTTTCTCTCTATCCCTCCTCACTTGGAACTTTTTTACAAACAATATCTCCCATGGCATCCTTGAAAAAAAAAGAAATATGTTCTCAATGGTAAAATAGCAGTTAGAAAATCGCGGAACACATGCAGGTTGTTGGAAGGGGGGAGGAGACAAGTAAGAAGACACAAGGACTGTGACAGAAACCTTTTTGACAGAAAAACTGACAATATTCATCCCCTCCCTCTTTTAAATATAAGAGCAAAGCCCCCTGCTCAAGATCTGCCTTTCTTTGGGGGAGACCACGTTCACACAGTGTTTCCACCACCCATCACTTTGGGCTTTTATCACTCAGAATATGGGGTCAAAAGACAGTAAGTCCCCTGAACAAGTACTAAAACAAAAAAAAAAGTATCCCAAAACTGAATGTGACACTAGCATTGACTATTTAGTTCAGAACACTGAAACTTAAAGATTTTTGACCTCAAACAATATGATTTAAAACATTGTTTGTTCCATTCATGTCTTAGTTCTTCCCAAACTGCTGTAATTGGCCAACTGCTAAAAAAATGAGTGTCCAAGAAGAGAATGTGAATTGAAAATGACATAAATGTCATAAAAGTAAATGGTTGAAAAATGCTAACACATTTTTTCCACACTTTGTAGGTAGCTTGCGGAGGATTCAGGTAGGGATCTTCAACAAAAACTCTGAGAATCCAATGATCTCCCCAAAGGTACACTGGTTATGACATGAATTTTCTCCACTAAATGTCAAGACCAAGCCAACATAGAGAAATACATTGTACTTATTTTCTCAACCAGCAGACTATTTGACAAAACTTTTTGAGACTCTTAAGAGGAAGGACTCATGAGAAGCACACAGTTATCACTGACACAAAAAGCCAAAATATTTACACCCAGTGAAGGGGTGAAGTGGAAAGGTAAAACCTCATCAGTGGAGCTCAAGATATATCAGACCCTCCTGGCCCTGAAAATCATTACCCACAGTATTACCAGCAGGTCAGGCAGGTTCACTGCATCTGAGCACTTCAAACCCAGCATGCAGTGTGCCCAGCATCATCTTTAATTAAACACATACAATGGGTTAATAAATAAATAAACCCACACATTTACATAACTAACTTACACAAGCAGAGTCTTGGGACTTCTTTTCGGGTCAATTCTTTTCACTTTTAATTATACAGCATAGAGGGGCATAGAGCGTTGGGTGCAGGCCGAGTATGGGAAAGGGGGCAGTTTCAAACGCAGATTCTCAGATAAGATTAATGGGCTAAGGATGCCGAGGGGGCTGAGCCGCGGTGCATTTTTTGGAGCCCAGCCCAGTCTCGCCTTAATGCAGCAGCACTTGGTCCAAGGCCCACAATACCTTTCAAGAAGAAGTCGAGCAGATTTCACATGACATATGGAAACTCAACAGCAAGTGAACAAGCAAGCTGCGGTGGCACTCCCCCTTACCTGCATAAAACAATTAATCGTCTTCTGTCCCTGACTGCTTGGGGAGCAAGGAATGGGGAAAAGGTTTGTATCAGAAAACTAACCAGACGTTTCAGCCCCTGCCAATGCCAATGCAACCTTCCATTATCATAGCGACAGTAATAATGCTCAAATGAACCCATAAGACCCACCACTGTGCCCCCAAAAAGAGAATTATTTGAAACAAATATTTATTTTGATAAAATAGTTACACTGAGAGGGTTTATGAAAGGAAATCTGGTGTGAAATAGTGAACAAGACAGATGTAAAATGTTTATAGAATTTCAGAGAAATTCAGCGCACAATCTAAAAAAGCCAAAGAGAAAATGTTCAGAATTTTAACAAACTTCACGCTCCATCCAACTTCCATGTGACCTCACACCCATAAAGCCATTACATATTACAACTGAGAATACAGCACTTCAAGCAAAATCTCACCAGATAAGGCAAAAAAAAAAAAAACCTTTCATGGTTTATTTCTCCATGAGGAAAGATTATGGGTCCCCATCAATACCAAGTGAGTAGTGCTGCAATAGAAACAAAAACAACAACAACAAAAAAACAAGTGATGATCAATGAGCACCTCCAATTAGTGTGGCACTATAAGAGTGCAGACCTCCACAAAGGACAATAGCCCACTCTTGAATGATATACAAATCTGCAAGGGCAACCATTCTATTTATACAATTGGCTGTCTTGTCGCATTGAACCTTCCTACCAACAAGTGGATTTTAAGGTATGCAACATGTATTCCAGCAAATGCCCTAACTTTCAATCCTGCAATCATGAAAAATCTTTTTAAAAATTCCTGAATCCAGATGGCAATCTGGATCACCACCAAAATGTAATGAATAGTTCCTTGGGCCAAAAGACAGAAAAGTAGATGAAATCGCTCAAAGAGCGACACTCTAAAAAACTCCATAAAACGAGACAAGACTCAGCATTATGGCATTGGTCTCATGTCTTTATCATTTTTCTGATGCAAGAAATTGACAAAAATGTGTTTTTGACCACTTTGACCTTGACCTTTGACCTTGACTTTTCAAAAATGAACCCTGTTTTTCTTGGACATATGGCTTCTTGTGGTATAAATTTCAAGTCGCTCGAGTGAGGACCAACAGACAGATCAACATGAAGATCAACATTTATGAAAACAAGTTTTCGTAATTTTAAAACACAGGCAAAAACATAATCTCCTTCGTGGAGCTAAGAACAATAGGACCTTACTTCAATAAACAAGGATTATGATCTTGAAAAGAGCACAGCCTGAAGACTGAGCATGGAATGAGCCCGAAGTGGAATCAAGTCCATAAGTAACACCAATGAACTGATGCTGTGCCACCAGAGACTCTGGGAGGTAATATAACAAATTCAGAAAATAAACATGACGTCTCTCAATTTTATGGCCTTTGGTAAGAGAAGCAGAGCACTTGAGGGGTGCAGACTTGGTGAACAAACACTATTGGTGAAATAAAAGCACAAACAGTTGCTTGAGTTTAGTCCTGGCATGATTCATTATTACCATTTCTTGTATTACATTATTTATGTTACATTGCTATGGGTTGGGAAGCAGGCCCTCTTTCACCTGCCTTGAGTGCATCAAGCATTTCTGACAAGTGCCTCACCACGCCATGAAATATAGTCCCACAAAGTAGGGCGGGCCCATAAACGTGTACCTATTTGCTGATTTGTGGATCCAATTATTTTTCCTCTGTAATGGTTGTGTTCAGCACCATGATATAATGTCAAGTCGTCATCATCTTAGCACCCCCAGCCCCATATGCACCAAACCAACAACCACGAGATGAGACACTTACACATGTGCCCACCGTGGGATCCTCTTAAACCATCTACTATAATATCCCTTGAGAAATAAGGTGACAAAAACAGCAGACTAAAGAATTATGCCAATCCAAGTATCTTTAATAGCACCTCCCCTCGTTGCATGGATGAGTGCAGTGCGTTCAGATAGCAAGGCGAGTGAACAAGCTGGCTGACACACAGAACGCCAAAGAAATGCTCTTTGTAAGGGACTTCAGGGAGTTTTATACAGCTGGGGATAGTTCCACAGCTGAGTCTTAGGAAGAGGAGATGAATCCCCCTCTGTCAGTGCTCAGGGACAAGCACTCGGGGGTGCCGGGAACACCAAGGGGCTTTGTGACAGCCTGCTGACAGGTGGATCATCTCCAGGGCCTATGCTGCCCTCGACCTTGTTAAAGGCTATTGGGGCACCCTGGCACCAGAGTACAGAGAATCCACATGTGAAGACAGAAAAATGACACTCCAAGATGGGCAGTAACACCATTGCCCCCCCCCCATTTCAGACTCAAACCTGTGTCCAACTGCTAAACCTACATTGGTGTCACCTGACTGAAGAGCTTGGTCCCAATGTTTAACTATTCATAGAGTAGACTTCCCCACTTTTTTCCTAATTCTAAGCCGGTGCTCTAGAATTTGCATTCAGTCATAATACTGATTGTTAAATGAGCAAAATAAGGTCTAGTTCAGGGAACTGAATATCATAGTTGTGATCTCACGTTAAACAGTCAGGCGTGTTGCTGTGGGCCTGGCTGTTTGTTCCATTTAGTCACAGTTTGATCACTCTGTGCCCAATAACAGAACTGGGAAACCTACTACTTCTATCCAAGAAGAAAATCCCATCTGGATCAGTTTCTCACACTTGCTGAGAAAGAGATAAAAAATCTTATCAGTGTGGCAAAGCCTCTGATTTGCGGGAAAGCATTGGAAGTAAAGGGGAAAAAAAACATCATCACAATAATACGTACATTTTAGCTTCTCTCAAAACCGTTCAACTGCGTGAAAATATCAAAGGGCATGGTGCAGGACAGTAGCGCCATACTGGGTTGCCACAGTTCAAAGGCCATCGTAAATTGATGAGCGGTCAGCCAGTTGAAAATCCTGCAAACCTGCCAAGAGCAGGAATACCAGCTGAGCTTTGGAAAGTTCAGTGGAGATCCGCAGGCAAGAAAATCTCAGTCAGAGAGCAAAGCACTTGTACTATGAACGGAAAACAGAAAAAATTAACCTTGACAGAAACAATAGGGATATGTGCCTTTCACACGGGCATCCTTCCGTGAGCGGCGTGCAGTGTCTTGTTTTTTGAACTCTTTTTTTTTTTCAGTTTAAACAATGATCTGTTGGGATTGCAACTGCAGTGTATTCCCTGAGCTGGATGGCATGTATGGGAATCAAAAGCAAATTCTTTCACTGGCTTGATAACCAGTTAGCTCAAAGGAAATGGTTCACTGTTGTATTTCAATACTCTTTCTGCAAAGCTTCTTGAATTCAGACCGGGATTACTTTTTTTGGACTGTTTATACATATTACACATATCAAATACAGATTTAGTGTTTTGTTGAAGAATCACAGGTTGGAGTCAATAATGAATCAAATCTAGATGCAAACTGCACAGAAAAATGACTTTAAAGGGCAAGGAGCCCAAGAAATCAATCGGTTAGGGCTACTTTATCGGTACCATATTGCTAATCGCAAAAATAATCAAGTGTTACAACAGGAAATTGAGCAGGAATTTCCAAGAATACAATCTATACTTCATGTGACAGTTAATGAGATGAACAGGGCCTCATTCGCCAATAACAATTGATCGTAGAGCTCTAAGAGGGCTTGCTACATGTGATCTTATGAAAGTTCTTCCTTCTTTATATTCATTTCAAAAGCAGCACTTAAAGTGGGAGCATGCGCATGGCTGTTAAGCATGTCTTAGCATCACTGTGGCGCTGCACACTTGAAAGGTGCCGAGATTTTCGATGAACTGATTTTAGGCTTTAGTATCCGATTTAACTTCAGGCCTTTGTAAGTCATGTGATGTAGTGAAATTACATAAAATACTAAGCATAAATTCACCATATTACACGTTAGAAGCATGAGGAAAAATGTGCCTGCTTTTTTGATTGTTCGGCTACTGTTCGAAGCATATCTTGCTCTGTAGCACGAAATAAGAACAAGCTTCAAATCTACCGTTGTACTTCTGATGTGATATTTTAATTGGTTTAAACATGTATATAGGCTATGGCCTAAATTTATTAATTTTTTTTTTTGTCATAACATTCTGTTATTTATTGTTTTGTCATGTATTTCTTTACCTTATTGAATGTAGGCCAATTTATGATAGTTTTAGTACTTTCATGTCTATAATTGTTTGTTTCATTTGGTAATTGTATAATTAAAAAGATTCAAGTTCCATGAAAAACCCCTTTATTGAAAAACTGCATCAGTGGTCCTGATGACAGTCATGGCGTCAGGCAAGGGGAAACCACGTGTTGAATATGCAAGCATGTTGCACGTATGATTATTGATGTTGCTGTTTCTTCCTGATTGGGCCTCTTTTGATGACTTGGTGTTTGATATTTGAGCATCTAGGTGAAAAAGTGGGACCGTTCTGGGAGACCCTTTAACATGGGCACCTGCCTAAGCCATAGTCATTTTGCTCACCACAACCTAAGAAGCATGCAGTGATTCGTAGCCTACTTTTTGCACAAAAGATTACTTTAATCTTAGCCAGGCATTCCTTTGACTGATTTAACTTTCCAATGCACAGCTGAGAACTTTTGGTTTTGATACTCGCGCAAGTCATTGGTTATCTGCAGCCAGGGGCGCAGCTACCCATTTTTGGGGAGGTATGCAACAACAACAACAGCGCCCCCCCAACACCTACACCCAGTGTTCTCTACTTAATATTTCAATGACTGGGTGGTAGGTGGCGTTCTTTTGTGAGCGGGTGCTGCAGGTTTCATTTTGTTGAGCGGGGGGGAGACGCGGGGGATAGAGAGATGCGTTTTATTTTGTTGATATTGCACACTCAATCGCACTTCTTCCAGTACTCTTTAAATTCTATAATCTTGTAAATATCATAATCTTTATCTTCATCTGCTTGCAGCCAATTGTTTTGGCGCCCCCCTTCACATAGCGCCCCTATGCACTGCATAGATTACATACCCACTTTTTGCACCACTGTCTGCAGCCCGAAGTCACTCACCTGTAGTAGGCTACACATAATGCCGTAAATTAAATACAGTAAATACAGTAAATTATACATTTGATTGTATTACTGCTTGCGGCACCAGCTGGAGGCACCTCAAAATCTACACAGCTAGTTAGCAATCCTTTATAGAGTTGCAGGACGGTCATGTCCTGCATTCTGTGTGTCATTGTAAGCACAGAAGAAGGTTCAGGATAATTTTACATGGAATCAGTTCATTTAAATAAGCTTTAAATTACTCTCGATCCAGTAACAAGATGATGCGCGTTCCTTCACCTCCCATATATGACTGTCTTTTGGTAGGCTATAACTGAGTGGGAATTTTACAGTTGATGACCCTGGCGTGAAAATTTTTCACACACAAGGTGAGGTTTATTATTAGCCAACATCTGGAGTTGTCATTTGTGAGAATCCTACAAACGTAAATGAGGCAATATTAAAAGAACGCACAAGAAAAAAAAACTCAAATAGTTTGCGATGACTCTTGCAGGTGTGTTAGGCTATTCCTTGGTTGCACATAGCTTTCTACGAGTAGTAGGAACCACTTCTTCCTTAGAACGTCTTTAGTTATGATGCTTTTAGGAAACACTCCACAATCATGAAAAGCTTCGTAAGACGGACTCTCCAATCATTTTAGCCTTGAGATGCTTTGGGAAATGAGGCCCAGACCATAATGCCGAATTAAAAAATATCTTGATATTCATACCTCCAACCAACTTATCCCCACTCACACTGCAACTTGTTACCACAGTAAAGAAGTAAAATATCAACCATTACACAGGCAATAAATCACAAAGGCAACAATTAGCCAGAAATGCATTGAGCCCTGAATAAACTTAAGTACATTATCATGACAATAGTTAGTCAATTTCTTTCAACAGATATGAAAGGGCAACAATGAAATTAATATAATGTACAAAAACAAATACTTCAGAAATGAGAGAAATTTAAGCTTCACGTTTTTCTCAGTTCACCCCTCATTTTCTTTCTTTTTGTGATGGATACTGTGCAGCAACAGCTCTTGGATGCCAAAGGAAGAGGAATAGTTATTTTCGGAAACACTCCGCAGACATTGACAGCTTCATAGGATGGATTCTAAGATCATCTTAGCCTTGATGTGACTTTGGGAAACGAGGCCCAGATTGGTTAAGCACCAGATCATAATGCTGAATCAGAAAATATCTTGATAGGCATACCTCCTGACAACTTTCCCCTATTCACACAGCAACATGTTACCACAAAAAAAAAAAAAAAACAAAAGCAAACAGCCCTTTTCATAGTAATGCACCCATATAATTCAGCCTCAGCATAAAGAACTTCTGAAGAATTACACATTTATGTACAAGGAATATAGCCACTAGAAAAAAGGCAGGCCATTTAGGTTTCTGATAAAACAAAAGCTAAATCTTTCACTTCTTGAAATTGCATACTCTGTATGTCAAGCCTCAGCAAATGCTGACCCATACATTTTGAGGACAAGTGATGGAGGAAAATTTGCAGAACAAATTTTGTTGGTTAAAAAAGGTGGACTCAGCAGGGCAGTGAAAGTTTAAAACTGCAACACAACCTCAAGCAGACATAAAAAAAGAAAAGCACAGGTACAACCTTCCCTTTGAAAACACTGCACTCCCAATCAAACACTGCACCCTTCCGGGCCCGTTCAAAGCCTAATGTTGACTATGTGCTGAAATAGCTTTCTAAAGACCTTTTTCTAAGTTGCTCAGTGGGCATCCATTAACCTGCTGTCTGTTTACACTAGTAGCATCTAAAAACCGAGAAAGTGCACCTTTTTCCTAGAAATTCCTATAAAAACTTAAAATACACCAAGGTTTACTGAAGATTTGAGGCCAACTTGGTAAACCTCGGAAAAATTTTACCGAGGTATCCCGTAGTCTGTCCAGTTTACTTAAGTTTGGACAACACCTCAGTAAATCTCAGTTTAATTTGCCCGAAACACACCGAGGATTGTCTGGCCCACTGAAGCTCAGAGACCACATCGGTATTCCTCAGGAAAATTTCACTGAGGTAGACCGAAGTTAGTCTGCTAGGCCTATGCTCACGCCAGAACAAAGGGGAGGTGTGAAGACAGTCAAAACACATGCCTCATTAAAGACCTCCCACCAGTACTGCAGTCCAAATATCAATTAATTATGCAATTAATTATGCAAATTACCAGTACTGCCGGTTCAAGAGGTGCAGTGTAATTAACCCAGGCCCTAGATGCAGTCTGGATGAAGTACAGGCTTACAGTACTGGCTATTCCAAAGTTCCCTAATCCGAAATTTGCCGAATTTTCAGTGATAATTCGTTCTGCAAATTTTCCTGAATTTTTTTCGGCTACCAAATTTTTAATGGAAAACTTTCCGAAAATTTTTCGGCCACCGAAAAATTTTCAGATGTACACTGAACAAAAATATAAATGCACAAAGTGATTTTTTTTCAAATTATTTTTATCAATCGGGAACTATTTCAACAAAACAATTATTATTTCATTCTTGCCTTAATATTCAAGCAACAGAAACATGATTAACAATTTACTGTACAAAATTCATGAGTTATCACAGCCTGAACCCAACAGGGGTCAGCAGGCAGAGTTCACAGCACTAAGTAACAAGTGTGTCCACCATCGGCATCACGTAAAGCGGTACACCTCCGGCGCATGGAGTTCACGAGGTTGTCAATAGTGGCCTGTGGAATGTTGTCCCATTTCTCCTGCAGCCCAACTCGGAGCTGGCGCACGTTTTCTGGAACCGGAACACGTCTGACCCGCCGATCCAGAACATCCCAAATTGGCGACAGATCGGGTGAATATGGTGGCCTATTGAGAACAGGGACATCCTCCTCATCAAGAAGATCCGGGCAGTGTGTGGCTGGGCATTATCGTGCTGGAATGTTACATGATGGAGTCGCACAAACGGTATGACAATGGGTCTCAGGATCTTGTCACGTACCACTGCCCGTTCAAGTTGCCCTCAACGAAAAGCAGACAGGTAAGCTGTCGATGGCATATGCCTGCCCATACCATTAAACTTGCACCACCATGTGCCTTCCGACGCACGACTTTGGCATCAGCGTAACGCTCTCCCACATGTCGCCATACGCGTTGTCTGCCATCAGCGCGGTACAGTTGGAATCGCGATTCATCGCTGAATAACAACGTCCTCCACCGTGCAAGCGTCCAGTGAAGGTAATGGTTGGCCCAGTCGAGTCTGTACCGATGACGGACGGCGGTCAGGTCGAGACCTCGGTGCGGTTGGTGGGCTCGGGTGTCCTGGTGGCTGGTCGGAGCCGATCGCGGAGGTGCTGGAGCTGCATGTGCCGATCCTGTGTGGGCATGGTCACACGTGGTCGTGGGGCATGTGGACAATTCACAGTGCTGCCAGTCTCTCTGAATCGACTTCTCAACCGGCTGATGGTGGAAAGACGCACATTCAAGTGTGTTGACACCGATGTCACAGTTATCCCAGCATTCAGCATGCCAATGGCACACTCCCTCATGACTTGTCACATCTGTGGCATTGTGACTTGTGACAAAAGTGCACATTTTGCAGTGGCCTTTTATTGACCCTGGTGCAAGGAGTGCCTGTGTATTGGTCACGCTGACTGACCAACTCAATGTTATGCTCGATGCAGCTCAGGGGCGGAATAACTCAATGAGTGAGTAATCTCACAGGGAGTGGTCAATGAGAAGTGGGCCACCAGAATTGAGCAAAACAAATCATTCAGTACACCAATAAACACCACTTGTGGGCATATTTCATTATAGGTCAATTAAACTCAGCATTTTTGGTTCGTCCATTTATATTTTTGTTCAGTGTAAGTAGAAAATTACAAGCCATCTCGCCATCTGAATATCCACAAAATGAGCCCACACTTACAATGGCCAGTTTTTGAAACACTTTTAGGGCCTGATCTACGAAAGCTTTGCATGTATAGAAATGCGTGCAAATGCCATATCACCCGCAAATTCACCTGCAATCTCATCTACTGAGGGTGTGCACTGAGGATTGCGTTTTTGAAGTGTGCAAAATAGCACATTCTATGCAGTTAGTACTTTTAGCCCTGATGAATATGTAATAAGGGGCGTGCCTATCCTAGCATGCAAAATATGGGAGGAGTAAATGCAAATCAAAATTTTAGTACATGCATAGTGACTTATCAAGCCTGAAACAGTGATGGTGATTGCGTTTGCTATTTAATACCTTTGAAGGGAAGGTACTCATTGGCTCCACGAAATTGCGCACAGACATGGCTGCCATTATTGCCGCAAGGAGAAGACAGAGGCGAAAGTATGCCGAGAACGGATGTTCTCCATCCGTGTAACAATGTTTGGGATGTTAGTGGAGAGAATAATCCAGACATATCGCCTATCCAGCAATGCCATTTTGGAGCTGTTAGATGAAATAAGGGCTGATTTGGAGCCAGTCCCAAGAAGAAGTCATGCCATACCTGCAATGACAAAACTTGCTACTCTCCATTTTTCTTCACAACTGGTTCATTCCAGCGTACAGCAGCTCTCACTTCTGGGATCTCGCAAAACAGTTTCTCGTGTGTGCTGCCTCAAATACTGGATGCCATGTTGTGCAGGATGGGCCGGTACATAAAGTTTCCATCCACACGGGAAGCACTGAATGAAACCAAACATAAGTTTTATGCGGTTGCTCGCTTCCCAAGAGTAATCGGAGCAAGTGACTGTACTCATGTGCAAATTGTTCCTCCCTCAAACACTGAGCATGCACTGTTATAAACATGCACCTTTGTTGCCAGTTATTTTAACTGTAATTTTACAATCAGTTTATAACACAGGTTCCGTGTATATTCACTGTAAACCACACTGAAATGCGTGCAGGACTCTACTTACAGTTAAAATAACGAGGGGACAATGCGTTAATTTAACTGTAAAATGCAGTCCATTTATAACATTGTATCTGCTTCCTCCAGAAGCATCTCTAACTCCATCGAATCGAATTTCATTTTGCGTTTGCGTTTGTCCTTTTCCTCCAAACTGTCCATGGTAGAAATGGCTGCAGCACGCCAAGACTTCATTTCAATAATGCTGTTTGCACCAGCAGTCATTTAAGCAATTACTCTTAGTAGATCACCCGCAAAATGTAAGCAAACCAAATGCATGCAAAATGTTACCACGAGCATGCAATTTAGCGCTCTTTATCTGGGATCTTAGTAGATCAGGTCCTTAGTGTGAGCCAATGAGGAATATGGCACATGCTCAGTGCTCCTCTAAAATCAAATGTTTCAAATAATTTTCACACCAGCCCTAAGATAAGAGTGGTCTATCTAAGCGAAGGCACCTGAGAGCCTGAAACTCCACTGCCAGCTCAAAGCGGTGGCATCCCTGCTGTAATCCTATGCCAAGAGGCCACCATTATCTGTCCAAAATTAAAATATATTTTTCCTGTCAGAACTAAGGGCTCCTTAGCGGTTGCTCCCATCAGAATAAGTACATGAAACTATACGCAGAATGCCGTAGTGACCTGGCCATCAGATCCCACTTTTGTTGCAGAATTAACTGAAAGTAAAACTTACAATCCTGCTCCAAATGTCCACAGACACTCGTACTGTCAGCACAGGGAATTAGTCAGCTGTATTAGTAATTATATGGAAAAACAGTTTCCTTGTCATTTTGACATAAAATGTAGGATGGGCTTCTACTGCCACTGAGGATAACAATGATGGTAAAAAAAAAAAATTTAATGATCTTTTACATCTCAAAACTGACGGAAAAAAACACCAATTAAGTGTGCTAATTGGCTGTGAAGGGCCAGTGCATGAGGAGAGACATTTGTCCTTCAGTATCACAAGCTGGGGACAGAGAAGATCTATCTACAATATGAAAAGAGGCTGTCCCGTCCCCTGGGCATCTGCTTTGCTTCAGTGGATTCTTGAACTTCCTGGGATAAGCAGTTCTACTTGCAACAGTGCAAGCAAAGAACACTAAAGCGTGGCAGGCAGACCTGGGAGGGGAGAGGGGGGTGCTCTCAAAAACATGCTGTGTCATCAAGACAACAAAGAAAGGGCTCATCTTCCCCCACAGGACGCAATGAAAAAAGAGTTGTTACTGTCCATCCACAAGAGTGACTAATTGTGCCCATGAGCCCCACTCAAGGTTTACAAGTTCAAGTGGCTAAACGGCAGCAAATAGCAACCGGATGTCTTACTCTCAACGTCTGAAGAGGCAAAGGATGAGGTATCTTTTCTTCTGGAGTATTATGGTGCTCCCACTACTGGGGCCTGCAGAGCAATATTTCTTTGTGATCATCTTCTAGACCGGCGGCAGCCTTCCCGCCCTTTCCTCAGCAGCCACGTACAGATGTGGGGACGTGCGCGCTCCTGGATGTAGTGTTCTGCGCCTCTTTGATGATCAATCATGGCATGTGTGCACCATTACTCCCGATAGTTTTTTTTTTTCCCGGCGGAGAGAGGAAAGAAAAAATATCCAGGCAACAACAAAACTCAGGTGCACTTTATCTCCCAAGAGGCCCTCTGCACTCAGAAAATGATGTACAGTGTTACTGCTGCCATTTGGCAATGTTCCCTCTCAGGTCACTGCAGCACTGGAACGCATTGGTAGCCCAGGATTTGTGGTTCCATGTGCCTTCAGCCTCTGCCTTTGTTTAAGACTCTCAGGTTATTCCATGGATGGGGAAGGGAAAGCCACTTCTCAACAAACAACTAGGAGGCAGGTTCAGGGGGAAAAAGCCTTATCCCTCAGATGTAATCTTAATGAGTGAAAGAGAGGTCTAACTATACATTCTCAGAGACACAAGGCAGAATCCTGTATCTGAGCCCCTCTTCCTCAACATTGGAGTAAGCAGCCTTATGCATTGCAGAAAGAGCTCTGCAGCCCTCCCCGCTTCATTCAATGGCAGTATTGCCACAGTGGTGAAATCCCTTTTTGTCCTTTCCAATTACATCAAGTTGGCTTGGTCTGGCACTGGAACAGCATTGCCCACCTTTCAAAGGGTAACAAGCGTCTACTTCACCCCTACATCCAGGCACATTACTTGTACAGCAGACTTTATCACCAAAGCTTGAGGAAAGCAGTGACACTCATCCACAGACTTTCACTATTCTGCCTACTGTGGGGCCGTTGGCTGTTCCGCTTTATTCCGGAGACCCGGGAAATTCCCTCAGTGTTCTTTCTCTACCAACTGCTATCATAATCACATAAACCTGGGTCTCTCCAGTACCACTCATCTGCAATGGCCTCTGATTATGCAACCAAACAATTACAACAAAATGGATTTTCTAACAAACATTTCACATAAATAAATGAGTGAAATATGAACTATTACACTGTCAAAGAAAGGCTACAAATGCCAGAAATGCATTGAGCCCTGAATAAACTACATCATCATGGTGATGATCAGTCAATTTCTTCCAACAGCTACGAGAGGGCAACAATGAAATTACCATGCTGTAAAAAAAACACACACTTAAGAAATGTGAGAAATTTAAGATTCAAGTTTCTTGAATTCACCCTTCTTTTTTTTAGGTGATGGATATTGTGCGGCAACAGCTCTTGGATGCGAGAGGAAGATGGATAGAAAGTACGATGAAAAAAAAGGTATTGCTTCAACATTGTCAATAATTCGCATAGTGTAATTAATAACATAATCAATTACTTGAAACACCAGCAAAGACCTGATAGCTTCACCAGGACTTAGCATCTGCTCTTGGAGCTGATATTTAAAGCAACTTTCCAGTAGGAGTGTTCAAGGATAATATTTATTTCTTTTTCTAACCCTTTTTTTCCTTTTTAACAGTGCTTTATTAAGAATGTGGGCATTTACATATTTCACCAAATTACAAATATAGAGACCACCGAGATGGAGTACACTCACAGAAAACATATCAAAAAACTACTTCACAAATTCAAAAGTCCACAGAGATTTTCTGTTACAGGCCATATCCAGGGATCGATGTCTTCTTAAGTCCATTTTAATTTGTTTTATCACTACATCGCCCTTAATTACAGTCTGGTAAATGATCATTTTCCTCACCCTGAACACAGCCGACTTGTGGTGTCCACAGCAGCAACCTGCTCCCAACGACTCAGGAGGAAGATGCCGTGACACGTGATTCCTGTGACTCACATGATGACTAACTCACACTTTCTTTACACTATGGAATCACACCTCCAATCACACACTTACTGCTCCATTGGAGGATAAAACAGTCGGCTAATCGCTGCAGCATGGTACCGCAGCGGTTAGCACTGCTGCCTCCGCTATGGCAGCCAGGACTTCTTTGCGTAAAGTCAACATGTCCTCCCTGTTTAAGCATGGGTTTCTTCCAGGCAAACCAGTTTAACCCCACCCTGAATGGCGTGCCCTTTAGGGACACTCCTACCCAAAGCCTCTGACCAAGGCTCTGGCTCTAGAACTGGAGTTGGTCCCCAGGCAATGCACTGTGGTGGCCCACTGCTCCTAAATAACTAGGATGGATTAAATGCAGAAGACAAATTACCCCACAGAGTTCAATGAAGTATATCTTATCTTAATTTGCTTCTACAGCTATATGCGCCAGGCCAACCAGGAGTGTAAGCCATCGTGTGGATTTTGATTGGTTTAACCCCATTATCCCCAACAAGGCTGAGGCAATCACTGCTTTGCTAATGCAGAATTAGCTGGTAATGGCGTGGCTGAGATATGAATCGCTGACCGCAGGGCTCCCTGACATGCGGGGGCCCCATGTGTATTTCTGATTGGGTGCTTTCATGACGCACCAAAAACCGTTAAATCTATGATAAACAGAGGAATGGAATAAAAATAGCCCTTGGAATCCATACTCAAATGGGCACAAAGCTATAGGATTCCTCATTATCAAGGTCAGCATTGCATTTGCAGCGACCGCAATTATTGGCCATGCAGTGTCACAGCCTTGGATACCATTACTTTCAATTAGTAAGCGACAGGAAGGCTGGCAACTGGAAAGATCCATTGGCATGCCCGCCAAAGACAAGTCAATAATAAGACTGGAAAATCAATGAACTGCCACACACCAAAAAAACAAAACAAAACAAAAAAAAAAAAAAAAGAGGCTTCAGAAACATTTGGTTCTCTGCAAAAGATGAGCGGAATTCAATAAGCTTTGAGTAATGAATTAAAGAAGTGTCAGTGTTTGTTGTTCTGAAGCAAGGAACCTGAAAATTTTGCATTTGGTCCTGTTGTGTAACAAAAACTGAATAGGACAACTTCATGACATAAGGGGTTGATAATTTTTTGGCCTCAGAAGTCATGTCACCATCCTCTTCGGGTTTGTAACTGTCAAGGGGTGGGTATGTACCTGACAATTTTACATATGGTCAAGTTGTGACACAAAAAAAAAACTGAATAAGGGAACTATAAGATATAGGAGTTGATAAATCTATCAGACTCAGAGGATTTATCAGCATTCGATTTGGGTTGGCTAGCATTTCCATGATTTTGCAGTCAAAAAATTTTGTTAACCTCATGGCATAATTGCCTCATTGCCTCATCTCTTTTTTTTAAAGTTTTTTTTATTTAAGATGGATTTTATTTATTTTTGAGAAAAAAAGAAAAACATTTTTTCACCAACATGAAAGAACAGGCAGCCAATATCTCACTTTGGCAAGAATATGACTTAGGCAATTATGCTATGAGGCTCACGATTTGATAGATTAATAGAGTTTTTCTAAATGAATTACATTATCTGAACATCAGTTTTACATGTAAAATGAATGTTTTCATGCAGTTTGTATAATCAGTTAAGTCTGTGTTGATTTGAAAAGAAAATTGAGGCCGGACAGCATAGTAAGCAATGAATAGGGCTGCACTATTTGCTGTGTGGTGAATTAACACCACACTTCTTAGCTAGCAGAGCGTTCAAGTAAATAATATATGTAAAATGTAACCAAAGTTCTTTATCATGCTTTTTAGTTTCTATATGCTTTTTAGTTACCACAATGACACGTTTTCAGTAACTGTTACACTATCTATACAGTAGTTGAGCTCCCAACTGGTACAGACTCTGGTAAATATCACTCTTTAATTGAGGAAAACCTAATGGCGTAATTCACCGACAGCTATTTATACACTGACATGCCACCATTTTTAGCATTTTAAAATTCCCAATTGTAAAGTGATGTAGTGTGCCATCTCTGTATGTTTATTTTATCAATGGTATTACATTCATGCATTTATTAATCTGCTACAAAATTATTTTTGCATCAGGCAGCGGCATTAGACTTTTTGTACAACATAAAATACATCAATGCAGTTTATTCAGTCTTGTAAATAATCATCAAACCATTTACTATGAGGCCATTAATGAAAAAAATATTCTTCAGATATGCAAACTGGCTCCCAATGTTCACCTAAAAGAGCTGGTGCATTCCGTTACGACATCACAAGCACAGAAAGTCCCGGTTTGAATGTGAAGGAGAGATTTCACGGAAGACAAGTTCGGCATGGATGGATTTTCTAAAACTTTGAAATGCGTTTCCAAGTTCAGTGTAAAATATGTGGCATTAAACTAGCATACTGTGAATCAACTTGAAACATCCATCCATCCATTTTCTTCCATTTATCTGGAGCCAGGTTGCGTGGGTAGCAGAATAAGCAGAGGCATGCCTAACCCAGGCATCCCCCTCCCTAGCCACTTCCATCAACTCCACCTGGGGGATCCCAAGGCTTTCCTAAGCCAGTAGGGAGATTTAGGGCCCTATCTTGCGCCAGAGTCCCTAAACCCATTTTTGGGGATTTAGCATTGCGTAAGAGGCGTTCCCCCACAAAAGTTGCTATCTTGCACTTCTGCCTATATCCCTAAAACACCTGCGCTACCCGTTATATTATGCATAGGCGTGGTTTGGGCGTTACGCCAGTTAAACCAATCAGTGTGCTAGGTGCCATTGCCTTTCGGAGCAGGCTGCGCTATCTCAAATCCTCAAACTGAAACCCGTGATGGAGAGAGGAAGGTCGCCACGTTTCTCCGAAGACAAAGTTAAAGTGCTCATGCATGAGGTCAAATCCAGACAGGGGAGGATCTGTTTTTGTTAAGTTAATCATGAATTGTATTATTATTATTATTATTATTATTATTATGATTTGACATTGACATATTGTTTAATGTTTGGTATGTAATAAAAAAAACATCAAGCCTACCCCTTTTGTGATTGAAACTTCAAAAAAAAAAAGAAAAAAAAAAAAAAAAAAAAATGCATTTCACCATGATTTGGTCATGCCTCCAATTGAGCTGAGTGGGTGTTGGAATGACCCACTAGCATAGAAAAATAGTGCCACAGTAACCCTAATAGCAACGAGCAAGGCATACGGACAGCTGGCAGCGGTGTATACATCATCTGCAACCAGGTGACATAATTCCGTCGCTGCCTGATGGGAGAGGCGCAGTTTTGTCACGTGTTCTCGTTCTGTGGAAATAATACTCAGGGCCGGCGCTAGACCTGAAAATTTGGGAGAAAATATCCTTCCCTTTATTGACTACAATTAGTCCTGGCTAATTCTAGATGGTTTTCCCTTAATTAATACGTTTTCCAATTCAAGAATATTCAAGTGGCAATTGAAGACACGGCTTCTCTCCCCCATGCGATCTAACAGCGACAAAAAAATGGGCTACATTCAGTACAGAAAAATATTTTAATTATAAATAGGTCTATGCACTGGCACTCAGCAACGGTCATTGTGTTTTCCAGCGAGAGCAGCATTTCAGAACTCTTTTTGCGAATGAAGGTAATTTCAGCGATAAAATCGCACACCTGTTTTTGCAGCACGTCCACGCAACTTGCTGTAAAAAAATAATTGACAGCTGTCCGATTGGAAAATGTAAACGGACGAAACCACGAACTTGTCACCAGAATTACCTTCATTCACTGAAGAGTTCTGAAATGCCGCTCTCGCTGGAAAAAAAGTTACGTCGTTGAGTGCCAGTGCACAGACCTAATTATAATTAATTTTTTCTCTGAACTGAATGTAGCCCATTTGTCGCTGTTAGATCGCATATGGGGAGAGAAGCCGTGTCTTCAATTGCCAAATGGGTAGCGGGTGGTTTGAGGACCCGCTATACGCTTTCCCTAACTTGTGTGGACAAGATAGCAATTTTAGGGAAAGCGCATAAACACGCCCACGGGCACACCTCCAGTCGCAAATAAAGGATTCGGCATAATGTATAGCGGGTAGTATGGCCTCAAGATACCGTTTAGGGATAGTGGAAGCTGCTAAATGCGTAATTCACGGGTAGCGGGTAGTGGCAACGGGTAGGGCAGTGTGAAAGATAGAGCCCTTAATCCCTACAGCATGTCCTGTGTCTGCCTCAAGGCCTTTTCCCAGATGGACATACCCGGAACACCTCTAAAGGGAGGCATCCGAACCAGATACCTAAACCACTGCAACTGACAGGGAGGAGCAGCGGTTCTACTCTGAGGCTTTCCCGGATGTCCGAGCTTCTCACCCCATTCCTAAGGGTCAGCTCAGCCACCCTGTGAAGAAAGCTCATTTTGGCTGCTTTTATTTGCGATCTTCTTCTTTAATACCCAAAATCAATACCCAAAGCTCGTGACCATGGGTGAGGGTTGGAACATAGATCAACCAGTAAATCTAGAACTTCACCTTGAAGCATAGCTCGGACTTCTTCACCACGAAGGACCAGTCCGATGCCTGCTTTACTGTAGATGCAGCACCGATCCGCCTTGTCGATCTCCCGCTTCATCCTACCCACACTCGTGAACAAGACCCCGGGATACTTCAACTCCACTTAGGGTAACAACTCATCCCCCACTGAGAGGGGACAATTCACCTTTTTCCAGCAGAGAACCATAACCTCGGATTTGGAGTTGCTGATCCTCATTCCGACCGCTTCACACTCAACTGCAAACCGCTCCAGTGTACATTTGAGGTCACAGCATGATGAAGCCAGCAGGACCACATCATCTGCAAACAGCAGAGATGCAATCCTGAGGCCACCAAACTCGACACCCTCCAAGCCTCGACTGCGTCTTGACACCATGTCAATGAAAATCACGAACAAAACAGGTGACCAACTCGAAATGAGTCTGACTTGCCGAGAATGCGGACACAGCTCCTGTTTTGGTTGTACAGGGATCAGATGACTCAAACAAATGGCCCTGGAGCCCTGTACTTGAAACATGTCCTACCAATTAGAGAAAAATAGTGCCACGGCACTGTAGCACACCTGGATTAATCAATGAGATTTAAAGAAGGCCAGTAAATTAAAGTATTGCTAAATTTGCAAGATTTGGCATCGAGAATGTTTTTTTTTTTTTGGACCAACCTGTTAACTCATCCCATTTGAAGCAACAATAAGTGACATATAAACTGAAGTCACTTTTTCAGTATGGCCACAATATTGTCCATCCATCCATCCATCCATTATCTATACCGCTTCTTCCTCAAGCTAGTCGCGGGGGAGCTGGAGCCTATCCCAGCTGACAATGGGCATAGGGCTGGGACACACCCTGGATAGCTCGCCAATCCATTGCAGGGCGCACGCCACTCATGCTCCATTCGCACACAAACTCACACCAATGGACAATCTAAAGTCTCCAATTAGCCTGATGCGTGTGTCTTTGGGCCAAAGGGGGGCACATGTGGGCACGGGGGGCATGCGGGTTCTGCCCGGGGGGAACCTCAGGCTAGATTCAAACCCATGAGCTTCATGTATAAGTATACATTTTTGGTACAAACAAAATACCCCTAAAGATTTTCAAGAGGTCCATCATGGCAACTATTAATTGAACCAGCCTGGAATGGCTCAAATAAACATTGGCAACCATAGTTGAATTCCAGTTTGAACCTTCTGAAAAAATCCAGGTGTCCTGATTGGTAAGACGATGTCGAACAATATCTAGATTCATTGATCAAGAAGTTTTAGTGAAGAAGATTTTTAAATATTTGTAAAATTTAGCAGAATATCTTAGTGGCAGAGGAAATGAAGGTCAAAATACACTGCACAGCAAAACTTGGAATACATGCCTTGAGTCTTCCTGCATAGTACCTACATACCGAACTTCAGCTGAATCACTGCAGAAATAGTTGACATACAGTTGAGGTCAGAAGTTTACATACACCTTGGCCAAATGCATTTAAATTTAGTTTTTCATGATTTCTGATAAGTAAACATTCCCTGTCTTTGGTCAGTAAGGAGCATTATTTTATTACCCCGCCACACCCAAAGGGTGAGGGAAGGGGTATTGTTTTTGGTTCGGTTTGTTTCTGTGTTTGTTTGTTTGTTTGTTTGTCAACAATCTAGCGGCAAAACTAATGGCCAGATTCACACCAAATTTGGTATAGGGATTGCCACTGACCCAGAATAGATCCCTATTTAATTTTGTACAAGTAGGTGAAAGTATGTGCGAGGGGCGGGGTTTTTTGTGCCTGGCACCACTTGTTTTAAGAATGTGATATGTCAGACAAATAGTAAAGAGAGTGATTGATTTCAGCTTTTATTCCTTTCATCACATTCCCAAAGGATCAAAAGTTTACATACACATGATATTTGGTAGCGTTACCTTTACATTGTTAAACTTAATTTGGTCAAACATTTTGACAAGCCTTTCAAAAACTGCTCACAAAAAATTGATGGAATTTTGACTCATTCCTCCCGACAGAACTGGTGTAACTGAGTAAGGTTTGTGGGCTCCCTTGCTCACAAATGCTTTTTCAGTTCTGCCCGCAAAATTTCCTTTGCTTGTCTTGCTCAAAGTAGATATCCTCGCTGACTAGCAAAAACAATATTTTTTAACATGAAATCTGTGGAGTGGTTAAAAAATTAGTTTTACTGAATTCAACCTACGTAAACTTCTGACCTCAACTCTATGGGGCAAGAGGGAATTTTCAAGAAGGCAGCCGTGGCATCCATATTTAAAATCAGGTCAGAATGCCTTGAACAAACTTTGATGTGCTCATAGGGAGGAACATGCGCGCCAAGTTTCAGCTTCTTTGATAAAGTAGTTTTGGACAAGAAGTTTTTAAAAGATATTCATGAAATGTTGGGGCGTGGCCCAATGACAGAGGTCAAATGAAGGTGAAAATAGAAAGTACTGTATAAGAAGCAGTGGCTGACAGGTGCGTGCTTCGGAGGAGAGCCGTGAACTGTCTTCACTCTCCTGAATTGGCAACAAGGGGTCGCATATGAGCAAGCTTTGTACATAGTTCCCCAATTGGGCATTCCAGATTCGGGTGTGTTATGCTTCTGCCTCATGTGTGCTGTTTTGTCATTGTGCTTATTACTTTTTTATTTTGTGCTTCTGCTTTTTCTCCCATGCCTTACTCTCGCTTTATTTTTCAGCTTTCATTTCGCCATCTGAGGATTGATTCACTCTTGCCCAAACTCCTGTAATGTCGTTTGACAGCCTTCAGCATGCCTGCGTCTCGTTGTCCAATCACATTTCCTCATTCGGAATTGGCTGTGGTATTTCATTCATTACTTCCACCTGTGCTGGTCTCGCTAAACTCTGAGTGATCTGATAGGATCATTACTAACCCGTACTAACCAGCACTTATTTGAGGGTGATTGCATATATTTTGTCATGTAGTATTAACCTTAATTAACTCATTAGTGTGTGCGAGCGTTTCTAGCTTTTGTAATTTCTTCCTAAGCTTTCCCTGAATAACTACGTTTAAAGCTATGCTTTCCTTTGCTTCTCTCGTGGTGCTGTCATACTCGTCACGTTTAGATTACCTCAATCTAAACCGTCCAGTTTGATTGATTGTCTCAGCGTCTTGTCTCGAGTCATTATTGTTAACCTGGTTCTCGTGAATTTGTTTATTAATCCCATGTGTTTCTGCTTCCTCCTGAGATTGCCTTCCGAGTCCCCGCCTCCTCCCGTGTGTATATCTGTGGGCAGGAGGGAAGTGATCCTCAGATGGAACTTTGTTGGCTATGCGCTACATTGTGAAATCTAAGCTCCTGTTCCTTCCTGAGTATTTCCTTTGTGCGATTCCTGAGCCTTGTGTATTTTGCTGTGCCCACGTCTTGTCTTCCTTTTATTTAAGTCTCCCAGTGCTTCCGTCAGTCTAATTAGGTTAAGTTTTTGTTTTCTAGTTTAGCCACTCATTGAGCATGTACCTTTGTTTCCCCCTGCCTTGGGCAGTGTACCTTAGTTTCTCCCATTCGTTCAGTGCATGTGCACGGTGTTTTGTTTCTGGCCTTATTGCCTGTTTTTCTCATTTAGTGTTTTGGTGTTTAATAAACACTTTTGTTCCTGCATCTGGTGTCCCCCCCGACTACTTCCTGACAGGGTGGGATTGGAGATGCCAAATTTTTTAAAAATAAATTTTAAAAATATTAAATTAAAAAAAAAAAAATAGTACATCAAAACCTGGAATGTGTGAGTCTCGACACTCAGTATGCACATATCACATTTCAGCCGAATTGCAGGGGAAATGATGGACAAATGGGTCAAAATGGCATTTTTGTGAAAGGATCAGAATGCCTCAAACAAACTATGGTGTCGTCATCTTATGCATGCCAAGTTTCTGCTTCATCTGACCAATGATTTTGGGGGAGAAGATGATTATGCACAGACAGCAACTGACATCCAATACAAACTGACAAGCAGGCCACCACATACAGTAAACGCACCAGATCTTTGGTCCAAATGAGCTAAAAACTCTCATGGCTTTTTTTTTTTTGAGGAGATTACTTGACAGTTAACACTATCAAAATCTCTCACTCATTGTAACGGCCCATCTCGCAGTCTCAGCTGCATCAGTCCCTGCTGAATTTTTTTTTTTTTTTTTTGTGGCAGGATTTCCCATCAGGAGGCTCCTCGAACATTTATTTTTTTTTGTTTTTCAGCATGTAGGCCAAGATATGCTTTGAAAGCAAAACCTCTAATATTAGCATAAATTAAACTTGTCTTTTGTGATATGCTATCTTAAGAATTGTTGAGATTTGACAAAATGTGAAACAACATTCCATGTTATTCCTTTCACATAGGCAAATTAATATGCCTATAATAAGTAAAAATTAAATGAAACAAACATTTTTTTTTTTTCATTAATTAAAGTTTTGATGTGGTGTTGTGCCTAGGCTACCATGTTTGCCAACAAATTGCAGCTGCTTCTGCACTTTCAGCCATTTACGGCGATAAATAGACTGATTCACGCTCAACATTTTCATAATTTTGCTTAAAGTTAACATGTTTCATGGGGTGGATACACTATGCAGGAAGGTTATGCACGTAAGTTAAACCCTGGTCACACTAGAGGCGGAATGAGCCAGAATGCCGTTGGAATGAAAATTCTTTGTATATTCCTGGATATTGAAAGTGCATTCTAAAAATTCTGACTGCATTCTGAGTGCATTCCAAATATTCGGGCCCATTCTTGTGGCCGGCCTGAATGTTTTGCTCATGCTCAAAACTTTCCACGTGCATTCGAAGTGGAGAAATATCGAAAGGCATTCGAAGTGTATTCTAACTGCACTCTGACTGCATTATAAATATTCTTATGGCATTCCAACAGCATTCAAAACATTCTGATTGCATTCGAGGGAGAATCGAAATGGCAAGCCACGTCAAATCCTGCCAGAATGTCCTGAATGTGCCTCAAATGAGCCAGAATGCACCTCGAATACATCTCGATTGCTGCGGGAATCCATTTCAATATTAAAACAATTCAGCTGGAATGCACTTTGAATGCCGTTGGACTCTTTCGATTGCCGCTGGAATCAGTGGTGGCTGGTGAACTGGCGATAGGGGAGGCTGAAACCCATCCCTTAAACATAACGATTGGTCATGACCGGTTTTCAATCATGCATTTAAATTACCATTACAGAAACTCCGAAAACTCTCAACATTATCAAGTGTGGCCAGTTTTCATTAATAACGCATACCTGTTAACTCACGCATTTGGCGTCAGTTTTAGTGGCATATTTACGTTCCCCTGCTGTAGTCAGTAATTAATCAACGCAAATAGGACACTCGTGTTACATTCTCAGTACATTCTGAGTATTTGAGCTGCATTCTGTTTGAATTCTTGGATGTTCCAACCATATTCAGCGGCCAATCCAGGAGCGTTCTGACTGCATTTGAGGTGAATTCATACAGCATTCGAGGCACCCTACAACCAGACTTCGGGTGGTGTTCAGGCAGCAATTGAACCGCATTCGCACGGTATTCAAAGTGTATTCTAAATATTCTGACTGCATTCTAACAGCATTCTAAATATTCCTACTACGTTCCAACTACATTCAAGCTGCATTCAAGAGCTAATACACCCAGAATGTGCAAGAATCATTTGAGGCGGGTTCAAAGCGTATTCTAAGTATTCAAACGACATTCTTTCAAAGCTGTAAGAATTTTGGTCAATTTGAAATTACCGCCCGAATGTTGCGCAAATTCTTCATTCCGGCTGGTTCCACTTGATTCCTGCTGTTTTTGAATAAGTGTGAAGGGGGCATTAACGTAATGCCTCACATAAACTTACGGCAGAATATTTTTGTTCTTACGGAGCATGATGTATGTCTATGTCAGAATTATGTAACATGCATTAATCTGCTGTCAATATGTAAGAATATCCATGAGGCACAGATCAGTATTTTTAAAAAGCTGATTCACTTCAAGCTAAATAATTCAACGTTATTGGCAAATTTTCTTGTGTGGTGAAAAAAAGTTCTCCAAAGTAGAAAGTGTGGATTCCCATATTTTCTCGTGACCTCAGACGCACTGCCACGTAAATTAGTGGATCTTTAATGTCACTTGCATAGCACTATGGATTCGACTACGACACGTATGTTTATGTACATTCATGTGAGCTAGGGCTGTGCCGATTCTGAACCGCATTTTTTTTAAGGCGTAGTACCACCACCTGCTGCCATGGGGCGAACATTCGAGCTTTCCCTTTCCTTTATTAAACCCGACGCAGGTTGAACGAAAGTGTCAAATATCAAAGGGCATGTGAAATGCTTCCGGAAATAAACTTGACTGACATCAGGGGCTGGTCAAGGGGAAGTAACGGACGGACACTGTTACTTAACAATGTACTTCATTTATGGTATGCAGCATGATGAATCTTTTTGTTTCAATTCAGTAAGTTGGCCTTGCTTAATAATTTCCCTAATCTGCTATAGTGTACAATATACATAATGTCCAAAATTAACTTGGTAACGGACGGACAAATGTTCACTTCCCCTTGACCAGGCCCATCAGTATTTTTCGGCCACATGCTGCACTGAGCCAAGTAAAGGACTACAAAATCGTCTCCTATCAACCAATTAGGCTACTCTAAGAAAAGTAAACCTGTTCCCGTTTACTTTGCTTGATTAGCAATCAAATGGTGGATGCGTGTACTCTCTACGTTGAATGAGTAGAGCTGTTTATTAAGACCGCATGTTGGATTGCTGCATTTTGAAATTTAAATGGTCATAGAACAGCACAGATTTGCATGAACACGATTGCCATTGCCACGCCATTTCGTGCGACTGTGATAATTTATATCTCACATTCACGTTTCATCCACTTTACAGAATGTTTTCCACCTTGTGTATTTTTAGACGCTTGAAATCCAGGGCGATCTGAAAACAAATCTCTTTATTTTTATTTTATCATTATAGATCTCCTAAAAATACTACAATGAGAGATGAAATGCAGAGTTGGGATATGGCGATGTTGAACAAGGATTTTTTTAAAGTGTGATGAGACCACTTGCTGTCATGGAGTGTGTAGGCAGTCGCGTGTCATTTCTTGAAACATACAAACCTGAAGCGGCTTAAATGATTTAAAATGCCGCCAGGAGGAAGCCTGAGTTTGGATTTTGCCAATTGCAGGTGCTCCGCCCTTCCCTAAATCTGCTCCCGTGTACTTGGCCTAAATAACAATCAAGAAATTTCAGTAGCCTATAATGATTAAGATGTGATGGTGAAAAGCAGACAAACCTAACTGGGCTACGGTGTTAGATTGAAAGAATGCCAATAATGCGAATAATTAGAAAAAAATCTTCCTCTGAATTAAATCTCTCATTGTAGCATTTTAGGACATTATTAAAGATTAATTTAAAACAGATTTGTTTTAAGATCGCCCTGGATTTTAAGCATCTAAAAAATACACAAGGAGGAAAACATTCTGAAAAGCAGATGAAACGTGAATGTGAGATGTAAATTATCACAGTTGCACAAAATGGCGTGGCAATGGCAATCGTGTTCATGCAAATCTGTGCTGTTCCATGGCCATTTAAATTTCAAAATGCAGCAATCAAACATGCTGTCTTAATAAACAGCTCTTCAACTTAGAGAGTAAACGCATCCACCATTTGATTGCTAATCAAGCAAAGTAAACAGGAACAGGTTTACTTTTCTTAGAGTAGCCTAATTGGTTAATAGGAGACGATTCTGTGATCCTTTACTTGGCTCCATGCAGCATGTCGCCGAAAAAAACTGATGTTAGTCAAGTTTTTTTCCGGAAGCATTTTACATGCCCTTTGATGTCTGGCACTTTCATTCAACCTGCGTCGGGTTTAATAAAAGAAAAGGAAAAGCTCGGATGTTTGCCCCATGGCATCAGGTGGTGGTACTACGCCTTAAAAAAAACGAGGTTCAGAATCGGCACAGCCCTAATGTGAGCCAAACTCCTCATGCATAACCATACTACATAATGGATCTACCCTATCAGACATAATTCACTGCTGTGATTTCTAATATACAGTTTTCTCTACTTAGAAATCCTGCTGTGCTTAGAGCATTTGTCAGATTAAGCATTTAGACTGCCCTTAATGAAGGATCTTCCCGCAAACAGCTTATATGATTAACTATGGATTGACCCTCTGATGGTTGACAATGAAAATACGTTCCTTTCCTCATCCTTACCAGGAAGCTGCTCTTACTGAAACAAACACTGTCCAAACTGGTCCAAACTTCACATGGTTGATAAGAGTCCCATTTGGAAGATGTCAACTAGCTGGTCTGAGCTTGCACATGGACAGTTGGCTCCAGAGCGACCCCAAGCATGGGGTCATGTTTGAGTAAAGGTGTTCGCACTCCACACAAGAAATAATGTTTTACGCAGTCTTGCACTGTCCGATTGTTGTGAATGTACACCTGCACCCGTCGGGATCTAGCCACCACCCCCTATGTGCAAAAGAGTGCGAGAGCCCATTCAATGCTGCTTGCAGCTTTAACTTTCTTTGTTTTTACAAACCTGGAACTACTTAAACAGTAATGGATAAAATTAGCTGGCAAAAACTATTGCGGGGGATAGCAAGTATCTTATCTATCAGGACAAATATTTTCACACAATAAAGAAAGTTAGACATCACTTTACAATTGGTGCATTATGGTTGTTTCAGTTTGTTACTATGTTTGCAATATTCTCTTGAACATGCTTTGTCATATCATGAATAATGACGATAGCTCAACCCACCTTAAACCTCTTAAGCCCTGAGCCTCTGGCTCGAAAATGACATGCCAAAAATTAAATGAGTTATCTCGGCAACTTCTTGGTCCATTTGAATAATCTTGGTATCATAATAAAGGTAACACCTTGGGGATTTCTGTCGCGGTGTGAAAATCGGTATATCTCTGACTGAGTCAGAGTAAATGAAGATCGAACACAGCATAAATGAAAGATCTTATCTCCACTTAAAAAATTTAACTTTTATCTCTTGAAATTATTCAGTTGCAGTCTGAAGCCTCTAAAAAATGCAGCACAGAATCTCACCATTATCTGTGCCAAAGTTTATTCGAATCAAGTAATTCAGAGCAAAATTAGAGAGTTCAGGAAAATCTAGGTGGCATCTCCAAATTGGCGATTCAGGCATCTTTTTCGACACTGTGTGCCATTTCAGATTGCTCAGGTACCGAACTGTATAACTATTTTTATATCACTACAGGCATACATTCCATCTAAATACAACCATTTTTAAATTTTTTATGTAATTTTCTTTTGTATTTCTGCCAGTCCTGTATACATTTTCCTATTAAAAGAAAATACATACAAATGAATATTAAGTTTGACTCCACTGGAGCAGATTTATTTAAAAAAAAAAAAACAAACAAGCAAATAAACAAAATTATAAATACAAAGGTAAGGTTAAAATGGTAAAAATTTAAAAGGACAAACACCTCAGCAATTATTAGTACAAGAACTGTGTAAAAAGAACACACACATAACTGGGGTTTGGGCCCAGGTCTCCCAAGTTCCACTGCCTGAACCACTACGCTAGCTCAGTGGACTGCTGCTCATTGGTCTCATTGCAAGTATGAAGAGTGAGTCACCTAAACATGTCATGCACTCTGATTTAGCGTTTGTTCTGCTGCGCTCTCTCAGTACTCCAGTGAAATGGCACAAGGATTCTCAGTCAGAAAACGACTTTGAAAAAGACTGCTGAATATTTAGTGGACAATTATAGCGAAAATCCTAAAAACAAACCAGTAAAGCGTTTATATTGTTGCACTCTTTGAGGACATGTGTGTAATGGTGCACTGGGGACACAAGGCTCTATCTCAGGCTAGGTTTTTGCAATTACGGTGGTTCAGGGCTCATTGGAAACGTCAGAGCCCAGTGAATGAAAAGACCCCCCCACAAAGTCAAACTGATACCATCACAAGCAGATCACAGAGAAGAAAATACATTGCGTGCAAGCTGGATCTCTTTGGAAGCAGAGCCCCAGTAAAAAAACATGCTTGGAGACTGGAGATCTAATATCAATATAACATGGACACATTGGGCCAACAATAGCCAGCGCAGATTTACCCTCGAACAGAGATTTTTATTACAAAACATCAAAAGTAAGAAAAAAAATTTTTGCTCATTGCTGTAGAATGTAAAGTGTTATGTTTGCCGTTCTTTGAATGTGGTGTCAGTTAAAAATGAAATAGCTTATATCGTTGGATTCCGTGGACTTTCCTCTTTCATTTGATGGATCCTTTGTATGCATAGCACAAATTCAGTAGAAACGCTAGCGATCGAGCACTGATATAATTTTATCATATGTTTTGCTACATGCTTATTTACTTGCTTAATGCTTGAAGTGGATATGCTGCATGACGATGTTGCTATTAGGAAACGTGCTGTATTTTTGATGTTTATTGATTGCCCCTGGTACCAAGGGTGTTCAGGTTTAAGAGGTTAAGTTCACAAGTAGTGGCAGCAGTGTGCAAGACATATGGATACTGCTCAACAATAAGTATATGATAAATGATTATTCGATGATTGCATGGTCTGCAGACAGATCATTTCCCGGTAATGGTCAAATCAACATTTAATCTATGTAGTGAAATCAATGTTCAGGAGCTGGCAGAGATTATTTCCCATGCAGTCATCCTTAAATCAATGTTTATTCAGTGTCATTGTTTTCAAGGTTATGAGCTGTCACCTTCAATCCATAGGTTGATATTGATTCAATGTGCTTTTAACATTGATATATCATCAATGACGAAAATGAAAATTCCACTGAAATAAAGGCAAAATTGTATCAATGTTACGTTGCCTCCTACTTCATTTTTCTTCTAGCTTCAAAAACACTCTCTCTCGGATCTGTAATTAAACTGTTCCACTTCTCGCTTACCCAAGAAGCCTGGGGCACTTTCCTTGTGTTGACTGAATATGCAGCATTTTTCTGTTGCATTTGTTTTAAGGGCTTGCATGCTTTTTACTTTGCACTGTTTATGTATTTGCAGCGTGTGTCCAGTTAATGTATTTATTTGAATTTCTGCTGTGCCTTTTGTTTGTAGCATTTGCTTTGGATTTTCACGAGTTATTGTCCAAAGGTGTAGCGCATTTATGCAACTGGAGATGTTTTGGGCTGTTGGAATCTATTTGCCCTTGTCAACCACCTCAAAAGTTAACAGAAAAATGAGTTGAAAGTAGATGGCCAAAGACTGACAAGTAGGCGGCTGTTTTGGCTGGCCACCAGCCCTTATTGACAGCCTAGTTAGGTATTGCATCCATGTATTCCATGTATTTCTGAAATGAAGCCGAATGAATAAATCAAAAACTCTAATTTTTTAACTGACAGTAACAGGTCAACAGAAATTCGAGTAATGATGATTCTCATTCCATATTATTATCATTATTATAATTATTATTAATCCCAGCTAGTTTCCTTCTTAACTGCCTTTGTTTATGCAATGGTATCTTCCTGGAAGCGACTTCAGAGATGCATAAAAGCTTACTTCAGATTATGTGCAATTTTAAAGGTGCCGTGCAGACTGATTGCAGAGAGAACACTGAGAGATGAAAGTAAATGGTTGTCGCAGTCAGTTATATCCCTCCTCCCCCACCCTTGTCCTGGTAGCAGGAGCCCTGTTGCAAGCATTCAGATTTGATTCTGTCTGACAGACTGCTCAGTTGCCAGTTGCTCCTAGCCACAAAAAAGAAAGGACGGACAAAGGGAAACTCAGAATTGGAGGAACACACAGCAATCTATCAGTTCGGCCATACAATAGTCACCTGGAATCCAAAATTCACAAAGTCAACTTCAGAAAGATAATAAAATAATAATGAAAACAACAAATCAAGATGCTCTCTCTGTCTTTGCTCAAAATCACAGACAATCTCTACATACCATCTCAACAACAGTTTGAGCATATTCAAACTACACTTAAAAATCATTGCCTTATGATTCTACAAAAAACTACAGAGTCTTAGGATTTACTATTGCAAGTATATTTTTCTTTACCCATGAAATTAAAATCCTCTTATTGCTGACACAGTAAGATGTGAGTAGTAATTCTCATGATAATTGCCAAATATTTTTATCAGAGAAGTGTTTCTGAGAAATAAAAGATGAGAAAATCTAAAGAAGTGAAAGAAAGCGAAAATCCTGAAGTGGCATCTCATTACAGTCACATAAACACATATTAGCAAGAGAGTTAAGCCGAGTGTGGAGGTTAATCAGACAGCTTCTTGTTAGGTTAATTACCCTGACTGTAAAATAAATATACCATTTATCCAATGGTTATTGCATATTGTGCAATGTCTGTTAAACGAAATGAAGGACAAATATAAATGTGTGAAAGAAAACCAACAGGATGGTCGATATGCCCATCATTCAAACAAGACGAACTTGAAGTTGTGGCAATATCACTGCGTGACTGGTTGATTTTGAGAGCTCTGCTCTCAGCAAAGCATTTTAACATGAATTATTCTAAGGCCAATTATAAGTAACGAGAATTCTGAAATACTTAAACATTTTGGTTTTGACAATTCACTTGGTATCTAATAGAAAATGTAAACACGGGAGCAGACTCAGCAAACTCATTTTACAAATGTGATTAGACGGGATGCTCGTGCAACTTCTTGAAGTGCCCCTGCATTCTTCGCATTGTGACCAGGGCAGAAAAGTGTTCAGAGACAAAGCAACTCCTCTACCGTATTTATGACCCGCCTGTACTCAGATAGGCAACCTTCTCTATCAGAGTTGAACTACCATGGGATAATTTATTGCAGGTCATGCTTCATGTTTAAAGAAATGACGTTGTCTCTTGTTATATCACATTTGACGTGATGATTCATTGGTCAGGCAGTTCAAAATCTATGAGGACACGAAAGTTTATTTGAATGCGTTAATAATAGGCTGTTCAATATAGCATGGCAGGCTACTACATGTAATTAAAACAACAACAACAATAACAACAAAGTTCAGGAAACCGAAGCGCTCCATGGCATGCTGTATTGCGGTAGGGCATCTTAATGATCCTTGGAACTGTCACTGACATCCCATTTTGATATGATCCATTGCTGTTCATGAACTTACGAGACCAATATTTTCTCAATGCGAGGCCAGGACATATCATTATGACTTGAACGCTTCAAGCAAGAGTCTCAGGACAGGAGTGGAGGGCAGCCAATAGGTAATGCTCGTGGGGCTTTTAACAGGAGTTAAATACATATTGAAGATCGCAAAGCCAAACACCCCATACGCCATGATATATTTACACTTTGGCGCAGCTTTCCAGTCGGTTTTGAACGCATGGCAGCAGTCATTACATTCTTTATATGCATTCAATGACTTAAGGCACCGCTTGGCTGCAACAGAATAAGAGAACACCTATGCCAGTAATATAGTAATATCCGAAACAATAGAAACTAAATCTGAGTTCTTGCGACCGTGTTGTACCTGGACGTTGAAATTGCCAAACCCTAGCGGAATCTACCTGCCTTCACCGTAACATTTCCTTCGAGTAGGCTACGTGCATTCATGTGCTAATGTCATATAGTACTTCCAAACAACATCACTATAATATTTATTATTTAAACACCAAGTTGTCTTCGTTGTATTTTCAAGTAAAGCTGATGATAATAATTGGTAGCATATCGTGAATTATGCCGCGGAACGTTCGTCTCATCGCACATTCATTCATCGAAATGAAATATAACCATTTCTTCCACTGAGATAGGAGATTATACAAATAACGTTTAGAAACTGAGAGAGGAGCCAAGACACAGCGCTGTACCAATCAAACATCGACTTAAAGTTATACAATACCTGTGTACTGAACGAGAAACATTGTCCTCGGAGCTCACGCCAAAGACTGATTAACTCCTCGCGGTTTAAATCCCCCAGAAATGCAAATATAACGCGTTCCACAGAAGACGTGTACGGAAAAAAATACGAATCCCGGGGACTGTCTGCGAGAGGGCAGGAGTCGGTGCTCCCAACCATTCAGCTCTGCGATCTGAGCTACGCTGAGCAGGACGGGAGCAGAAAGATCCTTTTCAGCTACCGCCAGCGTGCGCACACACGCATGCCGAAATGCATCGCCACACACAACCGCACAAAATCAGGTAGCAGATGTGACCAGGGGGCAGCGAGGAGGCGAGTTGACAACAATTGGAGGTACTGCGCTTTGCTTTGGCGTAATGATGTTACTAACCGTATCAGCGACCAACTGCTTTACAGCGCTCGTTTTTTGCCGAAGGTGGAACTTATACGATAGAAGCGTGTGGGGCGGAGAAGGGGACAAGGAGAGCAGGATGGATTGCTCGCTACATATTAAACACGATGTAAATATATAACGTTGATCTGTCGTCTGTAAAATTCACCGCTGAGCTCGTCTTGGTGGTTGCACAAATTTGTCTTTCAACAATTTTTGCGTTTTCCTGAACTGTTTTGCATGGAATCATAAGCACAAATGCGCGGTGACTGAAAAATAAATAAATAAATAAATAATAATAAAGGTGAGAACGCCTACCCGCAGTTGTTTGAATTATTAAGTTCGGCCTGATAGACATCTATTCACAGTCAACGTTTGACAGTTTGCTTACCGGATGCAAACTGATTAGAAATGCATTACCCGAACAACTTCACGCGCATCCTTACTTCTGGGCAATCCCTTATTTTGGCTACAGTGATGCGTGTCTATAACTGCAAGCCCAGAGCAGGCACTGGGCATGTCACAGGTCGGTCATTACTCCACTGAGCGCTCAATATAGCCGAATTAATTGCACATTCAACCGAAGGACAGACCAGAAAACACCCGGTGCCCCAAAGGCTATGTTTGGGAAACCTATTTAAAATGATTCAATTTAACTGCAATGTCTGGAACTGTGCTGCTGAAATCATGGAGGGAAGCGCTGAAAAAGTAAATATCAGTTTCACCCACAGAATTGGAAGCCAAGCTACTGGTGTAGAACAAATTAAAAAGATTCCAGTCTCAATCCAGGGCATCTGTTTGTCCAGCAACAAAAACCAAGTGCAACAGGGATGTTTTTGATCAGATTTTAACTGCATGTAAACAATTTCTGGTCAGAAATGGGAAAGGGGGGAGGGTTTCAAGACAAATTTTATTGTTCTGCCTGATTTGACAAGTTTCGAGAAAGAAGCTTTGGTGAAACATTCTGTCTGGCAAGAATTCCATCCACTTTTCAGCACCACCTTTGAGGTGGTGGCAGGCATCTGTGAGTTCTGTCTTCATCCAGCAGGAGGCATTGCTGCAAACGATAACATTCATGGCGCTGACCTCTGACCATGCACTGTGAAAAACAGAGCAATGCAGTGCTCCTAGACTCACTGGACTACATCAGGTGTGGACTGCTGAGCTAAATAAAAATTAAATGGACTCAATGCAAATATGCTAGCAGTGAACAGCATTCTAGCCATTTTTATCCATGTTCATCATGTGGTTATGTAAAATAATGATACTGACTTCTTGTGAGATATAAACAATCATTACTGGCCGAGAGTGATTAGTGTAGATCAATGAAGTACGTGCTTTTTATGTTTTCAAAAATACAAACACGGAGCTGCCGGATAGCTCACTTGGTTAAAGTACCACATTGCGAAGCAGAAGTGACTATCATGGCGCGGGTTCGAGCCCCGGTTGTACCAACCATCAGAGGTCGGCAGCTTTTTCAGAGTAGCGCACAATTGGCCATTGCGCTACAGGGATGCAAATTGGGAAGGGTCTGCCGGGAAGGGTAATATAAAAATAGTTGCTTTGTTCATTGCTTAAGCGCCTCCTGTTGGCCAGCCAGGCGCTCCTCAGGAAGATTCTAAGCTTGTTCATGTTCAGGTATCCTCCGCCCTCGTTCTGAACTTGCGAGGATTCAACTAATGAGTGTGTAAGAAGCAGTGGCTGACAGGCGCGTGCTTTGAAGGAGAGCCACGAACTGTCTTCACTCTCCTGAACTGGCAACACGGGGTCGCATATGAGCAAGCCTTGTACATAGTTCCCCAATTGGGCATTCCAGATTCGGGTGGGATTGGAGATGCCAAATTTAAATAAAAAAAAAAAAATACAAACAGGAAGATAAATCTGAGCAAAACAAGCTTTGTAAATAAGCACACAAAAGGAGGGCTCTTCTTGCAGAACTTTTAACAAAAAAAAACTGGGTCTTTTGATAAAGACATGACGGTGCTGTGCTTGTGTTATGTCTTTGGCTGACTTGAAGATTGATTGTTCTTTTGGGTGGGTAACCCACTTAATTTCAAAAGGGACATCCTAGTTTTAAGTTATAAAATTTCTTGAGTTACAGCCTGATCAGTTAATCCACAAAATTCTCCAAAAACCCAGTCTTCCAGCCATTATCAATGGAGACATAGCTCTTTCTTATGAGGCATGCTGTTTTCAGTGGAACTGTATGGCCTATACCAAGGAAAGCGAGCAATTTCTGTCTGGCAGCTATGCAGGTACACTCATGCAAAGTTGCAGTTGGTAACTTATTGTGTTTTTGTTGGTGAAAATGTTTCAATACCCTTTCAGCTATCAGTAAATAAGTGGTCAGAGCGTAAATTTTGAGCTCTGTGTTTTCCCCTGCCTCTGTATTCAGGAGTAAAAAAATGCCACTGCTCTGATTAGCTTTAGCCAATCAGGGCCTCTGTCTGACCTCTCCATCCACAGTGGCTGTGTTTCGTGAGCATTCAAGAGAAACTTTAAACAATGGCAGACAATGAAAATCCAGAAGCGTAGAAATTTCCATCAACACTTCCAATTCCTCTGTGGTCAACAATAGCATATTTTGGCAAAAAACACTATAAAGAGCAAAGACCCTTGTAGAAAAGTATCCGAGTGGCTTTCCAAAGATTAGTTCAACTTCAGGATTTCAGAGGACTGATATCAGATGCAGAGGTTGCTACCTTCCTTCTGGATCGGTGACTAGCAGTGTTATTTCAGTATATAAATTTTACATGTAAAATATGTATCATTTTAACCAAACTAACAATTGCCACACATGTAAACCAGGCACAAGTGTTTGGAAGATCTGCAGGCATTGTGTTAGCAAGCTGCTTGTTACCATCAGTGCAAGCCATGAGACGGGCGCGATTGCGCCGGCGCCCATAAAAGCCCGTCAAGTCCTCTTTACGACCGCGATTTAACATGCCCGCCAGTCACCTCAGGGGTGAGTACCGCCCGTTGTTACTGAAACAGGGGCGCGATCGCCGTTTCAAAACCACTGCTCCAAAGTGAAAAATTACTCATGATCTACTCTGATCAGTGTATTCCCTTCATAATGAGGCTAAAATAGAAGCAGTTTGGCTTGCACGCCGATCATGTCCGTCTCCCGATTTAGAGCAAATCCCATACCATGCTTCTACATTAGCACCAAAGCACTGTTCTGCAAACTTGTTTACGGTGACTGGGTTCCAATTGTAATAATGTAAACGTAAATGAAGACCACAAAGGAAAAATGATCACTGTTTTTATATATTATATATTTTTATAATATTTTTAATCATATATAATATTGTATATTATTAAAATATTTTATATATTTTACATTTTTGCATATTTTTTCAATGCTTTGTTTCTAAGATCGTTTTGAATTTTTTAATTCATCATTTCTCCACAACGTTCCATCATTTTTCCGTAAATGTAATTAGTCAATGCCATTTAATACTGAAAAAACTGTAGAAAGAGCAGCACAAATGGAAAAATGACCTCCATCAGTTCAAAATTCCAAAAAAAAAATTGAGTTATTCATTTTTGCTATGTTTAATTTTTGTTAAGGCGGACAGTTTTTACTGTTAGAAGAGGAGAAAAATCTCTAGTGGATGAGGAAACAACAGTTACTTCCGAGAGTGCACAAAAACTTTCGGAAGTTTGTCGCAGAAGTTATTGGTGTCAAATGGAAGGACTATTGAAAGAATGTCATAATGACTCGCGACAGCGCCTCTCAGAGAATAGAACCGGTTCTATTTTGGGGGAAGCTACTTTTCGGAAGCGCAATAGTCCGTGAATGGTGTGGTGTATAAAAGGGCGTATTGTGTGGATTTCTTCCTATGTGACAAAATGGCAAGCACTAGTGGCCAAGAATGGACGAAATCGGAGACATTTCAGCTGATAAACAGCTACAAAAACCAACCCAGTTTAAGGGATGTTAGCTCATCAGAATATAAAGACAGGATGAAAAAAATGGCTGCTTGGGCTGATCTTGCAAAAGCATGTTCCAGGGACGTTGCTTGAGGTACAGCGGAAGATGCATAATTTACGGAACCAGTTCAATGGCGAGTGGCGGGCGGGGGACAGAAAACTGGGGGAGCGGAAAATATCCCTTGAAACGGATGAGATTAGTGACCCGATTTCAATCATTGTTCTTGGTCAACATGTTAGTTTCCCTTATAATGAAATGTTTAGGCGAGTGAATAATAAATTCTATAAAATGTTGAATTGACATGCCTTAATAGGCAACTCTTCACAAAAAAACCACTGTGGATTTTCCGCGTTAAATTTTGTCACATCCTTAGCAAGTCGTCAAACCTTGTAATGATTGTTTAAATGAAAAAGATTGAAATGCGCTCTTTTTTGCGTTCAATTGGTGCGTTTGATTTCTCGTCTTAACAAAGACAATTAGCTACACCTGAGATGGGAGAGTTCAAGTGTCTTTTACCAGGGAAATTGACAGAAAACAGATCAAGACTAATAAGCAGTTTAAAGACATGTTTGTGTGACATGGTGTGTTGTGTCTTTGTCTTTGTTTGTTATTTCTTAAGCTTTGTAAAGCACTTTGATTGAAAGCGCTCTATAAATAAATTATTATTTTTATTAATATTAATTATTATGTTTATCGCCCTCCTTGTTCTCTGTCCACCGCCGGCCACTGATGGCGAGCTATGTAAAATTAAAACAAAATCAGGACAGGGTACAGAGGTTTCCTCCTTTTTTTATTATAATGAAGGTGGCAACAACTGCCACGACCTGTTGTCTCCTCACCGGCAACATGGTAAATGAGGGCGAGTAGAGCGAGTAGAGACCCTCGTGTCACATGATATGGTCATCGATCAATACTGTCAAACTGTAACGATCTCTCAAGTGGAGCGTCATGTAAAATTTTATGTCGACAGTTGCTTCCAGAAAAATAGTTGACAGTCAATTGGAGCTTCTGTCAGAGACTTTTTAATCTGAGGTGGATAGACGTTTGATATTTCTGTCGAGAGTTGGCTGACAGAAAGTTTCGACATAATCTGTCTAGTGGAGTAGCGCCTTTAGTCCAGTAGCTACTGCTAATGTTGTCTCGGTAGCTTATGTTTGCTCCCTTGCTTGGCTGATATACAGCCTTGTTCCTCTGAAATCTTTAGATTACCAAGCACTATTGCAGTGAGTTTTAGATAGCATGGATAGTGTCTGTAAGTAACATCAAAATACTCAACGTTTCCGTTTTGTTATTCCCAGTGTTTCATACTTTGGAACAAGACATGCTGGAGCTCCTCAGATATTCGTATTTACCGCTGGTAAACTGAGCTCATGAATGAGTGTGAGCCTTGTTTGGAGGGGATGGGCTATGGGAGGGGAGGAGGGGCTATAAGAGGAGGGAAGGGAGAAAAGAGGGAGGGTTGGTGATGTTTTTGATCAAAATTTCTCCCTTTTGCTCTTTTCTCCAAAGTTACCTACTGCAGCTGTAACCACTATGCTTTTAGCCAGCAGGGGCAGGTGACAAGAATATGCCTATGTTTTGCAGATAAAATTATGATTTAAAGCAGGTGAAGCACCTTAAGCAACAATCTGATCAAAATTACCGTCATTACATTCCTCATGCAGAATTGCTACATTTTAACAAATCCTTGACTACAATTGACACTGCTCAAAACAACAGATGACTCCTGTGCTCAGCGGCTTTGAAAACCTCATTAAACCAATCCACTATTTGTGAACAAGAGCAGCATGCTGAAAGCCAGCAGACAACGTAAGGGGCAGGGGTTCATATTTGAAACTTTGAAAGATGTTATAAAGCTGTGGCTCTTGGCAATCTGTCTCCTGCTGTGAAATCTCTTGCGCCACCTGAAGAAAAGATTATATCCACTGGCCCTATGTTTATAGCCACATCAGCTCAGGTCAGGAGACACAGCAGGATACGAGGAATCACTTCGCTTATCAGAGACAGAGAAGACAGCATTATACTCTTGACTCCTCCTATGTTTCAAAACGGGAAAAGAACGTGAATCCTTGGACTTAAACTGTAGTATTTTCAATTTTGAAGAGCAGTTCAAGTTCTTTTTAAATTACGGATGGAAGTAGATAAGATACCTGAGGAACCTGGCTGGCCTAATATTAGACTGCTGGGGTGGTATCGCAGATCCTTTTAACACTTTTAAGCTTTGGCGGGGATCTGACTGATATGCTGCACCCTGTCACTCTCTAACCCCCTAAATGGTACAGCCCGAATTGAACTGCACCTTAAATGCCTGTCCTCATTTATGATGTCATAAACCAGTTCTGATTACAAATGTTGCAAAGAGGGGGCACCCCGGTGGCACATCGGTCTAAGCGCGCGCACCATAAAGGCTGTGTCCCTCTCGCGGCGACCTGGGCTTGATTCCGGCTCGGGTCATTTGCCGCATGTCATCCCCATTCTTCTCCCCAACTTTCCCGTCTCTCTCTGCACTCTAACTGTCAAATAAAGGTGAAAATCCCCAAAAAAAACCTTAAAAAAAAAAAAAACAAATGTTGCAAAGAGAGACCTCATAAAACTGTCAGGCCTTTTATTATGTGCAACATTTATTTTTTCTCAATCAAACTGTTGGAGGGGGGGCGCAGAAAGGGGCAGGGCGCCAAGGAACAATTTCCAAAACAGTTTGTACATGAGAGAAAGCTGCCTGAGTAATTCTGAAGTGAAAATAAGGTGCAAACACAGTGTCCACCACCAATATTAAATGCTCTCTGCATTGATTTTTTTTTTTTTTTTTAATAATAACTAATGCAATCACGGGAATAAATGAGGCGTGTTCCACAGCCAGAGGTGGAGGCGTGTGACTTGCTCAATTTACGAAGCCATTTCCTGAGTGTGGAAATTGCATGTTTACAACCAGCCACTGTGATAGAGTGATTGTACATCTTAACTGCACTGGCCAAATAAAACAGGGAAAATACTGGGGAGGCAGAATTCAATTTGACGGATTAAGCAGGGCAAAACATCATTAAGAGAGAGCACTGAACAGCAGTAAGTGGTGAAGCCAGTAAGATAAAGCAAGTGGTGTGGTTGTGACAGTGAGTGAAATCAGATTTAGGGCCCTTTTTTAAACAATCTAAGCGCAAGGTCTGAAGCGCATGGCGCAAGTGTATTTAGGGCGCGCCCAAATCCATTTTCACTAGTTTAACGGCAGGTTATCTGGGCACAAAGTATGGCACATGGTTCAAAGGGGTCGGACTTAATCTCTTAATTTATCATAGGTGTGCTTTGGGCATAACATTAAATAAACCAATCAGAGTGTCATTTCCCATTCCCTTTAGAAATCAGATGCCTTTGCATTGTAGGCGTGTTTGCCATGTAGCAGGAAAAAGAAACTGCATGCTACAGACGAAAGGGTCTGCGAAGCGCGAGCAAACCATTACTGAAAATATGGAAATCTGAACACAGTGATATCCAAAAATTTATTAAAAACATTTTTTAAAATATTATTCAAACAGGTTTTATTCATATCCAGATGTTAAACATCATCATTGTGAATTCCTGGGCTGCATTTGAAATTTACATTACAATAAAACTTGTGCATAAAACAAGCCAACAAAAAAAGATGCTAATTTAGGTTTGCAGGTAAAAAAATATTAATTATGTGGTGAGAAATTACAGTGAGTGAGGAATTAAATTAAAATGAGTGAGGAAAACAGCCAGCGAGGAAGAGACATAAATAATGTTATTTTGATTATGCTACCATAACCCCTTGAATAATATCTGACGAGTGAAAAAACTTGCCTACGCTTGGCTGATGATCGAAGGCCATGTCAGATATGTGGATGAAATTCGGATTGATTATAGATGGTGACAACAATGTCATCGGTTGCTTTTGCTGCTACTAAAAGGGCCACCTTTCACGGCCACTTCATTTGCCAGCCAAACTTTAAATATGAAAGATCATTCATAGAATGATGACTTGCCGAAATTCCACTCACTTACATAAGAGTGAAGTCATCGTGACCCATAGCCGCTAGGACCGCATTGACTTAATGAACAGAATGGGGTTAGTCTGTAGCCTGTATTTACTCAGGTTATCTTTGTCTAATATTAAAATTTGTTTGATGATCTGAAACATTTGTGTGTGACTAATATGCAAAAAAAAAAAAAAAGTCATCAGGAAGGGGGCAAATACTTTTCACAGCACTGTAGAACAGTAACTTAGTCATAAGAAACCAGGATTACTGAATGCTATACTTCACAGGTGACGCTTAGGTGGATCAGGGTTTTCAAGCGAGTGTAGCAAGGAGCTGTATCTCAGAATGGAAAGCTTAAGTAAGCCTGCATATTGCCGTTAAAGCAATCGTTTGACGGTGAACTCAGATGAGAGTCATGTGCTCTCAGCTGACTCTACAGTTGGTTGACGGAGCTGCTCTACAATGATAAGAGAGCTTGACTCTGTGACCTATCAGAATTTATGCCAAAGCTCTATTAATCCAAAAAGAAATGAGTGAGAATAAAAAAGACAAAATAAGCCATAATTAATAATGCAATAATGAAGGTCTTGACTTGTGCCATGTATTCATCCTCTGGTTCGGTGGCGTGAAAAGGCATGATGGAGAGGCGCGTTGAGCCCAGTTGCAGCCAGCTGGATGCCACTGGTGGATGAGGGAGCCATGTTTGGGTAGGTGGATGACTGGGGCACTAGGTGCTATCCTGGGTGGGGCAAGCGTGGACTGCCATTCCAGGGCATCAGATATTCTCCACAGATTCCTGCTGATGGTTAAGCGCAGGGGATAAGCAGGGCTTTCCATCTGGTGGAGACAGCCAACAATTCAGCAGCATATTGAAGCCAGCCAGCTGGAGCTCCAGGATTGCCTGGTCCTCATGCTTGATGTTATGCCTTCCTTTTCATGGTCTTCTTGGCAGCAGCGCCAGATTAACCAGTGGCTCATCCTCCATACTTATCTAACAGGAGCACCCTCCTGCGCTGCCAAGCAATCAATCCCTGCCAGCAGAGCTGTTTGCAAATAAATGCATTACGTTCATACTGTTTTCTGTCCCTTATTAATTTTCACTTTTCTACATATCCTATAAATAATGCCAACAAAATGGTGGTGGGGTCTAGTGAGAAAGGGAGGGTGAAAGGGCATTTTTACATGTGAATATTTTCTTTGTGTGGATGGGAAATACAAAAATCCATTTTTGGTATGGTTTTAAGGTGCAATATGCAACTTATTCACATCCATTAATCCCTCCCTCTTACTGATACATGACCAGACTGCAACCTTACATAAAAAAGAGACCTTTTTTTAACTTTATCAGTTGCCTAAAACAGCCTGCAAGGTTAATTTTTGTGGAGGTTTGGGTCTGATTTGCCACAAGTATCTGAAGAAAGTGACATAATGTGCGCTACTGAGTGCCTTGCCTCTCTCGAGAACTAAAAACCTTGGGACATTTTTGAATACCTCTAGCTTATGGAAACAGATAACATGACAACCAGCAGCACCCATCACAATAAAGAGTCCAGCAAAAAATCCACAGTCTCGAAACTGTGTTTTTCTGGAATATTTGCACAAGCAGATCTAGTAAAATGTGACCAAAATGGTTGCAAAGTAAACCTTTTTCTTTGAAAAGTGCAAGTTCATATTATACTTGGTCGCATTTGTGTGAGGGTCCACCTTAGAGGCTGTGCATCCACAGACTAACAGGAGGTGGATGTTTTTTTTTTTTTTATCTTGAGGGCTACATATTAAAATCTTTGTTTTCCATATCTCTCATTCAGTCGACTTGGGCACTTCGCTGAAGTCTTATAATCGCAGGGAAACACTGCAAGTTTTGGAAAGAGAACTCACATCAATAATGAAGAGTGGCAACACACCTTATTTATAATATTCTGTCTAGTTCACCAACTGATGAAGCTGCTTATGCAGGTGTATCTCAGGCCAAATACAGTCAATGTATCATGCAATGAGAATGAATTAGCTCAACATCACTAGCCTAAGTGCTATCTAGCGAGCTGATAATGTCATTTCACTTTATAAATCAAATCAAATAAAAATAATGTCAGTGAAACTATAACAGTGCAACTTCATCTTTACGCTGCTGCTGGTCAATTATGTCTTGTCTTATAAATTGTCTTAATCTGGCCAATGCACCAGATACGTTTGGCTACATCCAAGCTAATAAGTGTTTCTCTTAAAACACATAACTTTTGTTATGTTTTTGCCCAGCCTCCACAGTACCTCTAAAATGGAGACTTTTGAAAATTCTTTTGTCCTTGTTTTTGTTAGAAAATTTCAGGATTGTGTTTTAAAGTGGACAAAGATAGTTTTAAACACCATTTAAAATGAAAATATATTAGTGCTGTCATGGTTTGTGAGGTGTGCGTGTGGTTTGGACTTTTCTTTGCAGCTCTCGTCCCGGGACGATATTGAATTCCTTGGCTATCGGATTCTTTACCCAGCTGGCTGATTGAGCTGGGGCGGCACCTTCCCGGACTCGATATAAGCAGGAAGTCCGGCACGCCCCCTTTGCTAGAGTGTATGTTTTTAGCTTCGCACTATAGCCGAAGATATCTGTAGTCTGGTTTTTTATGACTTTCTATCTTCTGATTATTGGAGTTTCTTCTCCCTTTTTTCTATCTGGCTTTGCTTCCGTTTTTCGGACTATTATACGTCCTTTGGAAGCGCGAGTACTTTCGTTTGGTGTGTATTTTTCTCTGTGTTTGTACAGTGTCCATGCTGCTTACTTTTTCTCTGGTCGTTGCACTTGGCCTCCTAATTCTACCAGCCATTACAAGAGCACATGTAGCCTCACTCTTGCTTATTAGTCCCCCGCTACTCAAAGGATAGGTCATGGGAGTGCTGATTTAGGCCGTGCCTGTCAGTGCGTGTGTCAGTCCAGATCATTCTTCTGAAACTATATGCAGCAGCCTTACCATTTTACATTGACTTTATGACCTTCACAAAGGCCTCATAACTGTTATGTTTTTTGTGACCTCTGACTTTCAGCTATGACCTCCATCACTTTTTTATTCCCGGAGCATATCTTCGGCATTGTTGACAGCGACCTTTCAAATTAGCTTATGCAGATTGGCCGTATCCACTAATTGTGCCTTTTTAATGTATTCTTGACCTGTGACCTTTTCCCCTATGACCTTGAGCTTTTTCTGCAATTCTTCAACTTTCTGAAAAATCATCATCTTTTAATGTAGCACGTCAAAACCTATTAAGTTTAGGCCATGGAAACCAATGCAAGTATTAAAATGTCCTGTTGAGGTTATATGTCAGTTTTGTGTGTGCTTTGACTCATGACCTTAACCTCAGTTGGGTCTCTGTAAAATATCTCCCAAACTAATTGGAGTGGCTTTTCAAAATTGCTTATTGGTCCTCCGCGGCCCAACGGGTAGGTCAGGGGACTGTTGATTTAGGCAGTGTCTGTGAGTTGGTCTATCTGTACAATGGTCCGTGCGTCTTTTGGCAGGGGACTTATGCTGGCCATTACTGGCTTGTTGATCTAATTTTCTGCTGGCCAAGTTCTACGAATAAACTGTATGTGCAAATACAGGGTTTCTTTCAAGGGCAAAATCAAATGTCACTTTGATGCTGTGTGGATCTTCAAAAACAGTGAGGCAATTGTGTCGCAGTGCAACTCCACATTTAGATTAATGTATTTCTGTATGGCTCCTTTTTATTTTGTTTATGATTGTGATATCATCAGATTTGGTTCAGCAATATCCATGAACTCTGCATCCTTTAAATGTGGCATTCCTTAGTTAAACTTTCTTCTTTTTATAAAATCAAATTTCAAATCTGTGGAACACCTTCTCCCAAGATGAGCACTGCTACTATGTGGACATGGACAAAATAGCAATGTTCCTCAGCCCCATTATAATTGGCTTTGCTTAAAAATGTATTTAATTTGATTAAATTTAGCTTTGCAGGAAGGCAAAATGAGGAACAACATGCGTGTGTGTGTGTGCGTGCGCGCGTGTGTTTATGTGTGGGTATGCATGCGTGTGTGCTTGTTGGTGTACATGTGCTGGTGCACATTTGGTCAATGAAGTCACTCAGAGTGCTTGTATTGCCACCCCAAGGGTGAGGCTTGGTTGTTTCCTGTTCAAGTGCATGGCAGTTTGCGTTCCTTCATGCAGTATGCCTCTACTTAGACTTGCTTTAAGTTGTTCCAGAAAGTTTAAAGAGCAGGTGACAATGCAACGAGGACCTCACAACTTCAACTCGGCTGTAGTGGAGCTCAACAGGCAGCTGAAAAGCAGGTACTGTGGTTCACCATGGCTTCAAAAAAAAAAAGATTTAAAAAAAGTAGATAAATAAATAATTAAATTACATGTTGTACTAAAAATGAAGTTCAGTGCTAAATTTATTTTGTGTCGTGTTACAAAATGGAAAATTGAAAAAAATATGCCTGTCATCTTATTAAATGTATGCATCTTTGGTGACGTGATGCAGTGTCCACTGCTTCTCAAAAAATTAGGTTCTTTCAAAGGCTTTTTTGTTTAAAAAGGACCACTTGGCAGACAAAATTATTTCACTCTATTTGCCAATGGATGAAGGCAAATTATGTGGTTCGCATGGCGATTAATTTATTAGGCATGGCAGTCTCCCTCTTCCCCTCCCCCCAGTCCCCTGGTTTCAAAGTTACTGGTACAGATTGAAAGCACTGATCAGACATAATTGTGTTTTCATTCCTCCTCCTGAAACAGAACCCATGGCAACTGAAAACAGCAGAGAAGGAAAACCTTTAATCACCAGATTGCAAACTCGATTTTATCTTCAATGTGAGAGCAGAACACAACTTGGTAATACCAAGCATGTCCCTCTGAAGTGAGATAATTAGTAGCTTTCTGCACTGATAACATTAACCCTTTGGCTGCATAGGTAATCAGTGTAAGAACTGACTTAAAATTACTGATCGGAAACAATGTGAATTGATTCTGTGATGTACACAGAAACATGCATTGTTACGAAAGGAATCATTTTGCTTCATCACCTGACTTCAACTGTCTACTTTCATACCAGTCGTGATACATTTTTGAAAATCTCCCTAGAATAGGCCTGGCTTTCATTGTGACGCATAACTTTTCCCTTTGTTTCCCTCTAATTTTGAAAAACTTGGTAAAAAAAGAAAAAAAGGACAAGCCGGTCTTTATTGGTATAGATTCTTGATGGCTCAGACTAAAATTCTTCTGCATGAATTTGCTCCCTCTGGAAATATTTAACAATTGCACTGCTACATGAGAGGCTCGGTCACAGATTGTTGGGAATCCTTGGCACACAAAACAACAAAAATCTGCTCCCCAAGATGCAGCTGTTTTTACAGAGCAGGCACCACTAAAGCAAAGTTTGCATTTTAGGAAGTTATTGAGCCACAAATAAAATAGAGAATTCCGATGAATGGCATGGTAGAGCTTGTTAAAGCACACAATGCGCAGTTTCAAAAGCGTATCAGAGGTGTCAGATAAACAATCAAAAAAGCCTTGATCTTTTGCCAAGAAATGACATTTAAAGGTTCCATTTACCAGAATTGTGTCAAGCTTTAAAAGGATTGCAATGGTATTTCGAGTCATTCATTCTAAGATCAATGAAATATACTATTACAGGCAGACTGGTGAACAAAATGTCAAATGTAAAGGTTTAGAGGATCTAATGAACACCTTTGTTTGTTTGCTATCTGAAGCCAATAAATCAAGGCAGCTTGAATTGCAACCTGTATTTTCACTTACTAATGGGAAGCGCAGCGCCAAAAAAAAAATTATAATAATCTCACATTTGTCTCCCATGGATACAGTAAAGAGGCTGTATTGTTTTGATAGTAACAGAGGGGGGGAGGCAGTCAAGACCAAAAAGCTCACCTACATCCATGCTTTATATTGAAAAACATTTAATGCAACCTGTGCCTCTTGCAAAATGAACAAAGTGAGCGAAGAGCAGGAGATAATATTCAGCTGATTGTATTAAGACTCAGGTGAGTTGTAAAACTCTCATGGAGTTTCCACCCAGTTATGCCTATTTATATGAGTGAATTGCAGGGGGTCAGAATATCCTTTGAACCCACTCAGCTAAAATTCTGTCAACAGCAGGGGACTGCTATCATGAGGCACATACTTACAGGTCACTGCGCACTGTCATATAAAAAATGAGCACAGAAAATCGGATGTCAGAATCCACAAGGTCTGGAAGTACGGCATTATATGTATCCTGGCTAAGCCAAAATTGTGCTGTGTGCTTGCTTGCAGTTAGCACATGTATGTGTAATGGACATCCAGAGATGAACAATCTAGGTTCAGAAAGCAAAACTCCTACAAATTTTTTTGATCCAACTACTTGGATATGCTAAATAAAACAACACTGCAGCCAGGAGGTTGAACTGATTAGTATAATCAACTGGCTAAGTTCATGGATAGAATTAAAACATGGGAGGACGTATACTTTCTGACCCCTTGAGTGTTGACTTCTGTGAACAATCAATAGCTAATGACTATGCATGACATAAATGCACACCACAATGAATATTTTGCATTTATTGATTGAGTGTGACGAGTGAGGCCAAATATCTTTCAGACTGCAGACTTTTTCATGCTGGTGTTTAATGTGCTCCCCACTAATTGAAAAGTGTACTGTTGCTACAGAAATGTTATAGGCACAGTGACAATATGTAGTCGCACTAATAATTTGTGTCGTATTGCATAGTATTTGTATTTTTCATGCCATGGGCATTCACAGATATATCAATCATTCAAGGTAATGTAAAATCACTGAACTTTATAAGCGTGTATCAGGTGCTAAGTTCAATGCATTCATATTTCTGTTTCCAAAGCAAATAATGAGGCTAGGAAATGATTAGAGATTTTACTTGTTTTGGAATGGCAAGTTTTCAAGTCAATGAAAAATTCACACTCTGGAAGGGTACCAAGCTAGTGCGTCAAGTGAGCAATGCTGAACTGGGATGCTTTCCAATGCCTGGGTTGACCAATTCACTGGCCATACTCGGGATCGTGTATTTATTACATGTTGCATACTGCAGCAATATATACTAGATACTACGTGCATCTTCGCATAGTCGTATACAGTGTAGTTGCCAGTATGCATTAATAATATTGTGCACTATGCAGTCACAGGACCACCAGGCTTTAAAGATCACCTGGGTCACCGTGGCCACATTACCTTAGAGTATTTTGCATTGTAAGCTAGGCTACAGTATACCTTGAAAATGGGCCTGACTGAATACTGTGATATACGGCCGGTGTAGTATATCATTTGGGCTTGTTTTGTGTGTCAGCAATTATTTGCTTGATCACATATGGCACAGTACACTACTTGCTATTTTTGGCAGCAATCAGTATTCCAGTTGTAAGTAGTAGTAATTTGAACACAGAGATCTAGCTTTCTCGCCAATAGCATTATGCCCTCATGGTCAGCTTATGTCACATCTGGACTGGGTTTTCCAGGTAACATGCTCCCTCTGGGCCCAAATTCCATTCCACGTTTTCAGTCCATCCCATCGGATTACTTATTTCCAGCACCTGTACCTAACAGGACTTGCCTATTTAAACCACCCTCAGTCTTTATCTGGTACAATGAATTATTTTAGGGTAAAATCATTTTGAGGCTTCTTACATCATTCAGCTATATGGATCCATTTAGTAGGCTATTTGTTACACAAAGGAGTAGCTCTTAAAGATATTGGGCGATCTGAAATCTTAATATTTGCTGAGCTAAATCACGTAGACAAGTAGGTAGAATGATACAGTCCATCGTGTTTTCACATTCTGAAAAAAAAACTGCAGGCTACATGAAACTTCAGATAATTTAGTTAATAGACAGTGATGTTTAAAACGGAAAAAACGCGATTCTCACATCCAATTTGAGCAATCATAGCGCTATTTACAGACATGCAAACAAATTAGAGTTGAAAAAGGTGGCAAATTTATCATTTATGTTTCCGGTAGCAAGACACAATGTTTTTGGTTTGTTACTTCCATCTCATTGAAATTGCCGGTGTAAAATCATGAGATTGCAGTACTATGCCACACATACAGCGGGGTAAATAAGTATTGAACGCGTCAACATTTTTCTCAGTAAATATATTTCTAACAGGGCTATTGACATGAAATTTTCACCAGATGTCGGTAACAACCAAAGTAATCTACACATCCAAAGAAATCAAAACAAATAAGTCCATAAATTAAGTTATGTGTGGAAAGACACAGGGAATAAGTATTAAACACATGAAGAAAAGGAGGTGCAAAAAGGCATGGAAAGCCAAGACCCCGGCTGAAATCTGTTATTATTTAGAAAGCGGCTGCCAGATAGCTCACTTGGTAAAGCATCGCGTTGCGAAGCAGAAGTGACTATCACGTCGCGGGTTCGAGCCCCGCTTCGTACCAGCCGGCAGTGGTCGGCAGCTTTTTCAGAGTAGCGCACAATTGGCTATTGCACTACAGGGTTGCAAATTGGGAAGGGACTGCCGGGAAGGGATTACAATAGTTGCCTTGTTCGTTGCTCAAGCGCCTCCTGTTGGCCAGACGGGTGCTCGTCAGGAAGATTCTAAGCCTGGTCATGTCCGGGTATCCTCCGCCCTCGTTCTGAACTTGCGAAGATTCAACCATTGAGTGTATAAGAAGCAGTGGTTGACAGGCGCGTGCTTCGGAGGAGAGCCGCGAACTGTCTACACTCTCCTGAATTGGCAGCAAGGGGTCGCATACGAGCAAGCCTTGTACATAGTTCACCAATTGGGCATTCCAGATTCGGGTGGGATTGGAGATGCCAAATTTTTAAAAGAAAAAAAATAAATAAAAAAAAGAAAGCAATTATGCCCCCTATTAGTGCAAATTAATATCAGCTGGTTTAGTCCTAATTGATGGCCTATGAAAAGGTTTCTCCTTACTAAGATGTCACACAAGAAGCTTCTCATGATACGTAAAAGCAAAGAGCTCTCTAAAGACCTTCGCAACCATAATGTTGCGAAACATACTGATGGCATTGGTTACAGACATATTTCTAAACTTTTGAATGTTCCAGTGAGCACCGTTGGGGCCATAATCCGGAAGTAGAAAGAACATCATTTCACCATAAACCGTCCACGACCAGGTGCTCCTTGCAAGATTTCTGACAGAGGAGTCAAAAGAATAATCAGGAGCTGTCCAAGAGCAAAGGACCACTCGCGGAAAACTTCAGAAAGACCTGGAATTAGCAGGTACATTTGTTTCAAAGAAAACAATGTGTAATACACGCAACCGCCATGCTCACTGCGCAAGACTCTATTGCTGAAGAAAAAGCATGTTGAAGCTTGTTTAAAATTTGCTGCACAACATTCGAACAAGCTTATGAAATACTGGGAGAATATAGTTTGGTCAGATGAGACCAAAATTGAACTCTTTGGATGTCATAGCACACGCCATGTTTGGAGGACAAACAGCACTGCACATCACCCCAAAACACTATACCAACAGTGAAGTTTGGAGGTGGGAACATCATGGTGTGGGGCTGTTTTTCACCATGTGGTACTGGCAGACTTCATATAATTGAAGGAAGGACGAATAAAGAAATTAGACATTCTTGGTAAGAATCCGCTGCCATTTGCCAGGATGCTGAAGATGAAACGAGGGTGGACATTTCAGCAAGACAATGATCCCAAACACACAGCCAAGGAAACTCTCAATTGGTTTCAGAGAAAGAAAATAAAGTTGCTAAAATGGCCCAGTCAATCACCCAACTTAAATCCAATTGAAAATCTATGGAAAGAGCTGAAGATCAGAGTTCATAGAAGAGGCCCCCAGAACCTTCAAGATTTGAAGACAGTTTTTGTGGAAGAATGGGCCAAAATCACACCTGAGCAATGCATACATCATACAGGAGGCGTCTTGAAGCTGTCATTACCAACAAAGGCTTTTTTTTGCTAAGTATTGAATAAATTTAAGTAAGCGGGTTCAATACTTTTTCCCTGTATCTTTCCACTTTATTACACATAACTTAATTTATGGACTTATTTGTTTTGATTTCTTCTTACATGTGGATTAATTGGGTTGTTAATGACATCTGGTGAAAATTTCATGGGAATAGCCCCATTAGAAATATAATAAATGAGAGAAATGTTGATGCGTTCCATACTAATTTACCACGTTGTAACTATTGCTGTTTTCCTCACGATTTTAGCATGAGGATGTAGGGAACAACTCACCGTAGAATTAGAGACACTGCTAAATTGATATAAATTTTGAAAATTTCCCCCTATCGTAGCATGACTGCCATTTATGAAGCCAAAATTAATGTGCAACCTAAAATATACTGGATACATCTTAAACTGCTACACAACCAAAACAAGGTGTGGTTATCCAGTTAATTAAGCCACCAATTGATTAAGCAATGCGCCCTTACGTTATTACCATGCAAAAAAAAAAAAAATAAAGAAAGCCGCAAAAAATGCACAGCCCTGTGCCTGCTGATCCCAAGCAAATAAGCAGTGATGCAAATTTATTGTGTACCTTTATGAAAATTTCTTGGAACAATCATAGAACGGTGAACCCTGCTTGGCATGCCGTGGTGAATGTGTGTAGCAGCAGGCAATGTGGAAATGACTGTTAGACTCCGACCTGAATTCCTGACTCAAGTCTTGGACAGAAGTCTTTACAGACTGCCGTTAATCGATAGCTAACATCAGTGCCTTGCATTAAGATTGCTGTAAATTGGTTATGCTAATATAGTGTTGCATTCAAGGCATTGTTATAAACTTTATTAACAACAGCGAACAACAAGTTTCAAACAGGTCTATTTTCTTTTGTTTTTGAGACCCTCTCCCACTCCACTGCTAGAGCCAATTAATAATGAAAACCATGAAACCCTTAAAAACTTCATAAGAATATCCAGAAGGATTGTAAACAAATACAATTCCATTACTCAGAGGGGTTAGAACGTCATCCAAATTTGAGCTGCAATATTCGGAATAGTTAATGCACCAGTTGATTTAACCAATCAATACAGCTTAAAAATAGAACAAAAACAGCCAAAAGTAGACACACCTACGTATATGGAATGCAATCTCAGTGAATATTAAATAAATAAATGCATAAATCAATTATTTTGGCTATGAAATAGATCCTGAAATAAATAAATGAAGCATTAAATACATAAATGTGTAAATAAATTGAATAATAAATATGAATAGTTTCACGACAAAATGCAATTAACGCCACTTTCAAAATTTTTGAACCATCACTTAAAAAAGATCATTTTTAGCAGGTCGGTAGTCTTGCCAAGTTCAGCACCAAGCAACACACTATTTATCCCAGCGTTCAGCATGGTTGAACATCAGCTTTCATTCCAAAGCGCAATTAACACCAAGGCAGTTTTTCCACTAACTGCCATACATCCACGCAGCCAATCAACAGTGGAGAATCTCGTGCTGCCAAAAGGCTCCGATTGTTTAGCAACTCTTGTTTTTCTCCCCACTGACCGAGTTGTGGGCCACATTGAGTTGCAGATTCACAAAAAGGACAGTGGATAACATGCAGAGGAGTATTACGAATTATTACAAACATGGACATGTTTACGTCTATCATATTGACTGGCAGGCATTTGATTTCAAATTGCATTTCTGTGGATATATTGTGTTTTGCCAAATAATCAAAACAAAGTTCACTTTTTCACAAAATTAATTATTCACAGATTCCTTAGAGGTGCACCGGATTTGATTGACATTGTCATTTCCTCACACACAAACAGCAATTAATCAGGTATTCATCTTTCAGGTAAAAAGTCAAAACATTAAATTATGAACAAACTGTCCAAATTGTAATCACCTGTCTGCATTTAACAACGGTGCTATCCTCCATAATCAACATAATCAATCAAGTTTGGCTAGGTAAATATGTAGACCAATGTTTATTTTTTCGACTGAGCAAAACGAAGGTCTATAAAAGTGGCGAGCATATCACCTGGCAAAGTGTGGCGCAGAGTCAGGGTCACAATTAAGACTATTGAGAAGTTGGACGGGGCTATATCCTAGCTGAAGCTAGCTAGCTTTTTTTCTGACTGAGCTGGCCCTGCCTAAGTTGAACTGTGCTCATCTTGTTTTGAGCTTTGGCCTTTCTCCTGTTGGTACCGTATTTCTATCACTAAATACCCCCACTGGATTGTACCTTGAATCTGCATCCTGTTCCTTGCCTGGACTAAAGCAAGTGATACAGATTGGCACTGTCAGTCAGTCAGAAATGGATGAAAGCTCTCACCAGCCTTACCCCTTGGGTCTGAAAAAAGTAAAGGACTGATGCACACCCTGATGTGTTTAGCAGCTTTTGCATACTGCTGATAAGATGTTTCAAAAAAAATGTGCAGCCTACAGAGACAAATATCAAGGAATTTTACAATATCCTCATGTCCTTCCATAAAGGAGACCTAGATACACTGGTAAGCTGCACTGCGTACCTTTTTCTGTGACTAGTCTGGCTAAGTGAATGTAAACTGCACATTCTAATGACTAGATGCAACTTGAGAAAATAATAGAGACATACATATAATGATCCACCTTCAAACCCCATCAAAAAGCTGCTATTTATGGCTGTCTTTTGACTTCATTATACAAGAGCTAAGGAATTTTCAGGTGGCATCAGCCAGCAGAACCTGAGGCCAGAAAGATGGCAATTTCTGAGAATAAGTCAATCACACAAACCTTCGCCAGCGACTATCATTTCCTGCCTCAAAGAAAGGTACAGGCCAGCTTTGAAGTGCTGCCATTTAACCCGAGGGCTGGAACATATCTCAAAGAGGCGGGTACATCAATCCACAATAAAATAAAGTGAACACAGCAGGCTTATTTAAAGAAAGGAAGAGACAAGGGGAGTCCAGAGCAACAGGGAGGGCAGTGATGGAAAGAGGAGAGAGACTCAGACTGCTAATCTGTTATCGCCTGGCATAGGCTAAGCAGTCTGAAGCAGGTCAGCCTCCATTATCTTATGCAAGGGGAACCACAAATTAACCGCCCTCATTAATGTGCTGAAAAGCCCCCTGCCCTGACTCAGTTCCCCACTGCTTTCATCCCTTGTTACAATCCATCTTTTTTCCTCCACCACCAGCTCCTTTTGACAGGAAAATGAAAGTCGATGATCTTCTTTGTGTGAGTCAATGAGATTAGTCCAAGTAATATGCGGTGTCTGTCGCTAAGGATTGGTGTGCGTGGGGTACTCACAAACCTACGGGTGACTAACGAAACCAAGAACCTGAATGAATGCGTGGTCAAGCAAAACACATACAGATGTGTCACTACTGGTGTAATACTTCATACAATTAGGCAATTTACATCCTGTAATTCTCTGTGGCAAGTTTAAGAAATGTTGAGCCGGCTAAGGAGACCTCGATTTTGGGTCAAGATGACAAGGAGATCGAAGAGGAGTTCTAAGAGTTGGGACTGTATGTTGAATTCAAATTAAAACTGAAAGCTGTGATTTTTAAACTATCCTAGACCTATATTACAAACCGTAATTCCAATGACGTGGGGACGTTGTGTAAAACGTGAATAGAAACAGAATAAAATGATTTGCAAATCATTTTCGACCTATATTCAATTGAGTACACCAGTGTTTCCCAAACTGTGTGCCGTGGCACACTGGTGTGCCATGAGAGCTTCCTAGGTGTGCCGCGAGAAAACCCACTGACTGTTTTTTTCCTGATAGCCTAATAATATAAAACGGCTGATACAGGATACAAAAATAACAATTCATGTCATTATCAATTCATTCAATTTAGTTTATTAAAATGCCTATTTAAAATTCCTTCTCGATGTTTCCGCATCAGGTATTCTACTGTACAATTCCTTCTCGTGATTGGCCAATCACTCATCGTCTAATGCGAAACATTAAACATTCCCCGGTAAAACTCAGCTAAAACAACAGTGTAGGCTAGTTGAAACGAAACAACGAAATGGATAAATTCCTGACCAAAACCTCGAAAAGGCCGTCCGACTAAGACCCTGAACCACCTCACTCTTGCTGCGCAGGCCAGAAAAAGAAAATCAAAGTGGTGAGCAGACTTTACAGTGAGGAATATCTGACTAATGGGTTTACATTCACCGGAGATCCCGCTACCCCAATACCACTGTGTCTTTTCTTGCGGCGAAAAGCTGGCAAACGAAGCTATGGTGCCAAATAAATTAAGAAGACACCTTTCAACCAGACACCTTCCAACCAAACACCCTTCTCTCACAAAAAAAAAAGACCGTGAATATATAATGTGGTTGAGAGGCCAGACAAACAAACAAGCTAGTTTCATGATGAAAACCGCTACAGTGTCAGAAAAAGCATTAGAAGCAAGCTATATGGTCGCAGAACTAGCAGCAAAATCAAAGATGTCTCACACAATTGCCGAATCTCTTATCCTGCCAGCATGCAAAGCTATCGTAGGGACCATGTTGGGTCAAAATGCTGCCAATGAAATATCGAAGGTTCCTCTCTGAAACAATACAACAGGCAGCCGAATAGGAGAAGTGTCAGCAGATGTAGAGGACGTTGTGATGGAGAAAATAAAAGGGAGTGGGAAATTTGCACTGCAGGTGGATGAAACAACAGATGTCAGTGGACATGCACAATTACTGGCCAATGTCAGATATGTCGATGGGGAGACAATTAAAGAAAATTACTTTTTTTTATCGAATTTTGCCGGAGAGAACTACAGGTGAGGAAGTGTTTCGAGTGACATCTGAGTATCTGGAGAAGTGGGGGCTGAACTGGAAAGACTGCGTAGAGTCATTTATTTTATGATTGAATAAAGCCTGAAACCTGGTTGGAAAGCTCGAGTGGTTGTCTCGTCACTCGGTCGCGCTGCCGGGAAGGTAGCGTGAGCGGAACGCTATAATATCATAGCAGTGTGCCGTGAGATTTTGTCATAGTAAACAGTGTGCTGCGAGAGAAAAAGGTTTGGGAAACACTGGAGTACACTACAAAGACAAGAGATGTAATGTTCAAACTGATAAACTTTATTGTTTGTTTGGAAATATTCACTCATTTTGAATTTAATGCCTACAACAGGTACCAAAAAAGCTGGGACTGGGGCAACAAAAGACTGGGAAAGTTGAGGAATGCTCAAAAAACCCCTGTTTGGACCATTCTACAAGTGAACAGTTAATTGCAAACAGTTGAGTGTCATGGTTAGGTACAAAAGGAGCATCCCCGAAAGGCTCAGTCGTTCACAAGCAAGGATGGGGCGAGGCTCACCACTACATGAGCAAATATTTCAACAGTTTAAGAATAAGGTTTCTCAACGTACAATCGCAAGGAATTCAGGGATTTCATCATCTACTGTCCATAATATCATCAAAAGATTCAGAGAATCCAGAGAAATCTACACATACAGTAAGCAGCAAGGCCGAAAACCAACATTGAATGCCTGTGACCGTCAGGTGGCACTGCAGTAAAAACCAATATCATTCTGTAAAGGGTATTACCATGTGGGCTGTGGAACACTTCGGAAAACCATTGTCAGTAAACACAGTTCGTCGCTACATCTACAAGTGCAAGGTAAAACTCTACCATGCAAAGCGAAAGCCATATGTCAGCAACACTCAGAAACGCCGCTGGCTTCTCTGGGCCTGAGCTCATCTGAGATGGACTGACACAAAGTGGAAAAGTGTGCTGTGGTCTGACGAGTCCACATTTCAAAGATACAAACAGGTTTTGGAGCAACATATGCTGCCATTCAAGCGACAACTTTTTCAGGGACGTCCCTGCTTATTTCAGCAAGACAATGCCTAGCCACATTGTACACGTGTTACAACAACGTGGCTTCGTAGTAAAAGAGTGCGGGTAATAGACTGGCCTGCCTGCAGTCCAGAGCTGTCTCCCATTGGCGCATTATGAAGCACAAAATACAACAACAAAGACCCCGGACTGTTGAGCAACTGAAGTCGTACATCAAGCAGGAATGGGAAAGAATTCCACCTACAAAGCTTCCACAATTAGTGTCCTCAGTTCCCAAATGCTTATTGAGTGTTGTTAAAAGGAAAGGTGATGTAACACAGTGGTAAACATGCCCCTGTCCCAGCTTTTTTGGAATGTGTTGCAGGCATCAAATTCAAAATTAGCGAATATTTCCAAAAAAAAACAATAAAGTTTATCAGTTTGAACATAAAATATCTTGTCTATGTACTGCACGCAATTGAGAAGTGGTCAAAAAGGATTTGCAAATCATTGTATTCTGTTTCCATTGATGTTTTACACAACGTGCCAACTTCATTGGAATTGGGGTTTGTACATTGAAAATTGAGTGGAACTAGCTCAGGAAGGAAACTCAAGCCAGTCTGCATCAGCTGATGCATTTGAATCAGCATCAGGGACAGTACACCAATTGGAGAGCAGGAACAACACGGAGCGTTGTCTATTTAAGCACAGTCAAGCCCACTCACCTTTGCTGCTTCATTTGCTGCCTCATGTGCAGGGTGAGAGGTGTTTTTATTTGATTTAGCAAACGCAATAAATTCAACTCAGCTCTGGGTCTGATAAATATATTTTGGAGTGTCTTATTGTAACAAAGGAGATCAAGCTGTTGCCTTGCATTATTTCAACCAGCGCAACTGGTAAATTCAATTGAGTGTTTTGTTTGCAACTCTTCCGCATGTGGTGTTTGAAGTGTGTGCAGTTAATGTGGAAATTTGATTATGACTTGTGTATTTTCCATCGCAGTCAGAACTAAAGGTCTTTTTGTTGGATTTTTGTGATAACGCTAACCTTCACGATGTAGCATAAAAGTCGTACTGGCAGTTTCATTGCTCACCTTACTTGTCGCTATGCTCCAAGCACAACGAGCCTAGTAATCTCCAATTTACTAGAGGCAGCAACATATGTATCTTGTTTGTGCCTTCCGTGCTTCGGTTTACTCTTTCGTATTTTACCTTGCACGTTTGCCTCCATTGGTCATCACGAATTGCTCTAATTTCAGAAGGTGAAATATGTTTCTAAAATGTATCTTTGGTCCTTTAAGAGCATGAATTATTAAAGGATGTGAGGTGGAATGAATTACAGTTTATGAACTCATTCATATACCAAAACAAAAATAACAGCTCAAAAATGCAAAACAATGAACAATCTCAATGAAAAAAACAATTAAGATATTATAAAATGCAAGGATTTCAATGATAATGCTCAATTCTTGAGGATCCTCAAAATTCTATTGAAAAGGTAAGGTGCGCAATTTCAGTATTGGAGCAAATATTGGCACATGTGAATGTCATGGTAGCATCCCTTTAATTGCTAATTTTCCATTTTCCAAAACTTCTGTCGCATGAGACATATAACTTCTCTCCTTTTAACAGCCATGGTGTGGTGGCTCAGGGTATCCGCTTTGATGTGCTGGACCTCATCTGTAGGTTTTAAGGCCTCCTCCCCTTCTCATTCCCTGTGAGGAAGAGATCTACTGGATGTCTTCTAAATTTACTGGAGCGGATCAAATCTTGATTATATTAAAAAATTGTTTATTATGAATCTATCCTTTTTTTTGTTCTGTCACAAACATTCTTGGCATTGTTAATGTTGACTACATAATTCTCAGAGAAAATTACCTCTGAACAGCTGTATCACTGGGCCTTTGTCTATTTTGTGCATTAATATTTGAAACGCGTTCAGGAACCAGTGAAAATGATGGTGGGTCAGTGAAAATGGAAGGCTTCAGGTCTGGCAGATCCATCACAACCCTCGTGTGAATGCCTTGTGTGTCTTTTTGCAATACAGCAGCTTGTGTGTCCACTAAGTGTATGTATGCTGTGATTGGTTTCCATCCTGTGCGTATGTTCTCCTCGGCTGAATCTCGTTATTATGCTGTTGCTAAGCGCACCATCGTATAAGTATTTAGGCCCTCTAGTTCAAGTGCAAGCTGTTGGATTGTAAACTCGCTTTCATGCAAGTTATCCTAGTCAATGTATACAACCTCATTTTCAAAAAAAGTTGGGACGCTGTATTAAAGGCCCCATGTTATGCTGTATTTTGTCATTTAAAACATGTCCAATGGGTCTGTAAAATAATGTTAAGAATTCAGTGACAAAAAAACAACACACGCAACCAGGCCTTGTGAGACCTCTTCTCTCACCTCGTCTCTGCGGGCTTGAAACATGAGCTGTTTTGAGTGGGTGGAGAGGCTATGCTAATGAGGCGCTGCTCTGATTGGCTGCCTGGCCGCTTTGTTTCTGGGGGAGGGTGCAGACCCGAAAAACTAGGAAATCAAGATGGCAGGCATTTCAGGACAGCTCTCTGCGGCATCTATTGCTGTAAGACCACACTTGTTTGATCCGGAATCCGGCCCCGAACGAGAGGATGAAGCAATTGAAATGTTGAAACAACGTTTACAGCAGGATGTCAATGAATGGCAAGTTGAAATTTTAGTGTTTTGCTCGTACTGTCTCACCTTGCATGCATGTGGTTGTAGCTGTACTGTTATATAGTCATGTTATATACCCACTAAGCTATCTGGAAGAAACATTACTAAAAGCTCCTGTTAACCATTTCCACCAAAACGAAACACAATTCTGTCACCAAGCTACTAAATGAGTTTGTCGCGAAAACACACAAACGGTGTAAGCGTTGCTTGTGGAGCAAGCAAATCGATAACTTCTACCGAAAAAAAATCCAAATCCGACCACCACTTTTTTTCGGCTTTTTATCAGCCAGGGATGCGTTTCCCGAAATCACAGATGCTAACTTACATAGTTGGAGCCATTGAATGTGAATGGACGAACTAGCAACTACGCTTTTGGGAAACGCACCCCGAACAATTTTCAAAGGTGGATTAAATTCCGCCACGGCACTACAAAGAAATCGTTTGTTATACCAGACACGTTATAGAGCGTTTCGCGATTGCTTTCACCACGGTAGGATCAGAGATGTAGCCCACACCACTGCAAAGTACCTGGCTGACCCCGGTCATGGATAAGTAAAACGATCGTTTCACCGTAGCAGTAAACAAACCCAAACATGTACCCTAAGCTCCACAAAGCCTACATCTGGTCTAACTGCAGCCTTATCAGCCCAACTTTGCACACACGCACAACACCTCACCGGTTACGGTAGTGGTTACAGTCAGGTAATGTTATAAAACTACCACCTTGATGCTAACCAAAGTAACACAAGCATAACAATCTGAATTACTGCATATAAGTTAACCAGGAGCATTTTTATGTTGCACGGAACACAAACTAACATGTGGTAGTAACCAAATGTTCATAGCAATGACAGAGACAAACGTCACCCTGCAATACAGGTTTTACAGGTAGTAAGTTCTGTTACCGTGGACAGCTGTACCAAGCATCCAAATTACAAACAAGTATAAAAAGTTAGCTTCAAATGAGGTTTATGTTCACACACCTTCTGTTGAATGTCTCCTGATATTATTTAGTCTTGCATATTTAGGACACAAACACTAGCAACTGTAACTTAGCTACGTTAGCCGCAGTGCTACAGCTACATTCGACAGTCTATCACCTTAGGTAGGCTTATGCAGTAAAGCAACACAAAATGGTATCTTACAGCTTCCGCATCTGTCGTTGAGTCATGGACAGTTGGTATCGATCCAGGCTTTATCTTCAGATATTTTACAAAGCCTCCATTTGAGGCCAGTTGTTAATGCAAACTATTGTTAGCAGGCCCCGTTGCCACCCGTAACACGTTAGCTTCACTTACATTATTTGCTGGTATATCGTTACTTACAGCTTGCCGCTCCGAGCTCTTGATCGATGCAACTGCCCCAGGTTTGAGAGGCGGCTGAGATGCATATCCAGCGTCGAATTATCCTTTATTGACAAAGCTGTCTTCAGTGAAATCCGAGCACAAACAGCAAACATTTCCTTTGAGTGTGGCTGTTTGCCACCAGCAAACAACAAAGCTACCCACTGATTTCTGGTGGCATTGTCTTTTGGAAGAGAAAATAGTTGTGCTTTTTTCGCATCCAAAAAAACATGCACGAACAGCTTTGGGAGACACACTGATAAATCCACACATGAAATGATTTGTGCTCATTTGTGTCTGATAGAATAGATAGGGTGGGCAGGTCCAGCGCCGTGAATGGCTCTGACCAGATCTGTCCTGATTGGAGGCAACAACCTGACGTCAGGATAACGGGACAAGCTGTTCAGAGAGGAAATCATGTTCAGGAAATCACATTCTCGGATTATAGCAAAACCCCTGTATCTTATGTTTAGAAACTTTGCAGAGGTTGAGTATGGACATCCAACATTATAACATTACATGTATGTATTAAAAAAAGGATCAGCATAATAGGGGACCTTTAAATGTAAATGAAACCAAATGCAATGACTTCTAAATCAATTAAAACCCTATCCTTAATTGAAAATAGGACGAAGACAATGTATCAGTTGTTGAAACTGATCAATTTTATTGTTTTTTGAAAAATATGATCATTTTGAATTTGATGACAGCAACATGTTTTCAAAAAGTTGGGACGGGACAATAAAAGACTGGAAAAGTTGCATGATGCTAAAAAAATGACAACTGGCAGAACATCAGCTTATTACATTACTTAGAAAGAGGTCAGTAACATGGTTGGGTATAAAAACTCTTTCATAAGTAAATATGGGGAGGCTTAATCACTCTTTGAAAGACTGCATGGGGAAATAGTTAAAAAATTTAAGAATAAAGTTTTCAGCTTAAAATTGAAAAGAATTTGGAGATTTTATCCTCTATGGTACATGATATTATTAAAAGATTATAAAAATCCAGAAAATTCTCGGTAAACATGGGACAAGGCCAAAATCCAATTTTGAATGGCTGTGATTTCCGGGTCCTCAAGCAGCACTGCATTGAAAACAGACAGGATTCTGTCCTGGAAATCACTGTATGGACTCAGAAACACTTCTGTAAACCATTTTCAGTAAACACAGTTTGTAACTGTATCCACAAATGAAAGTTAAAACTCTGCCATGCACAGATTAAACCATATATAAACAAGACCCAGAAATACTGCCTTCTTCTCTGGGCCCAAGCACATTTAAAATGTACTGAGGCGAAGTGGAAAACTGCCCTGTGGTTTGACTAATCAAAATGAGATATTCTTTTTGGAAATATGGATGCCACATCCTCTGGGCTAAAGAGGTGAGGGGCCATCCTGCTTGTTATCAGGGAACCATTCAAAAGCCAGCATCCATGATAGTATGGGGGCGCATTAGTATGGCACGAGTAACTTGCGCATCCGTGAAATCACCATTAACGGCGAACGATATATAAGGTTTTAGTGCAACATTTACTGCCATCCAGATGCCTTTTTTAAGGGAAGGCCTTGCTCATTTCAGCAACACCATTCCAAACATCATACTTCGCATGAATAACAACAACATGGCTCTGCAGTAAAAGAGTCTGGGTGCTAAAGTGGTCTGTCTGCACTCCGGACCTGTTGCCCACCGGCAATATTTGGCCCATTATGAAAAGAAAAACATGACAAAGAGGGCTTCAAAGTCCTGAGCAGCTGGAATCCTACATAAAGCAAGAATGGGAAAACAATTGCTTTCAAAACTACTATAGTTGGTCGCCTTAGTTCCTAAACGCTTACAGAGTATTGATTGAAGAGGACGTGATGCAACACAATGGTAAACATGCCCCTCTGCCAATTTTTTTGAGATGTGTTGTTGGAATCAATTTCAAAATGAGCACATATTTTTCAAAAAACAATAAAATATCTCAGTTTCAACATCTGGTAAATTGTCTTTGTACTATTTTCAAACAAATATAAAGTTCAAATGATTTGAAAATCATTGCACTCTGTTTTTCATTGCGATCTGTGTTAGAAATCAGTGATTTGTATATTTGTTTTTAGCTTGTTTTTAGTTTCTGGTTTTAGTTTCTAGTTTTTAGTATGTTTCTTGTTTGTTTTTAGTATTGCTATTATTTATATATTATTTATTCGTTAGAGCATGTGTGTTTCTGGATGATTGCTCTGTCTCTGGTCTTCAGTGTTTTCCTCCCGTTTCTGTCTCATGGCATCTTGTCTTTTTTTTTTTTTTTTCTTCCCTGTAATTTCGGTTGGGTGTTTCCACTTCCTTCTCTCTCGCTGTTCTCATTGACTATCCGCACCTGAGAGTAGTTTAGCGAGGCACGGGTGTTTAGTTAGATTAGAGTTAGAACTCCACCCGTTTCCCCTCTCTCTCCTATCACCGTCCTTGCTTTTCTAGTTCCACCTCTCTCTACAGCTGTCCTGTGTTTAGCTGGGATTCCACTTAATTAGTTTGTGTTTAAAAGACCCACTTTCCCGTAGTTTCTTGTCGACTCGTTTCTACCACAGCTCGTCTTGGTCAGTCTCGTTTTTGCGCTTTTTTTCTCGTTGCGATTGTTGAAAGCTCGTTTCTCGTGATTCTCCCGTAAGTCTTGTAATTGATTGTTTGTATTGCGTTGTGAGATTGCGGTTTGTTTGATTAGTACTTCGTTCTCCCTGATTCCCATTTTGTACCTATCTGTTTAGCTTCTCCTGTGTTCTCCCTTATCCCATCCAACTCCCTTTTTCCTTCCCCTTCCATTCCCTTAGTTTCAGCCCCCTCTGTTACTGTCTTTGTGCGGACTGATTCTCTGGTTACTGGATTTTTAGCTTGTCCCCTGACTTCGATTCTGCCTATTCTGCATTTCTCTGTTTGCCTGGCTATTGATCCATTTCTGTCTTGACCATGAGCTTTGTTAATCCTAATAAACGCCCTGCCGATGCTGAACTGCATTTGGAGTCTATGCCCATTCCTTTCAGTCTGCATCCCAACTTTTTGGAAATGGGGTCGTATTTCTAAAACTCTTTTGGTCTTCGTCTAATGCAACTAGTACTTTAGTGACAGGGTCCACGACTGGGACCGAGTTCAAGTTAACTCAATTCAAGTCAGTTCTACTCAAGAATTATTATCAAGAATAAGCTTCCAATCTTAATCAGGGCCCGACAGTGGGGCCGCATCTTTGCTCTCATTGTCCAGTTTGTTAGGAACAAGCTTCCCATCCTGAACTGGAGCCAGGACTGGGACCACGTTCCCCTCATGCAACCTATCCATCCTCTGAAGCGGTTCAGTGCAGGCAGAGCCTGTGTAACACCTGGCAGCATCATGGAAGCCTGGAGGAAATGGCAGCTGAAGCTTAGCCTATTACAACTTTGCTGAACTGTCCATTCTCCTCAGGGTTCTTTCTCTGCTATCCTATCTTGGGGTTCCACCCCCAATCTCTACCCCATAGCTATCTACAAACTATCAGTTGGATTGTTCTTCTGACTCTGCGCTTGATTCTTGGTCTGGAACTTAACAGGACCAGTGAAAAAGAAAGTTAAGGGAAACCCCTTGCAGCACAATCAAATGGACCTTTTCTATTATCAGCTGATATTAATGTGCTGAAAGGGTCTGGCAGTGGGTTTAAACAATGATAACTTAATCCTAAATTAATGTCAGTTATACAATGCTGTGAAAAGGTATTTGCCCCCTTCCAGATTTCTTCTATTTTTGCATACTTGCCACACCCAAATGTTTCAGATAATCAAACTAATATTAGACTATGTGTGAAATTGTCTTAACACATGAAAAAAAAATGCTTTTTCTGACTTTGGAACTACTGTGGTGACCGGAACAACAAACACGCCCACCATCCAAGTCAAACCGCCCAAAGCCGTCGATTTGCCTACCCTTATGGTCCTCTTACAACAGCACCATGGACAGCTCATGTCGGCCGGGACTCTGTTCAGCACCCCTGGCTGCTGCTCTACGCTGAATGGCTTCCGTCAGATGCGGCCAGGCGTGCGGGAAGGGCTTCAGGCACATTCCACATGAGGCCACACACCCAATCCCCCTCGAAATCAAACAAGACCGCAATATAAAGCCAGTGCTTCAGCAGATGGGGACAGGTTGGCTGACAGTGCGTTTTGCAAGCGCGTAACAAACCGCGCTTTTTTTCTCTAATTTTTCTATCAGACTCCGAAGGTGAAGAGACTGGGGATCCCGAGTTTGCGCTCCCTCCAGATAGCCTCACTCTGGCCGCTGCTCTACCAAGTCCCAGCAGCTAACTCTCCAAGGATATTATGGTTCGTAAAGTCTATTGTCTTTTGGTTTATTGCAAATAAAATTACCGCCCTGCGGGCTGGATTCTCACCAACCTGTTGCCCTGTCTGTACCTGCTTTTCTGGTGGTTCGCCACACTACTTGAGGGAAAAGTAAAGTGAAAAGTTATAGGACAATGTGCCTCCTGATAGGTGTATTTTGACTTTACTTTAGCTCTTGCTCAAGTTAAGTTACAGTCAGTTTGCACATCAGCAATAGAAAGTAAAAAAATTAATACATGTAAAGAAGTTACAGTACCTTTTACCGTTAATTCTTGGCCATGCTGTAAGACATTTCAATGTATCCTGTTTTTCCTGACATAATTTGCATTTGACATGAGTGATCCACAGTGTCAAGTCAAGTTTTATTTCTAAAGCACATTTAAAACAACAGAAGTTGAACTGAAGTGCTGTACAGTGAAAATTGGCAAAGAATAAAATCGGAAAACTAAAACATTTCTAAAAATCAATAAAACTGTTAAACAAAATCACCATCAATAAAAGAATATACATATAAAGCAAACAGAAGTAGATAAATTAATAAAGATAACAAAAGTGCAAACAATATCGACAGATAAAAGACAAGCATAAAAGCAAAACAGGAAAACAGCACAATAAAAAACTTGACATGACAAAAACAGATGAACAAGCGGATTAAAAAGTAAGAGAGTAGATATAGGTTTCAAAAGTGATTTAAAAATGGCAAGAGAAGGTGAAGAACTGATTTCTAGAGGTAGTTTATTCCACAGTTGAGGAGCCGCGACTGAAAAGGCGCGGTCACCTTTGGTTTTTAGGTTCGACCGAGGAACTGACAAGAGCAATTTATTGGATGATCTTAGGGACCATGCAGTGGAGTAGGGCGAGACAAGATCTGATATGTACCCTGGAGCCAAACCATGGAGAGCTTTAAAAACAAATAATAAAACTTTAAAATCAACTCGAAATTTAACTGGCAGCCACAGTGGCAAACACTTTGCTGAAAATAGGGGGAGCACAATCGATCTTTTGAAACTCATGATTTATCTTGACCCTTTATTCCTTTATTAAGAAGTTTTCCAAGTATTAGAATAATTAATTTACAAGTAAACACACAAGTTAATTCCAGATTAAGATAACTGTGAATTCAGTGGCATGGTGGCACAGAGTACCACTGCTGCCTCGCAGCAAAATGGTAGTGGGTTTGAATCCGGCCTGGGGCCCCTCTGAGTGGAGTTTGAATGTTCCCCTCATGTTTGCCTGAGTTTCCTCCGGATACTATTGTCTCCTCCCATGTCCAAAGACATGCGCAATTCCATGAGAATGTGGACACAGAACAAGAAAATTCAACTTGATTTAACTGTTTTTTTTGTCCCTATTTAAAGGAGACCTCACCATACCAATGTACAATTCGGCAGAAAGTAGAAAGTCTAAAGTGTCTAAAATTCGATATAGACGTAGCAGTTTGCCACAGTAATGGCACTAAAACAACGGCAAAACCTTGCATACACGTGCCTTGACTGGGCGGCCATTGAAGAATAAGGCCTCGGACAGTGATGTCAGTTATACTCACACTCTTTGTTCACTGGAGGTAGATTTTGTATAGTGAGTCTCAAAGATGGTGAAAGAAGTGTACACAGGTGTGAGCGGTAGTTCTAGTGATGAGTCGGTGATACTAAAAACACAAGCCAGTACTATGCACGGGAAGTGAAATATTAGCTAAGTAGACAGATACTGCATTATCACATAACTACAGTACTTTTCCCATAGCCCAACTCATCACATATTTTTGATATTATTGTCGGGTGATATCACTTTAGCAAAAATCTCATTGGCTGAGAACATGGGGGAAAAAAAATAGCTTTGCTTTGAACTAGCCACTCAGTTGACTGAATTTACAAACTGTTTCTCGTTCGACTGCGAATGTCTGTGATTCAGAGACTGACTAAGCAGAGCAATGTAATTAGCGAAGTGCTAACATACAATGGGCGCAAACAGAAATTACATTGCTGTGTATTTATTTAGTGAGTGGTTGATTATGTTTTAAAATGTTGTATGCAAGAGCACATGTATGTGTACTATCAATATGTGAAAGGACAGCTCTGTAGGTGCTAACATGACAAACTGTATAGGGTAAAGGAGAACCTTGCTTCCTTTAGATGTAGTAGAAATGACATCCAAGCTATTGGGAATGGGCTTTGAGCATCGCAGTTTGAGCCCCGACGATCATACACAGCGGACTGCAGTTGGTCTATAGGTCCTAAAGTGGCTTTAAACTGCTCTAAAATGTCTCAAAATCACAGGATGTATAAGAATTCAATGACTACTAAATGGCAAGTATGAAAGAAACGGGTTTAACTGATGTCACGAGTAGCGCGGCACAGTCTAGTGTACTGGCGTTTGATTGGTTGAAATTAGATTCACTGATTTAAAATGTCTGTCCCATGATACTGTCGCCATTGTCAAGACTTGCTGGTTTTAAAATATGTCGCATTGGATTATCACTTATTATTACTAAAATTTATAAAGCTAAGCATTTTAAAGACTTTAAGAATTCTTTTCCGCTGAAATGTACTTTGGCCAGGCAAGGGCTCCTTTATGGCATAGTTAAGGCTCTTGAGGCGCAAAAACTAATGTTGATTTCTTTTTTCGCTTGTATATTTGCTAGTATCAGAATATTTCACATTCATGTAATTTTCAGCTTTTGTGAAAGTGCTGTCAAGAATTAACTGAGGTAGCGCTTAAGCTTTTTAATATTGTAATATATCTACAAAAATATATTCTTGTATTTTAATGCCATGCTTATCTAGAAATGAATTCCATTTTTTTTTTATATTACATTGCTCTGGGCATAAACCCGCCACCAACTTCGCTATCAGAAATGTAATGTGAGTTACGTAATGTGAGTTACGCACTCTCTTTTTTTACCCCCTTGAGCCTCAGTTTAAGGGCAGCAATTTCACACAACAAATAGTACCTGAGTTGGAACCTTTCTTTGTGTGGCTAATCATTATATGATCACCAGTTTTGTATTTGTTGTATCTTTAACAAACTTTTGAAATGAAAATAAGTGACCTTTTTTGTGTGTCCTTTTTTTGTAATGTGAGTTACTATGGTTTTGACCCCAATCATTCCAACATTTCACTGAGTAGCACTTTTCTAATGGTGTATGTATATGGATGGAATCTATTCATATACGGAGTAACTTTTGGTAAAGATGAAAAGCATTCAAATGAAGACAGTATAAAAGTTTAAAAATGCCACAAAACGTAATGCAAGCTACCGCAGAATTGCCCACATGCATGCCAGGCTAACTGGTGACTCTAAATTGCCTATTCGCATGAATGAATTAAATGTCGACATGAGATTGCTGAAGTGTTGTTAAAGAATCAACCATTATATGCATATTCAGAGTTTTATTCCTCGTCTTAACATAAATTGGCAAACAAGTTTCACTTCACCAGGTTAAGTTTTTTCAGAGTTAATGCATTTTTAATAAAGGAAAATGGCTGAAAATGGATGAAGACTAATCAGTAGTTAAAGGGGACCTTTTGCGCTTCCCCATTTTAAGCTCAGCAGCAACAACTAGTGATCCACAAACCAGGTCTACAGTCGCACAAATGGACCGTGTACCATGAATGTAAGTAGGGATTACAGCTCAAAGTGTGTGAGAGTAAACCCACCAAATATCACTGACTGTTCATTCAGCTGAGTAGCCACAGTTCCGTGGCTAGAGGGCGCATTTTCATGTTAGTCTCCCCCCTTTTGGGCAGGTCATGCCCTCTGACGGCCATTCTTATTGAGGGGCTGTGAGACAGATGTGATATAGGGACCTCTGATCTCTCACAAGCACCCTCCCTGACTTTTAAAGGTAAAGTCACAGGTTTTACATGAACAGCAGGCTTCTGTGCAGGAGAGACGGCTCGGGTGAGGTTCCCTGGTCGTTTATTATTCCTCGTCTAATTTGTCACCGTGAGTAATGACTCTCAGTCTAAAAAAGGTGTTTCACAAGAGGATCCTGATACTTTTTGAATTGTTAGCCCTAAAAATAGATTGGTGAAGATAAAGGCCTTAAGTATCTTGTGGCACAAAGAAACACTGTACCAACATTACTTAAACGCACAGCCTCCCGCAGTCATGTTAGACAGGTCAAAGTTAGGCAGGATAACACAGTTTTGTGGGTGTAATATTTTAGTTTTCAAATGTTGTGTATTTTTGACAGAGATACAATCTTAAATTTCAATCACTCACCATTTTATCTGTATAAAGAAGAAATCACTAGCCAAAACAGGTGAGCACAGTGAACAGGCTTGCAACCATCAAAGGGTGCAGTGCCGTGCTGTGCTGTACTTCTGCTGTCAACATAAATCTTGAATGATCTGCCTCATCTGTCCCATAGCATCCTCAGAGTGTCACAGGCTGCCATAGCATTTGATCAAGAGGAAAGTAAGACATGATCTAAATCTAAGGAGACAGTGCACTATTAACAATTGGAATCTTTGAAATGCTAAAGAAGGCTACACCTCAGTGTAAAACATTTGGTCTGCAGACTTGTTTGAGTTGAATTTTGCTCCATTACCAAATATAATACAAAATGACTTAAACCGATGGAAAACACTGCCACTCTCCGTAATAGGATGCATAGCCGCAATAAAAATTATGGTATTACCAAGAGTTAATGATTCACAATGATTCCAACCCTGCCCACAAAAAAATGGCTTAAAACACTAGACCAGGGGTAGGGAACCTTCTCCAGAAAGAGCCACTGTGGGTGCAGGCTGCTGTGTAGCAGCTTGGATGGTATGAAAGCCTGCACCCACAGTGGCTCTTTCTGGAGAAGGTTCCCTACCTCTGCACTAGACACACATATGACAGCATTTTATTGGAAAAATAGGAAACTCAGAATAAAACTAATCACACTACAACAACGAGGCCTTGAAGCACCAAATTTCCAACAATACTACTCGGTAAATTAGTCACAAAATAACATTATATGGATCCATGCACCCCATCACCACCACCCATGGCTTGATATTGAGTAAACTGAATGCCAGGGCATAGCAATCGCAGACCTACCCTTCATCAATGACACAATCTAAAAAACATTGCAATTGCCACAACACTGACAGCCTGGTGGAAAGTCAATAAAATGAAAAACTCTAAAATCTCACCCACTGCACAAACCCCCATATGGCACAACTCAGATTTCACTGCAAACAAATCTCCCCTAATTGGCATGAAATGGAAAGAGAAAGGAAACACTCACCTCCACTGCATTTTTGACCACAACTCCATGCTAACATTCCAACATCTCACAAGCAAATATGGCTTTGAGGAACGACAATATATCCCCTATATCCAATTAAAACACTCAATCAAGGCAAAAATAGATATCTCTAACATGCACCTATAATTACCACCACTGTTAGATAGCATCAATAAAACAGCAAAATCAAACAAACAACTCTCCAAGCTGTATGAACTAGTATTTCTCACAGACAGTGCACCTCATATTCCAATAAACAAATGGGAAAAGGACTTTAATATCCACACCAAAAAATGTTTTCGGAACAAAATCCTTAACATCTTCAACATGTCCAGGAACACGAACATAAGACTTATACAATACAAAATCACTTACAGAACACACATTGCCCACCACAAAATGGACATAATGGGATTAACCAAATTAGACACGTCTTCTTTCTTCCCACAGTTGCAGAAACACCCCATCTGGTAACATAAGCATTTTTCATCTTAACTGTGCTGGCCATAAATACCGCCCCCTTGCCACATAAATAATATATGTAATTGACCCTTAATTTTAATTAAACTAACGCCTATGTTGATCTGAATATTTGTTGCAGGACTTTTCTAAGCACATCAAATTGAACATTTTAGGCTACATTTGTTGTGCGCAAAGCCGCAAACGGAGCATTTTATCGGACTGAATCATGTTAGATTTAAGAGTAAGCGTTTCTTTCATTTACCCCACTGAGCCAAAGTTGGACGGGACATTTTTACTTTGTCTGAAAGTTGGTTGGGAGTGAAAAACAAACAACTACTGATGAATTGCACAATGCTCATTGGCTACCCGCCAACGTGGCAGTTTCACTCCCCAATTGAAAAATTAACCCCATTTTGCGTGTGGTCGGGTGTTAATTTCAGGCCCTGTATACAAATATATCATAATGTATACAGTAACTTTTGGAGATGTGGATCACTGTCCGATCAGATGCTGATTGCATGAATTCTACCCAGAACTAAGAGACAAAGTTAAAATCACAATAAAGGTTTTTTCTTCTTCTTTCCATTGCCCATTAAAGGAGCTGTATCATGATTACTGTGCATGCTCACAACTTACGAAGTAGGGGTGTGAATCTTTTGCTTCACAGCGATTCGAATCGATTACGATGAAGTAGTTGGCGATTCAATTAAAGGACGATTATTTTTTCCAATGATACGATTCGATTTGATTCTGCAAACCATGATTTGATTCGGTAACTTTTAATTATAATTGTATTTCCATGAAAAAAACAGCAATAATGCGAGGGAGACCATCTGTGCCATCTGAAAGGTGAAAAAATAATCAACCATCAACAAAATTACTTATTTATTTATCTATCTATCTATATTTACCTTGGCTCTAGTGTGTTTATCATTCCTCTGAATCCAGCATTTTCTACTACGCTGTAAGGATGTAAATCTGTGCAAATAAATTTAGCAATCAACGCGGTGATGGATTTAGCCCGTGATGTATTTACTCCAAGCTTTTGCTCAAAAATGTTAGCAACATCACCCCTAAGAGAAGGGTTAGCCAAACTAGCTACCCCTGAAGCGGATGCTGCTGTGATAGTGTGTCCTCTTGAAAGGTGGCTGGCTAGATTTGTAGTGTTCCCGAGGTATTTAATTGTAGTATTACAAACTCGACACACTGCAGACGTTTTGTCAATTTGACCATTTTTCTTTGCAAAGCCAAAATGCCGCCAGACTTTCGATTTTAGGTTTGCTGGTGGATTAAAAATCTCGCTACCGCTCTGTGTCATGTTTGCTGGTGAAATGAAGTAGAGGGCGCAGAAAAGAAACTCAGGCTGACTAGCTGATGACAGAGTTACGGATTACAGAACTGCATTTTACATAAACTAGGTCTTAAAACATTACTAATATTTAAGAATCACGATACATTGGATTAAAAGCATTTTATATCGATTATTGGAGACGCCAAAGCGATTCATTCTTTTTATTTATTCCAGCAGATCGATTTAGTTGAATCGGCAGGAATTACAATCAATTAATCGATTTTTCGCATGAATCGTTACACCACTATTACGAAGTAAATCCGCTTGGATGCAAGTCAAAATTTACTTCCATCCCTGCAAATCTGTAATTGTTTTGCATTGTATTTATATATTGTAGTTACTCAAGCAAAATGTTTTTTAGATTAAAGCTATAGTACGTAACTTTTACATGTCCGTAAATGTCCGTTTCATCCAAGCCACTACTAGAGGAGATGACACAATGCTGATTAAGCCAATCGGCTCCTCTAACATCTCGCTGTATTTTTCAGCATTTGTTGCTTTGTATTGCGTGTCAACCGGCGACATTCCAGCGCTGGCACGCAGGAAATGACGCGTTTTATTTCAAAACAAGAAGGGAGGGGGAGGAAGAGTGGAGATTCTCCTAGCAAGAGAGCTCCGGACCCCACGTGACTTGTTTTGTTTAGACCAGTGCCACAGATTTCAAGCCTTCTGAGTTCACAACTCACTTTAATTCGAACGACGTTGGACCTTATGTCGAAAAACTAAATCGGTTAAATATTACGGACTCGGAGATTTATGGAATAATTTGTGAGTACTTGCATTTGCGTAGTTACCACAGAACAGTAGAACAGTACCGTGACAAACCAAAGAATCTGTGGCTGCGATATTTCAAAGTGGAGGATGCAGCATGAAAGTCTGGCAGCTCAAGTTTTGAGAAAGATAAATTTTCGTGGTATACGCAGTGGACAGCATAATCGGCCAAAAACGCTAGGGCGAAAGTGTTCCGTTTTCAACCTCCATCAACTGTTGCGGCTACAGTCATGCATCATTATGATAAACTACCACCATGATACTAATCAAAATAACACAAGCATTATAACAGTGCGAACACTGTCATCAGTCATCATCGGCCTTCGACGTTGTGATCCGGTGCTGCATCCTTCTGATTCAAGTGGGTCGAATTTGCTATCTACCCACCGAATTTGCTGCTGTGGTGAGTATAGCGGTGTTTCTACTCTATAGGATTCAGGGAAAGCCAGAATCCACCCCATATAGACACATTTGTAGAACGGGTCGACATACCCAAGTGTAGACCGGAGACCGTAGAAATCCGGTGGGGCTGAGTTTAGAGGGAAACATGGACAGTGAGGAGCAGCAAAAAGTGGACCAACAACTTATGGGCTGCTTAGGTGTGTACTATAAGGACTTGCTGGTCCGTGTGCAGAACTGTGGTGTGTCGTTAGCATGGAGTAACGAACAGCTTCTGCGCTGGTATATGACGGAGGGGTGAAAGCTCCAGGATAAACGGTCTTTTCGGAAATTGCCCGTGGTAATGGTTTACTTATTGCACCGGAATGACCAGCGTTTGCTTGCGGAAAATGGGCGCGTCATGGGTAGTATGTGACAGCTTGAGAGAGCTCCAGTTATGTTATGAACATAATACAGGTTTTACAGATCAAAAGTTCCGTTAGCATGAACAGTTGCTTATGTGGAGCTAGCGAATCGATAACATGGGCATACGTCATATGGAAGTGTCGGCTGTATTGTTCTAATAACGCAAAATTCCTCTAGGGGGCGACAGAAGTTACGCACTATAGCTTTAAAGAGTTTTCTATGAAAATGTGAAAATTTTAGCACTTTAGCCGAAGGATAGGAATAATGTAAAGTGGTTTTCCTTCCATCAGTAATCAGAGAAGAAGAAGGTATTTTTCTTCTTCTATCATTATTGGCGAGGGCAAACCAGCTTACATTCTTTGTGTCTTTCAGCTTAAGCTATGTTTTGAAGGGAGGTATGTTGTTTCAATATGCTGAAAAAAAAGAATCTCCTCAAAACACGATGTTCAACAAGTTTTAAGTTTTACTGTCTTCTAGATCCAGTCTGATGAGGTATCCTACATAAAATCCAGATGATGTTCACATTCTTAATAAATAAGATTCAAAATTAAACACAAAACATTCTTTCCCTTTGTTTCCATGAGCAATGTTGTCGACTTGCCTTGCATTTTTTCCCCAATGATCTATAAACCCGTAAAAGTATATTATTTTTTAATATGACGCTCATTCCCAGGTGGTAATACACCAAAATGGTTCTCAACTGCCATTTAACTTGACAGAAAAAGAAAGAGAATCTGGGCCATTTTTTGGACCATCGGTTTCAGAGTTATGAATTGCTATTTTCAGGGTTTCGGATCTGCGAAAGAAGCCTGCTTGATTTGCAAACTCGCTATACTGTGAGGGAGAATCTTTGAGAAGTGGGACAAGAAAAAAACAGTCTCCACTGCGAGTGCAAATGCACATCCACTAAAGTTTCAAAATAAATATTTGACCTTTTGAAATTCAAGTTTAAGCATTTCACCACCTTTTGCCTCCATATGCGCACTAGTTTTTACCTCTCAGCCTCGACTAAGGGGCAGAGGGGTATTGTTGTCACGTGCAATGTCCATCCGTCTGTCTCTGTCCATCTTTTTTATTAAACTTTTGTATTCCGCACGATAACTTGAAAACGCCTTCATCAATCAATGCCATTTTTGCTGTGCTGCTTGATCTTGTGTACCTACAGAAGCCTTTCCATTTTGACGGCGCTTGGATGTTCAGTATGGCCGCCACAGCCGCCATCTTGAATGTTGCATTCTCCACGTCAGAGGCCAGGTGGGGCCACCAGTATTTGTGAGCGATGATTTGCACGGTTCTTCGGACTCCAGGGTGACCGGAGAACAGGGAGGTGTGACCCTATCCCAAGCGATGGAGGGGATGAAAGTCTTCTCCACAGGCACCGAGGCAGGAAGGTGGTAGAATGGGTTAGTCTGCTTCCGAGTCGGTTTTCACCTCGTATCTCCAAGACAGGGCATCAGCCTTTGTGTTCTTTGACCCTGGACAATAGGTTATGGTAAAGTTGAAGCAGGTAAAGAATAGAGCCCACCTAGCTTGACGTGGATTTAGCTGCTTGGCCTTCTGCAAGTACTCCAAATTCCGGTGGTCGGTTAGCACTGTGAATGGATAGAGAGCCTCCTCCAGCCAATGCTTCCACTCCTTGAGTGCCAACTTCAGCGCCAGCAGCTCCCAGTTGCCCACATCGTAATTAGCCTCCACTGATGTGAGTCTGTGGGAAAAGCTTTACTGGTGAACCGTGTTGTTGGGATAAGACAGGCCCCACCCCAGCATTGTAGGCATCCACTTCCACGACAAAGGGTTTTTCTGGGTCTGGTAACTTGTGTGTAGGAGGTGTGGTGAACAGCCATTTCAGAGAATCAAAGGCATGTTGTGCTTCACACAGTACTCGTAGTGGCCAGAGGTGGTGCTGAAGGCCGTCCTCCACTTGTCTCCCTTCCGGATACGGATTAGATTGTATGTTCTGTGGAGGTCGAGTTTAGCGAAGAACTTTGCACCTCGGAGCTGCTCCACAGCGCTGGGGACGATTGGATCTCCATCGGCTCTGGCTACAGACCTGGCTGCTGAACGGGGCCTGTGGGGTGCCCCCTCTGTCTGTCCTGCAGCCGCTAGTCAAGACAGATGGAGGTGTCTATAAACAAGTCCAGGGAAGCAAGCTGACATTCGCTTGTGCCTCTGTGAAATATTACTGGCGGTATTAACTGATAACAGTGGTATTGGTACAATGTTTTTCACAAAAACCCTGTTATTGACTGCGCTGCTACACACTTTTATTTATGCACGTGCATGTGACATGTTTTAGTAGGGGTGCGCACTGGAAAATGGGGCCCCCCCGAAAGCCAATGTGTAATTCGAACCCTGCCCTGAACCCCAAATTTTTTTCCATTATATTTGAAATATCTTTTTAGGTAGACACCTTTACGGTAGAAACTTTCAAAACTCCACAACAATATAGATGGATAAAAAAGCACTACAAAGAACCTGAAAAAATATATATTTCTTGGTGAACAGTCTTTTTAAAGTAAACAAAACACCAATTGAAACAAATAATTTTCTTCAAGAAAATGTTCTAATGTGGTTGAACTCACTCTCATACTTCAATCGCAAACTGTCATTTAACTTCATCTTCAGGTGTCAAACTTTAAAGTTGACAGCACCAGGGCTCAGAGATGTGAAAAGGCTAAGATTCAGTCGACACCTACAATAAAATATAGGTAAGTCTCTTTGGATCATTGAAGCATGTCCTAACTTAAGCAGTAGAAAGCTTGCAACCAGGTTTGCAAGTTTTGTACAACTCCTGAATTCTCGAAAACAATAATACTCTTTTGTCAGAAAAATAAAACTCTCAGAGGAGCCATCATTAAAGTTGGGTAGTCAGTTTATGGGACAGGTGCACTCAAAATGACAGATTTGGTTTATATTTGGGTGCAGTTTGCAGTCTAAGGCTGGGGAGAGGAGCTTATTTTCAGACCGGCTGTTCCCCTCTCACTGCTGTACTTATGAGGGATAAAAAAGAGGATCTACATCTTTAAGCGAACGAATGGCGCCCTTCGGTGGCTGTCATTCCCCTCTTTGTGTAGCGATGCTTCCCTCAGTCAGGAATCAAACCCTCATAAAAGAAGAGCTGACTGTCATTAGCTATTGAATTCCACATAAAGGAATAAAGGATTTCAGAAGGCAGGGCATGATTGATTATGCAAGAGTGACACTGACCAATCAGGATTTGCAGCTTTTTTCCATCTGTTCCATTAGGCACTGTCAGGGCATTATGAAACTCAGCAGAGTGACAAACATGGGCAGATGTGATGTTATGTATGATCCGTAGGCTATTATGTACTCTGCTTAATTGATGGAAGATGAGGCAGGTGTGGTGTTGAGGCAAGAATAAATAGTGATTAAACAATTGGGGAATAAAGGCAAGCTGAGGGGTAAATGAGTAGGCTTACACATTTTAACATATGGTTGTTTCTTTTAAAAATCCAGCATGGTCCATAAAATGTTTCACCTTGAAATGACAAATGTTGTTAGTTATAGCTCTCCCCTCCCCCCCAGTTCAAAATTTGCATTCAAATTGCTCTGTGAAATACTTTGTCTGGGAATGCTCATCTTATATCAATTATGCTGTATTGCCACCCAAATGAGTGCCATGTAGGCTAAAACTCATCTCCATAAGCACATTTTAATTGCTGCTTAATTCAGTCAACCACAACACTCGATCATAATCTGCATTTTGTTTGACGCTGGAGACGGCAAAACAGCGCTTAGCTGAGGCGTTTGCTTATCTCGCGTTGATCACATCCAAAGCTTTGAGTGTTCCAATGTATGAGTACTCCTCATTTTTATGCAATGAACATCTTTCAACCTGAGCAATGGATTTTGAGCTCAGTATTGAGAGTAAAATGAAATTGCAAGAACTCAAAATTTCACTTTGTAATGATCTATTGCCAGACTTGCTCGCTTTCATTGTTTCCTCTTTCAAATAACTGTTGCAGCCTGACCAAGACTGGGCGTGACACCTGCCGGCAATGGTGCTTGCATTTGGCCATGCTATTCTGAAGCAATCGGTGAGCACTTGCTTTATTCCCCACTTTCCAGCGCTGCAGGTGACCGCAAGTCTTCAGTCATGTGTTCCAGTGATGCGGTTAGGGTTAGCTGTCAACTACTCCTAACAGTCTTACTGATGAATTGGAGCTAAGGTCAAGAGCTGATTCATGTCACGCACACACTCACACGCAATCACATGTTTAAAATGAATAAATAACCTCCCCAGCAACCAACAAATGTTGTTTATTACTAAAATATTAATGCACAATTGTTATGCCTGCGTGGATTATTAATAACAGAAAATGAAGGGGGCTAGAATTTAAACTCAGGCTTGAGATGATTTTGCAGCTTTGAAATGTTCAGATCTAGATTTAAAAAGGTACCCTTGTGAGAGTGAATGGCTCCCTCTCTCCCGCTGGAATTGCATCACTAGCTGGATAGTCCTGCTGCGAGCACAGATACAATTAAAGGGAATCTAAGCCCCCTTCAAAAATCTTAATGGAATAGGGAGGAAAAAAAGTCTCAGCACTTTATACTGTCACTTGTCCGATGGTCATGAAAGCCTTCAAAAAGGAATTGGAAGGAAGGTGGGATTGAGAGGAAAGGATATTACAAACGGAAAGTGAATTCATTTGGCGGAATAGCAGCGATGAGCACTCAAAGGTTGCCAACCATTTTCGCGTCATCTGCCGTTTTTATTATTTTCTTTAAAAGGGTAATTCATAATTTTGCTGTTCAGGTAAGCCTCTGGAATCTTACTGTTGAAATGTGAGAAGCTTTCATGGGTCTGCCTGAGCTGAGAATCGGGAATGGATGTAGAGGCTGGATATTTCTGGCCACTTTTAAGTCATGCTCTGTGCTTAGCACCACAGATTATGGACCATGTCAAACTGATTTCACTTTGAAAATGGTTTTAAAATCCCTAAAGGTAAAGAAAGACATGAGAAAGGATGAAAGGGACTGCACAGAGAAAACAAAGGAGGATGGTTCATTTTAAAAAGGAGAAACAATACGTATTAAAAGGTAACAAGTTTCATTTGGATTTTTAAAGTTGTTGGTTAGTTGAACTCATCACAATGATAAGCAAAACAATATAAGACCCCCTGAAAAATTATGTAAGCTTATCTGGTCAAACTGTTGAACAAAATCTGGCATTTTAAACATGCTAATGCTCCTAGTACAATGTTAAAAACATCACTGCACACCACCTAAGGGGAAAGAGTCTTATTTAATCAGTCAACTTCCTAGCAGTGCTTTTGACATGAAATTAGAAAAATAATATGTAATATTACCGGTAAGACATACTTGACAGACTGTATTTCTAAGCCCATGACTTGCATGTGAAACCTTTTCTAAGAAACCAACATAAAGTTCAACTCTGACCTGATCAAGGTTTCATGGGATAGTAGTAGGGAGCTATGGCGCAATGACGGGGAAAGACCTATATATCGCATCTAATCTAACCCATCTCAGGAAAGAGACTGCAGTAAACCACCTCAAACAAACAGATTTATGAAAAATATAGCAGCCTCATTGTAACAGTAGGAACAAATATGCCAAACTAGGCCCATTTTCTGTCTGTCTGACTAATCTAAATGGCCATAGTCACTAATTAGATTTTGCCATGCCAAGAGTAAGATATGAAACCCAGCTTGTATTTTCAGAGGGATCGACATACAGTAAATCTGTCTAAATTATACATTTACACTCATATCTTTGCGCATTTGTTCTCTTGAGTTTGACTATAAATGGTATACAAGCAAATTTGCATCAATATGTTGATGGCAGCAATTATTGATTTTTTTTTTTTTATTCTTTGAATATCAGTTCCTGAAAGTAGCACAGAGCCTTTAAAAAATTTTTTTTTCATCATTTAATATTAGTGTTACTGTTGCTTTATTTATGTTCTCTATTTATTACCATTGCCAAGGAACAATGCTTCTGGACAAATTCTGCATCTCTGCATTCACAATATTCACAAGGCTGTTAGCTCCCATATTCATCATTTTTGCATCAGAGCAGGACAATAAATCTGCTGGTATAAAAAATGTTGCTTACTTCTCTATAGTACTGCATCATTATTGCCGCACCCTTGCCCAGTCAGTTCTATACTTTTACTGTAAACAATATAAAAAAAAAACAGTCTGCCTCATCTAAGGTATTCAAATCTATTATAAAATACAACAAAAATGTTAAAGTGTATTATATATAAGGGGCTGTTGTCAACAAAAATGATGTGATATGGCAATATAGAGATATTCTTAACAGTGCATCATATCAAATTGGCAAAAATTAAGTATGATCCAAATAGAGTTTGAATTACACACAAGCCTTTCAAAATGGTGATTTTCATACAGAATGAGTTACCTAGCACCAAAAAACACCATCTAAATTTATTTTGTATTTTTCAATTAATGACTCACAATAGACTTTATTTATGCTGCGTTCACACTTGAGCCAAGATTATGCCGATCTGATACGAACCAAAGATCGCAGTAGATCTTCATGATCGTGGAACTTTTTGTTTATTTTTCCCATTTTTGACGTTTTTTTACGGTTTCATACGCTCTAAAAGGATAGGATACATTTTGTTAGGATCTTGAGCAATATCTGCCCAGATTGGATATCCGATACGTTACCATTCCATCAAGGTCTGTTACGATTTTATGACTATCTGTCACAATCTTCTACGATCATCATGATTTGGGTCTACAATCTATTACGATTTCATACACTTTCTAATGTTCCTTGATGTTCATAAAGATTTCTTACCTTTTGTTGCCTTTTGTTAAGATATAGAAGGGCGATTGAACACGATTGGGACAAGACTGGTATAAAAAGGAGGTAGATTTTACATTTCGTTAGTTTGACTCCACCGAGGAAACATGGATGCATGTCCTACAGATGAAGATTGCTTATTTGCTCATCTGCTGCATGCCTATATACTAGCCCTGGTTGCTTCCATCTGAGGTTCTGGGACAGCAGGAGTTGAATTGGAACCTTTCCTTCCCTTGCCCTTGGAGCCTGTCTTTGGTGGCATCTTCTTATGTTATTGTAAAAGAAATCGAATCAAATTATATATTGTGAAATGCTTTGCAGCTGGATCAAAATGAATTTCGTCAGGCAGCATGACACCTTTTATAGGAAAGCATGCCAAACGCATCAGGGAGGGTCACGGCACAAGACAGCGTGATAGATCGTGGACGTTAATAATTTTATATTATATATATATAAATCTGATATGCTTTATTACGTTGTAATACGATTAGCCCGCCATGCGCCATTGCATTCTTCCAACGCGTTAACATGATCTGTTCCGATGCCTACTCTCTACTGTTATGTATGAGTATTTTTATGTAAAGCACTATATATCATTTGTAAATGGAGATTTGTAACATGCTGTTTTTGCTGCCTTGCTGGTCAGCTATTTATTTTGTTCTTCAGCACCCTCTAGTGGTGCGTTGGTAGCAAAACATGATCTAATGTAATATCACTTCTTTGTAATAGACTAGTGCTTTCTAGAAGCTTCTGGCATCTTCCTGCCTGGAGAGGGCGGGATTACCCAGGAATCCTGTAGATCTTTCCAGAATGTTGCTATTCTATATAAATGCTGTGAATTTGGTCACCAGTAGCAAAGTTTTTGTTTTGGCAACAGAGTTACATAGTGGCATTAGAGTGTTATTATAAGATTAAACAGTGGATTATTTGTAGAAGTTTTTTTTTATCAGTGAAGAATAAATTTGTTTAAGTTGTCATTGCTGGTTTTCTTTGTTGTGATTTTCAAGTCATAACAAATTGGAGGTTCCACTGAGATAAACCATTCATTGGATCAACAATTGGATTCACCAAAGATTAAAGCTGAACTATTATTTTAAATCTTGTGACTATTTGAAGAACCAGCAATCATGACTTTTGATGTTGAAAGTTTTTTGAAAACTCCAACCCAGGAATCAATTGTGCTGGCAAAGAAGAAGGACTTTCTGCAAATAGCCTCAAACCTTGGATTATCTGATGTGAAATCATCAATGAAGAAACAAGAAATATTGAACATTTTGGTGCAACATTTCATCGATGAAGATATCTTTGGGGAAGAAGCAGCAGAATTGATTAAAGATATGGAGGTGCCTGCAACAGAGCTGCAAAGACTTGAATTTCAGCTAAGCCTGAAAGAACTGAAAGAGAGAAGGTTGGAGAGGGAGAGAGAACTAGAAGAAAGAAGGTTGGAGAAGGAGAGGGAAGAAAGAAGGTTGGAGAAGGAGAGAGAACTGTAAGAAAGAAGATTGGAGAAAGAACTAGAAGAAAAAAGGATGCAGTATGAATTGGAAATGAAGAAAATAGAAGCAGGTACTGTTACAAAATCTTTTGGGCTTTCTGATCATTTTGATGTGGTTAAACACATCAGACTTGTTCCTCCCTTCCTAGAAAATGATGTAGACCAATACTTTACCCATTTTGAAAAAACTGCTGAAAATTTGAAATGGCCAAAAGAGCATTTGACAATGATGTTACAAAGTGTTCTTACTGGTTAAGCTAGGAAAATCTATAACCAGTTATCTGTCCAACAGTGTTCTGATTATGATTTTGTCAAATCTGCCATTCTGAAGGGTTATGAATTGGTCCCCGAGGCTTACAGGCAAAAATTTAGGAATTCTCGCAAGGAAGCCAGTCAAACTCATGTTGAATTTGGCAGGTTGAAGGAACAGTTGTTTGATCAGTGGTGTAATTCCATGAAAGTTGAGAAAGATTTTGATAGAATGAGGCAACTTATTTTGGTTGAGGAATTCAAAAGGTGTATCCAGCCTGATATCAAGACTTTCCTTGAGGAGAAACAAGCCATTACTTTGCAAGATGTTTCCACCCTGGCTGATAGTTATGCATTAACTCATAAGTCTTCTTTTGCTCAAAAATCCACTTTTTCTAAATTTCAAAGCAAGTCTCAGTCCAAGACTTCTTCTCATAACACTTCTAATGATTCTAAGGCCACTTCTGAGAGGAAACCTTCCAGTGAGAAGCAATCCTCTGAGTCTTTACCTTCTGTGTCTTGCTAATACTGCAAAAAGCAAGGTCACCTTATTTCTGAGTGTTATGCTCTCAAGAAAAAACAACAACGAGAAGAAACCAAGCCAACTGCTGTCACTAAGAGAGAATCTCTTGTATCAAAGGTCAGTTCGCCTGATCTTCTACTTTCTGTGTCTGATTCTGTTATGGAGGGTTTTGAGCCATTCATCACCGATGGTTTTGTCTCACTTTCGCATGATTTTTCCTCATCTGCTCCTGTTCGAATTCTAAGGGATACTGGGTCTTCCCAATCTCTTATTCTTGCAGATATTCTGCCTTTTTCGGACAAATCGTCTTCTCAGGCTAATGTCCTTATTCAAGGAGTAGAATGTGGTTTTACAAGTGTACCTCTCCATGATGTTCATCTCAAATCAGACTTAGTCTCTGGACCTGTTACTGTTGGTGTTAGGTCTTCTCTTTCTTTCACAGGTGTTCATTTGCTTCTTGGTAATGATCTTGCTGGGGATAAGGTTGTGCCCTACCCTGTTGTAACTGACACTCCTTTGATTGATCAAGAATCTGACTCTATAGAGGAGGAAATTCCAGACCTCTCTCCTTCATGTGCAGTTACTCGTTCGATGACCAAAAAGGCTATTCAAGATGATGCTGACCTGGACTTCAACCTGGCTGACACCTTCATTGGGCAGTCTTTTCATCAGGAACCTTCCAGTCCTGAGATGTCTGGGAAATCTTCAGACTTGTCCTGGTCAAGTCATTCTAATGACATTCTGTCTCGGAAACAACTTATTCAGGAGCAACAACAAGCTCGTGATCTAGCGCATCTTCTACCACAGGCTGCAAGTGAACAAGAGGCTACTCAAGTTCCTGTCTGTTTTTACAACAAAAATGGTGTGCTTATGAGAAAGTGGCGTCCACCTGATGTTTCTGGAGATGAAGAGTGGATGATCACCCATCAAATTGTTCTTCCAAAGTCTTATCATCAAGAAACTCTTAGTCTGGCCTATGACAATCCTATGTCAGGTCATTTGGGTATCAAGAAGACCCTTCAACGTGTCAGGAACCACTTCTTCTGGCCTTCCATGAGGTCCGATGTACAGGAGTACTGCAAATCCTGTCATACTTGTCAAATTGTTGGGAAGCCGAACCAGAATATTCCAAAGGCTCGACTTAGGCCCATTCCTGCTTTTGAAGAACCTTTCAGTCGGATCATCATTGACTGTGTTGGACCATTGCCGAAGACTAGGTCTGATTGTGAGTACTTACTGACTATCATGTGTGCTTTCACCCAGTTTCCTGAGGCAATTCCACTTCGTAATATCAAGGCGAAGACTATCATCAAGGCTCTTACCAAGTTTTTCTGCTTTGTTGGTCTTCCTAAGTCCATTCAGTCTGATCAAGGGTCAAATTTCATGTCTGGCATATTTCAACAAGTTTTGCATGAGCATGGTATTAAACAATACAGGTCATCAGCATACCATCCTGAGAGTCAAGTTGCTTTGGAGAGGTTCCATCAAACCCTGAAGAACATGATAAGGACCTACTGCCTTGACACAGAGAAAGACTGGGATGAAGGTGTCCATCTTCTTTTGTTTGCTGCCCGTGAAGCTGTTCAGGAATCTCTTGGGTTCAGTCCTTTTGAGCTTGTTTTTGGGCATACAGTCCGTGGACCTCTGAAGCTTCTGAAGGAAAAGTTGCTGGCCGAAGATGATGTCCCAATGAACTTGCTTCAGTATGTCTCTTACTTCCGTAATCGTCTCTCTAAGGCTTGTGACTTTGCTAAGGCTAATCTCAAAGAAGCTCAGGGCAAAATGAAAGCCAGATATGACCTTCATTCCCAAGATAGAAGTTTTAAAGCTGGAGACAAAGTCCTGGCGCTTTTGCCAGTTCCTGGAAACCCTCTAAAAGCCCGATATTTTGGCCCTTACACTGTCCTCAAAAAGGTCAGTGATCTAAATTACGTAATTTTAACCCCTGGAAGGAGGAAACAAAAACAAATGTGTCACATCAACATGCTGAAAGAATACATTGACAGAAACACTCAGCAAAATCCAGTCAATGTGGTAAATACAATTGAACTGGAAAATTTTGAAGAAGATAGTGACTGCCCCTTGGAAAATGAACCTGGTCCAGCCAAACTTGAAAATTCAGACATTCTTCAAAATATTGACAGCAAGTTGTCCCACCTGGACCCTTTTCAACAACAACAGCTAAAGCAGCTCATATTTGAATAGTGTCACATATTCCCTGATGTTCCATCAAGGACTGATATGGTTTACCATGATGTCATCCTACAAGATGATGCCAAGCCCCTAAAACAGCATCCTTACAGAATGAATCCAGAGCAGAAATACCTTAAACAAGAAGTCAAACCAATTTATGCAAAAGTAAAAGTTATCACTGAATTTCCTGAGCCTACAACTAAAAGACAACTAATGAGATTTCTAGGGATGGCTGGCTACTACAGAAAATTCTGTAAAAATTTCTCTATCATTTCTGAACCTTTGACAAATTTACTGAAGAAAAATGCAAAATTTGTTTGGGATGAAAAATGTCAAAATTCATTAGACCAACTGAAAGCTATCCTCAAAAATGCACCAGTTCTCTTCTCTCCTAATTTCAAAAAGGAGTTCAAGTTGGCTGTTGATGCCAGTGATATTGGTGCAGGTGCAGTTTTACTGCAGGAAGACACTGATGGAGTAGATCATCCTGTTTGTTACTTTTCCAAAAAGTTTGATAAACATCAGAAAAACTATTCAACAATTGAAAAAATGTTTGGCACTTGTTCTGGCTTTACAACATTTTGAAGTCTATTTGACTTGTTCAGCTACTTCCATCAAGGTCTTCAGTGATCACAATCCCCTCACATTTTTGCATAAGATCAAAAACAAGAATCAAAGATTACTGGGATGGAGTTTACTTTTGCAAGAGTATGATTTGGATATTTCTCACATCAGGGGAAAAGATAATGTTATCCCAGATACACTTTCACACATGTAATTTTATTTCTTTATTTGATTGTGAAAAATGTAAATTTTACTTTTTTATTTGATGGTGAAAATTGCACTGGTTGTTATGTATATGATTGTTATAATGATCAATGATACTTTTGTGTAAAGTTCAAGTTTATACTGATTATAAAACTGTTAATTTTCACAAAAGAAAGCTTTTCGCAAACCTTTCTTTTCTTAAAGAGGGGAGGTGTTATGTATGAGTATTTTATGTAAAGCACTATATATCATTTGTAAATGGAGATTTGTTACATGCTGTTTTTGCTGCCTTGCTGGTCAGCTATTTATTTTGTTCTTCAGCACCCTCTGGTGGTGTGTCGGTAGCAAAACATGATCTGATGTAATATCACTTCTTTGTAATAGACTAGTGCTTTCTAGAAGCTTCTGGCACCTTCCTGCTTGGAGGGGGCGGGATTACCCAAGAATCCTGTTGATCTTTCCAGAATGTTGCTAGTCTAAATAAATGCTGTGAATTTGGTCACCAGTAGCAGAGCTTTTGTTTTGGCAACAGAGTTACATAGTGGCATTAGAGTGTTATTATAAGATTAAACAGTGGATTATTTGTCGAAGTTTTTTTTATCAGTGAAGAATAAATTTGTTTAAGTTGTCATTGCTGGTTTTCTTCGTTGTGATTTTCAAGTCATAACACTACTACACTCTGTAACGATTTTTAAAAAATTGGCACAATCGTGGCCAAATTTTAAACGTTTAAAATTTTGCCCCGATCATAAAGATGCCTCACGATCATGGAGATCCCTTATGATCACCACGATTTGGATCTGCGATCTCTCACGCTTTATGAGATGAGTAGCGATTCTAATACAATTTTCAAAAAATGACCAAATCGTGGCAATCATGGCCTAGTGTAAACGCAGCATTATCTTTATTCCTGAGCGTGGTATTTCGACTTGAGAGGAGACACATCAATTTCATGCGGAGATTGTGCTAGGTTTTCCCCCAAAACTCTGCTCTCTCACTCAATACCCCCCACTTGCACTTGGATCTGGTGCTGTTAAGATTATTTTTTTCGCGAACCTAACTTCAGCCTTTTCTCCGTGCACTCAAAACTGCCTCTGCGCGCTTCAAACATTTCTGCTTGCACTCAGAACATTCCTGCTCACGCTCAGATTTATTTTGCGATACATTCCTGTCAAAAATAGCCAACCAATAGAATGTCAGGTTCTGTGTTGACCAATTAAATTATCACTGCCTCGTTGCCAGCCCATTCGTTTAACTTCTTTGGGGCGGCGAGACCCACTCCCGCCCGCAAACTATTAAATATTAAACATTTTATATTTAATTTTTGCAATATGGCTGTATATTTAACTATTTAAAGATCAGAATTTTCAATAGTAAAAGTCAGACTTGGATTTACCAATCAATAGTTGTCCCTCCATATCACCTGCTCTCCCTGCACTCTCAGCAAGGTCATGTTCTCTCTACATCTCATGTGCATTCAGCTAGTGATATCCAGAATAAAAGTAAACACTGATCCAATATTTACTGACTACTATACAGGCCTATTCAATAAAATTTTACTCAGGATATTACCACAATAATGCAAAAAACAGCAGATTACAATAAAAATCGAGTGCACAAGTGAAGTTATCTGACTGACAAGCACAAAAGAATACCTCTGATAGCTAACTGTGGACTATATCTACATATGTTGCATTGGTTGAACCTCCTGTCTATAATTTTGTTCAGAAACACACATAATTGACTTGTATTGTTATGCTGAGCATAGAAGGCCATTGGCATAAAGTGCCAGCTGCCCAATCAGAGTCATTAGATGCTTTTCAAGTAAGTGAATTCCAATATCATAATTATTTTATTAGACAGTAAAGGGAGTTGTTACCGAAAAATTGCATTCATTAATAAAAAGCAAAAATTCATGCCAGATGCGTGACAGTTGATAGGTATGCTTTATTAATGAAAACTGACCACACCTGATAATGTTGAGAGTTTTCAGAATTTCTGTAATGGTAATTTAAATGAATGATTGAAAACAGGTCATGACCAATCATTATTTTTAAGGGATGGTTTGAGCCTCCCCTATCGCCAGTTCACCAGCCGCCACTGTACAAAAGACTATGTAACACACTAGGTAAGGGGAAAACTGAAATATGACCCCTTGAAGATAATGGAAGCTCTCACTCTTTCAATGAAGACTAAAATTATTTTTGCAGTTATTTATTTATTTATTTATTTATTTATTTTAATTACTAGGCTCTCTCTGCTCCCAAAGCATTCATTTCATGCTTGTACCATATCTCCAGGCACTTTATGGGAATGTTTTGCACTGCAGAAAAATAAAATCCATAGTGTGGCAGGGTTGATAAACTTGGCACCCACTTTTAGGAATGCCTTTTAAGAATCAGGAAGAGTCCCAGTTTTATCTCCGTAGTTGGGCTTCATATTGCTGTGATGAATATGCCAATATTTTACATAGTGTTAACATGAAATTAAATTATGTGATGTAGTCTGCAGGCTGTTTTGCACTGCTCTTTCTGTCTGCTGCTATCTTTGAGGTGCTTTAAGGCACATTTGATTTTCGCTGGGAAGAGCTGTCAAGGCAAACCTAATTTTTCAATGGTTTGCCATGATAAATCAGCCACCTGACCTTTGGTGGATCATTAAAAATTTCAGCAGAGTTTCATGTCATGTCCAAAGGATAACGTCACTGCACTTATGGTTCATTGACTAATGTGCAGGGGCTGCAAATGAAAAACAGCTTTTAGTGTCAAGAACACTGAACAAAGAGTTTTGCATTGGACTTTGCTGATATTAACGCTGCATTATTTGGGTATCATGTTTCAGCACTGTAGAGTAGAAGTGGGCCTCTGGCAGCAGAGTGGCTCAGCCGAATAGCTGAGGCCATCACAATATGCTCTCCAAACTAGGATGGCAACCGTCATGTTTTGATAAATATGAAAATGGAAGCTACAGGAAATGGCACGTGACGGTGGTATATTAGGGGAAACAAAATGACAAATGCCAGCTATTTGGAACAAGAGGGAGCATAAGGCTTCCGACCGATAGCATGCATGTAGTTTTATGTAAATCATTTATCTATCCAGCTGTCTGTCTAGTATGTTTATATATATTTAAAAGTTGTGTATTTATGTTGTTTTGAGAGCACCTCTTACAATTCCACAAACCTGCTTGATTTCAAAGAAAGGTTTAAACTCATTAGCATCAATGCTTTCTATGTTCTGGGGCAGCTGCGCAGGATCTATTAGGTTGTTTAAAACACTGCCAGAAAATATTTCTCGTGGATATCTACTGCTTGGCTTGCGATGGACGAGTCCCTTTCTCATTATAAAGGATGCTTGTTGTCGCCCAAAGGCAATAATAAAAGATTACATTCATGCCATCCTCACCAATCAGCTTGCGTTTTTTCTGCTTCTGCCTGTCCAATAAGCCTAACACTGTTATTTTTCTTCAGCAAAACAAAAACAGAAAAAGATTTGCAAATATAAACCCTTGAGCAATGGTAATTCCTCACTGAATCAGTACATAAGGAAGGTTATCTGCTAAGGATATTACATTTGTTTTTCCACCAAAAGTTCAAATCGGCAAAATGAAATTTTCTCCCCAAGCACTGAATGAAGCCTTCAGTCTGGAAAATGAATAACATCGATGAATCACCTGTTATTCAATACAGGATTGTGTGACTCACCATCAATAATTTTCGGAAACAGTAATGAAGCTCTGGCTAGATTCACTAAGAACTTTTGCAAGTGGAAAACCTTTTCACATGTGCAAAATGAGTAACATCACCAGTGATTGATCCAAAACAAATCCCCTGGCCAAGCACTGGTCATGTTATTGGTTCTGCAAGGGCAAAAAGGATCACTGCAAAAAAGATCTTTGTGAATCTGGCCCTCAGTGCAGTTGTATTGTTTCTATGAATAATTGCACATAACTCAACATCTGGCAATACAGAAATTACGGACCAAGGGAAAACATTAATAAAAATTTAAAATGGAAAGAATGCTTGTGTTTCTATGCTCAGTAATACGATTATAGTATTTGAGGTTTAATCGTTTTTGAAGTGGAAAAGGAATATATCAGATGCTATGATCTTATACTGGGTTAGATCATATATTATTCAAGCGGCAAAAAATAGCAAAATAAGGCGCAAAACATTAAATGTATTCCGTATCTTGCACTGTTGTCCATGCATGTTAAAAAATGCCAACACTTTGTGCAGCAGTATTTTATTAGACAGTAAAGGGAGTTGTTACCGAAAAATTGCATTCATTAATAAAAAAGCAAAAAATTCATGCCAGATGCGTGACAGTTGATAGGTATGTTTTATTAATGAAAACTGACCACACCTGATAATGTTGAGAGTTTTCAGAGTTTCTGTAATGGTAATTTAAATGAATGATTGAAAACAGGTCATGACCAATCATTATTTTTAAGGGATGGTTTGAGCCTCCCCTATCGCCAGTTCACCAGCCGCCACTGTACAAAAAGACTATGTAACACACTAGGTAAGGGGGGAAACTGAAATATGACCCTTGAAGATAATGGAAGCTCTCACTCTTTCAATGAAGACTAAAATTATTTTTGCAGTTAGTTATTTATTTATTTATTTATTTTAATTACTAGGCTCTCTCTGCTCCCAAAGCATTCATTTCATGCTTGTACCATATCTCCAGGCACTCTATGGGAATGTTTTGCACTGCAGAAAAATAAAAACCATAGTGTGGCAGGGTTGATAAACTTGGCACCCACTTTTAGGAATGCCTTTTAAGAATCAGGAAGAGTCCCAGTTTTATCTCCATAGTTGGGCTTCATATTGCTGTGATGAATATGCCAATATTTTACATAGTGTTAACATGAAATTAAATTATGTGATGTAGTCTGCAGGCTGTTTTGCACTGCTCTTTCTGTCTGCTGCTATCTTTGAAGTGCTTTAAGGCACATTTGATTTTTGCTGGGAAGAGCTGTCAAGGCAAACCTAATTTTTCAATGGTTTGCCATGACAAATCAGCCACCTGACCTTTGGTGGATCATTAAAAATTTCAGCAGAGTTTCATGTCATGTCCAAAGGATAACGTCACTGCACTTATGGTTCATTGATTAATGTGCAGGGCTGCAAATGAGAAACAGCTTTTAGTGTCAAGAACACTGAACAAAGAGTTTTGCATTGGACTTTGCTGTTATTAACGCTGCATTATTTGGGTATCATGTTTCAGCACTGTAGAGTAGAAGTGGGCCTCTGGCAGCAGAGTGGCTCAGCCGAATAGCTGAGGCCATCACAATATGCTCTCCAAACTAGGATGGCAACCGTCATGTTTTGATAAATATGAAAATGGAAGCTACAGGAAATGGCACGTGACGGTGGTATATTAGGGGAAACAAAATGACAAATGCCAGCTATTTGGAACAAGAGGGAGCCTAAGGCTTCTGACCGATAGCATGCATGTAGTTTTATGTAAATCATTTATCTATCCAGCTGTCTGTCTAGTATGTTTATATATATTTAAAAGTTGTGTATTTATGTTGTTTTGAGAGCACCTCTGACAATTCCACAAACCTGCTTGATTTCAAAGAAAGGCTTAAACTCATTAGCATCAATGCTTTCTATGTTCTGGGGCAGCTGCGCAGGATCTATTAGGTTGTTTAAAACACTGCCAGAAAATATTTCTCGTGGATATCTACTGCTTGGCTTGCGATGGACGAGTCCCTTTCTCATTATAAAGGATGCTTGTTGTCGCCCAAAGGCAATAATAGAAGATTACATTCATGCCATCCTCACCAATCAGCTTGTGTTTTTTCTGCTTCTGCCTGTCCAATAAGCCTAACACTGTTATTTTTCTTCAGCAAAACAAAAACAGAAAAAGATTTGCAAATATAAACCCTTGAGCAATGGTAATTCCTCACTGAATCAGTACATAAGGAAGGTTATCTGCTAAGGATATTACATTTGTTTTTCCACCAAAAGTTCAAATCGGCAAAATGAAATTTTCTCCCCAAGCACTGAATGAAGCCTTCAGTCTGGAAAATGAATAACATCGATGAATCACCTGTTATTCAATACAGGATTGTGTGACTCACCATCAATAATTTTCGGAAACAGTAATGAAGCTCTGGCTAGATTCACTAAGAACTTTTGCAAGTGGAAAACCTTTTCACATGTGCAAAATGAGTAACATCACCAGTGATTGATCCAAAACAAATCCCCTGGCCAAGCACTGGTCATGTTATTGGTTCTGCAAGGGCAAAAAGGTGCTGCGCACGCAAAAGATCTTTGTGAATCTGGCCCTCAGTGCAGTTGTATTGTTTCTATGAATAATTGCACATAACTCAACATCTGGCAATACAGAAATTACGGACCAAGGGAAAACATTCATAAAAATTTAAAACGGAAAGAATGCTTGTGTTTCTATGCTCAGTAATACGATTATAGTATTTGAGGTTTAATCGTTTTTGAAGTGGAAAAGGAATATATCAGATGCTATGATCTTATACTGGGTTAGATCATATATTATTCAAGCGGCAAAAAATAGCAAAATAAGGCGCAAACATTAAATGTATTCCGTATCTTGCATTGTTGTCCATGCATGTTAAAAATGCCAACACTTTGTGCAGCAGTAGGTTGTAAGAATAGGAACTCGCTATCCATCTTTTCGTTCCCCAAGGATATGATCAGGTAAAGAATAAATTAGCAACTGTGGTATTTCATACCAGCTTCATAGACTTGAATGAACTACTTGATTTTGTTTTGTTTTGCAATGCCCTACAAGATAGCTAATGCCAATTACAGTAAAATATGTTACTTTATTGTGAATATTATTATTTCACTTAGGCTTTATTATGCTAGGAAGTCCAGCTGAATTTTTTTTTTTTAAAATTCGGACCTGTCCAAATTATAGTGGAGGTTACACAATGAATGTGTAAAACTCAACTCAGTAGAAATAGATCGGTAAATATATTGCTAACAATTGGAGAGGTCGCAAGCTGTAATGTGGATCATAACACTGAATAAAAGTGGAAATGCTGGAGCTTTGACTGAAGACTGTTCCAGGACGAGCGAAAAGTAATCAAATGCTATGAAACAGCTGTGATTTTGGGGACAAGAAAAGAGCAAGACTATGATTTTTAGCTATAGGCATGGCTGGATATTTGGAATGGTCAAGTAGGGGGACAGAATATTTGGTGTCTTAAAAATGTTTCCAATAAAAGTGCACCTATTTCAGTTTCAGACATGTGACACATTTATTTTCTTTCATGACGAAAAAATACACTTGCACACAGGTGATGAGCAATGTAAGACCAGACACATGAGGAAAGACAAATATATAATGTTCGGTATAGGAGCACAGTTAAGGCAGTAAAACCGCAAAATACAAGGAGAGAACATGAGAGCGAAAAGAAAACTTAAATGTCTCAGAAGTTAGAATGAATGAATGATTTATAACTCTTGGATTCATAGCCTACAGACTAGAGTAAATGTAATATCTTGCCAACACTTCATGCAATAAAACAACATTAACAAATCTGTTTTCAATATGTGCTTCCGTTTTTTCTTCTAGAACATAATTGTGATTAATGGTTTTTTACTCCTCACACGCATTATCCTTATTTTGTACAAGACATAACGACTACTCCAAAGTTAATGCTAGTTAGCTAAACTCAAATTCTTAAGCTCATGTCAAATAACATTCACAAACACCCTGGCTTGCCAGCTAACTCATATTCGTATTGCTAAATATAGCCGTTAGCCGTGTAGCAAAATACTTAATGTAGCAAAGTAAAATGAAATATTAGTGCATCATGCAGATATAAGATAGATAAAAGTTGTATATCCCAACATTTACTTGTTCACCCACTTGCCACTTCCGATTATAAGATGCGACGGATAACCCAGTCAGCTTTCATTCTGCGAACACAACGCTCACAACACTTTCGCGACCGCACCCGTTTAGGAGACAGGAAGTGTGATCAATTTCTTTCAATGGGGGTAATGTCTCCAATGTCTTTGCCTTTAGCGTGTGTGCACCAAGTTTAACATAAACCTTAGAAATAGTGGCCCCTACTGGCAGTTTGGTGATCTCTACAGGACACAGCAACTGGAATTAGACTTGAACCACAGGTGAAGATAATACTGCGGGTTCTGAGGACACAACAATGAGGTTTAAGTGATCATGTGACTTGTTCAGAACAACTCAGGTTTTAACTCTACACTGCAGCCAGTGGCATAACTGTCGACAGTGCAAGCGGTGCATTGCACCGCGGCTCAGCAGGTGTAAGAGGCCCGACAAAGTGTTATGTAACATAACACTAGGGCATGTAATAGTCTTTGCTGATTTTTCTATATATTTTAAAGTATAACATCGCAACTTGACTTGAGTGGTTTTTTTTTTTTTTTTGCCTTACTGAAATTTTATAAAACTGTATGTTTTATTAAAAATAAATGTTATTTGTATTCACCACTAAATTGCTTTGCTTGCTGTCTTCTGAAGTTCTGAAGCAAGAGCGCTTGCTGGGAAATGCTAATTTATCCAATGACCTTGTTCCCTGTCATTTGTAAAACTTACGTTGAAGTCACGTCAATTTCTCATCAACCTTTTTGCAAGATGCAAGTGTTCTACATTGAGTAAATGATATACAACTTATTCATAGCAGCATAATGTTTCGTAAACCCAAACAAACAAACAAAAAAAAAAACGGCACCCAAAAGAGAAAGGAAAAACGGGAAAAGGATGAGTATAGTGCTAACACTGACTAAATTAGATAATTTTTTATGCATGCCTCTGCTTCATCGAATGCTTGCAATGTTAATGTGTACTGGGAGGCAAACGTAAGCTCACCATCACTAAAATGTGTAGTCATGTAATTGTTGCCTTGCATATGAACATAGAACGTTAATTGACAGTAGATCCTGACCGATCCTGTTGGCGTGTCTGGAGATTTAAATCATCAGTTAAGTTACACTACTGCGCCTCGCACGTAATTATGCACGGACCGGTGTCTCCCCCTGAGACCTGCTGGGGGATCGCTGCAAGTATTTAAGCTTAAAATGTGCTCATATTGTAAAGTATAATTAATATTACCTCATTAATAAAGTATTATCGACATGTAATGAGCCACCATGCTTTTCTCTGTGGCTATTTGTTCTATGCTTATCGACATACTGTGTCTGTTACTTTTGTGTTAATTTGCTAGCGTCGGCTGGCTAAAGCTATTTCGGATGTGTGGTAGTTGGAGAAATCAGGCTGTGGTCTTTTCTTTTGAATCCAACGCAGGCTGTCAGATCAGCGCTGATTATTTTGGCGCTTCCTCTGCTGTCCGTGGTGCTAATTAAAGGCAGGTTTGCAGAATGAGATTTGCATGGTGAGCCTCTCCATGGTGACATTGCTATTGTCTGCCTGTGTGCTCTTGTTTGGGGGCGGGGGGGGGATTTTTGCACCGGGGTCAATCACAATTGTGTTACGCCACTGACTGCAGCTATGCCAACAACTGCGCAATAACCCAAAGTTGTTCTTAAAAATTTCAAGCAGGATCAAATGCAAACACCAAGTGGAAACACTCTGTCCCCTTTGTGTGCCCTTTGATGTCCCGCCTCCCAATTCTCATACGCAGAGCAGAGATTAGAAAATGGCAGAGCAGGCAACAGAGTTGCTCTGGTAGCAAATGTTATAGGATTCACAAAGATGGGTCTACCATTGCGATGAACATGAGCAAATAAACATGCTGAAACAGTTGCAAAAAAAGCTGCGTCAGATGGCCCACTGCTAAAAGAGCTTAGGACATGCACTGAGCAAGTTTATGAATATGAAAGGGTACAATTAAAAGAATTCCCATCGTCTGCCTAAAAAAAAAATGTAGAAAATAATTTTTAACAAAACTCACTATTTTTTGTTACTTGCCCCGCCCCCCTCATTAACAAACATTCTGAGCAACACAGAAACGCGATTCTGGCAGTCCCCTGCGTGGTCACGTCATAAGTAGCACACGGTGGGCGATTGTGCGTCCAACAACGATGGTATCCGAGTCAGATTCCGATAGTTCCTCAGAATTTTCAATTTAATCTGTCCATTTTGATGAAGAAGAGTACTCTTTTATGGAAGATGAGGAAACTCAACATAAAGCTGCTTTCACACTGGACGCGAAACGATTTTTTTCGCACGACAGATTACATTCAAAGTCAATGCAAAGACGCGAATATGTTTCGCCTGTATTCGCGTCTTTGCATTGACTTTGAATGTAATCTGTCTTGCGAAAAAATTTGTTTTGCGTCCGGTTTGAAAGCAGCTTAACACGGGATTCAGAACCATATGGAAGCCCATAGTGGACAATATTCAAATGAAAATGTAATCCCACTATTGCATTATAATTTTCTACTTATGAATGAGTTATTTGAGACAATATTAAATTGAAAATGCATTAATCCAATTATCACTTTCATTTTCACATACACATATGGGAAATATATGACTATATTCAAATGATAATGAAAAGCTGTTTGACATTTCATTTTCAAAGTCATGCTCTGCAATACAGTGGACAATATTCAAATGCAATGAGAAAAACAGCACCCCCAGCCTATTGCATTTACATTTACATGTCATCACGCTCTTTTAGGGTCAACATGATCATGAAAATGCTGTTTTCTAATCACTTGGAAATAATAATGATTTAATAATGATGACGACATTTGACATTTCATTTTCAAAGACTTATCCTGCAATACATGGGAAAATATTCAAACGCAGTAAGGGAAACAGCGCCTCCCAGTCCATTGCATTTTCAAATACATGTCACCACGCTCTTTTTGGGACACAATGAAAATTAAAATGCAATCTGTCCGCGTCTCATCAAGGCGGGTCTTCCGCTAGGACGCCACTATTAGGGGCGCGAGCGAAAACCATGTTCCTTATTTGCATACCAACCAATCAGCTTCTGGGTAGCGCTTTGCACGCACGGAGGCTTACAGATAATGTCATGATGGCTAAGCTGCTATGTATTGTGTGCCATCGCGCATTAGGGCTATGTTGCGCTTTGGATGTAGCTATCTTGGCAGCTAGTATGCTAGCTAACGTTAACTAAGGAAAATATTTGTAAATGATCATCACATTAAACAATATGATTAGATTTTTTGCCCCAAAAGAGATTAAAAACTGAGCTGAGCTAGTAATATGCATGAACATTTTTTTTTGCAGGCCTCTGCTTCACTGAATGCTTGCAATGTTAATGTGTACCGAGGCAAACGTAAGCTCACCATCACTAAAATGTGTAGTCATGTAATTTTGCCTTGCAGAACATGAAGCTAACTTGCTAGATGAGTCTAAAAGCAATCGTTTAAATCATCAGCTAGCTAGCTATGATGCCTACTGGAGAAGCTCTTACAGCCCTGATTTGTCCCTTTAAACCTTCTGGGGACGCTTTCAAGTCTTTAAGCTTTTAATGTGCTCATATTGTAAAGTATAATTAATATTACCTCATTAAAAAGTATTATCAAAATGAATGAGCCACTATGCTTTTCTCTGAGACATTTGTTATTTATCGACATACTGTGTCTGTTAGTTTAAAAGCAGCATTATCCTTCCATGTGTGTGGTAGTTGGAGAAATCAGGTGGTCTTTTCATTAATCCAGATAAAACGCTATTATTTTTCCCACCCTGCTGACGCACGGTTAATTAAATGTTTGTCAGGTTTGCAAACAAACATAGCAGGCCTCCATGGTGACATCATTGTCTGCTTATCATTATCAGCAAGTCTTGTTTGGGGGGGGGGGGGGCGCCACCCAGAAAATGATTGGTTGGTATGCAAATTATGTTACGGTTTCCACTGACCCAATGAGTGACGCCCTGCGGAAACCGCCTTGATAACCCAAAGTTGTTCTTTTAATTTTCATTGTGTCCCCAAAAGGATCAAATGCAAACACCAAGTGGAAACACTCCGTTTCTTTGTGTGCCCTTTGATGTCCCCTCCCAATTCTCATAAGAGCAGAGATTAGAAAATGGCAGAGCAGGCAAAGAGTTGCAATGGAGCAAATGTTATAGGATTCACAAAGATGGGTCTACCATTGCGATGAACATGAACCAATGTTGCAGGATAAGTCTTTGAAAAAAAGAAATGTCAAATGTCGCCATCATTATTATATCATTATTACATCCAAGTGATTTAGAAAACAGCATTTTCATTATCATGTTGTCTGCCTAAAAAAAAAAAATGTAGAAAACATTTTAACTAAATGCAATTTTTTGGGGTGCTGTTTTGACAAATTGCATTTGAATATTGTCCACTGTATTCAGAGCATGACTTTGAAAATGAAATCCAACAGCTTTTCATTATCATTTCAATATTCCTCATATATTTTCAAATCTGTCCATTTTGATGAAGAGAGTACTCTTTTATGGAAAATGAAAACTCAACATAAAGTTGCATTTTCAATTTAATGTTGTTTCACATAACTCATTCATAAGTGGAAAAATTATAATGCAATAAGTTTCACCTGTATTACATTTTCATTTGAATATTGTTTGTTTTTATGCTGGTTTTTAAAGCAGCTTCCATAGAACCATACAAATTCCAGCCTGAGTACTCGAGCAATGAAGACAACTAATTGTCAGTATCTCCGCCTGTCCCAAACTATACAACATTTACCAGCCAAGTAGCGGAATGATTATAATTCCGGTTCTACAATTGTTTCTGTGCACGGCGTGTTGGATAACCAGCCTACTCACTTTTCAACCTTAAGCGAGTTCAATAGACCTGACGTTTGGTTATCTTATCTTACAAGACCATATATAATATTTTAGGTTAAGAATAGTGTTAGTGGTAGTTGAACTCACGCCTGATCTAGCCAGTAGTGAAATGATAATGTTCGCGGCTCTATTCATTTCTGTGCACTGTGTTTCATGAGCTCTCAAACAATGCATGCAATGCAGCTTCCTATTATTAGCTAGTTAGCGGCGAACACGCAGTGCGCAGAAATACAGAGTTGTGAATGATATCACAACATGTGTAAACCATATCTTGCAGCTTGCTATTATTAGCTAGTAAGCTAGCAAGCACACAGTGCACAGAAATAAATAGGGCACCGTGAATAGTATCATTTCACTACTTAGCTGGCTATATCACACTGAACAGTGAGTTGGCTGGCTATTGAACAGGCAATGCAGAGAAACGATTTGGGCTCCGCAAATAATAATAATAATGATAATAATAATAATATGTCCAAAAACATGAATACTCAAAATGTTGGCCGCCATATCGCCAGGTTCTAGTGACCCGGTAGCCTGGGCCAGCAAAGGAGGCATTACTAGTACATTGCACTTGTTTTGTCCATATTCTCCATATCTCTGCATCTAAAAATGAAAACATTCCATCCTGAACATATGCATGCGCTTTCACATATCCCCACGCTAGTGACCCGCTTGCCTGGGCCATTTTTGTTGGTCCATTCTTTAAGATATTCTCCGTTTTGACCATATTCTACGGCTAACCACCTAGAAACAATCCGTGTACATCTTATGACGCCACGTGGCTGAGCTGGCCCAGTGCAATGTTCTCGATTGAGGCAAAGGGGCGTTCCTCAAATGGATAATTTAGCAGATAAAATGCGGTTTTTTTAAACATTGCATACTTTGTAGCATTTTATCACATAAAAAACAGAGCTGAATTTCATGTCCTAAGCTTTTTTATTGTTATTTTTTTACTGAACCAAATGCTGCCTTGCTAAAGTTAGAGCTAGCTTCATAACGAAGTCCAATGTTAGTTATGAAGCCATTTCTAGCTAAAATTGTGGTGGAGTTTTTCAGGAAAAAAGTTTTCAATGTTTATCACATACGCAGTTCCGATCCAGAAGGGGTTGTACAACAGCAAATCGCACTCATGTATTCAAATTCAGTATAAATCAGTGGTTTCCAAACTTTTAATGGCAGCCCCCCCTTGACAATGGGAAACAAAGGCACAAAGGCTGTCAATGAAAGATGCTCACATGACTTAGCACTGCATTTCAAATTTTGATAAAATCAATAGGTCGGCTTTGCCATAGCTTTTCATTAATTTTTTTTTCGAGGTATTTAAACATTTTAACTTTTCTTTCATCAAGGAATCTTGCCATTAATCTATTAATACAAACGCACTGCCCTGCCAGAAAATGGGACACACACTGTAATATTCCATTGGACAGCCTTTAGCTTTGATTACAGCATGCATTCAACGTGGCATAATTTCAATAAGCTAATGCAATTTCACTACATTTATTTCTGTCCAGAGTTGCATTAATTTTTAGCCAAGATCTTGTACTGATGGTGGGAGAGTCGTTGCGCTGTGTAAAGTCTTCACCAGCACATCCCCAAGATCCTCGATGGGGTTAATAGGGCTCCCAACTCTCCCGCATTACACATGAGATTTAGTGGCATTTTCATGTTCCCATGCCGTAGTCAGCAATTATTCAATCAACACAATGCATGTGTTTCACGATCATTCAAATTGTTTAAATGAAATAAGACCATTTTAAATGTTTTTATGCAATTCTGTTGCTTTCAGCCCTTAGTAAAGAAAAGTGTGAGAAGTCCGGAGTCATAATTGATTTCCATGCTACTAGTGGTGAAATCCACCGTGACACATGCGAAACTGATAAACCTCCAAGCACAAGGACTTCAATTCCACCTGTGAATCTCTTACAAACGCGCTGATTGAATAATTGCTGACATACAGCACTGGAACGTGAATGTGCCACTAAATCTCACGCCGAATGCGGAAGAGTTGGGAGCCCTGGGTTAAGGTCTGGACCCTTCAGGGGCCAGTCCATGCGTGAAAATAATGTCTTATGCTCCCTGAACCATTCTTTCACAATTTGAGATAAACAATGAATCCTGGCATTGCCATCTTGGAATATGCCTGGGCCATCAGGGAAGAAAAATCCATTGATGGAAAAAACCTGGTCGTTCACAGTATATTCAGCTGGCCTCATTTTTTGGGTGCACGTCATTGCTGAACCTGGACTTGACCAGCTGAAGCAACCCCAGCTCATAACACTGCCCCTACAAGGATGTCCGGGAGGAACTAAGCATGATAAGTGCATCATTTCATCCACCTCTCTTCTTACCCTGATACGGCCATCACTCCAAAACAGGGTAAATCTGGACTCATCAGTTTTTGAAAATAGTGCTCCATTACTGATGCGATTTATGACTGGTTTGAGAGAGGACATTTGGTCCCAAAATTTGGCCATGTAGCAGGGTAAGAATTTCTCAACTGAACTGCTGCTCACATTCCATGATTGCCACTTACATTGTCAACAAGCAAGAGTGCATCGTTCACAGTGTTTGGTTAAGGCCTGCTGGCTTTGTCGAGCAATTCAGTGCAAATTTATGATGTAATGTGTTTATTGCTAGTCAGGGTTATGGAAGAGCTGGGGCCTACCAACTGTCCATTGAGTAAGAGGCAGGAATATACCTTGGAAATTTTAATAACACGTTTGTGAAATAGTGGATCACTGGAAGAGAATACTTTCATGTTGGTGCAGGGGTCTGAGAATGTTTAGTTGTTCTGCTGGCAGAAAAATGCAGTGTAACAGCTTCAGTAATCCAGATTATGAATCCTTTTTGATAATGTATGTAAAACCCTAAGTGAAATTTGAATAATAGGATTATCCAAAGTCTGCCAGTGTAACCTTTCATTTTGATACCAGGCATGGAAAAAGTCATGTTGCCCTTCTCATTTTTGTAATGCTGCTCACCTAATCGGTTGTGTAGCAATAAACTTTCAAATGCTTGTTTAAGCAAGTACCATGTACTTGTCAGTGGGGGCGAAATCTGATCCATTTCTTGAACCTGTGATATAATTTGAATTGAATATCATGCATAAGTAGATCAGTAAATAAAAGTCAATACTATAATACTGGTATACAGTATACAATACTGGTATAAGTCAAATGAAAATCCAGTCTCTCTGACTTTAAAAGGCATCTAAAGTCAATTCTCAGACGGGACGTTGAACGTCCAGTGTTTACAAACAAATCCATGAATGTTTACAAACAAATTACTTGCTTTTGTTGACATCTTGCATTGTCACATGACCAATTTCATTCATAGACCAATGTTTTGTGTACATGCGTAGATAATCCTTCTATTTCGGTTCGTTTGCACAGGTGCGGCTCGCTGATTGGCCGATAAACAAAAACAATGGGAATTGATTTTAGATGCCCTTTAAGGCCAGTGTGACTTCCTGACTTGTTCAGAGCAAAATCACCTGATTTGAATACAGTCACAATTTGAGATTCATGACTATTTATTAATGTTTGTTTGTTTTTTATTTATTTTTTTGCTGGGGATATCACTGTGAAGAATAAAATACAAGTTATTTCGACTGATTAGTAGCCCTGTGGAAAATTTCATTTTAGTTTCAGGGATCCTGTTGCTTGAGACACGATAATTGACAGTGAATATCAGACCCATGTGGCAGTACACATTATGCACCCACAAAGTGCCCTACATAAATCAATGACCGTGAATAAGCAGACCATCTCTTACTCCGAGTCCATTTGGTTGCCTGTTGATCTGTAACGTACATTTAGAAAACAGCTTTTCCTGTTTAGCATGCCAAGCCAGCTATTTAAAATGCTAATTTACTCTTTGAGTAGCCCTTTGAATTTCCATCAGAATAAAACTGCTGTTTTATTTTTGCACAATCTTCAATATGTGCACACATATTTGCAGTTCCATTTGAATTTGAGGAGCACATGAAAATGCAGCCTCACATTCCACTGAATTACCAATCCCTCTTGGTGGATGTTTACATATTTAGATGCAGGAATACCATTTGAATTGAAGTCACCATCCATCCGTCCATTGTCTATGCACGTCATTCTCACCACTCGCCATTATTATGGCTGATGGTATTGTCATTATTATGGCGTCTGAACGCCTATTCGTGTGTTTGTCAGTGTGTGTCTGTCTGTCCCACATTTTGTGCAGGCCAGTACTCAGTTGCTATTGCACATCATTGCATTCTGTTTTTATTTACATTTTGCATGGTGTCCCATATATAGAGTAGGGCTGAGCGATTTTATCGATTCTGCGATATATATCGATATTTTGTTTCCCCAGAGAGTATCGATTTTTCAGCCGCGAGTATCGATACATTAAACCCCATTCAAATCCCCCGTGTTCCCTCTGGCACTCGCTCTGGCTCGCCGCCCATTTTCCCTGTTCACTTTGCAGGAAGAGCGATTAGGTCAGCCAGCCGCTAGTGTCGCTGTAGAGCATTTTTACCCACACAGACGCCGACGTCTTTCTCTTCCTGTTTAAGCAGTCAGAGCTAAGAGATTCAGGAGCAGCATGGCGGCGGATATAAATCCAGCACCTTTATACTTAAAAGCAGATGTGTGGAAGCACTTGGGGTTTAAAAAGAAGAAGGAAAGCGACGAATCAGATAAAAGTCTGGCGGTTTGCAAGCTGTGTCACACAAATGTGAAATACTCTGGAAATACTACTAACCTATGAGCCCACCCAAAACGTCACCACCCGGACAAGGTAATGCTAACTGAGGAGCCTAAGAAGCTACGGTGTGACCTAAAACAAACCACGCTGGACAGTGATGGTGGTTGTTCCCTCAAGTTTCCATCCACTTCGCCAAGGCGAAAGCGAGTCCATTGCCTACTTTATTTGTCAGGATTTGAGACCTTATTCAGTGGTGGAAAACACAGGCTTTAGGCGCATGGTGAACACGATGGAGCCCCGCTATCCTATTGCAACCCGCGAACACCTCACCAAGGTTTGTGTTCCCAGGCTGTACGCTCAGACAAAGGCACACATCAAAGCCTCCCTGGCGAGCAGAGGGAGTTGCCCTGACGAGCGACGGGTGGACCTCGCGAACAACAGAAGCATATGTCTCCATCACGGCCCACTTTATCAACGAGGAATGGGAGCTTGTTACGTATGTCTTACAAACCAGGGAGATGCCCGAGTGCCACACCTGACACAACCTGGCAGAGCATCTGAGAAAGGCCCTCGCTGAGTGGGGAATCACAGAAAAGGATCCAGTAATTGTCACTGACAATGCGTCAAACTTGACAATCACAGCTGAGGAGGCAGCGTTCACACTGCATGTAAAATGCTACGCACACACCCTAAATCTGGCTGCACAACGTGCCCTAAAATCACAGCAGTTGCACGCCTGTTAGGAAGAGTGAGCCGCATTGTGAACTTCTTCAGGCGAAGCACCACAGCCAACCACACGCTGAAAGAGAAACAGAGGCTTCTACGACTACCAGAGCACAAGCTGATGACGGACCGTGGTTACAAGGTTCGTGGTTTACTCAGAAACTTCAAGGTTCGTATCATACGTAATATGTGCCTTTTGGGGGATATAGTAATCGTTTTGTTTTCCGTCCGTTCACGATATCTCTATTAATTTCATACACATGTCAAGGGGGTATGTCATTATCTATGATTTTTTTTTTTTTCCATGGGGTGATTTTCATTTTGTCCCATATCTCAGAAACTATTCATTTTAGGTTCACCAAACATTTTTTTGTCCTCGCCATTTTTTATTTTTATCATACGAATTTTATTTTTTGGGTTTTTGGAAACGTGATTTTTTCCTTTAGGATTTATTCATGCTTTTTTGCCTTTTGGGGGTAAGAATTTTATGATTTTTTTTTTTTTTGGTTTCCATTTTTTTACCTCGGACAGTGCACATTAAATAATTCATAGTAATTAAAACATTACTGTAATTGTTTAGTTTGTTTTTATTACTAATTTATTTTGTCATTAATGTAAAGCACTGCAACATTCTGTGCATCCATGCTGTGACAGGCGCTATAGGTCCATTAATAAAGTTTCTTACTTTTATTTATCTACAGATGGAACAGTGCGCACGATATGTTAGAGAGATTCCTTGAGCAACAACCAGCCATCAGTGCCACCCTGCTCACAAGCAAGGTAAGGAAGACGGAGAAGGATCTGTGCACACTGAGCGACTCAGACTTGACAACAGCTGAAGAGGTAGTCAGCGCGCTGAAGCCCATGAAGGAGGCTACACAGTACATGTCCAAGGAGAAGACCCCCACACTTTCAGTCGTCACACCCCTCCAGGACACACTGACCAACGGACTGAAACCGAAGGTGAATCTGCAGTCATAAAAGAGATGAAGGCTGCCATGGCTGGGGATCTTCAGAAGAGGTACATCAACCTCAAGGCAACTCTCCATGCATGTTCAGCGATGGATCCAAGATTCAAAAGTCTTCCCTTCCTGACTGAGAACGAAAGAGAGGAAGTTTATGATGGACTGATTGCAGAGGCTGCAAGATTGAGCATGCAACAGGTAAGGCAATGATGGTACTGCTAGGTTTAACCTTTGGCCTTTTATCCTATCCGGATAGTAAGCATTGGCCTCAATAATACATTGTTCAAAGTTTAAAAGGCAACATTAACAGTATAAAATGGATAAATATTAAGTAGTTTAAAAAGCATAAATACTATAATGTTAACAGTTTAAAATGGATAAATATTAAATAATTTAAAAAACATAAATACTATAATGTTTACACTAACAGTTTAAAATGGAAAAACATTAAATAGTTTAAAAAGCATAAATACTATAATGTTAACACTAACAGCTTAAAATGGATAAATATTAAGTAGTTTAAAAAGCATTAATACTATAATGTTAACAAAAGTTTAAAATGGATAAATATTAAATAGTTTTAAAAGCATAAATACCATAATATTAACAGTTTTAAAGGCATAGATATTAAATATAGTAATTAAAAGATTTATGACAGTAAAAGCTTATGAATTTCATTTCATGTTGACCTATTTAATTTAGTTGTCACGTTGGAGTGTGGACGAAGAGGGGATAAGTGCTAGCGATGACGAGGGGATGGCGTCCGCAGAAGAAGCTGTAGATGATGGTTGTTATCCAGTGAAGCGCACTGTGTTGTCTGAACCTCTGTGTAGGAATTATGCAATGTGTTTAACTATAAATAATGTGTTTTTGTTTTTATTGTTTATTTATTTGAAGGTTTTTTGAGCAGACTCAGCATCCTCCACCAACCAGGAATCCAAGGCCGTCTTGTCCACTGGCTGCTCTTCTTGGTGAAAGATACGGTGGTGCAGCACGACCCAAGACATATACCCAAGAGGACGAGGCCAGGGATCGGATGACCCGCTACAAGGAGGCAGATCTCTTGAAAGTGAAAGAAGATCCACTACTCTGGTGGAAGGAGCACCAGTATGAGTATCCAATCTTGTCACACATTGCTAAAAGATACCTTTGCATCCCCGGCACTAGTGTCTCCTCGGAGGGGGTCTTCTCGACCGCCGGGGATATCATCACTGCTCAAAGAAGTGCACTTCTCCCAGACCACGTTGATCAGATTATATTCCTGAACAAAAATCTGAAGAGAATGTAGATCTGCTCTCTGCAGTTGTGTGGAGATGAGTTTTTCTGTTTAGTGTTCACTTGTTGTCAGGGACTACATGCCTTAAGCTACTCTGTTAAGACGGGTGCAATTTTAAGTTGGCTTAAATGTTGCTCCTATGAACTTGAATTATTAGCTGCCATGGTTTATTTTTACTATCCTGGTGGTGACTGGCTACCTCACATGTGTCAGTTTTGTTCACTTGTGATACTGCACTTTTCAAAGGCTTGTAAGCCACAGTTTGCACTGTTTCAATAAATCAAACTAATTTTCTCATCACATCTTTGATTCATTTTGTCCAGCATTTGCAAGCTGTAGACTCTCTGTCCAGTCAGAGCCATATATTGTGTAATTTATCGATGCTTTCAATTTTCAGTTCAATTAATTCAATCCAAGTCAATGGAACACTCACCAGATGTCACCAAAATCACTCTGTTCCTTTAAAATCTTTCAGAAAATGATTAAAGTGTATCAAATCGTATCGAATCGAATCGTATCGATGGCTGAATATTGTGATATATATCGCATCGCGAGCTGAATATCGTGTATCGTATCGTATCGTATCGTATCGTGAGATTAGTGTATCGTTACAGCCCTAATATAGAGTATTTTTATGTATATATATATATATATATATATATATATATATATATATATATAATATACACAGTGCTTAACAAATTTATTAGACCAACACCCAAAGTTTATGCAACAGCCGCCCTAAATGAACAGTGGTGGTAATTACCAAAATAATTTTTATGTTTCTGTAATGGTTAATCCACCAGTAGGCACAAGCTCTTGAACTGAAATTATATTTTTAATGTTAAAAAATAATTATTGCTGTTATCCATGAATTTTCAAATTTACCGTTTTACAAAAAAGCAGAAAAAATAGTTAATCACATTATTATTTTTTGGTTAAGAGGGCAAATAACAGTAATTTTCTTGCATTCCTGAACATAAAAATTAGTTTTAGTGGTTGAATGCAAGAATGCAAGCTGTAATCAAGGTCAAAGGAGGCCATACAAAATATAGTTTTTATTTTTTTTTTGTTTTTATGTGTGAATAAAGACTATTTAGTGATTTCAGCTTGTTAATTGCAAAGGAAATAACAAAATAATTTTTAGTTTTAAACAAGTTTTTCACAAATTTCTTAAAGATTTGTGTTGTCTCGTCCTTTTATTACAGGTGGTCTAATAAATATACATATATCCATTTATATTATATTTATATTAGATCCTATAATCCATTTAGTGAAATAAATAGTGAAACCCAAGAATGTTTTGCTCATTTGTTTGCAACTAGGAAAATTTCAGGTTTAGTTTTTTGGGAAAACTCTGAAAGGGAAAGTGTTAAAGAGTTTGATGGTTTGTGTGTTCTTTAGGTGTCCATTTGTTGATCACGTGCAAAGAAAACTGAAAATAATGCGAATTGTGCTGTTAAAATGGGTAATGAGATGTTTTCATTGATAGTAATGTTTGTTTTTTATTATGTTATTATAAAGTATAGTAGTGTGTAGTGATGATTCTACAACCTCAATTCCGAAATAGGGACGAAGTGTAAATTGTGAATAAAATCAAAATGCAATGACTTTCAGGTCACATGAGCCAATATGTTATTTACAATAGTACATAGATAACATTTCAAATGTTGAAACTGAGACATTTTACATTTTTATCCACAAAATGAGCTTATTTAAAATTTTTTAGCTGCAACAGGTCTCAAAAAAGTTGGGACACAGGCAAAAAAGGGCTGAAAAAAGCTATTAATATATAAGAAAATCAGCTGAAAAAACATTTAGCAAGTAATTAAGTTAACTGGCATCAGGTGTGTAACATGATTGGCTATAAAAGGGATGTCTTTGAGAGGCTGAGTCTCCTAGAAGTAAAGATGGCCAGAGGCTCTCCAACCTGTGAAGGCTTGCGTAAAACAAATTGTGGAATATTTTAAAAACAATGCTCCTCAACGTCAAATTGCAAAGGCTTTGAAGGTCTCATTATTGACAGGGTGTAGACATTGCATATTTCATTTTACAAAAGATTGTTCCATTTCTAAACCCGTAAAATTCGTCTGTGCCTTTGGGTTAGGTTCTGAGCGGCACCTCTGTAAGATCTGCAAACGCTGATGCGTGGGGGAGCCCAGCGACTGTATGCGACAAATGGCTGATAAGCTTAGTCCAGAGCCATGCCAGATAGCAATAAAGCTTTTGTGGACTTCCTCCCCAAAATGCTTGCTAAGGTGTTAACAGTCTTACTGTTCCTCTGTATATGGGGTTGTTAGAGGGCTCTGGCTGACACAATGCCCCCTGTGCAGTCATATTACTGGCCTAAGTCTTAAGTTAAAGTCCAGTTATATTAATTTGTTTCAAATAATCTAAACCACTGGGAAGTGCATAATGTGCTTATATGTTAAATCATGTTCTTATATATCCAAATAGCACTTATATACTTATAACCCAATTAAACTATATATTAATTCATCTTAAGACTTTTTCATGACAACTGCATCATATTAGTACATATTCATATCATGTTTGGTCTCGTTATTCTCGGGAGAATCCAAGGAGTTGAGTGGAGTATGTTTCATTCCCATTGAAATTATGGTTCATTCCTTTTGGAAACTCCTGAGAATTTGGTCAGAATACTCTCTGGTAATCACCCTATTCTCCCTCTCTGCTGAAGTGTTTTATTACCTCCTCCCCATAGGGGTAGCCCAAAAACCGGATTCGATTTTTCCAGGGTTTATGGCCATGCCGCCTGGATCAAAAGACGTGGTTTGGCTTAAAGCAAAGAGAAACAATCTATTCTGGGAAGATCGTATCTGATCTGTCCCCGCGCCTTCAGCGCGTGAGTAGCCATTCCGTTATGCCGTATGTAGCCAGTCTATATAGTCAGGAAGATCGTATCCGATCGGTCCCAAAAGAGTAGCCTTTTCGATGATGTAACATCGTATTTCGAACTTCCCGGTTAGTGCGTGTATCCTTTTCCTCCAGGTATGACTTTATTCTCCTCTTCTAAATTATGAACTTGTTATTGGCTTAACGTTGATTTGTTTGATTTAAGCTTTTGCCTACCTGGTGAATAAATTATTGTCATTCCTTTAAAGTGACTCCTAATCCTTTTGTTCTTTCTAGCCAAACCCTACTTAGGGGCGAGTCCTTGCATTCCAGACTAGCTAGCTGATGTTTTAAAGGTAGTGATGGGTTTTAAGTTGGATTGCAGATTACGGTCTACTTATATAAAGGGTTTATGTAGTATCGGTCCTGGGGATTTGGCCTTAAGGGCACCCTTGGGCTTATAAGCGGTGCCTGGTCGATCTCCTTAAGGGGCCCTGTGGTGCACATAAATCTGGGTTCATGGTATGTTTATGCCAAAGTTGCTGCTATCATGGTAATTTCTTCCATCCTCTAGAACTCTCACCGGCAACCGCTTTACCCACCGGTTGAGTAACTGGTTTTCACGGAAGAGTCTGGCGGCTTAGTTGCTCCGAGATTCACGCATGTGTCCCTAAACTATAAATTCTAATTCTAATTTGGAGTCAGATATTTAACGAGGGTATAACTAAATTTGGTATTCTAAATTTATTATGGGGTCAGATTAATTGTAACCGTTGTGCTTTTGTGCCCCGTTGTTCGAACGGAGAAATATATCCATTTTATTGTGATTCGCACCAGCCAGGACGTTGCGCGATATAATACTAGCCAAAAAGAACACGTTGAACCTTTGCCCTACAATTTCCGCCGTTGGTTATTGTTTTGTGGGTTTTACAAGGGCATCATCATCAAAAGATTCAGAGAAACTGGAAAAAATCTCTGTGCGTAAGGGACAAGGCCGAAGACCTTTACTGGATGCCCATGATCTTCGGTCCCTCAGACGCCACTGCATCACTCATGGTGTGGGACACTTTCATGTTTTAAAAAGCACCATGAATGCTGAAAGGTATGTAAAGGTTTCACAGCAACATATGCTTCCCTCCAGATGACATCTATTCCAGGGAAGGCCTTGTGTATTTCAGCGGGACAATGCAAAACCAGATGCTGCAGCTGTTACAACAACATGGCTTCATAGTAGAAGAGTCCGTGTGCTGAACTGGTCTGCCTGCAGTCCTGATCTTTCACCGATTGAGAACATTTGGCGCATAATTAGACGAAAAGTCCTTCAAAGTAGACCCAAAACTCTCCAGCAGCTGGAAGCCTGTATTAAACAAGAGTGGGATCAAATTCCAATGGCTAAACTCAAGAAACTTGTCTCCTCAATGCCCAGATGCCTCCACTCTGTGTTAAAAAGAAGAGGGGATGCTACACCATGGTAAACAGGACCCTGTCCCAACTTTTTTGAGACCTGTAGCAGCCATCAAATTTTAAATAAGCTCATTTTGTGGATAAAATTGTAAAATTTCTCAGTTTTAACATTTGCTATGCTGTCTCTGTTCTATTGTGAATAAAATACTGGCTGGTGTGATTTGAAAGTCATTGTGTTTTGATTTTATTCACAATTTACACTGTCCCAACTATTTCGGAATTGGGGTTGTACACAAATGAACAAAATGAAGATAAATCAGAAACCAAGTTCAAGTATTTATTTCATGCAATATTGGATCATATAAATGAAAATCAGTAAACAGATAACATATAGTAAAAACAAAAAATAATAAGGTCTTTTTGAGAGAAAAGGTCAATATCTAGTGTGACCACCCTTTGCTGTGATAAGATCATTTAATCTTTCAAGCATAGTTTTCACATATTTCTTATTTTCTCACTCGTTGAACCATTCCTTATGGTTTGAAGTTCATTCCAAAGAGATTCTTTCGATGTTACAACAGATTTGCTTAATCGGATTAAGGTCAAGACTTTGACCAGTCCAAGTCATAACTCCTGTGTCACCAGATATTTCTTTCTGACCAAGATAATTCTTATACAACTTAGAAAGGTGTTCAGGGTCATTATCTTGTTGAAAATAAAATCCCCGACCACTTGGTCTCTTTCCAGATGGCAATGTGTTTCTCACAAGGATGCTGTAGTACTTCATTTGATCCATGATTCCGTCGACTATTATGAGATAACTGGCTCCTTTCGAGCAGACTGAACACCAAACTATAAAATTACCACCTCCATGTTTTACTGAAGGAGTTAAACAGTCAATTTTGAAACGTTCCCCAACTCTACGGTGCATAAGTTCTGCGTTTGGGTGAAAACTTTTTAATTTTGATTCATCAGTCCAAAGAACTTGTTCGCCATCCACTGGTGTCCAATCCTTGAATTTCTTGGCATTCTCAAGCCTTTTTTTAATGTTGCCAGCTCTTGGCAGCAACACGACCAATCAGACCATTTTCACACAGGCGTCTGGAAATAGTAGATCTTGATGCTTTCATCTCTTCACTTCTGGTGCTATTAATATCATCACAAGTTGTCTTTGTCATGGTTTGTTTGGTGGTCGTGCTGTTTGGACCTTTCTTTGCGGCTCTCGTCCGGGGACGATATCGAGTTCCTGGGCCATCGAATTCTTTACCCAGCTGGTTGATTGATCTGGGGCGGCGCTTCCCCAGAATCTATATAAGCAGGATGTCCGGCACGCCTCCTTCGCTAGAATGTCTGTGTTTAGCTTTGCACTATAGCCGAAGGTATCTGTAGTCAGGTTTTGTATGACTTTCTATCTTCTTATTGTTGGAGTTTCTTCTCCCTTTTTCTATCTCGCTTTGCTTCCGTGGGTCGGACTATTATACGACCTTTGGAAGCGCGAGTCCTTGCGTTTGGTCTATATTATTCTCTGTGTTTGTTCTGTGTTCGTGCTACTCTCTTTCCCTATGTCGTTGCACGTGGCCTCCGTATACTACCGGCCATTACAGTCTTGCTGTCAACTGCTGATTTTTTTTGTCATACACAGATAACGTCAGAGGCACTTTAACTTCCGTTTTGCAGCCATTGCCACTTGTATTCAGTGAACCGATGTCTTTGAAACGCTTGATGGTGTTTCTTACAGTGCCATGGCAGTATTCAACATCTTCAGGTCAAAATGCGACTCCTTTGCGACACCTTTAAACTGTTAAACAAAAATGTAAGTTTTCAGTGTTTTTGTTCATTACCCATCTTTTTTACCTCAATATACTTGTGGGAATGATTTGTTCTCATTGCCTACCGTAGTATTTTTCAATACATTTTCACCAAAAAATTATGGAGAAGTAAAATACTAGGACCCACTTTAGAGGAAAGTGGTGGTGTATAATCATCACTGCACGCTACTGTGTAAGTACATAACACAGGCTTGCAATTAGAAAAACATGTTTTTAAAAAAACTGAACTGTGAGAAAAAGATCAAATTCACCCTTGAGCTCCAAGGGTTAAACAGTAAAATTGCTCATTCATTATTACAGCATTGAAACCATATTTTCATCCTGCAGAAAATGATTTGAATGAATGTGGAAGTATTTTTTCATTCTTTTTCCAGGATTTTAGAATTTTTAAAATTGCTTTTATTTATATACTTTTTTGGTCTCCTCGCAGTCACTGTCTTGATCCACAGTGATAATTCATCTAGCTACTAGCCAGCTTCGAGAAATTGTAAACCTGGGTAGTTCACATATCATTGCCCAATTTTCCGGAGTCTGTTGTTGCAGAATTTCCCCGGCATTGGTGTGCAGAGCGATTAAGCACACAAATGCTGCACCAGGCTTCAGAGAGCTCTAAGCCCAGTCTCATTTCTCTCACATTCTTCTGTCGCATACATGCCAAAGCCCATGCACTAAGCTGTCACGTCAGACCTGAATAGCTCCTGATTTAAGATAAAGCCTAAAAGGCGTGAGGTAAATGGTTACTCTGAAACATGTCAGCACCAGAAAACAGCTCCACAGATTGCACAAGCTGGGCTGTCAGTGCAGGGACTGTTTCTGGAGGGAACAGGGCCTGTGTCTAGGTTCCAGGTTTAAAAACAGGGATGGGAGCCCCAATTATTTGGCCTTGACAGATGTAATTGTTCTCGACATATTGGCCCACGAGGAGCAGGTGATATGTCAAAATTAAGGCACAGAAGGACTTCCGTCATTTCAATAACTTTTGCAGCTCTTCAGGCTCACAAGAGAAGAAACTATATGAACCAGACAAAGTAATATTTAAGCTGCTGTCATTTAGACTTTCTCATTAACTATGTGTGATTAAACTGGTCTGTATTAAACCATGCAGTCGGCCAATGCACCTTTGTAATGGAACTCATAAGCAAGATATATTTCCTACAGACAGCTAGCCAATGTAGCAGTCTGATTAGACATCAGTGAGTACAATTGGATTGTCTTCATTGGTTGTAAATGTTTTAGCACTACCATAAAAGCAGCTATTACATGTGCTGATGTCTCCTACCTACATCTCTCTTTCTCTCTCAAACATAATTCAAGCAGAATGCATTTTTTGTTCTTTTCAAGGGCCATTCCCAAAACCCAGACCAAGTGCCTATCTTAGCTGTTTTCGCCAAGATGTGCATTTTTGCTCTGTTCTTGGTTGTGCTGCTTCCAGTCCCTCTTTTGAGGTTGATTCTGGAAGGTTTATCTTATTACAAACTACAGACAGGACACTGAGAGCATGAACAAAACCTGCTTGAAATCATTTTTTTAATTTCCTTCTACCTTTTAAAACAGAATTTGGGACCAGATGCCCCACTGCGGATATTGGAAAGCAGATTGAACGACCACCTAAGAACAGAGAAGAAGTGAGAACAAAGTTTATGTCTTGTTGATGTTGTTGTTTATATGGAGTTGAACTGGGATAAACAAACAGGCTTGTTTGCTTGCTGTTGGTTAAGGAAGGAAGGAAGGAAGGAAGGGGGACTGCCATGAAAATGCATGGGTATTGTGCAAAAGCACAAACAATACTTAGCTCATGCAGCAGATTGAGAATCTGCTCACCTCTACAGTATGTGCCAAGTGGCGTTGACAAGAATCCTGTCAACTTTTTGCAGTCGAACAGCTGCTCTATCCTGCTTGCTCATGAATTAGTGATTTTACAGGGAGAATATGTTGTTGATCCTACTTGCAATTTTGTGCTGACCTGCAGAATATTACTATTTTTGAGATGCTGTATTTTATAGGCAGGTATTCTAGACCAAACTCACTATGCAGACTCTAAGTGAATTGAACTGGATCAACCATTGGGCCACCTTTGTCACAAAATTTGGAGTACCTCTGACTCTTCTATACCCAACAGGCCCTCCCTATTGTTAATTACATTTTTAAATCAGAGAATTGAAACTATTGTATGAACAATACTGTCTTTGAAGATGTGCAGAAGAGTGAATGTTCCTCATCAACCTGACTTAACGTAGACATGTATTGATTTGAATGTTTATTAAAAAAATTTTTGGTATGTGGTATCATCTGAATGGGCACGCAATACTCTCTCAAACTATCAACACTTTTCACCCTGAGATGATACTGGAGTAATCATTGATGTAAAACGGGCTTTTAGCAACCCCTATCCCCCTATCATGTGTATTTTACATCTAAAGCAAGACGTCAAAATCCACTAAAAATGTCAGAGTTTTTGCTTGACTTGGACATTGAAGTTAAAGAAGATGATTCAAGTGCAAGTTCAACAACTGGCGACAGTGACAATGATGATGAAGAGATAGGAGAGATGTAAATTGCAGTAGGCTGTCCCATCCTTAAAAAAGCAAGGACTTTGCCCCAGCCCTTCACAGATGCTTGCAGCCTCTGTTGAGATGATTAACATTTTGTTGCTCTGCACAAGCAATATTGGTAGTGTGTGTGATGGCTGGTGTTTCGAGATGCCAAAAGCAGCGGCCGAAACGAAAGGAAGTCCAGCAAAATAAGAGAGATAAACCAACAAAAAGGGAGAGAGAGAGACTCGCGCTTCCAACGGAAAAAAATCTAGTCCAGGTACAAAAGGAAGCAAAGCGAGCAGGACTGAAACAAAATAAGGGGAAAATCTCGGCTACCAAGATATCAAGATAAGGCACCAGACAGTGCATAGAAAGAGAGAAATAACGAGAGAAAGTTTCCCTTGCTAACTAGCACTTTCCTCTTAGCAACTAATTGCTCAAACAATTCTCTAGCTAGAGACCTTACCGGCTAAAGTGCAAAGTTACACTGACACTCTAGCAAAGGCGGCGAGGCGGAACTTGGGTTTAAATAGAGTCTGGGCGCCGCCCACAATTAATGCCAGCTGGCCAAAGAATTCGATAGTGGGCAACACGATATCGTCCCGGACGAGAGAAAGAAAGAAAGCTTGCCAGCCTCCAAAAACCATGACAGTGTGATTCCTAACAAAAGGTGTGGATGGGAATGAAATTAGCATATTACCCACAGTTCCATGGGCCACAGAATGCAGTTGCAACCCCTGTTGTAGAACTTTATGAGGCCAGGGTCCGATGTTGGAATTTTGTGAAATAAACGGCCAACTTAAGAGAATGTTTACACTTCAGTCCACAGGGTTGATCTTTGAACAAAGACTGCTGTTTGCACGTGTTATATTGCAGGTACTAGCAGCCAAAATATGAAAACAGTGCTATGAAGGATTTAACATGGCAAAACTTTTTGTTTTTGGACCAAATAAAAGCACAGAAAATTTTAGGTCTTTATCTCCAGTAGTTGGTACGGGTATTCGGGAACTCCCCCCACGACAGCCATGGTTGAATTCCTGAAATAGTAGTTTTGGCAATTGATAAACAAAAAAGTACATCAAATGTATCAGAGAGCATCACTTTTTGGCTGTTTCCCAAAAGATTCTACCCCCTACTGTAAATAAGAACAATATCACTGCTCTGGCAGTCCTATTTTTCAAATACTTGCCATTTCAAAACTGATTTTTGTACAGTGACAGCACTGCGAAGTTGGGGTAGCAATTGAGGAAGCAATTCCGGCAACTCATCATTTTCAAAATAAGGCCTAAGTGAGCCTATTTTTCTCTCTCTGTCTCTCAAGGGGTACTGGAAACTCAGCAAAGAATTGCTTGGGTTCAATATGCTATAGAAGTCACTTTTCGTTTGGCAGGACGAAATGCTAAAAACTATGATTGTCATACATTTTCATGAAATTGTGCAAAATTCATTTTTGTTTAAAATGTCAACCTTAGGGTACAATGATGTTCTAAATCTTAAAAAATAAAAAAGTACATATTTTGTGCTATTTTTTGGTGGGCAGCTAGACTGGTCTTGATTCCAAGGATTCTGGAAAATTTTTGAAAACGGATGAGAACAAGTAAAAAATAATGTAAAAATTCATTTTTTCATCAGAGAAACACTGGCCTTCAAAATCCAATGAAAACACTCATGTTTGGTCATCTCCCTGGGGGCCCAGCTATATTTATTTGACAATGATCAAGCTCATAAACAGGTTTGAATTGTCAATTGAAGGTATTTTTCTTTGGAGAACATGGACATTTCAAAATCATCCAGACACTGGCTCAGTGAGTAAGCATGGTATGTAAAAATGTAACAAAGACACATAATTTTAATGTCACAATCAGAGCCAAATTGACCAGATTTTAAAGCCTTATTTTTTCTTTAAGCAAAAAACAGAAAAACTGCTTACGCTATGCCCAGTAAAGGCCACTAATATTGTTATCCATCTGTTGAAGGGAGCAGTGCATGACTCAAGACACCAAGACACTATGACTGGATTTTGTTTCAGCTACAATGGATTTGCTAAGAAGTTAATGCTGAAGGACAGCTCCATACATAGAGTCCCAGAAGAAACTGCAAACCAGGAATCTACAAGCGAGCACAGTGTTTCTGTTTTTTGGTAATATTTAAACTGAATTCCAAGCATAGTTAAACTTGCTATGGTGCCTGCATCTTATGCTTGGCCGTGTATGTATGTGCAGTCCTCATAGTTGCGTAGCCTGCATCCATTAACTTTTCATCCTTAGATTAATTGTTGTACTTCTTTATCAGTTCATGTGAATTTAAAGACTGTGGCTAGTTTATCATGGGGATTTTGATGTACAACATATTTTTCACCATCTTTTGATGCACTGTGAAGGGCCTTTAGCTCTGTTTGCGGGCCAATCAGAATAGAGCACATTTTATTGTGAAGACACCCACTCAAAACAGCCTGTTCTTCAGGGGGAAACAAATACCAGCGAATTGCTCAAAAATTATGGGTTTTAATGTTTTTTTCCCCGAAAAGTGTTATAAGCCTCCCTGTAGAACATTCAAGAGTATCATAACTTGGAAAAACACAGCATAATATGGGACCTTATCAGGAGCATAAATTTGCAATGAGTGGACATTTGATTTTTATAGGTAAACTTCAGCGAAGTCTCATGTTTTAATCGTCCCTTACATCATAGCCTATGTAAACAGTGCAATAAACTGTGTGTACTGTTAACAACATGCTTTGAAATAAAGGGTAATTTGCCTTTCCCTTTGCGAGCAAACACATTGTGGAATTCTCGAAAGAGTATCAAGTTTCAAAGTTTGCAAAAAATGTCCATGAAAAAAAATTACAGGTCTAAATTTACAGGTCATTTACAGGTCTAAAATAAAGCCGATGCTCCTTACTTTATTTCTAGCATTCTCCAATACTCTTGGCATGGCAGTGACCCCAAAACCCTGACTGAAGGAGGAGTGTTGAACAGCAAAGGGTGCAATGCTCTTGTATTGCAGGCCCACCTGGACCTGTATGACGAGACTGCGTATAAACCTCCATGCAGGGTCAGTATCATTGAAGAAATGAATCAGTAGTTAATGTATGGGTCTAGTTGGAGTGGTCATTATCAGCCACTTTCTGAAATCTCATCTTCTTGAATTGGAATTCTCCCTTGGGGAAGGGCTTGGATCTGTCAGGATGAGGGGAGGTACTCCTGTTAAAATGCATGGGTGCTGTGCACTACTGTTTGGCTCAGAGGAGATGTAGAAGCTGTTCACCCCTGAAATGTGTGATTTGGTGCTGGAGAAATGCTGTCCACCACCTGCAGTGGAGCAGCTGCTGTACCCTGCCTGCTCTTTACTGAAAGATTTCAGAGGCAGGATATTTTGGCAATCATAGTTTCAAGTTTGTGCTGACCAGTGACACATTTGTAATATTTTGAGCAGTTTAAAAAGCAGGTACAAAAAGCAGAGCAAACTAATTAAACGAACTGAAAATGATAGGAGGTGCATCGAGGGCTACCATCTTACAAAATTAGGATTTCTTCTCATTTTGGTGCGCATTAGGAACACACCATTATTCATTAAATTTTTCACTTTTAGAGGTGAACTGAAACTAGAGTATGAGCAGGATAGGTGTTTGGAGACATAGGGCTAAGTGAATGTTTACTACCAGCATGTCTTGAGAACCTCTGGGAGAAATACTACTGATGAAAGAGAGGGTGCTGGGGCTTCTGGAAAATCCAAAATAGGATCTCAAATATAATCTCTTTACAAGGAATCTGCATATACCAATTTTAAGGATGAAAATTACTTCTGCATGTGAGTTTCCTCTGTATGTTAGCTGATATGTTCATTCATTCCACATGCTAGGGGAATGTGCTGTTGCCCTTTGGGAAAAACTTGAGATATTAGCAACAGGTTCCATCGCTGCAGATAAGGAACAGTGGGAAGAGCCTTTTAGGGAGCTGACTTTGAATATGCATGTTGTACAAAACCTTTATTTAATTCTAATCATGTGCAGTGATGGGAGTAACGCGTTACTTTAAGGCAGGGGTCACCAGCTCTGTTCCTGGAGAGCTACCATCCTGTAGGTTTCTGCTCTATCTCCAATTTGGCACACCTGATTCAACTAATTAGCCACTCAATTGCCCAGCTTAGTGATCTTGTTAAGTAGCTAATTAGTTGAATCCGGTGTGCTGAATAGGAGGTAGAGCAGAAACCTACAGGATGGTAACCCTCCAGGAATGGAGTTGGTGACCCCTGCTTTAAGGCCACTGCTTTTTCATTAAAGCGCAGAGTAAGGCAGTCCCTTCTGATTTTCAGTTTCTAGTTACAAGTATTAGAAAGCCTGAATAGGTGCATTATTCGTGTTACTTTTATTTTGAAAGAGTCGCCCTATTTCACAGGATGGTGACTGCTCCTGGTAGGAGAGTAAAAATACTTCCTGTGGTGTCAACGCGAACGTCTATTCAACCGCCAATAAAACTCAATGAAGAAGAAGAAGAACATCTATCCATGCACAGAACCACAGAGCCATGGACTGCCAAGTCGTCTTCTCGCCGCCCGCTGTTTACTTGATTGATGCTTACAGTTGTGGTCTGTATTTTGGACTTACAGGGGAGCGTAAGGAGGTATAAATTTGTCTAAGGTTGTAAGGTTAGGTTTTTCTTTGAATTCATTTTTGATTATATAGGTATGGCTTATGATAGGATTTCAGCTCGCTTAGCTAGCTTCTCTGTGAAAACGTTAGCTAGTATACGACTTTGTGACTCAATAAATTCCTCATTGTCTGTAAAGCTCGCTCCGTTTGTACATTTTTTAGGTACTTTACCTTGCTATGTCTACTCAGACATCACAGGGAAAGTGGTCGCTATGGTCAGATGCTAAAAGTAATTTAAGAAGTGCAAGGAGCTAGGTAGCTAGACCACTTACCCATGGTATCTGATTGGTAGCTTGGGTTTGTCCCGTCAGCGTAATTTCTTTTCCAACGTTAGTTGAGCGTATATCCAAAAAAGTGGGCGTGGCCTGCCTTATTTGGAATAAGGTGACCTATATAATGTCCGGGAAGTTCACCTCAGAACGAATTCTAAACCCACCCAACTATACACCGAAAAACGTTTACCAAAACTTCGGCTCTTTATCAGTTTATTTGTTTTAGCTCATCATATTGCTCTTCAGCAGTTAACCCTGAGTTAGCCCATGATCATCAGTAAATGCACTCACTAATTTCTAGCGTTTCTTCGGCGTAGAAAATAATGCTAACCTTAGTTACGATTGAGTCACTTTTTCTCCCAATCGGTATTTGTGAATGTATTTAGCTGGTGAGCCTACACGTTTAAGCTCGTGGGCTTCAAGTGTAACGTTATATTCAGTCAAAATCAAAATAATTAGATAGAGCTGTTCAGAACTTGAACTTGAACTTTATATTGCTTAATGGTTCAGAACACCTGTAATCAAAAAATGATGACATACTCGCAAGGAGAAGAGACTGCAATTAATCCAGTAGGGGTTGCAGCTGAAACTGGTCTAAGAAATACAGTAGAGCTCGCCTAAACCGTCCTCGTATAAAATGAAAACTCGCTCAACCCGGACAACAGCTGAAATCCCGATTTTTACGTAATGTTTTCCCATTAAATAAACATTGAATATACCGGATTTTATATAACGGATTTTCGCTTACATCGGACAAAATGTCCAGTCCCTTCACCATGCATTTCCATTCAAAAGCACTCGTGTATACCGGACTTGCTGGTTTGCACATACGCAGTTGCAACAGAGCAACGAAATGAAGTTCGGCTTTCCTACACTGTTATAAACTCACTGAATTTAACAGTTAAATTAACGCATTTTCTCCTTGTCATTTTAACTGTAAGTGGAGTCCTGCGCGCATTTGACTGTGGTTTACACTGAAAATGCACAGAACTCTGTTGTAAACTTATTGTAAAATTACAGTTAAAATAACTGGCAAAAAGGTGCCAGTTAAATTAACTGGCAAAAAAGGCGCAAGTTTATAACAGTGTATTCGCGGAAACTGAAACTTGCCCGGTTTCATTTACATAGTTTTTAGACTTCTTCATTGACCCCAGTTGGAGCAACACCCAAAATCATCCTGTTATCCATTGTGTCAGGGCAAAGACGGACTAAATGAAGACAACAAGTAGGTATGAACACTTTAGAATGAAGTTGTTCCAATCTTAATACACAAAGCATACATATAAATTCATATATGTATAGAACGGATATCATTTGTTATATGCATATAGCGATTATAATCTGTTTAATTAATTGGTTATGTATGTTATTGCCCACATACAGTAAAAACGGCCTGCCAATATATCTTGTTTTGGCCGACCTGCATTGGCCGAGTTCAGCACGTGCACAAGTAACCATTGGCAACTGTGGCATTCGCTCTCTTCAGAGAAGCAGACGATAGTCGCAGACCTAACATTTAGCTCTTTAATGAGTCTTGAAGTCGCATACTTCAGAAGTCATAGTCATAATATTGTCATGAGAGCACAACATACGTAACAAATTAATAAAAATATTATAAATAGCTTATTTTCGCATTGCCTTGGTATTAGCCTGAGGGTCGCCGTATTGGCCCGAGGCCGCAGGCCAAGCAAACCCGAACCTGGAATGCCCAAATCGAGAACTATGTACTATGTACAAAGCTTGCTCGTATGCGACCCCTTGTTGCCAGCTCAGGAGCCTGTCAGCCCCTGCATCTTTACACTCATTGGTTGAAACTATCGCAAGTTCAGAACGAGGGCGGAGGATACCCGCACATGAGCAATCTTAGAATCTCACTGATGAGTGCCCGGCTGGCCAACAGGAGATGCTTGAGCAACGAACAAGGCAATCATTTTTAATATCCCTTCCCGGCAGTCCCTTCCCAATTTGCATTCCTGCAGCGCTTGAGCCAGCCATGCACTGTCCTGAAAAAGCTGCTCACCACTGCCAGTTGGTACGACCGGGGATCGAACCCGCGCCGTGGTAGTCACTACTGCTCCGCAAATGCGGTGCCTTAACCGAGTGAGCTAACTCGGCAGCCTTGACTGTCATATTTTTGATTACTCATCAGTTCTAGCCCCATAACTGGGCTAGGTCGCTATTTCTGCGGACCCTCCCGCCCCCGTATCATTGGGTCTCAGTCATTCTTTTTTTAACACACTACCTCACTGGATACATGGGGTAGTCAAAGTACCAAAGCCTGTAAACAAATCTCCAGTGTACATTTGGTAAAGTGCAATGTTTCGGTAAAATTCAATCTCTAACCTCTCTTCACAATATGTCCTCTGCCATAGAGGAAATTCACACTGTAAAAAATACCCAGCTATAAATAGCAAGGCACATACAACCTTTTCCTTGCTCATATGCTGATGGTAATTAGTATTCAAGACATCAACACTTTTTTGGAAGCAAGGTAGTTTTTTTCCCCATTGAATCATGATGAGGATCAGTAATTAAGGCAGCGAGACTTGACTTTCTGAAGAGGGTGGTGATTACCAATTATCCAGCTCGCCCTTGAGGCGTCAAAAGATGTTGCTGAAATATTATGGCTTCTGATTGAGCAAGTTGGTGGGAGCAGGAAAGTATGCAGTATGAATCAAGCTAGCAGAGTTGGTGTTGAACTGTCTAACTGAAGGTGATCATTTGAAATGCACTGAACCCAAGGTCCTACATGCTGCTGATCTCCCTTGCATGATAGGAATGCATAGGTCAGGTCAGATTCAATGTTCAGCTTCGTGCTGTTCTGAATGTTGCACATTTTCATATATTGTATATCCATTTTATGATCCAGGTTTTGTTGGTCGTGATGAAATTAGCCATCATAATTATTTGTAGATTTATGACTTTGTACAGTAAAGTATGTAATCATAAAAAATTTGAAAATGAAGAGCTGACACAAAGTGAAGCCCAATGTTCAATGGTTATGAAGAATTCCAATTCCACACCAAAGTGCTTAATTAATCTATTCAAAATGTTGTCACTGAAAAATCATATTCATACTATCACTGATTAGCGCACATAGATACAGTCCGGGCTTGCCAGTTTCACTGTGGCTTCGAATCCTTCACAAAGATTTAAACGGGTTTGGGTTTATCCCATTTTGCATGAGATCTCTCAATATTTCTGATTCTATCAATAAAGCAGTACTTCCAGCAGTCGAGCAGAAGTTTCCAAGCATGATACATAAGTCACCAGCACAGGACTATAGGCTGCTTTTCTTGGCTGAGGGACAAGCAGCTTATGATGCAGGTTTAATCAAAGATATTTCAGCTCAGGCCTTTTGTTCTACTGGCTGCAGAGTTTCCATTAAACTGTTAGTGCATAAGCCTATTAAGTTCTGGCAGAGAGGGTGCAGACAGAGCAGGAACCAAATTGAATGCCCTAGTATTCACACCCAGGCTTGCTAATAAAAGAATTTATCTGTTGCCTTTCATTACAATGCGAGCTTGGTCTGGCACTGAATCAAGCTTGTACCAGGATCCTTGCCAGGGCATCATAGAATAGAATACCTCAGTGCTGATTTGGCTGTCACCTGCAGTGTCCAGGTGGTTACCGAGACAAGCAGTGAGATGTGAATGAAGACTTAAACGGGAAAGCTCACCTCAATAGGTTTGCTTATCGATGCAATTCTTGCAGCATGTACAAGCTGGACAAGGCTGGCATCCTGTCTCACCGCTAGTGACCACAGAAAACACCTCCTGGTCATTCCCATCAATACTTTTATAGCCACCATTTATTTTCATTACTCTCAATGACTTTTCATATTGCTATACTTGTATATATACTCAGAGATCTGGGTGGAAAGTCCAAGGTTCAGAAAATAAGAGTATAAGTGCTAAGTATTTCTTTCTATCATGAACTCACTTAGCTGATTTCACCACTTCTACCTTCTGGCTAGTTCGCAAATAAGGCGCCTTTCTTACTCATCGTAGAAAAATAAAAAGCTTCATATTAATAGCACATGGGGCCCTATTTTAACAATGTAAACATGGGATCTGAAGCGCATGGCGCAAGTGCTTTTTAGGCATGTCCAAATCCATTATTGTGCTTTTTGGGCATGTCCAAATCCATTATTGTTAGTTTAACGGTGGTGCAAAGTAAGGCGCATGGTTGAAAGGGGTCCTACTTAATCTATTAATCATAGGCATGTTATGGGCATAACATGAAACCAATCAGTGTCGTCTCCCATTCTCTTTAAAAGCCAGGCGTGGTTGCTCTTTGGAAAGCTGCCATTAGAAGAGAGGAGAAACGGGTCTGCGCGAAAGAGCACAAGCACACTGCTGCTGAAAGTATGGAAACCTGATCAATGTTATCTCCAAAAATGTTTGTAAAACATATTTTTGAAATATTGTTCAAAATTGTTTTCATCACAGGGCGCCCTGGTGGCTCATCGGTCTAAGCGCACGTACCATAAAGGCTGTGTCCTTCCCGCAGCGACCTGGGTTTGATTCCAGCTCAGGTCATTTGCTGCATGTCTTCCCCCATTCTTCTCCCCAACTTTCCTGTCTCTCTACACTGTACAACTGTCAAATAAAGGAAAAAAATTCCCCCAAAAAAAAAAAATTGTTTTCATCACACCCAGATGAAAAAATCATCATACGCTGTGAATCTCGGGGTCACTTTTGAACGTGTGCCTAGCAAACAAAATTAAAAAGCTTTAATTCAGGGTCAGGGATAAAAAAAATAATTATGAGTGAGGTGGGCACGAAAATTAAAATGATTGACAAAAAACAGCTAGGGAGAAAGAACAAAAAGTAATTTCAATTTGATTATGTTACCATAACCTCATGAGTAATATTCAGCGGGAGTGAAATGAACTTGCTTTTGCTTTGTTGACAGTGAGGCTGGGAAAGGAATGGTTCAACCTGGATGACATATAAATAAAAATACACTGCCCATCCAAAATAAAGTTGCACACTATAATATTTTGTTAGGCCACCTTTAGCTTTGATCATGGCACACATTTGTTGTGCTATTGTTTTGACAATCTTATACAGTGTTACAACATTTCTACCAGATTTGCATTCATTTTTGGCCAAGATATTGTATTGATGATGGGTGAGTCAAACAAAGCCTTCTCCAGCACATCCCAAAGACTTCCAATTGGTTAAGGTCTGGACTCTGAGGTGGCCAATTCTTGTGTGAAAATGATTCTTCATGCTCTGAAATCACTCTTTCACAGCTTGAGCCCAATGAATCCTGACATTGTTATCTTGGAATAGGCCTGTGCCATCAAGGATTAAAAAGTCCATTGATAGCTGCCGGATAGCTCACTCGGTTAAAGCATTGCATTGCATTGCCAAGCAGAAGTGACTATCACGGCGCGGGTTCGAGCCCTGGTCGTACCAACTGGCAGTGGTTGGCAGCTTTTAGCCATTGGCCATTGCGCTACAGGGATGCAAATTGGGAAGGGTCTGCCGGGAAGGGTAATATAAGTTGCTTTGTTTGTTGCTTAGGCGCCTCCTGTTGGCCAGACGGGTGCTCGTCAGGAAGATTCTAAGCTTGTTCATGTTCGGGTTCCTCCGCCCTTGTTCTGAACTTGCGAGGATTCAACCAATGAGTGTATAAGAAGCAATGGCTGACAGGCGCGTGCTTCGGAGGAGAGCCGCGAACTGTCTTCACTCTCCTGAATTGACAACAGGGGGTCGCATATGCGAAAGCCTTGTGCATAGTTCCCCAATTGGACATCCTGATTCGGGTGGGATTGGAGATGCCAAATTTAAAAAGAAAAAAAGAAAAAGTCCATTGATCATTCAGTAAATTTAGGCAGTCTGCCAAATTCATTTTATTACTGCTGAACAGTCCTGAGTCTACATCTGACCAATTGAAGCAACCACAGATCACAGCACTGCCTCCAGAGGCTTGTACAGTGGGCAATATGCATGACGGGTGTATCGCTTCATGAGGTTCCTGTTTTATCCTGACGTGCCCATCACTCTGGAATAGAGTAAATCTGGACTCATTAGACAACATGACCTTTTTCCATTACTCCTCAGTTCAATCTTTCTGCACCGTTGCAAATTGAACTTGTTCTTTTTTTCCCAATTAGGCTCATTAACAAGTGGCTTTCTTGTGGCCATGCAACTGTTCAGTCCCAATCCTCCAAGTTCTTGTTGCATCGTGCATGTGGAAATGCTTTTTGCAGAATTTAGAAGCATCGTAAGACATTGCCATTTTATGTTAGGACTACCTTTAATGTAAATAGGAAAATGTTTGATAATTATCGTGATGGACAATAATGCAAGCTGAGGGGAAATGGATACGGATTGATCCTCACAACTGAACAAATTAACGCTTAGTTGGTAATTAAGAACCATTAATGGGAACGGGTCAGGAGATGTTATTTGCTTTAAGGTGAGGTGAGAGTGGTGCCATAATCCCTCCAATAGCAACTCTGGAGTTGAAGTGGTTAAAATAATCGCATTTTTGGCGCATAATGCCGAAGATTATTTATTTATTATTTTTATTTATTTATACTGGGAGTCCGATTGAGAGCAAGCTCTCTTTTGCAATGGAGCACAGTAGCAAAAAACAGAAAACAACAAGTACAATTAATAAAAACAATGACTACATTACACATGTACATTCCTGCTTTGTGGCAGCCAATAAAAGACATTTAAAACAATCAATTGAAATAAGACTTTCCAACTTTAAAAACTGTTGAATCCTATTCCACTTCTGTGGAGCATAATACATAAAAGCAGTTTTACCCAGTTCAGTACGCACCCTTGGGACATCTAAAACCAAAAAGTCAAGAGTGCGCAGACCGTATTCCCCCTTCCGCACGTTAAGCAAACTGGTCAGATATCCAGGCAGTTTACCCAACAATGCCTTTGTATATAAAAAGGCAACAATGTTGCTCCCTTCTCATGGCCAGCGAAGACCAACCAGCGTTAAAATAAAGTGTACAGTGATGTGTTCGGAAGCCATCTCCAGTGATGAACCTTAAAGCAGCGTGGTACACTGCATCAAGTGACTTCAGCAAGGAGGGTGCAGCGTGCATATAAATTACATCACCATAATCTATTCTAGAGAGAATAGTTGCTTGAACAATCTGTCTTCTGCAACTCCTCGGAAAGCAGGCTTTATTCCTGTACAGCATAGCCAATTTTGGCTTCAAATTCTTGACCAGCTCATCAGTATGCTTCTTAAAATTAAGATTGTCATCCACCCAAATGCCAAGGTATTTGTAGTAAGGAACTCTTTCGATTTGGATTTCATTTACTGTCGTGATGCTACCATTATGGAACCTAGCAGCTGGTTTTTGAGAGAATAGCATGAATTTAGTTTTTTCAGAGTTTAAAATTAGTTTAAGGTCTAAAAGATCCTTCTGGAAGATTTGGAAATCTGACTGCAAATTTTTAAGAGCCAAATCAGCAGAAGAGGCAGCTGAGTAGATGATTGTATCATCTGCATAGAGGTGGATTTTACTATTGAGAAAATTAGCACCGAACTCATTAATAAAAAGTGCAAACAGCAAGGGCCCCAAAATTGATCCCTGTGGAACCCCCTTGCTAAGATAAATAAAGTTGGATTGATAGCCATCGGCCACAACAGCTTGACACCTACCAGATAGATAATCTTTAAACCAATTCAGAGATTTAATATCAAACCCAATTGCACTTAGCATTTCTAGGAGTTTAAAATGGTCAACTGTGTCAAACGCCTTTGATAGGTCAATAAAAAGGGCAGCGCAGTCTTGCTTATTGTCCAAGGCAGAAATAATATCATTTAATACCCTGGCTGCAGCTAATACAGTACTATGACCTGGTCTGAAGCCTGACTGAAACACATTCAAGATAGCATGGTCTGATAAAAATGCTCTAACTTGATTATTGACGAGTCTCTCTAAAACCTTAGCCAAGCACGGCAGCTTTGAAATTGGTCGATAGTTATTCAGAACATCTGAAGAACCACCTTTATGTAAGGGAAGAACAAAAGCCGTTTTCCACAAGACAGGAATCGACCCGGTCAACAGGGTTAAGTTAAAAATGTGTGTCAGGATAATAGCAATCAAAGGTGAAGCCAGCAATAAGAGGCTTGGGTCCAATTTATCCGCCCCAGTGGATTGCTTAGGGTCAATGCTAAAAAGTTCTTCAAGCACTTTCTCTTCAGAAACAGGACGCAAGGAAAAACAACCTGAGTTATTCGGTACAGGTACAAAAGGCCTGCTATCACAGGTAGGAGCAGCCGGCAATAACCCTAAATTTTCAAAGAGGTGGCCTGCATTAACAAAATGCTCATTGAAAATATTACAAAGTTCCCCTTTATCTGAAATATTGACAGAATCCTTAGTAATCCTACTTGGTAAAGCCGAGGAGGGGAGCTGAGACAAGGATTTAAAAGTTCTCCAAAATTTCGCAGAATTGCCGCCGGAGTCAGATAAGTTGGAAAGATAATGACTTGGCTTTCCAAATTGCTGTAAGGGTTCTGTTGCGAAGGCAACGAAAATCTTGCCAGTCAGAACGCAACCTAGAAACACGCGCTTTTTTCCAAGCGAAATCCCGAGCTTTTAACAGCTCCGAGATATCAGGGGAAAACCAGGGATTCGCCCTGTTCTTAACTCTCAACTTTTTAAAGGGGGCATGCTTATCCACCACAGTATTAAAAGATGTGATAAAATGGCTTAACGCTAAATGAGGGTCAGGAATAACAGCAGAGTAATGCATGTCACTCAGATACAAGTCATGCAAAAAGGCTTGTTCCGTGAAGTGTTTAAAATTTCTTTTGACTATGACCCTGGATTCTGATTTTGGGTTACTATTATTCCTGACACAAGCTACAGGACAATGGTCACTAAAATACAAAGGGAAAACGCCATTAGCTTAGATCCAGAGTGGTATTGAACTATCAACTACTGAATAAACAATTTTTGGACAGTGTCTCCAGGCAATAGAAATACAGGCCAAACATTCTGTGCAGTACAACGCAAAGCAGGACACCTGGTCACCCTATTCGCAAGTTGGCAATAGTTCTCCAAACAGCCCACACAGTTGCCACATTTGCCCAAATTTTGCTGACTATTCGCAGGGATTCACCAACTGTTTAGGAGCTGTTCATCAACTACTCCCCCAAATATCATCAAAAAGTCACTAGAAAGTAGTCAAGAAATTGCAAATTAGTATCTCACTGACTGATGAATACTTGGTGAATAGTTCATGACTCTAGGATCGCCAAAAAGTCATCAAAAAGGTGGCGGACCGCTTGTTGCCACTTTCGCCAAACGTTCATATCTCAGTGAGATACTCACTTATTGCAGCAGGTACAACACTGACATTTTTACTGTCTTCACAGATGCACACCCACATCATGAATTTGCTCTGCAAGAGAAAAAAATATACAGCATGTACGATGAGAGTAGTGTGAAATGCAAGAAGACGATGCAAGAGCCAAGAGGGAAATGAAATGTTTTAAAATTAATTTTTCACTTTTGGCAGCGCACAAATTGGTGTTGATGTGATGATTGCAGATATTTCATGCAATAATCTAGCATTGACATTAGCCAAAGAGTATCAAATATTTCAGCTAACGTCAATTAGCTAACTTTCACGAACTCCCAAAAGTAGCCAACTCATTTATGGCTCTTCGCTGTGCTGCTAAACATGAGATGTAAGCAAAAGAAAATATAGATACATCATGCACAAACAAGATATATAGCTCATACATATGAATAATGACAATTACTTGTAAGGGCACTTTACCTTTTCCAATAACATCGAGTGACACACAACCCAGTCTGTTCATTCATCGACGCTGATGCTGCGTTCCATTTACCTCAGAAGTCGGAGGTCGGAGCTGGGAATGACGTCACAGCCGAGTTATCACCGTTCCAGTTACAAAGTCGGATAAAAGTTGCCAACCGCCATAAACCGGGAAGAAGAGTAGTAAAACAAGATGGTCACATCTACGAAAGCTTTTCTCGCGTTTGCCTTGTCCGAATAAAAGCAACTTCTGGACAAATATGCGGTGCTTCTGCAACCTTCAAACACGGTGGATTTCCATATATATACGTTGAACAATGTATTCGGCTGATTAAGTGCGACAAACACGAGTCAGAAGTAATAAATGGAATATTACAGGAGGTTCTAATTACTGTTTACACCTGGGGCAGCCATCTTTAAATGTTAACTCGGGGGTAGTGAAGATTCTCTGACTTTCCGAGTCGGAAATCCGACCTCGGGGGGCATTCCAGTTGAAACTTCCAACTCGGAACTCGGAAATTCCGACTTCCGAGTACAAATGGAACGCAGCATAACAATGCTTTCAAACGAGGCAACTGCACCCAATTAAATCACAGGAAGTGTATACTATATCCAATAATTGAGGTGCACTGCTAGTGGTTAGTCTTGTTAACTGAACTGTCTTTGGGATGGCCTAGACAAATGTGATGTCCCCTGATCTGTCATAAAATTTTGAGAAGGCGATTTAGCCACACAGATTTTAGGGGCTAAGCTCGTTAAATGAAGTGTTCGCACCATGTACATCATGAGTGGTGGGCAAATTCTGAAAATCCTCTATTTTTTGTATTACGATCATCACGTCACCTTGTCAATCTACGTGCCATGATTATCAGATTAAGGTAAAAACTTGCAGGTCAGCTAAATGGGTCATGGATGTACCGTACTGTATGTGAGAAGGCCATTGAGTGAACAAGGTACTGCATCCTTCGCTGCAGCAGGAGGAAGGTGAACTAGACATTGCTCAGATGTCATTCTTGTGTGATCTCTGTCTGCACCATAGCAGATTGCATTTGTTTTACTAACTGGCGTGACCTACAGAGGAGTGGGGCACTGCAGGACTAAGTATGCAGCCCAGTGTTCCCTGTAAATACTTTTCACTCTTTGTTACCTTCATTTTGCATGCCTCGTCCAGCTCAGCCCCTCATCCACATCGCAGGAGGGGGTGACAGCACATGCTTTTATTGCAAGATAAAAATTCTGACAATAAAATAAGCAACTTTTTTAAAATGAGTACATGTGCTGGCAAATGAGGCTCAGGTGAAAAATGAACAGATTTCAATTCTTTATAATGGAGAAAAAGCATTTTTTGTGTTTGGAGAGGTTTTAAGAGACCATTGATGACCATCCCAGCCTATTGATGGACTCATGCTAATTCCCATTTGAAAAGCATTAGTTGATTTGTAGTAAAATATGATTATTTTATGATTTCACTTGGCACCATTTGGAGAACCACCTGGGGAACCACTTGGACAGCACTCTTATTTGGCTTAGAGACAGTTGAAAAATTTGAATATCACACTCAGATGTAACACACTTGTGGTCTAGGAGTTTTCTGATCCCAGAAATGCATTGTTTCACCACAGTCTTTTCTTTCTTTTTTTTCTTTTTTTTTTTTACCAACTTCAATATTGAATTTCCATGATGATTTTTTGACTTTGGGGCCCTTGTTTTGTTTTAAAATTTTGAAAATAAACTCTAATAAGCTGGTATTCTAAATGTAACAAGTGTCTTGTTTCATTTCAGTTAGTTTCCCGCTCAAATCTTGAATTATAAAGCTTTAAATAGAGGAATCCATAAATTGCTTGATTTGGTGTCTGTAGAAAGGGGTTTATATGCCAAAGTTATTTTATTGGACAGTTTGAAGCTAAACTATACACACAAAAGTGTAATTTCATTTCCTCTGTCACTTAAAAAGTGGCATGGGGGACAAGGGCTATATCAGTTCACTCCAGCAAGCACTCCATTTCATGATGCCAGGAATAGCCAATGTGGCTGAGTGTCCAGGACATTTGTCATCAGGACAGAACCCTGAGTGCTGCCTTTTACCACTCAATTTTAGCCTGCTACCCTTTGCTGGTCTCATATCTCTTACTGTCACAGGGATTCAGTACATACCCCCTGCTTTAAACGGGCCTTTGACACCATCAGAAAGAAGAAAGAACTCAGGAAATCCATCAGGAAACCCTTTGTATGAGTACCTTTGTAAAAAAGAAATCAAAATGTATTTTACATGATTAAAGCCCAGAAGAAAAACTTCAATTGAAACATCATGCCAATATCAGCACATCATTCCCTTTTTAGAGCAGTGTGGCTCGAAATTCAGCGAATTCAGAAACTATGTCATGAGATGAAAAATGCTAGGAGCTGCTGAGTTAAGATTAACAGCCATTTGGCTCACCAGATGCATTCTATTTTGAGATGGTGGGAGATGATGTAGAGCGATTGGTTCAGAAGCACAAAAAAAAATCAAAATAAAAAACCTACAGCATGAAGGGTTTGTGGCATGACAATCACTGCATGTTTATTGCACTTCTTATGTGTACTGGCAGGCCTGAAATTGTATGAAATTTCAGTCATTTTTAACAACTGCTGTCACTCAGTGCAGCCGATATGTTTTTCTTCTCGCCCTTTGACCTGAGTTTCTGAAAGCAGGTGATTGCTAACTGGATATTAGTTGGTTATTTGCTTTAACCCAGTTAGTTAGGTCTGAAGCATGGTAATTATTGACTGTTTTTTAACCAGGCAGGGAAGTACATAATACAACACTTTCCTGAAGGAGCAATATGCAACTTTGAAGTGTTTTAAATGGATGCTGCAGTCCAATTTCAAAATATGAGCCAAGGGAGAAGAGTTATCCCCCCCTCCCTCCTTCTCCAAATGGACGTTCATGTGATTGCCAGGTTGAAGACACTGACCTTACTAAATTTTATTACCTATGTCAACCCAATTACATAAGTTAATTCACACTCGTCAAGAAACCTCACCTTTCACAATGTTTCTTATAGACATGTAGCTGAAAGTCACCAGATAAACATGGTCCGGGTCTAACAACAAAGAACAAGCTGTGTTCGTGGAACACTAATGCCCCTGGAGGCAGGTTAAAGTACTGCAGGTTAAAGTCCCCCCGCTGCTGACAGACGGACAGGTGTAAAACAATATGCCCCCGAATCTTCGATTCCGGGGGCATAAAAAACATGGCTTGAGATAAACCTAATGACACAAGTAATGTGCTCATTTACGAACAGTGTTAGAAATACTCAGAAAATAAAAGGTTAGCTAAGGCCTTTTCTCACTTGGTCTTCTTTAGCCCTGTATTATCCTTAGCCCCGTACTATCGTTAACCCCGGACTATCCTTAGCCCCTTTTCTCACTTGCATTTTTAGTACTGTACTATCGACGAAACGAGGGCTAAGAAAAATCGCTCCTGTTCTCACTTGCTATCATTAACCCCGGACTATCGAGACTTCTTGAATCTAATTTCACAGTCTTCCCAATTGCTCCTTTTGCCGGCCACTGTCAAATTTTATACAAATGAGTTGATGACAGTCTAAACGAAGTACAGGTAGCTAGCTACTTATTGCGCGTTCTGTGTGGTGTGTTGGATACAAATAACCCACCGTACACGTGGGTAGGTGCACACGTACGGTCAATGTAACAACGTGTCTTTTTGTAAGACATACAAAACGTATGTGTCCAAGCAAGCCCTCAATCACAGCACCGTCTCAACATCGACACATAACGTCATGCATTCTGATTTTATTTCATTGCGTATCCGTTGTATCACTCTTTCAAACTCAATCACAGAATAAAAACAAATATTACAAAGGTCTTTTCAGCCATCTACCAATAATTTAAGGCTTAATATCACAGAGATGCCAAGTCTCACGCATTCAGCGTAGGTCTCACACATTTTTTAGGCTTATTCACCTTAGTCCGCAATTATTCATTGAACACTTAATGAGATTCTCACGCGGTATTAAAATCCTTGTGCATTGAAGTTTCAGTTTCACTTGAGTAAAGGTGGACCTCACCACAAGTAACATGGAAAGCGATTATAACTCCGGACTTCCTGTGCTTCTCTTTACTCAGGGATTGGAAACAATGCATGTGTTTCATGATAGTTTAAATTGTTTTAATGAAATAAGACCATTTGAAACGTCTTTGTGCAATTCCATTGCTTTCAATCCCTCAGTAAAGACAAGCCTCAGAATTCCCGAGTCATAATCGATTTCCATGTCACTAGTGGGGAAATCCACCGTAATGCACTTGAAACTGATTAACTTGATGCACAATGACTTAAATTCCGCGAGTGAATTTCTTCAGTGCGCGTTGATTGAACAATTGCTGACTACGACACAGAAACGTGAATGCCACTAAGAGGAGAGACTCAAGCCTAATGCGAGAGACTTGGCATCTCTGATATCAATTCAATAAATATTTATTTCCATCGAAGAAGTCTGCTACTTCGGCTAGCAACGACCACACACCAGAGCGAGTTTGTTTAACATACTGCTTGACATCATCACGCTCACGTTGTTGAATTGAATATTCATGACCGTCTTGCCTCGGATTGGTTGCAGCGCAACCTGTTTTCGTCGGCTTCCTTAACCCCGGACAATTCCTGTTTCTGTTCTCGCTGGCCTTCTTAGTGCCGCAATTTGGTGCCCCACCAATTTGCGGTGCTAGATAGTCCTGTACTATCGGTGGGGCTAGCCCACTTTCCAAAAACCCAGTGAGAACAGAAGCGGTGCTAAGCTTAACCCCGGGAAATTGGTGGGGCTAAAGGGGGGCCATAGCCCCACCAATTGCTGGGGCTAAGCAATTTTTTTTGCCAGTGAGAAAAGGCCTCTAGAAGAGGTCAAATTGTATTTTTTTTTGACAGCAATGACTAACATTATCTGTAGGTTACCTGTAGTGACGTTATTTCACAAAATATCTACGGAGTAATTTAATGTTAAAAAAATTTGAACACACTCGCTGATGATTTCTATGAGATAAGAGAGATAAACAACAAGTAGAAGCCATGATAAATTAGTAAAGGTGGCTAACATTAGCTGAATCTCAATTCCTACCTGTTCAGGTGAACATTAGAAAAATCAGCATCCGAATAGAAACACCTTGACATTTATGCCTGTATCGATAGTTAGGCAGTAAAACAATTAAGTTTGGGTGTTCGCATCATGCTTCTTGAAAGGTGACAGAAGAATGAGCTTTTCAAAATACCCGCCACTGCGAGCTGTAATCCGCCATTGGCTTCCTGGGGCGGAAGTCCATGTCTGTGACGTAACCAGTTGGAGAGCCTGCCCTCATAGTAAATTGAAACCCATGATTCCTCTTCAATGCATTCATGCCCATAGCTATTTTCAGTTCAGTACATACACTCACTCAGTGTCGTAAACTGAGTGGCTTATTAAAGCCCGTCTCTAGTTTGCTCATAAGGTCACTTAGTTGTTGGCTAATGATGATGGATAGAGCATTCCTCATGCTTACAGATTAGGGGCTCTATCTTTCACACTGCCCTACCCGTTGCCACTACCCGCTAGCCGTGAATTACGCATTTAGCTGCTTCCACTATCCCTAAACGGTATCTTGCGGCCACACTACCTACTATGCATTATGCCGACTCCCTTATTTGCGCCTGGAGGTGTGCCCGTGGGCATGTTTATGCGCTTTCCCTACAATTGCTATCTTGACCACACATGTTAGGGAAAGCGTATAGCGGGTCCTCAAACCACCCGCTACCCATTTGGGCTTTTACAAGAGCACGCCCAGGCGGCTTCAATGCGCGTCCACTTGGACACATGTGGACGTGCATATGCGGCTCCACTTCCTGAATTAACTCGCCTATAAAAAGCACCTTGCTTTAGCCTCAGTTGAACCCCTGAGAAAATGGCAGAGATAGTACTAAATCGCCTTGATCGCCAGTTAAATAATAGAAGACGCCCAGAACGCGTGTACCACCAGCGCACCAGCTACCCGGGCCTTTCAGGTAAGTCTATATTGTTTGAATTTTGTATCAATCATTTTTTCCGCTTTTATAATAGTATATAATTATTATATATAATATATATTAATGATATATATTATATATAATATCAGGGCTGGCGCTAGACCTGAAAATTTGGGGGGAAATATCCATCCCTTTATGGACTACAATTAGTCCTGGCTAATTCTAGATGGTTTTCCTTTATTAACACGTTTTCCAATTCAAGAATTGAAGACACGGCTTCTCTTCCCCATGCGATCTAACAGCGACAAAATAATGGGCTACATTCAGTACAGAAAAATAATTTAATTATAAATAGGTCTATGCACTGGCATTCAGCAACGGTAATTTTTTTTTTTCCAGCGAGAGCGGCATTTCAGAACTCTTTTGCAAATGAAGGTAATTTCGGCAACAAGTACGCACACCTGTTTTTGCAGCACGGTCACGCAACTTGCGGAAAAAAATATACAGCTGTCCGATTGGAAAATGTAAACAGACGAAACCACGTACTTGTCACCAGAATTACCTTCATTTGCTGAAGAGTTCTGAAATGCCGCTCTCGCTGGAAAAAAAGTTACGTCGCTGAGGGCCAGTGTATAGACCTAATTTTATTTTTCTAAAATGGGATTTTGTTCTATGCTTCATTTCTTACGGGAGAGGGAGCTGGAAGTGCATGGCGAAACGCATTTTTTTCTTTTTCTTTTTTTTTGAAGTTTCCATCACAAAAGGGGTAGGCTTGATTTTTTTATTATTATTATTATTATTATTATTATTACATACCAAACATTAAACAATAAGTCAATGTCAAATAATAATAATAATAATAATAATAATAATAAAATACAATTCATGATTAACTTCACAAAAACAGATCCTCCCTGTCTGGATTTGATCTCATGCACGATCAATTTAACTTCTTCTTCGGAGAAACGTGGCAACCTTCCTCTCTCCATCACGGGTTTCGGTATGAGGATTTGGGATAGCGCAGCCTGCTCCTAAAGGCAATGGCACCTGGCACACTGATTGGTTTAACTGGCGTAACGCCCAAACCACGCCTATGCATAATATAACGGGTAGCGCAGGTGTTTTAGGGATATAGGCAGGTGTGCAAGATAGCAACTTTTGCGGGGAACGCCTCTTACGCAATGCTAAATCCCCAAATAATGGGTTTAGGGACTCTGGCGCAAGATAGGGCCCCAAGTCCTTAGAACTGCAAAATTGAGCAGAACAGCAGACAAGCACTAAGATATTTATTCATGAATCAACGCATTGGACTTTGTTTTGACAAGTCATGCGAATCTGCATATTTACTGTACAAACAGCATCTACGCAGGGATAACATTACCTTGCTACAACATCTATAGCTGGGGCCTGCTAGTATCTCATCAGTCAGGACATACATTTTCTGTAATTTCGCACTGTAAAGAAAGTCAGAGAAGGATTTTCGAATGGTACATCATGACTGATTCAGTTTGCTACTATATTAGCTATATTCTTTTTAACTTGCTTAGGCTGTCGTCGTTATTCATGATATGCTGAACTTACCTTAAGTTCACGAGTGGCAGAAGCAGTGTGCGGGACATATGAATACTGCTCAACAAAAAATAAATGATGGGTAAATGATGAATCGATGATTGTGTAGTCTACGGAGAGATAATTTCCCGGTCATGTACAAATCAGCATTCATTCTATGCAGCTGAAAGCATTGTTCAGAAGCTGATTTCAATGTTATGACCTGTCAACTATAATCCATTGGTTGATATTGATTCAAGGATGACAGGCTATTCTCCATCGGGAGTTTTTTGTACTGTTGAAACATGTTTGTCCTCCTTGACTACAGTAAAATTTACATTGAAATGAGACAAAATGGCCGCACATTAGCAAGCAAGCTTTTCGGCTGGCTACTAGCCCTTATTGACAGCTATGTTTATTTATAGGTTTAACCTATAATGATAGGAGCTTGACTGTCAAACATAATCCCTACAGCAGCAGAAAATCATACACACATTATATGAAGAGTTTGTTTCCAAAAAGCAATAAGTGCAAAAATGACAAAAATTTAGATAATACCATAGAGCGATAGCCCTGCGCTTTTTACACATGGTCCAAAAATCAGTTTTGAGAAATTCATACTATAAGGTGTAGTTTGTCATGGTCAAAGTTTGTGTTTTTCTTTAAAATGCAATTGGCGCCAACACAGAAAAAGCTCAAAGTGAGTAAAATGGATATATTACATTTTGGAAACAAACTTTTCATATAAACTTTTCATTCTCTCCCCACCATGAATGTAGCCACAAAGCACATAAAAGTTAATTAATCAGAGCTGTAATACTAATAAACAACAATTTCTGTATATTTTTAAAATAAGCAACAAAGACAAGTCCTCCTCCTATAGAACATGATTTACACTTTTCCACCCTTGGAACAAGAAAATAAAGCAATCATTCGGCCTGTGTCTGGGTGATAATAATAAGCTCTGGTGACGTTGCGATCAATCTTGGATCAAGTTTCAGTCATGCGCAGTTCGGTCGCTGATAGTGCTTTGCTTACCATCAAGTGAGAATTTTCCCTGTGTGTGAATGGTTGCAAAAAAGATGAATTTTTTTGATTGCAATCCAAACTTCATAAAATTTACATGTGTGAACGCCCCTAATAGGGATATGGATTTCTTTCCTCCTCATGATATGTATGAATATTAGTTCAAATGTGGCTACATAGGATATGTGAGGAGGCTTTCAGGAACCAGTCGCGAGAATCCAGCAATGCAGTTGAAGATATTTTATTAAGCGAGGGGGTAAACCCCCGCAGGGCAGAAGGCAACAGTACAAAGTCCACAATCCAAAAATCACAATCCAAGGGACAGAATCCAAGTCGAAAAACCAGGGCAGCAAAAACAGTAATCGTAGTCAGGCAGAAAAAGGGATCGAAAACAGATGTAGAACAACAAAACCAAATCAGAGCCAAAAATCGAAAGTCGGACGGTCCAGTCAGAAAAGCAACACTATGAGTACAAGGCGAAAACGAAAGCAGCATAGGGAAATGTTCTGACAGGGATCTGCTGTGAAAAGACTGCTTAAATACACACAAGGGAAGTCACATGCTATGATTAGGGACAGGTGAAATGGATCAGAATAATTACGTGGGGAGCAAACACGAGGAGAACCTAACCACATGAAATTGGCAAAAGCCAAAACGCGGACAGGGATCACGAGACAACCTATGACAAAACATACAGCTCCGGTTAGGGAGTTCTAACGTGCACAGATAATGAGAGGCAGGACAGAGTTGAGCAGGTGCGGAGGATCCGCTGAATTGCAGCAAAGATTAAGTGAAGGCAAGAGGTGGAGACTAGAACAGGGCGAGTGCTGAGAGCTTGTTAATCAATTAGTAAAGTGCAGCTTTACAATCCCTGGTGCTCGTTAGTAAGTTAGTATTATATACAATGTTAGTCTTGGTTAGTATTTTTAACAAAACAACAAACTGTTAGTACTGGTTAGTAAAATAGAAAAGCAAGGCGAAGGAAGCAAACAAGACTAGAAAGAATGGTTGGAAACCCAGAAACCATGAAATCACCTAAGCATGTGACACGCAGGACTTGGGGAGAAGCTGTAGCTAAACACAAGACCAGACAGGGGAGACAAAGTGCAATGCAGGGCATGAGCAAAGACATGGACCGGAATATAACAGAAATATGGATATGGCAGGGAATACAAAACATGGCTACAGCGAAAACATGGCAAAGGTCAAAACTAAACAGAACATGAGCAAAAACAGAACAGAACATGGCAGAGACATAACAGAACATGGCAAGAACAGAACAGACATGGCAGATTTATAACAGTATAATTGACTGCACTAAACATAAATGCACCTGGTTAAGACAAAGTGACAGCTTGTTAAAATCCAGTGATTGCAATTGTGGCTGGAACAAAAACCAGCATACACAGGGGTGCCCCAGGACCGAGATTGGGACCAACTGAGTAATATCTTTTCTTGCATCAGCACTGCTGTATCTCTGCCCAAAATTCAAAATTTCTACCCTGAGCTTTAATAATGGCTTGGCGCTGCTCAGCCACAATTTCTGTTCCTTTTTCAGTTAGAGCCTAGTCTAATTGTTATTGTGTATCATGCACCCCTTACCAAGGTAACAGCAAATAAACTCACCACTTAACCAACATTATAATTTTCACGCCGATGAAGACACACCTTCACATTTGTGACATTATCAAGAGTGCCCCCAAAGCAGCATATTGGCAAAGAGGAAAACACAGAGGTTTGAATACAGTGTGAAAGGGTGTCAAACTCTGAGCGAAGGGGAAAAAGAAAAAAACTTGTGCACCTTCTCTGCAGTTCCGAATATTTCTTTCCTGTAATTGTACATCAGGACAGCTTTGGCCCTAATGCCTCCAGCTATTCCTATGGCTCAAGATCACATTCTCCTGCTGTTTTTGACCTTCTGAATATGCTGAAGTTTATCATTTGTCATTTACTGGTGTTTTGGGTGCCTGATGATGACCTGACTCTCATCACTGGATTGACTGCGTCAGATAAAAGTTTGCAAGAAAATAAATCGCCCACCGAAAGGGCACTCATCTTGCTCAGTCACACTGATGACCTACCTGATTTTTGAAGGTGAAATTCATTCTGTGAGAGGCAGAGAAATATACAGGGCATTTGTCTTTGTTTGAATAGCACTTTGCCTCATTTACCTGAGGGAACATCTGCAATGTCATGATGGGACTGTCTACCCAGGACAGTGAACTGAGGGAGTTTCAGCCAAAAACAGGCACCCATTTTTCCTTTTTTTATCTGGGAAGGTAAAATGAAAGCTCAGGCTTCTTCTGATGAGAACCTGAGGAACAACAGTTGGTCACACTGTTTACCCAATCAGATGCAAGAGGATTCTAAGGCTTTTACAGTGGGGCAGAGGGAGGGAGATTCTTTAAAGACTTCATGGTTGTCCTAAAACAATTAGAATTTCAGAAAAGCCGACTGGCTCTACTGGAATCTCGGATAAGGCACATGTTAGCATGAGAATGGCCGCTAATTGATGCAACCATTATAGGATTTGGTGATAGGGCAATCTTCATTTCAACTTGCACTCCTGCATTGTCAATGTAAACTGCTGCTTTTATGCAATGGTGTTTGTAGAAATTATGAGGAAGACTAATCATAACTACAGTAAGTGGACACCTGTAGCCTGCTCCCATTTCTTTATATCTGTGCCTTTGATTTTAAAATGCATTGAAAACCCTTTATTTTTAACCCTGTAAATTATTTGATAACAAATCTAAACAAGTGGTGCCAGGCACAACAAACCCTGCCCCTCACACATACTTTCACCTGCTTGTACGAAATTCAGTGGGGATCTATTCTGGGTCAGTGGCAATCCCTATACCGAATTTGGGGTGAATCTGGTCATTAGTTTTGCTGCTAGAGTGTTAACAAACAAACACAGAAACAAACAAACAAACAAACGCACAAACACAGAAACAAACCTAACCGAAAACAATACCCCTTCCCTCACCCTTCGGGTGGGGCGGGGTAAAAATATGCCTTTCTTCCAAACGTGGTGGAACTCAATATGCATATTATGAAACTATGGAATCTTACTACAGATGGATAACTTTATTTCGATAGTTTGCTGTTGTGTCCATCTGCAGAATTCATTAAGATGGTCTGTGATAATAACTTCGCAGTTGGACTTTTTGCTAGCTGCTGTAACAAACTATGCACATCTAGAGTGCAGATTAACGAAATACAACATGCAGCTCTCCATGGTGAGATTTTTGAAAAAAATCCCCCCCACAAAGCTCCCTAGTCACACTACACAGTGGAAGGCTCAGGATCAACAATATTTTTTGTCATTTAGGAACTTGCAATGGCCCTGCTAACTGTCACTGATTTCAAGTCAGCTTCCCTGGATAAGATCGTCCTCTTTCATTCGGTTACAAAAATAATTCCTTTGAAAATGTGACAGATTTAGGCTACCAAACATGCCATCATGCCAACGTTTTTATTTTTTTACTGAAACTAAGAAGTGATACTTGAATGTGAAGCCTCACGAAAGATGTTCTTTCTGTGTTCGTAATTTTTTTTTAGATGTGTCATGTTTGTGGTTTTGGGAGCTCCATCGATATGGAATGTCAAATTCCTGTCTTTTTCTGGCTTTCAAGGAAAACAAATAACTGAAGGATTACTGCCTTAAAACGTGAACATGAACACATTGAGAAAATCAATCTGCTGGGAATATTTTTTTGTTATTCTGTTAGTGCCTATGGCATTGATTACTCAAAATTCATCATTCAAATCTTTGCAACAGCCTTCCCTACTTTTGCATAGCGAAAAATTGCCGATTCACATTTCTCATAGACAGTTTTTCCCTTTAGGAAGAAGCTTAATTCATCAAGTTCAATATTAAAGATTAGAATATGTAATATTCTTGAATGAGGCCCATTGTTTTATAAATTTTTTTAAATCAGTGACCACACTTACTAAAAAGCCCTCAGAAGGATTTTGTTGATTCTTGCAATATAACCTTTCTTTACCAATTTGTGCACTAAATTGCACATTATGCTCCAATGCAGATGCCATCAGTGTAACGGCTTCGCCTGCTGGATGCCATAAGGCTACCCGGCGATGCATTAAAATGAGAACTGGAGGGTTAGATGTAGTTACGTTTCCTTTTAATATTAGTTAACGACACTATTGTTCGCACATACAGAACATAAGATTTTTAGTTACACATTTCACGAATTCGGAAAATATATCGGTCTAACAATACAACATTGGCATGATTGCCGCAAGACTAAACAAACACTGAGAGTGAGGCCTGATCTTAAATAGTACACAGTGAAGATTAGCAACAGGTGCAAGTAATCATTGAATAATTGTAGAAAGCATGAAGTCCAGGGCTTAACAGCCCCTGGGCTGAGGGTGTGAGGCGGAGAAAGGAAAAGCGATTACCATGTAGTGAAAGTGCCCCACTCTGCTGTGCTACCAATTAGGGAAAAATATTTGAAGCACAGGGTAGAATTGGACGAGAGGCCCATAGTTAAGTCCTGGGCCTTGTTTCACAATAAGGCAGGATCATAGAGCTCTGAGAGGATTTGGCACAAGCGATCCTATGAAAGTTCTTTGTTCTTTACATGCTTTTCCCAGAGCAGCACTTAGAGCGGGAGTGCACGAAAAGCTGTTAAGTGATGTTGTTACTTCGCTGTGTGCTGTCCACTTGAATGGCACTGAGATATTTGATTAACCCCTTTGCGCAGAAGCCAAATCTGGCTATTTATGTGTTACCCTATTTAAGGCTTTATAATTCAAGATTGCAGCTTCGCAAAAGAGGAAGGGAGTGGCTCAACTGAGTCAAGACACTTGAAGCATTTAGAATTACATCGATTCAGTGCATAACTTCTCATTTCAGAAAATGTATCTCATCTTCGTTGAAAGGATGTTACTATGTTTCAAGAAAGGCTAATTATTAGCTAGCATCAAGCAAAGAAAACAGCTACGGAGATTGCTGAAATCAATGGATTTGGGTCAGGAACAGTTCAACGATTCATTAAAACCTGGAAGGATAGTGGTGAACCGTCAACTTCAAGGAAGAAATGTGGCTGGAGAAAAATCCTAATCAGAGATCACTAAAATGCTCGGTGAGGTCTCATCTTGCAGGTTGGGCTTGCAAAGGGGAATACTGTGACTGTTGTTTGTGCGTATGCATCTAACAGCAGTTTGGAGTATCCAGCCTTCTTGGAGTCCCTGGGCGGGGTCCTGGAAAAGGCCTCAACTGGGTATTCCATTGTTCTACTGAGGGACTTCACTGCTCATACAGGCAATGATAGAGACACTTGGAGGGGAGCGATTGGGTGGGAGGGCCTCCCTGATCTGGAACCCGAGCGGTGTTTTTTTTTTTGGATTTCTGTGCTCGTCATGGATTATCCATAACAAATACCATGTTTGAGCATAAGGGTATTCATAAGTGTGCTTGGTATCAGAGCACCCTTAGCCAAAGGGTGATGATTGATTTTGTAGTCGTGTCATCGGATCTGCGCCCATATGTTTTGGACTCTCAAGTGAAGCAAAGGGCAGAGCTGTCAACTGGTGAGCTAGATTAGATGAATCTTAATTTTGGTTTATTTTTGCTGGAATTTTGTCAGGTTAGATAAAAATGTTTTTCATACATTAGAGAGAAGCATCGGTATTTTGATGTGTGCTGCAGGCAAATTGTTTCCACTCAAACCTGTTTAGTGTTGTATCTCATCTATTACGGCAAATGTCAGATAAACTCAATAATCTGCACTCTTCATCTGAAATGAGTATTGTTTTTGTAAAAAATAAAAACTATAAGCCAATGTTTTTAGCACCTTCATTAAAAAAACTTGGTGAAAGATATCCTCTGAGCAATTGTATTGCAAATAATTGCATATTTCCAGCAAATAAAACTTGACTCATTTGCTGCCTTTTTTTTTTTTTGCACAGATCATTTTACTCATCTTGATGAAAGTTGCCAATAATTTTGGTGGGCACTGTATGTAAAAGTCAGAGGATCAGACTGATCACAACCGACCAACTGGTTGTGTTGTGGTTGATTTGTGTTGTGGTTGGTGCCACTGTGGCAGCATATGCCAGTCTTGGTATTGTGGAGATAAATGTAGTTTTATGCTAACAGTTTCTAGTCCTGTGGGGAATTGACTCTGCGGATTACCTCTAAGAAACATATATAACCCTGGTAAAGGCAAATGCTGTCTGCTTTATTCCATCACTGAAGAGACAAAAAAAAAAAAAAAAAAAAATGCCATAACAGTAAAGTCAATGAGGGGGAAAAAACTCCAAAGCTTTTCGCATAATCCCTCTCTGCTCTCCCGGCATGGTATATGTAAACATATCCCAGCCTTGAGAAAAAAAACAAGCAATGCCGTGGTGTAATATTGTGGGCTCTGTGAATCGCTGTCAGAACTTTGGACGCTGCCTCAGTGGGAAAGACCATCATGGTTTAGCACATTTTTTTCCCCAACGAGCACATTTACTGTGTCAGATCAGCAGTGCGTGGAGCATAGCACTAATACATATGTAGATAACAAACCTCTCTCTGCCTTTTAAAAATTGAATTTAGTGTGAAATGTAACTTTCCACCCAGCCATAGAGCCTATTAGGGTCTGCACTTACCAGAAAAGAAAACAGTGTCAAGTGAACAAATGGGCAAACAAAGGCAACAGAAACAAGAGTTTTTCTGTTAGCTGTTATGGCTCTGCAAGTGGCCTGGGGGTAATGAGGCTGGTGAGGGATTAATACGCCAGCGTAACTGTTACCAGTGTTTGCATAAACCGCACCGAAAGCCCTCCACTCCCCCAGGATTTTAATTTTCTAAATTTGTCTTCAGAGGGCATGTAATTGCTTCGAGCCAATAGTGTTTTCAAAGATTATCAAATAGTCCACAAATCTGTATTCATAATACAGTGACCTCATGCCAAAGGCAAGACACTTGTAGGAATGCTGAGAGTATCATTTTTATTTTTTTGTAGGTTTCAGCTCTGGTGCTTAAGCTGAGAGAAATGAGCTTGGTTACACTGCCCAGCGATGGCAGCGGTTCAGAAAAGACCAGCCAATTGTTCCACCCCAGGAGCAACAAAGCCATTTCATTCCAGCAGACCAATAGCCTTGGGTAATAGGAGGTGTGGAAAGCATGCTCCTGCTCTGGCAAAACAAACATCAGCAGTAGCCTGTCCCCAAGCCTGACAGAGGTGAGGAGAGAGGTAATTGTGGTGAAGTGATTGGACCTTTTCTCATTTTTTTTAATCTTCTAATAAATCTGTTCCCTCGCAGTCATAAAGTTTGGGGTATTAAGCCATACAGTGTGAAGGTGAGAATGGCTGGCATTGTCTAAACCATATATCAAAGAATAAAAACCCTGAAATTTCTGCTCAGCTAATGCAGAAAGTTTTCCGAATCTTTCTTAATTTAGAATGTATAATCCTCAGGAGGATAAAAGCTCTGAGAGATCTTAAAAAATGGCTTATGCTCCAACTGCAGAGATTGGTACGTGGCTAACTACACTGCCTGGCCACCTAGATTTTAATAGGCACATAGGTCAGAGCCTTCCATTGGATAATTACTATAGTGATTTATAGCCCCCTCCTACCTTTAAGAGGTAATCATCCAGGTACACACCTGCTTGGCTCCTTCATTCTGCATCTACAGGATGACTATGTCCCCCTGCCCTCCGTCGGAATGCCAGTCGCTTATCCAGATCAATTGGATTTTCTCATCTTGCTCCCCAGTGGTGGAATGACCAACCCATTTCCCTGCAGACTTCTCAGTCTCCTCATATTTTTTGCCGAGACCTTAAGACTCACATGTTTAGATAGTACCTGAGCTAGTGCCCCCCTCCCCTGCACAATTTAGAAGGAAAAAAAAAACCCTGCTGTGTAATGTGTCTTTTCTACTAACTGCCAACCGTTAAGTTTACGCTCTACTTGTTCATTATTTTAAGGTGACTCATGCGCCATTTGAATTCTGCCTTGTCTGGTGTGTTGTGTTACAGTGTCAATGACCTAATTTTATACACTTGATGTGAGTCGCTATGGCTAAAAGCATCTGCTAAATAAATGTAATGCAATGTAATGTAACAATTACTTCACTTTATTATAAGGAATAATACAGACAAATGACTTGTCATATGCCAGACAGGTGCCATTTAAAGAATGTTTAGATTCAGCAGGGCTGACAGTAATCACGCCTGAGTGCCTCTTGTAAAATTTAACCTCATTGGGTCATTTCACGCCAAACTGAACAGGGCTCCCGGCCTTACCCCCTCCGATTTCCGTGAAACCTAAGAGAAACCTTTTAAGAATAGCCCTTAGGACCAATTATGAGTTGCCCAAATTTCAGCGCCAATGGATCAAAAGTTTTTGAGATACACACCTTTGAAATTTGCCGACCACGCCCATAGTGCCATTTGGTACCATTTGGTAAATGGAAATGTCAACAGTTAAAATTTGCTGAAAAAGTTTCATACAAGTAATCTCTTATCCTTAATGTCCATGTATACCAAGTTCCATCGACTAGCCCAAACTCCTTCAGGTAAAGATTGATAGGACAACTATCCTTGATCACAATGAAAATGCTAATTAATCCAAGGAGTGTTTTTTTATCTTAAAAAAAAAAACAGATATTGGTAACAGGTTACACTATACAACAATTAAAGCCACGTTTCTTAGTATTTAAAATAAATTGGTGCATTAATATTTCTAATTACAACCCCAATTCCGAAATAGTTGGGACGAAGTGTAAATTGTGAATGAAATCAAAATGCAATGACTTTCTGATCTCATGAGCCAATAGGACATAGATAACATTTCAAATGTTGAAACTGAGACATTTTACATTTTTATCCACAAAATGAGCTTATTTCAAATTTTCTGGCTGCAACAGGTCTCAAAAAAGTTGGGACACAGGCAAAAAAAGGGCTGAAAAAGCAATTAATATATAAGAGAATCAGCTGAAAAATTTAGCAAGTAATTAAGTTAACTGGCATCAGGTGTGTAACATGATTGGCTATAAAATGGATGTCTTAGTGAGGCTGAGTCTCTCAGAAGTAAAGTTGGCCAGAGGCTCTCCAACCTGTGAAGGCTTGTGTAAAAAAATTGTGGAATACTTTAAAAACAATGTTCCTCAACGTCAAATTGCAAAGGTTTTGAAGGTCTCATCATCGTTAGTGCATAACATCATCAAAAGATTCAGAGAAACTGGAAAAATCTCTGTGCGTAAGGGACAAGGCCAAAGACCTTTACTGGATGCCCGAGATCTTCGGGCCCTCAGACGCCACTGCATCACTCACCGGCATGATTCTGTCATTGACATTACTAAATGGGCCCAGGAATACTTCAAGAAACCACTGTCTGTAAACACAGTCCGCCGTGCCATCCACAGATGCCACCTAAAACTCTATCATGTAAAAAGGGAGCCATTGTTGAGCATGATCCAGAAGCGCCGCCGTGTTCTGTGGGCCAAGGCTCATTTAAAATGGACTGTGGCAAAGTGTCCTGCGGTCAAACAAGTCCAAATTTGACATTCTTGTTGGAAATCATCGGCGTCGTGTCCTCCGGGCTAAAGAGGAGAAAGACCACCCCTCCTGATATCAGCGTTCAGTTCAAAAGCCAGCATCTCTGATGGTATGGAGATGCATTGGTGCATATGGTGTGGGACACTTGCATGTTTTAAAAAGCACCATGAATGCTGAAAGGTATATAAAGGTTTTAAGGCAACATATGCTCCCCTCCAGACGACATCTTTTCCAGGGAAGGCCTTGTGTATTTCAGCAGGACAATGCAAAACCACATACTGCAGTTATTTCAACAGCATGGCTTCATTGTAGAAGAGTCCGTGTGCCGAACTGGCCTGCCTGCAGTCCTGATCTTTCACTGATTGAGAACATTTGGCGCATAATTAAACAAAAATTCAGTCGAAGGAGACCCAAAACTCTCCAGCAGCTGGAGGCCTGTATTAAACAAGAGTGGGATCAAATTCCAATGGGTAAACTCAAGAAACTTGTCTCCTCAATGCCCAGACGCCTCCACTGTGTTAAATAGAAGAGGGATGCTACACCATGGTAAACAGGCCCCTGTCCCAACTATTTTGAGACCTGTAGCAGCCATTAAATTTGAAATGAGCTCATGTTGTGGATAAAATTGTAAGATTTCTCATTTTCAACATTTGCTATGTTGCTATATTGCTATGTTATCTCTGTTCTATTGTGAATAAAATACTGCCTGGTGTGATTTGAAAGTCATTGCGTTTTGATTTTATTCACAATTCACACTTTGTCCAAACTATTTCGGAATTAGGGTTGTAAAAAAAATATCAAGACTTCAAGATGAGCAATTTTAAGATGCTTTATTGATGAAGCTGGACAATTTGTAATATAGAGAGATCATAAATTTCCTAGTAAAGGAGATATAACAATTCGGTTTTACTTTGTAAATATGTTTTTCAGGAGTACAACCAGATTGTTTGAAATAAACTTAAGTAGCATTTAATGTTTAATTTACATTTTGGGTTTTTGGTCATGTGGTGTATTTCAGACTTTTGTTTTAGTCGAGCCAAACCGAAGTCAAGGGGCCAAATGCGCTTTGGTACTTACAAAGTCGATATACAATGTGTCTGTTTACGATCCGTGATATTTTAAGGCTTTAAGTAGAAAACTATCAAAAGCCACCCCTTTGGATTAATTAGCGTTTTCATTGTGATCAAGGATACTTGTCCTATCAATTTTTACCTGAAGGAAGCTCCGCTAGTTGATGGAACTTGGTCTACGTGGACATAAAGGATAAGAGATTACTTGTATGAAATTTTTCGGCAAATTTTAACTGTCGACATTACCATTTACCAAATGGTACCAAATGGCACTATGGGCGGGGTCAGTGGCACTGTGCCTAAACATTTAGGGCGGGCAAATGCCCGCCCAGAATCGTGGTGGTTTTTTTTTTCCCCCTTTCCCACGTCGCAAAATCAGCTTTTTCTATGACGAATCAGCAGCGCTTGTCCATAAGTGCAACGTTCCACAGCTCATGTGTCATCCACTCGTCTCAGGGTAGTCTCATGCTGAACTTCTATTGGTTTATTTTTGGTCAAGAGGCGGGCCTTAGTGAATCCCATCTCAGGAACTTAGCGTAGCCCACTGTCGGTCGAGACGAGCCCATAACAGATGAAACTGGTATTTGCTGTTCCCCAGCAGGTTGCACAGACAAGCTTACATGTGATGCTGATGAGTGGACTGGTAGCCTAACACTAAGCTTAGCTACTCAGGCTTGAAAATGTATTCCCTTGCTTTAGAACGTATGTTCTTTCAACTGCCGATTAAATGTGTGTATTTTTTGATAGGTTACTTTTAATTTTAGAAATATCCCTTGTGCTGATGGCTACGCGTGTAAATATAGTTTGACAACGCAAAACGCGACGTTAAATGACTTATCCATTGATTTAATATTAAATATATTTAATTGTTTTCTTATCCTTTTGTTGTATAGTTCGTGAAGTCACGTCAAATACACGCGCCATGGAGTGGACAAAAATGTATGGTAGGGTTATTCCGGGCAATTCTTGAAGGCTGCGACTTTAGCAGCAAATTTCCTTCGGGATAGCGAAGTATTATTGTTGTTGTTGTTGTTGTTATTGCTTCTTGAAATAAAAATGATCAAAATGTTTTCTGTACTTCGATGAAAAGACGCGGAGCTATTTTCAGATAATGCCTCACAATTAGGTTGGGTTTTATACTTCAGGCTAACTGGGATTCAACTGTACGGAGGATTTTTCTTTAGCCTTGCCTTTTACTGATATCCTACCGAATGCGCAGGATGACCTCGTTGGTCACTTTATTAGGTACACTTGTACAACTTCTCCTGAATGCAAATATTTCAGTCAATCAAGAGGCTAAAACTCATGCAATGCATGTGAAGATGTTCCCAACAAGCATCAGGATGGGGAAGGAATGTGGTGTAAGTGGTTTGACTATTTACTGACTGCTGGGTATAGGACATGTGGACTCTTTTTTGAATATTATTTTTTATTTATGTAGCCTATAACAGAAAACTGTGGGGGAAAAGATTTTTTGAATTGTAAACTACAAAGTTCAATTTTAAAAAAAGCTTATTTGCATAGGTATTATTGATGTAAAGGAGACATATTAAAACTGTACAGTAAAGCTAAGCTGTGCCCATCCAAAAATTTGGCTTGCACAGCATACCTGGGCGTGGTGGGCAAATTTCAAAGGTGTGTATCTCAAAAACTATTGCACAGTTGGCGCTGAAATTTGGAACTCATTATTGGTCCTAAGGGCTATTCTTAAAATAGGTTTCAGGGAAATCAGAGGGGGTAAGGCTGGGAGCCCTGTTCAATTTGGCGTGGAATGATCCCATTATCAAATGCATTTGTTTAATTGGTTGATTTAGTTACTCTGGGGGCAATTAGTTTTTCACATAGGGCCAGGCAGGGTTGGATCGCTTTTCTCCTTCATTAGATGAAATCATTTAAAAACAGCATTTTTGTGTTTTGGGTTGCCTTTGTATAATATTAAAAATAGTTTGTTAACCTAAAACGTTCATGTGTGACAAATATGCAAAAACAGAAAAAAATTGGGAAGAAGGCAAATACTTTTTCAACACACTATATCTTCTCGAAGGACTTCAGGTATACAGGGTGGGCGGAGAAAGGTTAAAGCATATATTAACAGAGACAAATGTGGGCGTCGGGACTAAGTTGGGAGCCACCCTCGAAGATAATGGCTCTGGGTTTTCTCACATCTTCAAACAATAGCAACATATTGGCAGAGAAGCTAGTGTGCTAACTTTATTTAGTCTCCACCTCTACTTTGCAGAGTGCTTCTATGTTATGCATAATTGAATATAAACTGAATTATATGAAGTCCGCTGGAGAGGAAAACAAGAGACATTACTTTAAGTGAGCAGATCTACATCAATGTCTCAATGTCTGTACAGTCTCTGGCCTATTTCATATATGCAGATTCAAAGTGAGATAGAATATACAATGCTTGTCTTTGCAGGTGATGTATTGCTCATGATGCATATAATAAACAAGAAGACACTTCAATCATACAAAACCTACAATGAAAACAAGTAAATAAACTTGGTAATTGTATATCAGTCAAAGTCCTATTTGATACCACCAGCTCTATTTAAAAGGGGAAAAAACTCATTTCCTCTCTGTTCATCTAATGGCGCTCCAAACTATACTTCAAATTGTTTAACAAAGATTTGACCAGAATGAGCCAGGCGATCATTTATAATCACAAGATGCTTTTCAAACTCTGACAAGGATGGAGTGGGCCACATTACTTGATCCATGTATGTTTCCAGTAAGCCTCTTGAATCCTTCTGACAGAGCAATTACCTTCTTGCGGTAAAAAACAATTCACTTGATTTTAATACAGTATTATCATTCAGTCATAATACAAACCCCAGTTCCAATGAAGTTGGGACGTTGTGTGAAACGTGAATAAAAACAGAATACGATAATTTGCAAATCCTTCTGGACCTATATTCAATTGAGTATACTACAGAGACAAGATATTCAATGTTCAAACTGGTAAACTTTATTGTTTTTTGGGAAATATTCACTCATTTTGAATTTGATGCCTGCAAGACGTTCCAAAAAAAAGCTGGGACAGGGGAAACAAAAGACTGGGAAAGTTGAGGAATGCTCAAAAAACAGCAGGTGAATTGGAAACAGGTGAGTGTCATGATTAATTATTAAAGGAGCATCCCCGAAAGCCTCAGTCGTTCACAAGCAAGGATGGGGCGAGATACACCACTGCATGAGCAAATATTCCAACCGTTAAAGAACAACGTTTCTCAATGTGCAATTGCAAGGAATTTTGGGATTTCATCATCTACAGTCCATAATATCATCAAAACATTCAGAGAATTCGGAGAAATGTACATTTAAGCGGCAAGGCCAAAAACCAACATTGAATGCCCATTACCGTCGGTCCCTCAGGTGGCACTGTATTAAAATCTGACATCATTCTGTTAAGGATATTACCATGTGGGCTCAGGAGCACTTTGGAAGACCATTTTCAGTTAACACAATTAGTCGCTACATCTACAAGTACAAGTTAAAACTCTACCATGCAAAGCAAAAGCCATATGTCAACAACACCCAGAAACGCCACCAGCTTCTTTGGGCCCGTGCTCATCTGAGATGGACTGACACAAAGTGGAAAAGTGTGCTGTGGTCTGAGTCCACATTTCAAATTGTTTTTGGAAATCATGGATGTCGTGCCCTCCAGGCTAAACAGGAAAAGGACCATCCAGATTGTTATCAGCGCAAAGTTCAAAAGCCAGCATCTGTGATGGTATGGGGATGTGTTAGTGCCCATGGCATGGGTAACTTGCACATCTGTAAAGGCATCATTAATTCTGCATGGTACATACAGGCTTTGGAGCAACATATGCTGCCATCCAAGCGACATCCTTGTCAGGGACATCCCTGCTTATTTCAGCAAGATAATGCCAAGCCACATTCTGCACGTTACCACAGCGTGGCTTCATTGTAAAAGAGTGTGGGTAATACACTGCAGTCCAGACCTGTCTCCCATTGAAAATGTGTGGCGCATTATGAAGCGCGAAATACGACAACAGGGACCCCGGACAGTTCAGAAACTGAAGTCGTACATCAAGCAAGAATGGAAAAGAATTCTACCTACAAAGCTTCTACAATTAGGGTCCTCAGTTCCCAAACGCTAATTGAGTGTTGTTACAAGGAAAGGTGATGTAACACAGTGGTAAACATGCCTGTCCCAGCTTTTTGGAACTTGTTGCAGGCATCAAATTTAAAATGAGCGAATATTTCCAAAAAACAATATAGTTTATCAGTTTGAACATTAAATATCTTGACTTTGTTGTGTACTCAATTGAATGTAGGTCGAAAAGGATTTGCAAATTATTGTATTCTGTTTTCATTCACGTTTTACACAAGTCCCAACTTCATTGGAATTGGGGTTTGTAGCTTGTAGCCTTTATTATTTTCATCAGTTCAGTGTGTATTTATTCATTCACTGATTAATTCAGTTAATTTAGTTCTGGCAAGGCAAACTTTGAGTTTCATTTACTGGTAATTGCTTTGCCTTTGATTTGAGTGGTCCTACAGCATCACACTGGCTTGTTAAGAGGATTGGATTCAGAAGACATTCCAGCCATTTAACCTTTTTGAACCTTTTGTGTTTCACGATGTCCACAAGGCTAGAATCCAGTTCTTTAAAACTATGAAATGACGGTGTATGGAGCTGATGTTTTGTGTATTAGCTAGTCCTCAATCATTTTTCATTATTAAAATGTTTTCCAATTATAGTAATAATCGAGTGACAATTGAAGACACGGCTTCTTTCCCCCATGCAATCTAACAGCATCAAAAAAGTAGGCTACAAAAAATAATTATAATTAGTTCTATGCACTGGCACTCAGCGACGATATTTTTTTTTTCCAGTGAGAGCGGCATTTCAGAACTCCTCAGCAAATTAAGGTAATTTTGGTGACATACACCTGTTTTTGCAGTATGGTCACTGCAACTTGCTGTAAAGAAATAGACAGCTGTCCGACCAGAAAACGTAAACGGACAACACAAAGTACTTGTCACCGAAATTAGTAAATTCTCACTTTACCATTACGACTAAACCTATGGTCTGTATCGGCACAATGTCATCTGTTGACATGGGGTGGGGAAAATGTTCAGAAACCATGATCACAGACACAGTTAGCAAATAAATTATAGGCAGTAGATATTACGTTCAGGGGTACGGATAAAACAGGTGTAATTAAATATTTAAATTAATACAAAATATGTTATGCAAAATATTACCAAAAGCACAATAAAACTTAATAAATAAGACACCTTTACTGCACTGTTTAGTAATGAAAAGTAGAAACTTAATCCAAGTCAACTGTGGAATCCTAACTCGGTAAGAGGAGCAGGTAATCCCATAACCAAGAATACAATTAAAATAAGGAAGTGGCTATTCCCCCCGCAGAGGGGTGAATTGGGGGAAAGAGATTGGCTACCTGCAACGCAGCGGGCCAGACAAGAGAAGCTCTTCTGCTATTTGCCCCGCAGCGGGGCAGATAAGAGAAGCACTTCTGCTATTTGCCCTGCAGTTGGGCCAATAAGAGATTTAATTTTATAATCCGCTCCACTCTTTCCACTTACGCGCCGAAGCACTGCGGGGAGTCTATGTAGTGGAGTGCAAACACGAAGACAGATCTGAGCAGTTCTCATGGAAACAAAAATGGTGCCTTCCCGTCTCAAACATCACTTGATGGATACTTTTCAGGAGTAATTCCAGTGAATAAATGCAACTGAAATACCATTCCATTCATGTTAAGACATAAATTAATGTCAAACGAAAAATATGTGACATTCAACTGACCAACTGAGGCACTGACACCATCTGCAGCCATTTCGAAGATTCTCTGGGAGCATCAAGCATGCGCAATTGGTTTGTCTCTTGGTTTGTTACAGGCCGTGCGATTTAATGTGTTTGGTTCTGGTGAAAATATAACGACTTTAAAGTGTTTTGGTGCAAAGTTTTGCGGGAATTTGACAGTTTCGATTTTGTATTGCTTGTCATTACCTCCGCCAACGAAGTTGGGGCGGAGGTTATGTTTTCGCCCCTGTTTGTTTGTCTGTTTGTCTGTTTGTGAACAACATAACTCAAAAAGTGATTGCTATTACATCAAGGATGGAGCCTATTGATTTTAACCGCGATCAGTGAAACAATATGGCCACCACGGCAGCCATCTTGAAATCCTATCACACACGATAACTTAACTTTGCTCCCACTCATGCACATTTGGATTGTGCTGCCTTGGCGGAGGTTTGCACTCTATGAGTGCCTCTTTAGTTTGAAAAAGGTTGACATCTGACAAACTTTTGTGTTAGCTTGGCAGTTTTCTTTGGTAGGCCTGAGAAGTGTGCCCCCAAAAACCGCAGCTGTAAAGTTACTTGTTCCCATTATGAAATGTTGTATATGTAATCATACAAGGAGAGGAAAATCACAGCTATGACAAATTAGAAATCTAAAGAAAGGTTTTAACTGATTAAATTGATCATTTGAGGCCCCTTGTTTGCTAAGACTGTCTGCATACTGCATCAGTTATACAGGAAAGACGTCTAGTTGCAGGTGGGGCCACCAAAGGCATATTAACACTAAAAAAGTGCAGGGAAACATTTTGATTTTATCTAGAGTTCACACATGCACACAATAGATCAGGACAATTATATAGAAGTCTGAAATATAATTTTAAGAAGAAAAGGTTTATATATGGAGAAAATTGCCACATTGATAACAGTGAAACTGACAGAGAGAAGCATCTAGTTCACGGAAATGACTTCTTCATGTAGATTATGCACTGCAGAGGATTTCCCGTAAGCAAACAACAGTGGTCCTTTTTATTCTGAAAGTGCTTTAATTTATTACCCAGAAGCTGTATTGCCCACTGAGGTACATCAAGATTGTGCACTTTTTGTCAATGATATGAACATCTCTTTACTTAATACTCCCAGCTCTGAATGAAAGAGTCTCCCTACACTTCATTGATTACCTTATCATAGCATGTCAAAAGAAAACAATTAGCCCGCATCTCTGTGTGTGGTGTGAGAAAGCCTACAAAATAAGAATTTTCTGTGCTTGCTTGACAATAAAATGAATTGCACTCTCTCACAAGATCAAAACAGAAAATTACATCAAGGGAAGTTACTGGAGTGCATAGTCTCCCAAAAGGAAACATAAATATACTAACAACAGACAGTATTCACAGTTCTGATCCCTCCAATAGGGAGAAAAATTCTCAAACAGAAGTGGGAAAAAACTCCCCAGTGGGAATCTCAGGAGGAACTCGGCTATTGTGGGGAAGCCCGTCCTTTGCTGGCAGGCTAATTAATAAATTTCAATCAAAGTCTGCAAAAAAAAAAAAAAAAAAAGTCCAAAAAACATCCAAGCAGTCGCTCTAGGAAGTGCCAAGGCAAAGATGGGGTAAAACTGGATCAGGACCAGATCAGGACAGCAGAACTTGTCTTGAAGGCATTATGTTGCTCTAAAATCTCAGTGTATTTTTCAGCATTAATGGTGCCTTCACAGACGTGCAAGTTATCCTTGCAAAGGGGCACTGACTACAACAACCCCACGCCATGACAGAACAAGGGTTTTGAACTTGTAGTTAATAACAGTCTGGCAGGTTCTATTCTTCTTTGGTCCGTAGCACACAATGTTCTTTTTTTCCAAAAAAGACTTGAAATGCTGATTTGTCTGACCACAACATGTTTCTACTGTGCCATGACCCATCACAGATGCCTTTGAGCCCAGAAAAGACAACAGCACTTCTGGGCACTTAACATAAGGCTTTCTTTTTGGACACTAAAGTTTTAATTGGCATTTGTGGTTATAGCTATGTATGGTAGTACATGACATAGGTTTGTTAAAGTAATATTAAGCCCATGTGGTTTCATGGATAAATGATGATTCTTGATCCAGTGTCATCTGAGTGATCAAAGATAATGGGTACTTAGCTTGAACTTACAACCTAGCCCTTTAAGTGTGGAAATTCCTCCAGATTTCATGAATCTTCATTATTTTATACACCATAGAGAATGAAATAACCAAATCCTTTTGCATATTTCTTTGGGGAACATTATCTTAAAAAAACTCAATGATGTTCTCATGCCTTTGTGGGCATGAGAAATTGCCCGTATCCCAATGTTTTTTCGAATGCATTACACGCCCGCATGGCAGGAATGGATGTATATTTACAAATAAAATGAAGTTGACTGGACAAAAGATGAAATATGTTGTCTTCATGTTGTCTGGAATGAAATACAAATCAAAGCAAATTTGGAAATCACTGCTTTCTGTTTTTTATTTATTTATTTTTATTTTTTATGTGCATTCTCCATACCATCCCAGCTTTTTCCAAGTTGGGTTGGTACTTAACTCTTTGGGTGCTGGCACATGCTGTATGAGAACATTAAGATCCTCAGAACTGTCATTGAAACATGTTTACTCACGGAACATATTCACATTAATTATGTAAATAATAGTGGAGAAATGATCCCGCACAGTGGTCTCCAAACCTGTTTCTAGAGGGCCACCTTTATAAAAGTTTTCACTCTAACCAAAGCAAAGGGCACCACATTTTTCAGGTTGCAGTCTTGATGCTGGTAATTAGAATCAGGTATGCTAAATTAAGGTTTGAATAAGAACCTTCAGGATGAGAGCTCTGGTAGAGCAGGGTTGGAGGCCCCTGATCCATCAGCTCAGGGTCAGGCAGATTAATTTCTACTGAGGCACCCTCTGATGGTCAATACATAATATTAACAAAACCCAGATAATTCATAGGGTTGTAACTGATCTATAATTGGATTTCATATTATGGCAGTTATTTGTGCATTTTAGCTTTAGTGCCTCAAGAAGGACAAGCCCCTGACCTGAAATTCCTGGCACAGCTTTTGAATGCAACTCACTTTAATTGTCCATATTCATATAAACATGGATGCATGCACCCATGCCTACACTAGCACACACACAGACCCATAATCATAAAGACACACATTCATCTGACTAAGGCAAATTTCCTCCATTGCAAGAATAAGAACACACAGAGGGTGCACTCCATGGAGACCTCAACTTTGAGAAATAAATGTGATGGAGTAAAAGCTCCAAAATCATTTAAGAGTCTGTTTTGGAGACATAGAATATTACAGGTAGTTAATGTCTCTCTGCGGGGTCATTTCTCCTACAGGACTGGTTCATTTTACCAACCAGAAGCATCATGGGTTTGCGCCCTGCAATTCAGAGGAAAAGAAAGACAGATTGGTGGCATTTCGATGAAATAAGACAAAGAAAATGAAGAGTGCCAGTAACTGCTGCGAGGGAGCTACGAAACTCAGAATTGATTAATTCCCCTCTCCTCAGTTTCTTTTTCGGCCAAGCCCAAGACCATCAGCCTCCCTGGGACTACCTGTTAAAGTGAACCGTGCTATCCCAGCGTGTTTAATGAGCTCTAGTCTTTGCACCACCATCACACAGGATAACACTATAGTGGAGAAAGAACATTTTTGCTGAATTATTGCTGGAATCAGCAAGAAGAAATAGGTACAAGTCTTACATCACCGGCAGCCATCTGAAGTTAGTCGACAAGCTGCTGCTGAAGAAATCAAGGTATAAATGCTTAGTAGAGGGAGAGACAATGGATACATTGGATTCCAGAAGGCTGTGACTTTATGGTGACAATAAACTGTTTTTGTGTGTGTGTGTGCGTGTGTGTGCGTGTGTGCACTTAGAGCAGCCATTGTGTGAAACAGCTTGCCTGATCATGTCGCAGATGCAGAAACATTGGGGGTTTTTAAGACCAAGCTTGTTATGGTGCTAGAAACCATCAAGTAACTTAAGTGATAGGTACACTTTAGGTATAGGATAATGGTGAGCCTAGTTGGGCTGAATGGCCTGTTCTTGCCACTGATGTTATGTTATACCATGGTATTTTATGTTATTTTATTTTATAACATGGTAAGAGTGTTACAGTCCCGAAAAAATACTTCCTAATATTGGTGCAAAATTTATCATTTGCCAGCTTTGATTTGTGACCACTAGTTTTGCCAACAGAACTGGGCCTGAATAATCCTGAAGATCTATCTCTTTGTTAATCCCTTTTACGTATTTGAAGGCCTCAATCAGATCACCCTGAAGTCTACTTTTACCTGAGGCTGAAGAGATTAGATTCTTCAGTCTTCAGTGCTTTTATCTTTAATACCAGGAATCAACTTTGTGGCTCTTCTTTGTACCTTCTCTAAAGCCTGTATATCTTCCTTGCAGTATGAGTATTGTGACACTTACACTTTCACAGAATCATAATTCCATCCCTGTCACTTTTTCCAAAGACAATCATTTATCAAGTGAAACTGAAATCAGTTTAAAAAAAAAATAGTATTTTCGCAAATGAGTTCTTCGTGCGTGAAAAACTGGCGATTAAGTTAGATTGATTGAATGGCCATACAGCCAATCAAAGCAATTTGGTCCAAATGAGTTCCCCATACGTGAAAAACTGGTGGTCAAGTTATATTGACTGAATGGCTTTCAGCTGATCAAAGACATTTTGGTCAACCCACCAGGCCAGTGAAGAGTAAACAGTTGAAGTAAGCAGTCACTTGCAAGACTGCAAACATTCTGAAATGGGGTGTCAGTCACTGGCTGTGATAACAGATCAGTGGTAGAAAAAGGCCATTTACTTTGTTGGTGATGTAGTGAACATTTTCCTATATTTGTCTTGTTATGTGATGTGTCAGCTAACATTCGCCATTGAACATAAAGTGAAATTTGCCTCAATCATTGCAAACGCAAGTCAGGGGGCAAACCAGCTTAGTGCAAGCTAATGGTAACAGGCATTATTTAGCTAGAAAGGCAGCATTTTTGCAGCTAGATAGCAAGTTAAAGTTTGAATGCCCCCTCATTTTGGGCATTGCTCCCTCGGTTTACAATGCCTCTTGTCTCAGCAAATTAGTAGGCTAACGGTTGATGGCAGGCTAATGTTGGCGAACTTGATAAAATGTGTGCAGGTGATAGTTTGCTAGCAACATTTAGTGAATTTGACAATGGCCTCATTCAGAACATCATCTGGTTTTCACCATTATCCCATAAAAGACAATATTTGTAGCAAGCTCTTTACATGGCTAACGAAAATGAATATCTATTTTACATGCAGCTGTGCAGACTCCAATTAAAATAGGATTTTTAAAGTTTTCCTCTAGCGTGCTGACTTGCTCAATCATGTGAACACCAAACTCTTTCGTTCATTCAACCAGCTTCATGAATCAAAATCAGAATCAAGTTTATTGTTACTTCAATAGTTTACATTTCAGCATCTGTAGGAGCAAAATACTGTTCTCCACATTCAGATGGGGAAAAATTAGGACACTCTAACAGAGCATTAAAACATAATGGATATCTTTTAAGACTTTATTAAATATTGCAGCAAAATAATAAAGAATGGAGAGCATCACCCGACTCAATAAGAAATCAGGAAGACTCTCTCCCTGAAGCACTTTCCCGGTTTGCTTAAATACCCGGGGGGGCACGTTGTTTGTTACATACTCATTGACCAGTTCCTCATTATCTGTCTAAAAGCGAATGTCAGGTCTCTTTATGTTAGCCACAATATGCTCTGTGCCTTCATTCTGCAGTGTATGTCCCAGACGTTTACTTTCACTCTTTGTAAACAAGCACCACATACACATGGACACATACCATTATTGTGACGCTTGATCTCGACCTCGCAGCATCTTCCACTGATAAAAAGACACAGTCTGTACCATAATGCTTCTCCATTAAACAGAATACACTGTCTCAAGCAGAACACAAAATAACCCATTGTGTTCTTGAACAGTTCACACAGAAAACAAATGAGCAATACCAATTTTCCACCACACAGACATTACCCATTTACACAACCACATTTATTGATACGTGAGGGGCTGAGCGCAAAAGGCAGCGATCTGACATTTCTGGTAAAATTGAGTTAGCTGCACTATCAGGTTAAATTCAGTCCTAATTTTGTTGTGCAAGACATACCTAACTGAATTTAGTTAACAATGGCTTCCAAAAGAGGGCTCGCACATTCTTGCACAACAGAGTCCTGTGGAAAATGTAGTCCACAGCCATCTGAACATTTCAAGATGGCAGCCTCCAGGAGAAAGGTCTGGCTTGGGGACAATGAAGTAATAAGTAGACTGCTTGGAGATGAGGATGATGCAGACTCAGGGAGTGTTGTTGATGATTCAAACAATGATCCCTGCTATGAACCTGACAAAGATGATGAGTTTTAATAAACAGGTCACTTCAAAAATGCCAGATTTAAGCTACATGAAGTGCACTACACGGTACGTGAGTAGGCCAACCAAAAAAGGCTATGACACAGTAACTTATTATCATAGAATTAAGTCAGTGGCTTAAGCTAGATCACCTGCTTCTGCCATATGTATTTTCCAGTCCCTCCTGGAAGTTGCGATGTGGCGACCCAAATATTAATGCAAATTCAACCAATCCACACAAATTTTTCTCAGCCTTGCAATTTTGTCCTCAAAACATTGCAACTTTCATTGCAACTTTTTGAAAAAGGTTCGGTAACACTTTATAATAATGATCATTTATAAGACATTTGTAAGATATTAGTAGATATTAGTGGATAGTTAACAAATCACAAACAAACCACTGATATACATTTGTAAATGATAATTAAATCATTTATAACTTAAGTTACAAGACACTTAAAAGCTATCAGTAGATCTTGAACTAATCATGAATAAACCATTTATATACATTTGTAAATGATTATTAAACAAATTATTACTAAAGTTGTACAACATTTTTATATGTTTTATACATTATTAAAAACACTGCATCAACATTGTTTGGTACGTGATTTATTCATCATCAACTAATGTTATTCAATGTGTAGGAAAACATTTTTGAATGATTTAAGAAAAGATTCTTTGATTAAGTACATGTATTGAGTTTTTCATGGTTTCATGGCATTTCATAAGCAGGATGGATCCAAAAGTTGTCTTCAACATTTATTACATGTGATAAAGAAAAGTCTACAAATTTTTAGCAAACATTATTAGAAATTTGTTAAAGATGAATAGGGTTCACTTTAGATTCAGGGACATAATAACATCTGCAAATGATTTATAGATGTTGTTGTGCCTCTCCTTCAAATAAAACACAGTATAACCTGTTGTGTATTTAAGTTAGTTCAGTCAGTATAGTGAAGCGCCATCTGCTGGCCGTGTTCTTGTAAAGTTCAAGCACTTCATAAAGTTTTGAGACTTTGAATCAGCCATTCTGACAGGCTCACTCATGTGGAAGGAAGGTGGTCCTCTTTGTTTTGCTCTTCAAGAAGCATGATCTGTAAGTTTATTCGCTTGTATCATCTGCTAGTATTATTTGGTAGCTTTATTTAAATAGATTCCATTATTATTGTGAAGTAGTTGGGATGTCTATTTAGACTTATCTGTTTTCCTGATTCATTGTGCTTGCACTTATGCCACCGTGTTAGCTTTTACTTGTAACTTCATTCTGTGCATAATTTGTCACAAGAGTGATTTGTATATTTTTTTATACTGTTTTACAGTTTTACACGGCTTCCATTAAACACCTAAAGTCAGCTCCTGTTTTGGGTTCTTCATGGAAGAGTGTTTAGCTCACTGCATAGCTATGTATGCAAATGCATAGTGAGGGCAGCAGAGTAAAAAGATCGCCTTCACCTCAAGAGCATCTCTGCTGGCTGGAAAACCACATCCCTGCTTGGAGCAACATGTCGGTCACGCCAAAGCCCAGTGAACATCGTGACATGGAGGTCAGGTCAGAATCCAGTTCATCATTAGCAGTATCTAGACGCTCCAAAAAGTTTAATGCCAGAGCACAATCTAGGACATCAAGTGTCAGTGTAGCTGCCGTAGACGCCCGTGCAAAAGCTGAAGCTGCACGTGTAAAGGCTGAATACGCAAAACGTCAAATACGGATCGAAATGGAGAAAGCTCGTATGGACGCCACATTAAATGCTTTGAAAGATGAAGGAGAACAGCTGCCACAGACCACTCAAGCTGCGCAGCTCTTACAGATGAATCAAGTGACACAGTTCTCGCAGTCACAATATATTGTTCAGCAGCCCACATATTCTCATCAAGCCACTGGTGTTGCTGGTCAGGCCCGCGATCAACATGCCTCCTTATCTGACCGTACAGCTTCATGCCAGAGAGGGTCCCAGACAGTAAGTCCTTCTCGTCCTGACATGCATGCCTCAACTTTCTCTGTACCACACCATGACAACTCCTTTCTACGTCACCCCAGCAACACGGGCGAGTCTCCACAGGTGCCCACAACAGATTTTCTGACATATCTGATCTTGCTGCCTACTTAGCTCGTCGAGACCTTATCTCATCAGGACTGAAAGTGTTTGACAATCAACCAGAAAATTATTTGTCCTGGAAAGCTGGCTTTTGTGATGCTGTAAGAGGGTTGAACCTCAAACCTAGTCAGGAACTAGATATACTCATAAAGTGGCTTAGTGGGGAGTCACTGCAGCACGCAAAAAGAATGAGAGCAGTACATGTTAACTACCCTGCTACTGGCCTAAAGATGGTGTGGCAGCGGCTGGATAGATGTTTTGGCTCCCCTGAGGCAATTGAAGCATTGCTATTCAATAGACTAGAAAACTTCCAAAAAATCCCAAACAAAGATTATCAGCGACTGCAAGAGTTAGCAGACTTACTTCTTGAAGTTGAAGCAGCTAAGCAGGAGGGCTACTTACCTGGCCTCAGCGTCCTTGACACTGCAAGAGGAGTAAACCCTATTGTAGAGAAACTCACATACAGCTTACAAGAACAATGGATAGCCCAGGGGTCAAAGTACAAAAGGGAGTATATGGTTCCATACCCACCTTTTTCATTTTTTGTCGAGTTTGTGCAAAATCATGCTGATATGAGAACAGACCCCAGCTTTGCTTTCCAGGCTTCCAGCATTGCACAGCAAAGGATTGAGAGGCCTCCAGCAAAGACATGGAAAACAAAGACCCCTATCTCTGTTAACAAAATAGAAGTTAAGGCCACCCTTTCAGACCCTGAAAACAAACTTAAAGAGGACCCAGACAAACAGTGTCCCATTCACCATAAGCCGCACTCCCTCAAGAAGTGCAGAGGTTTTAGGGAAAAGTCACTTGAAGAAAGGAAAAAGTTTTTGGAGGAGCATTTCATTTGTTTTAAGTGCTGCGCCTCAACCACCCACCAAGCTAAAGACAAGGCAGACATTCGCTGTTTGGAATGCAACAGTAATCGTCATGTCACAGCTCTCCATGATGGACCATCTGGCCTGGCAGAAAAGGGGCCCACTTCACCTATGTCAGAGCATGGCGGGGAGCAAGAGGAACAAGGAAATGACGTAGCCACTTCAAGTTGCACAGAGGTATGTGGAGAGAAACTTAAAGGTAAATTTTGTTCCAAGATGATTCTGGTTAATGTCTACCCAAAGGGGTACCCAGACAGGAAGAGGAAAATGTATGTGATGCTAGATGATCAGAGCAATCAATCACTAGCAAGGTCTGCCTTCTTTGACATGTTTGGCCTCCAAGGGGATGCTTTCCCTTATACCCTCAAGACATGTTCTGGCACAACAGACACAACAGGAAGAAGGGCTAGAGGTTTCATAGTGGAGTCTGCTGATGGTAAGGTACACCTATTACTGCCTACCCTTATTGAGTGTAACCTCATTCCCAATAACAGGGAGGAAATTCCTACACCTGAAGCCGCAAGCTACCATGAACATTTGAAGCCGATAGCTGCCAAAATCCCACCGCTCGACCTCTCAGCTGAAATTCTCTTATTGCTTAGTAGAGACTTGGTTCGTGCACACAAAGTGTGCAGCCAGCGCAATGGGCCACCCAATGCACCCTACGCCCCACGGCTCGACTTGGGATGGGTTATCGTGGGCGATGTCTATCTCTATGGAGCACACAAGACAACAGTAAATACCTTCAAGACCAACATCTTGGAAAACGGCCGGCCTAGCTACTTTCAACCGTGTAGAAGCAGCATACATGTGGGGGAAAAGTTTAGAGGTGATCAAAACAAACCTCTTCCTGAGACTGTAGGTAAGGGTATCTACAACCATTCGGGCGATGATGACAAACTTGCACTCTCAATTGAGGATGAAACTTTCCTCCACATTATGAACAGAGAGTTCTCTAAAGATACCACCAATAGTTGGGTGGCCCCCTTGCCATTCCGTAGCCCCAGACAGCGTTTACCTAACAATAGGGAGCAAGCTCTAAATCGCCTCATGTCTCTCCGCCGAACTCTCCTGAAGAAACCAGAGATGAAGGAACACTTTGTGGACTTCATGAAAAAAATCTTCAGCAACGGACATGCTGAGTCTGCACCTCCATTGAAGGACGGACAAGAGTGCTGGTATTTACCGAGCTTTGGAATCTATCATCACCAAAAGCCTGGTGAAATCAGGGTTGTTTTCGACTCGAGCGCAAAATGCCACAATATGTCACTCAATGATGTGTTGCTACGTGGTCCTGATCTGAACAACAGCTTAGTCAGGGTGCTTGTACGGTTCAGGAGCGAACCAGTTGCAGTCATGTCTGACATTCAGCAAATGTTCCACAGCTTCTTGGTCAGAGAAGATCACCGTGATTACCTCAGATTTTTGTGGTTTCATGACCATAAGCTTGATGGCGAAGTGGTGGAGTTTCGCATGAAGGTCCGTGTGTTTGGCAACTGTCCTTCGCCTGCAGTCGCTATTTATGGGCTGAAGAGGACCGCCTTGGAAGGAGAGGAAGAGTTTGGTGCTGAAGCAAGATGTTTTGTGGTACGTCACTTCTACGTGAATGATGGATTGAAATCATTCCCCAGTTCAGAAGAGGCTATTGATGTGCTGAAGAGAGCACAGGACATGTTGGCCCAGTCCAACCTCAGACTCCACAAAATCGCATCCAACAGCTCTGAGATTATGAGAGCCTTCCCAGGGGAAGATCCTGCTAAAGGCCAACGAGACCTTGACATCGGTCAAGATTCCCCCCCAATGCAACGGAGCCTGGGTGTGGGTTGGGATCTGTCCACAGACACTCTCACCTTTTGTGTAACAGCCAGTGACAAGCCTTTCACGCGACGTGGCATACTGTCGACTGTAAACAGCTTGTTCGACCCTCTCGGATTCGCGGCACCAGTTAGCATTCAGGGCCGCTCTATCCTTAGGGAACTTACCACTGAAGCCTGTGAATGGGATGCTCCGCTCCCGAAACACAAACAGGGAAAGTGGCTACAGTGGAAGAACTCGCTACAACACCTTCAGGAAATGAAAATTCCTAGGATGTATACATCACTACCACTCTCGGTGGCTCAGAAGAAAGAGATGTATGTCTTCTGTGATGCTTCTACTAGGGCAATTGCTGCTGTTGCTATTCTCAAAATAACAACTGCAGGGGGACAGAGTGAAGTGGGTTTTGTTTTTGGCAAAGCAAAGCTGGCTCCCAAGCCTGACCTCACAGGTCCCAGACTTGAGCTTTGTGCAGCGGTACTAGCCATTGAGGTGGCAGAGGCCATTTTAGAGGAGCTGGACACCAGAGTGGATGATGTTAAGTTCTATTCGGATAGCAAGGTGGTGCTCGACTACATTTCCAATGAGTCAAGAAGGTTCTATGTGTATGTACACAATCGCGTCCAGCGCATCAGACAGTCCACACTGATGAGCTAATGGCATTATGTTCCTACGGAGCTGAACCCAGCTGACCTTGCTACGAGAGCTATCCCTGCCAACCAGCTAGTATTCTCTTCTTGGTTAACTGGACCTGCTTTCCTCACTGACTCACCAGAAAGCCAGCCGCCTGTGGAAACCTTTGATCTTATTGATCCTGGAAGAGACATGGAGGTGCGGCCTATAGTCACAGTATGCGCTACTAAACTCTCAATCGAGAAGCTTGGCAGTGCACACTTTGAGCGTTTTTCCAGTTGGCTATGTCTTTTAAGAGCTGTGGCGAGGCTCTCACACATCGCTCACTCTTTCACCGAGGCGTCAAAAGACAGTACCTGTCGAGGGTGGCATGCATGCCACAACCCACTCACCAAAGAGCAACTTGACCATGCCAAGTTGAGAGTTCTTCTCATTGTGCAAAGAGAAGTCAACAATGAAGAGGTGAATTGCATTGAGACTGATAAGTCTGTTTCTAAGCACAGCCCTCTTAGCCAACTCTGCCCTTTTACGGATTCTCATAGCCTCCTCAGTGTTGGAGGACGTCTATCAAAATCAGGAATGAAATCTGATGAAATCCATCCAATTCTTGTTCCTGGCAAGCATCATATTGCCACTTTGATAATCAGACACTTTCATGAGAAAGCTCATCATCAAGGCTGGCACTTCACTGAAGGCGCGATAAGAACAGCTGAATTTTGGTTGGTGGGGGGAAGCGATCCATCAGTGGCAGAATCTTCAACTGTGTGACTTGTCGTAAGCTGCGCGGCAAGACAGAAGAGCAGAAGATGGCTGACCTGCCTGCGGATCGCTTGAGTACAGACCCCCCCTTTACCTATGTGGGGCTAGATGTCTTTGGCCCCTGGTCTGTCACTTCGCGAAGAACCAGAGGAGGCCTGGCAAACAGCAAGCAGTGGGCCATCATCTTCTCCTGCATGAGCTCACGAGCAATACACATTGAAGTATTGGAGTCGATGGATACTTCCTGTTTCATTAATGCCCTAAGGCGCTTTTTTGCAATCAGAGGACCTGTCAAACAGTTGAGGTCAGATTGTGGGACCAACTTCACAGGAGCCTGCCAAGAACTTCAAATCAACTCTCAAGAATGCAACAACAAACAGATTGAGACTTTCCTGCAAGAAAGGGAATGCACATGGCGGTTTAATCCACCTCACGCCACACGAATGGGCGGCAGTTGGGAGCGCATGATCAGAGTCACTCGCCGCATCCTGGATGCTATGCTCCTTAAACATGGAACTGCAAAACTAACTCATGAAGTTCTTACAACATTCCTGACAGAGGTCACAGCAGTAGTTAATCTAAGGCCTTTAACCGCAGTCTCACCTGACACAGAGCACCCGCTCATTCTCACTCCAGCTACTCTGCTCACCCAGAAAGTCGGTGTGCCCCCTTTACCCCCTGGACAGTTTGAGGATAAAGACCTCTTTCGACGTCAGTGGCGACAGGTCCAGAGTCTGGCAAACGCTTTCTGGGAATGCTGGAAGCCGGAATATGTCAGTAATCTGCAGGGACGCCGCATATGGAGGAATGCAAAGCCGAACATCCAAGTAGGAGATGTTGTCCTGCTGCGAGACAATCAGGCTAAGAGGTACTGCTGGCCCGTTGGGCTGGTTACAGATACTTTTCCTAGTGACGATGGGAAAGTAAGGAAAATCAAAGTACGGGTCATCAGAGATGGTACAGCACGGCTGTTTCTGCAACCTGTTTCTGAGGTCGTCCTCCTTGTATCTAAGGACACTGATGTGTGACTTATGTACTGCTCCTCTCTTGCGGACAAACTTTTCTTTCAGGTTTTTTGTATTTGGTCGGTTTGACATCTTAGCGATGCCAGGCGGGGAGTGTTGTGCCTCTTCTTCAAATAAAACACAGTATAACCTGTTGTGTATTTTAAGTTGGTTCAGTCAGTATAGTGACGCGCCATCTGCTGGCCGTGTTCTTGTAAAGTTCAAGCTCTTCATGAAGTTTTGAGACTTTGAATCAGCCATTCTGACAGGCTCACTCATGCGGAAGGAAGGTGGTCCTCTTTGTTTTACTCTTCAAGAAGCATGATCTGTAAGTTTATTTGCTTGTATTATCTGCTAGTCTTATTTGGTAGCTTTATTTAAGCAGATTCCATTATTATTGTGAAGTAGTTGGGATGTCTATTTAGACTTATTTGTTTTCCTGATCCATTGTGCTTGCATTTATGCCACCGTGTTAGCTTTTACTTGTAACTTCATTCTGCGCATAATTTGTCACAAGAGTGATTTGTATATTTCTTTATACTGTTTTACAGTTTTACACAGCTTCCATTAAACACCTAAAGTCAGTTCCTGTTTTGGGTTCTTCATGGGAGAGTGTTTAGCTCACTGCATAGCTATGTATGCAAACGCATAGTGAGGGCAGCAGAGATGTTGTATGAATGTCTAACAAATCATTTGTTGGACATGAAAAGACGAGTTAGTAATTGCTTTGTATCTGTATTCATAAAAGCTCGGGTCATTCATAAGAGGTGAGTAAAAGGTCCACAAATCATTTATAAACATTAACAGACATTTGTAAATAATGAATAGTTTTCACTTTAGATTAAGGGACATAATAACATCCGCAAATGATTTATAGATTTTTTTATGAATGTCTAACAAATCATTTGTTAAACATGAATAAATGAACTGCCGGATAGCTCACTCAGTTAAAGCATTACATTGCGAAGCAGAAGTGACTATCACGGCGCGGGTTCGAGCCCCAGATGTACCATCTGGCAGTGGTCGGCAGCTTTTTCAGAAGTAGCGCGCAATTAGCCATTGCGCTACAGGCATGCAAATTGGGAAGGGTCTGCCAGGAAGGATAATATAAGTTGCTTTGTTCGTTCCTTAGGCGTCTCCTGTTGGCCAGACGGGCGCTCGTCAGGAAGATTCTAAGCTTGTTCATGTTCGGGTATCCTCCACCCTCGTTCTGAACTTGCAACTATTCAACCATTGAGTGTATAAGAAGCGGTGGCTGACAGGCGCATGCTTCAGAGGAGAGCCGCGAGCTGTCTTCACTCTCCTGAGTTGGCAACAGGGGGTCGCATAATTCGAAAGCCTTGTACATAGTTCCCCAATTGGACATTCCTGATTCGGGTGGGACTGGAGATGCCAAATAAAAAAAAAAAATCATGAATAAACAAATGGTGGTACAGTGGGGGTTTTTTTTTTTTACACATCTACACTATTTCACTAATAATTTACTTATAAGGTTAATCATATTGAAAAAGTGATCTACAGATCACTTATGAATGTTAAAGTAGCACATTTATAATGATGTTCTAATAAGTTGTAAATGTATCGAAATGGTTTGATAATAAACAGTTTGGTACCGATGATTTTTCCAGAAATGCTTTGGGCTGAAACAAAGACTTAACACATGATTTATACTGACTTAATAAATCATTTATTAACCATGAAAAACTCAATACATGAAGTTAATCAAAGAATTTTTTCTTACATCGTTCAAAAATGTTTTCCTACACATTAAATAACATTATTTCATGATGAATAAATCATGTACAAACAATGTTGATGCAGCATTTTTAATAATGGCTAAATCATATATAAATGTTGTACAACTTTAGTTATAAATGGTTTATTAATCATTTACAAATATATAAAAAATGTTTTATTCATGATTAGTTCAATATTACTAACATTTACTAATATCTTAAAAATGTCTTATAACTGATCGTTATTATAAAGTGTTACCAAAGATTCCACAAAATCAGGCATTTTAGGCCACAATAATCACAAAGAAAGCCCGCAAAATCCTTGTGGGACTGATTTTTAGTGGGTTTATCATTGTGATGAACTTTTATTAATTTGTTATCTTGGAAAATTCCTTTACTTGTTTAATTGGAAATAAGCTGATTTTATGATGACATAAAAACTTCTTCCTTGATTTTCTCAAAACTTGCAAAATGCCAGATAGCTGCTTTTTGAGCTCAGCCCATCACATAAGCTGCTGGTCTACAGCAGATGCCTAAAAACAGGTATTAGAAAAAGAAAGTGCTCATGCTTTTGCATGCAATAAATAAAAAAATGCATTAAAACAGGTATTAGAAAAAGAAAGTGCTCATGCTTTTGCATGCAATAAATAAAAAAAAAAATGCATAAAGTGCATATGTATGTTATGATAAATTGCATCAGAAGTGCAGGTAGTTTTGACTGTAGATTAAAATATGTAAAAATAGAATGATCACTAGTGCCAAAGGAAAGGGCTGCCTGATGAGAAGGGACAGCACTGAAAATTTGAAAAATATAGCACAGAAACGGATAGTTTTATTTTTGGTGGACCTTCTTTTAGGTGGCTAACAAACTTTTGCTGCGGACTCAGTCGAAAACAGTGTATTGCTTTGCTGACCGACATTGACTGCAGGTATTACATTGACTGGGGATAAGTACCACATATAACCCCAATTCAAAAAACCCAAAATATCCCCACAAGGTGGTCAAGATGTACTAGTCTGATTGCTCTCTAGCAACCACTCCTGGTTGGCCAGGCGCATTAGCTGTATGAAACAATTGTACATGGACTGTGTTATCCTCCAACAACATATGCAGTGTGTGATGGGCACTGCAACTGCATAGTGTAAAAGAACTGAAGGCTAGAGATCAGTAGAGTCAGAGGAATCGGGCCACAGTATCTTCCTCCTGAATTGATGGGAACAGGTCGCTGCAGTGGACTAAACAGTTTAGCTGTTTTCGGCATGGGCAAGAAGAGGAAACCCCCAAAAAGACTTGATCATAGACAAACCCCAATTCCAATGAAGTTGGGAAGTTGCGTAAAACCTGAATAAAAACAGAACACAATGATTTGCAAATCCTTTTCAACCATTCTTCAATTGAGTACACGACAAAGATAAGATATTTAATGTTCAAACTGATAAACTTAATTGTTTTTTTGGAAATTTTCATTCATTATGAATTTGATGCCCGCAACACGTTCCTAAAAAGCTGGGACAGGGGGCATGTTTACCACTGTGTTACATCACCTTTCTTTTTAACAACACTCAATTAGCATTTGGGAACTGAGGACACTAATTTTAGAAGCTTTGTAGGTGGAATTCTTTCCCATTCTTGCTTGATGTACGACTTCAGTTGCTCAACAGTCCGGGGTCTTCATTGTCATATTTTGCACTTCATAATGCACCACACCTTTTCAGTGGGAGACAGATCTGGACTGCAGGCAGGCCATTCTACTACCCGCACTCTTTTACTACGAAGCCACACTGTTGTAACACGTGCAGAATGTGGCTTGGCATTGTCTTGCTGAAATAAGAAGGGACGTCCCTGAAAAAGATGTTGCTTGGATGGCAGCATATGTTGCTCCAAAACCTGTATGTGCCTTTCAGCATTGATGGCGCCTTCACAGATTTGCAAGTTACCCATGCCATGGGCACTAACACATCCCCAGACCATCACAGATGCTGGCTTTTGCGTTAGTAACAATCTGGATGGTCCTTTTTCTCTTTAGCCCGGAGGACACGACGTCCATGATGTCCAAAAACAATGGACTTGTCAGACCACCGCACACTTTTCCACTTTGCGCCAGTCCATCTCAGATGAGCTCAGGCCCAGAGAGCCTGGCGTGTTTCTGGGTGTTGTTGATATATTTCTTTCACTTTGCATGGTAGAGTTTAACTTGCACTTGTAGATGTAACAACGAACTGTGTTTACTGACAACGGTTTGCCAAAGTGTTCCTGAGCCCACATGGTAATATCCTTTACAGAATGATGTTGGTTTTTGATGCAGTGCCGCCTGAGGAACCGATGGTCATGGGCATTCAATGTTGGTTTTCGGCCTTGCTGCTTATGTGTGGAGATTTCTCCAAATTCTCTGAATCTTTTGATGATATTATGGACTGTAGATGATGAAATCCCTACATTCCTTGCAATTGCCTGTTGAGAAACGTTGTTCTTAAACTGTTGGACAATTTGCTCACGCAGTTGTTCACTAAGTGGTGAACCTCGCCCCATCCTTGCTTGTGAACGACTGATCCTTTCGGGGATGCTCCTTTTATACCTAATCATGACACTCACCTGTTTCCAATAAACCTGTTCACCTGTGGAATCTTCCAAACAGGTTTTTTTTTTTTTTTGAGCATTCCCCAACTTTCCCAGTCTTTTGTTGCCCCTGTCCCAGCTTTTTTGGAACGTGTTGCAGGCATCAAATTCAAAATGAGTGAATATTTCCAAAAAAACAATTAAGTTTATCAGTTTGAACATTAAACATCTTGTCTTTGTAGTGTACTCAATTGAATATAGGTCAAAAAGGATTTGCAAATCATTGTTTTCTGTTTTTATTCATATTTTACATAACGTCCCAACTTAATTGGAATTGGGGTTTGTAGATTTTTCTTTATATGTGTGTCTAAAATCAGGGAACAGGGCGGGCATCAAAATACATCCACTCCACTATTAAGATTAATGTTCCCTGTGCAGAATGCGATAGGGGTGCCTGAATATTTCATACAAAATAATCCATTGATTAAATGTAGACAATTTCTCATCAAGGCATTGACTCAACTCTGCAGCTTCTCACTGCTGTCACCATGTTATAGCTTAGTCTGATTGTTGCAACAATACAAAACAAGTAGTGTTGCTGTGTAGTGCTGTTGCTTATTTTGTCCCAGCACCCATAGTTCACTCCTGCTCCTATGCAGTAGCCACTCAGGGTGTGCTGCATTCAAGCAAGAAACCTAATAGCTATGAAAGCAGTTGATATTTTTGGGCTGAAAACAGGATATGGCCCTGATTTAGAGAATAATTTCCCCCAGCTTGTTCTTGGAATGCAGCTTCTTATATCAGCAGAGCTCAGGCACAATCACTCGAGGCAATTTCCCAATTTAAATTCAACACCTCCTTCATTAGAGTCGCCATCGTTGCCAAATTTTAAAGTTGGAACTAGGGGGGAAAATCCTATTGAATCATAAAAAATGACTACAGTATACTGTCAAGAAGAGAGACCAAAAGTGCTGAAAGCATGTCTTTCCAAAGTTGGAGGAAAAATCAATGCACTTCTCAAATCAAAGGTCTTCTGAGATAGATATGGTATCAAGATTACAATGGCCTTTGTAACAGGAGCTTTTAATCAATAAGGGCCGCATTTAAGCATCAGCTGCTCCATTAGCACATTATTGTTTTTATCTTGCAGTATTTTAAGGGCTAGAGGGCAGGGTCAGAGGGATTGTGTTTCTTCTTTTTAGGTCCTTTCATTCTTGATAACCCTCTGTCCTTTCTTTTGATATAAATGATAACCCTGCACAACAAAATAAATACAGCTGACCTCATAAACACGCACGTTGCGTAAAATTTTGGCTGCCAAACTTTACAATTTTCTACATCCATAGCAGCACACTGCCTGTGCCAAATCACACCTCCCTTCCTTTCACTGACATGAGAGACACCTGAGAACTGTTCACAGATGATTTCTCCAAGAAACATTTGAAGAGTTGGAAGACGAAAAGAGCATTTTTTGAGAACCACACACAAATTACAAACATGCTTTTCATTTTCCTCCCTATTTGCTAGCAGTCAAATGTAATCATTAGTCATTTTGCATTACACCACTTACCCAGGCACAGCCTTAAAATAATTAAATAATTTAGTTAAGAAATCAATTTATTTATTCAGGTGTGCAGAATGGCACTTTATACAGACTTTTGTTTTATTTGACTTGAGCTGGCTCCCCCCGATTTTATGCACACTGTTTTACACGCAATTCTGAAAACAATTCAGGAAATTTTCACCATCCACAATTCACAAATGCCTGAGTGGATCAATTCTTTCATCAAAGAGAGAAATTATGCTTTTGCAGAAGTTAGAAGACAGCCAAATGTAAACTATAAGGCTGAAGCCATAGACAGAAACTAATGGAGACATATTTCATCCAAGTCTGGAAGATCATTAACAGACAACCCAGTAAAATACAGCCTGAACAATCAAGATTTAGCTGAGATTTAAAAGATTTTGAAATTGTTTCATTTAAAAAATGGAACTAATTAGTCCAGGTCAAGGGAAGGTGAAGGCTTAGTTAGGGGAATACTGCTAGAATTATGCACGAGTAGTTCTTGATTCAGTCTCTGCCTCAATGAGTTTGATCATTTGCTCCAAAACTGTGGGATAACTGATGTATCCAACAGAGAAAAAGTAAGGTAAGAACCAGACCCTTGTTTCAATGATAATTTTGAATAACAACTGCACCATTCAAGGTTTGATAATACAATCCCAATTCCGAAATAGTTGGGATAAAGTGTAAATTGTGAATAAAATCAAAACGCAATGACTTTCAAATCACACCAGCCAGTATTTTATTCACAATAGAACAGAGAAAACACAGCAAATGTTGAAACTGAGAAATTTTACAATTTTATCCATAAAATGAGCTCATTTCAAATTTTATGACTGCTACAGGTCTTAAAAAAGTTGAGACAGGGGCCTGTTTACCATGGTGTAGCATCCCCTCTTCTTTTTAACACAGAGTGGAGGCGTCTGGGCATTGAGGAGACAAGTTTCTTGAGTTTAGCTATTGGAATTTGATCCCACTCTTGTTTAATACAGGCTTCCGGCTGCTGGAGAGTTTTGGGTCTCCTTTGATGGACTTTTCATTTAATTATGCGCCAAACATTCTCAATCAGTGACAGATCAGGACTGCAGGCAGGCCAGTTCAGCACACGGACTCTTCTACTATGAAGCCATGCTGTTATAATAGCTGCAGTATGTGGTTTTGCATTGTCCTGCTGAAATACGCAAGGCCTTCCCTGGAATAGATGTCATCTGGAGGGGAGCATACGTTGCTCTAAAACCTTGATATACCTTTCAACATTCGTGGTGCTTTTTAAAATATGCAAGTGTCCCACACCATATGCACTAATGCATCCCCATACCATCAGAGATGCTGGATTTTGAACTGAACACTGATAACAGGAGGGGTGGCACTTTCTCCTCTTTAGCCCGGAGGACACGACGCCCATGATTTCCAAAAAGAATGTCAAATTTGGACTCTTCTGACCACAGGACACTTTGACGCTTTGCTATGGACCATTTTAAATGAGCCTTAGCCCACAGAACACAGCGGCGCTTCTGGATCATGCTCAACAATGGCTTCCTTCTTGCATGATAGAGTTTTAGGTGGCATCTGTGGATGGCATGGCAGACTGTGTTTACAGACAGTGGTTTCTTGAAGTATTCCTGGACCCATTTGGTAATGTCAATGACAGAATCATGCCGGTGAGGGATGCAGTGGCGTCTGAGGGCCCGAAGATCATGGGCATCCAGTAAAGGTCTTCGGCCTTGTCCCTCACGCACAGAGATTTTTCCAGTTTCTCTGAATCTTTTGATGATGTAATGCACTGTTGATGATGAGACCTTCAAAGCCTTTGCAATTTTATGTTGAGGAACATTGTTTTTAAAGTATTCCACAATTTTTTTACGCAAGCCTTCACAGGTTGGAGAGCCTCTAGCCAACTTTACTTCTGAGAGACTCAGCCTCTCTAAGACATCCCTTTTATAGCTAATCGTGTTACACACTTGATGCCAGTTAACTTAATTACTTGCTAAATGTTCTTTCAGCTGATTCTCTTATATATTAATTGCTTTTTCAGCCCTTTTTTGCCTGTGTCCCAACTTTTTTGAGACCTGTTGCAGCCAGAAAATTTGAAATAAGCTCATTTTGTGGATAAAAATGTAAAATGTCTCAGTTTCAACATTTGAAATGTTGTCTATGTTCTATAGTTAATATTGGCTCGTGATCTGAAAGTCATTGCATTTTGATTTTATTCACAATTTACACTTCGTCCCAAGTATTTCGGAATTGGGGTTATAATACGATAGAGTACTTACCACTACTGCCACTAGAGCACAGTTTTGAATTTCAATTTAAAACTGATTCTTGGCAAAAATAAGCTGCATCACTCAATTGAGCAAATATACAGAACAAAAACCAGTTTTCTTAAAGTCAGTTCATCAGTTCTCAATGTCAGTTAATGTCATTTGTTATTGTTATTTATAGTTGTATTTTGCAATAAATAGCGATAAAAAAAATTACTGCCAAGACAGTAACACAGAAATCACAATTTATAAACCCAAGGAGCTCCGAGTAGCAGTCACAACAGAAATCATACAGGAAACTAAAAAAATAAACAAATAAATAAAAAGCCTCTTTTAACAAGGGCTTAGTTCTTGTTAATGTAATGATACACCAATTAGGTGTAAAAGCGATACGCAATAAACACACAGACTGCTGGTCTGACTTTATAAAGTCTCTGTGCTATGAATATTCTGGTCTCTAACACTATAACAAACCTCAGTCCAGATAACCAATTATCACACGCTGGCTTTTCTGGATAACTTTCTTGAATGAGACGCTTGTACCCTGCTATCTAATAAACACAAAATCCCAGATACCAACACAAAAATGCCAGCAGTAGCTAGCTAGACTCAAACAGCTCTTGCGACCAAGAGCAACCATAGGAGGGTAAAATCCCTCTAGTTAATATAACTCTTTAATTAAGATAACCTAGCCGAATGACCGGCTCACACAACTGTTGCCCTAAAAAATAAACACAACATCCCAGATCCCAACTCAAAAATGCTAACGGTAGCTATGTAGCTGGCCATGGACAGCTACTATAACCAAGCAAGCAAATACTGTGACTTGATGTTGATGAGCTTATAAAGTTATAGTGACCACTAGAAAATAAACAAGAGAAAATGCAACTTTGGAATGCTCAGTGGGGAAACGCGAGAGCTGAAGCCTGAGCACTACTGTACACTGACAGGTGGTGGGTTCGCTGCTGAAGAAGTCCAAAACCACCTGGTCGGGCTCCCGAAGGGCTAGCATCTTAGGGAGAGCTTGCTGCAGGAGGGCGCTGACAGCTTGAGCGGCAGTGGAGTCCCATGTAATTTCTTTTACAGCCTCAAATTGATTGGAGAGAGCTCCAGTGGACTGGCGAAGCTGTTAGAGTTCATCCTCCTCCTGACCAGTTTGCTCGCCGTGGTACTTCAGTGCGTCACCCGGGCTAGATGTATCCGCTGATTCCATCTCATGGCTGGATTGTACTGTGATGTTCCAGATAAGGAATCAAGTGTGGAGGCTGAGTACAATCCACTGGGTTATTTTATAGAGCTTGTTCCTGACAGTTTAACAGACTTAGAAAGGTTAATAAGAACACAATCCCAATCCTGGACCCTGATTCGGCTTGGGAGCTTGTTCCTATTAAACTGGACAGATGAACTGGGTTGAGCTGGGTTAACATGAACATGGTCTCAACCCTGGACTCTGAGTAGGCTTAGAAGCTTGTTTGACTTAACTGAGTTGAGATGAAAGCTTACAGGAATTGCGGTCATTAGTGTGCACGTTACACTTAATAAAGACGAATAGTTCCTACAACTAGGAACAGTGACTGACTCTTAGCACAAATTGCAAATCGCAACCCAGCAACTTGAAACACAAAGCAGGGGGTTTAAATATATGTCAATAGAGCATTTGGAAGTAACCATGAAATCAGATGCAGCCGGGAGGGGGATTAGACACAAGACGTAGACCAATCAAAGGAGACATACTTCTAATAGACACACAAGTTGCTGAATAGGAAGAGACGTGAAGGGCATTCACTCGAGGGCTGAGACAAAAACCCAATGAGGATGCCAGGCTGCCCTGATATAATTGATTGTGATACTTCCTTAATAGGAAATTACTGGGGGCTGTAAAAGTATGCTGAGATGCCTGGCACATTCCATAATCCCTGGTAATTAAAATACTCTGGATTTCACAACCTTTGTTACTGCCTCAGCACTGCTCTGCCTGCTTAATAACAGGGACAATAACAGAGCCAGCAGCCAAGCTGCATTCCCTTCCTCTCAGCAGTCACTAAAAAATAAATATAAAATCGTAAAGATGAATGTTGCCACTGAAATTGTTGAGCGAATCGGTTGCCGAGTACAGAGACGTTAATCAGGACAGTATCGAAACACAATTGCCGACTGTGGGTGAGGGGGCAGGAGGAAAAAGACATCACAGCAGTCAAGAAATCACCCCAAACAGGTTGTTGTCTCTGTAAGCATCTCATAACCAATCCATGCTGAGAGACTACAACACCTCATGATAACAGCAGGCTCAAAGTGTAATGTTGTGAAAGCTTGGACAGTTGTGATTGTCCATAGCCCATTTTACTTCAATAGCATGCAATTGTGGAATAAACCACAAGTCTGGCATCACTACAATCATTTATTACTGAAATGAATGAGCGAAGGTCAAAAAAATTAAGCCAAGGATTACGGGCAGAATATTCGCTCTTGAGCTCCCATATCAAAATGTTCTAATAAACAGGAGATTTGAGTCTCATCCAATATTTATCCACTCATTTTTTTATTATTACATAAAACCCATAGAAATATACTTATTTCAGGGAAATGGAAAATAATTGAGCTGAGTAGAAATGCAAGGAGATTTCAGACACAGTGGGATGCACAGTGGAATAACTCTGCAATAAATGAAGTGAATAACTATGTGATGAGTTAAAAGACTTGCATGGTTCAGCTGCGCCCTCCTGTTACAACCGCTGCTCCAGAGATTCTGGGGATCACAAGCATAGGTCAGTTTCAGTCCATGCTGTAATATTCCGCCCTGTCGCGAAAGCACTGGCGTGATATGGACATGAACAGAAATACATTATTATTCAATCCCCTTTATCCTTTCCATGGCAGATGTATGGTTTTTTTTTGCCCTTGAATAGACTGATCTGGCTGCATTGAGAAGGTTTTAAGCTTCCATAATTGCTGTTTTTTTGGGTATTGTTTTCTGATGGGCTGAATGCCAACATCTGGGGAATTTCCTTTAACAGCGAGTAAGTTCCGGTGTTTTAACATCAAAATCATGACACAGCTGTCACTTTGGATTATTATTATAATTACCTGGGAGCAATATGAATCCATAATGTTCATCTCTCTAAATCTGAGACTGACATCAGTTTCTGATTTCACACATAATGGTGAAAGGCCATTAACTCCTTAGCGCAGAAGCCAAATCTGGCTATTTAGGTGTTACCCAATTTAAGACTTTGTAACTCCAGATTTGATCTTATACAGAGGGGGAATGTGGCTCAACTGAGACAAGACACTTGCAGCATATAATGTGTCATCGTATTTCCATTTCCAAAAAAAAAAAAAAAAAATACTGAGAATAATACTAAGATTAAAAACTCCTTGACCAAAAGTGTACTTCATCTGAGCATGAAATTCAAAATTATCTTCTCTCTATGAGCCAAATAAGACAGCTCTCCAGGTGGTTCCCCAAACTCTCTGAGCCCTCAAAATGGCAAACGGTCAAATCATAAAGTGATCATATTTTTAATGCCAATCAACCTTTGACGCATGAAATTTAATATGAATTAGTGATGTTCTGATGGACTTTAGCAAGAGTCTACCAATATAGGCGCAGTTGGACATCAATGGTCACCAGTAACCTCTCCAAACCCAAATCATGCCTTTTCTCCATGATGAAGTTAAGAAATTTGTCCTGATTTCTTCAGAGTCCCCCAAGCCAGCACACATAATGTTATTTAATGAAGGACCTTGCTTATTTAACGGTAAGAACATTCACCCTGCAATGAAATGCTAGCAGTTCCCTCATCTAAGCTTGCTAACTTATATAAACACTTTCAACACCTTATAAGGAACAAGTGTAACTCACTAACACAGTAATATCTAAAATATACCTTACTTTAACAGAACACACATTCCACTATCAGGAAAAAGCAGGCAACATGCTACCCTAGATAGAACAGAGTGGTGCGATAAACGTAGGAGGGGGTCTACTGAAGTGCTTGAGCTGCTTGCATTTTAAACAAATCAAAACCTCAGCATTCGATTTCGTTGAATACGGTATGAATTCTAAAAGAAAATGCCACATTAACTCCCTAAAGCCCGGTAGATGTAGTCCTGTTTCATTTGGAATAATGCCCATTGACCATGTCCGTAACTCATTTAAATCCTGTAAAAGTAACTGAACAGTTCAGGCCGGTTTTGGAATTATTTTGAAATTTGAAATTGCGTCATTTTCTGCTGCGCAATCGAGCGCAACGTTAAGAGAATGAGAATACAACCTAACTTCCTGTTATGCAAAGGTTTAAATACTTTTCTGACAGTGCAATTAATGTCTTTCAGTTACTGTGGAAATTTTATACTCTCTGGAATTGGATAAGAAACATGTCAATCAATAGATCACTACTATGAAATATAACAGTGCTTTACGCAGATCAGCCTGTGCAAACAGTAGAGCGACTGGCTACCAATGAAAGTCCCCAGGAGGATAGAAGTCAGCACTGAATTTGTCAATGGAAGAATCCATGCGTAAATCCATGGTAGGATTAGTCATTGATTGATGTTGGCAGTAAAAGTCCTGTGTCTTTGCTGGCATGTTTGTTGATGTTTTTTGTATGGCCAGTTTCAATCACTGATTCAGGGCAGGATTCAGGAACCGGAGTTCCCCCCCTCCCGTGTGGGAGATGACTACTGGGCTGCGTTCGAATAGTCAAAATATTTTGTCCAATCATCTCAGTCCCAAGCACTTTTCTTTAACCTTGGTGGAAAACGTCAAGAGGTGAAGGAAAGGTGTAACAGGGAATTCATAACAGCTTCGGAAAACATAACCGCTCTATGAAGAGAATCCAAGTGTACTTACTTGATTCATGACTGGCTGGATGAATGGTCATCGCTTTAAATATTGCCGCACACTGAATTGTTCTGAATTGTCCATTCTTTTTGCAAACTATGGTTCATTGTACTCTACGCTAAAGGTGATAAGTTAGACAGCACTTAAGCACTTTTCCTCAACATTTAGAAAATTTGAACACACTTATCATGGCTGCCACGTGAATACCTCCGGGTCATTTTCAAGTAGTTAGGAAATTTCCAAGGCAGAAAAGACTATTCAAACGTAGCCTAGAATAGGCCAGTTATGACAGACAGCTGACAAGTACTGTTCCAATATGGCAGCCATGCATCCAGCCTATCAGCAGGAGGCATCTGGTGTTTTATATCTATAGTTATAATTGCTTGTTATTGAAGCACTAGGAGTAATTGACACATAACAGGAAAGTAGGCAATGAACTGAATCTAAATTTCCTCTCTTGGTCTTTACAGAAGAAAGCTGATTTTTTTCTGATGATCAGCCAACCCAAAAGGGCTGCAAAGCACAACAGTCAAGGCAGATGGGAAGTCTAACTTAATCACACTTACGAACTTCCTTCTGTCTTGTGCTGCGGTTTTAGTGCTTGCAAGCTAAACAGAGATGCCTGCTGTTTTTGATAGTATACTGTGGTCTATCCTTAAAGTCTGTCTTTAAAAAAAAATAGTACTGGGGCGCCCCGGTGGCTCATCGGTCCAAGCGCGCGTACCATAAAGGCTGTGTCCTTCCCGCAGCGACTTGGGTTCGATTCCAGCACAGGTCATTTGCTGCTTGTCTTCCCCCATTCTTCTCCCCAACTTTCCTGTCTCTCTACACTGTATAACTGTCAAATAAAGGAAAAATCCCCCCCCAAAAAAAAATGGTACTTCTTGGTAGACTATCGCCTGGTTAATGATTTGTATCTGTTTCCAAAATGCAAAAGCTTGAAAAATATCATAAAATCTGAGGCATCATCAAGAGTTCCTTAGACTCTGTTGTTAAATCAGATCATCATTTGATCCTTATTTCTTGTTAATTGCTGTCCTCAGCAAGTGTGGTTTGTAAAACTCTGACTGGGAAAATTGTAATCAGGTATTTAAGCCTTAGCTTGTTCCGTAATACGTCTTTTTTTGGGGGGGGGGGATACTGGAGGACTATGCTCTGACCTGATTTCTGACATGCAAGTTTCTTTAGTTATGTTTTATTCTGCTTTCTTTTGTTTTGGGATCTCATTCATAGACAGTGCATAGGTGCAGAAATGATGCGTATGCCAATTTCTTTTGAGGATTTCAGATTTAAAAAAAAAAAAACTTGGCGTATGAACACATGCAATATTAGTGAGACTAAGCACACACAAAAAACTCCAAGTTAAACTTGATTAGTTAAATAAAAATTGCAAGCAGCTTATCCAGAGGTTTTCAATCTATACCTTTTTTTGTTCGTTCGTTTTTAGTGTCTTTGCAATGTTTAGGTTTGAAATACATGCACATTTTTTAAATATTTTGCTGAAGCATGTGTTCATAACTAGCCAATTGGGAGAAGCACATTATCCAAGATTAGCTCAAACAAATAATGTGGCTGAACACATTACTCAATCAATGTAATTACTTGCTATAGGAACGCCGTATGAATTTAATTTATGTGACAACTGACTCATGCATTGGATCAAATGCGACAAGCCTGTTCTCTTTTTTATGACTGCATGCTTTATTTTGAGTTTAGGCTTTGTGTGGACAAGAATACATCCAATGTTTTACCAACTACTAATCAGTTTGTTGCCACAGTACATTTCCAGGTTAGGCTAGCGAATGAAAAAATGGGTGGGCCGTAGGGGCAGAGGACTTTGGCTCGCCTTGCCCCACTGCCCATGCATGTACCATTGTTCAGCAATAACTTTGTAAAGAAAGTAGCAGGAGCAGAAATCAGTGCTCTGCTAAAAAGATGTAATTATATGCACAGAATAAAGCTCTAGGATGAGAAAACACTCCCTGAATCATTCAGTGCACATTCAAATATAGCATACACTGAGACACAATTATAATCTGTAATCAGTGCACAATTAAGACTGTGAGCATACATAAAAATATTCTGTGGCCTATCAAACTGGAATACATACTGTTCTTAGCAAAGAGCATTACTTCTACTATTAGTGACAAATGTTTGCCAAGCAGCAAAGTCTAATCAAGGTGACAGCACCAAATGTAGCAGAGCTTGAGCTGATAGGTGAGTTACAAAATTTCATTTTCCCCAAGACTTCATCCAAACAACCATGGTTTAATCCTTTACACTTGACTTGCATGCTATCCTGACTTTCCTCAAAACAAAATAAACTGAACAACAACGAACCAAGTCCAACACGGAGAAATGAAATTCACAGTGTCAGCTGTAACCAACAATAATGTACTACATCATAAATATCTTGCAAGAAAAATTAAATCTTGGTAAAAGAGGCAGGATTTTAACTCTAGAAGTACACAAGGGTGGATGGAGAGGAGGAGAGCTCCATCATGGCAATAGTTCAGTTTTTTGGCATCGAACAGCTCTTTAGCGTGTGCTTTTACTTCAAGGCCAGAGGCAGTATGAGAAGCAATTTAATAAAATACATATCGATCCAGCCATCAGACACGCTGCTGCACAGCCACGCGGCGGGCATATTCATATCCTGACAAGACACACTACTGCAGCATAACTCTCAAATGAGGAATGGCAACTAACAGGATTAGGTCGCTTACAGGACATGCATTTTGACAGTTCGTCTGTGTGGATGATACGCTACATCATCATCTGGTGAAAAAAGTAAAAATCCAGTCTATAATGAAAAGAGCCACAATGGCTATTTTATTAAGAGAACTTGAGTGAACATCCAGTTCACTCTAAACATCTGCTACCATTCATTTGTATTGATTTTCATGCAGTTTGAACTTCTTACCACTCAACGTCATGCACTGCCACTTATAATGTTACTTGGGCATGCATTTTTCAATCACTTTACAGAGCAAAGTAGGCATACTTATGAGGTGATACTAAGCATGACAGAGCCAAGCACTAAATATTTCCAGAAACAGATGAATCCAGTGTGGCCAGGTGTGACTTAAAGTGCATCAGGAGTAATTAAACTGACAGAATCTGATGTTCTGCCTCTCACAATGACATGTTTAAATTCTTTCCAGCTGTCTACTGCCAATCATCAAGCTGCAATATCAGCAGAGCATCATAAACCGTGTCTACGCACCACACTTTCGGTGCTTTTATTTATTTGGATTTTTATGACTTCAAAGCAATTCTGTCCCTGACTGTTGACGGCAGTCAGAATACAACAGAATGACCATAAAGAGATCCAGGCAAATGGCTACAGCATACAGCAGTGCTTCCCAACCTTGCTCCGCCAGTATCCCTGCCTTGCACATTTTAGATGTCTCCCTGATGTAACGATCCTGATCCAGCTGATCATCTCATTAGCGTTGTACTTGCTGAGCTGAACTGGGTGTGTCATTTAAAATGTGCAGGGCAGGGGTATGCCAGGAACAGGGTTGGGACACACAGGCATACAGTACCAATTATTAGTTCAGAGTACATGCAGTATTAATAAGATAAGATCATTTTTTATTTAGAAGGGGAATGGTATTAATGACAACATTAAAAATCACCACAGGACATCAAAGTTAATTTGAATGAAAATGGATTGTTCTGTACAATTTTTCATCTTGTAGTCATGCGATTACAGTGGGACCATTCTTAGCAACTACAGAAATGTTGTTAAATTACAGGACATTGATTTCATGCAATACACATAAATTGAGAGCTACAGAAATGAAACTGAGCACTGTAAAGTAAAGAGAATGGGTGGTGTCATAGTTACAGTACAACAGAATGAATCTCCTTGGCTTGAAGAAATAAGGCAGATTATTTAATGTTAAACTGTAATTCAGGTTTAATATTTTGAAAAGTGCTTAATTCCCAGGCCTATATTGTTTCCTAGTGGCACTGGATTTGAGGCCAGGTGGCAATAGAAGTTTGTGACGCTGAGGAACCAAGGGCGCCCTCTTGCATCCATAGTAGAAAATGAAGGCAACAAGCCAGAGCAAATGTGAAACTGTTGAACATCCTGCCACTCTTCCAGGTTTGCAGGGTAAGCCTGTGGTTGCCACATATTCCTGTAGATCGAAGGGAACGAAGAGGACTTCTTGTCTACATTGAAGCTATACAGCAGGGGAAATCAAATAAGGCCTGCAAATTCAAAACAGACATTCTTTATAACCCCCTTGGTTATACTTTGGGTTACTGACATTACTGGCTTTCCTCCCTACATTTATGTGGGAGACAGGTCTGAAGTCAGTCTGGATAGAAACATAAATTTCTCATTTAATTACTGATTTGATGATCCCTGGTATGCACCGAAGACACTTAACATTGGGCTCATTCTGATCATTTATTTATTTAACAGCTTTCTGACATTTTTTCCTTACCTCTCTCTGTTCTTAGCTTCACCCATTCAGAAAACATTAATAAAAGAAGACAGGAAAGGTTGAAGCTGAGAATTAGCTAAATGGAACATCCTTGCGCCCAATGAGGTCAATTTAAATTGATGTTACAGGGAGTTACTGGTGACGCAGATTGGGAGAGGTTGATTCGCAGGTGTAATCATTTATACATTCACGGGTCAAATTATCTGTTCATAACCCATTCCAAAAAAAAAAGCTCCAGCAGAAGATGGTGTTGACCAGAGATTTCCTATAAATGCGTGTGACTGCTATTGAACTGCACACTCCTCATAAAAGTAAAAATGGTACATCAAGGAGACCTTGACCAGTTTTGTTGAAAGTGTGATGCTTCTTGTGACAATACATCTAGCAGGGTTCGAAATTCGTGGTAGTCCGCTAGTGCACACACCAGTAAAAATCAAGGCAGACTAGTAAACTTGTCTTCAAAATGGTCTGATTGTCTAGTAAATATTGTCAACTACCTATAGATGGAAAGAATTCCATAGCCAACCTCCTCTTTTTCAGCTTTTTATTTGCCAGAACGAAGGAGGCGCCAATATATTTTGGGGGGGTTTTATTATTGAGAAAGGAGTTCATATTTTAATATTGATATTTAATATCCTGAATGCATATGCTGCGTTTGCCCTAGTAACCCGGTCTGTCATCAGTAACATGGCTGCCACCGTCATACGCTATCTATGTTAGTCAACAGGAGCGAACATGCAGCAACAGCCCAAAACATCTCCAATTGGAGAAACGCGCTGCAAAAACAGAAACAATGCAAATTGAAAAACACACTAACTGCAAAAGCAAATGCCTAAAGAAAAGCACTGCATATCAGCGTCAACACAAATGCGCTACAACGGCTCAAAACATCTCCAATCGGAGAAACGCGTGCAAAAACAGAAACAATGCAAACTCAAAAACACGCAAACCACAAAAACAAAGAGAAAAATGCTGCATATCCACATCGACACGACGGAAGTACTCCCAGCCACTATGAGGAGCACCAACTAGAGCAGCTTTTACTTTTGACCAGAGTGAGACTAAGTCGGCGAAACGGCTTTCTAGCTAGCTAGCTAGCTACCGTCATTTCACTAGCTTAGCTAGTTAGTTCGCTGTGGTGTAAAATCATAAAACAAAATACTCCAGCCAGTCTCGATGAGGTCAAAAATAAAAACTGTTCTAGTTAGTGCTCCCCATGGGGCTTGTAGTACTTCCGTTGTGTTGATGTCTTAATGCAGCGTTTTTCTCTTGCAGTTGCTTTTGTAGTTTGAGAGTTTTTGACTTTGCATTGTTACTGTTTCTGCAACGCGTTTCACCAATTGGGGATGTTTAAGGCCATTGCCGTGCGTTTGTGTTCACGTGTATATGCAGTGTTTTTCTCTTGCATTTGCTTTTGCGGTTTGCGTGTTTTTTAATTTGCATCGTTTCTGTTTTTGCAGCGTGTTTCTCCAATTGGAGATGTTTCGGGCCCTTGCAGTGCGTTTGCCCCTGTCGGCCACCATAGTTATCACCAAGTAGAGCAGCACTAGAAATTAAAATCTAAATTTTCTTGACTGGATGTAAGCTTGATGTTTTTACACATCCACCTGTTTCTCTGGGTATCCAAACATCAAAATAAGCTGAAAAAGTACTGATTTCATTCAATGTTAGTGGGGGTTGAATATGTAATTCTTTCCCCAATAAATTATAAATATGTTTGTGCGCGTATTGCAGACAAAGGTCAACTTCTGGAGAGATAATATAATACATGGCATAATTTGAAATCACTTCGTCACCAAATACTTATGTTTCCAAAGTTTGTTTCTGTTATCACTCAACCACCTAGCTGGTGTCCACTAATACAGATATTAAGTATAAAAATAACGACGACAACAACGATTTCCAGGAGTGCTAATTCCACTAAAAACTGCAAATTATTGTGTGATGGTCGAGGTCCGGACCGTCTCGCGTGGGAATTCAAGGATCGACCGACGTTGGACCAGACGATCAGAACATTGCTTACATTTTCACAATCTAAAAAAATTAGTGATTCAGTGTATATCAGAGAATGGCCTCAACTCTTTAGCGATGTATGGACTTTTTTTTTACCCGGCACCACCCACTCCTCTTGGGAGGTCAGCTTTATTTTTTATTGACAGTCATCATGGAGACAATCCGTGGAGGGAAAGGTATGAAGAAAAAGGTTTGAACAGTAGGGGATGATCCAAATCAAACAACATTTGTTCAAACACAACCTTGTAACAAACGAACTGCTAGATGATTTGGAAGAAGGAAAAATGCAACAAGACATCAAACAACAATGAAACAAAAACAAAGACAGAAGAAGAAAAAAAACAATATAGCCCAAAGAAAAAAGACAACAACAAAAAGGCGGCCAAGACAGAGTAACAAGGAACGCTAACTATGACAATTAAGAAAATTAACAGTATTCACAATAATTATTAAAGCAGCGGGGAGAATAAAGACAGAGAGGAAATAGAAAAAAAAAAAAAAAATTTGCTACGTAGACTTATTTAAAAAACTAAAGGGAATTGGGCAATATTAGGTTAAGTAAGTGTGGGGAGGATGAGAATTACTCTTAATGGCCAGTGAGAACTGTTGTATCCATATGATTTTTTTTTGTTGTGTGCGTAGGCATTAGTTAACCAGTAGTGAGATAATATCATGAAAGTAAGAAAATTTTTATGAAATTGTTGCATTTGTATTTTTTTTATAGGGCTGAATAGTGTTCGATTGACAATTGTTTTGCTAATAAGTCTAACCATTGAGATATTTTCAGCTGTTTTTTTAGCTTACTGGCCCTATGGGGCTGTAAGTCGTTGTCATGGTGTGGCGTCCGTTGTCTGTCATCCAGAACATTTTTTATCTTTTTTTGGCATGATGAATTTTCCTGTAAAGGAGGTTTTGCAGAGTATAGGCAAATTTGCCCACAGCCCAGTTTGAACCATCTTCTGGTTATATGTATCTACTTGTGGGACTGTCCAGAAAATGGATTTGAAACGTGAACTTTCCATTCAGGAAGTGAACTGAGACCTATTTAGTGATTTCAAGATTTTTGTGGGACAAGGCCTCGAAAAGTCCGTATTTCAACCCATAAATGATTGTTCTGAAAAACCAGATGATTTTTAATGGCTACACAACAACATGACGGACATTTTGATACCAAACATAAGTATATATGTGAAAAACTGAAGAAGTTTCAGACAATTTTCCACTGAAAAATGCATCTGTCTTGACCAAAATTGATGCAAAATGTGAAGTTCATCTTGAAAAACAACCAGGTTCCTATGAAAACACACCTAAGACATTTTCACAAAAGTTGACTCATATGGTTGGCTAAATAATGTGCGAGTGTCGTTAAATTGCAAGACCGGTAATATGGATCCGGATTGCGAAAATTGGAACCATCCCTGTATTCACAGCGCTTCACCTTTTCCACATTTTGTTGTTAGAGCCTTATTCCACAATGGATTAAATTCATTTTTTTTTTCCATAAAATTCTACACACATACCCCATAATGACAACATGAAAAGAGTTTTTTGGAGTTTTTTTTTTTTTTTTTGTCATGGCTATCAAGTTTAATTAGCCAATTATGAATCAATACACCTGTCACTTGATGTGTCAGGTCAGTCTCCATGCAGAGCATTAGATGTGCAGGATGTTCATGGTCAGAATTCATGATTCATGTAATTCACGTGCCAATAATGACAGGAAAACAGTTTAAAAGTGGCTTCAAGAGTTAGCACTGAAAAATGTCAAATGCCACTGCGACTACATAAAATCCTAGGTTTTCGTCCATCATTCTGAGAATTGATATTTCACATTTTTGGATGGAGAAATCTGGAACTCATTTTGCCATGGATACTGACAAAAAAAGTCCTTCCTTAATATTTCTTGTTTTGTAATGAACAAATAACTTCTAAGTCTGCTACATAGATAAGAGCTGAACTACATTTGTCTTTTTCTCAAAATCTGCTTTTTGTTACTTACCAGGTTTTTCCATAACACTCAAGGATTGAGCTGGCCACTACATAGCCTCAATCCTGTTTATCTGGAACCAAGATGCTGCTCACTTACTCGTGTGTTTGGGGTCATTGTCTTATTGAAACACCCCTTTCATGGACAATTCCTCTTCCCCATATGGCAACATAATCTCTTCAAGTATTTTGACGCATTTTAACTGATCCATAATCTCTGGTATACGGTAAATAGGCCCAACCCCATAATAGGAAAAACAAACCTATACCATGATTTTTGCACCACCATGCTTCACTATCTTCACAGTGTACTGTGGCTTGAATTCAGAGCCCAGGGGTCATCTGACATAATAGGCAATTTTAACTGCTGTGGTATTAAAACAAGCACAAGATTGAAGTTCATTATTTGTATTTCCCCCTGACAAAGAAAATACTCACTTGCATAAACATCCCTTCACTCTCTCTTTCCCATTTGACACAATAACCATTTTGGAGGCATTATTTATTGGGTACATGATGAAAATATAAATGTGAGGGTTTTTCCTGCTTTGAGAATTTGGTGGCGACTGGCACCGCCTAATTTCTTATCCCCACCAGCTCCCAACGCGATTTTCTGTATCGAATTCTCATTTGCGCGCGAAAAAAAGAAAAAAAAAGGGGAAAAAAAAACGCGGAATTTGTGCACTATTAGTGCCATGCTCCTTGATCAAAAAAAAAAAAAAGCATGTGCAGCCCTCCCTCATGCTAAACCAAATAAGAAGTAAAATGAGAACCTCCCACCCACCCCCCCCACAAGAAAATAAAAAGCAAAATGAGAAGCATTTAATGCACCCCCCGCTCAACAAAATAAAAAGCAAAATGAGAAGCTTTACAACCCCCCCCTACAAAAAAAGCAAAATGAGAAGCATTTATCCCCCCGTTCAACAAAATGAGAAGCATCAACACCCCCCCCCCCCCCCCGCTCAATAACATTTAGAGTGCGTGCAGGAGCCTATGACCAAGTACCACCACCAGCTCACTGTGAGCCAGGAAAAACCCTGGTAAATGTGTGTTTATTTGAATACAGTTCCGCTTGCTGCGACAAACCACCAAAGAGCGATAGCGCTTGCATTGAAAGGTTGTTTAAGTCAGTCAAAAAAACGCAAAAACGGTCTGTGCTACAAAAATTGCACAGCACCAGCTATATGCATTGATGCTTCCTGTTGTGCTGTCCAACCCCTTGGGACGCAAACGCATTTATTTTACAGCAGGAAACCAGAAAAATTGGCAAAAGCCAGAAGTGTATAACATCACCGCCGCATGCTTTTTCATTTGCAAAGGCACAAAAATAGAGCCCTCCAAAATATATCTGGCACATTTTTTTATCTTGCCAAAAAGTTGAGGACACTAGCCCCTATGGACATCAGTACATAAACCTGATTTAGGAGGAGTTATCAGCAGCTGTTTGGAGTTAAAATAGAATCAATTTAAATAAAGATTATGCCTTCTCACAAAACTAGAAGTAATTTCTGGTTGTATTCATTGTATATCAGTTGCATGAAATAAAAAGACAGTAAGACAGCAAATTTCCAAATAGACTTCAATCTTTCAGTTGAATCCCAGTCTCTCACACCATCTGCTTTTGAGAATAGAAAACAAGCTGCATGAACTTGCAGATTATTGTAAATCAGAATCATTCGGTCAAAGAAAAAAATGGTTTTGGAAACTGAACAGAAAATTTTGGATTACATTCGCTCAAACTCTATAAACACGGTCGGGAATGTAACCATCTCACCACCTCTAAGATGACATCAAACGATGTAAAAACTAAGCAATATTTCACAGTGGCAAGTCATGTAAGGGCAAATTTCAACTAACGCAACTAACAAGTTGTGGAAAAAGGGAATTATTTCCTTAACACTGCATTAGGAGCCATTACCTGTTGCTGAAAATTAGCAGCAATTAGCCAGTTGATTTACGAGTTAGCCGCAGAACATGAATGTAGTAGCATTCAGACCCTCATATTAATAAAGGCTTGAAAAAGTCTAGTGTAATTTTTGAGAATGCATATTGCGTGCGCTTTGAAAAATTAAATTCCAAACTACTGATTTTTGACCATGATTGACTGCATCAACAATCCGCATATATTACAAGGAAACATAACCCAACACAGAAGACTTAAGAAGTAAAGATGACTGGGCCAATAGCTAATCTGCAGAAGGTATCACCATACTTTGATTTAAAAAATAGCAAATAATGCATTGTGAAGCATTTTTGCAATAGACAATGCAGCTCTAGCAGGGACCTGAAGTGAAGGTACAAGTACTGTAGAAAATTTACTGTTCAGGGAGGCTGGCAACTCCCCTCCTTCGCTCAAAGCTTTTGCCACCAAGCAGTAGCTCCAGCTAGTCAGCTCACCTTGAGTGCCAGTGAGCTAATCAGCTGCACCAGGTTGGTCGGAGCTGTGGTGCTACAATCAAGCGGGCTACAACTTCTCATCCTGAACATGAAGTATTCAAAGTTTTTGCAAAGCACTATAAGAGGATGCTGATGTGGGTCAACAGGTGATTCAATTTCTATTTCTATCAACAGACTCATCTAATCATCAAGAACCGAGTGTGAACAAATGCCAGGGCCATAGGGGTTACCAGAAGACAATAATAAGAGCTCCCAAGTGACTGATTAGTAATACCGTTGGCATAGCAAATAATCAGTGGTCAAGACAGCATTATAAAGTTTTACCACAGTTGACAATTTGTTCTTCAGAACAAGATGATGTCAAATGAAGAAGACATTCATTCACAGCATGCCATTACATAGCACTCCTTTGGCCCCAGAAAACTAAAAATGTCTTTAATTAATTTACTTTACAAACACCCAAAGAATACTTTCAACTACTGAAAAAAAAAAAAATCCAGTCAACCAATTCAAGCAAATGAAGACATTCAGCTCATGACCTCAAGTATTACACAAATCTGTTGACAGTACCCATTATAAAGGAATTAAGATATTTTGAGGAGAAATTTAAGAAGTGGACACCAACACCGATCACACCCGTTTTTCTGAATACACATACAAATATCAGCAGCAATTATCAAACAGAAGTCACAGATGTTAGAAGATGATGAAAGGGCTGTCCCAAAGAAAAAGAAAATCAGTTCAGTGCAGCCAAAATGGAGAACTTTGAGAGGTTTTTCTGATTAACTGAATGTGTATTATTTCTTGGCGTCAGCCATGCAGTGATTGGGAAGCTTCTTCAGCAGGAGGACCGTTTCTCAGGGCGGTGGCAGTGTATCGCAGTAGCACGGACATCTGGCCTGGACTCACAGCAAGCTGTTTTCAGTGCAGGCCTTCATAACACCACAGGATAGTCCCACGGACCTGAGAAACTGCTCCAAGGACCTGCCAGGAAAGGGACAGAAAAATAAACCGTTACTTGGCAGGCCCCACCATTATCACGGCCGAATTCTGGGCACATTCTGGATTGGCTCCATTCACTTCCTGTGGTACACAGACACACAGTCGAGTTCCAGCAAATGCACAACGCAGCAAAAAATAGTTCTGCATATGAAATAGATTTTTGCATTTCCAAGCTCAACAGGTCTTATGTGATTATGTCAATGTGCATAAAAAAGGAAAAATTAAAGATTTAAAAATTTAAGTCAATAAATTTTTTTTTTTTAAATAAATTTGGCTTCTCCAATCCCACCCGAATCTGGAATGCCCAATTGGTGAACTATGTACAAAGCTTGCTCGTATGCGACCCCTTGCTGCCAACTAAGGAGAGCGAAGACAGTTCACAACAGTTCCTCCGAAGCATGCGCCTGTCAGCCACTGCTTCTTATACACTCATTGGTTGAATCTTCGCAAGTTCAGAACGAGGGCGGAGGATACCCGGACATGAACAGACCTAGAATCTTCCTGACGAGCGCCCGTCTGGCCAACAGGAGGCTCTTGAGCAATGAACAAAGCTATTTATTTATTTCCCTTTCCCGGCAGTCCTTCCCAATTTGAAACCCTGTAGCGCGATGGCCAATTGTGCGCTACACTGAAAAAGCTGCCGACCCCTGCCGGTAAGTCAAGTCAATATATTTTTAAATAAAAAACTACAACCCCAATTCCGAAATAGTTGGGACAAAGTGTTAATTGTGAATAAAATCAAAACGCAATGACTTTCAAATCACACCAGCCAGTATTTTATTCGCAATAGAACAGAGATAACATAGCAAATGTTGAAACTGAGAAATTTGACAATTTTATCCAAAAAATGAGCTCATTTCAAATTTGATGGCTGCTACAGGTCTCAAAAAAGTTGGGACAGGGGCCTGTTTGCAATGGTGTAGCATCCCCTCTTCTTTTTAACACAGAGTGGAGGCGTCTGGGCATTGAGGAGACAAGTTTCTTGAGTTTAGCCATTGGAATTTGATCCCACTCTTGTTTAATACAGGCTTCCAGCTGCTGGAGAGCTTTGGGTCTCCTTTGATAGACTTTTCGTTTAATTATGCGCCAAATGTTCTCAATCAATGAAAGATCAGGACTGCAGGCAAGCCAGTTCAGCGCATGGACTCTTCTACTACGAAGCCATGCTGTTGTAATAGCTGCAGTATGTGGTTTTGCATTGTCCTGCTGAAATACACAAGGCCTTCCTTGGAATAGATGTCGTCTGGAGGGGAGCATATGTTGCTCTAAAACCTTGATATACCTTTCAGCATTCATGGTGCTTTTTAAAAACATGCAAGTGTCCCAAACCATATGCACTCATGCATCCCCATACCAACAGAGATGCTGGCTTTTGAACTGAACACTGATAACAGGAGGGGTGATCTTTCTCCTCTTTAGCCCGTAAGACAAAATGCCCATGATTTCCAACAAAAATGTCAAATTTGGATTCGTCTGACCACAGGACACTTTGCCACTTTGCTACAGTCCATTTTAAACGAGCCTTGGCCCACAGAACACAGCAGCACTTCTGGATCATGCTCAACAATGGCTTCCTTTTTGCATGATTGAGCTTTAGGAGGCATCTGTGGATGGCACGGCGGACTGTGTTTACAGACAGTGGTTTCTTGAAGCATTCCTGGACCCATTTAGCAATGTAAATGACAGAATGATGCCGATGAGTGATGCAGTGGCGTCTGAGGGCCCGAAGATCGCAGGCATCCAGTAAAGGTCTTCGGCCTTGTGCCTTACGCACAGAGATTTTTCCAGTTTCTCTGAATCTTTTGCCAATGTTATGCACTGTTGATGATGAGACCTTCAAAGCCTTTGCAATTTGACGTTGAGGAACTTTGTTTTTAAAATATTCCACAATTTTTTTACACAAGCCTTCACAGGTTGGAGAGCCTCTGGCCATCTTTACTTCTGAGAGACTCAGCCTCTCTAAGACATTCCTTTTATAGCCAATCATGTTACACACCTGATGCCAGTTAATGTAATTACTTGCTAAATGTTCTTTCAGCTGGTTTTCTTATATATTAATTGTTTTTTCAGCCCTTTTTTGCCTGTGTCTCAACTTTTTTGAGACCTGTTGCAGCCAGAAAATTTGAAATGAGCTAATTTTGTGGATAAAAATGTAAAATGTCTCAGTTTCAACCTTTGAAAAGTTATCCATGTTCTATTGTAAATATTCTATTGTAAATAACATATTGGCTCATGTGATCTGAAAGTCATTGCATTTTGATTTTATTCACAATTTACACTTCGTCCCAACTATTTCAGAATTGGGATTGTAAATTAATAAATACTTATTTAAAAATACAAAAACCTACATCTCTGAATTCAGATAAATTGTCAACCCTGATAATAGTGAAAAAAAACTTAACCACGGCTATAATTAACGACGGTTTTTCACAAAAAGAAGGCATGCAATATTTACTGATAAGACACTCAGATGTGAGATAAACCATAGGAGTGGAATTGTGTTGACGTTTAAGGGTGAGCTCTAGAATCATCAGGAGTGCAGAGAGAGATATACGAGTGATTTCACAAGACTTTCTGGCATTTAAAGAAATTGATGGGCCACAACAGGAAGTGAAATGGCCTGAACTTCCAGAAGTCATACCACTCCTCGACAACTCGTCAATGCTAGTTTAAAGAAAAGAAAAAAAAAATTTAAATTCTTTAACGATCCCCAAGATCCCTGAGCAACATAAAAATGCTGCCCATTATTAGATAAAAGCGTGACGTTGATAAAGATTCAATAGGCTGGAGAGTGGGTGGCATTAATATTAAACGTCAATAAACTGACCCTTCCTCTTATCACCAGTGGAAAATTAAGAAATAGCCAATGTACAAATACACTGCTCCAATTATTTGTGCAGGAACTATGTGCCATCTCTTTTCAAGGAGATCTGAGTAACAAACTAAATATCACTGACCACGGAACCCAAATCCCCTTAGAGCAAATGGCACCGTTGCTCAATTACTTACAAATCGGTCATCTCAGGAGCCAGCCCTACGGAGCAGGGAAGGAGATTTTGTCAACTTGATTCATCTTCAGGTGATTATCAAGGATTTGGAAGAGCTCTTGGATGTTCGGTACGTGACCAGACTGCAGCTTTGACCAGATCGGTACATCTTTAGGGAAAAAAGAAAAATTGATGAAAGACCTGAAGTAAATTCAAATAATCATGCAATCCTCGTAATAAATCTAAACAGGTAAATCAAGATGTGGTTCAGCTGGATTGTGCAGAAAAAAATACATACTAAAGACTGTAAGAATTCCTGATCCAAATTTGGCCATTTTCACAGACTGTCGAGTTAGTGAACCACGGTGTCTGACAGAAGACTGATGGTGTCAGAAACCCATTCCAAATTATGCACTGTGGCACCTTGCCACAACCACAGATTATAAACATTACATGAATGACCAATAGATGATAAGCGATGCATGACAAAAATGACACATATACTGATTGAATGTGTGTCATATAAATGTTGGAGGTTTATTCTGAAATAAAAATGAAATAGGACAGCAAGAGCATTCTGCAAGATTTAGCAAGGTATTAGCATTTAGCAAGATTGGTTACACTCCCTGTCTCAAAAAATCATGATAGAACACAGAATGCCAGAACTCAACTCAACTCAACTGCTAAAACAAGAAAAGAGCCATCAAGGGATGGCTTATCCCCTCAGACCTCTGCTACACAGGTAAATGAACCCTATTCAAACACAATTCCAGGAAAATAAAGAAGAAGAAAAAAACAGGGAAAATAAAAATGTCAAATATATAACCATTGACTGTTCCTAAGAAATGAAAGTAGCAGGTTAAATGAGAAAGTAGCCAGTCAGGAGTTGTATATGGCGACACACCCTTGCTCGGCCTGGAGAGGGGTCCTTAGGCATGCTCCCTCGGAAAAGAATTATTTAAAATTTTGCATTTTGGTGCGTTCTACTGCACCTTAGACTGCTTAATGCATGCATTTTTCAGAGGATAGTTTCAGGATTTTCTGGTCAAATTTCACTTTTTTAGTTAAAGTTGAATATCCTTAATTAATTAAGCCACATGCTACTATTTCAGTCACGATACTAACTAACACCACAAACATCAGCAGATATAATACTAAAAGCAAGCATAAATTAACTCAAACACCAAAGTAATTATTTCTTTGAAGCATTTATTCTATTTTATGATTATTTATTCTTTATCTAACATCGGTAGCCTGTCTAATCATGCAGCCGGACAAACTATGAAATAATTAACATTTCCTTGCCATTAAACTTTTATTTTAATATTTCAGTTCTGATCATTTATGATGAAATGCTTTTCCTTTAAATGTCTGTGGCTTTTTTTCTTTGGCACTGAATTATTAGCCATTTGTTATGGAGATTCAAGGTAGGAATTGAATAATTTCCAAAGACAACTGTAGCCATATTAAAAATATAAACTGCATTAGATCCCTAGCAAAAATATGGAATCTCCAAACGTAGGGGATGTTCATCTCGCTTTTTTACTTCACGGCAAATAAAGAAATCGCAGATATGACAAAATACTTTTTATAAGCTTAACACTCCACCTTCATAAAACAAACCTCAAACAAATTAGATTAAATTATTTTACGGAGAGGAATATTTTTTTCTTCATCAAATAACGGAGAAAAAAATACAAAATGACTCATTTACTTTACAGTTATGCGGTCGGTAAGAACTGCAAATAGCAAAACGCACGTATACAAGAAATTAAAATGTGAGTTTTTCAAATGTCTCATTTAAAATGCGAAAACAAGCTGATAAAACTGGTGAAAATAAATTTGAAATTTGTAAATTATGTCACATCATTGTGCACAAAATATATGTGCCTACAGTGGGTATTGATAAATTCAGATTTCAAATTTGATCTTCATCCCACATATACAACCCCAATTCCGAAATAGTTGGGACAAAGTGTAAATTGTGAATAAAATCAAAATGCAATGACTTTTAAATCACACCAGCCAGTATTTTATTCACAATTGAACAGAGATAACATAGCCAATGTTCAAACTGAGAAATTTGACAATTTTATCCACAAAATGTGCTCATTGCAAATTTGATGGCTGCTACAAGGTCTCAAAAAAGGTGGGACAGGGGCCTGTTTACCATGGTGAAGCATCCCCTCTTCTTTTTAACACAGAGTGGAGGCGTCTGGGCATTGAGGTGACAAATTTCTTGAGTTTAGCCATTGGAATTTGATCCCACTCTTGTTTAATACAGGCTCCAGCTGCGGGACATTTTGGGTCTCCTTTGACGGACCTTTCGTTTAATTATGCGCCAAATGTTCTCAATCGGTGAAAGATCAGGACTGCAGGCAGGCCAGTTCAGCGTACAGACTCTTCTATTACGAAGCCATGCTGTTGTAATAGCTGCAGTATGTGGTTTCGCATTGTCCTGCTGAAATATACAAGACCTTCCTTGGAATAGATGTCATCTGAAGGGGAGCATATGTTGCTCTAGAACCTTGATATACCTTTCATCATTCATGGTGCTTTTTAAAACATGCAACCATATGCACTAATGCATCCCCATGCCATCGGAGATGCTGGCTTTTGAACTGAACACTATGCGCTGATAACAGGAGGGGTGGTCTTTCTCCTCTTTAGCCTGTGGAGGACACAACGCCCATGATTTCCAACAAGAATGTCAAATTTGGACTTGTCTGACAACAGGACACTTTGCCACTTTGCTGCAGTCCATTTCTAAATGAGCCTTGGCCCACAGAACATTGAGGAACATTGTTTTTTAAAGCATTCCACAATTTTTTACACAAGCCTTCTGGATCATGCTCAACAATGGCTTCCTTTTTGCATGATAGAGTTTTTCAGGTGGCATCTGTGGATGGCACGGCAGACTGTGTTTACAGGCAGTGGTTTCTTGAAGCATTCCTGGGCCCATTTAGTAATGTCAATGACAGAATGATGCCGATGAGTGATGCAGTGGCGTCTGAGGGCCCGAAGATCACAGGCATCCAGTAAAGGTCTTCGGTCTTGTCCCTTTTGCACAGAGATTTTTCCAGTTTCTCTGAATCTGTTGATGATGTTATACACTGCCGATGATGAGACCTTCAAAGCCTTTGCAATTTGACATTGAGGAACATTGTTTTAAAGCATTCCACAATTTTTTTTTTAAAAGCCTTCACGGGTTGGAGAGCCTCTCGCGATCTTTACTTCTGAGAGACTCAGCCTCTCTAAGACATCCCTTTTATAGCCAATCATGTTACATACCTGATGCCAGTTAATGTAATTACTTGCTAAAGGTTCTTTCAGCTGATTGTTTTTGATACTAATTGCTTTTTCAGCCCTTTTTTTGCCTGTGTACCAACTTTTTTGAGACCTGTTGCGGCCAGAAAATTTGAAATAATCCCATTTTGTGGATAAAAATGTATAATGTCTCAGTTTCAACATTTGAAATGTTATCTATGTTCTACTGTAAATAACACATTAGCTGATGTGATCTAAAGGTCATTGCATTTTGATTTTATTCACAATTTACACTTTGTCCCAACTATTCCGGAATTGGGGTTGTACATGATTTAACAAGGGCAAATGAATATTTAATTTAGCGAGAGTTAACCTGTTCAACCCAAACATTGATGTTATTAATCAGAATCTTCTATATGCATCTCAACAGCCAAGTTCTAGCATTATAAAATAAAAATATGGTTTATAAGTTATTTTTGGTGACCACCTAGTTATGCCCTGCCCATTTTCCAGTTTTGATCCAAATACAGATTCGAATACGGATAATGTTTTCAGTTCTATAGATACAGGTAACAGGTCGGTGCTTCACCCCTACTATATGCACAATCTATTAGCTGTACATACTGTCCACATCTTGTCCTGGATGCAGATATCATTGCAAAAATACAAGTATTAGCATGATATATGTGTCAGATACAAGAACAGTGAAAAGACGGATGAGAGGGGTGTGAAAAGTGTAAAAACTGACTTAAAAGATCTAAATTTAAGTCAAATATATTCTGCTAATTTATATAATTAAAACCCATTTGCGCAGATATAGATGCCAGCGTCCGTAAATTCCGAAATTTAATTCCTAAATAATTCTGTAATTGAATTTCCAAATGTCTTTCTTCGCTAGAATAATTGTGCACAGTCTCTGTCACACAAACACTGAGTTATAAAGCCTAGACAAGCTCATGCATGACAGGAAAATTTGGCATTATTTGTATTCTGCGCAAAGGGGTTAAAGCATAGTGTTAGCCAGAATTTGATAAGTGCTAGTCCAAAATAGGCAACTGAAATTTATCACTAGTCCAGGAAAAAGTGTGAGCGAGCGAAACGAGCAAAGCTGGCCCAGCTGGGGGTTGGGGGGGGCGCCGAGAGCCCCCCTATGAAAAATTTTGATTTTGTGGTCTCTCAGGGAATCTCTAAAGTACGTTTCAAGGGTGTATTTGAGTTTCATTAGGGCAGTCTCATAATCTGAAATCTGCCTGGTAAATATTGTGAGCAGTGACTGCATTTCAGGATGCATGATGTGAATGCATCAACAATTAATCTTTACATACAGTACATAGCAACAAGACACAAAATATGAAAACATGGCTCAGTATTTGCAAATCAGTTATAGTGCAGTACAATGAGCAAGAGCCTGAGAGAACTAAGATTAATGCATATAGAACTGAAATGCATGTCATTCATGATATTCAATCGTAAGTCATACATCACAAACCATCGTCACATCCTCAGTCTGACACCAGACAGATCAGAAAACACACACACACACACACACACACACACACTTTTTTTTAAACTCCCCACCCCAAATAAAAATACTTTTTTTTTTTTTTTTTTTAAATCAAGGCAATATTAAGGCAATATAAAGCATCGACCCTTACCATTGAGTGCAACTTCAAAAGCTCCTGTCGACAAGAAATTGGTTTCTACCATGTTGCTGAGGAAAAAAGTCATCAGACATGAGAATATCTGAAAAAGAGGGAAGGACAATATGAGGGAAAAAAGAGCATGCTAACCCTTGAAATGTGTTTTTTTGTTCACCTTCATGCAATAAATCTGAAATATTCAATATTCAAATCATTTTTGCCATAAATAAATTTGAGATTGGGGTCTTTGAAGATAGCAGTGAATACCTCAATTAATATTTCATCCAAAAGACATCTTCAGTTCAATCTAGTCCTTGCAGTCATGCACCGTTTTTAGCGCAGTCCTGAGGCATGACCGCCACCCACTGGTAACCAACACCACTTCTAGAAGAAATCTTGTTTGAACCTATAACAAGGCTCCTGGTAATTTCACCATTGGCATATCAAACTCTGATGCAGTAAAATTGATGCAGCTCATTTAAGAATAATGTAACATAAGCACATCTGCACTCATAACGGTGGAGGAAACTTCCAACAGGGGTATGGGTTGGGAATGTTCTTACAGACTGATAAACCAATTTATCCAATTACACTCCGATTACTCGCATCCACATCCCAGAATAAACACACCAAATTAGGTTATGGCACTTCATTATATTTCAAGGTTTTATAGATCTGTTAATCTGTTCCCAAGAATTTTTTGCAGAAACAATGTCTATCCATTGAGAAAAGCCATCTTGGTCTGTAGATGAAATATGCTCTGTGATGAAAGTTTAGCAACATTTGATATAAATGTATAATAAATGAGTTAACAACAGTGAAATGTGTATTTAATTGTTTTAACTATTACAGGTATGTCGCAAGCTCACTCCTGCCCTTAATATGCCAGTGGCCTCATATCTGGCGTTTTCAGACATTTCTCTATGATGCCCCATAATTTCGATTTTGTGCTTTTCAGTGTCCTTTTGTTCAGCAAAGAGCACCCCTAACATGTCAACCAGGTTTTAAAGGGATTTGAGTGACAGGATTCAAATGGGCCATGAGTTAAACAAAATCATGAGCAAAGCATGTGTAAATGAACGAGACCGGGATTCAGTGTAACTTGATGTGTTGGTGCAATGCGTTCTGCTTAGGAAGACTATATAGTTCGCCATTTAATTATATTTTCTTTTTTTTCAGCAATGCTGAAAATTTGGGTGTTGCAGAATTTTCGTCGTCAAGTATAGTTTAACTGAGATTTTTAGATCCAGTGGCTGTATTTGCTAACCTGTAAGTACTTTAAGATAGGTGTGGCATATCTGTGAAATAAATGAACTTTTTGTAAATGTGTTAATTGATCAAACTTCAAAGCATGTAACAGACATTACAGATATGAATGTATAGAACTGTTTCAACCCTTAAACAAAGATAGATGTTTACAGCTAAAAACATGCACATCACCCCAGGTTACCCTCCCTCCCACCCACCAACCCTTATGTCATAGGAAGTGAACTCCACAACTGACAAATGGGGGGAAAGGGGGAGGGGGTAGAAAGAGGTGTTGGCAAAGGGCAGACCCATTGCATCTAAGCGTGCTTTCACACTTGGGACTCGGGCACGGATCCGAGTGCAATTGACCCATTTGCTAAGTGTGAACACCGTGCTCGGGCACGGTACGGGAGTACGGTTGGAAGAGGCGGACTCGGGTACAATTTGTCCGTACTCGTACCAAACATGAAAGCAACCGTACTTGAGCAAGGAAGATTACCATTATGTGTTACGGCTCTCTTGTTCCAACAAATGCAGCGGTGAAAAGATATCTCCATTCAAACGAAGAAATTCAATGCTTGCTCGAAATGTAGGCGGAAGAAAACATACAATCACAACTGGATACTACACGCAAAAACTCTGATTTATGGAGTAATTTGTGAGTAGTTACATTCGCGTGATTATCACGGAATAATAGATCAGTGCCGTGGCAAACTAAAGAAAATGTGCCTGCAATATTTCAAAGTGCGGGATTCGGTGCGAAAGTCTGGCAGCTCAAGTTATGAGATGAATAAATTTTTGTGGCAAGAGGCAGTGGACAGCATAATCGGCCAAAAACGCAAGGGCGAAAGAATTCCGTGTGCAACATCTACCAATAACGAATGTAATCAGTACATTTTCGGCTTACCTTGACGTTTGGATACCCAGAGAAAGATTTGGATATGTAAAAACGTCAAGCATTCAGTCAAGAAAATTCCGCGTTTAATTTTTCGTGCTGCTATACATGCTAATCCAAGTTACAGACGACACACTGGGTTGCTAGGGCACGCGCAGCATATGCACTCGCAATATTAATATTCTAAACCCCCCTTCTCAATAATAAAACCCCCCAAAATATATCAGCCCCTCCTTTTAAAATCGTTCCCCTTTTAAAACCACCTAGGTGCATCCTGCAACGCGCTGTATCAGAATATTGACATGTATGCAAGTGTACTGGGGTACGGTACGATATTACTATTATGAAAGGTGACCAGCGGGGGGAGAGGGGAGGGGGGACAATCGTACTGTGACACGGTGCGGAACAAACGTACCTAGTGTGAAAGCGCCCTAAGCCATAACCCTTTACTCAGAAAGATGGAGGATAACCTCTCACGTTGGATTAATCTACCCCTCTCATTAATATTTAGAACTGAAGCAGTTAAAATAATGATTTTGCCCAGAATTAACTCTCTTCACAATGATTCCAACCCAACCTCCCTTCACCTGGTTCAAATTGCTTAACGCTGCCTCAAGTCAATTCCCCTGGTAAAAAGAAACCATCCAGAAATCCAAAGCTGGCTTGGAAGCCCCAAATATTTGCCATTTCCTTGCCAACCAGCTTCAGAGCATTCTAAAATGGATTACACCCAGCCCACCAGATAATTCATGGGCGGCCATAGAGCACAGTCTGTGCAGAAATTCAAAACTCTACCCTGCCATTCATAAGCTCAATTATGAAACAGCACAACTGCTTTAAAAATATAATAGTTCGTACAAGCTTGACAGCTTGGTGGAAATATCTAGAAGTCACCTAGTCTTCACTTATTCCCTGCAGATACACTCCAATCTGGAGCAACTCTGACCTCCTCTTAAATAAGAGCAATGTTGCATCATGGAAAGGAAAAGGTATTGTAAACATAGAACAAAATGAATTCAATTTTCCCATCCACTATATCTACCTTTCTTAAGCTTTCATCACCTAAATTATTGTCAAAAATGTATGTGAATTTGGAAGAAAGGAGACCAAACAGCACCTCTGCCCACTGTCAAATGAGAGTTGGACTTATCAGTCACTCCAAATGGAGACTTCTAGGTCCTGATCCGCAGAAACACCTTCAATATGACTAGATGCACCGATTCTCAACGGATACAGTACAAAATCCTCCACAGAACACACTAAACCAGTCAACGGATGTTCGAAATGTTTACCACTTTTACTCCCTCAATGTTTACTCCCTCAAACATCTGTTCACAATGCACAGAGACGTTCCAGACAACTAAATACATGCTTTCTGGGACTGTACACTCATTAAGCACTTCTGCCAGAGGATATGTGAAGAATAATCACTCTGTATGGAATGTTACATCCTACCCTCCCCCTCAGTATGCCTACTGGGTGATCTTTCTAACATTTACATGAACAAAGCCAATACAAATATTCCAGTCTTTGCTTTAACCACTGCCAAGAAAGCCATCCTCATCAACTGGAAGTCCCAAAACAACTTCAATATCACACAGTGGAAAAGTTTCCCAAGATTAAATATCAATGGAGAAAATGTCTGCTTCCACAAAAAACAAAGGGTAGAATTTCAATCCATTTGGGCACCATTAATTGTTTTAATAAACTAAATAGGTCCTGTACACCAGATACGGGTCGTGTGAGTGCCTGCTGTCCTAGATTGTCGGTGAACCTCTCTTTCGTATTCCTCTGGTCCTTAAGTGTACTGCATGCTTGTGGTCTCGTCTCTGCGGAAGGCTGCTTGGGTGGGAGGGCGCGGTGCCATTGGGGTGGGCGTACCCTTCCAGGGTTGGAGGTCTGGGGGTTAGTGTACCCCCCTCTGTCCCCAGCTTGCCCTCTTATGGCCTTGGGGGATGATGCTGGTCTGCGGGGTTGAGCTTCGTGCGCGTACCCAGTTCGCGGTCCCTCGGTGAAGGCCTTTCCTCTGCAGTGGCGTGGCCTGTGCCCTGCAAGATCCTTCCCTGTGGGGTGGGGTAGGGGCTCTCTGGGTGCCACTGTGCTCCCTGCTGGGGCGGGGCCTTCAGTGCCAGGGTCCAAGGGGGCATGCTGCGCGCCCAGGATGTGTACCTCTGCCCCGGTGCCCAGCCCTGGCTGCCAGGCGGTGATCTCTTCTGCAGTGTGGGGCAGTCGCTGATCCCTCTGGCAACCCTGGTCTGTCAAGCTCCAGCCTTGCCCCAGTTACTGGTTTCCCGGAGCCCAGGTTTGGTGCCTGCCAGTCGGGTTTTGGCCTCTTTTCTGGGGGGGTTTGGGACTCTGCCTGTGCGCACTGCTGAGGGTTTGCGCGCCAGATTTCGCTGCGGATACTACTCGCTTCTGTGGCTAAGGGGTGGTGGCTTGGGTCTGGGGCAGGGTTTGCCTGCGTGTTGTCCTCTATGGAACTGTCCCGGCCTCTCTTAGTGCGACACTCTCCTCGGGGTCACTGCTGTCCTATTTGCGTGGACTCCATGCAGCAATATGGTGGCGGTTTGTGGTGTGCTACTGCTGCAGCCAGGGGGTCTTCTCAGCTGTTCTGGGCAGTCGGCACTGATGCGACCCCTCAACATTAATTGGAAGAAACTTCTCAACACATGCCACACAGACAGACACACGCATGCACACACTTCATCCCAGACCCCTTTTTCCTTTTAATCTCCCTCCTTCCTTCTTAGTAGAACGAAATAATGCACTGGCCTAAAAGTATGCATTCAAAAGTATAACTATAGTTTTGGAGACATATGCTATAATGTAACAGGTGTATTGTTTCAATGGGTAGATTTTGTTTTTTGTTGGCAGGCTTTGCATGGCAGTCAGTTTCCTCTGGAGTCACGTCGGGGGTGGGAGGTTCACACACTTATAAGAATAAAATCATGCAGAGTTTATGGGTTGTGAGCTGTATAGGCCTTGGGGGTCTGGTGGGTTGCTGTTTCACTGCTCCCCCGTTGATCTCAAGGGGGCGTTAGGTGGTGGCGGTCTGGGGGGGTGCATCTGACCGTACTTCGGGGTAGGACCTCCCATTGTTGGTCCGTTGGCTGTCTTCGGACAGCAGCTTACATTCGGCGTGTGCATTAAATCGCATCCTGGCCAGAATTACCATTTAACAGTCTTTTTTGCATCCTAATGCAGTAACATGCACTAGATGTAGAGGGGATCTCAGGTTTACATCGACTGTCTTGCAATCTTTATGCCCAGCCTCGAAAATGTTCTGGTTAATATTATGTCAGTAGCTGGCTTCCTAATATTAGCTACGTTTAGTCAGTAATGGCTTAGCAAGGCAGCTGGTTGGCTAAATTAGCCTAGCTCACAGTTGGGTATCATACATTAGCTAGCTAGCCTAATGCATAGAAAGGAATCAAGATTAGTAAATAGCAATTACTTGGTCAGCTAGCAAAGTAGCCTGGCTGGTGGCTTGGTGGCTAACTAAGTTAGCTAGATCAGCAATGTGTCAAGTTTTATTAATTGGCTATAGGTAATGTGCTGTATCTAGTTGTAATGCAAGCCAACACAGGCAAACAATACTTGGTTATTAATAATGTTGCAGACTTGGCCAGAGCACTTCTGAAGTGGGGCAGGGGTAGGGCTGGGCAATATATGTATCGCGATAATTTTTAAGCGCAATAAAGGTAACTGCCTCTATGGGGCAGACAAACGAGCTTGATTATTACCTTTTCTAAGCCACATACCTTTAATTTAGTGTTGAACTAACATCAGAGGCCATTTGAAATTCTTCCGAGAAGAAAAGTGCGATTTGAAGTCTGCTAATTACCAGCGAGGTTGGACAGCCTCCATCGCCTTGGCATAATTAGCTTACCTTAAATCAATTCCCGTGTACTTTTCCTAACTTGCAATCAAGCCTTTTATTCAGCCAACTGACCAATTAAAACCAAAATCTGGCCAATAATGATTAAGAAGAGATAAGGAGAAGCAGACAGACGTAACCAGGCTGCCGTGTTAGATTGAAAGAATGTCAGTAATCTGAATAAATAGCAGACCTCTGAATTCCGCCTCTCATCGTAAAACTTTAACGTATTATTCAAAAGGATCTCTTAAAAATAAAATCATGTTAAGATGGCCCCGGTTTTTAAGTGTTTAAAAATATACGCGAAGTGGAAAACATTGTGTGAAGCATATCGAACGTGAATGTGAGAGAAATTATTTTCGCATCGCAAGCAATGGACAAATGCATCGAAGACTTGGCAAGCACGTTCAGGAAAATCTGTGCCGCAAATTTTTTAGCATTTTTAATTTAATAATTGAACAAGATTAATTTGAAGTAAAGTATTTCATAGCTCTTGATTTTAGTTACTTTAGAGCGCCTAAATAGCCTACAGTGAAGGTGGAAAACATTTTGTTTAAGCGTATCGAACGTGACGTGAATTATCGCACACAACGGCCAAATGTAGTAATCCAGCAAACACATTCAGGCAAATTGCGTGCTGAACCAAGCAATGTTAAGGTCTTCAAAATCATCATCCTCTACTCGACAATTGCTTTCACCCCTCTCCCATTTACTTTGCTTAGCTAATTTGCAATCAAAAAGTTGATTCGCTCAATTAACAATTTAAATTGGATGGCAGTCTAATTTATTTCGATATCATTTTTGCTTGTCGCATTTTGAAATTTAAATGGCCATGAAACATGACAAAGTTGCCTGAATGCATTTGGTACATTATTTCTCGTTTCACATTTGGCCTCTGTGTGAGACTGCGTTAACAATTTACATGTCACATTTGATACGCTTAAACAAAATGTTTTCCACCTTCACTGTAGGCAATTTAGACTCTCAAAAGTAACCAGAATCAACAGCTATGAATTACTTTATTTCAAATTAGTCCTGTTCAATTATTAATTCGGTGAATTTGTCCATTGCGTGCAATGCGAAAATAATTTCTCACATTCACGTTTGATATGCTTCACAAAATGTTTTCCACTTCGCGTATATTTTTAAACGCTTTAAAACCAGGGCCATCTTAAAATGATTTTATTTTTCAAAAATCTTTTTAACAGTACGTAAAATACAACGATGAGAGGTGAATTCAGAGGTCTGCTATTTATTCATTAATTATTGCTCCAAGCGGCATTAGGTATAGAAAAGGTAATAAGCAGGCTCGCCTGTCTGCCCCATAGTGGCAGTTACTTCTATTGCGCTTAAAATTATCGCGATACATTTATCGCGCAGCCCTAGGCAGGGGGCTCTTGGTGTTGCACTACAAGATTATATGACTAGTCAAAACAAGAAATTCAAGTTTTATGTCTTTTTCAATCTTTGTTTTAATGCCACTGCTCAGATCATCATTTTAATCTCTTAGGAAACCAAACATATCCTGAGTAGTTTTCGGTGCCGAGTGATAGGTTTTAATCAATGGTGGGATTGTTACTTGTTTACGAAACGCAATTGAACTCACCTTTACACCACAGAATTGGCTCAATTTACTGCATTCTCAAGCTAGTGGTCTCAGAGCACAAAAACCCAGTGCATGCACAACATTGTCATCAGTGCCACCATGCCCCAACTGGCTGAAGTTGACCAAGGGTTAGGTTATTGGCATACTCGATGCTGGTATGTGTGTTTGCGCTGTTGCTGCAGCTTTGCATGTCCATGAGAGTACCATCTAATGGCTCAGAAGTCGGTACAGAGCCATAGGAAACGTAGCTGATTGTCGACTTAGCGGACAACCTTGTGTAACAGACTGCCGTCAAGACCAGTACATCGTCTTGCAGCATTAGTGCAACCACTGCCAAAACGCAAGGCAGACTGCTTGTGAAACACCTGGACGTCACAATAACAGGATAAGTGACCAGACAGTCTCCAATAGGTTGCGTGAAGCTAATCTTTGTCGTCATAGACCATAAATGGGACTTCAGCTTACCGTTGTTAGATGACAGCGAAGACTGTAATGAGCCAGCCAACACCCTGACTGGTGCTAATGCTGGTGCGGAGCAAAGTTCTCTTCAGTGACAAATCCCGTTTCTGTTAGTCTCATTCAGATAGCAGTGTTCATGTGTACAGAGGACTAGGGGAGCGCTTCTCTGATGCTGCAGTTGTACAGCATGACAGATGGGGAGGATCCAGCGTGATGGTTTTCCTCATCACTCTGCAATATTTGTGCAATAATTCAATAATAATCTGCAATTATTCTTCTCATACTTTGGCAGCTTGGAGTGAATTTGGGAGGAGAGCACTTCATAGTGGACAGAATCATGCTGGTCTTTGGACAGGAATGGCTCTAGGTGACAAGAAAGCTTCTTCATTTCTCAGGTAGTAACAGTGACCTCTTGCTGTTGGATCAATGGAAGACAAAGACTGGAGGAGTTCATTCTGAACGGGAAGTTTTCACTTGGACTTTCCAGCATGACAATGATCCAAAGCACAAGGCCAAGTTGACCCTCCAGTGGTTACAGAAGAGAAAGGTGAAGGTTCTAGAGTGGCCATCACAGTCTCCTGACCTCAATATCATCAAGCCACTTTGGTAAGATCTCAAACGTGCAGTTCATACAAGGTAACCAAAGAATTTCCAGGGCCTGGAGGCATTTTTGCACACTATTGAACAGGGTTCATTTCATTTTTTTCCCATATTGCCATGTTTTATTTGATGATTGTATTATTTTACATGACCTTAAGTTGGATATGAATCCAATAAGAAATAAAAGTAATGCATTTTGCCTGGCCTTTAATGTTTTCTTTAAAAAACTTTACCCATTTTACAAATTCAGCCAGGGTACGCAAACTTTTGAGCACATCTATACATAACACATCAAAGAATTATCGGCTTGAATATTATCCCCCATTCACATGAACTTGCCGCCATTAACCATTTAGGTTTTTTGTGCGAGTTGGCAAACGAGAATTTTTCCATTTTTTTCATTGGCTAACCAGCAGCGGCGTGCTGTCAGATGTTCAGAGGGCAATCAGTAACCTCACCCTTCACTGCTCGATTGCCCTCAAGCTGTTCTCTTTGAAGTTCGCCTCATTAAAAATCAAACAATTTATTGACTGAACAACCAAGACCAATACATGACCTATAATAATCATGATAATGAAAAAGTGAATGCTTATCGCCGACATTTATATCAGGGCCTAAAATTGGGTGCAGGATTGCAGGTATCGCGCATACTTTAATCAATTCGCGCAAATCTGGAATTTTACTGCGGACAATCCCGCAGCGCCGATTCGTAGCAGCAAGTGCAGAACGGAGCTGGATGCCGCTGCCTGCCCGGACCTCTGTGAATTCGTCAATGGAGGAATTTATGCATAAACCCACTGAAGGGAACTGTGCATTTTTGATATGTGATATAATTGACAGTAGAATGACATAGTATCAATATCATGTCAGACTTTTGCTTCAGAAAAACTAATTTTTTAAACTACTTAATTGGGATACCATTGGCTCACTATAGCTGAAGTGGTTGCTAGAAAGGACAACGATTTTTTTCTGTTGCTAGGTATCCTTTTTTGAACTGCTGGATAGATCCTGTCAGTAAGTATATTCAGCAGTTTGCACATTAGGCTTAGCTAAGGAGTTTAATTCATGCAACTCCTGGGAAAGAGGGATGGGACTGAACTCGTCTATATTCTAAACAGTGTTTGAGCTCGGCACGCTGCGAATATTCAATAACTGATCCAGGTGTGCCATCTAGTGATACAATAGTGTAACTGCATGCATAAACAGAGCAGCTCCACATCCGCTGGCGTCCACATCTGCGCAGAGGGGTTAAGAAGTCAATACCTAGCATTAATAACAGCCAAAGGCACAGAGGTGCCCTCACGGCTCAAGTCGTGTCTTAGTCACCTGGCTGCATGGCTGCATGTTCATTACAAATTAGCTCAGAGGAGCTTCAGAGCCATGTTTATGACACATTGTCATTTACCGTGATGCACCGCGCATTGTTATGATACAAAATCAGCGATCGGAATGTTAAGCTTGTCGGTTTAAAGCTCTCGCTGGAGTCCATTCAAATAGTACGTAGTCTACAAACTGCAAATCTAAGAATACCTTATGTCACATACTACCTAAGCGATAAAAAATTGAAGGAGAGCATTTCTTACTTGCCACTGGCAATAAACCTCGATCTTCTCAGGTTGACTGTGGAGTAGATGCAGAGTTTGCACTGTCAACGAGAAACCCCGCAAATTCACCTTTGTTTTGCTCCTGCATCAAACGACGTCCTTCTTTTCTTCCAACAGAGAGTACACAATTTAACTTAACCAAACTGACACTATTTTTGTTTTGCTTCGGCTGTTTTCATTTGGCCATCAGCATCATCATTCAGTTGTTCAAATGACGAAACTCCAAACTTAAAGCAAGTGAACAGGCACACAACAAAGCAAGATGACTAGAAAACAAAATGAGAAAATTATGAATACTTACAGATGATCTAAAACAAACAAAAAATGCTGCGGTGGAGACTGATTTTATTTCGGTTCGAGCTTCCGAGTGTAATTGCAACTTTCGTGGCCCACAAAATGATTGTCTGACCGCAGTGCATCACGGTAAGTGATAATGGGTCATTAACTATAAGCATTGGACAAAAGGGGGAAAGAGCCATTAGGCTGACTGCAACAGTGTCGACGAAATGCTACATTACAACTAGCAACTTAAAATCAGTGGCCTCAGGAGAATTGAAGATGCGCTCTTGTTGTTGTAGGCGACTAAGAGACGCGCTGGTTCAGCGTACCAAACGTCAGTCCCTGCTTGTTCAGGAGTCCTTTGATTGAGTTAAATGCAGCTTGTTTCTTTGCCACTGCTGCACTAAAATCTTTGCAGATATTGATTTTGCGTCCATTGTAAGTTGCTCAGGTCGCCGCATTTGTTGCAGGCTGCAGTGAGCGCGATGCACCTCAGGTGGTCCAGAGAGCAATCCCCCAGCCAGGCAGAGAAAAACTCAGCAATAAAGTCCCTAGCATCCTTTTTCTCAATATTTTCCACCACACACCACCACACTGCCTAACTGGAAGTCCAAGTTCAAGAATTTTTTTCTCCTACAGTGCAAGTCCCTCTAGATAAGAGCATCTGTTGAATTAATGAAAACTTATAGCTTGTGCTGCCAACATTTTTTTAGGATCCAGAAACATTCTTACCTTATTATCTTGGCTCCAAAACCATATTCTTGGAGTGTCCATTCCAAGAAAAGGGAAAGGATTCTGTCCACTAACAATAAGAGCGATGGCAAGCAGTTTGAAGTAAGAAACAAAATTCGCAATGTATCTGGAGGAGAGAGGGAAAACGATGAGGAAAACAGCTTTCGTGGCTCAAAAGCATCAGCAGTCATCTGATAATTTATGGATTACATGGCAACAGCAATGAGGTTTTTCAAAATACACTCACTTGTTGATGGGTTTGGGGGGATAGTTCTCTCCTTCAATACGGATGTCCGGGTACAACTGGCTGATCGCTCGGGAGTACTCCTGGAACACCTTGCTGTACCCTCAGGAAATGCTAAGAGAGAGAACGTCGCTCAGTCACAGAAAATCAATTGTGATCTGACTGAAACTTCACCAGTAAAAAAAAAAAGGAATTTCAACTGGCAAGGGCTTCTAGATTACAGTTGCATGCATGTCAGCAGGGAAGTAGATCCTTCAGTGTAATCACAGGGCTTTCTACAGAAACACATAAAACAAAGCGGATGTCTGGGCTCGCTGTAACAGGTCACTGACAAAAAAAAAAATGTACAACATGCGAAGAAATGAAAAAATCAGGGTTATCCACACTTTTGAAATCACCTATCCATACTTTAAATTATAGGCGTCTGCCGAGCACAGCGCGGCAAAAAATTAGCTGGGAGTCTGGGGCCTGTAGCCCCCAGGATGTCCAGACACTTGGAAATGTTTTCTCAGAGATTTTAAGCACCTGCAGAATACAAGCAAAGTAATCCAACAATCATTGACATTTAAAGTGAATATTCATAGGAATTATTAGTCATGAATAAGTTCTGAAGGGTCCGTTTCCCCATCACCCATTCATTGACAGGGATCTCCACGAGGGGTTTTGTGCAGACGGGCCGCCCGACCTTGACGAACGGCTGCCCTTAGTATATGGCTACCGCCCAAATAAAAACCAGATCCGCTCGACCTTAAGAAGTTGAGAAAGTTGCTCTGTTGTGTAGCAGACAGCCCAGTCACTGTGGGGCAGCACCATGCTAAATGTACATAACAAGCCACAGATGTCCGGTGAGGGCGAGAAACTTTCACCTGGATTTGTTGGTGCATACATTGACATATGAAGAGCTGGAATGCAAAACCCACAAAGTCCACTCAACCTCTTTTGTTTAAAATTGAGTTTTTTTTTTACTCAGCATATTATGTGTATATTATTATGTGATAACATCACCGTATTACGGAGAGCACCTTGCCATCAGCCCACCACGACTAGTGTGGAGACGGAGTGGATAACATGACTTACTCAATTTGTAAGTCAGTTACCGACCAGTTTTTTGCAGTTTTCTCCCAAAATAAATCACATGAACAAAATTAGCTATTTTGTTGTTTGAAGTACGATGGAAGAACTACACAAAGCCATTTAAATTGTTCTCGATCTTACTTAGTTCTGGAGCTTTGATACAAAATGCACCAATTTTGTAACTCCGTTACCGCGTGACCTGGCCCTTTTCATAAGATACAAAGTAAGAGTAGCCTACTTCTAGCCTACGTTTGATCAAGAAGGCTAAGGTAGACATCCACATAGTAAGAACTTATACACCTACTTTACCTCAAGTGGAAATTTGAAATGAGTGGGCAGTTTTTGATTTTACCATCAGTATTTTGTCAAGGTATCAGAGTGCAACATAGCGTCATTTCATGAAATGACATGGGTGTGGCTACTGCCAGGTGCTTTGTTAGTTTTTGAAGTTGCATTAATCGCTAAAATGACTTGATATAGCATTACCAATACCCACTAGTACAGCTCAAATTTGAATGATGTTCGTATCCATTTCGAGCGCATTATATGTACACCCCGAATAATATATTCATATTCGGTTACATCCCTACTAGATATTGTAACATTTTTTAGGGTTTCACGGAGGTTTTCTCCACACAGTCCAGTGGGCTGCGACCGCAGAGGTGTAGCCCCCGAAAGCCTGCTTCTTCCCTTTTTTGCACATTATTTGGCCAATACTGTCGCCATGGCAACAAAAATTGAAAGGTGTCATAACTGAAGTAAAACACTTCTACATACCAAATATGAAAGTAATTACTCATGAATTACAGCCTGTACTGCGTCCACAAGCAAGTGTCTATGTTTCAGCACAAATTAATGCATTATTCGGCCAATACTGTCGCCATGGCAACCAAAATCCATAGATGTCATAAGTGAAGTATAACACATGCCCATACCAAATATGAAAGGAATCTGTCAAAAATGACAGCCTGCAGAGCGTCTACAAGAAAGTGCCAACGGACGCGGACGTGGTGGCGGTGGCAAGGACAACAAGCATGAATCCATAGTGACAGCCCAAATTCCTCCATGGGCTTCAATTGTTAATCCGGAGGGGATCTTGCTGTGGAGACAGAGAGGGTTTCTGGATAGTGCAAAGCTTTATTGGGCTAGATCCATAGATATTTTAATTTGTATGAACAAAAGTCATATAAAAAAAAAAAAAAAAAATCACATTTCTCAAAAAGAACGTTTTTACTTGCAGTCACATTTCCACAAACAGTGGATGGGTGGAGTTTCTACTTATTTCACCGACAAATTCAATTTCACTGGGGTGCCCCGGTGGCTCATTGGTCTAAGCGCGCGCACCATAAAGGCTGTGGCCTTCCCGCGGTGACCCGGTTTGATTCCGGCTCGGGTCATTTGCCGCATGTCTTCTCCATTCTCCTTCCCAACTTTCCTGTCTCTCTCTACTGTGTGACTATCAAATAAAGGAGAAAATCCCCCCCAAAAAAATCTTTAAAAATAAATATATAAATTTCACTGCGCAGCAGATGTCCTCGTCACTTTGTTCACCTTGTCACCTCGTGGTTTGCATTTGGAATAAAAACGTGCATCAAAAATATTTTTCTGCTTTGTACCATCTTATATTGTGGCCAAAATAATTGTGCGCATGTAATCATAGTGTGTTAAATACGCCTAGATTATTAATATTTACACATTGAGAAACAGGAAAATCCCATTGTTTTTGTGATACTAAGTACAATATTTGTTCACTTGTGTTCATTCACTTGTATCATTTGGAAATGAAACTTACTTCCATTCATTTTTATAATTTTTACTACTGTCCTGGTGTCTTTTTTTTCCACTTTTCTTTTATTTTTCCTCTTTCATGTCCAGACAGGTATGTTCCCTTCATCATTTTGCTGGACGACAGCTTTTAAACCATAGCTTATCCAGCGAAAATGTGACATTTCCGGCTGAAAGTAGATATTTATTTCTGATTTTGCATTTCTGCATGGCCTATAGATGTATGATCTAAGTTTGGTAATGACTGGACATTGCATGAAGGAGTTACGGCTCTTTATATCAATATAGGCCATGCCCCCTTTTGTGTGAATGGATCTCACTGCTTCGGAAGAGATAAAAATGAAAAGTTTCACAAACATTTCAAAATGGCAGAAAGTGTGCAAAAACAACAATGGGTGTGGCTTACATGGACAGATTCTGTGGGTCAAGACCAATCAAACAAAAAATAATTTTGTTTCTACAACCTATGGTTTGGAAGTTATTGCCCAAGACATACTGAACCTCTCTTCATCACCACCTTATGACCAATCAAAGTAATTCTAATAAAAATGGCTCTTTTTCACATTTTTAACGAGAGTATAAAGTTTGATGACAGGTGACAGCTAAAGTGAGTATAAGGACAACTGAAATTTGATTTGGCGACTGAAATTTGATTGTTTCATTTATCAATTTGTTCTTAAGATTTTCATGGCAGCCCCGACTAACATGAAGCATGCAAAATTTCAAGTTGATCAGGCTAATGGTTTCGGAGTTATGACTGTGTGTTTTCTATAGCGCCATTGATGGACAGATTTATTAAGAGATATACTTTATTGAACCCCGAAGGGTAATTGGTCTGAGCTGCATTTAACCCATCCTATAGTTAGGAGCAGTGGGCAGCCACAGAGCGGCCAGGGACCATCTCCAGTCCAACCACCCTAAAGCCAGTTCCTTGGTCAGGGGTACTGGAAGGAGTGTTCCTATGATGCATGTTTTTGTGGGTGGGGGAAACCGAAGCACCCGGAGGAAACCCACGCGAACACGGGGAGAACATGCAAACCCCACACAGAAAGGCCCCAGACCGGGATCGAACCCATGACCTTCTTGCTGTGAGGCGACAGTGCTAACTACTACACCACCGTGCTGCCCAAAGATTCAGTGCGCCAAATTCAGTGTGTTTGAGTGACCTGGCCTAGGGATGACAGATCTCAAGTTTGGTGAGGATTGATCATTGTTTCAGGATTTACAGCTCATTATATCCACAGAGGACACGCCCTCAAAATTCATTAGCTTACTGTGGCTACATCCGTTCACTTAGCAAAATTCTTTAAACTGGGATTTTAGATTTTGGTCTGAAGATGCTGTCTACCATATTTTGTGCCAATTGATTGGAGGAGATAAAAATTAAAGTTCTTACAAACAATTCGAGACGGTGGAAAATTTGCATAACCATTTCATGAAAAATATTAGCTCATTTTGAATTTGATGGCAGCAACAGGTGTCAAAAAACTTGGGATTGAAAAGTTCAGAAAAATGTTCCTCGATGTAAAATTTCGAAGACTTTGAATAGTCCGCCATATACAGTACATAATATCATCAAAAGATTCAGAGAATCCGGAGAAATGTCTGTGCGCAAGGGACTAGGACGAAGGTCAACATTGGATGCTAGTGATCTTCGAGCCATCAAATAGCACTACATAAAAAACATGCCTGATACTGCACTGGAATTCACTGCATGGGCTCAGGAACACTTCCAGAAATCATTGTCTATGAACACAGTCAACCAGGCAATCCACAAATGCAAGTTAAAGCTGCATCATGCAAAGAAGCCATCATATGTGAACATGATCCAGAAATGCCGCCGTCTTCTCTGGGCCAAAGCCCATTTAAAATGGAGGCAAAATGGAAAACAGTTCCGCAGTCAGATGAATCAAAATTTTAATTTCTTTTTGGAAACCACGGACACCATGTCGTGCAGACTAAAGAGGAGAGGGACCATCCAGCTTGTTATCAGCGCTCAGTTCAAAAGCCTGCATCTCTGATGGTATGGGGTTGCATCAGTGCCTATGGTGTGGGCAGCTTACACATCTGGAAAGGCACTATCAGTGCTGAAAAGTATATAGAGATTTTTACAAATTTATCATATCAAACCCTGTACCTAGCTAGCAGTGTAACATAATGTACAATCAGTGTACGTACATACCAAGTCCTACCAGTGACCAATGCGAAAAACTTTGTTTTGAGAAAATAACCTTTGAGGTACGCGCCGCTGAATTTGATCTTAGAATCATTTTCTGTTTATACAGACAAACCGAATCGCAACAGTCTGAAACCAGAGTAGCTTGAAAGCTGATCGTAGTGAGCTCAAGCTTATATTGTCCGTAATCAGCAGGTAGGGTCATAGAGGCAAGCTGAGGATTGCTAACAATGTTTGAGTTAATTTTTTTATATTAAGAATACACATCTGAGCACACACAAGCACACCAGTAAAACCAAGTAATATACAGCCTTCTGCATTCAGCAACCTCCCCATATTCCGCTGGAAACGGTCAACCTGTTCATGTATGGAGTTGCGGTCTAGCCCCGAATGAACGCTTTTTTCAGGGAAATTTACAGCATTGTCAACATACGAATCAAACTGATATGGCATAAATGTCTGCCTCTGACAATCTAGAGTCAATTCATTACCACTTTCCAATTAATATTCTGATGGAGAATCGCCAGAAATGCCTATACAATGATCACTCTCTGTCTGCATGAAGACAACTTCTCCACACGTTCTATCTGAATGGATACAGTTCCATTAATCTCTTTTCCCTCACTGACGACATGAAATGCGGGCGCTCAATAGCCTGATCCACACAGGACTGTCCGCAAGCAAGAAGGGAAAGCTTTCCATCCGAGAACGTTTTCACGTTATGTTGGCTACCCAATAAATTAACTTGAGTGTGCCTTCCAAAAACTGACCGATTGATTAAATTAGCCTGTGGCTATTCTAGCGCGGTTAACATTACTTACCAATATTGAAATTTCAGAACTGGGCCAGTATACAGCTTATGCTTCCCCGGTTTCTGTAGATCCAGACTGTGACCAATATCCATGTTATCAGCGGCCTGCTGATGTTGTTGCTGAGCCATATTTTTGCCAATATAAATATCTCGTACAGTAACAACCGTGAAGAGCAGCATAGCCGTCAATATACCGACCTGGCTATATTCAGCCATTGCACCCCGAATTAGGGGGGCCGTAATATAACCTTTAAGATAGCGACAGGTTCGTTCACTGGCCGACTTTCTTGTCAGGGGTTCAATCTCTTCTTCTTCGTTTACAATTTTCTTCTTCTGCGTCTTTGTAAATTCCTCAATACAACTCATTTGAGTATTACCGCCGACTGCTGGATTTAAAGGTTCATATTTCCAAAGTTATTTCTCTTTAAAAAAATTACACCCAACCCCGCAGTCCTCCATACCAATAACTGAACACATCTACACACACGGCTTCTGGCTCACTTTCCAAAAATTGATTTCAATTTCGATTCTCACGTCAACATTTCGGATCTATCCGTGTTCACACGCCGCATAGTAAAATAGCTTTAACAAACGTCGTTCTGCCTTCTAGCGTCTGGAGGTCTAAATAAACCCGAAAGGTGAACGTTCGCCCAAGACAATTCTGCCTGCAGCACGCTGGGCGACCTCCACCAGGGGGTTTCCACATTGAACATATCACAGAATGGGAATGTTGTTACTGGTGTATAAACCTGTTGGTGTATTACCACCCTCTAGATTCACAATACTTTCGAGACTTTAGACGAAAGTCCTGACAAATATGTGAGCGTGTGTGTGTGTGTGTGTGTGTGTGTGTGTGTGTGTGTGTGTGCTTAGAGAAATCCCAGTCTTTAATAATCCACAACACAAGTACCTAACTACGCACCTACTCAAAACAAACTGCTCCACCACACCAAACCCTTTGTCTAAAATACCCAAAATTTCATCCCGCTTTTCATATGTTATATGCTATAAACCTTCTTTTGTCCACACTTATACAGTACATCTTTTGTAAGGTATTTTATCACCGTTTCCTTGGAAGGCCTATACTGTTCTTTCCTGACTGCTCCCTTTTCCTCCCTCCCTCTCTAAACCCCCTCCGCATGAGACACTTCACTGAGCACGTGTCCATTCAACTTCACTTTCAAGCCTCCTTCTCTCACACTGCTTTGCACCCGCTTTGTGGTTTGCCTGATAGTGACGGCATATACAGTTTTTGCTTTTGGCAGTTCACAATTGTGTTCTGAGCACCGATCTTTGTGACACCTTCTACACCTGCACTACCTTCTCCTGCATACAGCTGCAATATGCCCGTATTCTTGACACCAAAAACATCTTAGTGGAACAATTTCAAATGTCGTCACTTTGTAGCTAACATAGTTTACAACACCTGGCCTGGGAACTCCCTTTCAACCTGTAATAGAATCAATGTAATATCCATTTCTTTGCAGTCTCAGTAACTTTTTAAACGTCTAGCTCCATAGACACCCTTCACTACCAGAATCAAATTTCAACTGGATCAAGATGCGGCTGACTACATGCGGCTGACTATTCCCTTAATAGTCGCTTACTTTTGCATAAGAAAACAGGTGTCTGGAGTCAAATTCAATGTTTTAATCTTCAGGCTTTTTTCCTCTGACTCTTTGTTGTATGTTCTATTATCACTAAACTGCTTCTACAACACCCCCACTGCTTTTACGTCTCTCAGCTCCGGTCTAATAAATTTGCCAATAAAGCACATGTCACAAAATAAATGTTTTGTTGCTTGATAAGTTCCAACTACTTTCATTCCAACTATACCAAATTCCACTTGTATTTATCATTCAAATGTTTTTTGCCGTTTTCTTTTTCACCCCATGCACCCCTTCCCACTCAAATTTTGCAGTGACTGTGCTTTAAAGGTATTCTCACATTTGTTGCCTCTCTTTTCAGAATTCTCTTTTGGATATTTCATTGTTCTCCTGCTATAATAGTTTTGTATGGGCACATAAATTACAGAATGTCTACTCATCAATGAACTTCATGCCAGTGCCTCTAATGCAACTGCTTGGAAAGTTACAAGTGAAATCATTTCAAAAGTGCAGAGGGAGTACTCACTTTTGTGAGCAACTGTATATATACACCGTAAACTGGTCGACCTTTTGTGGATTTTTAAAGGCCGATATAATAATGATAGTTTGCAGCAGGAAAAAGCAGACAGCCGATTAATTGGCCGATATCTCCCTCCCCTGCGACAGAAAAATTGAAACAGGTGTAAATGAACAATCTTTATCACAACCATCTTTACACAACTGTTGAACTTAAAGTCTTAGTCCAATAAATAACAAAATGAAAAATATAATCTGGAAATGAACATAAAACTCAAATTGTAAAAAAATAAATCTGGAACTGAACCTAAAAGTAATAAATACCTAATTAATTAAAATAAATGTTTAAATTAACTGAACATCAACTAACAGTAAAAAATCTACGTGGGCGCAATTTTTGTCGCTATCTTCCCTCCCTGTAGTCAGTAATCCCAGTTGAGAAGCCTGATATTGTAATGGAGGAAACAGAGCTTGTCTCCATTCTCTCCAGAAAGGCAGCTCCTCCACTTGCCGCAGATGACACCAACCTCACTGAACACTCGCTCATTTGGGACGGTGGAGGGTGGTGCGCAGAGATAACTTGCTTGCATTGGCCAGAAAATTTCGATAAAGTGTATCAAAGTTTTACTAAAGAAACAAACTAATGGTTATTATCACCACAGAAGCTCTCTGGCAAATATTCAGGAGGGGAAAAAAAACACTGTATAATTCAGCAGACACGATTGAAATAGCATCAAGGAGACAGAGCATTTTTCTTTTATTTTCCATCATTCCATCCCACATATTACATGGATTGATGATCTTAGATCTTTTATTACTTTACTTTTGAACCATTTGTTATAGAGAGTTGAGGATTGGGTGGTTGGACTCAGAGGAAAGAATCACATGTTAAAATGGTGCAGCTCCACTCCCTTTCCTGATTGGTCGATATTTGACCAATCCTAACGATTGATTAACTATCTGTGTCATAGTCAGTTGGGGGTTGGAGTGCTGGACTCAAGACTAGGTTTGTCAAAGAGTATAGGGGATTTGACTGTTGGACTAAGGAAAGGATCCCACGCTAAATGGAGAAGTCTCACCCTCTTTCCTGATTTGTCAATGTGTGATCCTTCAGAACAATTGAACTATTTTGGTATCGGGAGGTGGGGACTGGGTTGTTGATCTCAGGGAATGATTGCATGTTAAGTTGCCGAAGGCCTGCCCCTTTAGCCATTGGTCAATATCTGGTGCTTCATAACTATTAAACTATTGGACACAGAAGGCTGGAAATTGGGTTGTTGGATTTGGGAAACGATCAGAAGTGAATTGACAAATTCCTCTCCCTTTTCCTGATTGTCGTGCCCTTGTGGGAAATATTACGTGGGCAAAACAAGACGTTGTCTAAAAGTACGCATTGCGGAACATCGTTGTGCAATTAGGTGTAAAAATTTAATTTCTCCTGTCGCCACTCATTTTATTGAGGCGAGTCATTCTATATCTGCTCTACGATACACAGGTATTGAGAAGGTGGCGTGTCCTAGAAGAGGGGGTGATATTGACAACTTATTATTAAAAAGAGAAGTTTTTTGGATTTTTTCTTTAAATACCCTTGTTCCAAATGGTCTAAACATTGAGTTTGATTTAAAACCTTCTTTGTGATTTTGTTTGGAGGTTCTTTTCTTGTTTTCATTTATGTAGACTGATTTGGCATTATGTTGCTCCAGCATTTGATGGTTTTGGTTTGTTTTTTGTGTCTGAGTTGCTCCTGTGCTGCACCTATCAAAATCTAAATTTTTTTCTGATTGGTCTTCAGGTGTGTTTTTCCCTTTTTGGCTGTGTGTAATTTAGATTTATTCCCAGACAAGGGACTCTGGTTTAGAATTTTTCTATGTCACTTAAATGACAGATCTCTAGTGTTTGTGTTTATTGTCTATGATGATTTTTTTTTTTTTTAATTAATCTTCCTTTGTCTTTTGATATGCTGCAGGTACCCAATTAGTCTTTGCTACACTCCAATTTCAAAAGTAATTGGGGAAACCTGATTGAATGTTCCTGTCTGTCATTATTATTCAAGTGCCTACTCTCATTTTAATTGAGCAAACCTGTTCCCTCATCACAGAAAAGTATGTGTATTGGTGGTTGAATCACTTTTTCCTTAAACCCTGAGGAAGACTGTGGTTGAAACGTTGGTTATGTATTAAACTTACTGCATCGTGGCCATGAATGTGCGACAGCTTCTTTTTTTGTTTTTTCCGTTGTCAGCACCTCTACAATTTTTGGTGTGCGCTCTTATCTTTTTCTTTCTTTAAAATGTTGAAACTGAGAAATTTTACAATTTTATCCATAAAATGAGCTCATTTCAAATTTGACAGCTGCTACAGGTCTCATAAAAGTTGGGACAGGGGCCTGTTTACCATGGTGTAGCATCCCCTGTTCTTTTTAACACGGAGTGGAGGCGTCTGGGCATTGAGGAGACAAGTTTCTTGAGTTTACTCATTGGAATTTGATCCCACTCTGGTTTATTACAGGCTTCCAACTGCTGGAGAGTTTTGGGTCTCCTTTGACGGACTTTTCATTTAATTATGCGCCAAATGTTCTCAATTGGTGAAAGATCAAAACTGCAGGCAGGCCAGTTCAGCACACGGACTCTTCTACTACGAAGCCATGCTGTTGTAATAGCTGCAGTATGTGGTTTTGCATTGTCCTGCTGAAATACACAAGGCCTTCCCTGGAATAGATGTCGTCTGGAGGGGAGCATATGTTGCTCTAAAACCTTTATATACCTTTCATCATTCATGGTGCTTTTTAAAACATGCAAGTGTCTCACACCATATGCACTAATGCATCCCCATAACATCAGATATGCTGGATTTTGAACTGAACGCTGATAACAGGAGGGGTGGTCTTTCTCCTCTTTAGCCCGGAGGACACGACGCCCATGATTTACAACAAGAATGTCAAATTTGGACTCGTCTGACCACAGGACACTTTGCTACAGTCCATTTTAAATGAGCCTTGGCCCACAGAACATGGCGGCGCTTCTGGATCATGCTCAAAAATGGCTTCCTTTTTGCATGATAGAGTTTTAGGTGGTATCTGTGGATGGCACGGCAGACTGTGTTTACAGACAGTGGTTTCTTGAAGTATTCCTGGGCCCATTTAGCAATGTCAATGACAAAATCATGCCGGTGAGTGATGCAGTGGCGTCTGAGGGCCCGAAGATCATGGCCATCCAGTAAAGGTCTTTGGCCTTGTCCCTTACGCACAGAGATTTTTCCAGTTTCTCTGAATCTTTTGATGATGTTATGCACTGTCGATGATGAGACCTTCAAAGCCTTTGCAATTTGACGTTGAGGAACATTGTTTTTAAAGTATTCCACAATTTTTTTACACAAGCCTTCACAGGTTGGAGAGCCTCTGACCATTTTACTTCTGAGAGACTCAGCCTCTCTAAGACATCCCTTTTATAGCTAATCATGTTACACACCTGATGCCAGTTAACTTAATTACTTGCTAAATGTTCTTTCAGCTGATTCTCTCTTATATTAATTGCTTTGTCAGCCCTTTTTTTGCCTGTGTCCCAACTTTTTTGAGACCTGTTGCAGCCAGAAAATTTGAAATAAGCTTATTTTGCGGATAAAAATGTAAAATGTCTCAGTTTCAACATTTGAAATGTTATCTATGTTCTGTTGTAAATAACATATTGGCCCATGTGATCTGAAAGTCATTGCATTTTGATTTTATTCACAATTTACACTTCGTCCCAACTATTTCAGAATTGGGGTTGTATTTTGACAATAAATTATTTCTGCATTACTCTTATTGTTCTATCTTGCACCAAACAAGTGAACAAAATCTAGTTTACAAAAAGTTGAAACTGGCAGGTTAGAAGTATGAAGTTGACAATATCCATAAATGAGAAAAAAATTCCAAGTATAGCTGGGATAATAAAGCACATAACTGGGCTCTCATCATCATCTAATTATTATGGGAAGGCACTTAAAAACAGTAAGAGGCCCGAGTGGGTGCATTTTTACAATAGCAGTGCCATTTAATCTCAGTCAGAATTGCTATGTATAAGCAACGATTTGAGCGATTATGTGTGAATTTGTTATATCCTACACATTCCATTCATATTTTCTTCGATTAGTCATTTTGTTATCAATATTATCAATTATCATTGCTTGACTCTAATGCCCCCGTCACACTTATTCAAAATCAGCAAGAATCAAGCAGAATCAGCCAGAGTGAAGAATTCGCGCAACGTTCGGGCGGGAATTTCTAATTGACCAAAATTCTTACAGCTTTGAAAGAATGCCGTTCGAATACTTAGAATGCGCTTCGAACTCGCCTCAAATGATTCTTGCACATTCTGGGTGTATTAGCTCTCAAATGCAGCTTGAATGTAGTTGGAACACAGTAGGAATATTTAGAATGCTGTTAGAATGCAGTCAGAATATTTAGAATACACTTCGAATGCCGGACGATTGCTGCCTGAACACCACCCGAAGTCTGGTTGGAAGGTGCCTCGAATGCTGTACGAATTCACCTCGAATGCAGTCAGAACACTCCCGGATTGGCCGCCGAATATGGTTGGAACATCCAAGAACTCAAACAGAATGCAGCTCGAATACTCAGAATTTACTTATATGGGACACTCGTGTTACATTCTGCGTTGATTGAGTAATTGCAGACTACAGCAGGGGAACGTAAATATGCCACTGAAACGGACGCCGAATGCGTGAGTTAACAGGTATGCATTATTAATGAAAACTGGCCACACCTGATAATGTTGAGGGTTTTCGGAGTTTCTGTAATGGTAATTTAAATGAATGATTGAAAACAGGTCATGACCAATCATTATTTTTAAGGGATGGGTTTCAGCCTCCCCTATCACCAGTTCACCAGCCACCACTGATTCCAGTGGCAATCGAAAGATTCCAACAGCATTCGAAGTGCATTCCAGCTGAACTGTTTTAATATCGAAATAGATTCCTGCAGCAATCGAGATGCATTCAGGGCGCATTCTGGCTCATTCGAGGTGCATTCAGGACATTCTGGTAGGATTTGACGTCGCTTGCCGTTTCGATTCTCCCTCGAATGCAATCAGAATGTTTTGAATGCTGTTGGAATGCCGTAAGAATATTAATAATGCAGTCAGAGCGCAGTTAGAATACACTTCGAATGCCGTTCGATATTTCTCCACTTTGAATGCACCTGGAAAGTTTTGAGCATGAGCAAAACATTCGGGCCAGCCACAAGAATGGCCCCGAATATTTGGAATGCAGTCAGACTTTTTAGAACGCACTTCGAATATCCAGGAATATACAAAGAATTTTCATTCCGACGGCATTCGGCTCATTCCGCCTCTAGTGTGACTAGAGTTTAGGCATTGGGGAGATTAGGATAAGATGAGCCAGGTTTTACTTGCTGTATGTTGTCCTCGCAGCAAGAAAAAATAAGATGGAAATAGAATGAAAAAAAAACCTGCCCTTACTTCAAGATGTCTCTTACAAATTGAAATGATAAAAATACATTTATGACAGAGGGCCCTGAAAATATGACTTCTCAAAAATTGTTCATGTGGGGGTAAGTTGATCCAATTCATTGGGTAAATTGAGCCATCTGGAGGTTATCTGATCATTTGACTTTTGAAGCATAAAACTGCAAGGTTGACATGTCAATAATACTTCTGTCTTTTGCCACTAATCTGCGGTATTTTCAACATTTGACATGTATGGCTGCTCTCCCATCTGTTCAATTGGTTTTGCGTCCTTGTTAGTTTTATTCCTGTACCACTCCAATTCTGAAAAAAAGTCAGAAAGTTACAGAAAATACAAATAAAATCAAAAACAAGTGATTTCAGAAGTCCATTGAACTCTCTTCTACACTGAAAATGCAACAACAAATCATTTGATGTTTTAATTTTTTAATTCAATCATTTATTGAAAATCTGCACATTTTAAATCTTGCACCTGCAGTCGATTCCAGAAAAGCTGCTGGGGAAATTTAGAACTAATAATGATGTGACAAGTTACAGTAAGAAGATGGTGTAAAGTGATGTTCAGTAGGTAAGGTAATCATCTGTAGTACAAAGAGGATCTTCCAAAAATGGCCTCTTCCCTCAAAAGCAAAGATGGGTCGAGGCTCACCAATTTGCCAACGGATTCATGAACTTACAATCCATCACTTCAAAAACAACGTTCCATTAAGACAAATCAATAGGATTTTGGGCATTTAACTCTCTATGGGGTACAGTATAATTAAAGGATTCCTAAAAACTAATTTTAGAAACGCCAGTTTCGGTTGTCCTACCTCAGAATAGCACAGATATAGGCATCAGGGTCGTTTTCAAATGTAAATACTTCCTAGATTTTTTTTTTTTTGTTTAATTTGGCATCTCTAATCCCACCGGAATCTGGAATGCCCAATTCAAAAACTACGTACAAGCTTGCTCGCATGCAACCCCTCGTTGCCAACTCGGGGGAGAGGGACGGTTCGCAGCTCTCCTCCAAAGCATGCGCCCGTCAACTACTGCTTCTTTGTACTCATAGGTTGAAACTTCGCAAGTTCAGAGCGAGGGCGGAAGATACCGGAACATGAGCAAGCTTAGAATCTTACTGATGCGCGCCTGGCTGACCAACAGGAGGCTCTTCAGCAATGAACAAAGCGTCTATTTTAATATCCCAACCTGGCAGTCCATTCCCAATTTGCATCCCTGCAGCGTGAAAGCCAATTATGCACTGCTCTGAAAAAGCTTCCGACCACTGCTGGCTGGTACGACTGTGGATCGAACCCGCGCCGTGGTTGTCACTACTGCTCCGCAATGCAGCACCTTAACCGAGTGAGCTAACCCGGCAGCTCCCAGATGATTTTTATCATTATTTTTTACAAGCTCGTCTGAAACAGCAAAGGTCAGTTCCGAGAGTTAATAAGATAGCCGGTCACTGTGACAGTAGCATCCTGGAACCATATCAAACCATATGTTTACCATATGCAGCTCGTCGGCACCACGTGACTCGCTTCTGTTTGAGTGGCTCTCTCAATTTTTTGTCCATAATATGGGGTTGAATAACAATTCCAACATAAGGATGTTTTTAATATGCAACCATTTCTATTTGAATCTCTGAGGAACCAGATCTCGAGTATGGAGGTGTTGCACTAGATGCAGAAACCGTAGTGTATGTCACGCGATCCCCGAAGTAACCCAGGAAGATAGTTTTGATTGAATGGGGATGTATCGATTAATTATTATTTATTTATACAAAAAAATTATTTCCTTGCTCTGAAAGGTCGCATGTATAACCGGATATTGAACCTCAGGTCCAAGTGCTCCGCCTTATCCACGAGACTAGCTCAACAGACTATATATTCATTCACTGGTCGATTTAGCACTTGTATAGCTTTGCTGTGTTTGAACTTGAGCATACTGGCGCAAGGATTCTCAGTCATAAACCGGCTTTGAAGACAACAGTTGAATATTTAGTAGTTAATTATCACGAAAATACAAAAAACAAACAAATAAAAAAGCGATTATACTGCTGAGGTCCTCCAGTGCAAAACATAATGGCGAGAGGACTCTCAGATAGACTGGCTAAAACAATAGCAAGCACAGATTTACCCACAAACAGCTTTTATGACAAAATATCAAAGGTAAGAAAATTTTTTGCTCATCTCTGCAGCATTTAAAGTGTATGCTTGCTGTTCTTTGAGTATGGTGACAATTTAAAATGACAAGGCTTATATTGTTGGAATTTGTGGACTGTCCTTTTTCATTTTAGGTATCGTTTGTATGCATAGCACAAATTCAGCAGAAATGCTTGCGATAGAGCACTGATCTTATTTTATTTAATGTTTTGCTAGATGGTTATTTACTTGCTTGGTACTTGAATTGTGTTCGGTTTAGGTAAAAACGGTCATCACGATCTTTTCGCCGAGTTTCTTCGCTTTGAGAGGATATGCCGCATGACGAGGTTGCTATTAGGAAGCATGCTGTATTTATTATGCAAATTCATTGCCCCCGTCAGGGGGGCGTTCAGACTTAAACATATATTCTATACAAATCTTAACCTTAACACTAATTTCTTTAAATCTTCACTTTAAAACCAGTTTTTATTGCAACAAAACTGCTGACTTACTTGTGAACTACTGGTATGTGAAGCAGCTTTTCTCTAAGTGCTCTGAGCGAAGAACTGAATGTTTTGTTGGTTTGTAAGGCTGTCCACGGTCAATTCTTCTTAATTTAACAAGCCATTCTTTCAAAAGGGCTCCACTGTTTCGTGGAAATTGATGGAAACTTATTTTGCCGTATTTTCCAGACGACTGCATGGCATTACTATTGGTGCAAGCAACAGCAGCACAAGATTTCCCCATATTCACTGTGCTGAGATCAACCTTTGCGTACATTTTGCTTCGGGGATCACGTGACCACCTACGTAACTTGCAACGACCTCATTAGCGAGGACGATTCCGATAACTCAGACACATTTCACAAACATGCATAATGCATATTTTTAGACCTGGATGAATTTGCTTTGAAATAACAGTCATTAAGCCTGTTAAAATTTACTTTGATGAACAAAAATCAGTTTTTTGTGTAAAAATTCTCCCAAGTGCTTTTCTCCAACACAAACAAATAGAAATGATGGGTGCTTCCAGAATTCATGGTTACATAACAACAAATGCGCAAATTACAAGTTGCATAGATACAGAGGTTAGTCAACTTCCCCACTGGCTAATCGTACCCCACTCTCTCCTACTTCTGATTTAATTGGTGTTATGGTTTCAATTAATATGGAAAAACGAGGCATCTATTAATGATAGTCTGTTGAAATAGTCAGAAACATCAGCTGTTTCATTAAAGCACAAATTAAAAACACCATGCTTTCAACCATTCACAATTAATAGCATAAATGAAAAAAAAAAGAACTTGGAATAATCCCTATTCTTTATTTAATGTTATTTCCACTTTGAGAGGCAGAGTCCACGAGAATTGTAGACCTAGATTGTTATAACCAACCATAAAACAATATTTTTGCAAGAAATTTTAAATCCCAAGGAGACTAAACAGGTTTATTAAATAAAACATAGTCTGCGCATTAGAATATGCCATAATTAGGTCAAATTAAAGCATTGATGAGCCAATTGTGCAGTCATACCTCAACTTCTCAAGTGCAAAGGCAGAATCTGCTAGGGCAGCATGAAGAGGAGGCTCTGAACAGGGTTTAAAAATTTCAACCAAATGACTAATCAGCAAAAAACAGCCGACTGTTGGTCAACCAAGACTAGTTTTAATCAGGGACAGCCCTCGTATATTGAGATGCATCATCAAACCAGAATATGTCTTTAAATTTTTTTTTTTTAAATTAGCATATACCTATCATTCTCTACTACAAAATGTGGCATTGAAAAAAATCAGATCCTTTCAACATGAGACAAGTAAGTCCACAGTGCTGTAGTTTAATTTTTTTTTTTTTTTTCAGGTGAAAGACATGTTTATCTTCTAAAGAATGTTTGACATTTGTCCCATTCAACAAAGATATAAATCCATTGATTAAGGTAGAAAAATGAACAGGTTGGAGCAGAATTCAAAAACCCATGAGAACAGAGGATAAATGTGAGGAACATATGTCCAGCTACTTCAGCATTTTCATTCCTTATAGGCATTGTGCTAAAGTCAAACTATTCCAATGTAATACCTCAATTATAAACCATCTCCTTCAAGCAATTAAATAATCACTACAAGGGGAAAAAAGTGACTTTGGTTATGTCAAGCACATACTTAATGCTGTTGCATAACAGTTGCTAGTGTCCATACTGTATACATTTGTTATCAAGCTTTATCAAGGATGTGGGCACATCTACGCAAAAATGTGAGTAAACTCACAGAGCCGTGAAAAAGACAATGCCCCTTAAATTTTTTTTTTTTTTTTTTTTTTAATTTTTGCATATTTGTAACATTTAAATGTTTCACAGCAGCAACCACCTTTTAAAATGAGACAAAGATAACCCGAGTAAACAAAAAGTAAAGTTTTTAAATGATGATTCCATTTATTGACGGAAAAAAAGGTACCCAACTCAACATTGCCCAATTTGAAAAAGTTACCTCACCCTCAGTTACTAGATCAACCAATAAAACAAATATCAAAGGAATCAGTTGAAACTTGTGGCCTGTGCAGTGTCCACAAGAAAATTTATACGGAAGTGGCGACGGCAGAGACAAGAACCATGAATCCATAGCAACTGTCCGCCTTTGTCTGGGGGCTACAATCACATCACTGTGACTTTATAAGGAGTGAACAACATGTTTTGCCTGCTGCTTTTTGAGGCTGAGCGAACCTAAAGAAGCAATTGGCAAAACTTGTTGTTCACTCCTAATAAAGTCACAATAAAGGTATTTCAGTGTACGGTGCTTAGTTTTGATTTTAAATTTTGATTGATAATTAGGTACAATTTCACTATACACACACAGGCATGATTACTGCTCTGTTGAACCTAAACATCATTTAAATAGAATGTGTCTGGCAATTTAAAGTAGGCATAAAGCAGCACATGATGCTGTGATCTGTACAAACTAAAGAACACATGAGAAACAGTTGTTGACATCCATCAGTCTGGAAGGAGTGGAAAAGCCATTTCTGAGGCTATGGGACTCCAGCAAATCAGTGATATTATATACAGGTTTGGTAGCAGCAGCTGTCACACTAATACACAATAAATAACTCAAGTACTTCACGGCCAATCTGAGTCGATGTACAGTACTACTTGCCGCGGTAAAGACCTACATAATTAGGTTGTAATAAAGTCGCAAGGTTAGTTCAGTCCCATTTCTGATGGACAGCGGCAATAGCCTATTGCATAGCTCAAACGCCCATCCCCCTTGATATTCTTAACATTTTTATCACTTACTCGGAAAGATTGAATGGTAAAACCATGAAGTCATTTTTAGTGTTGTCTGTGAAGCCAAAATAATTTTCAGAAATGGCCACACATTTTCGAATGAAATACACGGAGCTGTAATCAAAACTTCATTTCAAGTTTAAAATCATTAGGCTGTATCACACCCCTCTGCCTGAGTATAGCTATAGCCTTCTACTTAAAATTATGTTTCTACGTTGTAGAAAGAAAGCACAATAATCAACCAAGATTAACAGTCGATGTAAGGGTTTTGCTGCGTGCACAGTTCAGTTGCACGGAGGACAGGTAGTCGAGGACTGGACTCAGGTGCAAGGATGGACTTGGTTTTTTTATTATGCCTACTGCACAGCAGAAGGCACAAGCGAAGCAAAACAAAACAAAACAGGAATCGAGGTTCCTTAACAAACACTATTAGTAATGCAGATACTGAACATAGACTGCAGTAACTATGTATTACAAATAGAAAACAAATAGGAAGCGAGATTTCTTGATATAAAGTGCTGGATAAAAAAAAACAATAAACTGCACTTAGTTAGATTTAGAGTATAATACACGCAAAACGTGGAGAATAAGTCTATACCAGACTAGAAATACAGCACAGGTATATAGTGACGAGACTTCGTAAAGACTAAGTGCGAAGCTCAGCCTTACGTAGCACACTGCTACCGCACAGTGGAAATGAGACACAGGTGTAGGTGATAACTGAATAATGCGAGAGGTGCAGTCCGGGTCTTAGATCGCTGAGCTGGACAGCTGCAGGCGTGGTCTTACAGTCAACTGCAAAGAGTGAACGCAATTCATTAATGCTACTTTCCAAACCTGCCGATTATTTTTTAAAATTCACTAGCTAGACTAGATAAAAATTATCTGTTCAGAGCGTTCATCTTTTTGTGAATAAGCTGACACAATCTGTTATTTTTACTTCATATTCATCAGGTTTTGTTAGGTGCCATTAGCTTGTTTATTGATATGCCAAATTAGTCTAGTAAAAAGCGGTGAGCTGCATATTGTTAGGCCACGTTGATCATAACTAGCTAATTTTACTGGCTTCAAATATTTTGAGCAGTTACATTCATAATGATTTATTTATCAAAATGGTGGGCTAGATAGGTGAGTTGGCCCACAGTTTTGCTGAGGGTAAGGCAGGCATTTACGATGAAATTGCAGTATTCTGAGTATGGATTGTGCAGTCAGCGGTTCCAAGACTGTAGGCTACCACTGTCTCCAGCCACATTCCTCAAGGAGCATGACAGTTAATGTAATGGCAAGCCACTGCCCTGAGAGGCAAGCCACTGTCCTGAACCAGTCCCCTAGTGGAGCAGAGCAGTTACTACATGGGCAAACCACTGGCCCGAGCCAGTCCCCTAGTGGAGCAGGCCAGTTACGGCACTGGTAGGCCACTGTCTTGAATCAGTCCCCTAGTGGAGCAGGACAGTAACTACACTCGTAGCTCAGTGGCCCTTGCCACAGTACAGTAGAGTACACAATGTCACAGCCTTCTCTCAAGAATTTCCAACAATCATTGAGTAACCTAAAGCTTAAGCGCTCTTGGATGGTACAGCAGGACAATAATCCGAAGCACACAAGCAAGTCCACCTCAGAATGGCTCCAAAGTTTGGAGTGGCCTAGTCAATGTCCTGTTTTGAATCTGAATGAGATGCTCTGGCATGATCTTAAACAAAGTTCATGCCCAAATATCCTCCAATGTAGCTGAATTGAAACAATTCTGTGAAGACGGGGCCAAAATTCCTCCATATTGATGTAAAAGACTCTTTGCCAGTTATTGCAAACGTTTGACTGCAGATATTGCCACCAAAGGTGACAACCAGTTATTTGGCTTAGGGGGACAATTACTTGAGCATGAGTGATATAGGTTTTGAATGTCTTTGCTTGCAATACATTAAATGATCATTTAAAAGCTACATTTTGTGTTTAGTTATATTAAAATTAGTTGGATGATCTGAAACATTTACACAGAACAACCGAGCAAAAATAGAAGAAATCAGGAAGGGGCAAATGCATTTTCACAGCATTGTACGTGTACAGAACAGAAGATACAACTGATGTGTTAATTCTTAATTTAAAAAATGATGAAAATCGAGTGATGACTCTGAACTATGTATCAATGATGACCCATGAGCTGACAAAGAAATTATTAGACACGATTTGAATTTATAAACTTCACTTGAGGTTACAGCACAGTACAAAACATCACATAAATAGCATCGGGCTTGTAGTACAGGCAGCATTTTGTATTGAGCAGTCATAATTGTGGCCAACTAATTCAGCAGTTAAGAATTTGAGACCAGACCATTGAACTGCAGAGCTTGAATACCGAAAAGTTTAACAGAAACAATATAGAGACGATGGGATTATATTCTCAGCTCATACAGTCAACTTCAACGCAGTTGAGCAGCATTCAGGAAGATTAGATAATTGAACCAGCCAATTAAAAACAACTAATTGTGTGCACACAATTATGTAGATCTAAATACAAGCAGATGTACAACAAAAAATGAAAGAAGTAACATAAATATACCAGCTAATTATAGTTGTATGCCTGAACATCAGTTCATTTGGTGTTTGTGATTATATAATTGCCCAACTAATTTTTTCAGCATTGGCTCACATCGGACATGGTACCAAGGGCATGTTAAGCCCTATATAAGTAAATACAGTTAAACCAGACACACTTTCCTAAGGCACCAAGAGTACCATAAACGTGGACGCTACCAAATTAATTTGATCCTTAAGGTCTTGCTTGCATCCATCATGTTTTCATCAATATCTTATTGCTCACAATACTTTCAGTTGATGAAAACTATGGGGCTATGTGATTGCATCTCCCATAACATGCTATAATTTAACAGAACTTTTCCAAAAACACACTTTAGAGAAGGAAAAAATCTGGAGCCAAGGTACAGAAATAAAAGGCTTCAATCCAACACTATGACTTTTTTCAAAAAATTTTTACACATTTATCTGATATAAGAGATACTAAACCAACAACAAGGGAAAACACAAACTTTGTATTTGTGATTTAATGTTTGCGGAGCCTACGTGTTTAGGTGTTACAAATAGGGAGCACAATGTTTTTTTCTTGGATCATAGCATCACAGCAGAGTATTTCAAAAAAAGAAATATCTCACACTCACATCTCAAACAAGATGTTCACCGTTTAATCAAGTGCTTCCTCCTTCTTATTTTGTCCTGTCAATCCAAACACAATGGGCACTGTGATCTCAAAAGAGTAACTGGTAAAACCAGTGGTAAATTATTGATATTTCTTGCACAAACAATTTAATTTTGGAAACAACGTAACATATTAAGGCTAAAAATGTAATTTAAATGTAAATTAAGAACAAAGTCTTTGGAGTCCTTGAATAAGTATAAAATGGCAGAGATGCACTTTAATAAAACTGATACTGTGACTGTAGTGAACTTTGCTACTAATTTAGCACTTTTCATTACAAATATTTTCGGCTAGTTAAAAATGATCAATTTTGGTCTTGTTTAAGGCCATATGGTGTCAACCATTTAACAATGTTCTTGAGGACTTCAGGAAGAAGCAATATGAGCATGACTTCATTTTGCATGTTATTAGTCTAAAAAATAACTGCACATTTCTAGATGCTCCGTTGTTTTATGATGGCCCTTCGGTGATTAATGAGGATATTATTTACTGTCTAATTAAGTTCAGTTTAAATGATAGCCTGTGTGGACCGTATATACTGTATTATTTTGACAATACTGTATGCCTGTATTATTCTTATGGTTCTATCTTGCACCAAACAAGTAAACAAAGTCTAGGTTACAGAAAGTTGAAACTGGCAGCTTAGCAGTATGAAGTAAACAATATCCATAAATGAGTACAAAATTATAAGTATAGATGGGACAACAAAGTGTACTCGGCTCTCATTAGTACCAGATAATTAGTTTGGATTTCCTCAAGGCCTGAATTGGATCCAATTCTCATGGAGCTGCATTTTTCGTGATACAATCAATGCTCTATGTATTTAAAGAAGGACTTGATCAACAACAAACAAAGAATACAAGTGTTTCTGTACTCTGTAAAAAACAAGTGAAAGTAAAAGTATACTATGATTAAAAAGCTGCAATATAATTACATGGCATGGGAACTAATCAAACAAAGTTTAACATGCAATAACACTGCAGGTGGTGGAAACACTGAATGAAGTAATGTAGCCCCAATAAATAATGTCTAGTTCTTGGAAGCATGACATGGTTAGTCAGTGCGATACCTCCTCTCATCAGAGGGCCTTTAGAGAAAGAAGGCAGGTCTTACACTTAAATACATTCACAAAGTGGAAGAATCAGACATAAATAACGGAGAAAAACTGCAAGACAAAGAGGAAGATAAATTTTCAGAGAAAATGTCAGGATTATAAATCAGTTCACAAGGAAATCTGAAACAACGGCAGGCACAATTGCATTCTTTCACAGCAGACGTTTATGCTAATACCACATAGCCAACGCCAACAAATTCTGATCCTAGTCCAAGGGAGAGAGGACAGGAGTTGGTTGAAAAGCAGAGGATTGTTACATTGTTCTTAACAAGGACAGGTGTTCTTGGCATCTGGTTCCTGGGTAAGCCTCACATGCCCATCCTCTCTCTCCACATCTCTGTAAAGCAGGGACTTTTGGGCCTTAAGCCTGCAAGCTAGGCACATGAAAATAGAGTCCACATTCTGGCTTTCCTTTGGGTCTTTTGCTGACGTCTCAAAGAGCAACATGTTGTGGGCATCTGCAAATTTGAGCGCCGTGTTGGAAGGAACTTGGATCTGATTGACCAGGTCACATTTATTTCCAACTAGGACCCTGGGCACAGCAGGTGAAACACGATGCCCATTGCACTCCTGGATCCAGGTCTTCAGATTCTGAAAGGAAGCCATCTTGGTGACATCATAAACAAAAACAACAGCGTGGACATTGCGATAGTAATGCTCCACCATGCTCTTCCGAAATCGCTCCTGTCCAGCTGTGTCCCAGACCTGTACCTGTGGAGAGGGGAGCACACCATTGCATAGCAAGAGCTCAGTTTGTTTGGTTTGACAAGCAATGGAAGCATGTAGACCATGCAGGAACAATCCACATGCTTTGCACTGTCAAACAGCAGGACATGCATAATGTATGTGACAGTTGAAAAGAGATGCTTTTCCTCTCTTTGAAAATTATATGGTCATGTTCATGATCAGGCGAGTGTCATAAAATATGCAATCAGGTAAACCATGAGCACCCTTGTTAAAAGGTGAGGAATAATAGTATATGAATGTACAGTAGACAGAAATGATGGAAAAACTGCTGTTTTCCAACAGTCTTAGCTTTACATTGAGAGAGACCAGTTAACACGAAATCTTCCATGTGCCCTGAACATTGCAAAATTCAGACCTCGTGGGCTTATAAGTTCTATTTCCGTTTCCCCCATCAAGCTGAATGATTCCAGCGTCCTTGCTGACGAATCTACAACTTAGCATAGAAATGGTCTATATTGTTGTATTTTCTTCCAGAATGTAATATGAGTTGGAGATTTGTTCCTTCTGCAATCATAACACACAGGACGTATGACATATACAGATAATTATTTAGCTACAATTCCGAAAAAAAGCATTTGTGATGTCGTAACGCGTCTACATAGGTAGGCTAAACTGGGGATGCTTCCTGATTTTTTTTTTTTTCCCCCAAAGGCTTCCAGTCAAGAGCAATGCGATTCTTCAAAGGACAATTTCACACGAAGTAAACATAAATAAATCAATAGGAAACAGACTATGTGGGTCGGCCCACAGTTCTTTGCTTGAGCAAGCTTGAAGTTTAACCAGTTCAGTTTATCAAAGATAACCCTATCGTTATTGTAGTGCATGGCAAAGGAATGGTCATGTGGCTGGCTCCAAGACAAGCTGTCGTCATTTCAGGCTAAGAAAGAAAAAAAGGCCCTGCTTCTCGACATTGTCGCTAGCTTACCTTAATTTTTTCGCCCTCGATCTCCACAGCTTTCTCACGGAAATCCACACCGATAGTCGCTTCTGTCTTCTCTGGAAAGCTCCCACCAGTAAAACGGAAGGTTAAGCAGGTTTTTCCAACGTTTGAGTCCCCAATGACAATTATTTTGAATATTCTGGTCTGAACACTTTGGTCTAAGGACGTAGTCAATTCCACGGAGGAGGTGAGATTACTGTTTCTGGAATGACTTGTTCCCCTCCCATTTTTTAAAGATTCATTTGCCATACCGATTAAAAGGATGCAGACAGCAGTACTGCACTTTGCGGTTAAGGGAGGAGGGCTTGGTTGGGAAACAACAGAAGTCCACTCCCCTTAGAGCAGCATCCAAATGAGGAGATGGGAAAAGACCGACAGAGAAGCCGACTCAAAATGTTAAGATGCCGACCACTGAACTGGGAGGCTTGCGAAGACAAAAGGAACATAAATGAGACCGAAATAACATATACGCGTATTATGTTTTTGCAAATAAAACTGGATGAAAAAAACGCACCGCCAGATTTTTTCCCCTCTCAACAGATGTAAATCCGGCTACAAACAGCATTCAGGTGATGAACGTTTAGCCTCCCGCAACATTGCTTTTCCCCAAATCATCAGCATCTTAATTCAGAGCATGGCGATACAATTCAAGCCCTTGTCCCTTCCACAAAGCTGATTGGCCATTTGGAACGAAAATGGCGCAGATTGGACAACTCAGCTAGATTAGAAATAAATCGCTTTCTGTTGGTAAATATTTAGCGTCCAATTTCCTTTTCTTACAAACTCATTTTAATTAAATATTTAATTCACACGGTTATTTTAATATAAATTGATTTTTTAAAAAACTGTTATTGCTTCGATTTCGGAGCAACGCCAGCCAGCAGTACAGATTGCAGTACATGCTCTGCAGCATACACCAATCAGCCATAACATTATGACCATCTGCTGATATTGTGTAGGGCCCCTTTCAGCCACCAAAACAACCCTGACCCGTCGAGGCATGGACTCCAATAGACCTCTGATGGTGTGCTGTGGTATCCAGCAGCAAGACATTAGTAGCAGATCCTTTAAATGCTGTATGTTACAAGGTGGGGCCTTCATGAATCTGGCTTGTTTGCCGAGCAAATCCCACAGATGCTTGATGCATGGAGATCTGGGGAATTTGGAGGCCAGTTCAACACCTTTAACTTGTTGTTGTGTTCCTAAAACCATTCCAGAACTATTTTTGCAGTGAGGCAGGGCACATTATCCAGCTGAAAGAGGCCACTGCTATGAGGAAATACTGTTTCCATGACGGTGTGTACTTGATCTGCAACAATGTTTAGGTTAGTGGTACGTGTCCAAGTAACATCCACATGAATGGCAGGACCCAAATTTCCCAGCAGAACATTGTCCGAAGCATCACTCTGCCTCTGCTGGCTTGCCCTCTTCCCATAGTGCATCCCGGTGCCATGCCTTCCCCAGGTAAGCGACACACATGCACCAAGGCATCCATATGATGTAACAGAAAACATGATTCATCAGACCAGGCCACAGTATTCCATTGCTCTGTGGTCCAGTTATGATGCTGACGTGCCCACAGTAGGCGCTTTCAGCTGTGGACAGGGGTGAGCATGGGCCCTCTGACTGGTAGATGGCTACGCTACCCCATACGCAACAAAGTGGGATGCCCTGTTTGTTCTGACTCCTTTCTATCAGAACCAGCATGAACCTTTTCTGCCTGATGAGCTACAGTAGCTCTTCTTTTGGATCGGACCACACGGGTCAGCCTTTGCCCTCCACGCTCATCAATGAGCCTTGGCCGCCCATGAATCTGTTCTCAGTTCATCTGTTTTCTTTACTTGGACCACATTTTTGGTACTTACCACTACCGACTGGAACACCCAAAAAGAGCTGCAGTTTTGGAGATGCTCTGACCTAGTCATCTAGCCATCAAAATTTGTCCTTTTCAAAAGTAGCTCACTACACTTGCGCTTTTTCCTGCTTCCAACACATCAACTTCGAGGACAAAATATTCATTTGCTGTCTAATATATACCAACCACTGACAGCTGCCGTTGTAAGGAGATAAACAATGCTGTATACTTCACCTGTCAGTGGTCATAATGTAATGGCTGATTGGTGTATGTACCTTTTCTCACTAGTAGCATCAAATAAGGATGTCTATTTTGACAGCCCAGTCCACACAATCCAAATTTATCTGGCTCTAACAAAGCCCTATTTTAATTTCACCGTAAACGGCTTGTTTGCTGCAAATTCTTCACAATGCAGCAAATCTGAAAGCATGCTTCACATTGCCAATGGCGGTACAATATAATCTGAAAGGATGTTCTATGGTTGCATATTTGGTCATTTTTAAACAATGATACAGGATTGCTAAAACCAGAGAAAAATTTGTTACATTTACAGTACATTTTTAAGAGAAAAAAGTTTGCTTTACAATGAACCAGAGAACACAATGCATTTTAAACAGTAAATAGCATACCTGAATATTTACAAACTTGTATTTTTATAAATAGGAAAATAAAGCATCGTGATAAGTCCTTGCTGTTTTGAGATGCGATCTGGATTTGAACTGGCCTAACTGTTGCATATTTAGCTCACATGTAGAACTTCTCACTCAGTCATAGTCCTTCTTGCCTCAGTGGTGCATTTGACATGCCAATGCACAGAAAGAGAACGTGGTTACATACTTGTACTTGCATTGCATAGATGCAATTTTGACATATCCATTCAGAACTGTACTCCAGTGATTCAAGTTGTTTGCCTTGTAATTGCAAAGTTAAAATATGCATTCTGTTGTTCATGATTGATTACTCATAGTACTTGAAGGTAAGTGGCTTTGAAGTCTGTTCCAAGGGCATTTTTTGCATTACATTTATAAATCCCTGAGTTCATGAGCACAGGATTTTGTATCACCAAGCTCCCTTCAACTGTCATGTGAACACCACCCTGGGCTGCAAAACGGTTGCTGGGCACAAGCGTTGTACGTCCTGGGAGAGTCCAGGAGATATCAGGCTTTGGTATACCAGCTGCCACACAGCTCAGCTTTACTGGAGATCCCCTGCTGACCCTTGTTATGGACGGTGGTGCATTAGTGATGCGTGGAGGGTACACCATCACTGTAACTGGATATGACAGCGATGAAGACCCGAATGTATTTATGGCTTTACAGATGTAGGTCCCTCTGTCAAGTGTTGTGGTTTCTCTGAGCTGAAGCGTGCCATTTGCAAGGTATGTAGCTCTTCCAAAGGTTTGAGGCTTGTCTAGAACCAGGCCACTGGGGAGGGTCCAGGAGATTGTAGCTTGTGGCCAGCCATCAGCAGAGCAGGGCAGGTTTAGATTCTGTCCAAATGAAACCTTTAGGGACCCTGATGTTCCTCGAATCTGTGGCCTCCTTCCCGGCTCTAGAATGTACCTTTTTTCAGCTTGCCCCGCCACATTTTTTGCTAGGCAGCGATAGATACCTTTGTCACTAGTCACTGGATTTGATATTCGCAAAGTTCCATTGCTGGGATAGTGAAGGAATCGCTGCAGTTTAGTGCCGGGGGTTAGCACAGTACTGTTCGGTAGCACCCACACAAATTCTGGCAAAGGCTTGCCGCGGGCCTGGCACTCCAGAAGTAGTTCTCTGCCACCTACTTTAAGGGGCAAAACCTCAATGTTTGGTACAAGGAAGATAGGCTTTTCTGCAAGGGCAGCTACTTCAAGCTGAATTTCTAGTCTTGCTTCGCCCAGATTATTTTTTGCTAGACATTCAAACCGACCCTCATCAGTCTTTCTCAAGCCCCGCAGTTCCAAACTCCCATTCCTGTGTACCTGAAACCTGCCACCCAGGTAAGGTGTGGGCAGCGACATTCCATAGGATGTTGTCCAGGTGATTTGTGGTTCTGGCATGCCTTCTGCTTTACAGTCTAGTAATGTGGTCTGGTAAGACACTGCCAGAACTTTCATGGTGGTTCTTCCACTTTGTCCATTTATCTGAGGCTCCCTGGCCTCCACCTCCAGATTCACGTTCTTTATGTCATCCCCAGCCGAGTTCCTGGCCACGCAAGCATATTTTCCCCGGTCAGCGAAACTAAGTTTCCTGATTACCAAAGTTCCATCCCCCAAGACCTGATACCTCGAAGATGAAGAAGAAATGATCTCATTGGTTGGCGACAGCCATATGATTGTTGGCGGAGGATCTCCTTGGGCCTCACACTTCATATACACAGGCTGATTGAGATGACCCCAAAGCGTTGCCTGATCCTTGAACAGGATCCTTGGAGAGTCCGCCACCACTCTGACACTAACTTTCATTTCATCCTCTCCAAGTTTGTTCTTAGCAAAGCATGTGTAATCACCTTCATCTGTCTTGCCCATTTGTTGCAGGAGTAGTGTGCCATTCTCAAACATTGAGCGGCGAGAGCGCGCTCCACTGTCATCTGACTGTAGGGCATTGTTGATCATGGTGCCATCTGGCAGGCTCCAAGAGAGCTCTGGGTCTGGAAGACCTGATGCCACGCAATCCACCTGGAAGCTTTCACCATATGTGACTCTCTTCTGAGCTGAGCCTGAAGATGCTATCTTTGGCGGCTTCATGAGGACTTCCACTTGAAATGTCTCCATGTCCTCCCCATTTGGTTTCTGGAACATGCAGACGTAAGTTCCTCCATCTTTCTCAGTTAGCTGCAGAATCCTGAGAGTGCCGTTGGGGAATGCCGTGATAGACCTCTCCGGGCTGATTAAAAAAAATGAGTGAAATAGATTTGTTAGGCAATGTTACTCACTAGAATGACATTGTAAGTATATGAATTACTATATCTTGACAATAACTTTTTGTTCATAATTCATGCGGCACTGTTAATGTACTTCAGTGATTGTGATGAGCCCATAAATGCATGGGCTTATGATAACTCCGATGGCGAGTCCCATGTGGAAAAGTTTTAGCTAGGCTGAAATCTGGTCATTAGTGGCTGTGCTTAGTGTTTAACTGTCTTACCTTGCAGTAGATAATCCTCGTTGGTCACTTTAATCATTTCATCCACACCTTTTTAAAAATTTGGTCATGAAATCCTTTGCATCTCTCTTTTCATTTTCTCTTTTTCTTTTCTCCTGTCTTTTCTGTGCCCCTGAATTTTGCTGGCTGGCTATTTTGACAGTTTACGCCCACAAAAGGAAGGCGGGAGTTAGCCAATAAAACTTCTGAATTTACGTGGTGTAATAGGCCAAACTATTTTTTGCTTGGAGGGAAAGTAAAAATGTTTTTGATAACTAAGTCAAGGAAAATTTGGGAAATACAAGAGCTGAAGCATTAGATGTCACACAAATACTATATAATGTATTTTCTTTTCAACCTCATTGAGGTGCGACTTGGCTGTGCAGGATTATTTTGGCAAAGTTCTGCCTGCAAAACGATAAGGTCACAAATGGAGGTTAGCCAAGGGTTAATTTAGCACCAATAGTCGGAATTCTTTTTTTTTTCACTCAGAGCACGGTCACAGTGTGGTGATGTTATAGAGCCAGAAACTCTGGGAGTTTTCAGACAAGGCTTGATACAGTGCTTGATACCATCTTGTCCTAAAGTATCTTAAGTGTTAGATTCACTTCAGTGATAGGAAAATGGCAAGCATAATTGGGCTGGATGGCCTGTTCTCTCCACAAATGGTATGCTAATGTTTAGCTGCCATGGTAACTCTGCCCTGCTGGACTGAGGCAATGAGGTTCCCTCATTGCTGCATGCAGCTATATTTCAATTTTGTGTTTCTTGATGGAGGATTATAAGACTGATGGTTTCTAAAAATGATGGTGTCTTTCCAGAACAATTCTAACAACCTCCACAAATTATACACCGTCATTTTTTCTTATTATAGTGTCAACTATAGAACAGGCGTGGGGAACTTTGTCCCGGAGAGTCATTGTCCTCCATGTTTTAGATATCTCTCTGCTCCAACATATGTGATTCAAATGATTAAAACTTGTCAAGGGCTCGAAAATAAGGCAAATGTTTTAATCAGGGGTGTTGAAGAAGAGAGACTTGTAAAGCATGCAGGGCATTGGCTTTCAAGGACAGGGATACCTGCCCCTGCTAGAGAACATTTCCTATACGACATGAATTTATCATTTATATAAGTGTTTGCATCCATATATACTCAATGTCATAAAAATATTCTTTCCCTTGATAAAGATGAGAAAAGAGGTACAAAACAAACAATATTGGAAACAAGCTGTGTTGTATAGTACTACCACATTATTTGCCTGATAATTAATTATTGCATAACCACAACATCGGTTGACCTGTCAGCTACAGGATACAAGTGCATCTTATCCCTGTACACCAGGGCTCCTCAAATCATGGTCCTCGAGGGCCGAGAACTGCTGCTTTTCCACCCTGCCTTTATTGAGATGACAATCTGGCCAATCAGCAGCATTAATTGTTCACTTAATTGCCTGGAAGGAAGGAAAACCAGGACTGTGTTTGGGTTTGAGGGCTGGATTTGGAAAGCCTTGCTGTACACAGTGTGGCAGATGGTCTGGATTGCAAAAAAACAGAGAGAGGGCCATGGCTGGCTCAATAAATACAAAAATTCATAAAAACTGGATATATCTTGGGGAGTGAAATAATGCACATATATTATTGGATGCCATCTATACATAAACTTTTTCGTAGGGTTTTCAGGAAAAAGGGTTCTATTTGGGGCATTCAACAAAAAGCAGCACCTGGAGTTTGCTAAATGGCATTGGAACCTCAATTGGAACCAGACTTAAGGGCCAGTTAAGACACTTATTATTTTTTTCAATACAGATATGCAGTATTAATGATGGCATTTGATGGTGGGTGTAGTTTTGCCTGTACTACTCCTGGTGCTCTTGTTAAGCGTGAACTAAATTATGAATACCTGCTAGTACATAAACTTTAAAGTCTAGACAAGAAGCAAGACCTAGCATGATCTTACGGCAAGCTCAAAGTGGATTTAAGTGAAACTTTTTTGAGCAGTCATCCATCAAGAAATATTTACTTGACCACAAAATTACTATTTGTCATTTTCCATCTCAGCCCTGAACTTAAAGTACTGTTTGTAAAATCATTGTTTCACTGAGCTAGAAAATTTTAAAAATTCTTCATGGATATATTGCCAATAATTACACCTTTAAGTCCATGCCATGAACTTTTATAGGGTATAATATAATTACATTTTGTAAGATTACAGTGTTCTATTTTTGATTGTTTATTTATATCATCATAAAAATGAGTGTTCTTAAGAATTCAAGAATTACTCCATACCAGAGGTCGCGTTACACCTTCTGATTGTCCGTCATTGTTACGGACAGGGGCATAAAAATTCTGTCATAATTAATTATTATCCATCATTGTAATTTTATTTTTTTAAATGATAATCTTTTTTTTTTAAAATAAAATAAACAGAATAATTTATAGATTACGCGTTAGCTGATGCCGACAGTGATTCATGTAGACACACATTGCGCACTGTGTTAAATACAGCACTGCGTGGATTTTCAAACTTACTGCTGTCTGAACTTCATAAAACATCACAAATGATTTCTCCCCCCACGCAGTAACATTGTGCAAATGAACAATGCTTTCAGTTATTGCTGGGCTTCACTAAGCCTAACAACCGCAGTCTCGCTAACCGGTCCTACAAAGCTGCTTATCAACTCGTTATGCCAACCGCGGCTTTCCCCACCTAGATATCTGCATGTTCACAAAACAGAGACGGCGTTTGTAGAATATGACCAATCGTCTACCGGCAGCAGAGCAGCATATTTTACAAATGAAGAGCAAATGATCATATTACAAAAAATATGAGGAATACAGGATCATAACAGAGATGCCAAGTCTGACGCATTCGGCTTGAGTCTCTCGCCTTTTAGAGGCATTGACGTTCCTGCGCCGTAGTCAGCAAATATTCAATCAACGCGAACTGAAGAAATTCACTCGCGGAATTCAAGTCATTGCACATTAAGTTAATCAGTTTCACATGCATTACGGTGGATTTCCCCACTAGTTACACAGAAATTGATTATGACTCGGGAATTCTCACGCTTGTCTTTTACTGAAGGATTGAAAGCAATGGAATTGCATAAAGACATTTCAAATGGTGTTATTTCATTTAAACAATTTAAACGATCATGAGACACATGCATTGTTTCCAATCCCTGAGTAAAGAGAAGCACAAGAAGTCCGGAGTCATAATCGCTTTCCATAGTGAGGTCCACCTTCACGCAAGTGAAACTGTAACTTCAATGCACAAGGATTTTAATTCCGCGTGAGAATCTCATTAATAAGCATTCATTGAATAATTGCGGACTACGGTGAATAAGCCTAAAAAATGCATGAGACCTACGCCGAATGCGTGAGACTTGGCATCTCTGTCATACAGATCAACGACAATGCTGGAGACAATATGACATCCACCACCAATTGGACTGGGGTGTGAATTACATTCTGTCAAAATGACGGACGACCTTCAAAATATTCCGTCATTATTTAAAAAAATCCATCAATGACGGAAAATATTCAGTTAACGTGACCTCTGCTTCATACATATAAATATATAAATATTCTCTATGATATTTGTTAATCTCTTTGTAGGGTATCGTTATATGGTTACAGTGTGTGTGCTGTGTTCGCTGCTTCTGTACCTGTAATGATAATCCAACAGAGTTTTTGAAGGTAGCCTCCAGAGGGCGCCTCGCATTGTGTTTGTCGACTTGGGGCAGTGCAAGTACACAGTAGAACCATACATGGCTGAGACTCTGTGCCGCTGGGGCATGGTTTGCTGTTGACGAGGGAGTTCCTGATTAATGTTCAGCTGAACCACTCTCTTGGCAGCACCCAAGGCATTTGAGGCAGAGCATTCATATTTCCCAGAATCAGTTAGTGAGATGCTCCTTACGAACAATGTACCATTTGGGAAGACGAAGAACTGAGAACCAAGGAACTGTGAAGGTTTAATTTGCGCCCCACTTGGGATTCTCCACTTTATGACCGGTGTAGGCTCTCCTTTCACTGTGCAGTGTAAATGCATGCTTCTACCTGTGTGCACAATGATGGTTTCCAGAGAAATCTCTTTGATGGTAGGGGGTAAAGCAACAATGTGAATGTGGTATGTCACAGTATCAGCACCAGCTGCATTGCTTGCAATGCATTTGTAGTCTCCTTTACTGGAAAAGTTGACCGCTTGAATGCTCAGTGTGCCATTACTGAGTAGTATGGCTCTGCTATTAGGTAGCCCGGGTTCCCGGACGAAAGTTCTATCTGGAAGAATCCAAGAAATCTGTGCTTTGGGCTTGCCTTCTGCTGAACATTCCAGGTTGAGAGACCTGCCGAAATACACAGAGATGTCCGCAGAGTTTGGGGGCACAATTTTTGGAGGCTGAGTCAGCACTGCAAGGGTGATGACGATGCGATCTGTCCCAAATTTATTTTGTGCTGTGCAGAGGTACTGGCCCCTGTCCTGTAATTGAACATTCTTGATCATAAAGGTCCCATTTTTCAGCACTTCAAATCTTTGTCCATGTTTTGTGTTCGCTTGAATAGTGGCACCTGTTAAGTAAACAAAATGAAAGTAATTAGTAATTCAGAGATGATCGTATTTTTCTGTTAAAACATCAGCTGCATATCTGAAGGACAAAAATAATGGGTCTCATGAAGAGAAAACACGGTCACCACTCCAATGCATGTCAAACAGCATAGCAGGTACTTTTAGCCACAGAACTGACTGAATTAGAAAGGCAGCTGGTTTTACTCTGTCAAGGAAATTTTGTCTGGTGAACTCAATATTATTTTTTGTAAATTGCATAACGTTTTTGAGGATATAGGCTCAATTGAATGAAAAAGTGGAACCCCATTCTTGCTTGGAGGTAGTTTCTCCCGTTGTTGTATTTTCCCCCTGTGGCTTGGCATTGTCTTGCTGAAATAAGTTCCATGAAAAAGACATGCTGTTGGATGGCAACATACCTGATTTCCCTCTTTGGTCCGGAGGACACGACGTCCACAGTTTCCAAAAACAATTTTGAAAATGTGGACTCGCCAGACCACAGAACACTTTTCCACTTTGCATATTTTTGCATATTTATCACATGAAAATGAATCATATCAACAAATTAATTTTAATATTGGACGAAGATAGCCCAAGTAAACACAGAGTGAAGTTTTTAGATGATTATTTCATTTATTGAAGGGCAAAAAGCTATCCAACCTTAGTGGCCCAATGGAAAACGCAGTAGCCCCTTTGGTTACTTTGGTTACTAAATCAACCAATTAAGAGACTTTAATTGGTAATTGGGTTAAATTCCACCAGACACACCCAGGCATGATTATTGCCAGCCCTGTTGAGTCTAAACCTCACTTAGATAGAACCTGTCTGGCTATAAAAAGCAGGCAAAAAGCAGCAGATGATGCCACAATGTAAAGAAATTCACAAACAGATGGGAAACTAAGTTGGTGACATCCATCAGTTTGGAAAGGGTTACAAAGCCATTTCTCTAGCACTTCGGCTATCTAAACATCTAACAACTGCAGGCCTCAAGTGCCTCAGTTAAAGTGCTTGTTCATTCAAAGATAAGATTTGGACCACGGAATCTTTAATAAATACATCCTTTGTGAATTAGTCGTTTCAAATTCTTTTTCTTTTTTTTTAATTTTTTTTTTTTTCTAAAGATTATTTTTTTGGGGAATTTTTCCTTTACTTGACAGCCACACAGTGCAGAGAGACAGGAAGGCCGGGAGAAGAATGGGGGAAGACACGCAGCAAACGACCCGAGCCGGAACCGAACCCAGGCCGCCGGGGGAAGGACACAGCCCCCACGGCACGCGCGCCTAGACCGATGAGCCACCGGGGCGCCCCTGTCGTTTCAAATTCTAATCAGCCATTACAAATTTATTTGCATTTTAATCACTGCAAATTTGCACTTTAAAGTCAGAGCTCGCAATTTCACAATAAGAAACAGATTGGGCTAAAATGGCATCATTAGAGAGCTGCAAAGCAAAAACAGCAGCTGATAAAAAGAACAAATAGGCTGGTGTTATATTTGCTTGGGACATCTTGATGACCCCTAAGACATTTGGGATAGTATTCAGTATACTGATGAGTCAAAAGCAGAACTTTTTGGAAGACATGGGTTTCATTACATCTGGAATAAAGTTAATACAGGATTTCACATTAAGAACATCGTACCAACAGTCAAACACAATGGTGACACTGAGATGGTCTGGGGATGTTTCACTGCTTCAGGGCCTGGGTGACTTGCCATAATTGATTGAACCATGAATTCTGCTCTTTACCAGAAAATCTTGAGGGAGAATTTCCAGCCATCAGTTTGTGACCTAAAGTTTGAGCACAGTTGGGCTATGCAGTGGGACAATGATCTGAAGAACACAAGCAAGTCCACCTCTGAATTGTTCAAAAGAAACTAAGGTTTTGGAGTGACCTGTTGCATGACCTTTAACATGCAGTTTGTGCTTGAAAACCGTCTGATGTGGCTAAATTAAAACAATTCTGCAAAGACGAGAAGGCCAAAATTCTTACATGGCAATGTAAAAGAGTCATTGCCAGTAATCACAAACAATTTTTTGCACTCTTTGCCACCAAAACTAGTTATTAAGATAGGGGGCAATGATTTTTTTTTTCACATGGGCAATATGGGTTTTTTGTTTTTTTTTAAGGGGACTATAGCTAAGCAAAATGCCAATTTTGGTTCAAAATTTTAGTTTTGTGTAATGGGCGGTGATAGGACACCAGGTGCAGCGACCAGTGAGAGAAAGAACAAAGAGCAGCCCAAATTAGAGACAAACACAAAACGAGGTACACACCTCCGGTAAAAGCTTGCGCTTCCAAGGACGAATAAAAGTCTGCAACATGGAAGCAATGTGAGAGAGAACAAACAAAGAGAGAAGAGAAAAAACTTCTAAAAGAAGCAATTTCTAACAATAAATGGAAGATAACAAGTCACTAGGAAAACTGACTAGAGATATCTTCGGCCGAAGTGCTAGAAACAAACAGACACTCTAGCGATAGGCGTGGTGAACCCCCGGCCATTTATATAGAGTCCGGAAAACTCCGCCCCAGCTCAATCAGCCAGCTGGGCCAGGAATTCGATGCAAAAGAAATCCGATGTCGTCCCGGACGATAGAACAAAGAAAGGTCCAACAAACAAACGCACGCCTAAACCATGATAGGACCCCCCCCCCAAGGAACGGCACCAGAATTTCCCCGAGAACCCCATGCACGGAACTGAGAGATGAGGCTGGGATTGAGGATATCCCGAGAAGGGACCCAGCACCGCTCCTCAGGCTCATATCCTTCCCAGTCCTCTAAAAATTGGGCTCCGCGATCTACAAGCCTCTCGGCCAAAATGCGACGCACAGTATAAACTGGGCCCCCCTCAATTATCCGTGGCGGCGGCGGAGGTTTGTCAACCGGAGCCAGGACGCTAGTGCTCACCGGTTTTAGCCTTGAGACATGAAACGTGGTGTGGATACGCAAGGACTTGAGTTTTAACCATACAGTAACAGGGTTGATCCTCCGCACTATTTTACAAGGGCCACTGAAGCGAGGAGCCAACTTTCGTGACTCCACCTTTCAGGGAAGGTCCCAAGTAGCAAGCCAAACTCTTTGGCCAACCCGATAAGATGGGGCCAACCGGCACCCTCTATCAGCAGCGGTCTTCTGTCTCTGCCTAGATCGCAACAAAGAGGACCGGACCCTGGCCCAGACAGAGCTGCAGCGTCAAATTAAATAATTGACAGAGGGGACTTCAGAATCCTTTTCAGTCTCAGGAGAAAGGGGGGGTTGATAGCCCAACTCAGCCTCAAATGGTGAAAGGCCTGTGGATGAGTTGTCCAGAGAATTATGGGAATGTTCAGCCCAAGCTAAATAACGACTTAATGATGATGGATTATCAGTCGCCAAACATCGAAGGGTATTCTCCAAAGACTGGTTGGTCCGCTCTGTCTGTCCATTAGTCTCTGGATGAAAGCCAGAAGAAAGGCTCACAGTGGCCCCCAACAGACTGCAAAAATCCCGCCAGAACTGAGCCGTGAATTGAGGGCCCCTGTCAGAAACCACATCTTGCGGGAGGCCATGCAGGCAGAAAACATGGTCCACAACAAGAAGGGCCGTCTCCCACGCCGAAGGCAACTTCGGCAGAGCGATAAAATGGGCGGCCTTAGAAAAACGGCCAACCACGACCAAGATGACAGTGTTGCCTTCAGAATTAGGCAGACCCGTAATAAAATCAAGAGCGATATGGCTCCACGGGCGTTTAGTGACGGGTAACGGCCGCAACAAACCAGAGGGAGGGAGGTGGGAAGTCTTATTCCTAGCGCAGACGCGGCACGCTGCTACAAACTCCCGGATGTCTTCAATCATAGAGAGCGGTCGTAAATCCGCGACAAGGCGTCAGGCTTGGTGTTTTTAGACCCCGGGCGATAAGTTAACGTAAAGTCAAAGCGATTAAAGAACAACGACCACCGCGCCAGCCGGGAATTACGTCACTTAGTCTGTTGAATGTATTGGAGATTTTTAAAATCCGTCCAAACCACAAACAGATGCTCAGCCCCTTCCAACCAATGGCGCCATTCCTCTAACGCCAGCTTAACGGCTAGCAACTCTCGGTCACCAATACTGCAATTCCGTTCGGCCGCCGACAATGACCGGGAGAAGTAGGCGCAAGGGGGAAACTTATTGTCCCGAAGGAGGCGCTGGGACAAAATGGCACCCACCCCGACCTCAGAGGCATCTACCTCCACAACAAATGGGAGGGAGGGATCGGGCAAAACGAGAATGGGCTCTGAGCTAAAACATTTCTTTAACTCCTGAAAAGCAGCCTCAACTGCTGGGGACCAATCAAACAGCGAGGAGACATTCTTCTTGGTGAGCGCAATAATGGGGGCAGCTTCTGCGCTAAAATTACGGATAAACCTCCTATAAAAATTGGCAAACCCCCAAAACCGTTGCATCTCCTTAACAGTTTGAGGGGCAGGCCAATTCCTGACCGCTGCCATCTTGTCAGGGTCCATGCGGACCGACCCCTCCGACACAATGAAACCAAGAAACGAGACAGTCTTGGCATGAAAAACACATTTCTCAGCTTTGACAAAAAGCTTGGCTTTTAGGAGGGCCTCAAGCACTTGTCTGACGTGTTGTTTATGCTCTGAGAGAGTTGAAGAAAAAATCAGAATGTCGTCAAGATAAACAAAGACGAATTCTCCAACATTTCTTGGAGAACGTCATTAACGAGTGCCTAAAACACCGAGGGGGCGTTAACCAAACCGAACGACATGAACAAATATTCCCAGTGCCCGTCATGTGTATTAAATGCCGTTTTCCATTCGTCCCCCTCCCGAATGCAAACTAAGTTATAAGCATTCCGGAGATCTAGTTTGGTAAAAAATGACGCCTCTTGCAGACGTTCAAACGCGGAATTCATCAACGGAAGGGGGTATCAGTTTTTAATGGCGATCTTATTCAAACCCCTATAATCAATACAGGGTCTCAGCCCGCCATCTTTTCTTCCCACAAAAAAAACCCCGCTCCAGCAGGAGAAGTGGATGGCCGAATAAAACCATTAGCAAGAGCCTCCTGAATATATTCTCGCATGGCCTTACGCTCAGGCCCTGACAGTGAGTATAGCGAACCCCTAGGAGGAGTAGTATCAGGGTGGAGATTGATCTCACAATTGTACGGGCGATGAGGAGGTAAAGTCGAGGCTTGTTGTTTGCTAAAAACCTCCGCGAGATCAGCATAATCACTAGGAACGTTAGGAGGCAGATAAAAATTCAAAGCGGCCCCCAAACTCTCCACCTGTTCGGGACCCGCCATCTCCATGACCAAATCACAATCAGAGAGATCCTCCAAATCACAATCATCCTCTGGCTGCCACCAGGCAAATTGAGGATCCCACTCCAACCCTTCCTCCGCCTCCTCTTCCCAACTAGGAAGGCTGTATGAGACAAACTCCTCAGAATCACTCGCGACATCAGCCTCCCCCCTAGGTTGATGCCCGGGACTACACATCAAACTCTCCCTACAGTGGGACCTACAATTAGCGCCCCACCGGACAATAGGGCTAGTCTGACTACCCCAAAGGATGTGAGGCTTATGTTTTTGTAGCCACGAGTGTCCTAAAACAACAGGAAAAACAGGGGAACAAATAATAAAAAATCGGACCTCCTCAGAATGGCCACCAAAGGGAACGAACATGGTTAGTGCCTCAGTTATAATTCCAGAACCTTGCAGGCAACCGTCCAAAGATTTAACAGTGCGTGAGTGTAGCAGAGGGCGTATCGGAATAGAATGCCTCTCAGCCCACTCCGCATCCATAAAACAATCCACGGCCCCCGAGTCCAAAAAAACCTCTACAGGAATTATCTGTCTACCCTCAGTTAATTCTACAGGAATCAAGGTTCGGAAGGGAATTTGGATCTGTCCCTCTAGCACCCCCCCCATACAGCTAGAGGGACTTCCCGTTTCCCTTAAGATCAGGGCAGTGTGGGCGAATATGTCCCGGTTTGTAGCAGTTATAGTAGATAATTGGTTTACGAACGGGCTTACGAGCCATCGACCTGCATAGGTTCCCCAGGAGTGGAAATTTCAGTGGGCGGAATAGGAACTATATGCATACTACAAGGGAGATTAGCCCCGTTGTCAGCGAGAGCTAAAGCAGTACGTTTTTCTCTGTTGCGCTCACGAATTCGATTATCAATTCGCACAACAGTGCGAACCAACGAATCCAGAGAAGTACAGGGTTCTAATGAACCCAGAGCGTCCTTAACCTCTTCTGCCAAGGCATGAATAAAAACAGTCATCATAGGCATGGCGAACCCCCGGCCATATATATAGAGTCCGGAAAACTCCACACCAGCTCAATCAGCCAGCTGGGCCAGGAATTAGATGGAAAAGAAATCCGATATTGTCCCGGATGATAGAACAAAGAAAGGTCCAACAAACAAACGCACGCCTAAACCATGACATTTTGAGGTAAGAATATGAAGTGGTCCTTCAAATATTCCATAATATGGAGTCGTGTTCCAAAGGAAACATGCGTCAGGAACACTGGCTTCATGGCTGGAACAGCTATGAGTGTGGTGACTTTCGATGATGGCCAACGAGGAATTGCTTCCATTCTTATGAAACTTGGCTTAAAGGCAGGGGCACACTCAATGAAAGGCTATCACCAAATCGACAGAAAACGTGTGAAACAGAATGAAAAACACGCACTAGAACTTGAAAATAAGAAAGGAGTAGACGCTCGACAAGCACGTAAAACTAGGGAAGAAACACAGATTGAAGAAGAGGGAGTTACTTATGAGGCTGGTGCATTTTAAAGGTGCACTATGCAAGTTTGTTTACTTCCTGCGCGATTATATTTTTGTCTCAATTCGCCGACATCTCCCCACGATCCGCTAGCTGCCTGCCCCTGAATTCACTGTGAAAAAAATCCGGGCTGCGGAGACCGCACAGGCATCACAAACTGCAATAAACACAAGGGGCACAGGCTGTGCCCCATAACAAACCATTCCGGCCAATCGCTGGCAAGAGTTGACAGTTACGGAAGCATGGGAAGGAGGGAACTATGGGAGGGAGGGCCGGGCTACCTCTGTTTTGTTTGAACTCGAATGTCAACAGAGGTGATGTCAACAAACTTGCATAGTGCACCTTCAAAGGAGGATTATCACGCTTACCTGTTTCGACCTGTATTAACTGCACTGAAGTTCACCAGCACCCGCTTCAAGTATTTCCGCAAGATAATTAGTCCTTTCCACGTAATTGGCGATATTTGCCCGTAATTTCCATGATAAAATCCAAAACGGAGGCCCCCATTGTTTTGAACTCAAGCTTCGCGAGACAGAGTTTCAGCCCGTGGAAGCACGGAATCGTGACGTGAATGCGGCGGCTGAGAGTGTAAACAAAGCATCCCTGAACAGTGATGTGCATTGTTCCATCGTGCGAGTTTATAACCCAACGGCAAATTAAATCCCTGTCCTTTGGGAACGTGTGCATTGTCACACTGGCCATCTTCTGTTTAGTGTCGTTAACACAGTCGTATGCCTGACATTGCAGCATTTTCAAAGCGATTTCGGATCTGCTCACTGACGAGAAAATCTCATTAAATCGAATGCATGGCCATGATGCCTGGAAGCACCAGACCTCCGCGCTGACGTCATGATCTCGCGCCCCAGAATCAGATGCGACAGGTGCTACGGAAAATAATGGCGCTGCCCAATGGGCTCAATTAACTTCGATTTTTTTGTCAATTAGCCAACTGAGCTATATGAATGCAGTTTAACTAGCAGGAGATTAACAAATTGAAATAACAGGAGGGCAGAAATTTTTTGATGATAGTCCTCCTTTAAGGAGGTAAAAAAAAATCCTAAAAACCACTAAAAACAAAATTCTAAATGTATTCCTCCTGAGAACATTACAGTCGAACTTCAATCACATTACTGCCGAACAAAAATCACGTTTTTCTAAAAATACAGATTTTCAACAAGAAAATACAGATTTCTCAGCAACTGCACATCCAATTAACTTCATATTTGGCAGTTTTCTTCATTTTGTCATGATCTATGTCTGTACAGAGCTCTTTTTGCAATATGTACCGCTGAATATGCGTAAATCAAAATATGCATATTAGTTAGCTGTTTCCCGTTGAAATTGATTTAGGGGGGTCAAAATCAATACTAGATCATAGAAACCTGGAAAAAAAAAAAGCTCTGTAGTGACATTCGGAATGTTTTTTCCTTCACATCGCAGCTGAAATTATAACCAAACACTGTTTAGTTATCTCAATAACTATGTTTCTCTAAGTATCTATATATTCATTAAAACAGCGGTTGCCATGGCAACCACTGATGTGATGTTACAGAAACTCAGTGTTTTAAGTTGCAATTTCTAATAGAATTATTTTGATAATAATTCTTAGCTTAAAAAGTGAATATCTTGGAAAAATGTTTGCTTAACTATATGTCCCCTTAATAACTCTGTACCTTCAATAAATGAAATTTGTATTCATTCATGCTGTCTTTGCCTTATATTACAGTTATTTGGATAATCTGAAACTTTCAAATATAACAAGCAAAAATGGAAGACTTTGGGAAGGGTGCAACTACTTTTTCACAGCACTATATATCTGCATTGACCATTATTTGTATTAAATTTTATACCAAATATACTGCAAAGACTTAGACTGAGACCACTGAATTTTCTGTATGTTTGTCTCCATAAATGAAAAATATGTATATCTTAGTTGAACCAGAAATCACTGAATAGACTTTGTTGGTCTTTTTTCTAATTAGTATTGGCACAGGTGAAGATTAATATGAATTAGATGAAATTTTACCCCCATGGTCTACTTTTTATATACTGTGACCTGCATATTTTTATGTGTACTACTTGAGAGATGGCTTGTGCTTTCAAAAAGACCATAAACATACAGAAAAGGTGCAATTCAAAAGCTATCAACTGTTTTACGCTGCATACATATTTTGAAATTCATTTGTCTCTTTTTTTTTTGGTATGTGTAATGAACATTAGCAAAGTTCAGATATGATGACAGTGCCTACCAGTTGAGATTTTGGTCCAAGAAAGTGTAGGAGCTGGCTCCCCTGATGATTCACAGGGGAGGAATACATCCGTTTCTGCCAAAGCGGAAATGCTGACAATATTACCAGAGGTGATCCTTGGCCTTGTGCCACTTCCCATCAGGTCTGGAAATGGTGGAACAGTGCTCAGTTTCTTTGGCCCCTGATGATGGGAGTGCAGTCGACTTCCAGAGGGTACACTGAGTGTGGCATGAGGCCTTTTTGGGGCAATTAGCTTGGAGGCTGGAGTAACGGGGCTGTGAACTTTAGGCAGTGAGGAAAGTTTTGGTAAATTTTGGATAAAAGGTGAATCGACCCTCGGCTTTGGTGTGTTTGTCTTTCCTAGCAGACGGAAAGCATCCAGCTGAGACTGTCTGTATCTGTTTCTAAGCCTGGAAAGGAATGAAGAGTCCCTAGTCCTATTGGGAAAAGAGTTCAATGAAGGGCGTATGGTTTGTGGTGTGGTAGTAACCCATGCAGGAGATGCTATACCAGGGATGGAAATGGTTGGTTTGGCAGTCAGAGCAGTAATCTTTGGGTGATTGGTAATCCCAAAGTCTCTTTCCCTAGGGTAGGGGAAATGCCAGGATCTGCTAGGAGAGGAAGGATTGTGCTTTGAGCCTTGAATCGATGGCCATCCAGGGAACCAATTTGGATTAAGCCTGGGGTAGCCATCAGTCGAGGTCGTCTCTGTGTTTGGTTTGTTTAGTTTCTTCTGAGTGTGCTGTTGTATGACCCATGGGTGGTGTGCAGGAACAACTGGGAAATTTGGGTTCTCAGATCTTGTTTTTGAGGAGTCCCATTGGTGGTGCACGGGAACCTTTGGGGAAATTGGTCTCTCAGGCCTAATTCTGGAAGAATCCCATGGGTGGTGTCCAGGCAAAACTGGGGTATTGGGGCTCTCAGATCTTGTTTTAGAAGAGTCCCATGGGTGGTGTACAGGAACAAGAGGGGAACTGGGGTTCTCAGACCTAGTTTTTGAGAAGTCCCATGGATAGTTTGCAGGAACAATTGAGGTTTTTGGGTTATCAAATCTAGATTTTATTTGGTCTTCCTTTTGCCATCTTGACTGCTCTGGTAACTCTCTTAACCTGTCCCCATGAGTTGGATTCCTTGTATTTGAGCCAAGTATTTTTAAATTTGTCTCTTTGTCCCTACTTCGTGGCATATCTGTCTGTAAAGTGTTTTGAACTGGAACAGCCAGAGAAACATTCACCAGCTGTACTCCCCCCATTGATGGCACAGGTTTATTCAAGAGGAAAGTTGCAGTGGTAATTAAAGATGTTGTTACTGTGGTTGGAGCTATAGTGGATAAAACCTCAGCTCTCTGTTGGACCTGGGAAGTGCCTTTTTTTGTTAATTCCCATAGTGGCTCCTGTTCATCTTTGTCTAATGATGAAATTGAATCCTTATTTCTATTCTGTTGTTTCTCTTCTTGGCTGGGTTGCTCACCAACTTGCCCTCTGTGCTTTGATGGTGGTGCAGTTGTTTCCTTCAGCAGACAAACAGATGGTTTAGCAGAAAGCTGAAATGTATCATGGTACACTGGAAAGTGTGAGCTTAAGGTATAATGTTTCTGTGTCATGTGTAAGTTTTCAATGGGATTTGTTGTGGCTTTTACATTAATAATTGCTGGCTCCTCCGTTAGAAGAATCTGGGAATTTGCAAGTGTTACTTTTTCTTCCATACTTGACTCATAATTTCTTGATTCTTTGGATTGTGCTGGATTACTAAGAGTAGTTATACTATCGTCTAACTCTGGAGCGCTTTCAGTGTTCTTTGATGTTGTGGACACATATTCTTTTGGGTTTGTTGAAAACTGACCAATAACAACTTGCATTTTCTCATGTGATGGGAGTGGAATATTTTCAGGGGAATTTATTGGCCGAATCCGACGATTTAGTGGTCTCCTGCGTCTATATGGGGGCCTCCATCTCTGTGTCCCATTTGAATTGGAGGCTGTCCTGTTTTTGTCATACATTGTATAACTGTCCTGTGGTTTTGCAGCTTGTGTCACATGTGGGCCCTGGGGCGTCACATGAACGTGGTCAATGTGGGCAATAGTGACAGCTTTAGGGCTGAATTGGTATGGTGTGGGGAGCAGAAAGCCCTCTTTGCTCTGGTGTACTGCCATAGTTTGAAGTTTTGGACCCTCTGTTACATGCAATGTTGGCGTTGGTATGAGGTCATTTACCTCTCGAGATGAACTGAGTTCAGTAGGTTTATTTGTAGATCCATCTTGAGTGACAGCACTATCCCTTATCAATGAACTAGTGCTTATCAATTCGGGCATGCCAACACTAGTATACATATTGGAAGAAGTAGCAGTGCCAGTTTCAGGAGGTGCAGTAGTAGTGGTAGGAAGAGGAGTAGGTGAAGGAGAAAGTGAAGCTGTGATGGTGGTTGAAGTCGGCATTGCAATAGTAGTTACTCTGGTTGTTATTACTGGGATCAACATTGATTGTGGTGAGGGATCAATGGGACTCTTTAACTGGGTTTTTGCTAGCAACTGAGCCCAGCGTTCAGGATCAAGTTCTTTAACAGACTTGTTAGGTTTTCTCCTACCATCCTTTACTCTTCGTCCTTTATAGCCCTGGTTGTAATGACCCCTGAAGGTATTAACCTTCCCTCTCACCCTAAGTGGTGTCTGTGTCGGATTGGGGCTTTTGATTTCTAAATATCCCGATCCCTCTTCCGCAATCACTTCAGATGATTCATGGTTGGTGTCATCCTCAACACTGGTTGAGTCTTCTTTTGTTTTCCTGATTGTTTCCAGTTTTGAGTCTTTATTATCTTTGACTGTTATTAGGTGAGACAACATGTCTGTTCCATAGACATTTGCTGCCAAACAGCTGTATTCCCCTGAATCCTCCTTTCTAGCTTCTTCAAACATGAGCGAGCCATTAGTTGATACATAGATCCTCTCTTTTTGTGATACTGGCTGTAAAATTTTATTTGATGGGATTAACCAGCTGATTCCTCTGGGTTTGACTGATGACAAAGAACAGGGAACGATGATCAATGTTCCACTGTTCACAGATATCTGCTCACCATTTATTGCCTCAGGATTAAGCTGTTGTTTCCTCACTATAAGCCTGAAGGGCACAATATCCACAAAAGTCTCAGTACGTACAATGCAATTATACAAACCAGAGTCAGTTAGACTTGTTTTGTCTATAACTAATGTGCCTTCCTCAGAGATAACCAGTCTTGCAGTGGATTCTTTTAGAACTGATAAATTTGGCAGCATCCATTCCACTAGATGATGCCCTGAACTTTTTACTGTACAATTCAGTCTTGCTTGAGAAGCCTCTAAAACAAACTTTATTCTCTCTGTACCCCCTCTTTGTATCATTGCCCAAGTATATGAGGTATCTTCTCTCTCTTCCTTGAATTGTTCTGAGATGGAAGTAGAAAAGTCCAGGACAAGTTTTTTTGTTGTGGTCTTACGCCTGTTAAGTTGAAGAGTAACTTTAGGTTGCAACAACCAATCTGGTTCAGCTGTTAAATGTCCCTTGAGCTCTGTATAATATGGTGTATCCTCAGTTGCGGACTGTGAATATTGAAAAGTTACACTGGACTCATTATAACCTTGTCTTAGTCCTCGTTCTAAGATAGCAGGGCTCTCATAGTAATAGGCCACCAGTCTCCACAGCCTTTGCAGCTCATCCCGGTCAATCTCACACTCCAATAGGGTTGTCAGACTCACATTGACTGACACCTGCCCTGTCGCTTTCAGGGCCTGCCAGACCATAGAAGTTCTCTCTGCTGGGCGCTTCACAGAACAGAGAACGTGCGCCCTGTTGGCGTGACTGTCGGACAGCACAAAGGTGAGGCGACCAAGTGGAAACTCCAGGTCCTTGCTTCTTGGGAGGTCAGGCTCAATCTCTTCCCGACGAGGACTTTCCCTCAGCCTCAGAGGAGACTTAATGGTAGCCCTTCGACAAGAGAGATGATCTGTGGACTGCTCAAAGATCTGGCTTCCGTTGAGAGCCTGGGGTGAGGAACACGTGCCACAGTTGTCCATTGCACCAGAATCTCGATCCTTTTTGCACTTAATTACCCCTACAGAGAGTGAGAAAGTGAGCATGAGACACTCCATTGCAGTTTTGAAAATGAATGAATATAATTTATTTCAAATTTCAGATGATCTGCACAGCAGTGTTAACAAACTTGCATTAAAAACTCTTATAATTAAGTGTTTTTGTTTTGGATTTTTCAAAGCAAACCATTGTTAAACATTCAAATGGCTGGATTATTAGCAATGCATCAAGATGTGTAATGTCATTTTGAGAAAATAAATTACATTCCATTTGTAGTATTTTGAGTATGTGACTTGTAATACTATACTTTGCATTGATCTCAGTTTGTCTAACTGTATATCCACTTGTTATCCAAGTGTTACCTATGATAAACTCGTTGTTCATTCACTTGATAAAGAGAGACCAAGGATAAGTGGTAAAATCCAACAAAGTAAATGTATTACCAGAACTACCAAAATAAATCTTGAAAAAAAGGAGTCCAGTCAATCACTCAGAGAAGATTGAGCTTTTGTCATGGATTAATTTACAATGCCAATGATCTGCTAGCCGATAATCGTTAATTTATTTCTGGTGGTAACAAGCAAATATAGTGTAAATTTGTACATTTTGAACATTACTGAATTACATAAAATGTATTCAAGGTGGAGCAATGGAGAAAAAAATCACAGTAAATTAAGTCAGGGTAAATTAAAAATCAGATGCCCCTCTTCATACCGTGCTGAGAATTTAGACCGCTTCTGAAGCTGCCTATTGTCATTTTATACTGCCCTTCGCGACCACCCAGGGTGCATGCAAGACTGATAGTTGCCAAGGAAACCTATCGCCCCCTTCATGTATGCATCGCGCGCACAAAATTTTTAAAGGTTGTGTATACTGTTAGATTTCAGAGTTTTCAAACTGTTTCCACAGCTCTTCCAATAAGAACCAATCACCGGTATTTCTGAATACACATGAGTGAGCTTTTGTGAAGGCCACCAGTGATTGGTTCCAGCTAAAATGTAGATGGCTGTCTTCTGGATAAGAGATAATGGGTAAGAGATTTTTAATTTACAGTTTTTTTGTTTGTTTGTTTAAAACATTTATTGAAAAAAACATAAAATGAAATAAAAATTTGACTATAAAATTTAGTGAAAACAAAGTAGCATAATAAAGAGTAATCAAAAGTAATCAAGATAATGAGCATTGCAATAAGACATCAAACCATACTTTCATCCCTTTTAGGAGTATTTTCAACAAACACATAAAACAGAGATTAGACATGACCTAGGACAAACTAATAACAATAATAATAATAATAGTAAGAATAAACATTTTGGCGAAACTAACAACCTGAGTAAATATGTCGATGAACGTGATGAGATGGAACTTAAAGCTGTTCGTTGAGAACAGGTTTTGAAAAAGGAATTCCCTGCAATGAATAAGGATGCTATCATGGAAGAACGACAGCAGAGGTACAGAGCAAAGCCTCTTCAAGGAGAGTTCTTTAGAAGTATAGACCAAGACGGAGATGAAAGTCCATCGGTGTGGCTCAAGAAAGGAAAGCTAAAGAAGGAGACGGAGGGGCTATTAACAGCAGCACAAAATCAGGCTCTAAGAACAAACAGTGTAAAACACAAAGTAGACCAACAAATTATTTCCCCAATGTGTTGGATGTGTGGAGAAAGGGAAAAGACAGTGGCACATACTGTATAGTTGCTGAATTCAAGGTGCTGGCCCAGAAGTATTACAAAAACTGGAGACACAACAAAGTAGCCCAAGTGATTCACGGGTGGCTTTGTGAAAAATTTGGCTTTGAAAGAGAAGTGATACAACCATACACCCAAGCCGGTATGCGAATCAGAGAGGACTAAGATATTTTGGGATTTTTAGATCCAAACAGACAAACCAATTAAAGCTAATAGACCAGATATTATAGTATTTGACAAGGAGTCCAGGAAGTGTTGCATCATAGATGTGGCTTGCCCATTCAACACACGAATCTATAGTGAGACAAGAAAAAGATTGAAAACTACCAAGACGTAAAGAGGGAGTTGAAGAAGGTCTGGAAGTTGAAAGAAGTCAAGATTTTTCCAGTCATAATCGGCGCCTTGAGAACCCTACCAAGAAGTCTGAAGAAATGGTTGGAAGAGATAGAGAGGTTTTAGGATATTGAGCTGATGCAAAAGTCAGTTTTGCTGTGATCAGCAAGGATAATGTGAAACGTTTAGATATATGACAAGGACAGAAGGACATGGGGTGCAGTACCCAAGGCCACTGGCCGTGGCTCAGAACCTATCCCAAGAATACCAACAGGCTAGGTTTATATTTAGCTTGCTGTGAATCATCTTAATAATTATAATAATTTAACTAAATAAATAAATCAATAAATTAATAAATAAAATTTTACAATAACGTAAAGGGAGTGAGAGCATCAGTCAAAGTTTAAAGAGAATTGAAAAAAATTAAGAAAGATTGCCACTTATTACTAAACTTAGTTGAATCAGCTCTCAAGGATTATCTGATCTTCTCTACCTTAAAGAAAACCCTGATCTCACTAAGCCACTGAATACTGGAGGGGTTTTAGTCGACGTCCAGTGGAAAAGCAGACGGTGTTTTGCTAATAGGGAAGTAAAAGCTATAATATCTACAACCCCAATTCCGAAATAGTTGGGACAAAGTGTAAATTGTGAATAAAATCAAAAGGCAATGACTTTCAGATCACATAAGCTAATATGTTATTTGCAATAGAACATAGATAACATTCCAAATGTTGAAACTGAGACATTTTACTTTTTATCCACAAAATGAGCTTATTTCAAATTTTCTGGCTGCAACAGGTCTCTGTCTGTTGGGACACAGGCAAAAAAGGGCAGAAAAAGCAATTAATATATAAGAGAATCAGCTGAAAGCGCATTTAGCAAATAATTAAGTTAACTGGCATCAGGTGTGTAACATGATTGGCTATAAAAGGGATGCCTTAGAGAGGCTGAATCTCTCTGAAGTAAAGATGGCCAGAGGCTCTCCAACCTGTGAAGGCTTTGCGTAAAAAAATTGTGGAATACTTTAAAAACAAGCATTCAGAGAATACATAGTCTCGCCCAACAGCCCGAAATTTTTGTCATGCCGTGAGGTCAGCCCAAGGTGTTTACATGTGAAAGATGATTGAAATCGGTCAAGTGGTTCTGGAGATATCTGCCCGGAAACACACATACACACACAGACAGACAGGCAGACAAACTCACAAGGTGATTACAATAGTCTCACAAACTCCTACGGGGGCTCGACTAACAATGTTCCTCAACGTCAAATTGCAAAGGCTTTGAAGGTCTCATCATCGACAGTGCATAACATTATCAATAGATTCGGAGAAACTGGAAAAATCTCCGTGCATAAGGGACAAGGCTGAAGACCTTTACTGGATGCCCGTGATCTTCGGGCCCTCAGATGCCACTGCATCACTCATCGGCATGATTCTGTCATTGACATTACTAAATGGGCCCAGGAATACTTCAAAAAACCACTGTCTGTAAACGCAGTCCACCGTACCATCCACAGATGCCACCTAAAACTCTATTATGCAAAAAGGAAGCCATTTTTGAGCATGATCCCGAAGTGCCGCCATGTTCTGTGGGCCCAGGCTCATTTCAAATGGACTGTAGCAAAGTGGCAAAGTGTCCTGTGGTCAGACGAGTCCAAATTTGACATTCTTGTTGGAAAGCATGGGCGTCGTGTCCTCCGGGCTAAAGAGAAGAAAGACCACCCCTCCTGTTATCAGCGTTCAGTTCAAAAGCCAGCATCTCTGATGGTATGGGGATGCATTAGTGCATATGGTGTGGGACACTTGCATGTTTTAAAAAGCACCATGAATGCTGAAAGGTATATAAAGGTTTTAGAGCAACTTATGCTGCCCTCCAGACAACATCTATTCCAGGGAAGGCCTTGTGTATTTCAGCAGGACAATGCAAAACCACATAAGCATGGCCTCGTAGTAGAAGAGTCCATGTGCTGAACTAGCCTGCCTGCAGTCCTGATCTTTCACCGATTGAGAGCATTTGGCGCATAATTAAACAAAAAGTCCGGCAAGGAGACCCAAAACTCTCCAGCAGCTGGAAGCCTGTATTAAACAAGTGTAGAATCAAATTTCAATGGCTAAACTCAAGAAACTTGTCTCCTCAATGCCCAGACGCCTCCACTTTGAGTTAAAAAGAAGAGGGGATGCGACACCATGGTAAACAGGCCCCTGTCCCAACTTTTTTGAGACCTGCAGCAGCCATCAAATTTAAAATGAGCTCATTTTGTGGATAAAATTGCAAAATTTCTCAGTTCCAACATTTGCTATGTTATCTCTGTTCTATCGTGAATGAAATACTGGCTGGTGTGATTTGAAAGTCATTGCGTCTTGATTTTATTCACAATTTACACTTTGTCCCAACTATTTTGGAATTGAGGTTGTAATTGCTTGGAGGTGTGTCAGTTATAGTCTTCTGGACATCAAAATATGGCAATGTGGGGGGAGATATTTATAGTAATGGAGACTATTCTGACATAGCAACACATTCTCATCCCGGACTGGTCATATCTTGACGCTACCTGCCCAAACGTCGATATACGAGGCAGAAGGAAGCTTTTGGCGTCATTATTTGAGGGTTAGGTTAGGGTTAGGGTTCGGGTTAAGGGTTAGGGATTAGGGGTTAGAGGGTAGGGTTTGTTTTACACTGGCGTCGATAAAGGACACTAAAACTGACCTTTTGCCTCGTATATCGACGCTTGGTTGGGTAGCGTCAATATATGACGCGTCGGAATGAGAATGGGCTCGACATAGTTGTTGTAGCGAAGTACCTCAGCCACAATGGAATTGCATAAAGAAGTTTCAAATGATCTTATTTCATTTAAACAATTGTAACGATAATGAAGCACATGCATTACTTCCAACCCCTGAGTAAAGAAAAGCGTGAGAAGTCCGGAGTCATTATCGATTTCCAATTACTAAAGGTGAAATCCACCGTAATGCATGTGAAACTGATAAACCTCCATGCACAAGGACTTCAATTCCGCGCAAGAATCTCTTACATATACGTTGATTGAATAATTGTTGACTACAGTAGGGGAGCGTAAATATGCCACTAAAACTCACACCGAATGCGTGAGAGTTTACAGGTATGCGTTTTTAATGAAAACTGACCACACCTGATAATGTTGAGAGTTTTCGGAGTTTCTGTAATGGTAATTTAAATGAATGATTGAAAACAGGTCATGACCAATCATTAATTTTAAGGGATGGGTTTGAACTTCCCTTATCGCCAGTTCCCCAGCCGCCACTGGTTGAAATAGGAGAAGTAAGTGAAGTGAATGGGGAGGATGAGACACATGACTGCACTTGAAATTACACCAAGGAGAATCCGTTGGTTTACACCAAAATTAAATTTTTGTATATGCCCCACACAATAATAGAGCTAGAGATTTGGCAGAGAGAGACCGTCATTGAATTAATGTTTCTGAAGGGAGATTTATGGATTCTGGGTGCCTTTAAGCACAATAAGAGCCAGAAATACCTCGATCAATTGTCTGACAAAAACCTTTCGACAAAAACAAGGAGAGACACTGAGACAGAAACCAGAATTTCAGCAATATGTTCTTTTTAACCACGTTAATTCTCCCAATCAACGACAGAGGTAAACTAACCCCATCTTTGAAGATCAGTTTTAATTATTATTAAAATGGGCAGAAAAAAGAGAGGTTAATTTTCCAGTTACATTGATCTCCAGCAACTTAAAGCCAAAGATGCTTAACTTAAAATGAGAGTCAGGCTGAAGGGTTTGTAAAGCAGAAGCACTGACAGGGTAGCATTTCAGAGATATTCACTTTATAATCTGAAAATGTGCTGAATCACCAAAGGAAGGATTTAACTGCTGGTGTTGAGTGGTTTGGATTAGAGACATCCGACAATAAATCATTAGCGTATCGCCTGGATCATCAACTGGCGGCCCGCGGGCCACATCCGGCCCGCCAAGGCTTCCTATCTGGCCCAGGTAACATTTAAGTAATTCATTCTGAAAATGTGAACTTGGAAGAAGTGTTTCTCGGGATTTTTAGATATCTACAGTAGCATTTCTCCCTCCAATATATATTGAAACAACCCCAAAACAACAGTAGATTAAATTAATTTTGTTTGGAATGATTTACAGACATGTGTGTTGCATGTGCGTTCCTTCCATGGGACAGAAAGTCAGCTTGCGCAGCGAGTCAGCTGCGCTCTCTTAATGCAAGAAGGGGGGGCAAACCCACAGCTCTCCTTTTAACATTTAGTTTTATTTGTTTATCTCCACATTCTTATTTAAAATTTACTGTTAGTGTTTTCTTTTGCGCACTCTTATTTAACATTTCATTTTTACTTGGTTTTTTTTTCACATGCAAAATAATGCTGCTCACAGCCTGGTGTCATGAAATGCGTTGACTTATTTTCTTGAAGAACAAATGCCAGCACTGTGTGACAGCAGATATGAAAAATAAAATAGACTGGTCCAAACCCGTTCACAGCATCTGTGGCTGGTCTTTTTAAATAAAACCCTGCCCAATATTTTGGTTTTACCTTTTTCACATGCACAATAATGATGCTCAGCACAGGCAAAATAGCCTATCACAACCAAAAACAGTGGGAATATAATCAGCTTATTTAACTTAGTGTGACAGTTGATGGGTTCTGTCACTAGAAATGCCTCCTAATAAGTATGCCCCGCCCGGGCCCTCCTTAGGCCTACCACATTCTTGCGTAATCGGATGGCAGCATGCGTAAAGCATGGAGCGTGAGGACACGCTATAGTCGACGGACAAGCTCCTGGCTACTTCCTTTAACATTTCCTCTTTTCCATTTTAGTGGTATGGCTGCAATCAATTGATTAAACTTTGGTAAAGGGCAAACCTTGCCATAAATATCAATTAACTCTTCATAACACATTAGTTTACCCTCATTACTTACATTACTTTAGCCTCATTCAATTACCTCATTACATCACTTCCTGTTTCACTAGGGTATAAAAAATAGGCAACATAAATCCAATATCCCTTTGTCATCCAATATCATGAAGAAAACAAAATGACTATCAGTTCAAAAGGCAGATGGTCATAGAACTTCATAAATCTGGTAATGGTTACAAGAAGATTTACTTTACCACTAAGCACTGTCAGGGCAACCATTTAAAAAATTCCAAAGATATATGGAACTGCTGAAAATATCAAGGGTAGAGGATGCAACTGCAATTTGCCCCCCAGGATACTGAGGAGGATGGTGAGGGAAGCAACAAAATCCCCAAAAATCACTGTAAAGGAATTGCAGGCCTTAGTGGCATCTTGGGGTCGCCATGTTTCAAAAAACACAATCCGGCTCCACCACCACAAGTACTGGCTCTTTGGAAGGGTTGTCAGAAGAAAGCCTTTTCTGACCAGAAGACACAGAAGCAAGCGCTTGGAGTTTGCCAAATGTCAATTAAATTATGACTGGAACAGGGTTCTTTGGTCAGATGAGACCAAAATTGGATGTTTCAGTCAGATACAGTATCAGCATGTTTGGCGTTGAAACAGAGATGCATACAAGGAGAAGAACCTCATACCCACGGTGAAATATGATGGCGGGTCAGTCATGTTTCAGGGCTGTTTCAATTCAAAAGGTCCAGGGGCACTAGTTTAGATTAATAGCATAATGAATTCCAAGTATCAGGATATTTTGGCTTAAAATCAGGTTGCCTCCCCCAGAAAGCTGGGACTTGGCCGTAGGTAATCTTTCCAACCAGACAATGACCCAAAGCATACCTCAAGATCCAAACAGAAATGGTTCTGTGACAACAAAAGCAACGTTCTGCAATGGGCATTTCTGTCGCCAGACCTAAATGCAATTGAAAACCTGTGGGCTGAGTTGAAGAGGGCAGTGGATAAATGCAAACCCAGGAATGTGAAGGATCTTGAAAGGATCTGCTTAGAGGAATGGTCCCAAATCCCCCCAAATGTGTGCCTTGACCTAGTCAAAAATTACAGGAAAAGACTCCATGCTGTTATCCTTGACAGAGGTGGTTGCACTAAGTACTAAAATGAGGGGTGGCAATAATAATTAAACCTTGATTTTGTTGAAATTTATTTTGCATAAAATGATTGTTATGATTTTGGTTGTTTCCATCGAAACAACAATAAAGTATTTCACACATATTGGTATATTCCGCTTCTCTTTAATTATATTGTTTATATTTTTTGTATTGTTTGTGCATTGCCAGTCAGGAGTGGAGTAATTTTGGAGCCCCCTCTATGCACGCACGCAAATACGCGGGCGGGTGGGCAGGCAGGCGTACGCATGGATGGATAGATATGCTTACCCTTAGGTTTTTGGAAACCATATACATATTCTTTTGTTTTAAACATGAAACTATTAATGTTTTATGGAAAGGCTGAAAAGAGGGCACAGGTGGCTATTCCTCCTGATCACAATGAGGACAGGGTGCGAAAATGAGGATATTTAGCTGTCAGATTTAGCTGACACCAGGTAAGAGGAGACAGATATGTACTATATATTACATTCAGGTTACCTGTGTGTTTCATACACTTTTGAGTACAATGGATGGTGCAACAGTTTGAAAGTAGATGAGGAAAGACTGCAATTCTCCCAAGACAGTTTAGATGGGGGTAAAACATTCCAAAACTCAAGGAATTTTGTATCTAGCACCTTTAAGATGTACATTTTATTTTATGTTATGTTATTATTTCTGTTTTTATATTGAGAGGTACTGGATACGCGCAAATAAGTACCAGAACAAATCCAAGAGGTCTTAGATCCTGTTCCGGCAGGATCTCGCACAAATTAAGCCCTGAGGACTATAATGACAAATTGTGAATTTCTGGGACATTGAAACTCAAAAGTGTAAAATTCAGGCTCAGAAGGTAAAAATCCTCCCCAGAATTTTGCTCCAGTGACCTGGATTTGTCATTTAGCACAACTGAATCCGTGAATTCAATAAGGGCTAACTCCATGTTGAAAATGTGTGGAGTTGGGCCCTTATTTAATTCACCAATTGGATTCTTCCTCCAGGGGGCGGAACTAGTCAAAGAAATCAGCAGGCTGACTTAGGCGGTGGAATACAAACACAGCAGGATTTATATAATGAATATATAACATCTTACCATTGTGTTTGGTATTCCATTCGAGGAGCCACCGCAATTGGCAGTCACATGTCCAAGGATTGTCATGTAGGGAGAGGAGCTCCAGTTTTTCTAGGTGTTGCAAAGTTTCTGGAAGCAGGTATTCAAGCTGGTTGTCAGCAAGGTGGAGGTGCCGCAGGTTGGAACTCCAGAAGGTCCTCAAGAAAGACAGGGTGACAAAGGTGTGTGGATGCAGGTCTTTTAAGAGGTTGCCTTCGAGCTGTAGTAGCTTTAGCGATGCCAGGCCATCAAAGGAAAATGGTTCAACAAATTCAATAAGGTTGTGATCAAGGTGGAGGCGCACCAGTCCTGTCAAACCTTCAAACATTTTGGACTTGATGGTCTTCAGCTTGTTATAGCTTAGCTTTAGAATCTGCAAAATGAAAGCAGCCCAACTGAGCAATTTGATTATTGCTTTGACTGAAATCCCAGATATTCCTAATGTTATACTCTACCCTTTTTAACAAAAAATCAGACAAATGTATTTACACATTTTCATCTTCTTCTGCCATTTTTCCCCCACTTTCAAATGATAACTGTCAGGTGAAGAATGGCAGATGAAAGATGAAACAAAAACAATTACCAAAGATAATTGTTCATAAATTCCTAGTATATGTTCTTAACCCAGCTGTACTGATAATTACCAGGCAGCCATTTATTGTTACCCCTTGCCTCCTATATTTCACTGTAAAGTAACAGTGAATTATAGTGCTGCATAAACCCAACTGCAAAAAAAATCATAAAGTGAAAAATGACTGCTGTGAAATGAATGTAAAGTGAATTTGACTGCTTCCGCTGTTCGCAGCAGGATGCACTGGAAGATGATTTGTAACAGTGGATAGCAAACTTGCTATGCTTAAGAGCAGTCTTTCATGTTTCACTTGTAGACATTAAAAGAGGCTTTCTTATCATGGTACAGTAGTGAGCAGTGATGATCATACACCACCACCAACAGGGTCCAAATATATCAGTTCTCTATAATTTTTTGGTGAAAATGAATTGAAAAATACTATTGTAGGCATTGATAACAAAAAAAAAAAATCATTCCCACCAGTAAACTGAGGTAAAAAAATATGGGAAATAAACAAAAACATTGAAAACATAAATTTTTTATAACAATTGAAAGGTGTGCCAATTTTTATTTTTTAAAACTCCTGCATAGCCCAAATGCATGTTTGAAGGCATGATTCTTGATGCTAAAAATATTTGTAATAAGAGGTTTGAGGCAACATTATTCTGCTTACCTCGGATGGTCAATTGTTCCAATATATAAGGTGACATGAACTTTGTGCAGCATCACTGTGCTAAACACGATGACCCGACGGAAGAATTGTTCGTGGCCACATTGTGGCATTACATGATACTGAAGACATTAAATGTGCCATTGCACTGTAAGAAACACCATCAAGCATTTCAAAGAGACTGGTTCCCTGAAAACTAGAGGCAATCGAAGTGCAAAATAGAAGTTAACTGTATGACACATAGAAAAAAAAAAATCGGTAGTTGACAGCACGACAACTCCATGATGATATTAATTGTGTCACAAGTGAAGAGGTGAAAGTATCAAGATCTTCTATTTCCAGACACCTGTGTGAAAATGGTCTGATTGGTCGTGTTGCTGCTAAGAGCAGGCAACATCAAAAAACAGCTTGAGTTTACCAAGAAATTCAAGGATTGGACATAAACGGACTGGGAACAAGTCCTTTGGACCGATTAATCAAAATTTGTAATTCTCTCATCCAAACGCATTGCTTATGTGCGCCGTAGAGTTGGCTTACATTTAACCCCTTCAGAAAAACATGGAGGTGGTAATATTATGGTTTAGGGTTCAGTCTGCTCTAAAGGAGCCAGTGATTTCATAAAATTCAACAGAATCATGGATCAAAATAAGTATTACAGCATCCTTGTGAGGCAAGCATTGCCATCTGGAAAGAGACTGAATGGTTGGGGGTTTTATTTTCAACAAGATAATGACCCTAAACACACTTCTATGCCATGCAAGAATTATCTCAGTCGGAAAGAGTCATCTGGTGACACAAAAGTTATGACTTGGCCTGCGCAAAGTCCAGACCTTAGTCCGATAGCGCAAATCTGCTGTAATATCCAAAGAATCTCTTTGGAATGAAGCTAAAACCATATGGAATGGTTTAGCAAGTGAGAAAATAAAAAATGTGAAAACTATGCCTGAGAGATTAAATGCTGTAATCAAAGCAAAGGATAGCTCCACTAGATATGGACTTTTTCTCTCAAAAGACAATATTATTTCAGTTTTACAATGCATGGTTATCTGTTCACCTATTTTCATCTATATGACTCAATATTACATGTAACAAATTCTTGAATAGTCCCTGGTTTCTGATTTTCTTCATTTTGTTACGGGTGTAATCATCACTGTACACTACTGTATATCTGACAAAAATGGGAGAAATTTAATCGTCTCTGGCATATTGTTCCATGTTCGCATTTTATTAGTTAAGCTCAACAAAACACTATTATTTTTGTTTTTACTATACATTGTTATTGGTTTACTTATTTTCATACATAAAATAAATACTTGACTAGTACTTAGTTTCTGATTTATCTTTATTTTGTTAAGTGTATAATCATCTCTGCACACTACTATATGTTGTACCTGAAGGGATCGCAAGTTGTTAAATGCTCCAGGGGAAACAGTCATTATGTCGTTTCCATGTAGCATGAGCATCTCCAGACGTTGGAGGTCTGTGAATTCCAAGACACCCACTGCCTGGATGCTGTTATATCTGGAAGTAGAAAATAAAACTTTTGTTTGGGCCACACATGGCAAATATCATCAAATCTCCATCCTACTACACTTGTGGGATTTTATTTATGCTTTATTCTTGTACGCGCTACGTTACAAATTATTCATTGTACTGCCAAAACTTAGCGTGAGTAAATGGGTCTCAACCAAATGTAAGCTGTAATGTTTCTTGAAAATCAGCTCTTTTATGAGTGGTTGTGTTTGCTTTTATATTTTGGTATCTGGTATGTCTCATCTTAATTGTAGGTCTTTGTGTTGTATTATTTTTATTAAAAAATAAATAAATAAATAAAGTGATGAGGAAGAAATAAAAAGATAAGCAGTGCAGCAGTTTACCCTATGTTAACTCTCTCTGTGTCCTTCGGCAGGTTTTTCGGGATAGAGGTGAGGTGGCGGAAGGTGCAGTGAACCTCACGGGGGGTGGGGCAGCTACAGGACCTGTGGCAGGCTTGGTGGGTGAGGGGCAAAGCCAGAAACACCAGCAGCAGTATCATCATGCGGGGTGATGGGACACTCAGGGGAGCCATCATTATCACGGCATCATCAGACCTGAAATTACGTTTGTGTCAGCAAGCTTGAGTACCGTACCTATTTCTGTAGTCAATTAACAGTGAAAAATTGTCACGAAAGGAGGTGCACCATCTATATAAAGCCTCAAACAAGCAGACTTCAAGCAAATGTACAGCTATCTTCATTCTGCCACATCTTTAGTTGACGTAATTTAAGTTTCTCACCTAATTTTATATATTTTCTTTTTCTGTGACATTTGTTAGTCAATGTTTCCACCATTTGGACTGCACTGTAAAAATCAGTTGTTTCAATTTAGTGGTATTTATTTTGGCAGCTTCACTTCGACCTCATTTTGATTCATACAGTTTAAAGAAGGAACAGAAAACCTGCGCTTAAAGACACTGTCATCATTTTTATGGCTTTCCAAAGATTTGCAAAGAGTTCTCTCCAAGTTAATTTAATGTGGTAAAGTACTTCTATGTTATATATTCAATTCATGTACTTGCGATCTGTGTCCTCTGCCTCTTCACTCTGAACTGTCAAGCATGCCCTCTATACCTTTAAGAGAGGATTTCTAAGCACTACCTGCTGCTGAAATCTGAGAACTGCTGAATGTTTTCAAAAACAAATCATTAGTCAGATATGTTCCCTAAGAAATACACAGCATTTACTACAGCGAGCCTGTGCAAGTATGCATTCAGCTGGGAAAAAATGTAAAAAAAGACATCTTAAAAGGTTGATGACAAGCGCTATAACACTTCGTAAATGCCAACATATTTGCCCAGAGGTGAGATACTGCAATGACTGCTTCCACTTTTTTTGAGTATTCCTTTAATCTTCCTAGAACTGCATTTGAAATGTCAGACATATAATGGAGTTACGATATACATATTACTTGTTATTGAAGGATCACGGGATCAACACGTTTCATTCAGTGGTTAATGCCAGCATTGTGACCAGTGGTCCTCAAGGGTTGCCCCTGCTGAGACCAGCTGGTGGATAAATGACCAGCTGACTTGTAGTTGCTGAACAAAATGGCAGTGGATTCCGTGCAGCTCATTGGAGCATATGTCTGCAGGAGAGGTGAACAAAATCTTTGGCAGCGCTTGTATCAGGCTACAAAAAAAAAAAAAAAAAAAAAAGGCAACCATACACCTTATGGCCTGTATTTCTATTTATTTACTATAACACAGTGAAATTCAGCTCAGCTATCATAGAATATGGTACTTGGCAGTGTCAGATATCCTACATGAGTTGAATCAGTCGTACAAGTAGTTGACCTCAGGTGACATTATGTGTGACCGTATGATACACAGCCAAAATTTTAAAATCCCAACTAAGAATGTCCTGAGGACATAAATATTGATAGTTGTGCTGATATCAAAATGACAAGAGATCTCACTGTGCCTTTATACTTGGGAGACACAGACATCTGCATGGACTGCATAATCACAAGTCATCACAGGAATAAATGAGAATGTGGTGGGGATCTGACTCAACTTTTAGTGGACAGTCTGCCTTTGAACTTTAGTTACATGACAGCAGAAATATGGAACTAAGAATTTCAGCTCCATGGGCCTCAGCAACATCTGACAGCCACTCAGCTCTGCTTTTAGCAATCTAGTGCGTAAGCATTTGTCACTTTATGGGGTCTGCAGGTTGCGTACGTGTATGCGTGTGGGTCTGGAATTTGGGGTGTTTAGTACTCAAAAACCCTGCGTAGGACACTTTCTCACACTTTATAAACAACTTAATCCCACTCTCAGAGCAAAAAATACACCACAATTAACTTGCTCAGGGGTAAATGAGAAGTTTTCAACAAGTTGCTGGAAGGCCCTCCCTTGGACCAAGGACTGATGGGTTTAACAGTTTCCAGGTTTACCCATAAGCAAGAGGCGCCCTTGCAGTCAAAATACACCAGCTGTTTCAGTCTCAGACGGCAGATTCTTCACATGACCCACATATTATTCATATCAAAATCAGATGAATCTCCAATCCAAAACATAACTGTGCGTTGCTAAATATCACATGTACTATAAAGGGCCCCTATGCCTCTTATGTATGTGTTGTCTTCATATTTCAGTTCTACTTTTTAAAATAAAATATAATTTTATTTTTAAGGCAGTGGGAGGTTGAACAATAAAATAAAATTACAAGCTCTCTCCTCAATATTTTCTGTAAAATATTGTAGAATAATTATGAAAGGTATTACAAATGAATTTCACAACTGTGTTTAGGGATCTATTTTACATTAATCTTACTGCAGTATCCTCACAAGGCAACAACCGATGAACATGCTTATTTATGAACTAGCATGACCTGAGGTGAAAATAACAAAACACATGCTGAAGTATCTAAAGTATCTAAAGTATAGTTCTGTAAAGTATTTCTTGTACTATTTGAACAGTTCAATACCAATAATTTGATCCAAACAATAAATCTATTTGGGCACCAACTCTATGATGAGATAGTAATTCCCTGAATAATCTTGTCATATTTTTGAAGAAAAATGTCTTACCTGTAAGGTCTTGCAGGGAAACAGTAAAAAAAAAGGGAACAAGCCGTGGCCGTGAAATGAGCTGTTAAAATTCAGGCGGTGTACAATCAAAGTATTTAAGAAGTGGATTGTATTTTTGTTTTGTCCTTTCCCACCCCAAGTGAGAGCCGATCTCCGATAGAAAGCAGCTCAGGCTCGACAGGTCTCACTGCTGATCTAGAGTTCCGCTGTATCCACATCTGGATTAGTGCTTAAGTTTTCCTCTGTTTTCTTGAGTGTGGTGCAGGAATTCTGCTTACTGGCTCTCCTCCATGGACTCTCTTTTACTCCATTTTGCTGTCTTACCTGATCTTCTACTTTCCTGAGTGAAGCTCTCTCCCTGTTTACCTCTCTTTCTCTCCCTCACTCCTCTTGTTCTCTCCCTCTTACAACTCATTCACTCTGTTGCTGAGTAAATGCTCTCCCTCTGTCTCTCACTCAGTTCCACTATGCACTCCCCCTGACACACACACACACACACACACGCGCGCGCGCACACGCACACACACAAACGTACTTTACCACACGCGCCCAGTACCTCTTTTTGCCTTTTCCTCTAGGACTTTTGGTTGAATAAATCCACTATTGCCGTTACCCTTCCCATCTCATCTGGATTCCTCTGTCCATTTTCATATTCTCTCATCATATTCTGTGGTGTACCGTCCTTTCATTTCTCTACCTGTACATGTGTCCCCTGGAAGTAGTGACATAGTTTATAAACACCTCAGAATTCTTGCCTCAGCTCTGTGTGGGCTATAGTCTGTAGCCTTTGTTTCTGCCATGTGCCTACTGCGGCATTAGAATGCGTGTGATGCATATGCAGCAGTTGGTTAAATGCCCACTGCCATTAAAAAAAGATAAAATAAAGCTGCCTCATCAAAGACAAATAGCAAAATCATGTGGTGAAGAACAGCTGTGAAACATTACTCGAAGTGCTAACCATAAACTACAGCCAACCCTTTTCCAAAGTTCATAATCCTGTACAGAGACATTAAAGAAGACAATATAGAGATTTTTTTTTTTCCTTCCTGGCATTGTACAAAATAATAGTTGTTCATTGATCACAGTGGACATAGATGGGATGCCCCTGATTGTGGGTGTCAATTTAAACTGTGCTCACTATCTATCAATTTGCTCACAGAAAAAATTGCTTAAGAATTCTGTTGACTTCAAAAGGTAAATGAAAACACAAAGTCAAATGACAGAATTTCAAAAAGTGTTCTATTTGAACTCCGTCTGATGACTGTGTTATTTCTCGATGTACTGCATGATCATTTTATTTATTTGTTTATTTATTTATTATTAAAGCAGGGCATAACTCGTTCAGATATATCTAATAGATAAAAATGCCGACCTGGGATGCTTTTAAAAATGTACAAACATTTTGAATCTCTCAAGGGAACCCAGACATGGACAGCAGGTCAAAAGTAGACTAAAGTTTATTTGGGGCTGAGCAAGGCAAAAACGTCAAAACATGCAGGGTAAAAACCATACAGGGCAGAAGGTGGTACCGTATCGCAATCCCAAGGCGTAGTCAAAAAACAGGCAGAGTTTGAAAATCGGAGAGGGCAGAATGTGCTGCTAAAACATAATCCAAAATCACATTAGCAAAAATGGCAATTGGTCAAAATCAGGCAGGCTGTGTAATCAGCACAAGACAGAATCCAAAACTCTAAAAAACAGGACCAGACAGGATCAATGACAGGCAGGCTGACAGGGCAGAAAAAGCTTATAGCAATGCAGGCAAAAGAGCTGCTGAAAAGAACTCACAACTAAAAAGAGAATAAGAGGAATAAATACAAATGGACAGATAAGCAAACAAGAATCAGGTGAGGGACAGAGTGTGAGGAACGCACAGAGGGAGAGCGAGGTAACAAGACGATAATCCAATTAATCAAGGTGGTAGATGTGAAACATGAAAGGGCAAGGTAATCAACAGTGAAGTGGCGGTGAAACAAATAATAATGGACTTACGAAGGTGTCGATCCCTGGATGTGGCCGGAGACAGAAAAACTCCGTGGACACTTTTGGACCTGTAGTTATTTATGTGTTTGAATGCGAATGTGCCTCCTCCCCTTTGCATGTATTCTGTAGTGTTGTGAGATATATAATGTGCCAAAATTCTTAATAAAGCACTTTAAAAAAAGTAAACAGGGGCATGTGGATGTGGAACGTGAACTGAGAAACAAAACAAAAAACATAAAAAATGAACTGTTTGTGCTGATTAGTTTATTTAGTTATTTTTGTTGGTTTCGTGCAGTTTTAGTTCTATTAATTCTAATCAGCTTCTGTCCCCTCTGTTTCTTGTGCCTCCATGTATCTTTGTTTACCTCTGCTTTCATTCCGCTCCCCACTCCGTTCCCTTATTGCCTGTCATTTTCTTTTTTGTAGTAACACCCCTCACTGTTCATTCCTACTCACATTTCTGCCTGTCTTGTTTTTCCTTGATTACCTCCTTTGAATTTCAGCCCTCTGTCTGCACTAATCAATTCAATATCTGTCTTAGTTCTGCCTGCCACTAACAAGCCTTGTTTTGAGTATTGATCCCCGTGTATCGACTTCCTTGTTTAACTTTTGTTTTAGGAGTTTTGATTGTCCTTGTGTCTGTTTACTTTTGGTGACGACTTTGGATTTGTCACTGGTTACAATTCTGTCTGTGTTCCTGTGTTGCATTCTGCCCTGTTGTAAGACATTATCTTTGCCCTATGATTCTGTATCGGAATATCTGTATTCTAGCTCAAGTTACCGACCCGCACTGTCTGACCCTGACTATCTCTTCAATAATCTGAGCAAAACTTCACTCCTGTCTGCGTTTGAGTCCTGAGTGGCGATGTTACAGTGATCCATGGGGGTTCTACCTGCCATTTACATGTGCGGCTAACGTATTGGTAACAGATGCCACAGCACTCTTTTACAGGCCTCGGTGGGTCAGGGCTGTTCTGGCAGCCAAATGGGAACCTACACAATACAGTTGATTTGGATTTGTCTTCAATGCTGTTTTTCTTTGAAACACCAAAAGTGTTTTGAGGACAAAAGAAATTTACCGACCCTTCAATTAGCCTTGGGGTGTCATGGTTTGGAGGCTTTTAGAGCTTTCTTTTGTTGCTCTCATCCGGGACGATATCGTTTTGCTCTCAATCGGATTCTTTGGCCAGCTGGCATTAATTGGGGGCATCGCCCGGATTCTATTTAAGCCCTAGTTCCGCCTCACTTCCCTTGCTAGAGTGTCAGTGTTATGTTTGCACTTTAGCTGGTAAGGTCTCTAGTAAGAGAGTTGTTAGGGTTTAGCTGCATATTTGAGGAAGAGTTCTTGATAGCTAGGGAATCTTTCTGTTTCTTCCTCTTTCTCTGCACCGTCTGGTGCCCATTTCTTTTGTCTCGGTTTCCGAGACTTTTTTCCTTTCTATTCGTCCTGTCTAGCTCGCCTTGCTTCCTTGCCTCGGACGACACCTAGGTCCGTTGGAAGCGCGAGCCTTGCTCTCTATTTTATTTGTGTTTTCTCTCGTTCATCTGCGTGTCCCCTTTTGTTCTGACCGCTGCGTTTGGCGTCTCAGCTCACCAGCCATCACAGTACACTCTAGCCAACATGGAGACATCAGCGGTGGCCGAGATTAAAAGGGCTGTTGCCAGCCAGCAAGATTTGCTGGCTGGTTTCGCTAAAGGCCTTTCAGGTTTGGGTAATCAGCAGGCTGAGTTAGCGGAGAGACTCCGCCTTCAAGAGAATTTGCTTCAGAATCAGGAGAGCGTTCTGTTAAGCTTGACCGAGAGTGTCAGGTCTCAGTCTACACAAGTTTCACAAAATGTTGCACAAGCATCACCCATACACCTTCCCTGAGAACCTAAGTTGCAATTGCCCCAAATATATAGTGGCGAGGCCGGAAAATGTAAGGATTTCATCGCCCAATGTGAAATATTTTTTAAGGCTCAGCCGTCACGATTTGTTAATGAGGATTCTCGGGTGGCATTTATCTTATCCCTGTTGGCTGGCACAGCACTCACTTCGGTCGGCCCACTAATCAGATCTAATTCACCAGTCGTAAATTCTGTGGAGGCTCTTGTTAGGGAGATGGTGTCAGTATTTGATCAAGATGTTTGTGGTCAGGACGCAGCTACGCGTTTGATGCACCTTAAACAGGGCAAAGAAAGTGCAGCTGAGTTCTCTATCGCATTTCGCTCTCTGGCTACAGCGACAGGCTGGCCAGAGGCTCCTCATATTTTTCTATACAGTACATTGAAGATTACCACGGACATAGGCTAAACGATCTGACGGAAATCATGTGTAAATACGGGGAAGGACTGATACCTTGATTATGATATTTTTTCGATGATTAGACTTGATAAGAGCGACGACAAAACAAGAAAGGAAGATTTTTAGAATGTATTCTCTCTCTTAACTCGCGCAGGAATACATATTGTTCATGCACTTGCAGCTGCCTGTCGTCTTTCTATTGCGTATACTGTAACTATTTAACGTTATTACATTTTCGAGGTTTTGTTTCGTTTTGGCCATCATGGAAGAGGAAGGAGCAGAAGTTGAAGAAAGAACCATGGAAAGAGATACAACAACTATAAAAAAGCAATTAAAATTTAACTTCAGTGCATGAGAAGTACAAGCGGACGATTCAGGCTGCTTTTAAGGTATTGGGTGGAGATATTTGAGGGGTACGATTGTGTTCTAAATGGCATCGACCTCGTCACTCCATATTTCTATGGACAATCACTGTTATGAGAGTCCACTTGATCGTGTTCATAAATTACTATCTTTTTTGTAGCCCAGAGCATTGGCTTGTCCAACCTTCCTCAGAATGGTAGCATGATGACTCCAATAAAAACATAATTTTCTTTCTGAACTAGACAACGTGCACGTGTATAGCGTATAGCCAGCGTGGCGACCGGACTTTTTGCAGCACGGAACGAACCAAAATAAGCAGCATAACTATTCATTTGACAAATGAAAGGCGCCGCACTTTTCTAGTTGCAAAGTCATGTATAATATCATCGAAATCAATTCTCTTGGCCAGTTCATGTTCTATCGAGATCATCACTAAACCATTTAGTCTCTCTTGTGACATGGTGGAGCGCAAGTGATTTTTTATTAATTTAAGTTTACTGAAAGTGCGCTCGCCTCCAGCCACCATTACGGGCGAAGTCAGAAAGATATGCAACAAGGGATCTCAGGCGAGCGAGCGTGTGTGGTAGCTCACGTCATCAGTCTTGTGTTGCGGCGCTAAAGACGGACCAAACCACTTGCATTGGGAAGGCCAATCAGGGGGTCAGTTTCATGCCCCCCCTAGTCTGATGCCCGAGGATAGCAGTCCCCTTTGCCCCCCCCATCGGGCGGCCTTGAGTGTTGGGCTTAAGCAGTGCATTCATTGTTTTCAGTGATTTATGATGCCCTTTTCGTGCAGTATAAGGTATTTTAGTGTTTTTGATGAAATAACACGCCAAGTTAAGCTGCTTTCACACTGGACGCGAAACAAATTTTTCGCACTATAGATTACATTCAAAGTCAATGCAAAGACGCGAATACGCGCGTCTCGTACATCATAATTTCCTGTCATTGATAGGAAGGTCCGAACCTTTCAAAATAACGCTTTCACACTGGGCATGAACCAGACTGTGGTTCAGTTTGGTCCGGACCGAGACCACCTCTTTTAGTCGGACCAAGGTCCGGCTGTTTGGTCCAGACTAAGGTCCAGGGGAGGTATCACACCTATCATTTTGGTTCGGACCGAACAGAAAAGTCCGAAAGTCCGGACCAAATGACGTTGGTGTGAAAGCCCCCTTAAACATGGCGTGACAGTGCTTTTCATGGCGTGCCCATACGTGATATTGGGGTGTCACGCATTTCTTGAACAGTTCTCATCTTATGCGTGACAGGTGGCATGACATGACGCAAACTATGCGTCACCTTGCCATCTTGACATGCTTCATGCCACTAAAATGGCACGCCTTGGCATGCCACACTGCAGGGCATTGCGGGACCAAAATGTGTGCAAGTGTCAGGCAGGTATTAGTCTGGTGATTAACTGCAAGTGATATTTTGATTTTATGATGTGTAGACCTACTGCAGTTCCCCATCAAAGTTGTTACTACCATTCATACACATTTATTACTGCATCAAGAAAGGTGGTCTTTATAATGGCTTTGGAATTTTCGCCTGAAATAATTCATGCTCAAAAACCATCAGACATGTCTCACTTAAAGGACAACAATATCAGATTCAAAGCCCATCCGTCCTGGCCGTCCTGAGCAGCCCAATCGTCACGCGAGTTCTATTAATAGCAAGCTCTTGCTCACTGCCTGGTAGCATTGGCTGACATCAAGTGTGTTCGATTCATGGACTGTACAGTAAGATGGATGACGCATCTCCAGTTCCTAACGCTGTATAAAAATGGAGCCAAAATAACTAACTAGTTTGGTGACCTCTTACTGAATCTTGATTTACTAGCTATATGGCTGGCTCGCAAACTGTTTGTAACCGGTAAAAAAGCTTTTTCCACTGAACATAGCTTCCCTCCTAATAGTACATAACGTTATGTTCTGAGAAAGGAGATTTTTCCATTGATTTCCGTTGCTGCCTAGCTAACTTATGGTGACCTATCACATAATGTTGCAAAACTAGCTTGCCAGCTAGCTTGGAAACTGGTTATTAGCAATAGCATCACTGCAAACAATACATGACGCTATGTTTAGAGCAAAGACAATTCCGTCAATTTTCGTTGGACATTCAAAATCACCATGGATTATATTCAGTTGTAGTGGGACCTAGCAACTTATGCTTGTGTGATATGTCTTCTTATATGTCTTCTTGACAGTCGTATTCCAGCACCAAAGAATTCTCAGAAATAAGCCCACAGGCAACTTCCTTCCTTAAAGTCACTGTCAATCATGTCTGTCAATCATTTTAAAACCCCTTTTTATAGTACCAAATAACTAAATAAAACAAAACTTATCAGAAAAAAATGAACATCTTAGCATATATCAGTATAATAAGAACTACTTAAAATGACAGAAACCATTGCCAGAAAAAATTATTAGGCACATACTTTGATATTTTAGTGTGGCCCATGACCTATCCACTAACATGGAGGTGGGCAAGTTTATCACTTGAACTGCGGCCAACCACTAGTTGGCAATCAAGATGTTTTGGCCTCACTTTTAGGGAGCTGTTAGGTTTTCCATCTTTATATACAGTCAATGGTTCTGTTGTGGCGGTTCACCATGGGAGTTTACATCCGCACAAAATGTAGTTCCCCAAAGGAAACATGCGGGTTTTAGATGGAGATATAAAATATGCAATATTTGCACTGTTATAAATATTTTATACAGTCATATATTAAAGGACGTAAATTTAGTGTGTGTGTATTTAGTTTGAATTTGAACTAAATATGCAATCTTGCATCCATATTACTCCGCTCAGTGACGCACTTTCCGGCCAGCTACCTCTGGTAGGGTCAATGCCCAGTCTGGCAGCTGGGGAAAACCCACGTGGGGATCCTCTATAGCAGTTCTACAAGAAATGTGGGTCCCTCAATGTAAAAAATTGATATCTAATGATAGGGAGTGTTTGGTTGTAATTATTGTTGCTTAAGGTGTTAAGACCTCTTTAAGTTCAAGGGGTTACTTCTTTTTCACAGATGTGGTAGCAGTGCTTGTTACATTTTTCCATTTATATAAGGAAAAAATTGTTTTATATTCTTCTGATTTTAGATTTTGTCTCTACAGGTCAGAACCCATTCAGGATGAAAATATGCAATGAAAGAGGAAACAGGGAAGGGGGAAATACTGTATCTGTGCGTGTGTGTGAGTGTGTGCACATGTGGGTGTGTGTGTTTGTGTGTGCACTGTGCATACTGTATGCTAATATTATGTGGCATATTCATATCTGTGGTGGTATGTTTGAAGTGTTTTTCACTTTTTTGTGGTGACAATATACACTGTGCAGGAACAGTAGAAGACTCTTGCTTGCCCAATTATACTGACTAATGGGTGAGTTTCAGATCACGCGTTTCATACAACTTATTACCTCATCTACACTACAAATCTTAACCAGCTCTGATATGTGACAAATAGTAAATTTTCAGTTTGGAAAGATGGATTTCTGGAGGCCAAATATTTTTGCCTAAATGTGCCAAATGGAACTCTCTTTGCAAAGCATCATAAGTAAAGTACTCAGAAAATCATGATTTTTAAGCTTTTAATATTGATTCTAAAAATAAAAATAAAAAACTCAAGGTTTTACCATAAATAGACCAATGTACTGAAATACGCTCTCTCTCTCACCTCTCAGAATGTGAATTCAAATGAGATTGTTCAGGCTTCTGCTAAATTGACAGCTGCAAAATGATGACTCACACAACAGCTGCAGCCTGATTTGTTTACACAGAAGCAAGACCTTTTCCCTATACTAATTATGAAAGCAATAATATTTTCATGTTGCGGTAATGACTGCCTTAAAATAGACTAATTGTTGAAAATCATTCCAAAATATTTGAAAAGCAATGTCCAAACTTTGCCTGAAATAATAAAGCCTGACTCTTCATATGCTAAGGGTATGTATTCAGTGCCTTTTGTGAACTACTGAATCTCCACCTCACAGAGCTGCCATAAATGATTATTAAGCTTTAAGATTATTTGCGTAGGCGATCCTTCTATCAAATGGTAAGGATCGCATCTAAACTACAGAACATGTTCCTTAATACTCACTTAAACTACCATAATAATCTTTTCACTTTGCCTTTTGTCCATGCTGCACCACTAGATTGTAACCACTAGTGGGCATAAATACCAAGAAGGTAGACACAACTATGATGATCAGTAGTACACACACACTTAACCTGGGCCCTGCATGCATATTGAATAAAAATGTATAATAGTGCTTTCCATTATGGCAACACATTTGCAATCGCACATCACAAAACATAATTTCCTTTTCTGTCAGGTATGAGGAAATATGGGAAAGGAAATTATACAAACCCAATTCCAGAACAGCTGGGACACTGTGAAAGATGTAAATAAAAACAGAATGCAATGATTTGCAAATCATTTAAACCCTATATTAAATCGAAAATGGTTCAAAGACAATGTAGCAAATGCTGAAACTGAGAAATTTGTTGTTTTTAGAAAAATATTTGCTAAGTTTGAATTTGATGTCAGCCACATGTTTCAAAAAGTTAGGACAGGGCAAAAAAAGATTGGAAATGTGTTTTAATGCTGAAAAAAAAATGCACCTGGTGGAGCATCTCACAGTCAATTACATTAATTGGCAACGGGTGAGTGACATAAAGGGGTATGAAAAGAGCATCTCAGAGAGGCTGAGTCTTTCAGAAGATGGTGAGGGCTTCACCACTCTGTGACAGACTGCAAGGGAAAATTGTTCAACAATTTAAGAGAGAAATTGCAAAGAAACTGGGGATTTAATAACCTATGGTATGTAATATCATGAAATTATTCAGAGAATCCAGAGAAATCTCTGTATACAAGGGATGAAGCCAAAAACCAATACTGAACAGCCGTAATCTTCAGGCCCTCAGGTGGCACTGCATTAAAAATTGTGACGGCCTCTGGCAGTGCTCAATCCTGCTCCGGTTCCTTTTCCTTGTTTGTTCATTTTCTGTTTTGCAGGTGCTGATTGGGCGGGGTTGCGCTGCACCTGGGAGTACCTGGCCAGCCTCCCAGGAGCATTTAAACCCCACATCAGCTGCGTGCCCGTTCTCTCTCATTAGTTTTCCAGCCACCGTGAGCCACGCCACGCGGCATCGGGTTTTCCTTTGTTGGCTTCGGCCCCATTCTTTCCTTTATTTTACACCATACAACATCTTACACACATCACACACATCCATCTAACAGCTGACACACTGATCCACAGACACTCACATCTCATAACCCTTGCAGTTTCTTTAATTTTTTGGAAATGAATTATTTGTAAATCGTATTGCTGATCGTGTGTTTCCCTTTTTGTTGTGGCCACCGAGCCGGGTCATAACTAAAGAAACATGGGCTCAGGAACACTTCTGAAAAACTTTCTATGTGAGCACACTTAGTAACTTGCATTTGTGGATGCAGTAACAATGTAAAAAACCATTAATAAAAAAGATCCAGAACTGCTGCCGCTTTCTCTGGGCCTAATCCATTTGTTATGGCCTGAGACAAAGTGAAAAACAGGATTCCCATGGATCCTTAAAGCCTTAAAAGTCACTAAATTCAGATATCCAAAAATAAGGCCTTTAAAAAGTGTTGAAATGTCTTAAATCTAGTACCCAAAAGTCTTAAAAATCAACCTCATCTCGTACAATGTTGTGTAGCTCAGAACAGCTGAACGAATTCGCCCATATAGAAAATGTTAAACAACAACCTGTTGGTAATGTTGCCAACTCTGATTGGTCACTTTTCAGCTGTGCAACACCATTATGCCATCATGTATTATGTTCCACTTCAGATTATATGGCCATCTTACTGGCTACCTAACACTATTTAAGGAAAATCTTTGTGAATAATTCTCATATTTAAGCAATGTCATTTGGTTTTTGCCCTAACTTCACAAGATAGCTTGCTGAAACAGCAATTTCTCTTGAGCTAGCCAGCTAGCAAGTTTGCTATAATGTCCCAAAAATCTGAAAGTACAGTTCGGACGCATGAAAGCCCCGTAAAATATATCAGAGAAGTTCATGCCGAGGATAGCTAGCTAAGTTAGCAAAGTTAGGGCAAAATTAAATCATATCTCTTCATTATGATGATTATTTACAAAGATTGTTAGCAGTTAACGTTAGCTAGCTTGCTAGATAGCTATATTGAGGGCTGACTGCAATAAACAGTTATGTCCAGATGTTATATATTGGACATAACTGTTTATTGCAGTCAGCCCTCGATATAATCTAATGAGTAACGTAACTTCATATGTGACCCCAAACAGCACATAGCAGTAATCAAAGACAGAACAGAATAGCCAGTATCCTTGGCATAATGCAGTCCAGTAACCATGAGAGAGTAGAGAGAGTGTAAGTCTATTCTGAGCCTAGAGGCCCATCAGGCTGGTGCTTCACCCTGGTTTCCGTGGCATGAGACGACCAGTAACCATGACCAAACAGTTAATTACGATGTCTACCTTGAGCGCACAAGCCGTCCCCAGAAACTGAGTGGGTGGTATGCCCATGAGGAACATTGTTTTTCAGCCACATACCTAATTTATAGTTTATAGTTATAGTATCACATAGTTGACTGTTGTGATGTCAATGCTCTGCCTTCAGTGTAATTTGTCAATAACCAAAAGTAACACATCCAGCACGGTAGCAAAAGTTAAACAGGTGGTTATGCTAGATGAAAAAAAAAAGGATTAATGTTCATACATTTTGATGTGAGTTAATATGTTTGCGTTTATATGTTAAATAATATGATTAATTAAACATTACAAAATTGGCCTTAAATTTTATTTTGAGTAGCATTAAAAAGGTCTTAAAAAGTCTTGAATCTGATTTGCCAAAAGCTGTAGGAACCCTGGAAAAACTATCCTGTGGTCTGACCAAACAAAATCTGAATTTTTTTTTCGGAAATCAAGGATACCACATCCTCTAGGCTAAGAAAGGGAGGAAACATCTGGCTTTTTATCAGCACGCAGTTCAAAAGCCAGTATCCATGATCGTATGGGGGTGCAATACTGCACGTGGCATGGGTAACTTAATGCTGAACAATATAAACAGGTTTTGGAGCAACATGTACAGCCATCCAGATATTTTTTCTGATAAGGCCTTGCTTTTTCAGCAAGAGAATGCCAAACTACATTGTGCGCATTATAACATCATGAATCCGTAGTTAAAGAGCTTGGGTGCTAAACTGGCTTGCCTGCAGTCCAGATGGGTCACCCATTGAAAAAATTTTTGCACAAATGTGACATAATAGTCTGCAAAAGTGTTGAGAAGCTGGAATCTAAAATTAACTCTTTACTCCCTAGTAGCTATCTTAGACTGCTGCCCTAGCAGCCACTGACCCCTGATGCCCTAAGACAATATGGCTACTAAAATACCACGACTGTAGTCGGGATTCGCCGGCAGAAGCGATGTGTTTATCACGCCTGTAGTTGGGACTCGCCTGCACAGCGACCTAAATTATCACGACTGTAGGCGGTATCAGGGAGTAAAGGGTTAAGCAAGAATGAGAAAACATTTTGCTATCAAAACTACTGTAATTGGTCTCCTCAGTTCCAAAACACTTACAGAGTGTTAAAAGAAGAGCTGATTTAACACAATGGTAAACATGGCCTGGTCCCAACTTTTTTTGAAACGTGTTGCTGGCATCAAATTCAAAATGAGCAGATAATTTTAGTGAAGCAACTTAGTGTTGCCTTCTTGTTGCTGATTTTCATAAGAATCTTTAGAAGAACCTGCCCAACCGAAGTGAATGTAATTTTGTTGCGAACAGTGACAAGTATTCTTCAAAATGAGAAAATAAAAATGATCCTGCAGTCAACTTTGTGTGAATAAAGCGAGAAGAAATTTGGCATTGTATTGGTGGAAATGCACCATGACTCCTCCTCGTTACTAATGTTCCTTATTTCAACTTTCATACCATTGGATCACAGAGATAGTGTCCAGTGTTACCCCTAAATTACACCAGTTGTATCTTTGGTCCATCTCTGCTCTGCCATGGCAGCAGACCTGATAGGTTTCACTTCAGTCAATGTGTGTGCTTATACTGGACCCATTACCTTGCATTTCTTCTCCATCGCAGCAATTCCGCAGAGCAGATCAATTGGGACACAGACACAACATTAAAACATCCAGTTAATTTTCAGAATAAAACACTCCGTGTTGATGTCAGATCGTATTGTAGGCTAGGACAGCAAGAAAAGTAAGAAAATAAGCAAACTTTATCTATATAGCACTTTCCAAACAAGGAACTAACCCAACATAAACTGGAAATTAAGAGCATTTATTTATAAATTGGCTACTTATCCATGGCAGAAGCGCCATGGAGACAAACCTAAGCAAGTCAACCGTTCTTCAACTCCTTCGGCCGATCTGTAGTTAAGATTAATACTATATATATATTGTGTTATCTCGTGCCATCACGCGTGATTCTGTAATTACCATGTGACTTTGCCAGTCTCGCTTCTCTAGTTGTCCAGCCCTGCAGGGCTGTAAAATCACAGCTGGTGGGCGTTGATGGATGACAAAGCACGTAGCAAGCACACAGCCAAGCGGAGACAGACCAAACACACATCTGGTGTAATACGGTGGGGTTCCAAGTTTCGAAGCCTGTGTTTTTCAGTTATCCATTACAGAGAACTCCGAGCTGACGACGCTGAAGTTGGCTTCCAATTCGCAGCTTCCAAATGGAATTCTCTGGGCCTCCTAAATGTCCAAATAAGGCTTAATGTGCAAATATGTGGAGCTTGGTCAATTTCAACCAAATCTGTGAACTGAAAATATAACTTATCAGGCCCTGGTGAGATAGAAAGGCATCATAGAACAAAATGGTTTTTAATTGATTTATGATCCCAGATGTTGATAGTTTAATCTGCAACATTTTTAGGGGAGATTCCCTAGCTTTTTCAGGTCTAGACCATAATTGACCTGAATCTGATAAAAAACCACTTAATTTGGACTGCAGAGACTTATTTAAACACTACTTCAAATTTCTGTGAAAGTCTTTTCAGTTTTGTGAAAACAGAGGGAGGCTGATGTGTCTGTTTTTCCAATACAGACCACATAAGGGCTGGTCTAGATTTAAAAAAAAAAAAAACCCACAAGAGTTGTTAGAAGACAACACAGCTCGCCGGAAAACTTTAACCTTGCTGTCCACGGATGCCAACGCCGATGCAGTGGGTATGGCAATAGCTCTCCGAGGGCATTCATCCCGGCGAGCTAAAAACTGCTATAGTAAGACTCACAAAACTTAGGAAATATTCAAAACAAGAACTGAAAATACTATTTTGAACCATGCCTCACATTTGTGAAACCTTTTTTCCTGATGTGTGAAACCAAGGAAAAGGTAATTTTATCTGCTTTTTTCCCATTAAGACCAGGGCCCGTATTCACAAAGCATCTTATCTTACCGCTAGGAGTACTCCTAAGTCGCGGTAAAACATTTTATGTAGGAGTAAAATCTTAGAAGTTATTCACAAAGCCGCTGAGAGCAACTTTTAGTTCAGAAAACTGGTAACTCCAAGACTAGGAGTAGCTCTGAGATAGGTGGGAGTAAATCTCCGTTGCTATGGATGACGTCAATTTTCATGCACGAGTCTTGGGACAATGAGCACGGTGATTGGTTGTTTGGTGACAGGGTGGCCCATTGAAAAAAATATCCCACATACAACCCATGGAGGAAAAAATGAGGAAATAGTCCAAGCAGCTGGTTTGTCCCAAAAATAATAACATGTTGAGCACTCCTGAAAATGCACTGTGCACAGTCCCCACATATCACGCTCTAGGCAAATAAACATACATAGGAAAGAGAGAGTTGTAAAAACGCCAATAGCATGAAACAAATCAATAATAAAACGTGTCATTTGCCCCAATAATTAGCAACTTATTACCCAATGAGAATCTGTTGCGATCATTTAAAAGTCGGGCCATTCAAGTTTGTTTACCCTAAACTGTCATGGATGAAGGTTCAAAAAGGATGCGAAAGCCCAACTGGAGCCACGACCAGTTACTGCTGCTGGCCCAGTTGGTGCTGGAGCGAAAGCATGTAATTAAAGAGAAATTTGGCTCGGGGTTGAACAGCAAATCCAAGCGGGATGCGTGGGATAATATCAGCCTACAGATCAATGCTGCATTCCCCTCGGAGTCTCGGACGGCAGACGACTGCAAGAAGCGGTGGTATAGGCTGCAATCGCAGGGGAGATCCAAGATCGCAGCCTATAAACGGGCTATCGTTCAAACAGGAAGGCATACTAAGCTTGTTTGTCATTTTTGGCTTACAATTTAAATATGCATACAAAATATGACATAGGATGGTATTATTATGATGATCTATTAAATGTAACCCTCGCTCAATAGCCTAATAAAATATTTCATGCATAGCAGGAGGAGATACAGCACCAAAGCCACTGTCCCCTAGCAAGTGACATCCCGCAGGCACATAATGCCTGTCAAATAATTGGCATAAGCTGCTTTCCATTAAAATGCGAGAGTCGTGCGTGCATGGATCCTGGCCATTTTGCAACAATGTCCTAAATATTGTATTCGGCATCAAATACTATCTGGGTGTTGATGGAATGAAATTTTTTTTTCTGTTTGCAAATACCTCTTCATCTTGGGTCGGAGAAATAATTAGAATATGGGTCCTGTCAACAGCACCGATGATACCAGGCATAGACCTACCTGAGATGTGCATGAATTCAAGTTTGATTTGTGTTGTTGGCAAATGTCCATTGGAAACCGGATAAACTGTTGGATGATATGGGGTTCACAGAGCGCATTGATTGTTTGTTGAATTGAGGGACTGACAGATGATTGTGAAATCCCTAAATTGTCCGCGTTGGAAAGTTGCATTTTTTCAGTGGCCAAGTAACGAAGTGTTGTCAAACATTTTATTTCAGGGCATATTGGGTTGTTTCTCATGGTTGGAGACGTAATTCTCTCCCTCACCAAGTCAACAACAAATAAAATCCCTTCACGGTCGATCCGATATCTTTTCAACAACTGCGCATCATTCAGAATTTCCAAGTCATTCCATCTTTCAACAGCAGCAGCCATTTTCCGATTCTTTGTGACTAGGTTTTAGCGAGTTAGGAGTTCTCTTGTACTTTTAAGCTCTCCCAGACTTAAGAGCTACTTTAGGCCTAAAATGCTTTGTGAAATAACACCTAGTAAAAATAATTAGGAGTCCTAAATTTAAGACTGACACACTCATGTTTTTTAGGAGTTTATCCTAAATCCGGCAGTTAGGACCTACTTTTAGCGCTAAGATGCTTTGTGAATACGGGCCCAGATTCACTTTAAAAAAAAACATAATTGGTAACGGTTCATCCAAAGGACGAGAAGTGGAGGACAGGACTTACGCGCAGGATGTAGTGAATGGAGGTTTATTAAAGACTGCACATCAGTACAACACTTAACGTTGCAGAAAATCAAGCAAAGGAACAGAGGTTCCTCGGAATTACCTACAAGTCTAAAATAGTAGGTTAAAATAAAAAAGGAATCGAGGTTCCTTAAATATAGTAGTGCAGGTTGCGCACAATAGATTAATATAAAGACAAACACGAAACACACTATGACTTAACCTAAACAGACAACAAGTCTAACAGGCTCAAGGTTACCAGACTACACAAAGTCCTTAAATAATGCAGCTGGGTGACTGAAACAGGCGTGGAGTGGTAATAGAATGATCAAAAGGAATGTAATGGGTAGATGAGTTGCGCTGCTGCAGGGTCCTATTAGATCGGAGTGCAGGCTGGCAGGACGCTTGGTCACACAATAATAATCAAACCAGGGGCCTGTACCATAAAGCTGGATTAACATACCCGGGGTTTCTCTTAGTTATCTGGCTGCACTTAACCAGACTTCCGCATTCCTTATAAACAGTACCACAAAGCCATTTATCAACTCGGTAACTGAACCCAGGGTTTTCCAATCTAGGTATGTGCGCATTCACATAAAAGGGACGGTGTTTGAAGCAAATGACCAATTGCGAACATGGACAAACCAACTGGAAGTAAAGCTGCATACTTTTCAAATGCGGAGCAAGAGCTCTTAATAAAAATATGAAGAGAATAATCATATCATCCTGGTAAAAATTAACACCGTTGCAGCTGCCAAATACAGAAAGGACAGTTGGCAAAAAAAAAATCGCCGACCATGTAAATGCGTAAGTTAATTATCATGATAATATCACTGCAAATAACTCCCGTATTCATGATTGTATGTGGGCTATTGCTGCAATAGTGATGATTTAATTTTACTTCTGCTGCAGTAAATCATGACAACAGGCGCTATGTAGGCTAGTGAGTGCATCTCTCTCCTTTTCTGCTTTACAGGATATGATCCAGCACAAAGCCTATTGGGAATAGGGATGTGCATATCTTATCGTTTATAATGTCACTGCCCCATCAGTAAAATTACAGTTGCGTATTTCATTAAATTGACGTGATGCGAGGATGTATTCTTATGGGGTGTATGGATTTTTTTTTCCAGCTGCAACCCCGGCGGTGACAAAAGAGCTGGAGAACAAATAATGAATTACTACAAAAATATGATTCAAATCGGTCAGTAGGCTTACTTTCAAAAGTGCAACAAGTACAAGGCTTTAGTGCTTTTGCCCGTGGAAAAATACAGCATTGTGATACACTCAAGATGTGAAACTATATGCGCACGACTCCGCTGCGTTCGTCACATGTCAAACCCTCAGATGAGAACCTGTATCGTACATATTGGTATTCATCCGCTCACCGAACTCCGCTGAAACCTCTACGGGCGGTGATGTCATTTTCTCAGAGATGTGATTGGTCAGTAGGCGGTGCTTTTGCACGCTGTGATCTTAACCTGGAACTAAACCTGCTCTGGAGCAGGTTCACCGTTCAGTTTATGTTGCCGCGGTGATATACCTCGGTAAGAAGTGAGCCGCCTTCATGGTACAGAAAACCCAGGGTTAAACCTGAAGATACCGCGATAAGCCCAAATCCAGCTTTATGGTACAGCCCCCAGGACTGCATTATCCTAGAGCAGTGGACTTCAACGTTGTTCCTGGGGACCCACTGTGTATGCTGGTTTTTGTTCCAACCACGCCCCGTTTACACGTACACGGTTATTTTGACTAACGGAGACATTTCCCTGTGTTTGTGTGATGGCTGGTGTTTCGAGATGCCAAAAGCAGCGGCTGAAACGAAAGGAAGTCCAGCAAAAGAAGAGAGAGAGACTCGCGCTTCCAACGGACAAAGATCTAGTCCGGGAACAAAAGGAAGCAAAGCGAGCTCGACAGAACGAAATAAAAAGGAAAAATCTCGGGAACCGAGATAAAAAGATATAGCACCAGACGGTGCCCAGAAAGAGGAAGAAAAGAGAGAAAGATTCCCTTGCTAACTAGCACTTTCCTCTTTGCAGCTAATTCCTCAAACAATTCTCGAGCCAGAGACCTTACGGGCTATTGTGCAAAGTAACACTGACACTCTAGCAAAGGCGGCGAGGCGGAACTTGAGTTTAAATAGAGTCCGGGCGCCGCCCACAATTAATGCCAGCTGGCCAAAGAATCCGATTGTGGGCAAAACGATATCGGACGAGAGAAACAAAGAAAGCTCGCCAGCCTCCAAAAACCATGACAGTTTGTTCCCATTCGTTTACATGCAAACGGAGAATTCGCCTCTGAAAACGATTCTTTCTAAAAATTCCGGCCAGAATGGAGATTTGGAAAACTTCGTTTGCAAGTTTGCATGTAAACTGAGAAAAACAGAGTTTCAGGCAGCCGAAGTCACAGTACGTGCCAGAACTTGCACCTGCGCCAAAAGTGCAACCTATGTTTACATTTTCATTTGGCTGTGGTGATCATGGATGATTGTGATTCATTTCTGTTGTTGCTATTTTCAGGATTCTGATTGGCTAACGTGGGCTTGAGCTTATCGTTACACTGCCACCTACAGGTTTGATATACTCTTGACGGCATATGTACAGGATACGTGTAAACGGAAACTTTCTGAAAACTGATACGTGTGCATGATATTATTTTTGAAAACGGAGACGGTGAAATGTTCGTTTATGAAAATAGCCGGCCACGTGTAAACGGTGTGCACAATTGCAATCGCTGGATTTTAACAAGCTGTTAATGCCTTAATTGGGTGTTTTTCATGTTTAGAGTTGTTAATCACTCTCTTTCGCCAAATATTACATAGAAATATCCATACATCCTATGAAGAATAAAATACCCTCGAACATAGTGTTTATTTCAATACTGTAAGAAATTTCAAGTAATATAATATTTCAAACAGGTAAAATTAGACACTGAGGAAATCAGTAAACCCCAAATTAGGCTGCTGGACACAATTGTTTCAGGTTCTTTCAAAAAAACTTCAGGTGAACTTAATTAGATTCACATGACACAAAACTGGTTTGACTCTTTTCCATTTGCTTGTAGAATAAATTTGTCATGATGTGCCAATTAGTTTTCACCAATTAGGAGTCAACTACATCTTTAATTTGATTGGTTACATTGTTTTCTCTCATTTTATGCCGTTATTTCCAATACATCGCAGTGTGGGTATGGTATTTTTCTTGAGAGCAAACAGATATTTCTGTTGACTTGTGAGTTAAGAGGGCAAATAACTGCTCAAAACATTAAATGCACTGAAGACAAATTAACAATTTGTTATAATCTTGCGATTACAATTGTGGTTGGAACAAAAACCAGCGTACACAGTGGGTCCCCATGAACCCAGGAACTGGTCTTGTTAAAAAAAAAAAAAAAAAAAGTACGATATTTAGACTCATAAAACCAGGACTAGATTATCCTTGGGAGGTAAATGATTGTTTAGAATATAGTTTCAGATTTGCAAAACTTCTTTGTGATTTGTGTAAATAGATTCTGTATCTTAGCCTTGAGATGCTTTTGGGAAACGAGGCTCAGTACATTCCTGTTGGTTACAGATGGCAAACAAATTTAGGACTGTTTGTTACTTGATACTGTAAGATAAAAGTGCAGACTCAAGCTTCTGACCAAAACAGACCCTAACACACGAGAAATAAAGAAAGCCTGGGAAACCCTGAGCAAAAAATATGGAAAACAGTATCATATTAAAATGCAGCCTTTGAAGAACACGTGCACTGTTGCATGACAGAAATGATTAATAAGTCAGGGTTTGAAACAAAGGTGACCAGATGAGAAGGGCATAAAAACATGCCGTCGGGGGGTCGGTGATTGCAACTATTGGTGATTCCAACTGGGGTAGGCTGGATGAAAGAATTGCCAGAGTAGAACTGGGGAACTGTGATTTATGTTGTGGATGGTGGGTTTTTGATTGATTTGTTTTTATTTCGGCATGATTGTATACTCATTTCATGACAATTTCAATACAACATGTATCATAACCGAAAGGGTCGCGGGAGAAGCGAGATCGCTTGTCAAAGTCCCGCCCCCAACTTCCAGAAAAACAGTTTGATTATGGTTAAGATATCATAGAGATTCATAAATCACAACAGAGCTGAGCGCCCATTTACACTACGATTTAAGCGCCACAACATAAGATAATAAAGAGTTGTGAACATCATGAAGAATTTTAATCACAATATAGCTGAGTGTCTATGCAAGTTTAGATTTGAGTGTCACTCTTGATTTAATCCATTAGACTTGGTCCAGAGAAACCTGAACTCCTTTCTTCATCAGTTGGTTTGTTCCTAGTGATTTGGAATAGGTGGAAGGTGCAATAATACCGGATCTTTGCATGGATCTCTTAGTTAGTCATCATCTCCGTCGACTTGGTTCACCCTTGCCTTGTCGGATTTAATGACCCCTCGCAGTATATTTAGTCCGTCCTTGCCTTCCTTGACGTCAAATCCAATTTTATTGAGCTTTATGTCGAGGAAAACCATGCTTTTCAAAGTTTTCTTTATCCTATGGTCGATCAAAAACAGACCGAGCCCCAATGATAGCAGGTCCGCTATCATAAATCCAACTAGATAGACGTCCTCTACATCCTCGATGTCCAGGACTGCCAAACACAGCGAACGCCACTTTCCCCATGCATCCATGGTGTAACCAGCCGGGAATGTCCCATCCGGGCATTTCGGTTCTCCAGAATTTTGTCAATTGCATTTAACGACCAGTTTATAAGGTCCATGTTGATTACAGCTGTCTGTAGTAATGTGCTGTGATGGTTTCTTTAGACAGGTGGCCTGGTGTGTTCAGCAGATGCAATGGAACAGATTTAACAATAGCAGTCCACATATTTAGTCTAAACAACCCCTATTGTTTTTGCCCGTTATGGTTCCGTTTAGTTTATCCAATGTCATTTTGTTGGATAAGTTTATAGTTGTTCAAACATGCACATTTCAAAAGATACTTAAAGACCTTCAGATTGTCTGCCATTCTAATACCGTCTTCAAGTATATTCCATGCACTGACTCCAGCCACAGATAAGGAGTGCTCACTCCGAGTCGACTTGACCCTTCTCTTCTGCAACAACATTCTGCCTCTTAGATCATGGGTACATTCACGTTCCAAAAATAGGCATTGTATATTTCTAGGCAATTCTTTGTGGTATCCTAAATATACAATTTGCAAGGAGTTGAATTTTATTATATCCTGTAATTTAAGAAACCTTGCCTTAATAAACAAATCGTTTGTATGAGTTCCATAAGGAACGTAATGAATAATTCTAAGGGCCTTTTTTTGGAGTTTAAACAATGATTCTATTGTATTATTATAAGTGTGTCCCCATACTTCAGCGCAGTAATGTAAGTGGGGTGCTATGAGTGCTGAATAGATTATTTTAAGAGACTTGTGTTTTAATAGTTTCTGCATTTTCCAAAGAATAGACACACTTTTAGCTAACTTTCTTTGAACCAAGTTTACATGCGGTTTCCAGCTCAAGAGATTATCTAACATAACTCCCATGACTTTATATTCGTTTACCCTTTCAATGCTGGTACCATTTACCTTTAAGTCTATGTCATCCTTCAGGCCTTTTTTCCCAAACATCATAAATTTGGTCTTTGTAAGATTTAGTGATAATTTGTTTACATTAAACCACGTGTGGAGTTTAGACATTTCATTATTAGCCAATTTTACCAATTGTTTAAGATCGACACCTGAGCAAAAAATAGTCGTGTCATCTGCGAATAAAATTAGTTTTAGGATATCGGACACCTTAACAATGTCATTTATGTAAATTATGAACAACTTAGGACCTATGACTGAGCCCTGAGGAATTCCACAGGTAATGTCCAAGCAATTTGATTTGCTATTGCCCATCTGCACAAATTAAGGTCCTACTTGTTAAGTAATTTTGATCCATTTTAATGCGGTCCCTCTTATTCCATATTTATAAAGTTTTTCAATCAGTATATCGTGATTTATAGTGTCGAATGCTTTCTTCAGATCAATAAATATGCCTATAGAATATAAGTTTGAATCTAGTGAATCTTTAATCATTTCAATAAATTCCGTTAGGGCTAGTGCTGTCGAATGTTTTTTCCTGAACCCATACTGACTGTCACACAGTATTTTGTGTTTATCAATGTGCTTGTCCAATCTGTCATTGAAGAGCTTTTCTAGGACCTTTGAGCATTGAGGTAAAATCGAAACAGGACGATAGTTTGAGAAATCATATTTATCCCCACTTTTGTAGAGAGGGATAACTTTAAGCTATCTTCATTTTATCTGGAAACACTCCATAGGAGAAGGATAGATTGCATATATGCATAAGTGGAGTTACAATTGCGTTAGTTAGTGCTTTCAGTAATTTCATGTCTAATTGGTTTGCATCAACAGATGTCTTAGCTGTACAATTTTTCAGAATTGATCTGATTTCAGATACGGTAACAGGAGTTAATGTCATTATGTCTTGGATTTCCTCATCCTTATTAAGGTAGTCCCATCTCAGGTGTGAGGATTTAATACCCTTTGCTAGTTCTGGCCCAACATTCACAAAATAACTGTTAAAATTCTCCACGACCAATTCCATGTTCTCCACCTTTTTGCCATTTATGTTAAAGAAGGCAGGGTACTCCCTCTTCATAGTCCTCCCAGAGACGTTCCTGATTATATTCCAGAGATTTCTGGTATAATGTTTATTTTCTAATAAAAGCTTTTCATAATACTCTCTTTTATGTTTCCTTAGTAAATATGTCACTTTGTTTCTGTAATTTTTGTACCTAATTTCTGCTTTCTCAGTTCTTTCCCTCAGAAACTGCTTATACAGTGTATTTTTTTTCTTACACGCATTCGCCAGTGCTTTCGAAACCCAAGGCCTTCTCTCTTGTTTTGCTTCAGTTTGTTCATTGTTTTGGCTAGACATTGTTTATCATACAGGGAGTTTACTGTCCATAGAAAAGCCTCATAGGCTTTATTTGGATCTTGTTCTGTTAGGACATTATCCCAACTTTGGTTCAACAGATCTAATTCTAGTTTCTTTAGCCTTTTTTTGCTTTTAATTCTGATTTCTGTGTGTTCCAGGGTTTTGGATCTAGCCTGGTCCCTTATATCTAATTTGCAGTTACAAATAGCAAAAACTGGTAGATGATCAGTAATGTCACTTATCATGATGCCACTTAATATTTCAGAATCTAATACATTAGTATACACATTATCTATAAAGGTGGCACTGTGTCTAGTAATCCTGCTTGGTCTTGTGATTAATGGTTGCATACCCATGGCATACATGGTGTTAATATAATCCTCTATTATAGAGCTATTATTTGGATTTATCAAGTCAATATTAAAGTCCCCACATATAAAAACATTTTTCTGGTTCATATTGGCGAGTAATTCACCCATACATTTACTAAAAACATCAATTTGCGAATCCGGTGCTCTGTACACACAACAAATAACCGTATTTTTACCTTTCAACCTAGGAATCTCAATTGTAAGGCATTCCATTACATTTTCCACAACATTTGATTTGCATTCCAGTACCTGGAAGTTTATGGCCTCATCAATAAATAGTCCAACACCCCCACCAGCTTTATTCAGTCTGCTCTTACACACGAAGTTGTAACCCTCCATGTAGAAGTCCTTGTCCTTTTCTTCTTTAATCCAAGTTTCCGATATTGCGATGATGTTGAACGAATTAGCAAATGACAGAAGGTATTCCTTTATTTGGTCAAAGTTTGCATATAGACTCCTACTATTAAAGTGAATAATGGACAAACTCCCTTCCATTTTAATGGTCTTGTGTGTGCACATAGAGCCTATGAGTAGCAGGAGAACACTGGAGAGAGATAGCACACTGTGAGAAAACTGCCCATATGAGCAAGAAAAAATTAGGAGTGCTACGAGGACAGGTATAAGAGGACCTGAGTTGCAAGTTGCATGTTGTCTTATTAAATTGCACTGACACTGAAAAATAAAACAAACCCCAGTTAAGATTGTGGTAAGCATACTGTGGTCCCTCAGGATTGATAACTGCTCTCATTGTCATTTGGGAGCAATAACTGCCCAATGTATCTTTTTTTAAATTAAGTACAATTTATTGCCAAAAGAAATAGTCTTTGTCGTGAAAATGCTGTGAAATGTTCTGTAAAGTGAAAATGTTACGGTCCTGGATAGTGATGAACATGGACCTTGCCGTCAGTGAAAAAGTGTCATGTGTTATCACTACCATGGTCCAGATTTGATTGAAGACCTAGAAGCTCATCTCTACACCACAGTGTAATGTGCTGATGTTTGAGCACATCAGAAATCTCCGATGCAGTAGGCCCATATTTAACATTTAACTAAAAGTGAGCAAAGTTTAAAATATTATGCCATTGTTTCAGTTGTTCATTATGGTTCCATTCCTGTGTCCAACCACCATGCCTCAACACTGTTACGATGAGCCAGTGTTCGTCCCTCAGATGTACGTCGTCAAATCCATTTATGAACTCACTAAATTTATTTTATGGCAAAAAAAAAAAAAAAAATTCTTAGCTTCAAAAAACCTTGAAAAATCTAAATTTGCAGGACCATTACTTAAAATACATAAGTATCTGTCTGTTAAGTCCTAACATAAGACTCCTCTGAGCTACACTGACGCCAGAAGTGTCACTCCTTTATACTTAATGCTGCAGGCAGTAAGTTACGATGTCAAAGTGTTTTCTGTGATATACTGTACTTCAGTTGACAATAATTGTTGTCACCCCAGGTTATGACCATTAATTTTGACAGGGGTATCTAGCATTTTTACATGAAGAATATGTAAGTTGGCACCCTTTTTTATTTTTCACTGTCTCAAAACTACACACTTTAATCCAAGAAAAACAATAGATTTATTTAGATACCTCCAGAGAAGCAATTCCGACGGTAGAACTCAGCATATCACTGAACAGACACTCGGCAGGGAATCTCACATCGCTCAGCTTTTCTGTCTCTGAAGATGCAATGACTCCTTAACAGTACTCTTTGCCAGTTTTCAAAATTGGGCCCTATATTGATGACCTAAATGCAGTCGACAAATATAAGTGCCAGTGGCGTATCTAGAAGATTTTACATGGGGTGGCAAAGGGGGTGCAAAGGGTCTTGGCAGGGTGGCATGGTAGGACAGTGGAAGTCCCCATAGTTAAATGCAATTATGTGTATATGTAAATGGTTTCAACCAAAGATCCACAAAAATATTTTCAAGTATTTATTGTTAAAATTATGTCCCATATTACAACACTCTGTATACTTTCTTAATAATGTACAACAGGAAGAACAGACCAGTATTCAAAAAAAATTGTAGGTCTACCTTGCTCAAATATTGAGATCCTTTCCTTAAGTGAAAAAACTAATACACACTGAAAAAATGTTTGCAATAAATTGAGAGCAGATACTGCCTTTTCCATTTACGACAATTTTCCTGATGAATGTGTCTTTGATTATTTTAAGTTTTTTATGGTGCTAATTGAAATGCCTGTGCAATTTTCATAGATAGATGACATGTTCATAAGCTTGTTTTTCTATTTTGTATCCAAATACTTTTGATTTGATTTTTGAACACAACTTTGCAACCTTTATTTATGTTATTAACATTTATTATGAAGTTTAGCAATATTGAACAATTGATGAAAATTTTTCACAATTTATTTGAAACTTAATTACATGATGGTATGTTGTCATTTTAGCCAGCATTACAATCATTATACTGTAATTTATTAGCTAGCTAGCCAAACTAGTGATCTAGCTACAGTCTGATGCCAGCCATACAAATTAATGACTGCACAAATCAGCCTTGGAAATGCTGAGCTTGGTTTCTGTGTAGCTCCACATCCCATAAAGTTCCCACATAAGCTAGATGTCAGTTTTAACAGTAAGAATTTTTTGAAGAGGAACAAATATTTGGCATTTTAACCCCCCCATCTACAAGCAAAGTAAAACTCGAATTTTTCATTATTTCATTGTAGCATTCTTTTGGACTGGCCAATCAGCTACCGCCTTGATCTTCCATTCTTCCATAGCCTCTGCCTCTGGTCCGATCACGAATCTGAGGAAGGAGATGGTGGTCTGGTGACAGACTCACTTTTTGGCCTTTACGCAGAGCTGGTGATGCAAAAGAGGGGTTAGTACTTTCTTCATGTGATGAACATGCTTGGCGCAAGTTGGATAATACACAAGTATATTGTTTTTTTAAAGTTTTTTTGGGATTTTCTCCTTTATTAGATAGTGATAGAGTGACAGGAAGGTTGGGGAGAAGAATGGGGAAGGCATGCAGCAAATAACCCGAGCCGGAATCAAACCCGGGGTCGCCGCAGGAAGTACACAGCCTTTATGGTGCACGCGCTCAGACCGATGTGCCACCGGGGCGCCCCATAGTATATTGTTTATGTAGGTGTTGACACAGTGTTCAAGCTTGTCTTGCAGGATGTTGTTTCTGAAGGACTGGATCGTGGAAGGGGCATTGGCCAGTCCATACAGCATGACACAGTGGTCGTGATAGCCGGAGGTTGTGCTGAAGGCCGTCTTCCATTCGTCCCCCTCTCAGATACGAATTAAGTTCTACACACTACACAGGTTTAACTCCGTAAATACTTCGCTCCCTGGAGCTGCTCTATAGCACTTGGGACCAGGGGGAGGGGGTACCAATACTTCACGGTGACGTCATTGAGACCTCTGTAGTCAATGCAGGGGCAGAGTCCTCTGTCCTCCTTTTCCACAAAGAAGAAGCTGGCTGATGCAGGGGAAATAGATGGTCAAATGAACCCCTGCCTTAGTACTGCTCCATTGCTTCAGTTTCAGCCAGAGAGAGTGATTATACACGGCTTCGTGGAGGTGACGCACTGGACTTTAGCTCTATGGCACAGTCCTAGGGGTGAAGAGGAGGGAGCTGCATGGCTTTTTTTTGTGCCTAAAACAGTAAGCAAATGACGATACTCCTTGGGAACATTGAAGATGGAGGTTGTGTTGGGGTTTTCGATGGAAGTAGTGGTGAAGGAAAGGGGGCTGCAGTGCTGCCGACAAAATCTAGGCCAGAATGTGGTTTGTTGTTGTTTCCGCTGGGCGGTGGGATTGTGCTGATTGAGCCTCGGTAGACCACCATAACACAAGTGAAACTGATAAACCTCCATGCACAATGACTTTAATTCCGCGCGAGAATCCCTTACATGTGCGTTGATTGAATAATTGCTGACTACGGCAGGGGAACGTAAATATGCCACTAAAACTCACGCTGAATGCGTGACAGTTGACAGGTATGCCTTATTAATGAAAACTGACCACACCTGATAAAGTTGAGAGTTTTCGGAGTTCTATAATGGTACTTTAACCATCTGTAATGGTAATTAAAATGAATGATTGAAAACAGGTCATGACAAGGCATGGGCTGGTTACCAGTTTCAAGGTATACCGTGGCTTGAAAAAGTCACGGTTTCAAAACCACTAAAATTTTCCGTCATACCGTTCCTGCGGTATGAGCAGTTTTTTATGAGTCATCAAAGACAGAAAGTGCAGGTCAGAAATCCCTCAGGCAGTGTGCAGCGCAGAGAGACACGACCCCTCCCCCTCCGGTTGTTGGTGCAAGCAGTCAGTGAGCTCTGTGTATGATGGCCGAAGGAGGTGAACCCCCTGAACTTTTTCCCCCGTCGAAAAGGACGAATTCGGCTGTACAGGGATTCCAAGTCGCATTTGGTGTGAGTCTCCTCTTAGTGGCATTCACGTTCCTGTGCCGCAGTCAGCAACGCGCACTGAAGAAATTCACTCGCGGAATTTAAGTCATTGTGCATTAAGTTAATCAGTTTCACGTGCATTACGGTGGATTTTCCCACTAGTGACACGGAAATCGATTATCACTCGGGAATTCTTAAGCTTGTCTTTACTGAGGGATTGAATGCAATGGAATTGGCATAAAGACGTTTCAAATGGTCTTATTTCATTTAAACAATTTAAACGATCATGAAACACATGCATTGTTTCCAATCCCTGAGTAAAGAGGAGCACGAGAAGTCCAGCGTCAAAATCGCTTTCTATGTTACATGTGGTGAGGTCCACCTTTACGCAAGTGAAACTGAAATTTCAATGCACAAGGATTTTAATTCCGCGTGAGAATCCCATTAATATGCGTTCATTGAATAATTGCGGATTACGGTGAATAAGCCAAAAAAATGCGTGAGACCTACGCCAAACGCGCAAGACTTGGCATCTCTATGGGAATTTTTCGGGTAACAAAAATGCAGACGACCACGGCTTGGAGGAGGAAGGATATCCAACATACAAAACGTGCTTGCGAAGAGTGGCTGCCAGAGGAGGCAATACTTCAAATATGATTTCACATCTACGGGAGCGCCACCCATCACTCTTTGCCAAATTCAAGGTAACGTTAACGCTGTCTTGAAATGAACGTTTGCAACTAGCTACGAGAGTTAACGTGTCTAGCATCGGTGAAATAAATACTAGTCTTGCTACCGAGGCAGATAACATGGCTAACTAGCATGGCTGACATCAGCTAGTTTCCTCTCTAACGTTACTTCACAGAGCGGAGAAGAGCAGAGAAGTAACCACTCATTTTCTGCAAAATAAGTACTTTTACTGTAGTGCTATAATTAAACTTAGCTGGTATCACGTCTATAGCTTTGTTTAAGTCTTCCACCATTGTGTACATCTGTTCAAAATCACGACATTTTTTATAACAGCCTGCAGGCTCTCTGGGGTTTTGTGACTATTTGTGTTGTATGGAGAAAGAGCACGTGTGTGCATAATGTAAACACACGAGTCAACACACTCACTCTCTCGCTCTCTCCTTATGTGTGTGTATGTATGCATCAACATTGAAATAATAGAATCAATATTGTTGCATTATTTGATATTATTCGTAGTAGTACTAAGTGTGGTGGTATATGTGTTTTTACATAAAATCAATTAGATCATGTAATAATGTGCTTAAATTTATGTTTAATCCAGTACTATATTACCAAAGCACACAAATTTTTGCAGCAGAGTTGACTGTCATTACAGATTTAGGTTAAATTAAATTACTTTAATTTTCTTTAGAAGAATTCAATTATTTATAATATTATTATTTTATTATTTATTTTAACTTAACATGGTACACGTTTACTAATATACCTAATATTCTATATGTTGTTTAAAAATAAAATAGATTGTGTTCAATGGAAAAGTTGTTTTTTACCCAGACATTTCAAAATCATACATTTTAGAGCTGTAATTGCAATACCGCAATACCGTAAAACCGTGATATTTTTGCGAAAGGTTATCATACCGTCAGAATCTCATACCGGCCCATGCCTAGTCATGACCAATCATTATTTTTAAGGGATCGTTTGAGCTTCCCCTATCGCCAATTCAGCAGCCACCACTGCTGGGTGCCCTGATTGTATCTAAAATGAATTCTGTATCTCTATAACTTGCTTTCATGACTTTTCCGTTGGCGGCCTGGCCTTATAATTTATGAAGGTACTTACATCTCAGAATATCAGCTCTAGGACTCTTCATCCTCTGACTTTTCGTCCCCAGATTTTTTGTCCCTTAGGAATTTTTACTCAGCTCCATTAAAAACGCACCGGTGAGGTATGTACTGTATTTGCGGCAAATTGAAGAATCGATTGATTTTTATTGCTTCTCCAGTGAGGCACGAGAGGAAATAAAGAAAAGCGCGTGGTATTCTAATTCTGACGCGCGCCACGTGCAAGCGCCAACTGGGTTTTCTGTAGGGCCCGTGTGCACGCATGTGTTGCTCACATAGACGGCGTCAAACGGTACTTGCGCGCACCCTCAATCGTCTCGGACCCCTCATCCCATGATCAGTTTTGGTTGTGGTCCGGAATCTGTCACGTACAGGCTGTAACCAGATGTGGCGCTCTTGAGCTGCCATCGTCACTCGTGGCTGCCCTAAGCGGGGTCGGTCAGTGACAGTGCCTGTGTTCCATTCTCGGATAGACAGCCGACTGATTGTTGAACGGTGACAGTGCAAATGACGCACCACCTCTCGGCGGCTGAGATCTGCCCGTAACATGCCAAAGGGTCTTTTTCTCTCTCCTGTGTCACAAGCCGTTCCATTTTCTGGAGGCAGTAGCATTTTTCGTGTTTTTTGTTGGCTTTATGTAGGCTATTGACCACACCAAAAAGAACAAGTCAAGTGTCACTGTACACATCAGGAACAGCTTAATGTTTGTTATTACTGAAGTGCTTAGCGCATGCACGTGGTGCGTGTCAGGATAACAATACCACGCGTTTTTCTTTATTTCCTCTCGTGCCTCACTGGAAAAGCAATAAAAATAAATCGATTCTTCAATTTGCCGCAAATACAGTACATACCTCACCGGTGCGTTTTTAATAGCACTGAGTATATGTCCTCTGACTCTTTGTCCCTGTGGACTTTTCATCCCCGGACATTTCAATCGCATGAACTTTTCATCCCCTGACTCTTCATCCCTGGATTGTTCGTCCTCAATAATGCTTTGCCCTCTTCCTGCATTATAACCGTATCCCTAACCCTAACCCTATCCCTGTCAACAATGGTGGCACGTTAGGGGACAAAAAAATCCAGGGACAAAAAGTCCTCAGGAACGAAGAGTCCAGGGACGAGAAGTCCATGGGGACGAAAAGTCAGGGGACAAAGAGTCCTGTAACTCAGTAAATCATACCCAGATGAGGAAAGGTTTTCACTATTTTAAAAACGAGAGCAAAGTTTATGTGCAATGTTGCATTTGCACTCCTGAGGTCTTGTAAGTCTAACGCCAGCAGTATTCTGAAAAGCAAAAATTCTAAAATCGGGATCATTTGACAAAATGGGAAAGTATAAATAGCATGGTTGCACTATTGACATGCTTTCATGGAGAAAATCAGGCCCTGAATCTCAGTAGCACTGTACCAAATGAAAAGTACCATGGGAAACATTTTCTCTTACCAATGTTTAGTCTTAACCCTTATCAGCAAAACACAGGTCAGAAATGACCCGTTGCATGAAAAAACGTTCATATTTTTTACAAATCTCAATCTATCGATCCCAATTTTTTTTTTTTTTTGTGAACCAAGTTTTTTTGTTTTACGGTGTGTAAAAAATTTTAAGGATCACATGAGCAGTTTTTATGCATTAATAAAATTGTCACCGGAGCGAATGTTGTGACTTATTTCATGCTGAAATTCTGATTTTGTAAGCTAATATTGGTTTTCTTTTGCAGGAATGTAAAGAAGTGAACCATGGAGAGTAAAAAAACAAGATATACAACCCAAAATAATAGTCATGCTTTATCTAACTGTGCTTGCAATATAAAGCTATTGGTGTCAATCAGTTACTATTGATTCATATTCAGTGATTATTATCTTGCTTATTACCTCATTTCATTCAAGCTGAGTTATTGAAAAGATTGTTTAAATATCTGAAAAAAACAAACTTTTTGTTTACCTTATATAAGTGGTAATTTTCATACAATGGTTTGACTGGTGTGAGGTGCCAAAATCAGTCATAATCATTACTTTACGTTACTTAAAAATTCATAAAAAAGAAACTACTTGTTATACTTCTTTTATATTTGGTATATAATTTCATTATTAGTGTACCAAGCATGAAATAAAGTGTCAACAAGATTGTAATTTCAATGTTTGAGTTATTAAGGAAAACAAATTTTCAGTTTCACACTTTTCTACATATACGGAGAAATGTGAAACTTCCATATGGTTTTAATCCCATTGATTTCAAGCATACATAAAAGTAGAGAGTTTATCCTTTCAAATGAGCTATTGATCATTAAAATTGGAGCAGTATTAGATTTTTTGTGAATTTTTAAAAATTTGGGTCAGTTCTGACCCACGTTTTACGCCAACGTAAGTTTTTAGGTTTTACTGATGAGGGTTAAGATGTTTTCAATTTGTGTCTTTGTTTTCTCTCAAGAAAAAAATATTTGCACATCATAAGTTACCATGTGTTTGAAAAGTACATTGTTTTAAACAAATAATCCTATTTGGAAATGTTGGAGAAGATCTCACCTCAATAGCTATAGTTGAGGCTACCACAGTGAGCAGAAATAACAGAAGTAAGATTTTAGGTCTAATTATAAAACTAAAATACAATAAATCTGTTGAGATTAGCCCTTTTGGTTAATGTGGTGGCGATAACAGTGTACAGACTTTATTGTTATTTGATACTGAAATAGACAGCTTGGGGTTCATTATTTCCAAACATAGCGTTGTCGCCCACTCTCTCTGGAAGGAGCCTTGTTGCTAGCTACTATTATCGTCCCAGAGTCTGATCCTACACGTTTGTGAGCTTCCTCTGCTAACTGCTCGTGGCTGCAAATGAATCAGTTCTTGTTGTTCTCTATCCATTTTCTGTTTGGCAAGTTAATATCTATGAATCCCCAGTTTCTGGTAATATGGCAACAGGACTGAGTTGGAAATCTTCTAATGTGACAGTTGTAAATTGCCTCTAAGCTGGAAAAGTGATTTTTTTTGCTCAACAAGTAAAATTACCTTACCGCAGTGGCCAATCTTATTAAATAGTTAATCATCTTATCTGCATATTTTTTCAAAGGATTTTCCAACACATTATTGCAGTTCCATGCCATTTTCCGGATGAAATGTTGGTGACCGACCAATCGGGGCTCACTAACCAGGAAATATATCACAATCATAGGTAGGCTATGCAAAGTCTTTTTCCTTCCCAATGATTGACATGATGGCATAAGAACACGTTAGCGAGAAGTTTTTTTTTTTTTTTAAATAATTTTACATATAAACTGGTGATTAAGAAAATTATTTGCACGCATGAAATTCTAAGGTTCTCATTGCTAAACACACCTCAAACAATACAAGAGGCTGCATGTAATTTTCCACCCACACCACTTATTTATGTTGAGAGAACATTTCAATCAGCTAAGTGAGGCAGCACACATTTGACTGCACATACTGGGAGTGACAGATGAGGAGTGTTGCAAAAGCTTCAAGGTCAAGAATCCTGTTCATTCAGAGGCAAGTCAATTAAATATAAACATATTGCTATTCTAGTACACATTGTGTTGTTTCAGTGCAAAGACACATTTCTTCATCACCGGAGAAGCAGCATTATGCATCTAAATGCCAGGGTAATTTGAATGTATTGGCAAGCTCTTCTGCTCCTACCTCTGCCTCTGCATTCATCTTTCAGTTTGCATCTTACCCTCTAAGTTTTTCGCCCTGTCAATAATCTGTTCAACAAGCCACTTGTACAGTCGGGTGACAAATTAATGGAAAAATCAGCATGTTGGGCCGCCGCAAGATGGCAGATCAGCTTCAAGAGGCCTTGGTTTTGACCCTATCAGTGTAAAACTTTACCCGAGGGATGGAGTGGCTTTCTTTTAAGAGATATCCCCTCATTCGGTATTTTGATCATGGTGACGTAGAGCATGGTTGAGCATATTGTTCCAAAATCTACCCTATGGGTTCACTTGGTTTGAGATTTTGTGACTGTGAATGCGGTACCACATGGTTAGGATCATTTTCATACTGATAAAACCATTGAGTAACCTCTTGTGCCCAGTGAGGCTAGGTCCACTCTCATCCTGGAAGAGACTACTCCTATCATGGTAGCTTAATCATTGGAGATAAAGGTGATCACACAGAATAACCCTTTAAGGAGAAGAGAAGAAGAAGACTTAAACCATGCCAGCAATATAAACAGAAGCATCTTCATTTGTTATCTTTGTCCATATGTTTAATCCTCTAATTTGCAACCTGTCTGGTGGCAAATCCATTTGGGTCAGTTTATTTCTCTGATTTGGATTGCCATGTGGTACAGTCTCATTTTCTTGGCATATGTGGGGTCTCTAAGTTCATTTATCTATTCACTGTGCGTGCAGGTGTTTATAGTACTTTCAAAGGTGGAACATCCCTGCATTTAAGTCTTTAAAATGATTTGCCTTTGAAAAGATAATTCTTCTTAGGGCTAAACGACTCCTGCCTAAATCTCAGAGAAAAGTGATAAATCTCAAAATTGCTGCTCAGCCCTTTTATGGTTGTTTACTCTAAGATTACTTCTAACAATCAGAATTATGCAGTATGTTAGTGTATGTGCAGGCATAATCAGTAGTTGATCGTAAATCCCCTCTGGTTAAATTGTTTTTTCGATAAACTTGACTAAAAATACTAAATACAGCCATCATAAGTAAATATTGCGACTAAATATGACTCAACTAATGCAGAGCTTGGAAGGTGAAACAAAGGAAATGCAATGTTTAAGAAGCATTTAAATTAATGTCATGCAGGGAATGTGCTGTAAACTCTTTATGAGGCATCTTTTTGGGGAAGCTAGCAGTAAAGGTTTGAGATAACACGCCTAATCACATTTAAACATTGGAACACTGATTTTAGTATGAATCTATTTTATTACATTGACCAAGACTTAACACAAAGTGGGGCACAAGGTTGTCTCATTTCTCAACATCTTACACAATAACACAGATCAACAAATCTACACTGCTTGGCCAAAAAAAAAAAAAAAATGCACACTAATGTTTTGTTGGACCGCATTTACCTTTGATCATGGCACACATTTCTTGTGACATTGTTTCAACAATCTTCTGCAATCTTACAACATTTATTTCTGACCAGGGTCACATTAATTTTTGGTCAAGATTTTTCATTGGCTACCCAGCTAGTGACATCCCAGTGCAGAGGCAAGATGGTGATCACCCTCGCCAGCGCAGAACTGTCAGATGGCTGGTCCAGAGAGTTTAGCAGGAATGCCGTCCCAATCCTGGAGACCACTTAAAGCTTGAGAGATGTTCCTACTAAAGTAGGCAGAGGAACAAACTCTAGAGGCAGGTTAACAGGAGTCTGTTACCAATCCTGGAGACCAGGAAATAGGCTTGGGAGCTTGATCCGATTAAGAAGACTTTGAAGAGTACTTCCATGTCGTCTATCATTAGTCATTATGATAATTTCAAACGACAATAAACTCTATGACTATGACAAAAAAACTGACTGGTTGCTCAAGGACATATAGCAAGGGACAATCCAGTTACTCTGCAAGACTCAAAGTAAGGTTATATAGACAACGGGAGCACTTGGTAGGGGGGCATGCAAATGCATTACACCTGGAGAGTGAGGCGCAGAAGAGGCTAAACCTATTAAAGGAGATGATACTTCTAAAAGAGACACTGGTTGCTGGATAGAATTATTTACAGGATAATTATATACAGCGGGACTCCGCCAGGCAGCGCTCACAAAACTTCACTACCACGACCTGTTTTTTTGGTACAGATCCAAATGTCAACAGCTCCGAAAGTGAGCAATGACAGTTTGTGTACATTTCTGTAGAGGGTAATAGTTTGAGAAAACATAAGGACACACCTAAACCTGAGGTCAATGTAAATAATGTGTTAATTAACGATATTACTGTCAAACAATCGTTAATTCGGGATAAATCTGATGATAAATCTCATCTCTGATGAGAAAGAGCGCCAGTGGCGGACCTGCCAATTCTGGTGTTGTCCGGCCAATGCCGATTGAGTTGCACTATGAGCACAGGTCCCACTAAGGGACGTTGGGCCCTCATTCCACCCTCATGGGGACTGTTTCTAACACTTTGGTCAGGAAAATGCACACCAGTAGCCTGCTGGTGTTCCTCCTATTCCTTCTTGCACAAAGGAGCAGACACCGGTGCTGCTGCTGGGTTGATGTCCTAATGTGGCCCTGTCCTGCTCACCTTGTGTAACGGCCGGTCTCCTGGTATCTCCTCCGTGTTCTTGAGACTGTGCTGGGAGACATAGGAAACCCTCTTGCAACTGCACATATGGATGTGCCATCCTGGAGGAGCTGGACTACCTGTGTGACCTGATTGGGCTGCAGGTATCGCCTCATGCTACCAGTGCTGCCAAAAACAATAGCAGAACGCAAAACTAGAGAATAATCTGTCAGGAAGGATAAAGAGAGAGCAGTTGTCGGTGGCCACTGCATACAAAACCATTCCCTTTTTGGAGGTTGTCTTGCTTTTGCTTCTCAATTGCTTCAGTTGTCAATTTAATTTGCACCAAAGTAGGTGAAATTGATTCAAAATCACTTGTGCTTCCTAAATGGACAGATTGATATCCCTGAAGTTCATCTGACTTGGTGTTATACTGTGATAATTAAGTGCTCCTTTAATATTTTGAGCAACATATTCGCTTGCTTAAATCAAAACAGCAAATATTTTTTTGGCTGGGCAGTGAAGTCTTTCCTGAGGATATGGTTGATGGAAATTTCTTCCAGCAGATTCCTTCAGCAGATTTCTCCCTCAAGTTGAGTACTGCCAATATGAGGCTTTCTCCCTGTCTAAAGCTGGGTAGCTATAAAAAATTATTTTGAGCATTTAACCTGGGACCGCAGAAGCTGTCATACCTTGACTGTTCTGCCACCTTGACCTCCGATCATAAACCTACCACACCAGAGACAGGGGCACTCATGGCACTATGCGTGTGTCTGTGCACACATATACATGGGTGTGCAGTATGTGTGTACATCTTTGCCAATGTTCCTGTCTGTGTCAGAATTGGGAATGTGGCGCAGGAGTAAATTCACTCGCCAGCAAAGCGCACTGTACATTGAAATCAGCAGTCTCTCATCAGGATTCTTTACATTTATGCTCATAAAGTTATGCAGATTTTTATGTCTGAGAGCAAGAGATTCGTTAACAATTTGTGGGGGAAAAAAATGTATAAAAAAATTAATTTTCCTTCCCTGTATTATTTTAAATTGTTCTTGAGAAATCCAGGATGGCAGTGTCAGAGGGAACTAGGGGTTATCAAGCAGGTATTACCATGATACAGTAATCTCTCTCATCACCCCCAAAAGTTCACGCACCCCCAGCTCTTCCCCCGCCCCACCTCACCCCTGTGAGATCAAAGCGGCTGGGATATGACAGATACATTTTTAATAGCTTTAACCTGGCTGCCGGCTGTGTCTTCTCTGAACTATTCATGCAAAATTGCTGTTGGATTAGAGGATTTGCGGACCCCAGCTTTTGGCCTCCTTCTGAAGAGTGAATCATGTCGCATTGGACGAACAATGCCAGACTGAGGTTTTCAGACCACCATCTCAATGCGTTGTCACTGCTAGGGAGCAGATGATAGTGAGGGTCTTTACACTTTCCACACGACTCCACCAGGGTCTGACTGGGTTCAAATCAGACTTGCCAGACAGCAATGGAATTAAAATGATGAGTGCTCACGCGATCAACCAAAAAATATACGTGGGCCAGATACTTCTTCTGATGCTGCACAACCCTATAGTTTGTATGCAGAGTTATGCCTCAGTAGATTAACCACTGGAGTTAGTGATTATGCCAGGCTTTTAATAGTCATTAGTACAGTTTGGTGTGAATTTGCTTCCCTGTTTCAAACTGATTTCTGCAGTACTACAGGACAAAGTAAAGGTTAACCACAGCAATTTCACAGCAGAGCAATGTGGTCTTGCAATCGCGCTGTTCAAGGTTCAGTTCCCAGGTTTGAACAATCCACTGTGCCCTTGAGCAAAGAACATTCTGAATAGCCTCCATGGTTGTGCAGCTGTGCAAATGAATTATCTGCCAAAACTGAGTCGTGAAAGTACCCAGGATTACAATTTTTGCCAAGCAAATAAATTGCAATGTAGACAGAAAGTGTATGCAGCACACACCCATTTAAGCTGTAATAAAGTGAAAGGCCACTGGGTAGAGAAAATGAATAATTTTAAAATAGCAACAGCAATAGCTTCATATACATCAATCACACCTGTTGACTCTAAAATGGACTCTTGAATCCAGGCAAGAGTGGATAATGTTCAAGTGAACCAGTGCCAATGAGGCATGATACATACACTTCCTTCCAAGTGAAATATTTAATATACCATAGCAATAAAATAAAAGTATGGAATGCATCCATTTCATGCAGTAAAGCTCATGGCAAGTACTCACAGTGGATAGCACACACTTTATTTAGTTCTGGGCCACTAATGTGACAATTTTGTTCAATAAATGAATTGTGCAGAAAAATGTCGCCATGGTGAGCAGTTGTTAAATCATGGAAAGGGCCCATAATTCTAAGGGGTGGAATGTAAATGTTTTTGAAGGTATCAGTGAAGCTCAATTCTTTTGAAAATGCGCTGATAAAAGCACATTGCCGGTTGGTGTGGGTTTACCTCAACCATTAGTTGCTGAAGCTACATCAAAGGTGAAAAAATGTTCTTACTTCCTGACTTCAGTATTCCAGTGGCAGTTTTCTGGCATTAGTCTGCATGCCACCTGTCTCTTTAATTACAGAGATTAGTTGAACACAAGGCAATTCACAAGGGACTCCCAGGCAGGAAGAGGAAAATCTTGTAGAAAATCAGTATGTGAATGAGTGAATGAGTGAAGGGCAGATGGAGGGCGCCAAGAACAATTGTGGCAAATAAAATTATGAAGACGCGAAATAGTTGTTCCTTCCAGATGAAAATGATTGATTATTTGATAACTTTTCCCAACACACAAGAAAGACTGGCCATCAAACTTTCAAATGCAGAAACTGGCCACACTCTTCTAGAAGCTGACCACTAACTGGGACAGGAACGTGCGTTGTGACACAAACGATGCATGTGACTCAAGGGTGACAAACTCAGAGCATAACCCTGCAAAGTACTATGCTGAGAAGGAAGTCTTTTCACTGACTGCTTATATTCTCAACAGCTGGGATTTGTTACCTTAAGAAATCAGCTTATGTATGCGTACATCCCCTTATTAAAATATTCATCAGCTTGCATTCAAAATTCAGGGGTTGCCTTCACACCCATTGTTTAGTCATCATTCCATGTTTTGCAGAGAGCTGTTTCTCAAACATCCCACTTCAAGTTCTTCACAGACGTCGACTGCAGTGAACCAGTCCAGCTACACAGTCACAACGGCTGCTCTCTCGATCACCTCCAGAGGAAGCTGTGATTCAGGAACCATCTGTTCCCTCTCCCTCCTCAAACCTGCATGGTGCAGGTTGGAAAATGCTGTGGTCTCGTTTGTGATTAAGCTGCCGTTGCATGGAAAATGTTTGCCAGCTCACACAAACAAAACCATCCAGTTTTATTGTCACGCTTTGACATTTCATGGAAGGTTACATGGAAATCCTTTGAAATCGGCTGCTTCAGGCTTAACCTTCTCTTGCAGCTACACATGCATTCGGTTGCCAACCATTGTCTGTGCCATAGACTGAATGTTTTGCATTGAAGTCCAAAAGAAAATTTGTGCCAGATACCTTCCTGGAAAATTTCCAGGAGGGTTATAGTTCATATTTTCTTCATTTTGTTTTCTAAAATTCATTCTTGACTTGGACTCAGATGCACTGATTATTTCTGGTAGCAGAGATGCTATCCAGGATTTGCTGGTTACTATTCTTTCAGCAAACTGGTACATACCATCAGCAGATCTAAGACAAACCCGGTGCATATGGACAGGCCTTAGGGTAAGAGTTAATTCTTCATCTCTTGCTCTGTGACATGTGTGAACAAGGCAGGGAGTCATATTTATCTGTGAAAGAGCTCACCATCTCTGCCCTTCAAGCATCTAGCTGTGTTCTGACAGAGAAGTATTGTAGTTTTCGTCACTTTTTACATACTGCTGGTGGTCTACAGGAAAAGTTTATTGGAGCCTGTCATTTGTAGAAATAATACTCTCAGAGGACTTGATTTCAACCATTGCAATGCAGACTTCAGCTCTGCCTCTGGACCCAGAGAAAGTTGATTAAGATGGAAGCCCCTTCACTTTTCTTCATTCAATGTCTGTGGAGGGTGGTGTTCTTCAAACAGACACGCTCAGACAGCTTTTTGCCTGTACATAATTTAACTTGCGGCAGTAGAATGCTGCCACAAGTTTTTTATATTGTATTAATATGCTAGTGCACAACTTTCTGGCAGCTGAGACTTTATACTCAGTTCATAGTCAGATATTGTGAATGTTTTTAAGGGACAGAGCCACTTTTTGCCATTTTGAAAGCTCTCTCTGGAGCAAATTTGAGCCAGCGGACAAGGGTGATGTTCTCTGAAGCGTTTGTGCAATATCGCAATAGCCTGAACCTAAACTATGTCACTGTTTTATCATTGTTCAGCCTTTATGGATTTGGCACGCACTGTAGAAATATCTGATATTAAATTCATCCCTTTTCTGGCTAAGGGGAATGGAAGCTCTGAAGAGGCATTCCAATGCAAACAGTCCTGACAAGCCAAATCTTGTATTTGAGCTGGGCGTGGCGCTAGCACTGAACGATGCGTTTGACTGCAGGGTTGATTAGTAAAACAAGCATGGAACCTGCATTGCATGCTCTGTTCCTACTTGCAGGAGAGCGAGAGGAAGCTTGACAAATTGATAACATTCAATGCTATCAACTCTGCTAACTAGTATTGTCTCCCTGCTTTGAATTACACTATGACTAATGGCATCACAACACACTCCCTCAATGATTTTTTAATATTTTGCAGCCTGTGGCCATATTAGTGTTTTAAAGGTCCTGTTGCGCAACCTTGCTATGCACTACGAGATGCATAAATTCTCACAGTCTGTTTGCTTGCTTTCTATTCCACATGTTAATTTGAGTTCACTTGCACAATGCCGCTGGCCCACTTAGTTTCTTCTTTGACAGTTTCTTTAGGGGGACTATCCTTTACCGTTAGCTTTTTCTCTTTGTTTTTTTAATAGTAATTTCATATGGTTGGGCTTTGGTCAGTTGAGTTTAAATCATAGACTGTATAGAAAGATGGACGAAGCTAGTGTGACGTCACCCATTGGTTTCAGCATACCATAAAGGAAGCCTCGATTTTGGCAATTTGATTTGCGCCATGTTGTCATTTTGAAACCGGATGTGATTTCTATTGGACGAGAGCGTGTATTGAAGATCCGGGGAGGACCGTGGCTCTGGATCTGACCGTACCAGACGAGGACCAGAGGATAGCCACGCCCCTAAAGCATATTCTGGCTTTATCCTTTATACTAGTCTATGTGGGATCATAATTTACAAGAATGAACATCATGATATATCGAAGGAGACTTGAAACTTGCTATAGCTACCATAAAATAATGTGAGAAATCATTATCTAAATGAAAATCGGCTGGGAAAGTATGGTCATTTTCTCATAGACTTCTATAGCATTGAACTTCTTTCTGCAACCACCGACGTCGCCATCTGCTGGCCATTAAATAGAATGCCATTTTACTGTACTTCCGCATGGGCTTCATTTTTCAGACCAGGGTGCTGCGTCCATCTTTTTATAGTCTATGGTTTAAATGCGATTAAATAATCAGTAATTCTTTACTTTACTTGGTCAGCCTTATAATCCAACCTTCTGTGGATGCATAATTAATCACTGAATTCCTTTGATTTAAATTAATTTGGGCTCCTTGCAGCTGACATGAATTGGCTACATCATTGGGAAATGACTCCTTAGTGTCATATTCTCTTTATACGGTGATTGGTCAATGTGCAGCATTAATCTGAGAACTCATCTGTCTTTTTTACTCTTCTTAATTTACATTATTTGTTGAAAGATCCAGCAAAGTACATCCACATTACCTAAATGTGTTTTGAATCAAAGCATGCCAGCAACCATAAACCTTACCAAATAAACTGAAGTGTGCAAAAGCAATCATGCTTGCCGGGCGAGAAAAGAAACTAAAACAGAGGACCAGTCTTTGAAATTGGGCCTCTTGGGTAACCACCATAGTAAGTTAGCTGCAGAAGCAATTTTATACCACCATACACAAACAAGATAGGCTCCCGTTTCTGACAGGAAGGTCCAGGTTGGGACGGGCATGGATCGTGCGATGTAACAACAAAATAATAGTTGCAAAAGGCTAGGGGTACCAGAATGATGCTCTCATTTGACGATCTCAGAGTCAGATGTGATGGGCAGGCGGGTCACAGCTCACCTCTGAGAGATTGAACTCAGAGAGATTTATGCCTCTCAGAAACACAACTTCCTCCATTCCATTTGCCCTCTAGTCCCAGAGGGATATGCCCTTGTCATTCCAAAGTTCTCCTTTTCCATAGTGGAAGCTGCCAAGTTTTCAGGATTGTCTTTAAAAGTCATCAGGCTCTTTCTCACTCCATGAACTTCCTTTTGCAAAAAGGTTCTTTTTTTTAGACCTGAAAACTTTCAGAAAAACATAGGTCAATTCTCAGTGAGTAGTTTGGAAAACCAAGGCTTGTTGAGTCAGGTTGCTCGTTTATTAGAGCATTAATGGATGTTTACTGTCATAGTGTTGAGGATACAAATGTTTAAGGTACATCTCGAAGGTTTTTTCCTCACAAACACAAAACATATTTATTCCACTAGATGTCACTGCACATCTGTGCAATTGCTTCACCAGAAAAATAGTATATAAACCCAACATACGCACTCAAAGACATTAGATAAAGCACTCAAAATTTGAGAATGAAAATTGGATGCTTATACGCAGTGCCTTTCTTTCAGGTAAATAGCTAGTACATAAACATGGCGATGATTATCATGACACTCTGCTTTTCTCTTCAATTGAAAGTCGAAGCACACACATGCTGAAGCTCAGCTGCCATCCTTCCTGCACGCAAACAATAAGATTCAGTCTGATTCATGGACTGGAAAGAAAACGAATTGAACAGAGCTGGCCAGATGAACTGATCATCCTGTAGATCGGGGTTATGTATGTCAATAACAGCCCTTCCCCAAAGCCTCTACATTTGGCTCCTGTGTGGAGATAATATACTGCAGGAAATGATTGTGTTGGGCCAGTATTCAAACCCATTCTCCCATTGGGGCCTGACCAGATAGGATCATACACTGTGCAATGAAAGCCTCACTACACAAGCGCATGTATTTTTTTTTTTTGGATCACATCTCATATCATCACTGATCCGTGGCACTCTGGCAAATATATTGGCTGCTAAAAACATCTCATATGGCGCTTATAGTGCTATTTGATGGAGCCTGGGCCAATGAAATGCACTTTATTGTGATGCATTATTTCTCTACCACTGAAATAGCGAATGTCTGTTCAGCCCTTACAGACAGCCCAGCTCTTAGACTGCAGTATAATGAATGGCAGACTGCAGCACATATTCCGCCCAACATCAAAGCTCAAATGTACATTGTAACACTCTGTTTCCATTCATGATGTAATCTTCATGTGTTTGGATTCTTTTCCTGTCTTTACCCTGTCTCTCTTTCTCTGCATAGCTGTACGGTATGGCCGTTTGCTTGCCTCCTTTTCTATCAATTGATCTGTCACTGTCTCTCTCACTTGGTACTGGTACATTACAGTGTTAGGGCCTTTTCTTGGTTGTCTCCTGTGCTGTATCATTCTCTGTCTCCATACCAGGCTCTGTCTCTCCACCCATCTCTTTCTCTCTGTATGACTGTGTGGCGATATGTCAGAGAGGGTCCACTTGCAATGCGAGGGAATCAGAATAGCCAGGTCAACTCCAACCTTGCTTTGAATGCGCAAAATGCGGTATATTGATAAATACATCAAGTATTGTATTAAATACATCATCCCTTCTAAAACATCCCAATACATAGCCAAAAACCTTTCAGCAAATAAATAAGTGACCCTCAAAGCAAGGATGGCATGATTACCATCTGGTATGAGGATGAAATTGAAGTACAGAATATGCCACTGTTGCTGCCACCTTTGTGATGCTCCCCGAGGAAAACACAAATTATTACACTACTTAAACCAGATGATGTTTAGTAAAGCACTTTTGTGACATTTCCACATGGTTAAATGTGTTCAAATACGATAAAGGATATGTAATCACAGAAATAAGTGTCAAGACAACACCTGAAGATTGCCAGGATCAACTTATTACCCTCATTATTTGGCCAGGCACAATAGTGCGCAGTGATGATTATGCACCACCACTTTCGTCTAAAAGAGGTCCTAATATAGTACTTTGCTATGTTTCAGTCAAAATGTAATGAAAAATACTATTGTTGGCAATGAGAACAAAAAAAAAATCATTCTCACAATTATATTGTGGTAAAAATATACTGAAAACATCAATTTTTTTACAACAACTAAAAGGTATCACAAATTTTATTTTTTTGACTCTTGCATAGACTGATAGCATGTTCGAAGGCTCATTTCATGATTATTGAGGCTAAAAAGAAAGTTTAAACTGGTTTGAGGCAACAGTATTCTGGAGAATTACCTCTGATGGTCAGTTGTTCCAGTATGTAAGGTGCAGTGTCACAGTGTTAAACACAACAGCATGACAGAAGTATTTCTCTCAGATTGTTCATAGCCGCATTGTGGCATTACATGATGCTGAAGATGTTAAGTGTTGCCATGGCATCGTAAGAAACACCATCAAGCATTTCAAAGAGACTGGTTCACTGAAAACTAGTGGCAATAGAGGCGCAAAACAGAAGTTAAGTGCCTCTATTATCTGTGCATGACAAGTGAAAAAAAAAAAAAAAAAATTGGTGGTTGACAGCACAAAAACTCAGTGATGATATTAATGGTGCCAGAAGTGAAGAGATGAAAGTATCAAGATTTACTATTTCCACACGCCTGTGTAAAAACTGGTCTGATTGGTGGTGTTACTGCCAAGAGCTGGCAACATAAAAAAAAAAAAAAACTTGAGTTTGCCAAGACATTCAAGGATTGGACAACATCGGACTGAGAACAAGTCCTTTGGGCAAATAAATCAAAATTCAAAATCTTCTGATCGAAATACAGAACTTATGTGAGTTGTAGAGTTGGGGAACGTTTCAAAAATGCCTGTTTAACCTCTTCAATAAAACATGGAGGTGGTAATATTATGGTTTGGGGTTCAGTCTGCTCGAAAGGAGCCGGTGATCTCATAAAAATCAACTGAATTATGTATCAAAAGAAGTATCACAGCATCCTCATGAGGCACGCACTGCAATCTGGAAAGAGACTTTTTGGTCAACAAGATAATGACCTTAAACACACTTCTAAGTTGTACAAGAATCATCTCAATTGGAAAGAAACATCTGGTGACATATAAATTAGGATTTGGCCTGCTCAAAATCCAGACCTTAATCTGATTGAGCAAATGTGTAGTAACATCGAAAAAAAATCTCTTTAGAATGAACTTCGAACCATATGGAATAGTTTAGCGAGTGAAGAAATAAAAAAATGTGAAAACTATGCCTGAAAGATTTAATGCTGTAATCAAAGCAAATGGTGGCCACACCAGATATCGACTTTTTCTCTCAAAAAGACATTATTATATTTGATTTTATTATATATTGTAATCTCTTTGAATAGTACTTGGTTTCTGATGTATCTTCATTTTGTTAAGTGTATAATCATCACTGCACACTATTGTATTGTTGCAAAGTCATTGCGCACTATATGTTAGTTTGTGCTTCTAATATATACTGGACAAAGAAAGTTAGGGATCACCCAACTTTTCAATATTAAAATATGATATGGAAAAAAATACAAACTATCACATATTTCAAATTCAAAATTTGGGGTGATCCCTAACTTTATTTGTCCAGTATAATTCCCATTAAAAAATTTTACAAATTCCCATATTCGATCTTATTTGAAAACAGTGTAATTTCAGCCTAAATCCACCTGAACAAAATGAATTGGTTGGACTGAAAAGTAAAACTTATCTCATGCCTGATTGAAATTGCTGAAGTATTTTAAAGATTTTAAAGTGAAGCTTGAGACATTCCAAGTGAGTGACAAATTAATGGAAATGTTGACAAAAACAGTCTTAGTAAGGTGTTGGGCCTCCACAAGCTGCCCTGCCAGCTTCGACATGCCTTGGCACAGATTCTACAAGTGTAACACTTTATTGAAGGGAGGGAGTACCTTTCTACCAAGAGATATTTCCTCATTTGGCGTCATGATGGTGACAGAAAGTGCTGTTAAACACGTTATTCCAAAAATCTCTCTAATTAGTCAAGTTGGTTTGAAATCTGGTGACTGTTAAGGTGGTGGCATAAGCTAAGGATCATTTTTATACTCATGAAACCATTCCATGACTGCATGTGCCCTGCGAGGCCTGGGCTGTTGTCATCCTGGAAGAGACCACCCCCATCACGGTGGAAATACTTGTCAAAGGGTGTAAAAGTGATCACGCAAAATGACTGCAATGGTATACAGTGACCCTTCTGTCTTTAATTGGGAGGATGTGGACCACAAAACATGCCAAGTTAATGAATGAAAGCATCTTCATTCATTATGTGTGTTCATACATTTATTCAGGTTTTTCCTTTAATTTTCACCCGTCTGTACACACCTTCTCCACTAGATGTCAGTATGCTGCTCGTTTTCACTTTTCTTGCAATTATATCTTATGTACGCGGTACAGCAGTGGGCTGTTCTCGAATGCTCTCAGACAAGTGCACATCACACACACACACACACACGCGCGCGCGCGCGCGCACACACACACACACACACACACACACACACACACACACACACACAAAAACACACATTTCTACTCAGCTGCCCCAAGCAAAAAACAATCAAAAGATTCTCAGACACACAATAAAATCAAAGCTCATCTCTGTCATATCAATCCCATCATGTATGCAGACAAAACCCCTGTGTGACTCGCTCTGTAGCACACTGAAAGAACTACCCACTCATGGATAGTAACTGGTGTCCTTTCCTTGTTCTATCATGTATGAGATGGTGTCATAAAAACAAAGTAGGTCTCCGGTAGCCACCATTGTGCCAAATCATTATATGCTCCCTCGCTTTTCTTGTTACCATGTTATTAACTCCCATTATGAGAGTAACGTACAGCCTGGGAGTAATTATACGGGGAGGTTGAGAAGGAGAGGAATAGAGAAAGAGAGAGATACAGGGAGAGTGAGCAAAAATAAGCGTGGTCTATGAATGGGTGGAGGGGAGAAAATGCCCTCAAATAGGCCCGAGAGAGCTCGAGGTGCCGCAAAGCAGATGCTCAATTTGCAGTCTCTGCCCCCACTGTAATCAGCACAAATAGTGTGGAGTCATCACTCGCGGGCTTCTGGTGGGGATGTGTAGGGCAGGGGCGATCACAGCGGGCACCCGAGACCGCAGGAAGTGGGCATCTAAGGCTTGGGAAGGCCATGCATTTCCAACAGGTCCCAGCTGGCTGCTTATATGTACACTATGCACAGAAGCACTGCATCCTGCCTTCCTGCTGGTTACCATGGTGCCTTCTTGCACTCTGAGCACAGATAATTAAATTGGGTAGTGGGGGGACTGGGATGTGAGCGTGTGTGTGTGTGTGTGTGTCTAGGGGGAAAGGTATGTTTCCCCTGTGGGCTGTAGGAACACAAATGCGTAGGATGTGGGCTGCTTCCACTCAAGTCAAACATCAGCTCCCACAGAAACACACCCCACAACGTGTCCCTCACCCACCTCTGGGAATGACAATCCACTGGCAGAACACACAAGGTCTTACCTACAATTGCCACAAACAGACAAAGGCCTGCTCACCTTGAAAATCTGTTTTTCTCCTCCGAAGTCCATTCGCAGTGCTGACGCATACTGCAGTCATTGGCTCTGTTTGAATGGGAGCCCATCAATCGAAAATTGGCAGATATTTGTCGCAATCTAATGAAAAAAAAACATTTTACATTTTTTTTGGTTAAATTTCATGTCCTGTAGTATTTTTTCCTTCAGAAAATAAACACTTGTGGGAAAATAAATAAAACCTTGAATAAATGGTGAGCTGATTTAATATCAGTTTCCCTGGTAACAGGAGCATGTAGTAAGTATAGGAGGTCATTATGTGCATTATGTGTGTTTAGTGGAGAATTTCCCAGTGTTCTTCAGGCAAGGCTCAGTTCATCAGCAATGAAAGAATACAATTTTCAACCAGATGAATGTTCCTGGTAAAATCCAAACAGGTGCACAGCCAAACAAGAGTTTCAATTTACTGCAGGTACTCGTAAATTAATGTAAATATTAAACAAAAAACTCTTGGTATGAAGCACCTTCCCAGTGGAATCCTGTTGAAAAATCTATACCTGTTAAATCTAACTGAATACACAGATAAACAAAAACTACATGAATTAATCTAATGGATGTGTTCTTACTTCATTCATTTCCATTTTATCTCCCGATAAATTAATATTTAGTAGGAGCACAGTATATGCACGCAAGCTGTTTTTTTTTTGTGTGTGTGTGTGTGTGTGTGTGTGCTTCACAGAAGATGCAGTGTCTACAAAATGCAGCAGGCAGCAGCTGCCAGACATGGTACAGTTAGGCTTTGGCAGCCACCGAAGGATTGATTGGTATGTGATGGGGGAAGGAGCAGAACAGCCAAGCAGTTTATTGATCTGGGTGTGTTGGGGGCTAGCTCAGCAACTTTTCAGCATTTAGCTGGCGTGAACTAACATCTCTCCAGCTGTGGTGGTATTTGTGGTGGAGAAGTCAGCTAGGACACAGGCTCGGCCAGAACTGATAGAATTACAACTTAATGATACAGCAGAGCACAGATGGGGGGGAGGTTGGAATACACTGTCTTTGTGGACAAAGGTTACATCTCTCCTGAAACTGTCTGGAGAAACTAAAAACTGAGTCCGTTTAATGATGAGTTAATGAAATCCTACAGTGCCTCTGCAGGGAAAAGAAGGCAGACACACTTGCTTTCGTCAACAATGCCTCAGACTGTGGCACCACATAAATGGTTCATCATTCTGTGGTTTATTTTCAGACGGCAAACAAATACTGCCATTCATTTAAAATAATTGTTTGGTTAGCGATTTCTGTTTTTATTCTCAGCGCTTGTGGAACATGACAAATTGAAATGCATAAACAGGCTCAAATTCCGAAGGTCGAATCAAAATACTTGTGCCTACCACAAAGTAATTGTTTCTCAATAAAATATAAAAAGCAGATCAAAAAAAAATAAAGATGTAGCACATCCCAGAAGTCAGCCCAGGTGGAAAAAATTGCACATTTTATTTTGAGATGTGAATGTACAAGCTAAGGTTAGAGCTTCTCTGCTGACAAGGCTTTGTTGTCCCCCTCAGTTTTGTGTTTAACACAAATGCTCCACAATGCTCATTCAACAGGTGAGCTGTCTCACTGAAGATCACAATTAACCTCTCTAAAGAGGCACTATGAATGTGGGTTATTCTTCCACCCCAATTCAAGGAAGATTGGGCCAGTACACATAATGCAAATAAAAAAAGAAAATAATGATTTGTGAATCATCCTTGACCTCCATTACATAAAAAATAGTGCAAGGACAAAATATTCATATTTTCCCCTCTCTAAATTATTTGATTTTGGAAATAAACACACATTCTGAATTTTATGCGCGCAATACGTTCCAGAACAATTCCACTGTGTTACATCATGTTTCCTTTTAACAGCCCTTGAGGAAACTGAGCACACCGGTTGTTCCAGTTTTGAATTCTTTCTCCATTCTTACTGGATATAATGTCCTCAGCTGCTCAGCATATTTTCAATGAGAGACATGTATGGCCTTCAGATAGGCCAGTCTAGCAGCCTGACTCTACATTACGGGGCAATACTGCTGCAACACATGCATAATATGGCTTGCCCTTGTCTTTTTGAAAAAAAGCAGAGCATCCCTGAAAAGATGTCTGAAAGACAGTACATGTTGCTCCAAAATGAATGCATGTCTTTCCAGATCAATGGTAGCGACACAGATGTTCAAGTTACCAATGGCACGGGCACTAACACTTCCCCAAAACATGACAGACACTTTTGAACCTTACATTGGTACCAACTGGGATGGTCCTTTCTTTCTTTGGCCAGGAGATTACAATGTCCATTATTACTATAAACAATTAGAAAGGTTGACTAGCCCGACATCAGCTTTCTTCCAATGCATCAGTCTGTTTCAGATTACCAGGAGCCCAGACAAGACTGCTTAGTCTCGGGATGTTGGCCTTCTCTGAGCATAAACAGTCTTCAATTGCATTTGTGGATGCAGAAATTCAATTTATTTAATTATTTTTGTTTAGCTGTTTTCACAATTGAGATTGACTAAAACACTTAACATAAGACAGGGTCTGAGACCCCAAGGAGCAAGCCAAAGGCAACAGTGGCAAGATGTTTATTTTGTTTGTATCTATCACTGGATTTCAATGCACCGACATTTGAAAGATTGAGGATCAGGGTGTTCTTTTGTTTTAAAATTTTTGGATTATTCAGTTACATAGTTCTTGCAGCTCGTAAACAACTGGGGCTTTTGTGTATACACCTTTTATATCCAAGCATAATGCATCACCCATCCATCACCTGTACACCTCTTCTTTAGCATTACAGCATTCTGAGTCTTTTTTTGTTCTTGTGCCAGCTGTTTTGGAATGTGCTGTCCGCATAAAATTCAGGCTGAGCCGCTAGTTTCAAAACAACCATACAGTTGATCAGGTAAAACGTTAAATATTTTTTCCACCACTGCCTTCAATTTAAGACAGGTTAAAGATGATTTACAAATCAAGGTTCTCTTTTTCACTCTTTCTTTTTTGAATTGTCCTTGCATCCCAAATTTTTTGGGGATTGGCGGTGCATATAATCCTACGTACAATTGTATATGACCTCGTTACAACCGCTACCTCTTGACCTGTGAGTTCCTCACTTAGTATAATATATTTTCTTATCATGTATTTTATGACAGACTCAGGTCACATTATAGCCAAGGCAATTTGCCATTGTTTTTTTTTCAGCGTATGCCTTGTAGCCAAAATGACTGTTTTAAACAATGACAAGAATATATAGAGTACACAATATCTACTGCAATCTCAGTGAATGAATGCATTTGCTCGATGTTGATAATTGAAATAGGCTAAGTTTTTCTTTGGGATGCAGTCATCACACATGACACTATGTCAAGGAAACGCGCTCAGGGGAGCACCTTTCATTGCTGGCAATAGCATTATTCCCGGAGAGTGAACAGAATGCTCACACAATGCTATATTCACTGATAGCGATGAAGTATGGTGCTAAGAAATACTGCGCTGGAATGAACCATTGAACACATTGGCAGTAAAGGAATATACACATTTTATTTGCAGTGCACTCTGACAGAAAGCCAAGGTTGACGTCCATATCAAAATCGTAACCATATCTGCTGTCAGATATGGCTGCATGCTCACCATTGATGGTTTTCAATTGATGTTGGATGCAAAAAAGGAAGCAGACATAAAAAAAATTCAGAGAACAGAGGTCATCTTGATTGCTGAGAGACTCAAGCTTTTGGATATCAGATGGCACCCCCCTGTGCCACAAACCCAGCCCTCCTGCACACATCTTCAAAGCTGCACAAAAACACATGACAGGAGATTATCGGAATAGAAAGGTCACCAACTGAAGCCATGTTGACACAATTTCCTCAGGGCAGAGGACATCTGGGGTTATGTCTGTCCCAAATTTGAAACCACTCTCATTCCTGGCAAAATGAGAATTCAAGACTTAACTATCAAATACCGTACTAACCTGTTCTGAAATTAACTGACACTCCAAATACTACAGGTAATTGAAGGAAGTGGATCTTCTTGGAACACCATTTTACAAGTTTAAACATTAAACCTGTAGACATTCCAAAATGTACACTACACATAGAAATATATTTAGTTTGGAAGTCAGTAGCAGAAGTTTACTTTCTTCTTGCATATCAAGGGTTTGGAGCACAATGGTCATATGTCCAAATTTTGTGGTTTTGAGATTTTTACCCTGTGTCAGAGCTTTCTATCAGCTAATCCTTGGAGCACAATAACTATATGTCCACCTGCATTCATTTTTAATCAGAATTCACATTTTCATTTTGTGATATGTCCAACAAAATCTGCTTAAATGAATTAAACATTGACATTTTGATGAATAAACATGAATTTTAATACAGAATAGTCTGTCTTCCCTTGCAAACGAACTTACCTTCAATCAATCACCATTGTGTTATGTCACATCATGTGCTAGAATTGTTGGAGCACTGAGGTGACATGTCCATTTCTGGCAATTTTGACCATGATGTTGCGGTTACACTACTATGAAAACTTAGGTGTTCAATATACTTCTGAACCATGAAGCAAAAGAGTGACTGGTAAGAAACAAATGATCTAAAATACCTGATTTAATAGAGCACTTGGAAACCTAAAAATCAATTTTTCTCAAAACCTCTAAAATGGACATATAAATATTGCGCTCCAAACCCTCGATATGAAATAACTAAACTTCCCTCGACTCTCCAATGCAGCCAGAATTAAGCAAGCAACCATATTTGGTAACGTCTGCCGGCGTCCATAATGGCACCCTCACGCCTTTCCGTGAGACAGTAGAACCATGGTGATTTCTCCAAGCCAATCAGTGGAGATCAGGCTACATCACAGGTAGTGATATCATGGCATCAGACCAATCAGCGGTAGCCCAGAGCGTCTCACACGTCCTTTCTTCTCCTAAACTCTCGAAGTACGGTTGTGTGCCCCTACCCAGTCCCACTCACACGGACGCGGTACTTTTTTACACTATTCCATTTATGCTACTTACTTACTGCCCTATAAAGGGTGAACATGGCTTTGAGGATGTTTACGACTGCTGTGATGCAGAACTGGATAGTTCTTCATTGGTGAAGATATTCCAAAACTTTCACATTTTTATCACATGAAACTTCTCAGGCTCTATTTTTGCGCTTTCACAAATGGAAATGCATGTGGCAGTTACCAATTTAATTTGTTACAAACAACATACTTCTTGCCGTTGCCTAATATGGTATTTTTGTGTTCTGGCATAATTGCATTTGCGATACAGTGAGTTGAACTGCGCATTCAGGGGTGTGTCAAAGACCTCACTTGTCTTTTGACTCACCCAGTCAACTTCTACCACAAAAGTTGTTGCTTAATGGAAGTTTTATGGGAATGAATACCAGCCAAACCCGCATTTTTAAAAACGTTTTCTTAGGCATGTAAAGCCGATCGGACACTGGCGAGAAAAAAAAAAAAAAAAAACGTTTTGTGAGCTACTGGAATTCAGAAGCTTCAAAAGGGAAATGCTTGATAACTATTGCAATGAACATTAATGCAAGCTGGGGAGAAGGCAATTCTACCAAGTGATCCTCGCAACTTAACAAATTACACTATGCTGCCAATTAGGAACCATAAATAGGAATAGGTTTGGGAAAGTAATGCGCTTTAAGGCAAGGTGAGAGCAGGACTATAATCCCTCCGGTGGCAAGTCCTGAGTTGAAGAGGTTAAGGGGTCTTCAGGGTAAAAATTTTAATTTTTTTTTTTAATTTCAATATTTTTGATTTTCACATAAAATAAATAAAATAAATAAAATAAATAAAGGGTTGCAGTGAGATGCCAGTAAACACCAGGAATCTGTTTTTTCCCTGCCTCAATTGTTTCTTGTGACTTTAAAGGCAAATTACCGAAAATCACAATTTTGACTGATTTTCAACCTTGTGGCATTCATAAAATCATTAATACTCATCTGATTGACTTGAAATTTGGAGTGAAGTTGTATCTGTTGGAGATCTACGAAATGACATAGGATTTTCTAGATAGCTGCATCCCTAGGGGGTTAATTTTGAAAATGAAGCAAGTTGATGATAGTGATTTTTGTTATGGTCACAAAACAGAGCTCATTAAATATTCATAAATGTTCCAAACAAAAAAAATCCTATGTCATTTCAAAGAACTATCTTAAACCTTTCATATGAGACTAATTTGTGTAAAATCTGACAATGGAATATTGAAATATCAGTGTCACAAAATATTTTCAAATTTTGTCATTAAAGTGCCGTTTCCATGGCAACCATATACATTTTTATCAAAATACTACATTTTATGAGGTTAAAATCATGTTGAGTCTGTTTATTTCTTAGTTTTTACATTATTATGGTTATGTCTACACTTTAACCTGAAGATCCCTTAAATGGCTCTACTCATACAAAATGCATTCAGGCAAGTTTTCACTTTCTGCTTCACCGCATGTCATTGAACTGCTTACTTCCTTTGATTGGCAAGATAAGAGCTCATTCTTCACCTGAAAAAATTGCCACTTTGCTATAGCATTCAAACTCAGGTTTTAAAGGGTGTAACAGTGGCTGATTTGATGGGTCTTCATGGAGCCAAACCCCCACCACACCACATCCTCTAGTAATTTATTTTGCCTTTGACCAAGGCTTTTGACAACAGCATCACAGTTGTACTGTCACCTCCTGCCACAAAATTAACAGAATGGAGTTAGACATGCCCAGTTTTGATGAGCAATACCATTAGCTCTTGCATTTGCTGACTATGTTTAGGTAGTCAAATTAGGGCCTCTTGTGTGTTTTAGTTACTATGCATTACTGTACATTTGACAACTAATCTGTGTTCATCTGAATATCAGCACTGCCTTTCTGCTCCATTTTTGTACCCGCTTCTTCTAATATAAATCTGAAGGATCTAGATTATGGACAAAACTTTTGACGAAATATCAGCTCCTTTTTTCTGTAGAATTTGGGAGCTTTGATAATCTAATGAGTGTGGCCCATGTAGACCACGAGGCACTGAAGACTGTTCGACCACAAGGTTACGTTGGCTGTTTCCGACAAATGAATGGGCAAAACATCACAGCATGGTTTGTGTACAAGACAAAAATTCACCATTTTCTAGTTTATTAGATCTTAGCTAACTTACTGGATTCAGTTTGCATAATTGTCACTGGCTCTGTGCATTGAATTAATTAGCTTTGAACGCACAGACTATGGTATAAAGGCACACGTATTTTGTTTTTTGGTTTCTTAAAGGAGCTGTGTCACTATTACTGCGCAAGCTCACAACTTCAAACAAGTAAATCGCTAAACTGCAAGTCAAACTCTAGAAGATATTTTTTTCAATGATTATCAGCAATTGTCAATGAGCTTACATTCTTTGTATACCTTGGCTTAAGCTTAAAATAGTGCTTTGAATCCTCGAATTTCCATAGAAAGCTCCTTGATATAAAAAGCACAATGCTGGAGTAGCTAAATTATATAAATACAATGCAAAACAAAGATGGATTGGCAAGGATGGAATCAGATTACGTCTTGCAGTCAAGCGGATTCACTTTCTCTGGATGTAAATTCTGAGTATGCGCAGTAATCGTGACACAGCTCCTTTGAATAAATGACTAAGAAAGCAGTGATGGGCCATTGTATCACCTAATTAATTGTACTCCCTAATAAAAGTATGGCGATGTGTTTATCAATTATGGGCCCATAGCCAGTCAGCAAATTAATTACTGGAGTGAACAATTGAGGAATTTCTCTGTCTTGTGTAGGGTGTGTTTCCGACCAAGGGACCTCTGCTGAGATTATGGTCCAATTACCTCATCTACCTTAAATGCAGTACGGAAGTGATAACTGTCAAGGCAGTGCTTATATACTTGGATAGAATAATTTGCATGCATGTTTTTTTTTTTTATTTGTGCCAATGTTCTGCACCTGTGCCTCACATATGATATGCACAATGTCCAAAAAATGGCCCTGTTGGCTGATTGTGATGGTGGAGAGTTCCAGATCAGTACAGAGAACCTCAACCAGTACCAGCAGCACCAGGACACGTCGCTGGCTGTGTCTGGATAAGTCGTGAGAGATACACTGATGGAAAAATGACAGTTTAGATCTTTGGCAGCGACTCACTCTGTAATAAGGGGCAGTGTTTACAGCATTTCCCCTGACCTGCAAAAGCCAGAAGCACCACTGCTGGTGCTGGCCCTGCTATCCAGCTATGTTCCTACACCAGCAAACTCGCCTCACACTGTGGTAATTGGCCTGTGAAACAGAAAAACTACTCCCTCACACACACACACACAGACACACACAGAAATACACGTACAGCGCATGCGCACAAACATGCATTCACACACAAACACACAGGCACAAACTCATGCATATACACAAACTCACACACCTACACATCCAAGGACGCGCGGACACACAGATACGCACTGATACATACATATGAAAACACATGCTCACACGTCCATAGATGAGCATGTATCTTGCCTCCCTCATTACGCTTCCAGCAGATGTGGGAGGTGGGGAATAATTGGACAGGTTTCCAGCAGATCGTGCTCTGTTGTTTCACTATGCTCCAGTTCGCATTGGAGGCTGCCCCTGGAGCCCTCACACAGCTCTCCTATCCATACGTTACAAATCAGAGAGTATGTCTCAAATTAAAACACTTCCACTACCCCTACCTACGCAGCATGCACCTAGGTATTTATAGAAATCATTTGAAAAAAGTGATATTTTCCCTGCCTGCTTTTTTTGAGCACAACAGTGAATGTACTTTTATGATCAAGACTCTAGTTTGCAGGGATGTTTAAAACCAGAATAAATTGCTGGCATCGGTTTCACTCAGTATTCTAAGACCAACTTTGACGCAGCTTGCCAAGAAACTTAGGAGCTTCAATTCACTAATTGCCCACAAAAAAAAGAAAAGGGAAAAGAATAATATTTTAACTCTGTTGAATGTCGTTAAATTTTGTCATTTTATGGCCACAAAATTTCCTGACTTTGCGATGTCTTACTTAGGGAGAAGTAAAAATAATGCAAAGCAGTAGGAGTTTCCAAATGTCTGTAGTCAAAGGAGGGGCCATTAAATAAGCATACACACAACTAATACGCCTCTGGCTGTACCATGAATCCTGAAGCAAGTGTGTAATAAATTGGCCCTTCTGTAACTTGGCTAACAATGCTTTCTCTCTTTTAGCTCCTCAGCTTCTAAAAATGGCCTGAATCCCCACTGCAGAACAGTAGCATCACAATGATTTCTGGGGCCTGGTGTAAAGGCCTGTACCTTGGACCCAAACTAGTAGCCTCAGTGCGATCAGAGACCCAATGGAACAGAGTCCCTGGGAACAGAACATTTGTCTTGCCAGAAGTGAATTTGGACCCCCCTCATCAACCCCTCCACAAGCAATCAGAAACCCATGAGGCCACATGGGGTATTTGCACACTTTAAAATAACCATGTTTGGAATGTATCTTGTGGCACCACTAGAACTATTCAACCATATGGCTAAGAAAATATTCTTGAGCAAAATTGCTGTAATAATTGTTGACTATTGACTTTGGCCAGACCAGAATATTTCACTTTTCTCTGTGTTTTTCCTTGGGCAGATGAAGGGCTGCATCATATCAACCATACTGACAATAAGATATGACATTAGTAATAAATAAATAAATAACACTTCTCAAACACTTGGATGTAGGTTTACGGTTTTCACAATATGCAAAAATAAACCGGTATCGCACACAGCTGATGTAAAATTAGCTCTCGTACAACAGCTCACCACAATGACTTCAGCTGTACTCACACGCGTGGATGGGAATGGATACAGGCTTGGTCCCACCCCTCGTCACCATCCTGGCAGCAATAACAATTACTGAAGTATTAATTGCACAGCAGTCATCTTGTCCTGGTGTGCTCACAAGAGCCCTTTTTCACTCCTTACTTGCCGCAGTCTGAATCGACGAGCTGCCAGAGACAAAGCAACATCCATACATCTGGAATCAAGAGGATAAAAAAAAAACAGGCAGGGTGACATTTAGAGTCGTGCAAGTGCAAATTTTGATGCTGATCTCAATGGGCTATTTCCATCTGAAACCTTTATTTTTAGAGGAGAAAGGTTGCAATTATGGCCTCTGTATGATGAAAAAGAAACAACAAAGCTCTGCGTCTTTTCCCCCCTGTTCTCTTTTTCCATGGGGCCCCTCTGCGACAAAATAGGGAGGAACTTGTGGGAGGGGAGCTGCATGCACTGGCTACAATCAGTAAAAGCCTGACGCCATGATATACCAGAGGTCCAAAACCATTCATTTCACTGCAAGATTGAGTCAAATCTTTTGTTGTCCTTCTGAAATTTGCGATGGGCACCAGGGGTCCAGGCAACGACAAAAATCCTTTTGAAAAACCTCTCGTAATTCCATGCCTCTTTCTTTGCTAGTCCATAACAATCTCCAAATGTGATGCCAAGTAAAACTGTGTTCAAAAAAATAAGCAGAAATTGCCTGACAAGTTCTCTAATTTTCAAATTAATTTTAGAAATCAGACTATTCCAAAACAGGACAGTAGTAGAACAGCAATCCATGAAATAGGTTACACGTGTTTATCTGAAATGGGGGCTGTGCATGCACTGTTGCAGTAGTCATGTAACAATTTTATTTTTCATTTCAGTCCACCAACTCACATCCCCTCCACCTCCCTCTCCCCCCTGCCAAAGAATATTCAGACCCCATGGGAAGATGCTGGGACATTGAAAAAATTGACATAATTTTCATCATTTACAATTTTCATTATTTTTAGCTTCCACAATCGATTTGAAATGAGTTAATGAAGATGTGCTTTATGAATAGATTTCTCACCGCATAAAAGTGACGGCACGTGAAAATTGCTTCATCATGACGTCATCACGATGTAAACGAATGACATGCAGTTCAACGGGCCGGTGGGCATCACACTCACTACTAGATAGGAACAGTCTTGTGGGAAACCGGTCAGCTCACCCCCATGCATTTTGAGTGACATTTATTTATATTTTATACATTTATATCTCACTGATTTGAATTGCAACTGAGTCGGGCATTTATGGATGTCTAATTGTTCTCTGTAATGGTCAAGATGATTAAATACACATTTCACTGCACATGGTTAAGTTGTTTATTGTGCATTTACAGTACATCAGGTCTTGCTAAACTTTTGCAACTGTGTATGCTCAGATCCATTGCCACCAGATGGCTGATATCTGGCCTGGAAACAAAACGTGGTACAGGGATGGACGGATAGACAGGAGGATGGATGGATGGAAGTATGAAAAAGCACATCTACACAATAGCTTGCATCCATACACAAATTTCCGCGGAGAAATATTAATCAGTTTACGAGTTCTGGCCCAGTAAAGGTTGGGATGGCTGATGGCCTGGAAACAAAACATGGTGGGGAGATCTGATATCAGCCATTCCTTTGAGGGGTATTTGAGTATTTCATGCTTGTTTTCTTTTGTTTTGCCTTCAACAAGAGAAATACATGCCCCATTAGATTCAAGTCAGGTGATTGGCTTGGCCATTGTACAACCTCAATACCCGAAAAACTGGTACCACGAAAAATATTTAAATTAATACAGTAAGCAGTAATTTGCAAATCCCTTTCAATCCTTCAATTGGTAAAGGTAAATAGAAAAAAATAAGAAATGTTTCAACTCATCAAATTCTTTGTTTTTTAAATAAATGCTATTTCAAAACGTGATGTCGGCAAAACATTCCAATGTATTTCCACAGTTGCTTGTTCACCACTGTGTAACATCACCCTACCTTCTAATATCAACTCAGTTGTTGTTTAGGAACTGAGAACACTCCTTGTGGGAGTTTTGAAAATGGAATTTCTTCCCATTCTTGCCTAATATTGGACCTCAGTTGGTCAACAGTACGGGTTCTTTGTTGCCACATTTTGCGCTTCATAATCCACCACACATTTTCAATGGGTGACAGGTCTGGGCTGCACGCATTACCCACTCTCTGTGACCATGATGCCATGCTGTTGTGATGCTTACTGAGTTCAGCTTGGCTTTATCCCCTCGGAAAAAGGAGCGTCCCTGAAGAAGACGACTTCTGGAAGGCACTGACACTGCCTGGCCAAAAGAAGTCACCACCTGGATTCATCTAAGGAAATAGGTAAGAGCCTTCCATTGAATAATAACTGCTCTGATTAATATGTTTCAGCTGGCAACAAGTTATTTATCCCTAACTGATGCAGTGAGTAACTTCTCGTTTCTTAAAAAAAAAAAAAAAAAAACACGTCGGAAGATATATCATGTGGTCGTGGACACTCTGTCTCACCTACAATTTGCACCGGATGCGTGTTTGGTCTGTCTGCGCTCCGCCACGGCAGCGCAGCTGATAGGTTTCAAAGGGGACAAGCAACAGCAAAAAATTTTCAGTGCATCTGAGGATGCGTTCATAAACTAAAGTTCCGATTAATTTTTCATCTCTTAATACCCACTGTCTTGCCGTGGTGATTAAATAAAGTCCACGCAAAAAAATTCATAATTCATGGGAGGCGCCATGACAGCGTCGCTTAATGAATGGCGTCACTGGTTGGACTGAACATTGAAACAGAATGGCGACGAATGGAAAATCCGAATGGATCACGCAAAAAAAAAAAAAAAATCTTAACGAAGGCTTCTGTTAGGGGTTCTTGGACAACAGTGGATAATGGCACCGTCTTAATGAATAAAATGTTTATTTTTATTCTTTTTTTTTTTTTTTTTTACAATATTCCCTGTATTTTACCTGCATGACTCCAGTGCCGCTGCACTTCACGCTTGTCGAACGGTCAGGCGCAATGAGTTTTGGATTGGAGAAATTATTCCGGTTGCTGTGAATCAGTTAATCAATCACCCACACAAACAATTGACGAAACCGCACTTAAAGAAATCGCCGCCTATTTTAAGTTTGCTGAACTGTGATAGGGAACCGAAAATATTACAAGGAATTAAAAGACAGGCTAGAAGAGTAGATTGAATGAACCTCTGCCCTGCTTGGCATATTGTAGCCAAACTTGTTGCAAGTGACAGTTTGCTGCAGTTGGCTAATGTCCTTACAGGATATGAATTTATTGGGCACGACTGAGACATAACGTTAGTTTCTGGGTAGCGTAATTACTTGTTGCGTGTGACAGTTGGCAATTTTTGTGCAGTTGCTCTTGTTTACATTGATACTCGAAAAACGTTACGATACATTTCTTAATTCCCCGGGTTATTTGGACAGTACGGGGCATTAATTTATCGGGCATGACTGAGCACAACACGAGTTTATGAGTGACGTTGATAATGCAATCTACATTGTTATAAACTGACTGAATTTAACAGTTAAATTAACACATTATCTCCTCGTTATTTTATCTGTAGGTGGAGTCCTGCGCGCATTTAACTGTGGTTTTCACTGAATTTACACGGAACGATTATGAACTTATGGTAAAATTACAGTTAAAATAACTGACAAAAAAGCTGCCAGTTAAACTAACTGGCAAAAAAGGTGCAAGTTTATAACCGTGTGTAGAGGAAATGTTGCGGGGACCATAGCCATAACTCGCGCCATACACTGGCCGGCACAATAGCGGATAGTGCACAAGCAACAAAAGGCGATTACAGGCGTTTGTGCTCCATGCGCAGTAGATTGCAGTATTTTCCAAAATGCTTTTTTTTTTTTTTTTACCGATCCCACAGATTGTATACTTTCTGTATGACAGTATGTTCCAAATCATTTATTTTGTGATTGTTGTAGATCGAAAAAAAAATAAAATACGCAAGTGGGATTGGAATGACATTGTTGTAAGACCGTTTCATTACTCCAAATTATTTATACTTCACTGCACCAGTGAGTGTAGAGTCTTGTGAGTGAAGAAAGCATGCCAACCTTCTGGTTTAACATTGTTAAACCCAAATCCTGTTGTGATAGGTTGTACAGCTATGAAAGTTATACAATTGGTTTGTCCTCTATAGAGGACCAAAAATGACTAAAGTATAAATAAATAAATAAATAAATATAGGAATAAATACATAAATGAATGAATAATTCTTGAAATTAACAAATAAATAAATAAATGCAGAACTAAATGTTAAAATAAATAAATAAATTTATATATGCAGGAATAAATGCTGAAATTAATATGGAAATAAATAAATAAATGCTGAAATGACGAAATGAAAATTTATATTTAAACATGACATAAATGAATAAATGCTTTAAATGTATTTCCACATTTCTGCATTTATTTATTTATGTATTTCTGTGTCCATATGCTAATTAGGAGGGAGGTCCTAGCTTCAGTCAGAATCTGGATTGGTTAGAGGAGTGTGATCGACTCAGGTCTACTACTTCTTCCTTGCTTGCTAAGGTGCTGACTCGTGAACACGAAAGTTGATGCTACCAAACCAGTGAGCTAACTGTTGGCTGAAACTTGTGCAATTGACACGGGTTACTAGCAGCTAAATGCAGGAATTCCACCGACCTGTGATTGGAAGATAATTATAGCATTTCAGCCGCAGTTAAGAATTGCACTCCGGTGGCCCACAGGGGAAAACGCGCTGCAACGGCCAAAAACATCTCCAATTGGAGATACGCGCTGCAAAAACAGAAATGATGCACACCAAAAACATGCAAACCACAGAAGGGGCAAACGCAAGAGAGAAAAGCGCTGCATTTAGATATCAACACAACCAAAGTGCTCTTGGTCGTTATGGCGAGCGCCAACTAAAAAAAGATTTTACTTCTGTCCTGAGCGAGACTAGCCAGCTAATGTTAGTTCGCCTGCTTAGCTAGCAAGTTCGCTAGCCTAGCTAACCAACAGTTTGGTGCACGGAAGTCAATGGAAATAAATGAATAAAAATAATCTATTATTTCACGATCTCACTTAGCTACAGTTGAACCGCGAACATTTATGTCATACCAAATATAACTGCTCGCTAGCTAACTCGCTGACGTTAGTTCGCTTGCTTAGCTAGCTAGTTCACTAGCCTAGCAAGGTGACAGTTACATCGTACATGTATATCGTAAATGCTCGCGGTTTAACTCTAGCTATATTTATCTTCCAAGCACAGGTCGGTGCAATTCCTGCATTTAGCTGCTAGTTTTTCGAGCTGGTCAGCCACATCCCGCAGCTGCTCTGCCAACGGCCTTTCCAGTCGAAGCCATCATACCCGAGCTGGATCGCAAACATCGTGTGACTAAAGCCGCTTTCACACTGGACGCGAAACGATTTTTTTCGCACGACAGATCATTCAAAGTCAATGCAAAGACGCGAATACATGTCTTTGCACTGACTTTGAATGTGATCTGTCGTACTAAGAATTTGTTTCGCGTCCGGTGTGCAAGCAGCTTTATACACTCAATTCACTTTACAGGGAAAATTCACGAAGGATCGTTTGCTTCTGTCTGGCTCTCCTTATTGACCAATCTAGCTTCACACTGAGGATAGGATCTCCCACTTAATTAGCATACGGACACAGAAATAAATAAATAAATGTAAAAATGTAGAAATAAATTTAAAGCATCGATTCATTTATGTCATGTTTAAATATAATTTTTTATTCATTTATTTCAGCATTTATTTTTGCATTTATTCATTTATATATTAATTTCAGCAATTATTTATTTATTTATTTATTTATTTATTTATTTATTTATACTTAAGTCATTTTTGGTCCTCCATACTCCTCAGGTTACCTTGAAGATGGTTGAGTAAGCTGCAGCCAACCATTTTAGGCTACATAATGTTTTATACGTCATTTCAAATGACATTAAATAACTATGTATAATAATTACCTGCCCAGATCCACTATGCCAATCATATTCTGTTTCTGATGCTTTCTTGATTTTCATGGCATCATCACATGATGAACAAGATTTCTAAAGATAAGGCAGGAGCAGGAAAGAAGAGGGACCTTGTTATATTAAATCGTATACATTTTTTTATTTTAAAAAGTGCAAATCTGGATGAAAAAAAATTCAAGTGCATTTATTTTATTGTTTACGGAGTTAATTTTTAAAATTAACTGATGTGCAAAAAATGCCATGCTGAGTCTTGTGTGATGCTCTCTCTCTGTATAGTTGGGATAATCTTGAGAAAAACTGCCAAGCATGCACACTGTGTGCCAGGGTCAGATATACGCAGAGCTACGTTAGGGGTTAGCCCACCCAACTGTTTGTTTGTTTATTTTTTTATTTTATTTTTTGTTCTTTCAGTCATTGGAAAATGTCAGCCCCGTGATATTGACACCAGTTTGAAGACTCGCTGGTTTTAAAATGCGTTGCACTTTATTATTACCAAATTAAAATTTATACAACTATGTGTGATGGGGTAACGCTGGTATCTCTACACTTCCTGGTTCTATGGTCAATTAGTCAATCTACTTGTTAAACCTAGTCATTGGTAGCTTTTGTTCGGGTGGCGATAAAAGGTCGGATGGTGTTTGTGTTGGTAACTGCGTCCGTAATCACGCCCCCCCTCTTTCGTTGATGTGGCTTCCTGTTTTGCCAGGTAGGCTTGTGTTCACTAGCGAGTGGGATAATTTCTTCGACTCCTTTTTGGGCTTATTTTGTCTTTGTTTTTTTGTAGCCCCGTATTTATAACCTGCTGCCGCTCGATTTTGTGTATACAAGTGTCCCTGCCCGTTCAGGTATGTCTTTTAATTCTACGGTTGAATGGTGTGTTTGACTGATTCATATTGGCTTTAACGAACGCATGTTTGTAGGGAGGAACTGTGCCTTGTTATTTCGCGGTGGATATGGTTCTCGTCTCATCTGCTGTGGTACGTTCTCTTTTTACTGCTATTATGATTGAGTAGTTAAGCTTCGGTAAACGGGTTTTGATCAAACTTTTGTTTGTAGTGAGGATCTGTGACCTGGCTCGTTTTATCTATTGTCTTGAGTTGCCTCTCTCTTCGTGCTGCTGGCTCAGGTAGGTTTCTTGCCCATTCGAATTAGTGAATTAGGATTACTGTTTCTGTAAGCGTATTTGTTATTTACGCTGGTTTAATATAGGCTTATTGTCTTGCAGTGAGACTCCGTGACGTTATTGCTGCCTATCCGGCGTGGGTACGTAGTATAACCATCTTCAAGATCATTTATGGTACTTTTTGCTATTTACGAGAATCTGCTTGTTGTAGGTATAAGTGGCCGGTGCGCTGGAGGGTCGATCATGCAGGCGCTGCTGTTTTGTACGACTGACAAAGTCCTTATGTTAATTGTTTCGTCTTGGAATTTTGAGAGTTCATATTTTAAACTGTATTTTTGTGTTTGTCTGTTTTATTTTTAATTCGGTTGTTGGATTTGTATTTTTTTTTTCATTGCTGCTTTTGTTTGAATCTCTGGTATCGATCAATTGCAAGCCATTAAGGGTCCAAATGCTGTAATGATTTTGTGTTCAATTGTAATTGGACAAGTTGTTAAGGGCGCTTGGGCTAGTCCTGGGCCATATTCTCCCTGTCCTGATATTGTACTAATGCCCTATTATAAGTGACTGTTGCCATCTTTTGTGCAATAATTTTTAGCTGTTTATCCCTTCGGCAGGTGTTGAATGATTTCAGAGGGAGGCTAGGCACCTGGTGGCGGCCTCTGTCACTGCATGCAGGTGTGTGGTTATCAGTTTACAGTGTTGTGTAGTGTGCTGTGTGCTTTGTGTTGTTGCTGTGGAGTTTTCACAGATCACCACTACCTCGAATGTGTGCACGTGTGGGTGGTGTGGATCCCAGAGCACGCCTACTGTTAGTCTGCCTCCCTCAGGTAAGCCCTGCCTAGCCCCATCCTGTCCCCTGTTGCGTTGTGTGGATTTTTAATCCAATTAAGGTATATTCTACTGTTTTAGCCACATTGGCATACTGATATTCAATAAATGTACTTTTGCATTTCGCTAAATTGCTTGCTTCCAGGTTTTTGGATCAACTTCCTCTCCCATCCCCTTTTCCCCTAATTAATAAAATGATTTGAATTGGAATTCACGTCTGCTGCCTCGTGCATTTGAATCTGTGGTCATTGTGTTCAGTTGAAAATACTGTACGGTATTCCCTGGGGCCTAATTGTATTGGTCTTCCTGGGGTGGCGTAATCGGATTATTAGTTGGGGTATATCTAGTCCCAACCCTCTCCGTTGCCCACCATCACATATGTGTTTTAAACACTTCAACAATTCTACTTTCCACTGAAATATACTTTGGCGAGGTGAGGTTTTTTAACGTTATTGTCCCCGTCATTGTCATTAAAATCGATTATTTCATGCCTTTTGTCATGTAAGTCTTGGCCATTGCAGGCAATTGTGTTGAAACGAGTCCAACCGATGACGTCATCGCGCGCGATGATGCTCGGGCTTCGTTTCGTGGTAAATTTGAAATTAAAAATGCGCGTACGCTGGGGATTTGGGCTTTTTGTCAGTGCCAAAAATATTTAAAAATAATACAACTACAATACACATTCGGCATTTTCTTGTGTTTCCTGTCCCCTTTAAGTCAGTGAGTGTGTTTACACCAGATCCGCTGCGTAGCATTTCTCGTCCGTCCCAGCTCTGGCAAACTGCAGCCATGCGTAGCAGATACCCAAGAATTCTATTTTTGCTGGATTCCGCAGCAGAAACGCAGCACTTCAGCACAGCAGATTGATCAGTACACAGACATGACATTTAGAACATATGGTTAATTTTCAAAATCCGTGTTGGCGCCAGTTCGTATTGTGGGCTAGGACACCAACCGAAGTAAGAAAATATATGTTGACTAAACTTTATCGACAGGACACTTTCCAAACAAATGACAAACCCACCACAAACAGGAAATTAAGAACATTTATTAATAAATAGGCTACTTATCCATGGTAGAAGCACAAAATCTCAAAAAAATAAACAAATCGAAGCAAGGCAACGGTTCCTCAATCTTTTGGGCAAAGAACAAAGGCTGTTGCCTCAGTGGTTGCACTCAGTAAACATGTATCATTTATCTCGGGCGATCGCGCGTGATTTTGTAATTACCATGTGATCTCATCAGGCTCGCTCATTGGTCTCGCTACATAGCCGTCCTGCACCGTCACGCATCAGAGACGCAGTCAGTGTAAATTAACAGACGGAAATGCACGCAGCATGGCGGAGGTGGACCGAGCACGCAACTGGTGTAAATCCTGAGTCAGAAGGGTCAAATTATTGGCCTACATCAAGCAAAGAAAACAAATATGGAGACTGCCATGCGACTACTAAAATTGGGTTAAGAAATGTCCAATGGATTATTAAAACCAGGAAGGATAGAGGTGAAACAACAACTTCGAGGAAGAAATAAAGTCTGTAAAAATCTTGAATGATCGTGGTCAGAGAACTCAAATGTTTGGTGAAATCAAAACTTTACAGCTATGTTTAATAGTGAAATAAAGAGCATTTCCATGTGCACCTTGTGAAAAGAACTCAAGGGATTGGGATTAAACAGCTGTGTAGCCTTAAAGGGCCAGTGTGTAATATTTGGCATGGTTTATTGGCAAAATCTGAATATACTACCCATTAATATGTTTATATAAGTGTATAATCACTATAAAATAAAATTTGTTTGGTTTTCGTAGCCTTATAATTATGCGTTTATATATACATATAGCAAGGGCCTTGCTTTAGAGACGTCGCCATCTTGCACTGCCATGTTGGTACAGCAGCCCGAACGGACAATCCAGCCAGCTAGAGAATGCAAATTACTCCCAGTCGTGGAAGACACCATTTCCGCAAAAGTATTTTGGTCCTCGGAGGCCACCGTCACTTTGCCAACGGGAGGGGTGAGCATGAGTGAGTGAGTGAGTGAGCGCTGCAGTCTAGAATCTGAACGCTGGATTTCACTGTTTCCCCCCCATTTTACACACTGATCCTTTAAAAAAACCATTTATCAGTGAGGTTATTTGGAAAAAGGCTTCAATCTGCTTGGGAGCATAAAGATTGGACTCCGGAACAATAGAAAAAGGTCATGTGGTCTGATGAGTCAAAATTTACCCTGTTTCAGAGTGATGGGCGCATCAAGTGGATGAAATGATGCACCCATCATGCCTAGTGCCTGTCATGCAAACATGTGGGGGCAGTATTATGATCTGGGGTTGCTTTATTTGGTCAGGTCTACGCTCAGAAATGATATGTGCCCAAAAAATTAGGTCAGATGACCACCAGAATATACCGAATGACCAGGTTTTTCCAACAATGGATTTTTTTCTTCCCTGCAAAGTCTTACTGACAGCATCCCAAGCCGATCAAAGAGGAAAACACATTGCGAGTTTCTTCCCGTAAAGTAGATATACCACATGACGATGTTGCTGTTAGGTGACATGCTGTATTTATGATACGTGATGATCGCCTCCGGTACCGGGGGTGTTGGGGTTTAAGCGGTTAAAGGCGAACCAAGGAAATATTAGTGTGTGTGTGACTTTTTTTGGCTGGGCAGTGTATCCATGTAAATTGGGGCAAAACCAAAAGTGGTGGGTGTGAATGACTTCTGTTGACCTCCATTTTGGTCAGACTGGAGAAACAGAATCATACAATGAGTGCATTTTGATACAGGAATAGTTGGGGCTCTGATGTACTTTAAATTGGATAAGTTGATCTCTGGAATTTATGGAGCACCTGTGGATGCCTTTAAGTAGATTTGCCAGCTCTCATCAATGAGTCTTTTTCCCAGGCTCGAACTTCTGTATGGAAACTGGATTTTGTGTGGTGAGAAGATTAACAAATCCAGAGACAAGTCTTCATGAGTCAGGAGCCTGATTCATAAGAGTATAAAAGTGCATACTTTTGAAAGCGCATACTTTTTCTTCAGCTGTACAAAGGTGCCAAAAGTGTTTTCAATATGAAGATAACCCATGGTGACGATGCCAGTGATGGTGGGAACGCGTGAGTGTGGCAAATAGATGAGTAAACAAAGGTGTCGGGCAAATCAAATGGTTTCCTAATTTGATACCACAATTTGAGAGAATTTGTTAAAATTATATTATTTACTGTCAGAGGTTGCAGCCTGGGTGGAGAATGAACTTTTTCGTAGATCTTGTGTGATTACAAGCCATGAAGGGGCAGAGGTGGTGTCATAGCACCTATATGCATCTTGCCAATCTATCAAAGTTTTGGAATTTGCAGCCCAATCATTAATGAGGCCTCCCATAGGTTTCAGCTTGGTAATATGTTTTTTAGAAATACGGTGCACCCTGAATCCCCATTCAAAAAGCAGGACAATTAGGTCGTGGGGCATGGTGGAAAATTGTTCAGTTTTATTTGACCCATCTGGGAACTATCGAATTCTTTTGTACAGTGCTGTGAAAAAGTATTTGCCCCCTTCCTGATTTCTTATTTTTTGGATATTTGTCACACTTAAATGTTTCAGATCATAAAACAAATTTTAATATTGGACGAAGATAACTCGAGTAAATACAAAATGCAGTTTTTAAATTAAGATTTCATTTATTAGGGGAAAAAAGCTTTCCAAACTTACCTGGCCCTATTTGAAAAAGTAATTGCCCCCCCCCTTGTTAAATCATGAATTAATTGTGATTAACCATGTTTTTTAAAGTTCAGTTTCACTAGCCACACCCAGGCCTGATTACTGCCAGACCTGTGGAATCAAGAAATCACTTAAGGGGTGATCTGGGGTTAAATGGGCAAAATTTGATTATTTTTCCAAAAATTTTTTTTGAATAAAAATATTCTATAATAACCCACCTTTAATAATCACTAATTCCGACAAGGATTAAAAACTGAACTCAACTTTTCAATGCGGTCTAATGAATTTTTCATTGATTTCCTAAGGTATTACTTTTTCCACGTTTCTCATGTTTGTGGAAGCCATAACTTTTTTATTTATTATTGAAAATCAATGAAATTTGGGCTGCAGGTACTTTACTTCATTAGAAATGCAATGACATAGGGAAATTTTGTCTGTTACATACTTTGAATATTTTGAGTATTCGTCAGATTCTGCGCAAAATAATTTCAAAATTTGAGTAAAATGCCCCAAAATCACAAAACTGATAAATTGGGCAAAGAATGGCTATGTCATTGCATTTGGATAAGCAATGGCTTTTGAATGATGAAAGAAAAACTGAATTCTATCATAGAGTTAAAGAGGAATTGGTGCCAGAAGTTTTCTGCATATTTAATGAGCTAAACAGAAAAATGCCAACTTGTATCTTTTTTGGTGGTTATTACATATACCTCTTTAGATTAATTCTGAGTTGTTCCCTGGTGTCATTTTTCATTTAACCCCAGATCACCCCTTAAATAGAACCTGTCTGACAAAGTGAAGTAGGCTAAAAGATCTCAAAAAGCAACACATAATGTCGCGATCTAAAGACATTCAAGAACAGATGAGAAACAAAGTCATTGACTTCTGTCAGTCTGGAAGGGGTTAAAAAGTGATTTCTAAGGCTTTGGGACTCCAGCAAACCATGATGAGAGCCATTATCTACAAACGGAAAAAACTTGGAACAGAGGTGAACCTTCCCTGGAGTGGCTGGCCTACCAAAATTACTCCAAGAGCGCATCAACGAGTCAACCAGGAAATCATAAAAGAACCCAGAACAACATATAAAGAATTGCAGGCCTCACTTGCCTCAGTTGGAGTCAGTGTTCATGATTCAGCAATAAGAAAGAGACTGGGCAAAAATGGCATCCATGGCAGAGTTCCAAGGTGAAAACCACGGCTGACCAAAAAGAACACAATGGCTCCTCTCACATTTGCCAAAAAACATCTTGATGATCCCCAAGATTTTTGGGAAAATATTCTGTGGACTGACGAGACAAAAGTTGAAATTTTTGGAAGGTGTGCGTCCCGTTACATCTGGCGTAAAACTAACACAGCATTTCATAAAAAGAACATCATACCAACAGTCAAACATGGTGGCGTTAGTGTGATGGTCTGGGACTGCTTTGCTGCTTCAGGACCTGGACAACTTGCCGTAATTGATGGAACCATGAATTCTGCTCTCTACCAGGAAATCCTGAAGGAGAATGTCTGACCATCAGTTTGTGACATCAAGCTCAAGCGCACTTTGGTTATGCAGCAGGACAATTGTTATCGGTGCACATTTCAACAGCCAGCGTCCCTTATAGTATGGGTGTGCATTAATGCACATGGCATAGGTAACCTGCACATCTGTGAAGATACCATTAATGCTGAATGATATATACTGGTTTTGGAGTAAGATATTCTGCCATCCAGATGTCTTTTCCAGGTAAGACCTTACTTCTTTCAGTAAAACAATGCCAAACAACACACTGCGCACATAATTCAAGTACATGGCTAGTAAAAGAGTCTGGGTGCTAAACTGGCCTGCCAGCAGTCCAGACCTGCCGCCCTCTGAAAATATTTGGCGCATAATGAAACAAAAAATATGTAAAAGATGGCTGCAAAGAGGGAATGGGAGAACAATTTTCTTTTAAACTACAGCAATTGGCTCCTTCATTGCCCAAATACTTACAGTGTTCCTTAAAGAAGACGAGATGCAAACATGCCTTTGTTCCAGTTACCTTGGTTGTTTTGTTTTGCTGCCATCAAATTCAAGATGGCGTATGCTTTTTTTTTTTTTTCAAAAACAATAAAATTTCTTAGTTTCAACTCCTGGTATGTTGTTTTTGTACTATTTTCAATTAAATATGGAGTTTAAATGATTTGTAAATAGTTGCATTCTGTTTTTATTTTCATTTGCATTTTGCATCGCATTTTACACAGTGTCCAACATTTTTTTGGAAAGGGGCTTGTATATATGCAAACACACTCACAAATGCTGTGTTTTCATATTTTGTTGGAACGTTCCATAAACTTACAGTATATTCATTCCCTAACTGCTTATCCTGACCTTCACTCTAAACATTACATGCCTAACCCTAACCTTAACTTTAATCCTAACCTCCGCCCTAAAATAGCAGTTTCCTTGGGGTAACTGGGGTACCAAAAATGTCCCCATAAGGATGAAGAAATCTAGTAATCCATCACTTATGGGGACACTTGGTCCTCACAAGAGGTAAAAATACCCATCTATTCATGTGTGCAAATACACACACACACACACACACACACACACACATTTTTTGCTTACTCAGCTCATGTAAAGGACAAAATCTGAGAGAGAATTAAGACATTACTACAGTTCTTCAAAAAATATTTGTTTTCATGATCCATTCTCAAACAGTGGCCATATATAGTATACCTACTTTACTACAGAGAAAAATTCATAAGGGACTTTTTTCTGCTGTACAATGTAATATTCAGAAATTTTATGCCTGCAACTGAAATCCAAATGTATTGGTGTTTAAGAACTGCAACCTCAGCTCCTCACGATCAGTGCATTTATAGCTCAGGGGCAGAATTTGCCCTTGCTGAAATGCAGGGGTCTCAACCTTAATGAAGAAAGGGCCACATAAAAAGGTTTAAATACCCCAAAATATCATTGTACAAAGAGAAAAGCAGACAAGCAGGCTTCTGTGCACTGTGCTTGCCATTGCACTTGCGTTTTTGTGAGTGAGCGCATATTTTAAATGGCATTGTCTTCCCAAAGGAGTTGCGCAAAATCAAATTAGATGGAAAAGAGAAAGACTGGCTGGAGTTTATGAGCCAAGGAAATAAAAGCATTAATCTTCATAAGGTTCCCAAAGGAAATCAAATAAGAATGCCTTGACATTCTATTTGATTACGCCATTGTGTGTTAGCATACGGTAAAAGCTTGATATGTGCTGGTATGAGGCAGAGAAGGGTCTTATTTTTGCACTGTTTTCAGACTGAAATGCGGACATTCATTCAGAGCAAGTGCTTGCAGTAATCCAGGGAAGCGATGTACTGTAATTTGCAAGAGTATTATGCCATTTTTATAAAGGTGGGACCTGGTGGGTGATGGCCTTATGATAGTTGATGATGATTTACAATTTAAAAAAAAAAAAAAATCAACCGTGAAATTTAGAAAAAGAAAATGGAAGTGGACTTTTCAGCCAATTAGTAGCATATCATTATCCTTTCTAAACTGTCATAACTAAACATAGGAAGTTCTTCAGACATCTTTTTTGGGTTAAAGTCAGGGGGTGAGTCCAATTAAATAGCTTGATATAACAAAGAGAGGAAAAGAACAAGCTTTTTTTGGGTAGAAAATGCTACTGAGTAGTTCAAAATGAAAGAGCAATCACTGAAATCGTTTTAGGGTTGAAGGAAGATGATTTTGTTTTATTTACTTTCAAGGTTGCAGAAAGCTCGGGGGACTCTTCACAAACCTTTGCCATCTCTCAGAAGATGGTTAAAGAGTAGAGGGACTGAATAGCCAACCTACAATTTCTCATCACTGGCTGCTAGGCTCTTGATCTGTTTGCAGCTCACTTACCTCCAAGGCTTTGATCCCTGATCTTCCAGTCTGAGTTAAAGGAGAAAAGAAACACAAATGCAATGAGTTTGTTGGCCTCTTTTCTAGGTAAAAAAAAAAAAAAAAACCTAAAGTTTTGTTTCGGCATCATTTCAAGGGTCTTGGCTTGTGTGGACTGTTACTGAATGCTAAGCTCTTTTCTACCCTTCCTTCAAAACAAGCCCTGCTTCAGCAAAGGCCTGTTGCACAAAGACTTGTTGAAGATTCACAGGCTGTGAACTAACTTTCAGTTTCACAAATCCAGGGAAATGCAATTAAAATTAAGTAAGTGCAAAATAGTGGTTATCTGCCAGTTTTGGGTTACGCAGTCAGGGTATGATAACTTATTAGGTAAGCGAGTGCACGTAAAAGTGTGCCGTGTGCAGCCATCAGCCGTATTTCACTAAGGAGAGCCGGCAGATTATTATGGAGAAATATAAATAATCCAAATAGAAAATCAATGTGAAGGGCAATACTATGGTTACCGCAAAAGCAAGGGAAGCATTTTGGCCAAACAAAGTCAGAAGTAAGTACACTTTTATGCCTCTTTTTTGATGTTTAAGTTATTTTTACCTTTTAAAATTTATCCGATTTCATATTAATGAATTAAGTTGTTGCTTTTCCCCTTTGATATTTTAGGCCTATACCCAATCCATGCACTGTGAAAAGACAAATGTCTCCCCTTAACACTGTTAATTATAGTAATGATTTCGTATTCCCACACTTATCTTTACTGTCAGTGTTTCTGGTAAATCATTTTATGTAAGGGGGCAGGATCTCATTTTAATTTTGGCTACTGACTTGTGTACTTAGTTTTTTTTAATTCCTAAAATATTTAAATAATTTTTTCAAATGGATGATTCAGAACATGTTGTTCAGGTATAACCATCACTCCAGAAGACATACGACATGTACATTGTGAACAAAATCAGCAAGTTTCAAAGTGCAGTTACTGCCTGTAGCAGACCAGTTAAAATGTGGCCGATATTCAAGCATGAAATATGACAACAAAGACCCTGGCCTGCTGACTAACTGAGGTCCCATTTCAGGAAAGAGTTTGAACACATTCTACTTTCAGAACTCCAACAGTTAGTGTCCGCAGTTCCAAAATAATGCCTGAGTGAAATTAAAAGGAGAGCTGATCTTAAACAGTAATGAAAATTCAACTGTTCCAACATCCGGATCTAGTTGCAGTCATTAGCTATTTTAAAATAGCATATTTCAACCACCTAAAAAGGTCCACCTAAAAGAATCAATATCAGTTTAAGTGTATGCCATATTTAGACCATTTTCGCTACTTTACCCTCGCCATCAGACAACCCTATCCTTTGGAAATGTTTCATTTTCTCAACTGTGGAACTTAACCCCTTTGTACAAAAGCCAAATCTGCCTAATAATGTGATATCCAATTTAAGGCTTTACATTTCAAAATTTGAGCTTCATTGACAGATGGAAAATGGCTTAAATGAAACAAGACACTGATAGCATTTAGAATTACATCATATTTCAGTTTATTTTCATTATTTTAGCACAGCTTAAAGGCCGCTTCATGAAAATTCAGCATTTAAATGGTTCAAATATTGGTATTTTAAAAAATATGGTATGGTATTCAAAATTACCAACTGTTCATGAGCCAAAGAAGATAGCTCTCCCAGTGGCTCTCTACGGTCTCCGAGCCCTCAAAATTCTCAAAGTATAAAAAAATCATATTTTTAACACAAATCAGCTTTTGACTCATGAAACTCAATATGATTGAATGGTTTTAAAGTGGAATTTAGCATGAGTTAACAATATAGGCAAGGATGGACATCAGTGGTTACCAATTACATCTCCAAACCTAAAATATGCTTTTTCTCCATGATAAAGTTTAGAATTTCGTCCATTATTCCTCAACTCCATCAGCCAGCACACACATTCATTAAAGCGACTGCTTATTTTGTGGTTAGAATGTTCACCCGGCAACAGAAAGCCTGCTGTTTCCAGCTCTGAGCACCCAAGCGAAACAAAAGCTTGTCCATATAAAAGCTTGCAACATCCTATCAGGAGCAAGAATAACTCACTAACACCATAATTTCTGAAGTATACCTTATTTTTAAAAAACAGACATCCCAATATCAGGGAAAAGCAGGCAATATGCTACCCTAGATGAACCAGAATGGGTGCAACAAATATAGCAGGGGGTTTTTTTTTGCTTGTGTTCTGATTAATTACTTTGAATGTCCACAAACTCATTATTTTTTTACAATTCGGTTGTAAAAATGAATGCTGAAATTTTTTGCAGCGGCTCTGAACTCATATCATTTGCTTGTTTTAAAACAATACTTTCATAAATTTGCAAGATTTCCATTTTCATGGCTTTTTTATGGCATTGCCATGCATTGGCATGATACATGCTGCATCTTTCAATATAACTTAAGAGACTGCATTCTCAGGTGGATGCTGTTTGAGAATGTGGCTGAGCACAAGATACATATTTTGTATCTGAAACTAATCACTTTCCAGGTAAACTACTTTAGAGCATACATATTAGTTTTTATGCTGCCTTACCAAAAAAGACAAAAAAGAAAAACAGAGGCGATTTCACCAGAGACTAATTTACTGTGAAATGCAGTAGAGAAATACACCTCATTCATTCTACTCCATTCAACTGACATAAAATGAATGATTGCTCTAAAACAAGTGAATTCCCAACAGGATGACGGAGGGCTAAAGGTATTAGCTTCTGACTCAATCCTGGCTAGGCTGTGAAATGCTTGGAGATGACAAATTCTGCGTAGATTGCAGAGGGTAGCATTCCATTCCTCTGTTTTTAGCTCAAGGTGGTTTTGTTCGGTGAGGAATTTGCAGCAGTGTCATGTTGGTTGCTTCATTTCTCCACATAAAAAGCCTCTTTTTTAATTAGATTTACTTTCTGCCTGCATCCACAGTGATGTTGAATGCATGAGTGGAAAAAAAAAAAAAAAAATCATGCCTATGTTTTTCTGGAGTTTGAGGGATCGAAATATATTGCAACCCAAAGAAAGAAGGTCTTTGAACTTATATGGCATGCAATCAAAATCTTACATGATGCTCTCAAGGGCCAGTGAAATGGCCATCACTGACCGAATTTAGTGCCATTGTGAGTAAATATAGTAAGCAAAGAGTCCAATTTTTTTCAGAAAAGAAAAAAATAAATCTGACAGTCAGTAACTTCCAATGGCTATTTCAAATCAAGAAGAGAGAAAGAAAAGAATGAGGTTCATAGGACACAACTATTTCCAACTTTCTTCCTCTCTGTGGTGGAGAGTCCTGTAATCCCCCTTAAGTCTCTGAGAGAGAGAGAGAGAGAGATTTCCTCATAAATGTTCCATCGGTGCTTACCAATCTGAGGAAAAATATTTGTATCGGTGTAATGTCATGGTATAATGGAAATCAAAGGTAAACACAAAATGGCGAATGAACAAATAGATAAACAGTAGGCACTGGAATTTTGAAACTGTAACCTCAATTCCTGAAAAATAGGGATGATCCATAAAATGTAAATGAAACAGAAGCAGTAATATGAAAATCCCTTTTTACCTGTATTCAATTGGAAAAAGTACATTGACAAAATAAGTAATTTTAATGCATCAACTTCATTGTTTTTTTTTTTTTTTTAAATAAATTCCTACTGTGATATTTGCAGTATATTCGAATGAAGTTGGGACAGGTGCATGTTCACCACTATGTAACATCACCACTCCTTTCAAAAACACTTAGCAGTGATTTTGGAACTACGTACACTAGTTTTTGGAGTTTTGAAAGCAGAATTTGTTCTGGTTATTGCCTGATATAAGACTTAAGTTGGTCAACGGTGCATAATCTCAGTTGTTGTATTTTTGACTCCGTAATCCTCCACACGTTTCCAACAGGAGACAGATTCAGGCTACAGTCAGTACCTACAATCCACAACAAAGAAGCCACTCTGTTTTAATGTGTGCAAGTGTAGCTTGGCATTATCCTGCTGCAAAGAGCAGGGGCATCCTTGGAAAGGAAAAAAAAAAAAACATCTGGAAGGCCCATATGTTGTTCCAAAATGCGTGTGTACCTTCCCGTGTTAATTTCACCTTCACTGATGTGTAAGTTGCCCATGCTCAGTGCACTAATGCAGCCCCAGACCATAATAGGTGCTGGCTTTTGAACATGTTGATGATAATTCTCAGGATTATCAAATTATTTTTTCTGTGCTGAATGTAGCCCATTATTTTCTCGCTGTTAAATCGTATGAGGAGTGAAGCCGTGTCTTCAATTGCCAATAGATAATTACTATGATTGGAAAATGTGTCAATAAAGGAAAATGATTGATGACTAGCCTGCAGGACTATTTGTTGTTAAAATGGGATGCGTCTGTGCCCCCCCCCCCAAAAAAATCCCACTTCTGGTGCCGACACTGGGCGGCAGCCATGTTACTGAGGGATGGGACTGAAATCGTCCATAATTTTAAACCCTGTTCAAGCTTGGCTTCCTTGTGAATATTCAATAACTGATCCAGGTGTCCCATCTAGTGATAGAATATTGTAACTGCGTGCATAAATTTGCAGCTCCACGTCCACTGGCGGACACATCTGCACAAAGGGGTTAAAGGGCTATTTCTATGCACTGGGTCTGCTGCTTGTTTATAGTGTTTTGTTTGTAATGTTCTATTTCTCATTTTATCTAGCTGTGATGTGATAGTAATTTTTTAACTCTGGTGGTCCAACCACTTGAATAAATGTAGAACACTGTAGCTTTGGCTGTCTCTATGTGTGTGTATGCCAGTTCATCTTAGTATTTGTGTGCGGGCCATTTATGGCACTAAATTAATTTTCCGGTAAGAGTTGGGGGCCCACACAAAGAGTAGCCTAGGGGCCCATGACCACCTTAATCCTCCTCTGTGTGTCGGTAGTCATTTCTGGAAGGAATGCTCTCTTCATTTGAGCATTGTTACTCTTTGTTTAACTAGTGTTTGACTTCTGAAACTGCGGAGACTTAAGTGGTTCACAGTTTCATCACGTTATACCTTTGTTATCTTAGGCCAAGTATTTGGTAATACATGGAGTGGTTTATTTTCTCTTGCAGACAACAGCTATCCATATCAGTTCAGTATGTGTAAAACCATTGATTGGCATTTAATTTAGCGAAGTCATTTTTAAAATTTCAAAGCATGGGGATGGGTTTCTTTAGCATTTTCACTTTACAATACATTACGTAGCAAGACCCATAACAAACCAACCATTTCAAAGTAATTTTTTTGACATTAACATTTTTTCTTTTCAAAACAAATATAAGGTTTTGATACAGAGCTGCATCAAAGTGTAGTTTGTGATTTTACAGGACCTTTTTCAAACTTGATCATTCAGATTTTAAACTAAGAAAGTTCAAACGGCTAATATCTCAAAATGTCTTCTGTGAATTATTTATTTGCTCACACAGCTATGACCACATCAGCCTCATTATTCTAAAGGGAAAGTGCAAACAGAGCGGCATCCATGGGTGTGATTTGTTCTGAGGATGAATTAGACCTGTCCCAATACTCATATTCGAGAATCAAATCAATTTTTTAAATACACTGCTCACAAAAATATTGGGATATTATGGTTATGTTGCATATAAAATAAAATATCGAAAAATTAACATTAAATGTACCATTTATTCTTTTTCCTAAACATTTCATTGAGCCAACTGAAAAAAAAAAAATGTTAACAAGCAGTCTGCTGGTCCGTAGCCAGCAAGCAATGGAGTACCTGTATCCTGATGAACACGCAGAGGTGGTTGATAGGGGTCAATATGAAGTGTGACCACCTCTAGTGTCAATCGTCACCTGACAACGACTTCTCATACTGTTCACAAGCCTTCTCATGCGATCCTGAGAGAAGTTTTGCCATTCCTCTAGCAGCATTCATGGTTCCTGTTGTGCATTCACGGTTGGTTAATTCTGAGAACAATATGAATACGGTATCTCTCATAGAGAGCTTTAAGGAGTGCCACATACACTTCTTACAAAATTTTAGGTACCTTTACAAAATCCTTATATTTTTGTGAGCAGTACATAAAATTGCAATGAAACCGAATGATTCAGATCTACTGTAGTCAACGACAGTATATTGGGGAATTGAGGTAGAGTCAATCCAGTCTTTACAGTGAAAAAGTCATTTATAAGGCCTGACTGTATTTAAAATTTTAAAAGCAATTAACACTTCTGCTGAATTTGCAATTGTAAGAACCTCCCAATTCACAGTACACCATAGGCTTTCTGAGTAAAATCAGTGAGTATTATGTCTTCCGTTCATTTTTGTGAAAGGTTCACTTTCAACATAACTAAAGAGAAAACGCCATAAAAATGACAGAAAATTGATTATGCTGAGCACATTATTGCTCTGCCTGACAGCAATGTCTGGTGCAGTAATTACTGTATTTAAGGATCCAAAGTTTTGTGCTACAACTTAGATAAGACTTGAGATTTTGGGTCTTCCAAAGAATTAATAAATTCAGGTCAGTCAGTAAGAAGAAAATGGTTCAATGAATATTGCAGAGGCTAAAGGCATAGTAATCGGCAGTTGCCTGTTACTTTGTAAAGTAGAACTCAATCCCAATTCTGGATGTCATCACCTGGCCACCTTCATACTGATGCATATAATATACTTCTGAGAGGGTAAAGGACATTTAAGCTTAATCTAATTTGTCCAGTTGAATAACTTCCTTAGGCTTAAAAAATTCTTAATATGGCTTCAGTGAGGAATTGGCTAGTTCTTTCCATGTACATGGGTTTCCTCCACCCACAGCCCAGTAACATGCAGGATGACCAAGTAGGTGGGTATGAACAGACCTTTACAATAAAATAAAGGGCATTTTCTGAAAACTGTGATAGATAGATAGATAGATAGATAGATAGATAGATAGATAGATAGATAGATGACATCAGAATGGCAATTATAGAATTTCTTCCACTGAACCACCTAAAGACATAACAGGCTTGAAGCAAAATGGCACAGCAGCACACCCAAGTTATTCTTTTGCACAAATTATAGTGTGTAAAAGGGTGTAAATGCCATCTGGCATCATTTCAGTTTGGAGAAAATTTTAATTGTATGCTACTGCTGCATTCTCCATACCCATGAGGAATGATAATAGCGTTCAACTCTGAAATATCTAAAAGATTTTTGCAAGAGCCGGGATATCTAATTTTTTTGGTTCCAAGGAAAAAAACAAATGGCATTTCATAGAAAACGGTGAATTTGAAAAGGAGATGCTTGAGTTTAATCAGTTTTTGGTGGAGGCCATTGTGCTGATTGGATTTAAGGCCCCACTGATTCTGCACCATGATTCATTCCGCCCCAATTGTTAGATACTCATGAACGCAGTCATGTGTCATGATGCACGAGGCTTACCTGGCATGGTTAAGAAAGTTCACAGAGCAGAAAGAGACACTCTGCTGAACTCAGCTGATGTGGGAAGAAAAGACTTTCAGGAAAAGTAGAATTGGTACAAATTATTATTCGCCGAACGGAGTGTTCATGTCTCTCTTTATCGGCAGGCTATTTTCTTAATGGTCCTATCGATTAAGCTATGTTGCAAACTCAGATGAGTCTTTTCACTCCACTTAAACATTTATTGCTTATTTTCAGAGATGAAGGAATAAAGCAGTGCCTGATGTCTTATCTCAGCATTTCAGTGCTCGCAATTGCACTCCAGCTCACAACCTCCTTCCTCACCTCCGCATTTCTTCCCTCCAATATTGTCCGTATTCATTACACCATTTCTTTTTTAACAAACAGTTCCCAGCTCCCCCGGCTATTATGATACTTGATGATTACTTTGATGAATGTTTTAATCCTCTGTGACTACGTTCAGGGAAAAAAAAAAAAAAAAACTTGGACCTCCCGCAGTCATCCATCGAGCCGGCGTTTCTGTTCATCCGTGAGGTGGTACGCGGAGAATTGTGAGGTGGGTTTGATGACAGGGCTGAAAGCCGTCCTTTGGTTAGTTAATGCGGTTTTCAAGTTGTGCGACATTTGCATTTTTTAAATCTCACTGAGAGACGGAAAATTTCCATTAAAGGTGGCAGCAGAAGTTCTGTCCTCTAAATGGTTTGAAATCACATCAAAACACATGCGGGCTAATTACGTTTTTAAGAAGCCTGCATAGCTCTTAAGTGACATTGTCAGGACTTTTTAGACTACAATTTTCTCATAAAATGAGATATTACTATTGCTCTATTTGATGTCTACAGTGCCTGGTTTTTTAACATTGACTGGTCTTGGTGCCTGATTCAAAGCAACATGTTTAATGCAGTTAGAAAAACAGCGCTTGGCTGCAGCTGTTTTAAGAAGACAGAACAAAACCTTCGAGTTTTTTGTGTTTGAGAGTCGACTGTCGGAGTGCAGAGTGGCAGTGGCTGCATGGATTACACTATTGACAGCAAATGCTCTGAGTAACATCAGGCTGGTGCTGGGTCACAGGCTTTGTCCCTGAAACTTGCAAGCTTTAAAAAGCAATTTCTCCAGGCATCATGGAAGGAGAGAAGAACAATGGATCTGACAAGGGCACAGTTCTATTGAGCAGAGACGGGAAACTAAAGAACTCAGGGGCCTGTGCTATTTTGCTTCTGAGACAGGGTTTTTCGTGAACGAATGAAGACCTGTTTAGAGAAAAACAAATGAGGAATAGACAAGTATTGGAAAAAAGTAGGAAGGCGTGGCTGAATCCGCCACTCTGAGAAATTATCATCTGTGTCAAAAAAATCTATAAATGGGCAAAAAAATGACAAAAGACCATGGGTGGATGTTCTTTGTTCTCCATTCAGCAAAACACTTCATCAAAAGTTAAAAATAATGACAAAATGTAAAGGCATTGAACGGCAGGGATGGGCTTTGGAATTCAAACTAAAACTCATAATTTAAACCAACAGAAGATTGGCCTGAACTGTGGCTACATGAAATATATGGCTTACGCTCACAAACTAGGAACGAGGGCGGGCAGCAAATGAAAAATTTCAAAAGTGACGCTAAATCTTATTTTTGAACTTATTTTCAATCTATGTGACTTAAAATATTGTGCACAAGATAAGATTTTTTTTTTTTTTTTTTTTTGACAGGCTGTCAAAGTCGGGTCTCTAAGGAAGTCAAAACGGTCAGTTTTAACTGTAAGAAAGTAAGCATGCCTTTCAGCTTATGCCCCAATAATGCATGAATACAGGTATATCTGCATCTTCTTATTATGCTCTGATATAGACAGTAGGACAACATAACTCTTGGAAAAATACAAAATAACCCTTGTAATGGGTGAATAAGCAATCATGTGTCGTCCCTAAATTTGTGTTCCATTTTGTGCACAGTTGAAAATTGCAGTATTCTGAAAACCAGTTCTCTGTGAAAATACATTGGCCTAGGCCCTAACTGGTTATTTTAAGAAAAGGCAGCATTGGACCCCCCACTTCTAACAGTCCCAAAACTAATGTAATTTTAAAAAAAAACACTGCACAGATTAAGATCTCAAAGAAATGATACCCGTCTAAACCCCCTAACCACATTACATAAGATTTTTTTAAAGAAAAAACTGCGAGTCACATTAAACCCAATTTACAAACGTATATTTTGCGGGGAACTGCCTGCTTTCCTCTTATATAGCGGGCCACAAAGATAAACAGTATTAGGAACTTCCTTAAATGACGTAGTTGAGTTGGGCAATTGATTGTTAAGGTGAGCTACTTATCAAACAAATACTGATTAAATCAGTCAATATTGTTTAATCTCCAGTCATGGCAATTCAGATCTAGTGAGGTGCCGTCGGAGGTCAGTAAGGGGAGGCAGAATCCTCACTGTTAAACAAAGATAACTCACTATTACTTTGCTTGATTAGCAATCTGAGGATTGATTAACTAATTTACAACACTAAACGGCAGAAATGGCGTGCGAATTTCATCCATGACATTATTGCTCAGTGCATCAAACTTTTATTTATTTATTTAACCAGGGAAGTCCCGTTGAGATTTGAAATCTCTTTTTCAAGGGAGCCCTGGGGGTAGAGGTGGGGAGGGAGAGGGCAATTTGCACAGCCAATTTGATCAGGGGATGATTAGGTGGCAGGTCGAAAGAGCCAGGTTGGGATGTTTGCCATAACACCGGGGAACCCCCTACTCTTATCGAAGAGTGTCATGGGATCTTTAATGACCACAGTGAGTTAGGACCTCAGTTTAACGTCTCATCCGAAAGACGGCGTCTCCTTCAGTACAGTGTCCCCGTCACTGCACTGGGGCATTGGGGATTATTCCATCAGAGGGAAGATCGCAACCTACTGGCCCACCAACACCTCTTCCAGCAGCAACTTGGTTTTCCCGGTGGTCTCCCATCCAAGTACTAACCAAGCCCACACCTGCTTAGCTTCAGCCACGCGGCTGGAGCAGATCGAATAGTGGTATGGCTGCTGGCAAACTTAAAATGCTCACGAGACAGCAAATTTGTTCATATTTGCTAACAGGAAGCTATCGCAATGCCATTAACAAGTATTAAAACCTTTCTTATGCGCCATTCAATGTGTGTTCAATATGTTTACGATCATGTTTTCCCTCTTAAAGGCGTACTTTTTAATGCCATTCAAAAAAATAGGGTTTTTATTTCCAGTCTTCTTTCATAAACCGATAAACAAAAGGTCAAAACGGAATTACCGAGGGAGTTGAGGTTTTCTCTAATTAATTATTAAGATTTACATACTCGCAGTCTCGAATCAAAGCGTATACGTAAAAGAATCTTTTTATCACTGTCACCTCTTAATTATGACAGGCTACATATAGCCTAGGATTACTACAGGATTTCAGACAATTCAAAAGACATTGGCATTTCATGTCACCATTAATGTGAAAAGGAAAATGCTTGATAATTATTGCAATGAACAATAATGATAGCTGAGGGGAAATGGACAGTAATTCATCCTCGAAACTGAATGAATTAACACTCAGTTGCAAATTAGAAAACGTAAGTGGGAACAAGTTCGGAGAAGTTATGTACGTTGTACTTCAAGGCGAGGTGAGAGGAGGAATATTATCCCTCTGAATGCAAGTCCAAGGTGTAAAAGGTCAAAGTCCACCGATAACCATTTCATTGTACTACTGCCACCGACTGAGCGTATTATCTAAAATGATATACTTATATGGCTTTATAGCCGCCTGTCAGTCCAAGCAGCCACACCCTTAATTATGCAGAGCTTAAAGCCTTAAAATAATGTAAATGAGTGAGTTATATGAAAATTCACCCCCTCACAGTTTTCACGGGGAGGAACATTAGCTATAGAAACTAAAACAATTTTTTGAACCAGGCTGTAAATATGTTTATTTCTGCTGTAATGTTGGGCTTTTTTAACATGGGGTTCAATGGGAATTGACTCACTTTTGCAGCCAGTGACCATTTGAGGAACTGCAGTGGGCACTTTCTTGTTGGCTGCACTTTTCTGCGCCAGAAGTCGCACGTTTAATTGATACATCAGCCATCCTGTTTTATTTTTGATGCCAATAGATGGCGAAGATGGACTTCTTCCTGCTTTCCAATCCCTTTCAAAACAAATAAGTAAATAAATGCTGGTTATTAAGATGAGTAAACATCTTCACAGAACACTAGATTTAAAAAAAAAAAAAACATTCCATGATGATTTGGAATATTGGGCAAACCTACTTGTGGGGATAATCTGCTATTAATTTGAACTGACATTTGAGGGTCAACTGAGAGTGAAGCAAATACTCAAATGCTGTGCAAAGGCTGCCACACGAGAGCTTACCAAGATTCCTCTCAATCTCCAAAAATCTGTATTCTCATTGAAAATACATCTGAACATTACACATGGAAAAGAGAAAATAATTGGTTAATGGTTTTTCAACCAGATAATACAATATATGTAAACCTACACTCCAGAAAGATAAACTTAGTATCTTGATCAGAATTATTTGGAAGTAAATTTGGATATTTCCCTACCAGTAACTTCGAATGTATTTGCAAGAGACATCATCCATTTGTACAGGCTCACAAAGATATGGTTGTGTTAAAAAAAATAGCAGTGCATTAAAAAATGTGAATAAAGTGCAAATATTTTTTTAATAGCATTCAGTTCCATATTTCAAATGTCGTGGAAACATTATACAGTCAATTCCAAATCAATGCATTAACAAATTTGATCAAGTCTGTGTTATTCTTTTGCAGGAAGCGAAGAAAAGGAATATAAATCTGATTTAAAAAAATAGCAGTGTCGACAATTTTCTCTTCAAACTCAAACACTAAATTTAACTCAAGCTTTAACTTCACTTTAAATTACTGAACTAATATTTAGTTGCATAACCATTGTTTTTGCTAACTGCTGTGCATCTGCGTTACATCGAGACAACCAACTTCCAGCTCCTAGGAACAGGTATTTCAGCCCAGGATGAACCAACTACAGTTTCTGTAAATTTTTGTTTTTGCTTCAGAAACTGCATTTTTTAATGTCGCAGCACAAGTTTTCAGAGGGGTTAAAGTTGGGGAATTGAGCTGGCCACTCCATTACCTCAATCCTGTTTGTCCGGAACCAAGATGCTGCTTGCTCATTTGTGTGTTTGGGGTTGTTTTTTTGTTGAAACGCTCACTTCAGGGGCATTTCCTCTTCGCCATAATGCAACATAATCTCCTCAAGTATTTTGATGCATTCAAACTAATCCATAATCCCTGGTAAACAACAAATAGGCTCAACACCATAGCATGGAAAACATCCCCATACCATGATTTTTGCACCACTATGCTTCACTGTCTTCACAGTGTACTGTGGCTTGAATTCAGCACCTGGGGGTCGTCTGATATATTGTCGACGACCACTTGACCCATAAAAAACAATTTTACTCTCATCCGTCCACAGAATGTTATGCCATTTTTCTTTGGGCCAATCAATGTGCTCCTTGGCAAATTTTAACCGATTCTGTGCACACTGTTTTTTCAACAACTTAACAGGGGCTTCTTGCTGATAGCTTAACTTCGATCAAACGTCTTCTGACTGTAACAGCACTTACAGGTAATTTTACATCATCCTCTATTTTTCTGGAAGAGATAATATGCTGAATCTTTGCCATTCTGACTATTCTTCAATCCTTTTTAAAAGCAGTTGCTCTTTTCCTTTCGTGTGTTTCAATATTACTCATAACATTGGTTTATCAGGTTATTGATGTTGTACTGCTATTTTTTTTTACCACAACTGTGTAACTCTTAACCCTTTAACTGCCGGCTCAACCTTTTGGTACAGCATATTTTGAGTCACTGTATTTAATTGAAAGATGTGTCGAACTTAACCTGATTGAGATATCTCTTACACTTGTTTGTGGTATTTTATACTGAAAAAAAATCGAATCAGTTAAGTTTAACACTTCTTTCAACTTCAGACTGTGACTCAAAGTTTGCTTCACCTAAATGTTGAGCGGGCAGTTAAAGGGTTAAGGAGATCTTCGGTTACCATAGAAACACATGATCTTCATTAGAACTGAATCAAGCCAAATAACTATCTGTCCTTTATTCATCCTTAAATAAATGTTTGAACAAACACTCTCATCCATTTATTTAGGGTTTACCCAAGACAAATTCATCAAGGTTTTACACTCCAGAACAGTGAGTTCCCTTATTAGTATTGTTGTAACACATCTCCTTGCTGTGAAGTAAATAGGCCAATTTTCAGATATGTTGTCATGATCTACGAGAGCAGAATCCCATCTAGCCACAGGCCTACTCTGAAAGGGGTAAATGAGTGTGAAGTATGTGTATGGAACGTTAGGAAAGAGGAGGAAGGGCTTGAAATTCTGCCAGGGGACTTATAATTGTAGAGATACACCTCAAACACAATTTAAAAAAGATCTTACCATTCAACATGTACATTAAAATTGAAATTAATTTCCATCCCCTGGGAGAAGTCAATGCACATCTGAAAAACAAACTCAAGGCAGCAGTAATACGGATGTGCCAAAGCTTGCTATGTCAAGCCTTCTTTAGAAATGCAAGATATGAGCAGCCAAGCCTCTTCTCCCAGGGCTTCTTATTTTCCCTAGAACAGTCCTAGGAGTATTTTTTTTTTTTTTTTTTTTTTTTTTTTGCGTGCCTGTCCAGCAAGCACTGCCAGCTCTGGCTCACTTCGTATTCATTACCCGGCAGCACCTCCAGTAACAGAACATCCCCTGGCTGAGTAAGTATAGCCAGCCCACACATCTCTGCCATGTAATGACAGCACTCGCATTTTCCCTCTGCATCTGCATCAGTGTGTCCTGCTGAGTTGAACAAGAGAAGGGACCAGGGGTGGAAGCAGTGGCAATAAAAACAGGCTGATGAACACACACCAAGCAAAGAAGCTACAGGATTCTTCCAAGAAATGGCCATTGTGCTTTGTTCCTCTTTTCCAATGACAATTTTATGAGCTTATTGAAATCACAATGTTTTGCAACATAAAGCAGCAGTATCAATTTCTTTTGAAGAGAAATATTTATTTTAAAGAGATATTGTTACAATCATTCATCAAGGTCTAAATTGACCGATAAACACTGCCAAGATGTTGACAATGCCGCAAATTAGCTGGGATCTGGTAACGAATCCAAACGATAATTAAGATAATAATAATAATAATAATAATATTGTTAGCATTTGAGCAGCATAAGAGTGCATCTGATTAGCGTTGTAGGTACATGAAGCCAATAGATTTCAGAGACGTGTATCTTTCTAATTTTTGTTTTTGATCACTAGCTGGTTAATTGAATGTAGTTAGGAGGTGTGAGTCAGTGTTTGTGATTTAGTATTGCTGTACTGCAGTGATATTTTTAATTAGTTTCACCTGGGCATATCTGAGGGCTGTAATTCCTATAATAATTCCTGTAATAAGGGCAGTTTGCCAGAGTGATTAGTGTCATTGCTAGCTTCATGAAGCCAACGGATTTCTGCTAAGGCTACATTTGCATTACAAGCCTCGTTCTTCAATTCTGATGTTTTGCTTGGATCAGATTTGCCTATTTGAACTCCTCTGCGCAGATGTAGGCTCATCTGCATAAAGCACAGTTATAGTTCACTCCCATATGAAACTTCCCCGGTAATGACCAATTGATTAACACATTTCTTATCCAATTACAGAGTATGAACTTCCCACAGTAACTGAAAGACATTGATTGGACAATCAGAAAAGTCTGAAAACCTTTACATGACAGCAAGTTAGGTTGATGTCTCTTAACTTTGCGCAGCGGGCAAAGACGCAATTGCATCGAAAAAAGACTTTTTAAACCGGCCTGAAGTGTTCAGTTATATTTACGGGATTAAAATGAGGGAAGAAAATGTTCTATGGGAATTATTCTGAATGAAACAGGACTGAAGGGTTCCTTCTACAGGATAGATCTATATGTCTCTGGAGGACGAATTCAACGAAGAAAGGTTTTTCTTCATTTTATAAGTGCATTGCATATTGTTTTACTTATGGCTCACTGGCTAGCAGAGCTTGTTTGCCACATTGGTTAGAAAGAGTAACCATTAGTCTTTGCTAATAATACTGCATGTGGTGGCATTTTGCTCAATGTGGCTTTTTGTTTTAGAATTTCCCATATTCAACGAAATCAAATGTCAAGGTTTTGGCTTGTTTAAAATAAAAACAGTTCAAGCACTTCGGTAGACCCCCTGCTACATTTGTTGCACTTTTCTGTTCAATTTCGGGCAGCATATTGCCTGCTTTTCCCTGATTGCGGAATATGTGTTCTGTTAAAATAAGGTATGTTTCAAATATTACTGTGTTATTGAGTTATACTCATTTCTTATAAAGTTTGGAGAATGTTTATGTAAGCTTGTATGTTGGAACTGTTAGCTTTTCATAGCAGGCTGAATGTTCTGACCATTAAATAAGCAGTTCCTTTAATGAGTATGTGGGCTGGCTTGTGGGACACTGAAGAAAAATGGCCAAAATTCTAAACTTTATCATGGAGAAAAGGCATGTTTTGGGTTTGGAGAGGTTACTGGTGACCATTGATGTCCAGCTGTGCCAATATTGATAAAATAATGCTAAATTCAACCAGAAAATCATTAATTCATATTGAATTCCATTTATTGGACCTATTTAGTGATTTCAAGATTTTTGCAGGACAAGGCCTCGAAAAGTCCATATTTAAACCCATAAATGATTGTTCTGAAAAATCAGATGATTTTTAATGGCTACACAACAAAATGACGGACATCCGTCTTGACCAAAATTGATGCAAAACGTAAAGTTCATCTTGAAAAACAACCAGGTTTATATGAAAACACACCTCAGATATTTTCACAAAAGTTGCCTCATATAGTTGGCTAAATAATGTGCGAGTGTCGTTAAATTGCGAGACTGGTAACATGGATCTGGATTGCAAAAATTGGAACATCCCTGTATTTAGAAATGATTACTATCTCCTTTGGGGGTCAAAATGGGTCACTAAATAATAAACTTGGAATGCTTGTTATAGATACTTATCCAAATTAAGACTCTTAGAGTATATGTACATGATTGAGGAGACATTGGCCTTCCGGATCATTCTGGATCATAACTACAATACATCTGAAACACATTTGTCCTTTTAAGATTAGGCAAATATAGATTGTTACCATATATAGTATATAGTTGTATGTTAATTTATTAGGATATAAAAACACTTTCAGGATCACCTGTAATTGTGATAAGATCAGTTAACAGTGGTGTATTCAAGCCATTTTCATTATATACTGCATATTTCTCGGAAAAGCCATTTAGATGTTTTCATAAACTGTTGTACATTGTATGGGTTCTACATCTCCCAGCCCTTGGTTTTACTCCACTGAGCAAAGCGTGGTCTGCGCTTGTGGTCATGCTTCAATGATTTTGTGAACCACAAAGCATTCAGCATTGTTGTATGCCAGAGGTAAGGAACCTTCTCCAGAAAGAGCCACTGTGGGTGCAGGCTTTCATACCAACCAAGCTGCTACACCCCTGATTCTACTAACCAAGGCCCTTAACAAACATTCCAGAGGTTGATTAGTAGAATCAGGTGTGTAGCCATCACAACCATGTCCTGATAGTTCCACTCTTTTGCTTTTGCTGGTGTTTACATTTTTAGGTTTTCACTCTAAATGCATGTCATGCTTTCAAACTTTAATGGTAGCCTTATCATTGAAGATGCATGACAAAACAAATGAAAAACAAAAGGGGTAGAAATTGGAGTCAATTGTTGTGATAGAACTGTTAGAAATCAGCTGAATAAAATAGGAATTACATGCAGAACAGCCAAACAAAAACTGCACAAACACCTGAACAAAAGAAAGTAAGATTACAGTGGGCTGAAGAGCAGCAATCATGAAATGTGGATGATTGAATGAAAGTGAGATTCAGTCATGAATCACAAATCCGCATCGGCTAAGGCGATGAAGCTGAAACTTTTGTCTGGTGTTGTTCCAGTGAAACCCATAAAGATGACTGCTTGAAGGAAACAAGCAAATATCCCCATTCATTTACGATATGGGGTTGCATGTCAGGTAGAGGACCAGGAGAAATGGCAACATTGCCTCAACAGTCAATATGCAGGTGTACAATGAAATTTTGGATCATTTTCTGATTCCATCAATAGAAAATAGGTTTGGTGATGATGAGGTCATTTTTCAAGATGGCAATTCATCTTGCCACAGAGCAAAGAGTTTAAAAGTTACAAGTTTTTCTTCTGGAAAGGCATATCAACTCAATGACGTGGCCAGCAAACAGTCCGGATCTCAATCCAATCGAAAATTTATGGTGGAAGTTCAAAAAAATGGTCCTTGACAAGGCCCCATCCTACAAAGCAGATCTGTCAACTGCTATTCAAGAATGTTGGAACAACAGATGCAGATTTTATGATGGAGAATATTGTTTTTCATCAGTGAAGTCCATGCCTCAAAGTAATCAGACCATCATAAAAGCCCAAGGAGGAGTACGAATTCTGATATTTTTGTTGATGATTCCGTATTTTTTTCATTAACATTGGCTGATTCCATAATTTTTTTTCCTCTACATGATTATTAAAAAATTGCCATTAATTGAAATCTAATCTAATTAATCAAATTTGTTTGAGGTGTGTTTAATGAAACCTAACTCCCAAGCCAATGAACAAAAATTGTTTTATGGCATAGCATTAATTTGTTTATTTGCTATGAAGTAAGCAAGCTGGATAAACATCCTCTAAGTGTCGTGATTCCATCATTTTTTCCAGGGGTTGTATTTTTGTCAGAAGAGCTGTGACTATATCCCCACCAAGAAGCAGTAATAAGGTTGATTGCCAGAATATTTTGTCAATAATAGGGGAAGAATTCAGTCATAATTGACAGAAAAGTCTCATCTGTGGCAGGGAAAAGGTTAAATGCGCCATCAAAGAAAACAAGCCACTGGAGGCAAAAGCTTTAATCAATGAAACTTAGAAAAAAAAGACAAACTCTACTGGCTCATTACTAGGAGAAAAAATGTATATGTTGGAACGCAGATGTTTCCGCAAACAGGATGACCCCCGACACTAATCACGGAAATTACAGGCTGGAGAGGAGAAACTGGGTGTTTCAGCAATTTTAATAGCTGAATGTCTCACATAAAGAAAGTATAGCTCCTGCTTTGTTAATTACCCTATATTTGTGGCCTCCTTTGCAGTAGCCACCATTCATAATGATATGAGGCTCTTGGGTTCTTTGCAGGAATCTATGATTCTACACATTGTTTTCTCATTCTATTCAACCAAACTCGGGTGTATGAAAGATTTTCCCTTTATTTTCAGTTTTATCTCTTTTTTTTCTGGTTTTTCCCCCCTCTGCATTCTTCTCATGCCATGATATCAGTATGGGGGTTGGAGCTTGCAAAATAGAGTACTCCAGCTCAACATGGCCTCAATCCACAGCCACGATTATCCATCTCATTCGACAGCCAAAGGTTTAGCTGCCAAAACACTCAGCTCATCCGATCTGGGAGCTGGAGCAATCCTCCTCATTGTATTTCCTTCCCTGTGAAAGATATGGTTTTCTACCTTTCTCCACCCATCAGCTTGCTTTGACTGCCGACAAAACAGTATAAATGAGAGATATCCTGGCTTCTTTTCGTGGTTTATTTTTCAGAGTTGAAGCCCTTTCCTTCTTTTCTTTTATAAATCTTTGCTTGGGGGACAAAACATCATTGAGCAAGCTCAATAACTGAATTTAATGAGCTAATGAGATGGATAGATTATTAAATGGATGATCACCATTTTAGTATGAATGAATTGCATATAATAACAAATGAGATCAAGTTGTGGTTCTGGGGAGACACCTGTCAGTGTCAGGTTTGACCAAGCTCTGCAATGAAATTCTCAGTTATTCTCCCGTTTAGTGCCCCATTACCAGGGAGTGCTCCTTATACAGTATGTATTATGGATAGTGCAACAGTGCTTTAAGAGTAAGAAGCAGCCGGTTCCATGGTTGGCTCTATCCCAGTCTAACAGTGGGCTGCAGGGGCCCTTGGCTCTTGGCCTAATCACCGGTCCTTTCATCACACACTATTGCAGAAGGGCCCCACAAACCTCTCAGGAATACACAGGTGGCCTCACTTATGAGCTCTGCAAGCCTTTCCCACATCCATGGGGGTCTTGCCATACACAAGAGCACCTACTGTGCAGCAGAGTCAAGAAAGAGAAAAATGAAAAACAGTGAGAGGCTTGAAAATTCAGTGTTCAAAGTAGCCTAGTCCTGCGGATGGGGGAGCTGGAGTGTGGGGGGCAGGGCGGGAGGCTTGGGGGAGGGGTAGGGTTGGGGGGGGGGGGGTGAGGATCATAGGGGGATTGTGCTAGGCAGGCAACAAAATCCTTAATGACTGGGCACTCCCAGCTCGCACCTTCACTCACCACCATTTACTCTGCCCCTATGCTGCCCTTGATGTGCCACTTTACCTCAGCTCAGAGTGTATTTTTTTGGATAGAGAGTCAAGGTGCAGCTGGCATTCAGCCCTCCACAGTCACATAGTTTAATGTCTGAATCTCAGCGGTCAGATGGGGGCTCTGCAGTGCATGGATTGCTTCCAAAAAAGTGTGCCGTGAGCTTTATGTGAGACACTGGCACGACCATAAAAACATGTAAAGACCTCATAAACAGCTGTTTTCTCAGGAAACTGGCATAGCCTTGACCTTGAATTCATATTTCAGCCCTGGGGTTCTTGGCTTGTAAAATTATCAGTGTCAGAGGCCAGCTTGTGAGGAAAAATTGTCAGATCACGTATCTTGGACACGAGGTGACTTCTGTAGCACTGCAAGCCAGGTACATGGTGAATCTCTAAGCTTTAGGGGCATTTTAAAACTACTTCTGAAAATCTTGACAACATAAATCATGAAATAAGGTTGCAGGTCATGATCTCATTATGCACCCGTGAGCCCGGACCAGAGGGAAAGTCATTGTAACTGCTTTGTAACTGAAAGATGATTGGGAAACAAGGCTGTATATCTGCCGAGTTAGTGAGCGAGCTAACGCTACCAACACAAACGTTAGCATTAGCTTCCTAACCTCGAGAAACAAGGCTGAACCAATGAGCAATTAAATGATTTAACATTACCTACACGACACAAGCATTAGCTACCGAACCGAATAACAAGATGCTTGTATTACAAAAGCTACTGAGCAATGAATTACATTGAACTTTTTTAACTGGCTACATTATGAAAGTGTGGAGCCTTGTCTCTGATGATACCTACACTCCAGGTCCAAAACTGGACAAGGGAAGCGGACAGACTACTAGTTTCTGTCCCTGTGCACAGTAAAGTCTGCTTACAAGCTGCCAGCTTAGCAACTGATCTGGCCTTATGTGGACTATTATTTTCGCAGCCACACTGGGCTAGGCTATGCAAAGTTACAATGCTATGCTGGGCTATGAAACACATTGAGGGGCCGGTTAGTATGGCTACAGTTTCTGTTACAGATGAATTACTTTGACATTATTACAACTGGAGACGATTTCCAAGTACTTCCCTGACCCCTAATTCCCCAGACTTGAATCTAATCGAGCATCTGTGAGACCACCTCGATCGTCATGTTCGCTATGTGGATCCTCCACCGCGGCTGTCGGATGCATTGCAGTCAGCATGGCTCCAGATACCTGCGAAAACCTTCCAGCCCCTTACTTACACCCGTCTAGCTGCTGTCCATGCTGCACACGGCGGTTACTCTGGTCATATAATGTGACTCGACCGTGAAAAACAGTTATGCAGTCATTGACAATGGAAGATTTTTACTGTCCGGGTCTGTTATACAAAGATATACAGACTTACTCTCAGACCATTTTAATTACTGATGGCTGAAAGGATAATGTGACATTTTTACCTTCATTATGAGATTATGTTTTTGCCAGTGTTGGTTTGTTTGTTGGTTGCGTTAGTTGTCTGTTTGTATGTTTGTCTGTCTGTTTGTTAGGAACACAGTTTTTTACCCCTTATCTTTTGGTGACATTAAAGAAACTTCTTCATATAATAGCACAGGTCCTTGGACAGAGGCCGATAGTTTTTCTAGTCTCTAGATCAAAGGTCAAGGTCAAGGTCACACAAAAGGTCCAAAACACATTTTGGTCAATAACTTCATTCATATTATAGCTAGAGTCTTAAAACCAACGCCATTCTATTCTTCGAAGCAGTGCGGTCGAAACGGTGAGAGGTCGCGATGACATCACGTTGATGTAAGTATGTAAAAATGATATCATAAAGTAATGAAAAATGCGAGATGTGGGATGTGAGATGGCTGCCGTCTTGAAGATGTGAGACTGTTGGCTCACAACGTCCCGAATTAAATAAACTAATAAGGTGTAACCACTAACTTCGTGGACTCCAAACTGGATAAAATTATTAGTTTGGAAAAATTTCTAGATAAATATTACTACGCAATGCCAAACCAGCCGGAGCCCAAGAGAACGCGATCTCAGCTTGGATCGAGTGATTCGGAAACAGCTGAATTCAGCGGGGGTACCGTGAGTACAACAATGGAAGAGATAAATACTAAAGTGACAAAGCTAGATTTGTTGGAGAAATTGGTCAGTGACCTTCCTTTGGTGAGTAAAGACATTATTCATTTGAAAAATGCTGTTGGCTTGAATAATGAACTGATTCAAGAGCTACAGAAGGAAATTAAAGCACTAAGAGTTACAGTAGACGCGCTGATGAATACAATGGAAAAATTAAAAAAAAGAGAACTGATAAATACAAAATGAGCTCCTTGATCTAAAATAAAGGAGTATGAGGCACAATCTGGTACTCACAGGTATAAAAGAAGATGAAAAAGAAGGTTATACCGAAACAAAAAACAATGTCAGACGATTTATGAAGGAGGAACTCGGAATGACGAATGGGCAAGCAGTGAAGGTTCGCTTTGAGAGACTTCATCGTTTTGGGAAACTGATTCCCGGCAGACCTCGCCCAATTGTGGCCAAATTTACTTATTTTAAAAATAAAACAGCCGTGTTGGATAGAGGGAAAGAATTGAAGGGCAAGCCCTTCTCAATGAATGACCAATTCCCGCCAGAAATAATGGAAAGGAGAAGGAAGCTTTTTCCTATCATGAAAGAGAACCAGGACAAGAAACTTAAAGTACGGCTGTCAGTTGACAAGCTGTATATAAATAATCAGTTATATAGGGACGCAACAATCACACCTTGATTGTATTAGTTTGAGACCCAATGTCATTTTTTTCAATTTGCTGCCACTGCTTTTGTCGCTATTATTACAGTAATGATGGTGATAGTATAGTGATGGTGATGATAATAATGATGATGATAATGCTGGTTGTTGTTACTGTTATTATTATCATTATTGTGATTATTATTTTGGTGATTTCCATTTCAGTTTCCAACAATGGTCCTCCATTTTTCCTTGCTTTTAAAAGTAAGGAGACAATAATAGTAATGGATATCTATGCCACTTTTTTTTCTTTTCTTCCTCATTTATTATGACTATTAATTATAATCTTAAGGGACACAGTAGTGGGTTACCCAAAGAAATGGAATTTGGGACAAAAAATGCTTAATTTGTTGATATGTTATCGGTTTGTCTTTGTCAGCAGGTTGTTTTGTTTGTGGTTTTTTCTTACCTAATCATGTTAATTTTTTTTTTTATGCTTTTCAACTGCCACATGAATATTGGCAGGCATGGTTAAGTTATATGGTCCAAATAACGATGATCCACACTTTTTTGAATCTATTTACAACATAATTAAAACATCAAAATTCACAAGTAAATATTTCATAATGGTTGGAGACTTTAATACAGCACAGAATAATTTAATAGATCATACGGGAAATAATTCAACTAATTACCACCCACATGCTTCTACAGAAATCACATCAATAGAGAATACAGTGGATCTGGTAGATGTTTGGAGATTAAGAAATTGCAGAATTACATAAATATACACGGAGAAGACAAAATCAGGCAAGCCGTATAGATTATTTCCTTATTTCCTTTTCTTTGTTATCCAAAACAAAAAAGGCAGTAATTGAAGACAAACTAAAATCACCAACTTATTTCACTTCATTTAGAACTAACTGAATATCCACGAGGACAAGGATACTGGAAATTTAATCAAAAGTTACTAGAGGGGACTTCCGGTTAAGGATGAGCACGTGAAGGCAGCGTAGTCCCCGGCTCCCGTGACTTTATTCGGCAAAATACCCTTCTTTTCATTACCCTCACCAAATGAGTAGAGCTGACCACCGGTAACTTTAAAATAGTCGCGAATGCTGAGTTAAAATGTCGAAATCTACTAAACCTCAAAGGAAGACCGACACGGAAACAGTTAGTGCTTGTAGCAGTGCTTGCCTGACTAGCATTGCTAGCCTACTGGAGGACCATAGAGTTAGCATACTAGCGGATTTTAAAAACACCTTCGCTACCTTAGAGTCAAAATTAGAAGCGATGCAGAACACTGTGACCGAACAGAGCCAGCGTATTGTTTCACTGGAAACTAATGCCGAATCAAATGACCAGCGTATCCTTGCACTGGAGGAGAGGTGTGCAACATTAGCCGCAAACAATATCAAACTTCTGGCGAGGACGGCGGATCTCGAGGGACGGAGCCGCCGAAATAATGTGAGAATTATCGGCCTTCCGGAATCGATAGAGGGACCTAAGCCCACAAGTTTCTTTTCCGAGCTCCTTGTCGAATTACTGGGTAACGAGACTCTTCAATCCCCACCGGAGCTCGACCGAGCTCACAGGGCCCTTGTGGCTAAACCGCAACCGGGGTCGCGGCCGCGGCCTGTGATAGTACGTCTCCACCGGTACCAGATCAAAGACCTGATCATCCGGGAGGCCCGTAAAAGACGAGGGAAACTCCAGTACCGAGGTACCCCGGTCCAAATTTTTGAAGATTACACTCCCGAGGTCGTCATGGAACGTGCCAAGTACCGCGCAGTCATGGCCGAGCTGTACAACCTCGCTCTCAAACCTGCTCTACTTTTCCCGGCTCGACTACAGATAACGCTGGACGGTGGGACAAAAAAGAGGTTTGCATCCCCCGAAGAGGCAGCGGCCTTCACGGCCAACTACAAGCAGAGTTCAAGGTCTGATTAGCCAAGTGTAGTTTCACTGCTTAGCCTAAGTAAGATGTGCTAAGGCCGCTACGGTAAGCTTTGGGTCATTCTCAGGGGCAATTTGTAGTTAGGACTGATTAACCCAAGATGGACATTACCCCCGAGTACATGAATCAACACTGTAAGAGTGCAGTTGGGCTGAAATGTAAGCTTTGGGCTCATTTTGACTGTTTTATGAGTGACAATGTCTCTTCTTAAGCCTGGAGCTAGCGCGTTAGCTGCGCTATCTTTTCGAGCGTCGATTGTCTGGATAACCTACCTATGGACAAATTGCACTGAGTCGGTGATACATTCGGACATTCTATTTTCTTTTGGTATTTTTTTTCTTTCTTTTGTTCACTTCATTAACTTGTCTGGCCTCAAAAGCATTACGTTGAGGTTTACACGACAGCTGAGATCATTCTCGCTCAGTAAGGTCAATGTCTTTTATGCTTATATGCTTACGAAGCGCGAACTATTTACGTTTTCGGAATGGTGGCTTTTTTTTCTTTAATGTACTATCACAAACTGTTGGTCAGTGACCAAACCTCGCCAAAGTTGAAGTTTCAGCCAAACCATTTATGAGTTATTCTGAAGTATGGCTTTCACTCTTTTGTAGGGAATTATCTTTTGTAAAAGCCAGCAGTTAATCCTTCTCGAGTTACTTAATGTTCGTGCAGGAGGGGCATATTCATAAGTTTTGATTTACAAGGGTAACTGAATAATAACTGGTGCTATCCTAATAGTTAAGGGGTCTGGGATGAATGATTAAGGGAAGATGTTTCAGAAAGGGAAGTATACATTTTTGGTGAGAATAATCAAGAATTGGAGCTATGATTGGTTTTGGAGGGGGAGTAAACATGGGAAGGGGCAGGGGTGGGAGGGGGGGGGATCTCGTTGATTATTTGTTCTAACTGGGTATTATTTGTTTTTTTGACTTTATTGGTATATGTTTTGTCTATGTTTATTTTATTTCATTGGTTCTTTGCTGCTCGGGTCGCGGGACCAACCAAACACTCTCCTTATCCTCTGCCACATCATGACTGACGTGATCGGCGGGAGAGCTTCCTGCGGACGGGCTGTTAGGATCATTTCTCTTAATACTGGTGGGCTAAATGCTGCAAACAAACGTACAAAAATTATGATGCATATTAAAAACTTAAATGCTGACATTATGTTTCTTCAGGAGACACACCTACATAACTCCAACCATAGAAAGTTGATTAGGCCATGGATCGGACAGGTCTTCCACTCTCAGTTCAACTTAAAAACAAGAGGCACTGCCATATTAATTAGGAAAAATGTTAACTTTATAATGGAAAAAACGGTAGCAGATTCAAATGGCCGTTATATAATTATCTCTGGTACTCTATATCAGAAACCTGTAATTTTGGCATCTGTCTATGCCCCTAACTGGGACGATTACAATTTTTTTGGATCCCTGTGGTCTTCTATAGCAAACTTAAATTCTCATACTTTAATATTAGGTGGAGATATGAACTGTATCTTGGACACAGTCTAAGACAGATCGAATTCCCGACCCACCCCTCCCTCAAAAAAGTCGCAAGCCCTCACTACTCTGATGGATCAGTTCGGCTATATAGATCCCTGGAGATTTTTGCACCCATCCTCCCGGCAATACTCCTTTTTTTCCAACGCTCATCGTTCCTTTTCCCGAATAGATTACTTTTTAATTGATAAAACGTTTATCCCGTCGATTATATCCACAGAGTACTCATCTATAACTGTCTCAGACCATGCAACTGTAATTTTGGACCTCAGCTTTGAGTTGAAACCTAAACATTTCAAATATTGGCGATTAGACCCCCTTTTATTGTCAGACGAAAACTTTTGTAAGTATATCTCGGAATCAATTACCTTTTTTTGTGACACAAATAAAAATGATGAGACTAACCCGTCACTGTTATGGGAAACCCTCAAAGCTTTATTCGAGGCAGAATAATATCATATACATCCCATGCAAAGAAGCAGAGTAAAGCCCGGAGAGAAGAATTGGAAAAATTGATCGATAATGTGGACAGATCGTTATCCGTTGCCTATACTCCAGATCTATATAAAGAAAGGCTTAGGGCTAGGACAGAACTCGATCTGCTCTTGACTACAGAAGCCGAAAAGTTGCTACTTCACTCTCAGGGATCCTTTTACGAGCACGGCGACAAAGCCGGCCGTCTTCTTTCTCACCAGTTGAAAGCTAAACAGGCCTCAAACCAAATCATACAGATTCGGGATGAATCAGGAGTCATAACTTCAGACCCAGTTCAAATAAATAGTGTTTTTAAATCATTTTATAGTCGCCTTTACAAATCTGAATCCCATGGCAACAGCATTCAAATGAATGACTTTTTTGATAAACTAGATTTACCTAAAGTATCAGTGAGGGATACTCAGAAATTAGATACTCCTTTAATGCTCTCAGAAATTAAAAATGCTATCCATTCAATGAATAGCGGTAAATGCCCAGGCCCTAATGGGTACCCTGTAGAGTTTTTTAAGCGGTTCTCAGACCAACTAGCCCCTTTACTGCTTGAGATGTTCAACCACTCATACACTCACGGCTCTCTACCAAGTTCTCTTATGCAAGCTTCCATTACTCTTATCCATAAAAAAGATAAGGACCCCCTGGACTGCGCATCCTACCGTCCGATTTCACTCCTCCCCGTGGATGTGAAAATACTTGCGAAAATCATGGCCCATCGAATGGAGTCTGTCTTGCCTCTAATTATTTCAGAGGATCAGACGGGATTTATAAGGGGAAGACACTCTTTCTCTAATGTCAGAAGACTTCTTGATGTTATCTGTGCCCCATCCTCCTCCTCCACTGATGCGGAGGTGGTAGTATCACTCGACGCAGAGAAGGCCTTCGACAGAGTGGAGTGGGCCTACCTCTTTTTTACGTTACAACAGTTTGGCTTTACTGATAGCTTAATTTCGTGGATAAAATTACTTTATTCCGCTCCCCAGGCATATGTTTGTACAAACACGCAACGCTCAGATCCATTCCCCCTCTTTCGCGGCACGCGCCAGGGATGCCCACTTTCCCCCCTGCTTTTTGCACTGGCTATAGAACCGCTCTCAGCCGCATTAAAATCGGATCGACGCTTTAAAGGAATACAGAGGTGGGGTATTGAACATCATGTCTCTCTATACGCCGATGACCTCCTCTTATATGTGAGTGACCCCATATCGAGTATTCCGCCCATCCTCTTACTTCTAGAATCTTTCGGCAGATTTTCCGAGTACAAATTGAACATCTCCAAAAGCAAATTTCTTCCAATTAATCAGTTGGCTATGGAGCTTTCATCATCCTCTATACCCTTCAGGGCTGCTGGGGTAGGCATGAAATACTTAGGCATAACACTCACGCGTTCTATCCGTGCGCTGAGAGAGCAAAACTTTTCCACCTTAACGGCCACAGTTAAACTTGATCTCCAAAGATGGAACTGCTTGCCGCTGTCCCTTGCGAGCAGAGTACAGACGGTAAAAATGAATATATTACCAAGGTACTTGTACCTATTTCAGTGCCTCCCAATCTTCCTTCCCAGATCCTTTTTCATTCACATAAGTAGAATAATTTCTTCCTTCATTTGGGCCGGCAAACACGCTAGAGCTAATAAAACTTTACTCCAGAGACATAGGATTCTGGGGGGTCTAGGATTACCTAACCTACTGGGCTATTACTGGGCATAACGTGCAAAAAAGATTTTACTTTGGTTCACTTCACCTCAGACTAGTTGGTGTCGAACTGAGGCATACTCTTGTTCTACCTCACTTCAAGCATTGGTGTGTAGTACTCTGCCCCTGTCCCTTATAGAATTCACAACAAACCCCATTGTAATTAACACGATAAAAATATGGATTAAAGTTAGGCGCCATTTTGGATGGCTCACTCTTCCCCAAGCAACCCCCTTATGCAATAATCATTTATTTGTACCGGCCAAAACTGATTCACGTTTTGTTAGTCTAGAAAATGACGGTCTCCGGTGTCTCAAAGACTTGTGTATAAATGACCTGTTCGCTAGCTTTGAACAATTATGCTCAACCTTCAATTTGCGGAGCTCGGATTTCTTCCGCTATTTTCAATTATGTGACTTTGCTAGGACCCACTCACCCCAGTTTCCTCAAATCCTCCCTCCTAGTGGTATAGATCTAGTGCTTAAGGCACAAAATTTACCTAAAGGCCACATTTCATATCTTTACAACCTCCTATCTCCAATTAATGAATCAGCAGTGAATAAGATTAAAATTGACTGGGAAACCGAACTGCAAATCAATATTACTGATGATTTCTGGAAGAAGGCGCTGAGTGCTGTAAACTCCTCTTCTAGTTGTGCTAGACTTTCTCTAATACAGTTTAAGACACTCTTTAGATTACATTACAGCAAAGAGAAGCTCTTTAAAATGTATCCAGACAGGGCCAGCGAGGCATGTAGTAGATGCTCCCAGGTCCCATGTAATTTGTCGCATATGTTCTGGTCATGCTCTAAATTGTCCAGTTACTGGCAGACCTTTTTTAAATCTATCTCCGACATCTTAGGCTTAACCATCAACCCTTCTCCACACATAGCTGTTTTTGGTGTGTCTCCTGATGAATTGCCAACTACATCAATGCAGAATAATGTTATTGCCTTTGCATCCTTGATCGCGCGGAGGAGGATTCTTCTTCTGTGGAAAGCATCTCAACCGCCTTCCTTTAAAGCCTGGCTACAGGACATTTTACTTCTACTAAAACTGGAGAAAATTAAGTTCAGCCTTCGAGGCTGTTCTTGGAAATTTCATTCTCACTGGAAGCCACTGCTTAATTACCTTGAACACCTTCCCTCTTGTGAAGTGGCTCCATAACGATAGGTCTGAGCCCAATTTGTGCCCAGTCAGACTTCGCACCCTGGCAGCCTGTCCGCGGGTCCCCAGATATGAACCCCCTGATCGGGGGCAATATATAACATACGTGTAAGAGGGTAATCTCATTCTTTGCATCAGGTCGGCTTTAGGGTGAGCAGCACCGATGAATTAATCAGGAATAATTAATCATTATTTATTTACATTGGATGTATTCTGCATATTATTCAGCTTATTATTGTTATCATTTTTTTTTTTTTTTTTTTTTTTTTTAAATTGACTTATTTATCTTATATTACTGTTATTGTAATAACGTTACTTTAAACTGACGAGGTCATGCTGGGTAGTGGGAGGGTTAAGGGTCGGGGGGAGAATGTTGGCTGATGGAGAAGGTTGTAAATGTGAGGGGGGGAGAAAGTATAAGTTTAATGTACATGACTGTAACCTGATTTTGAATGAATGAATAAAATGTATGGAAAAAAAAAGTTACTAGAGGATCAGACATTTGTAGACAGTACAAAAGAATTTATTACAGATTTTTTTTACACATAATATAGGATCAGCAGACCCTCTTATTGTATAAGATACATTTAAATGTGTCTTTAGAGGCCACACAATTCAATTTGCCTCACAAAGGAAAAAACAATTAAGATTAAATGAACAAAAAATTAAAAAAGAAATTGAGAGGCTTACATCACTACTTGACAGCTCAGAAGCAACTCTGGATGTGGCTAACAAACTGGACCAAAAACAAAAAGAATTTGAACAACTAATTTATGACAGGTCAACTATAGTGCATTATAGGAATAAAGCAAAATGGATGGAGAAGGGTGAAAAATGCAATAAATTATTTTTAAGTCTCCAACATAGAAATTTAGCGAAGAAAAATATACAGAGGTTATAAAGGAATTATGGGACAATTCTTACTTCACCTATAGATAGACGAAGTGGCTCCTAAACCTCCTAAAACCATACTGGCTAGCGGCTCCGAGGCTAAAGCTGCTAGCAAAGACTCTATGGATGCTAGCATGCTGGACGCATTTCGAGACATTGTAAAAGGAGTTATTCAAGAGGAGAATAACGGCCTCCGAGAAGAAATCAAGCGGGCCATCTCTCCGATAAAAATAGCCCTGGATGAATGCAGTGACAAGCTACGTGACCACGAAGAAGGGCTGAACACCTTAGGCACCCGCACAGTGGCAATGGAGGAGCAATACGCAGCTTCGAGCAGTGACTACAAAAACTACAGGGGAAGATTGATGATTTGAAAATAGAGGAAGGCGATGTAACTTACGTATCATAAGAGTGCTAGAAGGTTTGGAAAAAGGAAATCCTGCACAGTTCGTCGCCAAACTCCCATACAATGCACTTGGTGGCCCAGACGGTTTGGAGGAGCCCCCGTTGCTGGATAGAGCTCACCGTGCCACAGCCTAGGTGCCTCGGGAGGGGGACCGACCGCGCCCGTTCATCCTCCAGGTTCATTATTTTCAGGAGAAGGAATGGATTCAGCGCTTGGCCAGGCAGAAGGGACGGCTGGAGTTCCAGGGAAAGCAGATTCTCATTTTCCCAGATTACAGCGCCGACTTGAGCAGACGCAGGGCGGCATTCAATGAGGTGAAAGGACTCCTTCGGAAGCAAGAGGGGGTCCGATATCGTCTTCTGCATCCAGCCCGTCTCCGGATCTCCTTCAACGGGCAGGTGAAGGTATTTAAAAACCCACAGACAGCAAAGAACTTTTTCATGACCAAGATCCGACCGGCCCCAGTGTAATCATGAGTGGGAGAGGCAAAATGCGCCGAGTAATAACTTTAATAATGTTATCGACCCCCCACGCAAACTTTTATTTGACTCTGTGTGACTTTTGTTAAAGCCTAACCAACAATGCGAGTTGAGAACTGTATTTTGCCTGTCAGCAATGTAATGTAGCGGCTAACATAGGTCAAGTTAGCAGCGCTAACGTAACGCGGTTTGGTAAATGAAAAGGATCCGTCTGACTGGTTTTGAACACAGGGGTATCTTTTTCTAAATGTATTTACTTATGGGTGAAGTATGTTTTCGACTTCATCTAAGTTCTGAAACTCTGTTCTTTTGTATTACTGACTATGTGCTTATGAGAATCGGAAAGTTTTCTGTTAGCTGTGCAGCCTTCCTCTGTAAACAAATAATGTCACAAGGTGAGAGGATAAGTTCCGCCGGGGTGCGCATATTAATGTTCTCCGGGCGGGTCCCGGATGTTAATGTCACCTTTGCACAATTAATCCCTCCTATGGTTGCAGGCTGTAACTATGAATTAAACGGTTGCCTTTTCCATGTCATGACTATAGCTTAGGTAAAATTTCTTGTGTTTGTTTTTTTTTTTACTTCATTGCATCTAAGTTATTTTATTTTATTTTTTCTTCTCATGTAGAATCACTAAAATCAGAAAATTGAATTAGTGATTTAATTTACGGATTATAGTTCATATTTCTTACCACTAAAGGGACATTGGTTAAGTCCAAGAGTGTGTAGCGTGATCTCAGAAGAAGCTTTGAAGCTTTTGGATTCTTGTGTTCTTTCCAGGGAGGATGACACTGAGGATAATGGGGAGGATGGGGTTCAGGTTTTTACTTTTTGTCTTTTTGTGCTTAGGTTTTTATTTATGTTTTTTTGGTCTTGTTTAAAAATATTTTGGTTTATTATGTTTACACAGCTGTTTCAAATATATTACCAAATTTACAATATGGCTCTTCATATGATCTTTTTACTTATATTTTGATGGCAACATCTAATCTCTTAACTTCAGGGAAAAGTAGCTACCATATTAATCTAATCAGTTGGAATGTTAGGGGACTCAGACATTCCAATTAAATGTAATAAAGTATTTTCTCATCTCTTAAATCTGAAAGTAAATATCGCGTTTCTTCAGGAGACACATCTAAAAAATATAGATCATCCAAAAATTAGGAAAAATTGGGTTGGACAGATGTTCCACTCTAAATTCAATGGTAAAGCTAGGGGTACCGCAATTCTTATTCATAAGTCAACTCCATTTATTGTTGCCGATGTAATAGCCGACCCAAATGGCCGTTATGTAGTCGTGATTGGCTCATTATTTAACACTCGTTTAATTTTAGCAAATGTGTACGCCCCCAATTGGGATGATTGTGATTTTTTCAAAAATTTACTTCATTCATTACCTGGTATTAACAGTCATCAATTAATACTTGGGGGAGATATGAATACTATTATGGATCCTGCTCTTGACCGTTCCTCGACAAGACCATCACCAGTCTCAAAGTCGTCTTTAGTGTTACAGTCATATCTAGAGACTTATGGGGTTGTTGATGCTTGGCAATTTCTTTTCCCATCATCCAGACAATACTCATTTTTCTCTCCCGTGCATCAAATATACTTGCACATTGACTACTTCTTCATTGACAAAAAGTTATTATTCATGGTTAAAGAGTGCAGTTATAATGCTATTGTAATATCCGATCATAGCCCCTTGGTATTAGAGCTCAGCTTTCCAAATCAATATTCAGTTTATTCATGGCGCCTCTTCTATTACCTGAAGAGGGATTCATTCAGTACATTTCAAAACAGATTGACATTTTTCTAAAAACAAATATAACTACTGAGGTAACCTACTGTACCATTTGGGAAAGCTTAAAGGCATTCTTAAGGGGCCATATAATTTCATACTGTTCATTTACTAATAAGCAAAAACAAAAACGTTTGACAGAATTAACAGATTGTATAATGAAATTAGATCAACAACACTCAACCACTCCTTCCCCAGATCTCTACCAACAAAGGCTAAATTTACAGACAGAATTTAATTTACTCTCAACTACACAATCAGAGCAGATGCTGTTTAAGTCTAGGCAATCATGGTATGAGCATGGAGAGAAAGCCTCCAAGATTTTAGCCCACCAGCTACGCAAATCGGAATCTACCCATGAAATCCCTGAAATCAAAACCCAATTTGGACGTATTACAACAGAGCCAAACAAGATAAATGAAAGTTTCCAGCTTATTATTCTGACCTTTACAAGTCGGACTCATTAAACAAACCGGAATTATTTGACAAATTTTTTTGATAAACTGCCAGTTCCAAACCTTGACCCACAGTATAGAGATAACTTAGACAAACAAATAACCTCAGAAGAAATCATAACAGCCATCAAATCAATGCAAAGTGGAAAGTCTCCAGGCCCGGATGGCTTTTCAGTCGAATTTTTTAAAGCATTTAGTGAAAGCTTATCTCCACTTTTGCAAGAAATGTATATAGAATCTTTTAATTCAAAACATCTTCCCCCTTCACTTGAACAAGTGACAATATCTCTTCTTCTGAAAATGAATAAAAATCCACTAGAATGTTCCTCTTATCGCCCCATATCTCTTTTGAATGTGGACTTTAAAATATTGTCAAAAATACTCGCCCTTAGACTTGAACAGTGTTTGCCTTTAATGATCTCTTCAGATCAAACAGGTTTTGTGAAGGGAAGGCATGGCTTTTTCAATATACGCAGGCTTTTTAATATATTGTATACCCCACCCTCCTCATTGCCCGAGATTGCTTTATCGCTGGATGCTGAGAAAGCATTCGATCGGGTTGAGTGGGATTACTTGTTTTACACTCTCAATAAATTTGGTCTAGGTCAAAACTTTATTTCATGGATAAAACTACTGCATAGCTCACCCATGGCTCGTGTTAGGACAAACACTTCATACTCCCAATATTTCCCGCTCCATCGTGGAACCAGACAGGGATGTCCCCTATCCCCTCTTGTATTTGCAATATGTATTGAACCATTAGCAATAAAACTACATATGGATAGTAAGGTCAAGGGAGTCCAACGGGCAAACCAAGAACATAAAGTATCGCTATATGACGATGATCTTTTACTTTATGTTTCTGACCCTATGAGCTCTCTACCCCATGCACTTGCCATTTTTCAGGACTTTAGTGATATCTCAGGTTATAAATTAAATATACAGAAGAGCGAACTACTCATTGTAAATTCTTTTGCTAGGGAGATATCCCTTCAAGCATTTACATTTAAAGTAAAGTTTGATCACCTGACATACCTGGGCATTAAGGTTACACACTTACATAGAAAATTATTTGAAGAGAACTTTATCCCCCTTTTTGAATATATGAAAACAGATCTTCAAAGATGGGGCAATCTCCCATTATCATTAATTGGACGTATTAATGCAGTAAAAATGAATATTTTGCCTAAATTCTTATATTTTTTTCAGTGTATCCCAGTTTATATACCAAAAAAATATTTTACTACACTGGACCAATACATTTCTTCATTCATTTGGTATAATAAGCCTCCAAGGATTCGTAAAGATTTCATGCAAAAAACGAAACAGTCGGGAGGGTTGGCTTTATCAAACTTCCAGTACTATTGTTGGGCGGCGAATATTCGAAATATGCTGTCTTGGCTTAGGGCTACATCTATAGAAATGCCAACATGGCTTTATATAGAATCAGCACACTGTGGCAAAACCTCACTGCCAGCTTTGCTTGGGTCGGTTTTTCCATTAGAATTGTGTGCCTACAAGCGTAATCCGTTAATATATCACTCCCTTCGGATTTGGGTACAGTGTAGGAAAAGATCTGGTCTACACTCAATGTCAATACGATCACCAATTTGCTCTAATCATATGTTTCCACCCTCTATAATAGATTCAGCCTTTACGATATGGAATAGCAATGGCATTCATAGTCTCAAGGATCTGTATGTAAATGAGATATTTGCCTCATTTACTCAATTGACACAAAAATTTAATATTCCACCAACCCATTTTTTCCGCTACTTACAAATTCGCAATTTTATGCATAGCAGATATCCCCAATTTCCTAATTTACCAGCTGTAACAACACTAGATACAATTGTTGATACAAATGTGTGTAACAAAGGAGTTATTAGGATGATATATATTTTTGAGTATATATTCTCCCTCTCTTTCAATTATTAGATCTCAGTGGGAAGATGATTTAGCATCTGAAATAACTGACCAGACTTGGCGATCTATTCTTCATAGAGTACATTCTTCCTCAATCTGTGCCAAACATGGACTCCTGCAATTTAAGATCTTACACCGCCTCCATCTATCAAAGGAAAAACTTGCAAAGATTTATCCAGGAGTGGATCCCATATGCAACAGGTGTACGACAGCAACAGGATCCCTTATTCATTCTTTTTGGACTTGTCCAAATCTCCATAATTATTGGATGTCCGTGTTTGATACATTTTCTGAGGTGGAGTCAGTTTAACCCCCTGTCCTTTAATTGTACTTTTTGGAGTAGTTCCAGAGGACATAATCCTTTCCCAGCATTACTCAGACGCTATTGCTTTTGCATCCTTAATAGCCGGGCAACTTATACTTATGAAGTGGAAACAGGAAGCCTCCCTCACTCATGTCCAATGGGCTGTAGAACTTATGAAGTTTATACACGTGGAGAAAATAAGGTGTACGTTTGGTGGCTCCACAGGTAGATTCTATAGGACATGGCAGCCATTCCTATCATACATGAAAATATTGAAGCTTTGTACACTTCCATAACTGATTTATTTCATAACCAAATAACAATATAGACTAGCTATGGACAACTGTGATTAAAACAGTATATACTTTTATGTTTTTGACAGGATTAGAGGTGCACTTAGTTACCTTAATCTGTCAGTTTGTCTATACTGTCTTTCCTCCTTTTTTTCCTTCAAAATTTATTTATTTACGATCACTACTTTCTGGTTTTGTTTTATGTTATTTTGTCTTGTCTTTATCTGATTTGTAAGATTTGTTTCTGATGGGGGGGGGTGAAAATACAATTTGGACACTGAATGGATCATAACATTGTTACGTTGTTGATGAAAAATGAAAATAAAATTTAAAAAAAAAATGTATTTCCTGATATTATACACCATGACCAGTCTGCTTTTATACAAGGACGAAATATTGCAAATAACATAAGACAATTACTCGAAATTATAGAACATCATGATAAAATAAAGAAACCAGGTTTAGTTTTTATAGCAGACTTTGAGAAGGCCTTTGATAAAATGGGATTTCATTTATCAATGTTTAGAATTTTTTAAATTTTGGTGAGTCTCTAATACAGTGGGTTAAAGTTATGTACAATTACTCAATCTCCAAAATTATAAATAATGGTTATATTTCAAAACCCTTTTCCCTTTCACGGGGGGTAAAACAGGGCTGCCCGTTATCACCGTATTTGTTCATTATGGCAATAGAAATACTCGCTATAAAAATACGTACAAATAATAATATCAAAGGCTTGGAAATGCAAGGCCCAAATACAAAAATTTCAATGTATGCTGATGATACAATTTTTCTATTGGGCCCTCACTATACATCGCTACAGAGCCTTACAAAAGACCTGGACGACTTTTCAGAACCTTTCTGGGCTGAAGCCAAATTATGAGAAATGCCAAATATTGAGGCTTGGTTCCCTGAAAAATAGAAATTTCACTCATTCATGTAATTTACCAATTCATTGGACAGATGGATCGGTCAATGTACTTGGTATACACATCCCAGAAAATATGAGTGAAATTTCAACTATTAATTTTAATAAGAAATTGAGTAAAATCGAAAAAAATTCTGCAGCCCTGGAAAGGGAAGCATCTGACCATTTATGGCAAAATAACTTTAATTAACTCATTAGTTGTATCCCAGTTTACATACTTATTTATGGGATTACCAACCCCTAAAGAATCATTCTTCAAAATATATGAACAGAAGATATTCAAATTTATATGGAATGATAAACCTGATAAAGTTAAATGTACATATCTCTATAATGATTATGTATCTGGTGGGCTAAAACTCTTAAACTGAAAAGCTTTAAATTTTTCACTGAAGGTTTCCCTTATTCCAAAATTCTACTTCAATCCAAACTAGTTTTCTAGCAAATTACTTAAAAGTGTCCATCCTATGCTTGATAAAGGCTTCTCTCCATTTTTGCAAATTAAACCTATGCATTTTGCATTAATTAATGATGTTTTCTGGTGTCTCCACTTTTTTGGAAGAAGCTCTACAAAGTTGGTTACAATTTCAGTTTCACCCACCAGAAAATGCAGAACAAGTTCTACAACAAATAATATGGTTAAATTCTAATATACTTGTTGATAGAATGATGATTTTTTTTTTGGAAACGCATGTTTGATATAGGTATTATTTTTATAGGGGATATACTGAATGAGGATAATAAACTCATGTCCTACAAACAATTAATAAGTTTTTATGGAACAGTCTGTATATTGTAACAATATAATCAACTTATTGGAGCTTTACCAAGTGCTTGGAAATCAAAAATTATTAAAGGAACAGGAGGGCATTTAGTCTGTAGGCCGCATATGAAAATGGCAAATTGGTGAAATAGAATAAAGATCAACAAACATATATACACATTTTATTGAAGAATAAAGAACTTAGTCGCTGTATCATACAGGATTCTAGACAGTAGGGAAAATATGTTAGATACACCAGTCCCATGGAACCAAGTTTTCAAAATCCTTTACAGTACATCACTTGATCCAAAGATTAGATATTTTCAATATAAGTTAACCCTTTCGCAGGCACAGCGACATTTTTGTCGTTTTAACCAACGTGTTTTATAAAGTCTTCTTTAAATTCCCCGATTGCGGGAATTCCCTTGTTAGTTACGCTCATTACCATTGGCTGTCTCTCAGGTCACCCAGCACTGTATTTTTAGCCGTGAACGAGGCATGGGATTTCCTAAAAACGCTAAATACGAGACTACTTCCCGGTCAAATTGTGGGACATGTGAACATGGCATCGACAGTACAAATAGCCGCATTCTAGCCGTGTTTCTAAACGTAAATACAACGTGGATGAAGTTTTGCTTTATTGAATGACTCTGACGATGAGTTTGAATATCCAGAGAGCGGGAGTGACTTGGATCCAAACGATTTTAGCGATTCTGGAGAGGATTAAAACATAAAAACATCAGTTATGGGAAACTTATTATGAGATTTGGTGTTATTTTATTGTTATTTTGAATAACAATCATATTTTGGTAAAAACCCAAAATTAATCCGTCCGTGGGGGTATGCATCTGGGCCAAAATTTGCCTGCGAAAGGGTTAATATATAAGTTTTTAGCAACTAGAAAGATGCTAAATATATGGGGAATAGAGTCATCACCCCTTTGTCGATTCTGTCTGGAAGAAGTGGAGTCAGTAAACCATTTATTTTGGTACTATCCTATAATAGCCTTAGTTTGGATAAAGGTGCAAGGCTGGATATCTCAGTACAATAGTATACAATTAGATTTAGTTAAAGTGTTACTGTGTGATCTAACAAAAGGAACACTTCTAATCTGTAATGTAATTATATATTTAGCAAAAATATTTATTTTTGGGTTGATATCTGTGGAGGCATTAAGAATTGAGAAATTCATAAATTTTGTCAAATATTACAGTAGAATTGAGTGTGTGATGGCCCATGAGACAGGACTTGAAATTTATGCCAAAAGATGGGATAAAGTAAGGGAGACTGAAGGTTGGGAATAATGAGGGATGGAATAGGTGAGCTAATAACGACAAATGCAAAAGGTAGTAAAGCATTGTGAATGGAATTGTTATTGTATTGTATTTCTATTTTTATTCATTCATTTATTTAATTTTTTATGCGTGTGTTTTGTTTCGTTGGGTGATGTAGGAGGACTCGTACACAATTATATAACTGACTGAATTAATAAAGTTGTCCTCCAAAGCGGGGGGTGGTGGGGTGGTGGTGGCGGGATATTAAAAAAAAAGTAAGGAAAAATTTCAAATTTTCCCAAAATCAGATTTTTTCATTGATTTCTATAGGCAATAGGTCAAGCAGCTCACCTACCAAATTTTAGCCCAATCTGTTTGACAGTTGTGACGTAATTGACGTTATTCTGATGTCAATTTTGAAAATTCTGAAATTACCTTAATTTTTTGTTTGTTTATTTGTTTGTTAATCTGTAACTCACATCCTTAACTGCCCTTTGTCTTGTAGTGATCGTCTTTGTTTTTTTGTCATCGAGTCCAAAAGTGTCTCAGCTACTAGCCTATACTGTTGTGTGATCCTATCATCAAGGTCAAAAACATATTTTGGTCAATAACCTTGCATCTATTGAAGCTAGAGACTTCAAACTAACACCATTCTGTTCATTAAGCCTTGCGGTCCTAGCATTATGGGTTGCGATTGACGTCACTCTGACATAAGTGGGTGGAATTTTGGCAAGTCGTCTTTCTATGAACGATCTTTCATCTGTCTGTTTGTGTCCAGGATAACTCAAAAAGTGATGAAGGGATATCTCTGAAATTTTATGAATGGGTTGCCATTACATCAGGGATGAACCCTATTGATTTTTACTGTGATTGGTCAAACAATATGGGCACCTGGGCAGGTATCTTGAAATCCTATGACATGCGATAACTGAACTTCACTCCCAGTGATATCACTCAAGTTTTGTGGGTTGATAGGTTCCGTCCCTGATGCGAGACCAATCAGTTTGGAACTGCATCAAACAATATGGCTGCTATGGGAGCTATCTTGAAGTCTTACGTTGTGCATCATAACTCAAATTTGATCTTGGTGATATCTCTGAAATTTTGTGGTTTGGTTGCTGATACATTACGGAAGGAACCTATCGGTCTTCACTCTGATTCAACAAACAATATGGCCGCCCTGGTAGCCATCTCAAAATCCTATGTTGCAAATACCTTAAATTTCTAATGAGCCATGTTCACTCAGCAAGATTCGGACTGTGTTGCCTTGGCGGAGGTTCGCACGTCTCGAAGTGCCTCTAGTTACCAAATGAAATGCAAAAAAAGTAGTCAGTCACTAACAGCAACTTGAAGCTCCTCCAGTAACCAGGTGCAGACGATGGTCTTGATCAAGGGAGAGAGCATGCACGGAGGAGGGGGGCTGAACTGCATGTGCAAAAGAAGTGATTCCCACTGCAGTAGAAATTCCTCCGGGCTCTAATTGGTGAAATGAACTTGGGTGTGGTGGATTCTTGCTAATGTTGTTCAAACCACTGAGAGGAGCCAAACATTCCTGATTGTTTTCTTTTTTTACAGATTACCTGCCTCAAGAGTTACTGTCAGTATAGAGCATCAGTTTCAGAAAATATGAATAATAAAAGTTACCTACTGCACCATTAAAGCCTTCATGGACAGCATATATTGAAGAGGCAGAGGATTGTACTGGGGCGCATGAAATGAGGCCGGGGCCCTTTGATTTAAAGGGCTGTAGAATTATGAGAGTTCATGCTGAGTAAACGAGACTATAAACTCTGTGCCACAACAGAGCTCATCTGCCTATTGTATAACAAAGAGAGACATTGGCATAATATGCTGTAAAAGTTGGATTTATTGCTTTCCCCGTTTCAATCTGGAGGCAGGACATGAGCTTTTATAATATATGGTGTTGCTCCTGCTTCACACAAGCGGTGTCTGAATGATCGGCTTTGTTAAATCCAACTTCTCTGGTGGACCATAGTGGTTTGCTGGTCTTAACCTGTGAACTTCCAAGAATGACATCAACTGACAGTCGATGAAGCACAAGAGGCCTGCGGTCAGGTGTACATGATTTTTGTGGCAACAAGGTGATCCATTGGCCAAATGCAATAACAGCCAGTTTGTTACAGTAAGACGGGTGGCTTCTGCGCATCTCCTCAGCTGTGGTGCATCCAGACCTCTTTGACTGGGTTGGCCCAAGTGGGGCACCGACTACAGCAGGGGTGGCATGAACTACGATCCTGCACCCACCCACCTACCATACCCACACACACACACACACACGTCAGAATAGCATTAAAGGGATAGTTCACTTTTTTTGAAGTTGGGTTGTATGAGCTACAAATTGCCACTACTTACATTAGATGCAGTAGAAAGCTCTCTGATCTCCTCCAGGTAGCCGCACCAGGGCATAGTGCTGGGTGGAAATTTAGGCGATACACTGTTGCGAACGGAAACACAGAAACAGCGTATTTTCGCGGCCTAAAAGAGGTCCTACCTGAAAATAATACACCATTTCATTTGTGCGCTATATTTAAAAAAATTACAGCACTTTAGCTGCTCGGAAAAAAAAAACACAGTCGCTCTTGAACTAACCAACTGAAGTATTCCTGCGCAAGGCGCATCGTAGTTCACTGCGCGCTGTAGCAATCAGCTGTTTGGGTCACAGTAAAGCTGTTTGCACAAACGCGTGTATTCACGTCTTTGCATTGACTGTGAATGTAATCTGTGTGCGAAAAATTCGTTTCACGTCCAGCGTGCAAGCGGCTTAACTGCAGTTGCGAGGTCGGACGGCCGTTTAACTTGTGCAAATATTTCGAAAATAGTCAATGTGTGTTGCTTTATTGGACGTGGAAGCAAAGCTGTATCCTGGTGCACTTACAGCTTCCACCGCATTCCTCTGCGGAATATTGGGATTTCTAGCTGTGGCTAGTTGCCTGAACACGGATATTGATACGCCACTCATATCCCTAAAAGAACTCCGTGTTTGCAGTGTTAATTTTTCCAAAGAGGATTTTGTTAGGCTACATTCAGGGAAATCTCAACGGTGCACGCTGAAGAGCACTGCTGTACCCAAGCATCAGCTAGGCTAAAAGAGTGAAACACCTGTGAAAAAGTCTAATGTAAAATTGCTGCACAAATTGATATCGCATGGGGTCTACGCTTGATATCGCATGGGGTCTACGCAGCCACATACTGTGTATCTGCTATGCTGGTTATTATAGGAATTTTTTTTTTTTTTTTTTTTAAATTTGAGACATGATTCTATGCCATTGAAAATCCGGCTCTGCTGCAAACTGCTCAGTCTGACCCAAACAGCTGATTGCTACTGCGCGCAGTGAACTACGATGCGCCTCGCGCAGGAATACGTCAGTTGGTTAGTTCAAGAGCAACTGTGTTTTTTTCCCGAGCAGCTAAAGTGCTGTAATTTTTTAAATATAGCGTACAATTGAAATGGTGTATTATTTTCTGGTAGGACCTCTTTTAGGCCGCAAAAAATACTGTTTCTGTGTTTCCGTTCACAACAGTGTATCGCCTAAATTTCCACCCAGCACTATGCCCTGGTGCGGCTACCTGGAGGAGATCAGAGAGCTTTCTACTGCATCTAATGTAAGTAGAGGCAATTTGTAGCTCATACAACCCCACTTCAAAAAAAGTGAACTATCCCTTTAAGTATTTTTGTCTCCACTATCTACATCTACTTTAATTACCAACAGGAGAGTGTCTTACATTCCTGGGTTTAAAGTAGTTTAACTTGAAAGATAAATAGACCTACAAATTACAACACAACTGAGTAGGACCATTCAAATGTACCGTAATATAAAGCTCATAAACACATAAGCTGTCATTGGAATGATAATAAATCTGCCTTTTTCAATTAGGGCAAATGATATGTTACCCAGCTCAGATGGCTAAAATTAAATAATGACTGCTGCACTTCGACACGCACAGTAATTGACAAGTTTCAACTTTAGTTTCAATGCCTGACAATTAACCATAATGTCACTGATATGATCAAGGCAATCAAACAAGTGCTTACTCAAGAGAAATCTGGAACTACACTGAACAAAAATATAAATGCCCCATGTCAAATTTTTGAGTTTTTATTAACAAAAAACTGGAACCGGGATTCGTCTGTGAATAGCACTCTTCTCCAGCGTACCAAGGGCCATCGAACGTGTGCATTTGCCCATGCGAGTCGGTTCCGACGCCGGACAGCGGTGAGATCCAGACCATGGTGAGGACGCCGAGCGTGCAAGTTGGCTTCTCGCAGGCAGTTACGGACTGTCTGTGATGTGATGCGTCTGTTGTACAGACCAACGGCCACATCCGCTGTGCATGTCGCTGATCTGAGCCGATCCTGCAGGTGGACGAGCCGGATGTAGTGATCTTGTGCTGGTGTGGTCACACGTGTGGATGAGGTCGATTTGCAGTACTGCCCATCTGTCGGAAACGAAATCTCAAATGGCCTATCGTCCGATAGTTAACATTCAGCTGCACAGCGACCGCTCTGGTGGACATCCCTGCATCCAGCATGCCAATGGCACGTTCCCGCATGACCTGAGACATCTGAGGCATGATGACTTTTGACAAAATTTGATATTTTGGGGTGGCCTTTTATTGTCCCCAGTATAAGGAGTGTCTGGGTACAGCTAATTCTGTCTGATCACCGTCTGGAAATGCCACACCCATGTACTGAGTCAAATCGCTGCATCACTGAGCAAATGCTCACTGACAGAGAGATGGATTAAAAAATGGTACACAAATTAAGAGAAATATCCCTATTGTACAAGTAAAAGTCAGCATATGCTCACTTAGAGTTGTTTACTCCATGTGGCATCAATATTTGACATGGGACGTTTATATTTTTGTTCAGTGTAACTTGTCAGAATCTCACATACCCAGAAGCTGGAGGCTCTTGCTGTACATCCCTACCGGTGTCAAGCGGGTTGTCGCTTTCTGACTGACCATCCTGCGTAGGGTGGTTCAAAAAAAAATTAACTACATGGTACTAACCAAGGCACCTCCTCATTTTGTTTGTTTTAGTAAACTATGTCATTATTCCAAAAATCTTAGTGATATTGTTCATAAAAAGCAGTGCTCATGGGGTCATCTATATCCAGGGTTTCCTCCAGGATTTTTTGAAACTGTGGCAGAGGGCTTCAGCGTCAGGTCAAAACTCAGCATCATCAGGTATGGCCAGTTTTCATTAATTAACACATAGGCGATGTAATAATTGAAGTCTATGTACACGGAGGTTTATCAGTTTCACATGCGTCGCGGTGGATTTCACCACTAGTGACATGAAAATCACTTGTGACTCCGGACCTCTCACGCTTTTCTTTACTCAGGGGTTGAAAGCAACGGAATTGCATAAAAATGTTTCAAATGGTCTTATTTCATTTAAACAATTTGAAAGATTGTGAAACACATGCATTGTGGTTGCTGCTGTCTTTTTGAAATTTGTGTTGTTTAAATCAGAAGTGAATGACCTACTTTTGTTTATGATATGTTAAAACAGCAGTAAATGATCTAGTTTTAGTTGAATACAGCTCTTTGTGTTATTTGTTGGATGGAATAATACATGCACTCAAAAATTTGCAGGTTCTCTTATACGGCACAATGATAGCAAATAGCTTGTGAAATTGACCCATCATGAGCACTGCCTTTACGTTCATGTATCAACTTGAAATTGTGCATATTAGATTAAAGTGATAATTGGAACATTTTGAAAGGTGCCTTGACTTCTACTGTATATTAAAAAAAAATCGGCGCATTATTGGACCACCCTAATCCTGCTGATTTGGATTTCTGATGTATGAAGAAATCCTGAATTTTCTAATTTCTTTTCATACTGCATAGTCACATGGTAAATTTCACTTTATGTTTTGGACAATTCATTCAAATGTGTATGCATGAATAATTTCCAACATCCAAAACTTATGCAGGCTTGCATTGATTAAGATTAGAAACTTTGTGTAAGGAATGGTGAAGAGTGGACTCGCTAGAGTGCACAATATTCAGACGAAAAGCTAAGGCACAAAGACCTGAACCACTAAAGTCTCGAAGGAGACGGACAGGAAGGGACCAATCCCTAAAATAAAGTAACTCAAAAAGGTACACTCCTGTGGGAAAATCCCAACGCAAAGAAAACTGAACAACTGAGGCTTCAGGAGTAAACCTACTACCAGCCCCTAAGAAAGAAAGGGCTAGGAGCGAAATACTACGCAGATACTAAAACACCAAAGAAGCTCGGCGGAAAAAGAAAACAAATTCCGCGAGCAAAAATAAAGAATTCAGCACAAGGTAAGACACTGCTTACAAAACTCTGGGCTAATACTAACCGAACATCGGCGGACAAAACCTCTGCCTCAACTGAAGCAGTGCAAGACGACACTAACGCAAAGAAGTGCTGGAGCCCTGGGTAATATATAGACTTAACACACCTGAGACCAATTACTAATCAGCCACACAAGCAGTCAGCAGATAGAATGCAAACAGATAGGAAAAGATAGCCAATTAGTAAAAAGAACGTCGTTAACTCCTCGACGATGGTAAAAAAGAAACAACCAGGACAAAAGAAGAGATAAACCCCACAAATAAGACCAAACCAGTCCTGCCAATAAAGAAAAATACCCAGAAGCTGAAAGCAGCTCTAATTAAGGCAGAAAATATTCAAAGGGAAAACCTGTAACATGACACTTTGACAATAACGAAACAATGTTATCTGGTTTGCCAGCAAGCCGAGATGATGACCAGCACCACATTGTCATGAAAATAAAAAAAAGATGGGGGAAACTAACTACTGGCACAGTATTAAAAAGTGTACTCACATCTTTCAGAAGCAAGACAGCGTGTCAAGAGGACATAAGGCCCGGAAGCGAACTTTCAATTCCAAAACCACATCGCTATGGGAGAAGTTGTGACGACTGAGATTGGTCACTTTCAACGTCATCACACTCACACGACTTCCTTCAATCTTGATTAACAGCTTCTGTTAACTGAAGAGCAAGCAGACAGGTCAGACTGAGACGTATTATTTTATTGCTCATTTCAGCTGTGCTACACTGCAGTATATGCGATCACATGTTACGTTAGTCTTCAGATTACATGGCCACTTTGAAAGCCAGCTAATGCTATTTAAGGAAAATCTTTGTAAATGATAGTCATATTTAAGCAATGTCATTTGGTTTTTGCCCTAATTTCACTCACTAGCTAGCTAGCTGCAACAGCGATTGCTCTTGAGCTAGGTAGGAAGCTAGCTACCGTCACAAAAATTTGAAATTACAATTCATAAGCATGAAACCACTGCAAAACAATTCAGAGAAATTCATTTCATCCAGCTAAGTTAGTAAAGTTAGGGCAAAACCAAATCATATGACTTAAATATGACCATTTACAAAGATTTTCCTTAGTTAATGTCAGCTAGCTTGCTAGCTAGATGGCCATACACTCTAAAGAGTAAAGATTCCGTTCATAACAATATAGCGCTGTCCAGCCATGCCTTCCCCAGAAACTGACTAGCAGGTATGCTGATGCGGAACATCGTTTTCAGCCAGTCACAGTCATCAAAACTTCTCCCATGGCTTTGTAGTTTGGGAATTGCAAGTTTGCAGCCCAGAAACCCAGGAGAGTTCTCGCCGACCGACATTAGTTTAATTAATCCTTGAGATTGAAACTGTAACTTCTAATTTTTACTTCCTCTCTGGATTTTTGGAGGTTTATGTCTTAAGTTTAAGACTTGCACCTATAAACGAAAGTGCGGTTTACAGTTCAAACTCAGTCCCACCTCTGTATAGGGAGATCACCAATCATAGTTTTGGATAATGGGGTGGCACCTGGGGTGACCGATCAGATTCGGGGGGGCAGTGCCACCCTAGGCCAATCCATGGCCATGCCAATGCTCCCCAGCTCTGGAAATTGGCTGGCTGGGCTCAAGACCACAAAGGTGGGCTGCAGTGTCAGAGAGCAGCCAGCAGATGGCACTTGAGTCAAAGTCACCCCCCCCTCATGTCAAGGACTTCTTTGCAAGATGTGAATCTGCTCCTTATATCTGATGAACAGTGCCTATCATTACATGTACTGAAATTATCAACAGTTCTAGTACCCATCTCATTTGGCAATGCAGTTATGCCAAAAATTTAAACCCTCTCTTCAAGGAAAAAAAACTCCTCTGAGAGTTTGTCCCAAGATGAATAAAACCATTTCTGAGATTATAATCACAATTTTACTGTGAGGATGGTGATGACAGGCACTGCACAGTCGTGTGGTTTTTGATCGCGGCAAATGAGATGCGGTTCGCCTGGATATCCCCAGGAAGTTCCTAAGCGACGAGATAGGGGTCCGAAGCCATTCAATAATGATCATATTAATAACAATCCATGAGGAGGCAAACTGTGTAGGTCAATGTATCCCCTTTATGTGGGGGAAGGGGAGATTTATTGGAGGGGAGGGGGAGAGAGAAAGAGAGGGGAGCCCAAAGGTTGCCATGAGAGGCAATGACATTAGCCACTGCATCTAATGTATTCCATTCACATTTTAGTACCGACTCATGCGATCAGTCCAACAACTGGGATTTCCCTTGTGCAGATGCCTGTGCAAAGCCTGCAGTAGTGATGTCCCCACAAAGGTTTTTGTCCTGCCGTTCACTCAAATCCTAACTGTTGCCCAGTCACGCTGCGTGGATTTTGCAATTTTTCTTGTCTTTCAGGACAGATGCACATTTGCCTGTGATTTCACAGGTCAATCCTCAGAAGCCAATTACCTGCTCCAAGGGAGTCTCTGTGGGTGGAATAATGGAACTGACCATCCAGGGCCTCAAGAGTGTAAAGAGGCTGAGGGGGGGAGGGGGGCATGGGGGGAAGAGACAGGGGCTCAAAAAGGCCCGGACTAAAATGTTTGCTTTGCTCTGTAATTTCTAGGGGGCCAGCGAGATTTCTTTTGCGTTAGGCCGAGAATTTCCTCCTACACCTCTGACCTGGTCCCCCATCCTTGTTGGTTGCCTGAATTGTTCTTCTGCTCTGCATCAGCAGTACTGACATCATGTTGCCACAACAGTAGCTGAGGAGAAAAATCCTTTCTGTCAAGATCAATAGGTCCCCCGCTGTACTCTTTAGGAGTTGAGAGGCAAAAACATTTCAGCCATTGAGCTCAGCTTCCATTATGAACAACGCATAGCAAAACACAAAATATTGTCATTTTTTTATCCAAATATGAATTATGCATGTATTTTTATACCAAGTAAGAACAATAAATTCCCCAGGCAAAGAAAAATAATTAATAAATTTAAAGAAGTCACAGTCAGTCACCCCTCATCCTACTAGAGGCTCTGACAACCAATGATATGCTCAAAACATTAGAACACTGCAGAGCAACGTATATGTAATGTTGATTGAATCTTGGTTGTACAAACATTTACAATCCCAGGCTGTCACTGCAAATAAGAACTGAGTAGGTTAAATGAGGGTAAAATAAACCTTTCAGTCTTTACAAGAGAAGGACGCTGGGTTAATGCACCTGTCGCAGGTCACATAATCAGGCACATGCCTTGTGAGATAGGGCAGAGATGCCCTGGTCAATATGATAAGAGGAATCAAGAGATGTTGAGCTGCCTCACGTCACTGATTGATAAGAGAGGTCAGTGCTGCATTTAATCAAGTGATTGTACAGTCTCTGTGGCATGATGGTCTGCATCTTTATAGGTCCCATATTGTGCAATTTTCTAAGGTTATTCTTGCATAGCCAAAAGGGAGGTTTATATACTTTTAGTGAAAAACCCATCAAAATCCATAATTTTGAGGCCCTTTGCTGCCTGTCATTCTTTCCTCTCTGAAGGAGTAGGCTTTTTTTAGTTTGCATCCACAATCTGATAGTGAACTCTGCTCTGATTGACCAGTGAACAATGCTAATTGACCCTTACACCATATGTCAAAAGACAACAACCAACAGCAGAGGAGAGTAGAGAGAGTAGGGGTGGAACCTACAAGCTGAAAAGTTTGCAGTGGTGCTTATTGGACTGACAACAAGGGCTCAAAACATGAATCACAGTCCATCCAAGCATTTCTTGAAAGATGACACAAAAATTATTTTGATGTCTTAGTGATTAAACATGTTTAACTCATCGGGTAATGAAATCCAATGAACATCGACTTCTAATCTGACAAGTATCAGTGCACCCCACTGAGCATAATATGAGGTAATATTTGAGGTGAAGATGATGTCGAGCAATGCTATTGGGGAGTAAAGCAAGGTTCGAGATAATACCACCTTCGGTAAAATGTCAAGGTAGTTACAACCAGAGCCATATCTTGAGAGAGTTGCGACAATGGGGGCACCAAAAATTATGCATTGTGTGATACATGGGAGCCATTATGGGGCTCACTCAAGTGGTGTTTTAACAGATGCCAACATGATGTATTACTGTATTTCCACTGCTGTCATTTCAGCGCCGTAGGAAATGAACAGTAACTAGTCAAAAAAGAAAAAAAAAAATTGCAGTTTGGAGTATGGATGGGTGAGATTCAGCTAATGGTATGCACCAGCACATAGAGTAATAAATTCCTCCAAAATCATTAAGCAAAACTGTTTATCAAAGGCCAAGTGCACAATCCAACAAGAAAATGTTTGGTAGATACTGTGACTAAACCTAGAAAATCAATGACACATTGAAGAACAGCAGCACATTTCAATGTAAAGTACAGGCAATCAATTATCACTGACAATTGATTTCAAATAATTTCCTTCAAAAAATTGCTGTGAAAGCCGCTTGGCTCTCCGTGCAACCCAGCTAAGTCTGTATCTCAGGGATATTTTGAGCGCGAAGTCCCAGTCCATTTTTACTCCATCCATCCATCCACTCTCTATACTGCTTCTTCCTAACTAGGGTTGTGGGGGAGCAAGAGCCTATCATAGCTGACTATGGACAAAAGGCAGGGATCCACCCTGGACAGCTTGCCAATCCTTTACAGGGCACACACACCATTCACTCACACCCATGGGCAATTTAATGTTGCCGATTAGCCTGGTATGAATGTCTTTGAACTCTGGGAGGAAACTGGAGTAACCCGGAGGAAACCCATGCATACATGAGGAGAACATGCAAACTCCACACAGAAAGCTCTCGGCCAGTGTCGAACCCACAACCTTCTTGCAGTGAGGCAGCAGTGATAACTGCGCTACATCAACCATTTGCATTTGCTTTCCAATGAAAAGGGCAGTTGTCATGTTAACTCCAGAATTACAATTGACATTGCCCATCTAGAAAATAGATCTCGTTCAAAAGCTTCCAGTGACTCTTGGTCATTTATTGTGGATTGCAAACGGGGCACAAATATCTTTTACTGTATGGAAAAACTTCTTGGAGTACCTTCTTTTACTGTGAAACAGATTTCAGAGAGTTGACCTACATCTGAATCTGAATCTTTTGTTCTTCTTCTGCTTTTGAATCACTCAATTTACTTTGATCTCTGCTGCTTCGAGTGTTTGTATCTTCAATGCTACAAGCTAGCGAAACGGCAGTGGTGGAACTTTTACAACTATACATAGCATTGTTTGGCTTTTCGAATGACTAATTTGTAAATTCTCACACCTCTTTTTGTTGTCAAACAATGCATGCTAATAAACCAGTTACCCACATGTGCACTTTTCTGGCAATTTTTGAACTTCCAAATGGTGAAATGACCATTGCTACCATATTCATACTACAGGTATTATAATACTACTATGTTAATATACAGAATAATAATTGAAATGTATTTCAATACCCAAACACCCTAAAAAAGAGAAATTTATTCAAAAAAGTCCCCGTTAGTTCAAAGTACTCCATAAATTTACACTATTGCTATAAATGACGGAAACAGCACCCTTGGTTTAATTGGCTCAAAAATAGCTTCAAAATTTAAGTTGTTGCAACTCTCAATATATGGCTCTGGTTACAACTAACGTTAAAATACTATCCCATTTCTGAACAAGTTGAGAGCCTGTGTTAAATATGAATAAAAACTAAAAGCAATGATTTGCTAATCATTCAAACCCTGTATTTAATTCAAAATAGTGCAAAGAAACCACATCAAATGTTGAAACTGAGAAATTTTATTGTTTTCTGAAAAAGGTCTGCTTATTTTGAATGTGATGCCATCAACATCTTTCAAACAAGTTGGGATGGGCATGTTAACCACTGTCGCATCATCTCCTCTTTTAAGAACACACTGTAAGTATTTGGGAGCTGAGTGACCAAATGAGCTGCACACATGCAATACCTGCAGCAGGTCAGTCAGGGAACTCTTGCAGTTGCAGCATCACTAAATTTAGAGAGCACGTGTCCCTTCACCAACCAATCACATCTGTGCACATCACTACAGTAATGGAGAGCACTCTTTAAAATCTGCTAATAGAGCTAATGTTATTCAGCTGTTCATATTTGGCGCTTTGTTTGCAGCACTAATAGCTCGCTGCGTGCAATTTGTCCTTCGTACCTAATCGCGGTCACTCCTGGTCATTTGTTTTTTGGTCTGTATGCTGCTATTTTGTTTTGCAGCTCACGCGTCACCACCCCAGCTTCAACCTGCTTGTTTAGATCTGCTTTTGTACTTGGAGATTTGGAATCTTTTGTTCATGAGGTATATATAACTCCTCCCTATATTCAGGGTAGTGCACTATTACGTGCACCGACTACCCAGAGCAGATGTACTCAACGCTAAACTTAAAGTTATGTTCTACACCATACTCAATAAATTGCTTTCATTTTAATGTGTGAGTCATCCTGACTTTAGTTTTGAAAGCAAAATGTTTCCCCATTCTAGCTTGATGTTGGATTTTAGCCAGTCTACACTTCAAGGCGTCCTTAGTCACATTTTTGGTCAAAGCTGGGCACTTTTTACTTGATCTGCGATAGCGGTTTACTTTTACATGATTCCATTGAAACTAAGTCTCATAGTTTTGAATCAATCTAATCGGGATAATTCTAAATTTTGACATCAAATACTTTTTAGGTACATACAACAAATTATAGCTAAATGGCAATAATGTATAAGTGTCATGAAATGTCAGTTTTTATTTGATGCATTCACATGTGCAAGTTACCCAATGCCATGTGCACTAATGCTCCCCCATGCCATAAAGGAGGCTGGCTTTTGAATTGCATTCTGATAATAAGGTGGATGGTCCCTCGCGTCTCTATCCCAGAGGACGCAGCATCTATGATTTCCAAAAACAATTTTATATTTTGATTGATCGGACCATAGAGCAGTTTTCGATGTTGCCTCAGTCCATCTTAAATGAGCTCAGGTCCAGAAAAGGCAGCAACAATTCTGGATCTTGTCCATATATGGTTTATTTTTACATGGTAGAGTTTACTTGCATTTGTGGATGAAGCACTGAACTGTGTTCACTGCCAGTGGTTTTCAGAATTGTTCCTAAGCCCATGCATTGATTTTAACCACACAATCCTGTCTATTTTTAACCTCTCAAACCCAAACACCCCCTAGCAGTAGTGCTGGTGCTACAGGATTTACAGAAGTCAGTCAATTTAATGATTTGCTTATAACTAATTTGGAAAAGACATAAATATCATCATCCAGAATCCTTTCGAGACATCCAGTCTTGATGACCATGTCATTGTTCTGATCAAACAATCAAGTTATAGCCTAAATGAAAACATTTCAACAGTGGTGTTCACTCACCTATATTTCTTACAGGTCATTGTCTTTCCTGTTACACGTTCTGCTAAACAGTCCAGGATCATAATCTACAAAACATAGTTTAGAAAAATTAGTAAGAAATTGGGCTTTAAGAAGAACCGTGATCATTTTTAAATTATTTTCCTTTTCTTTTCATAAGATTTTCTGAAGCTAACCAGAGGACACAAGGCGAATCGCACTAAAGATTATGCGTCAACTTTCTATATTATGTAAACCCACTTTTGCTTATTGTAGAGCTTCACTGATTCCCACTTATTCATTAAAAATGGTCACTGCACATGGCCAAAGGGAGTCAAAGGGACCCTAGCTTATCCCATTATATCCATGGTAAGTGGAAGTGTTTTCCATTTGCGTCGCTGCATGGTACTGTCTACATGTCAGTCCTTTTAATCACTTGTCACACAGCCAGATTGCTCCCAGAGCAATCAATATTTGCATCTAGGCTTGTATTTCTGGAAAGTATGGTTCATTTACAAATCTTGGGTTTGCCATCAACAATTTATTGTTATTACATGCAGTTGCGTCTTTATTTCAAATGTTTTTCAGTTTTGTCAGCTGACTATATTTGCTTTTACCTTTGGACCAGCAAAGTTGTGTTTTGGTCATGATTTTTGCACTTCATGGTTTTTCGCTGGACATGTTTCTGGAATCCTTCTAGGAATGTATCCCTGGTTGTTCTGTCTCAGTTAGTTATTTCCTGGTTAAGGTGATTGATTTTACAACAGATTATAGTAATTTCCTCCATACCTGCTCTTGCTCATGAACAAAAAATTACCAAAGTTTGAATTTGTTTTTCGATTTGTGGCATTATCGTTACGAAAGGATGAAAATGAGTATTACAAACTGAAATCTCCAAAAGCTTTCCAATTTTACATTGAGAAATGTGATTCTCACATTGTTGAACTATTTAGCCATGCAGTCTTTCAGAGTGCTGAAAGCCTCACCATCTTTACTTCTGAAAGACACAGCCTCTCAGGGATGCTCTTTTTATACTTAATTATTTTACTCATGCATTGCAAATTAATTTAATAAGCCATGAAATGTTCCACTGGGTGTATTTTTTTTAGCTTCATACAACCTTTCCAGTCTTTCATTGCCCTGTCCCAACTTTTTCAAAATGTGTTGCTGGTATCAAATTCACAATGAGCAGATATTTTTTAGAAAACAATAAAATTCTCAGTTTCAGCATTTGACATGTTGTCTTTGTACTGTTTTTGATTAAATGTGGGGTTTAAATGATTTGCAAATGATTGCATTATTTTTATTTACATTTTTATTTACTTTTATTTTACTTCTTATTTACATTTAGTTGAAAACTCTAAGTTATAATTGCCCAGTATCTAACGTCGGCTAGCTAAATGTTTGAGACTTTATGCCCAGTAACTACCATCACATACCACTGCAGGACCAATGCAAATGCCTGCTGAATTCCTAGTGTGCCAACATGATGACCAGTGGTGAAAAGAGCTGGTTTCCAGTCTATCCTGTGTCTCTGCTAATACATCTACATTAATCCACTGGCTACACAAGCAAATATATGTACAAAAACTGATTTAGTAGGTCTGGACGCTAAACTGAAGATTCTTTCCTGAAAGTCAACCTTCTCTGAAATTTTGGTGAACTTACCTGGATTTTTTTTCCCCCAAAATATTTGACCTTTAAATACAGTGGGATTGCTCAGAGATTAAGGGCAGAGGTTTTTCTTTCAGCTATGTAGGTACAATTCCTCTACTGTCTCTCACACCTGAACTACTGATAGGGTACGAGTGGGTGCCATCAGTGCTTTAATACCTGCAACTTTCCCACTCAAATCTCACACCTCCACTCAGCAGAACTCTCAGTCAATTTAAAAGGCTCCATATTCAGGATCTGATACACAAACCGACTGAAGAATAGAAGAGAGTAAAAAACTAAGCTTGACACAAATGTGCCCAAATGACAAAATTGACAAAAAGGTCACTCCATACTAAACTGTACAATTCACTATGCTTGTATAAGAATGGTCAATAAAATTTTTTCTAAGAGAATTAAATGATTTGCATTGTTCATATTTATTCACTCCCAGATTGAAGATATACATAAGAAAAAAACAGAGTCATCGATCCAACAACACAGCAGAAAAAGTGGTGTCCTGATGTCAGCCAAGGCATTGTGAAAGCCATATTTTGTTACAAAATTTGGCAGCCAACTTCATGAAATGCTCATGACACGCCTGTTGATACTTTGAAACAAAGTAAAATGAAATATTGCAGAGAAATGCCCATAATAACGGTTTCAATTGTCCGCACTAAATTACCGGGACTCGGCTGATCAGAAATGCAATTTGAAATGACCATTGTGGGCGTAATCAGTCACATCCTCACGTGTTACGTCCATACCTGTGGGTTAATTTGCATAATTTGTGCAAATAGCGTAAAGATGACCGCGGTAAACTAAGGTACTCACTTCCTGCATCAAAATTTCACAAGGCGTCAGACAATCATATATACCATGCTTTAAAAAATAATGATTGAAAAAATAATAATTTTCCGTGTCCTAATTTCGTGTTACGACCATCAAGAAATATGCGTAGATTGTGTCCTGTGCATAGACTGTATAAAAAGATGGACGCAGCACCCGGATCTAAAAAGTGAAGCCGATGCGGAAATCTCAAAAAATTTGCATTATATTTAATGGCCAGCAGATGGCAACGTCGGTGGTTGCAGAAACAAGTTCAATGCTACTAAAGTCTATGAGAAAATGACCCTACTTTGCCACCTGATTTATTATTTCATTCTTATTCTTTGAAATGCCTTCTTGTGAATAAAATAATATATTCCTTTGGTGATTTAGAGCAACAGGTAACCAGTTACAAAATGTTAACAATGCTTTGCACTGAAGCCAGGTGAACAGAATACAAACATTGAGGACAATAGACATGAAAAACATTGACTGACCGTAATTGTCCATAAATGTTACTGATAGACTGAGGCCATTTATAATACAAAAGAATTGACTTTGAAATGTATCTGATTTTCAGGAATTCAATATCTGTTTTGTGTCCTCGTTACACCCACAACACCTGCCACCTTAGTACATTATGGGGTCGCTGAAATGAAGTGATCACTCGGTTTATCTTCTTGCTTGCTTCTTTGTGATGCCCATGGATGGGGTTTCACCACTGCAATTAAAAACTTTGGAAAACGTGTATTTGAATTTTCATCACCATTGTAACACATTTGTACAGTTTAGTATGGAATGACCCACAATGACAAAAAAGCAATGAACAGAGGTCAGCAGCATTTCTTCTCAGACAATCTCTGTTGCCCAACAAACTCCTGCCTATGATAATGGCCAGTACTCAAACTGCTGTTGAAGTTGAAATATAATATTTGGCTTTGGTGGGATCGACCCAAAAGAGATGGCTTATTAATGTTCAGTCAGTAACTTGTGAGAACAAATCTCTAAACCCCCTGGAAGGTTAACTACAGAGACAAACTGCATAGACAGGTAAAAGCTATTTTAAAGACAGGAATGAAGATGAAGCTGTAGCAGAATCCACTGTCATTTAGAGAACTATCCCTCCCTGACAATAGCGGATGGTAAGGATGAAGTATAACTTTTGTGGGAGGAATACGGCCATAATAGCAGGTCTATAAACCAAAATATCATAAAACCTAACCTACACTTCTCAGAGGCTAGCTGTCATACTTTCACTCACAAAATTTGTTTCTGATATAAATTCATATTCAGATTTATATGTGTCCAATGAAGCAATTTATGATGTACTGTATATGCAAATACCTGCAGAAGAAAGAAAAGAATCCCTCGAGGCTAAAAACAATAAATCAATTCTTGGACCCAAAAAAAGGACAGAGTAGGATTTCAAGGAGGATTCAAAATACAGAACCAACGCAGGCGATGGAAAACTGGAATATACTTTAATACTACAATACTATGGACAGATGATCAGGGAAGACTCCAGAAGGGAGCCAGAATGGACATAATCAGTGGCTAACTTTGAGCAGTGCTCCAGATTAATAACCTAATGAAGACATGAAATTGGATCAATAAAAGAAAAAGGGAATAAAATGCAAAATAGTGCAATACACTTTACTTTCACAGTATGAGTGAATGAAAATCAGCAAAATTTGTAGAATGGCAGCACATGAAAAACTAAGATAGACCTGTGGGTCAAAAGATGAATTATTCTTAACAGCATTTTGGCTGCATCAGTAAATATCATCAACGATAAGAACAGCCACCTGAATTTTGCAAACCGGGCAAGAAATTGCTTCATTGCAACTGTGTAAAGAAGCGGAAACTCCTTTGAAGAAATACAATTCAATTAACATAAATGTATCCTTTTTTGATTTATTTGGGCTGGTCTGGTTCATTTTACTCGATGTATGTACAGAATATCTGTCCTATAAATGCATTGTCACCAAATGAGCACACATTAGCAGTAAAATGAAGGCAAAAGGCCAGGCACATCAGGTGTGCCAGGTGCACTTTTAACTTCAGGACAATTTTAAATTCTAGTGGAGATCCCAAGGTTTCAAATGACCCTAAATATCTCCTTCTGAATTACAGGGAAATGTATATGATGTGTATGTGCATAAAATTAGGTGCATGATCTTGATATTTTCCATTTGATGTAATGCTGTGGGCATAAAAACATGCCATCCCAGGTTTTATTTCTCTCAAAGTAAATGTGATCTAGCCTAAGAGAAGTGCAACCCCTGACAGATTCAGAATCGGCACATGAAATTGTCCAACAATATGAAAAAAAAAAAAAGTTTTCTCTTTGAATCTATTCAAGCAAAAACTTAAGAGAAAAGGTAGAGTTCAATGGGTTAATGAACACCCTCCCTGTCAAATAAATGAATAAACAAACAAATAAGTAAATAAATCAAACACAATATGGAAAGAACTCTTCTCTTTGACAAGAAAAATAGGGGAATACCCCTTTTCCTTTTTAGGGTCATTTAAGCATTATCCTGTTGATTGTTGACAGTGAATCAAAACAAGGTTCTTCCACAAACAGCAGTTTTTTACCCTTCCGAGACAGATTGGCTGTGCAGCTACACTCACTGGAAAAAAAAAAAGAAAACAAGGAAGGAAAGGGGCTTGTTTTAACTTCTCCACTTCGACATTACAACAGAGTTTCACTAAAATCCATCCTTACAATCAGGTTTAAAATATTTTCCAGTTAAATTCAAAATTCAAACATTCAGTATATGGTCATATAAACACATTTTATTCCAAACTAAATGGGATAACACATAAGCACCAGCAGGACCAGCAGATTGACCATGAAATATTTCTGAAGATTGTTTTTATGAAAGACTGATATTAAAGTTTAAAAACGTGTTAACCCTGAAGAATGCATTGCATGGGGAATTTGACTTTTCTGCGGAGCGAATTGAGATTTCATTCATTTTCTCGCCCAGGCTTAGCAACTGGGGAACTATTTGATATGAATAATGAATTAGTAAAGGGGTTTGCACACATAAAATGCCCAACTTGGATACACTGTGTCAGTCATATGGGCAAAACAGTCTTAGTAACAAAAACGGGTGGCACTTTAAGGGGGGATCTGTTCTTTGACAGCCAAACATTAGGGAATGTTGAGCTCGCGGCTGATGCCTGTGGCGGCCTCTCCCAGTGTCAGTTTGTTCACGTCTGTGTCTATGTCTGAGTCTACGTCCGTGTCATCCAGTAGAGCAACAGGGAAATATGTATGTGTCAATCAACAGTCTCTCCTGAATATCCGCAACAAAGACTTTTTATGAGAAGCACTGGCAGAGTGTGCTGAGCGAGTTGGGACTGCTATGTCACGGCTAGGAAACAACACAAGTGATGTGAGAGGACACAGAAGCAGGGCACGCACGGGGGAACGCCTGCTAAGCTAACTGCCAACCCATACAAGCCAGCGGTCCCCGCTGGCTAATGTGCGCTCCTTCGACAGCAAAATGGACCATATTAGACTCTGGAGAGCTTCCCAGCGCAGCGTGAGGGACTGCTGTGTCTGTTTTTGCCGAAACCTGGTTCAAAAAGAACATTCCGGAGCCGCAGCTCAGCTGGATGGGCTAACTCTCCACAGAGTGGATAGAACAGCTTCATCAGGCCAGCTGAGAGGGTGAGGCGTTGCTGTTTTCATGAACAACCTGCGGTGTCAGGACACTAGGGTGGTCTCGCCACACTGCTCACCGCACATGAGTAAATGACTGTGAAATGCTGACCATTTGACCTGTCCCGTGAGCTGTCGCCGGTCATCATTGTAGCAGTTTATATGCCACCGAGTGCAGACATGAAGGAGGCTATGAGTGAACTTTACCACAACATCAGCTGGCAACAGACAGCTTACCCTGACACTTTCTTCATTGCTGCCGGAGATTCAGACCAGGCAAGCCTCAAGTCTGTGTTACCAAAATTCTATCAGCATGTGAAATGGGCAACCAGGGACAGCGACACATTAGATCATGTGCACAGAAATATTAGAAACTCCTGTAGAGCAGCCCCCTCCCCCACAATGGTAAATCTGATGACACAGCTGTCATACTTACACCTACATACAAAACTATGGTGAAACAAAATAAACAAGCAATCAGAGAAGTCAGATTGTGGCCACAGGAGAGAATCCCATCACTGCAAAACTGTTTTGAGGAGACACGGCGGGAGATTTTCAAAGAGGCAGTGTCAAAGGATGGTGTCAGTGATCTGCAGGAATATACAGAGTCTGTTACTGGGTAAATGTATGGATAATGTGACTGTTTCAAAAGTCATCAGGAAGCATGCTAATCAGAAACCCTGGCTGAGTCGGGAGGTCTGCTCACTGTTAAAAGCCCAAAATGCTGCTTTTAAATCTGGGGACACGGCAGCATCTACAGTCTGGCGAGACAAAATATGTCCAGGTGCATGAAGGAGGTGAAGGAGTTGTATGGACAAAAGCTCAATAGCCACTTCACAGACAATAAAGAATCACGGCGGTTGTGGCAGGGTTTTAATACAATCGCTGATAACACCCCCCACAGGCAAGCCATCCAGACTCCACACTACCAGACAGACTCAATGACTTTTATGCATGCTTTGAGGTAAACAACAACAAGGAAAATAACAACGAGGCACAGGTGCTCTCACCGTCACTTACTGAGCAAGCACTCCAGATAACAGCAGCTAAGGTGAAAAAAAGTCTTTGCCAGCATCAACCCACGCAAGGCAGCAGGGCCAGATAACATCCTTAGGCATGTCATGAGGGAGTGTGCTGAACAGTTGAAAGATGTCTTTGCAGACATTTTTAACATCTCGCTGACTTAAAGAGTTGTGCCCACCTACCTAAAGAGTGCCACCATCATTCCCTTGCTGAAAAAGTCACACCCAGCTTGCCTAAACGACTTCCACCCTGTGGCTCTTACACCCACTGTCATGACATGTTTTGAGCAGCTTGTCTTGCAGCACATCAAGGGCCGCCTCCCAGCAGACTTAGACCCTCTACAATTAGCATGCAGAGCCAATCACGCGACAGAGGTCGCTGTCTCCACTGTACTCCATCTCACGTCACACTTTTAGGAGAAAAACATCTACAGCAGGCTTCTCTTCATCGACTTCAGCATCCAATACCATCATTCCACAGCAGCTGGTGGAAAAGCTGAAGCTACTGGGGGTGGATTCTGGCATCTGCAGCTGGATCCTTAACTTCCTGCTGCAGAGGCAGCAAAGTATCAGGTTGGGCAACCTCACTTCAAAAACCATTGCAGTGAGCACAGGGTCTCCTCAAATTCCTAGGATACACCTGGCGGATGATCTGATTTTTACCACCTACTCCATGGCCATTGTTAAAAAGCCCCACCAGTGGCTCCACCCCCTACGGCATCTGAAAAAAAGCAAGCCTTTTGCCTCCCATCTAACCACCTTCTACAGAGGCACGATTGAATCTGTCTTCTGTTATGGGCTCACTTCCTGGTCTGGCAGCTGCAAGGCTTTTGAGGAATATCGGCTAAGCAGGATCGTGAAGACAGCCAGCAAAATCATAGGCACCCCCCTCCCCTCCCTGTTGGAGATTTGCAACCAACGCTGCGCTTGCAGGGCCACCAGCATCATAAGGGACCCTAAACACCCCTCCCACGGCTTGTTATTTGTCCTGCTGTCGGGGAAAAGATATGTGAGCTTCTGCGCCGGATCCAGCAGGATGCTGAACAGTTTCTTTCTGCAGCCAGTCAGGATTGTAAATGGACTATGCCCTCTCCCTATGACTTGACCCCCCGCCCCCCCATAGATTGTGATGCTATTGAACTGAATCTGCACTTTCTACAGCACTTCAACACACTGTGCTGCTACTGGTCTAACAGCACTCTAAACACCACTTTAACACACTGTGCTGCTACTGGACTGAACTGAATTTGCACTTCTATTGCACTTTCACACATTGTGCTGCCACTGGACTGAACTGCACTTGGTACTTTTACATACTGTGCTGCTATTTTCCTTATGTTTACAGGTTTTATGTTATTTGTTTTGAGTGAACTCAATTTATTTTCTTTATTATTACCTTTTTAACCTCTTCTCGATTTTTGCTTTTTTTTCTGTGCTACTGTTATGGGATGGTGGGAACAATATTTCATTTTTTATGAACACAATTCTGCAAGAAAGTGACAAATAAATCTAATCTAATCTAATGGAGACCCAGAATGCTCATGAAGTTGAGGTAGGGAGGAAGGGAGGAGGTCAACCTCTGGTTATAGTGATGGCTTTTGCGCTTAAAATAGCAGACGGACAAAACATCTTTTAAATTAATTTTCAATCTTTTTTTATGTAAAACAAAAAAAAAACCTCAACATTATCAAGTGTGTCCAGGCCTCTTCGTTAAGCTAAGACAAGAAATGAAAAGATTCGCATAGATGCAAAACTGCATTTCAATCTACATACATTATTCAAAATTATGGATATACTGCATATTTCTAAGTTTTGTTTTCCTTGTTGCAATTTAAACAGTCATGAATAACAGATTAGGTAACCCACATTACAGGATGTGCTTAAAGCAAACATGGACATTAAGAGAGTAGTTTATCTTTTTGTAAAGCGTACTTAGAGAATAAAACATTTTTCTGGATAGAATTTACAGGTGGGTAGCACTGCTGCCTCACAGCAAGAATGCTGTGGGTTTGAATCTGGCCTGGGGCTTTTCTGTATGGAGTTTTCAGGTTCTTCCTGTGTTTGCGTGGGTTTCATCCAGGTACTCCGGTTCCCTCCCACAGTCCAAAGACATGCATATCAGGCTTATTGGAGACTCTAAATTGCCCATAGGCGTGAGTAAGTGAGTGAATGGCATGTGAATAGTGTGCACACCCTGCGATGGATTTGCAAGCTGTCCAGGGTGTCTCCCAGCCTTTCACCCATAGTCAGCTGGGATAGGCCCCAGCTCCCCTGCGACCCTAGTGAGGAAGAAGTAGTATAGATCATGGATGGATGGACGGATGAATTGAATTTAGAATTCAATCACTGTAACACTGTATTTAGAAGGAAGCTGTGTTTTTAAAACTGTTGGATTATTCGAATAATTGGGAAGCACACTTATGAAGAAAAATGACTGTAAACAAGACCAATCATTCGTTTAAACTTTAAATGAATGATTTTTGGCCCCCTCTAATTTCAGCTGAGCAGCCACCGCTGCTGGTGAGTGCATTTGAGATGGATGAACTACAAAACACTGAACAGTTGGCACCCCTGCATATATTTCAAGAGCAGCTCATATTACCACACAAACTGCGAAATAAGGAGAACGGAATCTCTCTTGAAATACAGTTGGATATGCTAACGCATGTATGCACATAAGTTTAAGTTTTGTCACACCAGACATCTCATTTGAGAAGTCTCATTCCCCCTGATATTTTTGGTTTAGTCAAAGAAATGATCAGATTGAGCATTTTTAATTGCTTATGATAGCATCTCGTTTTCTCATTACAGTGTAAAAATTCATCAAAACTAGGAACAATTGATTGGCCAACCGTAACAAAGAAGATTGCCTTTATCAGAAAACTAGTGACAGTGGCCATATTGTGATACCTTGTCAACTTTAACATATTGCATTTATCATTAATTCTATATCGCCGCGCAAATTATTAATCTGTTTTTTTTTTCATAAGAATAGGTCAGAGATCTGAGTTTTATTGAGCTCAATGATAATGGATGACAATGAAATCACTACTGGATTTAATTAGCTTTGTTAGGTGGCTGTATGATCTTAACTTCAACCCTGAAAATCTTTGTGCCCTGAAATTAACAGAAAGCCTGTTTATCTTCCTATGACTTTCTAATTAGTTTTACCACTAACTCTTGCACTGTTGTTTGAAAGCATTTTATCTTCAATCTTTCTTTTCATGTACAAAGAATGCTGATGAGAACGTCTCTCTTGAATGGCTTTCATTACGGAAAACTAAAGAGATTCCATAGGGCTAAAAGAATACTCAAAAAAGTTATAGATATCAGGAAAATAATATTACGCTTACCCATGTGTGCAAACGTGGTTGGCAGCACAGTGCACCAGCTTATAAATACAGTTGGACAGATCACAAATACTGACTGATCATTCTACCCTTGATGTACAAGCAAAGACATTTCAGAGCACAGCCACAAATTTCAAGAGCCAGTTGTTCAGTTGTTACCTCTGTCAAGAATGAGTACATTCGATGTGTTCATATACAAATTATACTCCGCTCAGTCCTACAGCTGAGGCTTCTTTATGAAGTACTGTCATCAACCTCCTGACATCACACTTCAGGCCAGCAAGCCATATGCCAAATACCAGAGTCAACTAATATCAAAAACACTTATATACTGCTTTATTTGCACATTAAAATTCCTCAAACTTGTGGAACAACTAGGTTTCGACACCTACACCTTCGCAAAAACATGATTCCATCTCCCTCACTTTTTCTGGGATAGTCAGCGATCAAATGAAACTAACATCATTTAAAAGTACTTTACCGAATGAATTCCCTATACATGAAAACCTGACGGTCAATTTAGTATGGTTAAATGGTTATCTAGCCAATCACATCCATCTGGACAACCCACCAGGCCAAGGAACAGTAATCGGTTGAAATACGCCATTTTGTGCGTGCATTCAGAAATGATGCTTCTTTCTCTCACTGGTGTGTTATTATGGAACCCACCAACATTCTTGCAAATACACGCCCGTCTGGAGCTTTCAAGCGCCAGGATTAGCCAGCCATTCAGCTCATAGGATTGGAAGCCTATCATTTGAACAGCTGGCCAATCCCTAGCGCTTGAATGCTCCGGAGGGCTGTTTGCAAGAACATTGGTCGATTCCCTAATAACACCTTGCTGGCAGTGATAGCAGACCAAGTGTGGCAGGCCAAAGGAGGGCCCGGGCGGGGAATTGAACCCCAGACTCCTGGGTAAGAGTCCAACGCGCTGACCATATCACCAAAGGTAGCCAGGGCGCGTACTTTTTAGGAGGCATTTCCAGTGACAGGACCCTTCAATTGTCACATTTCTCCCCCTCTTTCGGGAGCGTGTTCTCACGCTCCATGCTTTACGCATGCTGTCATCCATTAGGATCCCCCAGATCCTGCCGATCATGCCAGAATGTGGCAGGCCCGGGCGGGGAATTGAACCCCAGACTCCCAGGTTAGGGTCCAACGCGCTGACCACAAGGTAGCCAGGGCACATACTTATTAGGTACTTATTGACAGGACCCTTCAATTGTCACACAAGGAAAATCAGCCATTTTCATTGCTGGTGATGTAGCTAAAATGTTCTCATATGAATTTGTCTTGTTGTGTGATGTGTCAGCTGGCATTCATCATTAAACATGAAATTAAATTTGCTCCAGTCATTCCAAATGCAAACTGGGTGGCAGCCAAACTTAATGTAAGTTAATGGTAGCTGGTATTATTTAGCTAGCATGATGGAATTTAGCTAGTTAGCATGTTAAAGCATGAATGCCCCCCTCTTTTAAGGACATCTACTTCCATTCTGCTATGTCCATCCTGGATGTAGCAGATGCTGGGTCTGATACAGAAGTTGATGGCAGTGTGACCCCCACAGTGAAGGAGAGGAGAGACCTACTTCATGTGTGTATAAATTTTGTTACAGTTTATATTAATGAACATAGAGTTAAGTGTTTGTCTGCTGGACTGAGTATGATTTGGTTGTACAGTTTTAATATTCTTTTCTATTTTCCTTGTTGTTGTGATGCTCAGTTCAAGGACTCGTTCATATATTGACTATGCTGTGGGAAATGTAGGCCATCGTTTCATTGTGATGTTATCAAATGAGATTATATAGGCTAGGTTTACTTCTGGAATTAAGCATGTTTTAAAATATTTTCTTTAGGTCTACTTTGCAAAGGCCAAACTGAAGAGACACCGGCATGAACGGCTGAAGAGAAGGCTGCCAGAGGCCCAGTGGCTGAATGCCATTGAAGAAGACCAAAGCATAAAGAAGAAATTGGTCGTAATAATTGAGACCTCCGAAAAACAAGCATCTAAAAATTTCACTAAAATATCTGACACACTTGATAGGCTTACTGCATCAATTGCTGATGGGTTTTCTCTACTGAGACAAGTCTTGCACGCCCCACCTCCGCATTACAACGTCATACGAAGCAAGAGGTCCTTATGGACAGATTTATGCACACACTCCACCATTACATTCATTTCCCCCAAATTCTGTGCTTACTTATTCCAACACAACTCATCATCTGACAGTAGAATACGATAGAATGATATGCCACTCAGCATCATCAACACAGGAGATGCAGCTCTCACACCTGTTGAGGGCATGAGGCAGTTTTCATATACCCAAGCCCTTTTCAAGGAAGATTAGTGAATTTTACCTCTGACAGCTGCAAGCAGCTGCAATATTCAAAAAAAGAGTTGACAAACAGTGCACTAGTTTTGGGGGTGTTCATTGTGAAATGCTTCCTCCAGCAGCTCCAATAATTTTGTATAAAGAGTTTACAAATGGGTTCTATTTACAAACAAGGTATTACTGAGGTTATTCAGTTATGAAATGCCTCTCAAAGTATTTATAAGTTTACTTGAACAGTGTTTTTGTAGTGGTTGAACAATTATACCATTGAAGCAGCTTATTTGCTCTACTAGTCAATTAAGTTATTCAAGGCTCCTTGAAATCTTTCAGTTGAATGATGCATTTACTTCATTGAAAATTTGTACTGCCGAGGAAGCTTATTTGCATTATTTATGTTATCATACAACCCAAAACCAGTGAAGTTGGCATTATAAATCGTAAATAAAAACAGAATACAATGATTTGCAAATCCTTTTCAACCTATATTCAATTGAATTGCAAAGAAAGTTACTGTTCGAACAGGTAAACTTTGTAATTTTTGCATTTTCATTTGGAATTTGATGCCTGCAACATGTTTCAAAAAAGCTTTTTGAGGAATGTCATCAAACATGGAACATCCCACAGGTGAACAATTCTGGGTGCCATGATTGGATAAAAAGCAGCTTTTCAGTCATTCAATGGGGCGAGGGTTTAGTGAACAAATGTTGATTGTCCAGTTTAAAAACAACATTCTTATTGCAAGAAATTTAGGGATTTCATCATCTACGGTCCGTAATATCGTCAAAAGGTTCAGAGAATCTGGAGAAATCACTGCACGTGGACAAGGCCGAAAACCAACATTGAATGCCCGTGACCTTCGATCCCTCAGGGCGGTACTGCATCAAAAACCGACATCAGTGCCTGGACCACATGAAGAGTTACCTTTTAGATAGAACTGCAAGTGCACTCTACAATGCATTGAACAGCACCCAGAAACGCCGCCCGGCCGCTTTTGGACTGATGCAAAGTGGCAGTTCTTCTGACAAGTCCACAAATTGTTTTTGGAAACTGTGGACGCGTGTCCTCCGGACCAAAGAAAAAGAACCATCCGGATGTTATAGTGGTATTCAAAAAGCCAGCATCTGTGATGGTATGGGGGTGGATTAGTGCCCAAGGCATGGGCAACTTTTATTTTCATTAATGCTGAAAGGTACATACAGGTTTTTTCAACATATTTTCCAAGCAACGTCTTTTTCATGGACGCCCCTGTTTCAGCAAAAATGCCAAGCCACATTCTGCACGATGGCTCCGTAGTCCTGACTACGCTGAGTCCAGACCTGTTCCCATTGAAAATGTGTGGCGCATTATTTTGTTCAACAACTGTGCATCAAGCAAGAATGGGAAAAAGTTCATTGGCAGTTCCCCAAACGCTTAAGTGTCGTTAAAAGGAAAGGTGAAACACAGTGGTAAAAAAGGCCCCTGTGCCAACTTTTTGCAATGTGTTGCTGCAAATTCTAAGTTAATGATTCTTTGCAAAAAAAAAAAACTAAAGCTCAGTTTGAACATTAAACATCTTGGATATTCAAAATATAAGTTGAAAAGGATTTGCAAATCATTGTATTCTGTTTTTATTAGTTCACTGGTTTTGTACATGGATGACGGAAACTAGTTGGAACTGTGCTCTTGGATTTTTCAGTAGCTTTTGATGTTATTGACCACAACATTCTTATTACTAAGCTGAAATATTATGGTGTCTCACCTTTAGCCCTTGCCTGGATGAAGAGTTACCTTTTAGATAGAACACATTGAGTGTTTTTCAATGGCAGCTTTTCAGACAGCAAAAAAAATATCTTGTGGTATTCCACAAGGTAGCTGCTTGGGGCCACTTTTATTTTCAATTTTTATAAATGATTTTCCATATGTTGTTAAAAAAAAGCGGATGTAGTCCTGTACGCTGATGATTCCACTTTTTTCTGTGCATCACCAACATTGGCAGAGCTAGAGTGAATCTACTCAACCAGCTAAATAGCATTAATAAATGGATAAAAATGAATAAATTAGTACTAAACATTAACAAAACTAAATGTATTGTATTTGGTAGTAGGAACCTCTTGTTGGCCCCACTGCACTCAACCTTACTATAGATGGGATATCAGTTGAGCAAACAAAATTACTGGGTGTGAAGGTGGATAATACTTTGTCTTGGTCTGACCAGATTGACTACATTGTCTCCAAGATGGGAAAAGGGATTGCTGTTTCAAGGAAATGTTCTGCATTTGTTCCACCTTCTGTTATGATTAATGTTGTTCAGTCGCTTGTTTTATCACACTTGGATTACTGTCCACTCATCTGGTCTAACGCTGCCAAAAACATCTAAATAAACTTCAAATAGTTCAGAATAGAGCAGATAGACTAGTCCTTAATTGTTCTTTCCACACAAGTGTGTATGAGATGCATAAACAACTGTCTTGGTTAACTGTGGAGGACAAATCTAAATCTAGTCTTCTGTTATTCATGCAAACTGTTATCTGGAATAGAAAACCACAGTTCTTTTATGAAAAAATATTATATAATGGTTTTTGTCATGGTTATCTGACACGCCAAGTGAGCACTGGCCATCTGGTAGTGCCCAGTCCAAGAACAAATGTTATGATGAGAATTGTTCTGTATAAGGGATTGTTGGCTTGGAATACTCTCCCTACCAACATTAGAAATATTAAAAACAGATGCTCTTTCAAAAAGTTAGTTAAACAAAAGATAATGAATTTCAAATAGCTGGTGTTGTATTAGAACCTTCTTTGGATGTTTTCATGATTTTCTGGTGCTATGTGTTTGTGACAATTTCATTTCTATTATAATACAGATTACTGTTTTTAACTATGTAGTTAGTTCTCACTTATTTTCAGATTTTTACATTTTATATTGCATTTCCAATTGATATTGTGTGATTTAATAATTGTATTTGTATTATAGTTGCATGTGGACCCCAGGAAGACTAGCAACCACTTTGTGGAAGCTAATGGGGATCCAAATAAAGAATAAAAAATGAAGAATGTTTGTCTTCTAATGTCCTGTGTTAATGACAAACAGGCAATATTTGTTTGTGTCTCTTTACAGTGTCAGATCTATTCAAAACTAAAATGTCTGAAAACTGTTCAGATGTGTGTATGTGTGATTGATCAACATTAGGGTCAAACCATGCCAAATCAACATGTTTCAGAAAGTTTTCCCATATGACCATTTGGAATTTGCCTCATTCTTGATGCCATTTTACTAAACAAAGACCATGCAAAAAAGAAAAAAAAAACTTATTGTAAACTAAAATGCTTAACAGCTTAAAATGACATAATGGCATTATGCAAAATGTTTTTGGACTGTGCAGAGCTGTAAGTACTAAAGTGTAAGGTGCTCACAGATATTTTGAACATTTTGAGGTTTGTGATGAACATAAAGGCATACTATTGTAAAATATGACACTGAGAACCTCATGCAAATCGGTTAATTACAAAATTGCCCTAATACTAATTTCCTACTAGGAATAATTTAATTTTGATATAACACTGATATGACATGTTGCAAACCCACACAGACTCTCTCTCATCTCTCATACATACACACAAACACAGCAGAGAAGATTGTCCCTTTTATAAATTAAGGAATTAAGTGAGGACTCTCCTGACCCTCTTCCCATCTGTGGTCAAGCAGTCTCCTCTGACTGCTGGTTGTGTGTCTGGCTCGTTGTCCCTGTCATGTAGAATTGCCTCAGTAACTTTTTTGTCCTCTACTGTGTCATTAGAAGCCTCACAGTAATTGAGCAGCACGAAACATGCATAAATGACAATTTAGATTAATGTCCATCGCCCTTCTCAGAGCTCCGAACCAGGCTTTTAGTCTCCCAAATGCACACTCTATCACCATCCGAGCTTGGCACAAAGATTGTCCAAAGTACCGCTCCTGGGCAGTGCTTCCCCCATTTGCATAATCTTTCATAAGAAATGGCAGCAGTGGATATGCAGGGGTGCCGAGTATGTAAACTGGTATAGCCTCTTCATGATCAACAATTTGCCTTGGACAGGGAGGGATTTTCCCATTTTTGAAATACGTGTTGAGTGTGGAGTTGGCAAAAAGCGGGCGTCATGCACGCTCCCTGGCCATTTCACTACCATATCCGTGAGGGAGCACTTATAATCACAGGTGGCTTGGATGTTTAAGGAAAACCTCCTTTTTCTATTTAGGTAATCAGTAGAATTGGCCGATGGATGCTTGATCTCCACATGGGTCCCTTCCACAGCACCTAAGCACTGAGGGAGGCCATAAGCTTGTTCAAACCACTCCACAAGTTCATGAACAGCAGATTCTTTTGTTGGCAGTCGTATATATGTAGGACCAAAGTGGACAGTTACCGCTTCAAACACCCGTCTGATTATTTCTGAGACGACTTGTCTAGACAGAATGAATGCATTTGCCGTCTTACGTAGTCTACCCTCGTCAGCTAAATAGTATAGGGTGCTGGCAACTTTTTTAACCACACTGACCGGCAATCGCATTACAGTTGTCTACCTTTTTATGTGAGGACGAAGTAACTCGGAGAGTGACAGTAGCGATAATTGTGACATTCTGAAATTCTCGCACCATTCCTCTGGGAGAACGACTTCTCAAAGTTTTCCCAACAGCCAGCGGTTTGCCCCGGTCTGATCCAAAACCGGCAGTGACGATGTTGACAGGCAATGATCCTTCGTCTTGGGAGGGAAAGTTGTTGTTAAACAGCCGACCTCGGAGCACTCCTCCTCCTTTGGAGGCATTGCAAAATAAAACCAGGTAGTTCACTCAAGCTTATGCAGCCTGTATGAAATATGATGATCGCTAATTTATTTCTTACCTGTCAGCATCCTTGGGAAAAAAAAATAAGGATGACTTGCTGTTTTTACAACCTATTGCTGTACGAATGGACAAGAATGCAAGATAATGTACATATTAAATATGTGAGCCTTATTTTATCGCTCGTTTTTATCTGCTAGTTTAATAGCTGATATCAACCCAGTACAAGATCATAGCCAACTAATAATCTTTCTTTTCCCATCTGAAAACAAAAACATTACCTTAATGACAATAATGGTATTACTGATCAAAGAAACGCTTGTACAATTTCAGTTCAAGTTCTCATTCATGGTTTCCCATAGCCCCTTCTACATTGCTGTGTCACTAGATTTTCCGAGAGCGCTGCTGAGAGACACAAGTCTTGAAAAAAGTTCATTTCTCCTGATTTGTCGGTCTTAAAGAGGTCATTTCAGCATCAAAAGGTTCAGAACGTATGTGGATTGTGAGAACTATGCCCAATTTTTGTTTTAGTGAAGATGGGGCAAAAGACTAGTGCTAGTGCTAACCTTAAGTATTCTGTAGGAATCAATACACTGAAGACCTTCCACTAGTCTCCTGCAGGGGTGGGGCACTCACTTGAGGCCTATGGGGATGCGATGCCTTGTTCCTTACCTATCTTTGGCAAGGGTCTCATTTGCATATGTGTGCAGGACTAGGAAAAGGGGTCACTTGGGTCATTTTATGAAAATTGAGATTTTCCAACAAAATCAAAGAGTTTTCATTTTGAGAAAAAAATTGGGTGAATTTGTGCACAGCAAAGTGTTGTAAATTGTCAGTACAGTAGTGCTGGGATATCACTATCACTGGGATATCACTGAGATACCCCGTTAATCTCAGAATGGAAAAAAATCCCAAGTGACCCCTTTTCCTAGTCCTGCACACATATTATCCTTTGGCTAAAATTTCAAGGCTTAGCAGCCAATAGAGGTCCCGTTTAAAATTGCAGTAGCAATGCCCTGAAGACATATGGACTCAAGCTCTGAGTTTCACGATCCACAGTGTGTGCTTGTTTCTCCCTTCAATGTTAAGAAGATAAATAGATAAATAAAAACATGGAAAAAAGACCAATCATATCTATGAGAGGTTGATAATGGCAATGGTCTCCACTAGATATCAAAAGCAGGCAGAACAATTTTAGATATGACAGCAAAGCATACCAGTGTTTTATCGAGACGCTCACTGACAGTAGTTGCCTTACTCTGTCATTTGTATTCCATCTGCAGTGCAGTGACTGAGCATGGCTGTAAATTCATAATGAAGAGAAGAGGGTTATGGAGGTTTATTCCTTCAGGGAAGTTCTTTGAGAGTTTTTTCAGCCTTTTTTGGTGAAGAGAAAGATCAAGAGTGCGAGCACTCCCCTGTGATATATAGAAATATAGCACTAATTTCAATTTTCTTTTTTCCCAAATGAGCTAGAATAATGGCATCCTGATGCACTGTTATGAGTGCATGCAATTTATGAGTGCACTTTAATCAATTCTATTAGAGAAGGGGTGCTATTACTATAGGGAATAGAGGACATTATCAGGACATATTTATTAATTATAATTATGGTTCTGCATTCAAAAACAAATTTTTGCATTCAATCCAGATTGGATAAATCTCAAAATTATGTCAGCTTCAGCAGGGCTGACAGTAAGTCTTATCTATTTTGCGGTTACATTTTGTACATTGGCTGATTGAGTAACTAAGAGGGCCAGTTGTTGCTGGACAACTTTTTTCCTTCCATAAACGATGTAATGATTTAAAATCGGTTTTTCAGTCTGGCAAACTCATAAACTTGGATTAAAGATTTATTAAATGTACATGTAATAACATTAATTTTGGCAGAGGACTCGGCTCTGGAGGCACTCCCTTCTGTGGCACAGTAACTTACTAAAAATCTAAAAAATTTGGCATGGAACAGAACTCGATACAATCAGTTGTATAAATTATAATTCTAACCAAAATTGCAAAGGAATAGTATGATTATCCTTTTAGACTTTTTGTGCGGCTTCTTAAACTGAGTTCATCTCAGCTCTGTCAGCAAGGAAAGATAAAGATAGCTCTGGGGTTAGCATTTTCCAAGTTTGTTTTCAGCAATTACATTAATCCCCATCCATTTATGTAGTTTAAAACATACAAATTCCTTAAAGACCCAGTCAGTTTCTCCTCAAGCTATAGCCCACTCCCACGTGCATAAAAGTGACTTATTACTCTCTAAAAGAAAAAAAAAATCAAGAACTTTGAACTTTGTGAAAGAGTCTTAATAATCTAAGACAGCATATTGCTCAGCTGAAACCACAAAAAGGAACAAAAAATGTATGTTTGTTCAATGAAAAATATCCTGCAACAGAAAAAGAAATATTCTCACCCATTGGGCCAAATTGTGACTGGATGAGTTCCCTCCACGCTTAGTCTCACATATCTGTTGAACATTACTTTCAGCTAATTCCTTAAATAGTATATTTAGTGCACATTAACCAAAGAAATAGCCCTGTAGACTCTCTGAGTTTGTCTTAGATCCTACCTCAACACTGCAATGTAATCTTTTCTAAAACTGTCACACAGATGACCTGATTGCAAGAAAACATAAGTGAAGGATAACAGGTGTACATTAACACAACTATGGGGCTATACACATATACAAGATGAAATTTTCTCACCGAGATTGCACTTAATAATGGTTATTCTGTTTTGTTAACTTTGCCTATAAATAAAGTGAACCCTGCTTAACTCGTGTGGCAGTGCTACAAACTTCTGAATCCTTCAAAACTGCAAAAACCTCCACCAAAGTGAGGCTAAATTATGCGTACAGGGGAGCAACTGCTTCCCGAGATTTATGATGACCATTCTGAAATCCCAGGTCTCATTTAAGAGGAGGACCATAGAAGAAGAATAAAAATACAGCGCTGTTTTGAATGAGGTAAAGATCATTCAACAATTATATGCATGGCCTGGATGGACCATGGAGCCTTTTAATGGCTTGTAACACACTAGTACCCTGAAATCTGCATTTGAGGACAGGGCCTCACTATTAGTCTGGTTACTTGACACAGATCCTCTAGAGCAGTGATTATCAACTTTTTTGGACACTTGCCTGCGGAAGGATATAGCTAACAATATTGGTCATACTTTAGATGAAGTGTTGCTCATAAAGGCTTTATACAGCATTTATAATGCCTTCATAAGTGAGACATAATGTCTTCATAAATCATACATAAGCAAATGTCATGCTTTGTAAAGGGTGAAGTAATACATCCTTATTCAGCATGAGATGCCAGATGTGATATAACTGACAATGTCAGTTAGTGGCTAAATGCTATCAAGAATGACATTGTCAGCTAAGTAACATTGTGAATGTCACATCTGGCATCACATGCTGAATAAGGATGTGTTATTTTACCCTTTACAAAGCATGACATTTGTTTATGTATGATCCATGAAGACATTATGTCTCACTTATGAAGGCATTATACATGCTGTATAAAGCCTTTATGAGCAACACTTCATCTAAAATGTGACCACAATATTAAAATGAAATGCATTTGCAGAAATGCATTTTCATTTTCAGGATTCAAACACATTATTTGTATCATAATCAAAACTAAAATGTAATCCACCACTTTGCGTTTTCATTTTCAAGTTCATTTATGCAATTTCAATAATGAATTGAAAATGAAAATACATCGCCATTTGCATTTTCATTCATTAAAAGTGCTTTGCCATATTGCTAACAATATGAAAATGAAAACACAAATGTTCTAATGCACATACTGTATGTTCTTGGAGATGCTTATTCGTTTTCAAGAAGCAAAAGCGATATCTGTCTCATAATTAAAACGATTATACAGTTCCCCACTTTTCATTTTCATGTGAAAATGCTGTGCCTTGCTTTGTGTTTTCACTTTTATATAAACACACCACAATTGCACCTTAACATGCAAACACCCACCCATCCACACTCACTTGTACACACTTACACAGACACCAAGAATCCTACACACACATATGCAGAAAAAGAAAAATATGGGGGAAAAAATCCCATTATTGGTCAAACAGATGCATACTTCGCATATAGGCACATTTGCTTCTCTCTCGCACGCGCATATATACATTGCACACACACAGATGCTCAGTGGTGGGTTTCCCGAAAGCCTCTTAACGCTAAGAACCTCTTTCAATGACTCTTATGATGGTTCTTAAAATAAATTGGGTTTCCCAAACATTTTCGTAACTAAAGTGTCTCTTTAGTTCGCTCTAAACTAACCTGCGTAATGAGAGAATGTCTGTTGCTTAAGAATCTCTTAAAAACATTTGTTAATCCTGAGATCCAATGTTATCGGGAAACCCACCGGAGTCTTGTTATCCTCAGTTTATCCTATTTGTTACGCACGTTCTCTGTGAGGCTTCACCACAATGTTTTGTTTCTTATGGTCATAATTAAAAATAAAGCTGACCTCCGAAGAGAAGGGGGGAAAGTGCAGCACCCTCTGGTATGCGCCTGGTTGGTCAGGGGTTCATCCTACAGCAAGATTGTGACCAAAAACATAAGAACTTCCAGAACTACCTTAGGAAAAAAAAAAAAAAAAAGATATACCATTGAAAACATGGAGTAGCCGGCACAGTCTCCAGAATTAAACCCCATCAAGATGGTTTGGGATGAACTGGACAGAAGAGTGAAAGCAAAGCAACCTACAAGTGCCTCACATTTATGGGAACTTCTGCAACGGAGTTGGGAAGAACTTTCTGAAGAATATTTGATTTCCATTGTAGAAAGAATGCCACGAGTGTGATCAGCTGTTATATCTGCTAAAGATGGCTACTTTGAGTCAAAAGTTTAGAAAACATTCTGGTTTATAAATTGATTCCATGACTTCTTTTTAACTTCAATTGTTTATTTGTTCTATCATGTCTATGCTTTTATTCCAGAGTACAATGAGACATTAAACTGCATAATTTTCAATAAAAAACTGCAATAATTGGGGTATTATAAAACTTTTGACCGGTAGTACATATTGTTTTGTTACCTACAGAAATTCAGAAGCTCAGAAAGACATTGACCTGTTATGTTGCAATTAAAGTGGATAGGTAAATGCTTGATAACTATTTCAATGAACAATGATATGCGCTTTGGGGAAAAGGACCATAATTCTGCCGAATGGTTCTCCTGAATGAACGAATTAACAGTTGCTAATTACGGAACGTAACTGGGAACGGGTTGCGCCATTAAGGTGAGGTGAAAGCAGGTCTCTAATCCCTCCGATGGCAAGTCCAGGGTGGAAGAGGTTAAATATCTTCACCACTGGGAAAAAAACTGCCCTCCCTGAAAATACCCTTGGAGTTAAAGGTCTACTAGAAGCCCTGCATATTAAATGAAACAATAAGAAAGTACATGTTTAATGAGTATTCATTTTAAACGTATGAGAAATAAGATTTCTTATGAGGACATCATGTGAGGTAATTCCATAATACTGTCAAGCACTGTGAGTTCAGTTGACTGTCCGTGTTAATTTGTATAGGCTAATAATTTATCATCCCCTGGATGTGGTGAGTTTTGGATCAGTCAAGCCAATATAATTAAGTTCCACATAGCTGCTTGAGCAATTGTTGAGTACAGTATCTTTAGGAGTTGGAGATCACTTTTTCGATCGAATGCTAACTGCATGAATTCTATAGAAAATTTAATGACAAATAAGTATCAGCCTAAAGGTTTTTTTCTTCTTCTTTACAGTGATACATTACAGAAAAGTTGGAATTTAATAAATTACCATCGCATCATGGGATTGAACATGTGACAGCTCACTTCACATATGTATCCTTTTCTTTTGAATAGTCAATCCTGTAACTGTGAATTACAGGAAAATGAAAAATGAGAAAAATGTTCTCCCTTTCACATTCGCTTTTGTAACAAATAGAATAAAGCCTTTGCATTTTGATTATTGATGTACAGGAAACAGCATGCATCATCTGTGAGAAGATATCATTAAATTGGTATTTTGTCATGAATGTCAGGTGCAACAAGGTTCCCTAGGCTAATCTAGGGCTTACATTGTAAGACAATGTTGAGACAGAAAAAATGTGCTGCATTTTCTTTACTGTTCCGGAGATAAAAGATACCCCCTTGTTTTTGGAAATAAGCTAGAACGTGGAGGTTTTATTTGCTAAACTGGAATAGCATGTTGACAATATAAAATATTCATTTTAAATGAACAAGTACAGTTTAAATGCCATTTTCATAGAGAGCTTGGCCAACCCGGTTCAAGTTGACCTGAACGGTGATTGGATAATAGCTAATCACGTGACACAATAAAGCCATGTTGTTACCCTACACACAGCTCATCATAAAAGACCTGTCATGTAGTGGGCCTACATGACATTTTTTTTTTTGATTTTGCATTTCAAGAATAAACTCGATATGTCAAAAAATAAAAGGGGGATGTTTTTTCTTTTTTTTTGCATTTTGAGAATGACGTCAAATTGCCGAGAATTTACTTGAGCAACCTTTTTGAGAAAAAAGGCAAAATTTCGACAATAAAGTCAGTATCCATCAATTTAACTTTGGAGAAAGCAACTGGTGAACTGACTGACCGCCCTGTCAGCTGTGTGTGGGTCAATGACAAATAAGCCTTTTAAAAGTGTTTTTTTTTTTTAATCTTTAAAAATGTACAGAATACATTTATTTGAAGTTGGAAGAGTGTATTTAAAGGGAGTTCCCTATAACGTAGGTTAATGAACAGGGCCACTCCCAATGCACCTTCCTATTCATCCTTATGCCTATATATACCTCCTACATTCCCACAAGCCCCGCTCGTCTCATTTCTACATCCCTCCCACCCGTCCCCTCTCTAAGAAGGAAGCAAGAAACAGCCACCACCTGGGACCCCGGGGGGCTTGGGAGCCACACGGACTCCGACAAGAGATGCGAGCCCCACCCTGAGTCTCGCCACCTGGGGGGCACCCAGTGTCCGCACAATCACAGACTAAGTCCAACACCACACCCGCCCCGATCTCCTATCCACAATCCACAATACTCTCCTCTACTTTGGGAGTGGTCCAGAATTCATAAAACAAGTCTTAATGGTTGCACAACATTTACAGTGTTTTAGTACAGTTTTAGACTATATTTGCAATTTCACCAGCAAAAAAAAATGTCAGGTGGCACAACCAAATGTTTCTTGAAAAAAACCACACTTCCCTCTTTTATTTCTAAGTGATTCTTTCAGTAAGTATACCTGAGAGTGTCTACTCTCCCTAAAACATAACATTTTGTTGTTGAGCTGGGTATTACAAGTAACTTATGGATTCTTTATTGTAGGGGGCAGGTTTTGGTTTTCCAAACAATTTAAGAACAATTAAACTATTAAACTTAGTTTATTTGAAAGGTTTTCAATATAAAATTATGCCCCCATATTAATATTATTTTAATTCATATTTTAAATTACATATTTAATACATTGTTAACTTGCTCGGACAGTTGTGCCACCTGACATTTTGAGGGTTTGAGATGGCAAAACATAAAATATGTATCATTTTTATGATAAACTGGAAATATGTTCAAATTAAACAGGTTTTATAGAATAAAATTATGCTTATTATGAATCATTTAAAATTATTTTAAACCAAAGTAGTGCGCTCGGACACAAAAATCTGCATGTCACGTTATTGACCTGTGTACATCATGATATGATGTTAAAACAGTCTCTTGAAAAACCGTTTACATGATTCCTGTGCAAGAAGACAAGCATGTTTCGACGTGCCCATTTTCCATCTCTTAGTCTGCGCGCAGTCTCTCTGGGCGTCGTCACAAGCGCGCTATGAATCTGATGAAGTAGTACGCTATTACTTTTGGGTCATTCTTTGTTCTGTAAGCTTCCATCTACACAACATACTGGCTAAAACCATCAATACAACAATTGATGGCAATGCCATATGGCTTCAACTAATTGTATGAATCCATATGCCATAGTATGCTGGGACCTTTGTTGCAGTAATGCCAGACGCCGCGCCCGCCTGAGCTCTACACTGTCAGGATCTATGAACTTGATCAATTGTCTTATTGTGCACTGGGATATATGTATTCTCTGTATTACATGTAAGAGTAACCATCAATACCCTTACATTTGTCCTTTACCAGCTATTTAATTTTGCACAAATGCCACCACCTTGTATGTGTGGTTTCTCCTTGTGTGAACAAATGCTATTTTCAACACAGCCTCTTCAAAGTCCCAATACTTATTACCACACCGTGTTTATGCGCCAAGAGAGAAAGAATTTCCATGTTACAAAAACCTGAAGTACAATTTCACTAATTCACCTACATTAGGCATTTTGTAGAGGCAGCGATTTTCGCTAACGTTTGTAGTTTGATTTGAAGCTTGACTAAATTTTGAAATGTCAGCATTATTCTTGGCATTTCCTCTTTATTCTTGACATTTTGACATTATTCTCAACATTTCTACTGTATTCTTAGCATTTCATCTTTATTCTTGAAATGTAAATTTTAAAAAAAATTCCCCCTCTTGTTTTTTTTTTTCTTAGGCCAGGCTCTGTCATATTTTTATGTTCACTGAGTAGAGAGCACTATATTCGCAGCCTATACACATTCAGAATTTCAGGAAAATGTCCTGACCATGATCATTTTTGATATAAACTGAACAACATATGAAGGGATCATTTTTAAAAACAGTTATGTGTATTTTGATTTATTTTATTTTCCTAAATCATTTAATTCTGCACTCCAGGAAATATCAAATTAGTGTTGAGTTATTTCAGTTAAATATCTCAAGATCTTTTCCTTTTCCTAAATGATGTTTTTTGATTGTGTAGTCAAAGGAATATTCCTCAAACTGCTGCTGGTTAATTCATTGTAAGAATGCCCTTTATCTGTTTTTGCAAATGAACTCTTCATATATTACCGTTAGTTCGTTGAGATAGTCTCCCGTGAAAAGTAATCTACTCATTACTGCCAGTAAAAAGCATGAACTGAAGTGCCTATCAATATAATGTTAGCTAATCATTCATCGTTTATCTCTTCAGCTAATCTACATAGCAATAATCATGGAATGTTACGTAGATATATTCTAAAAAAATATATAGTTGCGAGTGCACATGACACTCAGGTATGCAACTAACAGCAGCCCCCCTCCCTCAGTAGAGTGACCAACATCCCCCCAATCGAAAAATTCTGCATAAAAGCCAGGATGTGCCATAGGGCTCATGTTGGCCCATTGGCTGGGTAACAACATGGTTCCTATGGAGCAGTTGGCCAAACTCTTTATATATTCCGCTCTGGTGAGAATCATCCAGCCCCACATCTGAATAGCTCCTCCCACGGCAAAGAATAAAGCACGGAAACAACTCTGTGGCTTTCTGCTAAGACCACCATAGTTCACAGAAGAGAAAAACAGAATGGGTATGTATTTTTTTCAATGCCAACATCCCAGCTTCAATCAGCAAAAACCTACACGTGTGTGCTATCCAATTATTATCTGACTGCTTTATCCTGCTACCCTGGGTCAGTGCACAGTAGGACTGACAACAACATTTATATTGTACTTTTTGGAAGATACAAAGAAGCAGTGGCTTAGATTTATTAACATGGAGAAAATCTGGAGCAAGCTAGTGAAGTGTTTCCAATTTCTTTCAATATTTACCCAAACTAGAATTCCAAGTGTAACGTTTGTTAAGTTGGTATGGCTTATTTGTTGATGTAGTGACCTAGCTAAATGCCACTCTCATAACTAAGACAACGTTAGCTACTTAGCTAGCTAGCTGGCATGGATGCAGTACCTTTCCATAATCATATCTAATGTTACCGTTAGTTTATTAGCCAGCTAGCTACTGAGCCAACATTAGCCACTCAGTTGACTGTGAATTTAGAAACTGTTGCTAGTTTAAATGCAAATGTCTGTGACTCACTGACTGACTGAGTAGCTTAATTAGCTCAATGCTAACATATAATAGGAATTACCATTAAGGTACTAACAGAAATTAGCTTTGCAATTGTAATAGCATTATTGATCCAGCAATATACTTGATTCTGACCTAGCTAGTCTTGTTCAGCCAGAGGCAGTTTGTTTATAGGAATCAACAGAAATTGAATGTTGGCCAACAGTTGCTACTACACAGATACTAGCCATGGAACAGTTTTGACATTAGACACTGAACTGACATGCAAGGCTGGTGGCTTAGTTCGCTGGCCATTCAGAACAGAGCACAATTCAAAGTGGGGACGCCCACTCAGAACAGTCTGTTTTTCAGAGGTTTAGGAATGACAGGAATCATACTGCCAAGAAATCATGGATTTTTTTTTTCTTTTTTGCAAAAATTTTATAAACCTCCCTTTTGGACATCCAAGAATACATCCAAGAATATTCTAACTTCCTAAAAATTTGCATATTTGGTCCCCTCTAAAACAGTGTTTTTAGTGTTGTAGTAGAGGGGGATATGACTTTGCATATCCTTCATTTTTTATTTGCATTGTAAAAATGCTCAAACCTTTTTGGAATTGACGTTGCACAAAGAGGAGCATAATTTCTTCTGCTGCACAATTTCCCCAATCAATTTTCACTTTAACCCTTTCTCAAACTGCAACCCAAGAGTGAGCCATTTGGAATAATTGCATTTTTATACAGACAAATATTGTGCTCCATTGGGGATCCACATGTCATTTGAAATTGTGAAGAGTCCACATTCTAACTGCCAAAGCCATTTTATGATGCATATACTACAGAAGAAATACAATTCAAAATTGCATCATAAGCACCCTAAATCTTACAATGCAGTCAAAAGACTCAATCATATAGCATTGTCAGATTTGTAAAAATGTGGTGAAATCTTGCCTTACAATGTTCTTACCTTGGTAGAAGTCTTGCAATCAAAACCTCCTTTGATTTTAATTAATTTAAATACAAGCAAGCTTGGACAAACATCACTTAAACTACTTTTCTATGGAAATAGTAGCTGTACATCATCATGAATTTCACTAATCCTTTTTTCCTCATGATGCAGTGCTGTAGATTGTACAGTAACCCTTTAGGAACAAAATAAGTGCCCCCACTGGCTATCATGTGCTGATCTAACTGAGCACTAAGCCCTCTATCTTACACCCAGCGCAGTGGGGCGCAAAATGTAGTGCAAGTGTCTTTCCTACTTTATGACCGATGAAAATGCATATTTCCCGTCCAGCGTCTTTGCTGCATAAATAGCCGATTCATTTGCGCCAAATTGAACGCCCATTAACATGTTGGTCTGAAAATGAGGGGTGGTCAAGCGCATTGCTATCTTGAGACCCCAAAAAGCGATCATGCTATTGACCAACTAAAACGTGGTCTTAAGTCAATGGTCAGTTTTTGACTGCTTATTTCAGGGCACATAGTCAGACAGTATGAAGCGTCTTTGTAGGCGAATACAAAATACATGTACACTTTGCTCGTTACAGACTACCAATGCAGGGTTGGCTCTGATTGGCTTATTTCGTATTAAACCCAAAACATGCCTATGATTAATTAAGAGATTAAGTAAGACCCCTTTGAACCTTGCGCCTTGCATTGTGCCCGGATAACCAGCCGTTAAACTAGCAAAAATGGATTTGAACACCCCCTAAATGCACTTGCACCCCACGCTTCGAACTGTGCACTTAGATCGTTGAAATAGGGCCCTAATTGTTTGAGGCAATCAGCCCTAATTCAATTTCTTTTATCAGGACAATCAACTTCTTTAAGTTTACAATTGCAGCCAATAGTCTAGAACTACTAAATGACAGATCTGTATCGTAGCCAACAGACTAATTTTCACAAAGATGACTTGATCATTGGCGTCTGACAAGGGAGGGCTTTGTCAATGTAGAAGAAGAGTTTTGGGGGCCATTTTATTATGCATATTTGATTGCTCATTAGCACGGGGAATTGGAAGAGTATATTCGAGTGAAAATTCATCTACATATGAGGATAAAGTCAAGATAGAAGGAAGTTGTAAAACTACTGTAAAACTGAACAAAACAGTGGTGAATAACACAGGGAAAGTTGAAGTTTCAAAAATAGTTTGTTGCAGTATGCGCGCATATTACCGAGAAAGCATCCATAAAATTCATTTTTGGTTACAGTATAATAATATTTGAACAGGCAGTTGGTTAGGCTTCTGGGTGTTGCTTTCTCATTTTTCTTGGTGGATGAGTCTTGGTTACAGCACCACAGGGCCAGAAAAAAACACATTGTCTCCTTCCGCTCAAGAAAAACTTACATTTTCAAATGTTGTTAAATTGTTAGTACCGCTAACAATTATTGTAAATAAAAAAGTTTAATTCAAATTTGTCTTAGGCTCAGGCAACTGTATTGTATCATTTCATCACTTTGTGTTTCCTAGAGTATAACAATAATGTAAGATAGCCACGCGAAGAGGGTAATATGCCCACATGGTAGCTGTGTCGATGACATATTGTTTGACTAAAATTGTCGAATCATCACCAAAATCAGTGGGGATCCTAATATCACCATTGACTCACAAAACTAAAATGAAAAGAATCCAACAAAAATTGAAGTCTGTAGAGTGAGAACAATAAATTGTGGACAGACTGGCAGACAGACAGGGTGATTGCAATATACGCCCATTCGGAGGAGCAGGTGTATAAAAATACTTGCAGAATATTATTGCAGACATCAGATTTAAATTAGATGTATATTGTCAATATAAAATTATTTCACGAGTTAAAGCATCAAATAATGTGTAGTTGTATTGTTTTCAATATAGCAGAGAGTAAATTGCCCTTTCAAATCTGTCCTTTTTGTTTTTATTTGCGTTTTCCATAATGTGCAAACTTTTTCAAAATTGGTATTGTATTTGATTGTGAAAATAATGGGCTACATTCTGCAAGTTTATAAAACTATCGATTGAGGATGCTAGTGCTAGAAGGGGGTCAAGTGCCATCAGTGACATTTTGAGAAAATGAGCAAAAACACTTTTTTTCACCTATGTGGGGAAACTCCTCAATGCATGGTCGTTTTCATGGTCATGCTGCTAGCTCAATGAGACTTACAGGGAAGATGCAGAGAGACATCCAGTGTTAAAAAATGGCACTAACTCAAATTTCATCAAAATGGCACTTGACCCCCTTTTAGCACTAGCATCCTCAATTTAAGAAATATGGTACGTGCTGAAACAATTCAAGCGAACAACAGAAGATTGTATCTGTGATCTGAGCTATATGGATAAAACTGGCTCATTAGCTATGACATGACACTTCCAAGCCTATAAACAGTCATGCAACCATCTTTAATCATGAAATTTTCCAAAACAAAAACAAAATGAGCATATGTTCTTGTTACAGGTTTTTTCTGTAGGCAGCAGAAATCAGGAGTGCAAGGGTGATATTTCTACAGAACCTTCCCAAATGATGGTATGAGCAAACACTCTGGAAGGTCACATGGGTTTCCAAGCTATAAAATTAAGGCATATTATTCGCCATTCCATAAATATAATGATTGAAGAGGTTTATGTGCAAGTTGTATGTGTTTGTCTAAAACTTTGTGTCAAAAGATACCCAAACTGAGTACAGCTTGGCAAGGAAGTGCGCTCTACCTGCTCTTTCTTGTCAATGCCTTTGTGATGCACCACCAACGCCAGGGGGAATTTCTGCATTGCTGTTAAAATTGCAAAAAAATAAAAAATAAGAATAACCTGTAGATATTTTTCAGCAGATATTCTTCCTGCTTGTGTCCATTTCTTGAATTGTGATTTTAAAATAAGAAGTTTGGTGCACATCATGCATACTGCTCAGCTTTTTGCACCCTGATATGAGGGAACAGCAGAGCTTATCTTCACATTGTAATCAATGAGCCAGACGAGATATTGGTACCACCTGGGGTGACTAAATCTCAGCAGTTATAAAATGTTTATAGGATCAATATAAGTACTTTCAGACGTGTTAACCTTCCCAAACTGGCAGCTGTGTTAGATTTTTCTGAAATGTAAGATTCACCCAGTTGTGGCAATGCGTGATATTCCGATGATTCCAAGATCACATCCGATTTAAGTCCACAAAGGACACAGAAATGATGTGGATCACACCTAATCTCAGTCAATAGTTAACTGCATCTATGTGATAAAGGCTAGTTTATTGTTTTTACAAATCAATGAGCTAAATAAAATACAGTTTACATTTATTTACAGATAACATCCTATGTGTCTCTAGTTTATGTTTTGATGTGATAACCCATGTTGACCGGCAGCAACAAATAATACATTTTAGTCACTCCAGGTGGCAACAGTACCCCAATTTTTTTTTTTTTTTTTTGGTCTTGGCTCATGGACTAAAATTAAATAAAACTGCCATAAATGATATTATTTTGGAGAAAACAGACATATAAATAGATGTATATTACAATCGCAGGAAGCTGGGACAAGCATTCATGTCTGAACCAAAGTCTCTTTCCTTTCCTTTTCGGCAAAAGCAACAGAGGATTATGTTTTTATTCTATCAGGCTGCATTGGAAAGTGTGGTCAGATATGGCATGACAGCGTGGTTTGGGAAACTCAGTGTACAACTAAAAACTAAGCTTGCCCGTCTGGTACACACAGCCATAAAGGTGATGGTGAGAAACGAATACCAGCCCCTCCAGTCAATTTATGAGCAGTAAGCAACAAGCTCAGAGGATATTGACCGACCCATCACATATCCTGCATGTAGAATATGAGCTTTTGCCCTCTGGCAGAAGTTACAGAGTTCCCCGCTGTAAACTTAAACGATTTAAAAACTCATTTGTTCCCACCTCCATTAAACTTCTAAATAGTGCTGTTTGAAGCTGCAGGGATTGTGCAATACTTTCATGGTGTTTTTTTTTTTTTTACCACGGGGTATGTGCAATATGTGTTATGTACTTGTATGTGCACTATCTTGAAAAATGCAATGTGGATTATATGCAATTTATTATGTTGTTTGTTTTTTCACACTGTGGAGGCATGTTGTGCGCAGCATATGAGTCCAAAACAAATTTCCCTATTGGGACAATAAAGTACACTTAACAAAAATATAAACGCCCCATGTAAATTATTTATGTAACATGAAATGTGTTACCCTAAATGAGCTGATAATGTCTTAATTGTGCAAAATGGATATTTGTCTTGATTTGTATACAACATTTGTGTTGATCTCTGCCAGTGAGCACCTACACAGTGATGCATTGATTCCACCCACAACACAGGTGTGGCATGTGCAGATGCTGCTAAACCAGCGTGAACAGAACTCAGACAGTCCCTAAAACTGTGGACAATAAAAGGCCACACAAGATTGTCGTATAACACCTCAAACTGTCCGGAACCGCCTGAGAGAAGCGAACCTACACGCTCGTCGTCCTCATCATGATCCCAACTGTGTCCACGAGTATCCCTAATTGCCATACGCCACTATCTTGCTTTAATGAACAGTAATCTGTTGCATATTGAATAATAAAATGAATTGTGGATGACTTAATATATTGTAAATCCCTTGATGCTAATTAAAATTTAAAAGTGTCAAATGGGGCGTTTATATTTTTGTTAATTGTATATTGTATTGTATTGTATTGTACTGTGTAGACTATTTGCAAATCACACTGCAACACGCACAATGGTGGCCTCCATGGGGATCCGATTCTTTGCCAAATTTTTGTTTTCTCAGATGGAAATCAGAGAGTGACTGAATAAATAATTAACTTTTGACATAAATCTGTTTTTGTATTTAAGCAGTTTGGGCCTGTGAGGTGGGCATATAGAGTTAATTAACATTTTTAAGCTCTCAGTTTCCAGAAGTGTAATATCACCTTGCATATGAGTAAAAGTAAAAAGTCTATATTTACTTGTATTCATATTCTGTGGACAGCCCAGGGGTGTTGAATATAGCAGCTTATATGTTAACATACAGTACTGCCCAATTACCCTACAGCATGTTCTTCATTGTAATTCTGCTTGGGTAGTATCCTCAATGATGTAAATCACACATTGACAGATGTTACAAATGTAATTCTTTTGTGCGCCATACAATGCTCCAATCATTATTCAGTTAAAAAAGATGGCATATATTAGCCATGTACATTGTGAATTCCCTGGGTTCAATCAGTGTCATTCACAACCCCACCCTCCATCCTACCCACCTGCACCTACAATTATGCTACTTGGACTCGCACAGTTTTTACAATGTCTATTCATAATTTGTTTTCCTTTTGCTTTGAAAGCGCATTTCAAAGTATGTCAGTGAATAAGTTGTTTTTTTTTTTTATTTGTCTGGTATGTATAAAATAAATCCCACCCCTCCACCCACAACTCTGCTGCTCTCATACTGCATTACGTTAATTAGATGATAAATATTTCCAAGCATTGATGACTATCAAAGTTTTACACTTTATTGTACAAGACTAATGCACAACCATTAGGCATTACATTACATTACCCAACCTCTTGATTCAAAGGGAATTTAAAAAAAAATGCGTATCTTGTTTAATCCATGTGCGTGTGCATGTGTGTGTGTGTGTGTGTGTGTGTGTGTGTGTGTGTGTGAGAGAGAGAGACAGAGAGAGAGAGGTGGTGTGCATTGGATATTCAATTGTCCATCATTAAATTCCAGGCCCTCACTCCCTGAGTGACAAGTCTGTTGCTTTGCTGCTTGGAATGAGGCCAGATACACACATCCTCTTAATGTGGGTTGAAAGCCAAGCCCTCACATGTCACCAAGGTGAATAAAAACCACATTCCCCACGATAAGTAAAACATCAGTATTGGACAGGTGTGTTCTACCATAAATATTTTATGAAAGAGGACAACCTTTTTTGAAAATAAATTATGTTTTGCAAATCCTACTTGAATCTGGAACGTGACGAGTGTCCAATTTGTAAACTACTCATGTAAAACCATCCTCGTATGCATTCCTGCAGCTGCCAGCTCAAAAGAGTCAAGGTAATCTCTTCTCCCCTGGAACACATGCCTTTTACCAAGCTACTTCTTTTCACACTGTGGTTGCCTGCCTCACGCAGACAGAACAAGACAGGAGGAAAAATATTCACTTGCTTGTTCAGAGTACCCACAAGCATCATTACAGCCAATTATGCACAGCCACTACAGGGCACCCGGCCACAGTTGGTACTAGTGTGACCGCATTCGATCCAAGACTGTGTCCGTGTCTGAATCTGTTATGTCATCATTATTGAGTATTTTCCTGTGTCTTTGAGAATTACCTATTTGTAAACACGTGAAATGTGAATTCAATCAACCCTCCATGGGTTATCTTGCATTCATAGTTTCTTGCAAAGGTATCGCCATGGACAAGGAGAAGATACAAGCAGTTTCTGAACGGACAAGTCCTGAAACACGTGAGGAACTTTTGCGCTTTTCAGGATTTGCCAGGATTTGACCCGTTTCATCAGTGCTGCAGTCCTCATTCGCTCTTATCCTAAATGACAGTTTATTGCAGCAGTTGATGCTTATGACTCCAGAATGGGAGCTGTAATGTCCCAAGAGTCTTCCTCTGATTTCAAGATTAACCCTGTGCCCTTTTTTCTCACTGTTTGACCCCCACACACTGAAATTATTTTGTGGGGGATCAGGAACTGTTAGCAATCAAGCTAGCGCTGCAGGAGTGGAGACATTAGTAGGAGGGGGCTCAAATTCCAATTCTAGTCTGGACCAATCACCACAATGTCGAGTTCCTCTGGTCAGCTGAGAGACTTAATCCACAGTAGGCCTGATGGTCGATGTTTTTCCACTGGTTCAATTTTACCTTGATCTATCGACCTGGTGAAAAGAATGTAAAGCTTGACGCCCAGCCCTGAGTCCACGAATCTATGGACGAGGAGGAATCCGATGACACCATACTGCCTTTCCAGTGTTGGGCGGCGGCAGCACTGTGGGACACTGAGACAATTGTCCGCAATGCGGAGGATGCAGGTCCTCCACCCAGGGTCTGCCCTGAAAATCATCTCTTTTTGCCCCAACTGGCCCACTCGCAGGTCCTTCAGTGGGGCCAAGCTTCCTGTCTCTCCAGACATCCTGGGGCCAAAAGAAAAAAGGCAATCATCAAACAGCACTTTTGGTGGGACAATATGGGACCTGTTCCAAAGCCTGTCCCATCTGCTCACTTGCAGGCCGAACAACGGTCCACCTGCAGGCCTCGTACAACCTCTACCCATGCCCCAGCATCCATGGTCCAGCATCACTGTAGATTGCGTCATAGGTCTACCTTTGTCGCATGGGAAGACTGACATCCTAAACATTGTAGACCAATTCTCAAAAGCAGTACATCTGGTGGCTCTCCCTAAACTACCCTCCGCCAAAGAAACAGCCAAAATCATATTGGGCCAAGTCTCCGAGCAGGGTTGGGTTCAATTACTTTTTTCAATTACAATTACAATTACTTTCTGGACAGAATGTCCAGACATTGTTTACGATCAAGGCCCCCAGTTCACCTCACACTTCTGGCAAGCGTTCTGCCAATAACTGGAGGCCTTCGTGAGCCTCTCCTTCGGCTAATACTCCAAAGGCCAGACGGAGAGAGCAAGCTAACAGATGGATACAGTGCTCCAGTGCCTCACCTCCTCCAAACCTGCCTCTTGCAACCTGTTTCTGCCCTGGGTTGAGTATGGCATGTACTCTCTCCCAATGTCCACAGGACTCTCCCCTTCCAATGTTGCCTACCAACCACCTTTGTTCCCAGCCCAGGAGGAGGAGGTGGGGGTCTCTTCTGCTGATCAATTAACCTGCCGCTGCCAGAGGCCATGGAAAGAAACCAAAGCAGCCCTCCTCAAAGTCACCCAAAGTATGGAGAGGGCTGCTGACAGCTGCTGCGTACCCAGGCCTTGCTATGTCAAAGGACAAGAGGTTTGGCTGCCCAGCCATAACCTCCCCCTGAAAACTGAATCCCCTAAACTTGCTCCTGGCATCATAGGCCTGTTTCTCTTTGCAAAGGTGGTCAACTCGGTGACGGGTTTAGTTCACAACCAGAAAAGAATGCACCCCACATTCTACGTTTCCCCGAGTTAAACCCGTCTCCTGGAGCCCACTTTGTTTTGTCCCTCAATTAAGTCCAGTCCCTTGTAGTTGATAGTACTCCAGTGCATTACCTTAGTTGCTTCCTGGATTTTCAATTCCATATGTGTTTCAGCTTGGCCGGATCCGCTTCCTGGTTTTTGGTTTTTGGACTATGTAGCGAGACACTAGAAAACAAGGTCCAGACTAGGCAGGAGCAAGGGAAAAACCCTGCCCACAGGCAGTAAATTTAATTTCTAATCTAACAATAGAAAAAGGTGCTTGTAATTTTACAGGCACAAAACTTATATTTAAATGATTTTCAATTTGCGGCTTCAGTGGGTGGCTCTGGAGGCGGGCTGCGTGTCTTAACCCTTTCGCAGGCAAATTTTGGCCCAGATGCATACCCCCACGGACGGATTAATTTTGGGTTTTTACCAAAATATGATTGTTATTCAAAATAACAATAAAATAACACCAAATCTCATAATAAGTTTCCCATAACTGATGTTTTTATGTTTTAATCCTCTCCAGAATCGCTAAAATCGTTTGGATCCAAGTCACTCCCGCTCTGAGTCATTCAATAAAGCAAAAACTTCATCCACATTGTATTTACGTTTAGAAACACGGCTAGAATGCCGCTATTTGAAATGTTCACATGTCCCACAATTTGACCGAAGTAGTCTCATTTAGCGTTTTAGAGCTGGGTGACCTGAGAGACAGCCAATGGTAATGAGTGTAACTAACAAATCCCAAGAATCGGGAATTTAAAGAAGACTTTATAAAACATGTTGGTTAAAACGACAAAAATGTCGCTGTGCCTCTTTAAACCAGCTGTGGCAACCCCGGTCTCTTTACTATCTGAATCTTAAAAGGACAAAAAACTGAAATACGGTTAGTCAAGAGCTTTGCGTGCGCAATCCTTGCCGACTTCCATGCATGGTTCTCTCTTTCGAGCTCTGGTCAGCTCTGGTAATTATGAGGTGCAGCTGTGGTCTCTCGTGCTACTCTTTCCCAGCCCCACCTTGCCTTAAGACTTGCAGCTGGCGGGACTTGCAGCTGGTCCTGCAAGTCTAGGGAGCGCTAACTGGGTGTTGGCTCTCCGGCCGCTGTCCGGGGTGCTGAAGTTCCGCTCTGCACCAGTAGCGAGGGGGAGGGGAATTGGTTGTTGCGGGAGTGCTAACTTGGTCGAAGGGCGTGGCAGTGGATACCGATTTGGATTCACCCTTGTCTGCTGCATTATCCCTGTGTTCCAATAAAACCAGTGAACAGAGCTTCTGCCAAAGTCTGAGTTCTGACCCTGCTCCTTGTCAGACCGGTGCTCACTCAAGCACCACAGATAGTGCTTTTTTCCATCACACCTTTAAATACTTAAAATTCTAGGATTCACTCCATTTTCAAAATGGGAAAAAATACTTGGTGGCATTATGCATCCTTTCATATGCAATACAATCCACATACTGTAGAACAGATGGATAACACATGAATGAGGAGAGGAGTCAGGACATGTTCCGGTCCAGTGGAAATACAGTATATCAAACTATCCCGAATGGTAGTTGAATGCCCATATTCTCTGCAAACTAGACTGAGCCCATTCCACAGTGACATGATTGAAGATAGGCAATGTGTTACAAGATAAATGGTTATGTAGGCCTATGAGGTGCTTGAAACAACTTCTTGCCCATTGTTTCATCAATAGAATGAGAAACAGAGTGAAAAGTGGTGCATTTGTACTCAATACACCCTGGCATAATGTCGTCAAAGGATATTCTAGATTTAGTCCATCAGATTCACAGTAGTAGTGATCGTACTGTGGAGAACATACAGTGTTTCAGTGTAAATGCGTGGAAGGTCAGCCATTTATCTAGCCATATCACAAAAGAAACCAAAAGCAACTTAACACATAACATCATACTAACATCCATGCACTTCCGTCATAGTTTACATTGAGTTCAAATAATCCTTTAAATGGTGCTTCTTGTTATTCTGAGTCTAATGCTGCATAAATGGCACTCTTTGCTTCCAGCACAGTTTTACCGCTTGAAAAAATTGAATTAATTCAGAGTGGTTTTTCTCTGAGGGTTTAATTAACTACTCCTTCTCAAACTCTCTCCTTTCCCCTTTTCCATCTGAATAGGCCCGATATGCTACCTAGACACTGAAAATACCGAATTATTAATTATATCAAAGGACCCTTTTAAAGCCTAGTTAAAATGAAAGAATACCAACAGGACGAAAGCAAGCACCTGAAAGCAGCATACGGATAACTGCAAGAGCTTGTTTGTTTGGCAAGGGAATAAATCCCTCTTATGTATGCTCACCGAAGTGATAAAGTCCCCAGGAAACCTGTCTGATATGGATATGCAGTCAGCTTCGACAGCCTTGTAAGACCTTGGCCCAACTGCATGGATCTAAACCGCATGAGGCCCACTTCAGTATTTACCAGTATGGTTGCACAATTTGCTGCATGAATTGCAAAACTTAATAATTCCATACAGCAAGACCATAGTTGGCTTACAACAATTGCCAAACAGTCAATCTTTTCAGCAACTTAATATAACATGAAAAAAAACTGCCAGCAGACTCCACAAAAGTGATATCTTTTGTTTGGTCAGGCACAACGGCCATGCATAAACAGGGTTCAGGTGTTTGCTTCTAAGTTTGGAATTACCCCATAAGATTGATGCTTCTTCAGAGTAACCAGATGATTAATATCTCAAAAGGTAATACTCAGCATGCTTATATGAATGCAGACGCATCGATCTGATTCAAAGCCACTCAATGAAACATAAAATTAAACCATGCGAACACAAGGTTATCAGGATCCCTTAAAGCAGGCCTATTGGATGAAGGCTGAAAGAAAGCAAGATGAGAGATCCATAGGGAAGAAGAGAGACAGAACCATGCAGGAAAGATGAAAGATATGAATTCACTGAACACTTTATTAGGAACACTTATAATGGGTAGGGCCGGCCTTTGGTCTCAGAACAGCCTCAATTCTTTGTGGCATGGATGCCAGAAGACATTGAATACATTCTCTTGAGATTCTGGATAATGTTCACAATTTTATCTCATAATTTTCAGGATTTGTCATAGTATGGACTTACTGCAGCCCAGATTTCTGTTCTTTGCCGAGAAGAGTGAAACACAGCATTGTCTTCAGCTATTGTAGCCAATCTGCCTCAAAGTTCCACATATTGTGCATTGTGAGATGCTTTACTGCGCATCATAGTTGTAAAGAGTTAACCAGCCCATCTAGTTCCAACAACCAATCCATGGATGACGTCATAATCATATTTTCCCCAATCCAAATGGTTTGTAGTGAAAATGAACTGAAGCTCCTGACCTGCGCCTGTATGATCTTATGAACTGCATGACTGCAGCATGATTGACTCACTAATTTTATGAGTAAGCAGGTGTAGAGGCATTCCTAATAAAGCGTATACCTGCACACATAGAGAGAGGGAGAGGGGAAGAGAGAGAGAGGGAAGTGGATAGAGAGAGCCAGAGAGAGAGAGAGAGATTCAAAAGGCCCAAGGAAATTTTTTTTGTGTGCGGCAATCATGTGAACCAATTTTGGTTTCTGCCACTTGCTTGCCTTTATTTCCCATTGGGCCTGACCATCCCAGCACGCTCTGAAAACACAGTTCCTTGACAGGTTGACAGCATTGGAGGCCCCAAGGGACAGAGTGCTGGTACAGGCTTACAGGGCAGATTGCGCAAACCAGTGGCCCTTGGGCCCCCAAGCCAGCAATATACAGTCCAGTAAACCAAACACTGCTTTGAAGCAAACAAACAAACAGACAAGCAAGTAACTCTGCCGGACAGAGTCAATGCCCAGGAGGCTAAGTTTTTCTTCGTGGCTACACTGGTTGGGCTTAGAAATTGCAGTGACTGCCACAGTCGACTCAAAGTAAAAAAAGGAAAGGACATTAAGGATATTCTCCCACAATCCATCAATACAAAAGCAAAATAAAATACAATGTCTCCTTCATATGGCAAGCATTCAAAGCTTTCACATATTATGCATTCCAAAAACCAAGAAATGCATCAAGCACTATTATACTACTGTATCTGTCGAACTACTGTATCTGTCGAAATAACTTAAATATTGTCATGAAAACTCAATGGAGACGCACACATATTGAAATATAGTAGATCACCATGCACAAATATGACAAAAACAAAGTTGAATTTCACCCTGTCCGCATTTCTTGAAAATTTCATAGGTTCGGGTCCAACTTGTCCCCTTTAAGGCAGAGGGGTAACTGCAGATCAGTGCAGAATTATTCTGTGAAATTACCTTTATATCCTATGATAAAACATTCTGACCATGATGGGCGTTGTCTCTACAAGGATGACAATCACCTTACCCCACAGGGCATAATGGTTATATGACTTTAAAAATAATCCTTATTAACCCTCTGTTAACCAAGTACCTTTCCAACTGAGTAAAAATCATTTCCCTAGGCAAATATGTTGATTATGGGCCAATATTTGGAAAAATGGAAAAAAAAAAATTTGACCGTTTGGCCCACCTTTCCAAAATGTAGCAGATCTGCTACATTGGCTAATAATGCGAATGGAAAAATTAAAGTGACGGACCATTCAAGTTATTCTCAAATGTTTATTTGGCAATAAGAAAAAAAACCAGCAGGGTGTCCAGGCTGTTAACCCTTTCACTTTATGTAGCAGATATGCTACGGTGGTTAATAGAGGGTTAAATGCCATCATACAGTCACTAGGTTGCAAACTAATAGGTTGTTTGCAGATATCGTCACTTCACAGTGGGAACTGCAGATGGGGGGCAGGAAATCATTTCTCCATTGATATGTGCTATCAAAATGCCAAACTTTTGTGCTTTTACGGTGGTGCTAACCGATCAAATCGATGGAAAAAACAAGAGCTACTTTCGAGTCCCAAGAGATAAAAAACATATTGATAAAAATCATTTTATTTCATTAACCCGACATTTTACGAGAAAATAAATGCAATAAATCGATTTCTTGGTATCAAATTCACATAGTTGCTTCAAATTAGAATTTCACTTTTTTAGGCGAAAGGAGAGCTTTCCTTTTTCCAAAAAAAGTGAAATTCTAATTTGAAGCTACTATGTGAATTTGATGTCAAGAAATCGATTGATTGTATTTATTTTCTCAAAATGATTTTTATAATTTGATTGGGAACGCCCCTAAAAAAAGTGCTGCGGGTGCGAACAGGACTGCGTAATCGCTGTGACGCCATTGGTTGACATTGTTCACACTGCTTGCATACAGAGGCATTCGTTTCTATTGTTGTCCTATTCTCTTTTTCATTTCTGCTATAGTAGCCTCTCAAATTTTGATGTAAATCGATTGGTTTTTTTTTGGTGAAAGAAGTAGCCATGGCCAACTCTGAGGAAGCAGAGTTTTTTTTATTAATATCAGACCTGATTTGTGTTGGTGATTTCTGGTGTGAGTAAAATTCATTGCTATGCCTACTCTACGGCTACCCCATCACTTCAGTCATGTTCATGTTCATGTATACAAATAAGTCTTGTTTATCATTTGTGCTGCAGCTTCATTTTACACTGAATGATCAAGGTTTGATATTACCAATCATTATGAGAAACCCCACAATAAAAACAGTCATAATGCCGCTGTGTGTGGCAGTTGATTGCTCCAACAAAATGGGAAACTCAGACCTACCTGTGGGCTTAAGCTCGCACAGATTTTTCTTGGCAAAGCCTGACTTATTACGACAGTGGTTGCACAACATCAGATTCCACGAAGAGTCACCGGTTTTGTTCTGCACACTTTTTACTCAGTTGTTTCAAGGAGAACGTTTACGCAAAGTATGAACTTGAATCGTCTAGTTTATATCGGAAAATTTTGAGCGATGATGTTGTGCCAACGGAATTCAGTCATCAGCTGGCCCCCTCACCCAAGCGCCTGTCAACTTTGGCTAAGCTGGAGAAGTGACAGCATCAGCTAGAGATAATACAGCAGGCTTTCCAAATCTTATGTCAGCTCATAATTATATCCCCGAAATACAAGTTTCGGGGATATCATGGTTTCGCCCCACCCGCTGTCGCGTCCGCAGATTTTAGCCGTTAGCGCGATAACTCACAAAATACTTTACATTGGCTTCTCATTTTTAGCATATGGGTAGATATGGTAGAAAGGATGAACTGATTAGATTTTGAGAAAGTATGCACTCCTAGGTTTGCCACCAGGTGGCCCTATATATTGAAAAAATCAGTTTTTCAACCATATCTCTAGAACGATTGCTTACACAGACCTCAAATTTACCTCATATTGTAGGTCTAGTAAAGGGGAATCTAATAAAGGGGGCTTTGAGCATTGGGTAATTTCGGGGATATACCCCTTGCTGTCGGCCGCCGACAGCATAGGCCTAGTTTGTCAATGTAGTTATACCGATTCACAAATAATTAATTGGACGAACTCTTGCTTACAGACGCTTTGTTTATTTCATTTATAACCTCCGCGCGCTCAAGAGTTCCGGTGTCTGGGTGACTTGGCAAGCCACCCCGATTCCAAGAAACATGGTGCGCCGCCAAGAACGTATAAATCTGACCTTCTTGAGCTGATTTAGTCGATAAAAATTTTTTAAAATTACCCAAATGTATATATTTAAATAGTCGGGGCAGTGTATTTTCTTGGGTAAGAGCAGAAGAAAGTGTAGTGTTTTCTTAGCCTTTAAGTTGAACAGCCGTATTTTCATAACCTCACATAATAGCGAGCAGCCAGCCATCTAAGCCAGGTCAACTTTCAGCTTGACCACATGGAGCGGTATGTCTTAGGCACTGAGCATGATGATTGCCCAGCCGTTATCCAGCTGGTAACCGAAAACCTCTGCCATTTCAGGTGAGCAGTACTGTAACTGTTTGGCTTTGGGACAAAACTCGAATTGGTGCTTACCTGGTTCAGAGGCTTCACACCCTTCAGCTGGCAGCCGGCTAAAGCTATCTTTCTACACTGGACAGCCCTGTCAATCTTGCTGTTCAGGTTTTATTGTGTTCAAAAAGTGAACTGCTTTTTTTTCTTCCAGGTGGTTTAGCGCATTCTTAGCAGTTTAATACAAGCGTCTTCCCCACGGCATACTGTTTTTGCAAGCAACATATCATGATTTCTTTAATCTCACTCATGAGTCAAATCTTGTGTAGAGCTTGACTGGGCAAGATTCAAAGATGCAGGCGCTTACTGTCTGAATTTGTCCCAAAACCAAAGGAAGAACACCTAACCACTGATATTTCAGGAGTTTCTATAAAAAGTATAAATAATAATGTATTAATCCTAGACTTCAGGGGATGATATATATGCACATAGAATTCTCAGGGGATAATAATATCAGCCGTCACAATCGCTGTTCTGTCAGCTCAAACCAGTCTGGCAACTGTCCTGTGACCTCTCTCATCGACACGGCCATCATCCCGCCAAATGGGATGGGTCATGATCGGAAAGGTACTGAATGCAAATTAGCAAGAATAATGCCACCCCCATCTATCTGTGCATTTGTACAGCTGGGCAATGATTGATGTTGTAAATGGAATCCAGAATATCCAATATACTTCTATTCTTAATTTGTAAACTGAGAATGTGTCCTCACCACCAGTGGTGGGCCGTCCATTTTACACCTAGGCCTTCAGTAACCCTCCCGCAATTAAAGGTGCACTATGCAAGTTTGTTTACTTTCTGCGCGATAATATTTTTGTCTCAATTCACTGACATCTTTCCACGATCCGCTAGCTGCCTGCCCTTAAATTCACTGTAAAAAAAAAAAAAACCCGGGCTCTGGAGACCGCACAGGCGTCACAAACTGCAAATAAACACAAGGGGCAAAGGCTGTGCCCCATAACATAACAAACCGTCCCGGCCAATCACCGACAAGAGTTGACAGTTATGGAAGCATGGGAAGGAGGGAGCTATGGGAGGGAGGGGCGGACTACCTCTGTTTTGTTTGAATTTGAATGTCAACAGAAGTGAAAGCAAACAGACTTGCATAGTGCAACTTTAACCTAAACTTCATTACATAACCCCCCCACAAATTCCCATTCACAGCATTTAGACATAAAGCACTATGCCATATCGCATTTATCAATCACTGCCTTTACAAAGAAACAAGAAAAAACTCACAACAACCAGTCACATCCACACAGACTACCTAGAAAAGACTTCTGGGACACTAGCCAAGGTGCTGCGCATAAACACACATGTGCCTAAATGTACAAGGGTACAGCCAGGGACATTATTCACATACCAGCAGCAATCATCTAAAACAAAATCCAAAATTTAACACAAATAAAATAAAATAAAAATACATTAAACTCACAACGACTGCTTGTTATCTGAAAATGAACTCCATCCTCCTCTCTTTCTTTAAACAAGACTAGGTGTAACCTAGTATATGGCTGGGCCGCCAAGTGCTGTATGAGAATGTGGGACCAAGAAAAGGGTGCTTAATGGGGCAAAGCTCATGCAATTACATGAAGTGCAAGTTCAGTAATGAGCTGGAGCTGAAAAATTATTTACAAAGTGGGTGGGGAGAGAGGGAGAGTGTGAGAGTGAGAGTGTGAGTGAGTGTGAGAATGAGAGTGTGAGTGAGGGAGTGGGAGTGAGTGAGAGTGTGAGGTGGGGGGGGGTCTTGAGTAAGGAAAACATACCAAAGCAAGTTATACATTTGAATAGACAAAGAGCTAGAGTAAGGGTAGCAGTTATTGATTTTGTGAATGTGAATTTGAGAGAGACAGCAGCAACAGGTGTAGATAGCAGATAAAGTATGTGTGTATGTTCCTGAATCGTAATGAAACAGTAAAGTTATTGTTACAGTTGTGCTAACCGGGAACGTGATGTCACTTTTGTGAACACATGGCAGTTCCTATATAGTGAGGGTGTAAGAACGAACTTCAAAGATTCCTTTTTTTCCCTGTGTTTTGTCTTTGGGCATGTTATGAACAAAGAATCCACAGTTTCGAGTAAAACCGCTTAAAAGACATGTTCGAGTGAAGGAGCTGCCATGTGTTTATATAAAGCATTATTTGATATTTGTGATGAATGAATATGGTTAACTATGTGACAAAAAAATTTAAATGAAATTAATTTTAATGAATTTATGACCTATTGAAAGCTCTCGAAAAGGCCTTGTAGTTAACAGCAAGATCATGAGAATTGGCCGAGATATAAGAAAGGTCACTCTATTATTTAATTTCATTTTGTTTGATTTGGCTGAGAAACTGATGTGATTGCCACTAGTCCTTCATCAGAGGACTTATGGTCAGCAATTTTCTGCCAGAATTTCTCTCTGGCCTTATTAGCAGCAACAGTGTTGCTTTTTGCTGTTATTTATGTATTTACATTCTTCATAACTGTCCATAATCACGATCCACTCCTCCTAAGAGATTTTCTGTATTTTTTTTTAAAGATTTTATTAATCACCTAGCAACCACTTACATTACATCCAACGAACAAGTGCATACATCAACCAACATGAATGCACTAACATTAATCTCAATTCTAATTTCCCAAGTGTCCACCTGAGTATGTGCATGCATAATCATGCAGTCTTTCGCGTGTCCAACCAATGAGTGTAAAACTTCATATGGGTCTTCCATTAAGCCGCTGGCGGCGCTCCCTGGTGGCGCGGGGGGAGATAACCCGCAGTGTTACTGATCCTGGATCAGGGATAGCTTCCTCGCAGAAACATACAGAATGCGATCGGTCATTTATGAACGGAAATAGGATCAATTGCAGCATAAAACGCTCTTTTGTTGAGAGCGTGTACAGTGTTGAAAGCACAAAACCGACATTAACAAAGAAAGATTACGACCACCGTTGTGGTACCAATTATCTCTGATTGCGAGTTCAGGGTCTGTTGAGCCGGCTCACTGAAATATACCCTGTCTATGTGAGTGTCCCATTCAGCCGCTGGCGACGCCCCCTGGTGCCGCGGGGGGAGATAACCCGCAGTGTTACTGATCAGGGATAATGTCCTCAGGTAACGTACAGCACGCAATCGTTCATTTTATGAACGGAAATTGACGCATGAAACTCTTTTGTTCAGAGCGCGTACAGTGTTGAAAGCGCAAAAAGGAGATTAACAAAGAAAGATTACAACCACCGTTGTGGTACCAATCATCTCTGATTGCGAGTTCAGGGTTTGTTGAGCCGGCTCACTCAAATATAGCCAGTCTATATTGAACTTGCTTCGTAGTATACCCCCCAGGAGATACGAGTGACAAACGCCCGGCCAGCCAGCCAGCTAATCATCGGCCAACCAATCGTTGAAGTTCTTGCCCGCCGGCTGACCAATCGCTAAAGTCAGTCGTCACCCAACCAATCGTTGAAGTTCTTCCCCACCGGCCGACCAATCGCTGAACTTTTTCCATGCCAGCGAGCCAATCGTTGAACTTGATCACTCAGGCAGTCACTCACTCACTCAGCGACATTCACGTTTATAGGGGCCTGGCCGCTATTCGCGGCCCAGCCCAAAAATGATCAACAACGCGGTAGTACAGCGTATCAGTCCGTTTGAGCTCCAATAAAAGTTCCTTCAGGATTGCCATGGAGGCCAGTGCTGACTGTTGAGCCTGCCTAGTCGCTTTTCGTGAATAAGTTTTGACGTGTTTTAAGGGCTGAAAAAGACTCAACAGAGGCAGTAGACACCGGAATGGTCACCACCAGACATGCTAGTGCGTGAATTTGATGCATGCTCTCACATAGATCACATGGCTGCTCAGTTGACAGTGAATTTAAAAACCGCAGCTAGCAAACTGTTAGTTCAAAGGCGAATGTCTGTGACTCAGAGACTGTTTGAGTAGCAGTGACGGAGTTAGCTTAATGCTAACACGTTGCGTAAATTTTGGGTTTGTAGCTAAACTTACAACCTTCTTGCTGTGAGGAAACGGTGCTACCCACTGGGCTACCAATCACTCAAGCTCGAAACAACCACAAAATTCATTGTACTCGTTGCATTACTTTCATATGACAAGCCCACTCATGTAAGATCTATGGCACAGACTGTTCCGCTAGCCAACAAAACTAACCTGTTGTCAGCACGTAACGTCCTGACGTAGGCAAAGGCCAGTTACCTGGCTCTGCTGTGTCCAGATTACGCCCCACTTGGCATGCTTGCCATCTGATTGGTTAAAAATATGATAATCGGCAAAATCGTCCCATACCTTTTAATGGGAGAGGGAAGCAATCTACATTCTGAAGGCCTTCAGACCAGAGCCATGCAGAGAGAGCAGCTTTGACCTGGAGACAGCAGAGAAGAAATCTGATTGGATAAGATGAAGCAGTCCTAAGCTGTCTGCACTGTGGAAGCTGCGCAACTCGGAGTTAAGCAATGAAATCACTTAGATTAGATTAATGATTGAGGATTTTGATTGACTTTCTAAAATACATGAAGGTTTAATGAAAGTATTTATGAAGAAAATATAATTTTTCCAATTTATCTAGGCCAGCAGAGAAGGCCTTGCTGGCACTGACAGCACACCACTGCTCACCACTGAAGAAAAAGTTAGGCATTTGTTTTCTCCAACTGTATTTCTCATTTTTTTCCAAAACAGAGTGCTCTCATTTTGATCTGCCTCTTGTTGGTATGAGAACATCTAAAATATATTTGCTGGTCCTTGGTTAAATGTATCCCACATTAGAGGTTTCAGTCTCCTGCCTATGACACTTTAATGGCATTATCAAGACTTGTATTTTTTTCAATAAACCACGTTTTATTTGTGAAAATAGGTGCGTCAAAACGTATTTCATCAGATTTCACATCCCCATAATTGTCAACCACAATCTTTGTTGGGATATATCAGAATAATTATCCCCTAAATACGTTGTACAACAAACATTAATTAAAAGACATTCCTGGGCAGTGCAAAAATCCTCATCCTAAAACAGATAGAACAATATGTTCTTAAGTGTGCAAAGGCATAACATATGATTCAGGAATGGTCACGATTTCAAGATTCAAAATAATATGTTTCATGCAAAAACATTAATGTTTGGAGAAAAGCATGTATTTATTATGTTTATTTGAGTATACATAAAATTTAACCACAGGGTAACTTGACACAAATGATAACCATAAGCTTACAGTTTCTTTTCACCTCCCTATTTTTACTACAAATGACAGTATTCAATGAGACCATTCTGTGCCATTTCTCAGCCATCATGTCTGGACATAAAGAGTCCTCGTGGAGTGGTAGACTGATTGGTCTGGAAAGGCTCCTGTTCTATTTCCTGCACTTTAAGTAATCTGCAAGGGTCAGTGATCTTGCTGCCAGAGGCTTTGTCTGAGCTGTCATGTTCATCTGCCTTTAACCTCGCTGTCATTTCTTAATAACTCTGTTTATGTGACATTCATGTGTGTCACTATGCAGCGCAGTTCTAATCAGTGTGCACCAGCCGGCTGATTTCCTTTTCAGTTCCATATTAAAGATAAAAAATTGATTTGTCTGCACTGATGTCAGCGTTCACGTGCCCATTGAATCAAAACGAGACAGCAGCCATTTTGAGGTACAAACATCAGCACAACAACAACACTCTAAGCCCAGCATTGAGAACAAAATCTTGAACAGTATTGGGCCTCTGGGTGGTTCACAGCTAAGATGTTCATCTGTGAGCCCTGTGTCCTAAATATGTTGACTTAAACACCATCCAATTAAATGTACTTACAGGATTAACTTACGATCGAGTACTTAACTTATGAGTCCTTTATTCATTTAAAAACGCATGTTTTTCTGTCAAAAGCATCCGGAGTGTTGAGTAGTTCGTGTCTCAAAGTGGCCGCTTACTATCATGCTACTTGGAGACCAAATGCATAACCACTGATTTTTAGGCAAACTAATTAATTAGCATGATAACTGTGTACATTACCACTGAATTTTGAAAATTTCTACCCTACCATGTATGCACCAACCCCAAACATCACTGATAGAGAGGAGTAAGCCTTTCAAAGGGAGAGCGCACAAAGGTCTGTGCAGTAGATTTTGGTCATTGTTGTTGTTCTTTCCCACTCCCTCTGTGGAAAGGGACAGAAAGTTCCCTGATGTTGACTTGGTTTTTGAATTGGATAAACTCTTGCTCTCGCACACAATACAGTGCTCGGTCACAACTGGCTGAATGTGATTAGTTCTGCAGTGGAACAGAGAAAGGGAGATTTCAATAAAGACACCACGGTGAATACAGCAGATGTGCTTTCTTTTCTTTGTGTTGGAAGAAAATGAATATTTAGTGTCATTCCAGGGTGTTGACATATTTGTGTACATGACTAGCATGTGTACAATAGTATTGTCAAAATGTTTGCCTTCAAATATATTTAAAAAAAAAACAAATGATACTGATAGTGCTCACACTATCACACAGTGTTGAATTTGCCAGACTGGTACTATCTTGCCATTTTTCATTTTTACTAAAAAGCATATTTTTTAAAACAGAAGAAGCTTTACACAGGTCTAATTGTCATATTTCGACCAAAGAGTCGAAAAGCCTCCTGGTGCCATTGTCACTTAATTCTGACAACTGCTGTATCATTCCTTCACACATTTATTAATTTTTATCTTAAGCCTTGTGTAATTTTGTCATTTCACTCAGTTCTTTTTTTAAAAAATCAGCCCGATGGGAAATTCAGCGATGCTCTTGTACTTTCCCATCTGCAAATAAAGCAATTACAAGCACTCACAAGCCAGGAAATGTTTTGAATGTGGTAAGCACATGTATTTCAAAATTAGTCACCGCAGAGAATTCCATATAATATCATGAATTATGAGAATATTCAATTGCAGCAGTTTTCAATCCAGAATGTCTGATTAAAGTTGCATGGTAATGTGTGAAAGACTTACTGAGCACTGTAAATATTTGCAAGCCACTGCGGCAGAAGGAAAACAAAAGAAAAATATGCCCCACTCTGACCTACAATTTCAAGTTCATTAATTATTGTTCTTGCCTCTTGTATAAAGCTAAAAATGTGGTTCTTTATTTCTGGTTACAACTGAAACTCAGAAATCAATAAAAAGCCAAGAGGTAATTTTAGTTGTTCTGAATACCTAGCCTTCGCCCCATCTGTTCTGGATTATCACATCAATCAGTTTTATAGGGGTATCTGCCTTCCCATTTCCAACAAGTACACACTTGCAATTACAGTATGTATTGTTGAATATACAGTGCCGTGAAAAAGAAATTTGCCCTCTTCCAGATTTCTTTTTTTTTGTATATTTTTCACACTTAAATGTTTCAGATCATCAAACAAATCTTAATATTAGACAAAGATAATCCGAGTAAATACAAAATGCAGCTCTTAAATTATGATTTCATTTATTAAGGGAAAAAAGCTATCCAAACCTATCCGGGAGCATGTGAAAAAGTAATTGCTCCCCCTTGTTAAATTATGAATTAACTGTGATTAACCACATTTTTTTTTGTTCAATTTCACTAACCACACTCAGGCCTGATTACTGCCAGACGTTTTGAATCAAGAAATCACCTAAATAGAACCTGTCTGACAAAGTGAAGTGGCCAATGGATCTCAAAAAGCAATACATAATGCCGCAATCTAAAGAAATTCAAGAACAGATGAGAAACAAAGTCATTGACATCTATCAGTCTGGAAAGGGTTACAAAGCCATTTCTAAGGCTTTCGGATTCCAGTGAACCACGGTGAGAGCCATTATTCACAAATGAAGAAAACTTAGAACAGTGGTGAACCTTCCCAGGAGTGGTCGGCCTACCAGATTTACTCCAAGAGCGCATTGACGACTCATCCAGGAGGTCACAAAAGAACCCAGAACAACATCTAAAGAACTGCTGGCCTCACTGGCCTCAGTTAAAGTCAGAGTTCATGATTCAATAATAATAAAGAGACTGGGCAAAAATGGCATCCATGGGGGAGTTCCAAGGCGAAAACCCCCGCTGAGCAAAAAGAATACAAAGTCTCGTCTCGCATTTGCCAAAAAACATCTTGATGATCCCCAAGACTTTTGGGAAAATATTCTGTGGACTGATGAGACAAAAGTTTAACTTTTTGGAAGGTATGCGTCCCAATACATCTCGCGTAAAACTAACACAGCATTTCATGAAAAGAACATCATACCAACAATCAAAAATGGTGGTGGTAGTGTGATGATCTGGGCTTGCTTTGCTGCTTCAGGACCTGGACGACTTGCCATAATTGATGGAACCATGAATTCTGCTCTCTCGCGGAAAATCCTGAAGGAGAATGTCTGACCAGCAGTTTGTGACCTCAAGCTCAAGTGCACTTGGGTGATGCAGCAGGACAATAATTTGAAACACAACAGCAAGTCCACCTCTGAATGGCTTAAAAAAACAAAATGAAGGTTTTGGAGTGGCCTTGTCAAAGTCCGGACTTAAATCCAACTGAGATGCTGTGGCATGACCTTAAACATACCATTCATGCTCGAAAAACCTCCAATGTAGCTAAATTAAAACAATTCTGCAAAGAAGAGTGGGCCGAAATTCCTCTACAGCACGGCGAAAGACTCTTTGCCACTTATTGCAAACGCTTGATTGCAGTTGTTGTCGCCGAGGGTAAGTTTAGGTTCAGGGGGCAATTACTTTTTCACATAGGGTCAGGTAGGTTTGGATAGCTTTTTTCCCTTAGCTAATGAAATCATCATTTAAAATCTGCATTTTGTATTTACTCAGGTTATCTCTGTCAAATATAAAAATTTGTTTGATGATCTGAAACATTTAAATGTGAGAAATATGAAAAAAAAAAAGAAATCAGGAAGGGGGCAAATACTTTTCACGGCATTGTACATAAGTACAGACTAAACAATTTGTCAATTAGTATTGCACTCTGCTAAAAGCAACATGTCATCTGTGATATTTGTGGTTACATGAAAAGGATTTCTTTCTTTTGAAATCAACTCCATAGGTTTTACAGAGGCCAATTTAAAGTTCACGTAAACTAAGACAAGAAAAAGTTTTTACTCCTCAGCTCCAACTAAGGGACAGAGGGGTATTGTTGTCCCCTTCGTAGACGGGTAGGCTGGCGGGCGGATGGGCGGCGGGCGGGAAAATTTTGTCCGGACCGTTTCTCTGTAACTACTTGGGTTAGGAACTTGATTTTGCCTTGTATACTCGCTTTAGTGGGTAGGCCTGCCTCGTCAAGGTATCATGCCCCAATGACCTTTGACCTTGCCTCACTGACCTTCACGTTTAAAACTTTGTCCGGGCCATTTCTTTCAAATCGCTTCGGTTAGCAACTTGATTTTGCATATGTGGACTTGCCATGGTAGGTAGGTGTGCCTCGTCAAGGTTTCGTACCCCAATGACTTTTAACCTTGGCTCAGTGATCTTCACCTTTAAAACTTTGTTCAGGCCATTTCTCTCAAAACGCTTGGGTTAGGAACTTGATTTTGCATATGTGGACTTGCTTTGGTGGGTAGGCCTGCCTCGTCCAGGTTTCGTACTACAATGACCGTTCACTCTGGCTCAAACACCTTCACCTTTGATTCAGTGTGTCGGGGCTGACGGGTATTGCCTTTGCCACCGCGAAGCACATATTTTCTTGATATGCAATGTGGTTAATTAAAGCACATATGCAATGCGACTGTAAATATCTTCTCTTCCCTTCTCATTTGCAGAACAAGGCCACGTTTCTGCACTGTTGCAAAGAGGTTATGCAAAGAGTCAACTTTAATTGATTACTTTACCAATTATCTACCTGAAACAGGGAAGCATGGTGGCCCAGTGGGTACCACCGTTTCCTCACAGGAAGAGGGTTGTACATTTAAATTCAGCCTGGGGCCTGTCTGTGTGAAGTTTGCTTGTTCTCCCTTGTTCCCATGGATTAGCTCTGGGTACACTTGGTTTCCTCCCACAGTCCAAAGACATGTATGTCAGGCCAACTGGAGACTCTAGACTTTACCAAAATTAATCTCAAATGGAGATACATGGTTTTTGACCAGGGAATATTGAGATACATGTTTCGTGCGCCAGGCAGGCAGCACACCGCATTTCACTGTCATCAACTTAGAGGTCACAAAATTTATTGTACCTATATGCGTACTCAGTTTTTCCTGTCATTGGCTACATTTTACTAAAATCTCATTATAAAAGTTTAAGTGGTATGAGCAGGCTAATAAAGACAGTATTGGGTATAAGTAGACTGCACATGCGAAACCGCACTCAAACTTACCATGATCAGTCTGCACTCCTCTCCCTTCCCATGTCTCAGGCCTCAGAAATAGTCTACAAAAAACATTACCCTTTATGAACTTCCTGTTTCTTGTGTAAAGAAAACATTACACTTATTCAAACCAGCTCTTTATTTAGCCTTGCATTCCAAACAACCAGCGATTTGCCACCAAACCACTGCGTACTACCACAGTGTACTCCTCTGCAGTTGAGCCAAGTAAATACCAACATCAATGAGAGTCGGACAGGCGCCCTTGCATCCCTGCTCTGCTCTCTTTGGGACAAGTTACAATGCGTAACTTTCATCCCGCTCTATGGCAGCAGCAGGTTCATAATATAAATGGAAAGATTGTGGATCTAATCTATTCCTTACAATGCAGTAGCTAAGCCCAGTTGATTAATCAACCATCTCTCGAACGCAAGAACTCCAGTTTGCGTCCAAGCTAGGACCACCACATCATATTCTTTTGCTGAATGGGTCTAGCGCAGTCATGCCATAAATTTATTTGATTCCTGCGCTCATGGTGTAAGTCGGATATGTGTGAATGCTTTTACGCTGGTGTCACAGAGAGGGAATAGACTACGTCCGGCTTCGCCCTTTATCCCAAAAACGACAGCCTTAAAGGGTGAAGCTTATGCAAAACAAACAGACCAGCAGGGCTGTAACAGTTGGTTACATATTGTAACCCCAGATTCTATGAGTATGAGCGTATCCCTTTAAGTTTCCGCCCCACGTGCTCCACCAGCGTGAGCTGAAGAAAAAGCTGTTCGGGAGCCAAACTCGGGTTGTGGGAATGTAATATACAGTGGATGCGGGCCTGATTGGGGCCATCGTGCAGGACAATGGCGGGAAAGAAATTCTTCAAAGCTGCACATATGCTGCGGGATAAACCTATTTACCTCAGTTGGTTGGATTAGAGTCAGATGAAAAAACATTGCTGCTACTGCTGCAGCTCCAGTTCTTATCTGCTCTCGTCTGCACCAGTGTGTCTTCTCTCATGATGGGGGCGGGGTGGAGTAATGAGGATTTGGCAACAGTTTTATGATCCAGTGGAGTTAATAGGTTTAATCACAAGCTCTTATATATAGTTTTCATTGGTTAGTAATTTGTAAAACCCACAGACAGACATAAAGGGTGACATGACATTGATTTGTGGGAAAAAAAAAAACTGAAAAATGGAGAAACGAGGTTTCTGCCCGACAGCGATGATATGTATTTCGAGGTTACTTTGGTCCATCACCACAGTTGTTTTGTGTTTCTGGGCACAACTGACATGCGTGATTGATCTTAAGCAATATCAAAATATATTTCGCTTTTGCTGATCTTGCTATCCTTGCCCACTCTCCAATATCGACAAACCCTTTGACAGATATATGACATCAAATCAAAGTTGAACCCATATTGTGGCACTGCATAAATATGCTAGGCACAGCCTATGGCTACAGTTTTTGAACCTGAGGCTGTGCCTCTGAGTAAACTCCAAATGCCGCAACACTTTTTGGATTGTTTGCCCATGAAGTCTGAGAAACCTTGACAGTGAAAGTTAGCTCCAACAAACCAGGAATTACACTTGAAATACAACCCCAATTCTGAAATAGTTGGGACAAAGTGTAAATTGTGAATAAAAGCAAAATGCAATGACTTTCAGCTCACATGAGCAAATATGTTATTTATAATAGAACATAGATAACATTCCAAATGTTGAGACTGAGACATTTTACATTTTTATCCACAAAATGAGCTTCTTCAAATTTTCTGGCAGCAACAGGTCTCAAAAAAGTTGGGACACAGGCAAAAAATGGTTGAAAAAGCAATTAATATATAAGAGAATCAGCTGAAAGAACATTTAGCAAGTAATTACGTTAACTGGCATCAGGTGTGTAACATGATTGGCTATAAAAGGGATGTCTTAGAGAGGCTGAGTCTCAGAAGTAAAGATGGCCAGAGGCTCTCCAACCTGTGAAGGCTTGCGTAAAAAAAATGTAGAATACTCTAAAAACAATGTTCCTCAATGTCAAATTGTAAAGGCTTTGAAGGTCTCATCATCGACAGTGCATAACATCACCAAAAGATTCAGAGAAACTGGAAAAATCTCTGTGCGTAAGGGACAAGGCCGAAGACCTTTACTGGATGCCCGTGATCTTCAGGCCCTCAGACGCCACTGCATCACTCACCGGCATGATTCTGTCATTGAAATTGCTAAATGGGTCCAGGAATACTTCAAGAAACCACTATCTGTAAACACAGTCCGCCGTGCCATCCACAGATGCCACCTAAAACTGTATCATGCAAAAATGAAGCCATTGTTGAGCATGATCCAGAAGCACCGCCGTGTTCTGTGGGCCAAGGCTCATTTAAAATGGACTGTAGCAAAGTGGCAAAGTGTCCTGTGGTCATACGCGTCCAAATTTGACATTCTTGTTGTAAATCAGGGCATCGTGTCCTCTGGACAAAAGAGGAGAAAGACCACCCCTCCTGTTATCAGCGTTCAGTTCAAAAGCCAGCATCTCTGATGGTATGGGGATGCATTAGTGCATATGGTGTGGGACACTTGCATGTTTTAAAAAGCACCATGAATGCTGAAAGGTATATAAAGGTTTTAGAGCAACATATGCTCCCCTCCAGACAACATCTATTCCAGGAAAGGCCTTGTGTATTTCAGCAGGACAATGCAAAACCACATACTGCAGCTATTACAACAGCATGGCTTTGTAGTAGAAGAGTCCGTGTGCTGAACTGACCTGCCTGCAGTCCTGATGTTTCACCAATTGAGAACATTTGGCTCATAATTAAACGAAAAGTCCGTTGAAGGAGACCCAAAACTCTCCAGCAGCTGGAAGCCTGTATTAAATAAGAGTGGGATCAAATTCCAATGGCTAAACTCAAGAAACTTGTCTCCTCAATGCCCAGACGCCTCCACTCCGTGTTAAAAAGAAGAGGGGATGCTACATAATGGTAAAAAGGCCCCTGTCCCAACTTTTTTGAGACCTGTAGCAGCCATCAAATTTGAAATGAGCTCATTTTGTGGATAAAATTGTAAAATTTCTCAGTTTCAACATTTGCTATGTTATCTCTGTTCTATTGTGAATGAAATACTGGCTGGAGTGATTTGAAAGTCATTGCGTTTTGATTTTATTCACAATTAACACTTTGTCCCAACTATTTCGGAATTAGGGTCGTAATAAAAACCTGGAAAACATGGAATACACAACCTATATTGTTGCTTTTGCCTGACACAGCTCTTGTTTAATCTCATACCGACATGAACTTGGTTTCTCATAGACTTATGCCTAAGTAGTAGTATAGTGAACCTTCATGTACCAGCAAACACATCTCTGCTTGTTGAGCTGCATGTGAACAAGTCAGGCAATATTATTATAGGGCATAAGAAATTGGGGGGATTTGGAGCTGAGAAGACTGCAGTGATACTTAGGAAAATATCCCAATACCTGCCCTGATAATTGATTCCAGTAAATCTATATTATTTTGCAAAACAGGAGTGTGCAGTAAATTATTCTGATTCCTTGCATAATTGACTGCATCTTCACTGTGATGACTTCATCTCAGCTGACACATCGTTACATTTCAAAGATGAATAAATCTGCAGCATAATGGGACTCCAAAGCTTTCTACCCATTACAGTAATGTACATTTCTCAGTTTGTCTTGTTGCTACACAAATAATAAACAAAGACAGGAAACAAAACTGAGTTCCATTCATTTCCATTTCTACACTTTTGAATATATCCCCAATGCCTCTCTTTTTTGCAACTCTATTCAAATGAACTACATGTTGCTTTTTCATGAGATCGTAAAATCTCCAGTTCTTTAAAACCTTATTTTGAGTCCATCTGTGACTTAAAATTCAGGGCAAATAAATCGTTGAAATAAAATTCTTTCTTGCAGCCAGAATTTCTCTCATCTTTTTATTAATAAGGCTATAAACACAGTGACTGCAAGTGTTCATAAAACCTAAATGGAAATGTCCAAATGTGGAGGGGGAAAACACTGAGTTCATATTGAATATCACCTCTTATAAGTAAAAGGCCCTTCCCTTATAAAACAAAGTGGTGTTAAAAGTTTACGCAATAAATGGCCCCCCATTAATCAAAAAAGAATATAAGCATACAAGCAACCACCCACTCAAAGCAACTCAAGTAACCTGAATGGGAATTTCTACCACTGGCCAAAACAGCACAAAAGGGTCCATGGAGGCCCTCAAAACTATTCCCCATAAACTAAGAGGCATTTATTGTTCACCTTTCCAACTTAATCAAGTACCTTGCTCTGGTTGGAACCTGACTGCTTTGACAATGCGCAATCCAAGAAGCCATCCATCTTCAATTGGACAGTATCCAACATTGGTACAAGGTACAGGCTTACTGGAGTCAGGGACCCCTTGCTCCGACGGATATTAAAAGGTCTGTACAATGGGGCTTTAGTAGAGGGGATAGGTCAACCAAGCCTCGGAGTTATGATTCACTCACAATGTCATCCTCGCAGAAAAAAAAAAAAAAAAAGACAGTCAACTGCAGTGAATGTTAATTAAAACTCAATATATCCCAAGACCACACCACAATGATGCTTAGTGTTGCTTAGTGTTGCAATGATGTGTGGCTATTCTTTTTCTTTTGTAGCATGTATTCACTTCGCTTCTCATACATACTGCAGAACCTGAAGTGAAATGCAAACTGGATCCTGTGAGTCATGCAGCTTTCTTTGGATAGCTGACAGATCATAGAATAAAAAGCTCTTCTCCACTAAAAAAAAAAAAAAAAAATCATTCTGTGCAAATGTTTTTTCATTATGCCAAGTACTTCAAGAGCCAATTACTCTCCTAGAACAATGTACATACATGGCTTGAAAGTACTTTTGGAGTTGATATCCTTGACTCAGCTCTTTTTATCTTAAAATAAAAAGTAATTCAAAGATCATCATTTTGAAGAGTGACATAAAAATATCATGTCCTTACTGAATAACTTTGGACTTTAGTAGTTTTTTCCAGATGCTATGTGGTGAATATACAGTAGAAATAAAAAGTATTCACACCCATATTAAAACTGCACTTTCTTGAAATGTAAACACCCCCCCCCAAGGAAGCACACTTCAGATGTACAACAGCAGCAAGTATTTTCACTAAGTCTTTCTTAACCTTGCACATCTAGAGTTTGGAATTTTATCCCACTCTTCCATGCACTGAGTTCAAATTCCTTCAAATTTCCAGAAGGTCACCTGAGTAGTTGTCTACAGTGAAAACCACAAGACTGGGCCCTACCAAAACTTGTATTTTCCTAATCTGAAGCTAGGTCTTAGTCAATTTGGGCATGTGCTTTGGGTCACTGTAAATTGGGAAGAAGAAATTTCACTTCATCAGCTCTTTGAGAGAAACAAGTGGGTAGCGTCAAATATGCTTTGATGTTTGAAGTTATTTATTGTTCTAGCTACCCAGACATGAGCCCATCTCTTTAGAGGAGAAGCAGCACCACAGCAGCATGCTACCAGCACCCTTCTTCACAGTCAGTTTGGTGTATTTTCAATGAAGAGAACATGGTGGTTGGAAAAGCTTTTTTCAAAAGAAACCATCCCTCATTATTGTGTTTTATCTTAACCTTTTTTTATTTATTTTTATTTTCAGACAGTCAACTGTAGTATCCGGGCAGGTCAAAGATGAATAAGCCTTTTGGCTAATTCAAGAATATTTACAGCAGTGGTCATTAATGTGCACTGTCTCTGTCAAATAAACCAATAAATTAAAATATAATACACAGCCGGGCCAAAAAAGAAATAGCCGTTTGGAATTAAATAGGCAAATACTTACAGCCTATGATTGAATCATTATTGCGGTGATTAATATGTTGTAGCTGGCTGCAATTCTTTGAATCTATACACATCCTTATTTGTTTTGTCTCAGTTGGAGATGCCGGTTTAGGTGATTCATTTCCCATTTAAAACATAAGTCAGTCTTTCTACAATATGTTTTACAAATACAATACCCTTTATTGATGCCAATCAGATTGTGGAATCAGGTCACTGGAATCCAGCACAGAGCCGAATAAGCACTCCATTTAAAAATGGCGTTGAGAGGCTACAACTGTATGTACTGGAGGGGTCTATAAATAATTGCTCATTTAGCTATCTGTAGATGTGTAATCTGTCATGCTATCACTATAGGAATAAATATCACTTTATGGGCCATAGGAATGTTTTCAAAACAATAATCATAATGAATAGTAGACTCATTGGCAACCAAAAAAATGGAGTTTGCTTGAAAATGAGAAGAATACCCTATCTCATAGGTTATAAATATTGATTTTAATTTTCAAACAAGTTGCCAGCATGTAGAAACCCCAAAGAAGTATCATTTTATCTATAATTGCTGTACCATATCAGGGAAAAAAGTTTATAAACTGATTGCAAGCAGCCATTCTTAAGTTTTTTAAAAATTTAATTTAACTTAATTTTTTCATAACAAGCACTTCCATCGGTGAAACTAAATCAGACACTGGACTTTCGTTAATACTAACTGTTTTATGGTAAAGGCGTCCTTCCATAGTAAAAAAGAAAAAAAAGTTGAACCATATTCCTTGCCTTTATAATCTTTGAGAGATTAGGCTTTATATGATACTGGGGAAAAAAAAAAATAAATAAAAAAGCAGGCAGAATTGGGCTCTTTTCTGTTTCAACTGCTCTAGATTTGAGAATGGTTAAAGATTTCAACATACTTTTTTTTAAACTATTTTGAGGACATTCATGTACCCCACGCTGGTGTCACTTCCTTCATCCCTGCTGTTGCTCATCAACCAAAAATGTCACAAATTTGAATTTGATTTTCGATTTTTAGACATTCTAGTGGATTAAAATGAGAACTACAAATTAGACTTAGGGGGAAGATGACTGGTGATAAAGGTGCAGTTCTCCGGTAAAAAAAAAAAAAAGCCTTAAACCATATGTCTGGCTTTTGTAGTTTTTGAGATACAGAGCTTTTTGTAACAGTTGTAAAAACAGGTGGAATTTCACACATTTTTCCTTTTGGGTGTAAAAGGTTAAAAAGCATGAAAAATCACTGAAAGATGAACATATTGTGGAATCCAGTCTGAAAGGGCATTCACAGTGATATTTGCTGCTGAAAAATGCTGTTTATCAAAAGGTAGGAACAGTGACCGTGGGGAACGGCACTCAGTGGAAATGTCACTTGTGTACCATTTGCATAGCAATTGAGTCCGGAGGAAATAGCCGGCTCTGAGAGTGAATGCTTTAGATTTTAGAGGAGTAAATTATTGGATAAAATCCTTCAATGTAAACGTGATTATATTGCAATACTAGTGGAATACCAAGCTTTTTCATTACCCATAATTACGCAGAACTTAGAAGCAGTAAAACCATGATTGCTTCATATTAAGAAATATATATTGATTCCCAAGAATTTATAATTCCATATATTTATTATGTGTGTTAATTATATTCATTTTATTTTTGCTTGCATTAATTTATTAATTATGTGGAGTATAAATAAGTGTTTGCCAGCAGTTTTACTGGGTAGTTTTCTGAACACATTTCCTTTTCTGCCTAAGCTTGACATTCAACTCACCTTTAATAAGCTAGTGAAAACCCCTAGGGTTTTTATAAAGTCTTTCTCAATATGGAAAGGGTGAGGAGGAACAAGCTTTTACTTTATTTAAATAGTGATGTAATATTTTTCTCCTCATGCAATGCAAATAGATGGATTGGCATTAGAGTTTTTAGTATTCTCATAATCCTGAAATCCTGTGACTGCAGTCTTAAGGCTGTAACACCAACAACAGCAGCAACAATATCATCAAAATTGTTCACACCAGATTAAAGTCATAGCAACTGCAGATAGAAATTCTCATTTCATAGCTTTTCTGTTATAATGGTTGTCATGCTCAGCTCCAGTGTTGCAAGGCATTCATTGCACTATTAAAATATTTTGCATCACGCTATCTCTAGCCTTCTCATTACAAGCAGCTTTTACACCAAGTAAGGCCTTGTCCACACGGAGACGGAAATTTTCGAAAACGGTCTTTTTTTTTGTCGTTTCCAAAAAATCTCCTGTCCGCATGGCATCGTTTCTAAAAATATCTACATCCACACGGAGACGCCAAAAACGACCCAAAATGCTGTTGTAAATATTCCAGGCAGGTGTATGGTGCTGTCGCGTTCTATGGAAATAGACCAAAAATGGAAAAGAAGGCACATGATCCCACCTTCTTCTCCTTTTTTGGTCTATTTCTGTAGAGACGCTACGGCGCCATACAGTGCCACACAGGCCTGGGGGCTGTGATGGGGGCTATCACGTCATCGTTTTCGAAAAAAAAACCCGTTTTGGTTGTCCACACGGAAAGGCTGGGGAGGTGTTTTCAGATTTTCTCACTCTGGAACCCATTTTCAAAAACTACCCTTTTCGGGCTGCGCTTTCGCCGTCTCCATGTGGACACGAGGCCAAAACGATAAAATATTTATGCATTTTCAAAAAAATTGTTCTCGTGTGGACGGTTTTTTTTTCATTCTGTAGCTCAGTCTGCCATTAACACATATTGCCTCATACCTCACTGAATGAGAATCATCTATCTGTCATTATCTATTGCTATTTTGTGTGTATTATGAAAAAAAATATGACTATTAAAAAATTTCAAGAGGAGAGACAAAGATGTATTTGGCAACAGTTAGTTTTGAGGTGAAGCAATAAGAGAAGTAAAAAGATGATGCTGTATTTGACAGCTATTAATGAAAAATAATCAGGAAAAAAGTGATTTTGGCCTTTACCTTAAGGTGTTTTATGGACATATGGAGAATAAAACACCATCATGAAGAAAATCGATAATGAAGAAAAACCAAGTGTACAATTTTCAGTGTTAGCCAACTGTTATCTAACCTGTGATAGATGTTGTCTGGCCTAATACCTGCAGTCATAAATCTCCTTTGTTGTCCAAAAGATTTTTAAACAAGTCAAAGACAAATACTTCTTGCTTAATGCATGTACTACCATGTCAGAAATAAAGAAATGCACTCTACACTATTGTCCTAAACTTTTGATAACTGACTCCATTGAAATGAACACTATTCTTCTTTTTGAAATAAATCTGGGAAAAAATGGTACTGTTAGACAGTGCCCATCCAAGAAAAAGTCACAGGCTATAGTATTTTGTTTGACCACCTTTAGCTTTAATAAAGGCATGCATTTTGCCATGGCATCATTTTGATAAGCTTATACAATATCACAACATTCATTTTTGTCCAGAGTTGCATTAATGTTTCACTAAGATATGGTATTGATGACGGGGGTCTGACCACTGTGTAAACTCTTCTCCTGCACATCCCAAAGATTTTCAATGGGTTTAAGGTCTGGGCTCCAGACTTCCTGGCCAATCCATGTGTGGAAATGATGTCTTATGCTCCCTGAACCACTCTTTAACAATTTGAGCCCAAAGAATCCTGGCATTGTCACCTTGGAATATGCCGGTGCTGTCAGGGAAGAAAAAATTCATTGATGGAAAAACGTTTGTCATTCAGTATATTCAGGTAGTCAGCTGACCTCATCTTTTGGGCTCATATTGTTGAACCTAGACCTATACCAACTGAAGCAAGCCCAGAACAGGGCCGGAAATGCCGGGGATGGAGTTGCACCCAGGCCCATGGGTGATGGGGGCCCACTAATAAGGAAGCATGTGACTTCGGCAAACAATCTATTGATGTATACAGTGATATAACACTTTCCTACTGTCATGGCTTTTTTTTTTTTTTTTGCTATATAAAGAAGACCAAAGTCAAACAAATCTCTGTCAAGGGAAAGACAGATTTAAAACTACATCTCCCGCCACTAGGTGACATGGACAAAGAATGTCACCCAGTGGCGGGAGAAGTAAATTTTGGAGAAATCTATCCGTTTGGTCGAATAGAATTTGTTTTCACAAAATACACAGCAAATATACGTCGCAGGACAAAGTTCTTAGGTAGGATTATTTACATTGATCCCAAGAACACGTTCATGTTTAAAAAAGACTGGTAATCGACAAAAACATATTTTTCCGAAATGCACCTTTGGCAATCTAGCCTACTGTGCGGACAGTGGGCTATTTTTAAGTAGCTACCATTAATCAGGATGAAGCCTACAAACTCATTTATCTCTTTATGTGGACAAAAGTACATTAATCTCATATTCTATTGCAGGGGCCCAGGGTATTCATGAATGAAAGTGCAAGCAAAGTTTTTATCCAGGCAGTAGCCAAACTCAGCTATCCTGGCCATATAGCTAGTCAGTTTGTTAATGGCCAGATACGTAAATATACCTTTCTTTTGAAAAAATGGGGTCTCCAACTGTCGACCTTTCTTCTCTCTCTCAGCTCTTTCTTTCCTTTCCTTTCTTTTCTGGTACCCTGACTGTGGCATCCTGCCTCTCTCATTCTCAGTTCACCACTAGTCTGAACTGAGAACACACAGCCGGTTCAGCCAGTAACGTAACTTAGGCCGTGCAAAATGATGAATAGTAAGAGGGTGGGTCCATGTGCTGAGATTATTCTTAAAAAGTTAAAAATTGAGAAACAAGCAACAAATTCATTTTAAATTGATCAAGTTATTACCAAAATTAAAATATAAGATTAAAGTGTCCATATTTTTATTTACAAGTGTTTATAATAATAACGGTATCCTCTGTGGGGCCCCTGTGAATGCTGGGCCCCTAGAATTGTCCATGGTTACCCCCCCTTACGGCGCCGCTGGACCTTGGTGCATTCCTCAGGCCTCTAGCATTTATGTCTCATCCCCTGGATTCTCTTGCTCCTTGTTCCTACCTCAGTTCTGTGTGTTTGTCTGTGCCGTATTGGTCTTGTTTGCCTCACCTTGTCCTAAGATTCCAGTCCGCGCTGCTCCTGTGACCCCAGAACTGATCTTTGATTCTGCCTCCATCTCGGATTCCCAAATTCAGTCTGATCATTCACCAGAATCCTGATTGCCTCAAGTCAACCTCTGCCTGTCACTGAACTATGACTGTCCTGCATTACTCCTGACTGCCAGTTCTTGACCCAGGAGCACTTCGGATAATAAAGTTCTGCATTTGATTCCTTTGGTTCTGACCATTTTGACACATTTCTTTTTTGACTTGAATTTTTTGTTACATCCCAGCTTCTTCAGAAATAGGATTTTATGTCATTGCAGGGCATTTAGCAAGCATCAAAGTGCGCAGCTGCCATAGACAATGCAATTAACCCCTAAAGGTGTCAGAGAATATACATACATACATATATATATATATTTATATATATATATATATATATATATATATATGGGTCAATCCAAGAAATGATGCTCAGGGGATGAAAATAACAAACTCAGTATCACTTAATAACACTTTATTTTATTGATAGCCCTATATCTTGGCTTTATGGAATGGTTCATTAAAGTCACCAGCTCCTAACGGGTCAGTTTTTATTGCACCGGGTCAGTTTTTATCGCACGCACCGTAAAACCTTCCGAAACGCATGAAACATGAGTGATGAAATTAAATGCAACATTAAAAGTACAATAAATAATTGTCATATCTACACCAAATTTTGTTTACAAACTACTACAATATGTTACTTTAAGTGTACAAAAAATCAAAAACCAGGGTTCAAAATTTATAGAATTATGAGTCATCGAATATATAGTGCAAAAGGTAAAAGTTGGAAAAAATTGACTCACATTCTTAACTTTAACCTCATTTCCTCAAAACTCATCAGATACTCTTCAGAATCACTGTACTTTGCCTTCAGTGTGTCTATTATACAAAACAGTTACCCTTTGCCATCCATGAATTACTGAAACAGCTCAGTCAGGCCCTGCATTGACCCTCGGAAAACCTCTCGTTCATCACTCGCGTTTCACCTCGGACAATATATTCTAAAGTCCACCTCAGCACCACTATACATCATTGGATTGTATCCATATCACTCCTACATACACAAAACATGTTCTACTATTAAATTAAGAGCATAAATACACATATCTGGCCCATCTAGGGTTTCTACCATGCCTTTGAAAATAAAATGTAACTCTTTTTCGCAACATCAGCGACTCCGCGTGGGCCAGCTGTTAACATTAACAAGTGTGGTCAGTTTTCATTTACAACGCATACCGATTACGACTCCGAACTTCACACGCTTTTCTTTACTCAGTGGTTGGAAGCAATGCATATGTTTCGCGATCGTTTAAATGAAATAAGATAATTTGAAACGTCTTCATGCAATTCCATTGCTTCCAACTCCTCCGTGCACAAGGACTTCAGTTCCGCGCCAGAATCTACATACTCGTTGATTGAATAATTGCTGACTACAGCAGAGGAACAAAAATATGCCACTTAAACTAATACTGAAAGCATGAGAGTTGACAGGTATGCATTATAAATGAAAGCTGGCCACACCTTATAGTGTTGACAGTTTTCAGAGTTTCTGTTATGGTAATTTAAATGACTGATTGAAAACAGATCATGAACAATCATTCTCTTTAAGGGATTGTTTGAGCCTCTGCTGTTGGCAGTTCACTAGCCGCGACTGATAGTGACCAAGTATTCAGTCAAAACCCAAAATACAGCCCCCAGAAATTTTTTATTAAAAAAAAAAGTATGCAGTATCTACATATTGGCTGTTGTGTAAATTAGGGGTACCATAGGGCCATCTTCTGGTGAAATATGAATAGGCTGGATGGGGTGAAGGTGCCCTTTCTGACAAAAAAATTGAAATTTAAACGCGAGTGAAGATGGGAAAATGTACCTAAAAGCAGTGAAGGTATTGCACAATGTTCATTACTTCTGGTCAGGATATTAGAGAAGATGCCTATCTAAAATACTAACAAGTGAAAATTCCCGGGCTCTGCATATAGAGGTGTGTGGCGGCCATAATCGTAGTACGTGAAACGTGAGTGACGCGGCGTAGCCAAATACCTTTAGGCCTGCACTGTGGAAATATTATACTACCCAGGATAGATTGAACACACTAAAATGATTAAGAGTTGGTGTGATAAGGAATATAACATGGAAAAGGCATGTAATCTAGCGAAATTAGGCCATCTGGGGTGCCAAAAAGTGAAAATTCTGACAAAATTTTGCCATTCCGCCCTTCTTTGGGGTGGGGGGTCGACTCAAAATGCCCAAACATGGCCTAAAAAGGTTGTAACACACGTGGGGAACCTCATTCTACAGAATTAACATCGATTTACAGCCAAGGATACAGGAATTCAAGCCACAGAGGCCATTTTTGGCAAGGTGGCTGGCTGGTCACTCACGAATCACTTTTCCCCAAACCCACGCCTGGCACGGCAAATGGCTCCGTACACGCAAACCAATGGCCGTACTGGCTTGGAAATTTCACTCGCCAATCTGTTTTAACCCATAGAACCCAAAATACATTGTTTCGGTACAAATTGAGACATCTGCATACACCCAGACACCCCCTCAACAATATTTTGTAAGAATTTCGTCCAAAGTCCTTACCTTTCTGAAGAATTTCTCTTGTATTTTGCAGTAAAATCTGCCGTAAACTTGCCTCAATCGAAGCTTGAGATCCTCTGAGTTGTTTACAAAGGACCCCAGGTGTAGTTTACTTTCGCCGGTTAACAGGAAGTCGTTTCCTCTTCTCGTGACATTTTTGGCGCCGGATGATCACTCACGTTTCACTCACCGAGCAACGCCCCATAGAGCCAACCTGAATTAATTTTCTTTATTATTTTATGTTTACGGTTGCTACATATACCCTATAACTTTGTTTGGATGATAGGGAGTAAAGAAATTAGCCATAGTTTGCTCTATATATGGGTAAATGTCAGTGAAATGTGAGTGACGAGGCCGGTGTTGAAAAATAGTTTTTTCAAGCTGGCACAGGCTCAGGTCAATGTATGTAAAACATATTTCTATGAACATAACCCTTATAGGGACCCTCTTAGCTGGATGTAATATGAACAGTGGGACTACCTTCTTAGTATGCTAGTTGATGGTCTAAAAGTTTCATTAATTCGCGTTTCAACGAGTTGAAATTCCAATTAAAAGATATAGGGAAAAAAAATGTCGCTCATGAAATGGCTAAACCACATGGAAATGTTAAATATGACCCCCTCACTAAGGAAAAAATGAGTTTATGGTGGTCTAGCACTATTTGGCTTGACAATACATGGCTTGGAATGAGGTGAAAATGGCCCAAAAATGGCAATTTTGGGCAATTTTTTAACTTTTGGGTTCAATAACTGATAAATTATGGGCCAACATATGCAAATTTGCCCTTCTTTTGAAACCCTGGATGTTTTCTTTCCAAATGAGACTAGAAACCGGAAGAATGCTGTATTATTTTATTTTCTATAGCTCTCTGAAGTGAAAATGACCCTAAAATAGGCCCAAACATCATTTCTTAGATTGAACCATATATATATTCCTAAAATAATAACTTACAATGATGGCAATATCAAAGAATATAATTAGTTTGTACATTGACCACTTAGCAAAATCCGAAGCTCAAAGTCTTTGGAATCATTATGTCGGTTAACGGCAATGTCATGTATAACAGTGCCAGGAAACTGCTCCAATTGAGTATATGGCAAATATTTAAACCAAGTGCCAACTGAACTTCGAGGTACATTGTATCTACGACACAACTGTGCTGGAAACAGATGAGCAGCTGCCACCAACTGCCGTCTCGATGCAGAGCCTCACTAGTCTGTGATCCACTTCTCGGGCAGCACTAATGAAGCTCAGCGATCGAGACAACAGTTGGTCGTCGAATACCCTGTCCCGGCATACCACTGGAAGAAGTGCGGAATGAGTAGCTCTCGGTAGTCCCCACACCCTAAGAACATTCTTGCGCATGCATGTTAAATATTTCTGAATAGATGTAGAATCAAAATCCCATTGTCGACTCCCATAGGTGATCAGGCATTGCGACTTGAAAAGAAGGTATCTCACATCTGGTAAACAAAAAGCAAAACACGACATCAAAATGTTTGTTCTCTGATTCAAGTCAGACTGGGTTTCACGTTTACTGCTCAAAAGATGCCCAAGATGAAGGGCCTCATCAACCTGCTGAACCTCTACCCCGCAAAATGGTACAGAGGTGCACTGAACCTCTGGAAGGTTGGCGATTGAAAAATCATGTACTGGCTCTTCGAAACATTAAACTTAAGATCGAGGCTCTCTGCTGCCGTGCAGGCAATCTCAAGCATGGCTTATAACACTGATCGACTAGGTGCTAATAGCTCAATGTCATCAGCATATGCCAAGGCCCCACAGAAATAATGTCCAATATGACAACCTAGTTTGCTCCTTCTCAGAGGGGCCAGAATTACAACTAAATCAGCGTACACAGTGAAAAATAAGGGAGAGAGAATCCCACCCTGCTTCACACTATTGCTTGCCCCAAATTCCCGTGAGAGTTCCGACTTCCAGTGGACAGTCAAACGGTATAAGTGCATCCGAAGCACAACACGCATGGCGAGCAGGCAGAAACCTCTAGTTCGTAATTCATCAAATAATTTTACGTAATTCACACAATCAAACGCTCTGCTAGCATCTAGCAACATAATGTGTACGTCTGAACTACGGTTGGTAAAGAATCCAATCAGCTCATTTGCGAGAAAGCTGCAAGAAGTGGCTGACAACCCATTCTTGTAGCCAAACTGCAAATGAGATGATGCAATACATCAGCATGCATGTTCATCAAAAACAGCTGAAAAATCTTTCCAACAGGACTGTTCAGGGCAATTCCTCTGACATTGTCAAAGTTATGAAGAGACTTTCTTGTGTTCTTCAGTATTGGCAAAATTTTGGAGCGCAAAAGTTGACTTGAAACATAATCATGCTTCAGCATAGCAGAGAAAAGAAAGGAAAAGTGAACATGTGCTTCATCGCAAGAATTGATGAAATGATCTGTTTCCAAATATCCATCATATTTTTCCGCGCTAAGCCTTCCAATGGCAGTTTTTATCATGATAACAGAAACATGATGCTCCGCATAACACTTGCCCTAAGTGAATGCACTTAGTTTTTCATTTAAGTAGCACTATGCCTTTAGTTTGCATTCAGTTTGTAAGAATACAAGATATCTTGTTCAGATGGCAAAGATAGAGAGAATCTGCCCCTAATGTCAAAATGGGAACTTCAGGAATAAAAATATTTTATGCTCATGATTTAATCGCAATATTGACTGATTTTATCAAGCTAGCACTAATGTTGGGGTAAACTTTTATTAGGTGAAGACATAGAAATGGAACTCAAGTTTATTATTTATTTATATTTGATTCCAGGTAAGATATTTATGACATCACATTATGGGGGAAAATACATCATGGGCCAGTTATTGGGTGGAGGAGTAGTTAGGAACATTTTCACCATCAAAAATTTTTATTAAAAAAAAAACGACCTTTCTCATGATTGTCTATCCCTGTGAGAATTTTGATGTTGAGCCAGATGCAGACTAAACAAATTGAACATTTTCTGCAACTAAATTAGCTCATTAACCAACATAGACAGGGAACAATGCTTGAGTGTTAAGGAAAAACCTAGTAAGTAACAAAAAGCTTATTCTAAGGAAAAAGAAAAACTGAAAACTGTGTCCCTCTGGGGTTAAGCTCTTGTCCTACAATGAAACTGACATAGTAGTTCATTACATAATAAGAGATATTTATGGAAGTTTTTTTTTTTTTTTCATTAGTATCCCTGGCAATATGACCTTTCCCATCTTCCCAACTTTTTTCAGATTTTCCCATCTGAAAATATAACATGTCAAATCTCAAAATGATGGACAAAAACCTAACGATTATGCAGCTGCAGTGGCATTTGACAGTTTTTCAGTGTTAACTCCACCATCTGCTTCCCTCTTCAAGCCATTTTTCAGTCATTATTAGCACATGAATTGCGTGAATTACGAATTCTGACCATGAATGTCCTGCATATCCAATGCTCTGCATGGGGACTTACCTCACAGATTGGATAATATAGGTATGCTGCTACATAACTGGCTAATTCAATGACCAGGTTTATAATTAAAAAATAAAAAATGTTATGTGGAAGAACCAAGGAAGTTCAACTTGCTTTATTTTTACTTCACAACTGATTAAATACCGATGACTTGCTTGGTTTTGCCACAGAAAAACATAGGAAATCAATGATTATTTCTCATGTATCTTACTATGATGAGGCAAAGCCTATTAAGTACAAAAATGGTCCTAACTTAGTTTTGACCAAAATTAGACTTGCTAGGTTTTTCCATAACACTCAAGAATGGTGTAAACACAGAATAAATTCAACCATATTCATCATGAGATGTAGGCTACATCATATAGCACTGCGGCCGAACAAATCATAACACACAAAATGGGTGAACATGAGTTAGCACCAACATGCTAAACAGGCAAAAGAAAAGAAGCGGAGCTAAAAGGAAGAAAACCATAACGTCATCCAACGGCTATATTGAGAGTTAAGCAATCAAATTTTTCATCAGATGGGGAAGACAATAACTAGCAGAATTCCAATGTAGGCAATAATTAATACTCGAATCGGCCAAAACGACTACAAATGTTGATGGGCTCGACATTAAATGTGAGAGTTTGCATAAAGATCCGCGAAAATGCAATAAAAGATGCAGCACAAAATAAAAAAATAAAAAGATATACATTGATAAAAAGCAACATTGTGCAGCCTTATTTGTTGATTTATCTAAGGCATTTGACTCCGTGGACCATGAATTACTGTTCAGCAAGCTCAGTAATGTTGGATTTAGTCCAAAGACTACACAGTGGTTTAAAAATTATTTTTCTGGCAGAATGCAGTGTGTCTGTGCTGACGGTCACAGGTCTCAGATTCTTGAAATTAGTAAAGGCATTCCACAAGGTTCCGTTTTAGGACCAGTCCTGTTTTCAATTTTTATAAATGATCTTGGAAAAGGCCTTCAAGCAAAAATTCATTTATATGCAGATGACACTGCGATTTATACACATGCAAAGTCCTTGACTCAGGCTGTCATGGAACTTCAAACAGCCTTCCATTCTCTGCAGATTGCTCTTCTTGGTTTAAAATTGGTTTTAAATGCAAAGAAAACTAAGTTTATGGTTTTTTCAAGGGCTCGCTCTCAGTTAGCCGATAACTTTAACATTCATACTTATGAAGGTAACGCCATTGAAAGGGTGCACTGTTAAGTACTTGGGCATATGGGTATATGATAAGCTTTCTTACAGCGAGCATATTTCAAATCTCTCAAAGAAACTTAAAGTGAAGCTTGGCTTTTTCTTCAGGAATAAGTCATGTTTTACTTTTAATGTCAAGAAGAAACTAGTTGAAGCTACTTTCCTGTCTGTGCTAGACTATGGTGGCATTTTGTACATGCATGCCACTTCCTCTGTTTTGGGTAAACTTGATTCAGTTTATCATGCTTCTTTGCGTTTTATCACGGGTGCTAAGTCTCTCGCTCATTATTGCACTTTATATAAATTGGTAGGTTGGACATCACTGTCAATTCGCAGGCAGAGACATTGAAATGTTTTTATTACAAAGCACTTTTAGGCAAACCCCCTGTTTATCTTAGTAATTTCCTTTGTAAAAGTACTGGGAGTTATCAGCTGCGATCATCAAATTTACTGCTCTTCAATGTTCCAAGGGCTTTTTCAGATCTAGGGCAATCAGCTTTCAGTTATTATGCACCTTGGTTGAGGAACAAGTTACAAAAGGAGCTTAAATTGGACTGTTTCATATCCATGGCTGATTTTAAGAGCGCTATACAAAATATTTTAACTGAAACATGTCAATGCTTTCTGTAACCATGCTAGTGTATTCAAATCTCTTTCATGATCTTAAAATTGTATGTGAGCAAGCTAATGTATTCAACTTTCTTATGTGATTTTAAAACTATGTTTTATATGTTATTTATATTGTATTGTTTTATGTTGGCATTGTATTGGCTGCTACCTTGGCCAGGTCTCCTTGCAAAAGAGATTTCACATCTCAATGAGACTTCCTGGTTAAATAAAGGTAAATAAATAAATAAATGGTATTTTTTCAGATAGATCTCTTACTCAAATCCAATACGCTTTTGGCAGTCGGAACGTATGTGCAAAGCAATTCAATCATTCTTTTTTTTCTCTAAAAAATTTGGCATCTCCAATTCCACCCAAATGTGGAATGCCCAATTTGAGAACTATGTACAAGTCTTGCTCGTATGCGACCCCTTGTTGCCAGCTCAGGAGACAGAGACAGTTTGCGGCTTTCCTCCGAAGCACGCACCTGTCAGCCCCTGCATCTTTACACTCATTGGTCGAAACTTTTGCAAATTCAGAACAAGGGTGGAGGATACCCGAACATGAGCAAGCTTAGAATCTCACTGACAAGCGCCCGGCTGGCCAACAGGAGGTGTTTGAGCAATGAACAAGGCAACCATTTTTAGTATCCCTTCCCAGCAGTCCCTTCTAATTTGCATACCACAGCGCTATAGCCAATCGTGCACTGCCCTAAAGAAGCTACAGATCACTGCCAGTTGGTAACAATTCAATCTATTCTAATCCAAGGTTATAACCTCTGTTTTTGAGCAGCGTTAGTTTAAGAAAATAGCGCTCATCTATCACATTCATTAACCACAATTTTCATATAACTGCAATCCAAATATTTTATTTCCATAGGCCACACAAAGAAACGACCAAAAAGCAACTGGACACTTAGCGTGTTGAATAGCGTAGGCAACCCCTCTGCTTATAGAAATGGTTTAGCCCTCTTTCTCAGCAGCCAATGCCACCGACGCAGAAAAACTGGTCAAGTGCCCAGATGGCTCAAAATCGCGTAAAATTGATGTGTCTGTTTACACGTCAACAACACGTAAACAACTTGTTGACAATGCGTTGACTTTTCACGCGTTGAATACACGTAAAAAACATGTTGTCAAGGATCACTGTGAAGGATTTTGCAGCCCTTAGTGGAATCTTGGGGTCACCAGGTTTCAAAAAGCACCATCAAGCACCACGTGCACAAGCATATGCTCTTTAGAATTCCTTTTCTGACCAGAAGACACAGAAGTGAGTGCTAGGAGTTTGCCAAACCTCATTTAAATTACAACTGGAAAAATGGTGATTTGGTCAGACAGAATGTCATTATGCACCTTTAGCTGGGCTGTCTTGGTACTGTAACCAGCACGATAAGCAGACTGCAGTAATGGATACAGCTCATGCTTCATCATATGCTCATGGGCCTGTTTGAAAACAACATGCTCAGCTAATTTTGATACAAATTGGAGGTTGCCCACAGGTCATAAATTTGAAAACAAAATGTCTTTTCTGGATTTCTAGAGGCGAGGGTCAACATGAACATCCTTCCAATTTGAAGGAAAATGACCCGAAACCAGAGAAGAATTGAAAATACATGAGTTCAGGAGAAAGCAGGCCACAATTATAGATGTTGGCACAGGGTCAATAGAGCAGGTCTTTTTAGTTTAACTTTGATGAGGCTGTGAACGTCGTCACACGAGAGCTGTCGAAACCCACATGTGTGTTTATTGTCTTTTATTATGGGATCATCAGAAAATATGTCCATATTCTTCATATTGGCTCCAACTATACTTAGATCATGTTGGACATTTTTGATCTTCCGGTAAAAGAATTCACCAATGTCATCAGCAACAGCATGGTAATCGAAAACAAAGATTGTACCTTGGCGCAAAAAGATTTTTAATCTCTCTAAACTGCTTCCCCTGATCAGTACTATTATCATCAACAAAGCTGGCGTAGAAAGCTTTTTTTGCCCTATTCATAATTAAAGTGACATAATTTTTTTCTTTTTCAATAGCAGAAAGCCCGAGGTAAGTTTACTTTTCCGCCAGGTCTTCTCAGCTTTGTGTCGTTTTCTTTTAGCCTCGGCGATTTCATTGTACCATGGTACCTGTTGCCCGGTCACAGCTGTTCTGATCTTGACAGCAGCTTGTTGGTCAATCAGACGAGAAAGTGTAGATTTTTAGTTCACGACCAGTTTTTCAAGCTCAGCAGGACAGCGCCTTTCACCGTAGTGGACAGCACACAAGTCCGATGAGGAGAGGTCGTCACGGAAACCATCAATATTGACAGATTTATTTGTTCTGAAGATGATCGTCCTTACTTTGGACACAGGCTTTATGACAGGGCTGCCCAACCCTGTTTCTGGAGAGCTACCATCCTGTAGGTTTCGGCTCCAACCCTAATTCAACACACCTGATTCAGCTCATTAGCAGCTCATTAGCAGCTCCATCTTTTATGGACATCAGAACACCCCACTTCACACAAATTGTCAGTGGTTAGAACCCTATACGAACGCGCCAACATAGTCACTGAGGAAGAAGACAAAAGGCAGGAGGAAAAACACATACAGGAGGCGCTAAATAATTGCCAATATCCAAAATGGGCCATAGAAAAGGGAATGCAGCAGGTTAAAAATAAAAACAAAGACAACACACAGGGTCGCAAAAAGAAATGCACTAACAATGCAGACAACAGAGCCGCAGTCACATTACCGTACATAAGGGGTATCACCGAACGCCTACAAAGAGTCATGAAAAAATACCACATCAACACACCGGTCCGACCACACACCACGTTGAGACAGCTTTTAGTGCATCCAATTGACAAAATTCAACAGGACAATAAATGCAATGTCATATATGAAATACCATGCCACTCTTGCGACAAAACTTATATTGGAGAAAGAGGGAGATGCTTTAGTACACAGAAAAAAGAACACAAAACAAAATGCGAAAAAGAAATGGAGATGAGACAGACCAGATCAATAAAAGACAAGGCACTACAAGAGAACCTAAAATCAGCCATTACGGATCATTGTAAGAGAGAAAACCATGTTATGGACTGGGAAAAGGCCAAAGTTATCCGCACTGAGGAAAACCGACACCAACGCTGGATTATGGAGGCGATAAAATCCGAAGCGAGCCCAAAGGACGATGAACCGGGACGAGGGGGCGTACACGCTGTCTCACACGTGGAGTGTGGTTCTGAAGAGGCGAACTGACAGCAGGAGGCGTGACCGTCCTGTCAAAACTGGAAGGATGGTCACGCCTCAGTAAAGACAGCTGATAAGACACGTCACAATGCCATCATGTGACACTTCTGAGGAAGATGGGAGTTCCCGTCGAAACATGTCAAGGTATGAATGCAGAACTACGCTTTCTTGTCTGATATAAAATAAGTCAAATTTTAATTCATAAGCAGCTGGTCAAGATCTGTAACTGGGAAATCAGGTGTGGTTTGCTTTGGTTAAAGTGATAACCATCAGGGCCCGGTTGTTCAAAACTCAGTTATTTTTTAACCAGCCATTAAGTACACTTAACCGACTGTTAACTTCAACAGAGCTGTTATCTTGTTGTTCAAAACTCGGTTAACTTTAACAGGGTGTTTTGACATTAAAGTTAACGCACCTAAGGACCACCGCTAACTTTTTAACAGTGTGGTTAACTCTCAAAATGGCGTTCATTGCTAACACTGCTTTCATGATGCCAGTTCAGCAAAGGAAGGATAGGGGGTATCGTGGACTGGACTTTGATATTGGAGATTACTCTAATGAAGAGTTACGTACTCGCTATCGATTTGGTAGAGCATCTATTGCTGACCTTTGCAATATTTTGCAAGGTGATTTGCAGCGTCCAACAAGCAGGGGTCACGCACTGAATTAAACAAGTAAATTGATTTTACTTAAAGTAATTCATTAATAAATATTGGCAAGCTATAATGTAAGATGTATGTCAAGCACCCTTAAAATCCCATAATTTTGACTGATTTCCATTTCCCATCGTATCCATACAGTTTAAAGTGCTAAGTGTGCAATAAAATAGATGTGACAATATAAAACAAATGCCCAATTATTTCCAAATAATTTAAATAGTAATTTATAAAATGTAATAATACAAATAAATCAATGAAACTGATATTTCCTCAATCAATACTAAAAAAAATAAATATATGTTTACTCTCCTTTTTTCCTGGTTTGAGAAAACATTACACCTAATTTGATTGCATGAATTCAGTCATAAATCTTGGTATGACATTTTTACAGTATACACATCTGAAGCGCCCATAAAATATTTACAACAATTTGACTGATGTCCCTTCTCTGTGTGTTTATCCTTGAACTACATTAGAGAGTATTATGTTTGCGTTCATATAAGGTTTATATTAAAACATAATATTTTGCTGACAGCAAAATATGACGACTTTCATTACAACCGACATAAAATATAATGTTGACAAACACTTTATAAGATTTTGTATTTATGTAATCTGCATGCAGAGGTCATTATTCGGTTGAGTTTCAGGCATGCGCAGTTCAGACCTTCTCCAAGCTTCGCAGTAGTGCGAATTTGCCTTGTGTGTGAATGTGCGCAAAAAAATTTGATTTTTCAGTTAACACGGACCAGTTTGCCTCCACCATGAATTGTATTACATTTTCCTCGTCAGCAGAGAAATTTCTGCTTCTCTTTTTCCTTGGGGTGCAGGTGATCTTTTGGTTTTGGGGTTCCATTTTTGGTAAACTGGAAGTAAACAAAACTTGGAATTGTGGGATAGAGGAATGCTAACCAGTGACGTTAACCACGCTGTTAACTTTGACGGTGACGTTAGCTAACGGCATGACTAACCATGTTTTGAACAACGCATATATAACGTTCGGTTAGCTAACAGTCGGTTGAGGATTTAACCGGCCATTAGGAGTTAACCGGCGGTTAAAATAACCGAGTTTTGAACAACCGGGCCCAGGATGGTAGCTCTCCAGGAACAGGGTTGGGCAGCCCTGCTTTATGACATCAAGATTACAAACTATAGAGGCATGATCAGAAAAGTACTGATCGACCTTAGGTGATTAGGTTGCTCCAACAGTGCTCATAAGTTCTGCGTTTGGGTGAGAAAATTTCTAACTTGAATTTCTTGGCAATTCCTTGAATTTCTTGGCAAACTATAGGCTTCTTTGTTGTTACCAGGTTTTGTTGTTGCCAATCAGACCATTTTCATTCAGGTGTCTGGAAATATTCGATCTCGATACTTTCATCTCCTCACTTCTGGGGCTATTAATACCATCACAATTTTTTTTTTTACCTGTCATACACAGATAACGAACATCAGAGGTTCTTAACTTCCATTTTGCACCTCTATTGCCACTACTTTTCAGCGAACTGTTCTCTTTGAAACGCATGATGGTGTTTTCTTACAGTGCCATGGCAGCATTTACCATCTTCAGCATCACGTAAGGCCTCAGTGCAGCTATGAACAATCTCAGAGAGCTCCTTCCGTCATCCCATTGTGTTTAACACTTTGACACTGCTCAAAGTTCATGTGACCTTATACTGTATACTGGAACAATAGACTAACAGAGGTAATTTTGTAGAATAATGTTGCCTCAAACCAGTCTAAACAATTTTTTTAGCATCAATAATCATGGAATGACCCATCAAACATGCATTCAGGATATGCAAGAGTCAAAAGAAAAAAAAAATTGGGACACCTTTCAAGTGTTATAAAAAATTAATGTATTCAGTGTTTTTGTCTATCATCCATATTTTTACTCAATATACTTGTGGGAATGATTTTTTTTTGGTTCTCATGGCCTAAAATAGTATTTTTCTGTACATTTTCACCAAAAAATTATCGAGAAGTAATATATTAGGGCCCGTTTTAGATGAAAATGGAGTTGTATAATCATCACTGCACACTACTGTAAGAAAATATTGCTTGTGGAAATTTAGCCCATTGCTGCTGCAGCTAGCTGTCTTCTGGCCTTTATTTTCTGATTCTAAAGGACTTTGGATAGAGCTCACCCCATTTTACTGTTGTCAAATTTTGGATCATTAGATACAGCACAAAAGTGTTTGAGTGTGCATATGAATATGGTGACATGCTTTTTCCCCAGTGTTCCAACCTTTCATTCTGACAATGAATTTCTCTGTCGTTCTCGGATTTCACCCACATCAGAGTGCAGTTCCAAAGTTGAATTGAACAAATCATCTAAGCATCCATCCTCCTCTCAAATGGGTTCATTCGTTTGGTCTACAGAATTATGTGTCCTGTCTGTTAGTGCAATGTGCATGCTTGGTGCATTTCAACCTCCTAGCAGCCAGGAACAGTGATACATTGCAAAACACATGAGAATCCTGCTTACACAAATTATGCTTTTACTAATTAACTGGTGCAGACAAAGGTTGTGTAAGTCACAAGAAGTCTCCATGGGACACTTTGTCACAGCTGTCTTGAAGAATATTCCGCTGGGCTTTTCAGCTGTTTTCCATCTTTTCTCTTATAATGCACCTTTTTAGTTTTGTAAAACTCCACAGAAATAGTCGATAAATTTCGTAATCATATCTGTATTAGCAAGAAATGTTAACCATCACTCAGCTTGCTTATTTTCATTGCAAATCTGAGTTGCAGTATTTGTAGTTAGCTCCCTGAAGGTGTGTTCTTTAAAACAATAACTGACTAATGAACTAACTAGATAAATAAATAATGGAACTGAGAAAGAGGGGGTGTTAAAGGCCTCTTGGTTTCTTGGTGTCATGGAATCCCCATTAAAATAAAGATCAATGAACTTCCTCTTGAGGAACTTTCAGTTAAGTTGCTCTGTATCAAAATACTAAGAAGCAAAGCGCATCTCCCAGGTTTGTTTAAAAAAGTGGTGATACATGTAATTTTTTCATAATAGTTGACAAACTGCAAACTTCTGAACCAGAAATGGAGCCAATGAAAATTGTTTGGCGAATGAAGTTGTTCAAACTTCAAAGCTGACGTTAAATAGTGCTCATTTATTTATTTTAATTTGCTTTACAACAAGGGAGAAAAATATTCGGAATAAGTTCTTCACAAGTTGGACAATGTTGAGTCATCTTTGATGAGAAAATGCTGTGCCAATATGCCTGAAAAAATAGAGCATGTTCTTGGCTCATTAAAAAGCATGTACTATTTGTAGCTCTATCTGAATAAGTCAGGCTTTATCAAAATATCCATCATAATTATTCATGTTCACATCCATCATCAGGGCACAGAAACATACTGAGAACCCCAGCAGGCTGGTGGGATTTAGTTATTAATCATATTGCAGATAACATTAATCTGTTTCAAGCACATTTGCTTCATTATTCATACTGGTTGCTCATCTCTTTCATATCTTTTCAACAGTGATAGGTTTTGATTCATTTTCAGATTTATTGTTTTGGAAGGCATGGAGCTTAATGAAGCATTGAATCAGGGAGCAAACAGTAGTGGAGCACTGTGGAACACAGCACAAGTTGGCAGTCACCTTGCAAGTATGTGACCAGAGTTGTAATCTCCCAGGGTGGTGTACTGTTTTCCTCAGTCTTCTCAAGATGTTGGAACAGATGGTCTCACAGCTCTTTACTGAATGGCAGCACACAAGTTGGCAGCAAGTGTTGCCCATGCTATTGTTGCTGTCTGTACGTGTATTCAGGGGTGAGAAAATGGGTCAGTGGTTTGACCTTGTGAAAAAAACCCTTGTAATTACAAAACCAATCTCCTTTTGGAATGTTTTAATAAAAAAGAAAATAAAATCTACTTGTGTTTAGACCTTCTGAGATATTCACTGAGGTTGACTCCTCTGCAATAGCAACAGCTCTGTCACAAGTTTCCCATACAGTTCTGGTAGCTCAGTTCATAAGACATGGAGCCATTAGCAAGCAGAGTGAGAACACACCACTGCCAGGCAGAAGAAATGGGATGGGATGCCCATGCACAGCAATATAAACTACAGCCTGGCCCCAAGGGGTAGGTGTTAAAGGATTTTGGCACAGTAATCTCAAATTCATTGGAATGATCAGGTCTTTTCCTCTAGGCGCGAGGAGCAGCAACTCATTTATCTGTAGTAAGATCATTAGGTGGAGAGAGATGAATAGGTACTATATACAGAGGGCATATAGTACCCATGAGGAGTTACATTAGGCTGATGGGAGGAAAAAAATTTTACTCGACTCCATTCACTTAAAATCCTGAAAATTTGAGAATGGTCCAAGCACAGGTTCATGTATACTCGCACTGGCTGCAGTAAGCTGGAACAGTTTGTGGATAGACTCAGCCCCAGAGAGAGAGAGAAAAGAGAGAGAGAGAGAGAGAGAACCACTGCTTGTGAGGGTTAACCATAAGAGTTAAGCTGTTATTCATCGGGGAATCCTGCAAATTATACACTACCCATCCAAAAAAAAAAAAAAAAAAAAAAAAAAAAGCCGTTTGGATTTAAATAAGCAAATTACTCAAGAGCCTATGAATGAGCCATGAGTGCAGTGATGAACATGTTTCAGCTAGCAATAATTATTTCAATCCTGACTGATTCAGTGTGTAACTCCTCATTTGTTAAAAAAACCCACGTTGGGGCTGCCGGGTTGGCTCACTCGGTTAAGGCGCCGTATTGCGGTGCAGTAGTGATCACCACATCGCGGGTTCGATTCCTGGTCGTACCAGCCGGCAGCAGTCGGCAGCCTTTTCAGAGCAGCGCACAATTAGCTTCACCCTTGCACTTGCTATAAGTCACTTCGGATAAAAGCATCTGCTAAATAAATGTAATGTACTGTAAAATATACCCAGCCTGGAAAGGTAGTGCACCAAAAGCTATACCGCGCACCAGAGGCCCTGAGGAGAATAATCAATGAAGAGGTAAAAAAGATGGATATAATTGAGGAATGCAAGAGTGTATAGTCCAGCCCTATTATTCTGGCTACTAAACCTTACAATACAATTTGTTTTTGCCGTGACTTCAGAAAAGTAACTGAAATTTCAGAATGCCTATCCCATGCCTTGAGTAGATGAGCTTATTGAAAGCCTAGGAAATGCTTGTTTTTTTTTTTTTTTAACCATATTTAACCATATTTAACCTCACTAAAGGATACTGGCAGGTACCTGTGGCTGAGACATCCAAGGAAAAGATGGCATTTTCCACAGCTGGAGAACTCTGGCACAACAAATAGATGCCATTTGGGTTGTGCAGAGCCCCTGCCGCGTTTCAACGTCTCATGGACCAGGTATTAAAACCCCACAAAGAATACCCTGCTGCTTACTTGGATAATGTTGTTATTCATGATCGGGATTGAGAGAGTCATTTACTTAAGGTGCAAAAGGTCCTTAAGTACCTCTGGCAATCGGGGCTGATGGAAAATCCTTTATTTCCGAGGATAAATGTCCTCTGGAATGCACACTGACTATGCTGTCAGCACAAGACCAAAAATAAAGCGCCAAATGTCTGTGTGTGGCAGAAAGATGGTGTGACTATCACTTCTATTCAAATAATATTGGGTATATGGTGTAATTCTATTGTCATAATTAAAAGACATCTTCAGAGTTTCTTTCAATAGCAGTGACATGTTTTCAAGAGCAGAAAGAACTGGAAAATAAAAAAATCCTTCAGCATGCATACTTGCCACATGCTGCAGGTCCGAACCTGCTTTTGAAGCAAACAATGATTTACATCTTGTGGTAAACTCTCCATATTTGCTCAAGAGAGGTCGCTCTTGATGTTGACTTTTCAATATGTATGCAATCCTCCTCTTGTGAAGAATTTTTTCCAACAAAATACTGTATGCGCATGTACCCTCCTGCTCTTGTCATTTAACACCAGAACCATCACAGGGTAAATTATACCTGTGGGTGTTTTTCAGTTGCACAGAACAATGTTTTCATTGCACACGGTATGAAGACAAGACATTTAATGTTTTCTGGATATTCTTGCCAGGTATTAAAGTTGTTCACGAGATCCCTTCCCAAATCTGTGAGGTATTGTTCAGGAACCAGTCGCGAGAACACAGGATTGCAGGTAAAGTGACTTTATTGAGCGAGGGGGGTAACCCCCGCAGGGCAGAAGGCAAAAAGGTACAGAGTCCACAATCCAAAAGTCACAATCCAGGAGGGCAGAAAGAGTCGAAAACCAGGGCAGCAAACACAGTACTCGTGGTCAGGCAAAAATAGGTTCGGTACACAGCCACAGGTTTGTCAGAGAAGCAAAAACCAAAAACCAGTGGGCGTAATCCAAACCGTTAACAGGGCAGCAATCACAAAAATCTTAGTCGGGCAAAAAAGGGTTCGTAAACACAGTTGCAACAATAATCCAAAATGCAGAGCCAAAAATCGTCAGACGGTCCAGTCAGAAGAGTAACACTATGAGTACAAGGCAAATACGAAAGCAGCACAGGTAAAACAAGAGAAACATTCTGACAAGGAACTGGCTGTGAAAAGACTGCTTAAATAGACACAAGGGAAGTCACATGCTATGATTAGGGACAGGTGAATTGGATCAGACTAATTATGAAGGAGCAAACACAAGGGGGAGCCTAATCACATGAAATTGGCAAAAGCCAAAACGTGGACAGGGATCACGAGACAGCCTATTAACAAACACACAGCTCCGGTTTGGGAGTTCTAACGTGCACAGATAATGAGAGGCAGAACAGAGTAGAGCAGGTGCGGAGGATCCGCTGAAATGCAGCAAAGATTAAGAGAAGGCAAGAGGCGGAGACTAGAACAGGGCGAGTGCTGAGAGCTTGTTAATCAATTAGTAAGGTGCAGCTATACAATCCCTGGTGCTCATTAGTAAATTAGAATTATATACAATGTTAGTTCTGGTTAGTAACTTTAACAAAATAACAAACTGTTAGTACTTGTTAGTAAAATAGAAAAGCAAGGTGAAGGAAGCAAACGAGACTAGAAGGAATGGTTGGAAACCCAGAAACCATGAAATCACCAAAACATGTGACATGCAGTACTTGGGGAGAAGCAGTAGCTTAACAAAAGACCAGACAGGGGAGACAAAGTGCAATGCAGGGCATGGGCAAAGACATGGACCGGACTGCAACAGAAAAGTGGATCTGGCAGGGCAAAAACAAAAACATGGCAATGAACTAAAACTAGGCAGAACATGGCAAAACAGGACAGGCATGGCAGAAGCATAACGGGGCATGGCAAAAAACAGAACAGACATGGCAGAAACAGAACAGGCATGGCAGAATCATAACAAAATCTACAACTATGTCGATAAGATTGCAATAATCAAAACACTTTATTAAAAACTTTCTCTGAATTCATTCTCCCATTTTAGCAATGTTTAGCAGTGGAATTTATTTCTGGATGTCACTTAACTACTTGAAAATGTTTTCGGTGTTAAAATGAATGCATTTGAAATAAGAAACATCATCTTAGGCATATCAAACTTTATTGAACATTGGCACGAAATGGCATCACTTATAAGCCTAGCTAACGTTCCGTTTTGTGAGCTACATGAATTCAGAATGTTTGAAAGACATATTAAGGGTTTCTGGACAAGAGGAGACCTATCCCAAAAACTACTCATGGGAAAATTTACATTTTATCTTCCTCAATCAGGTTGCTCGACTGTGTTAATTTTATGCACAGACCTTTGGGGTTCAAAACTCAAGAGAACTTTGATGAATGATTGTAGCCCTGGACGGAGTGTCCGGGGGTACTATGGATTTGCAGTCATCGCACGTCCGCATCCGCGTCCGGGTCCTTAGAGATTTTCTTGTGAATGCTCTACAGACTGCATTTCTTCTTCAATCCTTTTGATATTTCACATGCACGTCGATAGTGGTTAGAGGATGAAGCCTATCGATTTTGGTTGAGTTTCATCACGTGGTGTTCGAAATATTCTCAAAAAACCAACAAAAATTTTCCCATTGGAAAGAATGGGAGTTGGGTTCTCATTGCTAGAGTGCGTGATGCCACACCTAGAGTAGGAGCTGGGAGCACAGAGGCTGTAAAAAATACTTTCCATATCACTATAACTTCCACAAATTTGAATCCCTCCTCATGAATTTCCCAAAAACGTAGGTAAATTTGTTGTTGTCACAGTACTATAGTTTTTGTAGCACAGAAGTACAAAGTTTTGCCTCAGGGAGCAGTCAAAGGACATGAGGCACGTCGAATTTCTCTATCTTTCCCATTCAAAAATCACCCAAAAAATTTTTGGGAGAACAGCGAACACACAGAGTTTTTAGATCGCTGTAATTCCAACATTATATCACTCAGAGAAATAAAAAAAGACATCCACACACTCAGCAAAGTCTCGTGTCTTGAATGATGTGGTTACATTTGTGACAGGATGAACGTTTTTTGAGTGAGAAGCAGGAGTTTGAGGTGTGCACGAGCAAGGATTTCTTTCACTAAGTGACTCAGCGGATTCTCTGTGCGTGGGGAACCAGTCCTGCCATGGACCTCTGTGATTGGCTGATTTGATATCTAACAGCTCAGCTGAGTTTCCATGGAGATGATTTGGTTAGAATAGGGCGCGTTCGAAATGTACACTCACCCACTATGTACGGCATTATTTTGTGAATGTTCAACATTGAAAATATAAAGACAGTGAGTGAGCGAGTCGACAAGTGTGCATTCCGTGTGTCATCATCAGAACAAAGTTAAACTAGCCAGTAATTTTGCGCTTATTGAAATTCGCCCGATGCTACAAATTCCCAATGTTAAAAAGGTAACCTACCTCATTTTCCAGGCTGTTTATTTTCACTGCCAGGTCTAAGCTAATTCGGCACTATTTCAAAATGTTGCTCTCTTTGTCAAACAATAAACACAAAGAAGCATTCGATAGAAATGTAATGTTAAAAGGAGAAACATATTTTCATGAATGCGATATGCCACTGTTTGCAGTCTACCTTGAAAGGAATTACTGCTTACCAAAGCTAGTGTTTGCATAATGCAAGGTTCATTAGCAAATGTTATGTCTTCACTAATTACAATACAGGCTCGCTAGGTCTTCAGCAAATGTTTACCACCGTTACCATTAAGTAATTTAATTTGCATCAAGAAAATTTACAAAGAACTAACGTGGAATCACAATGAAATACAATTGAAATAACATTTGTACTGTTTGAAATAACATTTGACCATTTTTGTGGTCACTGGTTTCAATGGTGGTTTTATGTCTTCAGTTCGTACGTGCGACCACCGAAAATCCATAGTACCCCCGGACACTCCGTCTGGGGCTACAATAATGTCTTTTTGTGATAAAAAAAAGTCACTATCTAGTTAAATACCAGGGTTTTTCCTGTCTCAGAATGAGCTGGTGGTGGTACTCAGTCATGGGCTCCTGCGCAACTGATAATGTTGTTGACCTGGGGGAGGGTTGATGCTTTACTACACAAGTCTATCAATTTCGGTTGTGATCTGAAATCAAATATGGCTGCCACAGCAGCAATCTTGAATTTCCATTCTATGCGATAACTGAAAAAACCCACCACCGATCATCACGGTTTCTGGAGATGACATCGGAGTAAAGTTACTACACAAGCCTATGGATTTTGGTTGCGATCCGAAATCAAACATGGCTGCCACAGCCGCCATCTTGAATTTCCATTCTGTGTGATTGTGTCTGCTTCCGTTACTGTTGCTGGTGTGGAGATTTTAACATGATAGGTACACAGGCTTCAACTATGCACGGGGCTGAAGAGTCCCGCCCGCGTTAGCGCGGCTATTTTAAAAAAAACATACTACAAATCCATTATGTTTTCTCTATTCAGTAAACCATTGAACTTGGAGCTTTTCTAAATTGCATAAAATAGGAAAATACATAAAATCTGTTAACATGCAGTACTGTGCAAAAGTCTTAGCTGCCTTACATTTTTTTTTAATGTAAATCTGGCTTTAGATGTTTACTTTTTGTTTTCCACATTGGTGTTGCTGAAGATAAAAAGTATATTTGAAATTCCAAATGCTAAATTAAAAATAGTTTTATAAATAAATATTTGGATTTCATTAAAAACAGCCGGTACAAATAATATAGTCTTGATCGAGCCCTGACATAAACATCATGTCTGTCTGCAATTACTTGGAGGGAAAGGCGCAAGTGAGAGTCAGTCTGCAGAAGAACGGTGGCAGGTTTTCTACTCTGCTTAGAACAAGCAAAAAGCCAATCATCTTATAAAACTATACTATAACAGGACAGTGTCCCAAACCTTTAGGTACAGCATAGTCACACAAAATATTGGTTTTATTTGCTTTTTAACAGTTTATAGCCCTGTGTAGTCCATTTCTCAGTTTTTAGAAACTTCTCATTTCTTTATTTTGGTAAGCATATATTCCCAACGAAATTCATATCAATATGCTGAAGACTTTTGCACAGTCCTGTAGCATGAAAAAAAATCACTTTGTTTTGCATGGTTGAAAATCTTGCTAACAATGACGTATTTTGCTGGTTGAGTAGAACTCTGCCAGTCATCATGCTGCTAAAATTGAAACACCAACATTATTGCAAAAAATATGTTTTTGTGGTTTGCAAACACACCATCATGGTGTTTGTCACGATTTGGAAAAAAAAAGAGTTGCATTTGGAAATGATTCTAACCGAATGATATGTCACGTTTTTAGAAAAATCAGATTATTAATTATTGCATAGCCCTAGCCTTGAATTAGTCATTTGGCTAGGGTTGATTGAATTGGCAAAATCACATCAAACATGTAGCAGTGGTGATTTTATTACCTCTGCCAAACGAAGATGGCAGGAGGTTATGTGATCAGTGCCATTTGTCTGTTGGTTTGTGAACAAGCTAACTCAAAAAGTAATGAATGGATATCTCTGAAATTTTGTGGGTGGGTCGCTATCAGGGATGGACCCTATTGATTCTCACCGCGATCAGTCAAACTATATGGCCGCCACGGCAGCAAACAATATGGCCGCCACGGCAGCAAACAATATGGCCACCACGGCAGCCATCTTGAAATCCTATGACACGCGATAACTGAACTTTGCACCCACTCAGCTACGTTTGGACTGTGCTGCCTTGGCGGAGATTTGTACTCTAGGAGTGCCTCTAGCTCAAATATGGTTTTGTCTGAAATCCTTTGGTCACACAAATCTTCCTTCAGTATCCATTCACCTTCAATTTTTCTATTTGAACATCTGCTGCTCTGCAGTAGGATTAGCTACATCTGTTGTCAGAGATTCATAGGAGCTGATGGTTTTTGTATTGCACAATACTGTGACCTCTGTGGAAGTTACTCATTATTCCATTATTCATAAGGCATTTTACTTCCTATCTTTTCAGTGTAATGAGGACAGCTGTGGGTCACATTGTTGCACAGTGATTGCATCAATTGTCAGCTGGAGGTAAAGCTGAATAGTTCCTCTGATCCACTTGACGCCGCTTTTGAAGCCAGGCTGAGATGTGTCGGAGGCTTGAGCTCTACATTTGGTCTCAATATGAGAAGACAGACAGATATGAAGCACATTGAAATAATCTCACACTAGACACTGCTCAATTAGATTTTCACTATTTCGCTTGCTTTTTCTTGGGGGCTGGATGCAGGTGCTCATTTGTTTTCATTTGAAATAAGCAAGCATGAGACAACATTCTCTTCCTAAGCAATCTTGGCATTTTGCTGAACCCTCAAGTTTATGACATAAATAAACCTGTTGTGACAAAGTAAAGTTTAACTTCAGTAAAGCACAAAGGCATTCATTTTCATCCAGTGCTGGATTCTGCCACATCTGGAACTTTTCTGCTCTTACTAAATGTCAAACTTAAAGTTGTCACGACAGCAAAACTTTCCTGACTCTTTATCCAAGGCAGCTTGCCTGTTGTGTGCATGAAAACTTTGTGCATCTATAAAAGCAAAATGGGTAGACTTAGGTGGTTTAATTGTTATAACTCATTACTCCATTTTCTTTTCTTGAACTCCTATCACAGTGCCTGTAAAGGAGGAGTGTACTGATTTGAAACTTGTCGTATTTGATATGGTCCGAAAAGGCATGCAATACGCTCTCAAACTATCATCACTTTCAACCCGGAGATGATAGTGGAGTAGAATAATCATGGATGTAAAACGGGCTTTTAGCAACCCCCAATATCACTCTTGAACAGCCCTGTGAATCAGGCCAAGAGCTGTGACGTCGCTCGTGGGATCCATTGCGACACAAGTTTCAGATAGATGGCTTAAGCGTAGTTCTGGACTAAACAGAGTATTGTATGGAGATTTTCTATTGAAAATTGAATTTAGTCTACGATTAAGATTAATCTGTGTCTGTGAAACCGGCCCATAGGCTCTTGTATGTGTATTTAAAATTGTCAGCAAGACGTCAAAATCCAGTAATTTTGCTTGACTCGGACATTGAAGTTGAACAGGATGATTCATGTGCAAGTTCAACAACTAGCAACAGTGATGATGACGAAGGAGAGGTAGGACAGATGGGAAATGAGGAAGAAATCAGCGGCGATGGGGATGGGGCTGAATGCTAACAGCCACTGTAAGCGTACCAGCACAACCTGTAGCCTCGGGCACAAGCGAGTGAGCGAGAAAGCAAGCTCTGGGATGTGTTTCCCAGAAGCATAGTCGCTAACTTAGCTGGAATCGTAGACTGTATATGGTCAAATTAGCAATGTAAGTTGCTGACATGGTTAGCAACTATGCTTTTGGGAAAGCTACCCCATCGTGAGGGCGGAGGGAACCCAAAAATATACGAGCTTACTATTCTACCGACAAGCACCCGGCTGGCTAACAGGAGGCCGTTAAGCAACGAGCAATACTATAATCCTAAAATCCGAAACTGGCAGTCCCTCCCAATGTATTTTCCTGCATCATGAAGCCAATTGTGCCCTGCTATGAAAAGGTTAGGCACCAGCTTGACCCAGGGTCCAACCTGGGCCATGGTGCTCAGTACTACTCCACAAAGCAGCTCCTTAACTGGGTGAGCTAACCTGGTAGCCAAACACTAACATACTTCTTGACGATCACAGATCTAATCCGCTAGAAATATAAAACGCAGCGAGACCAAGAAATGAACAAATTACAACAGGCAGACGATGAACTCGACATCCTTACCATGTGTCCCTGTTTCTCGCAAATTACGCCATCAGAAAGGGCCTATTTTTGCTAGGTTTTTAGGGGGATGTGCACAAATTGAAAGGGTGTTCAAAATGCCTCTTTTATTCTCTTCCCGTTAGAGTGAGTGTCCTGAAAGTGTTTTACTCATCATCTCCATGACAATAGCTTTCTGTAGAGGCATAATTTGCCCATTTTTTTGATTTCTCAATACATGTCTACTTTAAATTGACTTAGTACAAGAGATGTAACAATATCAAAATCTCATGGTAAGATAATACCTCAGTATAAAGTCCACGGTATTATATTTATTGCAATATTACAATTAAAGAAAGGACAAATCAGGCATTTATTAAGGCATTTATGGGCATTTATTAAACAAAATTTAATTTAACAATATACGCTAAAAATTTGCCATAAGCAAACAGGCATGTTTTTTAAAGGGCAAAAAACAGGTCCTGTATTGAATGGAAACAGCCTTTTCAGTAATAAGGAAAAAATAATCAGACCCTCAATAAAATTAAAAAAAAAAAAAAAAAAACTAGACAGGGCGGTCGACCGCGGCCACATGGTTGTAGCCCCTGAAAGCCCGCTTCTCCCCTTTGTAGCGCATTATTCGGCCAATATTGTCGCCATGGCAACCAAAATCGATAGGTGTCATAAATAAAGTATAACACATACATACCAAATAAGAAAGTAATCGGTCAAATCTTACAGCCTGTACAGCGTCCGCAAGGAAGTGTGGCAGCAGTGGTGTAGATGTCAAGCATGAATCCATAATAGCCACCCAACTTCATCCGGGGGTTACAATAAAACAGGCCCCATTTTGGCCTTTGTTTTCGATTTATAACAAAGAAAACCTGTGATCAATATTTCAGATTTTTGCAATCAAATAACTGTGACTTCCTTAATACTGGTCCGATAAAAAAATAATGGTACCTCTGGAAAGTGTGTGGTTAGGCAACTAGAATCCATTATTGCAACCTGTACATCAATAACATGGATGGTTGATAACTAGGATTTTTTCCAAATTGACCCACAAATTAGCATGATGAGCTCACCTGGTTTTGAGCCTGGAACTGCATCCATTCTTGACTTGTATTAAAAAAAATGGTAGCTATGGAAAGCTTTAATGGTAAAAGGCAACAAGAATCCATAACTGCAAAATGCACATCAATAAAATGGATGGCTAATTACTTGGATTTTTCTTAATTAACCAGCAAATTAGTGACTCACTCATTCACTTATTGGCGCCCAGAACTACCATAACTATCGTTCTGAAACCTGAAAACTTAATTGTCCGGTGGATGTTTTGGTTGTCCTTACTACATTTACTGGGATTCAGTAACACTATGGGCACCGTAACAAATGGCCCTTCAGCATGGAACGACAAGAAACACCACTTTTGAAAATCTATTAAACTTTACGAAAAACCATGACTCTATTGCTGTCACATAACCAGCAAATGGGACCAATAATGGAATTCGCATCCTGTCAAGACCACGATAATAATCTTCAATCATCAGCAAAATTGAAAAATAATAGTTTTAAAAACCCTAAAATCCTCAAATAGCATCCTACAGCATCTAAAAAATTATTTTATGGTGATTGCGCAAATATACAATGTACTTGTATTATATTGCAATATTTTGAGCGGTTAGCAAGCCCAATTGTAATGCAAACTAGCTGCCAACCAGTTCCACCATCCGAGTTTGGGATTCAAATAAAGTACTCTGGGAATCGTCCAATGTACATAAAACTTCGGATATACCATAGGTTTTAAAGACTTCTTAGTTTCCTTGAGGTAAAGTAAGGCAGACATTTCGGACCCAAAACTTCATCAAGGAAAGTTTTACGCTTCTGCTCATCGCACGGGAAACAAATTTGAAAACGGGACATTACAGGAATTTTTGCACTGCGTCAACAACAATAACATAATTTTTGAGAAGCATAAATCTAATCCATGAGAAGTGTAAAACGAAACGCTCTCACCAGCAACGCACTTGCGCCCAGAATCAAGCCCTAAGCCATGACGCTGCCAGCTGACTCACCTTCTCTTCAACTAGCTTACAAAACAATTATTACCTCGCCCCACCCGAAGGGTCAGGGAAGGGGTGTTGTTTTCGGTTCGGTTTGTTTCTGTGTTTGTGCGTTTGTTTGTTTCTGTGTTTGTTTGTTGATACTCTAGCGGCAAAACTAATTGCCAGATTCACCCCAAATTTGGTATAGGGATTGCCACTGACCCAGAATAGATCCCTATTGAATTTCGTACTAGTAGGTGAAAGTATGTGCTTGGGGTGGGGTTTGTAGCGCCTGGCACCACTTGTTGTGTTTTTTAAAGGGATAATTCACACAAATGCAAATTAATGTGGCGCCAGAATGGATTTTAAGCATAATGTGCACTTGGATCATAGATAGCTATATCCAAAAAATCATCAGCATTTATTGACTCATAAATTGAAACATAAATTATGTGGCTTTTCAGAGTTCACTACATTAGTGCTAGTCATCGGTCAAAAGCGTCTGGTGTGTCTGGTGTGTTTGGTGTCTGCAAAGGTAACTTCAGAGTCTTTACAGTCAGTGATCAAGATCCAAGATCTGCATTTTTACTTGTGGGGAGATCCTTTCAGTTTTTGTAAATGGGAGCAGCTAGGTGCTCCAGATTTTGAAATGGGCCTTATACTTGTCGGTTTTGGTTGACTGTAGCTTAAACCACCCATTCTTTTGGATCATAATTTTCCTAGATTTTATAGTAACATTACGTTTATTTTCTTGTCCACTTTTATGAGTATACTGACAGGATTCGCTACTGGCTGTTATGGCAGGGCTAGCTACTGCACAGGTGCTCCAGTCTGAGATAACAATATGCACTATTGTTATTGGGACAAAGAGGGAGAGGGGGTGCGTGAGTTCACACTTCGGCCAATGTAAGAAATAGGTGTGACAACATGACCTTGGCTTCCTCCTCTGAATGAGGCAATACTGCGCTGGAGCATCTGCAATTTCAGAAACTTTCTGTCACTCTCTTTTCCCACGGCACTCGTTGCTTCTGCCATTTCACGTAAGGAGCTTTCTAAGATTGTTTTTAGCTTCTTTGTGGCTTTACTGTATGAAGATGAAGATGTTAAATGCTGCCAATTTAAAGAGACCTGTTCATTGAAGACTAGTGGCAATAGAGGTGCAAAATGGAAATGCCTCTGATGTTCACTGTGTATGATGAGTTAAAAAAAAAAAAATCAGCGCTTGACAGTGTATGACAACTTCGTGATGATATTAATAGCACCAGAAGCTAAGAGATGAAAATGTCAAGATCGACTATTTCCAGACGCATTTGTGAAAAAAGTCTGATTTGGTCGTGTTGCTGCCAAGAGCTGGCAGCATCAAAAAAATATGAGTTTGCCAAGAAATTCAAGGATTGGAGACCAGTGGCCTGGGAACAATTCCTCTGCACCGATGAATCAAAATTTGAAATTTTCTCACCCAGACCCAGAACCTTTGTGCGCCGTAGAGACTGAGAATGTTTGAAAAATGACTGTTTAATCCTTTCTGTAAAGCATGATTGTGGTGATATTATAGTTTGGGGTTCAGGCTGCGGGAAAGGAGCCAGTAATCTCATAAAAATCGACGGAATCATGAATCAAGGGAAGTATCACAGCTTCCTTGTGAGGCAAATATTGCCATGTGGAAAGAGACTGATTGGTGAAGGATTTTATTTTCAACAAGATAATGACCCTAAACATACTTCTAAGTTATGCAAGAATGATCTCAGTTGGAAAGAAAAATCTGGTGACATAAAAGTTATGGCTTGGCCTGCTCAAAGTCCAGACCTTAATCCGATCAAATTTGTTGTACCATCGAAAGAATCTCTTTGGAATGAACTTCAAGCCATATGGAATGGTTTAGCAAGTGAGGAAATAAAAAATATGTGAAAGCTATGCCTGAAAGATAATGGGCTCTAAATTCGTAGACCAGGCGCAGGCGCGGCGAATGGGGGGAGCGCCGCGCCAACAGGGTGTGTCCAGGCGTATGTTGCAATTTCGTGCTCGGTGCAGCCTGGCGCAAGTACTCCTCTGTCCCGCCTCGGTCCCTCCTGCCGGCGCAAGTGGCAAAGAGGGAGGAGAGAAGGCCTGTTTGGGTTTAACACAGCCGAGTGAAATCTTCACTAATCAAATGAGCTCCTCTCCTCACCTTTAATGTGTTGGAATATAGAAGCCTCTGTCCTATATCTGCATGATGCGTTAATGTTGCATTTTACTTTGCTGCTTCAGGCATGTTTTCTGCACTGCTTACGTCTATATTAAGTATTACGAATATGAGTTAACTGGCTAGCTAGGGCATTTGCGAATTATTACCATTAGCGAACTTGAATGGAATTTCAAAACGAAACTACGTCAGATCATTCAAACTTATGAAGTCGGAATGAAATACGACGGTTGCTCATTTATTTCTTCTGCCTGCATCATTGGGAAGAGAAACGATGGATAGCATGTTCCTATTATTACACCCTGTTGCTGCTTAAAATCTATATTATAATAGCCGAGTGGCTTCTGTGTGTGTGCATGCGTGCGTGTCCAGCCAATCTAGATTCCACCGGGTGCGTATCTGCAGCAATGGTGCATTTTTCACTATAATATAAAGACAAAGTTACATAAAATAGAACCAGTGGATCCCCACGGTCACAGTGCTAGTTTTGGGATTAACATGCATGGTCAACAATGCAAGATAAGATCACATATGGAAAATAAATGTGTAACGTAACTCAGTATGAGATCATAGCAATCAGGCTGTATTCCTTGACAATAATAGTATTAAGCCGCTTGCAAACTGGACGTGAAACGAATTTTTCGCACGACAGATTACACACGTGTATTCGCGTCTTTGCATTGACTTTGAATGTAATCAGTCATGTGAAATATTCGTTTTGCGTCCGGTGTGAAAGCAGCTGAAGGGCACATACCCGCATAGCCTACACACGCACTCACGCACCCACATGTACACATCTCTCTCTCTCTCTCTCTCTCTCTTTGATCTGACATCAGGACAATTGATATAGATACTATAATTTATGTCCTGATTCAGATAGTTACATTAAATAGTGGTTGCTGTAATTATTTATTGCATTGAAATGCGCCTGACACTCTGGAAACCTGCCTGTGAGGTTTCGGTGACGTGTGCGCACTGTGCGCCGGTCAGCCAAATTACCACTGCACAGAAAGTAAACCAGGTTGGAGCTGGCGAGCTCTCTGCGCAACTTCAGCGGAGACTTTTGCTACGAAATTGTCACTGCGTCTTGAAGAATATGTGAGACCTCCCCCTACTACGCTGCCACACCCATCTCGGCGCACGTCCATCTACCAAATTGCCAAAGTGGCTGCGCACGGTGTTGCACCGCACAAAATTACCACTGCGCGGACTGCACCAGACGAAATTACCACTGCATGGGCTGCGCCACGCTACGCCACGCTGCGCCATCCTGCGCTGTGCCAGGAAATTAGAGCCCTAAATGCTGTGATCAAAGAAAATAGTGGCCACAGTAGATATTGACTTTTTCCCTCAAAAACACTTAAACATTGACACGGATATCCCTGAATCGATACATGACACACGCTGGACTGGTTCATAACGTAAAACATTTTAGTAAATTTGACTTATTTTTGAGGTGCAATAAGTGCTGTAACCCTAATAGTTAGCCTATAATAGTTAGCTTACAACTTGGTGATGCAAACTGAATATACGCTAATCAGTGAGTGAGTTCTTACCTGATGTGCCAAACTGAAAATAGCTTCTTTTTGGGAGGGGGTGGATGCAGTGAACCGGAGTTGTGGATGAATACAGGTCAAGTTTGGCTCCAAAATCAGAGAATGTGTAGTAAATTGTGAGTGAGTAACGTGACTTGTTGTTCAGTCCTTTAGAGGAAATATTTTGTTTTTTGCACAGTGTTAGGCTTGGGGACCCCCCCAAGGCTTGGGTTGGGTTGCAACTTGGGTTGACATTTGGGACTAACATCTACCTGGGTTAGGTGGGTAGATGAGTGTATCACCAATGGAGATAGGACTAAACGACATTGGATGAGGGGCTGTTCAAGCAAAATAAGGAGTGATTCCAATGTGAAGTTATGCTAATACAAAATTGACTTGGACCTAGTGAAATAATTTGAATTCATTCTGGACCAAAATTGAGGAATGAAAAAACTAACTATCCCAACTGTCCAATTGTTTCATTATATCCCACTGGTGTATTAGTGTGCATGCAGGGTTTATTTCTGAAACAGCTTGTTTAACAAAACATTTATTAAGGCATTTTACAATGGTTTTCTCAAGCGCCTTTACTCTTCCACTCAGTACTGATAACGTCATTATGAAATACCTCAGAGGTGATCTTTAGCACCGATTTTCAATGTATGCCATCAAGGAAGACCCTGTATTTCTGGGAAGGAGGTGAAAAAGGCCTTAGCAGTTTGTTTTTTAAAATCAAATGAAAGCTGATACTTTGTCTGGCTATACTCAGAACACACCTTTGCAAACAACCCCTAACATTACACTCAATGAGATCAATCCAGTCTGCTCAGCAGGACAAAGGAATGCTACCTTTTGCGATTGCTGTCATTAACTGCAGGCCTTACTGCTGAGAGATGGCCTCAGCCATTGCCCTCGCCAGTGGGGATTCAGTGAATAATGAATAGGGTAATGAATGCATCATAACCACTTTCTGCATTATGCAGCCACTATTTTTGGGGCTACTTCCCATTCTGAAAATGGCTGGCAGTTAAATATCATTGGAGGCACTCCTTATCAGCTGCCAAAGGAAACAGGTTTCATTTGTAATGGATGCTGTTTGTACAAGCTATCCATCTTGAACAACTTGGGCACCACCTGCATGTTCATTTTTGTTGCAAACATGAAGAAGTGCAGGGTGACACATGTACAGAAAAGCCTGCATCACCATGTTTCCCTGAAGATAATCATGTGACAGTTTGTCTTTGCTTCACAGGGGGTTAAGCATGTCTTTTAACATTTTTTTTTTTCTTCACAAGGACGGTATTTCTCGTCATAGTCGCCATACTCCGGATTACTCCCCGTGTAAGTCTGGCACTGGTTGAGTTGAGGCAGATTCTGACAATACAGGCCCAAGAGAATCTGCCCAACCAGTCCCAACAGCAGAGAACCTGTGTAAATTTCATAAAATTAAACCTGCATAAAGTAACATTGTCTGACAAACAAAAAGCTAATTTTTCATCAGCTGCTAATTAGCTAAATGAACTGATTGAGAACTGGTGACAAATAAATGATCCGGTACCCTGAAGGACTGGATTTATGGAACCGCAGACCTCTATGCGAGCATGGAGGGAGTGGGGAAGGGGTGAAGAGAAGTTGAATAAATCTTTTGAATTAAGTTTTTCACTTTTTGACATATTATAAAAATGTCACAAATTAACCCATTAATGACGATGGTCCCACTTTTGGGATGTGGTACATTTTAACCTCTGTAACCCAAGTGAATGTGTTACTGTGACTAAGCTGCGGTGTGTTAATCGAGAAAAGTAACTTGGATTCCAAGAGGAGTGCTTATGAGAGTAGTCTCCCTTTACAGCAGTGGTAGGGGTCGCCATTTGCATGAATTTCTTGAATCTGTAACATGCGACACTCTAGAAGGTGAGTGTGCCATTTTTTTTCTGAGACACATTTTTATACAACATTAAGAACAAAAATAGGAGATTATAGTATCATCTAAATATGTTTTTCTCAGAATGATCATATTTTTCTACTTTCAACAATCTGTGCACATTTATAATGGGGTATAGTGTAGATGTTTGGGGTCCTCGATGACAAAACAATTATTTTTCACCGGAATTTAAGCGTTACACATTAATTGTACACCATATCTGATAATAAAATGTAGCTTTTACTTTAATGTCCAAATTTCTTTTCAAAGTCAAGTTTTTTACATCTTTTTCTGGAGTGATTCACCTATTTCCCTATCATAGTATAGGAGTCGTTGTTATTGGCGCTGTTTAAGCAAACACTTAATTGCCGCATGATATTATAAAATGTTTCCTTCATATCTCTTTCACAACTACCTGTATTTCGTTGTTTGAGTGAAAGTAGCTGACAGCCGCTTGTTGGGGGCCAAATAGCAAAGCTATATTAGCACCCATTATACACATTGGCTGCCCTCAAATACTCCTCTAAGCTTCGGTAAGGTGCATCAGTGCTTCCTCGCTCATCTCGCTTAGCATAAAATGTACTGGACCACCCTTTATGAAAAGAAAGGACATTATGTCGTCACACAGTTCCCTGTGGCTGAAAATATTTAAAGCAGTGCACCAATCATCCAGGCTTTCGCAAAAAATAAGTGAATATGACGGATTAGTGGGTGTATTATGACATTGCCTTGTGTAAGTGCAGTCGGGTTCTCTAAACGCCACAGCTGTCTTTTCGTAAGTCACTTATAAATTCTCCTTTACATCTGTCCTTTACCTCATGAGGTTTCCATTGAAGTTGAGGAAAAGTGGGTAGGATTAGAAAATAGGGTGTATTTTTTGACTATTTGACCTCAGCCATAGTGTTTCTCCCTTTTCCTCTTCATCTATTTTTTCTTCTGGCGAAGGGGCCTATGAAAACCCCTAGAGCCATATGGTAAAAGTTATGATATTTGGGAAATCTATTGGGGATAATACTCTGATTCTTTTCAACAAGATTCCTGTCTCTTTCTCCAGGGCTGTTCCACCACCGACGGATCAAAGTTAGTAGTGCATATATGCATGTAACTTTAATTTTCAAAGCTGAGGTATCCTTGGATTTTTTGGATCAAGCCAAGTTCAGCACATCTTATGTTAATTTCGGCCTTATTGGATTCAATTTTTTAAGAAAGTTATGAAATGTTTTAAGAAAGTTATAAAATTGGCCAAGATGATCATCAGGCCAAGATTCATGCAAGTTATTTGATTAATTTTTAATTTTCAAAAGCGTTCGCCCATCAAAATAAGCAGCAACGCCGCCAAACAGGAGTGGTCATATCTCAGTAATGCTCAGATGTATCAAAACCAAACTTGGTGCATGGACTTGGGACCCCATTCTTTTGTAGCACAAACATTTTGACCACTAGGGGCTCCACAATAATCAAAAATCTGTTTTGACTTATAACTGTTGCTGTAATTACCTTAAGAAGATAATTCTTGTGTCTGGCAATACCATTGGAACACAGAAATAGCTACTTTTCATGTCAACTTCACTGATGCAGCTGCCATATCAGATTTTATCAAAAAGTTTTAAAAATTCTCAATGGCCACAAATTTTGTCTAGTCTCAACCAAATTTTCCAAAATTGATCTTCAGACTAAACCTTAGAAAAGTTATCAGATGGAGTTTAGTTGTTTTAAACTGTTTAATATAGCCAAACCAAAGGCAAACAACCCAAACAGGACGTGAGTTCATATCTCAGTTAAACCCAATCTTTGCTCAATTCACATAAAACTTACAATCAGTGTTCACGGCGAAAATGCATAGGCATCCATTCACTGGTGAACTATCTTGTTACATCTGACCTAGCATTTTTTTTTTGGTCCCATAACAACACTTACACGGTGATATCAGATTGTGCTATAGTTCATAGCTATGCTTTCAACATGATCCCATCAAGTTGCCTTAACGATTCCACCACTTCTGGACTGCGTGGCCCCCTCATGGCTGCTTGACACTATACTTATGCTTGTATTGTTTGTCTTTACCACTTATAAAGGCACTGGCAAGGTTTAAAATGCTGTAGGGCATGCCATACTAGAAATTCAGTAAAACATAATGGATTTTTTTCTGTTCTAATGTGCTTATACTGTAATGTATAATTACACCTCTGAAGCATTATGCTCACCGATAAAGTTGAGCTGATGTTTGAATAAGGCAAATTCATGAAGATGTAAAAATACACATTGCTGAGAAGAAAAAAAAAACTGAGAGATGTTTATTTCAGCTCCAGCGGGCACAGTATTGTATGAGAGTCTGCTATCACCAAGCTTTCTTGAAAACTTCTCCCGGCATCCTCTGTATATATCCCTCCATATATCCTAAGCTCATTATAAAACAGATCAACTCAGTCATTGTGCAGTTTTTCAGTCCATAGTTACCTGTTTTTTCATTTAAATGAAGATGGTTTTTTCCTAAAAAGTTAGGTTTGGAAAATGATATTACTATACAAAATTTACGTGTGTCATGCTAATGTGCTTGTAAATAAATATTGTATACAATAACTGCACAGACTATTCATTTTTTTCCTTACCAGAAAAATACCACACAAGGTACTTTATCAAACTCAGTGTACCGCATCACCCAAAGGTCCTGAATTAATGAAAACACATCCTACATAAAGAGGCCAGAGGGCTCCCTCATCTCTTAATTAATGTCACTCAAAAAGCTCAGAAAAAGGCACGTATGTATGTATTATATACTGCAATATCCCCATCATCTTCCATAATTGGCACAAAGGGGAAGTGTGGGCTCATGTCAGGAGAGTCTAAGCCGACTGAATTTCCATGAATGTGGACTGCTCCCTAATGCTTCAGAAACAGTGCTCCATACTGGTACCAAAATTGCCTACCACCCTAAATCCATGGTAAATCAGGAGGGGTATTTGCCCTCATTAGGCAAATTTAATGAGCATATGGCTTCTTACCAGAGAATTCTCGAATCCAAATGTCTATGCATAACTGCATTCTTGGCCAGGCATGACTCTTTATAAGCTGAATAATTGATGAATGGGGCTTGTTTTCCTTCCTAAGTGGCTGTCCTGAGAAAAAAAAAAAAAAAACGGTTGACAGATATTTATAAAGCGTAAAGGTATGCTTTAACTAATTAGCACTTACCTGCCATTCCCTACAATGCTGTCTCCTAGTGTGTAGATATTAGTGTACCATAGATCTCAGTTCACATACAGTCAAGTGAGTATTTTCTTTTCATAATTTTACACCCTGTCATCACCTGTCTTTGGTTTCCAATGATCACAGTCACCAATGTGCAAAATTGCATATGAAATGATTTGACCCATGATTCTCATGTCAAGTTTTACTATGGCGAATAATAAAACTCAGACTCCAACAGGTGTTCAATAGAAAGAAAATGGAACCAAACAAGGTCAAAGTGTGCTATAGTACAGAGCTTGATGGTACTGGCAATTTGTAAAATGGAATATCCAATTGATTCAACATGCTGATGTAAGGTGCTCAGTCACTGAAACAGTGAGAAAGCTTAATCATGCAAAGAGCTCTTTTCCCATTGTCTTCCGGAGTTGAGAGCAGGAATAGGTTTTTCCTTATCCACAGAAACATCTGTATTTATTCCATTTTTATTAAATGATTTTTTTGAGTCAGGGTAATACGTATATTTCATTTAATATTCTGTCTTGGTTAAGCAAACAACTATATACATCACATTAACCCAGAAAACAGTAGAGTACAGTGCATTAACAGTTATTGCAAACACATAATACAGCCTCAAGAATTGAAAAACAGCAAGATACAGTTGCTAGGAAATAGTTAATAAAATTGTAGAGAAATCAGAATCAAAATACTTGCATGATTAATGATGGAAATAATGACAACTAGACTATAATAAGAGCTGCCAATAAAGAAAATGATACAGCTTTAGCTTGCATCTGTAGATTGCATGGCCAACTGTGTTCACAGACCATGATTCCTGTAAGTGTTCCTGTGCCCATGCAGTGTATTCCAGTGCAGAACCATGCCTGTTCATTAATGCAGTGCCGCCAGAGGGCCAGAAGATCACGAGCATCCAATGTTGACCTTTGGACGTGTCCCTTGCGCACAGAGATTTCTCCAGATTCTCTGAATCTTTTGATGATATTATGTACAGTAGATTCAAAGTCTTCGCAATTTTACGTCGAGGAACATTTTCCTGAAATTTTTAAACGCAGTTTTTTGCAGATTGGAGAATCTCTGTCCATCTTTGCTTCTGAGAGACTCTGCCTCTCTAAGATGCTCTTTTACATGTCACTGACCTGTTGCCAATTAACCTACTTAGTTGCAAAATGCTCCTCCAGCTGTTTTTTTTTATCCAACTTCCTTTCTTTTATAGCCTTTTGTTGCCCCTCTCCCAACTCTTTTGAGATGTGTTGCTGCAATCAAATTCAATTTGGGCCAATATTTTTCATGAAATGGTAAAATGTCTCACTTTCAACATCTGATATGTTGTCTATTTTCTATTTTGAATAAAATGTGGGTTTATAAGATTGGCAAATCGTTGTATTGTTTTAATTTACAATTTACGCAGCATCCCAACTTTTTGGGTATTGGGATTGTACATTAACCCAGCTGTTTCTGGTATAATACATTTACTATTTAACCTTTAAGAAATTGAACTGTTCATGTGAATACAGGTGTAATTTTGGTAACAGAAAATACAGCTTTCTCTTCACACAACTCATTCAAGGATACATAAGCTGTACTAACTATAAGTTAAATTGAGCTGATTTTTGGGGCTATGAAGGTTGTCATTAAGCAGGTCCACACCTTTACTGCCTGCCACCATAAGCTAGTATCCCATAAGCTGCCAGACTGGACTCTACCCCCAGAGCTGCTAATTCATGTGTGACCTTTAGAAACTCATGAATCTCTACCATCACTCTCAATTTAGACCAGCGTTAGTCCCATTCAGAAGGTCCTACTCTCTGACTTCATTTCACACCTCAGAGGTATCCAGGATTTCTGAGACATTGCTGGTCCGCAGCCATTCTTTATGCACTGGTAAATCTGTCATTGTTACGACCTCACGCACAACTGTCTGTAAACACGTCTAACCTTAGTGACTTTGTACACCTGTAGCACATCTCCATGCTCCATCTGCTGAAAGCAAAATGTATTTCTGGTGGGCACATTTACTACACCCTGATCTGTCCCCCATCCTGCTTTTTTCATGTTTTCAGTCATCCATCCATGTCATTTTCCTTTTCAGACTCCCAGAGCTGAATTCATGCTTGTATTTTTCCATACTCCTTTGGTTTAAGGGTTGCCTTGGTCACACATTTTACACAAAACTTGTCATCACTATAACATGAGAGCATCCTCTGCCACTTCAACTTCTTCTCCCATTTTTTTTCTACGAACCACCACCTCCCCAACTCCGGTGGTCAACTTTATTTTAAATTAAATCAAAAGCAAAACATTGATGTGAAATCTTTCTGAGAGGAGGGTATAAAAACACTAAACTAAATAAACAAGAATAAAAGGCCGTTAACGTAATATGTATAGTATGTGTGTGCATGCATATGTGTGAGTCTGTGTGTGAGTGAGTCTATGGGAATGTTTTGAAGGGGAAAGTGGGGGGGAGGAAGCTGTGTTTCCATCCACCTGTATCGCAAATCTTCATAGAATTTTCATAAATGTGGTAAAAGGAAATGTGCATTTGTGTGTGTTTCCATCCACTATAGTAATGCACTTTTATTTCTTTTATGACTTATTAAAGATAAGCCAGATGCCATTGGGTGGCGCTTTTTCTTGAGTCAATTGTCAGTTCCTCAGCAGAAGAACGATGACGTCAATAAGCGTGACGAACGAACAGGAAAACAAATGGGAATGCTGGTGGGGAAAACGAAAGAAAGTGGCAAAAGAGAGAAGAGACTGGAAACTTTTTGAGCAAATAATATTCCAGATCTGTGGTCTTGGAAGAGTTATAATAACAGCCATGTCTGCTTACTTGGCCATGGTAAGAGCAGTCCAGAGACGCCGGAGAGGGCTCGCTGTAGCAATGTGACGTAGTTACTAAACGTCATAATTTATTTGCATAACTTGTTCACTGACCCGCTTCCAGTGCGCTAAAGTGCATTTATCTTTATTGATATGGCAAATTTTCCACCTCCTACTCGTGAAAAAAAATTGTTGCGATATTTCCAGTTGATGCGCATTTTGGTTGTTTCCACTCAGGTTATTTGAAGCCCAAAAATTCAAAATGCGCATTAAAATGGGTAGATGGAAACATGACAAGAGAGAGCAAAAGAGTGATAGAGAGAAAGAGGGGGCCTTGGCTGAGTGGTTTATTTTGGTTGGATTATAAATTTAGATTATTAATGAATGGTTCCCAGATCCCTCTAAATTATGAAATTCAGTCTGGGCTGGAGGCTGACTTTTTATTATGACATGCATTCTGTGACACGGTTCAATCATCGTGTAGTGTTTTCAGTACTTCTAGTTTCTGGTGTAAAAGGATAGTTTTCTTGAAGATAGGACGAAGAGTGTGGGCTTGGTGTTCTTGGTTGTTGAATTAATTACGGATATGTCTCCAAGTAAGCAGAGAGAGGAGGACAATGGAATGCTGCAACCCAAAAAATGGGATAAAGGTTCATTGACTGTGTGCCTAAAGTGTTGGATGGGTGGGCATAGCCAAATAATGTGGGAATAGTTATCCGGGGTGTTCAATGTGCAATGTGAGCATTTGTTAGTGTCTGCTAGTCCCATTTTGTGCATCTTGTGCTGGGTAATGTGTGCTGTATGGATTACCAAGAACTGAATTAGTTGTACGTTAGTGCTGTTGGTCATTGTGAATGTGTTGGTGCACATTTGTTGGCAGAAGTCAGTGCTGGAAGCGATAGCCAAATCAAGCTCCCATTTTGAAATGGGGAGGTGAATTACAGGGTCCATATATGTTAGTAGTTTGTTTTAATTTTTAAGAATTCTCTTCGGGAATGTTATTTTGTTGATTTTTGTAATTATAAATAGAGGCCGCAAGTCATTTTGCGTTATATTGATTTTGGATTTCAGGACTGATTTTTGCTGAAGATATTGAGGGTATTGGTCTTTTCCAACACCGTACTTCTGGACTGAATCTTTGAAATGATTTGAGTGTTCTGTTGGAAAATGTGATCAAAATGTGCACCAGCTTTTTGTTTCCATTTGATGAAATTTAGTGGTGTTTTGTTGAGCTGGATATAAGGGTTATAACAGATTGGTGTGCAAAATAACAATAAAATAACACCAAATCAAGGTGGAGTTTTTATGTTTTAATCCTCTCCAGAATCGCTATTTTGTTTATTTTCCACCAAGCTGTCTGAGTTGTAGAAATTACATCGTTCTTAACCCATTAAGACTAAAGGCGCCCTGTGATGACTCTGTGGCTCGTCAGTTCTTTGGGATTAATTGTTTTCCCTACCCTTTTGTCTGGCTTTCCCGATTGGATTTGTGGGTCTATAAAAGGTGGCCTCTGCTCATAATTAGGCTCCTAGCTCATTTAAGTTTATTTGCTTTTGCACACTGGTTGCTAGCCTTGTTAGACCGGTGAGCTGGACGGTTGGAGGCATGGTCTTACAGGTATATGCTACTGCTGGATGAACTAGGAATTGATTTATGGCTAATTGTGTCCCCAAATATGGCTGTCGTGCTAGCATGCAAACTTGAAGCGCACTGGCAGCTACCCATGTTGTAAGTTAACATTACCAGATCATTCTCTCGACTAGTTTGCATGCATTTTAAACATATCTCCCCACTAGATGCACACATTATTACCTCAGGATGCCATGAGAATATTATGGACTAATGTTAACGCACTACTTACCACTGACAGACAGGCTCATTGGTGGACAAACCGGTTCCATGCTTTCTTGATCAAATGGTTCAGATGATGCAGGTGATGTCATAGGTGGTGTGATGGGTTGCAATTCAATAGCATTCGGCTAACTTGTAGGGTTTTTAGCCGATTATGCTATCCACTGCATCATACAACGGAAATATTTTTTTTTGTCAGTTGAGCTGCCAGACTCTCGCGCCGCATCCTGAGCTTTGAAATATAGCAGCCATGTTTTCTTTAGAGTGTCACAGCCTTGTTCTGTAGTCACCACACGAATATAAATACTCATAAATTATTCGATAAAATATGCTCCACATTTTTATGTGTAGTATCCAACTGTGATTGTTTGTTTTTGTTCGCCCAAGTTTCAAGCAAGCATTTAATTTCTTCTTTGCACCAGAAAGATCCTTTCGTGGCCATGTTTGTTTGAACAGGATAGTGGAATAGTTAAGATGTTACATAGCAGTCCACTCCCGTGTTCCAGTACAACACATTCTTATCCAGACTCGTCATATATAGACGCTACCTGACCAAGCGTCCATATACGAGCCAGAAGGAAGCTTTTGGCGTCATTATTTGAGGGTTAGGGTTCGGGTTAAAGGTTAGGGGGTAGGGGTTGGGGGGTAGGGTTTGTATAAACTGGCGTCAATAAAGGACGCTAAAAGCGATCTTTTGCCTCGTTTATCGATGCTTGGTCAGGTAGCGTCAATATATGACACGTAGGGATGAGACTGGGCTCACAAGAACGGTTGCTTTCACAATTGGTACGTGTCCACATCAACCGTACTTGAGACCATCTTTTTCAAGCGGACACGAGTACGATGCCCAAGTATGGTACAATTATGTTCACACTTATCAAATGAACTGGACTTTGGGGTCAAATGTTCTTGGATCCGGGCCCAGGTCCCTAGTGTGGAAGCATCCTTACTCTCCTGGAAAACCAACCACACTGCAGCATTCTAAACTCTATGTAGCGTTTGCAGATGGCAAGCAGGAAAACCACACATCAGACTATTATTCTGACTCTCAAAACCAGCAAGACGAAATCCTAGTTGCCTGACAATAGATCGGATTGTTATGAACCGTAATTTTGTTTTTGTTCAAAGCGGTTTATTTTATAAGTCAGAACATTTGAACTGCAACAAAAAAGTCAGTGATGTTTGGAAGGAACGAAATATTGTTTTGGTTCCTTTCCCTGTGGTTTACTGGAATTATGGTGAGCCCCCGTGGTGGTGCTTTAGTTTGAAAATTGTGCTGCAGTGCATCTACACTGCAGAAAAACCGGCAGATAAAGAGGATTCAATATTCAGCAGGCTGCTCTCTAATGGCTGTGGATCACTCCATAGTTGGGCAGCCCAAGGTGGAGAATTTGTTTAAAAAAAAAAAAAAACATCACAAAGTAGAAGCTGTATGCATAGAACATGATGGGACAGATTAGAGCAGTGTCTTCAGCATGCCATATTACTAAGCCTCTTTGACTGTGACAGTGCAGAATAAGCATTTCCCCATTGCCATGCAATGGAAGAGGAGGCTTCCCAGGGCAGCCTTTTTTTTCTTGGCGAGCAGATGTTTTACAGTGCTACAAACTGAAATTCTGGGAACACACTACCCATGAAGGAGAGTGCTTTTTTCTAAGTAATTTTCAGGGGAGCGTGACTGTAATTTCAGATGACAAAATAAACATAGAGGTGAGTTAATTAAAAAAAAAAAAAAAACTGGCTGAGAAACCTGCATTTATTCATGCACCAGCTGCCTGTGAAACGCACAGTTACACAGCCTTTCCAGTCTAATGTGTGCTGCTGTTAAATCTGCCCCACTCCTGTGGTCATTCATTAAACTCACTTATATAACTTAGTGCACGGTGTTATAGTTGCTCTAGAGTGCTGTACAGTACATCCTCTCTGGGTTTCCAACCTTTCTACAAGGATCTGTGAAAAGACAACAAAAATCATGTCTCACGACTCTCACTATTGAAATATTTTTGTTTTCATAAGGTTAATGGTTGCGGTTTACAAGCCCCAAGTTGTAGCACTGTCAAATATCTTTAGAAATTAATGAGCTTAGCAATTACATTATCAGCAATGTAAAGTCACGTTGCCTGCTCAGCATATGTTTTCAAAAAGTTCTTCTGGCAGACCATTTTGTTTGGAAGCAGTGGAAAAAAACACCTCAGGTATTACAGTACCTCCAACCAGCATGTGTCAGAAAAAAATGAATCGCCAGAACTACTTTTTAAAATTTCATGCAAAGCAGGCAACCGCCATGTGACTTCATTAGGTACCAAAAATGAGAATACATTTTGTTAATGAGGATGATAGAGGTGTTATTTAAGCTAGGACATATAGAATTTTAGTGACAATTTAATGAATTAGTATTTCATGGAATACATACATTGGGGGGGGTGGTGGCTTCTGTCAAAAAAGTGATTGATGAGTATTTAATAGCTTTATAAGTTCATTTTCAGTTCATATTCCTCCCTCCTTTCCTCTGGTCCTTAGGGCAGCCCCCCAATACCCCCCCCTCCCTTTTCCCCTGAGGGTTTGGTTCTTCACATTTGGTGGCTGCTATTGTCAACTTCTTAAAAAGTTTCTATGAGATTTATTAATAGTATTGTTGATTTCCGGAGGGTGTTTTGTTTCGGAAATTTGTGGTGTTTAAACGCATGTTATTTGACTTGAGAAAGTAAATAGTGGTAGAGATGCGCGGATCAGCTCTAACGTCATCTGAATTGGAATGTATGCTTATATCATCCACCCGCCACCCACCCAAAATCAATCTCTCCGATTTTTAAACCCTCACTCACTGACATCTCACTCCACCTCTAGGCTATACTGCCTTTTAAAATATACTGTCTCATTGATGCATGAGTGTTTTCATTGATGATTTACACCAAAGATTAAGAGATGCTTCAGTCTTCACAAAGAAGGAGTTGGTCAGCTCCGATCCATGTGTTCTTTTTTTTTTTTTTTTATTTGACAGCGCAAAATGACCAGTAGCCTAATCAAGTCAGTCAGGGGTGTGTGTAATGTTTATCATTTGCTGAAGTTAGACATGCTTGGCATGTTCATCCAATGGAAAGTCAAGCAATTTCAGTGCAATATGAAAACAATTAATTACATCAGGCTACGTGATGAATCAACGACATTGCCTGACTGCTGCAAACTACTTTTCAGTGTGATCATTGCCGCTGCACCTGGTGGAGAAACACCCATTTGAAATCCAGCCTCTCTCCAATTTTTAGGCTGCCCACAAAAAAGGCCTGAAGTTTGCCCTCACAGCATTTGCAGAAGGGAAGAAAAAAATGAACAAACCTATTTAATATTGATTAGGTATGTGAGCAATATTGGACTAAGTTTAATTCAAATTGGATATTGCAAAAGAGACATACTAAGTTCCGATAAAATAGTAGCGGCGGCATTCATCCCAATATCAATCGCTCACCGAAAGATTGAGTCTTTGTTTGCAGTAGAGAGAACGCACATCGTTCCTTATTTTTTATTTTTTCCATCAATTTCCATTGAGCTCTAAGGTGGTTATGGTCATTGTAGATAATTTCCATTGGTTTTTTATCGCGTTTTGATCACGTTTAAGAAACCATTGAAAGAATAGCCCAGGATTTACCCCTTATTTCAGACTGACAAATGACCATTATTTCCTTAATAGTTGAGGTATAGACAAAAAAAACGTGTCATTTTGCAGGATTTTTTGTGCTCTGACCAGTTGTATTGGAGATTGGGTGACCTGAAATATATATTACTATATCTGAACATTTTGGTGATAAATAGGCTGTCAAAAAATGAAATGGCCAGTATCTGATTGCATCTACTGTTCTTAGTTTTCTGTTCATGAATCTTGCTAAAAATGTGCAGTATGCGCTGTACTCTTGTCAGTTGGAACTTTGTTGATGCAAACATGTCATTATCAAGTTAACAATAACTTGCATGGCCTTTATGAACTACCAGTTAACCTAACTGCCAACGTGCATTGCTCTTGACTGTGCCATATATATAGGTTACGGTGCGAGTGTTTGTAGCAGATTGGAATTTCGGAACGAGTTGGGCTCAAACCCGCGCCATGATAGTCACTTCAGCTTCGCAATGTGATGCTTTAACTGAGTGAGCTATCCGGCAGCCCTCAATATTCAGTTTTTAACTGCAATTTTAAGGGCGCATTATTATGATAATAGTATAGGCTTCTGTCAATGAGTGCATAACGTGCATTCCCTGTAATTCAGGCCATTTTCCTGAGGATACCTCCTGGAAGCGTGGCTGTTCGGCGACAACGGTTGGCCAAAATATCAAACACATGGCATATATTGCCTGAATATTGCATGGATTTTCGATCTATCACACGAAACTCAAAATGTGTCTGAATGAATGTTTGAAGTGCTGAAAATGCACTTCAGAAGTTTGGATAAGTCCTGCATGGGTAGACCCATTATCTGCAATTATCTGAAAAACCAATTGAATCTGACCTGATCCATTAATACAGTTCCTGCTGTCCTGTTTCTATTACTAAATGCAAAATCCCGCATTTCATTTGGAAGTGGATTTGTCATTTACAGTTTGGCTGACAAATGAAGTACCCCGAAAAAGGGGCTCTTTTAAGTAACAGAAAAAGCAATGGATGACATTATCATGTCCGTTTATTATTGATCGAGATTTTTTCCATAAATTTGCCTCGACCTGCAATCTTAAAACAAGCGGAAAAAAGTTCTTTTCACTCCTGTTGGATATTATTCAAGGGGTTACAATACGTAATGAAAGTAACATTAGTTTCAATTCTTTTTGCTAGCTGTTTCACTCACTCAATTTAATTTCTCCTGCTCAGACCCAGCCAGCGCTTATTTATTATTTAGTTTTATCAGCAACTCTGAGTTCAAACCTTTTTTTCAGGCACAAGTTGTAATTTAATGTAAGGTTCAACTGCCCCCTTGGGGTTTATGACTTTTAACATCTGGATATAATTAAAATAGTCTTGAGCAATAGTTCAAAAATATATTTTTTTTTATTTTTGGAGATAACTGTGATCAGGTTTTCATTCTTTAAGTAATGGTTTCCTCGCGCGCTTTCACTTCTGCTACTCAGAAAATACCCCCTTATAATAGCCATTCACCAAGATGCAAGTCCCCCAGGCTTTTAAATGGAATAGGAGATGACACTCTGGTTAATTCCACGTTTTGCCCAAAACATGCCTATGATTAATAAAGAGATTTAATCCAACCCCTTTGCACTGAGCACCTGACTATGTGCCCTGATAACCCGTCGTTTAACTAACAAAAATGGATTTGGACACACCCTAAATGCACTTGCGCCACACATTTCAGACCAAGTGCTTAGATCGTTAAAATCGGGTTGTCAGCCGCGAATAAAAATTTTCATAGAAGAAGAAGCTTCTTCCATGATTATTAGCGGTGGAGAACCATCGTACAGTCATCACATCTATTGGCTAAAGTGCTAAAATAGTGCTTTGAATCCTCAAATTCTCATAGAAAACCGCTGAATGTAAATTCCATAATGCCTGAGTAACAACAATATACAAAAGCAAAACGATGACGGATTAGCTACAGTGGAATTAGATATTGATTTGCAGTCCAGCAGATTCATTTCTTTTGATTTCTTGTAAGGCTGAACAGTTTTCAAAGTTCTGAGCATGTGCTGTAATCTGGACACAGCTCTTTTAAGCCTGATGAACTTATTCCTGACCACCTCAGTTGCCATGGTTACTAGCCAGTGCGTTCATGACTGCCTCTGCAGGGAGGGGCTTTGGAAGCAGAACTGAATCGCAGCGCGCAGTGGAGAGGGAGGGGGAGGGACCTGGGGGTTGTGCATTCTCCAATTCTCAAGAAAAGTACACGTTCTTGTCAATCTTGCCAACTGCAGCTTTAATTTAAACAGGTAGGAAAAGGATTTTAAAAATGTCATTTGGTCCCAAAATTTTTTATGCTAATGACACTGTTGCACACAAGGAAACAAACAATTCATCCAATTAATGTGCTGCAACAGATTCCAGGAAAAAACTGGCAGATTCCAACACATATTGCAGAATATTTCTACGTGAGACACACAAATTGCCAAGCACTTTTCTGCCTTGGACAAACATGGCTTCCCCACTCCCTCTCCTGACAAACCCCCTCCTTGACAAACCAAATTGTTTGCAATCTGCTGTGCAAGCTGTGTCCAGATTATGTTCACAAAGATACAATGCAAATATTTTGATCGCACAGTTGAACCAGCTTCAGAGGGCTGGGCACTCTGCCAGTGATCTGCAGGGGTTGGAGGAGCAGTGTGGATGTAAAGATAATAGTACTGAATTACTGCAGTTGTCCTCTATGGAATTTCAAGCTGCATTTTGACTATACGGCTCAGGAGGATTTTCCAAACTGACCAATCCCTGTGACTGCTTTGGAAGCAATGATTCATTTTGGCTTGTGTTTCCATTCAGCAAAAACAAAAACCTTACCAAGCATTCTATTCTTGTATTTAGACTTAAAACACTTATTTTTCTTACCTTTTTTTCCTAGAAAAAATTCTGCCACTGATGTGAGATAATTCTGACTCATTTCTAGATTTGTCTACCTTAGGTAATTTCATTTACCCATAAGACAAATCTAGAAATGAGTCAAAATTATCCACATCAGTGGCAGAATGTTTATTCAAAGAAACGACGTAATAGAAGTAGTTTTTTTACATCGAAAAACAAGATTAAAATAATGGTAAGATTTTGCTTTGCTTTGTACTGTTGCCTGGCTGTGTGAAGTGTCACAATCTTTTTGTGTGTGATCTACAAGATTTATACTCTTGAGCTGACATAATGATTCCTACAGACTGCACTCCGCAGTTTGAAAAGCAATATTGGCAGATACTGCTTTACCCGCTTTTCTCTCGCCCTTAAGGACCATGACTTGTTTGTGTCTGTACAACCCCATTTCCAAAAAAAGTTTGGATGCTCTGTAAAATGAAAATAAAAATGATTTGTAAATCATTTTAAACTCTATATTTAATCAAAAATGGTACATATCAAATGATGAAAGTGAGAAATTTTTGTTTTTTGAAAAATATTTGCTCATTTTGAATTTGATGCCATGTTTCAAAAAAGTTGGGATGGGGGCAGAAACAGACTAGAAAAGTTGTATGATGCTAAAAATACATTTGGTGGACATCTAACAGCAAATTAGGTTAATTGGCAACAGGTCAGTAGCATGATGGGTATGGAAAGAGCATCCCAGAGAGGCTGAGTCCTTCACACATAAAGATGGCAGGGGTTTCACAAATATGTGAAAAACTGCATGAGTAAACAGATCAACAATTCAAGAAAAACAATTTCTCAATGTAAAATTGCTAAGTAATTGGGGATTTCATCTTCTGTAGTACATAATATCATTAAAAGATTCAGAGAATCTGCAGAAATCTCTGTATGCAAGGGACAAGGTGGAAAATCAATATTGAATGGCCATGATCTTCAGGCCCTCAGGCTGCACTGCATTCAAAACAGACAGGATTCAGAAGTGGAAATCAGTGCATGTGCTCTGGAGCTCTTCTGAAAACGATTGTCAGGGAACAGAGTTTATCCCTGCATTCACAAATGCAAGTTAAAACTCTACCATGTAAAAATGAAACCACATACAAACAAGATCGAGAAATGCTGCTGCCTTCTTTGGGCCCAAGCTCATTTAGGATTCACTGAGGCAAAGTGGAAAACTGTTCTAAAAATCCTGTTTCCCAACAGATCATCTCTTATAAAAAAAATGAAATATTGCAATTGCATACCAAAAATATTTGTCTATGTTGCCTTTTTCTAGAAAAATCATACAAATATACATAAATGCAGAAAATAAAGTGCTTGGAGGATACCAAGCACTTTATTTTCTTATAAAGAACAATAATAAGAATACATGTAAAAGACACCTTTGCTATTACAACAAAAGTTGCATCTCTTTAATCGAAAGTTTTGTTACATTCAAATTAATTAGTGCAGCTAATTAGGGATAGGATGCAGCTTCTTCATTTTATCCTACGGAATGTTTGACTCGGCACAAACTGGTACAAAATCCTTCACAAATTTGCATCTTCCATGGACCATTTGAGTATGCTCGTGAGGATAACTTGCAGTTGTTTACTGCCTGCCAACTCTTGAATTCATCTTGTGGATTTTCGACTCGAGGATGTTATCACTGCAAGTATTGTTCCATGTCTACTGTGCTGGCAAAATCTATGAACAGTTGATTTATTGCCCAATTTTTAAAAACCATTTTGATATTGCACTGCTGTATATTTTGAAATGAATGACTTGTTTCTTTGTATTTTGATGTTTGAGAACTGCTTTCCATCTCATGCCGTTCGTCAGCTTAAAAGTTGTAAAAACCACAAAATAACACGCGATGGGCTTCCTGACCTTAACAATTCATCTTATTTGGTTTGGCATCTAAATAAATTGATGCAGGTGATTTGAGTGCTCCAGTCTCGTCCTTCATCTTATTTGGTGTTATCATATCAGAATCATACATCCATTATCATAGCGGAAACAACAACCCAGTGCTGGTCATACAATACTGCAGGGAATTTGCAAGACAGCTTTAACAAAATCTCACAATTCTGTGGCGTACCATGTTTATGTATAAATTCAATTTTTTTAACCCAATTACCAGCGAATACATCCTCAATTTCAGCAGAACAGATTTTATGAGGCACTACATATACTGCCATCAAGACATCTTTTTCAGGGTAGGCCTTGCTTATTTCAGCTAGACAATGCCAAACAACACATTCTGCATGTACTACAACAACATGGCTTCGTAGTAAGAGAGTCTGGGTGCTAAATTGGCTTGCCTGTAATCCAGACCTGTCACTGATTGAAAATAATTTGTGCATTATGAAATGAAAAATTGAAAACAATTGAAATCCTACATCAAGCAAGACCAGGAAAACAGTTTGCTTTGAAAACTATAGCAGTTGGTCCTCTCAGTTCCCAAACACAGAGTATTGTTAAAGTGCGCCAATTTAGTGACTTTTCATTGGTCATTCTTGTATTCTTGAAGTCTATTTAAAAAGGTTTAAATGCATCATTGTTCAAAAAAAAAAAAAACTTGAGTTTTCTCATGCTGGCCATTTCTGCAGTACCTGTCTGTGAAATGCCCTGCCCCCGCCCTCCCAAAAACCCCAGTGTGCTGTGATTGGTCAACTTGATCACTCACTTGTGATAGGTCCACCGTGTGCGCATTTCGGAAATATCACGCCCTAAATGGATTTCTGCACCAGAGTGTAACTGAGCTTTAGAAACAAGTACCGGTGTAGCCTTGTGGTCGTAACCCACTTGATTCAAGGGCGTGCTAAACTATCTGATTGGCGCGAAAATTCAATTGATGACATCACCAATTGCTGAAAAAAAATGGCCAGAAACTATTGGGGAATTTCAGGCAGCTCTGGAGCAGTGTGTTTTGGGGCAGAGAGCGCTTTTTCTGGAAGTGACTTCAATTTGTTTTCTGACACGGAGCTTTTATAGGCCCATAAAAACAGTATGATTCACTCTACAACATTAAAATAATGAAATAGGTGCACTTTAAAAGAAGAGATCATGCAACACAGTGGTAAACATGCCCCTGTTCCACCTTTTCTAAAAAGTGTTGTTCACATCACATGAAACATGAGAGGTTATTTTAAAAAAAAAAAAACCATAAACACTGTTTCAAAATCTGATATGCAGTCTTTGTACTAGTTTCTATTGGAGTTTAAATGATTTGCAAATCATTGCATTCTGTTTTTATTTACATTTCACAGAGTGTCCCAACTTTTTTGGAAATGGGTTGTATTTAGTGGCGACTTAAAAAAACTGATTGAAACATACATATATGAATAAATTACCAAATGAGTTGGCAAACTGGAAAAAGGTGCATTACATAATTGGCATTATGTGAAGCCATCACAAAACATAAACCATGCTCAACGATGCTATCACATGCTACTTTGAATTCACATTTCTTTGGCCGGGCGGGTACTCAGCATTAATTTTTAAGAATAGCATCAGTCCAAAATTTCTTCCAAAGTTTTATCATAACCTGCAATGGCATGTATGATTAATTGGGTGTAGTTCACTCTAGTTTGTGTAATGGGAAACAGCATCTGCAGATGCGCTGAGGGCTCTCTTCTTTGCCTGTCCATTCCCCTCAGCCTTTGCCGAGTAATGTTTCTGTAAAGCAAAGACGCACTTTGGGGAAAAGTTTGAATATGGATTGGTAATTAAATATTGATGGAAGTTTACATAGTTCAAAATACTGTTTCCATGCTTCAAATTTAATTGTAATGAGTTAATGCCCTACAGACAGAACACTTTTTCTCCAATAAAAATGACCAGTGATGGAAATTATCCCTTTTCTGCGATAATAGAATATATTAAACAGTTAATATTTCTCTGTTCAAAAATTTGACTACAAGGAACACAAGTGATGCTGCTGAAAATCTAAATCTGAAGCAAGATTCATGTTACGTATATACTATAAGTAAGGGAATGTGCGAGATGTGTGATAAAAAAAAGATGTGAAAAACTCAAACTTTCATAATATTAAATATACGTATAATTGGAGTTTTTTATGCATGGCTAGTGACCATTTTCATGCATAGAATGCCTTTTGTCAAATCTTCACCTTTATAGACTTGAGACATTCAAAAGTGCCATTTTCTCTGCAGTACTCTGTGGAACTATGAGATATTACAGTGAGCTGGCGTGAAATGGGATTAGTGTTAGAAACGATTTCTTTGACAAAGCTTGTTCCAGTTTTCTGTCAAAGATGTGTGCTCTGGTCAAAAGCTTACGCGCAAATGAAATGATAAGAGCTTTCCATTCAGTGGGCTTTGTCCTGCTTTCCGTTGTCACTTACGGGAACCCTGATGAAAGGTCTAATTTGTAGACTGATATTTAACCTAACCCAAAGGAATTTCTGGAAAGAGATGAAGATTATAGGGAGAAACAAAAGAAGAAAAATATCTTTCTGAACTGCAAAAGGCCTACTGTAGCTGATAGAAACAGGTAATCTGAAGCAGATGAAATGTACACATGATGAAATTTATATTTTTCTGGATTACTCCCAACTGTATGACTCAAGTATGGCCCAACCCAGATGAGGAGTGTTTAATTATGAAGTCGAACATGAGCAGTAAATATACGCTTATTATTTCTTTACAAAGAGCTTTAATCAAAATGAAGTAAGAATGGTGCATATTTGAAGGCCAGAGGGTGGATAAGGAAACACTTCAAAGGCACTGCACTTTTACACATTAGAGTTGACTATTGTTGGTTAAATGTGCACTTCTTCACAACTGTCTCCTTAAACTGTTGGTACTCAATGGGTAGGCCTATTCTTGCCTAAGGTGAGGACAGTAAAAATAAGCATCTTTTAAAATTTGTCGATAAACAAATGATAAATTACACACTGCACCTAAAGTTCCACAGAATTATTAAATTCTGCGGGCACGGATCCTGCTGGCAACAGAGCAAATTATTTGAATAAATATCAAATGAATTTAGCAAAAATATTTTGGGTAACAGGTTCGATAATGATTTTGAATGCTTGACAAAATTACAAACACAACAGGCTCTATCTTACACCTGGCACAGTGGTGGCTGCTGAACTGGCAAAAAGGGAAGCCCAAACCATCCCTTAAAAATAATGATTGGTCATGACCTGTTTTCAAACATTCATTTTAATTACCATCACAAATACTCCAAAAACTCTCAACATTATCAGGTGTGGTCAGTTTTCATTAATAACGCATACCTGTCCACTCTTACGCATTCGATGTGAGTGTTAGTGGCATATATTTACGTTCCCCTGCTGTAGTCAGCAATTATTCAATCAACACATATGTAAGAGATTCTTACACGGAACTGAAGTCCTTGCGCATGGAGGTTTATCAGTTTCACATGCGTTACGGTGGATTTCACCACTAGTAATTGGAAACCGATTATGACTCCGGACTTCTCACGCTTTTGTTCACTCAGGGGTTGGAAGCAATGCATGTGTTTCATGATCGTTTAAATTGTTTAAATTAAATAAAATCATTGGAAGCAATGGAATTGCATAAAGACGTTTCAAATGATCCTATTTCATTTCAACAGAGGTCTACTCACCTCTTGTCACAGCACTGTATGCACTTTCCTGACGTAATGAGTTTGTTGCGTCGATAATCAGCTGTCTAGTTTCGTGTTTGTCAGGAGCTCTAAAAGAAATGTAATAAAATGTGTGGTTCTCTGATTCTTGTTGACCCATTATCGACAGATCAATTGAGGTGCATCTGTGAATGACCCTGTGTTTGGATGGAAGATTGCAACCCACTTTGAAATTAATTAATTAACTTATGATTTTATTTAGTTCATGAATGCTGCTATAGTCATATTTAGCAGTCAGAACCCAAATGCCACTGATGAAGAACTGCAGCAAAGAAAATTTAATGTCCAGAATTTCCCCAATTTCTTTTCAATGAGGATGTAAGCAGGAGTTTTAAATGATTTTCTCATTTAATGAGCATTTCCCAATTTTTCTCAGATTTCATGGTAATAATTATATTTAATAAATATAGACTGTAGGGGGAGTATAGTGGTTCAGCGGTTAGCACTGTTCCCACACTGCATGAAGGTTGTAGGTTTGATTTCAACCTGGGACATTCTGTGTACAGTTGTCCTCATGCTCATTTCCTTCATGCAATTTACTTTCATCCTACAGTCCAGAGATAAACAATTTGCATGTAGAATGTGTGTGTGTGTGTGTGTGTGTGTGTGTGTGTGTGAGAGTGTTCAGATCAGGCCCATGGCATAGGCAGTACGGCCGAATGCTAAGGCTGCCGTCCATCCATAAGGGCACCCCAAATGAGGGCATGAAAACAAATTAAACATTTTAAATTTTACATTTTTAATGGTACTTTTTAATACTGTAAATTCAAAATATGTACAAAACCCAACAAAAAGACCACATAGCTCAGCTTAAACAATAGAGAGACCCTTTTTTCTGGGTTGTCTGCCGCTTCACTCAGGGACAACACCCCCCGCTGTAACAGTTACCTGATTGCGGGGGATGGCTGAGTGATCTCCACTATGAGTGACGCTGACTGCGAAATGTGATTGTGATACCATTAACATCAGTGTCTAAATTCAAATATATCAGACCAAAGTCTTTCTGTCCTTAGGGAAGAAATGGAAGAGGAGGAAAAATAGGGAAAAAAGAAATGTGTGATGAATTAAAAGTTTTCTAATTCTTAGTAGTTACCACTGGAGCAGAGGGTTACCACAGAACTTGAACTGACAGGATCGCTACTCCCATGTACCTGTCTTGTCTGCGTGAAATGATAATGAGTTTACCCTCTCATTTTTCATTTTATATATGCAAGTGACATGACTTTACCTCTCATGACAGAGGAAACGAGGGTTGATTTGTGGTGGAAAGCTGTGAGGAAGACCCAGAGGTACTTGACTCTCTGCAAGCTAGCACTGTGTACCTTGCGTCCCTTCCATGATCTTCTAGTGGAATCCTCATTTAGTATTATGTCCAACATCCTCAAAGCCAATGCCACCAACTTAAATGTGGAGACCTCTGAGACCTATGAAGTAGTTAAGTATAACCTGAAGGCCATGCAGGTGTCAGCCATTGAGAACAATTCTCATAAGACAAAGGACACTCCTGTCAATGCACCTCTGTGCAAGAATATCAAACTTTTCCAGTCAGAGGTGCAGGGCTCTCCTCAAGCAGAAAGCTGAGATCAACAAATGGCCTTATCATGCAGTCAGCCCAGCAGTTGGCAAGAAAAAGGCCAAAGATGGGATAGTGACAGCGGCTTTGAAGGCTCGACAGAAATTTCTTAAAAGGTGTCTGCAGGCTCTGAAGAAGCTTGCTGCAAAAGCTAAAGAGCATTAAAACACTGCAAAATGAAACTTCGCAATTTGTAAAATCAATTAAAACAAGTGGTGCCATGCACAAAACCCCGCCCCTCGCACATACTTTGACCTACTTTTCCTAAATTCAATTGGCATCTATTCTGGGTTAGTGGCAATCCCTAAACCCAATTTGGGGTGAATCTGGCCATTAGTTTTGCTGCTAAAGTGTTAACAAACAAACAAAGAAACAAACACACACACAAACAAACCAAACCAAAAACAATACCCATTGCCCTCCCCCTTCGGGCGGGGTGGGGTAATAAAGAAATATCAGATGTCTGTTGTTGGTGTGAGTGCGTGTTTTGGGTGGGGATGGTGCTGTGTATGCCGTCCCATGTGCTCCATATATTTTCCTGCTTTTTTGTCCCTTGCCAATCACATCCCTGAAGTGGCCTGGGACATCCTTGGGCATGACAGATGTGTGACTGGTGTTAATGGGGGGATCGATTCTTCACTACTTCAGTTGGATCGTCTAACTCAGCCAGAGGTCTGAGGAAAGGTGTCAATAACCATATTTTGGAGGGATCACACTGTCACCAATTAGGTGTGTCTTAACAGGAACGTGTTCTTGCTCAAAAAGAATTCTCACTCCGCTCTTGTGTAATATCCAGCCGTCATGAGTTGATCTAGACCATTTTGCTATAATGTCAAGGATTCGGAAATTGGTATCAAAGATGATTTTATGTTGATGCTGTTGTAAAGATGGGGATTTACATATTCATTTTCAAAGAAATTTGGAGCTATACTTTTGACCTGTGTCCCATCAACAGCACCGACAATTCCTGGTAAATGGGCAATTCTGTAGAACGATTCCTGTCTGGCTTGAATCTCCAGTATTTTTTATGGAAACTTAATTAATTCTGTCACAAGTCGGTTGGGGGCAACACTTCTCGGAGTTGCAGAAACAGGCCTTGATACTGTTGGTTGAGAGATGCCCATATCATCTCCATTACACAGTTGCATTTTCTCTGTTGCCAAGAAACTCAGAGTCAGGAAAACTGTTTGCATTGGGCTCACTGCATAGTTCCTGTTTGATCCACTTGCAATATCTTCCTGACTAGAGATTCAATGTACCATATTCCTGCGGAGTCCAGTCTAATTCTATCTACAAGCTCCTTATCACTGGACTCTTCTAAACAATTTCTACGTGCCAAAAACTGGTATCTGATTGGACAAGCGGCCACCATATTTGTTTATAGTAAAAAAAATTTTCAGAAATTTTCAATGATTTTTGAGTCCTCGCAGGCACTCCGAGAGTTCTAAACCGATCAGAATTTTCATAAATAGTACTGAACTATTTCTTAGTCATTTTAAGAATTTTTTACCGGAAATCTTAGAAAAACTATCAGATTTAAGAATTCTTAAGGGATAAGAACGTTCTGAGAATCTTTATGAATATGGGCCCTGCAAATGGTTGGTAAATGGCAACACATGCAAACTGTAGTAATTCAAAATTTCATGAAAGCATTCTGGAGGCACCAAAACCAGTGCAAGTGAACAGCTGATATTTTTCCTGCAGTTTGAAAATTCAAATTGGCAGATTAAGGCAAATGGCACAAATCCACACACATGCAAGTCATCATGAAACACCTCTGATGAATTTCATTTCATCTGCTATTTAAATTAACGTTGAAATATATTCAAAGACCACATGAGGTTTTAAAACCAATTATACATTTTCTAGCCAGGCTTCCAAATTATTTGCTTGCAGTTTCCTCCAAAAACACACCGTCATTAAGAATATTCTGGTAGGCTACAGCACTATGATCAATGGTGTTAAAGTTATTACATCACTTCAGGCAAAAACTTTATTTTTAACTGATGTCCTCTTTGAAGGATCGACAACCCATACTACCCTCTCTGCGCAACCCAATGAGCCCACAGTCGTTTTTTTCTTATTTATCATAATGTTTTCTAAACACAAGACAGGCATTATACATATCACTGTGGATGCCATTGCTTGCTTACATTCTTTTTTTAGCAACTCATGCACAGCATGAACCCGCTGGCAATGACTGGTCAGGGGCTAATGTGTTGTTTGTTTTGTTACACGGTCATGTCAAGAATTTGACTTTTTAATTGCCTCATCTGACAGAGTGACCATCGTAACAGCCAAAAATATTATGTAGCCTTCAGGAATCATAATAAATGTCATCTCTTCAGCAGTGATTATGCATAGACATAAACCTTGCGAGCATAGAGCCGTTGTATCTTTGACTGTACAAAGGGTCCAAGATGGCGCCAGTTGTCATGTGATTCCTAAAAACTGAAATCAAGTTGGCCAAACTGTGAATAATGGGCTCTGGGTTTAACTGTACAGCCCTATTGTGAGTGCACTGAGACAAGTCCAATGTCTTTTTGATGTTGCATGTGCACTTTTTTTCTGCTGGTGAGAAAGCAGTCGAAATTTTGCATATTTTCGATGCTGTTCTATTTTAATGTTCCTCAGTTCTACATATTTGACAGTTTCTAGAGTTCCCTCCATAACTCCATAACAAGAAATATTCGGCATTCAGGAATGATTTACAAAACTGAGCGAATTTTGATATAAACTGTGTGAAATGGTTTTGAACAGGGATCTTCAAATCTGGACCTCAAATCCAAATTTAGTCCAGGTAAATGAACATTTAGCACCCTGATTGGCCGGACTGACATCTTTTTATTCAGTCTATGTTTACTATGTTTATCTGATTTTGCTTTAGCATCAGCTTTGTGTATTGCACGGCATATGCTTTCTCTCCCCATTAGGCCGCCATTTTTTTGTGCCTCAGTACTGTACATGAATAAACATGCCTCATCTTTGTCCTTCTTCCTCAATTTTTTTTTTGGATGTGCTCAAGAGACCGGAAATTAAGGCCATTAGTTATCATAATGTTTCCAGATGGCATGCTGAGCTGCGAACCTGAGCGAACCCAGACCACTGAGCGCTTAGCAAAGGTCTCTTTGCCCCTCTGTGTTAATGATCAGCGAGCCGGTGAAAGATCCCAGAGTCACAGTCCCAGGTGGCCTGGTGGTGGCAGTCGGGCATTGCAACTGATTGGGAATACTAACTCATTGAGTCTTAATTCAGCAGCAACCATGTCTTTGATGGCATAATTCCAACACTCACCACCACTGCCCTCCTTCCTCCATCCCATTCTCTCCATTAACATTAGTGGAGGTAATGGTTTGACCTCTTGCTCTCTAATGAGCTGGAAAATGGTTGTGTATATACACCATTGTTTGCACACATGTAGGTGTCTTTTTTTTTGCATTTAAACTCTCCATTTTGTATGTACACACATTCCGGCACATGTACAAGCACTGTTTTTGAGAAGAACTAGATAAACTATTTATTTATTTGTTTATTTAAAATCATATAAAAGTGCAAATATGTACAAACGGAGTAAAAGTTATGCACAATATCTACTCCCCCTACCAAGAATTTCCACATCCTTCAACAATCTCTTAAAAGCATACACAATTTTAGCATTCACAATATCAACACACAAGCCATTCCAATATTTAGTGATTTTAATACTCCAGAAATGCTTTATTTGTTCTTGAAAAATAAGTATACAATGTCCTCTTACTATATCACCTGTATGTTGGTCCAAATCTAAAAGAGTCATTTACATCCATGTCAACAAATTTATTGCGCAACTTAAAAAACATATTTAAATCAAGTTTGGTCCTTCTTTCCTCAAGAGATTCCAAATGTAGTCTTCTCAGCAGAGTATATGACAAATTTTGAAATCCCCATAAACGCTAAGGAAAATATCTCTGCACTGATTCAATTCCATCTATCTTTCCCTTTTGAATTGGGGACCACACCTACGGGGCGCTTTCCAGTACAGGTCTAAGATGACTAATATAAGCAAACACTCTCAGTGATTGTCGTGTGAAAACCACACTGAAAACATGGACCAACGACACATTACATCCATACAGAAACTTCAGTATGAATATGGCAAGGAGATCGTTGTTACAGAAGAATCACAATCGTCTATACAAAAAACTTTTTTGCTAGCCCTTTTAAAGCATGCTATATTTTTCTCTCATATAAATGCATGCCATAGCCCAGTTATACAACAGCCCCCCTTTGTCAGAACAAATACCAGTAGCTACCAAGTTTTGCTGCTACACAGCTAATCAAGCTGTAATCAGCCGCAAACGACGACAGTTGTTGACAGGCCACAAACTAACATTAGCAGGATAAAAAACCACCAACAGGACCATACAACAGACTAATACAACTGCATAACTACTACAGAGTAAAACATATCTTACCTGTTCAGAAGCTGCAAGGCTAGTTGCGCATTGCTTTTTGGACCCTTCAATTCCTGGTTTTCTCAACCTCCTGAAAGTGGCACTGATATATACACGGCTCTTGGCCATCTCCCGTTTCTTCTTCCTTGACTATCTGTTCCTTTACCGGTTCTTTTGTACATCATCTCTTGTGGTGCTGGGATCGGAAACTTCATCTGTTCCGCTGCGTAGGCTTGTAGCGATCGGCTCTCTCAACAGTAAAGTAGCAATCTGCTATTATTGCCATGGGAGGAGAATTCCTATCTTCACTTGCCACACACATCTTAGACTGTCACAGATACACTTCCCTTGCTCAACATCGAATCGTCACATTCATTTTCTTTTTAAATTGCTCTTCTTCTCGCCTGCTGTCGATCGCGCACTTACAGATACTGTTGACCATCGCCCCCTAAGGTCACAAAATCCGATGGATCAGAGATTTCAGTGAAACAGCGCACGTTCACAAGCAGAAAGAACCGCCTCTTTATGGCGTTCTCCCTCTTTTATTGGAAAGAGGCAGTGGGTGACTCCAGAATTTTATTTACTGCTTTACTGCAGAAGACAGTGACTGAGAGACCTGTTTTATTGACCAGATACTCTAAATCAATGATCTCGGTTGGAATGTGGAGCTATTTAACACTGGGTTTTTTTTTTTTTAAATCACTTACAGCAGCTTTAACAGCAGGAGCCCTTTTTAAATGTGCAAGAAAAATCATTTCAGAAATAAAAGCATTGTGATCACTGGTTGAGAAAGGAACTTCACTCTGAATAGCCTGAACTAGAAACCTATCAGAGCATTAAAAAAGCTCAATTACATTGCCAAGTCTCACTGGAAAATCCACGTACTGCGATGCTCGAAGCTTTACACATAGAGCAAGAAATTCATGACCGGCACTTGACGTGTTAGTCAAATTCGTCCAGTTAATATCTGGAAGATTGAGGTCACCAAGCAGGGTAAAATATCTACGATTGCTAAAATATTAGAATAACTATTTATACAAATTAACCAAAAATTCCAAGGAGGCATTCGAAGGTTTATTCACAACATCATGTCTCATATATTTAGAATTATCAATCAATACATCCACTAAACATACTTACATGTATCTATACAGAGAGTTTCAACCACTTTGCATTTGAGATGATTCTTGACAGCAATTAGAACTCCTCCTTCACAATCTTTGCTTCTATCTTGTCTAAAAATAGTGTACTGATTTCTAAAAGCATTGAACCGAACTGAACCATTTAACCAAGTCTAAGTGATGCACGCAGTGTCACAGTCAAGGTGTAAGACATACTCATTCAGCTCATCCTGTTTGCTAGATATACTTCTGCCATTAAAACTAATAATTCTTGTTGCAGAAGAAGTAGCGGAATCCTAATGTACATTTATAGATGATTGGTGGGAAGCTGATGTTTCATTGTATCGTTCTCGTGTTTGCTTTGCAATTTGACGGTGCTGATAATCCTTATTGCGTTGTGACTTCATCCAATCTGGGCTTATAAAGACGTCATGAAGTTTATATCCAACAGACTGGCGTCCCCAAGATTTAGCTCCTTGTAGCGTTGCTTGCCTTTTGGCCGAATCGCGAAACATTACCTTCAGAGGGTGTGATCCCCAAGGTTGACGATGGCCCATGTGAAATGCCCAGACGAGGTAGGGGTTCTCAATACCAAGTTTATCTGTCAAGAAATTTGACACTACAACTGTCTCTTGCTCTTCTGTGGGGGAGGTGTCCCCCTTCCTGGGCAGCTCCTCCAGACTGTGGATAAACCACATTCTTTTCTTTTCCCCTTCATTCCACAAGTTCATCAGCCTCCTTTGCCATGAGACCATTAAAATCCGACAATGATACTGCTGAATGTTTTTTTATGTTTGTCCCATTCTCCACTGGCTTATTCCAGGACCTTAATTCGTGTCAGTAATTTGGTCTGGTTTGATTTTAGCTCAAGCACTTAGGCTTGTAGTTTGCTGATAACAGCTGACTGGGTAGTGTTCTCCGATATACGGGAAGTTATTTTATTAACCAAATCTAGCAGGGTGGCTGTAATGCTTGTCTCACTACATGAACACTCACCCTCACTGGCCTTTCTGTTTGCAGCATTCTTTCTGATCACTGTTCCCAATTATTGCCCAGTTTTTACAAATGTGCAATACTCCAGTTTTTCCCACTGCAGTTATTTTCCCAATGACGCTGGCAGCAGATTTTATCAGTTAGCCACACTCTTTTGACTGAGCATGCTGTGATCGAGAAAGTGGAGAAGCAGTTCCGATCAAAACTGCTTTAGCACTGCAAAAATCCCCCCCCCCATCAACATGATAAACCCCGTACGATATATGGCAGGGGCATGAAAATGATCGTGGCAGAATACATTCCCTACTTTAATAATAGCTCAGGTTAGAGTAGTAGTCAGTTGGAATTCTTATTCTAATCGAAATCTGAGTCTGGCCAAGAGATCACAATGGCTATTATGATTCTGAATCTGACATGTCTCATTTTCGTACTTCTTATTCAAACATGGTCAAGAGTTGGGAAAAATAGCTGATAAAATCTAGACAAAGGAAGGTTTTGCTCTTTGCTGCTTTGAGTGTTTTGAAATGAAAATGATTCCTTAATAATAAATAAAAGGTTTTTTGGAGTGGAGGTTGAAGGTTTTGGTCAAATAAAAACAAAAAACAATATTATTGTCAAACAATACCATACTTCTCCAACTGGATGGACTGGAATGGATGCAACAGCATTTACAGAAATTCTACAGTCAGTCAAAAGTATGCATTGCTTGATCCAGAGAGAAATATTTCTATAATCAAAACTGACGGGGAACAGATATGAAGGACATTGCCAATATACCTCTGTTATTTCCAGGAAATAATATAAAGGAGTAGTCAAAATACCAGATGAGGTCAATCTGCAAGGGCCTTTACCAGTGTATTTGACAGTGCAAAGGTGACCTTGTGTCCTGTCAATCAGGAGAACTCATCTGCCAGGATTAAAGTACTGCCGACCACAACCCTACATGCATGGCTTTTGAAAGGGAATATTTCTATTCTGTTCAAACACTGTTATGGACCAAATGAATGAACACTGCTAAGAAGGTCATATTATCTTCAAGCACATTATGGATTTTCGCAGACAGATGAAAATCGCAGCTACCAGTGGTCAGTTTGGCACATTACAAGAGGAACATAGCAAACTACCGCGGAAAACCTTAGCAATTGTGAAAATCTGTGAAATTAATCTATATTCACCATTCAAATGCAAAAAAAAAAAAAAAAAGGATGGTAAAGAGTGTCATTTTTCTGTTTTCATCAGTCATCATCTATTTTTCTTCATGAACCTCAAACCATGAGATCTAAACAACTATATTAGGAAATAAATACACTACAGGCCAGAAGTTTGGAAGCAAGGCCAATACAGGTCAAAAATTTGGAAGCAACTTCAAGTTTCTGTTCACAATGTCTTTCCTAAAAACCAGTATGAAATCTATGGATAATCATGTTTATTTTGTTTCAAAGTATGCCAATGAAACTATGATCTTTTTTTGTACAAATTTGATCTTGCTTCTAAATTTTTGGCCTGTAGTGTAAATAGGCAAGGATTAGCCATATACAGAATCTTCACAAAAGTGCTTGGTCAAAATAAGTGAATTTGTGTCCCATCAGTATTCAGGTTTAGCACAAAAAAAAAAAAACTAACTGTATTATAAGGATGCAAAGTTCAGCTGGTCAAAAAATTCACAATGCTTCATACACTGCCCGGCCACACACTTTAATATTTCCTTGGACTACCTTTAACTTCTCTGTGCAGATGTAGACGCCACCAGACATGGAGCTGCTCTATTTATGCATGCAGTTATACAATTCTATCACAACATGGCATACCCGGATCAGTTATTGAATACTCACACGCAAGCCGAGCTCGAACGCAGTTTAGAATACGGATGAGTTAAGTTCCATCCCTGTTTCCCAGGAATTGTATGAATTAAACTACTCAGCCAAGCCTCATGCGAAAAATGCCTAATATACTTGTCCATAGTATCTATCCAGCAGTTAATAAAAATTATCTCTTGTGATAGAAAAAAATTGTTGACCTTTGTTGCAACTATTTCAGCAATAATAGGCCAAAGATATCTCAACTGAGTAGTAAAAAAAATCAGTTTTCTGAAGCAAAAATTTAACATGGTATTGATATTATTTGATTCCACAATCAATTATAGTCATCAGATATTAAAAATGCATGATTCCCTACCAGTGTTTTACGTGTAGATTCATCTCACAACAAATCAGCGGTTCCTTACAACCTCACACAATCTCTAAATGTCATCCATTACCTTAAATGGTTGCTCGGGCTTATCGGCGTAAACTGAAGAGTTCACGCCCACCTGAACTATTACCCGGTAATTATCTATTGATTGGCATGCTTTTATCAAATTCCACACAGTATTAACTTTCCACAGTAATTGAAAGACTTTGATTGGACCCTCAGAAAAGTATTTAAACCTTTGCACAACAGCAAGTTAGGTTGTATTTTCTGAACTGTGGGTAGCTGAATGATGTGAGTACAAAGAAAAAAAAATACTTCTAAAACCAACTTAGAAGTACCTAGGTAACAGTTACGTGATGGCAGTTTGATTCTGGCATGGATAATGGGAGTTATTCTGAATGGAGTAGTGCTGGAAGGATCCTCGTACCAGAAGGCACTGTTACTCTGTTTATCTGGAGTAGTTTTCTGATGGAGAGTTTTGCGTCTATTTGAGTGAGAAGAATGGAGAAAGAAGGCTTCCTCATGGCTATCTAGCTAGCCAGCTGGTTAGCAGTTTTTTATTTTTGGTTTACCATAGCCATGAGGATTGCAGAGCTTGTTTGCCACATTGGTTAGCCTGAGTAACCGTTAGCCTTTGTTAATTATACTGTATATGTCGGAATTTTGCTCAATGTAATGATTTTTTAGAATTGATATTGCATTCAACGAAATCAATCCCTAGATTTTGTGTAAAATGAAAACAGCTCCAAGGCTGCGGTAAAATCCCTGCAATATTCAGTGCTCCAATTCTGTTTAATCTCGAGTAACATATTGCCTGCTTTCCTGATAGTGGAATGTCTGTTTTGTTAACATTAGGTTTATTTCAGATATTACTGTTAGTGAGTTATACTTGCTCCTTTTGGGTTCTGAAAAACGTTTATCCAAGCTTGCATTTTGCTTGGATGATCCGAATTGTAAATGGCAAGCTTTCTGTCGCAGGGTGAATGTTCTGACAAAATGGACAAAACTCTGAATTTTATCATGGAGAAAAAGAATGTTTTTGGTTTGGAGAGGTCACTGGTGACTATTGATGTCCATTCACATCTACATTGATAAACTCATGCCAAATTCCAACAGAAAATCATTAATTCATGTTGAATTTCATCAGGCAATAGTTGATTTGTGTTAAACATATGATTATTTTATGATTTTACAGTGCGTAATTTTGAGAGCACTGACAGCTTTGGGAGCCACCTGGAGAGCAATCTTATTTGGCTTATAAATGCTAGATTATTTAAAGAAAATCACTGTCAGATGACGTGCACTTGTGGTCAAGGATTTATGATTCCAAAAATGTATTTTTTTTTAACTCCCAGTCATTTTTCAATTCTCAGTATTTTTTTAAAATTTCATTGCCAAATTTTCATGAAGATTTTTTGTGTTTGTGGCCCTTACTCTGTACTAAAATTCTGAAAAGAAACATAAATACAGTGGAATTCTTAATGCTGCAAGTGTCCTGTATCATTAAAGCCATCTGCATCTTATCTATGAAGGTCAGATCCTTCATTAAGAAGCCAAAAATTGGGTAACACATAAATAGCCATACTGCACAAAGGGGTTAAGTTTGTTTACAGCTAGTATTCACCGTGGCATCGTTTCAATAAGCTTATGTAATGTCACATCATTTATTTCTGTCCAGAGTTGCATAAATTTTTCTCTAAGATCTTGTATTGATGATGGGAGAGTCAGACCACTGCAGAAGTCTTCTCTAGCACATCCCAAAGATTCTCAATGGGGTGAAGGTCTGGATTCTGTGGTGACCAATCCATGTTTGAAAATAATGTCTCATGCTGGGTGAACCACTCTTTCAAAATTTGAGCCAGATGAATCCTGGCATTGTCATCCTGGAATATGCCCATGCCATCATGGAAGAAAAAATGGAAAAACCGGGTCATTCAGTATATTCAGGTAGTCAGCTGAGCTCATCTTTCGGCACATATTGCTGAACCTTGATCTGACCACTTGTTGCAACCTTGGATCAATACATTGCCCACAAGGCTTGTACAGTAGGCACTAGGCATGCTGAGTGCTTAATTTCATCTACCTCTTTTCTTACCCTGAAGCGTCCATAATTCTGGAACAGAGTAATCTTTGGACTCATCAGACCACATGACCTTTTATTCCATGGCTCCAGAGTCCAATCACTAGCAAGTTAAGGTCTTTTTTCCAATTAGCCTCACGGAGAAGAGATTTTCTTAGGGCTACACAGCTGTTTAGTCCCAATCCCTTGAGTTTTCTTTGAGTTCTTCAAGCAGAAATGCTTTTATTTTCACTCTTAAACATACCTGTGAGTTCTACCGTTGATTTTTTGCAATTTCATTTCACCAAGGCGTGTAACTTATCTCCAATCAAATCATTCAAGATTTTTTTCCAACCACATTTCTTCCTTGAAGATGGAACCAACTTAATGAGCTCATAGCAAAAACATGCAAACAGTGCATTTGTCGCATATGAGGTGCCAGCGAACATGAAACTTCATTCTACAGCACAAGCAATACATCAAATGAAAGCAGGGACCCAACGAATTTTAACCGTGCAAGGTGTATTGCATAGGACCGAAATGCACCAAATTAGCAGTGGAAAATGAGCAAAAACAAACTATACTTCGCGTAGCCACAACCATAAATTATGCCTTACCTTAGCTGTCTTGTGATCAAAGTTGTGTCTGAGGGCATAACAATTCCGCACACATTTGCTCCATACTCTCTTTGTTGCTCTGAATCGATTGTTGATAGTTCCCAGGTAATTTGCCCTGTGCAAGACAGTTCTTCAAAAAGCAATAACCATAGACTGTATAAAAAAAAGATGGACGAAGCAACTGCGACGTCACCCATTGGTTTCCGCATACCATTTAGGATGCCTCGATTTTCGCAATTTGAATCGCGCTATTCTGTCATTTTGAAACCGGTTTTGATTTCTAATGGAGAGCGTGAATTGAATATCCAGGGAGCAGCGAAGGGTGTATTTACGGGTGGATCTGACCGTATCAGCCTAGGACCCAAGGACAGCCCCGCCCCCAAAGCATGAGTACAAACAGCATTGGATGATCTGTTAACAAAGCTTTCAACTGCTTTAAAAACTGAAGGTAAGAGGGCACGCAGCTCTAGAGAAGTTGACTACCAATAAACCAAGACATATAGTCTAGGTGAACGGTGACTTCACCAGAATTATCGTAGAATTAATTTAAGCAGAATTGCAGATTTAATTTTCTGAATAATAAATAGTAGGTAATACTTTACCAAAGATTAAGACTGGCTTTGAATGGCTGCTACCTGCTTAGTGAGTTCCTGTGCAACTGGACTGAAGGCAGCATATGCGTCTTCTCCTTCTTTACGGCTATGAACAGAATGCACATATGATGGCATTTTCTGTTTCGTGCCATGACATTGTCTCATGTGCATAGCTTTTGCTGCATGCTGATCTTCCTCTGTGCATAATAGCAATGACAACTGAGAAAATGAGGATGGTTTGGATCTTTTTTGCTTTAACTGGAGATCAGTAAGAAGAGAATTATCCCAACACCTCCTACAGAATTGTGTGAGAAGATGTTTGTCAACGTCATCACTTGAACTCCGCCTCTTTTCACAGCTGGATTCAAGGCTACTTGAAGACGTTGCAAATATGCAGAGGGTTTCTCACCTGCATCCTGAAATGTGTCAAGGAACTTGTGCACAGCTCATCACTATCTTGGACTGCCCCATAAGCAGAATCTGACAAGTGAAGGTAATCAGCTGGTAAGCTATTTGGAGTCAAATGCCTAACAGCATCAGTGGCTTGGGGGTAAGATGCTATCAAGGCTCTGCCTGGATTGTTGGGAGTCTGAAAGGGAGGGATCATTCATGATCAGTTCAACACTGGAATGCCAGGTATCATAATCTGGTTCATGTGAAGGTTGAGGGACTTAGCCCGAGAAAGCACAAGGTCTCAGTGAAGACTGCATCTGCAGTGTATAATCGTTCTTTTTTACAATGTGCTCCACCACCATGCTTTGCACTTTTAGGGGACTTAAATCTTGTGCTGTGAGAGCTGGAATGCCTTGAGCTCCACTACATAGTGCTACACAAGGTGGCTTATCCTTCAATGGTGCACATTTATCAGGAGATGCCATTGCTAATGCTGACACTCAACTACGGGTGAATCAAGTGAGTCATCATTTAACTCTTCCCCCTCTGGGGCGGCAATTGAAAGACCTGCGATTGATTCCTTTTCAGAGTTCAAAAGTTCCCAGGTTCAAAATTGTTTTTTTTCAATATTTCTCTTTTTTGCCCTTTAAGGTTCACTGAGATGCATACTTTAAGAAAATCAAAACATTTTGTAATTAATTTCATCAATTTTGTTAAAAACTGACTTTTTTTGAAGCTCTCTCGCCTAAAATAATTTTATAAGTCAGCTAAAATCTGGTGACTTTCAACACTTGTGGTGCTTATCACTTTTATTTTTCTCCCAAGTTGCCTCAAAGTTTGACTGTGGCCTTGTCGGTTATTTCTGCATGCAATCACATTGGCTTTTTCTGATAGGGGCAAATGTATCAGTTTCATGGGAGTGCATGTGTAATGGCCGGTAGAATCAGGAGGCCAAGTGCAATGACCAGAGAGAAAGTGAGCAGCACGGACACAGTACAAACACAGAGAAAAAAACAGACCAAACGAAAGTACTCGCACTTCCAAAGGACATAAAATAGACTGAAACACGGAAGAAAAGCGAGATAGAAAAAAGGGAGAAGAAACTCCAATAATCAGAAGATAGAAAGTCATACAAAACCTGGCTACAGATATCTTCGGCTATAGTGCGAAGCTAAAAACAGACACTCTAGCGAAGGGGGCGTGCCGGACTTCCTGCTTCTATAGAGTCCGGGAAGGCGCCGCCCCAGCTCAATCAGCCAGCTGGGTAAAGAATCCGATAGCCAAGGAATTCGATATCGTCCCGGGACGAGAGCCGCAAAGAAAAGTCCAATCCACACGCACACCTCACAAACCATGACAGTATGTGTCATCCAACTGACGTATTTGAAGACTTTTTATAGGAAAACCACAAAAAAAAAAAAAAAAACACAATATTTTAAAAAATCCTCATGGGATTGCATAGATATGACATATATCTAACAGGCAAAAAAACAATTAAGTGATTTGGGTGGGTGGTTAGGGAGTAAGGCGTGCCACAATACAGACCGTGATTTTGCTTATTGACATCAATTCCATGGTAACAATGTAAATAAAAACCAATGGAATGGTACATTTTTGTGTTGAACTAATAAATTGTAGTGTTATTATACCCATATCTTTGCTGGAGCAAGGTAAATCAAATGAAGCTGGGAAGGCCCCATTACAATGTCAGCACAGTCCCTCTCACTCAATTTATCTAGCTGTTCAAGCTCAGTGAAGTAGGACTCAGTTATGCTGCTCCCCACTCTGTGCGTGTAAACACTAGCAAGAGTCTGTATGTTGCAGCTAATACGAGTATCATCAACTGAATGATCACAAACCAATAGTAGGTCTAAGTTCTCTACAGCAGCGCTTGAACTGCACTCTACAATTAAGCTCTGGAGAAGCTCTGAGGTAAGATCATCTGCTTGTATGGTTCTGTTCAAGGAGCCATATTGTTTCAGGAAATCTCATCGCTCTCATCCAGACCTGGGGTGGATTACACATAATCAGTGCGATTACGATTACGGTGATTACGAGACATTTTTTAAAGATTACAATTGCGATTACAGTCCTCCAAAAATTTATGATTATGATAACAATTACGATTACATGGGTTTAGGATTTATAATTACGATTACGATTACAATCTAGATTACAATCATGATGACAACTGGTTAGACTAAGGTTTCTTTGTGGAGATATTTTTATAATGGTACATGTCTATTGATGCATTTATATATTTATAAAATAGCATGTGAAATGATTAAACATTGTTTTTGTATTGAAGAATTACTTGTGAAATAATAACAACTTGTACAACAACAAATAATAACAACAGTCCCTGCAAAATTAGAGATTACGATTACGATTACGGGCCCATCGAAATTAGTGATTACGATTATGATTACAATCGTAATGGTAATCATAATCGTAATCCGGATCACAATCCGACCCCGGGTCTGCTCTCATCCCCAGCTTTCCCACCGACTATCACAGCATTTGGAATTTTGACAGAGTGCTTCTGCACGATATCCATTTTGGTTTAAGATCAATGTTCAAATAGAATCTCTCAGTCATTTACCTCCTGGCCGGCTCACCGAAGAATACTGCTGCTGTAACCCTGCAAACCTCCCTGTAGTAATTGAACACCATAAATACTTTGATTAGTTAGCTGAGCAGTGGACTAGCGTCTAGCTGCAGGGAGGTAAATGCTGTGCGGTGTGATAGTCACAAGAGAGAACGTAGACACAGGGATGAGCAAAAGTTGAGCAGCCTGTATTGAATACTTCGTACAAAAAGAAAAAAAAATACAATTTAGCAGCTAGCATCTACATTAAGGTAATTAAATTCATTAATGTATATTAAGAAATCAGTAATATTAACATAAACTCAGGCAATGTTATCAACAAAATTTCAAATATGAGTTTAAACTCAAACGGTGGAGCCAGGGATTGACCATTGTTTTGTCATAAATCTTCTTCAAGATGTTGAGGGACATAATTACTCCACAGCCATCATATAGGGACAGGACACAAGTGTGTTGTATAAAGGGAGAAAGTCCCCTCAATGTTATACATACTGGCACAGAATGCAGTATGTAGCAAACATTATGAGAGTTTGATCGCTGTCAGTATTCCTTTGGTGAACACCCTGTATGCATTCATAGACGTTAGAACTATATTCTGAGAGGGGGGGCAGGATTTTTGATGGGGGTTTGTGTTCATATATGTACGCACAGAGTTTTCTGACGTGTCTTTGCATTGACTTTGAATGTAATGTGTTGCGCGAAAAATTCATTTCGCGTCCGGTGTGAAAGCAGCTTAAGAATGGCTCACTCAGCTGGGTAAATGGCCGTGTACAGCTCGTTGTGATAAACGCTCGGTAGCAACAATGATGACCATTGCCAGACGATAAATTTACACTATTAGTGCCAGCTACAACAAGGTATCTGTCAAGTATCTTAGCTCGGCATTACAAAATGAGAATTAACAACGTCACATAGATCACCACTTTTAGCTAAACTTATCACACGGTTATGGGTCATTCCATGAAAAAGAGAGCCAAAGTGTGACATGACTGTTCAAATTTGAAATAAAGATTTTGCACGAAGTACTGGTTCACTTTTGTTGGCGTTTCCATGATTCAAAATGTGACACAAGTTAAATGGCAAGATCTACTGTGGGATACAAGAGGCAAGGTGTTGAACGTTCAGCGTTGCCGATGTAACAAGGACACGAAACTAACACAAAAGTATGCAATAAAAATTTTATTTCAAAATATAACAAAGTCTCAACTTGTTCAATTAGTATAACAGAGAACAAACTTAAAACAAACCAGCAGGTTGGCAATGCCCAGTTGTGCTCTAATAAGGTCTGAACATGTTTGGCAGGGCTTTGATAAGTTGCTCATTGGTCATGTTCATCTGAGGATGGAACAAATGCAATATTCTGGACAAAATATAAATGAGAAGGCAGCCCATGTAAGTACACATCAGCTCTGAAAATATTTTAGAGTAGACTAGTTGCTAAATGCAAAATTTGTCATCTGGATTGTACCACATGACAAATGTTGCGAATGTAATATGGGCACGAAAAATGCTCGACTTAGCAAATGCATCACCTGTCTTCACCCTACGCCCTTTTTGATATTGGAAACCACTAATTATTCAATTTACAATGGTACAACTAATTGTCAACAGGATGAATTTGTTGATTTCAATTCCTCTGCAGGAGCATGCAGTTAAACATTCAACACAATTCTGGGCTGAAATACAGGAACTTCACAAAAAGCAACCCTACATTTGCAGTGCAACATTTATTTAAAAAAAAATAGGCTAAATTGCCTGTTTCACATTTACTAACAACTTCCATCAAAATTCTTTTTATTTTGAAAAATTTATCCTTTCTTTCACCAAAGTGCGTTGAACGCAACATGGACACAATAACAGCAGTGACTGGCCATGTCCCAGTTGGGTTTGCCACAACCCCCACAAAAATACACCTAACTGCCGAGTGGCGCTTTCATTGAGAAAATATATGGATGAGAGGTGCCGGTAGACATGTAAACAATAGTGGTGGGACGCGATTAAAAAAATCAATCTAATTAATTAAAGGCTTTGTAATTAATCTCGATTAATCACATTTTTATCAAATACCAATTTTTGACACAATAAGCAAAGTTTTTCAATTCAAATAAATTTTGGTTGACGACTGAATCAATGAATAGACATAAATGTGATCTTAAACAACAAAAATGTTTATTTTTCATCTATATTTATCAGTGCATTTTTCATCTGTGTACTGCATTCACTGATTAGTGCAAACTCCCAAGTGCAATTATAGCCTTTTTATTCAACATTTTAAGACTTAAGGTGCATTAACGCCACCTACCGGGCTAAAGTGTGTGCATCAGTGTTACCGGTGTGCCAGAAACGAGGGAACTGAGAAAGGTGCGATTAAATGCGCTATTTTTTTAGCGCGTTATTTTTCCTGTAATTAATTAATCCAAATTAACTTCCGCGACCAAAAACGATGCACCACTCCTTAAAACACGTGAAACGGCAGGCCAAATTATGAATCCCTATAGAAAACATACTTGTGTTGAAAATCTGTGATTTACCAAAAGATTTTAGTGATTGAACGTCACTTCATTCGAACGTAACTTTCTGGGACACAAAAATACTAACCTGCTCAGATTCCTTCATGAAGACGATAGACTGTTTCCGGATGAGAGGTAGGAGGTTCGAAAGGAAATCCATATCTATGACCACTGGGAGACCCCAATGGGGATACAGCAGATCGGGCGGCGAGCCCGGCTTGTGTTGAACGTAACTTGGAAAAATATGACGCGAAAAATTTTGCTCCGCAAAAAGAAGAATTTTATAAAAACCCGTGTGTTTTCTGAGATAATATTTTGGATGGTTATGCAACAGATTAATATCAACACGTTGGTACAGAAATCTAAATAATATATTATGTTTCCTGGTTTTCTCAGCACTGTTTCAACGTAACTTTTCAGGACACCATGAGTTATGTTCACAACAATATTTTAAGCGCTAATTGCAGTGTTATACATCTGGATTTCCCAGTTAATTACCGTTGTGGGTTAATCACTTGGAATTGATGAAAAGAACAAATGCCATTTCAGCCAGACTTTGAATGTAAAATTCTACGAATTTTTAAATAAAAGTCTGAAGGCAATGAATGTCACAAATTTGGACACTTTTTATCCACAAGTTTTTCAAAGACATGCAGTTTTTTAAATTTATCTTTTTCAGAAGACCAATTATATTGCCTGTGTTAGCATTTTTTATATACTCTGGCCTTCATGCATGGCATTTTCTATAGGTGGCATCCAATTTTGTAAATCATATAGTCCTGTAAAAAATGCAGCGTCTCTGGCTCTCTATTTCATGGAATGACCCTTATACATTCATCGACGAATTTCAACTCTGAGTACTAACCAGAGAAAAAATGTTATTACACAAACACAAACTCTGGTTTGATCAGACAGAATTAGCAAACTCACTAGCTTGCCAACCGAGAGTTAGCAAAGGTTGCTAACTCGCTCCAAAGAGGAAATATCGATCTCTCTACTGTTTGATTCATTCTGACCAGCATGATCTATGCAAGGTAGCCTTACAAAAACAATTCACGAGCTTCCCTCAATTTTGCTTGGGACGACAATTTACAATTTGCATCCAACCGAGGTAGCACCAGGGCCCCGTTTCAGAAAGCAGGATAAACAAACTCTGAGTTCGTTCTGTAACTGTGAGTTCACTTATAAGCAGCTGAGTTGCTGACCGGGGAGTTTTCGGGATCAGAACAGGTGATAACACTTGGTTCAGTCAACTCTGATTTAACTTACGCCACAGTCAGGCGTGTAGACGAGGATATTAAAAGCCCTCATCAATGGAATATAGATAACACCATGGCAACGGTGGAGAAAAAAAGTCGCACGTCTTACTTTTCTCCAGCAGAGTTGGACCAATGAATAAAGGCGTACACTGAGTACGAACACTTATATATATATTTTAAAAAAAATGTACAGTTGCAGCTGCAATAGAGCGTGAGTTTGTGCGGCGGAAAATCACTGACCGAGTCAATGCAAGAGTATTAAAAAAACAACAAAATGATAAATTGCGAATGCAGAAAACTAAATTAGAAATCCAAATGCTGGAGCATCAGTTACAGGTGGATGAGGGGATAACAGGTGGATGATTTTACTTGTTTGAACGACATACAAAATATTAACCACTGCATTTGTTCTTGCAGGAAGCAAAGAAATTTAAAAAATGGAAGTTTAAGTTGTCCTTATTTTATTTAAGATGACACAAGTGGAATCTTTTATTCTCATTCCAAGCTGATGCAAATGACTGATTTCGGGATAATTCCACAGACTTTAATTTTCACATTTTAAAACATTAGTTGTTCTATCTTGAGGTCTTTTGACTTGGAATGAATTGAACATACGAACTGCTGATCATTCATTACAGCAAATTAGCAGACTTTCCAACATGTATTGTGAAGAATTAAAAACTCTTCAGAGAGTTATTCATTACTTTGTACTTTGAAGAGTCCACTCGTGGTAGAAACTGACTGTGCCTTTAATGAATGAAGTTGTGGTTGTTTCTTTCCGTAATAAAACAAAACGATATTGAAAACTGCCATTTGCAAAAACTATATGTATATATATATATATATATATATATATATATATCGAAGAGCTATACAATTTGTTCTGAACTGAGAGAATGTCCTCAGTGTGTCACACAAGCAATATGCGGGCTGAAAATTTTGTTGAAATAAATTATATATTCCTCAGAGAAATGGAACGCTCAAACAAATAGGCCCTATTCGTCCGAAAACGATATAACATCCAAACGTGGTCGGATAACTCTCCTAACGGAGAATTCTTCTCAGTACTTGCGCTTCAATGTCCTCTGTCTCTTCAAGGAGCAATGTCTAAAACCTCCTCAGCCTGCAGTTTCAGGAGGAGAAGAAACTCTGAGTTATTTGAAAACCTGCCAGCGAGCAGGTTAGCTTCACGGAGTATGTTGCAGCGGTAACTGACTCAGAGTTGGACTGAACTTGCATTGTGAACCGGATAACTCGGAGTTTCCTGCAACTCTGAGATAACAAACTCAGAGTTACCACTAACCCCGCTTTCTGAAAAGGGGCCTAGCTCTACTCACCTCAAGTAGAAACAAGGCCACCTGGGCATCAGAATTAAAACCATTCAACTCCTGGCATTCTCTCCAACGTTGGTATGCTTTCCCTATGTTTATTTGGGACTTCGCATAGCTGTGATCGCGTCCCTTTTTCCTCGACATGCACTGGTTCGAGCGTCTCTTTTTCGGTTTAGCTTCTCTTAGACGCTTAGCAGACTCAGTGTGAGTTTTGGAAAAGAAATGCGAAATTCGCTACTGTGACATTGTCTTGATCGTTGCTTGAATTTACCGCCTTTGCTAGCTAACAGGAAATAAATAATGTGCACGCTTACTTATCAAAACAAAGGAGACGTTTTTCAAATTGCACTGTCTCTATAGGTTACATCTGGCACGTCATTAGGCTGCATACAAGATATAGAAAGCATTTTTTTTTGATATGAAAGACTTAAATGTAAGTCAGACACATTTGAATTCAGATTCTTTATTAAAAAAAAAAGAAGACTTGGGGCAGTATGGGGCTGATGGAGGGGGAGGGGCGGACCCGTTCCAACGTCTATGTATGCATTTGCTTCTTTTGTCAATGACATGAACGCACCTAAGATCCTTCTTTATCATAATAAATTATGAGTAAAAAGAGTTATTAATGTGTTACAAAGTAAAGGCTAGTGCCTTAATGAGAACAATTTACAAACTAAAAGACCTATGCATGTGCTATGTGCACCTTCTCTTTGTGCATATACCTGAGGCCCAACACAGAGTGCCAGTATTGGTATTGACCCAGCCTTTTCAGATGGATTGTCACTACTTTTATCAAGCCCACTTGAGCTATTGCATGACACATGCATATTTTTAAATTTACTCTGAAGAACCTCTCCCATTGATTTATCACATTAGAGGTGCTGTTGCTTGGATCACACATAATTAGTCCAATGAGGTCTTTGCAAGTTACGTAGGTGGTCACGTGATCCTCGAAGGAAAATGTACACAAAGGTTGATCGCAGCATAGTGAAAATGGCGAAATCTTGTGCTGCTGTTGCTTGCACCAATAATAATGCCATTCAGTCGTCTGGAAAATACGGCAAAATAAGTTTCCATCAATTTCCACAAAATAATGAAGCCCTTTTGAAAGAGTGGCTTGTTAAATTAAGAAGAATTGACCATAATGAAAACTGGTTTTAAAATGCCTTACAAACCGTTTTTTTTTAACAAAACATTCAGTTCTTTACCATTGGCTGCTCAGTGCACTGTATTTTTAGAGAAAAGGCTGCTTCAAATCGTACTTCCGGTCAAGTTCATGGCGAGTAAATCAAATACGGATTTTGTCATAATTTGAAAACTGGTTTTAAAATGAAGATTTAAAGAAATTAGTGGAAAATATATATTCAATACAAATATTGACCTTAAGCCTGAACGCCTCCATAAAGGGGGCAATGAATTTGCATATAAATACAGCATGTTTCCTGATAGCAACCTTGTCATGTGGCATATTCTCTTAAAGTGAAGAAACTCGGCGAAAAGTTCGTGATGACCGTTTTCAACTAAACTGAACACAATTCAAGTATCAAGCAAGTAAATTAGCATCTAGCAAAACATTAAATAAAATAAGAGCAGTGCTCTATTGCAAGCATTTCTACTGAATTTGTGCTATGTATACAAACGATACCTCAAATGAAGGACAGTCCACAGACTCCAATGATTTAAGCCTTGTCATTTTAAATTGACACCACACTCAAAGAACAGCAGGCATACACTTTAAATGCTGCAGAGATGAGCAAAAAATTTTCTTACCTTTGATATTTTGTCATGAAAGCTGTTTGTGGGTAAATCTGCGCTTGCTATTGTTTTAGCCAGTCTACCTAAGAGTCCTCTCGCCACTATGCTATGCACTGGAAGACTTCAGCAGTATAATCACTTAATTGGTTTGTTTTTTGTATTTTTGCTATAATTAACTACTAAATATTCAACTGTTGTTTTCAAAGCCGGTTTATGACTTAGAATCCTTGCACCAATATGCTCAAGTTCAAAAACAGCACAGCTATACAAGTGCTAAATCGACCAGTGAATATATAGTCGGTTGAGCTAGTGTCGTGGATAAGGCGGAGCATTTGGACCTGAGGTTCAATATCCGGTTATACAAGCGACCTTTCAGAGCAAGGAAATACATTTTTTTTGTATAAATAAATAATAATTAATCAATGCATTCCCATCCCATCAAAGCCATCTACCTGGGTTACTTCAGGGATCACGTGACTTACACTACGCTTTCTGCATCCAGTGCAACGCCTCCATTCAGAAAACAGAGTAGTCCTTTCCAATGAGAATTTAATCTTAAAGAAAGCAGCATTAGGGGGTTGAGAGATTTAAAGAGTGACAAGAAGTTCATGCTGCATTTTCCCTTGAATCTCCACAGACTGAGCGGACAGGTGATTGACGAGCTCGCCACTTCAGCCACAGGCAAGCTTGAGTAGAGGTGAATCTCAAGGAAGGTTCAAATATATATTCATTGAAATGTCAGCCGTGAAAAAACATACGACAGTCCACATTCCCAGGAGGAATACCCCTCCTAAAAGTGCAGTCAGCAGAAATGTGTAATCACAGTTTACCACTGTCAGACAGAAAGGGTTTTCAGCAAGAAAAATAATTTGAACCGGCAACCTCCGTAAAAATGTTTCCTGAAATGTCCTACGAGTGCAAGAGACGTCTGCTGTGCCCTTCTGTTATTCAAGATTCAAGCTTATTCAACAAGAAGGTATACCGCTACTGATGCAATGTGGGGTTTTTTTTTTTTTTTTCAGTCAGTCATTTTAGAGTGGGTTTGTCATGACTACAGAGAGGATCAGAACTTTACACTTTCTTACATGAAGAGTATAAGTATCCTGTAATCTCAGTTATGAACATAAAAGAGACTTGTGATTGTGCGAAAATACATGTGTTCTGGTTTGCGCTTGAGTGAATGCATGTGGATGGATGTTGGTGGACATGCATATGATTTCCCGCATGGCACATATAACTCTCACATTCATGAAATGTAAAAAAAAAAAAAAAAAAGTATTTGCTGACCAAAAAAAAAAAAAAAAACCGACGACCCAATGAATGGCAAACAATGGTTTGGAGACTTCAAAATTAAAGCTCTTTAATGATGTTTCTGACATTTTGTCCAGCCCCTGCATATTTATTTATTTATTTATTTATTTTTATTCAATTCGACACCATACAGGCACAATGTGCCCACTCTAGTGGGTCGATAACAAAAGCAAAAAGTGATAGGTATAAAATATAAATAGTAAATGTGACAAGAAAGATGAAAACAATGTTGAAAAGCACAATTAAAACTACAGCGTTGAATAAGAAACAAAAATACAGAATTAGAAAGTTAAATTGCTTACGCTGACAGTGACAAATCGTTAAATATCGTTCTTTTAAGATTTGTCCTAAAAGTATTTATGTTATTACTAAATGTATCAATATTGGGCTGCATGTTTAACAACTCGTTAAAACATTCTTGCAGACGAATAAAAGGGCTAAATTTTCTAACATTTATTCGGGAACGTGGTGGCTTAAAAGTTGACATTGATCTAAGAGCCCGAACCGGGGCGTTATAACGAATTTTTGAAGTGATGTCGACAGAATTATGTAAGTTATGGACAGATTTGTAAAGAAACAGCATATCCAAGTATCTCCGTCTTGCTAAAAGGGTAGGAATGCAGAAATTCATACATAACTGAAGGTAAGAGTCCCTTGAATATGTACAACATGTCTTAAAACAAAGAAATTTGATAAATTTCCATTGCTCCATTTTTAATTTGTCGATAACAGCGACATGCCAAGGATTCCAAATTACAGAACAGTACTCAAGATTACTTCTGATAAAAGATACATAAAGAGACCTAATACATGCGGCAGATTTAAAATATTTACATGTGCATTTTCAAAAACCAAGTAAACGCAGTGCCTTGTTACAAATATTTAATATTTGTGGTTTAAAACAGAGCTTTGAAGTAATTAAAATACCAAGATCTTTGATCTGATCAAATCTCTCTAAAAGATGATTACCTAAAAAGTAATTATATATAATATAGTTTCTCTTGTTTGTAAAAGAAATTATGAAACATTTTATAATGTTCAGGTGAAGCTCCCATGTTTTGCACCATTCTCTCAATGTATCAATGTCTTTCTGTAGTAGGTGGCAATCATTCACACAAGTGATTTCTCGACCAAATTTACTGTCATCAGCATACAGGTAACACAAAGAATTACACACAGAAGAAGGTAGGTCGTTAATAAAAATAATAAACATTAACGGCCCCAAGAGAGAACCCGGGGGGACTCCGGATAGAACATCGGCCCATTCCGATGATTCTCCATTTATCATAACTCGTTGTTTACGCTGATGAAGATACGATGTAAACCATTTTAACATGGGACCAGAAATACCATAAGCTTTGAGTTTACAAATTAAATGCTCGTGGACAGCACTGTCAAATGCCTTTGTAAAATCCGTATATATAACATCCACTCGGCTACATTTATCTATGCAATTGCTTATCCAATCAGTGAAAAGAGCTAAATTTGTAACCATACTTCTTTTTACTATAAAAACCATGTTGTCCTTGACATATAAATGACGACAAAAATGGATATACTTTGTTATAGACTACCTTCTCAAAGACTTTGCTAAAAACAGGTAAAAGTGAGACAAGCCTAAAGTTTTTGACATTTTTTTTGTCCCCAGATTTAAAAATTGGAATAACATTAGCTTTCTTAAAAACAGTAGGAAATATTCCCAACTTGAGCGACCAATTAAAAAGTATAAAAAGTAGCCTCGTGAGCTCTTCGGCACATTCCTTTAAAACAACATTAGGGATATTATCGTACCCACAGGCCTTGTGTACATTAACCTCTTTAAGAGCTGAACATATGTCGTCAAGCGATAATTTTATATTGGAAAAAACGTCTGTAAGAGGATCAATTTCTGGCGAGGGTAAACCAGAGGAAGTAGTGAATACCGACTGAAAAAATTAATTAAACATGTTTGCTATTTCGTTAAGATTGTCGGCTTCTTCATTACCGTCAGTGACAGTTGACGGCACATTGCCCTCTTTCCTTTTACTCTTTACATACGTCCAAAACCGTTTGGGGTTTTTATCAATTGAGAGTTCTACATTTTCACAGTATTCAGCATACTTGGTCTTTTGTAGCTTTTTCAATTGTTCTTTGCTGTGAAAAGCGAAGGTATGCCTCAGACTGTTTGTAGCCGCCTGATCGTTTATACTTTCTGTGGTAACTTTCCTTTTCTTTTACCAGTGCAATAATTTCGTGATCGTACCAATCAGGGAATGATCTTTTTTTCAGTCTAATTAAAGGCAAACACTCTTTGATCATGCCCTGCAACACATCGAAGAAATAACAAAAAGCTTCGTCAACACAGTCAAAACAGTTCAATAAGTCCCACAACCAGCAAGCAAGCAGGTGCCTCATGTGGCCGAAGTCTGCTTTCCTAAAGTTGAATACCGTCCTATTACATCTAGGTGTTTTTGTTTTACCTGCTCGAACACAGAACCTTCCTTCAAAAGCTTTATGGTCAGCATATAGCTGTAAAGAAATGCTGGAAAGTATAGACAGGCCTTTTAAATATTCACAATGGTGAAAGGGGGGCAGCAAAGCAGTAGTTAACATATGAAAAATAAACTATCGTGCTAAAACTGTCCAATTGGCTGTTTAATCTATAAGTGATAAACACAAAAGTTAATTTACATTTGCAAGTGATATATCCTAATGTGATATAACAGTCAATCCCTCTTCAGCACCTTCTGTGCAGGAGACCAACTAATTATCTGAAGTCCTAATTTTAATGTTAATGTCAATTTCTAATCAAGTTCACTTGGCTTTAATTAATGGAATGTCCATACCCACACTGTTGGTGCATGTTAGGGCTACTGCATATGCTGCTTGACCATGCAATCAATTTTCTTTGCTGACTAAACAGCGAACAAAATAAGCAAGTAAAAATTCTGAAAAATAAAACTGGTGTGTTGAACAGATAAATATATTTGGATATTCAAAGCTGACCTAGTAAGCAAGCTTATGCATTTTTTTAACCAGTTACTGTTCCTATTCAGATAGGTTAAGTGGGAATGGCAGGAATCTGCATGCAAAATAATGAATCTTAAGTAATGTATTGAACATAAATGTAACACATAATGTTTAGCTGTCCTTTGGCTGGGTGTAAAAAACAACTTGAATCCTGAGATATCCATACCACAAGTCAGTGAATTGGGGGCACGTTTTGAATTTAGACACAAACAGTACCGCACTATTTCCAAAAATGAGTGTGTTCTGAAAAGCATAGCATCCCTTGTCTCACTGATTACTCCAAAGGTTCCAAAACTTTGTCCTGGGGCCCCCAGTGTAGGCTGGTGGGTCATTCCATGTCAATTCACACAGATTCCAGCAACTTCCCCAGTCAGATTTGACTGTAAAAAAAAAAAAGATAAAATTAGTTTTTGACCCCAAATGAAGGAATCCCCAATTTCAGTTTCATACCTTGAGTCATTTCTGAATTATGGCCTTGGGAAATTTGAGTGCCTTGCCCACTTTTTTCCTGCACTTAATTTGTAACCATATTTAGAGACCCATAACTTCTCTTTCATATGAGCTACAGGGCTAAAAATTAATAAAGCAGTCATTGATTGCCTTTTCTCTTGGAACCAATGCTTACAAGTGGGATACTATATCCATTGTATTCAATATTAACCCTTTAAAACTTGATTTTGCTTCATGCAATAATGATTTTTGTGATATTGGAGGGTCCAGGTATTTGAGATTTGTGTGTTTGAAGGCTTTTTGACAACTTCATCAAGTATGATGACAGTACTGTAACTCAGATGATTTTCAGGGACACCAGATCATTAATGGGGTTATGGGGGGTCCCAAAAATGGTCACAGGACAAAATGGACCCTTTAGACCCTTCATTTTAGACAATGATTTCACCATATATAGATACTCGAGATAGACAATTTGCTTTTAATATGACCATAATTCACAAATGACTAAAGGTATAAAGCTGAAATTTGGGATTCCTTCATTTGGGGTCAAAAACTAATTTTAGAAATTTTTTTTGTCAAATCTAAGAGATGTCAGTGGGGAGGGTTTGTGAATTGACATGGAATGACCCTGTTTTTTGTTCCAACCACAGTTGCAATCATAGGATTTTAGCACGCTGTTAATTTTACCGAATTTGGCACATTTATCTTTTGAGCAGTTATTTCTCCTCTAAAGCCACATTTTGACAGATATTTACACATGCCATGAAGAATAGAAATTTAATATCCATATTTGAAACAACCATTTAAAAAGAGAGAAAATATTAATGATCAAAGCAAAGAACCAATAGGTTCCTAATTAGTGAAATCGCAGACACATGGCCTCGAGCAGTAAAATTTATCATGCAAGCAAATGAGTCAAACTTGTTTTGTGTTATGCCTGTTGTAAAAGGCAGGGTAGGTAAGAATCTGAAGCTTGCAGAATTTGAAAGTAGCATCTCCCCAGGGGTCCACCTTAGCCCACCCCCTGCCCTCGGGGCACCTTCCAAATCCACAGTCGTGCATGAGCCCAGCTGCAACTGCTTCACTGACAAAACTGTGTCATGTCTTATTCACCAGTAGGAAAACACCTAATATTATCAATGATCGATATCAGAGGAAAACCTAAAAATGTCAACAAGGTTCAGCAATACAACACAATATTTATATCACATTTGACACGCTGATGAAAGTGATTTTTGTATGGTAACCAAATGATTTATTTATCCCATAGGAATGATTACAAATCTGTGTGACACAACCTAGTACAGGTTTGTTATCACGTGTGATACAGCTTTCTCCGTCAGATTCCGTTCATTGACAAATGTCAGTAGGTTGCAAGTATTACTATTATCGTTGAAGCTTGAATTTATTAATTTATTAGCGAAAAGCGTTTGCGTGCTAGCCATTGAATTATTCATCCCATTGACTTGAATAGACTGCAAACTAGAAGCTAACAATATTTTTCCAATTTCCAATTAATACGATGCCAACATCTATTGGATAAATTGAACCTCAAGTTCGTGAGCCCGAGACATCAAATTTATGAAACTTGAGAAGTAATTTTCATTCATTCGTCGATGAAGTTTTGTAATAAATTGAAATTATTACTCTCGTTCCATAAATTTGATATCTCGGGCTCACTCATCAGAGATCCTCTATACAGTGTGTGACCCTCCACTACAATACCAGTCACATGTCAAAATTTGGAAACTGAGATTATTTGCTGAAATTGACCTGTACAATGTGTAGTGCAGGAAAAATCAAGGAAGCTCAGGAAAAAGTTTGTTCGAGCACTAGGCAGCTTTAAACTGCCAAATGAAGAATTCCTTTTCCACCCCACAGTGGGAATAAACAGAAACAAACAATCACATAGATTTCATTTCAGAAATAGCAATGTATATTTGAGTGAACCAGGGTGAAAAAGGAGGAAATCAAGCAACGAAACAAAATAAAACAAATGAAGGTGGGGGGCAGTTAGAGTTTTGGATTAAAGATCTTGCTGCCGATACAGGTAGTCCAGGAATATAAGGAACAGGGAAACCAAGTGCGAAAGTGCAAGTTTAAAAAATAAAATCTTGGGCTTGAACAGACCTTATCGTAGAACTCAGTCACTCAGTCCACTGGATAAGTATGAAACTAATTTTTCCAAACCATGAAGTATGTGCCGGTTCCGTTATCCCCAAGGTAGAAGAATTTCTACAGATGTAGAATAACGGAGTCTTTTAGTTTTGGAAAATCCTTCCCAGGGCTGATTCCAATGGATCGCCAGAGGATTTTTTTTTCTTGCTCCTATTATTCTTACAATTATTAATTTTAAACTCGCCAGCTTTCTTCCATTTCTGCTGTTTTTTGAAAACTTGCGCCACGCAACTCATTCGCTCTCCTAACTCATACCCCGCACTACACACTTCCTGTAACACAGAGCACCCCATCCTCCCTCGACCTGTCATCTACTCATAGGTTACGAGGTTCGCATCATCTCATGAGGAAAAAAAAAAAAAACCACACCTCATTTCAATAATAATTTCATTGTTATTATGTTTATTATAATCTTGTATTTTACGAAAATAATCAAAAGACAATGAGGGAAGGATTTTTTTATTATTAAATATGTAGCTGGACTGGTACGCTACAAATGTATTTTGGCCTATAGCGCAAAATATGACCTGGCGACATCCGACTGGTTTTGTAGTGGTCGGTCACATATATCATTCATTGTTTTGTTTGTCAGAGTGCCAAAGGTGAGAGCTTTTTTGGCTCTGACCCTGGTTACACTTTACCAGCTATGTAAACAACACATGTTCTGACACCAACAACCATATAACGTTACACAAGTTAATGTTTTGTTCGGAGGGTATATGCAAATGTGACTTACTGGCCTGGATAGACAGGGAAGCTAACATTAGCATTAGGATAATATGACTAACAGAACATAAATAGTTACGTTGTCTAAACAATTTGTGAAAACAACTAAGCCTCCACCAAAAACAAAACAATTTTTCTGTCAAATAGAAAGACGGCAACCATTGCATCATTTTTCAGGCCTTTCAACTCCCTTAGTTGGCTCCATTGCCAAAAAGCTACAACAATATTGACTCGCATTTGTCCTCTTGCAGCCTTTTTCGTCAAACCTTTTTCTGCTTCAGACTTCCTTTTCCAGGCCTTTTTGGCAGGGCGAGCAGTCACCAGGAACCGTGGCAGTGGTAGTTTTGGCAGAGTTTTCAATTCCATGCTCTGGTAGCATTCCAACAAACTCTTCTTCTATTGATTTTATAGCAGAACAACTTTCCTCAGGCAAGTTCAAGCTCGTACATGACGAGGCTAGAGTACATGCAAGGAGGCGAGGAGGCTTGCCATTGGTTCTTTCAAACCGGACCGCGAGGGAGTGATTAGTTGGCGTTTATACAGGATTACAGTAGCTACAGATGATGGATCTTTGTCGGTCCTTCTCCTGAACTCCGAAGTTATTTATTGCTGTCGGGGAGCAAAGACCATTTAAAAAAATACAAACCCCAATTCCAATGAAAGTTGGAACGTTGTGTAAACCGTGAATAAAAAATACAATGATTTACAAATCCTTTTCAACCTATATCCAATTGAGTACACTACAAAGATAAGATATTTAATGTTCAAGCTGATAAACTTTATTTTTTTTTTGATTGAATTGAATAAAGGTCGAATAGGATTTGCAAATCATTGTATTTCGTTTTTAATTCACGTTTTACACAACGTCCCAACTTCATTGGAATTGGGGTTTGTATAACAAATACTGTTTATTTGATTATTTGAACTACCCTGCCTTTAAGTAAAAAAAAAAATTAAGTTGAAATTACTCTGAATACCTGTGTTTAGTAACGTACTTTGGGGCTTACTGATTTTCTCAGCCTGCAAGATTGAAAACCTGAAATTGCTTGCAATATACAAAAACAAACACAGTATGCTCAAGCATCTTTTATTCATTATGGCACACATGGATATTTCTGTCAGAATATGGCTTAAGATCCTACAATTGCAACTGTGGTTGGAACAAAAACATGAACACATGGGGGCCCTAGGACCAAGCTTTGGAACCACTGATGTAAGCAGGTTCAGCTCTCAAGAAAATCTTCTTAAAATCAAGGCTTTTTAAAGCCAGTTGTTGGGCAGTCAAGAGTCTGTGGTTGGATAATCATCTCAATTAATCATTCACTCTCCTTAGGGGTGTCAAGTCTTATTACAGAAAAGCTGGTATGGGTCCAGACTCTCAGCACCTGGTTCAATAAATGAATTAATCATGGTTTTCAATCAAGACCTTTATAAGTTGAATCTGGTTTTTTAGTGCAGGGGTATAATGCTGCTACCAAGGATCCACACCAACTCTTATCATACAATTTGACACCACTGATTCATATCCATGCAAATAGCCTCCTCAATTAGTCCTTAATCATATAATCAGTCATGCTCCTCTGACCGCTTGCCACTGATTATTGCAATTATGGTGCACACAGTGATGCCCTGAGGGGAAAAAACTGAGACCTAAGATGGAATATTTCCAGGTCATGTGCTCAGCTGTGTTTTACTTCTAACGTTCATGAGACTGAAGCAGGCATCAGAAACAGTCCTGATGCTGTTTTTGTCTCAAGCACACACACACACTCGCGCGCCTGCGTACACCCGCACACAAAACTGAAAGTACTTTTAGACTGTTTATTTTCTAGTAAGGTAATGCAAAACACTATGCATGCCTAGGGGGGAAAAAAGGAATGATAAAAGATTTGTAACATGTAAGGTAATTGTGATATGAATCAATTAATGCCATTAATGCTATTTTTTTATCGAACAATGTGTTGATGCATCGAAAAGGACAAGCTTTGACGGAAAATGGGGCATAGGAGGTTTGATGTTGCACTGGTCGTTCATTTTGTAGTACCTGTATATGCTTTGATAAGTTCTTTATTAAGGCAGAACACACAAAAGCAAAAGTTAGAGATATGTACATCCGTGCTATTCCATCACACTGGTACTCATGGTGTTAAATTTTGTGTCGTAAATGACATTTTCATTGACGAAAAATTCATACTGTTTTATGGCACACATATGTAGCACTATAACCGCAAGGTCATTCCATCAAGCTTCTGACTCATTGAAGAACATATCACTATTGTTAAAAATGTATGTTTTTTCATTCATTTCACAACAATAATAAACCTACCTTGACCTTAAGAAGTAAAATTTGAAAATAAGACATTTTAAGGTTAAAACTGCGTTATTCTGTGCTCAGAGCAGATATTTTCAATCTCTTTTCGGATCTTATCTCCTTATCTCCTCCAAGAATACACCATGTTATTGGGATGCATACATTCATGTAATGTGCACCACAACATAACAAATCAACAGAACGCATGTAAGTATGAAATATGCCCAAGACTGAAACTGCCATTAACTGAGTCCAAAGAATCTGATCTTTGCAGAATCACATTACTCGCTCTCTGGTGAGCTAATACAAAGTAATTTTTCTATGAGGGTATTTAGAAATCAAATTTCAGTTATTATTGATCCTATGTACAAAGGAAAAATCAGAAAACATCCCCCTATGTCTGACAAGACTGAAGTCAAAAGGAGCAAAATGTCATTCTTTTTGTAACACTTGAGGTGAAAAATTATTTTGCGACTGCAGCAAGATACATTAATATGTATACCTGAGCATCTCAGCCGTTCTTTGGGTTAATTTCTCTTTGTATCAACAAGCCTGTGATGTGAATGAGATTGTTAGCCCGTCGAAAGGGAGGAAATGAATTGATATTCCAGTCAGGGTGCCTTCTTCTGTCCGTCACTTTGGCAGCTGTTGCCCTATTCCCATACTAAATAGAATTCTCATTAAAGTTCTCCATCTCACCCTGGCGCACAGGCAAGGTGAGAGTGGCTGACTCATCTGAATGCGAGCCGGGGTCCATTTTCAGCAGCATTCTTATTACCTCATCTGTCCCCATCAGAGAATACCTCTCTAATTCACACCAACCAAAAAAGAAAAGAAAAAAGAAAGGAATGACAGACAGGTTTGTAATGATGACATAAGAAAGCTGACTCACTCATTCTCTGAAATTAGTCCAATAAATGGTGTAGTTTATGAAAGAAATTAAATTGCTCTCTTTGACAAACGTAAAGGCAGTAACCCCTGTGTTCAGTTTCCATTCATATTTTGGACTATGACAGCAATATTTGTAGATGGTTTTTACTTCCATTGAAATGCTTTTTAGCTGTTGTATAAAAGAGGGGAAGAAATGGTATCCCAACCAAAATAAACTAGCTGAATCTATTGTTTAACTTCCTAAAGGCCAACATCCCCCTAGCGGTAACGCCGTTGTGAGTCTCTGACCCTTAGACGCATAATTGCTTTCAAGCTGTTCCTGATCAAAATCACTTGATTAATAATCACACAATTTAGTTACTGAATAATAAAGACCAATATATACAGTACGCCTGTGATTATTAAGTATTAAGAAATGACAGATCTCTGAAGGGCTACATTGGCAATGTGCTTAATTGTGATATTGTATGGATGCAAAAAACCCAATAATAATTAATTAACTCAGTGCTTTCCCTAGATTCCATCTCCCATTCTAGGATTTTTTCAGCCATGCAACCAAATTTATTTTAAGATTGTGCTTAATCGTAATGTTTTTGCATTCTAAAGAATAGGTTGCATTTGTGGGGAGGCGTAGTTGCACACTGGTTGCCGTGTCAAGCAATAATCATTAATTCATTAAATTACCAACGCTTCTTACGTTGAAGCGGTGGTTGTTGATTAATTTAGTAAATTGTTATTTGTGGATCATGAAAGTTCAACGTGTGACATGCATTTAAAATCATTTAACGTGCATGCCATGCATCAAACTTTCAAGGTAGCAAAGTCATTCATGAGATCTTTACAGTCCAGCTCCTGGAACAGCAATTATCTCATCAAACAAAATCTATACCTTATCTACGTACCATCTTCAGCAGCATTTTCTACATTAAATTCTATTTCAAGATGGATTTTCAAGAAATTTCAGTTAATTTCCATCCAAGCAATCTCATACTGTTGCCTTTCTCATGGACGCAAAGCTGAATGTCTTAATCATTAGTGGTAACGCAGCTTATTGGAAGCCCATTTGCTCAGTAAATTGATTCAATCTATTCCCCAATTTTTACTCAGAAATAGGTTGAGTGTTCACCTGCATTATGGTAATGTCACTGTTTGTCGAAAGAGTTTTATTTTTACATGAGCAGCCTAACAAGGGGACCTGAGTCTGCAAAACCGCATTTTTATTAACGTTTTCTTAGGCTTATCGAGGCAATCAGACGTGAATGCATGAAAAAAAATACCGTATCGTGAACTGCAGCAATTCAAAAACTTTGTAAGACATTGAAGTTTCATGTTAGGTCTACAACTAATGTGGATCGGAAAATGCTTGATAGTTATAGCAATGAACAATAACGCAAGCTGAGGGGAAATAGATACAGATTGATCTTCGCAACTGAACAAATTAACACTTAGTTAGTAATTAAGAAACGTAAATGGGATCAGGTTTGGAGATGTACTGGTGTTACGGCAAGATGACAGCAGTGTCATAATCCCTCCTCTGGCAACTCCAGAGTGGAGGAGGCTAAATTCTCTGTACTATAACAAACAAATTCATCCTTGTTTTTAATCTAATTCTATTTATTTCTGTATTTATTCATTTATTTTGGAAAAAGCCCATCTTCTAAAGCAGTCTCTTTAGCATTGTCAGCATGTGGCAATGCTCCTTGAAAAGATAAACGCCAGTTTTGAACTGTTTGTAGACTCTGTTTGAGCATGGTTTGTCTTGTCACTGCGGCAATTTTTAAAAGCTGAAATGCATTTTTTTTTTGATTCATGATCTCCTGATTTTTTTTTTTTTTTTTAAATGCTCAAAAATAGCCCATTCTCACTCCCAAGGTGTAATGTATCGACTTTTGGGCAAATGCCCTGGACGTCAATATTCAACAAAAACATTTTGCACCACTTTTGGTCCCTGTAGGTACCCCCATTCTGACAGTGTCAGTGTTTGCCAACAGGGGTAAACACAATAAAAAAATAAATATACCAGCCAAGACTCAAACCAAGAAGATCCTTATTGCTAGAAAATAGGGCTAACCAGAGCACCATCGACCCCAGCCAGATTGCAGCAGCTAAAAAAATATACCTTAGACCAGGGCTATTCAACATCATCCTGCAAGGGCTGGTGTGGGTGCAGGCTTTCATTCCAACCCAGCACTTACACACCTGACTCCACTAATCAACCCCAAGAGTCTTGGCTAAAGAGATTGATTAGTAGTATCAGGTGTGTAAGTGCTTGGTAGGAATGAAAGCCTGCACCCACACTGGCCCTTGTTGAATAGCCCTGCCTTAGACCCTCAAACAGAACTTCTTAACAGCAACAGCTCAAACCAGTGCGCCACTGGCCATGCCAGATGTGCTAATGAAAAACTTAAGCTTTGGCCCATCCTGTTCTCAGATCAATGTAAAAATAATCTTGAAATTACAATTTCTTTTCCCCAACCCCATTTAGCAATGGTGTCAAATAACAACAAAGGACAATGTTTGGGTAGAGCATCACTAGAGTGTCACTATATGAAAAGTCAGGATCAGAACGTGTTGCAAACAAGGTGCAAAAGCTTAGCTAGGACTTACATAAGTAAATGGTGCCTCTCTTAATCATTTAAAAGGTTTGCAATTTTTCAATGTATGGTAAAAACCAATGCATAAATAAATGTTCTAAATGGAGTCTCAATTTTATTTCTCTTAATCAATTGTTGTTTAACAATAGGATCTGAGCTACAAAAAGGCGTGTGACATACTGAGATGGCCCAATTCATTATTGAGATCTAGCTTGCTAAATTGCAAGCTGAGAGAAGCTTTTTTTAAGTGAAGTATCATATTACTGTGAGGTAACGTTCAGGAACCAGTTGCGAGAACCAGGCAATGCAGTAATACTGGATTTTATTGAGGAAGGGGGAGAACCCCCGCAAAGCAGGAGGCAACAGTACAGAGTCCACGATCCAAAAATCAAAATCCAGAGGGCAAAATCCAAGTTGTTACCAGGGCAGCATTCACAGTACTCGTAGTCAGGCAAAAAAGGGTTCGATACACAGATGCAGCAAGAAATCCAAAACAGAGCCAAAATCGATAAACAGGGACGGTCCAGTCAGAAGTGAATCACAAAGAATACGAGGCGAAAACAAGCGTAGCACAAGGGAAACGTTCTGACAGGGAACTGCTGTGAGAAGACTGCTTAAATACACTCAAGGGAAGTCACATACTATGATTGGGAACAGGTGAATTGGATCAGACTAATTACGAAGGAGCAAAACACGAGGGAGAACCTAACCACATGAAATTGGCAAAAGCCAAAACGCGGACAGGGACCACGAGACAGCCTATTGACAAACATACAGCTCCGGTTAGGGAGTTCTAACGTGCACAGATAAGAGGCAGAACAGAGTTAAACAGGTGCGGAGGATCCGCTGAAACGCAGCCAAGTAGATTGAGTGAAGACAAGGGGCGGAGACTAGAATAGGGCAAGTGCTGAGAGCTTGTTAATCAATTAGTAAAGTGCAGCTATACAATCCCTAGTGCTCGTTAGTATTATATACAATGTTAGTTTAGGTTAGTAGATTTAACTAAAAACAGTTAGTATGGTTAGTAAAGACAGAACAGCAAGGCGAAGGAAGCAAACAAGATTAGATGGAATGATTGGAAACCCAGAAACCATGAAATCACCTGAAAGCGTGGCACACAATACTGGGGAAAGTAAGCCGTCACATAACACAAGACCAGACAGGGGAGACAAAGTGCAAAGCATGGCAAAATGCAAAACAATGACCGGAATATAACTGAGGGAATGGACTATGGCAGGAAATGCAAGAATGAACAGAAACAAAACATGGCATGGAACAAGGCAATGTCAAGACATGAACAGAACAGAGCAGAATCATAACAATTACACACACTGTTATCACACACTCTAATGGTCTAACCCATATGTGACTCAGGTGTAAAAACTGACTCCTAAGCCATTGGTGCACTATTTGTTAGGAAATGAGGTCAGGTGGACACCAGGCGCAGGATCCAGGAGGTTTTATTTGGAACCCAGACACAGGAAAAGTGGCACACAGGCCAAAAAGAAACACCGTGCACATGCACTGAACCAGGAGAACCAAGGTACTCTGCCAAAGGCAGGGAAGGGGGGAAACTAATATACACACACTCCACCAGTGGTTAGAATAAAACTGAAACAAGCTGGCGGGAACACAGGAACTCAGACAAGGGGAAGACACTGGACTTAAAAAATACAACGGAAACGCTCGGAAGGAACAGAGCTCTTCAATGCCGCACAGACTCAGAAGAAAACGCGAAGTGCCGTCTGACATCTCTTCCCTCTTCCCAGTTTAAATACACTAGGGAGGAGGCGGGGATAAGGCAGGCAATCTCAAGGGGAAACAGAAACACATGGGATTAATTAACAAATTCATAAGGACCGGGTAGACAATGATGACTCGAGACAAGACGCTAAGACGATCAATCAAACTAGACAGTTTAGATTGAGGTAATCTAAACGTGACGAGTAAAAAGCACCATGAGAACAGCACAGGAAAACATAGCTTTAAAAGCAGTTAATCGGGGAAAGCTTAGGAAGGAATTTACAAAAGCTAGAAACACTCGCACTCGCTAATGAGTTAATAATGTTAGTATTACGTGACGAGATATTTACAATCACCCTTAAGTGCAGGTTGGTACGGGTTAGTAATAGCCCTATCAGAACGCATTCACTCAGAGTTTGCGACCCATTCACTCAGTTTTGTGAGACCCAGAATTAAGCGCAGGTGGAAGCAATGAATGAAATACCAAAGCCGAAACCGAAAGAGGAAACGTGATTGGACCACAGGACTCAGGCATGCAGGCTGTCATACGACATCACAGGAACCAGGGCAAGGGGGAATGGATGGACAGGCCGCGGGAATGGAGCTGAAACACAAATCAAGAGAGACACGGGGGAAATGCACAAGCACAAACAAGCACACAAGGCAGAACCATAACACTATTGTAATGCTCCTGGTGCCCAAGGATGTAATAGGGGCAACAGTAGGGTGAATAAAGGTGAGGACGCAAGTGCTAAGGATGTGGAATTTTATTACAGAAACAAAGTGCACAAATAAACAGAAAGAATAATCCATACAAGGTAATAAAACTAGGAACTAAATGGGAGTGCTGTAAAATAAGAGGTTACTATGTGAGGCTACCTGCCTATGAGAGGGAAAACCAAGGTAAAGTAGAGGGGATGATAAATTTAATTAAAACCAGGTGTGAACATGCACAGAGAGAGAACAGGGGATAATTGGATGATTGAGGAAAGGCAGGTAGCAAGGGAAACAATAATTTAATCATTTTTAATTTCAAGACAGAGCTGAATGATAAAAACTTAAATATCCAGATCAAAACACTCACAGAATTTTCCTATTAACAGCAACGTAAAATGTCCTATTGCTCTTTAACAGCAAGTGGTAAAAGAGGCTCTCACTCGAAGATGTAAAGTGTCTGCTTTCCTATGTGTGTTCTGCAACCCAACAGCCAACCACACCAGTAATATAATAATCTGTGAAAAATTATATCCTCAAATACAACAAATGCTCTGCTATATAACTAAACAAACGAGATTGCCGCATTTTAAAGCAGAATGAAAACAACTCTTTGCTGATATTGTAGAGATGAGTCAACATGGCAAAGCTGACAGTGAAATGTGTTCAGAATAAGGTCTATTCTGAGGGTTTAGGGGCCAGCTAAAATGTCCATCCACATTGCAATTGAACGATGTTGCCATCTTGGCTAATCATGTAAACTTAAGCAAAGATTAGTTCGTTCGAAGCAAACACTTAGGCTTTGGATGAGTTTGGAAAGACTATGGAGAAGGACTTTTGGGTGACCTCAAAGAGGTTCTGGCAAACTGTCAGACGACTCAGGAAGGGGTGGCAGGGCTTAACCCAGGCTGCTTTAAGCAGGGATGGGGCACCGCTAACCTTGACTGGGGATATTGTTAGGCGGTGGAAGGAGCACTTTGAGGAACTCCTGAATCCGACACGCATGCCCTCCATTGAGGAGGTGGGGACAGAAGATTTGGATGAGTCTTAGTCCATTTCTGTGGCGGAAGTCACTGACGTGGCCAAAAAGCTCTGCAGAGGCAAGTCACCAGGAATGGGCGAGATTTGTTTTGAGTTGCCAAAGATTCTGGATGTTTCTGGGCTGTTGTCACGCCTGTTCAACGTTGTGTGAATGTCGAGTGCAGTACCCTTGGACTTGCAGACCGGGGTGTTGGTTCCCATTTTTAAAAAGGGGGACCTGAGGGTGTGGTCCAACTACAGGGGGATCACACAGCTCAGCTTCCCAAGGAAAGCTTATGCTAGGGTGCTGGAAAGGAGACATTGTGTGATTGTCAAACCTTGGAACAACGCAGGTTCCATTCTGGCCATGGAACAGTGGACAAACTTTCTACCCTTGCGCCGATGCTGGAGAGGTCATCGGAGTTTTCTCATCCAAACCACATGTGTTTTGTGGATTAGGAGAAGGCTTTTGACTATGTCCACAAGGTATCCTGTGGGGGAAGTTGCGGGAGTATAAGGCTCCAGGGCTGTTAGTTTGACCCATCTGATCCCTGTACAACCAAAGACAGAGTTGTGTGTGCATTCTTGACATTAAGTCGAACTACTTTCCATTTGGTGTTGAACTCTAACAAGATTGTGCCTTGTCACCTATTTTGTTCCTGATTTCCATCGACAGGATATCAAGGTGCAGCCCAGGCTTGGAGGGTGTCTAGTTTGCTGGCCTCAGGATTGCATCTCTGCCTTTCCCAGATGATGAGGTCCAGTTAGTTTCCTCGCACTGTGATCTTTAACGCGAATTGGAACGGTTCGCTACTGAGTGTGAAGTGGTCGGAATGAGGATCAGCACCTCCAAATCTGAGGCTATGGTTCTCTGCTGGACAAAGGTGGATTGTCTCCTCCGAGTTGGAGGTGAGTTATTACCCCAAGTGGAGGAGTTTAAGTGTCTCGTGGTGTTGTTTACAAGGCAGGGTAGGATGGAGAATGAGACTGACAAGCAGATCAGTGCAGCAGCTGCTGTGAAACAGGAGTTGTAATAGTCTGTCGTGTTGAAGAAGGAGCTGAGCTTAGAAGCAATGCACTCGATTTTCTGGTCTACGTTCCAACCCTCACCAATGGTCACAAGCTTTGGGTAGTGACTGAAAGAACAAGATCCCGGATACAAATGGCCGAAATAAGCTCTCTCTGCAAGGTGGCTTGGCTGACCCTTCGGATAGGGTGAGGAGCTTAGACATCTGGGAGAGGCTCAGAGTAGAGCCACTGCTCCTCCGTGTTGAGAGGAGTCAGTTGAGGTGGTTAAGGCTTCTGATCTGGATGTCACCTGGATGCCTCCCTTTATTTTTTATTTTTTTTATTAAAAATTTGGCATCTCCAATCCCACCCGGATCTGGAATGCCCAACTGAGGAAAAATGTACAAGGCTTGCTCATATGCGACCCCTTGTTTCCAATTCAGGAGAGAGGGACGGTCCACGGCTCTCCTCCAAAGCTTGTGCCCATCAATACTGCTTCTTTACACTCATTGGTTGAATCCTCTCAAGTTCAGAACGAGGGCAGAGGATACCCGAACATGAACAAGCTTAGAATCTTCCTGACGAGCGCCCGGCTGGCCAACAGGAGGCGCTTGAGCAACAAACAAAGCAACCATTTTTATATTTACCTTCCCGGCAGCCCCTTCCCAATTTGCATCCCTGTAGCGCAATGGCCAATTGTGCGCTACTTCTGAAAAAGCTTCCGACCACTGCCGGTTGGTACGACCGGGGCTCGAACACGTGCCGTGATAGTCACTTCTGCTCCACAATGCGGTGCTTTAACCAGGTGAGCTATCCGGGAGCCCCGGATGCCTCCCTTTAGATTTTTTCTGGTTATGTTCAACTGGGAGAAGGTCCAGAGGCAGACCCAGGACACGCGGAAGGGACTATATATCTTGACCAGCCTGGGAACGGCTCAGGATCCCCCAGGAAGAGTTGGCAGAAATAGCTGGGGACAGTGGGGAGGGGTAGGCCTGGGCCTCCCCGCTTAGCCTGCTACCACGCGACCCGCCCCTGGTTAATCATGATATTGAAAAGTACAGGACTTATCACACTACCTTGTGGGATTCCATTATCTCAAATGCATTTGATATTTCAGATCCAACTTTAACCCTAAACTTACGTTCTGATAAAAAAATCCAACACAAAATTATAAAAACGTCCTCTGATCCCCATTCTCTTCATTTTAATTAACAATCCTTCCCTCCACATAGAATCATATGCTTTCTCAATATCAAAGAAGATAATTACCATAGATTCTTTCATTTTACTAGCTTTCTCAAATTCATTGCAGCCTCTAATAGCTGCATCCATTGTAGACCTTCCCCTTCGGAACCCGCTTTGGTATGGGACAATTAAATTATTTCGCTCTAGAAAGTAATTCAGCCTTTTCACTAAAATCTTCTCCATCCATTTGCATAGATGTGAGGTCAATGCAATAGGCCGATAGCTACCAACATTGCTAGGATCTTTTCCTGGTTTATTAAATGGAAGAATTAACGCCCTCTTCCAGCTCACCGGTAATTCCCCTTCTTCCCAAATTTTATTAAAGAATTGCAACACCAGCTTCAAAACATTCTCTGGCAACTTTTGGAACATCGCATAGCTCAATTGATCCTCACCTGTCGCCGAATACCCCGTTCTGTGCAATGCTGACACTAGCTCAAACATGGTGATGTCAACATCCATAACATTCTCAGACTCCATTACATCTTCCTTTTTTAATATATCTCTGTTCTCTCTCATCACCTCTTCTTTCTTTTACCTGTGCAACTCATCTAAATTGTTACCTTTATGAACACTAGCAAAATTTTTCCCAAGTGCATTAGCCTTTTCTTTGTCTGATATTGCTAACACTCCATTTTCTTCCAGGACTGGGATTTTCACTGATGCCCTTTTCCCATTCATTTTCTTCAACATAGACCAGACATCCCCAATATCCACTTCTCTTTCAATTGAGGAGCAATAATTCCTCCAAGTATTCCTTTTACTCTCCTTAATGATTCTACGTGCAATTGCCCTGTTCTTCTGATAGTCCAATACATTTTCTTGAGCTAAGTTATTTTGTAAGGTTTTAAGTGCTTGATTCCTTTCACGAATAGCTTCTGTACATTTTTTATTCCACCAGGGAACCAACTTCCTTGTCCCCCCTATTTGTTTCACAGGAATGCTATTCTATGCTGCATCCCTGATTAGTTGAGTAATTATAAAGGTACATTCCTCGACAGAACCATACGTATCAACTGATTCAGCTCCTTTACTACATACCTCTTCAAATTTTTCCCAGACTGCTTTTGCAAAACACCATTTCTCTATCTTACTCCTTTCCTGATAATTCATATCTTCATTAATTGAACAAGCTATGGGGAAAATGGTCACTGCCTATAGGGTCGTCTTTTGTACTTCATTCAAATGTGCTAGCCAAGCTGCTAGATACTAATGTTATATCTATACATGTCATTGTGTTGGATCGTATATCAATTCTCGTTCCTTCACCATTATTTAGACACACTAACCTTCTTACATCCATCAGCTCTTCAACCATCACACCATTACGGTCTGTGTGTTTACTTCCCCAGAGACTGTAATGGGCATTAAAGTCCCCTCACCATATTTCCTTTGTACTGCCATGACGAGGCCTGTTAATCACCTGCTGAAGTGAGTCTAACTTTAAGGGCTTGCAAGGATTATAGAAATTGACTATGGTGAGATTACCATCTGACTTGCACACTTCTGTGATAAAACACTCCAACTCTGTGTTATTCAGCCTTCTAGCAGCTATACCCTCTCTTATGAATGTGATAAATCCTCCCCGCTGGCCCTCACTATTATCATACCTTGCTGAATCATATCCATGGATTATAAAGTCAAGATGTGGACGCAGCCAAGTTTCTTGCACACAAATTATGTCGGGTTTAACTTCACTTTCTTTCAAATAATTTTTTAGTTCTTGTCCATTAGCTATCAGGCTTCTTGCATTCCATTGTAATAAATGGAATATCATTTAGATCCTAAGTACTGGCACTATCATTCTGAGACCTCCCATCCCCTTTAGTAGATATCATTTTATGAATCTCTTCTCCTTGAATGCCTGTCATACCTAGAAACTCTTCTGCAGCTGTAACTACAACATGTATTTTATCACTTTTCTTTGATTGCTGACTAACCACATTAATAACTTTGCACATAAAAGCAATAAAGCTCTTTTTATTCATCAACATAGTTTCCTCCATGACATTACATTTATGATTACACGCCCTCTGTATGATGGTTGGCTGTCTCTGCTGCAAGGGAACTGACTGTCTCTGCAGTATAGGGGCTGGTTGACTCTGCTGCCATTTACTACTTGTCTCCTGGGAGGCTATGTCAACCTCATATCTCTCACTATACCTGTTCCTATCAACTTCTTTGGGCCTCCTGTCAGTCGTGATACTCTTTAATGCCTCTGCATAGGACACCTTATTCACGATTTTGTATCGCTGAACCTCTCTTGCTTGTTTTTGCATGCTACATCCTCCATATGCCGCGGTATGCCCTCCGCCACAATTACAGCACTTAAGCTTTGCATCCTTGGCACATTTCCCATAATCATGTTCTCCGCCGCATTTAGCACATCTTTGCCTTCCCTTGCACTGCTGTACTGTGTGTCCCATTCTTTGGCATTTAAAACATCTCAGCAGCTGCGGAATGTACTCCCTTACTTTATAACTAATTCACCCAATTTTCACCTCACTTGGTAATAAATTTTCAAACACAAGTAAAACTTTCAAGCTATCTGTCTTCTTACCTCCTTTACTTGTTTGTAATCTCCTAACCTCTGTCACCTTACCACCTTTTATTTCATGCTTTATTTCCTCTATCATCATATCAAGCGGGACGTTTGAAATTACTCCTCGGAGTTTAGCCGCTGCCCCTGGAACATGCACCTTGATTGCACTACGGTCTAGAGTTCTCTTTTTCAGTATCCTTTCCTGTTGTTCCTTACCTACTGCTGAAATCAATAAATTCTACCCATTTCATTTTCAAAAGCCTTAGTAACTCGGACTGGATGAAAGTGGCCCGTATCACTCCCCATTGTAACGATTACCTTCCATTCCTCACTCACCTCTCGTCTACTAACTAGTTTTTTAAATCTTTGCACACCTGCTCCTTCCTCACCACTACTCTCCGCCTCAGAAGTTAAGTCACCATACTTTCTAGCATTCTTAAACTGACCAATTTCCATTCTTCCATCTGAGTTTTCAGACATGTTTGCACTTATGGTACAGTTCGATTGCAATCCGTCCGAAAATCTATTGTTGTTGCTATGGCTTGTACCAAAACTTAGCGACCGCACTCTTCTACACACGCCGCCCGAATCCACGCAGCTGACCCAAAACCTACTGTGGGGTCCGGAAACCACCTCAGATAACGTTAAGTCTCCTGTTGACGTTTCTACTCCAGCTTTATGTAAAATTACTATTCACGAAATGAAATCTGCAGGGGGCAGGGGCTATCGGGACTCTGCCCACGCACTCCAGTTGTCAATCACTGCTGTTTATTATGACTACGCGCCCCTTTTGCATAACAAAAAGTTTACAGCAAATTTATCAGAAAAAATTGACGCTAGAATATAGATTAGCATGGTAAGAACTTCTTAAAAAGGAAGAAACCATCTTCAGAAAAAAAATATTTATCATGTACGCAATTTTTTCTGTGTGGCATTTCTCCCCTTCACTAACATGGAGGGGGCTGGCTTATAATTTGTACTGCAGCCTGCCAGTAGTTGGTGATCAAGACGTTTTGGCTTCACTTTTCAGGAGACGTTCGGCTGTCCATGTTATACAGTCCTTGGTTCAGTCACATTCGCAGTATTTGAAGCATTATACAATTAAATATTGTAAAAAATCCTTGTCATGATATCTTAACTCCATTGGGTAATTCTTGTATTTAATGATGGGCTTGCGCCAAAGTCATCTTTCACTTTCATGTAATTCAAGAAAATCAGCTTTAGACTTAGATCAACCTTTAGACTGTGGTCAGTTCTTCATCATTGTTTTCACTCAGTGAAAATATCTTATGCCAAATAACTTTATTTTTTAAAATACTAATGATGGATGGCTGGCTAACTAAGCCTCCATACAGTATCACATATTTTGAAATAAAGATTTCTTAATACATCACTGAATAGCACTTTTTCATTTGAAGTATCATGGAGAGAAGCTTGGTGGAGGTGTACAGGTATGAGATGCCAGCTAAATAATTGCTATATTTTGTAGCTATAATTCTTTTATAGTTTTTCTGAATTCACTGCCTACCCAAATTCATCATTTTCATCAATTCCAAGCTTAAAATTTTGAGCCAATGTATTTATGAACAGTCAAACATTTATACAGATGACTCTAAATATCTCCATAAAATAAATTAAATAAATATGGCAGAAATATAGCAATATGTACATCCTCAATTGATTTTTGTATCTGCAAATTTCAAATTTTATGCCTCCCACATGTTCCAAAGCAAAAGGGCAATAGGGACAGGGGGATCAAAAGATGATGCAAAAAATTTGTAAAATCGTCAGAAAAACATCCATTTAAAACATTCCACTGGTAAGCAGGAGCATATGTAACAGTTGATTCAGTTATGATCAGTCATAAAAGACACTGCCTTTTACCCGCAAGATGGTGCAACGCTTCCTGCTTTCCTGAAAGCTGTTTGAGCAACTGGTGATACAGTTTTAAAACAACTTTTCTCAACGAGCGACTGAGGAATGCAATTGGATCTCACCATCAATTATGATATAATGCTTTATAATATAGCCCATAATATAGTGAAAAGATTGAAATAATCCAGAAAACCTGGAGCAATGTTCATGCATATAAAGATGAGGTTGATTAGCAGTATTGGATGCGTGGAACATTTAAGCCCTCAGACGGCACTGCATTAAAGGTGTCATCCCATGGGAAACCGTGTATTACTTGTTCTTCCTGAAGTGCCATCGGTTAACATGAGTTCCGTATGCATGCTGAATATCAACCCCCACTCTGTGTAATAGCGAATTGAAAAAAAAAAGACGGTACGTAGGTTTGTGAATTATTATTCATGGTCTCGCTTTGATCTCACCCACTTTGACTTGCGACCGCCCACCAAATCATTGGCAGCCAGCAGGAAGTAGCATTTTGAAGAGAATATATATTGAGATAGACTGGCTCTAATCCCAGGTTGAGAGTCATGCAGGTAATGGGGGTATTAGTGTCACCCATTCTTCTTACCACCTGAACAGTCACATTGGTGAAAATAAACAACATTGAGTAACCTATTGCAACAAATATGTATCAACCAAAGCCATGCCTTTTATGCTGCTTTCACACCGAACAGGCAACAAATTTTTGCACGGCAGATTACATACAAAGTCAATGCAAAGACGCAAATACACGCATTTCTTATTCGCGTCTTTGCATGGACTTTGAATGTAATCTGTTGTGCGAAAAAGTAGTTTCGCATTTGGTGTGAAAGCAGCATAAAAGGCATGGCTTTGGTTGATATTTGTTGCAATAGGTTACTCAGCGTAGTTTGCTTTTCACGAACGTGACTGTTCAGGTGGTAAGAAGAATGGGCAACACCAATACCCCCTTCTTACCACCTGAACAGTCAGGTTTGTGAAAATAAACAACATTGAGTAACCTATTGCAACAAATATGTGTCAACCAAAGCCATGCCTTTTTATGCTTTCACACCGAACGTGAGACAAATTTTTCGCAGGATAGATTAAATTCAAAGTCCATGCAAAGACGCGAATAAGAAACGCGTGTATTCGCGGCTTTGCATTGACTTTGAATGTAATTTGCCGTGCGAAAAATTTGTTTCACGTTCGGTGTGAAAGCAGCATAAAAGGCATGGCTTTGGTTAATATTTGTTGCAATATGTCACAGTGTTGTTTGTTTTTCATGAACGTGACTGTTCAGGTGGTAAGAAGAATGGGCGACACCAATACCCCCTTCTTACCACCTGAACAGTCACGTTTGTGAAAATAAACAACATTGAGTGACCTATTGCAACAAATATGTATCAACCATAGCAATGCCTTTTTATGCTTTCACACTGAACGCGAAACAAATTTTTCGCAGGATAGATTACATTCAAAGTCCATGCAAAAACGTGAATAAGAAACGCATGTATTCGCGTCTTTGCATTGACTTTGAATGTAATCTGCCGTGCGAAAATTTGTTTCGCGTTTGGTGTGAATGCAGTTTTAGTCTTAATTACTGGCGGAGTCTCCTGGCAGCACACATTCTCCTCCTCTGTGGGCATTCTGGCGCAATTACCACATGTGCACCTGACAAAATATAGGTAAGTGTGTTTGTTAGGCCTATGTAATAATTGGTAGGCTATGACATGAGCTAATGATCTTAGGGTGGTCAATGGTAGCGTGGAATTCAAGCCATAATGCTAGCAAATTGACATGTCTGCATCGCGGTCAACTGCGTCTAGCGGCGTGCTGTGTCTTCAGGTAATCTGGGAATAGACTAGCACTAGACCAGCTACCAGGAAGATTGCCAAGACTGTTGATGGTGTAAAGAAACAAGCCCTTATTTTAAAATGTTTCCCACAGTTTAGTGCAACGTGACAGGCCATGATGACGATCGCGACAAACGTTCGCCTCTTGAAGAAAATCGAAGTTGACATGCAAATATTACCATTCTGAAACGTTCATCAATAAACGTTCTGGTAGCGGTTCTTGTGCTGCTTCTGTTTCCTCCTCAGATTCAGGATCAAACACGTAGGGCTGTATCTCTGAAGCCATTGAGAGCAATTTAGAAATCCACATTGTGAACTTCTGTCTATAACAACTAATCAAACGGACGGAGAAACACCTCTGGATACAGCTGTAGAAGGGGGGGCACAGTTATCCAATCAAAGGCAAGTTAATTTACATTCAGAATATTCATGAGCAAGAGGCGCAATCCTGTCGTTTCTTCCCAGCCATTTTCTGTACCAAACTAGAACAGAGTGAAGTAGGCCAACCAAAGCATTTATTTCTCCAAAAACTGCTAGCGGGGCATTCAATAACTCCAGAGACCATAACAAAATTAATGAAAAAGGCGCAAGATGACACCTTTAAGAACCATTGAATGTAGTAATATGGGACCTTTAACCTAAAAAACAGGTAGGCTAATATTCACATCTCTCTTTGTCTGGCAACTTAAGTGTCATGCCTAGGGAAATGTGTAGGATGCAGATGTCCTAAATATTGAGAAACATGAGTATTTTGAGTATGGATGTTCTCATAAGGGACCTAATGTTTGCCAACCCTCACTGGCAATATGGCTGGAAAAAGTATTCATATTGTAGAAGTTTTCTAATTGCCAAACACAGCAGCAGGAAGGTAATATTACAATGATGTCCATCATTACCAGCAAAAATTTAAAAGGCAGCTAAAGGTTTGGTTTAACAAATAATAGTGTGGGTAATCACTATTGTGAAAATATTCTGACCCAGGTTTCAAGCTGGGCAAGGCTTATACAAGGCCTTCTTTTTTTTCTCCTTTAATCTTGATAATCTCTCCCATAATAATAATAATAATAATACAGAGCCTAAGAAAACCTGATTATTCCCAAAACACAATATCAGATGCAATTGATGATAATATGACAGTTTTGCCTCTGACAATACTGTGCGGCACATATGCCCATAAAACATTTTAATGCTTTAATGGAAATAGGTTTTAATTTCCATGGGTAAAGTGAATTCTCTCAGGACATCTATTTTGCAACAGCGTAAAATCATCTAATGAGTTAAACCCATTAACATTGGCAGCAGGCTATCGTGCGCTTGTGAAATGTATGGACATTGATCTTGTCACGAAGACAGTGCCTGAGGGAAACAGGAAATAAGCATTACTGTGCTGCTTAGAATGATGGTCAATGGCAATTCTTTGTTTTTCTTTTTTTGTTTGTTTCTTTTGTAAGGGAGTGTTCCATTGCTATTCCATCAAATATTTCTTATTAAGAAAAAAATACCACCTGTTTTCTTTAGGGTGTAATTTAAATGTGGTTGAAATATTTAAAACAATAAAAGTTTTAATGGGGAATAAACACTGCAAAGCAAGATTAAATTTAACCCTTACATACTGTTCATATTTGATACCCTCACAGCATAATAAGCGTCTATACTAAATTTTGAACTACAGATCTATTTTGAATGTACAAAATAGCCTATCTGACATTAGTAAATGGAGGATTAATCCTTAATTGATGTTTCAGAGAGCAATGAGAGTCCATTTTTTAGGTTGTAGAACACTTGCTTTTGGAAAAAAACATCTAATATCACACAATATCATAGCCTGTTCTACCTAAGACATGAAATATAACAGCCATAATGACTGAGATAGATTTGATTAAAAGTGAAAATTGCAAGAACATTTTGGAACTGTTAGGATTTATAATTTAACCACATAAACATTATAACCATTTAACACTGTCCTCGCAGCTATATCATAAGATTCACAATTTTAAGAATCACAGAATCACAATTATCAATATTGATTCAACATTAATTGAAATTCAGAACACAAAACATGAAAAAATACCTATTGCAAACTAGCAAACTAGTCTGTGCTCTGAAAGCAGTGGTAGGAGACCTTGCAGGTGAGGGACTTGCAGATGGATTTCCCACATTTGCAGCAGGTTGTCCCTGTTTTGTGATCATTTTTTCCAGAGCAGAAATTGCATCTCTGCATCTCCTTTGCTTCTGTCCCCTTGTGTTGGCTTCTTGAGTGAATTGATTATCAGGGCCGCCCACCCTCCCATCCCGAAATTGATACTAATTTGTTTATTTTTAAATTATTTTGTTTCATTGTAAGAGCTTGCAGGTGCAGTTCTCGTGTCTGTGTCAAGTCACCCTCTGACCTCTGTATGACTTCTGTTCCTTATCTGTGTCATATATGATCACTCCTATTGTGTTTCACTATTTCACTGTTTCAAGATTCCCCATGACGCCTCAAAGGCCAGCAGTTTCCTGTCTCTGCAGGAACCTGGGCAAATGTGGTGGGACCACAAACAGTTCTCATGACAGCGTCAAGGTCCCCCTTGAACTCTGTCACCAGTCCCATAAAAAATACACACAGACATCAAATGTACAGTTTGACAGTTTCAAAATTTTCAAAAACCACCATTGTCCCTGATTTGACCCATACTAGTGGATATAAAATCCATCAAAGACAGACAAATTTGACCCGGAACAGCCTCAGTGGACAAAAATGTGTAGCACCTGTACAAAAATATGAAATTTTAAAATGTTTTAATTTTTATATATTTTGGGCCACTTTAGGAAAAGTGATCAAATTTCAGGCTAAAACAATGGCATTTATGGTATTTTTACTGCTGTTAAATGTCAAAACGGGTCAAATTTGACCCGAACAGTATGTAAGCATTAAGTACCCAAAATTGAAGACCAAAATACAGCTGGGAAACATAACTATTTCCAGTAATTTAATGACAGGAGGTGATGGCGCAACCATGGTGCCGTTTTCAAAAGGGTTCGTCCAAGATAAATTAGGTGTGGTGGGGGTTTGGTTCCATTAATATATGCAGTGCTGAGAAAAAGTCTTGATTTCTTCATATTTATCACACTGAAATGTTTTAGAAAACAGTTTTTAAATGCTAATTGTGTTTATTGAAGGAAAAAAAGCTGTCCAACCCTACCTGGCCCTATATGAAAAAAGTGATTGCCCCCTTAGTTTGGTAAATCCACAAACTTTATGAATTTAATTGATAACTGAATTCAGTTACTCTAAACACACCCATGCGTGACTAATGCCAGCCCTGTTGAATCTAAAAATCACGTGAAAAAACCTGTATGGCAATGTGAAGTAAGCAGAAAGTGGCACATGATGCTGCAATTGAAAGAAATTCTGCAACAGATCAAAATCAAAGTCCTTGACTGTTACAGCCCAGTTTAGGGTCAAGCTGTACATAAAAACAGCTGATGGTGAGAATCCCCACTCCCGTTCCCAGAAACATGCACCATATGCGAAAATAACAAACAAATAATCTAAGAAAATAAAATAGAATGGCTAACCTAACCAAATATCAAAAGACATTAACTTCACTACCTCCCTCAACATAAACAAAAGAAAATGAACCAAGCTAAAATGGCACCCACCCCTGCCAGCTCAAACAGCAAGTTCACCAAATACTGGTTGTACACAGCTCTTGCAACAAGTTCACCAAATATACATTGTACCTAGCTCTTGCAAAAAGTTCACAAAATGACCGTTTTACGCAACGAGAACCTTAAGGTTCATCAAACATCCGTTATATACCAGTGGCGGCTGGTGAGTTGGCAACAGGGGAAGCTGAAACCCAGCCCTTAAAGCAGGGGTGTCCAATCTTATCCAGAAAGGGCCGGTGTGGGTGCTGGTTTTTGTTAGAGCCCAACACTAACACACCTGATTCTACCCACCAAGGTTCGATTGAAACCCCTGATTAGATAATTAGTGGAATCAGGTGCAGTAGCACTGCTGGCTCAGACAAAAACCTGCACCCACACCGGCCCTTTCTGGATAAGATTGGACATCCCTGCCTTAAAGGAATAGTTCACCCAAAAATAAAAAGTCGCTCATCTACTCACTCCAAGGCTAACACAAAATGCCTCCATACTGCTCGTGCGGCGTAATCCAAGTGTCTGTAAGCCCCAACAGTCATATTTGACTTGTAAAGACATCTTTTCACCATGCTCTTAGCCTAAATGTCCAATGTAGCCACTTAGCTAGGAGCCCTGTCTATCTTAGAGGATGAAGTTGATCTCGCTACATTGGCCCGACCATAAAAATGTGCTGTTCAGTCACTGAATTCTAACATTCAAAACTGCTGCGCGTTTCTCCAATTGGAGATGTTTAGGGCCGTTGCAGCGTTATTTGCCCTCGTTGGCCACCATGAATTTTAAAATTCTTCCTTGAAGATGAACAAGGCTCCAAGCGAAGTGGCTACATTAAACATTTAGGCTAAAAACATGGTGAAAAGACGTCTTTTTGAGTAAAACTTGAATATTGGGCTTAGGGACACCTGGATTAAGCCGCACGAGCAGCATGGAGGCATTTTATGTTTTTTTTTAGTATTGTTTTTTTATGCTTGAAAGAATGGTCACCAATGACTTCAATTGATTTGGATTTGTCTTCAATGCTGTTTTTCTTTGTAACTCCAAAAGTGTTTTGAGGACAAAAAAATTTTGTGGACCCTTCGATTAGCCTTGAGCTGAGTAGATGATAAGTGAATTTTCATTTTTGGGCGAACTATTCCTTTAAAAATAATGATTGGTCATGACCTGTTTTCAATCATTCATTTAAATTACCATTACAGAAACTCCGAAAACTCTCAACATTATCAGGTGTGGCCATTTTTCATTAATAACGCATACCTGTCAACTCTCATGCATTCAGCATGAGTTTTAGTGGCATATTTATGTTCCTCTGCTGCAGTTAGCAATTATTCAATCAACGCATATTTAAACAATTTAAACGATAATGAAACACATGCATTGCTTCCAACCCCTGAGTAAAGAAAAGCGTGAGAAGTCCTGAGTCATAATCAGTTTCTAATTACAAGTGGTGAAATCCACCGTAATGCACAGTGAAATTGATAAACCTCCATGCACAAGGACTTAGATTCCGTGCGAGAATCTCTGACATATGCATTGATTGAATAATTGCTGACTACAGCAGGGGACCGTAAATATGCCACTAAAACTCAGGCCGAATGCATGAGAGTTGACAGGTATGCCTTATTAATGAAAACTGACCACATCTGATAATGCTGAGAGTTTTTGTTGTTTCTGTAATGGTAATTTAAATGAGTGACCGACAACAGGTCATGACTAATCATTATTTTTAAGGGATGGTTTGAGCTTCCCCTATCACCAGCTCACCAGCTGCCACTGTTATACACATGGAGATAACAGCTGTGTTTTTCTGGAGGTGAGAAAAGGAAATTTGCTGTCTTGGCGATGCACCAGTATTCATGACATCCACTCACAGGACCAATCAGTCAATTGGCCAACGCAGCTGGATCAACTGAGAGGCACAAGATGGAAACGAACAAAGCAAACACCAGAGTGGGCAACACTCCCCAGTGAATGCCCAGGATTTAACAGTGACATCTGTCAGTCTGGAAAGAGTTTTTTTATTTTCAAGCCACTTGTAAGGCTCTGGGACTCCAGTAAACCACGATGAGAGCAATAATCTACGAATGGAGAAGAATGTGGAATAGTGGTAAACCTTCCAAGGAGTGTCTGGCCAACAAAAATTTCCAAAAGAGCACATCAACAACTCAGCAAGGAGTCACTAAAGAACCCTGACTAACAATTAAAAAACTGCAGGTCTCACTTGCCTCCATTAAGGTCAGAGCTCACAATTCCAGAATAAGAAAGAGACTGGGCAAAAATGGCACTGGTCCTGTAAAGGTCATGCACACAAAGGCAAGGATTGGCTTGATTTGGCATCTGCATAAAGGGGTCAATCAGGCGGTAAATGCTCAGAAACCCACCAAAGTGGCTGGAAAGAAGGAAAAATCTCTCTTGTAGATTTTAATTTCATTGCATTTTATATTCGATCACAAATTCACAGATGAAACCTTAAGGCCAGTTTAACCCAAAGATTCACAAAGTGATGTAACTGTTTTAGACGTTGCAGGACAAAAATTGCATCGGTGTAAATTGGCTGTCTGCGCTCAACTCAAGCCGGCTGATGGCACTGCCTGCGACTTAGAAACAAAGAAAAACAGAGTCACCGCTGTTGATGGAAGGTAATATTTACATTCAAATTTCTGCAAAAAAATTTCCAGCTCGCACGCTCGCATTACACATGTCCCTACCAGCTCTCAGATTACACCTATAACCTTGCCATAATGCAACATAATGGAACTGCATAGCTGTGTTACCACAAGAAAGCTACTCGTTTGAGAGGCCATTCGGGGAAAAAAATGACTTTTGTTTACCTTGGGAGCATGAAGATTGGTCTGTGGGACAATGGAAAAGGTCATGTGGCCTGATGAGTCCAGATTAACCCCATTCCAGAGCGATGAGCGCATCAGGGAAGCCCATCAAGCGATGCACGCGTCATGCATTGTGCCCACTATACAAGGTTGCTTCATTTGGTCAGACCATAGGTTCAGCAACATTGAGCAGCAATAAAATTAAGTCAGCAAACTTCCTGAATTTACTGAACATTTCTTTAGTCCCTGACAAAACGGGCTTATTCCAGGATGACAATGCCAAGATTAATCAGGCTCAAATTGTGAAAGAGTGGTTTATGGAGCTTGAGGAATCATCCTCACACATGATCTGGCCACCACAGACTCCTGGACTTAACCTGAAAGCCATTGGGATGTGCTGGAGAAGGTTGATACAAGATCTTGGCCAAATATAATGCAACTCTGTTTGAAAATAAATGTTGTAACATTGTATATGGTGGTCGAAACAATGCCACAAAGAATGCGCACAGTGATCAAAGCTGATGGCGATCCAACAAAATAGAGTGCACAACTTTTTTTCAGCCTGGCAGTGTTTTTTTAACAGTAATATGTTCACATCTGAAAAATAAGGTTTGATCTGAAATGAATGGACCAGGGTTGTCAGGAGTGTAAATACTCTGAATTTTATGAGGGAATTTAATCAGGCTTTTGGTACACAATGGGAATCCCTGAAGCTGCAAAAAATGAAAGGGAAAAGTTCACATGACAACAGTCAAACATAACCTTTGAGGCACGGTGACATGGGATCCTAAACCTTGTGATGTATATGCATACATAAGCCTCCATGAACTGACACTGGATGTTGTGAACAGAAAACTCTCATTGTATATTGTGGGATTAAGTGCAGGACCACCTTGTGAATGCAAGTAAATGTTATCTGAATCTTTACTTTTGAGACCTAGCATTGCTAAAATAATCAATATATTTGCTAGATTGTCTTTGATTTGAAGTGTAAAATTACTTAAATTGTATATTATAGCTAGAAAAGGCCACATTTTCAGAAGTAAATGTGTTTGCTTGTTTCTGCTTAAAAAGGTTAGGAGGTGAATTTGAAGTTGATTAAGTGGTTGAAGAAGTATACAAACTAGAAGTAGTTATTATAGCATCAGTTCCAGTTATATGTCAAAACACAAAAGGAATCAAAAAGTTTAACTTAATGTGCTAACTAAGATGAACATTTCACAAGTGGAAAGAGGTTTCAAGCTGAAAGTTCAAAAGAGCAGGTGATAGTTGAGAAACAGCCAAAAACCAAATGAATGGATTTAAAGGCCATTTTAAACTAAAGATTCACGATGAGATGAATTAAAACTGCAACAGCTTGCAATGCAGCAGTCTGCACAACTGTGAAATCTGCCAGTTTACACCTATGTGATTAGACAGGACAGCGTATCTTTTCCATTGAAACAAGCTCATTTAAGACTTTCTATGTCTCGACCTTCTGCTTGCTGGCCTTCCAGTTCATTGGTAATTGGTTAATTTGTAGCGTCTTATTATATGAATGTAGTGACAGTGGGTACATTTTACGGCTTGTGTGCAGACACAGCTGTTTCTCAAATGAAGTCCCTGGCGGCACCATCAGCTGGCTTGAGTCAAGGGGTAGTTCAAAACAACATTTCCCTGGAACATTTGAAAGGGTGGAAATAAAACTCTAGTTACCCCGATTTCACGTGAATGGACAGCAGGGAAAAGATTGACAATGACTTGAAGTGCTTTTTCATTGAGACGCCTCAGGGGCCGTTCACACTGAACGTGCTACATCGGTGTGAAAACACAAGACGTGTCTGTCCTGATTTTTTTTTCAAGACTACATTAAAAAAGCATCTTTTTTGCAGTTGCTAGAAACATTCCTGTCATTCACTTTGTTAACGGCTGTGGTTAACTAATTCCACTGCAAAGTCTTGTGTTTTGTCTGTCTTTTGAAATAACTGACAAGCGGTTGGCAATCGCTTTAGCTCTAAAAAAGAGTGAGAAACAAAATTTGAAGACAAATTGAACAGCTTTTGTGAAATCACTCTTTTAGGGCTAAGACAGTGCTATTGGTGACAACAGATTTCTCTGCTATTTTCAGGGGCTTTCACATACTTTTTACGACGGGTATACAACAGGTCTATGACAGAAATGTGGGGTAATTCATGAGACCTTGTCTGAGTATGTCCTACAAAATTTATGAATTCTACGATAGGGGGGTTTTTTGAGTGGGGTTTCAGTCTCCCAGGAGCAAAGTGAAATAAACTTTATACAATAAATAACTAGCTAGCTCGGTAAATTGTATTACATACAAAGTTAATACAAAAAACAGTTATTTTCAAGGGCTGTGCTACTCTCACCTGGTTTTTACATAGCTAATTTAGCTAACAAATTTGAGCCAGCTTCTCAAAGCCAAAAACATTATCGAATTATTTGGATATCTAGTTACAACTTGGGTTGGTTTCATACGTGCTTGTTCTTAGAGTGTACTAATTAGGGACTAACATTTTGCTGGGGGGCTTTTGCACGTAAATATAATCCTAAATTCAATTTTTTAGTGTTCTCTTCTAGTTGTTATGGCTTGTTCAGCTCGTCAGAGTCAAGTTGTGTTGTTTAAGTGCTTAGCATCGATCTTTTCTGGGATATCGTGTTTAGTTATCTCACATAGTAAGCAATTTGCTCACTCTGCCCGCTTGAAATAAATATTGACATTCACCAGGCTTTTAATTCCTTTTCTGTCTCTCTTTTTTTACTGCATAAACATATTGCCAAGTTAGATATTTAGTGTTGCCCTCTGGGTTGCCTTGCCTGGATCTGCTTATCAAAGTCAAGTGGTGTTTAGTTAGCTCGTGTTGCAAGCGGGACGTTCACCCGGCTCGCTTGAATTAATTATCAATGTATAACAAAGTATATGTAGAATGCTATGTCTAAACAGGCTCCGTAACAATACACAAATGAGACTTCGGTGCAAGTTTAAGTAGGCTTAATTGAATAATTGTATCCAGATATTATCCAGTGGTTATGCAGAATGAATTGTCGGAGCTGGAGTGTGGCTTGGCATTAGAATTCAGGTGATGCGAACCATTGTGGGCAAGGCATGACAAAAACATAATGAGGTTAAGGAGAGGCGTAAAGCAGAATTCATCCGGGCTTAGGAAGAGAGCCACGCTAATTAGTGAATCCTAATGCACTTATACTGGGCAACGTGATCATGCATCTCTTGCATGTGATGCCCGTTCGTTTTTGTGATAGGCCAGATGGATATTCGTCGCTGTGAATATTGCTGCTGCAAGGCATTGCGGGGCGGCGCCATCTCCTTTCCTTTTGTAAAGGATGGTTCAGTGTACTCAATGCTAGAGATGATAAGTTCAGAGGCATGGAAGAATCTTTACCTCACACTTTGAAAAGTTGAAAATACTTATCATGGCTGCCACATAAATAATTCCAGGAGATTGTATAGGAGTTAGGGCCTTTCTTAAGCAAAAAAGACTATTGAAACACAGCCTAGATATCTCCTTTTGTATTTGACGATTAATAAAATGACTTTTGTCGTTCTTTTTCACTCCTACAAGCACTATTTTATTCTGATAACAGTACTATGTTCTTGTTTTAACACTACTCTGCCGACAGCTATTAAATTACAACTACCAAGCTTCATGTGTGGCTGCCCACTTATTATGCTGTACATTTATGCTTTAATGTTTTGAGTTGATGATTAAAAGCTGGTGGCACTACTAAAAATTAGCAGTGGAATCTATTGTGATCCGGTATTAAGATTAGGGGTTTGTCCCAAGATGATTCAAATTGTACCTCTTGTAAAATGGCGAAGAATTACATTAACCCATTAATGACCAACAACTAAAAGTAGTACCTTAAGGAAAAACCCCACAGTTTGAGTTCTGAATGAGGTAGGAACTTGCTTTTTGGTGTGTGGCATCTTTGGCTGCACATAACCAATTTCGAAATTGTGATAGAACATATTTTTAATATCATATTTAGGGGTCAAACTTTGATTTTTGGGGAAAACTCAAAATAACAAAAAAATAAGTTCAACAGTCATTTGACAGGTTATGTATCACATGTACACTAAAGTGTTATGAATGTTCTTATAGCACAACTTCTCCTGAATCGAACGATACCAAGCATTTGATTCAACTCTGTACGGATCCTGAGATACAGCCCTTTAAGTTAAGGTACCATTTTTAGTTGCTGGTCAAATATGATAGCGGATCTTTTCAAATTTCTTCTTAAAATGCAGAGGAAACATTAACCATTGAGGTAATAGGCTCTTAACTTGGTTGGCATTAATCTTTTTTTTTTTTTTTCTTAAACATCAATATAGTGCAGGTTTGCCTCGTAATCATTCACTTTATCTTTGAATTGTTCATTGTCTGTCAGATGGCTGATTGGTTGCCAGGTGTCTGAACTTCCCCCAATTAGCGAACCACTGATTCAGATCAGTCTCAATTTGATTAGAGATTATTTGCCTCCTTTTACGTATGTAAGTATATGTTAGTAATATAGCCCAATAAGCACGACATTTCCACAGAAATATAACTGAACATATAATAAAATGCTATTTCTGATGAAATGTGATTAAGATTTTAAGTAATCTTGCATGAAAAGCACCTAGTTTGAAAATGAATAGCTTAATGAAACAATTTAATCGCAATTCTGGTTGGAACGAAAACCAGCAATACACAGGGGACTTCCAGGGCCGAGTTTGGAAAATACTGTTCTAGAGCAAGCAAAGCGAGTTCATGCAAGCAAAATGGGTGTGAAAAAAATCAGTAAATAAATAAAAATAAAAACTGAACTAAAATATATACTGAGTCTTGCCCTGAGTAAATAATTTGCTTTCAGTTATGATTAACCACAATAGAACTAGGGAGACTGAGTTAGGGATGTTGAGCAAGGCAGTGAGAAGGAGCAGAGCATTCAGACAGAGTTGGTTGGAATGAACTATGCAGGGTAGGTCCGTTTGTGATGTAGAAAACAGCAGGGTTGTGAAAGACAGTTGGGATCACTGTGAAGGTGGACTGAACTGGGAAAAAAGTTTTCATAATGAGGGTCCTTTACATTTTCTTTTTTATTGTCTTGAAGAGGATATTCTTGAATATCCGCCCCACCACTGTCAAAGAATGAACAGGTTTCGATGACGCCTCTTTCAGTGCCTTGTTAGATTTTAAAAGTTCAAAGGTAATCCATGCTCTGTTCTCGCCCAGTGCCTTTGAGGAGCCCTATTTCAATCTCATTAACTGTTACTCGATTATGCTGAATGACATTTCCTACCTGGTATCTGGCAATGGGGAAGGTATTTGTTTCCCTGAATACTGCAAGACAAAGGTGTGCAGTTCTTGGCCAAACAAAGCTCCAATGCACCTTCTTTGAAGGGTAACCAGACACCAAGGTAACTAAGGTATCTCAGGATGTCATTCTACCTGTCCACTGCTCTCTCGTGGTTGGACAAAATGTAGAGCTGAAATATTCACCCTGCAACTCGATATGATTCTGAATGAGTGATGGGGCCAACAGCCTAAGAATAGAAAACATGCAAAAACGACAATCGTTGATTATGTGTTTGGTCTTTGAGACCAAGGCTGGGGAAATAGATATGCAATTATCAGGCTTGAAAAACTATTTTTATCTGTCTGAAGAACAATGATGGAGAATTGAGACATCAATAATTTAGCAGTCCTGTTTGCATAGTGCCAGAATTGTGCTCTGACCCTTTGACAAGCTGCGTTCTTCCAAAAACTAATTGGTGGTGGAGGTAATTAGACAATATTTCTAAAGGGATCTTACTGGCCGATGGTTTTGTTTGATCTGAGGTCTGTTGCAATAACACAAGTCCTTTTTTAAAGGTGGGAAGAAAAAAACAAACCACTGACCACAGTTCAAGCATTGTGGTGGTAAAAATTGTCATGTCAGGATGTCCTTCAAAATTATTTTTTCGAACAACCTGAATATAACTGGAATTTAACATAAAAATATTGAATAAAAATGAAAGAGCACTGTCCTGAATTGCACATTTGTTTAATAACCAATGGTAGGGGTATTGGTGCACAAAATTCACGGTTCAATGCATACCCTGCTATTGAAGTGATAGTTTGGCAAGTTTTTGATACTGGGGGAGGGGAGAAAAAGTAAAACTTAAAATTGCTTTTTATTTATAATTAAGTTGCAAACATCCATGGCAGTGTTTTGCAAACCAGAGGCCACTAAACAGCAGCAAATTGGGCATACTAGTAAAAAGTGGCAAATTGATCATAATTTCCCAAACAATGGAAGGCACATTCTCAAATAAAAATTATTGCAAAAAGAGTGTCAGTATTGCTTTAACTTAACAAACATCTGAAATAGAAAAATGATGAAGTAAGTTCCATTAAACTGCAGTAAGAAGGAGACTGTGCTCATCAGGAGCTTTCAACATCAGTCGAACAGTCTTGGGCCAGCTTGAATTAATCATGTATGCATATTTTCTTTCTCCTCATACATACGGCTGTGCTCAAAAGTTTGCATACCCAAGATGAATTTGTGAAATGTTGCCATTTATTTTGAAAATATGACTCATCATGCAAAAACTTGTCTTTTATATAAGGATCGTGATCATGTGAAGTCATATATCATCACATAGGTGTTTGGCTCCTTTATAAATCATAATGATAACTGAAATCAGCCAAACGGCCCTGATCATAAGTTTACGTACCCTTGAATGTTTGACCTTGTTATATTGACACAAGGAGAGACACTCAGGTTTAAATGGCTATTAAGGGTTAATTTTCCGCACCTGTGGCTTTTCAAATTGTAACTAGTGTCTGTGTATCGTCATTGAGTTTGTTAACTCCCAAGTGGGTGCACTGATCTGGTAAGACACTGAGCCGTGGGAAGCGGAAAAGGAACTGTCTAAGGACCTTTGTAACAAGGTAGTTCAACTTTTTAAAGATGGGAAAGGATGTAAAAATATCCAAAATAAGTATCCAAAGACTTGAAAATGCCAGTCAGTATTGTTCAGTCCATGATCAAGAGGTGGAAATTAGGGTATAAGTCAGGCCCGGCGCCAGAACAAGGAATTGGGGGGGCACAGACACGTCCCTTTATGACAATTAGGATAGTCCTGGCTAGTTCTCAATTATTTTCCTTTATTGACGCGCTTTCCAATTATCGTAATTGGCAACTGAAGACACGGTTTCTCTCCATATGCGATATAAAAGCGATGAAATCATGGCGTAAATTCAGTAGAACTGGGAATTGGGGTGAACAAAACATCCGTTTTAAACAATTAGGCTATTAGTCCTGACCTGTTCTCAGTCATTTTCATGATTAACAAAAGGTTCACTCAGAGAGCACTCCACACTCAACAGGTGTTGCTTGTTCTCCCCGATTAGGAAGGACGACAATCATTCATCTGGACGCGTATTTGCTTAATTTAAATCAACGTTATTCAAAATTACTCCGGTATGGAGTGAAAAAAAGTGACACTCGGCAGTGAAATAGGCTATAAAAAGCATGCGGCTCAAGCTATTTTATGCAATTTTGAATAACGTTGATTTAAATTCAGCAAATACGCGTCCCAGATGAATGATTGTCGTTCCTAATCGGGGAGAACAAGCAACACCTGTTGAATGTGGGGCTCTCTGAGTGAACCTTTTGTTAAAATGAAAATGACTGAGAACAGGTCAGGACTAATAATTGTTTAATAATTCTCAGTTCTACTGAATTTACCCCATGATTTCATCGCTGTTAGATCGCATATAGAGAGAAACCGTGTCTTCAGTTTCCAATTACGATAATTGGAAAATGCGTCAATAAAGGAAAATAATTGAGAACTAGCCAGGACTATCCTAATTGTCATAAAGGGACGTGTCTGTGCCCCCCCCCCCAATTCCTTGTTCTAGCGCCGGGCCTGGTATAAGTTGATAGCAAGCCAAGGTCAGGTAGGCTAAGATTTCAGCCCAAACTATAAGGAGAATTGTTCGGGACGCAAAGAAATATTCACAAGCTACCTTTCGTTTCAAGGAGCACAATAAGGTGGTACATTAAAAAAAAAAACGAGCTGTTGAGTTGCTAGAAGGCAGCCATTATTGCGCCAATCCCACAAAAAAGGCCACCTAAAATATGCCACCTTAACACACCTCACAACTTCTGGAATACTGTCATTTGGAGTGACTTGACCAAAATAGAACTTTATGGTCAAAGTCATAAGCACTATGTTTGGAGAGCACACTCCAAAAAATGAAACGTTATGAAATGTTAGATTTACTTAATAATGTTATGTCAACTGGTTCCACAAAACTGAGTTAAGTACATTCCACTCAGTGCAACCAATTAAACTGGCAAAAAATGTTAAAAGTCAAATAAAGGTTACGCAAAGGAATTGCGTGGAACCAGTTGACATAACATTATTAAGTAAATCTAACATTTCATACCGTTTCATTTTTTTGAGTGCAGTCAACAAGGCCCATGTTGAAAAATATTCCATTCTCGCTGTAAGGCATGGTGGAGGCTCTTTGATGTTTAGGGAGTGTGTGAGCTCAAAAGGTACAGGGAATCTCGTGAAAATGAAGAGCAAGATGAATGCAGCATGCTATCAGAAAATACTGGTGGACAATTTGCATTTTTCAGCAGCAAATTTTTGTGAGTTTTCATGCATGGCAAGGCCCTCAAAAGTGCGTTCTCGCAGCAGAATAATTATATAAGAATAATAATAATTAAAGCTGCAAGCAGTGTGGAAAGGGCCCTCGCACCAGTGTGCACTTTAGGGGTGGTGGCGAGATCCGGATGGGTGCTAGTGTGCATTCACAACCATTGGACTTTACTAGACTGAGTAAAATGTTATTTCCTGATGGAGTGCAAACACCATGACCGAAATCCATAGGAGGAGTTTCTTAAAGTATGAAGCCTGTTAGTGAAAAAAAGTTGCATTTTCAATTCAAAATGGTGGACTTCCTCTTGGGTATGGGTCATGGCATCAAGAGACTTTTTTTTGAGTCTTGGCATGTTTCATGTCTCCACCAAATTTTGTTCATTTTGGTGAAACGAACTATGAGAACTGTTTTGGTGAAATTTTCTAGGGGGTGCTATAGAGCCGTTTTGCCATGCCTGTGTGCAAAACCTGTACCGTAATGATGGTAATGCTGGGCTCCATGAGTGTGCAAAATTTTGTGAGTTTTGGAGCATGTTGAGACCCTCAGAAAGGCAATTCTTTTGATTAGGGGGCACTATAGAGCCATTGTGCCACACCCAGTGCTAGTTGGGGTATGAAATTGAAGAGAATGACACAGGTAATGTTTATGTGAAGTTTTGCACATTTTGCAAATCCTAAGGCATTCAAATATGTGTTAGAAAAATTTGGAAAAATGCAGGAAATGGCTCATAGCTCACTTCCTGTTTAGCCAAAAATCCTGCCATAATCCTGCATGACAAATCCACTGATCACACCAAATTTCATGAACATTCAAGCACTTTTATCTTTCCATGGCCATGGATAGAGTGTGCTATGGAACCACCTGGCCTCCCCCAATCTCATATCAGCATATATTTGTATTTGGGATGAGACTGTTACCAAGCATTTAAAGTTTCGACCAGATCTGACAAAGTGTGTGTGATTTAAACCAAATAACTGTCTTCTGGCAGAACAATTAAATTTGCCGCAACGCCATGGATACATCATTTGATGAATCCAAAAAAGCCTTGCAATTTAACATCGGCATGTTATTTAGATGTCACAAGCCAAATTTTAAGTTGATCAGATAAAATCTCCAGGAGTTTGATAAGGTACGATGCCTGGAAAAATCATAAAAATTTGCAATTTCAATTCAAAATGGTGGACTTCCTGTTGATTTTAGGTCATAGCCCCAAGAGACTTTTTTTTTTAATTCTTAGCATGGTTCATGTGTCTACCGAATTTCATACATGTAGGTTAAAGGGGCGGCGAGGGCTGCTTGGTTGAAATTTTCAAGGGGGCTCTATACAGCTATTTTGCATAGCCTGTATTGTACCAAGTGATTGGAAGCAGGGCAACATAATCCCAATATATAAGAAAGGGGACCGTAATGAGCCAGGAAATTACAGGCCAGTTAGTTTAACTTGCATTGCATGCAAATTACTGTAATCTATCATGAAAAACGAGCTGGAATTATTTGTTGAATGTACGTCATAATAATATCTTGAGGGGTAGCCAATATGGTTCCGTAAGGGAAGGTCATGCCTGACAAACCTTGTGGAATTGTTTGAAGAGGCCACTAAGACTTATGACCGGAGCAGGGCTAATGACATCATATACTTGGATTTTCAGAAAGCATTTGATACAGTACCGCATAAGAGACTAATTTTTAAAATTAGCTCTACTGGAGTTACAGGAGGTATTCTGGAGTGGATTCAAAACTGGTTACAAGACAGAAAACAAAGTGTGGTGGTCAGTGGAATCTCATCTGAGCTAGGTATGGAGGGGAGTGGCGTCCCTCAGGAATCAGCGTTGGGACCCTTGCTGTTCCTCATCTACATTATTGACCTTGATAGGAATATTGAGAGCAAATTAGTTAAATTTGCAAATGATACTAAATTGGGAGGTTTGGCAAATAGTTTAGAGTCCACTAAAGTGATTCAGGATGATTTGGATAGAATACAGAATAGGGCAGAAATATGGCAAATGAAATTTAATGTAGCAAAATGTAAAGTTCTACAAGTAGGCAATAAAATTTTAGACAGGATTACTTCATGGGAGGTTTAAAACTGGAATGTGCTCCACATGAAAAAGATCTGGGAGTGATTGTTGATCAAACCCTCACAGGTTCTAGCCATTGTGCCGTAGCAGTGAAAAAAGCCAATCGGATGCTGGGATATATAGCCAAAAGTATTGAGTACAAATCCAAGGAGGTTATACATACGTATCTTGTACAACACATTCGTCAGTCCACATCTGGAGTATTGTATACAGTTCTGGGGACCATACTTTAAGAACGATATAGAGGCTCTAGAAAAAGTTCAGAGAAGAGCCACTAAGCTAATTCCAGGTTAAAAAAATGAAAGCTATGAGAAGAGGCTGAAGATCCTTAATCTCCTTAGTCTTAGGAAAAGGAGACATAGCGATGATCTGATTGAGGTCTTTAAATATTTTAAAGGGATTAACAAGTGAATTATGTAGGATTCTTCAGCCAAGTTTTGTTAGTAGAACTCAGGGTGACAAATGGAAGTTGACCAAGGGTAAATTTAGCACTGATATTAGGAATATTTTTTTTCACCCAGAGAGTAATTTCAATATGGAATAGCTTGCCTGACCATATTGTTGAGGCAGAAACCTTGGGAATTTTCAAGAGCAGGCTTGCCCTAGAGCTAGATACCATTGAGTCATTGAGTATCTAAAGTGATATATTCCCGATAGTAAAAAGAAACTGGCGAGCCTAGTTGGGCTGAACGGCCTGTTCTCGCCACTCATGTTATGTTATGTCATGCTATGTAGTAAAACGTATGTCGGGCTTTAGGAGTGTGCAAAATTTTGTGAGTTTTCGAGCAAGTTGAAGCCCTTGAAAATGCTATTTTTGACTGGGGGCGCTATAGAGCCAGTCTGTCACATCCAGGGCCAATTGGGATATGAAATTGAAGAGCATCACAATATTAAACAATGTGCATAGTTTTGTTAGTTTTCGAACATGCTAAGGCCCTCAAAAAAGTGAGCATGAGCAGGACAATCGCGACCCCGAAAAAAAAAAGGAACGGAGCCGAAACTTAGACTTGTGGCCTACCGGCCCAAGTAATAAGAAGATGATGAAGAAGAAAAATCCCCATAAAAAATGGAGCTTGAGGCATTAGTTCAGTCAGGCATGGTAGTCAGGCTGGTCACAAGCCTGTTTCTGTCCAATCGTTCTTAACTTTAGCTCCTCCCACCTAATTGGCAAACTTTTATTACCAAGGCAGTGTTCCTTCATTTCTCTGGCGTCATGCTATCTATACCGCTCATACTGGGGTAACTAAGAAATATGTTTCTGATCTCCCTCCCCAGTCTCCTCCTTTATAATTATCATTGTTGATCTTAAGCAGCACTTGTTAATATCATGTTCAATAACTTAAACTTTTATGGGATTTAAAAGAATCTGAGGCTCAGCCATAGGGGTTGTAATCTCAGGGACTGTCTGTGTCACGCTTGCTCAGATTGTTCCAGAGCATCACTTGAGCAGAGTCAACTCAAATGCAGGTCGTCCTGCAATACATGGTTAAATCTGAAGTAAGTGTGCTGATTGATCATTAGGTTCCTCACACCTTTAGTGCCAGGATCAATCCGGGCCCTGGCATAAGTCGGGGCTCGGGCCCTGAAAATCCCAACAAAAATAATAGGTTCCTTGCAACTTCAGTGCCAGGACCCGTTCTGGGCCTGAATAATAATAATGCGCTGGTGGAGAATGGCCGAGAAAAATTAAATAAGCAAGAAAAACAGCCAGTGAGAAAGAAACAATTTTATTTTGATTAAGCCTCTGTAACCAAGAATAATATCCAGCGGGGGTGAAAAGACCTTGCCTCCACTTGGAAGACGATTTAAGGTCAAGTCAGATATGTAGAAGAAATTCAGATTAATTACAGATGGTGAAAACAATGTTATCTGTTGCTTTTGCTGCCACTAAAATTTAAAACATGAAAGAAATGCAATCCACAGACAATGTGATGAAGATATAACATTAATACATGACATAATTTAGAAGGAGTCATACTAACTTTAAGAAGAACCATTTTTACATACGTACAATATGGCACCAGTGGTGATTCTCAGTGGAGATTTCCCAGGAAACATCATATATGGATGGGTCGAACTGACAAGCCAGAAATAAATGTCATCACACAAATCTGACAAAGGACATACATTACTGCATTCAATGTGATATATGCAGCTCACCCTCACTCTTTGTTTTTGTTTCCTCCATATGGCTGAAATGAAAAAGCAGTCCGTATGGAAAGCTTTGTTCTGTTCATGGCTGTTTGCCTCTTTTACTACTAAGGTCAGGTCGGCATTTATGATCTTGATGGACATTTTAAAAATGATCATTGCTTCCCCAAAATTCACTTGCATTTCAATAAATATTCACCTCGCTCTCCAACTCCTGTCCAGGGCCAAGATGTTCAATATCTTTGGAAAAAAATTTATATGGGCCCACTTTGGTAAGAAGGACATGGGCGTCTTGCCCACTCAAGGGACTCTTGATGCCTGTATCGAATTACAAGGACAACATAACACCACAGTCCTGACAAAGATAGAATTTTGATTATGTTCATAGATATCATGTAGCATGAATACTTACAACTCTCAACCATGGCCTTGAAACCCAATTCCAATGAAGTTGGGACGTTGTGTAAAACGTGAATAAAAACAGAATACAATGATTTGCAAATCCTTCTCGACTAATATTCAATTGATTACGCAGTACCTGAGTACAAAAACAAGAAATTTAATGTTAAAACTGATAAACGTATTTTTTTTTGGAAATATTCACCCATTTTAAATTTGATGCCTGCAACATGTTCCAAAAAAGTTGAGATAGGGGCATGTTTACCACTGTGTTACATCACCTTTCCTTTCAACTACACTCAATAAGCGTTTGGGAACTGAGGACATTAATTGCAGAAGCTTTGTAGGTGGAATTGTTTCCCATTTTTGCTTGATGTACGACTTCAGTTGCTCAACATTCCGGAGTCTCCATTGTCGTATTTTGTGCTTCATAATGCGCCACACATTTTCAACGGGAGACAAGTCTGGACTGCAGTCAGGCCAGTCAATTACGCGCACTCTTTTACTACAAAGCCACGCTGTTGTAACACGTGGCTTGGCATTGTCCTGCTGAAATAAGCAGAGACGTCCCTGAAAAAGATGTTGCTTGGATGGCAGCATATGTTGCTCCAAAACCTGGATGTACCTTTCAGCATTAACCCCTTAAGCCCTGAGCCTCTGGCTTGAAAATGACATGCCCAAAATGAAATGACAATATCTCTGCAACGAATTGGTCGATTTGAATAATCTTGGTATCATAATAAAGGTACCACCTTTGGGGATTTTTGTCAAGGTGCAAAAATCAGTGTGTATGTCACTGAGTCGGAATAAATGAAGATGGAACAGTGCAAAAATGAAAAATCTTTTTAGCACGAAACAAAGTTTTACAAAGTTTCTGTCTTAAAATTATTCAGTTGCAGTCTGAAACCCCTAAAAAATAACAGCACAGAATCTCACCATTATCTGTGCCAAAGTTTATCCTAAGCCAGTACATCAGAGCAAAATTAGAGAAGTTTTAGTTCAGGAATGTCCAGGTGGCCTGTCCAAGCTGACACTGTGTTGTTTCATATTTTGAACTAGCAAACTGTAAAACTCATTTCATTTCACTTATATGTCACTACAGGCATACATTCGATCCAAATACAACCAAATTTTAATTTTTAGAATTTAAATTTTTTTTTAATTATTATTATTTTTGCCAGTCCTGTACCCTATACAATTTTCCATTCAAAGATAATACATACAAAGAAAATAAAGTTTGACTCCACTGGAGCAAATTTATTAAAAAAAAAAAAAAAAAAAAAATAATAAAATTATAAATACAAGGTAAGGTAAAAAAAAGGTTTAAAAAAGTAAAAAGAACAAAAACCCCAACAATTATTTATACACGTAAAATGCTATTAATGCCTAAGAAATTACAAGTCCTCACCAGGGCTTGAACATTGGTCGCCTGGGATGCAGCGCTTCAACCTAACCACAAGGCTACACCAGCTGACTGTTCCTAGAAAGTCAAATTGTTAGTTGTCAGTCAGAAAACAACTTCAAAAACAACTTTTGAATATTTAGTGGATAAATATACCGAAAATACCACAAACAAACTAGTTAAGCGTTTATATTGTCGCGCTTTTTAAGTTCATGTGAATGACCCATGGATTCAGTTTGACGCACTGGGAACGAAAAGGCTATAGCTCAGGCTACGTTTGTGCGATTAAGGTGGTTAAGAGCTCTTTGGAAACAACAGAACCCATAGAATCAAATGGCTACCAGCAAAGTCTTACTGAAAGCATCACAAGCCGATCACAGAAAGTGTAAAGTGTGTGCCTGCTGTTCTTTGAGTGTGATGTCAGTTTAAAATGACAACACTTATATCGTTGGATTCTGTGGACTTTTCTCTTTCATTTGAGGTATCGTTTTTATGCATAGCACAAATTCAATAGAAATGCTCGTGACTCAGCACTGATATGATTTTATCCTATGTTTTGCTCCATGCTTATTGTGTTCGGTTGAGGTTAAAATGGTCAACGTGAGCTTTTTGCCAAGCTTCATTGCGTAAAGTGGACAAGATGCATGATGATGTTGTGATTAGGAAACATGCTGTATTTCTTACGCGTAACGACCACCCCCGGTACCGGGGGTGTTCGGATTTAAGGGGTTAATGGTGCCTTCACAGATGAGCAAGCTACCCATGCCATGGGCACTAACACATCCCCATACCATCACAGATGCTGCCTTTTGTACTTTGCGCTGATAACAATCTGGATGGCACTTTTCCTCTGTAGCCCGGAGGACACACATCCATGATTTTCAAAAATAATTTGAAATGTGGACTCGTCAAACCACAGCGCACTTTTCCACTCTGCGTCAGTCCATCTCAGTTCAGCTCGGGCCCAGAGAAGCCGTCGGCACTTCTGGGTGTTGTTGATAATTGGCTTTCACTTTGCATGGTAGAGTTTTAACTTGGACTTGAAGATGTCATGACAAACTGTGCTAACAATGTTGACAATGGTTTTCCAAAGTGTTTATGAGCTCACATGGTAAAATCATTTACCGAATGATATCGGATTTTAATGCAGTGCCGCCTGAGGGACCGATGGTCACGGGCATTCAATGTTGGTTTTCGGCCTTGCCGCTAACGTGTGGAGATTTCTCTGGATTCTTTGAATCTTTTGATGATATTATGGACTGTAGATGATGAAATCCTTAAATTCCTTGCAATTGCACGCTGAGAAACGTTGTTCTTAAACTGTTGGGCTATTTGCTCACCCAGTTGTTCACAAACTGGTGAACCTCGCCCCATCTTTGCTTGTGCAAAATGACTGAGCCTTTCGGGGATGCTCCTTTTATACCTAATCATGACACTCACCAGTTTCTAATTAACCTGCTCACCTGTTGAATGTTCCAAACAGTAGTTTTTTGAGCATGCCTTTCCCAGCTTTTTTTGGAACGTGTTATTTCCAAAAAACAAGAAAGTTTATCAGTTTGAACATTATATATCTTGTCTTTGAAGTGTACTCATTTAAATATAGGTAGAAAAGGATTTGCAAATCATTGTATTCTGTTTTTATTCACGTTTTACATAACATCCCAACTTCATTGGAATTGGGGTTTGTACTATTTTAGGCATGAGGAAAAAAAATCATTCCAACACGTATATTGAGGTAAGAATATGGGTAATGGACATAAACACTGAAAACATTATTTTTTTATAACAATTGAAAGGTGTCGCATATTTAATTTTTTTTACTCTTACATAGCCTGAATGCATGTTTGAAGGCTCATTCCACGATTTTTGACGCTAAAAAAATTGTTTAAACTGCTTTGAGGCAACATTTTACTGCAAAATTAACTCTGGTGGTCAGTTCCTGTATATGAGGTGACGTGAACTTTGAGCAGCGTCACATCGTTAAACACGATGGCACAACAGAAGGAGCTCTCTGAGATTGTTTGTAGCCGCATTGTGGCCTTACATGATGCTGAAGACGTTAAATGCTGCCATGGCATTGTAAGAACGCCATCAAGCATTTCAAAGAGACCCTTTCGCTGAAAACTAGTGGTAATTGAGGTTTAAAAACGGAAGTTAAGTTCCTCTGATGTTCGTTATCTATATATGAAAAGTAAAAAAAAATCGGCGATTGATAGCACAACAACTGCAATGATGTTAATAGCGCCAAGATGAAGAGATGAAAAGTATGAAGACCTATTGTTTCCAGATGCCTGTGTAAAAGTGAGCTGACAACATCAAAAAAAAAAAAAGACTTGAGTTTGCCAAGAAATTCAATGATTGAACACCAATGGACTGGGAACAAGTCATTTGGACCGATTAATCAAAATTCTAAATTTTCTCATGCAAACGCAGAAGGTATATGCGCAATAGAGTTGGAAAACGATGCAAAAATGACTGTTTAACCCCTTAAGTAGAACATGGAGGTGGTAATATTATGGTTTGGGGTTAACTCTGCTTCAAAGGAGCCAGCGATCTCATAAAAATTGACTGAATCCTGGATCAAAAGAAGTATCACAGCATCCTTGTGAGGCATGCATTGCCATCTGGAAAGAGACTGATTGGCTGGGGATTTTATTTTCGACAAGATTATGACCCTAATACACTTCTGCGTTGTGCAAGAATTATCTCAGATGGAAAGAAACATCTGGCTCGATAAAAGTAAGGACTTGGCCCACTCAAAGTCCAGACCTCAATCCGATTGAGCAAATGTGTTGTAACAGAAATTATCTCTTTGGAATGAACTTCAAACAATATGGAATGTTTCAGCGAGTGAGGAAATAAAAAATATGTGAAAATTATGCCTGAAAGATTTAAAGCTACAATCAAAGCATAGGGTGGCCACACTAGATATTGACTTTTTCACTCAAAAAGACATTATTATTTTTGTTTTTACAAATATGATGTTACCTGTTTACTTATCTATCTTCATCTATATGATCTAATATTACATGAATTAAATACTTGAATAGTACTTAGTTTCTGATTTATCTTCATTTTGTGTATATTGTGTATATATTAAGTGTATATTCATCACTGCACACTACTGTATATACTCTAATCAGATAAATTGGTGACGTAAAATGTAGCAAAGGGGTGGGGCAGGACATTACTTAATGAGGAATGACTTTCACAGAACAGGGTGAGAATAACCAAAATGTATAAATAAGTAAAATCCCTCATCTCTGACAGATCTGAATTCCATTTTTCCAGTGAATCAAAGGCTGGTCATGCACCCCCAAGAACAGAAATCAAATTCAAATCAAATTGCCTGATTGAACAAACCCTTCAATCATCCCGCAAAGCTGTGTGCACAGCATGTGCCAGAATTCAGAGAACCCATTAATGCAAATGTCTATCTGAAGTGCTGCCATGCGAGATTCCTCAAACATGTGGCCCTTCTTTTTTTGTCTCAAGGCAGCCTGTACAATACCCATTGAGTATAAGTTTATCAATGCTCCAATTTATCTGTTTGCCTATCAATGTGTCCACTAACTTTTCCTCGAACTTGGAGTGCTGCATGCAAATGGTAAGCCAGTTATCTTTCCCTGACGGTTGATTGGACCTCATTATGTATAGCAATAGGCGGTAACAGATGTCATAATACACTGGTGACAGTCTCATAGGTAATGAAAAACACCTAAAACTTGGAACTCTGCGTAATGGTGCAGTGATGCTGTGCACATATTCACCAAAGGCAGTGTTAGGAGATAGAATATTTGCGTGAAACCTATTATGACTGAAGAGGTTCAGTTAAAGAGGCCGTATTATGCCCATTTCCCAGTTTAATTGTCTCATTTTTATCGTGTATTTATATGCATTAGCATTTTTTATGGTCAAAGAGCACCTAGTCACTGCTGAACAGCACCTCAGACTGAAACGGGCTGTTTTGGCTCCTGTCTCTTTAAGGTCCCCTTCCATAAAGCCCATTCTGTTGTGATTGTCCAACCACTTAGAGTGTGTATTGGAAATGTCTCGCCCCTAACCATAACTAGGAATTTGCCTTCGCATTGAAGACAACAGCATCTTCTAGATATGGTGATATGCACAAATTAAACTCTTCCCGGCCTCTGCGTGCCAGACTTGCTGCTAGGTGAGCATTATGCAGATATTTTACAGAGGAGTTTAGGCAAGTAATGGAAGCAAACAAGGCATTCCAGGCAGTCTGAGAGCTGTATTATCTGCCAGAGAGAATTAAGGGCTCTATCTTTCACACTGCCCTACCCGTTGCCACTACCCGCTACCCGTGAATTACGCATTCAGCAGCTTCCACTATCCCTAAACGGTATCTTGCGGCCACACTACCCGCTATACATTATGCCGACTCCTTCATTTGTGCCTGGAGGTGTGCCCATGGGCGTGTTTATGCGCTTTCTCTACAATTGCTATCTTGACCACACACATTAGGGAAAGCGTATAGCGGGTCCTCAAACCACCCGCTACCCATTTGGGCTTTTACAAGAGCCAAAAAGCGGCTTCAGTCTTGCGTCTACTTGGACACATGTGGACGTGCACATGCGGCTCACCTCCCGAATTAACTTGCCAATAAAAAGCCACCTTGCTTTAGCCTCAGTTGAACCCCTGAGAAAATGGCATAGATAGTACTAAATCGCCTTGATCGCCAGTTAAATAATAGAAGACGCCCAGAACGCGTGTACCGCCAGCGCACCAGCTACCTGGGCCTTTCAGATAAGTCTATATTGTTTTTATTTTGTATCAATCATTTTTTCCGCTTTTATAATAATATATAATTATTATATGTATTATATATATTAATGATATATATTATATATAATATTCTAAAATTATAATAATACAACACAAGTATTACTTCCCACAGAACGAGAATGCGTGACAAAACTGCGCCTCTCCCGTCAGGCAGTGACGGAATTATGTCACCTGGTTGCAGATGATGTAGACATCGCTGCCAGCTGTCCGTATGCCTTGCCCGTTGCTGTTAGGGTTACTGTGACACTATTTTTCTATGCTAGTGGGTCATTCCAACACCCACTCAGCTCAATTGGAGGCATGACCCAATCTGCCGTAAGCTCGGCTATAACTGCAGTCACTGCCAGCATGGTCCGATATGCCTGTAGGTACATCACTGGCATCCCTGTGACACCCGAGAGACAACGCAGGGTAAAGCAGGATTTTTTGGCAAGATATGGGTTCCCTAGGGTTCTGGGTGCCGTCGACTGCACACACGCGTTCTGATTCGGGCTCCAGCTCTGAACAGTGGCGCCTATGTGAATCGTAAGGGAACCCATTCCATCAACGTCCAGGTAATTTGCGATGCATGGGGTTACATCTTGAATGTATATGTAAATCATCCGGGAGGTAGCCACGACGCTTTTATAATGGAACAGTGGGTCATTCCTACAGTCTTCCAGAGGGACCCCCCTCTGGATGGGTGGCTGTTGGGTGACAATGGCTATCCATTAAAAACGTGGTGCATGGTGCCATATATCAAGCCAACAAGTGTGCGTGAGTTCACTTTCAATAGAAAATACTCACGCGCACGAGTTGTCATTGAGCGAACATTTGGCATGCTCAAAATGCGGTTCCGCTGCTTGGACAGGTCAGGTGGGGTCTTACAGTATGGTCCTCAGAAAGTAGCATCTTTCTTTGTGGCATGTTGTGTGCTGCACAACACTGCCCTGCGCCATGGAATGATGCTGGAGTTTGAGGATAGATTATTACCGGACTATAGAAGGCGGCAGGCTGAAGTGCAGGTGCTGATTCCAAATGCTGATATAGTGCCAGCAGTAGCAGAGGCAATGAGGGACCAGCTGGCAGCGGAGCTGCGACACCGCTAGTCATGTCATCTGCAGCCAGCCTGGTAAGTAATTTGTGCAATCAGTAGGCTACTAATAATGTCATAATACATGTAATCCATATAGCGTTTTACTAAATACTCAAAGTCGCTTTAATAAAGAAAAAAGTGTAAATGGTTGCAGTCAATGTAGGCATTTATTTGGCTGTGGGTATTTTCTAAAATGGGATTTTGTTCTATGCTTCATTTCAGACGGGACAGGGAGTTGGAGGCGCATGGCGAAAGACATTTTTTTCTCTTTTTTTTTTTTTTTTTTGAAGTTTCCATCACAAAAGGGGTAGGCTTGATGGTTTTTTTTTTAATTACATACCAAACATTAAACAATATGTCAATGTCAAATAATAATAATAATAGTAATAAAATAATACAATTCATGATTAACTTAACAAAAACAGATCCTCCCCTGTCTGGATTTGATCTCATGCACGAGCAATTTAACTTCGTCTTCGGAGAAACGTGGCAACCTTCCTCTCTCCATCACGGGTTTCGGTTTGAGGATTTGGGATAGCACAGCCTGCTCCTAAAGGCAATGGCACCTGGCACACTGATTGGTTTAACTGGCGTAACGCCCAAACCATGCCTATGCATAATATAACGGGTAGCGCAGGCGTTTTAGGGACATAGGCAGGTGTGCAAGATAGCAACTTTCGCGGGGAACGCCTCTTACGCAATGCCAAATCCCCAAATAACAGGTTTAGGGACTCTGGCGTAAGATCGGGCCCTAAGTCCCAAAAAAGACAAACTACTCTGTTAAGCTCCATGTTTGCTTTTAGTCCATCCTAAAATGAGGGCTGTCAAACATGCAATTCAGGGTTGTCTTAACTACAACAACAAAAAAAATGATTAGCAAGTTGTATCCATAATTCAAATAATATTCATTGAAATGCGTACAATTTTGCGCCCAGATGAAGAGTTCTATTTCTCATTGTACCTTCGCGAGGAGAACTGGCTGTACCTGATAGTGCTGAGTGTCTTCAGAGCCCACGCAGTGTTAATCAAGAAAAATGGTTTAAAAGTGCACAGTCCCGTCCCGACGCGTCATATAGTGATGCTACCTGACCAAGTGTCTATATACAATGCAAAGGAAATTTTAGGCATCCTTATTTGACGCCACTTTAAAAGGAACCCTTCCCCCTAACCCCTAGCCTTTAACCCAAACCCTAACCCAAAGTGTCAAATGAGGACGCCAAAAACCTCCTTTTCTATAATATATCAACACTTGGTCAGGTCGCAGCAGTGTATGATGAGTAGTATGAGAATGTGTTGTCAGAATGTGTTGTTGAAAACAGGTCAAACCTTATCTAGGTTTGGCCCAAAAGCAATCAAATTCAGAACCAATTACGTTCCACGTACTTCCCCCGAATGATTTTCAATGTTCCAGTTTTCCTGAACACAAATTAAATTAGGACACACACAAAAGTACAATGCACTGTTTTAGATGTCAGGGTTTTCAAACTGTTTACTCAACTTTTCTAATTCAAATTCATAGACTGTTTTCCTGAATACACATGGGTGAGCTTTAGTGAAGGCCATAAGTGATTGGTTTCCGCCAATATGTTGATGGCAGTCTTCCGGCAATGCTTGGGAAGACATGTTAATTAATTTGGCCCCGGTGGATAGTCGCCATTGTATTGCTATGGGAGGGTGAGGGGTCTGGACATCCTGTTAGGGAAGTATCTAGGCTAGGCTTAGCTATGAATACTGTGAATAGAGAGCCATCTCCTTAAGGGCAGCACAAGTTGGGGTAGACTGTCGGGCTGGTTGTTATTTTGTCCTACATTATATAAACTGCCTGTGTTTCTTTGTTCTATGTGATATGTTGACCTCTCCATGGGCACTACTGTTTTCCATCACAGCAGAACTTTTAAGAATGTGCTTCACGTGTCACAGCATTACCATTGCACCTGTCTTCAAGTTATTTCCATCCTGGATTATCCGTAAATTAAAAAGCCTGTTTTGAAACGTTGAATCAGTGGTTAAAGAAGAGACAAAGCAACAGAGATTTTCTTCAACTGGCAATACACCTAATGGGGACTTTAGGCTAAATGGATCAGAGAAAATGGGGGACAAGCATAATTTATGGATGGATAAAATTCCTACCTTTATTAGAAGTTTATAAATATTAATGAATTCACACCAACTGAGTGACATCAAATTTCCCAGACCCAGTTGGTGTGGTAGCAGCGTCGGTATGAAGGGGGGGAGGGTTCCTATGGATTCCTATGCCCCCTTCCAAGTTGAACTGTCCAATGATAATTATTATTTTTTCATTAATTTTATGATAAAATAAAATCATCCATCTAATTATGAACGATCCAAAAATAAGATGTTATTTGTTAAATTATGCTAAAAATCCCATAATTGACACCACCGCCGTAAAATCACCAACATTACTGCTTGTCAATTTAATCTCCTTGCGTGATGCTGTTTTTAAAAATTTCACACGCAAAAAGTGGATATATGGACAACTGAGTCTGGATAATTCATCTACAGTAGGCTACTGCTTCCACCTCTAGAATTATTGCTTTTACAATGTGATTTATTTATCCAACAAGTACATCTTCTAGTTCATTGTTTAGATGAATTGTAAATGGACATGAGACAACATTTTTCGATGATGGCCTTGACTGAAGAGGCCGTGGTTATTCTTCAGTTGACAATGGTGGAGCTCGTGGGCTTCATATTATCTGATGTTACAATACTTAACCGTTTCATTTTTTGTAAGCTTCAACCTTTAAGGCTGGTGCTATTGGGATAAAGAGTGTAGCCAGATGTAGTCAATGCCCCACTGTGACACCAGCAAATAAGCATTTACACATCCACACTCGCAGGATGAGCACATTAAGTAGAATATACTAACCAGCACTGAAAATGCACAACCTTAATTTCATGGCCAAAATACAAATTATGTACAAACCCCAATTCCAAAGAAATTGAGATGTTGTGTAAAACGTGAATAAAAACAGAATACAATGATTTGCAAATCCTTTTTGACCTATATTTAATTGAGTACACTAAAAGGCGGATATTTAATGTTCAAACTGATAAACTTTCTTGTTTTTTTGGAAACATTCAGTCATTTTGAATTTGATAACTGCAACACATTCCAAAAAAGCTGGGACAGGGGCATGCTTACCAATGTGTTACATCACCTTTCCTTTCAACAACACTCAATAAGCGTTTGGGAACTGAGGACACGAATAGTAGAAGCTTTGTAGGTGGAATTCTTTCCCATTCTTCCTTGATGTACGATTTCAGTTGTTCAACAGTCCGTGGTCATATTTTGCGCTTCATAATGCGCCACACATTTTCATTGGGAGACAGGTGTGGACTGCAGGCAGGCCAATCTATTACGCGCACTCTTTCACTACGAAGCCATGCTGTTGTAACACGTGCAGTATGTGGTTTGGCATTTTCTTGCTGAAATAAGCTGGGACGTTCCTGAAAAAGACGTTGCTTGGACGGCAGCATATGTTGCTCTAAAACCTGTATGTACCTTTTTGCATTAATGGTGCCTTCACAGATGTGCAAGTTACCCATGCCATGGGCACTAACACATCCCCATACCATAACAGATGCTGCCTTTTTAACTTTACGCTGATAACAATCTGGATGGTCCTTTTCCTCTTTAGCCTGGAGGACACGACGTCCATGATTTCCAAAAATAATTTCAAATGTGGACTTGTCAAACCACAGCACACTTTTCCACTTTCCGTCAGTCCATCTCAGATGAGCTCGGGCCCAGAGAAGCAGGCAGCGTTTCTGGGCGTTGTTGATATATGGCTTCCACATGGTAATATCCTTTACAGAATGATGTCGGTTTTTAATGCAGTGCCACCTGAGGGACTGATGGTCACAGGCATTGAATGTTGGTTTTCAGCCTTGCTGCTTACGTGTAGAGATTTCTCCAGATTCTCTGAATCGTTTGATGATATTATGGACTGTAGATGATGAAATCCTTAAATTCCTTGCAATTGCACCTTGAGAAACGTTGTTCTCCAACTGTTGGACTATTTGCTCACGCAGTTGTTTACAAAGTGGTGAACCTCGCCCCATCCTTGCTTGTGAATGACTGAGCCTTTCGGGGATGCTCCTTTTATACCTAATGATGACACTCACCTGTATCCAATTATCCTGCACTTTTTATATATATATATATATATATATATATATATATATTTATATATATACACCCACTGCCTGATGCCGAGGCAGTTTGTGGTTGGCTGAGAAAGACGTGAAGTCGTTAGTTTGCATCAGAGATTCAGCTGCGTTGATTAAGCCAGGTCGAGTTTCCATTACTTGTGCCAACCTCCTTTGATCTGACATCAGGACAATCGATATAGATACTATAATTTATGTCCTGATTCAGATAGTTCGGTACAAAGAAAGAGTTACACGCACATCGCGTATAGGTGCAAGGCTATCAAATAAAACGCGTCAATGAAGAAAGGAGGAGACGCCTGCACACTTGCTCCAAGCCACCAAAGAAAACTTTATTGATTAAAAAAGGAAAACGTTTCGATCCGACTTGGATCTTCGTCTGGTCAACATCCAGATTCAGATAATTACATTAAATAGTGGCTGCTGTAATTATTTATTGCATTGAAATGTGCCTGACATTCTGGAAACCTGCCTGTGAGGTTTTCGGTGACGCAGTGCGACTGTGCGCCGGTCAGCCAAATTACCACTGCACAGAAAGTAAACCAGGTTTGAGCTGGCGAGCTCTCTGCGCACTTTCGGCGGAGCCTTTATCCACAAAATTGTCATTGCATCATGATGAATACGTGACACCTCCCCCTACGATGCCGCCACACCCATCTCGGCGCACGTCCGTCTACCAAATTGCCAAAGTGGCTGCGCACGGTTTTGCACCGCACGAAATTACCACTGTGCGGGCTGCACCGGACAAAATTACCACTGTGTGGGCTGCGCCAAAAAATTAGAGCCCTTTCATTTACACCGTGGCTGGCAAACTGTGGACAGTCAGGCACTAGAAAGATACCCCCAAATTTTTGATCAATCTTCCCAGTGATTGAATAATGATAATGCTGCCACGTAGCAAAAGCACAGACTGGCATGCGCACTTGCAATATTCTTAGGGCTTGTTTCTACTCATTTTCATCATGTTCTCGCCTCATTAGCCATCTAATGATGATGTTTATCAGCTGACTTAGGGTAGCTTTTGAGAGACCAACTTTCGTGAACAGACCCAGGAAGACGTTATTGCATTTTTCTTGGGTGTCAAAAATCTTGATTTTAGCTTTTTTCGGCCTGAAATAGAATTAAAACGCGGCAAAGACCTAATTTTGTATTTTGCCATCTTGTTAGGAGGAGGAGGCATCATACACTATGATAACAAGTACTCATCACAAACATGCATAATTTATATTTTAGCCTGAAATTAGGGTGGTGTGTTTTCAGTGCTGGTCAGTAAATGTATGCAACACAACTGCGCCAGATCCCTTAGTGAAAGAATAAGACACTGGTCTCAGCAAATCGGAGTTCTCGTGTTCAAGAGATGGTAAATTAACCAGCTGGGCAAACCTACTGCTTAGTAATGAATGGATTAGACCCCCACACACATTAAGATTTATTGTGTACGGAAACGCGTGGAATCTGAGTGATAATTACGCAACTATATTGAGCAGTAGGGGGACACACAAGACAGTTGCGTAACCTGAACGATGCAGGCAATCTGCGTAACCATTTACTCACGTAGCAGATATTATGTCTAATAAGTCACCTATACAGGTTCCCTACATGGCTACCAGGCTACACAGAATATGTCCATGACTGATCACACAGACTTAATGCGTTAAATGAGTTATGCAGATAACTTATGTCATGATCGTAATTACGCAACCCTGTTTACAAGCCATTATGCAGATTATTCCCATTACGCAATTTATCTGTGTTGGAGTTACACTCTTTTTATTAGTGTGCATATCTTTGCATTCACATTACGTACCTCATGCTGTGGAAGAGCAGGACAAAATGTATGCACTGCAAACAAGTCCCAAAGACAGAAGAGCAGGAATGAGAGGGCACATATCTGAACCTCCATTATAACTGACTTTTGTTGGAGAGAGAGAGAGAGAATGGATGGATTTTACGCATCATGACAGTCCCACGAGCTCATACGAATTAGTGAGATGGGAGAGCCTGAACATCTGCCAGCTACGTAGCGCAGGCAATACCTTACGTCACTGCGCTATAATCACACTTTAATAGTGAGTTGTTTAAAACTCAGATGTATTGCGAAGATAAAAGCATACAAAAGAACATGAAGATGTACATGATGCTGCAGAATAGATAGCAGCCACTGCTAGTCCACTGAGGAGAGTTGTGGCGGAGGACAAACCCCTCGTAGAATGTGCACTAAAGCTCGGTGAAGGGTCTACTTTGAGCCAGGTGCTGTTTTGTCAGAGGGTTCCCTAGAGAATGCTCTGTAATGTTCGAACCACTGTTGATTCAATCTGATGCTTGCGGTACGCTCCATATAATGGGATAGAGCGCACAGTGGACAGTGGCGATGTGATATTTATTCCTCTTCATTATTTTGTGGAGGAGAGAAAAAACCTTCTAGAGAGATCGCCCCTGACATCAAAGAGCTCTTAATTATAGGTGTGATTGGCAAAGGACAAAAAAGAGGGAAAATACGGAGCACTTACCATGGCCCCACAACGGCAGTGTAGCGACCCCCCCATACACCATCACAAACACACACACTGTAATATCATTTAGAGTATATAAATTTAATGAGTGCAAACAACGCACAATGAGTGTAAACCATATACAATCTCACAAAGAGTCTCACTAACGAATCTCACAGTGAAGGGCACTGTTTCTCGGCAGCAAGAAGAAGAAATTAATCAATAGAAAATAAATAGCGTCAAATACACCCACATTTAACATAGAATACAATAATGACATTATCTACCTGCATCTGGGTATCAATAATCTTATAGAAGGGGCCTGATTTACTAAGATCTTTAGCACATGCAAAATGTTTTTGCCGTGCAAAACCAATAACATTGCCCATGATTGGCCAGGGTACTTGACTTGCACCAATCAGTGGCAAGGTTTCTGGTTTTGCATGGGGAAAAAGATTTTGCATGTGCTAAAGGTCTTAGTAAATCAGGCCCTAGGTCCGTCAGAAGGTAGGCTGCTGGATTCTCGCAGTCGGACATACCACGTGACTTCCATGATAACAGCGGCGGCCGTGACAGCTGGGGGATAATCGAACAAAATCGTGCCTCCTTACCTGCTATGGCAAGCCGTTTTAACATTTAATAGCTAGACTGGATATGTGTTGCAGATATCCGCAATTCAATTCTTCCTAGTCAAAACGAGCATTTAAGATATCTACAATGACACTCCTCCTATCCACAATTGTCATTTAAGATATCTACAACGTCATTCTTCCTAGGATGAATGACGTCACTTTTTCCATTCATGTGAATGGGGTTTCTCATTACAGATATCTACATTTCAGTTGCAGATATCTGCAAAGTGAATTACGGATATCTGCCACTGAATTACGACTAGTAGTAACTCCAGTTTGAGATATCTACAATTAAATTTTGACTAGTCAAAATTCCAGTTCAAGATATCTTGAATTGCCCTCAATTCAAGATATCTACATTGTCCTATGAAGATATCTTAAATTAAGCTTTGCCTAGTCAGAGTGTCATTGTAGATATCTTTAACTGGATGTATGTCTAGTCAAAATTAATTAGTAGATATCTCAAACTGGAATTTGGGATATACGTAATTTGATTGTAGATATCTGCTATCAAGTTACAGATATCTCAGAGAGAAATCTGATAAGAGATATCTCAAATTGGAGATATCTTTCACTTCCATTGTGCCTAGTCGAAGTGCAATTGAAGATATCTTGAATTAGAGTTTTGACTAGGCGAAAATGACGCCGAGATATCTGTATGCCAGAAAGTTACGGCAAGCGGGAGCGGCGCCAAGGTGTTGATTCAAAGCTGCATTCAAACGCCATGTCAGAGCAAGCAGAGGCGAAGGTGTTTTTGATCGTGTTTTTAATGCGCAGTTCGTGCACGACATGAGCTGTCAAATGCACAGGGTTTAACGTTACTTTCTGCAACAAGACGACTCTTTTCGCGTCAAGTTCCACGATTTCGGGTAACGTTAGCATGCTTGACAATGACAACTAACGGTAGTTCCATGATGTTAGCCTATGTTTGCTGGCACTTTGTAAATAATGGGCTGGCGTTACTCTTTTGTTGTTGCTTGGTTAATGTAACTTGCTTCGAAGTTAACTCAGTTATCGTTACTGTTAATCCTCCTATTATGTTCGAATAAATAAAACATCTTTGGTTTGAGGTCCTTTTGAGCGCCGCAATGAAAAACTAGCCTACATTAGATGTTCGTAACTGAAAATGTTACCCAATCTCCTCTCTGCACATTTATGCCTTTCTACTGTACTGACCATAGCCAAGTAAATAATCATGACTCCCCCATCCTACCCTTATTCATCAAGCGTCGATTTACATGATTGTAGCCAATCTCCTCTCTGCACATTTATGCCTTTCTACTGTACTGACCATAGCCAAGTAAATAATTATGACTCCCCATCCTACCCTTATTCATCAAGCGTCGATTTACCTAATTGTAGCAAAACGAATGAGACCAAATGTGAAATGAATGGGAAATTAATTTGAGCAAGCCCGCAGTCTTAGGCTGCACAACAAATATGAGATAAAAACAAAGGTTTTATGTAATAATTGATCCTGGGGTCAAAATGACCCCAAACTACATCGATGCTTGCATCATGTGTGTAGAACATTAATTTTTTACATTTTTTCAGGTAAATTTATGTTTTACTCGTAAAGTTAGGGGAAAATCTAGCTGAAAAATGTATGTTAACCATGTTTTTAGAGACATTGAACATTGAGCAGGGTCAAATTGACCCAGAACATAATGGGAGGGTGAAGTTATTTGCAGCATAATTTACTGGCAGGCCTCATAAAATATTTACCTGTTGCTGTTTTCTGAAATTAATACAATCTTTTCGAAAAAAAATGCAACCAAAGAAGATTATGAACTATATAATGTTGCAGGGGCAGGTAGTAACGCGTTACAAGTAACGCAAATGAGTACAGTTTTTTTTATGCTGGTGTAGCCGGTGGCGGCACGCCTGTGGATGTGGACTCTGCGTTGTGTTCTGGCGTGTGTGGAAATAACAAGGCAGGAGGCAGCTCTGGTGTGTCATTCAGTTGAATTTACTGAAGATCTGGGTCATAAGCACATGTAAAACATCGTTCTCTCTCTCTCTCTCTCTCTCTCTCTCTCTCTCTCAGAATGAATCGGGAATTATGCAGGACAAGATACAACCATTTGATCACATTTAAATCAAAAAATTTCAACTTTCCTAAGCATTTATCAGGCGGAGTTTGACTAGATGCAGCCTACCTCTTGTCAGTTAATGGCTTTGACTCATACGCAGACACACGCACTTACGTAGCTGCACAGAACCTTCACTCACACAGAGACCCAAAAGGAGAGAAATAAAGGGATCTTTTGGTGAAATTAATAAGCAATGTTTATATTAACCTGTTACACTGGAGACAATCTAACCCAGTCTGACTGTTGACACAGTTGTGTATTTGTGTTTGCAGGAGGATCTGGTGGCTGCAGGGATAACACTATTTGGCAGGCAAATCTTTTCCTCCTTCCAGGGCCGGATAATGAGATTCTGCCCTCCATACCTGAACTTGCTGAACTCGCCAAACATGGATTAGGTAAATGTGAGATTGAAGCATGTAAGAAATGAGTGTTATTTACTTTCAAATCTTATTACGCCAAAACAGTGATGCAAGGTTTATCTAACTGTTTCAAGCAAGGAAATCCTTGGAATGAGGGTATTCAGAGGCCAAGATAGACTATATATGTTACTTTTTTCACATATTATGGCCAGAGGCTCAAATCTGTGACAGTCTTGGGAGTGAGACCAGGGTCTTGCCTCTCAGTCATATGCATATCCTTAGGAGTTAGTTTTAAAGCTGTAAAATTAGTAGAAACAAAAAAATAACCTTAGGTCACTACGGGAGTCATATACAGGTTTAGGCTAGTTTTGGGGTATTGGCAACACTATCATTATGGCTGAAAATATGTCAACATAGTTTGGATGCTTTGATTTGTGGAATTTATGTTCTTTGAAACTGGCTTCTCAAACATTTTAGGAATCTGGGCATTATATAGCTATTTGTCCTGAGAGATCTTGCATATAGCAGCTATGAATGTGTAACTCTGCCACTAGATACTGATGTTTACATTTCCATTTTTAGGAAGACCTGTGCATGAGTCCATGGAGGCTGGACATACAAAATCAAAGATTGGGTTAAACTGGAGTTTATCAGAATTGAACAATTTTATTTGCCAAAGCTACCCTCAAGTCAGTTTGAATTTGGTGGGCTTTGAATTGGCAAGGGCAGGCAAAGGATGCAAGATCAAGAAATTACAAGTTTCTTCTGTGAGGGAACTAAAAACAGCAGTTGGCAAAAGCAGACTTTACATCGTGCCACGAGCCACTGTCTTGCAGGTATGGAATTATATTTGTTGTGGTTTTCATTCAGACATATTTTCATATCATGAGGTTCCCCCACCCTCAGACAATTGGAGAGAGACAGATTCTTCAGAAAATTAGGCTTTATTGGGGCATATTGATGAACATAAAGCCAAATTCTTTTTGCGCAAGAAGAACTGACATTCTGCTTTTCACACCCAGTTTTTACACCTTCATCAAAGGAAATATCTTCCAAATATGGTTTCCTGCCCTCTCTTGTTACAATTGTTCAATAATGTAATGTCAGCTTCTTACTTGTTTTTCAGTGGTAAAATCATGTGGTGTCTGCATGTTACTTGTTTTTCTTTTTATCATCAGTTGGCACCCTTTGCAAAATAACAACTTCAAGGCTATTTCATTGTTTAAGTGGACTTCTAGTTGGGTCACAGGTTTTTCCCAGAGACAGGCATAGCAAAACACTGCCAACTTACCTTGAAAAACTGCAACCAAAAAGATAACAACCCTCTTCCAGTGTAATACTGGAGCAGCATAACTATATGATTTCTGATGAATGATGGTGAATAATACTGATGACGGAACAGATATTGCCTGAATCAACTGAACAGATGTCAATCAAAGCTATAGAACAAACTGCTTATGTGTGTGTGCACTGCTTGTATGTGTGTGTTTTATGTGTTTGTGTGTGTGTGTGTGTGTGTGTGTGTGTGCTGTGTCTGTGCGTGTCGTGCGCCTGTGCGTGTGTAAGTGTTACTGCTCCTTACATAATATGGTTTACTGATTATGATTATTGATTATGGTTATTAAATATGGTGATTGATTTACTGATGAATATGATGAGAAATATTTAAATATAATCCTCAAAATATACACAGGGATTTATATCATATGTACAGTCATATAAGTAAGTGTTCTCTGTAATGTCTGTAAGCAAAGTGAAAAAGGCTTCCTGTCTACCCTCAGGTAACATCCCCACCCTTTGCCACATCCCAGAATTCATTCCAACCACTCTCAATTGCTCCAGTACAAGATGGGACTGTCCTTGTGGCTGAGAGTACCCAAGCTCAAAATGTGGTAGCAGATCAGGTAAACCATTTTGACATTGTATAGAATGTTAGAATTTTGTTAATTTATTTATTTTTTGCTGTGTACTATTTGATGGCAATTTGTGAGAAATGCCATTTTTGATTATTCACTTTAGGCTCTTCAAGAATGGCGTGCAATCTGCGCCCAGCAAGACCAGGAGTATAATAAAAGTTTGTTGGTGGATCAGGAAAAAGTAATATTTTCAAAGTTTTTTATTGTATGTTTTACATGCACTTACAAAAAGCATAAATAAATTTTTCTGTTCTTATTTTAACAGGAGATGAATAAACGGGCCTATGAGGCCAGTGAGGAAAGACGTCAAAAGGTTTGTGTTTTTAATGTATTAGTTTATTGAACTAGCAGTAGAACATTTTTTAATAATGAGAGAAATAACATTTCAGGCTATTGTGGCAAGATGTCAGAGAATGGCTGCAAGTGATGAACCCTCAGATGGGGTGTCGATAAAATTTAAATATCCAGATGGACACATGAACATGAGGAAATTCAGCTTGTCCGAGCCAATTCAGGTGAGGTGTTCAGCTTGACAAAATATCAAGGGTCTTCTCAGTGGTTCAGTGGGTTGTAAAACTTGACTGGTATAACACCATGTCTCATATTTTTTTAGGTTTTGTTTGACTTCGTCGGACAAGACGACATGGCCAGTGAAGCCTTTGTGGTGCAAGAAGCCACATCATCAAGATCAATTGAGAGCAGTTCCTCTGGGTCAATAATGGATCATGGCATAAAAGCATCCTCAACTCTATATGTACTTTGGTTTTCAAATCAGGGTGTACAGGTAAATGTATGTTGCATTTTATTTCCTGTCTCAAATGAAAACAGAACATGTGTTAAGTTCATGCAAGCTCATGTATTGTGTATATTTTTCTTCAAAGAAGGAAATTCCCTCAGGTCAGCACAGTGATGGAGCTTATGCCCTACCCCATGCATCTCCTGGTCAGCCACAGCGGTCTGTGCCCTCCAGCCAGCCACTGCTTTCTGTGCCCTCCAGCCAGCCACTGCGATCTGTGCCCTCAATCCAGCCACTGCAGTCTGTGCCCTCCAGCCAGCCACTGCTTTCTGTGCCCTCCAGCCAGCCGCTGCGATCTGTGCCCTCAATCCAGCCACTGCAGTCTGTGCCCTCCAGCCAGCCACTGCTTTCTGTGCCCTCCAGCCAGCCGCTGCGATCTGTGCCCTCAATCCAGCCACTGCAGTCTGTGCCCTCCAGCCAGCCACTGCTTTCTGTCCCTCCAGCCAGCCACTCCAGCCCTCAATCCAGCCACTGCTGTCTGTGCCCTCCAGCCAGCCACTGCTGTCTGTGCCCTCCAGCCAGCCACCACTCACCCCTGCTGTCACGCCCCTCACTCTGTGCCAGAGATCCAGTTTCTTAATGATGAACCACCACTCCTCCTTCATCTTCCCAGGAAGAAATCATTATTCTTGATGAACAAGAGGAGCCACTTTCACCAAATCTGTCTCCTGTATCACTACATGAGCTTGAAGGACCTGTGGATGAGTATGTTTTTCTAATGAAACCTGCCTTTATGTTGTTTTTTGTATGTCTGTGTGTAGACCTCTCTTTATTTATACCACATAAAGGACTCACACTAACCCAAAGTTAGTATATACTGTACAGTCAGGTGCATTTGGCATATGAATAAAATGCAGAAACTTCTTTGGTTGCAGGATTGATCTACAGACCATACTGAAAAAACTGGTCAGCAAAGTTGATGGAAGCTCCTGTCCAACGAGCAACCAAATAAATGTGTGCAGGAATAATGTTTTACTTTGTAGCCTACGCGCATTCAAACGTAGGTACTTCAACCCTGAAGCAAAATTGGATGTCGTGGTTTGTGGATGAAGATGACAATGGTGAAGGGCAGTTGACGGCGGCCCGACAAGAGAGTACCTAAGGCTGTTGATGAGGGCCATCCACCAGTCAAACATCTTTGAGGGCCATGAGAAAGACCGGCAGTTGTCTCTTGATACTCAAGGTAAGTAAGCCCACATTCTTATGACTGTCTTCATTCAAGTGGCAGGATTCTCTTAAGTTTATACATGGAAACTTATTTTTAAAAATTGCTCTCCATTTACTATTTCTCCTGTCTGATTTATTGTGTTTTATCTTCTGTTATTTGCTTTTTATCTCTTGGCCAGGTTGTAAATTGTGTTGTAATTGTCTGGGTATTGTCTCTCTTTTATCAGTTATTTTGTTTATTAATTATTTTGCCTTGAACTGTTTATTCTTGGTTAGGTTTTTACCTTTGTTCTTCATTGCTTTGTGCTTTTTTAAATGGACTGATACACCTTTTACATGTTTTGAAAGGTGATATAAAAATAAATTTATGGTTTTTAGAAGTACAACTAATATTAATCATTACATTTTTAAGACAGAATTTTTAAGAAGCATTAGAGCAGTGCAACAGTTAACTGCTTTATGTCTTTCATTTTAGCTTTGCAGACTAAATTATACACAATGGTGGCAAAAATGATAGCTGTGTGTGTTGTTCATGGAGGGGTTGGTCCACACTTCTTCTCCGAAAGGCTTTTCCATCAGATCTGTGGGATACCAACACCACCTGTCATGGTAGATGAAGTTGGTGATCATACCTTCAGGGAACAGTTAATCAAAGTAAGCAGGAGATTAACGGTGTTATACATTGAATGTACAGTCTGTACACATTACTTTCTATTAACTTTCTATTAATCTTTCCATTCATAGTGTCTTCGACATCTATATAGGGGAGGTATCCTTATAAGCCAATTTTGGCTTCTAGGCTCTCCTGTACAAAGGTTTAGTTATCCTTATCTTCTTCATGTGCAACTCACTCACGCATTATTTTTAGATACAGGAAGCCACAACGGTCCAAGAGGCGAACAGCGCTATTGCAGAGGCAGCAGACAGTCTCAGCATTATCGGTGCTTTGAGACATGTGTCCAGCCTGGAGGAGAAGGACTCCCTTGTCCAGTCTGCTGCAGACTTCTTTGTTAATGGAAGGATGCAGACTGCCCTGGACCAGTAAGCAATTCCCCCACCTGTCTTTGGTCAGATAAATAAAACTGTCATTAACCCAAGACTTGTCACACATTATGTAACATGTTTTACAGGTTTGTTGAGGGATTAAGAACCCTTGGTGTACTGGAGGAGCTGAGAAAGAATCCGGCAGTCTTCTACAACATGTTCGTGAGTGAGGAGAGGCCACTTCGGGCGAAGGACCTATCCACTCTATTTGAAGTGGACTACTCTGTTCAGGGCAGCAACAGAAGAGCCAGAGAAAACATGACAATATGCTTTTGGCGTGACTGGTTAATTGATATCGAAGGTATAGTATTTATTGTATTAGTTATAATGTCAAGCACTTCATAAGTACAGTGATTTGTGGTCATTTGGTTGTCCTGGGGGGCAGGAAAATAAACGCTGATAATGTCATAGTTGAAGTAACATTGTGAAATCTGGTTGTGTATACAATGGGAAGAAAACCTCCCTTAAACTTATTAATAATGAGTTGTAATATTTGACCAAACATTTACTTGAGGCTTTATTGTTGATACTCAGAACAAAAACTCCACAATGTCAGTCTGATGATAGAAATTTCCAGTTTGCTCCAAAACAACAAATACAAAACAGAATAAATTCAGTCAAAATAACCAATGATAAATGTACTTTAACAGCCATACAGGATTTATATAACATTTATATTGTAGTCTTTGTCTTTCATAACTATACAAAAAGTAATATTAGACTACATATTACAATGTTTAAGAGGCCTGAATTACTTTTTTAGTCGGTATATACACCATACATTTTTCATCACTTTTATGTCTTACAGAAGGAGAAAGCAGTCCAGTGACCCTTGAGAAGGTGATGGAGTTTACCACCGGAGCCTCAACAGTGCCTCCACTGGGATTTCCAAACCGTCCACAAATTCATTTCCTGCACGAGGCCAACAAAATCTTCCCAGAGGCAAACACCTGCCTCATAATCCTCTGCCTACCGATACATAAGGATTATGACAGCTTCAAGAAGTACATGACAGAGGGGATTCTGCAAGCCCCATGTTTTGGTGTTGTGTGAAAAGTGTTATAGTACAGATAAACAACGGAGCTATAACAGAGCACTTGTTCATCAGTCAGTTAATTCTGTTCTATTGATACCACAGTGTTGTGCATCTTGGTGTATGTCCACCAGCTAAATACAAAAAGCTATTTGAGTTCAAATATGACGATCTGCTAACATTACTGTTTTATTAATGTATACTGTTAGTCCTTGGTGCCTTTGCATTGTTCTAACTGCCAATTTTTTAAAGATTCAGGTGGATTTCTATAAGGGGTTGATACATGACCCCCTCAGATTTGCCTGAAATTTTTTGTGGTGAAAGGCCTATGGGTAGATAGAAAAATCCTAAATTTTCCAGAGCTCCTTCCGTCGCAGATTTTACATCAATCAGAATGAAGCTGGGCAGTCATTGGCACATTGAGACATTTCAACTTCAAATGCTAATTTTTTTAGAAGTCCAATTTTGGCCCTCAAGAAATTAACTCTTCTAGAGGCCCTAGAAAAAAAAAAACGTTTTCTTTAGGGACCTAGAATTTTTCTATCTACCCATAGGCCTTCCACCAAAAAAAATTCAGGCAAATCTGAGACGGTCACATATCACCCAACGCCTGATTCTTAAAAAAAAAAAAGACTCTTAATGGCAGTGTCAATTCAATACTGCATGGCCAGCAGCAGTAATTCAATAGCTGAAATTATTTACCAGTTGTAATTTGAGCACTGAACTTGGGTAACACCTTGGAGATTGTGTCTTTTGTTCTGCCCAAGACTCAGGTTTACTTTTATTTGGTAGTTGGAAAAAGAACTTGTACTTCAAAAAATTGTCTTCAAAACAGATCAATTAAAGTGATTGATGCTGGTTTGCAAGAAAGAGGATCTCCTGCCTTTTAAATAACAACATAAACTTTGTACTGAAGCAAACACATGTGCCCTGTTCCACAGATTTGATAAGTGCTATCTTTGCAGAAAACATAAGCTCCCACATCAATCTAAAGTGTTCCAATCATTCAGTGCAAACCGCACTGAGGGACAATGACATGATCAGAATCAGCTGGACCCTCCTTCAGATTTATCCACCGACAGAATTAAAAATAAGATGGCTACTGAAAGAAACAAAATTACAGATGGACTTTTAGGCTGTGTCTACACTAATATGGATACATTTGAAAATGCCAAACTAGCTGTCTCACTGCTGTGAAGGCTGATTGCCATACATGAACATTTTGGAACAGATGCGTTTGTCCTGTCACCACCATAACGTAAGACAAAAACCTATTCTGCTCGGTCTACAGTGGATTCATTCAGCTGTGTCTTTTTAAGTTTTAGGTTGCCATAACATTTGAAATTTCTGCACAGCATGTCAGATACTTTATCTTCAAATCGGAAATGTGATCAATAGCATGAGAGATTGACTCCTGCAGCTGTTGACTGAGATTGATGTGAGATTGCTCTACAATTACAGCAGGGAGATCATCGTCATCATCAGTAGTGGGTAAAGAGTCAATTCCATGCTGTGCCAAAACAGCCTCCATATTTTGAGGTCTGTAGGGATTTAGCCTGAACACATTGTTGATTGCTGCACTGTCTGTTGCCATATTTGACAGCATGCCTTCCGTCCAGATTTGAGTGGGCGTTCGGTTGTTTTCTGTACGCAAGGCATGGTTGTTCCAGGCCTCCCTAAAGCGCTCAAGGCTTTTTTGAATCTCAGGTAGATAAACTATGTGAAGAGAGAGTTTGTGGATGTCATTACTGGGATCCAGAAGCTGTGAGTCCTCAAGAGAGTAGAACCTGCTGTAAAAGGATTGCAACACATGCAAAAACACGTCCCTCCAAAGACGTTCAATTCTTTGGTTGTGGACTGATTCCCCTGTTATGAAACTCCGGCGCTCAATGCCCTGCACAAGATTCATGAATAAGGCCACCTGCAAGTTCTCACCACCATAATCTGATCGGACTCTAGAGGGTAGTCCATATTGGCATGTGGCTTTAAGAAACTGAGACAGCACAGTGGTGGCACGGTTGTCATTGTTGCAGTTCAGATATGTGATCAGCCGAGAGTGTCCATCCACTGCACCATGCACTGCAAAGCCCCATCTAAAATGGTAAATATAAAGACATAACAAATATTGTGGTTAATAAACAAGTAACTAAAGTGTGAAACAAGTCAAAATGGCATCTAATAGTTACAGGTGTTATGACAATGCAGTGTTAGATGTAATCACTGTCATTCTTTTATAGCCTATCACAAGAAATATTCGAGTTGCAGCATACATAATCAAGACAGATAAAACAGGCTACCAAGGTTATACATGTTTACACTATAGTGTCCCAATTAAATAGGTATTAGCCAATAAAGATGCCAAATAAATATCACCCAGAATAAATCACCCGGTGAATATAAAGCATCAAACCTCAACTTCAATGGTAGCCTGTTTCTGTGATTCTCAATATGTAATCTATATGGGTACAGTTTTAAAGATGCAAAATCATTTAAAAAAGCATCATTTAGGCAGCCTGTGTGAGAGGTCAGAATACTCTGCTTCTGTGTTGTCCCTGTGGTTTCCCAAATCACCACAGTTATACTGTAAAGCTCTGCTGCTATCCCAAGTGAGAAGAATTGTGTTTGTCCTACCAGGAATGGCAGCACTGCTCATGAAAAGCAGAGCTGGGAAGACTTCTACAGCAAAACAGTTATACAAATTCTCACACAGGCTTCCTATATAATACATTTTATAAGTTATACTGGAGTTGAATATTTGTTTGTTGGTTTTCTTGAGAATGACTGAAATAACATTAAGGAAGAGATAGTCTGTTTAGCATTTATTGGCTGATTGCTTTCCCGTATAGTTTTCAATAACACTGAATTAATGTGTGCTGCATGACCAAATGCTAACTACCCGACCTATAGCTGTGACTACATCATTACAATATTGAGGTCACAGATCATGGTTTAACAACATCTGTACCATGATGAATTCACCTTATGAGGCGCATGTTTCCATCGATGTGCCACAGGCTATTGGGGTAAGGTGCATGATACACCCGTCTTGCATCAGTGCTGCTCCTTCTCCTAGCAGTAGCTCAAGGGTTTATCCGAGCCAACATCTCACGTACCCTACTTCGTGGAACCAGCAGTCCATCTGCATGTAACAAGGCTCTCATCATCTGAAATTGTAATAATGTCAGTTACTAAAGAATGCAATGTAATGTTTTGCAGCAATAAAACTCTCAAATACAGTAAACCTTCAATTACCTCATATCCAGAGTTTGGATACAGGCCTTGAAGTCATCTTACGTGATGTTCAAGTTCTTCATCATCTATCACAGAAAATCTTCTCCTCACTGGTATACCAAGCAACTTTGACCTCTTATACAAAAACGATGAGGAACATCCAAAAATCTTTGCCATTCGCTTCACTGTGTTGCCTTGCTTCATAAGAAAATCAATTTGGTCCCTGGTCACATGAATGGCTGGTCGCCCTCGCTGTCCTGAAACAAGGAAGAAATTATTTTAATATTTATTTAAATAAAATACAAGTAAAATAACATAATGTCAATGAAAACCACTGTTTTAACTTGAACCAAGCCTTGAAGTAAACTTCACATGAATATCAGTATACTTGGAGTCATAAGAAAATCGGGCAACATACTTAAGAGAAACCATACCACACACACACAGGAGGCAGGAGTAAGGCTGCTTTCACACCGGACGCGAAACGAATTTTTCGCACAACTAATTACATTCAAAGTCAATGCAAAGACGCGAATACAGGCGAAACAGCCGTTTATCCAATTGTGCAACTGTGGTCCTGATTATTAGTCTAATAATATTGTAAATTCCAAACACTGGTCCCAATGAACTTAAGCCCTTCATTTGATTATTATTATTATTATTATTATTATATTTTGGTTTGCTTGTTTGTTGGTCTAACTTCAAGCACATTTCACCAGTTTGAGCACTTTTGTTACTGATTGTTAATATTTAACGTTAACGTTACATTGTGTTTTACAGAGCAAAATTAACTTACCTGAATGAATTCGAGGGGCTGAGAACCCTACATTTTCAGCTGTTCCTCCAGAACGGGAGATCAGTGTTCTGACACCATCCAGACTTCGTTGTAGGTCCTCAAGTGTGTCTGGAGACAACTAATATCCAATACGCCGTAAATTTCTAGTACAAGTCCCTAGAGAACGAAGCTCTCGTTCGCCACAAATTCCTTGGTGATAAGATCTTTGTATGTCATGGCATTTTCTTGCAATCTTATCCACAACAGCAACCGCCATTTCCTCAGCTAACTATAGCAAACGGTGCACATCAATTCTGACTAGTCATAATGACGTTTGAGATATCTTTAATCTTCATTCTGCCTAGTCAAAACTGAATTACAGATATCTACATTTGTCAGTTGGGATGCGTGACGAGTCGAGTGTCGCTTTCAGTGACGTTTCTGCAGATATCTGTAATTCAGTTGTGACTAGTCAAAACTGAATTACAGATATCTCTAACTGTAGTTTTCACTAGTCAAAATGACGTTATAGATATCTTGAATTAAAATTCTGACTAGTCACAATGTAATGACGACGAGTCAAAATGACGTTGTTGATATCTGCACTGTTAATCCCGGATAGTCAGACTTCGCTATTAAATGTTAAAACGGCTTGCCATATACCTGCTGCTTGGCAGTACAATGAATAGATTGGTGTACTCAGTGTCAAAATGGGCATTTCACACGCAATGAATACGTATTAAGCGTGTGACGACAGCCTGGGGTGTGTTTCCCAAAAGCGTAGTTGCTAACTAGTTCGTCCATTCACAGTCAATGGGTCCAACTGTGTAAGCTAGCATCTTTGATTTTGGGAAACGCACCTCAGGTGCGTCAACAAAAATGCTAGAACACAGATGAGATGGAGCGACTCCAAATTCTTGCTTGCAACCATCTAACCAGCGCATTATCAAGTAGGATAACGAACTATCACTAAGCTAGCAGAAACGTGTAAAGCAAACGCTTGCGACAGATTACATTCAAAGTCAATGCAAGACGCTGCATTTCGCGTCTTTGCATTGACTTTGAATGCAATCTGTTGTGCGAAAAATTCATTTCGCGTCTGGTGTGAAAGCGCCTTTATGAGGGTCGCAAATTAAAGGTTGAATCTGAGGATTTCCTCGTTATCCTACCGTGATTCTAACATAATACATGTTGCTTTTGCATTTTTGCAGCCAGCTAAATTCAAATACAAAGGTTGCGGTTTTGTCTTATTTGGATTGCCCCTTATCTGCATTGCCCAGCTAGCTTGCTAGATATCGATTCGTCAGGCTGAGAAATATGGGAGCCGCCGTTGCTACTGCTGGGTCTGTCTAGCCAGATCGACCAACTGTCAAGCTCGTTCAGTTTTTTAAGTGCACAGCACTGCTAGGACCGACGGCTGAGCTACAGGGGCATGCTAGCAACTTTTGCTGTTGAACGGGCGTGTTTTTTAGGAGTGCAATGGCAAAAATTAAGGACACAGCGGCTTTTGCTGTTATGTCAACCCAGATGACTTACGTGGTGATCTGATGAGATAATGATAGACATCTTTAAATTCAATTCCTGGCCATTGCTGAGGGTTCTTGACCCATTTATCGGCTGGTTCCTCATAGGGACACTTGCTAATTCCAATTAAATTAATTTTGTCTAACTATCGCGACTGTACTTCGGGAGGTAATCGATATTCATAGGACATTGTTTCAAATTATTAGCTTAAATGACAGTATAAAATGAGTGCCCGCTGAATGCATGTTGATCAGAACTTCTCTCTTGCTATCCCCCATGGCGGATGTTTTTTCACATGATTGTGACATCAGGCTGACTGCGAGACGATATGTGCAGGACTGGATAGCCTATCTCGCGGTCTGCCACTACTGCGTGCAAGGAGGCAGAAGTCTAGAACTCTGATGAGTGATGAACTGTCGGCTTTCGCGAATGATTGGTGAGACGTGACTTAATGAACACGAGTATGTCATTTTTTTCTCCCATCCGCCCCCCCCTCCCAAAAAAAAAAAAACGGTTCTGCATGATTTGCAAGAGGTCCCATTTTAAGGTCAGAAAAGACGGACTTCCGGAAAAAAACTGGAAGAATCACAGCTCTGCTTAATGCTCTTAGGCACGAATTAAGGCTCTCCTCTAATGAAGAGACATAGGAGGAAACTCAGAATGCTCATAAATCTCTCAGGCTCTTTGCCGTGATTAAGGTTAGAGAAGGGCTGTCTTCCGGGATAGAAAGTTGAGAGAGATTTGAGATGTAGGCTCAAAAGAAGCATCTCTCAGAGCGTATGATGCCAGTGGTAGATCTCATTGTGGTGTCAAAGGGCGAGTGATAGGCTGCTGCTTCCCGACTCCCCTCAAGAATCGTTTAACCAATTGGTGCGCAAAAACAGATCTCTCTCCGAAACCCTTGCGGCATGATGAAATGTCTGCTGCACGTTTTTTCTGGAAAATGATCACAGCATTCTGCTGTAAGAAGACATCTGTGCTCCACGGGATCGGCCGCGGCTCCCACGATATAAGCTGTATTAATACTTGGAACTATGGCGTGCTTGTACGCTCTGAGGCCACCAGAATGTCTGACAGGTTCTCCTCCTGAATGTGTATAAGGAGGCAAGGAATTACAGGTGCTGAGGAAAAACCATAAAGTAAGGCTCTGGGCCACAATCTGTGAGAGAAGGCATCCACTTCCAGAGGAGGGTTGTCCTGGGCACTCATGGAAAACCATAATTCGCACTGTGTGTTCTCTTATGAGGCAAGCAAGTCCACTTTTGTTTTTCCGAATCGTTTACATTATCTCTGAACCTACAGTGTAGTTAAGCCTTCACTTATTCTGGGAAGGTCCCCCACATGATATCAAATCCGCAGCTTGTTCTCTTTTTCCGGAATGTCATGTGCCTTTATACAGCTCAGGTTCACGTGGGACCATAATAGAATGCTTCTGGCAATTTCCAGAAGCCAGGCTGAGCAAGTGCCCCCCTGGCGTTTTTGTTTCATGTTGTCTGTCCTTACTACAACAAGTTTGTCAAAAACGGGGCAAATTTTCTGAGCATTTTTTGCACCATGGACAGTTCCTGACAGTTTATGTGCTGGGGAGGAGGCTTTGGCCATTTTCGTCCTACCACACAAGACTGACGCTTTCACTCCCATGCGCAATGTGGCTGTCCCCAGGGGAACCCCTGTCGTGAGAACTTGGGGGGATAAACCAAGTATGAATGCACAGACTGGCTGACACCACATCAAGTAAGTGTATCATAGACAGTGCCGTTACTAATCATTTAGTCCCTCTGAAAGGGGAACGCAGAATTTTCTTGCATCTGGGGATGACAGGGACATGGAAATGCGCATCCTTTAGGCTGATAGATGTGAATCAAATGACGTGATGCACACACTCTAATTCATGCTTCACAGTAAGCATGTGAAACAGTCTCTTGATTGAAGTATTGTTTAAGAGGGACAGGTTGAAAATCGTTCTCATTCCACCTCCCTTGTTTGGCACGTGAAAGTATCACGAATGAAATCCCTCACTGTACTGGCCTGGGGGAACTGTGGTGATTGCTCCCTTCCTCAACAGTTCATTAGCTTTGACTTCAGAGCCTCTGTTTCTGAGATGTCATGACAGTTTCTATCACTCTGCTGAATGGCGCAGGTGGGGAGGCAAACTGGAGTGTAGCCCCCATCTATCATTCTCCTTCACCATGCTTCTAAGCAAGAGAGACTGACACACCAGTAAGTGCTCTGAGAGTGGCCGTGCAATCGTCTGAGGAGCTTTTGATGGCATTTTTGCCAACCACAGTAGAGCCCTCCCTGAGAATGAGTCAGGAAAGCACGCACTGTATTGTTGTATTCTCAGTATTTGTGCAGAATTGCACAAAGATTCTGTCAGAAAACAACTTTTAAGGGGGCGCCCCGGTGGCTCATTGGTCTAAGCGCGCGTACCATAAAGGCTGTGTCCTTCCCGCAGCGACCTGGGTTCGATTCCAGCTCAGGTCATTTGCTGCATGTCTTCCCCCATTCTTCTCCCCAACCTTCCTGTCTCTCTACACTGTATAACTGTCAAATAAAGGAAAAATTCCCCAAAAAAAAAATAAATCTAAGAAAACGACTTTTAAAAGGATTGTTGAATATTTAGTGGATTATTATACAGAAAATACCACAAACAAACCAGTTAAGCATTTATATTGTCGCGCTATTCAAGTACATGCGAATGGACTCAGTTTGACGCACTGGGAATGCAAGGCTCTAGCTCAGGCTAGGTTTGTGCGATTAAGAAGGTTTAGAGCTCGTTGGAAACATCAGAACCCATCGAACCAAATGGCTACTGGCAAAGTCTCACTGACAGAATCACAAGCCGATCACAGAGAGGAAAATACATTGCAAGCAAGCTGAATGCTGAGGAGCTGAGATCTTTGAAGCAATGCCCCAGAAAAAAAAAAAAAAAAAAAACAAGCTTGGAGACTGGAAGATCTAGTTTCGTTATAACACAGACATTTTGGGCTAACTAGAGCAAGTGCAGATTTACCCTCTAACTGTTTTTTATTACAAAATATCAAAGGTAAGAAAATTTTTTTGCTCATCGCAGTAGACTGTAAAGTTTATGCCTGCTGTTCTTTGAGTTTGCTGTCAGTGTAAAATGACAAGGCTTATATCGTTGGATTCTGTGGTCTTTCCTCTTTCATTTGAGGTCTCGTTTGTATGCATAGCACAAAGTCAGTAGAAATGCTGGCGACTCAGTGCTGATATGATTTTATCCTATGTTTTGCTACATGGTTATTTACTTGCTTGGTGCTTGAATTGCGTTCAGTTGAGGTAAAAATGGTCAACATGAGCTTTTTGCCGAGTTTCTTCACGTAAAGTGGATAAGCTGCACGACGATGTTGCGATGAGGAAACATGCTGTATTTTTTGTGCGAAACAATCGCCCCCGGTACCGGGTCAACCATTCATTACTGCTTTCTCACCCTTATTTTTAAGTTGAGAACATCCCCACAATAACACCTCAAACTATTAAAGTATTGAACAATGTTAAAATCAATACCTTTTTCAACATGAACGCCATTAGTAATTTATTAAGTGACTTATTTTTAAACTGTTTGTTAATTAACTGGTGGTTAATGCTTGTTACCGCATTAGCTAATTTTAATTCATCTGCCTTAATTGTAAAGTGTTTCCTCCTCACCTCAGCAAACAAAAGCGGGTGAGTGAAAATGTTCCATTATTTCATTTGTGGGTTAACTGCTGCTTTAAGAAGCCCAAAATTCAGCCTGTGGTAAAAAGGCTCAGAAGTAGTTATCAAGAGTGGCACAGTGGGGAGATAAATCCTTGACTGAGGTGGGAGTCACCGCGCTGAAAAGGAATAGGCCCTTGTGCTGTTCTAGCAATGAAAGGAGCAGGAGAGCAAGACAAGATGTCAGAAGATAATATGGCACAACAACTATTTGTAACTTGGTTGCATGCAGGAGTTGATTGATAGTGTGCAGGACAGGCGTGATGTGCATGGTGAGAAGTTGGCTAAAGAGAAACTGGTCTATGAGCAGTGGATTAGATGAAAATTGAGTCACTTGAATATTTTTCTACCCTTTTACTGGAACAATGTACATATGGCCTCATTATTTATGAGGCTTTCAGTGCAGATTAAAGCAAGATGGCATTTAATTACTGAAATAGCACTGAGGTAACTTACTCCGTGATGCAGAGTATTGTTTTTGGGAATACTTGACTGCTTGCAGATTATTCTTTCTCAAACAGTGCGTAACTGATGCTAGCAATGAGCAAATGGAGTCATATTTGTTCATTTGTTTGCTGAATGACACAATTCAGTGTTTCTCCCCTTGGCAGAGGAGGATGAAGGTGGTCATGGGGGCCCCTAGGCTACTCTTTGTGTCCCCCCCCCCAACTCATCATGCTTAACCGGAAAATTCATTTAATGCCATAAATGGCCAACGCACAAATACTAAGGTGAACTGGCATACACACACATAGAGACAGCCAAAACTAAAGTGTTTCCTCTACATTTATTCAAGTGGTTGGACCGCCACAGTTAGAAAATTACCACCACATCACAGCTAGATAAAGTGAGAAATAGAACATTACAAACAAAACACTACAAACAAGCAGAGGACCCAGTGCATAGAAGTAGCCCTTTAAATGATCAAAAAACCACTAGCACTTGAACGAAAACTAAGATCAAGAGGGATGGAAGTGGAGATAATACCAAATATCACCCTTTGGCCTCTGCCACCAAAGCCACAAAGTAATTACAAAGGAAACACTGTACCATGTGCAGCAAAGCAACAGAATTCCCTGCTTTCACAGTGCAACTGCACGCTGGTAACCCTCTCTTTGACTGAGACAAAATCACAACATCCTTACTGAGATACAAACCACTGTGCAATACATTAAAAGCTGTGTTAAAAAAAAAAAAGTTATAATAAACACAGCAGCACATAACAGCAATGAACAGTAGCAGAACAATAAATAGACCTGTAATATAAATAACCTATAATATATAAAACCTGTAATATGCATCAAATTTGTGGAATAAAATTCCCTGGGAAAGAGTTCCATGTCCAACCTCCACTTTTCTCGGCTTTTTATTAGCCATAATGATTTTAAAAGGGGCACAAATACATTTTGGGGGGTTTCATTAGTGAGAAGGGGGTATATAATTTAATATTAATATTGCGAATGCATATGCTTCACCTGCCCTAGAAACCGGGCGGCATTGACACATCCCATTTAAACAACAAATATTCCTGCGGGCAAGTTGACAAGTTGACACGGCTTCACTCCCCATGCGATCTAACAGCGAGAAATTAATGGGTTACATTCAGTACAGAAAAAAAATTTTACTTTTAACAGGCCTATGCTTTATGAAAGACAAACTGCTCTGGAACTTCTGCACTACTTTATTAGCACATCAGGCGATCTAACCTGCGCTTCATGATTGTTAAAATTGTTGAAATTAAATAAAAGACCGTTTGAAACGGCTTTGTGCAATTTTCAATGACGCTGATTCAAATGCATCCAAGTGCGCGTCCAGATGAATGATAGTCGCCTTACTTTAACAGGGAGAACTAGCAACGTCTGATACTGCGGAGTGTTTTCGGAGTGAATGTATTGTTAATTTAGAAAATGACTGAGCACAAGTCAGGGCTAATAATTATTTCAAAGCGATGTATCTGTGCTCCCCCAAATTCCAGTTCTGGCACTGACACTGCTGCCATTGTTAAAATGCTATCACCACGTATAGCAGCACTAGAAATTAAACAACAAATTCTCTTGACTGGATGTAAGCTTGATGTTTTTGCACACGCAAATATTTCTCTGGATACCTGAACATCAACGTAAGGAGAAAAGGTACTGACTTCATTCGCTATTAGTCGAGGTTGAATATGGTAACGTTACTCTTTCCATTCCCTGAAATATTAACCGTTAGCCTACCGAGGAAGATGAGCTCTACGGCTACAGGTAAGGATCCCAACGCTGCAGATGTTTCATCCTCTGCGCCTTGTTGTTGACTGGATGAAGGCTTGAAATATTCTGTCAGTTTAGGGATATTTTTTAAAGTTCTTGGTCGAGCTGTTCTTTTAAATGTTGTTTTCATTTTTGGGCTCCGCTGTCATATTTTATTTAACGTTATCTGACATTTTGCTGCTATGCTGTCCAGCAAAATCAGTGACGTCAATCAAAATAACTGACGTGATCACAGCAGCTGATTGGATAGATGAGACATCACGTCTATCCAATCACCTGTATATTTGTTTCATGGTCCAATAGAGGTTGTTAATTTCGTTTCTGCGTAGGTAAATCTAAAATAATGAAAAAGAACCTGGCCAATCCGGGGCCCCTGCACACATGAGGCCCCTAGGCTGCAGCCTAGGTCAGCCTGTGCATTAATCCGTGCCTGCCTCTCGGTATGAGTGTGGAATCAGATTTGTTTCAAAATTATCAAACAAAACTTTTTGGATATCAGAAAATTTCAAAATTGAGAGAGAATAAAACTCACTGCAGCAAAAAAAAGTTCCCTGAAAGGTAAAACTTATAACTTGTAATCAAATTATTTGTGTAATCGAGCAAACCATTCGTCTTTTATTTGTTTGATAATATGTCCTTTTGTTCACAGTTCCCTCTGCTGCTTTCGCAATGATCAGATTTGTGGTTACGCCTCCAACTCTCTTGTTTGGGCAGCCAGATTTTTTGTTTGCAATTCTGACAAAAACCTCTCAAGTGGGCAGGATTTTTTGTGGGGTGTGTCCTCATTAGCTAATGGGTTTTTAAGCTCAGAGCTTGGAGTTACAATTCTGACCATAGAATGTAGCCATGAGCCTGACTTTGGACTCTAGTCACAAGTGAATGAAACCAGCAGAGACGGAAATATTACAATGGCTGATGAAGGAAATCAGTGTTTGTCCATGACTCTCAGCCTTGACCTTTACTCTCTGCCTTGGCCTTCTCTGAAAAATCTGATTGTAAATAACACATCATCTTTTGCAGTTGTAGTAGCTGAGCAACACAGGAAGAATGTAATAGAATGTGGGCTACTGTCCTGCAATTTACTGAGCTGGGGTTTCTTTCCCAAAAGCGTAGCTGGTTGTTAACTCCATAGTCCGGTTCAAACTAAGCTTTTGGGAAACGTACTCCTGAACTGTTATTGTAATGGTACATTTGTTTGTTTTAATGCTTCCGCGTTTGTGAATAAGTATATAATATGTAATCGCCTTAATAAAAGTGTTCTGCACTCCCATATTCGTTTCCATCGAAAGACAGCACTCTATTGCGCACAGAATTTAATTGCTTTTATCTGGACCTCATTTTTGTTTTCCAGGTGGAGTTTGTCAACACAAGGAAACTGTAAAAATATTTTTTGGGGGTTAATTTTCAGGTTCCATACGTGATGCTGTTCTGTCAAAGACTGTACAGAGATATGGACAGCCATAATGCTCAAGTTTGGTCCCTGGTGTTAAATATTCCAGGCTTATTTTGAAATTTTTACATTTCCTATCAATCCTAAAGAAAAAATTGTGGATGGTAAGCTTTGTATTTTTAAAAATTTAGGACGAATTCACATTGTTAGTATTCTGTCCATCGTCACATACTGCAAGTCTGCAAGTTCAGGAGGTCGGAAATTCAAAGCGACCGCTTAAATGAAGCGGGAAAGGTTCTCCAGTGGTAGGCGCAATTGTTGATTTTTCTACGACTGCACTGCAGTTGAAAATGGCATTGCCTGGATTACAGCCATGCTGGTATGTTTTCCTTGAATAAAATTTGACAAAATCACATCAGCGACCATCATCACATACAATCAAAGTTTGCTTGTCTGCCCTGTTAATTTTGGGAGAAAGTCTGGAACCCAATAGAGTATGAAAAATAGCTTTAAAAGCCGTCATTTTAGTGCATTGTGGTGGGAAAAATATCCTAAAATATTCTCAATTCAAAGTAGAACCATAATCACAGTTCGACAGAAAGAACTTAGCCAGGTTCCTACAGCCCTTTAAAATTACAGAGAGAGTCATGTTTGATCCCTGGTTGTACCAGCCAGCAGTTGTCGGTAGCCTTTTCAAAGCAGCGCGCAACTAGCTTCGCGCTGCAGGGAAGTAAATTGGGTGGGGCTGCTGGGGTAGGATAGAAGAATAGTTCGTAGGCTTTGTTCATCGTTCAAGCGCCTCCAGTTGACCAGCCGGGCACTCGTCAGTAAGATTCTAAGCTTGCTCATGTTCAGGTATCCTCCGCCCTCGTTCTGAACTTGCGAAGTTTCGAGCAATGAGTATAAAGAAGCAGTGGCTGACAGGTGCATGCTTCGGAGAAGAGCCGCAAACTGTCTTCACTCTCCTGAGGTAGCATCAGGGGGTCGCATACGAGCAAGCTTATTCGCGAATTGGGAACTCCAGATTCGGATGGGATTGGAGATGCAAAATTTAAAAAAATTTTTAAAAATTACTGAGAGAGAGTGTGGAGCTGAAAAGAGGCAAAAACTCATAAATCTGTTTACAAAACCTGATAAAGAAGCTCCTGCTGCTAGCTCAGGGCTGGTTGTGTAAGCAAGCCTTCCAAAATGACCATATCGGTGGCCAACCAATAAGCAGTTCCATTATATGAGCCGTTGTACTCCGGTTTATTGTGGAAAAATCCAAGAATCCAGCCAACTTGGGCACCCAAACTGACCCTCAGGTGAACCCTAGGTTTCGGAGGAACGGGTGCGATGCTTGAGCGTCCCTGGAGGCCTAAAATGAATTTATACCATTATATAAAAGGTAATTCCGGCAAACTTGTAACTAAGGGTGTGGAGTTACAATATGACAATGTAACAATCAGAAATTAATAATGTTCGATGAGGTAGAAAGTGTCGCATTTACCCATACCTAAGGAGGAGTCAGAGACCCTAATAAAATCAGCAGTTGGGACAATCAGTGGTCAGTCTGTGTCTGGTGATTGTTGAAGTATGAATGCTTCTTGGTTTGCGCAGACCAGCCTGGGTTCTGTATTTCACTTTGAGCTACTTACAATAAACCCAACTGCATCCGACTCTGGAGAATGTGTCCAGTCCTTGAGAATAGATTTACAACTGTGAGAGGAACACTTGGTCCAATTGCCCAAACTAAGTTTTTTTTTCTCCCACAGCATTTTATGGAGAGCTGTGTGTGATGATTGACTCCGTCCTACATCACGTCTGCCCCAGAGACTGCCTTCTGACCGATAAAATCACAGATTTCAGATGTGAATGATTTATGTGTCAAGACGCTTTCGTTCCTCTTTTGCTGTTGGCTGCGAAAACCATGCAGACGGTCATAAAGAAATTTCTTTTCATTTGGAATAGTTTTTTACTCTCTCTAAAACTGTAGTTTTACTGATATTTAAGGATAAATATTTGAGGTATTTAATTATCAGTCTACCTTATTTTGATCATATTATTATACCCTGAATGCTTACACTTGAATAACTATGTCCTTATTTGAAAAAGTGGCATATAAAAAGCTTATTTTTTAGATTATTTGTTATTGCTCCAGGCTCCAACAAAAAAGCTCCAATAGGATATTAGAAAATTCAGCTCCACAGATTATAGATATCTAAAAATCCTGGGGCTGTTTTTAGCTCCAGAGCACCAAACCATCTTGCCAATCCCTCTCAACTGAATTTTGTTACAGAGCAGACATTTTCTGAATACAAGATCATTTTTCAAGAATTGTTGTCTTCTCTCTCATTTTGGTTGCTGAAACTTGCTGATGTTGTTAGTTCTCTGTTTGCCAATCTCACCTCTCCATACAATGTACTGTACCTTTGCTTGGCAGTGTTCTGGCAGAAACCTTTCTGACAGCATCTCATCTGTTGATCCAGTTGGTGTTGTCAACTACAGAACACACTAACTCAAGCCTAAATGACAACACAAATCAATGCCCAGTTATACACAAGCAAAGAGGAGTGTTGCCTTATTGGTTGAGATCTACATGAAGCATGCTGCAAAGCACAACACCATACATGTATCTGGAGAGGACAGGAGTGGACAGATATGATAGGACAAGTGCAGCATTCTTCAAACTCAGCAGGATAGGATAGGTGCAGCATTCCTCAATTCCTCAATTCCTCAATTTTACCACTTAGAAGTGGCACAAGAGGCTTATGATCTGTCTCTAACTTAAACATCAGTCCCAGTAGATACGATGCAGGCATTCACATGCCCATGTAGCAGCTAAAGCCTCCTTCTCGATCTGTGCATCATGTTTTCAGCCTCAGACAGGCCTCAAGAGATGAACATGATCGGTTTCCATGTTTCATCCATCTGTTTTTGGCTCAGGATGCCCCCAAGCCGGAATGATGAGGCAAAGGCAGATATGTATGTCTCCACTGAACTCAGTTCAGATTTTAGTCTCTGGAATGCCTCTTTTCTATGGTGAACCCACCTCTAATCGTTCTTCTCGCTGAGCACATCATTGAGTGGATGGTTGTATGATGCAAGGTGGGGTGAAAACTTGCCCAACCAATTGGCCATCCCCATAACTCTCCTCACACCTTCACGCCTGTCTGGTTTGGGCATCTTTCTAATGGCCCTTATCTTGTCTGAGTCTGGTGTAAGCCCCCTCTGCCGTGACACAGTGACCCAAAAACGTTACAGTCCTTTGCGAACTTGCGTATTTCATTCAGCGGAAGACCTTCCTCTTTCAGCCCCCTTTTCAGTCTCTCAATATGTCACTGCATATCTTCCCCATACTTCATAAAGTAATCAGCATAACACACTATGCCTTTACAGCCCTCCAGCATCTGAGACGTGCAATGCTGAAAATGCTCTGGAGCTGATGAAATTCAGAATAGAAGGCAATTGAATGTGTATTGCCCAAACAGGCTGATTAATGTCATAAGAAGTGTGCTCTCCTCTGACAATGGGATTTGCCAGAAGCCAGGGACTGCATCCAGCTTTGTGAACACCTTTGTCCCTGCCAGCATGGGTAGTGTGTGTTCTACCACTGGGCCTTTCTTTCCATACCTTATTCAGGTATATTAGGTCCACGCACAACCGTATCTTCTCCAGCGGAGCCTTAGGTGCCACTACCATTCCGGCACACCATGATGTAGAGTGGGCCATTTTAAAAATCACCCCCATGGTTTCCATACACTTTAGCTCTGCTCGCACCTCGTCCTGAATCAGCAGGGGCATGTGTTGTGGGGCTGACTCGGCATTCGGGATGGCAGCTGGCTCCAAATCTATTTTGTAGGGCTCCTTTAATTTCCCTAAACCAGAAAATATGTTGAGCTTTGAAATCCTCCTGCTGGGTTTAAACTGTGTGGACTTGCTGTATCAATGAGAAAGCCTTAATCGCAGGGAGGCCCAATGGTGGGTTAGACAGTCTCACAACATCATAAATGTCTTGTTCTGTTGTTCTCTCTTCAAGACGCAGTTTTCCTTTAAAGTTTCCTTTAACATCTCATTTGTGGTTTCCCGGTCCGCATAGCACTTTTGGTGGCGGCTGCAGTGTTCACTGACTTTTGGTTTAAAAAGTGCTGCTTGGGATTGCTGTAACTATAGCTCCTGTGTCCAAATTGATAAAGGTTTCTTCCCTGTTCAAATACAATGGTTCATTCCTCTTCTCAGTTCCCACTGAACACACTTCCTCCAGGAAGGCAACATCCTCCTCTTTGCTCTCTATCAGTGCTTCTGTAATGTCAACTACACCACCGGTTGACCTGTATTTCTTTGCTAATTGTCCCTTTTTGTGACATGTCCTGCACTCAGCATCACAAGCAGGATAGCCTTGAAGATGTGTCCACATCCTCATGTGTCCACATCAACTACATTCAGCTGAGTGGGAGTCTGTTTTATCTTTCACTGGCTTTGGCCCCCGGGTGTTTTTTTTTTTTTGTATTTTGCCTCCATATGTCTAGCCGCCTGCTCAGCCCGTCATAATGCAGGCTGTTGCTTTTTCACTGCTGTGCTCTGTCTCACTCCCATTATGGCTTTTTCTAATGTCTAGTCAGCATCCAGCTGTAAGTGCTCTAATAGTTTAGCATCTCGTATGCCAACCACAATTCGATCCCTTATTAACGGCTGTCTTCAGGGCTATGAATTCACAGCATTCTGTTAGCTTATGCTCCGCTGTTATGAACGACTCTACCAGGCTCTCGATTCCTGTTAAAAGTGTGCTAAAACAGTGTGCAGTGAATGCCTTCATGACTGACTCATGACGTTTTTTTGTTCATCAGTTAGAGTTAATGCATTTAAAATATCTTTGACGTCATTGCCGACTGCATACATGAAAAAATTTACCCGGGATTCCCGAGACTGCCTGTCCAATACTGTTGCTATTCTGTAGCATGCAAAGTGCTTTATTTGTCTTGACAATTCATTAATATTGTTAAAATCGAACGTGCCAGGCGGTGTGAGCTGTGCCACCGTTCTTTCCCTTTCCATCATTTCATTCTCCTCTTTTTTCCTGTCATCATTCTGTGCAGGCAGGTTTAGTTTTATCATCTTTAGTTTTATTCAACTTTCATTTACTTCTCACACCACGGAACATGAGCAGTGAAGAGCCAGAGACCTGAGAGTGTGATGCATGAACATTCGCTGTGGGTATTGCGCATGACAGGCAGTCGCCCCTCACAGCAATGTCCAGACAACAGCACAGTTGGCTGTAATCCCCTTTTACAGGACACAATCTGTTGCTGTTTTTTTTTTTTTTTTTTGACTGAGAGAGTCTGGACTCTCCATTGTCGTATTTTGTGCCACATAATCCTCCACATTTTCAATGGGAGACAAGCCCAGACTGCAGTCAGACCAGTCTAGTACTCACACTCTGCGACTACAAAGGCCGAGTGTGGCTTAGAGTTATCCAGCTGGAGCAAACGGAGCATTTCTGAAAAAGAAAGATATCTGGAAGGCAGCATACAAAATGCCAAATCCAGTACTGGCACATTAGTGGACTGCAAAATATCTAGCTGGAAAAGGACTGTGCCATTTCTGATTACTTTGTTTATCATAACTGAATCACCCTGTTTACCTGTGGAATGTTCCAAATGGGTGTTTTTCTGAGGATTCCACAACTTTTCCAGTCTTCCCATGCCCCTGTCCCAATTGTTTTGAAATGCACTACAGCACTTAATTTCAGAGTTTGCAAATATTTACAAAAATCAATGCAGGTGATTAGGAGAAACTTTAAGTACTTCTCTTTGCAGTCTTCAACTCCAAATAGGTGAAAAATGTACAAATCACTTTTTTTTGGCATTTAACATACTGTCCCACTTCTTGTGGAATTGACATTGTAAGAATAATCATGTGATAACATATCTGACAAGGATCCATTTAGCTCGTGATTTTTGTCACTGATAGTCCAGCTGGAGCTAAGATTCTGTGAAGCAGTCACAAAGAATCTGTTTCCATTTAGCTTATTTAAGATAGCTATGGAAATAGAAGCCTATGGGGTATGATGCCCACAAATATCTTTTCTCTCTCTCTTTATCTCTGTAACTTCCAGAGGAGAATGAAGAAATCCTACTTTCTTCCATCTATGTATTTTAATTAGCCAATAAATACTATCAGCTTAAAAAGAAGAAAACTCAAATTTTGATTATTTTTCAAAATTTTCAATGGAAACCTCTCCCTAAAATGAAGTAAGGAGATTTCTGATTTTTGAATCATGTTTTGAATGAAATTAAGTGCTCCCATTTTCAACAGAGTGTGTATTATCAACTAACTCCACTGGTGAAGTAGTGCCTACACCATGGCAGGACACTTTTTATGTTAAATATTCTGAAAATGAATCCTTTCAGCCGACAGAGAGTATGCATCCAATCCCGCAACAATAAATGAATAAGATGTAGATTCCATAATTATTATGGAGAAGCCAAGAATGCCAAGGAATACTTTAAATGCAAAAAGCCTTGTCATGGTGCCCGGAGATAATCCCAACACCAGTAGGGGGCAGAGATGTCCATCAGGTAGTAATTTATCTCCCGATACTGTAATATAATCTTCTGAACTCACTATATCCACCCTATTATTGTCCCAATGTCATTCCCATTAAAATCCTGCAAGGAGTGGCTCTTCGTGGCTCTATCTGTGCTTGGTCCTGCAGGCCGGCAGAACTGGCAGGAAACATTTCCTCATGAGGGATAGAAGAGAAGGGCCTGTTTGAGTTGGTATCCCCGCTAAATTTCAAAAAGTGATAAATGCATTCTGGAATAATAAATAAGAAACCATGAATCCAGTTTAAAGAGGCTGTCTGTCATGCTCAGTTGGTGAATAAACCTGCTGATGTGAAGAGGAAAAATAAGTTGATGAAAATGTGGCAGAAAAAATGCATGAAATACAATTTAAGATTTATGAAAATAATTAAAAGACTTAATAATAATAATAATAATAATAATAATAATAAATAATAATAATAACAATAATAATAATTTAAAGAAATAATAATGCCATTATATATTTTTCAACATTGATGGCCATTCTAAAAAAAAAAAGAAAACTGAAGTAGGCCTACCCTCAAGGTCTGGCTAACATATTTCCCAATGCTGCAAGTGATCTGTAAAACAGCTCACAGCAAAGACAAGTAGTTCCTACTCTCCTTTTCTGCTTCTTTGCAAGATACCCTTCCTTTTTCAAGACAACACTCTACTTCTTTTCAATTATTTAGGGCAGTTTTCTATCTGGGAACATCTCTCAACTCCACAATGCAGTAGGACCTCCAAGAAACTGTTTCAGTCATTTTTTTTCACTAAGGAGCAAAATGCCTCTCAGTGATCTATGTTGGTGTAGTGTTTTCTGTTCTGACATAGATCAACTTGTTATCTGGAAATGAAGTTACCTGAATCCATATGCAGTATTCAGTTTCTGTTTGTTCATAATAAGCCTCATTCAAACATAGGCAAAAATGTTTATGATTTTCTCAAACCCTCAAAATGAGTGCAAGCACATGCTCAATGTAAATGAAAATATCAATCAATTTTTTAATATGGGGGCATAATTTTTATATTGAAAACCTTTGAAATAAACAAAAGTTTTTTAGTTTAATTGAAATTGTTTGGAAAACCAAAATACCATCTAAAACTGAGCTAAAAACCCTGTAAAAATGTTGTTGTAGGCAACCATTAAAAAAAAATCTTGTTTTTTTCAACACACTCTTCCAACTTCTAAAACTAAAAACCCTGTATTCTGTTTTACATTTTAAATGATTTATTTTACAAAAAAAAAAAAAAAACATTTTTAAAAGGCTTATTTGTCATTGACCCAATTACATATTTGTCAAAGAGATGCTGGGCATGGCAAGCATAATCGTCACACATGAAATCACAAGACAAGTGAATATCTCAAAAAAGCAAACCAGCCCAGGAATTAAAACCCAAATCAACATTGCATGAGATCAGAAGCACACACTGCTTTCCAGAGTGTGAAATGTATAGCGAATGGCTGAATTTGCAAGGGAGCAGGGACAATCTCTGGGCAGATATAGTTCTTCACTTTTTTGATTATACTGAAATATAATTTCCATGTTTTGCGAAAATCTGAGGTTCCCACAGTACTATAGTGCAGGGCTGGCCTAAGCCTTTATGGGGCCCTAAGCAGGATTTGATTTGGGGCCCTTCCCCACCTCCTTGGCACGCATAATACTACTGACAATTGACAATGTTTGATCACTTAATATACATATTTTTAAAAAGACAATGCAGCACCTGTATTTAATGAGGAAATTGAACCCATTTGATATGAGTTTAAACACCTTTGTTTGTCTGGTTAGCTTCTGTAGTTAGCTAGAGTATGCGATTTGTCAGCATGGAGACGATACATTTCTCACAAGGCAGTGGCTATCTTTACGCCAGTCATAAAAATACTCCAATTAGCTATTCTTACAAACTTCCTAATGCGCAAGCACAAAGAAAGATCTTGATCTCCTCATATGGAATGTAGGCAGGAAATTGCCTGGCTTTGGGGTGTAACCCTAAGCCCAGCCCTAACCCTAACACTACTGCGTATGCCATCTGGCATCATAATAACGACTTCCTTCTCAAAATGCCCTCTTTCACTCCCATAACTTTGCACTACTAATGTGGTTATAATTGCTGAAAACTGTTCAAGTTTTAAAAGTTCAGTGTGGACAGGATGCAAGTTCTTTTTCGAGCAGTTCATTTATGATCACGATAGTTAGTGAAAGTAAAACACAGATAGTGGTGCTGAGGCAAAGTTCGTAGGTTGCAGCTACATAGCTAAGTCACTAGCTAGTAACTTAGATACTAATTAATTTATTAGAGCATTTTAACCTTAGATAATGGTAAGTTTTTCGGACTTTGTTTCAGTTGTATTTTGAAACTTACCCTGAGTTGTTTGTGATACTATAAAAACCTCTGTCGCTGGCTGTCCGATAAACTTGCATTTGTTAATATTAATGTTTTCTGCCAGAATGTCCATTTTGTAGCTGTTGGAGACCTTGGTAGCTATGCCTGTCCACTTTGTTGCATCTGAGAGAATACATCAGCTTTGCCAAGCATACTGTTAACAAGCCATAACTCCACAAACAACAAGCATAGCATAGTAAGCTGTAGAAGTACACAATTTTTTTTTTTTTTCAGCAAAGTCATATAGCGATCATTTTGTCTGTTATATCTTCAGTTGTCAAACCTTGCTTAACTTACTGCCAATAAAACTTGCATTTCCGGTGAAATATTTCTGTGTGTGTTTGTTTGCCATGGTATAACTGCCTTGTCTCTAAACATGGGCATGAGAGCCAGGTGCAGTTCTCTGAGGAAAAGCGAGGAACCACATAAACTTGAGGTCAATAAAGTCCGCAATGTGACACGTATTGCTGACATACAAGTTTTACAATTACTGAATGTAATGCTCCGGCGAACCATGAACGTTGCCTGCCATTCATGTATAATCAAATAAAATTACGTTTTATGACTCTCCGTGATCTGGCAAATTTACCTTTCTCCATTTTTTGGTCAAAGATTAGTGGGGAGAAAGGGCAGCCCTGGCTATGAAGATCAATAAGGAAACTGGTTAATTCTACACCTTGACGACCATAAATTATAAATTATTGTATGTGATGACTAGACAAAACGTAGTATTCACCCAATTTTGTTTTCACACACTGCCCAAGCTTTATGACTAAAAGTAATGGCTCTTCTGAGTATTAATCAAAAAATTTGAACTGAAAGCTGAACATTAGCCTTCACTGTGGAACATATGTGGAGTTCTGTATATGACCAAGTATTGACATCTGTTCATAATTGGTACAGGATATGTTCTAAGCATTATTAGTAATTGTCTTGTCAGTCCAGAGATTGACACCAATAAGAAGCAGGAACAAGTAGTAGGTTAGTAACAAATTATCACACCAGAACATGGTGAGAAAAAAAAAAAAAACAATGACTGAATACAGCATGACATTTTTCCTAATCGTCAAGCTGTACAATTATTGTTTATGGTCAATGAAGTAGAATTAACCACTTTTATTATGCAAACAACCTTCGTATGACACCCATCACATCCATTTTACATCATGTAATACAAGGCACTACAGTTATGCACTACAGTTATTCACAGCTTGGGCTGCGCTTTTTAGCTGCTACTTTTTGACCAAAAAAATAGAGCAAGGTAAATTCCCTTCATGACTGCTGTGAACCATTAAATGTACAGTAGAGTGCAATGATGATTATACACCGCCACTTTCGTCAAAAAAGGGGTCCTAATGTATTACTTATCTATAATTTTTTTCATGAAAATGTATTGAAAAATACTATTGTAGGCAATGAGAACAAAAAAAAAAATCATTCCCACGAGTATATTGAGTTAAAAATATGGGTAATAAACAAAAACACTGAAAGCATCCATTTTTATCAACAATCGAGAGGTGTTTGGTTTGATGCAATATGATTCTGCAAAATTAACCTCTGATGGTCAGTTGTTCCAATATAGGTTGTATAAGGTGACATGAACTTTGAACAGTGTCAGTGCTAAACTCAATGATACGACAGAAGGATCTCTCTGAGATTGTTTGTAGCTGCATTGCGGCTTTACATGATGCTGAAGATGTTAAATGTTCCATACATTTTTATTATTAGCAATACCATTGACATAGTATGCAAAAAAAAACTTTTCCAGGGCATTTCAATCGTTCTTGGGGGCCTCCTAGTGGCCGGAGGGCCCTATCTGAGCAGCTGCTTAGTTCGCTCGTGTGTCAGGCCAGCTCTGCTGTAGTATTAGGCAGTGTGTTAAAAAAAAAAAAAAAAAATACGGCTGCAGTGCAGCAATGGAATGGGGCTAGGCAGCACTGAGAAGTGGAGGACCAAGTATAAAAAGAGGAAAAAGGATATGATGACAAAAAGAGGTAGGAAAAATGTAAAAACAAAACACTAAAATAGAAAATGTTTGTGAAGAAAATTTTACTCAAAATGTTGTTACACTTTGATGTTTTGGAGTTAAAGCCATAATGGTAACAGTGCAGTCATCAGTTAGTTTCAGCGTTTAGAAAATCATATACAACCCCAATTCCAAAATAGTTGGGACAAAGTGTAAATTGTGAATAAAATCAAAACGCTATGACTTTCAAATCACACCAGCTAGTATTTTATTCACAATAGAACAGAGATAACATAGCAAATGTTGAAACTGAGACATTTTACAATTTTATCCACAAAATGAGCTCATTTCAAATTTGATGGCTGCTACAGGTCTCAAAAAAGTTGGGACAGGGGCCTGTTTACCAAGGTGTAGCATCCCTTCTTCTTTTTAACACAGAATGGAGACGTCTGGGCATTGAGGAGACAAGTTTCTTAAGTTTAGCCATTGGAATTTGATCCCACTCTTGTTTAATACAGGCTTTCAGCTGCTGGAGAGTTTTGGGTCTCCTTTGATGGACTTTTCGTTTAATTATGCACCAATTGTTCTCAATCGGTGAAAGATCAGGACTGCAGGCAGACCAGTTCAGCACACGGACTCTTCTACTACGAAGCCATGCTGTTGTAATAGCTGCAGTATTTGGTTTTGCATTGTCCTGCTGAAATACACAAGGCCTTCCCTGGAATAGGTGTTGTCTGGAGGGGAGCATATGTTGCTCTAAAACCTTTATATACCTTTCAGCATTCATGGTGCTTTTTAAAACATGCAAGCGTCCCACACCATATGTACTAATGCATCCCCATACCACCAGAGATGCTGGCTTTTGAAATGAACGCTGATTACAGGAGGGATGGTCTTTCTCCTCTTTTGCCCAGAGGACACAACGCCCATGATTTCCGACAAGAATGTCAAATTTGGACTCATCTGACCACAGGACACTTTGCCACTTTGCTACAGTCCATTTTAAATGAGCCTTGGCCCACAGAACACAGCGGCACTTCTGGATCATGCTCAACAATAGCTTCCTTTTTGCATGATAGAGTTTTAGGTGGCATCTGTGGATGGCACGGAGGACTGTGTTTACAGACAGCGGTTTCTTGAAGTATTCCTGGGCCCATTTCGTAATGTCAATGACAGAATCATGCATGTGAGTGATGCAGTGGCGTCTGAGGGCCCGAAGATCACAGGCATCCAGCAAAGGTCTTCGGCCTTGTCCCTTACGCACAGAGATTTTTCCAGTTCTCTGAATCTTTTGATGATGTTATGCACTGTCGATGATGAGACCTTCAAAGCCTTTGCAATTTGAAATTGAGGAACAAAAGTATTCCACAATTTTTTTACGCAAGCCTTCACAGGTTGGAGAGCCTCTAGCCATCTTTACTTCTGAGAGACCCAGCCTCTCTAAGACGTCCCTTTTAAAGCCAGTCATGCTACACACCTGATGCCAGTTAACTTAATTACTTGGTAAATGTTCTTTCAGCCTATTCTCTTATATATTAATTGCTTTTTCAGCCCTTTTTTGCCTATGTCCCAACTTTTTTGAGACCTGTTGCAGCCAGAAAATTTGAAATAAGCTCATTTTTTGGATAAAAATGTAAAATGTCTCAGTTTCAACATTTGAAATGTTATGTATGTTCTATTGTAAATAACATACTGGCTTGTGATCTGAAAGTCATTGCATTTTGATTTTATTCACAATTTACACTTTGTCCCAACTATTTCGGAATTGGGGTTGTAGACTGTAAAACTTGCAAATGGGTCTTTACAGTGCCACCCAGGCCTTGAACCTGCAACCTTCTGTGGTACAACTTGAAAATCATTTGGCTGTTTGTGGCACAACCAAATGTCCAATCAGGGTTTAGCATCTTGATCTTTCTCCTGAACTGTAGACCAGTTTTCTTCATCAACCGGGGGAATTGTCAGTCTTTCTCACGGAATGCTTGTTGCCCCTTCGTGAGGGTTGCAACGGCGGACTCAAGAGTTTCGAAGGCAGTTACTGTGAGTTTGGATCCAATGCACATTAGGAAGGCAGAGGATTATGAAGGGCAGGAGTTTGCTAACTCTGCTCTCTTCATTAAGGCTTGTACTAGTTCTCCCCTCTTCCAACTGGAAGACTAAGAGATCGGAGAGCAGGGAGCCCAGGATTTGCGGGTATCTCCTTCCTCACTGCTTTATCAACGTGTTGTAAGCGAATCACTGTCGGCGGAGCCTCAAGTCTGCATTCTGGGACTCAGTACCCTGCAGTTAGCAGACTTCAGTACGCCTATGAAACTTGACGCGATGCTAGCTCAATCAAGCCGCCCCCCGCTACATCAGCCAGCGTATATCCGGTCGAGCCCACCACCTGAACCGCCGAGAAAACAAAGGAAGCTAGAGTAGTTGTAGGATATGTATGTTCAGCTTCTTTCAGTGCGGGCCACCCCACAATAAGAAGCAGCTCCAGAGACAGCAGTTTGCCTCTGTCTCCAGTTGCGCTTTCTGCAACTATTTCTATGCACACTCTCCACCTACTAATATTTCCCGCCATAACCAGACATAAGGTGGAATAGACGAGACCATATCAACGAGGCTTGGCTCAACAGATGTTGCAGCGCATGGAGCGGGTTCAAATGGGACTGCTGGATAGCCCGATCAACACTGAAAGGCATTTTAGGCCTCTTCTGCATGAGGTGATTGAGAAAGCGGAGAGGGTGTGGAAATGCACTCATTGGGATCGAGTGGATATTCGCCCACAGTGCGCTCACAGCTTTTGACGAGATCAGAGGGAACATCGTTCCGGCAGCGGCGCCCGGCAGCTCCTGCTGCTCCTGTGTTTCAGACCGCTAACCACCAACCCCCCACCGCACAGCCCACATCTCCCGCCACTGCATCTCCCTGTGCCTCTTGTCCCAACATGCATAATCTTCACCAGCATGCAAGTGGACGAACCCCCCAGCCGAGCCACCATGGAAGGAGAGGAGGCAATTACTGCCAGCAGGGGATATGTGTCGGACTTCTCACAACAGTCCTTTTCAGGGCCACTCCCCTTGTGTTAAGAAGCAGATCCATATAAAACTGTTAGCTCCTGTCTCCTCTGAGCTCTCTGCTACTGTTCCGTCATGTATTCCCTACATGCCGGAATCCTCTGCCGCACGCAAACAAAAGGCGGAATCTGTCAGTCTGCATTTAAACAACTGTCCTAGCTCAGCGCTAAGCTCAGAACCGCCTACGCTGAAGATCACAAGTCCAATCCTCAGTGATAGTGATTTAATTTCACAAGCTAATGTGAGCAAACTTAACTATTCTGTTGTTGCGACAGCAACTGCACACTCCACCCCCATCCATACTACCCACACAGCAGTGCAGGCTAGTGGGAGCTCTCCTACATGGCTTGATACTGTTACTGAACTTCGGGATGTCGGCGATGCTGCTCAACCCGTCTCCCAGCCCTTTCTGTCCTGCCCTCCCGTTGGCTGTGCTATTACAGGCTTTGGTGGAGAGGGCTGTACTCTGGCTAACAGAAATGCCAGGAAAAGCTTGTCTAACATTTGCATGCCCGCTCTCAGGGCACTTCTTAGTGTGGCAAAGTCTGTTTTTTTTAAAAGGATGACTGAGGAGAATAACAGAAAGGGGTTGTATTCTCCTGTTCGCGTCCCCTCCTCAGCTGTTCATTGAAGTGAGGTAAGTTGTCATGTCATCTCAGGCAGAGCTGGAGGCTCTGATGTCAGACGTAACTGAACTGAGGAAGGGAGCAATCTCTGCAGCTCCCCTTGGTGAGCAGAACAAAGGATTTTACTCTCGCTACTCTCCAGTGCTGAAAAAGACAGGTGGAATGAGACTGATTCATGACCTGTTCTGTTTCAACAAAACAATTATGATAAGACCATTTCACATGCTCACTATGCATGTATCGGATTGTGTGCATTAAGTCCATTAAGTGCCCTAAAAGATGCGTTTTACCATGTCCCCATCACTCCCAAACACAAGAAATTCCTGCGTTTCTCTTTTAGAAAGGTGCGGTTTCATTACGGTCGCCTACTTTTCGGGTATTCGCTGGCGCCTCACATTTTCTCAAAATACAGTACCAACGTGGATAAAGGTACAGCTAAAGTTAACGAGAAGTTGGCTTCGCGTTTTCGTCCACCTTTCTCTGATCGGCCTGGCGGGTGGCGTAGGATTACAACAGGTGTCGGTGTAGTCCCCGCAGGCAGAACTTGGGGGACCGTCGATAAGGGAGAGCGGATTTTGGGTATGACTGGTGTGTACCAGATGTTATTGCAGGCCTTGAATTTTGGCAAGAATAATGTACTGCAACTGTTTCAGATCCAACTTATTTACAAGTCAATCAATGTTTTTGTTATTAAAGTTTTAAAATATCTAATTCTATAAGAGGCAGTTAGAAGTAGGAATAGTCATGAAGTAGAAACGCTTTCCTTATGGATGACAACTTACGCATTTATTGTCACAAAATATTTATTAATACATTTATAATTTCGCATTGGATGCCCAAAATTTTAAATCTTGCTTGTGTCACTGTAAATGTCGATAATTTGCCAAGGCGAAATATAATAATTCTTAATAATGTAAGACATTGGCTTGCACACAGTTCGCAAATTGATAACTATACCATTAAATCTGAATATAAATGTTTTCCACAGTATACCTAAGGTGGATAAGTGATCATTTCTCACAAATGTGAAAACATAATCAGTCCCGCTGTGAGAACAGTTTTTAATCTGCGCTACCCCATGACACTTGTAACTGAGAAGGGCTTTATTGCGTTAATTTGTCGGTAACAGCCAAAGTTTATTCTTGAGATTAGCTTTCAAATTATGAGTAAAAGGCGACAAAAGTTAGCGCATTTTACGTTCAATCGTTTGATCTGACTGAACAAGTCACCGCTTTCTTGACTGAGAGTTGTTCGGCTTATACGTACACAACGAGGACTAAAACCTCCGGATTTCCAAAGGCCGAAACATTTCTTGCGGACTTAGAATAACAGTGTCACTTTTTCCTAAGTTACAACTACATAGATATTTGCGTATTTTATTTCTATTTTCAGAAGTGCAGGTTTTGTTCATAATTTCAATAATATTAAAGTGGTGGCAAAACATGTTGTTGTTGTTTTGCTTTCTCCGATAATGGCGCTTGAGAACTAAAGGTTTCATTTCTTGATTCTTATCGGCAAATATTACGGCAAAAATTTTTTGGCAAAAATACATGAATTTGCAGACATTAACTTTCCTGGAAATAAATATATCGCCAACTGCGCGAAAGAAAATCTGTAGCAAAAATTACTTCAGGCATTTACACCATACTAGAAATATAATAGACGTCATGTTGTCCGACAAAAAAAAAACGCTGAACTTATTTGGACTTCTTTCCGACGGGGATTTACACTAAGATATGTGTGAAACGGCCAGCCAACATGCCTTCTAACTCACTCTACTTCTCGGTTCAGTGAGCAGGGCACATCCACCTGACTTTTGGCTGACACACGGCCAACGGCACGTTGGCAAAAGTGGAAACTTTATCCATGCTGGTACTGTACGTGGAGGCGGCATGAGAACCGCAACCCAGGAGAAGCATAACGATCTGATTTTGATCGCATCTTCAAAGGAGGTAGCAGCACTTCACACTATGGAACTGATCAGTCACCTGACTCGTCTGGCTTTTACTATAAACTGGCAAAAGAGAGCCCCCCTCCTCTCCAAATAACAAATTTTCTTTCGAGTACACATAGATTTAATCTCCATGAAACTGCAGCTGTCCTAAGCCAAACTGGTAACACTCAGCCCTCTCCTGCCTCGTATCAAGCCTCACAGAGTGGGTACGGCACTGATTGTGATGCACTTACTGGGCATGATGTCAGCCAGTCATGTGATCCTCTCCCCTGGGACTTCTCCACATGAGAAAAATCCAGAGGTGGTTCGGTCGCCTTCGCCTCAACCCAGTTTGATAGCGAAGGTGCCTGTTGTTTATTCCCCTGTCTGTGCAGCCAGTCTTGGCTTATTGAGGAAACCCCTGAGTTCTAAAGGTGGGAGTTCCCCTGAGGAGAGTCAAAGTGCACATCATTGTGTTCACAGATGTGTCTCTCAAAGGTTAGGCGGGAATGTGTCAATCTCATGTGGTAGGAGGGGAATGGCCTCAGCCCCCCCTCCCAACACATAAACTGCCTGGAATTGTCCAAAATGCTGAAAGTGCTCAAACACCATCATAAGTGTTGACAGACAAAAATATTGTAGTAAGGACAGACAACATGACAGCGGCAGTCTTCATAAACCACCAGGGCGGCGAATGATCATCCCAGCTTCAGGAAATTGCCAGAAGCATTATATTATTGTTTCAGCCGAACCTACTTTACGCTTTACCCACGATCCCTCCAATGGACCTCTCCAACTAGTTCCAACAAGCTCTGCCCTCCTTAGTTACAGTCGCTATGCCCCACATGCGATGCAACTCAGCAAGAAAATGACAACCGCGCAGCAGAAGTTACCACTTGCTCGTGCGTATTCCCAATAATACTGCAGTTTGTTTCTTACCGAATGCATCCAATTTGTCCGGCAAAGTTGACCAGAGAGGCCTTAACTATTCTACACAAGGATATATCCATGAAATAAAAAAATTTTAGTGGAACGGGTGGAGATGCAAGAGTCGCAACAAAGTGTTGGCAATTGATGCAGAAAAGCCAAACACCCCATATACTGCACATTGAGATCAAACCGGACAAAATGGTGGAATCGCACTGCGCATGTGCAGCAGGGCAGTGGCGGGTCTAGAACTGGGAATTGGCTTTGACAGGTCGGATCCATTCTTTGCCTCCTGACATGGATTCAGGGGGAGGACTTGTCAGTCTTACTGGTGGTTCCAGAGTGCGCAAGCACATCATGATTCCATGTTTTAGAATTTATGCCACATTCAACTAAAGGCCTAGGTTTTCATTCGTCTAAAATCAGAACAGCTCCAGGGCCTCGGTAAATCCCCTGCTACATTCGTTGCACCGATTCTGTTCAATCTGGAGTGCCATATTGCCTGCTTTTCCCTGATAGTGAAATGTCTGCTTTGTTAAAATGAGTTTTTTTTCAGATATTACTGTTAGTGAGTTATACTTGTTCCTTATAGGCTGTGTAATGCGCTTATACAAGTTTGCGTTTCACTTTGATGAATGGAATTGTAAACAGCAAGGTGTGCTGGCTGATGCGGCTTTGTGGAGAAACAGACAAGACTCTAAACTTTATCATGGAGAAAAGGCACGTTTTTGGTTTGGAGTGGTTACTGGTGACTATTGATGTCCATCTGTGCCTATATTGATAAAATCATGTTAAATTCACCCAGAAAATCACTAATTCATACTGAATTTCATGCGATAAAGGTTGATATGTGTTGAAATATGATTATTTTATGATTTGACTGTGCGCCATTTTGAGGGCTCTGTGAGTTTGGGGAGCCACCTGGAGAGCCATCTTATTTGGCTCCTAAAGAATAGATCATTTAGAATTTTATGCTCAGATGAAGAATGCTTGTTGTCTCAGAGTGAATGATCCCAGAAATGTATTGTTTTAACTCCCAGTCATTTTTCAATCCTCTGTTTTTTTTTTTTTTTTTTTTTTTGCGGTTTCAATGCTGAATTTTTATGAAGATTTGTTATGTCTGCAGCCTTTTTTCTCTACCAAAATCATGAAAATAAACTTAAATAAAATGGAATTCTAAATGCTGCAAGTGTCTTGTCTCAGTCGAGCCATATTCTACCTCTCTATGAAGTTCAAATCTTGAATTATAAAACATTCAATAGGGTAATGCATAAATAGCTATATTTGGCTTCTGCGCAAAGGGGTTAATAATTGGATCCCCTTCATTTTAACCTTTTGGCCAGCCTCCCTTTGCTAGGATACTTGCATGAGCTTTCTCTCATAGTGTATGCCTAATTTAGGGAAGTATGGTTCATTTTCTTGAAAAACAGAGTAGAACAAAGTACAACTCAATGCAAAGAACCATCACTCATTCTTCAGCTACTCAAGAGACTTTGTTTACTGTGCTAGCACCTACAGTGTGAAAGTTCTTAGATAAAAGACTGTCCCCTCCTTTCAACCTGCTGTTGTGCACACTGGTGGGTTTAATTCTTAGAAATATTCTTAATTAAGTAATGCTGCACACTTTGAAGTTATCTTTCCCGCCATTATGCAAATACATTTAAAAAAAAAAAATTACTTGAAGAGGTATAGGCCTACTTCTTGGAATAGATAAAGGTATATATCACTTATAGGTATAGATTTCCTTTACCGCCAGACTGGGGAGGTCATGCAGAATGTGTGATTCGGAGGAGACAGACCAGCTGCTGGAGGAGCTTGTTCTTGAAGTGGAAGCCAAAAATGAGCCTTCAAAGATGGTGGTTGGGACCACACAATTACTTGTTGGATGTACCCCAACCTGCTTTTGCCATCGAGGTCCCTGTCTTCCGGATTGCAACCACCAGCACAGCCTCTGTCATCCAGTTTTTCATGACCAGGATGGCGCCTGTTGTCGAGGCTTTCCAAAAAATACACCAATTTCAAAATCTGCATCCCCTTGAATTTTTCATTCTTATTCTGCAGTGTAAAATGTTAATGAAAATGTACTGCTATTGTTCGGTGCTACAAATCCATTATAATTCTAATGTTTTTGCTCATTTATTATAAGTAATGGGAAATGTCAGAGTGAACAATTTTATGATCTGTCAGTTAGAACAGATGAAGGCCTAATTAAGTGCCTTTTTCCTTATAAGATAGCCTTTCTTACTTTGACAGCAGTGCAGTAATGAGGCATTGTGCTTGAAATTTGGAATTTAATTTATTACTGGAGTAAAATAAAAAAAAGTATTCCATTATTTCATCGAAGAATGCAGATATCTTTTTTCAGTGTTTGAACATCTTTGAACATTTGTCTTTCTACAAAGAACAGTATGTTATGTCATCTCACTAAGTGAGTACTTGAAGTGTTGCCTGTTGTAAAAGGATCAGAAACGCAGTAAAATGATATTTTTCCCACAGTGCCTGAATAGAAGTTTGATATGATTTACAAATTGATTTTTGCACTTCTGCTTCAAACCTGAAGCAGACGTCAAGATGTAAACAATACAACAAGTTTTCAAACGAGAAATTAACCTTTTCAATTTTGTGGGGACATTTATTTTAAGCAGAGAAACAGTGATATCTTGAACAACCCAAAAGTACATTACCTACTGTTAGACATTTAAGTGCATCTGATTTACACTCTCTAGTCTATTCCTGCCATCTTGTTCTCTTGAGGCCATGGATTTCTGGGTTATGAAGTGGTTGGGAGGATGTTCTGGCAGGCGTACAATTTTATAATGCTCATTTCCAAGACCCCCTCAATCAAAAATGATTTATGGCACTGTGTGCCCTCCGTGGAACATCCCCTCTCTCTGATTTTAAGACTGATCTGGTATATGAACCGTATTTCACTTCCTGCAATCAGACTGCTGCTTCTGCTGGGAGCTCTGCCACTGTTAACTGTGAATTGGCCTCCATTTCAAAACAGATTCATCATGTGTGAAATGGACCTATGTGACAGCAACTCACAGAATTTGACAATCTTCCCCTCCTATTTTGATGTAGCCTACAAGAAGAATTGTGGGCTTGCATGCCTGTCCAACAGATATAAATTATATTTGAAGACTGCATGCTTCCTATCAAAATCATAGAGTTCAGCATTGGTGCAGCTGTCGCTCTTTGGCTGCCACACAGGTGTTAGAAGTCACAGAATGCTGCCATAATGTCATTTTTTCAGTGAGTCTGTCAGTAGCGCACTACATTGCATGTGTTAAGAACAATTTAAGCACCTATCTGATCCGGTCAGAGTTTACATAGCCTTGTCAATCTGATCATCAAATATGTTTATAATTAAATGTGTGCTGATAATGATGAATTGTGTTTGTCTGTAAGGTACACAATATCATCCGCGTAAAATGCTGATTAATGTTCATCTTCCTCTATTTTGAGACCTTTTATCCTCCTATTTATTCAAATGATTTCAGCTAGGGGTTCTGCTTAATATTTGTCGAGATAATATATCCCCTTGTCTTGTTCCTCTTTTTAAAAATAAAGTTTTAGTTGGAGTCCCGTTCACTTCTACTTTTGCATTTGGTTCTTCATACTTTCCCTTATTCAAATTAACCCATTAATGACCACTGTCCCATTTTTTGGACAGGGCACATTTCAACCTCTGTGATTAAGCTGCTGTAGGTTAATCAAGGGAAGTAAGTTGCATCCAGGACAAGTGTTTATGAGAGTAGCCTCCCTTTACAGCAGTGGGGGCTGCCATTTGCATGGATTTCTTGAATCTGTAACAGCACTATGCAACCCTCTGAAAGGTGAGTGTGCCATTTTTTTCTGAGACACATTTTTGTACAACACTAAGAACAAAAATTGGAGATTATAACATTATCTAAATATGTTTTTCTAAGAATGCTGATTTTCTTTTTTAATGCTTTCAAAGATCTGTGTTCATTTGTAATGGGGCATACAACAGATATTTGGGGTCCTTGATGAGAAAATTATTTTTCCTCAGAATTTAAGATTTACACGTTCATCGTACACTGTATCCGATAATAAAATGTAACTTTTACTTTGAAAAGAACTTTGGGCATTAATGGTTTAATGAAAGTTTGATGGAATCCAAATTTCTCACATTCTCAGAACAAAAAGCTTTTCCAGCGTCTAACGTTAATGTCAGCATTTGTTGTGTTTGTGTTTGCTGCATAATCAATAACAATGAGGTTACGTCGCACATTTTAACTTACAGTGCAAATTCACCAAATTTTCTCAAAGATAAACTAATCTGGGATACGTTTGAATAAACAGTTCATGAAAAGTATCCTGTAAATTAAATTTGCTGCCTTAACTCGAAAACAGGGCTGTGTAGAGACCTTCTGTCAGGTTTAGGCGTGCGTTTGTTTGTTGGACCTTTCTTTGTTCTATCGTCCGGGACGATATCGGATTTCTTTTTCATCGAATTCCTGGCCCAGCTGGCTGATTGAGCTGGGGCGGAGTTTTCCGGACCCTATATATATGGCCGGGGGTTCGCCAGGCCTATCGCTAAAGTGTCTGTTGTTTCTAGCACTTCGGCCGGAGAAATTCTATAGTCAGATTTCCTAGTGATTTGTGATATTCCATTTATTGTTAGGAATTGCTTCTTTTAGAAATTTTCTCTCTTCTCTCTTGTTGTTTATTCTCTCTCTTTTGCTCCGTGTTGCGGACTTTTATTAAATCCTTAAGCGCGAGCTTTTACCTGAGGTGTGTACCTCTTTTGTGTTTGTCTCTTATCTGAGCTGCTCTCAGTTCTTTCTCTCACTGGTCGCGGCACCTGGCGTCCTATCACCGCCCATTACACCTTCAGAGGGGCATGTGCTCAAAGTGTAAAAGGGGCACCTGGAACAAGGCTTTCAATAAAGTTGTGTTCAAAATATCAATATGGCAATACATTGTGACATATTCCTTCCTGATATGCATATCAACATTTGCGCTCCTCTTCATAACTATGGGATTAGAAACAAAAGTGTTTTAAGTTGTGCAATTATTAAGGCTTTCTTTCCCCTGTGATACAGAGTAATATGTAGCAGTTATAGTAAACTCTACACAGTTTACAAACAGTGTTTGGAACTGGATCACTAACCTGCTGTAGTGCTGCAGCTGCTGCCAAGGCTGACTGCTGGGAATGGGAGATGCTCAGTGGGATGCTCAGTGGGAGATAGCTGCTGTAGGTAAATAAAATAAAATAGCAGATTCAAATAAGTGTGGGAAAAAATCTCCTTGTGACGCATTATTGCTCTGCTCACAAGACACACAGTGACATTTCATACCTTTCACTGAACTCTACCAGGGCCATATCTCCTTCACGCTATTGTCAGGAATATTAGTCATATAACATTAGCATTGACAAATGAGAGATTATTAAGATTATAGTGTGATTTTGCTGTAGTAAACATACTGTTACTGTTGCAGAAATGTGTTTAACGTATTTGAAGAGGAACTAAAACATACAGTTGTATGCAAAAGTTTGGGCACCCCTGATCAAAATTTCTGTTACTATGAATAGTTAAGCAAGTAGAAGATGAACTGATCTCTGAATGGCATAAAGATAAAGATAAAACTTTTTTCTGACATTTTAAGCAGTATTAGTGTGTTACTTTTGTTTTGCACAATTCTAGAGTGAAAAAAGGAAAGGAGCACCCAGCAAAAGTTTGGGCACCCCAAAAATTTGAGCTTTCAGGTAACTTTGACTATGGTCTCAGACCGTAGTTAGCTTTTTTAGTGCTATGGCTTGTTCACAATCATCATTAGGAAAGGCCAGGTGATGCAAATTTCAAAGTTTATAAATGCCGCCGGGGTCCAGCAATCACCGGCCTAAGCAGTGAAACATGGAAAGTGTTATTAATGCGGTATTTTGATGGCAACGGTATTGAGTAGGCTGATTCACTGACCTTCCGGAGGACACAGTATGGGCTAATGAACTGTGGGCTTAGCTTTCTACTGGGCAGGCGGAGGCGCAGGTCCCTTGTAGTGAGCCAGACTCGGTCCCCCTGCTGGTAATTGGGGGCATCCCGACGTCTCTGGCCCGCCTGGATCTTCAGGTGGCGGAGCGCCCTCCGGATCTGGATGTTGGTGTTCTCCAAGACCTTATCCTCCGCCTCAAACCAGGCATCCACTGCCAGGACTTCCGTCTGGCTCTGGTCCCACAGGCATTGGGGAGGTTGCCATCCGAGCACACACTGGAAGGGGGTGAGTCCAATGGATGTGCTCTTTAATGAGTTCTGGGTGTATTCAGCCCATGACAGGTATTTGGACCAGCAAATGTGGTGCACATTGAACTTACAGTTTATGAGGACATCAAAAATGTGTTTTTCAAAAGAGCTGGTGGCTCCCGCTTTTGGGTGATTTCAAAATAATTTTACACGTGTTTCAAAAGTGTTATGAAACATATACCATGAGTTTTGTAATGATTAGATGGAAATAGTTTGATTTATAGTCTGATTTGTGTAGTGTTGCACACATTTTTTTTGTATTTTTAGCACCCCTACTGTTCAATCTAAATCAAATTTTCAGCCTATGTTTCAAGTCCTGCACTAAAAATATCCTACAAGTTTCATGATGATTGGCCAGATAATTGTGGAACAATGTCTATTTATATGTTAAGCCACGCCTTTTAAACTTCATTGGTTAATATCTTCAAAGCAGATAAAGATTTAAATATAAAAATGTGATTTTTTTTAAATAAGCTAGGTCCACTGATCATGCACAGCAAATTTTGTGCAAAGTGAACAACCTTTAATAATGACGCCACCATCCGGCAGATGGGGTCATATTTCTTGTACAAGTAATGAACACATTTCCCAATCATTGGTGAAAGTTTCATAGCTCTACAATGTTCCATCTCACAGGAATTTGCGCAAATATTTCTGAAGATTATTATTATTATTATTATTAATAATAATAATAATAATAATAAATCAGGAGGAAAACAATTAGGGTTTCAGCCCTTGGGGCTTGAACCCCTAGATCCCTGCAAAAGCAATGGGTTGCTTGCACTTTTGGTCAGTGCTCGGCCCTAAAATTAAATAAAACAGTCAGATGTAATATGCTGGCTCATGAACCAGATGTATTTTCTGTTGTTTTAGTAAATTTAATTTCATTTGTTTAACCATTTGAAAACCAGGTCTTTTTTTCAAATTCTGCAGCGGGGTTCATGTTGCATTCAGTTTCCTGAAGTAATTTTTGAATCAGCATTGGAATGTTCAATTAAGAAGATTCAACTTAAATGCCTGCGATGTTACACCCAAAATTATGCTGGACCTAATATCTCTCCATGCGCACAGTCTTCAGTGCATAAACCTGTCCGGCCAAAAAAAAAAAAAAAAAAAAAAACTAAGCCGAAATCAGCATGCACTTTGTGTTTGACCATGCCAAGAGCTCATGGTGGACATATTGAACATAGCCCCAAGGTTTCAAAATACTGGTTCATCGCAGCACATAGAATGGCTGCACTTTTAACTACAGATTTATATACCAGCAGTTTATGATTGTGTGGTAATGACATAGCAATTTCACATTACTGCTGTTTAGCAGTTTAGCATTCTCATGGCAGAAATATAACACTGCTGTTGTGTGCCAACAGTAGCATATGTTTCCACTGATGCAGATATTCTTTCGATTCCTTACCTTTTGAGCGAGCTTGATTGAATCAGGACAGCAGTGAATCAGGGGATGAGGAATTGTCCTGTGCATGTGTGCTCCTGTATGAAGTGCCTGCAGCATTGCGCACAGATGGATACATGATTCAAATTAAAGCATAGACAAGATGATGACAATTCTCATCTGCACAGTGAGGAAATGATGTCTTCCCATGTATCCAGAATGACATTAATTCTAGTTTGTCCAACTACACACCAGCCAAAACTTCATGGATTCAACCATTTTGGTTTAAAACCTGACATCAGCTCTGTGCACCTCTTTACATTACAAAATAAATAAATAAAATTAAGTGCCAGATATTGTTTGAAAATATAATAAGTCTGCACAGTCTTGACCAATGTTGATAATTAAAAGCCCTTTGCTAAGTTCTTGTACAGCTCTTCGATTTCCACTGGGGTCCTGTTATGAGTCATGCTTCGCGCTACAAAATTAGGGTAAAAGGGGAAAATTTGCGTCTGGCTCCAGCCACAATGTTTTAATAATTTGTTGACACATACAGTAGTGTGCAGTGATGATTATACACCACCTTTTTTTGGGGGGTCCTAATATATCACTTCTCTCCAATTTATTGGTGAAACGGCATTGAAAAATACTATAGTAGGCAATAAGAACAAAAAAAATTATCATTCCCACAAGTATATTGAGATAAAAATATGGGTAATAAAAAAAGACTGTAAACATATTTTTTTTGTAACAATTGAAAGGTATCACAAATTTTATTTATTATTTGACTCTTGCATAGCTTGAATGCATGTTTGAGGGCTAATTCTATGATTACTGATGCTAAAAAATAGTTTAAACTGGTTTGAGGCAACATTATTCTTCAAAATTACCTCTGATGGTCAGTTTTTCCTGTATGAACAGTGACATGAACTTTCAGCAGTGTCACTGTTGAACATGACAGCACGACGGAAGGAGCTCTCAGATTGTTCTTAGCTGCATTGTGACTTTAGATGATGCTGAAGACGTTAAATGCTGCCATGGCACTGTAAAAAACACCATCAAGCATTTCAAAGAAACCAGTTCGCTGAAAACTAGTGGCAATAGAGAAGTTAAGTGCCTCTGATGTTCATTATCTATGTATGACAAGACAGTTGACTGCGCGACAACTCCGTGATGATATTAATAGCACCAGAAGTGAAGAAGTGAAAGTACCTAAATCTACAATGTTCAGATGCCTGTGTGAAAATGGTTTAATTGGTTGTGTTGCTGCCGAGAGGTGGCTACATCAAAAAAAGAATTTGCCAAGAGCATTGCCATCTGGAAAGAGACCGATTGGTCAGGGATTCTATTTTCAACAAGAAAATGGCCCTAAACACACTTCTAAGTTTGCAAGAATTATCTCAGTCGGAAAGAAACACGTGGTGACATACGTTGTAAAAGTAATGACTTGGCCTACTCAAAATCCAGACCTTAATCTGACTGAGCAAATCTGTTGAAGCATCAAAAGAATCTGTTTGGAATGAACTTCAACCATATGGAATGGTTTATCGAGTTAGGAAATAAAAAAAAAAATTTGTGAAAACTATGCCTGAAAGATAAAATGCTGTAATCAAAGCAAAGGGTGGCCACTCTAGATATTGACTTTTTCTCTCAAAATGACATTATTATTTTTGTTTCCACCATATATTGTTATCTGTTTACTTATTTTCATCTAAATGATCCAAAATCACATTAACCCTATCTAGACCGGGCTTTTTGGGGTTTCCTGGGGCCGGGCTTTTTACGCCCCCCCGGTACCTCGTAAACCACATGGCGTATGACAAAATTTTCAGGGGATGATGTACACGTAAAACTCAATCACTACAATCATTTTGGTATTATTATGTCCTATTATGATGTCATTATGTTATGTTTTGATTTTATTGCCCAAAACTGTCAGAATAGGGTAATCTCTTACAAATTTGAATTACGTGAGTTATTGTAAATATAATGGAATAAGTATTTGTTCAAAAGAAAATCTGGAAACTACATTGATGAAACCAAAATCGGCGATTTTCTGTCAGACATACCTGTTAAAAAACCGTTGCCATGGAAACGGCGAAGATGGTGAACTTGACTTATTGGTATAAAAAGACAAGTTTTAGGAAAAGTCACCAAGTTTGGTGGTCCTAGCTCAAGCCGTTCAGAAATTATACGACGTGAAAATTGGCGCGGGCATAAAAAGCCCCCCCCGGACTAGATAGGGTTAAATACTGGATGTACTTGCATGGCACTTGGTTTCTGATTTATCTCGATTCTGTCAAGTGTACAATCATCACTGCACACGATAGTTAATATGATGGATTAACTTCTTCCCATCAATACATAAACATAGATAACATGCATCCAACTGTCTGTGTGTGCTTTCAGTGACGTTTTGTATTTGTGTGGTTCATGTTGGTAAGCACATTGTTCCCTCTTTGTGTTGTCTAGTTTATCTTCTCTGACACGATACTCTTTTTCTTCCAGCCTTTGCAATCTAACATGATAGATTGCCATAACCTTTGCATGATAAAAGGATACATGAGGGCTGCCTTATTGGTACAGTTGTCATATGAGCAGCTGAAAGAGAGATAAAGGGCTAAATTAACTGAGGACCCAGAAGGACAGTACCCAGCCTGGACAACCTATTCCTGACTTAACCATTTATTAGAGGTTCATACCTGTCAACTGTAAATCTACCTTGGGAAGACAGCAGACAGACTCCATGCTAACACAAACATCTGTAGCTTTGCAGACCAAGAGAATACATCGAACCAGGTCGGACACGTCCTGAGACCAATATTTCTATAATAAACTGTCAGGGCACAGGCAAGTGTTTATTTTTAGCATGCACCAGGTTGGCTAGCAGTCCACTTCCAGCTCACTGCCTTTCTTTCAATCCTTACTGAGATAACAGCATTGCAGTAGACCACATCAACCTCCTCATTCTTGCTGCATGCATAAAAAGGTATTGACCAATTCAAAAAAATAGTAATATAATTACAATGACAGCACCAATGAACATGCATAGTCATCACTGTCAGAATACAAGGGGAAGATAAGCTCTCATATGATCTATTTTATTAGTTAATTGACAGCAAGCATAGTAGACAGCAGAATTAGGTTTGACATTTTATGTCGCTTGTTATTACATGTCCTTTAGTAGGTAACATAAGCAAATACATACAATGTGTGGTGGGCTCAAAAATTACAGGCACCCATGACTGGCAATACAAAAACAATGCAAAAATAGTATACATAAACAATGTAATTATAAAGAAATGGAATATGCCAACATGTGAAATACTTCACTTTATTAATGTTTTGATGGAAGCAAACAAAATCATAATAATTGTTTAATACAAAAACAATTTCAACAAAATCAAGGTTTCATAATTATTGGCACCCTTCATTTAATACTTTTTTCAGCCACCTCTGGCAAGGATAATGTAATCTTTTTCTAAGTGCACCGTGTCGTGTGCACTGAAATGAAAACAGACGCGATTGGGCTTAAGTGCAAAGAAGGAAATGCGAGTTTAATTAATGTGTGAAAAAATGTGAAACTGCGGGAGGTAAAAATTACACTGTGGCAGTGCAAAACAGTTTAACACATAAATGGAAAACCCAAGAGTTAAGTTTCCCGCATCACTTAATCCATATCACACAAATTATGCAGTTCCTCTTTTTGAGTGGTGCGCGGTCGGGGCAATCGGGAAGTGATCGAAGCATTAACAGTCTGATGCATCTGTCAGCAAAATTTTCCTTTCAGAATTCACTTTGCGTTTGCACTTTAATTTATGCTGGGCGGTGGCATAATTTGTTGACCAAAAACATTGCTGGTACTGGAGTAAAGAGTCATAGTGCGCCAAACCCCAAGCTTACAAATTAAATCATGCTTATTGCAAACTTACTGCAAAATTGGTTTCCTCTTCTGCTGTGTGCTTTGGGGCTTTGCAGTTGTGCAAGTGCCAAGTGGTTTTAAATGGGCAAAGCTGAAAAGCAATTTGGTAGAGAAAAACAAAGAAAGTAAGGAAGAGAGAAGGTCAAGGAACTAATATCAAACAAAACCTTGGCACCCACATTTCCTGGGAATTATTCATTGAGCAACATTGCAACCAAGGCCTTCTTGCTGCACACAAACTGGATCTGACTACCTGATTTAAGAATAAATCACAAAAGTCACTCTGAAGAAAGACAAGGCTTTCATTTTGGTATTCCTATTTTTCAGCAAAAACATTTATGCCATTGTCAGAAAGTACAGGGCATTCTTCGAAGAGGAGAGAATAAATAGTGTAGAAAGGTCACAAGGGACTGCAAAAACAACCAATCCAAGACAGTTTATGGAGGACAATCAGGTGTCAGTACGATGCAACCAATCCAAGACAATAATGTTCCAAAAAAAAAAAACCTTCAATTCTTTTCTGGCTTTTATACCGTGATTAAGTATTGGACTGTAAATGTTTTATAGCCAATGCTTCTTTGAAGAGCTCATTCCAACAGCGATATTTACGATGACGTCACAAGATATCACACGGTTGGAAAAAAAGCTGATCTCACAATAAGTTAACTAGTAGCTCTGTGTCTTTATATGTACTGTATAAGAGATCTAAAATAGTGATGCCAGTCAGTTGTTGTGTTATAGGTTGCACCAACAGGTTCGCTAAGAGTTCAGAAATCACGTTTCTGAGGATTCTAAGCTAAGAACAAAAGAGGCTACTTGCCATGTTTCTTCATGTTATGATCACCCTTTCTGCCAACCGCCAAATGCGCATGCACAACTATGACGTCATTGTTTATAAATAGTGAATATCGCCATGACTAGCTGAATGTATTATTTTAGTGTTGTTTAAGGCCCGTTCACACAGACGCCGCTTCTTCTACGATGGAAAAGTGGCCGAGAGCGTGGCCAATAATTGCCAATCGTGGGCCAAACGTGGGAGGATCTCCATGAGCGTGGTTTGGTCGGGGTGGGATTTCCTAGGTCGGGAAGCTGCACGGTCTCCCCACGCTTATTTTGAACGTGCACAAAATAAGCGTAGCCAGGTCGTGGCCAACAAAAAGCGGGGCAAAGTCTTATTAAAAACGTAGTAGGAACGCCATTATCGTACAAGCAGCGTGACAACATCGTGGTGCGATTTCTGTGGTCATAATAAAAATGCAGCACCGTTCTTGTTGGAGCAGAGCCAATTGAATCAAATCAGCATCAGGTTTGTTCATCTTCGAAGTTGGGAAAGAACTGAAGTAATGCTTGAACACCCCTGATTTATATAGATGAAACCCTTATTTCTCGATTTAGGTCGTGGGCTCCAGGTCTTTGGGCTGTGGGAATGAACACTACAATTGGTGATAAACAAATCAACCTTTAATCTTCGTTCTTCATTAATCACACCAATGCAGTACTGTACAGCTAATGTTACATCCAACAAAACGGACTGCTCAACTCAACAGTTTTTTTCTGCTACTTCCTTTTTCCCCATCACGCTCCTTCTTCCGCAGTTAAACAATTATAAGGAACTAATATTCAATCGAAGCAAGAGGACATAAATTATAACTTAAATCAGTGCACAAAATAATTCCATAAATTAACTAATAAGTACAATGACTTTTGCTTACTGTATTGTATTTTCTTCACTCACTGTATTTAACTTATGCATCACAAAATCAGTTGAGCAAGTACAAGATACTCCAAAGAAATATAATGCATACAGTAATTACAATTACATAGACATCGCCACAAATCGTACTAGAAGCGTAATATGGTCACCACCAGCGTAGCGACATCGTCCTACAGTCCTGTAGGTCTGTGTAACAACATAGTATGGGCCTGTACGTCTTAGCGGCAACGTATTAGAAATGACGGCTTGGTCGGCATTGGTCTAGGTGTAATCATAGTGGCAGCGAGTCAGCAGCGCTTTTGACGTAGAAGCATCGCAGTACAGTCGGACTCGTGATGTAGTCTTTAATTTCCCAAGTTGCTGGATTTTGACGGCAATAATGCCCTGATTTGATTACCTTTTCAGACCGGGGTGATCGGCATGGTCTTCGTAAGGTTGCAGAGCTGTGTGAATAGGGTTTTAACAAGAAATTATGAATGGGGCTGGGAGGCTCCCCATTCATTCGATTAGACAAATCTGAGATGTCTTTAAAATGCTTAAAAGATTCACATTTCGAAATGTGTGACTAAATTTCACGAGCCAATAGTGTGTTCTTTTAAGTTTTAAACTAAACAATGTTCTGTTTTACCAATATACCAAGCATCACAACCTGGGCAAGTAAACTGATACACAAAAAATCTCTAATATTCTAATGGCGATCTGTCTTGATGATTGACAAAGGTACTCGTCTTAACACAGTTCCAAGATATGGAAAAGCTAATAGGTTTGCAAAGCAATCTTTTAATTTTGCTCAAGTGTTTACAGACAATTCTTTACCCGTTTTCCAGCATAAGGCAGGTATAAATCAACTACTGGCATGTGGGTCAGAACACGGTAGTGGTACAAATTTGTACTCTGACATTAAGATGCAAATTTTTTTTTTTCCAGGATAATGTAATCAAACTCAAAATCAATGTAAATGTAGTTAATTAGTCTTTAATTATAAAGAGATGGTACCCCCACCCTGAGTCTCATCATGTGTGGTTCCTCTTAAACTGAGCTGGTCTCCATCAAGTTAACTCAATTCCAGCCTACATCAGCACAAATTCCCATTCCTATTCAATTCAATACATATTGTTAACTACTGTTTTAGGTGTGGTCCGGAATTCATTAAAGGCTTTATAACTCAGGATCTGAGCATCACAGAGACTGGAAAAATGATTCAATGAAGTAAGACGCTTGATTCATTTGGAATTAAAATTTATTTCTGATTATTGTTATAATTTTGGGACAAAAGTGCTGCAAATACAAAGAAACTTAAAATTCAAAGAAATAGGAGGTATACCAATATATTTCCTTGATCATAAACTCATTTAGCAGAGGTGGGCTTCATCTAAGGGTGATATTCAGACCTACTGATTAACTGTGAAGCTGTGAATCCAAAGCTGCCCCCTATCTCCCCAAGCACCTAAGAACTGAGTGTTTTGTTTTTGGTTTAGAAAAAATTATAAACAAAATTATACTGCCAAGCAACTGTTTTGACACTTGGTACAAACTTTTGTATCAAATTCTAGTTGACAATATTATTTTTTACCTCATTTTGGATATAACAGGAAGTAGTATCATAGCAATACAACAAATCAGTTCATCAGTCATGTTGGGTGCCTGGGAATATTGGCTATTCAAGGTAAAGCTACATGTTTATATAATTGTATTGAACATACAGATTTGGATAATACATCATAACTCAAAATCTAACTAGCAGTACAACATGCCCCCAGTTGTATGCACCTTAGGGGTCGATCACACTGAACGTGCTTTATCAGCGTGGGGCGCCCTTTTTGTTAATATTTTCAATGATTAGACACGTTCTGGATGCTGCTTTTGCACACCGGGCGCCTTGTGTTTAAGCGCCCCAGGTGCCTCGCTGTTTATTGATGCGCTTCGGATCAAACGCAGTCCTATTTTGAGGCACCTCGATAAAAAGGCGCTTCACGTCATTGTCAGTCTTTTTCCTGCTGTCCAATCATATGAAAAAGCCTGAAATCGGTTTGCTTTTGACTAGTTCGTTGGAATGGTTAATTTCAGAATGTTTGCAAAGATGAGTGGCAGGAGCATTACTTTGCAACACAGAAAAGACGCGTCCAGCGCCCTTTTAGAATGTTGGCTTCAAAAAAAAAAAAAAAACAAAACACAGGTCAGAGGTGCCTCACGTTTCCACATCGATAAAGTGCGTTTGGTGTGATCGGCCCCTTATCCAGTCTTTAATTTCTTACAGTACTTGTCAAAACTCAATAAAAACTGAAACTTTACCAACAGCATATTTGGGCCAAGAGTCAAGGGCATTTTGGCTAAACTAAAGTCTCTGTGAGGTAGCGTCCAGGAACCAGAAGCGAGACCAGAAATATCCAGTAAACTTGATCTTTATTGGATCTGGGGTGGAAACCCCTGCAGGGCAGTAAACAGTACGGAGTCCAATCCAAAATCAGAATCCAGTAGTCGTAATCCAATTCATACACAGAGCAGCAAACACAAAACTCAGGGTCGGGCAAAGCAGGTTCGGTACACGGGCACAGGAATATCAGAGATGAAGCCAAAGCCAAAATCCAGTAGACGTACTCCAGTTCGTAAACAGGGCAGCAAAGACAAAACTCAGGGTCGGGCAAAGCAGGTACAGTACACGGGCACAGGAATATCAAAGGTAAAGCCAAAATCAAAATCCGGGACGTTCCAGTCAGAAGTATAACACTAAGAGTACAAGGCATAAACGATCACAGCACAGGGAAACGTTCTGACAAGAGCTGGTTGTGAAATGACTGCTTAAATACACATACGGGAAGTCACATGCTATAATAGGGAACAGGTGAGCTGGATCAGACTAATTAACAAGGGAGTGAACAAGAGGAAGTGCCTAACCACATGAAATTGGCGAAAGCCAAAACGCTGACAGGGATTACACAGACAACCTATGACAAACAGACGACTCCAGTTAGGGAGTTCTAAAGAGCACAGAGTGAGAGGCAGAACAGTGATTAACTAGGTGCACAGAATCCGCTGAAGCACAGCAAAGTAAATTGAGTGAAGGCAAGGGGCGGAGACTAGAGCAGAGCGAGTGCTGAGAGCTTGTTAGTCAATTAGTAATGTGCAGCTATACAATCCCTAGTTCTTGTTAGTAAGTTAGTACTATAAACAATGTTAGTTAGTGTTAGTAATTTATCTAAAATAATGAACTGTTAGTAATGTTAGTAAAGATAGAACAGTAAAGTGAAGGAAGCAAATGAGACTGGAAGGAATGTTTGGAAACCCAGAAACCATGAAATCACCTGAAAGCGTGGCACACAAGACTGGGGAAAAAAAACTGTCTCAGAAAACATGACAAGACTGGGGAGACAAAGTGCAATGCATGGCATGGAGAAAAACATAAACCAGAATGATAATCTAAACTGTGAATATGGGAAATGGCAGGCAAATGACATAACAAAGAAAGACAGGCAAAATACAAAACGTCATGGACTAATTCAGAAACATGGCTTGGAATCAGGGTCATTACAAAAACATGGTCAGGCAACAGCAGAATCATAGCAATGTCTCCTCTGAATTATATTATCTGTGTGTACTAATGTGTTGGAAAAAATCACAAGGCCTCTTTACATGTTAGATTTGCAACCCGTCAACAATGAGATTATAACTACCAGCGTAGCTCACTTGGTTAAGGTGCCACATTGCGGAGCAGTTCGATCCCTGGTCGTACCAGCCGGCAGTGATCGGTAGCCTTTTCAGAGCAGCGCACAATTGGCTTTGCGCAGCAGGGAAATAAATTGGGTGGGACTGCCAGTTTAGAATAATTGAATTACAGCATTGTTCGTTGCTGAAGTGCCTCCTGTTGGCAAGCCAGGCGCTCGACAGCAAAATTCAAAGCTTGCTCATGCAGCTAAAAAAGATTAACTTTTGCCATACTTCTTTTTCGCTTTTTTTAGCCCATGTTTCTAGCTGCCAAGGTCTTTTTTTTTTTTTTTGCTCTTTTGGGTTGAGTCCACACACGCACCTCCTGGCCTGTAGAGTAAGCCATTTAGGTTAGGTAAAAAGCAACAGTGGCTGCTATTGGGCAACCAATTTCTAAGCGATGCTTTTGGTTGGCTGACTGGACTTGTATACTTGTATAAGTTTTAGACTGGACTTGGTCACCGCTGGAAGTAGCTTCTTGGTGAATTTCCAATTCACTGCTCATTTTATGTTGTTGCCAGGAGGATAGGCAAATTTTTCATGAACAACATGCATTACAAAATACATGGTAGCCTCTGTTGCCAGATATGCCAAGTTGGTAGCAGATGAGGCTTTATGGGTAGATATTATTTATACAACATCTATACCAACATTTCAGACTTAGGAACTCCCATCTTTATAATGATTCTAGGGCACCCCCTTCCATGAATATTCAATATACAGTTTTGCATCCCAGGTTCAACTGGAATAACAGCATCATTTAGATGCCTGTGTCTAGGCTTACGGCTCCTCCACAGCAGGGGGGTTAAAGCATGTTGACTGCATCAATCTATGCACTATACTAAATGATGCCATTAAAATACCTACCCTTTGTGGTATGCGCATGGAAAAAAAATCTGAATACATCGGACTCATTTGTTGAAGCATGTCATACAGTAATAACAGATGTCAGTATGCTCGTTGCGTATAGTACCCTTGAGGGGGATATATAGCCAGTGCTTTAAGTGGGCCGGTACGCACCGGTACGGAGTACCGGCACTTCTACATTTTAGACCCTGGCATACCCCCACTTTTTACGGCGTACCGGGACTTCTCTCGAGCTTGTAGTACCCTGTCCTGTTCTATTTCTCTCTTGGCGATTTATGATCCGATGGCTATATTATGTTACCCACTGTGCACTAGTACGCGCCGCACGCCTGTCCCTTTATTCGCAGGACGTTCACTCGCAAGGAGATCTTGCGAAATCGAGTCTGTCTGTGGAAAAGGATGTGAAGAAGAAGAAATCTCGCGGAAGTTGAAAGTCTATATATACTAGAGTCGGTGCATCGGCTACTGAGAAGGACCCTTCAGTGCTGAATGAATTAAACCTGTCGCAATTTACTTTTCTTGATTAGAAAGTTTGTCAGACTAATTGGTAGAACGACAATCAAATTTATTTTTGATAGCGTTGTTATACATTGCTTCACAAAATTATGAGGCGTTTCTTTCGCACATAAATAAATGACACCGTGAAAAATAGAAGCATGTCTTCATAAATTCTGCGGTCGAGTGGCTCACGAAAGGCGCAAAACAGCCCGCGAGGCTCAGTAAGCAACAAGCTATGAAACGTGCCAAACATTGCCCTCTACATTCAGCAGTTAAGAATGTAGAAAAGAATGGATTCTCGTGACTTAGGGCTAAATGAGCCTCGCAGACCAATCCACACGGCGCCCCATGAGCCAGTTGAGCACATAATTTTCCAACCCAAGAGTAAAGAAAAGCGCGAGAAATCCTAATGCGTGAGAGTTGACAGGTATGTGTCATTAATGAAAACTGGCCACACCTGATAATGTTGAGAGTTTTCGGAGTTTCTGCAATGGTAATTAAAATGACTAATTGAAAACAGGGCAAAAATTATTAGTGCTCATTCTAACTTAGTGCGGCTCAAGGGAGGTGTTCCTTGCACTCAACCTTCACTCAGAAAGGGACACTAATCTCAGTGTGAGTGAGGTCTCTGAAAGCAAATGAGTGTTAGGGCAAGCTCTGACTCATTTAGTGTAACCTGACACTAACAAAGTTTTAGTACTCACTCACACTCAATTAGTGTGAGTGTCGTTTCTGAATACGAGCCTATGTTTGCCTCAGATACCTAAAATTCAGGGTTGATTGCAGTGCTCGCTGAAAATCATGTTCTTTTTCAGCGTGTTTTGGTGTTCTGGATTCGCGGTTGAAATTGCGCACTTATAATAATAACTTAGTTCACATTCCCTGCATTTTCCTCTTCTTTGAATTTTATCAAACGGATTCATAAGTGTCGCAATTTTCAGTCACATTCTCGGTGTCGGTTACCTGTCAAAACTGCCTTTGATTTGCTAAAAGGTAAGTAAAGACTCTTTACAAACCCATATAGACTATTAGTATATGTTCTTTCCTACATTTGTGCTGATTTTTAAGAGGATCGTGCACTCAGCTACGGAGTTCTAGCTCCAGCGGGATCTGGTGCCCATGTGGCTAAATAGCAGTTTCATCAACAAATATTGGATATTCGACCAAAAAATGAAGACACTGAGTTATGCACACATTTCTGAACATGTCTGGATCGTCAATTGATTAGTAATCAAGTAATTAATGTTAAATTAAGATTAAAGCAGCGGACGAAAACTACCCTAAATTGGCCTACTTTAGAATGCCATAGCATCCTTAATATTTGTCCTATGTTAAAACTTCAAAGACCATTTTAAAGGTCTTTTCAAGTTTTTTCAAATGGTATTAAATGCACTGCAATCCCCTGGATTTGGTTTTTTTCTCACTTACCCATTGCAGGACGATTTTTCTTAAAATCAGCATCATGTTCTAGTATTTGAATGTATCACTTAATGATCTGCTGGTACCAACCGCCCTACGCCTAATTTACCTGCCAACAGTTGCAAGGGGGGAGTACCGGCACTTCTTTTTTTCCACTTAAAGCACTGTATATAGCCTACAGGTGGATTTTATAAATAAGGCAAAAATGTTTTTTTCGGCTTTATTTGTTTTTACATGCAACAAAATAACACTGGAAAGATTTGGGGGCAGTGAACCTTTGTGAAAATTTGTTGGTATAGTTATATTTCTTGTTTCTTTGGCACCACTGAAATTCTTAAAAGTATGCAGTACACATATGCTGTATAGGCAGATGTTTAATTTTAGATATCCATCTAATCCAATAAATACATATAAAAACGCAAATATGCTTAATCAGCATCAAACATTTCCCATGTGTGATTCAGTGAAGAGGAAATTACACAACAAACCAAAGTTTTCACATGGTCATATATTCCCCTTGAACGTAGCTACTTTCAAGTTTCCTTCTTGTTGATAATAAGGACACAATTTCATCTTCTCTGTTGAGATGTGATAGATGCAGTGGTGTGGTCATATTTGGCTGACATATTTTGCTGCTCTATCATTTCATTGTGGTGAGCAGGGAAGATGGAATTTCAGGAGAGGACCATAGAAAACTGAGGTCCATCATCCCAAAGTGACTCATAAGGCCATTGTTAGACAGTATATTAGATCCTATAAATCACAGCCTACCAGTCCATCCCCAGGACTTCATGCACCACAGTAACACAACTCCTCATAAAACTTGCCAAAAATGCCAGTAAACATGTTAAATGAGCTCATAAGCAGCTTTATTTTGGAAAAAGAGGGGTAAAATTAGTTTTATGTCCCTATGCCTATGCCAATACTCAATGGCCATGTGCAGTTTCAAATTGATGGGCCAAATGATTGAACATCAAAATGGACTCAGAAGGATGGAGCTATACCTGGTATTATTTTATAGTTCAGATATTTAATCACTCAGCAAAGCCTTTAACCATATGTCTAGGTCAAATGCGCAGCTCCAGTATTTTCTTATTCATTCCTACCATCCCACCCTACAAGCAGTGATAGCACTGACATCCTCTCCTAAGGAATGCTTAGTGTTGACAAGGGGCACCGAGGGACTGTAGCTAAGTTTTTGGGGGTTATTGCTGTGTTTGATTCAAAATTTCAAACGTTCATTAAAATGGTTCATCAATGAATGTGCACAGTAACAGTTAGACCAATATTGAGTAAATGTATTAATTTTTTTACTTTTGCTGAATTAGGTTGGAAAACATGCATTTAAGACAGTCTATTGCTGAATCATCTATGGTTGGTAGAATATTTGATTGGGAACTAGCATCGCGGATAAATCTGTGCAATTCATTCTGGTATCTGGTTTTCTTCTCTGTATTATTGAACATTGTCATTGTGCATTTCCTCAACATTTAATACAAAAGAGCATCATTTAATCATTTCCTGTCATTAAAGTGCATTGATATGTGTAAGATTTGAATCTGAATCCGATTGAAACTGTTGGGAGGTTTTTTTATTTATTTATTTATTTTTTTGCTGGAATTACGTTCTTGACAGTACAACTGCCTTTCAAAATGTTCCATAAAAGTATCATTGATACAGTACTAGCTGGAGCTATTAGTCATATTTGATTAAAGCCTCTAAATGCCGTACAGGTACACAAACTCTGTAAATTATACACAGAACATTCTTTTTCAAAAAGTATTATGTTTAAACATATGCATTAAAAATTATGTCATTTATAGCGCCACTGTGCACGTCAGCTCCAGCTAATTTTGCAGAACCCAAGAATAACTGAAAATGCTCCATAAAAATGGTAGGCATGCAGAAAAAAGTGAAACTGTTCTTAATGAGCTAACCCACTTATGATTGATCCTCTCTGTTATGGCAAATTAAATTCAAATTTAATTTGCACAAAACCTTTACAAATAAAATAAAAAAATAAATGAACTATGTGATTGTGGTACATGTGATTTCTTTGATGTTTATACAGGTCTGTTCCACGTGGAGAACATTGCAATTAGGTAAAACGTGGCAATTTGTTCATCTGGTAATGTTCATTAAAGATCTAAGGAAAGGTAGCAAAGATTATTCACAATTTCAGAGTCATTTCAGTTAGAGATCAAAGGAACAGCGCAAGCTTCAAGTCTGTTCCACTAAAAGTTGGAAATGGGGAATGCAAGGAAGCTGGGGGGTTTGTTGATTGTGTTATCGCTGCTGATTCGTCTTCTTCAGTCTCTTAGCAAATAAGCTGCCCCTAGGCCCCTATTAAACACCACAGTCTGTGTGGCTCAGCACGCAGCCTCTGACAGTAACAGATACACTTAAAAAGCATTTCCTTGGTTCCACAAGGCCAAGCAAAGTTGCGCTATAAAAAGCAAAAGCCTGTGCCAGGAAACACATTTGCATCAAGCTTGACCGCCCAGATGCTAAACAGAATTGCTAAAAGCATTTTTTCTCCAGGCAGGTGCTCTTGTTTAATCAAAAAAAAAAATATGGATGTGATCAATGTGCCATGTGAGTACTTAGTACTGCCCGGGTTCATTTAATGGGCGATATGAGCTTTTTGTGTCAGTTGCCTGGCTGAAAACATGCATTAATTGAGATGATGGATTATGAAAAGAGCTTCAGATGTTAATTTGATGTTTTGCATCAGTTTTGCCAAGTTTTTAATATTACCTTGATAAAAAAAAAACTAACAAAACATGATTAGCGCTGGAAAATAAATGAGTTAATATCAAAATAAAAAATGCTCATATTGTGGATAAAGTGCATGAAGTGGTATCAACATGCATATTTCTAAAGGATCAAGGATCAAGGATATCTTTATTATCCCCAAGGGGCAACTTGTTTCAAAGCCAGCAGCAAAAACAGCAACAACAACAAATAAATAAACAAGAAGAACAAGAAATACAAACAATAAATAACAGGGAAGCTCACATTGCATTGTTTAAAAGGCCAATAGCAGCAGGAATGAAAGAGTTCTTGAGCCCATTAGTCCTGCATTTTGGCACAATATATCTGCGGCCTGAGGAAAGCAACGTAAACTCTTTAATAAGCAGATTGCAGGGATCAGCCAGGACAGCACGGGCTTTCTTCAAAGACCTTACATTATAGAGTTTATTCAGGCTAGTTAAGGTCACGCCTGCGATCTTGCTGCTGACTTTGACTATACCATGTAGTCGATTATTGTTTTTAATGTTGATTGATCCATACCAGCAGATGAAAAAAATGTGAGCACAGATTCAATAAAACAAGAATAAAACATTTTCATAAGTGTTATCCACATTACAATTACGGAGCTTGCGATAAAAATACATTTGAAAGTGTGCTTTCCTACACACAGTCTATCAGCATTTCTCTGTAGATTCTATATAACATCCAGCCAGAAGGTTGGTTTAGACATTAAAATGCAGGTTTTATCGTAAAGTAAAATTTGGTCTCTGGAGATATGCAATCTGTAAGAGACACACTGCACTCTAGACACACTGCTGCATTGTAGATATTTCTTTTCATTGCTGTCTATCCGAAAGGGCAGAAAGGGCATAAACAATAGAGGAACAAAATTATTTTTACAAGAAAACTTAGGAAAGGTTAATATAGAATTCAAAATGCTTGTTTGCAGTGAAATATTCCCAGGACCCCCCCCCAACGAGCGAGTCCAGAAACTCAAATTGAAAAGGCTTTAATTGAATCAGTCAAAAAGACCAGTGAAAGCCAATATTTAATTGCCTGGCATTATTGCTATCCTCTGTGTACTCAGCGGTTGCTGCACCACCTCTGCTGTGAATTCCAGAAAAAGCAAAAGCCCTGGAAACCCAATTCATGGGAGTCTGAATGGGATGATTCCTGTCCTACAAATCACACTGGCCCATAACTGAGGTGAGCTGTACCAGGTTCTGAACGGCCACCTTGTATGCACCGTAACAACCTATAACAAAAACATCAGTGAAAACATCAATGTTTCAGACAGCCTTTGAAGGGATAGTTTGGGTTTTTTGAAGTGAGTTTGAATGAGGTACATACTAATCCCTAGTCAGTGTAGTGCCTGCAGTGCAATAGATAGAGGTCAGCAAGCTACCAGTTTGTGGAAGCAGAGCAAGGTGCCAGTACTGCACTGGCATGGATGCAGATTAGTACACTGCTGTGGATGGGGTCTGCAGCATTACATATGTTAGCCAAAAAAAGAAGGCCCACCTAAAATAAATTGATATGATTTAAGTGTGTCCTATATTTTGAATATTTTCTACACGTTACCTTATCATTAGATAGTCCTCTCGTTCGACGCTACGTCACTTCAGCATTGTAATATAGCTTCTAAAGTGTACTGCCAAAGGAAAGGACTGCCTATCTGATGGCAACGTAAAGCCATGAAAATATTTTAACCTTGTACTGCAAAACTTTGGGTTTTAGTGGAAAAAAAAAATGTTTTTCCAGTTACTTAAAGGTATAGTAAGCGATCAAAATCCATGCACTTTTTGTCAAAATTACCATATTTCTCCTCACTATCTTCTAGCTGTCACTTCTGAGAACATGCTGGAAAAAAAATCTGGTTTCACTACACAGCCTGGGCTCTGAATTTAAGCAGGTAAATCTGTGGCTCGGACCGAGCCACCAGAACATGGGTCCACCCCTCCACGCCCAGGGGCGGGTTCATATTCGTGCACAGGTCAGACGGGAGTAGCAGGTCGTGTAGCGTGAACAGTTACAGTAGAGAGAGAGACACGGCATTGCAGCATTTGCGATGGCTGAAAAACAGCCCAAGAAAAAACGGTCGGAGGAACATAAATTAAAAAAGAAGGGCTTCGACCGTGAAAGGGCGAAGACCCGGGTCAACATTGGTGGGGCTTTCCGACGGTGGAGGGAACTCCGCGAATTGAAGGGTCTGAAAACGGACGCGGAGGTTGCTGTCTTTCTGCTGGACAGGTGAGCAACATTAGCTTTGCGGTGCTTCACACAACAGTAACAGCCGTCCGGCATTCATCATACTGTCTAATCTGCCAAAATGTACCATTGTTGTGATGTTATCTATTTATAATAGCAGTCCAGTTGTGGGTACAGTTGTCTGACGGGTCAGCTAACCTTAGCTTCGCAAATTGAACTTGTGGCTACGAGTTCTTGTGAATGTCTGACATCTTATGTAAGGAATCAACGGGGAATTGCACAATCAAATGCTGTACATATGTGCGACTAGATAGAATGAAATGAACCGCCTTCGTCTCAGCTTATTGTTTTGCTTGTACTGTCTCGCTTTGCATGCATACGGTTGTAACTGTACTGTTATATACCCACTGTTCAGGAAGAAATTTTGCTATAAGCTCCTGATAACCATTTCTTCCAAAACGAAACAATTCCGACAGCAAGCTAAATGAGCTCATAGCAGAAACACGCAAACGGTCTAAGCGTTACTTGTGTGGAGCTCGCGAATCGATAACTTGTACCGGGAAAAATTCTGAATCCATTTTCAACTTTTTCAGCTTGTAATTCTTCTGCCCTTTACATGACAATGCACGTCCATGAACTTCGGGGCTGGACCTCGGGGCGGAGTATGAAGGGAGGGGTGGGTCTGTATTCGTTTACACTTCAAATATCAACAACCTCTCTACTCGTTTTCTCCCACATCGCTGACTACACCTTTAAGGACCCAATGATGAAAGACATTTTGTAGGATATATCAACCCGCCATCCTCCGAAATATTTTGTTGCCTCAGGGCACCATAGTCCAGCAATGATAAAAATTTAGGCTGCTGGATTTGGCCGGTCCTATCGTGATGAAACTTAGGTGGAAGCAGGTTTTAGAAACTCAATGCAATGTCAATATGATGTGAAATAAATAATTAGAATTTTTATTGCTCTCCATTCAGCAAAAGTGGGAGCTTATATAACAATGGTGCCTGGTGAACTGAAACTTGGTGGAACAGAGACTTCACATTCTTTGAAAATGATGATTGGTCTTGACCTGTTTTCAATCCTTTAATTAAATTGACTTTACATGAACTGTGAAAACAGTTAGGACCATCAGGTGTAGCCCGTTCAGCTCCTTGAGATAAGACGTGCACTCATAAGCCTCGATCTGTTTTCAGTCATTTTCCTTGATGAAAATATTTTCCAATGCCATCGGTAGGTAAATTAGTTAAATGCACGGCCTCCTTCCTAATGCAATGTTGCAACGATTAAAGAGAAAATGTTTTATTCACTTTACAAAAAAGGATAAACTACCATATTGACTTTTGTGTTTGCTTTAAGCACATCTTGTTCTATCAAATCTTAGCTTCATGATTGTTTAATTACAACAAAGAAAGCGAAAATTTGCAACATAAATCCACAAATGAATAATGTTGATTGAAATGGAATTTCACATCGAAATGACGCGTTTTCTTTGTGTTAAATTACTGAGGAAATCTCGTCAAATCTGATAATGTTGAATGTTTTGGGAGTTTACGTAATGTTAAAATAAATTAATGATTGAAAATAGTTAATGATTGAAAACCAATAATTATTTTCAAGGGATGATCAGCGCTTCACCAATTTTGTTTCACCATCCGTCACCGGTGGACAGTTCTTGTATGACCATAACTTTATTAATGTTCTGATGGAAATAACCAAAATCAAAACAATCATTTAATAGGAAATAAATTTCAACAGAATAAAGGTTTCATAATTATTGGCACCCTTCATTTAATACTGAGTTCAACCACCTCTGGCAAGGATAACAGCATGGAGGTTTTTCCCTGTAATTTTTGACAAGGTAAAGGCACACATTTGGGGAGATTTTAGACCATTCCTCTAAGAACATCCTTTCAAGATCCTTCATATTTTTAGGTTTGCGTTTATTGACTGCCCTCTTCAATTCAGCCAGCAGATTTTCAATTGGATTGAGGTCTGGTGACTGAGATGGCCATTGCAAAACCTTGATTTTTTGTCACAGAACCCTTTCTATGTGGATCTTGAGGTATGCTTTGGGTCATTGTCTTGTTGGAAAGTCCACCGACAGCCAAGTCCCAGCCTTCTGGTGGAGCCAACCAGATTATTAGCCAAAATACACTAATACTTGGTGAAATTCATTATGCCATTAACCTGTGCCCCTGGACCTCTTTAATTAAAACAGCCCCAAAACATGACTGACCCACCATCATATTTCACAGTGGGTAGGAGGTGCTTCTCCTTGTATGCATCTTTATTTTGATGCCAAACATGCCAATGCTGTATCTGACCAAAATATGCAATTTTGGTCTAATCTGACCAAAGCCCCTTTTTCCAGTCATATTTTAAATGTTTGGTAAACTTCCTTGCTTCTGTGTCTTCTGGTCAGAAAAGGGTTTCTTCTCTTAAGAGCCTGAGATTGTGGAGGTGGTGCCTGATGGTGGTTTTTGAAACCTGGCGACCCCAAGATGCAAGCAAGACCTGAAATTCCTTCACAGTGATTCATGAGGATTTTGTTGCTTCTCTCACCATCCTCCTCAGTATCCTGGGGGCAAAATGCAGTTGCATCCTCTGCCCTTGAGGTCTTCAACAGTTCTATATCTTTGGAATTTTTAAAAAATTGCCGTGACACTGCTCAGTCGCATATTCAATACTTTGTGAATCTTCTTGTTGCCATTGCCAGATTTTTGAAGGTTATAATTATCTACCTCTTTTGAACTGATTTTTTCATGGCATTGGATAACTCAGGGATATTGCTTGTGTGTTACCTCATTTTTCTGCCCTAGTGAAACAGGAAGTGATATAATGGCTCAATATAGTTCCTTTACACTTAGATAAAATTTAAATAGGTGGAATTTAATACCTAGTTTTATTCTGGTAGATGTTATTTACGATAATCTTTAAGGGTGCCATTGATTGTGCAACCTTGATTTGGAGGAAACTGATTTTTAATGAAATCAATAAATGATTTTGGTTGGTTTCATTGGAACATTAATATGGTGCAGTATTTCTCATGTGTTGGTATTTAGACTTTCTCTATAAATATATATGTATTTTAGATTTTATTAAAAGTATTATTTGTGCATTCTTATCAGGGGTACCAGTCATTTTGGAGCCCACTGTAATTCAAACTTCTCTTTTTTGAGGCGATGAATGTCAGATTATAATACGGTGGAAATGGTGCTCTTTCTCTAGTTAAGTAGGAAGCCTGTCAAGTAACATGCTAGTTCATGTGTTAGTGTGCTTGTGAGTGTGTGTGTGTGTTTTTATGAATTGAGTACTTGCAGTTTGCTCGGCAAGCTAGCTAAAAGTACTCTAATAACTTTATGTGACAGCAATTACACTTTTAACTGGAATTAATGTCACCATAATACAAACCCTAATTCCAATGAAGTTGGGACGTTGTCTAAAACATGAATTAAAACAGAATACAATGATTTGCAAATCCTTTACGACCTACATTCAATTGAGTGTACTCCAAAGGCAAAATATTTTATGTTCAAGCTGATCAACTTTATTGTTTTTTTTTTTTTCTTCGAAATATTCACTCATTTTGAATTTGATGCCTGCAACACATTCCAAAAATCCTGGGGTAGGGGCATGTTTACTTGTGTGTTACATCACCTTTCAACAACACTCAATAAATGTTTGGGAACTGAGGACACTAATTGTAGAAGCTTTGTTGGCGGTATTCTTTCCCATTCTTGCTTGATGTACGACTTCAATTGTTCAACAGTTCGGGGTCTCCGTTGTCGTATTTTGCGCTTCATAATGCGCGCCACATTTTCAATGGGAGACAGGTCTGGACTGCAGGCAGGCCAGTCTTTTACCTGCACTCTTTTACTATGTAGCCATGCTGTTGTAACACATGCAGAATGTGGCTTGACATTGTCTTCCTGAAATAAGCAGAGACCTCCCTGAAAAAGATGTGACTTGTATGGCAGCATATGTTGCTCCAAATCCTGTATGTGCCTTTCAGCATTAATGGTGCCTTCACAGATATGCAAGTTACCCATGCCATGGGCACTAACACATCCCCATACCATCACAGATGCTGGCTTTTGAACTTTATGCTGATAACAATCTGGATGGTCCCTTTAACTCTTTGGTATGGAGGACACGACGTCCATGATTTCCAAAAAGAATTTGAAATATGGACTCGTCAGACCACAGCACACATTTCTTCTTTGCGTCAGTCCATCTCAGATCAGCTCAGGCCCAGAGAAGCCGGCGGCATTTCTGGGTGTTGTTGATATATGGCTTTCGCTATGCATGGTAGAGTTTTAACTTGCCCTTGTAGATGTAGCAATGAACTGTTGTAGCTGACAATGGTTTTCCGAGGTGTTCCTGAGCCCACATGGTAATATCCTTTACAGAATGATATCAATTTTAAATGCAGTGCCGCCTGAGGGACCGACGGTCACGGGCATTCAGTGCTGGTTTTCGGCCTTGCCACTTATGTGTAGAGATTTCTCCAGATTCTCTGAATCTTTTGATGATATTATGGACTGTAGATGATGAAATCCCTAAATTCCTTGCAATTGCACAGTGAGAAACATTGTTCTTAAACTGCTGGACAATTTGCTCACGCAGTTGTTCACAAAGTGGTGAACCCATCCTTGCTTGTGAATGACTGAGCCTTTAGGGGATGCTTCTTTTTTACCTAATCATGACACTCACCACTTAACCTGTTCACCTGTGGAATGTTCCTAACAAGTGTTTCTTGAGCATTCCTCAACTTTCCCAGTCTTTTGTTGCCCCTGTCCCAGCTTTTTTGGAATGTGTAGCAGACATCAAATTCAAAATGGGTGAATATTTCCAAAAAAAAACAATAAAGTTTATCAGTTTGAACATTAATTATCTTGTCTTTGTAGTGTACTCAATTGAATTTAGGTTGAAAAGGATTTGAAAATCATTGTATTCTGTTTTTATTCACATTTTACTCAACGTCCCAACTTCATCTGAATTGGGGTACAACATGCTTTACAAAATTCGAATTGTACTATTTGCAGTTATTTCTTTAATTCAGGATTTTCATGTTTATATTGACCCTTAGGGTCACATGAAGACCCAGCTCACTCCCGATTAAATCCAATGATCAATTTTCTGCACATTGCCTCAGCTTCTTTCATGTTAAGCTCCAAGGATTAGATGAGACCCTGACATATAATTCATGAATTGCAAAGTTAAATCTAATTAACACCCCATTAACGTAACACAGGGGTCCATGAATTATATCATGGATATAACAATGAACCATGCCAGGGTCAGTTTACACAAACAGGCTTTTCAAGCCACACACAGGTGGGAGCGTATTGACCAGTGGCCCTCCTGGGATCTGTCACGCATTTCAGATTTAATAAGTACTCTTAAATAAGATTACACACACTCAGCAGAGCACATTATCCCATTTTGGTTCTGAATTCTCCCACAAGGCCTCAAAAGGCAAACTTGATATCACGTTTGAGGGAGATCAATTTAATTTCCACTGTTGCTTTTTTTTAAAGTCATGTCATAGCATTGGAAAAGCATGCGGAATAGCAGTTACATTACATCAGCTCCACAGTGTCAAAATTAATTAATTAATGCCAATATGGTATCATCCTGGCGCGCTGTAATGCTCTTGACCAAGTGCACCAAAACTACTTGGTTATGTTCAGGGTTCGGGTTAGAGTTGGAGTAAGGCAACAAAGCCACTTGGTCAGGCAAAGGCACCAAAACTACTTGATTATGTGTTGGGTTGGGGTTAGGGTTAGAGAGGAGTTAGAAAAAGTCTTAACTAGCAGGTGGTGTAGTGTACAGGTTATTGTGACCACCTCATTATTAAAAATTCTGGGTTTGAGCGCTTCCAGGTATGTTTTCCGCATGTTTGTCATTGTCATGAAATACTGACACTGATGGTTTTGTATTGAAGTCTTTTTCCATTTCTGTACTGATGCCCATGGCATCTAGTCAAGCATCGATATAGAGCTTATAGTCAAGTACATTCATTCAGTTTCAGACCCACAGACAAATATATTTATTCAGTTTTACCCACAATAACACAGACAGATTTGTTCACTTTAAAAACACTCATTTTTATTTTAATAAAATAAAATCTTTTCATCAAAAACTAGCCTCCTTTGGCTTTATTACAATGGGAAAAAGACTATCTCATCATTTTGCATAATATGAAGTGGAGGGGTGGGAGAGAGTAGTCATAGTTGTTCAGCTGGCATTGTGACTACTTTCTTACGAAGCATAAAAATGTGAAAATCATATGCTTCCTATTTTTTTTGTACAGTGTGTCACTTTATAGACACTTCCTTGCTGCCCAGTGTGATGTCCGTCATTTTTGATTAGTTCAGTACACAAGCCTTCAGCCATTAAACTTACACAAGACTTTGCTCAATATTTTACTTTGTCACAGGTAAAGGGATAATCCACTCAAAACATGATTGGGGCTCATTTCAGTTTTTTTTTTCACTTTTATCTCTATTTAACCTGAGAAATTCCACTGAGAACATGTTTCTCTTTTTCAAGGATTCCCTGGGAGAAATTTGAGAAAGAACAGTTGTTAGTGAGGAGGTATAGAGAGAAACAGGGGGGGAGCCCTTGCAGCATTTGGGGTTAAGAGTCTTACTGAAGGACCCAAAGACAGAGATCCTACCAATTTAATCTCCCCAGATCAAGTCAGAAGCCTAAGCCCCTCTGGGGATTTGAACGGACAACTCCTCTGTTACCGGTCAAGCAACCTTACACTAGGCTGCCCTGCTGCCTTAAGTTCAGTTATTAAAATCAGTACAGCTTCCGGTATTCTTTAGATGTGTTCCAAAGGACAGATAAAACACCTCCCAGGTAAATAACTGACTTTGTGTGTGTTAATATGGTTTGTTTTTAACTTGGGAAACCTGTAAGGTTGCTTGAGCTTGTCTATCTATCTGTCTATATTCTAGGTTGAGATGTAAAAATTTCCCCGAAGAGTTCAGCTACTGTGTCATGAATACAAGGCTACGCATAAGGTCACTATCCGTTTCAATCTGGGTTAAGGGTAGCCCCAAAATATGCCAACTTGGCATGTCATTTACTTTGTTTGCTTAGAATCGTGCTTTTAAAACATAAGTGATAACATCGGAACTAGAAGCCACCTGGGACCTGTTCCACCAGGCAGGATTACTCAGTTAGCTGCACCAAGTAAAACTCAGAAACCTCTCTAATCTTGAACATGGATTGAAGTAAAGATAGCTATTCTGGGTTTTACTTTGAACAGTTATCTGGCTGACTCAGCAACCCTGCTTTATGGAGCAGACCCTTGGTTACATGTAAGCTGCTGACTGGCAAACGCATTGCAGTCTACTCTACTGTAGAAATGAAAGTTTGAAACCTGTCTGGTGGAGTTAATTTGCTCAGCAGAAATTATCCCAAAATGTGCAATGGGTAGAGTACACCCATCATGGTGACAACTTGTTTTGATAGCTTGTTAGAGCCTGCTGAGCAGTCAGCAAACTTCTGTCGACTGACAGCACTCAGTGACATAATCCAGTATGATTTTGCTGCTTCATACCACTGTTTTAGTTCTGAAATAACTGAACCCTGGCAAGCACTGCTTACACAGATGGCCTTGATCTGCATTTGGAGTGAATCTTTTTGATTCAATGGAAAACTTCTTATGGAATAGCTTTGCATAAACTTAAGCACATGCAAGTCCATCTTTGTATTTATTTACACACTTATTTACTTATTCACTCATCCATTCATTGTCTTCTATATATAAATATATATATATATATATATATATATATATATATATATTTCCTGTATTCCATTTTATTTTCTGAAATGTAATTTGTATGTACTTACATGCAGGTACACCAAGGAGGCTCCCCTTCAGATGCAGGCAGGTAATTCCCCAGTAGAAGCCAGCTTGCGTTGCTAACCTCAATGTAGACTTTTTACAATTAACAGAATTCAATTCCTTAATATTCTTTTGAGCTAGCATTCTGCTGCTAAAATTCCTCATAAATCAAAACAAAAGGCACAGGGGTCATTCTGAAATCAACTTTTTGTTGCCTGTTCATTATTCAGTAACCTTAAATATGCTGTTTGTTGAATAACTTAAAAATTTTGTATAAGTGGACACCATCGACCAAGGGGTTTTGGATTAATGGAACTGTTGGCACTTATTAGCCTAGTTTTTCAGGTCCAAGCAGCTAATTAACTGAGCCCTAGCAAGAATGCATGCTAAAAAGAAAAGGAAATTTTCAGTTTAGTAATTTATTTTCTTTTCAGCCTGGTTTTAAAAATGATTGAATTGAACGAATAAGGCAGCGATAGATTTACCCACTCAACTCTGGTAGCATTATGGGAAGAGGCACAAAATGCACGCTATGCTTTTAAGCAAATCTGGAGGATGCCCTGAGCTCAGAACACGTTACTGTTGAATGAAGTCTACCCTCTCCTAGACAAATGGTAACAATTAAAGCACTTATGTCTCTTGAGTAATATTTTAGCTGTGAATCTAAAAGTCTCTGCAGAGCAATGAATTCTAATTAATGATTATTCTGAGTGCTGTCTCATTCTCAAGGAATTATGGGTAATGGCAATTTGTGCCTTTTTCCCATACAATATAAAAGGCAAATCAAGGTTAGATGAGTGAATTTGGTGTCCTCCACTGCTTATTCCCCATTTGAATTTACTCATCTAACTGGAATTACTTCAATATATGATACAAATCAAATTGCACTGTGACCACCACATTTTTATCATACTTCCCTTGCTAAGCATTGTGCAACTAGTATGTGATATATTTCTGCTCTTTATGCTTTTTTGTGAGCACCATTGTACTGAGGGTGATGTAAAATAAATAAATAAAAGCAACAATAATAAAATTCAATTCCATTAAGACAGCTCTTTGATTCAATTGTGTTATTTGATTGCCCAAAGATAGAAGATTCCCTAGGTCTGATTTCTAGTTGGGCCACTGCGTGGGGAAAGAGAAGTGAAAATGGATACTACACCGCTGTTGTCTGAGCCCGTGTTCTTCAACACCGGAAAGGAGAGCTCATTGTCGATTAGAAAGGGGATAGCTGATTGACCTTTAACCCCAGAGCTCCATTCCCCCATCTCTTTCACTCCATTGTTGCAAGAAGGTTTTTCTTAGGATCCAATGGGATGTGGAAGAGCGGGAGTAACTCGATGATAAAATGCTACAAGATTGACATTTTAAGCCAGCAGCATGTTAGCTGCCAAAGCTGTAGAATTACATGATCCAAAATGTATTATAAGCCCATTGAAAATGCTATTGGAGCATGTAAATGGCTTGTGGACCGCAACCTCGAAAAGCTGCTCTTTGATAGGTGTGCCTCTAAACAGTATGAGTTATTCTTACAAGCAGCTCTGGACTGGTGTTATGATGAAACAGTCAGCTTTTTATGAATGTAAACAAATGAAACTGGCACAGAAAAGTAGCAATTAATCCCTAATGCATGTTTGACAGAGTCCTCTGAAACAATGTTCCATTCCCATAAAATCAAATAAGACGAGTTTATGCTTATCAATCTGATAAAAGCTGACATATATTTTAGTAAATTAATGAGTCTTGAAACTGAAGGCCAAAATGCAAGCATAATTTGTCATTGGAGAGAAAAAACAATTTGAAATGCCAGATGGATCACTTTTTCTTCACCGTACTTAATTGAACCTTTTAATGTAAAAAACATATAAATGCAAGGTAAAAGGTAAGGAAGTAAGAATACTGTAAGAAATGTTGGAACGTATTGATACCCAACAATGATGTATCTTTGGATTTGGCATGTGTTGTAAAAATCATTAGCAACAGCACATATAGACAATGGGTTTGTCCTTTATTTAGGCAATCATTATTTTTAAAATGTGCTATGTGCAAACAGCGCGCACGCACAAACACAAATACACACACAGTTAGATCTGAGTAAATTATGCACTGTTTACATTTTGTCTTGCCTTCAGCCAGGACTGTACCATCAGAAATGCTTATATTTCTCAGATGTGGACATAGCAGCAATGATGCCTCGCGGATAAAATATTCAACAAAATGAATCTGTTTGTGTTTGAAACCTCACTTCTATAAATGGAATCAAGGGCACATTCTAATTGTTCAACAACTGGGATGTAAAATGCATTTTTTTTTCCTCCAGTCACAGGGATAGAACAAAAAGAGAATATATCAAAAAGAAAATGAGTATAAATATAGTTGTATTTATTAAACACTTTGAACAGACAAAGAATTGATATTTATAGATGCGCTGAAATAATTTCAGTACATGCAGATTGTAAACACACGTTATATACACATCATAGTCAATTGTGATCTTTAAATTCAAATTTCAGAGAGAAACAGCCATCTACTAAGCTTTGTTCCAAAGACCAGGATTTCCTTATGACAACTACATTTTGCATAAATGAAAGCAAGCTCCAGGTGGGACTGTTTCTTTTAATTACCTATTCTATTATCTTTCAGAACACGGATTCTCATAAAACACTTAACCCTTTCGCAGGCACAGCGACATTTTTGTCGTTTTAACCAACGTGTTTTATAAAGTCTTCTTTAAATTCCCCGATTGCGGGAATTCCCTTGTTAGTTACACTCATTACCATTGGCTGTCTCTCAGGTCACCCAGCACTGTATTTTTAGCCGTGAACGAGGCATGGGATTTCCTAAAAACGCTAAATACGAGACTACTTCCCGGTCAAATTGTGGGACATGTGAACATGGCATCGACGAGTACAAATAGCCGGCATTCTAGCCGTGTTTCTAAACGTAAATACAACGTGGATGAAGTTTTTGCTTTATTGAATGACTCTGACGATGAGTTTGAATATCCAGAGAGCGGGAGTGACTTGGATCCAAACGATTTTAGCGATTCTGGAGAGGATTAAAACATAAAAACATCAGTTATGGGAAACTTATTATGAGATTTGGTGTTATTTTATTGTTATTTTGAATAACAATCATATTTTGGTAAAAACCCAAAATTAATCCGTCCGTGGGGGTATGCATCTGGGCCAAAATTTGCCTGCGAAAGGGTTAAGCTGAAATATTTTTGCCCACTCAGATCACAAAAGAATTTCATCCAAACAATGAAGTGCTTCAGTATTAGTGATTAAATCAAATATGATGGATGTAAGAATACCACAATAACTGTTACACAGATTTTTTTTTTTTGCATTTCAAAGATGATCAAGATAATTTTGCATGAGACACTCCTTGTAAATAATTGCAGTCAGCCATTAGTGTCACCAGTGTGTTGACATATGCAAAATAAATGCAGACTGGTGGAGAATCATTTAATCATCATGTACTTTTCATATATAGTTTGAAATCTTAAGTATTACTATGTTTGCTGAAAATTCAAAAATGTATTATTGTCATTCATGGGGCTGTAGTATTTCACTGATCACAACCACTCTCATCCGTGCTATGCAGTTCAGTTACGTGATTAATTTATGATTAATTTCACATCTTCCCTTATGTTAGATTTAAATGCAAGGAGAATGATTTTTAGCCCGCTTGGCCTCCTGGTCAGTCAGGGTTATGCTGTGCTTAGATGCCTTTTTGGTGGTCTGTCGTGCATCCATAAACTCTTTGCCTTGTCAGCGCTCTAGGGCCTTCAGTTTTTTGACGGATTCTTTTCATATTTGATACGCATGTATATGGGATGAAAATCTGGGCCGAGTTTGATTTTGGCCAAGCTGGCACAGTGGCTTTGCCACTATTTTTTAGTTATTGTTATCATTCAATGCAGAGAGTACAGAAAAGGTATAAATGCACAGAGAAGTCTTCCAAACTCATCGTGCTCATTGACAGCTCAACTGGTGATCAAATCAGTGTCTCATATTAAAGTAAGGATTGCTTGCTAGCCTTCTCACGCAGTTGTAACCTTATATCATTAGGGCCTTGTCGTCACATTGCAGAACCTTTCACAGCTTTGACCTCCATGTTGGATACAACCCCAATTTCAAAAAAGTTGGGATGCTGTGTAAAATGTAAATAAAAACAGAATGCAATGAGGTGCAAATCTCATAAAATGACATTTTATTCACAATAGAACATAGAAAACATATCAGATGTTGAAAGTGAGGCATTTTACCATCTCATGAAAAATATTAGCTTATTTTGAATTTGATGGCAGCAACACATCTCAAAAGAGTTGGGATATGGCCATATCTACCATTGTTTCGGATCCCCTCTTCTTTCAACAACAGTCTGCAAAAGTGAAGTGAGACCAATTGCTGGAGTTTTGGGAGAGGAATATTGTCCCACTCTTGTCAGATGTAGGATTCTAGCTGCTCAACAGTCTTGGGTCTTCTTTGCTGGATTTTTCATTTTATGATGCACCAAATGCTTTCTATTAGTGAATGGTCTGGACTGCAGGAAGGCCAGTTCAGCACTCAGACTCTTCCACTGCAAAGCCATGCTGTTGTGATGGATGCAGAATGTGGTTTGGCATTGTTTTGCTGAAATCTGCAAGGCCTTCCCTGAAAGAGACGTTGTCTGGATAAGAGCATACGTTGTTGTAAAACCTCTGTATACTTTTCAGCATTGATAATGCCTTCCAGATGTGTAAGCTCCCAATGCCATGGGCACTAATGCAACCCAATACCATCAGAGATGTAGGCTTTTGAACTGTGCGCTGTTAACAAGCTGGATGGTCTTTAGACCGCACGACATGGCGTCCGTGGTTTCCAAAAAGAATTTCAAATTTTGATTCATCTGATCTCAGTTTTCCATTCTGCCTCGGTCCATTTTAAATGAACTCTGGCCCAGAGAAGATGGTGGTGTTTCTGGATTGTGTTCACATATGGCTTCTTCTTCGCATGATACAGCTTTAGCTTGCATTTGTAGTTTGCAAGGCGAACTGTGTTACCAGACAATGATTTCTGGATGTGTTTCTGAGCCCATGCCGTGTATTCCAGGGCAGAATCATGCCTTTTTTTTAATGCAGCGCCGCCTGAGGGCCCGCAGATCACAATTATCCAAAACTGACCTTCGGACTTGTCCCTTGCACACAGAGATTTCTCCAGATTCTCTCAAACTTTTGATGATATTGTGTACTGTAGATTCTTTGCAATTTTACATTGTGAAACAATTTTCTGAAATTGTTCCATAAATTTTAAACATTGTTTTTTGCAGATTGGTGAATCTCTGTCCATCTTTACTTCTGAGAGACTCTGCCTCTCTAAAATGCTCTTTTTATACCCAGTCATGGTACTGACCTGTTGTCAATTAACCTAATTAGTTGCAAAATGTTCCTACAGCTGTTTTTTATTAGTACCACTTACATTTACAGCCTTTTGTTGCCCCTCTCCCAACTTTTTTGAGATGTGTTGCTGCTAAAATGAGATAATATTTTTCATGAAATGGTAAAATGTCTCACTTTCAACATCTAATGTGTTGTCTATGTTCTATTGTGAATAAAATGTGGGTTTATGAGATTTGCAAATCATTGCATTCTGTTTTTAATAATAATTTACACGTGTAGGTACAGCAGCTTAAAAGGACATTAAATGGCTATTCAATGTAATTAATCACTGATAAAATTTGTTATTAATTATTTATTAAAACTTTAATAAAAATATTAAAGTTCCTCCCACGAGGCATCAAGATGTGTCGGGGAATATGCCTTTATGATACGTAAAATAGCAAGGATGGATAATTCAGACGTTTCGTCCTAATAATCGTTCCCGCAAGATAACCACATGATTTAGCAGGAAACCTGCAAATTTAGTAACCAGTCTCATAAAATTACTACTATAACCAAAAATATGGAATTTTAATTAATAACTAAACTAACCAATATTAATGATTAAAGAAAACAATATTAATAATCTGAAGGATTTTTGGAGTTCTACATAGGCTATTTTGACTCAGACTCCCACGTGTTACCAGCACCAAAACAGACACCAGGTTTAATAAATGAATTTATTAAACAAACAAACACAGAACATACAACCCCAATTTCGAAATAGTTGGAACAAATTGTAAATTGTGAATAAAATCAAAACGCAATGACTTTCAAATCACACCAGCCAGTATTTTATTCACAATAGAACAGAGATAACATAGCAAATGTTGAAACTGAGAAATTTTGCAATTTTATCCACAAAATGAGCTCATTTCAAATTTGATGGCTGCTACAGGTCTCAAAAAAGTTGGGACAGCGGCCTGTTTACCATGGTGTAGCATCCCCTCTTCTTTTTAACACAGAGTGGAGGCGTCTGGGCATTGAGGAGAGGTTTCTGGAGTTTAGCCATTGGAATTTGATCCCACTCTTGTCTAATACAGGCTTCCAGCTGCTGGAGAATTTTGGGTCTCCTTTGACGGACTTTCCGTTCAATTATGCGCCAAATGTTCTCAATCGGTGGAAGATTAGGATTGCAGGCAGGCCAGTTCAGCACACGGACTCTTCTACTACGAAGCCATGCTGTTGTAATAGCTGCAGTATATGGTTTTGCATTATCCTGCTGAAATACACAAGGCCTTCCCTGGAATAGATGTCGTCTGGAAGGGAGCATTTGTTGCTCTAAAACCTTTATATACCTTTTAGCATTCATGGTGCTTTTTAAAACATGCAGGTGTCCCACACCATATGCACTAATGCATCCCCATGCCATCAGAGATGCTGGCTTTTGAACTGAACGCTGATAACAGGAGGGGTGGTCTTTCTCCTCTTTAGCCTGGAGGACACAACGCCCATGATTTCCGACAAGAATGTCAAATTTGGACTGGTCTGACCACAGGACACTTTGCCACTTTGCTACAGTCCATTTTAAATGAGCCTTGGCCCACAGAACACGGCAGCGCTTCTGGATCATGCTCAACAATGGCTTCCCTTTTGCATGATAGAGTTTTAGGTGGCATCTGTGGATGGCACGGCGGACTGTGTTTACAGACGGTGGTTTCTTGAGGTATTCTTGGGCCCATTTAGTAATGTCAATGACAGAATCATGCCGGTGAGTGATGCAGTGGCGTCTGGGGGCCCGAAGATCACGGGCATTCAGTAAAGGTCTTTGGCCTTGTCCCTTACACACAGAGATTTTTCCAGTTTCTCTGAATATTTTGATGATGTTATGCAATGTCGATGATGAGATCTTCAAAGCCTTTGCAATTTGACATTGAGGAACAATGTCCTTAAAGTATTCCACAATTTTTTTACGCAAGCCTTCACAGGTTGGAGAGCCTCTGGCCATCTTTACTTCTGACAGACTCAGCCTCTGTAAGACATCCCTTTTATAGCCAATCATGTTACACACCTGATGCCAGTTAACTTAATCACTTGCGAAATGTTCTTTCAGCTGATTCTCTTACATATTAATTGCTTTTTCAGCCCTTTTTTGCCTATGTCCCAACTTTTTTGAGACCTGTTGCAGCCAGTAAATTTAAAATAAGCTCATTTTGTGGATAAAAATGTCAAATGTCTCAGTTTCAACATCTGAAATTTTATCTATGTTCCATTTTAAATAACATTGGCTCGTGATCTGAAAGTCATTGCATTTTGATTTTATTCACAATTTACACTTCGTCCCAACTATTTCAGAATTGGGGTTGTACATGGGCTAATCTACGGAAGGACTATATACGAACTAGAGAGAGTAACAATGGTTATGTGTACGTGGGAGTTAGTGTGCATGCAGATCGATTACAGGCACGCGTGTGTCTGCGGGCGTGGCAGATGCGTGTGTGTGCTCTTGGGCTTAGCTTCAACAAATTGCGAGCAGAGTTTGCTTCAGCTCTTATGCAATTTTTATTACTAATTCAGTTATCATCCATACTAAGGCATGCGTGTTAGTTAATTGCAGAATTAGAAAGTTAGCCAGAAAAAGATTATGCATGTAAAGACAAACAATCAATGGCTATTTGACTTCATAAAATATAAAAACGGACACAATGCGATTATACACTGAACAAAAATATAAATGCCCAATGTCAAATTTTTGAGTTTTTATTAGCAAAAAACTGGAACTGGGATTCGTCTGTGAATAGCACTCTTCTCCAGCGTGCCAAGGGCCATCGAATGTGTGCGTTTGCCCATGCGAGTCGGTTCCGACGCCGGACAGCGGTGAGATCCAGACCATGGTGAGGACGCCGAGTGTGCAAGTTGGCTTCTCGCAGGGAGTTACAGACTGTCTGTGGTGTGATGCATCTGTTGAGCAGACCAACGGTCTCATCTGCTGTGCGTGTCGCTGATCTGAGCTGATCCTGCAGGTGGACGAGCCGGATCTAGCGATCTTGTGCTGGTGTGCTCACACGTGGCCGAAGTGGATGAGGTCGATTTGCAGTACTGCCCGTCTGTTGGAAACGAACTCTCAAACAGCCTATCGTCCAATAGTTAACATTCAGCTGCACAGCGACCGCTCTGGTGGACATCCCTGCATCCAGCATGCCAATGGCACGTTCCCGCATGGCCTGAGACATCTGAGGCATGATGACTTTTGACAAAATTTGACATTTTGGGGTGGCCTTTTATTGTCTACAGTATGAGGAGTGTCTGGGTACTGCTCATTCTGTCTGATCACCGTCTGGAAATGCCACACCCATGTACTGAGTGAAATCACTGCATCACTGAGCAAATGCTCACTGACAGAGAGATGGATTAAAAAAATGGTACACAAATCAAGAGAAATATCCCTATTGTACAAGTAAAAGTCAGCATATGCTCACTTAGAGTTGTTAACTCCATGTGGCATCAATATTTGACATGGGGCGTTTATATTTTTGTTCAGCGTAGTTTAATGAGATTTGCAGTCCTGAACTTAAATGGAGAATCGCAGAGATGTGAGCACTCTGCAGATAGGCCAAATGAAATTGCGCAGGATGCGAGAATTCCAATACAAGTGCTGTCTTTGTGCTTGTAAAGAGCAGGCCAAGGGGGAGTGTGGCTTCCTGGTGGGAATAGAGCCAAGAGAGCATGTGTTCCTCAGTGTGCCAAGAGAGAATGAGCTGGGTGGGGTCCCAAGTTTTAAAAGTTCTATTGCCCGTTTTAAGAGCGGGGGGGTGCTGTAGAGGATGTTTCTGTTTCCTGTTGACTGCATGGGAAATGTAGTTCTGCGGGCCCTACACACAGCATCCCAACTTTTTTGGAATTGGGGTTGTAATTTATGTTATTAAGTTTTGACATTTTCTCCTCCACAATCATTAAATTAGCTGAATGAGCGCTAAATGGTTTTTGGAATCAGTGAGAGTGAATGTTATTTCAGGTTAGAGAACATCTACAATGTTCTCAGGCTAGCTTTCTGTGTTTGTTCACGCTGAGGCGTCTCTTCTGGAGGCAGACAAATGTCCTTGAATTCAAAGGACACCAGTATTATGTTGTTCAGCTGTAGATCATCTGTGGAAATAAAAGCTGCAATCAAAGGTGAGGTGCAAGCATCTTTAAAAGAAGGAATGGGAATAAAAGTGATCGATCATGTTCTCTCACTTCCAGTACATTTTTCTCTCATTCTGGTGGATTAGATTGGCTGGAAAGTGTTTCAAATAGCAATGTATTATATGCCCAGAAGTCCAATTTCAAATTAAGTGGAGCTGTGGCCTATTACACTTTCTCAGCCTGATTTTATTTTGATAATACTGGAAGATATTACCTTCCAAGGATGTCCTCTCATTGCAGTGCTTATCACCACAGGGACTGTAATTTCAGAGATAATGAGAGCTGATTTATATTTCAAAAGCAGTCTAATGTGATTATTCAAACTGATATGGGGCCATGGTAAAGGGAGATGGAGGCAGGGAGATTAAGATATCGATGAAGATATTACAAAATTTAATATAAATATAAAATATTTCACACAGACACACACACACATACACACACAAGCGCACACACAAAAAACCTGCAGATACAAGCGTAAATTTCAAGACATGAAAAGCTGACAGTTTTGTTGCATAAATAATGATAGACACAACAATAATAATGAATAATAAAGGCATGAACAATATTGTATGAACACATATTAACCATATGTTTAATGTTCAATGTTTAATGTTTAATTGCGATAATCGTATGCATTTACGAATCACTGAAAATTGATTTTCTGTAAAGGAGCCAATTGAACAATTGAAGGGATTATTCCCATAAGTGCTCAAGTCCATATTCATTAAAAATCAGATGACACAACAAATCCATTCTTTCCTTGATGAGGAATAAGCCACATAAGCTAATTTTGGCCAACAAGCCCTCAAGTACAATATAAAATGAGCATTGAATTGGAAATTCCCCAAGAAGCTACTTCTAGCGGTGACCAAGTCCATTGTAAAACTTCTTAAAGTACACAAGTCCAGTCAGCCAATCAAACCATCGCTTAGAAAATTGGTTGGCCAATAGCAGTCCCTGTAGCAATAGCAATAGCTTTCTTACTTAACCAAAATGGCTGACTCTACAGACTAGGATGTGTGTGTGCGGACTTGACCCAATAGAGCTAAAAAAAAAAAAAAAAAAAAAAAGACCCAGAAAACCAGAAATATGGGCTAAAAACCAGCAAAAAAAAAGTCTGGCAAAATAGAATCTTTTTTAGCTGCTTATTTTTTGATTGAACTTTTTAATTACCACACCACATCCCCATCAATGACGAATGAAGTCTAAACCGTTATGGATGTAGAGTACTGACCATTCAAAATTTTCGGAGATTGGTTTTTATTGTGACCTTTGTTCAGGTGCATTTAACTTCCATTTCACTGTACATAATATATCTTCCATTCATTTTGTTCAAGAAGCTTTGGCCCAGAGAAGACGGTGGCATTTCTGGATTGTGTTCACATATGGCTTCTTCTTTGCATGATACAGCTTTAGATTGCATTTGTAGATTGCACAGCGAACTGTGTTCACAGACAATGATTTCTGGAAGTGAAGTGTCTGGTGTTCTGAGCCCATGCAGTGTATTCCAGTGCAGAATCATGCCTTTTTTTAATGCTGTGCCGCACGAGGGCCCGAAGATCACGAGCATCCAATATTTGACCTTCAGACTTGTCAATATTGAGTGTATGGGAGAATTCATAAACTGAAAAAAATCTGAAAAAATGTAAAAGTCAATATTTTTCATTAACAACCTTGGTAGACCTTGTCACATTTTTCTTTCTTTTTGTTTGCCTTATGTAGGCTATTGATCACACCCAAAAGAACAAGTCAAGTGTCACTGTACACATCACAAACAGCTCAATGTTTGTTATTACTGAGGTGCTTGGCGAGTTCACGTGGTGCGCGTCAGCATTACAATACTACACGTTTTCTTTATTTCCACTCGTATCTCACTGGAAAAGCAAAAAAATTGATTGATTCTTTAATTTGCCGCAAATACAGTGCATACCTCACTGTTGCGTTTTTAACGGCGCAAAGTATATGTATTTCATAGGTAACGTTTCTTGAAAAGGATTATATCCTCTAAAACACGCAAACGTCACATCCGAAATTAAAGAGAGAAACATGCAAATGATGCGTCCGGACTTGAGGGAGAAACATGCAGATGTTGCATCTGGTCTTAATGGGTTGCAAAACTAAGGTTATGCAACTAGAAACCAGTGATACTTCAGCTATTTAGGACTGAGGTTCAAAACTCATTGACAACTGTCTCTGTTACCATAGCTGATTAAATGCAGTCTAATGTGTCTGAACTGAACATTTGTTTTCTGATGCTATGAAACCATGCATTGTGTTTGTGGGAGTGCAGTTGGTTTCCAAAGGGATTCTTAATTGAAGGGTTCAGTGCAATAACTTCAAAATGCCTATCTCGTGCTTTAGATTAAGGAGGAGGATAAAAAGACAACATATTTTAGTTAAATTTTCCCATTGATACAGCTGCAATCAAAATTATTCAACCCCGTTGCAAATTAGGTTTACTGGCAAAATTTACAAACTTTCAGCTGTTTGCAATGAACAAATCGAACAAGAACAATTTAAATGGCTCAATGCAACAAATATTACAGGTGGCTTCTGCCAATTCAATACAAAATGCCACTTTTAGTGACTATTGCAGGCTCAAAATTATGCAACCCTTTCATGACAAGCATCTTTAATACTTAGTAGAGTACCCTTTTGCTGCTTTGACCTGCTGGAGAAGTGATGCACAGGTAGATGTCAGCTTTTGACAGCATTTCCAAGGAATCAGCCCAGTCCTCATGGACAATGGCCTCCAGTTCACTAATATTCTATGGTTTGCATGCTGCAACTGTGTTCTTCAAATCCTACCAGAGATTTTTTTATAGAGTCCAAGTGAGGCAACTGTGATGGGCACTCTAGGGTCTTCCCAGACTTCTTCTGAAACCAAGCCTTGGTGGATGTTGAGGTATGCTTAGGATCATTGTCCTTTTGGAAGGTCCAATGTTGCCCAAGCGTCAGCTTCCCTACGGACGGCATAACATTTTCTCCTCAGATATCCTGGTCATTGACTGAATCCATCTCGCCCTCCACACTTTGCAAGTTTCCAGTGCCAGAGGAAGCAAGGCAGCCGCAGAGCATCAAAAAGCCCCCACAATTCTTCACTGTAGGCAGGGTGTACTTTTCAGCATATGCTTCTTTATTACTCCTGTAGACATACCACTGATTCATAAGCCCAAAATATTCCAGTTTAGTTTCATCACTCCACAAAACAAAATCCCCCAACTTCTGTGGCTTATTTATATGGTTTTGAGCATATTGGAGCTTGTGCTTTTGGATCAGTCGTGGTGTATGTCTTGAAGACCTTCAACATTTAGTATGCGCCCTATTGTGCAAACTGAAACCTCAGTGCCTCCTGCCTCCAAGTCTTGCTGTGGGTCTCCTGCAGTCACTTGAGGGTTTTTGGCCACTCATCTCCTCAGGAATCTGCAGACAGCCATTGATAGCATCCAGTTTCTGCCACATCCTGGTACTGTAGCCACTCTTCCTTTAACTCTGGACTTGCGAACTATGCTTCTAACTGTATCTCTACAAAAATTCAGTGCCTCTGCTACCTTTTTGTATCCTTTTCCTTGTTTGTGCCAGGCAGGGATCTCCTCTATTAGCTTTTTGGACAATTCTTTTGACAGCCACATTTCTAATATGCAATCAAATGTCACTGTCAACAAACCCCTCTCTAGTGCAAGTATTTTATGTGTTCTATCTCAAGCAAACCTGATTCAGCTAATTAAGCTCTTGATTAGCTGCATTAGGTGTGCTTTAGATAACACCTTATTTGCAAATTTGCTCTTATGACAGATTCTATTCGGGGGGTTGAATAATTTTGAGACTGCAGTAGTCATTAAAAATGGCATTTTGCGTTAAATTTGGAGAAACCACTTGTAATATTAGTTGTGTTGAGCTATTTAAAATATACTTGTTTAATCTGTTTATCACAAACAGCTGAAAGTTTGTAAATTTTGCTATTAAACCCAATTTGAAATGGAGGTTGAATAATTTTGATTGCAACTGTAGATTCAGAAACAAAATATCACGAGAAAAGCACATTTCTGACCAGTACACAACATTAGTACATGGTGAAAGTATATTCTGTGTAATACCATAATACATGAGATTGGCATTTATCAAGTTATTGCACTGAAGCCTTCAATTTAACAATGAGTTTTATTATTTGTTATATTGTATAGTCATGATGATAGACAGTAATGAAACATAATGCAAAATTTTGTTTAGTAAGACATTGCTTTAAAATTACAGCTACGGAAGTCATATGCAGTCTTTGGATCTGCAGCTCAGTTGATGAGGCAATAATTTTGCTGTTTCCATTTCAATTTTATTTTTACCTCCCAGAACTAGGTAAATATAGTCTTGCTTGTTTTGTTTCTGCATTGTAAACCAATGCTCCATCATTTCAGGCAGGTATTGTGCGGATTATGTTGATAAAATGATAATGTGCTGTGAGGTTCACTGTATCAGACTGACCCAAGCTGTAGAGTTGTGCCTTATTTAAGGGATTAAGCATATTTTCGATCATGAATATTAATGATGGGGTGGTTTTTATGGAAATAACTTTCCATAGATAAAGGCAAGAATCCTGTAACTTAAAATGTAATCTATTATTGTCTCCTATGATTCCAAAACATGATAGCAATGTTTTGGCAGGCTTATTTATTTGATTTATTATTCAATTGATTTGTCCTGCTGGCTGTCACCACACCACTCGGGGGTATCAGTGGGGTACGTCCTTAGAAAACTTGCTTTGAATGTGATCCCCAGCTGGTGGTCAGCCCAACATAAAAACAAAAAAGACAATATGTAAGAATCTCATTTTGGTAAAGTTAGTGAAATCTTTGTTGGTAGTTACAACAGAACTACACACTTTGTAGCCTTTTTACAAATCTCAACAGAATTTCTTTGTGTTGCAGTTCAATACCCATAAACACAACACAAACACAATGTCCCACTCAACAAAAAAGTTGAATAAAACACTCAGTTCTCCTTGAAGGAATGTGAGAATAGTGCTTCAGCATTCAGTTGTTTGTGGTATTTGCATTCTTGACCACCTAAAATGACCCGGGATTTCAAGCTATAAATATTCAGTCAACTATTGGGTGATAATGTAAATGGCATAACAGAAATTAATGCAGTGGTACAAAGTCTCTGAGACCTTCAGCCATAAAACATGTGAACGTGTATGTTGCCTGTCCAAGTTGAGATATTTTGCCAGACTCAGGAACCCTGAAAAATGCATATCTCAAATGCCAAATATCTGAAGAGAGTTTGCAGATATTAAACTTGCAGATGCCATTGACTTTTAATCCAAGTTTTATTCTCGTTCCCTTAGGTTTAAAATCTTTGGGTTTGCATGTTCATGGTGCAGCAATATGCAAAACAAACTTGCCTTGTCTCACCTCAACCAGTAAAACACAGTGCTTGCTTCTACAGGTTTGGCTAAAATAGAGCCTAGCAATTTTTGAAAAGCAGCTATCAAGTGACTGCAAATAAAAGACTAATGTGCCATATGACAATATCTTATTTGTTACACCTCCACCAATCAAAATTATAGACTATATTTCCAATCTTCCCTCTTCTCCTGCTCTAATGGGAACAACCAATGTGCTTTGTGTTACAGAATGCTCACCTTCTCAAGATCCTAAGATTGAGATCTATCTGTGGCTTGGGTCTTGGTTGAGTCATCCTTGTGGTATTTCATCAAGCAGGAGAACTGAGTCAACTGATGAATGTGCCGGATAAAATCTGGAGCAGCTGGCTCATTATGTCATATTTAGAGCCATTGTAACGCCAGTATACAGTACTGTGCAAAAGTCTTAGGCACATTTAAAGCAGTTTCACAGAGCAAATCTGCTTCCGAAAATAATGAAACTTTCGTATAACTGGGAGATGTATGATACGGAGTTGTACATTGTTTAAAACTAAATGAAACCAGTATTAGGTGCGACTATGCTTTACCTAAAAATTCGGGACAGTGTCCTGTTGTGCTGAAGTTTTATGAGATGATTGGCATTTTGGTTGTTCCAAGCAGAGAGGGAAAACTTCCCACTGTTCTTGCATCTATCCCTCCAAATAACTGCTGACAGCCATGATGATAGTTACATGTCAAGAACATATTATCTGTATCAACTGTTTTTATTGAAATACCAACATTTAAATAAGAATTTAGAATTCAAATATACGTTCAATGTTCAGCAACACTAATGAGGAAAACAAAAAATAAACATCTAATGTCAGATGTAAATTTTTTTAAGTGTAGGGTGCCTAAAACTTTGGCGAAGTACTGGATTTATTATTTGTTCTGAAGTTAATTTGCCATTGGTTAAAAAGTCTCATTTAGAAAAGGTATAAAAGCAAAATGTTGCATAAAAATACATATCAAACATTTTCTAGTATATGAACTGACTGCTGGTGGCTTGTGACTGGCTCTTATTTGTCATTGAGAGAAGTAAGATATTGTCGACACTAAAAATCAACCCCCTCTGGCATATCAAATGCCCACCATTCCTGTTTGTGTCATACATTTGCCTCTGCACTCTGACAATATGAAGTTAATTCATCAGACTTAAAATAAGCGGTGCCTTAGGACAATGTTCCTAATATGCTAGTACTGGCAGTGGAGGAGGCTCTGAACACACTGACATGCTTAACTGGGCAGTCCAAATAAGGATAAAATAGGGCAACATTATTAAGCAAGTGATCATCAAGGGAATTTTTGCATTTCAAAATAAGTACTGAGTTCATTACCAAGTTCTCTGCCTCTTGGTTAAGAGGACAAAATGAAATTAAAGGAACCATTATCAGTCTCTTTTTAAATCTGGTAACTAAGTACCTTAATTCGTATAGTCTAAACCAACTATTACCCATCAAGACGCCTTGTGGAAAATCAGCACATTGCACATTAGTCAGGAATATTGAGGAAATAATGGCAACTGTTGCCATTAAAGATGAATTGACAACCTTCACACTGGCATTGCCAAGTTCCACAGTGCAAAGGCTATGAGTGAAATTAAGAGTTGGCTAAAGCTGGGCTCGCATCAATAGATAAATCCACCAATTTTTGGCCGAATTCCCCCCTCCCAATAATCTTAAGCAAAGCCTCATTTTTTAAAATGGATCTACAGATTACCTTGCCCGAATCTCTTGCGGTGTGAAGTATGTTATGAGCATATATGACAATAGCAGATCTGCTCAGGGTTGCACCAATTTTCAAGTCAGAAATACTAAAGATTCAATATTTAGAATCCAATATCAGGTGGTGTGGGGTTCAAATCGTTATTGAGTGTGCTCTCCACTTACCAGATGACTAAGAACTATAAAATGTATGATTTTCTGTCGTTCAATGTTGCCTCTTACATCAAAACATCAGTCAAGATTTCAAAAATCTGTCGGTGTGGGCTGAGCTACTGAGGAACAAATGTATTCCTTTAGTTGTATGATCTTATTTCCTCATGGATTCATGCACCCCCCGTCCACTGCTCTTTCTTAACAGATCAGACTCAGACCTGCATGGCCTGAGATGAAATATGCACGGTCAACTTTGGCAGCTTTCCAATCAAATAAAGCTAATGCATGCTTCTGTGATTGACAACCCATGATGAGGTCACACCCTTGATGCACCACTCCCTAAGTGCAAATTGCATTTCCCTCTGTGACCAGCATTGTGATTGGCCATTTGTCTCAATGATGGTACCCAAAGAAGCCTGGTGGGCTCAAGCAATGGTTGCTGTGACGGGCATGGTTTCTCAGAAATCTTTAGTGAAAACATCAGGGTGAATAAACATAAATCCTGCATAAAAATGATTGGTAAATAAAGTGCCTCCTTTGCCCTCACCACATACACACATACTGTACTGCCAGCTGTGGCACAGGCTTTGCAGTCAGTAGAGAACACATAAACTGGTGACATTTGCAAGTGTGTATTCAGGTTAGCTCCAGCCTTTTCACAGATTAATTTAATGACGTAACCAATACAAAGAATTACCAGGGGACTTTGCTATTCCCTCTTGCTGTCAACCCAAGAAAAGTACTCCTTTTAGATCATAAATGCTCCTGTATTCCTTTTCTGGACCTCTGACTTGACTTATAAAATTAAATAAAATTAATAAAATAAAGCCAAATAAAATTATAGGGATAGTTCACCCAAAAATGAAAATGTACTCATCATCTACTCATCCCACGGCTAATCAAAAGGTTGGTGAATTTCTTTGGTTCTCAAAAAACTTTTGGAGTTTCAAAGAAAAACAGCAGTGGGGACAAATCCAAATCAACTGAAGTCAATGATGGCCATTCTTTCAAGCGTAACAAACAACATTAAATGCCTCCATACTGTTTGTGAATCCAAGTGTCCGAAAGCCCCGAAATTCAAATTCGACTCGAAAAGACGTCTTTTCGCCATGTTTTTAGTCTAAATGTCCAATGTAGCTACATAGCTAGGAAGAAGTTTAAGATTCAAGACGTACCTATGGTGGCCATTGAGGGTAAACGCACTTTTCAGTCAGTGAAAATATAAAATATTTGAAACTGCAGTGCATTTCTCCACTTGAAGAAGTTTTGGGCCATTGAAGCACATTTACCCTCATCAGGTATCCTTCAGTTTCAGTAACAGCTTGAGCTTCCCTCATACTGACTGGGTGCCTTGTGGGGGAAGACGTGTTTTCCTCCGATAATGCGTGCAGAGAATCAAGGATATAACGTCATATCTGAGGCGACAGATTTTCACTTGACATCACCGGCGTTAACAAATATCGATTTGATTGTGACCCTCGGACTGTGAAATTTATGATGATAGTTAGTCATTACTTTAAATGTCACATTCGCTGTTCTGTTCACTGAATATAAAATTAACTTACGCTCAGAGACGGAAAAAGATGAGGTAGAGTGGAATGAAGCACGACTGATCGGCGTTATTTTTTTCTCATTAATCATCCCAAATTGTTCCACTCCAAACTTTTCTTGGAATGTGTTGCAGGCCTGAATGGCGGGAATGGATAAAAATTTGCAAATAAAATTGACTTTACAAATCATGAAATATGTTTTCGTCATACCGCAATGAAAAACAAGGCAAACTAAATTTAGGAATCACTGCTTTCTGATTTCCATGCGTTTTTCTTACTGTCCCAACTTTATCCAGTGTACTTGGATACAATACAAAGTTACTCACCCCAAATCGACCCCCCCCAATACAGCAGTGAAGAACCATGCCTGGTTCATGCCAGGCTTTCAGAAGCCCCAATGTGTTAGTTTTGGTTTCCGTAAAATAATTTCAAGCCTTACAACACATTTAGGCAGGCCAGTCCCGCCTTACTTCTCAGTAATTAGCATCCTGCAGTCTGGGGGTGTTTTTTACTTGCATTAAAAACAAATGTTAGTTTGCCAACATGGTGTGGAAACCGAGATCGGAACATGTGCGTGTATTTGGAGGCCAGCCTGCCTGCCACCAGGGTGTACATTGATGCCATTTCCCAGGGAAATATGCTGAGAGCAGGAACATGTATGCTGAGAGAGGGAGACACACAGAGCCGCAGGACTGGAGAACAGTCACAAGAAAGGTGACCAAGCTGCACTGACCTGGCCCATATTCCAGTCTTGAAATAGAGCAATGTGACAAATCTCATGTCAGCAATGCTGCTTCTCTCATTGGTTTGTGTGCCCCAGAGCATTTTTGAGCTTTGCACCATGTTTGTACGCTCTGAATATACATGTTACCACTTGCAATTTGTGCTGAAATGGGGGAATCATTACAACAAAGGCTACCCTCTGCTTACTCTCAGTTTGAGTAAATCCAAAGGGAAAAAAATCACAAAAGAACAGCAGGCATAACAGAGAATAAAATAATATAAATGGCATTCTTGAAACTTTCAGCCACATGTGGCAAAATAAACAAACAAGCTTCTCCTGGATCTGAAAATTAGCCGAAAACCACAGTTCAGCCAATTCATGCTTTCTTTGCTCTGGTGATGTGCATGGAGCATAAGTGCACATAATTTTGAGAATGCTGGAGCCAGGCACCGTTGTCGCTAATCTACATTTCTCATAGCATAGAGAAAATATGTTGGGAAATCACCCGAAGAAAAAACGATGGACTTGAAACGAAAAAACCCGGAATATACCTGGTCTATAATTGACATATGATTATGTAAATTTGAGTGTGTTGTGCCTATGCCTGTAACATGAAACGTGATATATATTGTATGATATGTATTTGTAGTTGTATAAAATGAAAATTGTTCAATAAAGTTCTTTAAAAATCTGAAGGGTCCTGATCAGAGGTGCTTGTAGCCTTTATGCATCTTCGTAGCACCATGCTGTGGAATTTACAGTGTAAGTGGAAATCAGTCAGGTGTGGAGAATCACAGAATTGCAATTAATATGCTGCATCCTCTGGAAACTAACCGGGGAAAGTGTTCAAACAAAATCCAATTTGACTCTTTATAAAATGAAGCTCTGTGTGGGTTCAAGCCGGCCGCAACGTCAATCTAGCTGTAAATCAGTAAATCAGCTGTTTCAGACCGCCAAAGTAATCTGAAAACACCTGAATGTCGACGAACTTCGTCCTGTAAGACGATTGCTCTCTTGTTAATCCATAGTCTTGTTAAAGTTTGCCATCTGAAGAGGCAGTTTCCTGCTGCACTTGCTTCACAAACCCTCCACCACCCCAGCTCCACCTGTCTAGTATACATTAATTAATTGTGTGTCATAATTGAGTTAAACCAATCTATAAAAATGTTTCTTCTTAGCGGCTTTGCATGGGGTTTAGCTGCTGCTCCCCGCCTTCAGTTTAGTTTTAAGTTGATAATTTTTTTTTTTTTGGAATTTTTCCTTTATTTGACAGTTATACAGTGTAGAGAGACAGGAAGGTTGGGGAGAAGAATGGGGGAAGACATGTACCAAATGACCAGAGCTGGAATCGAACCCGGTCGCTGCGGGAAGGACACAGCCTTTATGGTACGCGCGCTTAGACCAATGAGCCACCTGGGCGCCCCCTTAAGTTGATAAATTTGAAAATATCATTACCCAGGTCACAAAAGCAAAGTTTGAGGAGAAGAAGGTCTTTTCCATTTACTTTAGGTAAGCACTTGGAAAATAACACTTTCTGCCCAGGAACGATAAAAGTCAAAATTTTGTTACATGGTGTTATCAGACCTTATGCTGGTGCAGTGAATCCTGGGTTCCTTGCAGTGCAGTACACTGCCAGGCCTCATGTGGCCAGAGTGTGTCGGCACTTCCTGGATGACAAAGGCATTGATGCTATTGACTGGCCCTCTCGTTCCCCTGACCTAAATCTACCTGAGCACCTATGTATTTGTTATGTATTGGTGAATCCGATGCTACCAAGTACCGCCACAAACTGTGCATTAGCCCGCTGATGCCCTGATCCAGGTCTGGGAGGAGATCCTCCAGGACACCATCCACCGATTCATCAGGAGCGTGCCCAGATGTTGTTGGGAGTGCATACAAATACATGGGGGCCATGCATACTACTGAGTTACATTATGCATTGCAGCGGTAAAATTTACACAAGTTGGATAAGCCTGTGATTTCAATTTTTTACTTTCATTTTCAGACTGATTTTGAATCCAGCTCTCAATGGGCTGATTATCTTGGTTTTCACTGACCTTTACTCTGTCATTTTGTTCTTAACAAATTATATACTGTTACCCATAAAGTTGGAATAAGTTTTAATTCAGACACTTTGTCTGTCAAGATTAAATCACTCTGTCACTATAATTTAATGAAAAGAGGTGAAAAAAAATGTATTCCAACTTTATGAGCAACAATGTACAATATACATCAATGAAAATTTTCAACTTGAATCATTCATTCACAAAGGTCTGATATGTGATTTAAGTGTTCCCTTAAATTTTTTTTGAGCAATTTAGATAAATGATAATAATTAGCCTCTTTTAATAGGGGCTTAGTTCTTGCTTACAACAATGATATACAGTAAAATCGGTGCAGACTCAATCCATAATTAACAAACGGCTGACTTTACTTTATTACGGCCCTGTCTTTAATGTAATAACAAAGCTTTGTCTGGAATCCAATTGTCTCACACTAGCTTTTCTAGATAACATTATTAAATGATCGACTCACATACCCAGCTATCTAATAAACAGGAAATCCCACATCTTCACACAAAAATGCCAGTGGTTGTTAGGTAATGAGCCCCTAACAGCTACTGCAACCAGGGGACACCAGAGGAGGGGAAAAGCCCTCTAGTTACCGTTAATGCAACCTGGCTGAATGAACAACTCAAGTAACTCAATAAATGAACACAAGATCCGAGATCCACTCAAAAACGCTCACGGTAGCTGAGTAGCCATGAACAGCCACTACAACCAAAAGAAACCGAAGAACAGTAAAAATCCCCTGGTTAATATTAGTTTTTTTTTTTTTTTTTAAATTAGCACAACCCGGCCAAATGAACAACTCACTTACCCTGCTATCCACACACGATATCCCAGAACAAGTTATAGCTGAGCACTCAAATAACGTAACTTGACATTGACTAGCTGGTTAAATTACAGCTTCCAGAAGGGATGAAACCCTTGAAAATAGCTATATGTTTAAGCTTGACTGCCCAAATGTTATATTTTAATTAATACATCCTAAAACAAGCACTCACGTATTGACCCAATCCAGTTGTAATCTGATGCTAAGTAACGTTACTTGAGGTTGACTGGCTTGCTACTTAAATTAGCTACAACGATCAGACGAGCCCTTGAAAACAGCCATTCATTTTTATCCATTAGCTATATATTATTGCATACTTTCCTAGCTAACTGCAGAATACATTTATTTCAATTTTTACTCAAAAGAGAATGAAAACCCGCCCAAAAAACTGTCAGTTTTATTTGACCATATTAGCGACTTAATTTGACTATTTGCTAACCGAGTTGCCAAAAAGGGGAGAAATGGTGGGAAATTCTCTGCCCCAAACGGTGAAAAGAGTTTTACCTTGGAAGCAAATCATCTTACCTTTCCTATTATTTGAGCTTTTACACAGTAAAAACTCTTGAAGACATATGCAAATCTCCCTCCCTCTCTCCAAGCAACAATCTCCTCACCAACTCCCTCATCAACAGCAGCACAAAGCAACCGAGCATGGAGCAACAGGGCACAGAGCTCAGAGCAGAAAATGATAAGTTAAATAAAACACTCTCATTTCACTCAGACTTCATGGACGGTCTCTTGTATAGTTAACCCCATAGCAAGCCATTATTTGTCTGATATTTGCATGAAAAAAAATCTCAAATTGGCACAAACACAGTCTAGGGGTCAAGTTCAATGATTTGAATTTGCCTAGTTGAGGTGATGCCTAGCAGCTAGTGGCTAGCAACCGATGACCAGATCCATATGATTCTGCCTATGACCACATTCACCAGTCACTCAAAGTGGCCACGCCCTTAATTTTACATGACTTTAAGCCTTAATGTAATGAAAACAGATGAATTATATAAAAATCCACCCTTCATACAGTTTTTTTTTTGACTGGGGAATTTAACTATAGAGACTAAAACTGTTTTTTGACCTAGGGTGTAAACATGTTTATTTCTTCTGTAAAGATGGATTCATTTAACACGGGGGTCAATGAGGATTGACCCGTTTTTGCAGCCAGCCTCAAGTGGCCATTCGAAAAACTGCAGTTTTTTGGCACTTCTGCATTGGCCTCACTTTTCAGCTCTGGAAATTGCCTCTTGGGTCACACAAAGGAGGTAAATCTTCTGCATAATTCATTCAGCCTTGCGCAAAGCTGTAAAAATTCATTGTATCTTTCTTTCTGTTGCTCATTAATTTTATCTGATTGGTAAATCAATCACTTTTTAAATATGATGCCATTTTAAAAAGAAAATCACAAACCGTTCTTCTATAACGTTCTTATGCTATTGATTAGAGGAGAAGCCTTGGAACACTAAAGTGGACAAGTAAAAATAACATTTCTGCTCAGAGCAAACTGAATTGAAAAACATGTTGTTTTTAATCCCTGATAAGAAGTAAGGGCACTTATAAGGAAGAAAATCAGAAGAGCAGGTACTCAGGACCACTGAGTTCCGGCTCACTCCAGGCACTGGGAAATGACCCAACCCATTTTTGTTTGTTCCTTGTTTGCCTTCATTTTCGAGTCAATGAGAAGCACTAGCAAACCAAAAAAAGCCTTCCTGTAGATTTGATTGCCACCATGGAGCCCTGCTTTTGAACCGAGTCAGGAGTAGAAACATCCACACGCAAAATTTCATTAATCCAGGTAAAGTTGTTTTTAAAAACTATGTCCCTACTTATACAGATACATCAGCGAAGGTACTTCATCTAATATACCCTGCTTAACTTCATAGAGGGGGCTAATAATGACACAGCAGATGGAACCACTGCATCTAGTCAGCAGGGCAACTGATAGATAATTGTGATTGCGGTCAAGTTAGTGGAGTTCATGTTCTGAAGCCACGTTTACTTGACAAGCGGCCCTCATTACATGCTGGCAACTGCACGCGTGTTACCACCACTGCCATCAACTACTCCGGAGATACAGGAAATTGGTCTGCATGAATTCAAGTTTCCTACCACATCAAATACTCTGCAGGTTTTATAACACTCATTGTTAACACTGACTCAACATTTACCTCGCAGCAAAAGCCCCCACCAGCAAAGCCATTCCTTCTAGCTATTTCAAGAAGCTGAAAAACTGGGAGAAATACTGGCTGTTATGTGATCTAGGCTTTTCCATTTCATCTCCACACATATATCCTAAGGCCCTAATGATCAGCGATGCTCAGCACCATATTGTGTTTAAAAAGTATAAAAATACTAAATAATTAAGGGGGTCTTGGTTTACCTGTACAGTTATGTTAAAAAAAAATAGCAATACGTTAAAATGTGAATAAAGTGCAAATATTTTTTAAATAGCCTTCAGTTCCATATTTCAAATGTTGTGTAAACATTAGGCAATCAATTCCAAATCAAAGCATTAACAAATCTGTGTTAACAAGTCTGCGTTATTCTTTTACAGGAAGCTAAGAAAAGGAATATTAATATGTTCAAAAAATGGCAGTGTTGACAATTTTCTCTTCAAACACCAACACTAAATTTAACTCAAGATTTAACTTCACTTCAAATTACTGAAATAATATTTAGTTGCATAACCATTGTTTTTGATAACTGCTGTGCATCTGCGTTGCATCAAGTCAACAAGCTTCTGGCACCAAGAAACTGGTATTTCAGCCCAGGATGAACAAACTAAATTCCACAGTGCCTGTGAATTTTTGGGTTTTTCTCCAGAAACTGCATTTTTATTGTCCCCCCACAAGTTTTCAATGGGGTTGAGGTCGGGGGATTGCATAGGTCCCAAGTTTAGAAGGATTGAAATGCTGGTCCATAACCACATTTGCCACCCCCCACATGCATGAGTGCTTTTAATGTTTTGAGTAAAACAAATATATATACACACATTTAAAACCTGTACCATATAAATCTACATGTATATATATATTGATGGCCTCATGCAAGACGGGTGTAAGTGACTCTTAGGTCAAAACTGGAGTCTGGAGTCTCAATTCCTATCCTAAAGAGGTTAAAATTCCTATTTAACATTGGTGTAGCATATAGCTAACAGGTGATGCTGTGGCAGTTTTTTGGCTCTCCTGTAAGATTTTTAAAATGTCACTGACGCCCTTCTTGCATTAGGCCATCGATATGTGCATGCAGTGGTTAAATTGGGATTTACTATGTAGGGGCCCTGTGGCTTCAGGGTTGACGCATGTGCACATGCGCACAGACAACAAAATAAGACATCTTATTAACCAAGTACAGGCACATAGACTGTATAAAAAGATGGACGCAGCACACGGGTCTGAAAAGTGAAGCCAATGCGGAAGAACCTTAAAATTGCATTCTATTTAATGGCCAGCAGATGGCGACGTCTGTGTTTGCAGAAAGAAGTTCAAATCTATAGAAGTCTATGAAAAAATGACCCTACTTTCTCACCTGATTTAGTATCTCAATAATAATTTTCCACATTATTTTATGGTATCTATCTCAAGTTTTAAGCCTTCTTCGATATATCATGATGTTCATTTTTGTAAATTATGGTCCCATATAGACTAGAATAAAGGATAAAGCCAGATATGCTTTGGGGGCATGGCTATCCCCTGGCCCACGTCAGATACGGTCAGATCCTCCCATAGATCCACCCATTGGTCCTCCCTGGATCCTCTATTTTCGCTCTCGTCCAATAGGAATCACATCCGATTTCAAAATGAAAAAATGGCACTGTTCAAATTGCCAAAACCGAGGCTTCCGAAATGGTATGCTGAAACCAATGGGTGGCGTTGTGGTTGCTTCGTCCATCTTTTTTACAGTCTATGTTCTGGCATGACAATACAAATGACCAATGGGAAATATGCCTACAAATAAACAATAACAACCCTAGCTATTCAGCTTAACACTTTTATAAATGAATGAAATCATGATTGTATTAACCTGTTAACATAGCTACCAAAAGATACGAGGTCATTTAAAAAAAATGAAAGCGAATACCAGGGAATCAATGCACATTATTCCTGGTGAAGCTGTCTGATTGCGCCTACCTTTGGAAAACATGTCAGCTGCCTCCTCTTTGCTTCACTCATTTTGTTCATTTAGCCTACCTCTGAAAGTTCTAAATAGAAAGGACATACATTTATGCAACATCTATCAGAGTTGCCAACTTTCGAGGCAAACTTCAAGTAAGATTGACAAAGATTGGCCAAAGCCAGTGTGCTTTCAGGCGTGAGACACATTAAAGTAAGCAGAATTAATTTTTCATGCTGACGTGGCACCAGTGGCGTAACAATAGGGGGTGCAGCGAGTGCAGCAGCAATAGGTCCATAGTGGCAGGGGGGCCCCTTCATGGGCAGCCCCACGACAGGGTCAGCCCCCGAACAACATCAGCATACACATCTTTCAAAATTAAAATGCTCATATTAACCAAAGTTTGCAATTAATAATACACAACTCCTGTGCTACTGGATATTTATACCACTGCAACTGCATTCATTTCTCAGTCATGGTGCTGGCAAGTCGATGTCATCATGGTTCACTATTCATCATTTTAATTGAACATCGTTATGTTAAAGTCGTTATAACATGAAATGATTAGATTTCTTTTTGGAAAATGCTTAATAAAACAAACAATGATAATTTTATTCTGCTGTTGATATCGTCATTGAGACAGCAAGTGTTTCTGGGTAATGTCCAACATTCCATAGACCACCCATGTGACGATGTAACAGTCCAATCGTTTAATCCAAGGACAGTCTATGGTTTAATCTCACATCCAAGTTAGGCTACAAAGATAATAATGTTAAGAAAGAAATAGGAAACTTTATATTATAGAATGAAATAGTGTAGTAACCCTTAGTGTGTGTTGCACATAGGCCCTATAACACTTAGAGGAGCGTGCAATAATGTAATACTGCCAGTTTAAAGAAGACATGGAATTTAAGTGGTACCATTATATTTAAGTGGTACCATTATCGTAAACGCCTTCGTCCATGCGGAAAAAACACATATGCGCAGCTGTTTACAATCGGGGGGCCCGTGTCGTCAGGTCTGCGCTCGGGCCCACACGGACCACGTTACGCCACTGCGTGACATGGTACATACAAAATTTGTCTCACTTCTAATACGCAAGAACTGGCAACACTGCATTATGCAAACACTGAAGGAAGAGTTGTTCCTGAGAGGCCTGACAAAAACCACAATTTTATTCATTTTCATTAATTTTATAGCTCGCTGTGTTTCTATTTTCAGGTAGCATAGAGCTCTTGCGTGATTGACCAACAAAAACCTGGTCTTAAGTCGACAGTCAGTTTTTGAATGTTCATTACAGGGCACATAGTCAGATAGCATGATGCGTCTGTGTTGGCGAGTGCACAACACACGTACACTCTGCTTGTTACATACTACCCATGCAGGGACGACCAGCAGCGCATGCAACTGATTAAAAATGAAGAGATTACGATGTGAGAGATATTATATTTATTATATATATATTATATTATTATAAATATAATATATTTTGTCAAGATATTTTAAAAATGCATGTCAGAATAATTTGTGCGACCAATGTCTGCACATCAGGCCATGCTGCCATACAAGCCATCTAATTCTTAAAGAGCTTAGGACATGAAATTCAGCTCTGTTTTTTATGTGATAAAATGCTACAAAGTACCAATCTTGAACAATTAGTGATAGTTTTAATATCATGTACTTTACGCAATGTTTAAAAAAAAACACATTTTATCTGCTAAATTATCCACTTGAGGGAACGCCCCCTTTGCCTCAATCGAGAACATTTGTGCTGGGCCAGCTCTGCCACGTGACATCATAAGTTGTACACGGATTGTGTCTAGGTGGTTAGCCATAGTTTACGAGTCTGGTCTGGACGGAGAATATCTCAAAGAAAGGACCAACAAAAATCACTGAGAGTGAATGGGAAACGATGTGTAGTGTGGGGATGCAGTGCAACGCATGCATATGGCCATGGAATGTTTCTGTGGTCGAAAGATTCAGAGAAATCGAGAGTATGGACAAAACAAGTGCAACGTACTAGTGCCGACTTTGCTGGCCCAGGCAAGCCTGGGTCACTGAAACCTACGATATGCGACCAACATTTTGAGTATTCATGTTTTTACATATCATTATTATTAGTATTATTATTATTTGCGGAACCCAAATCTTTTCTCTGTATTGCCTGTTCAATAGCCAGCCAACTCGCTGTTCAGTGTGATCTAGCCAGCTAAGTAGTGAAATGATACTATTCACGGCGCTCTATTTATTTCTGTGCACCGTGTGTTTGCTAGCTTACTACCTAATAATAGCAAGCTGCAAGATATGGTTTATACATGTTGTGATATCATTCACGGCTCTATATTTCTGCGCACTGGGTGTTCGCTCGCTAACTAGCTAATAATAGCAAGCTGCGAGGTACAGCTTACACACACTGTTTCGAGAGCTCATGAAACACAGTGCACAGAAATGAATAGAGCCGCGAACATTATCATTTCACTACTGGCTAGATCAGGGGTGAGTTCAACTACCACTAATGCTATTCTTAGCCTAATATATTAACTATGGTCTTGTTAGGTAAGGTAACCAAATGTCAGGTCTATTGAACTGACTTAAGGTTGAAAACTGAGTTGGCCGGTTATCCAACACGCAGTGCACAGAAACATCGTGGAACCGGAATAATAATCATTCCGCTACTTGGCTGGTGGGCGTTGTACAGTTCGGGACAGGCGGAGACACTGACAATTAGCTGTCTTCATTGCTCAAGTACTCAGGCTGGAATCTGTATGGTTCTATGGTTCGGAACCCCGTGTTAAGCTGCTTTCACACCAGACGCAAAACTAATTTTTTCGCCCGACAGATTACATTCAAAGTCAATGCAAACGCAAATACACGTCGTGCAAAAAAATTCGTTTTACGTCCGGTGTGAAAGCAGCTTTATGTTGAGTTTCCGGGAACACTTTATAATAAGGGGACATGAATCATGCAGTTATCATGCATTACTTAATGCATGATTCACTCATGAATTCATCATGATTTCTGCATGATTTCATACATGAATTCATCATGACTCATCATGAGTTAAAGGATCCATCATCGGAAAATCCATTTTTTCAGGTCATTGCATGTGTACCTCAATCTTCTCTGTCACTGACAATAGCTGACATGTTTTCCGGGAAAAGAACTTCACTCTCGCCTCCTCCCCCATGAATTTAGTAGGAGGGGGAAAAAACGCGATTTCAGATTGGGCTTCTTCTTGACGTCAGGAAGAAGCCGAGGAGGGGCCGGGGGGAAAACCACTCCCACTGTTTTCTGGGGAGAAGGAAGCAAATCCGCCATTTGTATTTCTACCCGGTGTAACCCAAACAGAGGCAAGCATGTCGAAGAAAATGAGAGCTACAGGCAGCGGAGGACATAACTGTTCCATTGTTCACTGTCAAAACCCAGATAAAAATATTTTTATCATTCCATCTGGTGATGCTGCTTTGAGGAACAGTTGAATTACATTTATTTTCAATGGCAATGTTCCTGTTGCTCCAGCGAGCCACCTGTTTGTCTGCGCCAAACACTTCTCCCCAGACTGTTTTGCAAACTTGGGACAGTATAATGCTGGATTAGCAAAGAACCTTCGGCTAGAAAAAGGAGTTGTTCCAACACTACGGAACGCGCCACTTTAATAATGTCTGTAAATGTCAACTTTTGCATTAGCTGACAACTTTATTCCCCCAATTTCAATATTATCATTACATTACCGTAAGCTATTGGTGCAGTTCAAAAGAAACTTGGCAGTATACCCAATACGTAAAGGTTACCCTCACTACCAAGGGTTCTCTCGACATGCCGTATTTCCGTTGCTGTAGCGAGCTCACTTTCAGTTACAGTGAAGATACACACATCATACACTGTTAAATGTAATAAGTTGACTTTACTTTAAAAAAATATGCAAATTCGTTGCCTTAAAAAAAGTAATTTATGTTGACTTAGATAGATTTACTTATCTTAAGATTAACTTAATTTATCTAAGTCAACATAAATTACTTTTTTTAAGGCAACGAGTTTGCATATTTTTTTCAAGTCAATTCAACTTTTAAATTTTACAGTGTATGAAACTAGACAACCTAAGGAATCTATAGATGGCAAAAACGCTATGCTATGATGTCGATAAGCAGGCAAAATAACGCTCCAAACATACGCTGAATTTCCGCTAGCAAAAAGCTAACGTTAGCTAGCTAAGTTAATTTAGGCCAGCAATAACCTTGGCTTGCACATTGCTAATTTGTTGATGGGTTGCTGTAGCTATATTGTTGTCTTTTCATGCTGTCCAAATGCAGTGTGTTACTCTTGATTGTATGATCATGGAGCTTAGATGTACTAACATTAGGTTGTACCCAATACGTAAACATTACCCTCACAGCCCACAGGCTCGCCTGACATGCCGTATTTCCGGGGTATGTAGTGGGCTGACTTTCAGCTACAGTGAAGATACACACATCATATGAAACTAGACAACCTAAGGAATCTATAGATGTCAAAAATGCTATGCTATGATGTTGGTAAGCAGAAATAACACTCCAAACATACGCTAAATTTCCGCAAGCGAAAAGCTAACGTTAGCTAGCTCATTTGGGATGGCTGTATATTGTTGCCTTTTTATACTGTCCAAATGCAGCGTGTTACTCTTGAGTATATGATCATGGAACTTAGATGTACTAATGTTAGCTTGCATGTGGCATTTATATTCCCCCCGTTTTTAGGCTATTTTGCTAGTACATCTCACGCAGGGCTCAGTGCATCACACTCAGATGGCAGAGGCACATCAAAGCCAGCCAGAATGGTCGATAGATTCAGCCATGGTGAGGTCACACGTTGTGTTACTATGCACGCGTTGCTATGGCTGTGCTTTCAAGCCACTCCTCCATCCTCCCACCCTCTTCCCTTGCACCACCCCCTCCGCCCAGCCATGCCTCTATCTTCTGGCCAAGTCAAAATCTCGAAATTTTCTCGCGAGAGCAATATTGGCTTGATAAAAAGGGCAAAATAAATATAAATGTTGCGTAATTTTTGCTAATTAACGCAAAACATTATGTTTTAGACCCAAATAACTTATTTTTAACAGGTGTAAATACCAGGTAATGGATCCTTTAAAATGAATTCATGCTTACTCATGTCTGAATTCATGCAATGACATCATATCAACTTAGGCATTACTTACTGTAATGAATTCATCATGAATCAAAAGTAATTAAGCATGATCATGATGAGTTCATGGTTCATTAAAGGCAGTCGTTTCACTTTTGGCAGAATTCATGTCTTTCAATGATTCCTTAGCAATAGCATTTGATACATCTGTTGTAATGAAAACTACCGTATGTCCACCACTTTAGTTGAGGGGGCACAAACATGATGAATTCATGAGAAAGGAAGCTTTGATTCATGTCATTCAATGATTCTTTCCCAATAGCATTTCACAAATATGCTGTAATGAAAGCCACCGTTTGTCCGCCACTTTAGTTGAGGGGGCACAAACATGATGAACTCATGAGAAAGTAAGCCTTAATTCATGTCATTCAATGATTACTTAGCAATAGCATTTCACACATCTGTTGTAATGAAAGCTACCATTTGTCCATCATTTTAGTTGAGGGGGCACAAACATGATGAACTCATGAGAGAGTAAGCTTTAATTCATGACATTCAATGATTCCTTAGCAATAGCATTTCACACATCTGTTGTGATAAAAGCATGCATAGCCACCACTTTAGTTGAGGGGGCACAAACATGATCAACTCATGGGAAGCTAATGCATGAAGTAAGAATGAATTAATGGATTAAATCAGTTTGTACTAATGCACGAAGTAGTACATAACTTCACTGTAATATTCTATCTTTATAATCAAAAAGTGATGGTAAGTCCAAGTAAAATATCAATTGCAATTTGGCCAAAAGTGAACTGACTATGTCTTTGTAGGCCCATGAATTCATGAGCAACTAACCTTCAGTTCATGTTGTTCAATATTCCCAATGGACTAACATTTGTACATTTAAACTGTATGTTGTGATGATAGCTACTATACGTCCTCCACTTTAGTTGAGGGGGCACAAACATGATGAATTCGTGAGAAATTAAGCTTTAATTCAGGGCATTCAATGACAAAAATGACAAGCTAATACACCTACCACTTTAGTTAAGGGGGTACAAACATGATTAATTCATGGGAAGCTAATACATGAAGTAAGAATGAAGTAATGGATGAAAAAGTCTATTTCGATTCTGCCAAAAGTGAAACGACTGTGTTTAATGAACCATGAACTCATTATGATACATGAAGTAAGAATGAAGTAATGGATGAAAACGTCTATTTCGATTCTGCCAAAAGTGAAACGACTGTGTTTAATGAACCATGAACTCATCATGATACATGAAGTAAGAATGAAGTAATGGTTGAAAACGTCTATTTCGATTTTGCCAAAAGTGAAACAACTGTCTTTAATGAACCATGAACTCATCATGATCATGCTTAATTACTTTTGATTCATGATGAATTCATTACAGTAAGTAATGCCTTAGTTGATATGATGTCATTGCATGAATTCAGACATGAGTAAGCATGAATTCATGTTAACTCATAATGTATCATGATGCATTCATGCATGAAATCATGAATGAATCATGATGAACTCATGAGTGAATCATGCATGAAGTAGTGCATGATAACTACATGATTCATGTCCCCTTATTATAAAGTGTTACCGAGTTTCCTCATCTTCCATAAAAAGTACTCTTCTTCATCAAAATGGACAGATTCAATTGAAAATTCTGAGGAACTATCGGAATCTGACTCGGATGCCATCGTTGTTGGACGCACAATCGCCCACCGTGTGCTACTTATGACGTGACCACACAGGGGACTGCCAGAATCGCTTTTCTGTGTTGCTCAGAATGTTTGTTACTGAGGGGGGCGGGGAAAGTATCAAAAAATAGCAATTTTTGTTAAAAATTATTTTCTACATTTTTTTTTAGGCAGACGATGGGAATTCTTTTAATTGTACCCTTTTATATTCATAAACTTGCTCAGTGCATGATCTAAGCTCTTAAAGTGAACCTGTTCCATCAGGTAATATGCGATTCAATATGTGAGGTTATGCATGTAGGTGTTCGCAAATTCTTCAGGATAAAGCCACAACTTCTTGATATTGGCAAGCTCTGTCATTCCTGTTGTTTTCCAGAAGATCCCTCCTTGAGGTTGTGGCTGCTCGGGGACAATGGTTAACCTATGTATTCATTACATGACACATCGTCTAAAACAGTGTGGGGATTTTTCTTCCATCAAGCTAAACAGAAACTGTAACAGAACGAATGTTAGAAGTGCTGAAAATGTGCTTCAGATCTTTAAAAACTCAAGCATGGGACGACCCATTATCCGCAGTTATCTGAAAAACCAATTTTGAATCAATTCATTAATCCAGTCCATGTAACCCATTTGTCTCTCTTATAAAATACAAAACCCCGCATTTCTTTTGACATGTCTTCATTATTATTCACAGTTTGGCTAAAAAATGAGGTGGCCACAAAAAACAACTCTTTTAGTTGCGGCAGAAGCAACTGAGACATTGACATCGTCTATGTTTAATCCAGGTTTCTTCCTTGTATCTGACTTGACCTTCAATCGTCAGCCAGTCGGAAGCAAGTTCTTTTCACTCTTGTCAGATATTATTCAAGGGGTTACAGTACCATAATCAAAGTAACATTATTTTTGTCTCTTTCTCGCTGGCTTTTTTTGACTCGTTTTAATTTCTGTCAGTCGTTCCCCACTATCGCGTAATTATCATTTTACCCACGACCCTGAATTAATTAATTGTTTTTTTTCCCCTTTGCTTGTTTTCTCCACAAGTTGTAATGTTATGTAAAGTTCAAATACAGCCCTGGAAATTCACAATGATGATTTTTATCATCAGGATATGAACAAAACAATTTTGAACAATATTTTTAAAAATGTTATTATACCATTTTTGGAGATTACTGTGTTCCGGTTTCCATACTTTCAATAATGGTTCACTTGCGTGCTTTGCAGACTCTGTCATTGACAGCATACACTTTTTTCCCCCTGCTACCAGGCAAGTACGCCCTTATAATAGCAGTTTGCCAAGGTGCTTGGGCATCTGGCATTCACAGGACATGGGAGATGAAACTCTGATTGGCTTATTTCATGTTACGCCCAAAACACGCATATGATTAATTAAGAGATTGAGTGCGACCCCTTTGAACCTTGCGGTTTGCATTGTGCCCAGATAACCTGCTTTAAAACTAGCAAAAATAGATTTGGACACGCCCTAAATGCACTTGCGCCACACACTTCAGACTGTTTGCTTAGATGGTTAAAATAGGGCCCATAATGTGCGGGGCCCCCAACAGAGAAATGTTGACCTACGTGCCTGGCTGATTCCCGGACAGCCCTGGCCCAATTTAACCCCTGAATACATGCATATAAAACTTGTTTTCTTCATAACGCAGCGTCATGATTTAGATTTGTTGGTCAGAGGAATTTTTTTTTGGGGGGATAGAAAACGAATTTTAGATCTCTTATGCCGATTGCGGGTTTATTGCATTCCCTCATTGGTCTGTGGGTTTTTCTATTAAAACCCTAATTCCAAAAAAATTAGGATGCAGGGTAAATTGTAAATAAAAACAGAGTGCAATGATCTGCAGATCTCATAAACCCACATTTTATTCACAATAGAACAGAGACAACATAACAGATGTTAAAAGTGAGACATTTAATCATTTCATGAGAAATGTTAGCTCATTTTGAATTTGATGGTGGCAACACATCTCAAAAAAGCTGGGAGAGGGGCAAAAAAAGGCTGGAAAAGTAAGTAGTATTGAAAAAAAAAACAGCTGGAGGAGCATTTTGCAACCAATTAGGTTAATTGACAACAAGTCTGTAACATGACTGGGTATAAAAAGAGCACTTTAGAGAGGTAGAGTCTCTCAGAAGTAAAAATGGACAGAGATTCACCAATCTGCAAAAAACCAAAACAAGTCTGAAAATTGTGGAACAATTTCAGAAAAATGTTTCTCAATGTAAAATTGCTAAGACTTTGAATCTACAGTACATAATATCATAAGAAGATGCAGTGAATCTGGAGAAATCTCTATGCGCAAGGGACAAGTCCGAAGGTCAATATTGGATGCTCGTGATCTTCGGGCCCTCAGGTGGCACTGTATTAAAAACACGCATGATTCTGCACTGGAATACACTGCATGGGCTCAGGAAAACTTCCAGAAATCATTTTCTGTGAACATAGTTCGCTGTGCAATATACAAATTTATTTACAATTACTCAATAGCAATAAGACTGAATTCCTTCTCATTGGCACAAAATCCACTTTGTCAAAATCTACCAACTTTAGCCTCACCATAGACAACACCAATCTCTCACCTTCACCTCATGTCAAAAGCCATGGCGTCATCTTGGACAACTCCCTCTCATTCGAACCACACATAAATTCAATTTCTCTCACTTGTTTCTTCCACCTCCGTAACATCTCTCGACCAGTCTAGCACAAAAATAAACATTCACGCCCTTGTCACCTCCCGACTCGACTATTGTAATGCTGTCCTTCATGGGCTCCCCAATAAACTCCTGAATAAACTGCAGCTCATCCAGAACTCTGCAGCTTGCATTATCACATGCACCCGTTCCAAAGACCACATCATATCTATCCTCCGTGAACTCCACTGACTCCCAATTAAACACTGCATTGAATTCAAAATCCTCATGCTCACCTTCAAGTCTCTCCACGGACTTGCTCCCTCCTACCTTTCTGAACTCCTTCATGTTTACACACCCCACCGTTCACTGCACTCTTCCGCTGCTGGCCTCCTAATCACCCCCCATGCCCGCCTGTCTTCTGTGGGAGCATGCTCTTTTAGTCACTGGCCCGCGCCTCTGGAACTTCCTGCCGTCACACCTCAAACAGCTAGATTCCATCTCCACATTCAAAGCACAACTCAAGACTCACCTGTTCGAAATTGCAGACACATAGCCCCCGCCCCTCTCTAAATTCCTGACCTAGACAACACCTACCTTCTGTCCTTCCGCTCTCTCAGCTCAATTCACCATTATCTCTTTATTTTTAATTAGTTTTATGTATTTTATCCTATTTCACATTGTCATGTACTGTTTCTACTTCTGTCATTTTATGTATGCCCTATGTTGTTTAGTTCATTTGTTACATCTCTGTACTGCGTCCTTGGGTTTCTAGAAAGGCGCATTATAAATAAGATGCATTATTATTATTATTATTATTATTACTATTAAATGCAAGCTAAAGCTATATTGTGCAAATAAGAAACACATCTGGAAAGGCATTATCCATGCTGAAAAGTATATAAAGGTTTTACAACAACATGTGCTCCCATCCAGACAACATCTCTTTCAGGGAAGATCTTGCATATTTCAGCTAAACAATGCCAAACCACATACTGCATTCATCACAACAGCCTGGCTTCACAGTGGAGGAGTCTGAGTGCTGAACTGGCCAATCTGCAGTCCAGTCCATTCACTAATAGAAGACATTTGGCGCATCATAAAATGAAAAATCCAGCAAAGAAGACCCAGGACTGTTGAGCAGCTAGAGTCCTACATCTGACAAGAGTGGGACAGCATTCCTCTCCCAAAACTTCAGCAATTGGTCTCCTCACTTCCTAGACATTTACAGACTGTTGCTAAAAGAAGAGGGGATACCAAACAATGGTAAACATGGCTCTATCCCAACGTTTTTGAGATGTGTTGCTGCCATCAAATTCAAAATAAGCTAATATTTTTCATGAAATGGTAAAATGTCTCACTTTCAACATCTGATATGTTGTCTATGTTCTACTGTGAATAAAATGTCAGTTTATGAGATTTGGAAATCATTGCAGTCTGTTTTTAGTTTCATTTTACACAGCATCCCCTCTTTTTTGGAATTGGGGTTGAAAATTGTGGGTTTGACCCACCAGAAGCGGGTCACTGGGGGGCTGTGGATTGAGCTGGCCACTCTATTACCTCAATCCTGTTTGTGTGAAACTAAGATGTTGCTCACTTACTCATGTGTTTGAGGTCGTTGCCTTGGTTAAACGCCCATTTCAGGGGCATTGCCTCTTCGGCATATGGCAACATAATCTCTTAAAGTATTTTGATGTATTCAAACTGATGCATAATCCCTGGTATACGATAAACAGGCCCAACACCATTGTATGAAAAACATCCCCATACTATGATTTCTGCACCACAATGCTTCACTGTCGTTACAGTATACTGTGGCTTGAATTCAGTATCTGGGGCAATACTGTCGATGACCATCAGACCCGAAAAGAACAATTTTACTCTGATCAGTCCACAGAATGTTATACCATTTCGCTTTGCACCAATCAATGTGTTACTTGGCAAATTTTAACCCATTCTGCACGTGCCATTTTTTCGAAAATGATGCTTAACAGGCTTCTTGCTGATAGCTCAGTTTCGGTCAAACGTCTTCAGAATGGAACAGCACTTACAGGTAATTTTATATCGTCTTTGATTTTTCTGGAGGTGATGATTGGCTGAATCTTTGCCATTCTGACTTTTCTTTGACACGTTTTACCAGTAGTTGCTTGTTTCCTTCCTCGTGTTTCAGGTTTTTCTTGCCATTTTAAAGCAATGGAGATAATTTTAGCTGAGCATCGTATAATTTGCTGCACTTCTTTATACGTTTTCCCCTCTCCAATCGACTTTTTAATCAAATTACATTGTTCCTCCAAACAATGTTTGGAATGGCCCATTTTACTTTGCAATTCAGAAAGAAATATATTTTATAACAATGAATGAACCCTTTGCTTCCCTTCTTCCTTAAATAAAGGACAATTACTGAAAACTGTTTCTTCATAGAATGAATGAATTCTCCAATTAAACTCCACAGTGCTATTATTTTAAAATGCTGCTTTCAATGAATAAGTCAATTACTCAGAACAATCAGCTTGCGTGTCATGACTGTTGGGTTCGTTGTTTTTCTGTTACACTACTACATCTACAAGTAAATCATTTGCCATAAAGAAATATCACTACTACTGATAACAGTGGTTCATCAGGTTATTGAAGTTGCACTGCTATTATTCTGAAGATAACTGAACATCCTGAAGTATTTCAAAACTTATCCCTCATATAAATTTTAAAGAAAAAGTTCAGAGTTAACATTTTCTTTTGACCTCCCTTCGATAACTGGCAACATTCTTTGGTTTTACAGGTACCTGAACAGTAGTCATCTCTTAGAAAGATTTCTTTTCCTTTCCAGTTCATTGCTAAGATATTGGAAGTTCATGTCTCCAGCCATTAATCACCGAGAGACATATCTTATGAACTGCAGATCTAAAATTAATTAGTGCCAATCATCAATTTTTAATTTCTGTGTGATTCAGGCGGGATATCTTCCTTGACTGTTCTGCCTTCTCCTCCTTCTCAGGCGTATATAGATGTCCGGTAATTGTCTTTCATTTTATTATAAAATCAGTTGAATTTTTAATTCTGTGAGGCCAGCAGGTTCTGGCCTGTTTAATTACCATGACTCAGTGCAGTCAGCTATCAAGTCAATGAGCTCACACCAAAAGAGGCAGAACAACAGCAGGGGAGAGAATGAGAGCAGGAATATCTCTAAAGTGGTGAGCTGCAGGTGGGTCTCTGTGACCCATACTGTTTTGCTGTGTGCACACAATGCAGGCCAGAAAGAAATCCAGACTGAGCCCGTTTCAGCTATGGCTGACAGTCCCAAAAGGTCAGTTTGGATGGGATCCTATTTTACACTGACAGCAAACTCATACAAGCAGTAAGTGAGGTCTACTTCACTGCAGGCCTGCAATGGCCGCGAGTGCAACTGGTGGACTGCGGAATGAAGGGAGGTGGTGGCAGACAGCAGAGTGTCTATCAAAGGAGAGTGCACTTACCTGCTTTATCCTGGTCTGACAGAGGAGGCTGCAGCAGTAAGGTAAGCTTAATAAAGATGAGCCAGGGATGCCCTGACAGCTCCAAGCCTGGGCATCTCACTGGGTGAGATTTTGCATCATACGACACAGTACCAGTATTGCAGCTTGTGAGGTGGAAATGGTACATCTTAGGCCCATTATAAAGTTGTGCTGGCTGGACAGAGATAATTGGCACTTGTTGCCAATTGCTGGGTCAAATCTGGGCTGTGCTAGTGCCAAATGTATTCTGCATAAGACAGTACACATTGTGTAAGTGGGAATTAGGTTTCGTAAAGTTAATTCTTATTAGATTTAACTCATAGTAAATATCTGAAAATGTCAGTCTGTCCTCCAACCATACGCAACCATACGCTAAATAGGTCAATTACACCGCCCTGCATTTTGAAACTCTTTCTCTGCTGATTTGATAAACTGTGTTGATTTTATATAATTCGAAGGCGCTGATTCCAAATTTGCCCTAAAATTTGTGTATCACGTCAGGTTTTTTGAAAAATCGCCAATTCTTTTTTTCATATTGATATATACTTAGCTCCATTAAAAACGCACGGGTGAGGTATGTACTGTATTTGCGGAAAATTGAAGAATCGATTGATTTTTATTGCTTTTCCAGTGAGGCACGAGAGGAAATAAAGAAATGCGCGTGGTATTGTAATCCTGGCCTTTTTTTCCGTTACCAGCGCCAAGCACTTCAGTTATAACAAACATTGAGCTGTTCGTGATGTGTTCAGTGACACTTGACTTGTTCTTTTTCGTGTGGTCAATAGCCTACATAAAGCCAACAAGAAAAAAAAACGAAAAATGCTACAGCAACAAGAAAATGCAACAGCTTGTGACACAGGGGAGAGAAAAAGAGCCTTTGGCATGTTACGAGCAGATCTCAGCCACCGAGAGGTGGTCGTCATTGCACTGTCACCGTTCAACAATCAGTCGGCTGTCTATCTGAGAATGGAACACAGGCACTGTCACCGACCCGCTTAGGGCAGCCCGCAGTGGCGATGGCAGCTCAAAAAGCGCCCATCTGGTTACAGCCTGTGCGTGACAGATTCGGGACAGCAACCCAAACTGATCATGAGATGAGGGGTCGAGGCGATTGAGGGTGGCCAAAATGGTTTGACGCCGTCTATGGAGCAACACATGCGTGCTACTACGGCCCCATGGAAAACCCAGTTTTGCCCATTTACGCATGGCTGCCCTTACCATGGTCAGTCAGCGACAGTCCCTGTTTTCCATTCTCAGAAGAAACAGGGAAATAAAGTGCCAAAAATGACACAGAGGCAGGTGCCCACAGTCAGAAGAGAAGAGTTCCTACTCCTTTTGATGGGCAAAAAATGGGTTTTCTGTCGGGGCCGTGTGCATGCATGTTTTGCTCATGTAGACGGCGTCAAATGGTACTTGCGCTCACCCTTAATCGTCTCGGACCCCTCATCTCATGATCAGTTTTGGTTGCCGTCCGGAATCTGTCACGTACAGGCTGTAACCAGATGTGGCGCTCTTGAGCTGCCATCGTCACTCGTGGCTGCCCTAAGCGGGGTCGGTCAGTGACAATGCTTGTGTTCCATTCTTGGATAGACAGCTGACTAATTGTTGAATGGTAACAGTGCAAATGACGCACTACCTCTCGGCAGCTGAGACCTGCCTGTAACATGCCAAAGGCTCTTTTTCTCTCTCCTGTGTCATAAGCCGTTCCATTTTCTTGATGCAGTAGCATTTTTCCTTTTTTTTGTTGGCTTTATGTAGGCTATTGACCGCACCAAAAAGAACAAGTGAAGTGTCACGGTACACATCACGAACAGCTCAATCTTTGTTATTACTGAAGTGCTTAGTGCGTGCACGTGGTGCGCGTCAGGATTACAATACCAGGCGCTTTTCTTTATTTCCTCTCATGCCTCGCTGAAAAAGCAATAAAAATCAATCGATTCTTCAATTTGCCGCAAATACAGTATATACCTCACCTGTGCGTTTTTAATGGAGCTAAGTATTTCTAAGAATACACAATGATAAATTAAAGCAAAATGACACAGATTTTAAGCATTCTGCAAGATGTAATAAAACAAAATGCAGCTTACCTAAGGATTAAATTTTCTTTTCTTTGATTTACAGGAATAATTTCGCTCAGTGCAGTCTCTCCGTAGGCACCAACAGTAACATCACCTTGCATGTTGAAAAAAAATTTCTGCTGATTTCCCAAAAAAGCCTCATATTACCTAATTTGAGGATGCTGAATTTAAAAATGAGAGTAAAAAGTTTCTATCACAGTTTTTTCACAAAATAAATATGAAGATATTCCTTATTACATCATATAAATCGACTTTTATGCACCAATCAAAATAGCAACAAATGCTATTTGGGTGTAGTGAAACACCAACAAATGCAGCAGAAAACATCTGTATCATGTCTGCATTCTCCTCTGTCAGTGGCCATATTCCTACGCCTGACATCAGGATTAAGCACAAAATAATGTCCTTAGAATCATTCTACATGTGAAAATCAGCTAAGAATTGAACAAATAGTTCTCACCTGGCTCAGAGGAAAATAGAAATCATTCATTGTGGCACTTTTTCCGGTGGTTAAGCACTTCTTAATCGTACAAGTGGTTTTCGAAAGTGACTATACTATGAAATGCTCATCATACATTGTGAGAAAATGTGATGTGCTAGAGCAAAACTGACACTATTTTTGGAATCGGCACCCTAAGTTAGTAAGAAACAAGACTTGGATTTTATCCAGCAAAAATGATGCAGGGTGGTGTTGTTCTCATTTACTCTGATTTACAATCCATAGGAGCGTTTCCTAAAATTGCACCCCTACTGGCAGCAGGAAGGTACTGTTAGAGTTACAGTTTCAGTTCCTGATACAGTTTCAGTCATATTTACACTTAAAATAACGGTTTGGGTAAGGATTAGGGTTGGGGTTAGGGTAAGGGTTAGGGTTAGTATTAGGATTAGGGTTAGGATTAGGTTTTGGTTCGGGATTTAAGGCGATGCTGACGATGGAAACCAGAGTGTAGTTATTTAAATGACCGCTAGAGGTCGCCTAACTCCTAAACGTAACTTTAGGTCGGAATAAGCTGCTTCACAAACAACCTTTCTGGGCGAATTTTGTTGCAGGACAGGCACGAAAATGTGTAGGAAAATGAGCGTTCAGCTTTAAATCCATTATGCAGGTATCTGAGCAAATGATGAAGGCAACATCTATAAATATAAAAAAACCACAAAAAAACAAGAAATCACCCAAGCAAAATCATATTAGCTTCAGCACAAGTAAAAAGCTGCGCGCTGCCCGCTCAGCTTTTTTGCTCTCCCATCATATTGAGTAACATCTCAGTGTGCACAAATTTGATATACTGTTACTGATCCATGCAGTTTTTTTTTGATTCAGCTGCAGTGGAGCAGGGTAATCAGGGAGAAAGGAAATGACCTTTTGACCCTCATTGCTTAGAAACATCTTCAGGGTGACATTTAGTAAAAGCGACAGCCAGTCTGAAGTGAAGGCATTGCCTCCACAAATAAAAAAATAGAAAATGAAAATGAATGTAGCCATGGAAATGACAGGAACCACCCAATATGATGTTTCTGATAAAGCCTCAAGGCATTTTCTGGAAAAAAAGAAATAAAATATTGTAAAAAGGACAGTGCTCACTCTTAGTGAGCAACGGTGAAAATGAAAATCGATTGTCAATAAGTCAGATAGCGCCGAATGGATTTTTTTTAACTTGATCTGAAAGGGCAGCATTTCAGTCAATGACAAAGACAGAGCAAGCTGTCAATATCTTAGTGTAGGACACTGAGTGTGGAAGAGCCAAACTGCTTGAAATGAGAAAATCCCAGTCTGTCTCCACAGCCTTGTTTCTGAATTCTAGAAAAAGATGCTAATTTGTCAGAGGCTTTGAAATGCTCCAAAGCTCTCCTTTAGCTTTTTTTACTTGTGGAGGCATTTTTTACAAGCAAATCATCAATACTCTATGTGTGTCTTTTCACAAAACTGGGTAAAAAAAAAGTGTGACACAAACATGAAAATTTCAAAATTATTCAAGGAACAGAAACCAACATTATTGATTCTTCACTGGTATAAGACTGGCATATAACAGCAAGAAGATAGTCCATCCAAAGCAAGTACAGTACTGTTCGCGCAAAGACGGAAATCTAACTAGTTACAAGGCCATGAGGATATAGTGAGAAAGCCGGTAGTAACTGGTTTGGGACGTCGTCACGGTCGGCTGTGCAGCTCATGTGTACATATTATAGGTAGTAGTCCAGTGCAAGTTATCTTGCCGTCTGTTGTCTGCATGAGTCTAACCTTGTGTTAGCACACCATGCAGCTCAATAGCTACATGTATTGTAATGTTATGTAGCCTTACAGGGTCAGATACTGGCCTTGGTAAATACTGGCCACTGGCAACGAAAACAGCAGAATGTAAAAAAAAGCCCAAATTATGAACCCCAGAAACATGCAATTATGGCGAGAACAATCCTAAATAATATTAATATAAATGGGTGTACAGCAAGCTTAAATTTACTATTTCACTTCGAGATGGCTCTCTTACATTTGCATCTCTGACATAAACCAGTACCGTCAAAAGCACAATGTAATTAAATGCCCCATCGATACTTTTCCAATAGGCTGCTTGGGAATTCCGTGTTATGATACTTCGTGTCAAGAAAATTGGTGTATATTTTGCACGTATATTCTGTAATAAGTGTTTTTCACTCATTTTGGATACATAAAGCCAGAATCACTGACATGCAGTCACTTTGTCTTTCACTTCTCGAATCTTCACGTCAGTTCACACATTCCACTTGCTACTTCATACGCCACCCAGTTTTCTAAGTCTTTGAAGCTTTGTGTGGTCCTGCAAGATGTTTCGACGTAATGAACTACAAGGTATGTTTAAATTTTTGCTAATTTTCTCTCAATTAATTTCTGCTTGAATTCGTATATATTTTGGTAGTCCTAATATAAATGGTAATACTGTGCGGTAATATCGCCCCTAGAGGAAGACAGGTTCCGTGAAAAATCTGTCACTGTAAACAGACCCCCCTTGGTGAAAACCCAGTCAGCCATAGTTACTAACCGGATAGGATATCAAAACAATACCATTAGCTAACTGGTTAATCATCTGTCTTTTCGTGAACAGTATGGTATGAGAAAATGGCATCAGGATACAGCATGTGCATGAAGTAACAGTCAACACCTTGGTGTCCACTTGAGCCCTGTATCTTCACAACTTGCAATGTTTCTGATATATTTTCTTTGATGCATAATGCCCTACGAAACAAATATATGCTGCACAATAAAATTCTGGTAACTCATCTTGAGAGTGGACACCGCAACACACGTTACCCTTCCCCATGAAATAGTACTGATGTGACTTTTAAAAGCCCTTTCTATTATGAATAAATCTGCTAACTTACAACAGCATCCATCAAACCCAATTTCGTCTTCAAGTTGATAAAGTACTGATCATTTACAGAAGTAGCACAGATTTAAAGAGATGCAGTAGCAGTCATCGTGTGGACACCAAAACTGATGTAACTTTTTAATCCTTGATAAAAATGTCCCATTCCCCATCTTTGTTTGGCAAGCATGGCAGGCTCATTAGGCAAGATAAATTTTAATGAAAGTGCAATCAAAATGCTTAGGACTAGGATGATAAAAATTCATAGGTACAGTACCAGCACAAGGTACAGTACTAAGGAACGGTATGGGTTATACATAGAAAACAGACAACATTGCGTAATGTCCATGAATATACCTGTGAACAATGAACTTTCATAATCTAATTGCCCATTGGATGCACAGCGGCTATATCTAGTCCATTGGTGGTAAAGTATTAATGTTTAAAAAGAAGGTGTATCTGCACACCTTGTGTAGTTCTTTTTCAGGTGCTGCTATCCAATGAAGAGTCAAGTTCAAATGAAAAAAAAAAGCGCTACACTGCTAGCATTACAAAAGCGCACCGACTATTCAGAATCAGAACTGACTTTTTGGTTAAACAATCTTCATCAGAGTTGCTAACACACATACTGAAGACGCTATATATACAGTGAACCGGCACAAGTTCCATATAAATTGTGTGACGTATAAGACGACAAGGGATATAAGCAATAAACACAATATAAACACAAAATAAATACAAATGGATGATTTTAACATTTCTTTTAACGTATTTGGAGAGTACAAGAATTTTGATGACTGGGATGCAGCAGAGGAAGAGAAACGGGGAAGAAAAAACTGAAACCAAACCACTTTGCGGAGGCAACCACCCTCCGCTTCGCATTGGGTGGTTATTCACCTCAGCATTGTGCCTTAAAACCGTGTGATGTACGCCTATGAATTGATTATCCCGCTTATACCACGGTATATTACCAATATCAAATCAATATCATTAATTTGTGTTTTGTTGTGCTCTGCTCTTGACAATTTGATAGCAACGCTCTCTAATGTTGCTATTGTTACAGGTTGGCTAGCAAATGAATATCAAACGGTGAAACTACCATAGCCGAACTACCTGTGTGTTTCACGGTTTTAACGCATACCTGCCAGCTAATCAGAAAACAGTATTCATCTAGACCGTTGTATATATATACACACATACATATGTGCGTGTGTTTGTTTTTTCATGATACTGACCGTATATACACTACTCAACATTTGATAGGGATATTGAATATTTTATATCACACAGCTGTCGTAGCAAGTTCAACTGAAACAAATGCCATTTATTTGTATCATAAATAATTACATCATGAAAGAAAAGGAAAAAGGAAAATCTGGTTCTCTTATCCAACTTTCAACATCATTTAAATTTAATGGTGGAAGAATAATGAAAACTCAATAACGGGGATGGCATCCCCATGCATTAATGATGCTCTGACAATAACGACTCCTCCTCATCATGAGCTGACGATTCTCTTGTTTAGGAAGACGCTGCCACTCCTCCTCTATGGCCATCGTGAGCTCATCCAGCACCCGGAGTTGCACAACTCATGCAGAAACTGCATGCTCCAACATGTCTAACACATGCTCAACTGGATTGAGGTCGGGTGAGCGTGCAGGCCATTCCATTCTCACTACTGTCTCCCGCTCTAGGTAATCTGCCACTACCAATGTGGACGAGCATGGTCATCCATCAGAATAAACTTTGGGCCAACTGTATCCGCATATGCTCTCACAATGGGATGGAAATTCTCATCCCCGTAATGAGCTGCAGTCAGCATTCCTTGCCTAAGGACATAGAGAGGTGTTCTTCCAGCCATTGATATGCCACCCCAGGCCATCACTGAGTCCCCAACATATCTTTCATGCTCAGCAACCTGTTGCCTCTGGAATGCTTCTCCAACACATCTCTTTGTCAATGCTCTTTGGTCGGTATGGTCCAAACAGAAACGAGACTCGTCAGTGAAGAGCACTGGCCTCCAGTCATCCAGAGTCCCATTGACGTTGCGTCAAAGACACCTGCAGATCTAAGTGACCACATGAAAATTTGGTCATGAAAATGAAAACGCACAGTCTGTGCAGCAACATGCACACCAGAAGCATTCTGCAGACCATTTTGCTGCTGCCTTGGAGTTTGCATTGGTTTACGTCTTGCCTGAATGACCAAAAATGTTGGTAAATGTTGGTATGAAGGAAAAATGAAAAACACACACACAATCGTTATGTTTTTGATAATCAGACACTGCCAGAAATAGTTTTTGGAAAATGCTGTGTTTGAGTAAATATAGTAAAGTTGTGACTTTTAGTCACATAAAATGTGCTAATGCATCCTACAATGTTATTTTCTCCAGCATATAAAGATATGGTCTCCCATTACATGGATTTGGTTGATATGCTATCCCCCAATAATATATCCTAAATCTACTTTATGTGAATATGCCATTATTATCCGACAGTAGTACCTAACTGTGACAGTGAGAATATGTCCTGAGTTGTATTTAAAATTAAATGAGCTGTCAGTGCAGTGGCCTATCGTACAGTTGCTTCATTTTGTTTCAGAGCTGTGGCATATCAGCCTTTTTAAAATCATAAAGTTCAGCCACAGCCTGCAACCAACTTCACAGAATCAGGGGGAAATTGCAAGACTTGCGCAAAGGTGGCCTTTGCTCCGAGGTAATTTCCACGCAGGAATTTCCCTGTAATTGAAATATCAAGTGTATTTTTATTGGGAAGATGGTGTTAACGGTAATGACTGATAGAATTGTGCTAGATGTTCCATGGAGGGAAAAAGGTCACTCTTGGCAGCAGCCTGCTACTCACTGAGAAGAAACATGTCATGGCTCCATAAAGGTAAGGGAGTCTAAATATGATTATGCATTAATATGGCCAAAGAGTGGGGATTACTTTCTCCATTGCTCAGAGGATTCAAAAGCAATTTCCAAGGACTTGTTACATGCCAGTATGTGCACAAGAATTGATTGCAGGGCTGTTGATGTCATCTGAACATAACTAGCCTCTCATTTTACAAAAATAAGAGCCAACATACTAGTTCAAAAGAAGCAGACAATTGAAGTTTCAATGCAATCTTTTCCTAGGAAATGCTTGGAAATAGCTTCGTCAAGAAAACTGTAATGGATTTACAAACGCCTAACAGCTTTTGCACCAGTCTGTGCATTTTGCTAGACTGGAGAGTAAGACATTTGAGTCTAGGCCCAAGATGGAAATGCTTTGACCTCTCAGCACTCTCAAGAAAACATATTGTTATGTAAGTTGTGCTTTATTTTGCTACATGTCTACACTTTATTACCAATGCTGCCCTGCAGTAACCTGATAAATCTAGTTTGCTGCGGCTGTATTCCGCAAGGATGCCAATTTTGATTAAGCGCCTTAAAAATAGATTTACCTCATGTATGATGAGGGGATGAATACAGGCAAGGCTGCCTTGAAACTTTAAACTAGGCCTATCTGGTTGTATTTGCAAAAGGAAACCGCCAATCCATTAACTTTTACCAAGTACTCAGCCATTTGTCACACGTTGAAAAAAGAAGATACGAGGCAAGGTGATTAATAAAAGGATATTGGCTTTTGGAAAAAAAAAAAAAAAGGTTTCATCAGAAGGATGTCAGATTTGGAAGCCGTCTCTTTATCTGAGTGTCTAAGGGGCATTGCCAGATCATAGGGCCATCACTCACTGTTCTTTACATCCATTATTTACAGTGGTGAGACCAGGCCCAGAGCAGATCACGCATGATCAGGGCAATCCTGTTAATGAGTCACAAAGACTACCTGCTGGACTGCTTTACTCAGAATGGGTGGCTTTATAAGCACTCCACCACACTTGCGTTCTAGTGACCACCTATAAAAAAAACAAATGGATGCTCTGGCACTGCAATAAATGCTGTGTGGGATTTATGAGGTACATCTCCTCAATGACACTGGCGTATTTTTCCACTCTCCTACAAAATCACCTTTGCTCCTTTCCTCTTCTTACTTTGTGCCTCACTCGTTTTCCCTTTTCCTGGCGCAAGGGCCCCGTGACTTCAGACAAATGCAAATACAAAAATCTTTTAAAATGGTGATTCATTCTTGGAAACCGATGTTACAACTGTGCTTTCCTAGTAGGGCGCAAAAAGAGGAAGATCACAGGCACATTACCTATCCCTGGAACTCACGGGACAATTAAGTTTTAAAGCATGTTAACACAACCCCAACTATTTCCGGCACATGGGCATGATTTTTCTGTTCATGCTAAAACACATCGTAAATGGCTTGGCCTCTTCAATGCATACCCAATTACTGACAGATGTACTCCGACTGGCTTTTTATTATGGAACCCGATGCAAGATACTACTAATATGCCACATTAATCCGCAGTTCAACTGCTGTGCCTTCCACTTTATGTATTCAGTTTTTCAGTCTTGAGCACCTTGTTGCATTGGGAGGGTAAAAATGTTTGCTTTTCAATTATCATTGAACCATAATCACTGCCTTTGCCTCTTCTTTTTTCAGGCAATGATGCAGAGAGGCTGCTTATCCAGAAAACAGTACAAGCTCTATTCTCAGGCATGTGGAAGCAAATTTAGAGAATCAGCAGACTCCCATGAATCCCATCAACAAGCTTACAAACACACAGGCCTGTGGTCTACATTTTAGCTCACTCAAATCCCTCTTTCATTCAAACTGAGTAGATTAAAATTGGAGTTTATTATATGTGTAAGCTTTTTCTGTCAGGGGGTTTCCATGTCATTGCCAATCAGTGGAATTTGTTTGCAAAAAATGGCATAAATGAGTCAACAGTGGCCAGGAGGCTAAAAGCCAAAGCTAGAGCCAGTCTCTGAATATCTTTTGCATATTTGGAAGGAGAAAATTGTCTCAAAGGGGAGCTGGTAGTTATTCTTATTTATCTTTTTTTTTTTTAAACTTTTTTTTTTTTTTTTTTTTTGATCATTTGTATATGTTGGATATGTGCCCGGAATGGAGGATTACATGCAGAACTAGACTGGACTACACTACCACTTTCTAATTGACATGGCACAAAGCAGGAGACCCCGACAAAACAAACCTTCTTTGTATGTTTCAAGAGCACAATCTGATATCACCAAGTAAGTGTAGTTCTGAGATCAGCAAAATAATGCTTGTCCTGGAGTAACATTATAGTCCACCAGTGAATAGCTGCTCTGCTACGATGAAGTCATGAGACCAGGAAGACATTAAAACCATACAACAAATGCTGCTAGCAAGGATCTTTGGCTGGCTGGTTGAACCAGTAAAATCCAATGCAATTTATGAGTAAAAGTGATGAAAATTGTTCGACATTCAAGGAAAACATTTTTTCATTTTCTTGAAAATCTTTTTTTTTCTACAATTTTCTTTTTATCTGCATGAACATTTTGAAGGACAGCATAGAGATATCAGTGCTATTCATTGTTGAAAGTAATGTTGCTCCTGGTCAAGCATTATTTTTTTGATTCTGGAACAACATTTATACTGCAATATCAGATTGTGTAGTACAAAACAGTGAAGAATTTATCTTGATTAAGACACAATGAAAGGCAAAAATTAAACTTACAGCTGCTGGCTATTACCTGCTACTGATAAACAAACATTACATCATATACATTTTTTATTTTTGTTGTTATACAAGTAAAATCAAAATATTTATCACATTTAAAGTTAAAGATATGTCGATAAAATGCAGGATGTTGTAGATCCTCATTCTCGCTGATCATTGCACACTATCACTCGTCTGGCGGCTGCTGAGAAAAGGTGTTAAATAGAAAGCTAAAATATGTTGTGAGTTTGCATGCATTCACAAGCCAGGATTTCTCCTTACAAACTGACAGATATGGCCGACTTAATGAACAAACACATCAAGGCCATTTAGCATAGCCAGCTCCTAAAGCATTAGATCTGGCTCAGGATTCTAAACACAATATGTGAGTGATTTTACTGAAACAGATGGCTACTTCACCAGATCTTCCACAAACCTGAGGTGCTTGAAAATGAAAAAAAAAAAAAACAAAACAGTTTGATCAGCTTCACCAACCGCCAGTCATCAAACTGCAGCCGTAGCAAACTTTATGATTTGTGATAAAACATCACAAATATAAAATTAAATGATGTTTTACTAACAAAGCAAGATGTCACTTCTTTCATTGAAAATTCCATATTTTGGCCAGGGTCCCTGCTGTTTTAATGTATTTAAAATGCTGAAGGCTGCAATTTAATTGGATGGCTGTTGATCAGGATCAGAATTGTTCAAGGGTGGGTGACCCAGAAGTTTCTAAGAAAGTCTTTAATTGCCTCTTTTGAGCACTTATAAAATTACACCAGTTTCCCAAATATCATCATCAAAGAAGTGTCTTTAATTTACTTGTACGTTACAATCAGTTTAGCTCACTTATTCCCAGAAAATAATTACTTTAACATCCAGCAGACAAAATTTTCCTTCGACAGTGCACAGTATAAACATATGCTTTCTATGTACACTGACAGCCACAATCAGCAATAAGATTAAGCGAAGTAGCCTCATCATCACTTTTTCATTTCCGCCTTAATGAACAGTAGATATTGTAAAATAGAACCGCAAGTAGTAATTAGCAGGGTCCAAGCAATATGAGGCAATTATTAATTTTTTAGCAGTAAAGACATGCATTGTATGAATTTTTGAAAAAATGTCTAGCTATTGGCACATAACTATGCATGGTATTCCTTACCCTGCAAGTTTCACAATGATCTGCCATTGTTCAGCCAATAAAATAGCTGCTGGTAGCTTTTTGGCTGGCTGCTGACATCCATATTCTTTAAGTCCCAGTATCTCTTGTTCTTTTCAAGGAATGTTAGTACCTTTAACAGGGATGCAGTAGACAAACAGTTAAATACATAATCAAACAGTTGAAAAGATGTGGATAGTAAGACATTTATGGGGCTTATAGTGCTACCCATTTTCAGAGACACCAAAATTGATATACTTAGATGCAATCTCCTAATGCATGAGTCTGTTGAATGGGGCTACATTTTACACACAGTTCACAACTTAAAGAAATTTAAGTAAAATTTGCCATGCCCGCAACATTGGGGCGAACTTTAACAGCCAATTATAGTAAAACGCAATAAAATAACAAAATTCCGAAAAAGCACATTTTCCAACTTAGTCCAAAGAACTTGTGCATCAAATTATGTGATGTGATTACTCAAAAGTTAGTGGAGTGCAAAACAAAAAAACTGATCTGAACAAAATTCAAAATGGCGGAATTTGCACAAATGAGAGTGGCATATTTCAATAGATTTGCCTTGACCCACAGAAACCAGCAAAAAAAGAATTTTGTGTCAGAAACTTATAATTGAGTTATATGACAAAATGTAAAGTTTATTGTTATAGTGCCCCCTAATGGCCAATTCATTCCAAATTTTGTGTGGTAGTACCTTATCAAGGTCAAACTATACCCGCCGAGTCTCATGTTGATTGGTCATTGCGAAGTCTATCAAATAGCAGCTGTTCGCTGATTGGCTAATAGCTGCCATATTTTTAAAGATTTTCCTTTTTCATTGGATGCACTGACAGACACTTACTGAGTAATGCAGTGTGCAAAATTAAATCCATGTGGGCCGAATCGTTGAAGAGTCATGGGCGCAATTTTACGTCATTGCTTCTTATGGGGCCACCGACAGGCCAATTGTAACAAAATTTTTGTAGGCCACTCACACGTCTTACCTGCACATGTCCAACAAAATTTTGTTGTAATGGCACACAGTAATCAGGAGATATGATGCTTAAAAAAAAAGCCCTGCCCACTGAATGAGTGTAGCATAGGTGACAAACAATTACAGCAAACTGGAATACAACAACAAAAATCCAACAATACTCCTTTTTTCTGGCTTGGTCAATAAATGTACTCCATGAAATTTCGTGATGATTGCCCTAAAATTGAAGGAGGAGTAGGGAAGAAACTTTTTGAACAAAATTCAAAATGGTGGAAAATGTACATATACGCAAATGAGTGTGGCATGTATTAATAGATTTGATCCACAGAAACCATTAAAATAATGTTTCTAGGACCTACTGTCCAGCTACACTGAAGTTATAAACCAAAACTTAGCATTTGTTATTACAGCACCACCTTGCCGTCAATTGATGTTTATTTTTTCTTTTTTTTTGTCAAAGGGGGAGTGATGTAGGACATATGTGCCCAGTATGAAAGCTGAACATACTATGGTTTTTGAGATCCAGATACTTTTAGACAGATTTTGGGTGGAGAAAAAAAAATCCTCAGGAAAAAAATATAGGAGCAAGCAGCAATACAGGGCTTCATGTAAACCAAACCAGATAAGCATTCGCATTAAAATGTAAAAACAGAAGCAGTCCCATAACTCGCTAATTACGACAGTCCAAGTTTCAATATACAAATGATCTGTCACTACAGCAAGCATGATTCGGTCATAGTTACATGATATACAGGACTGAATCAGACAAACAACAGGATGTGAACGCGGAACATCCTACACCTCTGTCAATGATATTAAGGAAGTTATACGTCACTTCCGGTTAGGTGACATCATTTGAAGTCATCGTGATTGAATTGGGAAAAAATGAAGATGGAGATATGAAGGCAAAAGGTCCTAGACCTCTATCTATTATATTAACCCTTTTAATCTGTCATGTGTCATCGCCATGTGCACGTCATGTTGTAAGTACCATAATTATCGTAATATTTATACTAATAATGATATTAAAACTCTCTCTAATAAAGCCTCAGAAAAATTCCAACTGTTCCTGAAAGCCAAGAAATTGCTTATAAATGTCACTGACGTTCTCCGGTTTTTGAATTAGGCTTTAAAGGGTTAAGGGATTTATAAGTCACTTTCGGTACATAACGTCATATGACGTCATTGTAATGTGTTGGGAAAACATCAGGATATGAATGGAAAAAGGTCCCAGACATTGAACGTGTTTACAACAATGACAGATTGTGATCAACGCATAAAACTCCGAACAAGGTAGTCTTACCCAAATAAAACAAATTGAGCACAGCGTTAGACTGCAAAGAACGCTTCTGTGAAATAGGGTGAAATTTGGTCTGCTGCAAAAAACATCAGAATAATAATAAAATTAAAAAAATCCTGATAATTACAAGAGGGCCTCTGCCTGCCAGCATTAAGCCCTAACAACAGAGTTCCAGCACTTGATGCTTGGACCTCTAATAATCCTAAGAAAACAATAGCCATCTATCTCTTCTTGCTTGGACCACTTATAATAATAAAAATAGTAGCTGCAAGCAGTGATGATGATCTCCAAGCTTGCCATCTAAACTCATGGCCTGCATTCGTTAGCTATCCAATGATAGAGACTGAATCAAATTTGCTCATGAAATGAAAATGAGATGGCAATTTGTTGTAATGCCTTCAATTGCAACAGTGCTAAAACATTGGTAAATAACGCATCAAGAAGTGTTTTGTAAATAACAAAGATCTGAGGTACAGAATCTTGAAAATTAATGAACGCAGTTTTTATATCTGTCTTTCGGTCATTGAAAGATAGAAAACGTTTGTATGATACATTCAAGCATTTTGAGACTTTATTGCACCTCAAAAAACCATATGGTGAAAATGAAAAAGGCAGCAAATTGCAGTGAACACTGAAATTCAAGATTTACTATGAATTGAAATGAGCCCTTGTCAAGGGCTCAAAAGTAATGAGCCCTTGACAAAATAAATGGACTCTACACCCAAGACAGTTGATAAATAGGTAATTATTTTACTAAGTAACTTTATTTCGGTTATAATTAGCATCTATATCATCAACAATTCTAAAATTATGGCCATTGACAATTATCATGGTGAAATTATAAAATTGTGAAAAGTGTTCATTTTCAATTCACTATGGTCACGGGGAACTGAGAAAAATTGCTGTAAGTTTCATTTATTCTTCCAATCGTGCAGATGAAGTACGCAAAAATTCAATCAGATTGGTATAGTAGTTCTGGAGAGGATGTTTCTCAAATGTGGAGACAGTCCAAACTGCATTTTTCCACTGTTGTCATCCTTGACCTGCGATACCATGGAAACGGTGAACAACTGGATATATACATATGATATAAAGCAAAGTTTCATGCTTAGCTTCAGCTACACTTTGGTAAAAACAGCATTCAGGTTACATTAGTGGGTAATGCAATACGTGAGATTTTGCTAAATGAGTTATCTTTGCTGCTTTGAGCTATCTCGTCATTCTGATGTTCATAAACACCAACAGGTATGCTGCTATTACAAGAATAAAAATTAGTGAAGTAGGTTCAGTTGTTTGGCCTCTATGGATGACACAAAATGTGCTTCACAAAGCATAATTTTCCATTTCTCATAGCAGTACCTGACTTCAAATGTATGGTATTGACTTGGCCTGACCCCATAATTTTATTGCACATCTCAAAAGAGCATACGTGTAGGTTTGTAATGAAATTAATTATATATCTGGGTTATTTCAAATCACTGAGTTTCTTCCCCTAAAATTCTCCACTTTCATTCCAATATGGCTGGCCACAGGCAAACCCTGCTATAAGCTGTGTTAATTTACCTTCTGTGTAGATCAAGAGTGCAAAGTTTCAGTTAGATTGCTTCAGCAGTTTAGGAGGAGATGTTTCTCAAAGGTTCGCACTGTGAAAACTACATTTTTTTCATGTTGTGAACTTTGACCTCTGTTACCACGGAAATGGTAAACAATTTGATATATGTGATATGAAGCAAAGTTTTATGGCTTGGCTTTAGCTACACAATGGTGAAAACTGCATTCAAATAAGATCACTGGTGAGATTTTACCTTGTGGGTTCCCTGCCCTTGCCGCTGTGACCTAATTCCTTGTTCTGACTACATATCTGCAGCTATGCTGCTAATATGACTTCCCCAAAAATCAACCGTGAATATTCGGTGGTCTTGGCTGTGGCACTGGAATTTAAAAAAAAGCAAAGAGGAAAGTAAATAAATAAATAAATAGATAGATAGATAGATAATCATCATCATAATCCGAAGAAACCCAAAAGGGTTCCAGCACTTTGTGCTTGGACCCCAAAATATAAAGTATACACCATATAAAATACAGGATGAAATTGCAGTGCATTAAATAAAACATGACTTGTCAAATTGACTACTTAGTTATTTTAGTCTGATTATTCAATCATACTTTGTTATTATAACAATTTTCTTTTGCTTTCTCAGTGTGATTGCCAAAAATATGTGGTGTGCAAACTCTGTTAAAAAACACTCATGCTTCACTTATTAACATGCACTGCAGAGAGGGGCTTTGTGCAACTAAACTTAAGAGACTGTCGAAGCAAGATTTTTGGAAAATATGTGTTAAGAGAGAACATCTGTTGCCTTGTTAAACACACTCCATCCAAAGTCATGGGGAAACCAACCTCAGAAAGTTTAGTTACCACTGTAGCTGGTTGCATTGTAATGGGCAAAGTGCACCTTTTCAAACTCTTCCCTGTTGAAAAATGCTGTTCACAAAGGCGGTTGATGTCCTATGTATTTAGTCAATGAGGGTAAGAACATGACTTACATTTGTCAGAGCTCTTGTTCCCAAAGGATTCTGTGCAGGAATTGTATCTGTCAGCGAAGCTAAAGACCCTGTTTGCAGAAAATCACTTGAGATTTTCATGTGGATGTGTCACATCGGCATCCATCTGTGGACAGGATCCGAGTGGATTGTACTGATAAATCAGGTTTGTCCTTGGCTTACAGTGAAAAAGATTTCCCTGTGTGTGTGTGTGTGTGTGTGTGTGTGTGTGTGTGTGTGCGCGCGCGCAGTTGTGTGTGCGTGCGTGTGTGTGAGAGCAAGTGCGCATGTCAGGTGTAGCAATGCATTTGTCCAATGCTTGTGTAAGAAGGTGAGCTGGTTAAAATCAGAGAGCCAGGATATTTGATATGCCAAATTTAACCCAAGCCTTACATTTAATCTATTAAAAATGTTTATTGTTTCAGGCCACTCTATGCAGCAGAGAACGCCTATTTGTTCTATGTGTCCTTTACGATTGAACTGGCTGCATCTCATCGCAAATGATCCCAAAAATTTTGAATTCTGTTGTCAAATTCAAAAATGCTAAAATCCATTCATAATACATGAATGGATAAGTGTATAAATAAATGATACAGGATTTCTTAATTATCCGCGAAGCATCCTTGTTTGTTTTGATAAACATTCCCCATTCCCTCTCCCATCTTACTGAACCTAAAAAAAAGTGTGTTGAGCACTTAATTATAGCCCCACTGCTGCAATCAACAATCTCTTCAACCAAAAATAATATCTTTTTTGTCCTCAGCACTCATCCTGCATTGCGCGTATCTTGTAAATGAGGACCTGCATCCAGACCTCTGAAGATGGCAAACTGGGGGACCAAGTGAATAGCAGAGAAAGAACAGTGTTCCAACAGTCACATTAAACAGCTGTCAAGGGTCTTTACTTTTGGCAACTTTACTGCGGAGAGTTAATCTCACGATAGCTGCTCAGTAAGTGGACCTTAATTTGAATAAGAGACAGGTGCAGAAAAAATATGAAGACCCTACTGCACCCAAGGAGAAATCACAAGGAATGAATAAATTCTGTTCAGTTGGATTATTTCTGGTGGTTTTTGAGGAGAAGTAAAAGTGATACATGTGAAACTTGGCATTTCTCAATGATCCTTGCTCAGGTGTTCACTAACAGGCAGGATTACCAACTGTGACTGCAGAATGCCCTAAGTCCCAGGGTCAGATAACCTCAAATTTGCCCCATGAATCCAAATCCAGCACTTAATTTATTTTCTCACTGGCAAACAACTGACCAACTACTGCTACTGTGGGGCTGACTGTCCTCATGGCTGATGTGAAGTAAAGAGATGGTGGAAAACCAGCAATTTTTTGCATCTCAAGGACCTTGAATTGTGGAACAGGGTCTTTGGCCGAGGCATGAAAGGCTAGTCTAGGGCCCATTATACTCAAACATGCAAAAACCAAAAGAACTGTTGCTGAAATGCTACAAACCATCATGCTCCAACTTTATGACACTAGCATGTAGTAATCTTGAAGCCTCATCAGACTGAGTGTGAGAAAGGGACACAAGCTCACTGAAAAGAGTTTACTAATTTTGAGTGATGTGGAGATCAAAATAAATTTTTTTTGTCAAGTACATTCAATTTTTTTTGCTGCTACAGTAAATTGCTACAGTAAATTACAGTAAAAACCTCCTCTGACGGCAATAGAGATGACTCATGCTGTACGCCCATCAAATTAACTTGTATGGATGTGTGTTGTGCAGGCTAGGAAGCCATTATTGGAGAAGAGTCAGAAAATCTGGAGAAATCTCTGTGCACAAAGGATGAGGCCGAAGGTCAATATTGAATGCTTGGGATCTTCGGGCCCTCAGGCGGCACTGCTTTAAATACAGGCATGATTCTGCACTGTAATTCACTCAGAGACATTTCCAGAAATCAGTGTCTGTGAAAACAGTTCGCCAAGCAAGTTAAAGCTGCCTCATGCAAAGAAAAAAGCCATATGTGAACATGATCCAGAAATGCTGCTGTCCTCTCTGGGCCAAAGCTCATTTAAAATGGACTTAGGCAGAATGTAAGACTGTTCTGTGGTCAGATGAATCAAAATTTGAAATTCTTTTTGAAAACCATGGACGCCATGTTGTGCGATCTTAAAAGGAGAGGGACCACCCAGACTGTTATCAGCGCACAGCTCAAAAGCCTACATCCCTGATGGTAGCATTAGTGCCTATGGCGTGGGCTGCATACACATCTGGAAAGGCATTATGAATGCTAAAAGTGTGAAAGAGGTTTTACAACAACATATGCTTCCATCCAGACAACATCTCTTTCAGGGGAAGGCCTTGCATATTTCAGCAAGACAATACTAAAGCACATACTGCATCCATCACAACAGCATGGCTTCACAGTAGCAGAGTCCGGGTGCTGAAATGGCCTGCCAGCAGTCCTGACTTTTCACCAATAGAAAACATCTGGCGCATCATTAAACAGAAAATCCAGCCAAGAAGACCCAGGACTGTTGAGCAGCTAGAATCCTATATCTGACAAGAGTGGGACAACATTCCTCTCCCAAAACTCCAGCAAATGGTCTCCTTATTTCCCAGACGTTTATAGACTGTTGTTAAAAGAAGAGGGGACGTTACACAACGGTAAACACAGCCCTATCCCAATTTTTTTGAGATGTGTTGCAGCCATCAAATTCAAAATGATCTAATATTTTTCATGAAGTGGTAAAATATCTCACTTTCAACATCTGATATGTTGTCTATGTTCCATTGTGAATAAAATGTGGGTTTATGAGATTTTCACATCATTGTATTCTGTTTTTATTCACGTTTGACACAACGTCCCAACTTCATTGGAGTTGGGGTTTGTAATAATAATAATAATAATAACAACAAGAATAACAATGAGAAGACAAAAAGAATTAAACCCCTTAAGATAATTTTCAATTTTTTTAGGTTATCCTTGTAAATAAACAACTTCATGCTGTTGTAAACACTCTGCTCTTCTTTAAGTTAAGACTGTGATTGAGGATGAATTTTTTTAAAGTTAATGACCATAATTTTATTGCTGGGATCCTTATCAGATGTTGTGGGGAATGATGTGTGGGAAATAATCAAAATGAATGAATTTAGTGTTTCACCTCAATTTTCTTTACACTTTATAATGCTCCAAAAGTTTTTTTTTTTTTTTTTTGGTCACTAAAAATTTAAGTGATGGAAATACAGTTGATCAATGAGATGCTTCCTGGCAGAACAAAAGGCTGCCAACTTGTCTGCATTTTGGTCATCAACAATTGAGTAGCAAAGAGGATCAGTAAATAAAATGTTATATTTTCAAACTGTAAAATTGCTAAAAATATGAAACCTTAATAGTACCTGCAATATAATGCATTTAATGTGATGTAAGGATCTAATGATGAATTCTATAAATGATATGTTACACCTCTCAATACCTTTAGTTCAGAAATTTCATACACCGACAGCATCATAATATGAAAACACTTTATAATATCAGAACAAGGTTTTTAAATTGGCTGGAATCTTTTATTGAAAATTTGTTATATTGCATCTGTTACTAAGCCAGAATGCATGTCAAAAAAAAAAAAAAATCTCACTTTTTCTCAAGTTAGCTTTACACTAAATGTGCCACCAGACCTTAGCCCAAACTGAAGGTGCATGCAATGGCTGTTTTAATTAAACCAATGTAAAAGTGTACTACAGTGGTGCACATATGCATACTCATTCATGGTCAAATAGGTTAAAGTGCTAGAGGGGCCAGATGCACATTGCTTTCACTGCCATAAAAGTATATGACATTAATTCACAAGGTAAAAATCAAATTAACTGCATGGTTCAACAGCAGATGTTTGGCAATGACAAGCGAGAGAGGAAGGCAACACACTTCCATGCACGTTTTAATTCAGGCCATAAGAGCCTACAGGTAGCGATCTTAACTCAAAGATTCACTTAGCCTGCACGGCCACAGAGATATGGGCCCACAGACCCAGTGATAACTGCCAACTTTTTTCTTTAATTGCATAGCTATTTATACAAAATAAACCAAACCTTGTGTAATTAATTGAATTAATTAAATTACCAGGGGTTGGCAATTTCTTTGCTTCACTTTCTGAAAAGAAATTAGCCAATGAGGATAATTGAACAGACAAATTAATAGATTAAAAAGCAAGTGAAAACAATTCTGCATGAAAAGATTGCTGTAAAATAGAGGCAGAAAGTCTTTGAGTTGAAAATAAAGGTCCTGTTATATGTTTATTCAACCCATGAAATCATCCAGATGGTTTCATTAATTGGTTCTACTTAGAATTGTGCTGATTAACAAATCCAGGTGGTTGTAAAAAAAAAAAAAAAAAAAAAAAATGCTGGGAAGGATTCTTTGCCTTATAAATATAGATTTTCTGAAAATGAGCAAGTTGCCACACATGCATACATGATAATGTGGTACAGGATGTTATCCTGAACATGGTGGAATTGAAACTAGGCCAGAACTGAAGATGACTTATTCCAGAAGCTGTAGTTGAAAGATGGGTAGCCTAGGGGTAGGGGTTCCTGGATTTGGAAATATACAGTACTCCGCAAAAGTCTTAGGCCAGGGGTGTCCACTCTTATCTGTAAAGGGCCGGTGTGGGTGCAGGTTTTTGTCCTAGCCAGCAGTGCTACTGCACCTGATTCCACTAATTAACTAATCAGGGGTTTCAATCAGGACCTTGGTTGGTAGAATCAGGTGTGTTAGTGTTGGGCTCTAACAAAAACCAGCACCCACACCGGCCCTTTCTGGATAAGATTGGACACCCCTGTCTTAGGCGCATATAAAGCAATTTCATAGGGCAAATATGCTTGCAAAAATAATTCATTAAAAAGCTTCTCATAACTAAGAAATTTGCTACACAGAGCTGCAAAATGTTAAAAACTAAACCAAACCAGTATTTGGAGTGACAAAGCTTTGCCTAAAAGTTTGGGACACTGTCCTGCTGTGCTATACTTTTATAGTTTTATATAAAATCTGCACCATTTTTTCTGTATTTTCTTGTCTGACAATAAACTTGTCTCCCTGTATCTAGCTCTCTCAGGTCACAGCAGTCGAAAATCGCCAAGCATGCATAACCGCGGGAAGTAGGGGTGCTGGAGATGCTGCAGCATCCCCTATTTGCGTGGCAGCGCCCAAAAATTTATTTACCCAAAATTAAATAACTTAAATAAAATTTATGAAAATTGATTAATATTCATTAGAAACAGTATAATTGTAACACTTAGCCATAAATGACAGCAAAATTTTGTCATACTATTACTTAAATTACTGGTGTCTTTTTCCACGGCAGCGACAAAAATTTTCATTTTTATTCAGGCTACGTGGACACCAAGGGGACCTTGTCTCTAAGCAAGTTCTTGTAGTACGGTTGCAGAATGTGGATCAAGCATTGGAGTCTCCTGTGATTCCATGCTGTCAAAGATGATTGCCAAGTCAGTAAAGTGAGCAAGCGTAACAATACAAATGTTTTCATTTATTGTATTTGATGAATGGCTTTGTTATGTCGCAACTCGATTGCTACACCTAGCCTTTATGTAACGCTACAGAATAAACAGTAAACTAGCAAAGGCTGTTGTTGGTTCACTAATGTTGGATAATGGGCGTGTATTTGGTAACTATTGAAGGGGACATCCTATAATCGTGCATGTAGCTAACACTTGCTTTGCTCTTTCAAATTAAAATGTTCAAGATGTACCTAAACTGAGTTGTATATTTCCATTACTTTGAATTTCTTACACCGATTCACGGTACTGTTTTGCTGCTTCATGTATTATGTGCTAGCAGCGTAGCTAGCTAAGTAGCATTGACTACGTCCATGTGCGCATTTTCAGCACGGTAGAAATTCAGCCCAAAAACTGCACAGCTAATCATTTATTTATCATTGCATGCACACTCTTAATTCTTAAATCAATAGCAGATATGCAAACTTTTCAGAAACATATAAGATACAAAATATTCAGTATCTATTATTTTACGCATGCGCCAAACTTACGTGACAGCAAACTTCACGAACAGACACAGTATTTTTTGTTCAGCCTTTATTAGCTAGAAGTTTTGAGTGGGTTGGAAATGCTGGACAAGATGAAATATGAACACCACACTGTTAGTGATCAGCATCAGTGCGCGGGAGTGATGCTATGGAGATTCGATGATGCAGCTGAACTCCATCTGCACCAAGACAATACCAGAGTCCCAGAAGAAAGAAACAGATGAAACGAAATGAAGATCGACTTTATGGACATTTTGTAACTGGGCTGCTGATAACGGAATGACTTACGAATTTCCTGTATAAGGGGAAGAGAAAGAATTCCGTATTCAACCTCCACTAATATCGAATAAAATCAGCACTTTTCGGCTTTTTCACCACACGGCATGTATTTGTCTTTAGAAACTGGGCTTTGGCTATATTGTCATGTTCTTTTTTTGAGAGCAGATATTTGTTTTTCATATGGTATCTAGGTTGGCAGTGAGCAAATAAAAATCTAGAGAGTTTAATCCTTTCATCCTTTAGTCCTTAACCCTTCTTTGTAAAGCACTAGTATTCCCAGGAAAGTGAGTATTTGTTCATTTTATGAAAAAGTCTTTAGAGAGGGACCACTGATCTGTATAGAAATACTATATAGATCAGTGAGAGGGACCGAAAAGATTAAACATGCAGCTTCCGGTGTACTGTTGCAATATATTGTTTACTGTTGCCATAGTGTTAAGCACCACCGACAGTGTATAAGCACTCCATAGTAAAGTCGCGCCTGCCAGTAGACCATATTTTATGGATTGATAGTTAAGCGTTAATATGCGCACCGATAACGTCATTCTTGCCAGTAACACACATACACACACACACACACCCCTGTTTCCTCAGCACCCCCTGTTCAAAATACTTTCCCGCGGCTATGCAAGCATGTTACCTTTGAATTAGGTGATAGCATGCATGCGGTGATACCGAGGGAGAGAAAAATAGTGCCAAGTGATTGTGAAGCAGAGGCGGTTTATCGTCAGTAACAAAGGCCATTGGAAACCTCACCTTTTAATACTTAAAGGGACATTAACACGGTACAGCAAGTCACACTCAATAGCTGTATAAATATACAAAATCATTCATTTGTTGAAAATTTTTCATGTGGGGTCATCTTTTTGAATTATTTAGATGTTTTTGATAAGTTTATGGAACGTGCCATGACCCTTCTAGCAGATGGTATTTTTGAGGAAATACCGCTAGGGACGCTGTAAATGGTGACATCGTCCCAGCTCTCTGCCTTTGTTTTGGCTGTCATTTTCATCATTGTATTGCATTCATGCATTATGCATTGTGATGATTATACTCACTGTACGGTACGGTAGCCTACCCGAGGGATATTCATGATACAGAGGATCTTACACGAGTAACCACGTCATATGAAAGTTATGAAGCGAGTTGAGTAAATTTTACACTTGTTACGAGCTTTGTTTATACTGAGCTACATCACTCTGATATGCCGTAATGAGTCACAGACATTCACGGTTGAACTTGCCAAGGTTTTAAATTCACACTGACAAGCCAGCAAGCTAACAAACTAATGTTACATAATGGTTTTGGAAAGGTACTCTGTGCACACTGGCTTGCTAACTCATTTCACAAAAATTACGGTGGAAAGACAGCGATTGTACCGTGAATATGCTGTATGTAGTGAATATGTAGAGGACCCAACTTAACGTCACAGATAAAGGCCGAAAAAGAGACTGCTCTAATAAAATGTATATGCCACGGATAAAGCGTATCCTATGGCATTTCTGGTGTTAAAAAGCATATGGCAATTAAACTATTTCACATAGCTAATGAAATTAATCGGCGGTTCGCGTGTTCCAATCCCTACAGACCATTCTACATAAGATCTAGTGGAGCGCCATTGTCATAAAAGATCATTGCTTCATATGACGCTTCAAACATCTCATTTCTCTAAAAACATATTTCACCAATACTTCCCTCCTCACATGGTTTCCTTGCGTCTTTCTGTGATGCATCAACGATACAAGGAAAAGGTGCAAGTAAAGGGAACAAGGATGTAATGAGATGCACCCCATGTCTCACAAGTTCACTCAAGGTGCAAGTTTCATTCCTTTAACCATGACAAAATCAATGCAAATTCTGGTTATTCTGTGTGTTATCCAGCAAGTAACATCAGTGCTTTGATACAGGAGCTAGTTACCTATGTCCAGCAACCTTGGCTTCAAGGGAACAGTCGTCTAAGTCAAAGGTCACAGTCCGCTAAGTTTTACTTGCATACCAATCTTTAAATCTGTCTGATGAGTGGATGGTTTCATTTATTTCATGTGCTAGCTGGAAACTGCTTCCATAAGCCATGCATGTTCACTTACCGTGCAATTAGAATCCAGGCTGAGACCTTCATGACTATGTTCTGAAAAACCTCAACCACTTGGGTGAAATAATTTTTTTGAGTGTCTCATGCAACAGAGAGGAGAGGTGACATGAGGAGCAGTGGAGGAGCATATTGTCAAGCTAGTGGGTGCATCTCAATTCTCTTATTTATATTTCCATGTTCATCTATCCTCGACTGAATTGGAAGTCGTTTCGGATCAGCTGTTTTGCTGGCAGTCTTAAAGTGCTTATTTCTGCTGGGAGGGGCAAGGAGCGAGGAGGGAGCTCTGAGGAGCTATGGGCACAGTTACATGAGAGCTGCCTTCCCAGAACAATTTCAAGTGTCAGCCACAACGTTAATCGGTAATGACAGACTCTAGCCGTAAAAAAGGGTGCAATGGATCAGAGAACACATGGTTCATATCATATCACTTTTGGATCATTTTTCAAATCAATAAAATCAATAGGAAAGGGGAGAAAATCACAACTTTGCTTTCCATTTAATCTGTAAAACACATCAAGTAAGGAATGTTTGCCCATAGTCTAAGGCCAAGTCCACACATACACGGGTATGTTTTAAACGGATATTTTTCTATACGTTTGAGAAAAAAAAAATCATCATTTTCGAAAAGCTCTGTTTTGCATATCCATATGGATACACACAAACCGGTGTTTTAGAAAATCTTCACCCTGGAGGGAGTTTCCCAAAATGTTTGTTATTAGTGACCTAAAACACCATTTCCATGTTTACAAAAGGCCAAACCGCAGGGAAAAAAACTGTTTGTTTTTTTTTTTAAAATACCCGTGTACATGTGGACTAGGCTTTAAATGAGCTGTGTCACAATTACAGCACATTCTCAGAACTTTGAACATTAGGGCCAAGTCACGCAGTAACGGAGTTACAAAATTGGTGTATTTTGTATCAAGGGCGTAGGTTTGTATATGGAAGGTAGGAACATGTCCCTACCAATATTTTGAGCAGCCAGATTGTCCCTACCAATATTTCAGCAAACTCGTTCTTATCATCTTTCCAGACAAGCCATAAAAGACCCAATTGTGGAGGATACGTCTCCAAGACAATCATTTTATGCATTCTAGCATTTGATTGGTTGAAAGGGCGGGGCTATCTGAAGGCTAAAGGTCAAGAGTAAACTGACCACTCTATTCAGGTCATGAATATTCATTTTTGTCCAAAGCGGGGCTTGAGATGCGCAACTGGATCGCCAGCTTTGATTAAATGTGTTTTCAATGGCTTACCCGTAGAAGAGAACCATAATTTGGCATTTGTTCTAGATTTTTCTTCATCGCGTAACTATAGCACTTTTCCCATGGCCCAACTCATGACATACATTGATATTACCTTAGGTACGTATCACTTTTGTGGAAATTTCATTGTCTGAGATTGTGAGGAAAAAAAAGTCGCTCCATGTTAAGTCATGCTGCTAATATTTCGCCAACTGAATGCCAAGTGTAATGGTGCACTGCACAAGCTAAGTTGTGGTGATTGTTGACACACCCCTTTCAGCCCTCAAGTTCCCAGCGCCCCCCGAAGTTGTCCAACCGCCCCCGTTGAGAAACGCTATGCTAGACAAAGGGATACTGCATGTGTGTTACCTCATTTTTATACCCAAATGAAACAGGAAGTGATGTAGTGGCTCAATATAGTTCCTTAACACTTACATAAAATGGAATTTAACACCTGGTTTAGTTTTGCTTGATGTTATTTGCAATAATCTGTCAGGGTGCCGTTAATTGTGGAACCTTGATTTGGAGGAAATCGATTTTCAGTTAAATCAGTAAATGATTTTGTTGGGTTCCACTGGAATATTAATATCATACAGGATTTTTCACGTTGTTATTCAGAGTTTGTCTTTGAATATGTTTTTTAGAATTGTTATTGTATTTGTGCATTGCCAGTCAGGGGTGCCAGTAATTTCGGAGCCCACTGTACGTATGTGCACCTATGGGCAGATAAACAGAAGCTAAAATGCTGCCTTTGTAGTCCATCCTTCAATATGCATTTTTTTTGGGAATGATTATTATGACAGTGAATAGCAGACTATTCCATAGAAAGCATTGCTGTCAGGCCAACAACAAGTTAATTTATTTATTTTGTCTGCTTTAGTCATATCCCAGTTGGAGAAAAGAACAATTAAAAAAGGAAACAAATAATAAAGAACTAAGCAAGCTGCCCTCCTTTGCAAATGAGCTTCTGATTGCGCATTGTGAATGCTCCTTCCTGTGACTAACACTAGGTTGTCTCCCCACGGGGTGATAACTCAGACTGGGAGGTCTCAGAAGAGTTCAGCACAACAATGATTTCAATAGCACTGCATTTTAAGTGCGTTTCCTGCTCCTTAATTTCATTCCCCTGATCAATGGTGGCCTCAAGTGTGCACAGAGTCAGAAAATAAATGCATTGTAATGACATGGCTTTTCATTCCTTCTGTTTTTTTCTGAGACAAAAATATCCCTGTCCCTGTGCCTCAGTTTCATTTTATTTTTTTCCTGAAAATAAACATTCTAAACCTCAGTGGAACTCTTTCTTTGACAATATGGATTCCAGTTAGAGGTAAAACAAATAACACATTGCCACTCTCAAATCTTTTTGAGGCACAGGTTTATTTTAATTCAATATTTAAGACAACTGGGTCTAGGAACCCAGGAGGATGGAGAAACTGGCCATTATCATGCAGAGTTGTAGAATCAACTTCTGCTGGGGAAGGGAGGTTTCTGCTATTGCTTTGGACTGCAGAAATTACTATGGCAATGAGCCTAAAACTTGTCATAAAAACATAAAATAAACTATTTACCAGTACTTTATGGGAGCAGTCTCTCTTATGGAGACAAAGGGGGCACCTCAATGAGAAGAGGCCAATGATTAAGGCGGCTTATACACTCATATGAGCCATACATGAAACACTGGCACAGAATTTTTTTCATTCTTTTCTGTGTTTTGTATTTTTATTAGCATTATTTTATACAATCTTGTTATTTTATCCACGGTCATTTGTTTTCTATTTTACTGTAATTTCCTGTTAGACCATTTGGTCCTGAAATGTTCTATTTCATTTTATTTTATGTACAGTATATCAGGTATCTGTTCAAAATGAGATCTTTATCTCAACAGGATTCCTCTGAATAAATTAAGGCTATTATTATGATCACCATCAAAGTGTATGAGATATTGGCACATAACTAAAAGTTTAGTTAAAATTAATTTTGGGCTGAATCTCTGATAAACTGTTTAAGAATATCATCCAGGGGTGCATTTCCCAAAATCACAGATGCTAACTTACATAGTTGGACCCATTGACTGTGCTGCTTAGCTGCTATAGTGGCAGCTAGAATGCTGTGCGTTTGGACCGAGAATACCATTTCTATCTGGAGCCTGCGGCTGCATTTCCATTCTCTGAAATTTAGGGTGCATCTCAAAGCATAGGCTGCATCCTTCGAAGGTTTCATTTTTAGAGGTCGTCACGTACTTCCATCCAACAAACTAACATTTAGGGTTAGGAATAATATTAAATTTAGGGTTAGGCTTAAGTTTGGGGCTAGGTTTAGGGTTGGGGTCAGAGTAAAGGTTAGGGTTAGGGAAACCTGAGACGACTCACTTAAACCAAAGCTGTTTAACGGAGATGCAATGATGTCATGTCAGTCTGACGGATGGAATTAAGTGGCGACCCCTAAAAATGCAGCCTTCGAAGGCTGCAGCCTATGCTTTGAGATGCACCCTGAGTGTTACGGCTGTATGTGGCCCCTGTGCTTTTTGTCTCTTTTCCACCCCTGTCCTCTAGCTCTGCCCAGCTGCTTCAGCCAATTGCTGAACGATGTGCACCTGGCGTGGGAGTCAAGGCCTTAAATGCTCTGGGGCCAGCCTTGGAGGGGAGAAGCTTTTGGTGTAGGGACTGATGTTTGCCATGTTGCCTCTCACCATGGGATTTGTGTTGTGTTTTTGTCTTTATGGTTTCTTTGGCAATTTTGATTTAGTTTATTGGATGTTTCTCTGTCTTCTTTGTAAATAAATGCCATGGACTTGGTTATTTTAACCGTGTTTTGTCTCTGGTATTTTTGGGTCTCTGACGCACTATGTGGCCCCATCAGGCCAGTTTAAGAGCGAGGCGTAACACTGAGATCGATGAATGGGCAGAAGCAGGTGTCAAGGATGAGGAAAGGCAAGGGGAAGAACTAAATTGCAAGCCTCACTAGTATATTTGCATCCACCTAGCACTTGTTGGACTTAAAGAAACCGATGAGCAGCTGCCGTTTTGTTTTTTTTTTTTTTTTTTTTTTTAGGGAAGAGAAGTATATTCACAATTTAGATAAAATAGTTTTGCCATTAAAATGTAATTCTCAATTTAAGCATTATATGGCTGAAAGGTACTTGCAAAAAACATTGTGCTTTCCATGAAACTGACAAAAATGTGAACTGTAAATAAATAATTAAACAAATGAATAAATACAATATATGTTAAGAAATTACATAACAACTAGACGAAAACAAAAATGATACATTTTGCTTTTCTTCATATGTACTCTTAAAAAAGTAGGAGATATTGTAATTGCATGGTCAATAATAAATTAATGATATAGAATAATTGGACCCCAACTAATTGTATCTTCGCAAATAAAGAACTGAGTAAACAATTCAACCAATATATCATTACCTTAACAGTTTCTCTTGCTGTCATGGTCTGTGAAAGAAGGAATTGGTATGAGAGGGAAATTGAAAGTTGACATTTTTGCTTCAATAGTGCGTAATGCCCCCATTATTGGCCAAACACTCATGCTGTCGAGGCATTGTGCGTATGAGTCTTCCGATGGTGATTTGATGCAGTCTGTCCCATTCTTCCACTAACGCCTGGCCAAGTTCATCTTGCCTTTCACGCTGATGCACACATCGGCCCAAGATGTCCTAGACCAGGGCTGCCCAACCCTGTTCCTGGAGAGCTACCATCCTGAAGGTTATCACTCCAACCAAAGCAAACCACACCTGCTTTCCCAGTTAGAGATCTTGACGAGCTGCTAATGAGCTAAAATCAGGTGTGTTGAATTAGGGTTGGAGTAGAAACCTACAGGATGGTAGCTCTCCAGGAACAGGGTTGGGCAGCCCTGTCCTAGACATTTTCAAAGGAGGAGAGGTCAGGGCTTATTGCTGGCCAGGGCATCCAATGGATATTGTGCCATTGAAGGTGGTTATTGACTATTCTTACACGGAGAGCACGGGCGTTGTCATCCTGAAAGACGAAACGCCGACCCTCACATTGTGCAAGCAGGACAACGTAGGGGACAGTATGTTGCCCCGATAGTACTGGCCAGTGACTCTTCCTTGCACGATATGGAGTGGGGTTTGGTTAGTGATCCCATCCCACTCCGTAACAGACCAACCAGCAAATCTGTCGTGCTGCCTCAGGTTAACATTGGCATGGCATTCGTCACGAGGTCGCCAGATGTGACCACGCCTATCAAGGAAGTCTAAAGTGTACCAGGACTCATCTGAGAACATTACATGTAGCCACTGACGATTTCCCCAGTTCTTGCGTTGTGTACACCATTTGCGTCTACTGGCAATGTGGCGATTGGTCAATGGCGGCACTATACAAGACCATCTAGCATGAAGATGGGCATCGTGTACACGGTTTCTAATTGTCTGACCGGTCACTTAGACACCAGTAGCCCTGGTGTGGCCATTCGAAGAACTACAGTTCCACTTGATGCTGGCTGCAAAAGCACATCAATTCTTATTGACCTCCATGTTAAAAAAGCCCAGCTTTACAGCAGAGTTAAACATGATTACAGCCTGGCTGAAAAAAAAAAACTGTTTTTGTTTTTAATAGCCAGTGTTCCCCTCCATGAAAACTGCGAGAGAGGTGATTTTTTAAAAAATCCATCATTATATCAAGGCTTAAAGTTCTGCGTAATTAAGGGTGTGGCTGCTTTGAGTGGTAAGTGGCTATAAAGCCATGTAAGTTTTTGACTCTTACTGCTCAGTAGGTTGCAGTAATGCACCAAACAGCCATTGACTTCTAAAGAAGAAGATTTCGAGTAGATTTCTTTTATAATAGCTAGCGAGTACATTGTAGTAGTTCTAGATCTGTATGCCCTATAGTGTTCTGTTATGCATGTCTATACTTTGGCAAAATGAAATGTAAACTTTCATCATGCCAATATACCCCTTTGTAATTTGAATTTGACAGGTGTGAACCTCAGCTAAGCTAATTTGAGTCACTGAACTTGACCTCAAGGCCGCATTTGTGGAGTTGATACAGCAGAAATTTTTCAACAAAATATAGGGCAAATGAAGTCTTGCAACATGGTTAATTGTTCAAACAGACCTGTAATGAGTTTGTGCTCCATTTATATGGTGAGTAAAATTCTAGTATTCCATATAATGTTATATGTAGACACTATATAGCAGGATGCGGTGGTGGCTTGTTAAACAGCCAATTAGCCAGAGAATGAATAGGCCTTCAGGTAGCCTTCCAGCAAGAGGCCTAGTTGTGCTGACAGGAGTGTGTGCGTGCCACAGTTATTAAACTGGCATGTGCTGAAGTCACAATGTAGTTAATAGAGAGGTGTCAATCTAATGTGGCAGTTTGTTAAGGACAATCCATTTGAACAAAATGTTGGAAAGGCGTCACAAATTCCTTGTGAGTTAGGAAGCTAAATAGGTAACTTCAGCAATTGTAGCATTTGAGCATGATAGCACATCGCAGCGTGCTATCCTACTCCATCCCTTTGCAGCTGCTCGGGGGCATTGGACGACACCTCCAGATTTTATTGTAGCTAATTATGCAGTCAGCGGATGCACAGCAAGAGATTTTCATGCAACGATTGCCGTTACTTTGCCAAAAATGGATTCCTTCTGTTTTTGGTGCTTTTTCTAATACAGTGAAGTTATTAATTTTACTGGTTAGCTAGCTATCTAATAATGAAATCCATCACGTTATGTAGCTTGATAGCTGACGTTAAATGTGTTTCCTCACGAAGTCCATCATCCTCAAGCTACCCTAGCTACAAAAACTTAAATGATGTTCCAAACGGCATCAGATAACAATGTACGTAGTTGGCTTGCTAGCTATGTTTGACCAGCGTATATTCAGTGGCCAATGTTGCTAAGTTAGTGCAGTTCAAAATGATCTCACCTATCAATCAATCAATTGGGGATGACATCAATCAATCAGATGTCAATATTAATCAGTTATTACCATTAGTAATCATTCAGTAATTGACAGAATTATTAAACTTACTATTATGTATGCAGCATTTATACAGTATGTTATCCAATAGTCATGTATGCTTATTTCATTATCAGTTTTTATCGTAGTATCATTCCTATATGTATTAGAATGTATGTGTAAAACTAGTATTAGTTTTACTAATACTAGTATTAGTATTTGTATTAGAAGTGTGAGCTTTTTTCTCCTTCTCTAGCTAGTCAAATTAATCATACATGGGAAAGTTTTTTTTTTGGTTATGCTTCTCAGGGCATAAGCTGTGCTTTAGACCGGAGTCCAGAGTGTGTGTGTTCTTCTAAAAATAAAGATCATTTGATAGGAAACTGCACTATTTAGCAGAACACACATTAGTTAATTTTATCTGCCTCTGGGAGCTAGCCCCTGGGACAGTATGCGACAAAGAACAAGGATATGAGCTCAATTTGAAGTACTTACTCTTGCAACAGTGGTTAAGGAGTAAATACATTTAAAATGCCTATTCTTGAGATACTGGTTTCAGAAGTGCATAATTCTGCTTTACCGATTGCCAATAGCTCTGATCTGGTGACAGGGTTATGGGATGTTGTCTGATACACCAGCTTTTGCGGAGATAGCCAGACTAATTAATCTGTCTGAATGGAAGAACCCAATTAAGGTCAACCTGACCCAAAATAAGGATGCATTTATATAAATTAAACTAAATTTGTTTGACTATCTGATTTCCTTAGCATTACTGTTTGATTTCCATCAATTTATTGGACAAGAGCCTTGTACTTTCCTGTGACGTAATTTTTGATTATAAAAATTGGTTGGAGAAAAAGATGGTCAGCTTTGATTTGCACAAAGGTTGGCTTTATCTCTTTGTCAATAAAATCTAATTTTTCGGAAGGTTCTGCCTCGCTATTATAATTTTTGAGTCAATTGTAGGATTTTCCACAATATTAGCCCAAAGGAACAAAATGAAAAATAAATATAAACATTTATGAGGTCTAGAGATGGCATAAATGAACATTACACAACCTAAAATAAAAGCAGTGAATTTCAAGGGGAGCTAACTGGTGAACTGTAAGAAAGCGAGAGCTTGAAGGTCTAAAGCCATGGTTATGGATTTGTTCGACTGGCTAGGGAAAAAAAAAACAAAGCCGAACATCCGCGCTGTCTCAGCGAATAACATCACATAGTAAGCCTACCGCCATGGCTTGTACAACGTACATCTCCCCTTCACTTCATGGCTATGAATGATGTTCAACCCGTCACTGCACGCTATTAGCAGGCTCCATCCCTTAGCTGCTTTGCTGGGGCTCCAACGAGCCAACTCCTTGCCCTTTTTTGGATAAACTGAAAGTTGGGCAGAGTCAGGCACTGCCTAGATGGCGAAGGCTGGGAGCAGCGGAAAGCACCAACCGAGCTTCATTATGGCTTTTCATAACTTTGTCCATTGCTTTATACATTCAATGGATAAAACTTTGCTCAGACTTTCATTCAGTCTCTTCATTCATTTTAGTCCCCCACCACCCAAAGGATCAGTTGAGGGACTATTTATGTAGGCCAATTCCATCCGTGCATGTGAGCATGCAGGAATCCAATCTCTGGTGGGGGACCTTTGTGATCTCTGACCGGCTTGTTTTCTTGCTTCTGGAGACCCCCCAGTCAATAAGGAGTCCTGTCCTCCGCTAAATGGGAAGGATCTTCAAATCCAGGGGATGACTGTGTGTATCCACTGTGTATACATATGTTGTATGTAATTTTAAGGTAAAATAACTCTCAACCTGTTACATCTCATGCAGCCATAATCCTCCATCTCTTGGGGTTGAAATTCACTATCTGTTCTGTGAAAAGCAGACTCCTGTTATGATCCAGATTAGGAATTAAGTACAGAGGCAGAGTACAGTCCAATTGTAAGATTTATTGATAATATTACAATAACAGTGGGACAGAGCTCAGAGCAAGAAGGCAGCTTATTGCGGCAAAGCAGACCGTTGCCAATCTCTGGTCTGTGGCTTTTCCGGATGACTGCCAGATGGAGAACACTCTTTGCCAAGGCAGGATGGAGTAACTTAGGAGAAACTCTGTTCCAATCCTGATGACCGTAGAAGGATTGGGAGCTTGGTCCTAATAAACTGGACAGAGGAACATACTTAGACTGGGTTAACAAGAACAGGGTTCTTGTCGATCCTGGACCCTGAATTATACTTGGGAACTTGTTCCTATTAAACTGGACTAAGGAGCATACTTGAACTTGAACTTAAATTGAAAGCATTCCCAATCCTGGACTCTGAATTAGCCTTGGGAACTTGTTCCAATTAACTACGCAAGAAAAAAGGGTTTCCAAAAATACTATTATTAAAAGTTATGTTAAGCTTTGTAAAGACAGAGTTTCTATTCGGAAATACTGACTGGTTCTAACCAGGAATAGTGAATTCCAATCCAGCAACTCGCAACTCAAACCAGGGGGTTTAAATGCACAGGTCACAGGTACAAAAGGAAGTAACAATCAAACAAGTCACAGCCAAGGATAAAGGAACATGCAAGACAAAAAACCATTCAAAGGAGACAATGGACCGTATTCTGGAACCCACCTTTATTTCAGAGCTAAGGTGGCCTTCCGTAAGGTCGCCTTTGTTCCAGTCTCCCTTCTGTAAGGCGGCCTTTGACAGACTTTTGGCTGGCAAACTTGATCTGATGTAATAAGTCAGTGGTTCTCACAGTCGGTCCTGGGGGATCCCTGTGTATGCTGGTTTTTGTTCCAAACACAATGGCAATCCCAGAATTTTAACAAGCTATTAATTTTCCAAACTAGGAGCTTATACTGTGGAATTACATTAACTCTTAAATCACATTCTGCCAGAAATGGCAATGCATGTATCTTCTGCGGGCATGTAGTGTGTATTCAATTAAATTGCAAACAGCTAATTTCAACATGCATGGAGAGAGGTAATTTATCTATAACTAATGAAATTAAAGACTGAGGTCAATCGGCCAGCTCTTAATTGATATGTACACCTGGCCATCAATTGTGGGCCCTTCGTTGCCGTGCATTGACGAAATCCAGATACCTTCTCACATTTTCAATACGATTCACGTGGGAACCCATCTTTTCTTCATTGAAACTTCAAAGTAAATGACTGGCTCGGCTTGCTAAGGATGCTCATAAAGAAGCTCTGGACAATCCTCAGGAATAAAGGAGGACCTAAGCAAAATAAAGGAATTTGTATCCCATTAGGAGCATTCTAGAATTGACCCCGCCTTTCACTAAGCTAGCACTTTGAGGGAGCCCTTCATGCAAAAATAAATGTAAGTTGTAAAATAGCATAAGGCCACCTTTGGAGGAGAACAATAGACTAAAGGGATCCTTTTTTCGTGAAGGTCGGTTCTCGAGTACGGCTAATTACTTCTGATAGACAAGTAAGTTGCTGAATGGGAGGAGACAGAGGGTATTCACAGGAGGGTTGTGACAACTCCCTGTCACTGGAAACACGGTTTCCAGGAATCAAGGGTCGTCAGCCTGAGAAGATATGATTAGAATATACTTATCTCAATCCCCTTCTTCCTCATCATCTAAGGTGATATTCGAAAAGGTGTGTATGTAATGATAAATTTTGTGACTTGAGATTCCCTACACTCAGACATTTGCATAATCCTCAGTTGCATCTACAGTTAAAGAAGCATCACAGAGATAGCTGACATGCCTAGTGTAATAGATGCAGGGGAAAATATGATATGTTATTCAGTTTGATATTTTGGATCTGACTTATTTCCCAGCTTACAAGCTGATGCAAGGTCAGAAGCGGACTAAGCCTGCATGGAAGATAAAGCCTTACTCAGAAACTATCACTGTAGGTAATTAATGATTCTCTTGCCTTATGAATGGCATCTAAAATACTTCTTTTGCAGGCAGTTTTGAGACTCTTTTAGAACTCCTTAAGCAGTTTCTCTGTCAGGCAGAAGGAAAATTGTTTTTGAAATACGTTGTAGATATATTTTGGCAGTTAGTTCCAGTTCAAAGTAGTCGGTATTGACTTGCACATCACAGTGCAAATGAATGACTAATCATGTCATATAATGAAGGTTGATGTCATCGATACTATAAAAATACCCTTTCTAGACTGTTTGTCATTCCAAACAAGCTCATCATTGGGTTTCTTTTTAATGCAATCGGTTCTGTATATTTGAAGTTCATAAGGGAATCAGTCACGCAAACTCTGAACCATGCCAAAATGCTTAAAAACTGCTTTTTTATCTTCAGCCTATAGAGATTCAGAGTGCCTGACAGTATTTTTATCTGCTCGTCCCAACTGATGCAATACTTTGGGAATATTATTTATGGATACATTTTGCATAATTACCACTCGATCTTCAAGTTCAAGAGCAAAGAGACTCTTACTCATGTATTCTTCCTTCCTTTATTAGAATTTATAAGGCAGCCGGGGATATGCATATATTAATATGATTAATTTGACAAAAATGGCCCAATTCACTTGTAAGTATATGTGCATCTTTGTGTATTTCTTCATGGGTGCATATATACAGTGCTTAACAAATTTATTAGACCACCTGTCATTAAAAAACAAAAAAAAACATGAATATTTAAGAAATTTGTCAAAAACTTGTTTAAAACTAAAAATTATTTTGTTATTTCTTCGGCAAATAACAAACTGAAACCACTAAATAGTCCTAATTCACACATAAAAACCAAAAAAAAAAAAAACTAGATTTTGTATGGCCTCCTTTGGCCTTGATAACAGCTTGCATCCTTGCATTCAACCACTAAAACTAATTTTTATGTTCAGGAATTGAAGAAAATAACTGTTATTTAGCATCTAAATCAAAAAATAATAATGCACTTAACTTTTTTTCTGCTTTTGGTAAAACGGTGAATTCGTAAATTCAAGGATAACAACAATAATTATATTTTAGCATTTAAAATATAATTTCAGTTAAACAGTTTGGGCATACTGGTGGATTAACCATTACAGAAACATAAAAATTATTTTGGTAATTACCAACACTGTTAATTTAGGGCAGCTGTTGCATAACCTTTACATTGGGTGGTGGTCTAATAAATTTGTTTAGCACTGTACATGCTTATTGATCATGCCTATGAGCCAAGAATGTCCCTTGGATTGAGATGATCATGGTAGACTTCTACCTCCTTTGGAAGATTGAATTTAGTCAACAGTGCGGTTGCCATGCGTTGACTTTCAGGTATTGGGTATTTTCAGGTGTTTCCGGTATTGGGAAAACAAAGCCCCAATTCTCAGCTGTAAAAGGCAATTTTGCTGGTTCTTGTGTCCCTGCCTGCTGCATTAGACATGACTGATTTTTGCAGGTTAATGGCACTGAGCCATATTTATGTTGTGTGGCAAGGGTTTTAAACTGGCACTGACATCACTCATTGGGCTACTGCAATTATTTCAAAACTGACATTTCTAGAGCAGTTTGGGGTCTTGTGTTGCATGCTCTTTCGCAGTAAAAGAAAACCCAAACATGAGAATCAAATGCATCTGTCACAACCCTCAAGTAAGTTCCTATTGTTCCTCCTCCCATCCTGCAAACTCTGTGTCTTTTAGAGGCACACTCCCAAATACATTTATTTCTCTTTCATTCATAACAATTTAGTACCAACATCATATGAACAACAACTAAATACAGAATTAAAGTGATGGCTCATTTACATAAATTATGCTCATTAGGTCCCGAGATGGCTACCGCAATGTGGAACTTGATCAAGTACCTCAGGCAGGATATCTCTAAAACTGTTTATTACTTTAATCTCAAATTTTCACAGATCATTTATGACTATATAGTGCATGTTCTGATCTGAGGGTTTTCAGAAATAATATTTCTGTGAAAAAATATGGGCATTTTAGTGGGTTTTTTTTTTTTTTACTTTATTGGGTACCTAATTACCACAAAATCTAGAGTTACACAAATGATTTCTTCAAAATGCCTGATCAGTCCATAGACATGCATCTGGTGAACTTATATTCCAAGTTTCACAATGATAGTGTGAGAGAAAGAGGAGAAATGATGTTTGAAGCAATGCTTGGCAGGTCAAAATCAACATTTTTGAGAAATTGACAAAAAACAACAGATGTCCATATTTTTGATATTCCTATCAAGTACACCCACTATGAACTTACTGAAGGTTATTTAAAAAAAATGTCAAAAACAATTTAAAAAAAAGCCTATTTTGGGAGTGTGTACCCACTTTAACTGGTTTAGCGTCTTGTGCACCTCCACCCCTCAAGGCGTAATGCATTTGTCTGCCCCACTCCAGTGTGTCCCCATTGTGAAAGTAACCTTACATTGGGTAAGTTTGAGTACTTGTTGAGTTGCTGGACTGTCTTTGCCCTGAAGCAACCAGTCAGTTTCCTTCATCACTGTGTGAGAGTTTATCATCTTCTGAAATTATCAGAGCCTTATGATCGTAAAATACGGCAGTACTCTTCTTGGTCTTATTAATGGAGACAAGCTCACAAGCTGGTTTCCTGGTCTCCAGGATTGAGACCACATTCCTTTTAACCTGTCTTTTCAGTATGTTCCTATGCCCAGTTTATTAGGAACACTTCCCAAGTGTACAGCGGTCTCCAGTATTGGGACTGTGTTCCTGCTAAGTACTTCAGGCCTGCCATTTAACAAACCTGCACTGGCAAGGGTTTTCACCATCTGGCTTCTGCCCAAGGATGCCACTGGCCAGGCACAGACATGCGCTTATCCAAGCCTATCTACCATGTGAACTGAAGTGTTCTCATTCTGCTCTGAGCTCAGTCCCACTCAGTCATTACCATTTTCCTATTAAAACAACCCCAATTTGAAAAAGTTGGGATGCTGTGGAAATTGTAAATAAAACCAGAATGCAAGAATGATTTTCAAATCTCATAAACCCACATTTTATTTTCAATAAAACATGGACAACATATCAGATGTTGAAAGTGAGACATTTTACCATTTCATGAAAAATATTAGCTCATTTTGAATTTGATGGCAGCAACACATCTCAAAAAAGTTGGGAGAGGGGCAATCAAAGGCCGGAAAAGTAAGTGGTACTAATAAAAAAACAGCTGGAGGAGCATTTTACATGTAATAAGGTAAATTGGCAACAGGTCAGTAACATGACTAGGTATAAAAAGAGAATTTTAGAGAGGCAGAGTCAGAAGTAAAGATGGACAGAGATTCACCAATCTGCAAAAAACTCTAAAAATTGTGGAACAATTTCAGAAAAATGCTCCTAAATGTAAAATTGTTAAGACTTCGAATCTGCAGTACATAATATCATCAAAATATTCAGAGAATCTGGGGAAATCTGAGGTCAATATTGGATGCTCGTGATCTTTGGGCCTTATGTGGCACTGCATTAAAAGCAGGCATGATTCTGCAATGGAATGCACTGCATGGGCTCAGGAAAACTTGAACACAATGAATCTACAAATGCAAGCTAAAGCTGATTCATGCAAAGAAGAAGCCATATGGGAACATGATTCAGAAATGCCACCGTCTTCTCTGAGCCAAAGTTCATTTAAAGTGGACCGAGGCAGAATGGAAAACTGTTCTGTGGTCAGATGAATCAAAATTTGGATCTCTTTTTAGAAACCACAGATGCAGTTTTTCATGCAGTTTAAAGAGGAGAGGGACCATTCAACTTGTCATTAGCACACAATTCAAAAGCCTACATCTCTGATGGTAATGGGTTGCATTTGTGCTTATGGCATGGGGAGCTTACACATCTAGAAAGGCATAATCAATGCTGAAAAGTATATAGAGGTTTTACAACAACATATGCTCCCATCCAGACAACGTCTCTTTCAGGGAAGGCCTTGCATATTTCAGCTAAACAATGCCAAACCACATAATGCATCCATCACAACAGCATGGCTTCACAGTGGAAGAGTCTGAGCACTGAACTGGCTAACCTGCAGTCCAGACCATTCACTGATAGAAAACATTTGGCGCATCATAAAATGAAAAATCCGGCAAAGAAGACCCAGGACTGTTGAGCAGCTAGAATCCTACATCTGACAAGAGTGGGACAACATTCCTCTCCCAAAACTTCAGCAATTGGTCTCCTGACTTCCCAGACGTTTACAAACTATTGTTAAAAGAAGAGGGGATACTAAACAATGGTAAACATGGTCCTATCCCAACTCTTTTGAGACGTGTTGCTGCCATTGAATTCAAAATGAGCTAATATCTTTCATGAAATGGTAAAATGTCTCGCTTTCAACATCTAATATGTTGTTTATGTTCTACTGTGAATAAGATGCCAGTTTATGAGATTTACAAATCATTGCATTGTTTTTATTTACATTTTCCACAGCATCCCAACTTTTTTGGAATTGGGGTTGTAAATCTCTTCATTGGTTTGCACTCTGACTCTGCATCTGGTACCTTGTGTGCATCACAACAGTCCAATCCAGCAGAGATGCCCAGCCCCGGTTTATGCCCTGAGGTATAGGGTGAGCGGATTAGTCAGCAGGAGGATGAGCTCCACCAGCTCCACTACTCAAATGGAGCCCTCTCCAGTCAACTTGTAGCTATTACTAATATTTCCCGGGACTCTGCTGCCACTTCTCAAGCTGCCAGCTATATTCTGCTACAGACCTCAGGAGATCACCCATTGAAAACAAAACTACCGGTGTTTGACCCCAATGAGGGCAATGTTTCCTGGCCCAGTGTTTGATCGTCTTTGAGCTAAAACCATCTTCATTACCCACCGAACGATCCATTGTGGGGCTGGTCATTACTCGCCTTTCCAGACGTGCTAAAGACTGGGCTGCCACCTGTTGGGAGGCAGGAGATCCTGCAGTACGAGCCAATGCTGCTTTTGCCGAAGAGATGAGGAAGGTGTTTGACTGGTCCTGCTCCAACCACGCTGCTGCCCAGAAGTTGCTCCAGCTGCACCAAGGCAGTCTGTCAGTCTCAGAATATTCAATCGATTACTGAACTCTGGCTGTCTAAGCGCTGGGACCCCCTGGCACTTTATGGCACCAACCTATTCGGCTTGAGGAAGCGAGTCCAGGACGGACTGACAACCTGTGTCCTTCCCCCAGATCTGGACAGCCTCATCAACCTGGCACTCAGAATAAATTTCCGGCTGCAAGAGAGGTGGCAGGACCGGGAGAGAAGGGAGAGAGAGCTGCCGTCTGGATCTCTCATCTCATCTTCTCGACTACCCCTACCTATTTGTCTGACCAGGCAAGTTCACCCAGTCTCTACCAGGGCATTTGTCTACTCAGGCGGACAGGAACTTTGTCCATCCTGGTCTTCTTTGCCTCCTGAAAGTCCCAACTGAACCACTGTTAGTACCCCTTTGATCCCAAGGCCTCTTGGGAATTGCCCTTCCTGACATCAAGGAACTAATTAGACCGGTGCCCATGTTAATCTCCAGACACCATTCCGAAAAGTTGCTGTTCTTCATCATGAAGTCACCTCATGCCCCAGCAGTGGTGGGAAGGTCTTAGCTTGAGCACCGCAACCTTCATGCGGACTGGTTATCCGGTTCTATCCTGGAGTGGAGTTCATCTTGTTTAAAGTTCGGTCTTCGCTCAGCTTTCAGTTCGACTGAACCTCCCTCCTCTAACCACAAGGAGGAGCTGCCAGACTTGAAAGAAGTTCCTATTATCTACCATAATCTCCAACTGGCATTCAACAAAACTCGAGCGACTTCACTTCCACCACACGAACCCTACGATCTTGCCATTGAGCTATTACACGGAACATTACCCCCCAGGGGTCAGCTAACCTAGCAACACAGGTGTCCCAGGCTATGGAAGAGCACATAAGTCAATTCCTGGAATTTGGAATCATTCAAGCTTCTTTGTCACCAGCCGGAGCTGGTTTCATCTTTTTAGCCAAGAAAGATGGGTCTCTACGTCCCTACATTGATTATCAGGGACTTAACTCTGTTACTATCAAGAATTGTTGCCCTCTTCCTCTGATGGAGTCAACAGTTTCCAACCTCAGGTGCTGTCATTACTTTACTAATCTAGACCTGCACAATGCTTACCTCATAGCGCGCATTTGGGAAGAAGATGAGTGGACAACTCCTTATCCAGACACTTCGAATGCCTGGTGATGTCACTCTGGCTCGCTTACTCCTCCGCTGTGTTCCAGAATCTCACTAAAGATGTCCTCTGAGACAGTCTCCTGTTTCATCTGCGTCAAAATTAAAACCTGTTTCCTAGTCTTCCTACAGTCCACGTTCCTGATCCTTGCCTCCCTGCAGGCTCATTGATAGTGGCCCTACCTACATCATGCACGGATTCCCGGACATATGGCGTAGGGGACGAGGCCACCACTCTCAAGTGGACAGGGAGAGGTATGGGCCCAAGGACTGTTCCTGTGTCCCTCAATGCCACCCCTACCCCCCTCCCTGTCTGTGATTTCCTGCGCCGGCATCTGAGGCCCACCATAGGGCTGCTTTGCGGGGGTGGGGGGTTGGAGTTCCTTGACTGGATCATAACACCATCAATACATCCATAGTCCCTTATTATTTTTAATAATATCATTGCTCCCTCTAGTAGTGATCACTCCTGAATGAAGTGTCTGTGCCTACTTCTTTTCTAACAGTGCACAATGATGCCAATCTGAACTCCTGGCTATGATATTCAGTGACTGCAACATGCTTTTATACAGCTTCAGGTGAGCTGGCTCTCAGATCAGAAACTGACGTGTTTACTATAGGGACAAACACAAACTGGCAAATATGGAGGGTCAGAAAATATACTACGTTCAGCCAATTTGCCTAACTTAATGCTCTGAAGGCAAAGGAGTTTTAGGGGTTTTCCATGGAATAAGCACAAATATAAAACTTAGAGTAATTCTGAAGGTCAAGCTGCATCATCAAGGTAAATAAATGATCATCAGTTTTATCATTGAGGGGAGTGATGAATGCAGCGATCCCATTAAAGCCACAGTACATGTGATTACATGAATACTGGAGCCTTGATGTTTGATTATAAACCTCTCTGCTTATGTGCTGCTGCAGTTCTCATGTTTTCTCAGCAGCAGTTGAATCAATACATAGAACACTTAAATCCTTCCCAGCCAGGCAGCACAGCTATGTAATATCATGAAACACGTGTGCATGTGTACATACATATGTGTGTACAGGTGTGCATGTGTGTACAGTTATCAAAAATGTCTTCCACTTTTCTTTGACCCATTGGTTGCTAAAAAGATGGTAAATACACCAATTAATACTTCTGCATTTGATGCACCAGCCTAGTCTATAAAGGAAAAACTGGACTAATTTATTTAAAAGGGTTGCCATGGGGAACGGCATTCATGATTAATGTGGGGTTGATTATGCAACCAATTGACTATAATTCACACCCAGTGAAACCTGGGCCAGCCACCTGCCAGAAGGGAAGATATTAATAATACAGAAATCCAGAACTGCAATTCCCCTTTCCCAGACTCAAGGACCCAAAAATAAGATTCAAATGAACTGGTGGAGGCCCAGGTGAATTAAGCATTCCACATGTCCGGCACCATCGTATCTCATAGCCAGATGAACAAGAAGATAGCCAATCTCACCTCCCTTCAAATGTTATCAGATTCTAGCTTCGAGGGGGCCCACATGGGTAGAGCATTGTTGCAGTTACAGTAGAAGTACCCCCCAACCTTCTGTGAAATGAATAGTCTGGTGATATGTAGTGTGAGGTAATGAAAATGGATACTCTGTAGTCCGGCTAGATTTGGGGCTGAGGACCCCAATTATGAGATATAACAATACCATCAAGGATAAGGAAACTAAGAAATAAATAAATTACAGTTATTTCTGTTGAATCTCACTGTTTCATTGCAATCTAACAATTGATGTGTCCTTCAGTTCTCTCACGTTTGATCATTCGCTCCACTGTGAAAAATAGCTGCTAATTTAAACTGGTCTTGATTCCTGTTTGTATTTCTTAGCTTCACTGTTTGTTTTGAATAAGCATTACAGGCCTGATTTTTAACAAAGCTTTGCTCATACAAAGGGTTGCATGCTCTTGAAAGTTTTGTATGCGCTAAAGTTTGAAGTTAACAAGCCTTATGTATATGGCCACTTAGCCCCTGTTTTTAAAGACTGGTTTCAATGCAGAATCATGCCTGTTATAGGTGCTCATACTAATTTTAAGGCTCAGCTTTTAAAAATTAAGGCCACCATACCAATCTTATGTGTACAGACTACCAAACTCCAACCCTAGTTTTATCCAAGAATTTTCTGATCTGCTTTCTTTTATGTTTTCTCGACTCTGCTAAACAGTTGATTTTAGGGGATTTTAATATTCATATCTGCTGCCCATCAAAACCTATGGTTAAAGAGTTCTAAGCTCTTGTGGATTCATTTAACCTCACCCAATCCACATCAGGCCCTACACATCAGAAGGGTCTCACCTTAGATCTTGTATTGTCATCTGGTTTCTCTTGTCATTGATCCTAACACTGTTGACACTGGTGTTTCTGACCATTTTATGATTTTATTTGAATAGTCATTGCCTTGTCCCCATCCTGTGCCCGCCCAGCCTCACTTCCTTACCCAATTAATTTGCCCAGCCATGGCCACTCTCTTTTCCAATGCATTTACGGCCGATCATTTTCCCCTAATCTCAGATGTCCTTCCGGCCTGTACTGACACCGAGGAACTAATTTCTCTCTTTAACTCCTCATGTTCAGACATACTTGATTGTGTTGTGCCCCTAAAACTGAAAAGGCCTTAGAGAAACTCGAGGACCCCTTCGCTGAATGATTCTGTGAGTGATCTGAGACAGGGCTGCGGAAGAGCGGAGTGAAAATGGAAAAAAGACAGACTGTAGGTCTCATATGACATTTTACAAGACACGTTAAACAATTGCCAGCGTGCACTTAAGATGGCTAAGGCTGAATATTATGGAAAGTGAATTAAAATAAATGGTCACAGACACAAACTTCTGTTTCAATATATTAACTCCATTCTACATCCTCCTGTCATGGTTTGTGAGGTGTGCGTGTTGTTTGATATCGAATTCCTAGGCCATCAAATTCTTTACCCAGCTGGTTGATTGAGCTGGGGTGGCGCTTCCCCTGAATCTATATAAGCAGGATGTCCGGCATGCCTCCTTCGCTGGAGTGTCTGTGTTTAGCTTCGCACTGTTGCCGAAGATATCTGTAGTCAGGTTTTGTATGACTTTCTATCTTCTTATTGTTGGAGTTTCTTCTCCCTTTTCTATCTCGCTTTGCTTCCGTAGTTCGGACTATTATACGTCCTTTGGAAGTGCGAGTACTTGCGTTTGGTCTATATTATTCTCTGTGTTTGTACTGTGTTTGTGCTACTCTCTTTCTCTCTGTCGTTGCGCTTGGCCTCCGTATACTACCGGCCATTACACCTCCTGCTGCTTTTCTTACCACTGCCTCTACAATTGAAGCCTGTCAAAAATTTCAAAAATTCTTCATGGAAAAAATTGATAACATTAGGTCCCAAATCTCATGCCCAGATTCTGGTCCCGCTGGGACACCACATCCAGTTTGCCATCTCCAGAAGTTTTATTTATTGTCATTATCTCTGCTATTTAGGGTGGTCTCTCACATGAATCCTACCAATTGCCCTCTTGATATGTTACCTTCAAGCCTCTTTAAGAAAGTTTTTACTACAATTTACCTATTATTTTAGCCATATTTTATTGCTTTATAAAATATGGAGTCATCCCAACCTGTGAGAAACAAGCCATTGTTCAACCCCTGCTTAAGAAGCCAAGCCTAGACCCTGAAGATGTAAATAACTATTGACTAATCTCCAAGTTACTTTTTCTATCTAAGAATTTGGAGAAGGTTATTTTCTCTCAGGTCTTTTTGTATCTAAACAGATTCAATATTCTTGACAAATTCCAGTTCGAATTTCAAGCTGTACATAGTGCAGAGTCAGTGTTGGTGAAGGTACACAATGACTTCCTCCTCACTGTAGACTCTGGTTCTTGTTCCATTTTAGTCCTGCTTAATCTTAGTGTAGCCTTCGATACTACAGATCCTGACATCCGCTTAAAACGCATTGAGGGTGAGGTTTTTTGCGGGGTCCTGTGCTAAAATGGTTTAGATCCGATTTGAGAGGCAGAAGATTTTCTGTCAAAATAGGAAATAACCCTTCTTTCCCTTCTCCCATTACATGTGGTATTCCTCAAGGTTCAATCTTAGGGCTTCTTTTATTCTCTTTATATATGCTGCCACTTGGGTTTTTCTTCAAAAATGACAATATTTACAACCATTGCTATGCATATGACACACAATTTTACTTACCAGCCACTCCTGATAATATTTGCTTTCTGATGGTACTTTTCAATTGTCTGGATGATGTTAAATGCTGGACGACAAAAAAGTTCCTCCGTCACCAGCTTCAGTAAAGCTCTTGGTCCTCTGTCTGCAAATGTACACAGCTATGGTAAGAGCTAAGGTGTTTTTCTGGACACATCCTTGAATTTGAATAAATAAGTTAGTTGTGAAGCATCGTGGTGCAAAATTCATGGTATGGGTTTGTTTTTCATACCATGCTATTGGGCCTCTTTATTGTATACCAGGGATTATGGATCAGTTTGGATACATCAAAATAGTTGAAGAGATTATGTTGCCATATGCCGAAGAGGAAATGCCCTGGAAATGGGTATTTTAACAAGACAACAACCCCAAACACATGAGTAAGTGAGCAACATCTTGGTTTCAGACAAACAGGATTGAGGTAATGGAGTGGCCAGCTTAATCCCCTGACCTTAACCCAATTGAAAACTTGTGGGGTGACATTAAAAAATGCATGAGCGATAACTTACTTGTATTCTAGTGTCATAGTATTGTTTGAGTTTTGCTAAGTCTTGTATCCCTTAATTGGTATAATCCTTGCTTTTAGGTAGTTCTTGCTTCTTAGTTCATCAGCTCTTTGTAGCGTACCTGTGTTCCCCTTTTCAGCCCATTGGGTGAAATTTTTTGTTGGCCCTCGCGCCTTGTTATTTTTCCTTGTATTTTGTAAATATGTGTATTTTTCATATTGCGTCTGGGGTCTTCCCTGCCAAATCCTAACACTGCTATTTTCTGAGGAGATTAATATTCCTTTTCTTTGCTTCCTGTAAAAGAATACTTGATCGAATTTGTTAGTGCTTTGATTTGGAATTGAATGGGTAATGTTTCCACAACATTTGAAATATGGATCTGAAGGCTATTAAAAAAAAATATTTGCACTTTATTCAAATTTTTGAACGCACTGCTGTTTTTTTTTTGAACACATCTGTATTTCCCTCTACTGTAAAGCACTTTGGCTCAACTTCTGTTGTTTTAAACTGCCCTATTTAAATAAATGTGATTTGACTTGACATATCTTTTTTTTTTTTTTTTTAAATAAATTTGGCATCTCCAATCCCACCCGAATCTGGAATGCCCAATTGGTGAACTATGTACAAGGCTTGCTCGTGTCGACCCCTTGCTGCCAATTCAGGAGAGTGTAGACAGTTCGGCTCTCCTCCGAAGCACGCCCTGTCAACCACCGCTTATACACTCATTGGTTGAATCTTCGCAAGTTCAGAACGAGGGCGGAGGATACCCGGACATGACCAGGCTTAGAATCTTCCTGACGAGCGCCCGTCTGGCCAACAGGAGGCGCTTGAGCAACGAACAAGGCAACTATTGTAATCCCTTCCCGGCAGCCCCTTCCCAATTTGCAACCCTGTAGCGCAATAGCCAATTGTGCGCTACTGTGAAAAAGCTGCCGACCACTGCCGGCTGGTACGAAGCGGGGCTCGAACCCGCGACGTGATAGTCACCTTGACTTGACATATCTTACAGACTTGAGGTTCAAAAAAAAAAAAAAAAAATCACAATGTTTAGCCCTCAGTATAGTGATGCCTAAAAAAAAGTAAAAACTAGCTCTAAAAGTTGAATGAAGTGTAAAGGAATATAATGTCAAAATTACTTTGCAATATTAGCATAGTTAACACATTTACATGTCCACCAATCCATTATCTACTCCGCTTCTCTCTCACTAGGGTTGTGAGGAAGCTGGAGCAGATGTCAGCTGAGCGAAAGGCAGGGACACACCCTGTACAGTTCACCATAGCGCACACACCATTTATACACCACTCACTCACACACTCATACCTACAGGCAATTTAGGGTCATCAGCTAGCCTGTCTTGCTTGTCTTTGGACTGTGGGAGGAGACCGGAGTACCCGGAGGAAACCCACTCGAATATGGGGAGAACATGCAAATTCTGCATGGAAAGGCCAAAAACATTTACTGCATGAGTGATGAAATTAGCATAGCTTGTTCATGTAAGACGTCAGTTTGGAATGTATTGAGTTCAAATATGTGATAAAAAATTATAAATATGCAAATAAACACTCAAATAGTTTTACTTCATCAAAAATGTTTTAATTAATATAACCATACAATTTTTTTTGACCCAGAAATCCTACTACCAATAAATAGGCATTTAATTGCTCTTGGCTAGTTAGGCAAGCACTGACTTGATTTTCCTTTTTTAATCAAATAAACTTTGAGTATAAAGATTGTTTCCTTGTCTCAAAGACTCAACAGATCTTATTTAAATCCAAGGCAAGTTTGTTTCCCTAATACAAGGAACTCATAAATCAAGGAAAATGATGCCTACCGAAAAAGCATGCTGTCGCAAAGTTATGTTCTTATATAAATAATTAATGGGACTTTGACAAACTATAAGCAAGGATTATTTATCGGGCGACAAATGTAATCATTTGTATTTACTTGTCGTGATGAAGCTGAATTATGATTTCCGTTGTCTGAAAATTTAAAAAAAAAAAAATCATGAAAGTAAAATCCTTGAAGCAGCTGGCACAGCACACTGTACTACATTATGTAGTAATAAAAGTGCACGGTGAGACAGCACTTCCGCAGAACAACCACCGACCAAAAATGTTCATTGCTGTTTGTAATCTCGTTTTCACTGAGCAGTGAGGTGTAGAGTAGCGTATCTATGCAAATGGGGAGTCATGACGAGGCTTTTTTTTTTTTTTTTTTTTAAATCAATACTTTGCCGTGTATTTAATGGAAATGTCATCAAAATTTCAAAGCAATGGATATTCCTTCATCCATCTCTCGAGAAATCAGAGTGAGAACAGATTCAATTCGGACAGTGAATGATTGAATATTCTATGCAGCTCTCTCTCTCTCTCTCTCTCTCTCACTGAAATCTCTCGCATGCGTAGATTTGCTTGTTGGAATATAAGCGCATGTGAAAAATAATGAGCAGCGCTGAACCACTAAATTGTTTTGCTTGTTTGGCTGCAATGGCACTGTAGTTCATGTTTCTGTTGTGAATGCTCTCCTGGCTCCACTGCTATTTACTTCATTTGAGAGGCATCTAAAGCTGCTTTCACACCGAACGCGAAACGAATTTTTCGCGCGACAGATTGCATTCAAAGTCAATGCAAAGACGCGAATGCGTCTTTGCATTGTCTTTGAATGCAATCTGTCGCGCGAAAAATTCGATTCGCGTCCGGTGTGAAAGCATCTTAAGACACCCACTTCACCTGCCCACCTTACTAAATAGATACCATAAAAATGCTAACGTTAAAATCCCTTGCAAAGGAAGTTTCTCATATCTTACTTTATAATTCCCTGGAGCATTGGAACTGCAATCCTTGCTATGCTTACTTGCATTGTTATTCTATTTCTCATCTGTTACTGTGAATTACCTTGGGCTGTATCGCAGGGTCCCACATTCAGACATCATCTTCAAAGAAAGAAAAAACAGTGTAGTCTCCTCATGAGAAACAGTTGCTTTTCATTTTTTAAAACTGTTTCACTATAGCAAATGAATTCCAGTAACATTGTGGGGCTTGCTTCTTTAAATCTGCATCAGAGTGATCAACTTGCCTGCCTGAGAAGTAGCAATAAGCAAATTGAAAAGAACAGATTTATTGCTTACACAGCCAACTAATGTGGTGCCTGATTTACAGAAAAACTCATGCTTCTACTTCAACTAAATTTATGATTATGTAAATCTGGAGTGAAACTAATCTTAGCATATATGAACATACATGCAGGCACACGCACCCGCACACGCACACACACATGCACACAAGCATGCACTAGCTGTGTCATCCATACCTTTCGACCAATGGCAGCTTCTGAACAGAAGGGCCAGGGGGGGTGGTAAAACAACCCTTAAAACTGGCAGTTAGACTGGTTCTATTTTCTATAATTATCCTTGATTAACACATTTTTACTGTGATAAGATAATCCATTGGCATTTAAGCATAGGGCTTTCTTTCTAAATATTCCATAGTATGTTAAGGCGATCAAACAATGAATTAAAGAGCAACACAAAAGGGGGTTGAAGTTTAGATTTTTTTGTGTTTTAGTGGTAGATTATGGATTAAATGATTCTTTAAAAATCCATTTGAGTGATTTGGGCGAGAAATACATTTTTAGAGGCACTTTGTTTCTGCCCCTGCATTGTCAGAAATCCACAAAGCACGGTTGTACTAGTGAACACTTGACGTCATCCTGAGACTCGGTTGCACTGTGTGCACTAGCTTTACAGTGTACAAGTAAGCCTTTGTCTGGCGACAAGCTACACAGAACTGTTGGCTTAAATTGAGTCGTTATCACATTGTTCATGTTGTGTCTTCGTCTTGTCTTCACAAAAAATCAATAGCAACAAAACACTCAAAAATACATTGATTTTTATGCAAAATAAGGTTTATGTTGCCGCTATAGCTATATACTGTAGTCAAAGTCAGAGGTGGAGCTGCATTAAAATTGCGTGATGGTTATATCTATTTACACAAGCAAAAAGACATACAGAGAGGTGGAGAGAACACAATTATAACAAATGTTAGCCCATGAAAAACTAAATAATTAAAGCTGGTCAGAGTAGCATAAGTCACTAAATGATGAGAAAGCATTGAGGGGAAAAACGGCAATCGCAGTAATAAAACTCGAATTAGCTTGCTAGCTAGCCAACTTGCCCCCTATTTGGCAAACAAAACAAAAGCCTTTTTAGCATTATTTCATGTAAATGAAATAGCACTGTTGCTATTGTATATGTTCAGCACTCTATTGTAATAATCTTTGGAACCTCGTTTTTGCACTCTGCCTTTCCTGCCTTTGCTATGCTGCAGAAAAGGCATAATAAAACATATTTTATCTTCACATCTGAATCCAGTCCCACATTTGCCATTTTTCAGTGACGTTTACCCAGTGCAAAGATAAAGCCATTACAGTCCTCGCACAATTGAGAACTGCATCGAGTCTCAGAACGACGTCACATACATATAATTAACAATTAATTAGTTTCTCGGAAATCGGGGAAACCGCATTACAGCTGGGCCAGTTTTTTTCTTTTGTTCAACGTAGATGGGACGATACAGCTCGGTTACTAATGCATTCAGGGAGAGAGTAATATAAAGTACCTAAAACTGCGAAAAAGTCAGTAATGTTTAAGTTCCTCTTTAAATAAAAAAAGCCTATCTTGCCTAAGTAGGCTATGCTTTAAAAAAAAAGATAAATATCTCAGAATCTTCCTTGCAAACTGAACGTCATAATAAATGAAAACAAAGAAAACAGAAATCGTAATGTACGCAATATTGCATCCAAAGTAAGCATTTTGTTTCTCATCTTTCTTATCAAAACAAAGAGTTGGCCACACCTGAGAGTTGAATGCCCAGGGAGATAACAGATCATTAATCCAGGGCAATGACTGAAAACCGATTAAGTATAATCATCAGTTTAAAAGGCTGTTTTACAACGTACTTCCTACCCTGTCTTTGTTCAGCAGCTGCCACTTTTTTTTTTTTTTTTACTAGTGATAATATAAATCATTCATTTTATCATGAAGTATCTTGTCAAACGATCAGCAGATCTGATTCACTTTATTTAAAAGGCTAACAATATGCACAAAAAAATAGGAAAATAAAAGGCTATGCAAATGCTTGGTAGAGTGTTTGGGTAATTCTGAAGTGCATGGGTACACCCCTCTAACACATCCTGGTCTTTGGTTCCATGGCTAAAGAGGGGGCAGAGGCGAAGGTGTACTGAGAGATCTTCTGTTCCTGTATTCCTAAGCCTGCATCCTGAGCACTTTGCAAGCTAAAGCTGAACTAGGGCATTCTCGCCTCTAGCATCTGCCGGCAAAAGCAGGCCACTCCAGCACACATCCTTCATGGCCCCATCTTGGTCGAAGGACTGTCTCTTCCCCTCCAGATGACTCTAGAGGCTGCCAGTGATCACCTGTTCCTCGTTGCTTTGGAGTAATCACAGTAGGTGCCAGAGAGTTAAGGGGCCCATTGTGATGTTTTTAATGTTTTATGAATTATTGCTATCCTAGAATTTGGCAAAAATCATTCTGAAAACATTCTTGTAGGATAAGATGTATCCAAAAGTGGCTGCATTTGTTGGTCTGTTTATGTAACAGTATTCCCCCTTAACCCTGTATTCATGGCCACTGCAAGCAGCATCTGGACTCAATCTTGTATATTTATTATCACAGTCAGTTCATTCAGTCAGTCAGCATCATATTTTCCATATTATTTCATTCAGTAAAAAAAGGGCTTTTAATCTAGTGCATTCCACGTACCAATTGTACCATAATTGTTATGTGAACAATCCTCAATTGTAAATATAATACAAAAAATTTGAAATTCTTCTGATAGTGGGAAGAGTGTGGAGCAATTGGAGCTCTGCTTTCATTTAGCTGTTTCGCAGTGAGAGGACAACATCGTAATGAGTCATTGCCATATGGCAGGCCTGAAGGCTAAATGTGTAGGCAGTAGGGCAAACGCTTCACTGGTGGGCTGCATGTTCATGTGGAGAGACAAATCTAGCCAGGTGCTTGTACATAAACCATGCTGAAATTCAAACACTATGGCCTGTAAAATGGCACGAATGGTGGCTGGCTTTCGGATCAGATTTACTGCATGTGATGGACATGTCCTCTGCTCAGCCAAAGAACCAAACCAGCATCCAGAAGAGAAAGGAAAGGAAGAAGAGCAACAAGCTCACATTAGAGGTATGTGGAAGTTGATATTCTTAATTGTCATATTGCCAGTGATACTAAAGTTATCTTTGTTAATAAAACTCGGTTGGTGATAGTGACCTTCCCTCTCATGTCTGTCGATTGCCAACATTTTGTGGGAAGTCAACAAGCTGTTAACAGCCGTCCATCAATGTACATAGTGAGACCTTAATATAGTATACACTTATTTGGTTGTGTAGTGTTGAGCTTTGACTGTATTCCTATCCTTTTATGAGTATGAAAATGATCCTAAGCACATGCCGCTGCCTTCATAGTCAACAGATCACAAACCAACTCAACTCAAATTGGAGATTTTGGAACAACATCACATAAAGGAATGGTGCTGCATTCCTCTGGTGAAGTTTTATACTTGTAGATTTTATGCCCAGTAGAGTGGAGGCCAAACACCTCACAAAGATTATTCATTTAGATTTTTCCATTCATTTTTTCACCTGTTTGCATATGCTTCACCATTAATACTACCTATGTAGTACATTGATGTGCTAGTAACGCATCCAATGGCCCCTAAAATACCGCCGCACGAAGACGGATGCTGGTTTTTGAACCTTACGTGTATGATAATTGGGGTGGTTACCTTCCTTGGCTTGGAGACTGATTGATTATTTGTTTAAAGACACTTTCAGCTTTCTTATATCAGCATAAAATTCATTTATACCAATGGACAATTTACAGCCACCAATTGGCCTGACATGCATATCTTTGGACTGTGGGAGGAAACTGGAGTACCCGGACGAAACTCACATGTACACGGGGCGAACACGCAAACTCCGCACAGAATCCCCAGGTGGTACATGGAACATAATGCCATTAGCTACTTAGGAGAATTTGGAGAAATATCTGTACGCAAGAGACAAGGCCAAAAACCGATATTGAATGGTCATGATCATCAGACCCTCAGGCAGCACTGCATTAAAAAAGGCAAGATTCTGTAATGGAAATCACTACATGAGCTTAGGAACACTCCTGAAAATCACTGTCAGTGAACACAGTTTGTCGCTGCATTCACAAATGCAAGTTCAAACTCTAATATGTAAAGATAAAACCATGTAAAAAGTATCCAATAAGGCTGCCACCTTGTCTGGGCCACCTTAAGATGGACTGAGGGTGAACTGAAAAACTGTCCAGTGGTTTGACCTGTAAAAATGTGAAATTCTTTTTGGAAATCATGGACGCTGGCACATTATGACTGAAGTGTTTAGCAGCAGAAATCCTACATCAAGCAAGAATTTTGCAATTTTCAATTTCAAACATTTTACTTTCCAAACTACAGCAATGGGGTCTTTAGTTCCCAGAAGCTTAAAAAGTTTTTGTTAAAAGAAGAGGTGATGCACCTCAGTGGTAATCATACCCCTATCCCAACTTTTTTGAAAAATGCTGCAGGCATCAAATTCAAAATGAGCACATACTTTTCAAAAAACAATAACATTCCTCAGAATCAACATCTGAAGCATTGTTTCTGCACTACTTCCAATTAAATGTGGAGTTTAAATAATTAGCAAATCATAATTTACATTTCACACAGCGTCCCAAAGTTTTTGGAAATGGGGTTGTATGAGATTGAGAATTCAGTGATATTATTTTGAATTATCACGTGAAATGAAACAACAAAATGGTTTTAACGAAAATATGAGACCTCATGCAATTATGCACATACCTTTCTGAAAGATCCCAGATTTCTTCATCTGACAATGTTCTTAGTGTTTTATCAGTGTTTTTGCTTTTAGAGGTCAGTTCTTGTTCTCTCTTGTTCAGCTATCTTTCAAACTGATTATTTGACGTGGATCCACCCGCTCCAGTACAAAAACTGAAATTTCCACAAAGTACTTAGTATTTTTTTCTGATTTGCGTCTCTTAGCTGCTCTCTGTTATTGAAAATTGACATCAGGACATATAACTAGCTAACATTGAAATGATTTTTACAGTGAAACATAATTTTTTTTACCAAAGGTGAAGATAGTTTATGAGATGAGGATTAACCTATGAACAATCTGATGGTTATACTTCACCTGACCGCAGTATGTTTCTGCTGTGCGTTAATCCATTTCAGATGAGCTCATGCCCAGAGAAGACTGCAGCATTCCTGGACATTTTAGACATTTGGCTTCTGGTAGAGGGTGAAATCCCTGAAAGATGTGTTTTAAACTCCTCCATAATTTAATCACAGTTTTTTTTTTTTTTTTTTTTTTTACAACCACTCATTGCTCGTAAAAACTGGGCCTCATATGGACACTCCTGTTACATCCAAGCATTATCCAAGCACCTGTTCATATGTTTTTTTTTTAAAGTTTTCTAGCACTTTTCAAGTCTCATACTACCCCTATCCGAGCTTTTATGGAAAGGATGGCAGGCATCAAATACAGAATGAACACGTATTTTCAAAAAAACAACAAAACAAAAAAAATCAGGTAAAACAAAAATTTTTAGTCTTGTACTGTTTAAAAATTAATTCAGACCAAAGATTTTTAATGTCTTTTTCTGTACACCAATGAGAGTGAACTGAAAAATGGCAAACATGGAACTGGATTCAGATGCAAAGATGAAGTAGTTTTTTATTATGCCTTTTCTGTCGCACAGCAAAGGAAGAAAAGGCAAATGCAAAAACAAATAAGAAACGATGTGCCAAAATATAATTACAATAATGCGCTGACTAATAACAAAAGTAACAGCGCTTTTGAAATGGAGTTTTAGTGATATGCGACTATATGGTAAAAATGTTTATACAAGACTAGAGCTCAACAACAGGCTTACGAGGTTTTGCACTGACTAAGTGCGAAGCTTGCATTCATATAGGCATATCAATGCCAGACACAATTGGAAACAGATGCGGATGATTCTGGTAGAGCGTGGAATGCGGGTTGGGTCTTAGTAGACCAGTGATTGGGAACACTGGCGGCATGGCGTTACAAGATTTTACAAACAAATCACTGCTTTTTATTACTTGCATTTTCTTACCGTCCCAACTTTTTCAGAAATTAGGTTGTATTTATTTAGTTTTTATTTTGCTGTTAACTTGCTTTTTTGAACACATTTCTAATACTTAAAACTGATTTCCTTCAGTTTTATATCTATGCATTTTTAATAAATGTGCTCTTGTTTGTGCTACCTCAGTTTACATGCACTAAACCTGTTTGCACTGAAATGTGCACTTTACAGAGCAGCTTATTTATTAAAAAGGAAGAAAAAAAACTGCTGCATGCACTGTTATAAACTGGCACATTTTGGCAGTTATTTTAACTGTAATTTTACAATAAGTTTACTACAGAGTTCCCTGTATGTTAAGTGTAAACCACGGTGAAATGCTCGCAGGACTCCACTTATAGTTAAAAAAACCAGGAAACGATGCTATAATTTAACCGTTCAGTCAGTTTTTAACAATGTGTTCATTGATTTGATGGGTATTGTATGTCTTGACAGATTTTGCCGCATAAGGGAAAAATAATTTTGCTGGAGCGCATCTCGCCCTGGGCTCAACAAAGACAAGGGCCTGCTGTGATTATAATGCAAAATTGGCACTATTGTATTTGAAAAAAATATATATTATTTTTATTTCAATAAAAACGATTTCTAATGTGTCAGTGGATAAAAACAAGAACAATATGTTTTAGATTAAGGGCTGAGACAGATATCAAAATGTGTTGTGATTGTTCTATTGTAAGCCCTGGATTTCTGCCTCATCACTGATAAACATAAAACCATTGTCACACAACAGGGTAAAATCAGGCACGTTGCTGCTAGACTCAGAGCAACGTAAAATTTGACTAACAGTCACATTGTCACTGATGTTGTTTGTATGTGAATCTCAAGAGAGAGAGAGATCCCAGCGCTATGCCAGTAGTCTTCAAGTTAATTTAAATGACACATGGAGCATGAGTGAGTGTTTGGTTAAATGCCAGGAGCTATGTAATTTTACATCGCAGATGATGATTCTCACAACAAAATTGACAAAATTCCAAACACCATGTTGGTTCCGTACAACTGTAGTTAATGTAACCATTTAAATTACAGTTGCAAGCAAATGTTGTATCATGCAAAATATTATTTTATGACTGAATAAATTGCAGTAGTTTATGAAGCCAAAAAGTATACAATGGGAGTATATACTTTAACCCAGCTATCCAGCACAGCCTTACTTTACCAGTCTTTAGTGCTCACCCTGTCCTTGTCTACTGCAATCCACAAGGCTGGTGACCAACCCAAATTTGTATTCATCAGGACCTGCTACACTCCTGAACCCACGGCAACTCCCCTGCATGTATCAGTTTCCTTCTCTCTCTTTTATACACTCTTGTCCCTCCTCTAACAGCTCATCCACTGTATCCTGCATGAAAAATCTTTGTAATCTATCACCCCAATCCCGATTCTCTTTGGTTCTTACAATTCTGCCATCTGCCTTACTCACAAATCTGTCTGTTGATGCTGCCACCTCAGCCCTTAACTTGCTTCTCTCCCAATCGATTGACTCACCTTGTCCACATGTCCTCAAACATTACATTAATCTCCCCCATGCCTGAAGTTGACTGATTCTCTCTGCTTGAGCAGAACCAGGCTGCTGAGAGGAAGTGAAGGAAATGCAGATCTTCTGCTAACCTAGCCCTGCCCAGAACCATCATACTATGTATCATGGTCTTGGACAGTTGCTATATAAATTCTGACCGCTAGTGGCAGTATTGAGCACAATGTTGCAACAAGTACTCCTCTAAGACAGAGAAGAAGAAAACAACATCCAAATTGGATTTTACATGGATTGTATTGAGTTGAATTAAATTACCGTTACACCAACGGGAATGAGTTGCATTTTCGCTGCTTTAAATGCACCTTACAATACTATAAAGTCGCCTGAAATGCATCGGACAGTTCATCTTGCATCCATTGTGTTCAATTTTTCAATATTCTTCCATGAAGTAATTTTATTAGCCGTTAAAGCCGAAAATGGTCGCTTCACCAGCTCAGTTTTTGGAGGAAAGTGTCAACTGTACATACATAACTACTTCACTCATCCAGAAACACTCCCTACTCCGCATTACAAAACCCCCAGCTACATTGACCTCTCGATTGTTTAATTTCAAATCCATTTCGATGGCGTACAGAGCAAAAATTATGAAAATTGTTTCAGTGTACAGACACATACGGAGCTGACAGTGTAGAAGCATCTTTTGGATTTCAACCCTGTGAAAAAGAGGGAGCTGCCGATTTGCTGGCATGTAATCCAGCCGAGTAGAATGGCTGCAGTGGTGCATATAATATTATTTAGGGCTCTTTCGATTTCTGCTCAAAAATAAATTGACAGCAGCGACAGTGAATGACGACATACAATCACAAATGGTCATGGTGTACTGAACCATGGAGGTCAGTGCTAGGCCCCTGCATATGATGGGGTTTCATAAACTCTTTGCCCTGCCACCTCAAAGACAGGGAATATCAACAGTGACCCTGCTGTGCTGTGGAATTTGAGATGCACAGGAGAGGATGGGAGTTCAGGTTGAATGCCTGGCGAAAAGCAATGCTAATCTTGGAACAACGATGAATCCACAGCCATGAGGAATTCAAACATTGTGCCACTGACTAGTCCCTCTGCCAGCGAATTCCTTCGGGGACTTAAATAACAAACAATTTATCCATTTTGGGGGCGCACGGTAACTGCGATCTAATGCTCTGAGGAAATGAATGTGCAAAGGCACATGCATAATTAAATTCAAATCAGAAAGGGTACTGTGGTTTAACACAAAGCTCAAAGGAACTCACAATGAGGTCTTACCTCCTTGATTATTTTTTTTTATTTGAAAAACCAGCATTAATCACTGGCTTTTTCCCCATCACATCAAGTGAACCATTCCATTCATACAATGACTGGTAGATATGAGTAGTTTCAATGATGCATTGAAAGATTTCTAAGATATTAGGGATATTTCTTCCAACTGTCAACTTCACAATTCCAGGAATATTTCGCCAAAGGGTCTATTGTTTAAAGTGCTGTAATAGCACTTTAAGTCACTGTATTCTAAGCCAGTTTGCATGAAATAGCTCTAGTTGTATGGCCTATATGCAATGTTGCCAAAAAAAAAAAATTTTGAAACTCACCAGTATTTCACGGCCATGGTTTCAGTTTGCATATACCATAGCAGATATAGTGAAGTCCACAACTACGTATACAGTGACAAACTTTTAAAGGGCTGTAATACCTATATGGAGCACTTGACGTGGGGCAACACTATAAACAGATTGAACGCTACTTCTACCTGAAGTGAATCAAAGGGAACAATATGACAGTGTTATCACCATCCCCTGCCACAATCAATACCCGTAGCTCTATACATAAATATGGCTCGACATCCATTTTTGAACTGAAAGTAGATCATAGTTTTTGAGGCAATTTGTCTCCACTGAAGTGTGATGGACAGACGGAAGGACAGACGGACGGACAAAACTCAATCCTATATCCCCAGCACCAGTTTGTGGCGGGTGATAATAATGATTTCAAATTTCTGTCAGTGAGGGAATAAATAAAGAGCCATCTAAAAATACAATTGGCCATATTAAAAATAAGTTAATTGCTGAATGTGTACAGGTACAATCTTGATGCAAAGCAGTGGTACACCTGCTGGCACTCGTAAATCTACCTTGTGTCCACAAAGCCCCAAATTGCAGTCTATAGTCAGTGTATTATCAGAAAATTCTGTAATTGCATTACAAAAATAATTTGTTTGGGCCATTGAGCTCAATGTTATTCATATCCTTTTCTGGTTCACACCAAATGTCAAAAAATCCTGACATTACAACGCTTAAATCTTTATCATAATGATAATTGGTGCATGCTGTTATTTGAAGTTTTAAGAATAATAATGAGAAGCACGATCTCAATATTAGCGCACCTCCATACAAAGCACTTCATAATATGTCGTCCATCTATTATTCATATATAACAATTATGATTCAGTTATAAATTAATTATCTATGAAAAATCTATTAATTAGTCAGTTTTTCTATTTGATCTCTCAATGAATACATGAATGGATCACAGTAAAATTAAAAAAAAGTGATATTTAGCCATTTCTGTCTTGTCTCAGCAAGCAAATGATTAGATTATTCATGCATGGCAAGGACCCTGAGAATCAGTGCATCCCTTTTTACCTACAGCAACAATCAAAGCTCTCCAGCAGCTGCTCCTCTGCTCTTCTCCCTTTCTTTCCACACTGCTTGCAAATGTATCCCAACACTGGTGTGAAGCACAGCCCTTCATCAGGAAGAGAGCAGGCTAGCACGCCAGGCACAGGCCAGCGTGGACATATATGGATATATCAATCATCTTCTGTTGAAGAAAGAGAGGCTTTCCCTAGTGTATGCTTATAGTAACTTGCAGGCGCTGAGAGGGTCATTGAGGTTTAATGATCTTCAAAAATTTTATCACTTCAAATCTCCTGAGGACTCCCCAGAACAGTAGAACCACTTCCTTTTTAAATGGACAGCTCTTTTTGCATAGATGGAACTGTCTATGAACTAAAAAAAAAATCATAGAAGAAAAAATTATGTAATTAGAATCAAAATACCTGTTGTAGTATGTTTCGAAACATTCAAACAAAGGGGTTGTTTGCTGTTTGAATACGATGGTTTCTTAGTTACAATGGAAGAGTTACATTTATTTACAGCAGAATTCTGAGGTTGTCAGTAAAAATGGGCAGAAGACAAATGGGATGAAGGTTGGATGGCTTCTTTTTCACTACATTTTCTTTGTGTTTACCTTTGTCTGATCCACAGGACTAAATAGGCAAAGTGGCAAAGTATTGGTAGGTGCGGAACACTGATCGGAAGGAAACAGATTGTCCTCCGTTCAAAAAAAAAAAAAAATGCTAGAATTGGGTCGTGAATGCTGATCATGTATCCTACGTGGCTAACTCCGAACATATTATATTATTAACAAATACTAGCTCAGTTCAGATTATATTAGTGTATTACAATTCCTGCAAAACTCTGCCAGGAAAGCTGCATGAGTCACCAATACGATATCACGAGTGGATATAAATTATAATCAATCAAACAATTGCAGGCGGGGAGGGGGGGGGGGGTATAATGAATGGATGCATTATAAATATTTTCCCAGAGAAGCAATCATTAGCTAGCTATTGACTACTGACAGCTAAGTGGAACTGAAAGTTCATTAGTGCTGCTCATTAAAAGAGTAATGCAGCAGAAGTGTGTGGGTGTGGCAATATGCCACTGTGGTCAATGAAATGAACTCACCACAACAGTATTCCCCTGTGCATAGCTGATGTCTAACCAGCAAGCTGCATCTAGTAACACTTAGTTCTGCCTGGTGTGATATAGCGATGCATTACACAATACGAAATAAGTAGCATCAAGCTTTTTTAATTCTGCTGCATGGCGATATCATTTTCATTTTAAATTACAAAGCCAGAGTGAGAAAGTCAGCAACCATTAACATTGTAATTTTCATAACACTATCCCCTCTTCTTTGAGAATGAAAAATAAAATATAAGCACATTGATTTGTGTATGATAAGGTACATATACAGCAAATGAATTGGACAGTGGGGAAAAATCTTCACACAGAATACTCAGCTGTTTTAAGTAACCTCTTGCGGTTTAAATTACGTATTCCTCATTGCTTTATGAACTAAAAGCTGGCATTTGCTAAGGCAGCATTTACAGTATTACAACATTATCATTACGGCTGAGGGTGTTCAATAACCTGCGCCATCTGAATCAACAGCTTTAATTATACTGAAACCCACAAGCATACGGCAAGTAGACTTAACAGATTTCATTTAAAATGCAACCAGAAAACATGGACACACACGCATGCAGGCACACACACTCACACACACACGCACACACACACACACACGTACGCACACGCGCACACACACACGCACACACAACTAAATGGAACTGAGCAAAAGGTAAGATACATAACATCATATCCATCCCAAAATGGACAATAGACAAGGAGTTATGTGGCAATTCAAACATGACAGAAATAAAGCAGAGAGGATAATGAATTGATTCATTGTGCAAACATATCAATATAAAGGCAATTTCATACTTCTGCTACACACATTATAAGAAGGCAAACAATTGCCTCTTTTTTCTGACAGAAAAAAATGGTAAGTAACAAATGAGGACAAATCAATAAAAATGCTTTCAGTATACTCGTGGTAATTCAACATTCAATGCTTCGACCTTCCCAGATGTCATGTAAATGAAGGAAGCTGCATTCAAGCTTTCTGCTACAAAAGGAAAGTGCATGCTTCATTCCAATTTCAGCATTCAGAACTTAATAAATTCAACTTTATGAGATACAGTTTTGCAGTACCTATGCAACCTAACTTGATAGTGTCCACACAACTGAAGATTTTCCAAAACCAAAATACAGTAGAATTTGCATGTATACTCGTACATTAAGTTTGTTGCTTGTTTCAGGGAGTTGCCATCTGAAGTCAACTCAAGGGTAAACAGGTTGAACCCTAGAAACATCATAACACAGCACTCACAAGGTCCAATGCTTTGACATGCTTTTGAATTTTCCTCAAAAAATTTTGATTTTTAAATAAAGAAACTTGAAATTACAGGGTTTACAAAGACTGATAATGCACTTAAGTGTTCCATACACTCTCAAGTTTGGAGCTGATTTTTACCTGAAAACTTTCAGCACCTGAAGCATACTTTATGAAACAAGCACAGAAAAAAGTGCTGGACAACTCATTTAACATCTTCAACTCGAAAGGTAATGCCTGCATTACTAGATTTTCAGTGGTGTGTAATGTAGCCCTTCAGCAACCTCACCTTTTAACACATATTGCTCTCAAGCTGTTCCTGTTTAAGATTGAATGATTAACAATCAAACATTTTATTTACTGAATAACCTAGACCATCATGTAAGCCTATTTTGAGTGAAAAATGACATAGAGATCACCTATAGGCTACTTCTGCGATGCACATACTGTCTAAAATGTGATATTGTAGGGATGGCAATGATCCAAATAATTAAAAAATACAAAACTTTCTCTGCATTCCATCACCCATTTCAGCTTTTATTCCAGCAGTATAACTTATTTTATGATTGCAAATCAACTTGCTCAAAATATTTTCAGTGTTAAAAGAATACATTTAAAATGGGTAAGATCTTGGAGCTAGTCAGCACTACTTAAAAGCTTTGTGAACAGATAGCTGCCGTTTTATGAGCTACATGAATCCAGAATATTTGAAAAACACAATCACCTTTTATGTTCAAATTAATGTGGACAGGAAAATGCCTGATAACTTTGTGATGCAATGAACAATATTGCCAGCTAAAAAAAAAAAAAAAAAAAAAAAAAATCAGCCAGTTATTCCATTGATTAGTCTTTTCAACTGAGAAAATTAATGTTTAGTTGCTAATTAGATGTGAAGAAGGGCAGTCTCACACTCGTAGCCATGATGCGATTATAATTAATCTATTAAATTATCAACATAGGGCATAAGTCTTCTTCAAAGCAATGGGGAATGATTCAGTGCCCTGAGGAAGACTTATGTTTGAACGTTGGTAATTTAATAGTCTAATTATTATTGGATCGTGGCTGCAAGAGTGCGTTTGCCCTTATGAACATTTGTATTTTCACCATGGTCAGCACTTCTCTAACACTTGTGTGCACTTCTTCTCTCTCATATTTTGGTTGCTAATTAAGAAGAATAAATGGGAACCAGTTTGGAATAATCAGGCATTAAGAGGTGAACTTACTGAAGGGCCTTCATACCTCTGAAAACTCATCACTGAAAATCCTGTTACGACAGGGTTGAGGAGATTTAAGTCCAAAAGCACACAAAAAGAAAATATAAATGCAAAAATAGACAAGGATAGAGAGAGAAATAACTCATAAGTTTCTCAGACATTGCAATGTCCAGCTACCCGTGAAAAATAAGACAAGGTTGCATTAACACACACTTCATTTAATTCAGAAGCCACAGGAGTCTCAAATATTTCCCAAAAAAGTATATTCTGTGATGCTGAAACTAATACCAAGAGGGACACTTCATAAAAATTACGATGCAGTTTTGAAAGTAATTGAGGAAATTTTTGAAAACATTTTATTTGCAAATCGTTTGCGTCCCCCATGACACAGATACCACGATAAAATACATTAACTTTTTATGCTGTGTGTCAGAGGGATATGTGTCATTACAATTCATCCTGCAAAGAAATATAAAATGGTTTTATTAATAAATGCCATATCTTAGGACCTGTACATAAATGTTTTATTTGCCTGTGGAGCAGATTGAGTATTAGAGGGCCCACGTTGGCTGCCAGTTTTTGCCAGCTATTCATGCTGTTCTCTCCATGCAAAAGAAAAGACACAAAAATCAAGCCACATCAACTGTCAATCAGTGTTTCCCGCAGAATTTTTGGACACTACAGGGGCACATGTGTGGTGGCAGAATGATGCCTGGAGGGGGTCGTTCTCATTCTATTGAGCGGGGGGGGGAGGATTCTCATACTGTTGGGGGGTATTATTCTCATTTTTATTTTTATTTTTTCGTCAATGTATAGGAAACACTGTGTCAACTCTAAATTATTTATGATTGTTTGGGATGCTTGTGTCTCGACAATTGAGGGCCGAGGCTAAAGGGTTAAGTCGTCCTTCCTTTGATTTTAGATGACAGAAAAAAAACCTGAATAGTTTCCCTTGTCTTAGTTAAACATTTTTTCATGACAGGAAAATGTTGTCAACAAAATCACTGAATATATGACTCTAATTCTCATATTAATAGGTCTTTCAAACACAGGACACTCGCGTTGGCATATGAATTCCACATGAATGAGAATTGCAGTTTTAATGATGCAACAAAGGACTACATTATGACAGTCATTTGCACAAGCTTAATGTATATTACCTGAAATTATTGTATTTGTTATGCAGGATGTAAATAATTGTTTTGTCTCTGGCAATATGCTATACCTGTTCGCGAAACTCGCAGATGCATTTCAGCAAGCATGCAAGTCAAATGTAGATTCACACAAAAAAGTGTAAAACCTGTGTGTGGTTTTTCCACATACAGTAGCACTGTTTTAAGGCCATAATGAATTCTGTTAAAAAGAAAGAAGTTCAGGACTGGTCAACAATCCCAATCAAATAATTAGTTTGATTCAGAAGCACCCATTTGTTTGTTTATCACCGAGCCCTCAATCCCTGCAAACTATTTTTGGTCATGTAAAAAAAAACTTCTCACAGTGAAATGAGACATGTTTATGTTGCTCAGCATTAAATAAAAACCACTGTTATAATCGAAATGACTGAAAAGTGTGAGACTTGATTGCCTCAAGTCAGGAAGTTGGATGTTAACCCTTTGCTTTAAACTGTCAGTATTGACTGCTATGCCCCAACAGGTTGTTAAGTGCATTCAAATCACTTAAATGTGATCATACACAAGGATTCACTTCACATTGACTCATGTATCCCTCATCATTAGTATGTGCAATGGTCAAATATATCACTCAAAGCTAAATGAAAATGACATATGCTTGTTACTTGGCCAGACTGTTTCTGGGCCAAGTTTACTGCACTGTACAGCAGCACGGCAATACATATTAAGTAGCTCAGATGAGACTAAGCACGTCAATATAAAGTGAGAATTCTGAACTTTTTATGAAGACCTTCTTTGTCAAGCAGTGTCTTGAGAAAATACAGATACTGTACAATTCAATATCTAGGACAATATGGTATTACTATATTACAATAATCCTACGCAATTGAGAGCAGAGTTAAGCATGAAAAAGAAAGAAGAAAAAAACTGTTTTTGTCAGAGATAATTTGACATTAACAAGATGGTTACCTTAATCTAAAATGATGAACACCTATATTTCATTTGCATATATACAAAGGCATAAACCTTTTTTGCAAGAGGTCGTTTCTTTCGGATGTCTCACTGGACATGTGGGGCTTTTTATTCATTTGTAAAGCAAATTTCATAAGCGATGAAACATTCATTTCAGTAATAATAAAACACACTGCAAGTAGGCATTGACTTTAATACCATGACTATAACAGATTTATACAATAAAAAATAACCAAATATACAGTACGTTCATGACATAGAAAAATGATCAAGCCTTTCATAATACATTCTGTTCACTTGAAGTTAAAAAAATAAATAAAATACTGATAATTTCACAAACTCTTTAACTTAAAAATAGTTTAAATAAAGACGAGACAGAGCAAGGACATAAAATGAAGCGGGTGAGAGTATCCAAAAAGACTATCTGCACAAAATCAATTTGCAAATGAAAAAAAACAAACAACAAAAAAAAAAAAAAAAACCAAGCAAATGTGATTGTGCATATAAATATTGCAACTGGTGAGTGATACGATTCTGAACATCATGACTGTGAAGAAAGGAAAGAAAATAAGTTTTGATTTCTGATAGCAACGCAGGTAAAGCAAGAGCTGCAATTTCCTGGTCACAAATGTTAACATCTCTTCACTGAATTTCCATTGCAAACATTGGAAGAAACAGTCATACTTTCCAGAATCATACAACTTTTAATGCACATTTATTTTGGTTGCATATTATTAATAGTAGACTTTTACAAATTACTCTGAGATATTAGAAAATTGTTAAAGACTTGATAACCATCAGACCTCAGCTCGTGCAACAGACAAAATGCCATACTACATTATTACGCCCTAATTTTTTCCATCTATAAAACTCTGAAAGGAAGTCAGGTCAAAATAGAAATATTTTCATTTTGATATGCAATTAAAACTTTAAAGCATGAGGCTCTGACTCAAATTGCTTTAAGCATTCTAGATGTCCATTATGTCTTTTTTTTTAAATAGTACCGACAATAGTTAAATAACCCTGTGTATAAAAAATAAAATAAATATGAAGTTAACTGTACTACGAAATGACAGTTGAAAGTGGTCATCAATCATAGCTTTTTGTTTCTTTAATATTTTCCACTTTTTTAGGTATAATTTTAACATCTGTTGTTTTACTTTACAAACTCTTCCACAGATACAAATAATATAGACTTACAAAATTAAATCAAGGTATGCTTACATGGCAAGCAATTAATTAGGTTGGGCTTTGAATGTCCTGGCTTACATTTTGCCCAGACCTTTCAAGATGAACCAGATTTAAACAATAATAACATGGTTCTTCACATAAACATTAACTGGTATAATTGAAGATCCACTGGTGTTCATTTTCACATGCCTCTTATTACCAATGTATGCACAAATCACTAGCTTAATGCCCATCCTCCCCATCCCCAGCAGCGGCAAACTATAAATCCAAACTGTACAGCAGATGAGGTCAGCAGGTAGATGTATATAAGAGGACCCAAACCTCCATTCCTGCTCCGGGCCAACATCTCAGTTTCTGGTTTTGGTATTTTCTGATCACACAAAATTCGCCACCACATATATCCAGCCAAAATGACAAAATGAGGGAGGGTTCAACAAGAGGTACAGTATGCTCCCTACTTTTTTCCAAATCTAATGATTTTGGTTTATTAAAAAAATAATGATTGATGATCTGAAAGTATCAATTTTAATAGCAGCAACTTACTACATGGTTCTTTAGGGAGGTCTTGTTACAGTTCAATGTCAAAATTCCTCCAGTATATTCAATAATGGCATGACTACATTGAAAAAAGCTGTGCTGCAACTGAGCAACTAAATACCATGGAAATTATACAACTAACCATACATTAATTTGCTCCCTGGAAACAGTTGTCCTGTGAACCACTGATCATTCAGATTTTCTGGAAGGCACTTATGTCATTGAGAAGGAAAAATGCTGCGTGGCCTACATTTTACTCAGCGCTGTCTGTTCTTCTAGCACTTGCAAATAGTCTGGAGTTCCTTGAAGCTTTGCTTTTAGTTCAAAATACTCACTTTTCCGCTGTTCCACTACTATCTTACTATGGTTGCCCCCAATAATAGATTTTTTCATTTTTTTGTCTGGCAGTTTCTCAGGGTACCGGATTTCAAACCCACTAACCCCTATACTGTTGAAGTCCTTTTTGTTTTCTAAATAGTTCTGAATGAACATATTGGATTCCCTACCAGGAAGAAACTCATCCATCTCGTCGATGGTGCTCAGCCTCTTTCTTGGGTCCATAGTGTGTAACGAGTCTTTGTCCTTGTCAGCACTGTTCCTCAGGATGATTTTATGCCGCTGAGAATCGGCAAACTTCATGCCGGACTCCGAGTCCCTCAGCCCGCAAGTGTGACTCTTGCTCATGTGCTCAATAGTCTGGGGAATGAAGGTTTCCCCAACCAGGTCGTCCTTTTTTCCAGACTTGTGTTCCTGCTTTCTCAGCGTGAGCTGCATGGAGCCACATTCCTGGCTTCCAAGACCTTCGTGCCTGCCAGCCGGCTTCTTGTTCCTTCGCAACACAAAGACAAGGAGGCAGAAGGCGACAAAGACGGTGAGGATCAGCACTACCAGGATGCTGAGGATCATGATGGAGAGTGGGACAGGGCCACCGGGTGGTGCCTTACCCACACCGGCTGGGGACAAGGAGGTGACTATAAAGGGGGGACTGGTCAGGATGAATGGGGGCCTTACGACAAGTTTGGGGCACAGGATCTCATTTTTCAACAGCCGCAGCTCTATGTTGGAGAACTGAACAGGAGACGCACATCTGACCTCCTTGGCTGCAATACCATCACTTAGCCTCTCCAGCCATAGCTTCAGAGCCACTAAATCACATGTGCACTCCCACGGATTGCCTTCCAGGTCGATCTGAGTGAGAGATCTCAGCTGGTCAAGGACGCCACTCACAGGCAGACTCATGAAGTGATTGTTCTTCAGATTCAGTCTGGCCAGGGAGACGCCAGCAAAAATATAGGCTGGGAGGCTTCTCAGTACGTTATTGTTCAGATACAAAAGCTGCAGATTTGGCATAGAGTCAAATGTGCCGGCTAATACCTCCTTTATGGCATTGTATTCCAGATACAAGTACTGGAGGTTACTAAGCCCAATAAACATCTCAGGATAAAGGCGCTCAAGCTGATTGCCATTCAGATAAAGCCTGCGGAGGTTTGTCAGATTTGCAAACACCCCTTTTTGAACTGTTACTATTTGATTACTGCCTAAATGCAACAGATCTAAACCTTCAAAGCTCTGAAAATCGCCGGGGCTGATATCTTTTATATAATTACCACTGAGGTGCAGTTTCTTCGCATTTAGTGGCCTTGGTACAACATCTGCCAGATTTTCTATATTCCGTTCTTGACAACTAACACTGATGCCAAAATCAGAGGGGTGTGTTTTACAGGTGCAGGGGAGAGGGCAGGGGGAAAGGGGAGGGACTCTTGTCTGATAGGACACAATTTGGCTAAGATTTTTCCCAGGGAATGCTTTTCCGGCGACAATCCCTGATATTTTTGAGGGGTTGGTAGTTTTAGGAGCTTTGGTGATGAGGCGCAACATTGTTGTGGGCAAGACATTTGAAGTTGTTGGTCCATTCTCCGGCTGTGATGGTGGCATCCGAACGTCAAAGTCACTGCCTGTTCCCATAGGGCACAGCTCTTGTTTATTAGTCTCCTTTAGCAGCCTACCATACAAATCACTGGGAGTTTCACAAATGGCCTCACCAATAAAGATATTATAGGGCATGTTTTCCAGCCAGGCCTTTAAAGGTAACAAATCACAGGTACAATTCCAAGGGTTGTCATCCAGCTGCAATTCCACTATTCTCCCGATGTGCTCCAGCACTCCAATGTATGGCAGCTTCTGAATCCTGTTGCCTCTTATATCCAAATGAGTGAGGGAAGCAAAGCGAAAAATATTATCAGGAAGGCTTTGAATGAGATTGTCATTCAGAATAAGGACTTTTAACTTATGCAATTTGTTGAAGGTTCCTCGTTCGATAAACTTGATTAAATTGTAGTCAGCCTGAAGGTATTCCAAGTTTTCAATACCGAGGAAAGTGTCTGCACGGAGCAGTTTTAATTCATTGTTGTTAAGGTGCAGCTGTTTCAAAGCACTGAGTCCATAGAAGGCCCCTCCCTCAATGTTTTGCAGTTTGTTGTTCCCCAGCTGGAGAGACACAGCATGTGTGAAATTGAGAAAAGAATTGGGATATAAAATAATCAATAGATTGTTTTGAAAATTTAGATGGTAGAGGATGGAGAATGGGGGTCTCAGCTGCGTCGGTCTGTACACTGTGATTTTTTCACAGTTCACATAGAGGACGTTCTCGATGGACATGCAAGAGCAAGCGCTGCAGGTTTCAGCAGAGAGGTCAGAATCCGAATCCGAGTTAGCAAATGAACTTGACACGGAAAAGGCCAACAGAACAAGCAGCAGCATTTTGCTTTTTACATGAAGAAACCTTTGAATATTGAACAACCTTTGAAGGGGAGGCAAACAAAAACAGAATCAACAAATATTTTCCTTGCCATTTCTGATAAAATCTGAAAAGCTAAGTCATAGGCTACACTGTGTTGTTTTAAACACACTGGACACAAATACATGGAATGCAAATAAACATGATAATGATAACAACAACCGCAACAACAATACTAATGATAATAATAATAGTAATAATAATAATGATAATAATAATAATAGTAATAATTGCAGTAGCATAAAAATTAAGAACACCAATTATATGTTCGCTGACGCCACTGACGACTGCACACTTTATTGCATTGATTATTTGCTAAAACCATGACGAGAACTGGCTTTTTTTTTTTTTTTTTTTTTAAATGTAAAGCTAGAATTCCCCGCTTTCTATGTCAAGGAATGACTGAAACCCTGCGCAGGCAAGATAAAATTCGACTGCCACAGCATTCAGCGTTGAAATAATGAATACGCGACATTTTACCGCAGTAACAGTGGAATTACAAAAACTGGTCATTCTAAATAGCAAAACACTTACCAAGAGCGACTGGAAAATCGCTGTCTTTAAAATGTATGTGGAACATTGGCAGTGCACAGCGGTGGTATTCCTACAGTCATATGTGTCGTTGAAAATGCCAGCCTTTAAGAATCGTCCAGGCACACTTCGCTTCTTGAAAAATAACTTATTCGATAAGATCCCAGGGTTGCTGTATCCTCATGAAGCATTTTAGTTTGAAACACGCTAGTGATAGTCACTCCATCCGCTCCAATGTCAGCACAGCAGAGACTAACATGCAAGCAGCTGGCAACACTGAAAAACAACTCCAGCATTCTCCAGTTCAAGAGAGGAAAGAAGAAAAATAATGGAAATGATGCCGTCCACACTACCAGTTCGAACACTCAATAATTGTCGAAGACTTATCTAACTTATATCGGGCAATTCTAGCGAAGAAAAAAATGACGCAGAGCCCGATATTACGTGAAGCAATCCTACGCGTTTACTCACCTCCCAATTGCTCATACTGCCAGCCAAGAGACTCCTGTCGAGCTCTGCAATTCTAGAAAATGGTCAGCACTTCGCCTGAGCAAAAAATAAAATTAAAAATGGGGAGGAAACAAAGTCGGTGTTCTGATGCTCAGAAGAGGAAGATCAGGCGACTGACACGGAAAATGAATAATTCAGCTGAGTCAGACGCGGGCAAATAAGAACTGAGCTACTTCATTCAATGACACCAAGAATTTGTGTTCAGAGGAACTACTGTGAATACAGTATTTGGAGCGTTGCGGAAACGAGTGTTCCTTGACATTTCTACTCAGCCTGCTTATGTTCAAAGTGCTCTGGGTTATGGCTGCTTTGAGGTTCCCATAAGATTTGGGATGTCGAGAGAGAGAGAGAGAGAGAGAGAGAGAGAGAGGAGAGAGGACTCAAACCTGGAAAAAGCCATTGCTTGTGCAGGGGAAGTGCGTTGCGCACATGGGTACCAAGCTATGTGCAACTTATCTGCCGAAATAATGTTTAACCCTTTGAGCTACAACCTATTTCATCGGCATCATTTGGTGTGATTGAGGAGAAAAAACGCTTACCTGCTGATTCTCGAGTGGCCTCTGGTTGGGTTTCAGTTATATGATTTGAGTGTTTAAAATAGGCGCGTGAGTTGCATTTTAAGGCGTCCATTCAATAGCTATTTAAGCTGCCGGCTTCTCGGATGAGTTGCAATGTCAAAGCCCCTTTTCATTTTTGTCCTCGAACAATGTGTGAGCTGTTACTGTTGTGCTATGTTATTTTTAGGACCAATTGTCCAACAGGCTGGATTCAGCAAGTTTCACCGATGGTTATCTGATAAAGCGACAGCCGCACACTATTATTATTATTATTATTATTATTAATACCATTTGGTCCAACGAGTGCGGATAAAATTAATCATTTGTCACTTCGTTTTCTCTGTGAGCAACAATACATTCTAATTCTAGTGAATTGCGTTTAATGGGATATATCCCAGTGGTCCACGCAGAATATCTGAGGAGTGAAAATGCAACCTACCTTAACGGGGAAAAAAGGCTTGGAAACGTTTCCTGTATCCATTTCAATGTTCTGTGACTAGTGGGGTGTCGATTCCCTACATTTTAAATGGCAGAATTAATGAAGGCTCGTAACATCTAAAGCGAGGCGTGCGCCCTCCCCTGGCAGAATGTAGATTTATTTAAGTATTGAGCAGTGCAAAAGTGGACAGGCAGTGCGATTAACACCCTGAGCGCCCGTACAAGACCAAATAAAGTGCAGACGAATCCTGTATTGATTCATTGAAGTTTATCTCTGTCAGCACATTGTGTTGAATGCTAATCTAAAAGGAACAGGGTGGTGTTTCAATACATAAACTGCATACAAATAAGAACTACACAGATAGTATATTTGTTGACCTAAATGGAAGTATGGATGCAGTGTGACAAAGGCCTTGACTCAGCCACTGTACTGTTTTGTGAGGCTTTCCATTGCGATCAAGTCAGGGCCCTGCAGTGTACAACTAACAAAAATAAACTGTGAAAATGTACTTTGCGCTCAAAAAAGATTATTTCATCCTCTTCAGTTTATTTCCATCACACATCCAGAAAGAGAAAGAGAGTTTTCAAAATGATGATTTTTCTGATTCTTCTTTGCATAAAATCATTTTCATGCCATAGCCCTCAGTGCCGTCCTTATATTTCTCTGTTTTGGTTATTAGACTCATATTCATTATTCTCATTACTTATTAATGAGTATATCCTCTGCAAAATAGGTGTTGTCTCACTGCATTTATCAGGAGGGAAAATGTTGCAGCATGCTGTCCCATGTAGCTACAAACAACAAGGAAATGTAACATCCCTCAAGGGCATTTTGTACTTTGACTTTTTCATTTTGTGGCTGTCTTTGTGTGCTGATTTTGTGTGTGAGTATGCATGATTGCCCAGCTTTTCTTTCCATTTCTTTAATCCCCATATACACCCAGACATTAGAGATGGTACTTAATGCAGTGTATAGTCAAGTGACAGGATTTGCTCTCAGAATTCATGGGGTCGTGTTCATTTTCTCTCCCAACTGTTTTTCAAGTGGCAGTCTTTGATATGCTAAGGAGTTGTCTATTTTTAACTCCTTGTGAAGAAAGAATAGGTTTTGGGGACAATATAATGCCCTTGTGTCTGTGTAAAGGAGCAACTGTTCATCTAGCTTGTGTGTACTTTTTTAAGGTTGTTGTTTTTGTTCATAAAGCACACAGAATGATTAAATATACATTTCATTAATGCATATTTCATGTTTAGAATCAGTTCTATGGACATGCATTCAGAGCGTGGTCTTACTTTGTTTATTTCTTTGTCATAATACTTGCTCCACAATCTATATACCTCTTTTACTGAACAGAGGAGCTAACCAGAGGGAGCAGTTTTTGTTAAAGCATTTTACTGAGCACTTGCGGGAACTAGTGCATCTTAAATATCAAATATGCGTCCAAGGGCTTGAAAAACTTTTATATTTTGCTCTTGACAAGGGAAAAAAAATGGATCTAAATGCAGTGAAATGCACAACCGCATTTCCAAAAAAGTTATGACACTTTGTTAAATGTAAATAAGACAGAATGCAATGATTTGCAAATCAATTAAAACCCAATATTTAATTGAAAATAGGACAAAGACAACATTTAATTTGTTGAAACTGATAAATTTATTTGTTTTTTGAAAAATATGTGCTCATTTTGAATTTGATGACTGCAATATGCTTGAAAAAAGTTGGGACGGGACAATAAGGCCTCGTCCATATGGAGACGGAGATTTTCAAAAACGGCCTTTTTTTGTCGTTTCTAAAAAATCTCCCATCCACAGGGCATCGTTTCTGAAAATATCTGTGTCCACACGGAGACGCCAAAAATGACCCAAAACACTGAAGTAAATATTCCAGGCCTGTGTGTGGCGCTGTATGGGCCTATAGCATTTCAATGGAAATAGACCAAAAACGGAGAAGAAGCATGCGTATAAAGTTTGCACTCTGTGTTGTCTGGCGCGCTTGGGCATATGGTTTGGTTGGGGGCAGGGGCTGTGATGGGGGCTATCATGTCATCGTTTTAAAAAAAAAAAAAAACTTGTTTTGATTGTCCACGCTGGGGTGGCGTTTTCAGATTTTCTCTCTCTTCGGGCTGCGTTTTCGCCATCTTCGTGTGGATGCAAGGCCAAAATGATAAAATATTTATGCGTTTTCAAAAAAAATCATTCTCGTGTGGACGGGCCCTAAAAGACTGGAAAAATTGCATGATGCAAAAAAAAAGACATCTGGCAGAACATCTCACAGCTAACTAGATTATTTAGAAACAGGTCAGCAACATGATTAGGTATAAAAAGTCTTTCATAAGTAAATATGGTGAAGGGAGGGCTTAACGACTCTATGAGAGACTGCATGGGGAAATAGTTCAACAATTTAAGAATAATGTTTTCAATTTAAAATTGAAAATAATTTGAAGATTTTATCCTCTATGGTACATAATATAATTAAAAGATTCCAAAAATCCAGAAAAATCTCTATACGCATGAGACAAAGCCAAAATCCAATTTTGATTGGCTATGACTTTCAGGTCCTCAAGCGGCACTCCATTAAAAACAGACAGGATTCTGTCCTGGAAATCACTGCATGGACTCAGGAACACTTCTGTAAACCATTGTCAGTAAACACAGTTTGTAACTGTATCCACAAATGAAAGTTAAAATTCCGCGATGTAGAGGTTAAACCATTCAGTATATAAATAAGATCCAGAAATATTGCCTTCTTCTCTGGGCCCAAGCTCATTTAAAATGTACTGTGGTGAAGTGGAAAACTGCCCTGTGGTTTGACTAATCAAAATGTTTAATACTTTTTGGAAATTATGGATGCTATAGCTTCTGGGAAAAAGAGTAGAGGGGCAATCTTGCTTGCTATCAACAAAGAATTTAAAAGTCAGCATCCATGATAGTATGGGGGTGCATTAGAACACATGGCATGGGTAACTTGCACATCCGTGAAGTCACCATTAACAGTGAAAGATATATAAGGTTTTAGTGCAACATTTACTGCCATCCAGATGCCTTTTTTAAGGGAAGGCCTTGCTCATTTCAGCAACACCGTGCCAAACATCATACTCTGCATGTATTACATTAACATGGCTCTGTAGTAGAAGAGTCTGGGTGCTAAAGTGATTTGTCTGCACATGTCACCCACTGACAATATTTGGCCCATTATGAAACGAAAAACATGACCAAGGGTGCTTCAAAGTCCTGAGCAGCTGAAATCCTACATAAAGCAAGAATGGGAAAACATTTTACTCTCAGAACTACAGTAGTTGGTCTCCTTTGTTCCCAAACACTTAGAGAGTGTTCATTGAAAGAAGACACAATGCAACACAGTGATAAACGTGCCCCTGTGCCAACTTTTTTTGAAACGTTGCTGGCATCGAATTCGAAATAAAGTCATATTTTTTCAGAAAACAATAAAATATCTCAGTTTCAACATCTGGTATATTGTCTTTGCACTATTTTCAAATAAATATAAAATTCAAATGATTTGAAAATCATTGCATTCTGTTTTTATTTACATTTTACACAGTATCCCAACTTTTTTGGAAATGGGGTTGTACTTTGATTAAATACATGGGCAATCTTTGCCCATGTTTGCCATTATTGCACTTCATTAGAAAGTGTCAAAATGTGCAAAATTGGATGGTGGTGAGGTAAAATATTTATAAAAATGTTCACAATCATTTGAGTAGTCAATCATTATTTAAAATGGGATATGCTGGCCATGCAGAAAAATAGATAAATAATCTCACCCAGAGTGTCGCAATGGCACCGTGGGTAGCATTATTGCCACACTGCAAGAAGGTTGTGGGTTTGAATCTGATCAAGGGAATTTGTGTGTGGAATTAGCTTTTGCTCCCCATGCTCCATGACTATTGTAATTCTCCCTGTTATAGCACTTGTATATTCCACTGAAATTCTAAAAACACTTTTCCCTCAAACCAGAGAAATAAATAGTTTGTTGATCAGTATCTGATGCTTATGGAAGAGTATAAAAACAGAACTGTGTTGCCGAGCAACCAGTGAAAATCTTGATACAGGAGTAGTAAAGGCAAGTAGCATTCTATATGGATTTTTGAGTACATAATAAAATTTTATAGTGATTCCAAACAATAGATTAGACTTTAGGGCACAGCTATGAATTTGCATGGTCCTCGGATTCCACCTTTGCTTGTGTTGGTAATAACATGCATATTATTGAAATTACTTCTCTATTTAGGAAGAAGTTGGGAAAGTATGGAAAATGCAAATGAACAAGAAAACATTGATTTGTTTATCATCCGCAACCTATGTTGAGAACAATGCGAAAACAAGGTATTTATCATTTCTCCCTCTGTACTTGGTTGTTTTTTTTGGAAATAAACACTCAATGGCCTTCAATACATTCCAGAGAAGTTGGGGCAGGGCTGTGATTACTTCTGTGTTACATAGCCTTACCTTTCAACAGCTCTCAAAGGAAAAATTTGGGGCACTGAGGATACCAATTGTTCCAGCTTTAAATGATTTCAGTCTACCGCCTCCCAAAGGTTTGGTCAGGGAACCACTGATATAGGCCACGTCCATCCATCAGTGTGTGTTCGTCTGTTTGTGCGTTGATCCATCCGTGCATGCATGCGTCTGTCCAAATCCATCACTCAGAAACTATATGCAGCAGTCATACCATTTTGCAATGACTATATGACCTTTACCTAGGTTTTATATCTGTTACCTTTTTTCTGACCTCTTACGTTTAAGCGATGACTTCTTGACTTAACTTTTGACTTGTTTTTGACTTGACTTTTTTTGTTTTCGAAGCCAATCTCCGGCAAACTTGAAAGCGGCCTTCCAAAATTGCTTGTGTAGTTTGGCCTTATCCTCCAGTTGTGCCTTTGGAATGTTTCATTGACCATTAAGCATTTCCCCATGACCTTGATTTTTTTTATGCAATGTTTAACTTTCTGTTGTACTTGGAGGACTTCAGAAAAATCAAACATCCTCATTTCCAAAAAAGTTAGGGCGCTATGCAAAATGTAAATAAAAGCAGAATGCAATGATTTTCAAATCATTTGAACTTTATATTTATTTGAAAATTGTACAAAGACAATATATCAGATGTTGAAACTGAGATATTTTTGTTTTTTTGGAAAATATATATGTGCTCATTTTGAATTTAATGCCAACAATACTTTTCAAAAAAGCTGGCACAGGGGCATGTTTACCACTGTGCTGTATCACGTCTTCTTCAGTCAAGACTCTGCAAGTGTTTGGGAATTATTATTGGAGACCAACTACTGTAGTTTTGAAAGCAAAATGTTTCCCCATACTTGCTTAAGGTAGGGCTTCAGCTGATCAATACTTTGCAGCCTCCTTTGTCATATTTTTTGTTTTGTAATGCACCAAATATTGTCATTTGGTGACAGGTCTAGACTCCAGGCAGACCACTTTAGCACCCAGACTTCATTACCACAGAGCCATGTTGTTATAATACGTGCACAGCATTGGTCCCAAGTTATAAGCTTGTCCCCCCACTGCGTCCCCATGTCCACAAGGCCCTGTCTGAGATCAGTCTGCAGTCCTTGGCATAAGCCATTATTTGCTGCATCTGTGAGTGGTTTTAATATATTGGCTCATCGGTGTGAGGAAGAAAAAAATATATATATACAGTATATATCAGTGGCAGCTTGTGAACTGGCAACTGGGGAGGCTCAAGACAATCCCTCAAAATTAATGATTGGTCACGACCTGTTTTCAATCATTCATTTAAATTACCATTACAGAAATTCTGAAAACTCTCAACATTATCAGGTGTGCCCAGTTATCATTTATGCTCATTCTCATATGGAGTGAAACAAAATGGCAAGGGAAATATAAAGTCTTGCTTCAGATGAGGCGGAAGAGTGAGTGCAGTGAAAGGAAACTCAGGCATACCGGGAAGAACTGACACTCTGCTCAGAACAGGGGACAGAAGCAAAACCGTGGCCAGGCACTGCTTCGATGATACTTACGAGGATGCAAAGCCTGGGTAGCCCTCAAAGGAGTGATTTCAAATAAGGACATGGCAACAAGTAATCCATGGTACCTGAAAGCAGTCGATGAGGCAATTAAGTTCCTTTATAATTGTACCCTTGCGTTGATGATTGGCTGTTAAACTCCAAGCACATGACTATCCCATGTCTCTGGTCTTAAACTTTTGTTTCACTTTCATTCCTGTATTTAAACACAAAAACTAAAAAAAAATTACAATTCAGGATTCATTCATTTGTCACTGAATGATGTAAACTGAATTGCCTTTGAGTGTATTGCGACTATGTCTTCCAGAAAATGTAACGGTGTTTTCTGAAATGTCATGAGCCAGGTCTATTGTGGCATTGATTGTCGGTGTGGTGGGGGAGCGACGGGATCTAGATTAAGAAGAAAAAAGGAGAAAAAAATGCACAAAAGGTGAAGGGGGAGCTGCAAAAAGTTTTTCCATGGTCTGTTCGTGGAGGGGGGGAGTAGAACGATGAAACATGCTAAGAATTAGCCTTTGAGTTGCGTAATTTTATTTTAGATTTATTTAAGCAGGGGGCCTGACTGAGACCATTTCTCCTTTTCAGCAGGGCCCTGCATTACAAACAATTAAAATAACACCGTTTTCAAGGACATTTGTACAACCAGAGAAAAGAGACAAAAAAACCCCAATGCCATTATTAAAGGGAAAGCATTAATTAAAACAACAACAAGTCTCTTGATAAAATGATTTGATCAAAGTTTTAAAATGTCCAAAAGGAACCAGTTCTTTCAATTTCAGTTCAGCTTGCAACTGATTCCAGGTGTGTGGGACATAATAATAAAAAGCTGTCTTACCGAGCTCCATTCTAATACGAGGAACGTTCAGACACAATGAGTCCTGTGACCGTGTCCCATGGCAACCCACTAGCCGCGTAAGTAGACTAGCTAGATAAAGAGGGATTTTCATTAAAACACATTTATAAACAAATAAAAACCAGTGGTAGTCTCGTCTAGCTTTCAATGACCCCCACCCTACTGACTTGTATAAGACACAATGGTGGGTGCAGAAATCAAGACCAGTGATGAATCTGATAGTGGAATGATAAATAGAATCTAAAGGTTTTAAAACAGAAGCAGATGCATTTCTATAAATCACATCACCATAATCAAGCATGGGGAGTATCACGAAGTGCATAATCTTCTTTTTACTTTTGAAATTGAAACAAGCCCTATTTCTGTATAACAAGCCTATTTTACTCCTCATCTTTTTTGTTTAATTTTCAATATGCATATGAAAAGTCAGCTTGTCATCCAGCCAAATGCCCATGCTCAATTTGGCTACCCTGCAGGGTACAAATTTGAAAATCAAAGGGTTTTTTTTCTAGCTTTGGTGAATACCATGAAGCTGGTTTTGTCCTCATTTAAGACAAGCTTCAAATCAATTAGAGATCTTTGAAAAGAGTTAAAATCATGCTGCAGATTAGATATGGCCTGCTGAACTGAAGAAGCAGTCAAGTAAATTATGGTATCATCAGCAAATAAATGCAGTTTACAATGATCCAAAGATAAGCCAATATTATTAATATAGGTAGTGAATAACAAAGGGCCAAGAATTGAACCTTGTGGAACTCCTCTGCTGATTTGAGCACTTCGAGACTGAATGTTTTCAAATGAAATACATTGAGTCCTATCCTCAAGATAGTTTTTAAACCAAGCACAAGCAGATTTGTCAAGGCCAATGTTTGATAATCTTTTCAAAAGAAGGGCATGATCAATAGTATCAAATGCCTTAGACAGGTCAATGAAAAGGGCTGCACAATGCTGTCTGTTATGTAGAGCTCTTACAATGTCATTTATAACTAAACAAGTAGCAGTACCAGTGCTATGCCCAGACCTGAAACCATGCTTTGTTCCTGTCTCTGAATAGTTGTGAGAGCTCCAACGAATACCATGGAATCTCTCTGTCCTTAATTCTCAGCGATTTTAGAGGAGCATGCTTGTCTGCCACAGAGTTAAATATTAAGGAGAAAACTTCAAGTGCAAGCTCTGTTTCAGGAATAGCAGAAACACAATGAAAATCACAATTATAAGTCATGGAGGAAGCCTTGAGCATCAAACTTTTTATAATTACCCATTCGGCCTCAAAACTGGATTATAATCATGGTTCACGAGAAAGTGATCTTTTTTTTTTTTTGGGGGGGGGGGGGGTTTGGGGGAATTCATCCATAGGTGGAACTCATCCAAAGATCAACTTGAAATTTTGCATGCTTCTTGTTAGTCAGGGTTGCCATGAAAAAATATAAGAACAAAGTGATAAATGAAACAACCTGGCCAACATCAGCCAATCAAATTTCATTCACTCTTATACTTACTATAGCTGTCACCAGTCATCATTCAACTCTATATTCTTGTGAAGGATGTGAAAAAGAGCTATTCTAATTAAAATTACTTTGATTGGCCTTCGACAAATCCAAAAACATAGCTATTGTGGTTTCATTTCTTTCTAAACCAAGTGAAATATCACTCACAAGCTCAGCTACTGCCAGCTCTGTGGAGTGATTTGGTCTAAAGCCATATTTATTATTAAAGAGTATTCGGTGTTTTGTTAGGAAAGCAAATAGACGTCTGTGTGTCACTTTTTCCAGTATTTTTGATATACTCGGCAACAAAGAAATTGGCCTGTAATTATTAAACAACTGTCAGTCTTTTGCTTTGTATATTGGTATCACTTTGGAGATTTTCATTCCCCTTGGGAAAGTCTCTTCAGAGAAAGATTTATTGAAAAGAATTGACAAAGGGACTGATATCTCTGTTGAGATGTACTTTAGAGCATTCATACCAATATTGTCATATCCCAAGCTGGATTTGGCCTCAAACGATTTTTGCAAGTTTATTACCTCATTTGGGTCAGTAGGTGACAGATAGAACGAGTTTGGCAGTCGGCCAGTGCCTAGGTAGTGTGATGGTGGATATTGGGGCTTGCTGATAGTGTCAGCACACTTAGGCCCCACAGTAGTGAAAAAATCACGTATGCGACCCCATGTAGCCAACTTGGGAGAGCGAAGACAGTTCATGGCTCTCCTCCGAAACATGTGCCTGTCATCCACTGCATCTTTACACTCAGTGGTCGAAACTTTGCAAGTTCAGAACGAAGGCGGAGGATACCCGAACATGAGCAAGCTTAGAATCTTACTGACGAGCACCTGGCAGGCCAACAGGAGGCGAATAAAGCAACTATTTTTGTGTCCCATCCTGGCAGTCCCTTCCCAATTTGCATCCCTGCAACACCTAGCCAGCTTTCAAAAAGCTGCCAACCACCGCCAGTTGGTACGACCGGCGATCAAACTCACACCGTGGTGGTCACTCCTGCTCCGCAAATGCAGCACCTTAACTGAGTGAGCTAACCCAGCATCTTGTAACTCCTTAATGCTATGTCCAAGCATTACCAAACTTGAGATCACACATCTGCAGGGCATGCAATTTCATCACACCATATTTGGTTTAAATCTGTTTATGGGTGGTGCTATTGCAAATAAATGGTCATAACCCTTAAACCAACTGTGTGAGCAACTTTACATTTTGCTTGCTTCATAATGGTGAAGGTTGCCATGTAAACTTGAAGGAACAAAGTGATAGTTGAAACAAGATGGCCGACAATAGCCAATTAAATTTCGATAGCCACTATACTCACATTAACTGTTATCAATCATGAAACTTTATTCTGTTGTTAAAGATGTGTAAAATGGCAGTATTCATGCAAATTACTTTGATTGGCCAGATGGTGGTGCTATAGAGAGGTACAACAAATTTGATTCCAATTGCCCAATATTTGGCGCTGTAGTAAGAAAAATAATGTAAAATTGCATATATTTGTTTTCAACTATTTGACTCAATGGTTCTAATTTTGCATATTGCATCTCTATATGAGGATCGAATAGTCCTTCCAATGAGCATAATATATCTTTAATTATCTGGCTGCTATTTCTTAATCAGGTAACAGCTGCTATTTCAAAGGGATGGCAATGACTAATCAACCTGAAATTCGCAGGGGAAAGTATACGATCCACAGTTTTGTGCCATGAACTGGAAATTGTTTGAGAAACTTTTACAATTTCTCTCCTCACTGCTTCAAAACTGATGAATACCTCATCTTGCCTAGACCCTGTAATTACCACTTGTGGTATTTTGTTACCTCCACCAAGGAGGTTATGTTTGCCAGTGTTGGTTTATCTTTCTGTCTGTTTGTGTACAAGATGACTCAAAAAGTCATGAAGGGATATGTCTGAAATTTTATGGATGGGTCATTATTACATCAGGATTGGATCAGATCGATTTTGACCGCAATCGGTCAAATAATATGGCCACTACAGCAACCATCTCAAAATCCTAGGTTGCAGATACCTTAAATTTCTTTTGAGCCATGCTCACCCAGCAAGATTTCGACTGTGCTGCCTTGGGAGGTTTGCTCGCTCATTTTTTTTTTTCCTACACAAATTACAAAAGGTGTCTTCATTGTTCCAATGTGGGCCCTGAGCATAAAAAATACTACCACGTGAGCTTACATAACACTGAAAGCTGAAATAAGCCAAGTGAGCTTCAGTGCCCATGGCACTATTTTTGAGTTTTGGAAGAGCCACATTTGGAAAAAATGTTTATGATGAATGTAACAAATGAAAATAAGCCTTTTACACTCTATGAAATCTTGTGGAAAATTGTATCCTTTTATATACAGGCTTGATTTAATTTGAAAAAATATATATTTGGCTGTTATAATTTTATCAAATAATGATGTCTAGAATCATCATTGAGCCTTTACATATGTTTGCATCAACTTTAATGATGAGCAGTTTGCACAATCCAGATGGAAATCACTTTGCTTACCTCAAAAACTTTGGGTGACACCACATTATGTAATACTTGTACTATTAGAGTATTTTGCAGCCAAATGAGTTGTAGGCTGGATTTCCACTGGCTTTGTAGCAAGTGCAGCCTTTTCTTTTACATTTTTACCAGAGGCATCCTTATATGAGTGGTTTACCTTACAAATTCTAAGGGGCAGCTCCAAAACCGACTTCAGAAAAGCATTTAACCAATCCTCTTTATAATATTGTCGATTAACTTTCATTAATGTTACTGTTAGCCATACTTTTAAAAGTCAACAGTAGGCAACTTTTCCCTTACTTGCATTCATAATTTTTTTTTTTGCTTCTCTCGATTGGTAAACAAGCCTACATCTTTTGGTTCAAAATTGCTTTTCCTGGGAAAAATAAAAGGAAATGTCCAATTATCAAACTTAAGGGATCAACTGAATGAGGCTGAACTTATGTTCAGTGTTGGCTGGCAAATGGGCACCACATGGGCTGACAGCTCTGTTAGTCTGTTATGCCAACAAAAATAGCCCATCACGAATGAGACTTGTCGCAAGGTCCTCTGTTTGTGGAAATCATAGATACAGTAGACATCACTTGATTCCCATGTTTACAGTGTAACAACAATAGAAATGAATTTTTTGGTAACTACTTTGTTAAAGAGTTTCACATATTGTGAGACTGTTAAACTCAGGGTACTAAGGCAATCAGAATTGCTAAAAGCCAAGCCTACAATTGTGAAAGGACTAACTTGCAGAGAGATTTTAGTTGTCACAATGACTGGTACATTCAGAGGATTTACCCTCTATTGATGGATTTAAGATTTTGCAGGTTGGCGGATGTTAATTTCAAGCCCTGGTCATGGGCCTTAGCAAATGTCCACCGTGTTTGCGCCCCTCATACAGTGAAATTATAATGATCTGCCATTTCTCTGGGCTTTTCATCTTCTCTCCTCCATTCTGTGACTTTAAGATTGACTCATGCTTGGTAAAAGATAAAAATATGATGGAGAGATTCTGTCGAAAAATTCTACTGCTTTCTAATGATGCATCGTCCTCAGGAAAGTGAGATAAAGTTTTGAAATCTTCCTTTAATTTCTACAGTTGGTATTAAGCAGATCAGTATCTCAAGCGAGCAGCTAAAACACTGATGTTTGACACCAATAGAATAGTCCATTTGTTTAGCTACTTAGTCCGACAAAAGTTGGCTATTAAAAAAACCAATCAACTGGAGAGCTACCAAAGTTTGCAAGTATATAACCAAGTGGACTTTTGACATGTGGCTTCAGTGCCTGCATAAATAATTTCAGAGATAACTGATTCAAAGATAATTGCCCAATATTCAATATTAAATTAATCAGTATTGTGCTTATCTCAGACCACTGCAGGCTGCCTCATGATGACTTGCTTTAACCTTAAACATGCTCACTTTCTCACTAGAATTTGCTCCGGCGCAGTTTTGCCTTGACACACGTCTAAAATCCATTGATTTTTTCATTCCTCTCCCTTGGTAATTGTTCCCAATTATCTCCTTGATTAGTAATAATCTTTCTTATGGAACTGAATCTTTTTTTGTGCTGACCATTTTTTGCTGCCTGAGTTAACTACAATACAGAGCACTGTTGTGAAGTTTTACACTCGATGACAGTAATCTAATGGTTTATTTACGTTGGAGGGCCACAAAGATGACTGATAGCTATCATTTTCAAGGCAGAGCTGCAGACCATTTTTTCAGTTTCTCAGTTGGTCACACCAGTACATTATTTAGTGGCACCTTTTTGTGGTGCAGTATGGTATTAATCAATGACGTTGCATACCGATAAATATTTATATTACTTTGCGTATCCTAGTTTTGCTTATCCTTGTGAAGTTTGACAGTTACTCAAGACTAGGTTTTTGCAGAATTTTACGTTCCTCCTCCACAGGCAGAGGCTGACATAATAGGTCCTAACCCAGAATGTATGCTTGTCTTGTCCGTTCTGTGTGATGTTTTGAGTTGACAATAATTTTTTATTGTAAACCTAGCCACTGTAGCCAATTTGACTTATTTGTAACAGGAATGTAGAACCAAATAACCAAATAATACTTGGATTAATTTTGGGATGTTTATTTTTTTAGCAGGAATGTTCATAGACTACAACATACGAAAATCCATGTTGTAGAATATTAACTAGGCATACCTATGACAAATAATTTATTATTGACCGTTAATACTTTGAGTGAGAACATAACTGGTTGCTATCATTGTTCATAAGCAGTTTTCAAGCAGCGTAGATGAATAGACACTGGGGTATTTTCTCACTATAACCAAATTGGGCCACCCACACAAATGCAAGGAACACTAAATTTTAACAAGCGTACTCAAAAATGGTCACACAAGGAACCATTTTTGTCGATACTGAATAAATAAATGCGTAAATTAATAATTACGGCAATGAAATATATCCTGAAATAAATAAATTAGGAAATTAAAATACAAATATGGAAGTAAATTTAAATATAAATGTATTCGTGGATCAATATTTTTCAGTAAGTACAACCCAAATTCCCAAAAAGTTGGGATGCTGTGTAAATTGTAAATAAAAACAGAATGCAATGATTGGCAAATCTCATAAACCCACATTTTATTCACAATAGAACACAGACACATATCCGATGTTGAAAGTGAGACATTTAACGATTTCATGAAAAATATTAGCTCATTTTAAATTTGATGGCAGCAACACATCTCAAAAAAGTTGGGAAAGGGGCAAAAAGAGGCTGGAAAAGTAAGTGGTCCTAACAAAAAATGGATGGAGGAGCATTTAGTAACTAATTAGGTTAATTGGCAACAGGTCAGTAACATGACTGGGCAGAGTCTATCAGAAGTAAAGATGGACAGAGATTCACCTATCTGCAATAAACCGCGTCTAAAAATTGTGGAACAATTTCAGCAAAATGTTCCCCCAATTGCAAAGACTTTGAAACTACAGTGCGTAATATCATGAAAAGATTAAAAAAATATGGAGAAATCTTTGTGCGCAAAGGACAAGCCCATTGGCCAAAATGGATGCTTGTGATCTTCAGGCCCTCAGGCAGCACTGCATTAAAAATATGCATGATTCTGCACTGGAACACACTGCATGGGCTCAGGCACACTTCCAGAAATCACTGCCTGTGAACACAATTCGCTGTGCAATCTAAAAATGCAAGCTGAAACTGTATCATGCAAAGAAGAAGCCACGTGTGAACACATTCCAGAAACGCTGCTGTCTTCACTGGGCCAAAGTTCATTTAAAATGGACTGAGGTAGAATAGAAAACTGTTCCGTGGTCTGATGAATTAAAATTTGAAATTCTTTTTGGTAACCACGGACGCCGTGTTGTGCGGTCAAAAGAGGAGAGGGACCATCCAGCTTGTTATCAGCGCACAGTTCAAAAGCCTCTATCTCTGATGGTATCGGGTTGCATTAGTTCCTATGGCATGGTGAGCTTACACATCTGGAGGGCATTTTCAATACTGAAAAGTATATGGAGGTTTTAATGTGCACCTTTGAGTAACCTCCGGTGCATTCAATCAATTCCCGTATGGACTTGCGTGCAGGCCATATTTACACCATACAGTTTATTCTGAGTTTTCTAACTTTGTTGAAGCTTTAGCTTTAAAGGTTAAACCTCCAAAAAATCTTGGTTTTTAAACAGGGCTTTTCCAAGTGGAATGCATGCAGCCTAATTCTTTGGTAGCAGGTGTGTGCATGAGATTTGTAGTTACACCTCAAGAACTAAGGAAATATAGCAACAGCTTCTGATTGATAATTTAATGCTCATGGTTAGCATGGCAATATTCTTTCCTCACAAATGAATACTATGACCTGCATTTGCTATCCTGAAGCTACCCTCTAGGACACCAGAATTTGCTGGTGTCAACAAATAAATGCTGCCCAGAGGCTTTAAGGGAGCATGCTTGCACTTTAATGCATTGAGGTTCAAACTGCCACACGCAAATTGGACTGCAAATAACTTATGGCTGATTGTTTTGGTTTTTCGCACTCGGCCTCAAAGGAATTTCAGCGGAAGTGCACTAAAAAGAAGAAAATTGCTTTATATAGCTCAAAAATTGAAGAAATCAGCTTGTTGCACTTGAATGACTTCCTCCCATTTTCTAGCGACTCAAACATTCCCGATACAATAATTAAATTATACTTACTGTTCCAGAAATTGTTGCCTCTTTCATTCTAAATGAAACCAATTGCATTTCAGTGATACTGGCTTTTTTTAGGAGTATGCATTTTTGCACAAATGAAAAGGGGAATATTCAACGCTAACAGATCAACCACTCCAGCAAGTATTGGATTTTTCACTGCTGCTCTCTCTGCCAATGGCTTTCACTCGCATGCATGGAAGGGCAGGGAGGTCTTTGGCTCCCCCTGCCTTTTGACTTTTCATGCACGTGTGTGGAAGGGCAGGGAGGTCGCGTGACATGGTGACATGGGTTTTTCGCATGATATGATTGTTTTGGGGGGGTTTTGCTGTTGCTATCTCTGGCTTTAGTTTTTCACACATATTTATGGAACAACCTGTCCTCCAACCATACGCTCAAATAGGTCGATTATTCTCATTTACTCTGATTTACGACCCATCGGAGCGTTTCCTAAAATCGTGCCCCTACTGGCAGCAGGAAGGTACTGTTAGAGTTATAGTTTCAGTTCCAGATACAGTTTCAGTCATATTTACACGTAAAATAATGGTTTGGGTAACGATTAGGGTTGGGGTTAGGGTTAGGGTAAGGGTTAGAATTAGGATTAGGGTTAGGATTAGGTTTAGGCCACGGATTTACTGACGGTGACACTGACGATCAAAACCAGATTGTAGGTATTTAAATGACCGCTAGAGGTCGCTTAACTCCTAAACGTAACTTTAGGTTGTAATAAGCTTCTTGACAAAAAACCTTTGCGGGCATATTTTGTTGGAGGACAGGCTTGTATGGAAGGGCAGGGAGGTTTTTGGCTCTCCCTGGCTTTTGGCTTTTCATGCAGGCAGGTGGAAGGGCTGGGAGGTCGCCTGGCATGATGACTTGAATTTCTTGCCTGGTAAGGTTGTTTTGGGGGGGGGTTTGCTGCTGCTGTCTCCGCCAATGGCTTTCATGCGTATGCATGGAAGGGCAGGGAGGTTTTTCGCTCTCCCTACCCATTGGCTATTCATGCATGCCCATGGTAGGGCAGGTAGGCCGCAAAATTAAAATATTGCAAATCATTTTAATAAGGCTCCTAAATTTGCATCCAAAATGCTGTCAAAACTTTCATTTATAATTTCCACCGCAGCCTCCAGAATTCTCGATTGGGGAAGACGCAAGAAAAAGGCGTGGAGTTAAACATATCACAAAAGAAGAAATTCAACCTCAAATTACTGAGATGCCGATTAGCATGGGACTAATTTTATCAGATGACCTCTGTGTTTGTCAGAACATGCCAGGTAATTTGCGCTGCAATTTTTACTTTACAGATTATGGACATGGCTGATTCGCATGGGATTAAGATCAATAACGACCTCCACAATTATTACAAATTACAAGAGATCTGCAGCTAAGACTAGTTCTGTGCCAATAGGGCTTCAGAGTGACTACAAAGGGGCATATATAGGGAGAACAGAGGAGCACGTCAGATGGGATTCCGGTGCACAGGGGAAGAAAAGTATACATGAAGGTGTGGCTACAAATAAGGATACAATTCATCAATAACACAATGAACGAAGGGCAGTGCACATGATGGAATTGAGACAGAAAACACAGGAGAAAGCAATGGACTAGATTATTACAAGGAGACACTAAAATAAACAATGCACATGAAAAAATTATAAATACATATATAAAAAGAACAATAATGATAACAGAGCAAACAATGACACGGTGTGAATTGTTCCTAAGATAAGTCAAGCCATTCCTTTTTAAGATAATTATTTAGCCTATCAAAAGGTGAGATGGGAATCATACAGTTTCCAGGCATTTTGAACCTTGACAATTAACTGTCACCATTTCTTCTCAAAGGACATGTTTTGGTCTATGATCTGTCAACCTTTCGTGAAGTCAAGACAATGCGCATTGCCATCCTTTGATTTTGAGCTGCGTGATAATAGGTAACAGATTAAACATTTTGGAAACATCTTTTTAGATAATATAGGAGTGAATTAATGACAACTCAAATGTTCATTTTTGAAAGAGGCTAATTTTCTAAAGCATTTTATACATCATCTGCAATGATTCAGTTGCTTTTAAAATTTTTATTATTGCTTCACCCGACTGTTATAAATGTACAGCAACACATAACTATAGAAAGCTTATGCTTCTGCAGTGAAACCCCAGCACTCACAGTTGCATTCCAGCAATCAGGGTCCATGAGGAGTTGCGCATGTTGCACTGTAGGTGAACATTCCTCTCTCCTTCTGTTGGAGTTTTGTAACTGACTGTTGACTCTAAAATGAGTTTTTCACTATGAGGTCAAACCGTCTTTTGGTGAGGGTGAAGTGAATTAAACTGACCGAATTTACAGCAGCTGCAATTCTGCCGCTATAAATATTTACTCCGTTTGGTGACCTCACTGCTGAGGCCATCTAAGAGCACATCTTCCAGGAGCTCGATTTCTGTTACCTCTAGATTTCTCTGGGCGTATATCTGCAATGTAACGTGTAAGACGCCATTTTGCTCCATCCGCCACGCGACTTCGTAGCCCACCGAGAGCGTAATGTAAGCGAAGCATCCTGCCGGCTGATATAATTGACCTGCTCAGATTTCACTTATTTTGTCATTTTTCCTGGATATTTGTGCTTCTACCATTGGTGAGAATGCTGCAAATTTAAATGCTTTCTACTTAAGCCTGTTTTAATTGTATTTATTGTCATTTCCAACTTTGTTGTGCTGTAGCCTACAGTCCAGCCTTGAACACCATGGATCAAATGTGTGCCCTTTGTTTCAGTTAAGAACATAATCACTGACAAATAGTTGAAAATTAAGTTATAAACAGATTTTAGATCAAAGATATGTGGCTAGTTTCTTTTAGTTAAAAGCATGTTCCCCTATGAGAGTTACTTCTTCCTGCCTGGCACGATCTGGGGGGTTCCCATAAGCACACACGCTAACATAGTTGGAACCCTTGACATGGACGAACCATGTAGGTTGCTGACGTAGTCAGCAACTACGCTTTTGGGAAATGTACCCCTGCTCTGTTCAGCTTGATGCGACTGTGGTCCGCCTCCATCTAAGATAAATTTGCCGCGTATTCTGTGCGGAGCAGAGCAGAGAGCTGCCTCTGGGATGCTGCTGAGATGTGCCATTGCGCGGCTGGTGGAATCTCACTCATCGTCTACAACAGCCACGATCAGCTCTGGCAGCTGTGTTGCAGCAATAACGCAGCCACCATGCTCCTGGCGAATCGAGGGGTTACTAGAATGTGTTTTTTACTCGTAAAAACAGACGTCTTCCCCCCGGCCGCCTTCCCTGGCTAACTCATCAGACAGACGGATGGACGGACAGACAAACAGGCACATATCAGAAGGCACCACTGTAGGACCTGAGTAGTAAGTATGCAAAGTTTCATTAAGATCATGCAAACAGTTTTGGAGTTATGCTCCGGACAAGAATTGATGACATCCAGACGGACTGACAGACGGACAGACAGACAGGCACATAGCAAAAGGCGCCACTTCAGGAGCTGAGTAGTAAGTATGCAAAGTTTCGTTTAGATCATGCAAACGGTTTTGGAGTTACGCTCCGGAAAAAAAGTGGGAACGCCAACGCTGACACAAACGCGAACAGGAACCGAGCCTAAAACAACATATCTCCCTTTTCCCTCCGGGTGGGAGACATTATTAACACACCCTAACATGTCTCAAAATGGTCTTTCTTATTTAATCCTGGTAGCATTTGCCAATTCTCACTCAAGATTGAAACAGTAGATACCTGATACATACACTGATGTAATCATTTGCATTGATCATTTATGCGTGACTGTGGGAGGTATCAGGGCTAGGTCTGAGGCTTGTTCATGTGCGCATACTTCAAAAAGGTTGTGATATATAACTTTGGCAAAATTGTGCACTAGAGTGCCCACAAACAGTTTTATAAATCAGTTTTTGTTGAACAGATGCCATTTCCTGATTTTCACGCCACGACTCAATTTGCGTGCGAAGCGCTGCAAAGTTTTTTAAATGAGGCCCCAGGAGGAAACCCATGAAAACACGTGTAAAACATGGAAACACAATATTGAAAGGCCCCAGGCTGGAAGCCTGGAATGTAAATCCATTTTTTTTTTAAACTTTCAAAAGAAATATTTATCTCAACTGTACCCCTATTTTTTATATCTTCTTCATGATCAATGTTTTGTTTGTGTTTGAGTACAGCTGAAAGCTTGTCGCTGAAAAGTGTGCAGTAACGCAGTCATGCACTCTGCTCTGTATATTTCCTTATTGGTGCTATGTAATTTCATACTTACAATAAATTAACTTAGCTTAACTTAAATTAGCTCGATATCTGAGCCTTACCATGCATGCACAGTGCAGTCTTTTCTGTTTGCTACTATACTGAATATGTTCCCATTTCATGGCTTTCTCAGACATTGGGAATCATCTTGGTTGCTAATGAGGCCCACATTTCAAAACCACCATGCCGTCTTCCCACTAATTGGTGCTTTTTGCAGTCGGCTCACTGCCATGTTCTGTGCGTGCTCTCAAAAGGAAAGGCACTCTCTGTAACCCCAGGTCTTGCCTCTGTCCTCCGTGCAAATACAAGACGGATTCCATCTCAAAGGGTTGTATTATTGCACTGTGCAAGCTTGTAATTAGACTTTAAGAAGAGATAATAACGGCTGAAATAGCAATAAGAAAAACAATTCCATGCATAATCTCTCTATTTCTCTCTCAGATATACACATATACAAACATATTTGAAGTTTTATGAAATACTATTTTCACCCTTCCTGATTTCTTCTATTTTTTCCAGTCATATTTAAATGTTTCAGATCCAAATAATTTTAATATAAAACAGTATAAAGACAACACGACTAAATGCAAAATGCTGCTTTTATATGATCAGTTCATTTACTGATGGTACAGAGTTACTCAAAACCTGTATCACCCATGAGAAAAAGTAATTGCACCCCTAAGTAACTGCCTGTGCCATCCTTGTCTGCAAAAACTGCAATCAAACATTTGTGATAACTGGTATTAAGTCTTTTACACCACTATTGAGGAATTTTGGTTCACTCATCTTTGGAGAATTGCTTTAATTTAGACACATGGGGGAGTTTTCAAGCATGAATTGCCAGTGTAAGGTCATGCCACTCCATCTCAATTGGATTGAAGTCAGGACTAGCCACCCCAAAGCCTTCATTTTGTTTCTCTTGAGCAAGGCAGAGGTTGACTTTGTGTGCTTTGGATCATTGTCCTACTGTATAACCCTAATATGCTTGAGCATTAGGTCAGAAAATGATTGCTGGATATTCCCCGAAGGATTTTCTGGCAGGGAGCAGAATTCATAGTTCCATTAGACATGGTAAGTCGCCCAGGACCTGAAGCAGCGAAGCAGCCTGAGACTATCAGACTACCTCCAATGTGTTTTACTTTAGGTAGGAAGTTCATAATGTGGACCAATATGTGCTCACTATGTTAACTTTACGCCAGATGCGACAGAACCCATATCTTCCAAAGAATTATCTCTTTTACTCATCAAACCACAGAGCATTATTTCAAAAGTCCTGGGGGTCATCAAGATTTATTTTCTTTTGGAAAATGTGAGACAAGTCTTTGTGTTCTTTTGGGTTCAGTAGTGGTTTTTGCCTTGCAGCTCTCCCACCTATGCCATTTTTGCCCATTCACTTTCTTGTGGAATTGTGAACACTGACCTTAAAACTGAGGCAAAAGAGACTTGCAGTTCTTTAGATGTTAGTCTGGGTCCTTTTTGAACTCCAGTATGAATCATCGATGCACTATTGGAGGAATTTTTCTAAGCTGGCCACTCCTGAGAATTTTCACCTCTGGTGCAAGTATTCTTGCACCAATGTAGATCATAGCTCTTATCATGGTTTGCTGAAGTCCCAGAGCATTGGAAATGGCTTTTAATCCTTTCCAGGTAAAGGGTTAAAATGTTAAATATCAACAACTTTGTTTCTCATCTGTTCTTGAATTTCTTTAGATTGCCTGGCCTCACTTTGCCAGACAGGCTCTGTTTAAGTTATGTTTAGATTCAACAGGGCTGGCAGCAACCATTCCTGGGTGTGTCTGGTGAAACTGAATCCATATATCAATTTAATTAGTTTGATTTGTTGAGTTAGTAACCAAGGGGGAAATCACTTTTTCACATACAGCTAGGTATGGTTGGATTGCTTTATTTTTTAAATAAATGAAATAATCATTTAAAAACTGAACTTCTGAGGTTATCTTTGTCAAATGTTAAATTGGTTTGATGATCTGAAACATTTAAGTATGACAAATATGCAAAAATATAAGATATTGTGAAGGGGGCAAATACACAGCTCTACAGTAAGTTAAAAATGTTACAACGCTTCATTGTTGACATGATGCAGCTCTCATTTTGCTGACTTGATGTTGCAGCATTATCAAATTGAGCTTTTTTTGTTGTAAACTAACGCTACTGTTTGATATGGGTCTCTTGGTTTAGAAACGGAAACGTAATCCTTAACAGGACAATTCACTGATTATTAAACCATGCATAGTTTCAAAATGTAGGCTTTATATAAATAAGTTGCAGACAAACAATACGCAATTCCCCACAGCAGCTCAATATTGCATATTTATCACCCCCATGACCTCCCTATATTTTTTAGTTCAAAAAACTTCCACAATGCATTGCTCTAGCTCACTACTCCTGAGGCTCCCTCAACTTTGTCATAGCGTTACATTGGAGCATCATTCACATTACTGTGAAGAGGACTACTCATGATTAAAATGCCAACAGTCTATTCAGTTCCCAGATGCATGGGCTACAAAAAAGGCCAATGCGAGAAGGGTAATATATATATATTTTTTTTCAAACAAATGGGCCATTGCAAACACAACAAATGAAGTAGACATGCTGGCTAATTAGTATACAAGTGTATGAGTTTACATTTTAATCTTGAGGACTACCAGGGAGATCTCTGACCGAAGTTACTGGGTTGTCCTCCAAAATGAATTCTTAACTATGCGGCCATACCGCTCATTTTTGACCCAAACAATTAACATCAATAAAGACTGAATTTGCCCTTGAAATCCCAGCTGGAGAACAGAGGGCAACTGACAGAATCGCAGGTCAGTAAGCTTGCAAGGTAGCTACTACCTTTTGCCAATGGCATGATCACAAAACTGTGTGCTACCAAACTCATGACAGGTGAAATTTTCAGCTCGCTGGCTAGCTCCAGCCAAGTGACGGCACTACCAAAAGCAAACATTACTTGACAGAAATGAAGCTGACAATGCTGGAACAGAAAGGTTATATTGTTGACAAGGCTGGCGAAATTTTCCACTTGCTAGCATGCAGCAGTCTCCAAGGACCACAAGCTAACAAAAGCTTTTGTTATCTGATCAGAAGGTAATGTTATAGAAGGCACGTAGTCCTGCTAGATGTCTGTAAAATGTATACCAGTCCATAGCATTCTGTGCTCTTATTTTGAGGTGCCATTTCCACTGTTAGAAATGTTACTAGTTTGCAAGACAAGCAAAGACGGAAAAGTGAGCATCTAGAGCATGCCCCTTGGCTACTCAGAGATGAAGAAAAGGAATTTAAAGTAGGGATTCAAAGGAAAAACTGAAATATGGCAATTTCGACATCAGTGGAAAGCTTAGAACGCAAGGAATGCAATGTAATGTCATTCCGTCACATTATTGATATGAGAGAATGGAAACACGCAGGAAACGAAAATACTTTATCGAGCGTGAATAGTTCTGTGATGCTAGGAAAGAGGCCCGTTTTGGGTGACATCACATATGGGTTTTGCAAGCCCTGCTCTGTTATCCTGAATTAGTGCACAGTGTTCATGTCAATAGAAATACTATGTCTCTCTCTAAGCTTTATATTTTGTTATTTAAGGTTCAAATTGAGTCATACTTTACTTGAGATGGATAAATTATAATGGCGAAACATGTATCTGTCATTTTTTTTTATTTAAACTCATATTTTTCTATAGAGTACATTGAAGATTAACATGGACATATAAACGATCTGATGGAAATCATGTGTAAATACGGGGAAGGCAGGGTCTCCTCCAGGATTTTTTGAAACTGTGGTGGAGGGCTTCAGCGTCGGGTTAAAACTTGGCATTATCAGGTGTGGCCAGTTTTCATTAATCAGCACGTAGGCGATGTAATTGAAGTCTATGTGCACGGAGGTTTATCAGTTTCACATGCGTCACGGTGGATTTCACATATAATATGAAAACCGATTATGACTCCGGACTCCGGAATTGGAATTAAATAATCATGAAGATACAATTAGGTAGAGCAGGATGTGTTCACAGCAAACACAGAAGTTAACATCCTAGTTTATCGTTTTGCAAAGTGAACAAAATATTTTTTCTCTAATCGTTGCACACAATGCATTAAGAAGAAATCAGCGCGGTTTACTGCCGATGGCTAATTTTTATTCATTGGAAAACGTGTTCACCAAGCAAAATGATTGACAACAGGTCAAGAATTATTAGCGCTCATTTTAACTTAACAAAGGGAACTGGCGACACCTGATTGTCCTTAGGATTTTTGGAGTGTATGTAAAGCCATTTTACATAGGCATGGCGGCTTTTATTTTGCCGTGGCGGTGTGCCACGATCAATTACATGTAGTGGAAACCCTGGGGGAAGAACTGATACCGTAATTTATTATGATATTTCTTCGATGATTAGACTTGTTAAGAGTGACGACAAAACAAGAAAGGAAGAATTTTAGAATGTATTCTCTCTCTTAACTCGCGCAGGAATACATATTGTTCATGCACTTGCAGCTGCCTGTCATGAGATCTTTCTATTGTGTATACTGTAACTATCTAACGTTATTAGATTTTTGAGGTTTTGTTTCATTTTGGCCATCATGGAAGAAGAAGGACCAGAAGTTGAAGAAAGAACCATGGGAGAGATACAACACCTATAAAAAAGCAATTAATGCCTAAAATTGAGCTTGAGTGCATGAGAAGTACAGGCGAACGATTCAGGCTGCTTTTGAGGTATTGATGGAGATATTTTCGGGGTACGATTGTGTTCTATTGGCATCGACCTCGTCACTCAATATTTCTATGTCAGTCAATCACTGTTATGAGAGTCCACTTGATCGTGTTCATAAAATACTATCTTTTTTTGTAGCCCAGGGCATTGGCTTATCCAACCTTCCTCGGAAGAGTAGCATGACTCCAGTAAAAATATTATTTTCTTTCTAAACTAGACAACGTGTACGTGTATAACGTATAGCCAGCGCGGCGACCAGACTTTTTGCAGGCACGGAACGAACCAAAATAAGCAGCAAAACTAATATGCATCGATGAAAGAAATCACCTTTATGCGACATTAGCTTAAAAAAAAAAAAAAATTTAAACTTGCGATTTAAAACTATGAACTACTGGGAGATCTGGAAGAAATCTATTAAAAGTTCTGACTCGTCAGCCTTTAAAAACAAAATTGAAAACAATTTTCACAGTGTTCACTGTATTATAACTATGGAACATCTGGGTACTTTCAGAGTACACAACCCGTATGTGATGTCACAGAAAATGAGACTGTCGGCGGACTGGTTACGGTGGAAAAGGAGCAACATTTGGAAAGCGAATATCAAGTAGCATGAAACTTTTTTTCTCTGGTTATATGAGTGAATACCTTCAACATATTATGAAATTGCCATAATGGACCAATTTTATGGGTGCTTATTTTCTTTGAATCCCTACTTTAAGCTGAAATAGCTTGTCCTTCCTCCAAACCTCAAAGTACAAACCCCTGTACCAATGAAGTTGGGACGTTGTATAAAACGTTAATAAAAACAGAATACAATGATTTGCAAATCCTTTTCGACCTAAAACTGTATATTCAACTGAGTACACTACAAAGACAAGATACTTAACATTTAAACTGATAAACTTTATTGATTTTTTTTTTTTTGGAAATAATCACTCATTTTGAATTTGATGCCTGTAATCGTAACCCCCCCCCATATGCACAAAAAAAATTTTTATTGCACATCTGCTCGGAACTTAGTAACATTTATGAATACACAAAGAAGGCAATATGCACCCAATATGTGCATTCAAAATAAAAATGAATTAATAAAAAGACATTAAATAGAAAGTGCGAGAGGGTGTTGCCAAATATTTCAGAGGTGCCCCTTAATTTACAGTGAAATACAATAAATAAGTCTCTGACACCATATGCACCTGTTGATTAATTATAACTTACATTTTATCTTGTATATTATAGGCCTACTTTGCTTTCAGAATAGGGACCAGAACCATACAACTTCCATCAAACAGGCAGTAGATGTCCCACAAAAACACCACTATCAGTATATTAGATATTAGATACATCTTTTAATTAAGTCTACAGCATTGAAAATATCATTTCCTAAACTTAGGACCTCGTAGTACAATTAATAAGCTTTACATTGTCTGCTAATGAAGGTTAACCAAATAATAAATAAAGTGTTTATGCCATTCCATTTCGTGCTTTCCTAGCAGACAAAAGAAAATATTCAGCTTTCACTGACAGGAATAATACTTCAAAAGTTGAGGATGGCAAAAGAAAGAATATTTTCTCTTGAATAAGAATCCCCTTGAAAATCCCCACTTGCTCACTCGCCGTGCAAAGAATCTTTGCATCGAGGCAAATGCCACTGCCTGAAAAAATGTACTGGCAATCAGTTATTTAAAATCTACTGGAAGCCAGGCCAAGCTGGTTTGTTTCACATTTTGTTACGTATTGTTTTGTATTTTACCTTGACCTGTTGAGTGACGAGCAGGCAAACCTGCGCCGCCAACAGACAAAGCTGCAACTGACCTAACTGGGTTCATTGGGACAATGGTATCACTCCATGAGGATGCATTCAGTTTCAGTTGCCCCCCTTGTGCTTCATGCACCCAGGTTTAATTAGAATCAGCTTTAAATATTTATAGCCATTGTCCCCTCTGTAGTCCTTTGAGGTAACCAGATAACTGGCTCAAGGAAATTTGATGACACTGAACATACTAGCTGACAGCTTCAAGCTGTTTGGCAATTAATTAATTACTCTGGTTATGGAGCGTTTTAAAATGAACATAGCTTTTTATTTTTTTGCAGATGAGAGTGTGATTTAACCCTAAAAATCACAAAGTGAGATACACAGGAGTGTATTAGGGCATGTGCATGGTAGGAGGCCAAAACACGTGAATATGTACTGCATCAAGTCTCGGCAAATTAAAATTCAGACAACTATGGATGAATGGAGAGGACATTTATAGCTGATCACGCAGGAGAGACATGAATCAGACAGGAACAGCTTACATACCAGGTAACAATGCTTGGTAACCACCCATTTTATATCTTTCCTGTCACAACCCTCATGTGTCATTAATTGCCTCTTCATCTGTTCTAGCAGCCTGCAAGTGTTTTTGCGGTTTGTCTCCTGAATTGACTTCAGTCAGTCAACTCACATTCAATGTTGGTTGCAACAGTGGAATGTAGTTGGAGTTTGGCATCTAGACTCTGACCTTTTCAACCCCCGCAGATAAGTTTGCATCAGATATTGGGGGGAGATGAATAAATATCTTCGCCCCCTGGTTTCAGGCGCAGCCTGCTGGTGGATGCTGGGAAGCTGAAGAGCAGGCAGCCATACTGGTGCAATGCAGCAGCATATATGCAAGCAGAGAGAGAGCAGGGAGATTTCCTCATCTTAATTAGACTGCCATGTTAGGAAGGCGTGATTGTAGAGGATATAGTTTGTGAGGTAACAGAGCAGCTTGAGTTGACTGCGTGAACTCGCTTTCAGGTGTCACCTCATTTATTGTCTCGTCTCCAATCTTGCACCTCGGTGTTATGATTCTTATGGCTTGGTCCTTATTGTGAATGTCAGTAAATAAAAGTTTATTGTTGTGTCTGTGTGGTTGCTGGATTGTCAAGGTTGATACTCAACTGAAACCTTTCTGTCAGTTTGTGTCTTCAAGTATTGAGCTAAGCTCTTCTTCTGTGTATTTCTGTGCATTAATGATAAAGAAAAACATTTATTCTTTGAAGTCTAAGTATTTGGAAAAAGCTCTCAAGCCGTTAAGTTGATCTCCAGGATTGGGACCACATTCTTGTTAATCCTCTGTTCCTGCCCGTTCCTCTGAGTCAGTTTATTAGGAACACCTCCCAAGCCTTTATCGGTCTCCAGGACTGGGACTGCTTTCCTACTGAACCTTTCAGTTCTACTGTCAAGCAGTCCTGCTTCAGTAAGGGGGATTCACTACCTGACTTCTGCTTCGGATGGCCACTGCCCTGAACGTGGACACGACCCAACCCTGTCCAGTCATTTCCACTTTAGCTGGACTGCCCCTCCACAGTTCTGGGCCATGGCCATTCCCTCTTCAATTACCATATTACTTTTAATAAATCCTCCCTTGTGGATTGTACCCTGAATCTGCATTTATCTGGATCATAACAGCACAATCAAGTGAAGCAATGAAACCAGCAGATTCGCCACGTTCAGTTGATGCCCTGAGGTACCAAGGGGTTTGGATTGGTCACTCAGCAGCAGAGCTCTGCCAGCTACACCAATCCACTGGTGCTATTTCCAAACAACTTGTGGCTATCACTGAAATCTCCCGGGATTCCACCACTGCCGATCAAATTGCCAGATCTATCCTGCAGCAGAGTCTCCCACCGGCTGTTGCCCCATGGAAAACCAGCATAGCTGTCTTGGACCCCTATGACGCCAACCCATCCACCTGCTGAATTTTCCTGGCTCAATGTTTTTTGGTCTTCGAACTCCAACCGTCTTCATTCCCCATTGAATGGTCTAGGGTGGCTTTCATCATCAAGCGACTCTCTGGATGAGCCAGAGATTGGGGAGCCACCTGTTGGGAAATGGGGGGCCCTGCAGTTCCAAACATCTCCACCTTTGCTGAAGGGACGAGGAAATCATTCAACTGGTCTCAGACTGGCCTTGGTGCTGTTCATAGGCTTCTCCAGCTGCACCAAGACCGCCTGTCTCTTCCAAAGTACTCCATCAATTTCTGCTCATCGGCTGTCTCTACGCGCGGGGAACCCCAGGCACTCAATGACACCTTCTTGTTTGGCCTGTCGGATCTAGTCCAGGATGAGCCGACTGCCTGCATTCTCCCCCAAGACCTGAACAGCGTCATTGACTTGGCGCTGCAGATAGATGCCTGGCTCGAGGAGAGGCGGTTGGATGGGCAGGCAAGGTTACAGACACCTACCCCACCAGTATGCCAAGACACTCTGCTTTGAGCTAAGCCTTACCTAGCTCCATTGGAACCTTTGGCAGTCCACCGAGCCCGAATTCATCAGCTTCCCCCAACAGAACACTGCAGTGTATCCAGCAGAGTCTTTGCCGGTACAGCTGAAGCGCAAACCATACCATAACTGAATGTCCTGTCTTATGGTCTCGTCCTACTTCTAGAAGAGAGGTGCTGTTCAGAGCTGTTGTTTTATCTTCTCTTCCACTCCTTTGCATTTGTCTGTCCAGGCAGGGGTGCCTATCCTCCACCACCAAGGCACTGATTGACTTAGGGGCGAACAGGAACTTTATCTATCCTGGTCTGGTTCATATCTTAAAGATTCTGACTTAACCCTTGCAAGTGCCTACCCCAGGGTCTCACTGAGATAGCCCCTCCCTGACATCACCAAAATATTCAGATTGGTGCCTATGCAGACCTCCAGTAACTATTCCTGAGAGTAGGTATTTTGCATCGTGAATTCACTGCATTCGTCACTTGTTTTGGTAAGGCTTTTGCTGGAATGTCACAATACTTGTGTGGATTGGCTCTCTAGTTCCATGTTGGAGTGGAATTTATCCTGTTTGCAGTCTTGTCTTTCATCAGCTCCAAGTCCTGTCACATCTCTTCCCTTTGACCACCAGGGGAAGCCGCTGAACTTGAAAACTGTCCCAACTATCTACCACGACCTCCACCAGGTATTCAGTATAGCACGTCCTATGTTGCCTCTTCCCCACAAATCCTATGACACCATTGATCTACTACTTGGAACCTCACCCCCTGGGGTTCGACTGTATTCCCTTCCGACGCGGAAATCCAAAGCAATGAAAGATTACATAAACTAGTCCCTGGCTTCCGGATGCGTTCATGCTTCTTCATCACCATCCAGAGCTGGCTTTTTCTTTGTTGCAAAAAAGGACAAATCTTTGCTTTCCTGCATAGATTACCTAGGGCTCAACTCCATTATAGTCAAGATCTGCTTCCTTCTTTCTCTGATGGACTCAGCATTCTCCAATCTCCAAGGCTGCCACTATTTTACCTAACTGGACATGCATAATGCTTACCACTAAGTGTGTATACAGGAAGGGGATGAATGAAAGACGGTGACTGACATCCCCTCTGGCTACTATAAATATCTGGTGTTGCCTTTCGGGCTCACTAACATCCCTGTTATGTTCCAGAACCTCGCTAATGAGGTCCTCCAAGATATTTTCTCCCGGTTTGTCTATATCATGCTGATATTCTGGTTTTTTTTGTCCAGATCTGGAGGAATGCACTCATCATGTCGATGTAGTCATTCAGAGGTTTCTGGAAATCACCTTTTTCTCAAACCTGAAAATTGTGAATTCCAGTATTCTACTGTCTCATTCCTGAACTTAAGCATGTTGCAAGACAACTTAGAAATAGACCGCCAAAGGATACAAGCTGTGCAACAAGTCTGTAGCCAGACCCTGTGGATTGGAAAACACCAAAAGAGGTTCCTCAGGTTCACCAGTTTCCATCGGCGGTTCATTAGGGGGTACTCAATGATGGCAGCCCTCCAAACAGGCCTCACATAGCTGGAGGTAGACTCCACTTTCCGCCAGCTTTAAAAGCAATTTACCAGTCCTCTTGTCCTCAAGCTTCCTGACTAGCAGCACTAATTCATCATCAAAGATGACACCTCGGATGTAGGTGCTGAAGCGCTTCTCTCCTAACAAGTAACCAACAGCAATACCCATCCATGTCCCTTCTTCTCTCGTTGGCAGTCTCCTGGGGAGAGGAACTATTCCATTAATGACTGCGAGTTGTTGGCAGTGAAGCTGGCATTTGAGGAATGGAGACATTGTCAAGAGGGATCCAGCCTTCCCCTCCTCTTCCATACAGATCACCGCAACCTGGAGCACCTATCCACTGCAAAGAGATTGAGCCCTAGGTAAGCACTGGATTTAACTTTTACCTATCTTCCTAGATGCAAGAATGCTAAGCCTGACTCCTTGTCTCGTCTGAACTCTCCTTTACCTGAAGAACCATCTGAAACCATCCTTCCAGGTCAGTGTCTTCTGGCAGCCACCAAGCTCCAGATAGAGTGCATGTTTGAGGAGGCGCTTTGGTCCCTTCTCCCATCATCAGACTGCCCACCTAATCACCTATTTGTTCCTGATTAAATGAGAAGCAATGTCCCGTTCTGGGCCTACAATCCTCAGCTGACATGCCATCCCAGCATCTCCTGTACTCTGGCACTCATCTGTTAATGCTTTTGGTGGCCCACCATCCGCCAATACTCCTGGGAATTTGTCACGGCCTGTCCTGTGTGTAGCCAGTCCAAGTCCAACAAACAGCGCCCGAGCAGTCTTCTCCAGCCCTTGGAGGTTCTCCATCATCTGTGGTCTAGCATAGTTAAGGACTGCTTTTGTCTAATATACATGGTAATTCTACCCATTGAGGATCACTTTTTAAAGGCAGCCCAATTCATCCCACTTGCTAAGTCGCCCACGACCAAAGAGACTGCTGAGCTCCTGTAAAATCATGTGGTTCATCTTCACTGTGTGCCCCAGAAAGTGTTCCCTGCCCACGACCCTTCGTTTCCCTTCAGCTTCTGGAAGGCCTTCTGCACCCTGGTGGGTGCCAGCCCTCCCCCGCATTAAATCCTGGGCGACAGGCGTAGGGGATGCCAGTTCTTTGTGGACTGGGAGGGACGCGGGCCTGAGTAGTGTTCCTGGGTGTCCAAGCCCCACATTCTCCATCCGTCCCTGGTCCGCAACTTCCCGCATTGATGTCTCAGGTCAACGACAGGGTTGCCCAATTTCGTCCCTAAGATGGAGAGGTACTGTCTCAACCAACATGTGTCATTAATTGGCTCCTGCTCTTATCCACCAGTCAATGTGTGTTTTTGCAGTTTGTCTCCTTTAATTATATCCCCGAAATACGAGTTTCGGGGATATCATGGTTTCACCCCACCAGCCGCCGCCGCATCTGCAGATTTTAGCCGTTAGGGCAATAACTCACAAAATACTTTACATTGGCTTCTCATTTTCAGCATATGGGTAGATATGGTAGAGAGGATGAACTGATTACATTTTGGGCAAGTATGCACTCCTAGGTTTACCACCAGGTGGCGCTGTATATTGAAAAAATCAATTTTTTAACCATGTCTCTGGAACAATTACTTAGACAGACCTCAAATTTGCCTCATATTGTAGCTCTAGGAAAGGGGAATCTAATAAAGGGGGCTTCGAGGATTGGGGAATTTCAGGGATATACCCCATGCTGTCGGCTGCCGACAGCGTAGGCCTAGTTGATTTATTTTCTCATCTCCTCCCTTGCCCTACGGTGTTAAAGGAGCTGTGTCACGATTACTGCACAAGATCACAATTTTGAACTAAGTAAATCCAATCAACTGCAAGTCAAAATCTAGAAGGTATTTTTCTTCTACCATGATTATTGGCTATTTCAAGTAGCTTATACATTCTTTGTATCCCTAAAACTTAAAATAGCGCTTTGAATCCTTGAATTTCCATAGAAAATCCTTTATATAAAAAGCATAATGCCATAGTACTTGAATTATTGAGTTTCCGAAGGGCCCAACTCCAATGAATTAGAGGTCTGCATATCTTATAACAAAAAAGGGAACTTTTTTGTAATTTCAGCCAAAAGTATCCCAGTGACACTCTCTTGTAAAGAAATAAACAAAAAATGTATGAGTCATAATATATGGGCAAAAAAATAAATCAATTTTTCCCTTTCTTGAGAATTCCTTAGAGTTGGGCCCTTGGGAAACTCAAGTATTCAATTAAACATATAAGTACAATGCAAAACAAAGACAAATCAATAATAATAATAATAATAATACATTTTATTTAAAAGCATCTTTCTCAGCACTCAAGGACACTTTACAGAGTGATTAAAAACAACACAGTAGAGAGAGAGAAAGAGGAAAAAAAACGAAAGTAGCACAAAATTAAAATGAATCAGTGGAGTTACAGAGGATATGCAGTTTGAAACAGATGGGTTTTAAGTCTTGATTTAAAGAGGGCTAAAGAATCGATGTTCCTGATGTCTGGTGGGAGTGAGTTCTAGAATTGGGGAGCAGAGCGACTGAAAGCTCTGCTCCCCATCGTGCTGAGACGGGCGGAGGGCACAGAGAGGTGGAGGGAGGAGGAGGATCTGAGGGAGCGAGAGGGGGTGGCAATGCGGAGGAGATCAGTCAGATACAGGGGGGCGAGGTTGTGGATGGCCTTAAAAGTATACAGTAGGATTTTGAATGTGATTCTGAATTTGACCAGGAGCCAATGAAGCTGCTGGAGGACGGGAGTGATGTGGTAAAAGGAGGGGGTTCTGGTGATAATGCGGGCTGCAGAGTTCTGGACCAGTTGAAGCTTATGGAGGGATTTGTGAGGGGCACTGAAGAGGAGTGAGTTGCAATAGTCGATACGGGAGGTAAAGAGGCTATGGACCAGGATAGCAGTCGTGTGAGGGGTAAGAGAGGGACGGAGACGATTAATATTACGCAGATGAAAATATGCAGACCGCGTTACGTTATTAATGTGAGCATTGAAAGAAAATGAGCTGTCGAGGATGACACCCAGACTCTTAACCTGAGGGGAGGGGGACACTGTGGAGCGGTCAATGGTGAGGGAGAAACTGTCAGCTTTGGATAAAGTGGATTTGGTGCCGACAAGGAGGAGTTCTGTTTTATTACTGTTAAGTTTAAGGAAGTTGGAGGTGAACCAGGATTTAATTTCTGAAAGGCAGTGGGTGAGGGAGGAAGGCGGGAGAGAGGAATTGGGTTAGCCGGACAGGTAGAGCTGGATGTCATCTGCGAAGCAGTTAAAGTGGATACCAAATTTGCTGAAAATATTGCCAAGTGGGAGGAGGTAGATAATGAAGAGGAGGGGCCCCAGGACAGAGCCCTGGGGCACACCTGAAGTGATGTGGGAGGGCTGTGAAGTGAAGGGTGGAAATTGGCAAGGATGGAATCAGAGTATAACCTTCAGTCCAGCAGATTCACTTTCTTGGATTGTACGTTCTGAAAATACACAGTAATCATGACACGGCTCCTTTCAATTTTGTATGCTGCGCCCCTTTTGTAAATGTCCTGTCTGTTTAAGTTGATTGTGGTGTCAGTGTGATTGCTGGATTGTCAAAGCTCATACCAAACTAAAACTTTCCAATCAGTTTGTGACTTCTAGTATCTACCGAAGATTATCATCTGTGTGCTCCAGTATCTTAACGATAAAGAAAAATTTAATTCTCTTCAACATCTTGCTAAAAGTAACAAGCTCTTAAGCCATGCAGTTGGTCTCCACTCTCCAGAATTGGGTACTCTATTCCTGCTAAACCCTTTGGATCTGCTGTCAAGCAGTCCTACTTCTGCGAGGTGGATTCATTACCTGGCTTCTGCCCCCGGATGGACAGTGGACAAAGCAAAGGTGCTTCAGTGATTCCTAACTTATCTCCTTTGGCAGAGGGTACACTGAACCATCCTTTTTGTAAAGAAAGAAGATAGTGCCATCCTACCATTCCCAGCAGCAACAGTATTCAAAGCGATGACTTTACATTGAGCCAATCATGAAAAGAAATGAGCTTGACGTGCAAGTGATGCATGATCATGTTGCCTAGTGTAAGTGCAGTTGGATTCTCTTGGTAGCGCGGTAGTCTTCCTAAGTTGTTTTGAATTCCCTTATACACCTTTCCTTTACCTTGTGACGTTTTCCATCAAGGTTAAAGAAAAGTAGTCAGGACTAAGATTGTGGGACATAATTTTTTTTGAATTCGAATGCAGCTTCAGAATTTACCTCCGTTCACTTGGTACAAATTTGAATCCATCAACTGCTCACCATTTTCAGACTCCCCCCACCCAGGCCCCAGCTACTACACTGCCATCCTGTCCCTTAAATAGAGGATCTTACACGAGTGGGCTCGTCATATGAAGGTTAAGAAACAAGTTGAATAAATTTGCATTTGTTGCAAGCTATAGTGTACAACAGACCAAAAATTTACTCAACGAGTTTCATAACTTTCATATGACACAACCAAGAGTATAAGATTCTGGTTATCACATAACTGAATTGCATAATTTAATAGAAAACAAATTTAATTTCCCATAGTGGCCATTATACATTAGCTTTGAGCTGACTCGATTGTGCTGCCAACTTAGTCACTGAGTCATAGACATTCGCATTGGAACTAGCAGCGGTTTGTAAATTCTGTCAATAGAGTTGCTAGCTAATGTCAGCTCGCTAGCAAACAGAATACTGTCACATAATGGTTATGAAAAAGTACTACATGCACGCTAGCTAGCTTAGTAACATTAATTTATTTATGCGAGTGGCACTCAGCTAGCTTGCTGCTGCACTGAGCCATACCAATTAAACTGACATTACACTTGCTGTTCAGTTTGGCTAAATATTACTCAGAGTAACGTAACGCAGGGCGACCGCCTCCCCCCCCCCACGTTCATAGCCAATCAATGAAATTTTCGCCAAAGTGATATTACCCTGGAGTAATATCAAAAATATGCAATGGGTTATGGTGATTTTTTTGAGCTGAACATCTGTAGTTATTACCAATTATCCTTGTCTGTCCCTGTATGAGAGCTCTGATTTTCAGCCACAGTTCCTTTTTGCTGTGACAGTTACATATATATATATTTTTTTTGGTGATTGGAATATGCTGTCAAAATGTTTAATACAGTTGTACCTGTCCTCTTAAATTTTGCTGCTATTGTGACCAATGCATCTGCAATTTTAGCACTAACTATTTAGCCCTTTTGGAACCCTGCTAGATAAGTCTCCAAAGCGAAATGAGGATACTCACAAATTTCTGCTGCTTAGACCTCTTTTAGGCAGCCTTCAAATTAATATAAATGACCCGTATAGGTTATTAACCCCCGCCACAAAGTGGATCGGGGGATATTGGAATGGCGCTCGTCCGTCTGTCCGTCCGTCCGTCCGGGTTCAATGGGGACAAATTTTCTCGGAAACTATTGTACCTACGTGAATGAAATTTTGTATGTGGCCAGTACTGATGACCCTACTGAATGAGTTTGACAATTGATTCTGAGAAATTCATTTTCACAGAGTTATGGCCCTTGACTCTGTTCGTGGACTTAAGTGTATGGGTGTTGCAATGGGGACAAGTTCTCTCGGCAACTATTACACCTACGTGGATGAAATTCTGTGGGTGACCAGTACTAATGATCCTATTGAATGAGTTCGACAGTTGATTCTGAGATTTTTATTTTTACGGAGTTATGGTCCTTGTTTCTGTTCGTCGACTTGATGTATGGGATTTGCAATGGGGACAAGTTTTCTCGGCAACTTTTGCACCTTCATGGGTGAAATTTTGTGTGTGGCCAGTACTACTGCATGAGTTTGACAATTGATTCTGAGATATTTTTTTTACGGAGTTACGGCCCTTGACTCTGAACTTGGTGTATGGGTGTTTAACGGGGACAAGTTTTCCCCATTCCCTCGTGACCATTCTTACTGTGGCGGGGGATATTGGTGACAATGTTGCCTTGTTTTGCCATTGTGGCTTAAAGACTCTAGAGTTGTGACTCTAGAGTCATTTTTAAGGGTGCCTCTGGTATATTGTCCATCAGCCTTACAATTAAATTGCAGCTGACAATCTGTTCTTCAATGTGATCTGTCCAAAAATATGTATCATGTTGTTAACACATTCATTTCAAATTGTTTCACTTTACTAATATTTATGGAACTCACTGAACTGTATATTCATAGAGTGCACATATTTCCCGTTTTATCCCAGTGAACTCAGCTTACACTTGGCATGCTCATACTACGGTTAATTTCACAGCATATCAGTTATCATTGGTGTAGAAGCCAAGGAATTTAAAATGCAATGGAAACAGGGCCCCTGGACAATAGCACTGCTCTGATCTTCCAGGAGCATCAGATGAAGCGTGTAATATGTACTGTATATTCAGGCCACTTTTCGATGTCCCATGTGTAACATCCATGCAATATGTAAACTAAGCTCAGCCACCCATTCTTCCAACTCTACGCTACTGAAACACATGCCATTTAAATAATGTAACAAAAGTCTTCTGCATTAAAAATTTAATGAGGCTGTTTGATGTTCACTTATTTTCAGAATCTGAAATAGGCTCATGCCTGAATCCCAATCATAATTTTTATTTTGGTAAAAGAATTATTCAATTTGTCATTCATCTAATATAAAAATGCGCATCTAAAGATCTCAAGAACCTCAAGTAAACATTCATCTGCATATTGAAAAAACATAAATAAAAAAATTGCCAAAGAATTTGTTCTTGGGAAAACTTGAAAAGCAGATAGACTGACAAACATTTATGATTGGGCAGGGAGATGGAAGCTACTTTTCCTCTCAAAGACTTACAAACACTGGCATTGCACTGGCATACTTTGGAGTAAGGTTGCATTTCAGACTCTTGATAAGACTAAAAAACATAAGAGTTGAGTATTCTATGAAATTAATAAATTTTATGTATGCACAGTATATCCCTTTCTAAACTGCATTCCTTAAATTCAGACAGAATGAATTTTACCTTCATTCCCACATACAAGTCTGTTCAAATCATTCGTTTAAAATACTAAATTAATCTTTCGGAAAAAAAATCAGAAAAAAAGGAAAAGACACCAAACCTCTATTTGTTTGGTGCATAAGACATAGATTCATCTAGTGAGAGATGTGACAAAAGCATCAAATTAAAACAACTCCCACTGCAGTTAAATTTTGACTTAAAAGATAAATAAGCTGTTTGCAGAGGTTGCCCCTATTTCTCAATTGACCATAAATAATATTGAGACAAGGGGATTACGTTGAACTGTGTTGTGTTGTGCTAGTAAATGCTGATCTTGAGGGTGCATTAAACACTTAATTCATGCCAACTTTAGCATCTTCAATCAACTTTCAAGAGACACGTTGTTGTAACAGTTATGACAAATAGCAAACTTGATTGGTGTTTTAGATGTATATATACCTATACTTAATGTTATAATCCAGACTAGGAACTTTGTAGAGTCAGGGCACGATCCAATAAAGGTGTTTATTGGTAGGAAGACGGTAACAACAGGGGAAGGGCTGAAACCCACAACCCAGAACAGGAAGCCACAGTCAAGCTTAAGTGGTATAGCGGGGTGAGGGTAATGGGTGCGTCCGCGACTGGACAGTGGCATACCAGAGAGAAGCCTGATGATGTTTACCCTCACTAAAGCAGGACTCTCAGACTGCAGGTCCGAAGGGTTTAAGAGTCCCAATCCTGGAGACTGATGAAGGTTTGAGAGGTGTTTCTAATAAACCGAACAAAGGAAAAAAATGGGACAGGCAGGTTAATAGGGACACTGACCCAATCCTTGGGACCAATAATAATGCTTGGATATCGTTCCTATGTATAAAGCTCCAAAGAGTAATTATGTATTTCACGATTATGTGAATTATGTATGTATGTATATATGCACATTGATCAGCCATAAGATAAAAACCACCTGTCTGATGTAGTGAAGGTCCCTGTTGTGCTGCCAGAACAGCTCCATCAAACTGACGTCACTTAAATTCCCAAACTCAAGGTTTCCCATCAGAACATTTCCCAGAGTATCACACTCCCTCTACCAGTTTGCCTTCTTACCACAATGCATCCTAATGCCATCTATTCCCAGGTAACTGGTACATGCAAACCCAGCCGAAGCACAATGAAAAAGAGAATGGGACTCACTGGACCAAGCGACCTTCGTCAATAGCACCAAGTTCAGTTCTTAAGCTCAGAAGCCCATTGGGGGGTGCCAACAGAAGTGGACTGGGGTTAGAGTGGGAACTATAACTGGTCTGCAAGCTAAAAAGTGCAATGCACAGTAGGGTATGATGCACCGTGTGTTGTAACACAGTCCTTATTTACAGTGCTGTGAAAAAGTATTTGCCCCCTTCCTGATTTCTTATTTTTTGCATATTTGTCACACTTAAATGTTTCAGATCATCAAACAAATTTTAATATTAAACAAAGATAACCCATGTAAATACAAAATGCTGATTTTAAATGATGATTTCATTTATTGACGGAAAAAGCCATCCAAACCTACCTGGCCCTACGTGAAAAAGTAATTGTGATGAATAATGAATTCAATGAATGAACTGTGATTAACCACATTTTTTGAGTTCAATTTCACGAGCCACACCCAGGCCTGAATACTACCAGACCTGTTGAATCAAGAAATAATAATAATAATACATTCTATTCATAGGTGCCTTTCATGGCACTCAAGGACACCTTACATGAAGAAATAATAAAAGAAACAACGGCAATGGGCAGAGTAAAAAACAACCACACATGAATACAAAACAAGACAATATACAACAGGCTATAAAAGCAGTGGGTACTGAAAAATTACATGTAAGCTAGTCTAAAGAGGTGAGTTTATAAACGGAATTTGAAAGATTCGAGAGAGTCAATGTCACGGATGGATTGTGGTAAAGAGTTCAGAGTCGGGGGGCTGCATAGCTGAAGGCTCTGAACCCCATGGAGGATAAACGGGCAGGAGGTCTGGTAAGGAGCATAGAGGAGGAAGAGTGGAGAGTGCGAGTGGGTGTGTAGTAGTTGAGGAGATCAGAGAGGTAAGGAGGTGCTGTGTTATGGAGGGCCTTGAAAGTGAGAGGGAGAATCTTATAATCAATGCGGTTTTTGATGGGGAGCCAATGCAGTTGTTGGAGGACAGGGGTGATGTGTTCGATGGAGGGGGTTCTAGTGATGCTCCGGGCAGCCGCATTCTGAACCAGTTGGAGTTTATGGAGAAGTTTGAGTGGGAGACTGGAGAGCAGAGAGTTACAATAGTCAAGACGGGATGTGACGAGTGCATTGACCAGGATAGCTGCACTATTAGGGGTGAGAGACAGACCGAGTGATGTTATTAATGTGTGCTTCGTAAGATAGAGTGCTGTCAAGGACGACACCTAGGCTCTTAACTTGGGGAGAGGGAGAAACTGCGGGGTTGTCGACTGTAAGTGAGAAACTGTTAGATTTGGCTAGGGTGGACTTGGTGCCAACACAGAGAAATTCAGTTTTACTGGAGTTAAGTTTGAGAAAATTTTGAGTGAACCAGGAATTTATATCTGAAAGGCAGTCAGAAAGGGAAGAAGGTGGGAGGGCAATGTTGGCCTTGGTGGAAAGGTAGAGCTGGGTGTCATCTGCGTAGCAGAGAAAGTGTATGCCATATTTCCTGAAAATGTGACCGAGTAGAAGGAGATAGATGATAAAAAGAAGAGGACCCAAAACAGAACCTTGAGGAACACCGGTGGTAACAGATGTGAGCTGTGATTTGAAGTTTTTGAGTTGGACAAACTGGTAGCGGCCGGAGAGATATAATTGAAACCAGGTAAGTGCAGTGCCAGAATAACTGATGGAAGCTAATCTGTTAAGGAGGATGTGGTGAGAAATTGTATGAAATGCTACGTCGAGGAGGATGAGTATGAATGTGAGTCTGGAGTCAGCAGCCATCAGCAGATCATTAGTGATTTTAACTAGAGCTATCTCAATGCTGTGAAAGGGGCGGAAACCAGACTGGAATATTTCAAACAAATTATTGTCAGAGAGGTGAGTGTGGACCTGAGCAGCAACTGTTCTTTCAAGTATTTCAGGCAGAAATGGTAGGTTAGAAATTGGCCGGAAGTTATTCAGGATGTTGGGGTCAGCACTAGGTTTCTTAAGGGTCAGGGTTATTGCAGCTGTTTTGAGAGATGGTGGAACATGACCAGCGGAGAGAGATGAGTGAATGATTTCTGTTATTAGAGAAGACAGAGTGGGTGAACAGGATTTAACCGGGTGAGTGGGAAGCAGATCAAGCAGACAAGTAGAAGATTTGGATTTGTGAGTGAGACGTAATATTTCTGGAACTGATGGAAGGTGAAAGCTAGAGAAAGGAAAGAAGGAGGGGTCATAGGAGGATAAATGAGGTGAACCAGAGATGGTATGTTTCACAGGGGAGAGTTGCTAATGAATAGATTCAATTTTAGCATTGAAGAAGGACATGAAACAGTTGCAGGGATCAGAAGAGTCTAGGTGTAGAGCAAGAGTATCTGGAGGCCGTAAGGTGGTGTTATCAGTGGAAAATAAAGTTCTTGAATTACCATCACCAATCCTAATTAAGTTGGCATAATAGTCTAATTTGGCTGTGGATAGAGCAACCTTGTAGTGTGAAATGTAATCATGATACATATTTTTATGGATAGTGAGACCGGTTTTTCTGAGGAGGCGTTCCAGGCGACAACCTTTGGCTTTGAGGTGACGAAGTTCGGGGGTAAACCAGGGGGCAGAGTGGGTGAAGTCTACCATTCGAGTCTTGAGTGGCACAAGACCATCCAAATTACTGTGCAGTCCATTGTTGTAGTTTGAAACCAGGTCATCAGGAGTGGATAAATTTCTATGACTGGGGAGGCTGTCCAGACTGTTTGAGAGAGCAGATAAGTCAATGTTCTTGATGTTACGGAAAGTGATGGAATGAGGTGGGTGGGTTCTAGGGGCTAGCAGATTGGCATTGAATGACACCAGTTTATGGTCAGATAAGGACAGATCAGATGAAACACATTGAAGGGGGTTAAACCAGAACAGCAGACAAGATCAAGAGTGCGACTTTTTACATGGGTGGGGAATTCATCAAACTGTTTGCTGGTTGTCTGGTGTGTTTGTATGGTTTTTGTGTATCCTGGCTGCAAACCAATTTCCCAGTAAGGGACAATAAAGATACTTTTGACTTTTTTTTTTTTTTTTTTGACTGTTGTAGTCCAAAGCTGTCAAGGCAGGATGAAAAATCTCTTGGGTGTATGTTAAGGGAGTTGTCCATATGCACATTAAAATCGCCCAGCAGAATTACATTAGGGGACTTGGAACAGAGGAGGGTTAGAAATGCAGAAAATTTGTTTTAAAAGACAGTACTGGGTTTGGGTGGAAGGAAGACAGCAGCTAAAATAGTGGGAATCACCCCATTTATGTGCAGCACAATTGACTCAAATGAGGCATAGACAGGAACAGAGACAGATTATACTTTCCACTTCTCTTTGTGAAGTATCGCGAGCCCCCCCAAAAAAAGTATGGGATTTACAGATGTAAACATACCCGGGGGTGTAGTTTCATTGAGTTGCGAAAAGTAATTTGGCTGCTGCCAAGTTTCTATTAAACAGAAAAAGTCAAACTTACAATCATTGAGAAGATCACAGAGCAGAGGTCTCTTGTTGGAGAGCGAGCGGGTGTTAAATAATCTGAAGGAGAGATTGTTGGTAGTGAGCTTAGCGCTAGCTGACCTAGCCAGGTAAGCTAGTCCGCTGTGGTCCACTGTCCATCCAGATTCAACTTGTGAACATGGATTGGAAGACCAGAAGGACCAGATAGGGTTATTGTCATTATAGTTGAAGTTGTGATGGGAACCACAGTGAATGTATTTCTTCCGATATTGTCGTGTTATGTCAGGGTGTAAATGAAGTGCGGGTGGTGGCTCAGCGAAGCGGAATCTCAGCTGGAAAAGTTCCCCCGCTGTATACTGGAGTATCGGTGTCCCTGGGTGGGATATGATGGACACGATAAACCAGGTTGATATAAGCCACGTCAGCCATTTGTTGACCCGCATTGTGGCTGCAGTGCAAGTCCAGTGTAGAAGGCAGTGATCCGGAGGAGACAAGGTGACAGGCAGCAAAGCACCAAACAGGTAAATTTCTTAACAACAAAATGACAACTGACAGGAGCAGTCGTGCCAGCGTTCACTCCGCCGGAAGTTCTGAAACTTAAATAGAACCTGTCTGACAAAGTGAGGTAGGCTAAAAGATCTCAAAAAACAGCACATCATGCCGCAATCTAAAGAAATTCAAGAACGGATGAGAAACAAAGTCATTGACATCTATCAGTCTGGAAAGGGTTACAAAGCCATTTCTAAGGCTTTGGGACTCCAGCGAACCACGGTGAGAGCCATTATCCACAAATGGAGAAAACTTGGAACAGTGGTGAACCTTCCCAGGAGTGGCCAGCCCACCAAAATCACTCCAAGAGCGCATTGGAAGATTAGTGTGACGTCATGGCCTGATGATCCCCATGGAGATGCACCATGTTGGCTATTAACGAAACCGCTTTCAATGTTGAATGCCTCATGCGAGGAGAAACTCTCCATAACATTGCAACTTCTATCCCTCATACACTCCCTTGCTCTTGTGCTTTCAATGTTGAGAGTGTTTTCTCCCCATGTTGAAAAATGAAAGTCTGCAAATTTTCAGGTCGTGCACATGCGAGTAGTTATAAAAAATACTCGCACTGTCTCAAAAAATGATTGCAAAATGCACCCATTTTGTCACAGTCTGGGGGCTTGGTATTACTGAGAATAGAAACACAAGCATTATTTCAGTTTTAAATTTTTACACATGGTTTCCCACAGTCCATACTGTATTTCTGTATTGCCAGATGTTCCGCGAGCGCTGTTGAGAGAGACACAGGTCTCGAACAGAGTTAATTTTCTCCTGATCTGTTGATCTTAAAAATGTCATTGCAGCGTCAGAATGTTCGAAAGATGTGTGGCCTGTAAAAAGTAAGTACAATATTTACTTAGGTGACAATGGGGCAAAAAAATTGCGATAATTTGTGCTCTGGTTCACAATTCCAACTGGAATTGATACATCCAGGACCCACCGCTAGTATCCTAAAGGGCTGGAACAGTCACATGACTGATACAGGACATTAGTCCTTGATGAAGGGTCTTGCTCTTCAGCCTTTGGTCAAACTATGGGTGCATCTCAATTTGCTTATTTGTTATGTTCTCTATCCGCTATCCTCTACTAAACTGGAAGTTATTACGTGTCTCCCTCCTCACTGGCTGTCTCAATGCGCTTATTTATTAATGCACCTTCCCAGAACACTCTCAGTGGAAATGCATTACGTTAATCGGTATCAACATCAGCTGGCAGTAAAAAAAATGTGTAACGGATGAGAAAACTCATGGATCGGATCTAATCACATTAAAGTCAGGGAACAAATCATTTTTTGATTCAACAAAATAAATTTTAAAAGCGGAGACAATTATATCTTTTATTTCCATTTAATCAGTCAAAACATTGGGTAAAGAATTTTTGCGCATGATCTTTATTCAAAACAACAGTAAATGTAGCCAATTATTTCCCTTAATTTCTACCCTTTTATCGCATAATTTGCCAGGCTGTTCCAATAAAAAGATTTGTGTTTAAGTCTTAATGTCTTCCTCGACCCCTAACAAGGATTAAACTCAAAGGAAAGCAATCACTTGACTGTACAATCAGTCGTTGTGGCTGGTGGACCGCGGCCATTTGGACCTGCTTACTACTTAATATGCATAAGCGATTTGCATGAAAAGTCACGTGATCGAAAGAAGCAAGCATGGCATCGTTGGGTGAAGAAGAATCAATGGACTTCGAAAATTCACCCTCAGAAGTAAGTTTACAACGATGGTCAGGCGTTTACCGAAGAAATAGGTTGCCAAACATTATGTTACACAATGTGACTTGGGTCTGATGCTGCCTGTTTCTTAGGTAAGATCAACATGCATAAAGCAAAGAAGGGTGAGAACATACAAATACCAAGACCCAATAATTCACAACATCAATAACTTCATTTATAAATAAAGGGGAAAAAAACCTGATTTATTTCTATTAAAATGTAATATTCTTTGTATTTACAGTGTGAAGATTTTCTATTAGTTCTAAGTAGACTGTATGAGTAAATCCTCAAATTACTAAATAGGCATCTGTGCAGCCTGCCTAGGTCCACCAACCTCATCAACTGCCCAGAAAGATGTATCATTGTAACATTTTTGCTTACTTGTCCCTGCCATTAAAAAAAAAAACGTACTCAAAAACAGATTCTGGACAGATTCCCAGCACAAATTTTGAGGCCAAGGACTTCAGTTGACGCAGGATTTATTCCCACATGGGAATCTAGAAGATTAAATATTAACCATATGCTGATCTACCCAGGGATTGGCAAAAGAAAGAATGCACAATTGAATGCAACATTTTACCATCTGGCAGGTGAAGGGACCTTAAAAATGTATGAAATATCCATATGGAATATCCTTATTGAATATTAGAATAGAGACTGCAAGCTCTAAGAATACCCATATCTAACAAATTTACTTCACTTTTCACAGCTACCTTTATTAGACAGCCTTTAGAAAGCAGACTTTTTTTGCATTTCTTACTGTGATGTGACTGTATGCAATGAATATCATCCAACCAGTAGATACATTGAACAATGATTCTTTTCATTTCTGCTGTGCAAAATTGTGAAGTGTTCTGTTATGAGAGATATTGCCATAGCAACATAACAAGCAACAATAATACAATTGTGACTCGGTAACACTTTTTGAGGAGATTCAGCTGTGACGTCTACGTGTCAGTTTCATTTCACATGCAGGTATACACAAAGACACACATGCAATCATACAACATAAACAAAATATTCCCTCAGAAAAAACATACAAACATGAATGAATGCAGCATGCCATGCAAGCACACAACCTCACACAAAGAGACACACTCATGCACACATGCAATACTGTGCAAAAGTCTTAGGCACATTTAAAGTAATTTTGTAGGGAGAATATGATTGCAAAAATTAAGAAATTAAAAGTTTCAAATAACTCAGAAAAGTGCAGAACTTTAAACTTTTAAAAACTAAATCAAAAAATATTTGGTGTGACTACCCTTTTCCGAACAATTTGGAACACTGTGCTTTTGTGCTATAGTTTTATAAGATGATCAGCTTTTTGCTTGCTCCAAGCAGAGTGAAAAACTTCCCACCATCCTTCTTCAGACAGACTGTCTCACTTGTTTATCCTTCCAATTTTTTTATTTTTTTTTTTTAAATTAGCGTGTGGAATTTTAAATATTCTTTTTATCCTCAGCAACACTAATGTGGAAAACAAAAAAGTAAACATTTAAGACCAGATTTAAATTTTAAAAGACTTTTTCACAGTACTGTATATATGGACATTAAGGCCCAGCATCCTACTAATAAATTTAAAAAAGACTTTGACTGCATAAAAAATGCATGTTATGCATAGTATCTCATTCCTTCAGAGACACAGTCTTACAAATATATTGGCATTGTTACGCTAATTAACTTGAATCCCTCGTAATCATACGCTGACACCTGCGCTGTATAAAGAAAGGCATCTCACTGCAACCTCATCATCTACCAGCTTCCCTGCCAATGCTATTGGGTATGCTCTTGGGTGTGATGTTGGGGCTGGCAAACTATAATCCCTGCTATTGTTATATTGTAACAGGATCTGGCATAACTTTATTTACTCGTTCCGGTTTCCATCCAGGTGCAATGCAGCCTCTTTTATTCAAGTAACACAGTTAATAAAACAGCACTCAATTATATGAGTAGACCATGTAGACTCCACAATAAGTATTGAAACAATATTTCCTTTTTCCACATTATAAATTGAAAGAACTGACAAAAATTATTTATTCATTCATTCATTCATTCATTCTCCCATTGGAATACCAATTCCTAAAATAAGTGAAACATTCAATCTTCACATACAGTGACTCTTTTTTGTCTACTAAATGCCTAAATCATATATTATACAAATGAGCAGGGGCCCCTATGCCATGGTCTGGGAGGAAATGCAGACATCCATCTAATTGTAAATGCTTTTTTTTTGTGAGACCTTTAAGTGTATTCACGCACTTGTCCTAAAAGGACATGTCATCCAGGAGCCATTTGGATTTTAACAGCCCTGATTATTTCAGAACTCATGCACTACTAATTTCCACCTCAAATCCAGGGAGGCCGTGTTCCTGACCTTAACTTTGAAATGCATCCCTAAGCTTTATGATCCTAAAGATATCTGTGTACAGATCTCATTCTTTCCTCAGCTGACAGAACACATTTACTGCATATTTATCACCCTTCAGCACGACGAGGAGGAATCATAAATTATTACAGAAAGCGGAAAGGAACCAATCCTGTAATAAGATATGCTGCCATAATGCTGTTATTCTTTCAAATAAAGGAATAAGAAAACAGATGGCTTTGCCATGGGTTAAATTTATGCCTTTTTCTTTTCAGATTTGACCTTGATGCCCAAGCACATTGCACAAAACACTCTCCATTTTCATTTCCTTATTGAATTTAATGGATTAAAATCCGCATTAAGAATTCTTCTATGGGTTGAGAGACAGAGCCCCTGAACAGTTCCAAGACCTTCTTTGGCAGTTTGAGTGTGTGTGTGAGTTTTCATTCATAGAATTTGTTTCATTGTTTCACTATTAGATGCAGCTCCCTGCATACTGGGTATTCCTCAGACACATTTTTTGTCCGATTCTGATTAGCTGGTGGTTCACCTTCATGGTATGCCACTGAAGGTTGTCTCAGACTGTGGTCCCCAATTCGGCAGCTGCCTTTGGAAAGCCTTCTGCACCCTGATTGGTGCTACCCTGCAACCCTCCTCAGGGTTCCACCAAGAAATCAACGGCTAGGTCGAAAGCCTTAACCAGGAGCTGGGCAAAACGCTTCACCGCCTGCCGGACGGTAACCCTGCCAGATAGTCTTGTTAGTTAATTTGTGTGGAGTTTGCTCACAATTAGTTTCCAGTGGCTGGTTTAGGCATATCTCCCTTTCACATTGTCCAGGTTAGCACCCACCTTTATTCAAGTCTGAGCAGAGGGAAGTGGCAGTTTTCTCTCCTCATGTTCTGGTTTACCATGCTTGCTGGTGTTGGGAAAGACCCTTTACTACTCTGGCAAGCATCTGCCTTCTAGAAGCAGGGGACCTGTCATCCCGGGCCAGCTCCTGTCTACCAAGTGGGGCATAAGGTTTGGCTCGCTGCGAAGGATATCGCACTTCAGGAGACATCAAAGCTGCACACCCCTATATCATTGACCCATTCACCATTTCAAGAATCCTGTCTTCATTTGCTGTCAGGCTCCTCCTCCCCCATTCCATTTGGAAAATTCACCCTGTGTTTCATGTGTTGAAAAATAAACTTGTGTCTCTGTCTCCCAGTAGTCCTCCCTCCCACTCCCCATCTCCCCCCAGGCTCATGGTGGCCCTGGTTACACCATGTGTCGCATCCTGGATGTCCGGTGTTGTGGACACGGATGCCAGTTGCTGGTGGACAGGGAGGGGTACAGGTATGGAAGCAGAAAATTTTAGACCCCTCCCTGGTTTGTGATTTCTTGTACCAGTGCCGGCATCCATCACTGGGCCACCAGGTGGCGCCCATCGGGCGGTTAGTCTCATAATCCTCGAGTGAATGCCCTCTGTGTCTCCTCCTACTCAGCAGCTTGTGTGTCTATTAGAAGTAATGTCTCCTTTGATGAGTATACACCTTGCGTGTTGCCCTATCCCAGGCTTTGTCTTGTTTCATTGTTACAATGTACTTCCATTTGTACCAGTGATTTATATTTAAACTTTGAGTTACTTTGAGTGGCAAGTTGCTGGACTGTAATTCACTATTTGTGCAGAGAACAAATAGTGAATCTTGTCTTCCGAAAATTAAACAAATCCTTTAATGATAGTAATTTGCGGAAACCTACTTCCTTGTTTAGTTAAATGGAACAAGCTCTCAAGCCTCATTCAGGGGCCAGGATTGGGACTGTGTTCTTGTGAACCCTGTCCACGCTCAGCTGGCATTCGGTTCAGTTTACTGTAAAAGGGTAACTCAACTGAGAGGTCACACTTTTTCTTGGGTAAATTGGGATACATTTTATTGTCACCTTTCTGTCAATCAACAAAAATGTAATCATAAGGAGCTTGAACATGAAATCCAACAAGATTTTTTTTCTTTCAGCATCTCTAAAGGTCATTTGTCGAAAGAGTGCTTTCAGCCAATCACTTCCGGTTTTTTCTCCGTTTTCAGGTGACAATATATTTTTACCACACTGCCTACCTGTTAATGTAATCGAGGGAAATGTGGACAAACAGCCACACATGGGTTTTTCCTTGTCTTTATCACGGCAATTTTGCTGTAATAAAAAAAAAGGTCAACAGTGCCGTTACAATGCACGTGTTGAAGGATGAGTTCCGCAGTCTTCTTGGCAGTGGACAGCACAGCCACTGAAACAAAGTCGATTTTGAGAAATGGTCAATGAGGGTAAGGATGACCTTAAACCCATCAAAGGGAGGTAGCCTGGCGATGAAATCCTAGGCGATACATTGCCATGGTCGGTTAAGAACTTCCAAGGGCCGCAGCAGACCGCAGGGTTATCGGTTACTTGATGGCAGATGGTTGGCCACCAGAAGCAACAGTGTACAAGGGTGAGAAAGCCAGAGAGTCCAGGATGGCATGCAAGCTGAGAAGCGCGGCCCTAGGCTAAGCCCTTGCCTCTCACTCTCTCTGGGATGAAGAGATGACTGGATGGAGTGTGTGATGGAGAGGGACAGAGTCTCCACCAACCTCTTCAACCTCACTCCCGACCTGAAGCTTGGCAACAGGCATATCACCCTCTTTGCACCACTCAATTTTCCAAGCATAGCAGCTGATGACACACCAGATACCAAGCATTTTGACCTAATTCATTTTTATAAGCTAAGTTCATGAGGATAGTCTACTATTCAATAGCAAAATTTCAGCATAGATTGCAGTGAGGAATTGATGACTCAAAATAAATTGTAAAAGCTGCAAACACTAAAAGATGTGCAATGAGTCTATCCATTGAGATAACCATAACCATTTGTTTCTATGATTTCCCAAAGCAGTGGCCTATTGACCATCATTGGTATGAGTTTGCTGGTGTGGAGACCCATCATGTTAACAACCAAAACCACAATGGAGAAATAGCTCCGTTTACAAGACTAACATAAGCAGTTAATTTATGAACCGGAAAAGAGTGTCAAAGCCAGTAGAAAATCAATGCAGTATTGTAATGTGTAATATCTGAAATACACCTCACTTTAACAAAACATACATCCCACTATTTGGAAAAAAAGCAGGAAATATGCTACTATATATTGAACAGAATCTGTGCAACGAATGCAGCAGGGGGTTTACTGAAGTCTTGGAGCTGTTCTAATTTTAATCGAAAGAAAAACTAGGCATTTGATTTAGTTGAATGCGGTGTAAATTCTAAGACATCGACACATTGAGAAAAATGCCACTATATGTGGTATTATGAGCAAAGGCTAGCATTTACTCATGCTAACCAATGTGGCAAACAAGCTCTGTGATCATCATGGCTATGGTAAACCAAAAATAAAAACAGCTTGCCAGCTATCCATAAGCACACAATATTACTCCATTGTACATACTCATTTTGAAGCAAAAATCTACATCATTGAAGTCCTCCTCCAGAGACAGAGCAACAAAGCTTCCCGGTAAAAGGAACCCTCCAGTACTATTCCATTTGGAATAACTCCCATTATCCATGTCGGTATCAAATTGCTATCTTGTAAATGCAACCTAGACACTTCTGGGTTGGTTTTGGAAGTTTTTTTTTTCTTTTTCCTTGTGTCATTCAGCTGTGCACAGTTGAGAGAATATAACCTAACTTACTGTTATTTAAGGGTTTAAATACTTCTCTAAGGGTCCAATCAAAGTCTTTCAATCACTGTGGAAAGTGTATACTGTCTGAAATTGCATAAGAACATGGCGTTCAATAGATAATTACCGAGTTATAGTTCACAGATAATGATACAGTGCAGCAGCAGGCAGAGACAAGTTTTTTGCTGCAGAGGCAGGGCAGAAGAGCAGCTTTATTAGCTGCCTTGCTGCTTCAGAAGATAGTTGGACTGAGTGGGATTGTAGCATTCAGTAGGTGAAAGAAGCGATATCACCTAACTCATTCACATTTTGTTGAATTGAGTGCAGTTAATCCTATAGCGAGCATCAGCCCGAGGGGGGGCCACTAAGCATAATTGAAGGGCTTAGTGCAATAATTTTAGAAATGCCAATCTCGTGCTTGATAAAAAAGAGGAGGATAAAAAGATTATATATTTTAGTTAAATTTACCCATAGATAGATTCAGAGACAGTATTTCATGAGAAAAGCAGATATCTGACCAGTACACAACATTGGTACATGGTGAAAGTGTATTCTGTGTAACATCTTCAAACATGAGATCGAATAATACCATACCATTAATAGTAGATCCCAGTAATACCAGAAAACATTTATCAAGTTATTGCACTGAACCCTTCAATCGCATTTTTGTACCGTTGTATATTGTGCTACATTGTAGAACTAAACATCGTTCGAAAGTTTGTGAACTCAGCATATTAACTGCGTGAGCTATTTTATGATGCAAATATGATAGCAAAAATAGCATTTAAAATTGTGTCATAACAACTCTCAGCCTGACTATGCAGTCCCCTAGGTTCAATTGTATAGCATTTTTCGTATTTGCCAAATCATGTTGAAATCGATATTCGTACCTTGGTAGCGATTCAGAGATAAAAATCTATTATAGTTTTTAATCCACTAAACAAGCAAGGTTGGACAAACATCGCCAAATTGACTTTGACACAGAGGTAGTAGCTGCGCGTCTTTGCGTATTTCACTACAGTTAGCTTTTTTTTACTCATGATACAATGCTGTACATTGTACAGTAGACCTTTTGGAACAAAATACGAGCACTCTGGTTATAGAGCAGTGAAGTGATGATGTCACAGCTACTTAGCCTCTGGTGTCGGACGTAAAATCCCTATGAAAATTTACAATGAGGTTAGGACACTTTCCAGTATTGCTCGAACACGCATGAATTTTTTGAGCTGGCTCGCTCCAAAATTAGCCTACACAGTATACGGATCATGCAAATGATCACATCAAATTAGTTTTTTATTGCCAAAAATGATATGCTCTTGCACTTTTAGTCTAGTTTGTAGTCTCCTTTTGCAAACTAAATATCCTCTACACGAACGGGCGAGTACCCCATGATTTGTTCCCAGCCAATAGGGTACCACAGTGACAGCAAACATTCACAACTTAACTCGACAGAAGCTGAGTAGTGACCTGACTTGCTTTTGGCTATCTCCATGCAACAATTACAACACAGCGGGCCACTATCAGCTAAGTAGCTACAGTACCAGTCAAAAGTTTGGACACGCTTTGCTTATGTCACAGCACTCTGTTTTTAGAGAAAATTAAACAGCTTAACTTCTCTATATAATCTCAAATAGAATCTTGTAAAAGGTAAACAGTCAGAAGTGAAAAGAGAATAGTTTACTTGTTTGAATAGTGTCCAAAATTTTGGAATTCTCTTTGGAGCCATATTTTGCAAAGTAAATGGACGAATAAGCTCCTTCTATTTTCCAACAGCCAAATTAAAGTCAAGCAGTTTTGGGACTTATTGGGCTAAAAGGTTGATGAAAAGCGCACCTCAAGTGCAGCATGTCTTTGGGAAGTTAGACAGCCGTCCAGCTGCAAATTCATGACAGTCACATGATAGGCCTTGTTAAAAAAAAAAGTGAGTATGCTCCGCAAATATGACAACAAATGATGGTTAGTTTGATGGATTTAAAAATTTGATCTTTTTTTGCAAAATAAAGGCTGCATATTTCTTTATTTAACATATATTGTAAGAAAAATGTGGGTATGTCCAAACTTTTGACTGGTACTGTGTATGACTAGAAATGAATTGATAACAGTGAACAGCTATTAATTTGCCATTTAGATGGCTAGCTAAGCATTTATGTGCAACGGATATGACTACGCCTGCAAACTACATAGCAAGCCACCAAGTTGCTAATGACATCTTTGTGCACATAGCTAAATCAATATAAAACAGATAGAAAACAGAAAATCGTTATTTTACTGTCACTTACTGTTATTTAGCAGGCTAGCTGGCATGATTATTCACCAAATAAAACTATCTAAGCTAGCGAAATAGCTAGCTAGCTAGTTTGTTAGTCTGGCTAGCGAGCTAGTTAAATCAATTAAAACAGTGAGTAGCCATTATTTGGCTACTCAGCTAGCGTTGAGCTGAAAGCATTTCACTAGCTGGCATTTAACTACATGCACCACATATGAAGTTAGCCAACTACCAAAGTCGGTGAACTAGCTCGCTGGCTAAGTAGCCAGCTAACAGTTAATTTGCTAACTCAGCACCTTACTTGGTGAATAAAAATCACTAGAAACGGTGAATAGCGATTATTTTGGTACTTAGCCAGCATAATCTGAGCAAGTAGACATAAATTAGCAATGTAGCTAGGTCACTTATGGGTTAACAAGACTGTTTAGGTTGCTCTCTAGCTGCCATGTTTTTAAGCAAACAAACATTGGCCAAAGATGCTTGGCTATGGGCGCCCTGGTGGCTCGTCGGTCTACGCGCGCGTGCCGTAGGGGCTGCGTCCTTCCCGCAGCGACCTGGGTTCGGTTCCGGCTCGGGTCGTTTGCTGCATGTCTTCCCCCATTCTTCTCCCCAGCCTTCCTGTCTCTCTACACTGTATAACTGTCGAATAAAGGAAAGATTCCCAAAAAAATCTTTAAAAAAAAAAAAAAAAAAAAAGATGCTTGGCTATTAAAGTAAATTGGCGCTAATTGCAAAACTTTATATCTAGCAAGGTAAGCATAACCAAGTTGAACGTAGAGTGGCTAACCAATTATCATAGTCTCACCAGGCTAAGCAAACAAATGGCTATGGCAAGGTGCTGTAGATGATTTCAATTATAGCTTACTCCGGTCAAGAAAAATTACATTTGTTGTTACTAGGAAATATGATGCAAAATCTCAAAATCGATGGAGGCTTGAAAACAAAGGGAAGTGCTTCAAAAGTGAATATTTAAAGAGTCTATATGTAAAATGAATGGGGACTTTTACGTCCAACACCAGCGTGACCTTATCACTTCACTACTCTATGACGTGCGGATCGAAAAGAACAGGAAGTGTTTTAGCCTATCAGCCCCCACCCCAATGTTACAGTAATTAAATTCTTTTAATTTACACTGACCACCAGTGGTATGAATCCTCCAAAAGACGGGTGTGTATGAGAGTCAAGGGATTAATTTCTTTATGATGAGGAAGTGTTTCAATGGTTTCTGACAAAGAGAATTTGTCAATGAAGCAAAGGAGTTTTGGAAGTGACTTTATTACGCATACGATCTTAAACCAGTTGGAAGGGTATATTAGAGCGAACATTTAGCTACTTATGAGGAAAATATGGTGGCCGAGAAGGGTCACAGCACATGCAAATGCCACAACACCAACAAACTCAGAAAACATCTGCAAATTCAGAAAACACTTTCATCGATTTCACAACACATGAACTGCAAATGCCAAAACGCTTGCATATTCAGAAAACGCATGCAAACTCACAAAACACATGAAAACTCTGTAATGACAATGGAAATGTTTCCCAGGGGGACTATAATCAATGACGGACCCACATCCGGTTGCCGGTCCAAAACGATCCATGAGAAGAAAATTGTTACCAAAGAGGTATGTGTACTTTTAACAGACTTATTGATGTCTGATACCACAGTGGTTTTGTTTAATTTCAACATATTAGGGCAGTGTCTTTTTGTGCCATCACAACCCCTCTCCCATTGCCTTCCATTGTAAGAGAAACCGCATTCACAGGGCGAGTGTCAATTTTTACAAATGCAACTGGTCACCCGGCAGTGCGACTGGTCACCCGCGGCGGGACTTAGTCGTTTTTCTGAGTCGCAACTGGTCACCCACGTTGGACTTAGCCGAATTTCTGAAGAGCGGGAATTTGTCATTTTTCTGAAGCAAAACCGATCACCTGCAGCGGGACTTTGCCGAATTTCTGAACGCGGAGAAAAAAATTGCGTTTTTTAAAACCGGGTTCCCTCCAGAACATTGCGACCAGCCAGCTGAAGAGGTCGACACCGGTTCACCCCTTCCCCCGCCACCCCCGATCCTGGCTCACAGGGGCCTTTTGGGGGGAGTCACCTGGAGGGGAAAGCCGCGCCCCGGGGGTGGCTGAGCAGCAGGGCGGGGCCAAAACTCGAGGGGGAGTGGGAAAGCGTTTTGGCTAATAACTCGGCCCTGCAGCAAGCTATCGAGACGGGGCTTGGAGGGGGGTAAGGCGGGGGAGAGCCTTTTCAGGTGACTCCCGTCAGGACGCGGGGCACAACTGCGGTTGGCCGCGGCGGGTGCAAACACGTTCCGACCCCCGGCCTCCCCAGGGCGGGCGGGCCCGAGTCGCTGCCTGGCCGGGCGCCTCTGGGGGATGGGCCGGACAGGACGAGGCCCCTAGTGGGGGGCTGCGGCGCCGCAGAGGCCCGGGGCGGCCCGTCGAAGGCGGCCGCGCCCCCCTTCGGATTGTTGCCCCTATCTCCACCCGTATCTGCACGAAATTGCACTATGAAATCAGAGTTGACATACATACTATGTGACAGTGATAACTTTCAAAAATAGTGGTGCGCAAGAAGAAGGTGCGGTGCGCTCGTCTTGGGACAACAATGTAGAAACGTTAGCACGCTAGCCAGCTAATTTACAGCTAACAATGTTGCAGGACGTTTAACCATTATATAAGTGGACTAATACGTTATGGGGACGCTGCCTTAATATGTTGAAATTAAACAAAACCATTGTGGTATCAGACAACAATAAGTCTGTTAAAAGAACACGTACCTCTTTGGAAACAATTTTCTTCTCATGGATCGTTTTGGACTGGCAACCGGATGTGGGTCTGTCACTGATTATGGTCCCCAGGGCAACACTTCCGTTGTCATTACAGAGTTTTCATGTGTTTTGTGAGTTTGCATGTGTTTTGTGACATTGCATGTGTTTTGTGAGTTTGCATGTGTTTTCTGAATATGCAGGTGTTTTGGCATTTGCAGTTCATGTGTTGTGAAATCGATGAAAGTGTTTTCAGAATTTGAGGATGTTTTCTGAGTTTGCAAGTGTTGTGGCGTTTGCATGTGTTCTGACCCTTCTCGGCCACCGTAGGAAAATGACCTGAAAAGAAGGAAATTAAAAAGTTCTTGTAAAAGCGAACGCGACCGTGGCTAGGAATGTAGTGAAATTTGGACTATCCAAAATTGTTTGCTGAAACATGCGCAAGCATAAACATTTAAAAAAAAAAAAAATCTGTAAAATATTCATTTTTGGTCACAGAATCATAATATTTGAACCTGCAGTTGTTTAGGCATCTGGCTGTGGCTGTATTATTTTTCTAGGTGTCTGAGGCTGGGTCACAGTGCCATGGGGGAGGGAAAAACACAAAATCTTTTTTATGTTTGACAAAAAGGTATTATTCCATTAATGTTACTTACTTTGGGTAATATTTTCACAGCGATTCTGACTATTTTAGAGCAATTCTACTGAGTGTCACCTTTCAAACAAGACCATGATTATGCCTTTAGTCAAAGTGGTTCAAGAACTGTGAGCATTTTAGTTTGGGAAAAAATTTGCTCAAAAAAGGACTGCATTCTTAAGGGTTAATACAAGAACAGTGTTTAAAAGTACTTTGCAAAAGTCTGTCTTCCCAACATTTCACACACCCCCCGACACGACAGCAGCGAGTAGTTAACATAAATCTGTATGGTTGCAGAATGTGGCCTGTTCTTTCTATGGACAAAAATGTGCTTGAGTGGTGTCTGCCTCAACATGTTGTAAGACAAATGCGCTATTTGTGCCACGTTGAAAATAAAATATTTCATCCCAGCCCACCCACTGTGGCTCAAGCATTGGTCCATTCTCAGAAATCATAACATATTTATTTCTCAGCGATTTAAGGCCTTATGAATAAGGCATGAGCACAGAGCCATTAGAATACAAACACGACTTCTCTAGGTCTTTTATTTATTTATTTATTTATTTTTCACAGAATGAAATATCTTGCTATAACAATAACATCAATGCATAGCGGTAACATGCTAAAGTCACTGATGCCAGTAGTGAGTAAATAAACCAACATCCTAGGACAAAATCTGTCAAAATTACTGAATAAATAAGGACTCAGCCTTTGTTTTTTGCTCACAGTGTATTTACTGCATGAGTACCATATGGATCAGATGCCAAGAGCAATGTTCGCCCTCATCTTAATTGGGTCTTCACTTACAGATAGCAAGTTTGCAGCAGTGATAGCTACATGTCACAGTCTTTACCCACCTCTCTTTCTTTTTCTCTCTCTAGTACTTGTTGAATTGTATGCTCATTTTTCATTCTGCCTGATTTGCATATTATTTTATGACAAAATAAGCCTTTAGATTTAAACTTTCAGAACATTTTAATGAAGTGTTATCAGCTAAAATATATCAAACAGCTTAATTAAATCATGAGCAGAAGTTGTTATTCTATTCATTAATTGTGATGGAGTGGCACTCTCTTTTTTCGGCATAATCATTCACTCCTTGATTATAAATTACAGCAAATATGTACATTAAAAAGCCAACCTGCTTTTGAGACTTCCACCTAAATGGCTCAATGGCTCAGCTTCACACAATCTCCTTCTATGAGGTAGAGTCTGAACATATGTCTCTTCAGACAACGCTTGAAGGCTGTCAGTGTTGCTGTCCTGACCTCTGTGGGAAGCTCATTCCGCCACGTGGGGGCCAGGACCACTTAACCACTTAACGAGATTCAACGGAGGAGGAAAGATGCATTAGACGTAAACCAATCACAGCACTCATACACTTAATAAACTCACAAGCTGCTGAAGTGTGAAGAGACACACAAGGGATTCACATGAGGGTTGTGACAGTGCATGTGTATATGTTTGGGAGGATATCTTTTTTTTCCTTTAAGGTAAAGATCATACTTTGAGCATATTGTCCAGTATTGCAGTTGCCATGGTCGTTGTTCCATTACCTGGCTATCCCCGTGACCATAATGCTGCATTTGGTACCTAGTTATTGACAGTATGGTGTTTCATTTAATGAATTGTCGATGGATTTATATTGCTCCAGGTACCTCACTGAGCCATGTCCTGTGTATTGTCATTCTGGTATTTAAACGTTACTTCCCGATCGGGATTTTAAGCTCTCCTTGTCTGGGTCTTAGCACTTTGTTGTACATCGCCTGGGGTTCGTTTCCCGAAATCGCAGATGCTAACTTACATAGTTGGGCCCATTGACTGTGGATGGACAAACTATGTAAGTTGCTAACTTAGTTAGCAACTACGCTTTGGAAAACGCACCCTTTGATAAGAGCGTCTGCCAAATGACAATAATGTAATGTAATGTAATGTAATTGTTGTGCACTTAACAAAAGCATAACGAGTATTTAAGCCCTCTAGTTAATGAGCAAGTTGCTGGATTGTAAACTTGCTTTAAAGCAAGTTGTCCAAGTCAATGTTTAGTTCTAAAGCTTGTCTAATGTAACTTGTACTTTAGTGAAAGCCTTTTCCCTAGAAATCTTTCTAATCATTTAGTTGATTTGAACTGGCTTCCTGTCCTAATCAGGGTCCAGGATTGGGACCGAGTTCAAGTAAATTCAAGTCTGTTCCTGTTCTTCTACTCGAGTTATCAAGAACAAGCTACCAGTCTTAATTAGGGTCCAAGACTGGAACCGCGTTCTTGCTAATCTATCCAGTTTGTTCAGTTTGTTAAGAACAAGCTTCCAATCCTAAATTGGAGCCAGGGCTGGGACCGTGTTCCCTTCAAGCAATCTTACCATCCTCTGAAGCACTTCAGAGCTGGTGGGGCCTGTGTGACACCTGGCAGCATTCTGGAAGCCTCAATGGCAGCTCAAGCTTAACCTATTACAACTGTGCTGGACTGTCTCGAGGTCCATCCCCGCTACCCTATCTTTGGGTTCTGCCCCCAGTCTCCACCATATTGCTGTCAATAAACTACCAATGGGGTTGTGCTTCTGACTCTGTGCTTGATTTCCAGTCTGGACTGTAACGGTACAATCCAGCCACTGATGGAATCAGCGGAGATGTCAAGCCCAGTTGATGCCGTGAGCTACCACGTGGAGCTGACTGGTCAGCAGAATGAACTCCAGAAACTTTGCCAGTCCATTGGAGCTCTCACCAATCAACCTAATAGAAGTGGCGGTAATAGAAATATAACAGGACTTCGCCTCCAGCACTCAAGCAGCCAGCACCCATCTGCAGCAACCTCTCCCTCTTACGCAAGCATTCCGTGAGCTCAACTTGGCAGTTCTGGACTCCCACAGCCGCGACCCAACCACCTGTGGCAGTTTCAGTGTGTGATGGGTGTCTGAGCTTTAGCCCTCCTTCCCCACTGAGCGATCAATAGTGGCATTTGTCATCACTCACTTCACTGGACATGCCAGGGACTGGGCTGCCACCTGTAGGGAGACGGGTCATCCTGCAGTGTCAACTTTCACTGCCTTTGCTGCAGAAATGAAGAAGGTGTTTGACTGTTCCTGCTCAAGTCATGCCGCGGCCCACCAGCTGCTCTAGCTGCATCAATGCAACCTGTCAGTGTCGGATTATTCCAACATAATAATTATATCGACTCTTACACCTTGGCTGTCTCCACGCATGCTCGGGCCCTATACGATGTTCGGCTCGGCAGAGCGAGTACAAGACAAGATAACTACCTGTGTCCTACCCCCAGATCTGGACCAACTGATTGACCTGTCTCTGAGAATTGACAACCAGCTGCAAGAGAGGTGGATAGACCAGCAGGAGAGGATATAGGTGCCTTCCCTGCCTGCATCTCAGGATGCTCAACTTGAAGTGTTTAACCATCTGGTTCCTCTTGGACCCATGGCTGTTGACCAGACTGGGCTTTACAACCTGCCTCAACAGCAGCGGCTGTGCCGGATAAAGGTGAATCTCTGCCTGTACTGCGGAAATGCCCAGGTCGACAGATGCGAGCAACATTAGTATGACAGACGCTAGCAGGAACTGTTGGCTCATCCTTGGTCATGTTTTTTGTTTCCTAATGCACCAAATATTTTTGGGATATGACTGGTCTGAACTGAAGGCTGGTCAGTTTAGCATCCAGACGCTTTTACTACAGAGCCATGTTGTTGTATTATGTGCAGAATGTCGTGTTTGGCATTGCCTTGCTAAAATAAGCAAACCCTTCCATGAAAAAGACGTCTGGAAGGCAGTATATGATGCTCCTGTAAGATGGGAAAAAAGGGGTTGGAGCACCGCTGGCGCTGATGAGTGCATCTGTGACACTGCAGCAAGACTGGCGGGCCTTCTGAGCATCAAAAGACTTCAACGCCATGCAATATAACAAATTGTTGAGTTCCTGATGACAAGCAGCTTGTTGTTTGCTGGGGTTTGTGTGAAGGGAAGTGAGGGTGGTTTATGCCTGTAAGAGACTGGAGACCTGAACTGGGGGATGCAAAGTGTGATCAAGCTGTATGTGTGAATGGCAGGACAGGAGGCAATAAACCCGGCCTCTGAGCTAAGAGTGGGGGTTTGCATGGTTTCTGCGCCTTTGATGTCACCCTGCATGGGAGGCATTTAGCTTACCCAATGCCCCATATTGCCCTCAATCATCTATTGTAAGACTGGACCCTAACTTATCTGTTTTAAATAATTTAAACCTCTGGGAACGTCACAATATGCTCATATGTTCAATATACTGCTAAGAAATCACTTCTGTACTTATAACACAATTTACCTGTATAAGTCAGCTTAAGACTTTTTCATGACAACTGCATCATACTCATACATTTTCCTGGCTTGTTTGGTATGTATGTTTTTGTTATAATTCCAGGAGTTGAATGGCATATATTTCATATCCAATAAAATTATAATTCATTCACTTCTAGAAACTCCCTAAATTTGGGTAAGGTAAAATCTCCTCTCGGTTAATAAAGTTTCATTCCTTTTGTCTGAATGACCCCTCCTTCACAATCAAATGGCCTGACTCTGTCTCAGTTCTGAGACCTGTAACCCGATATCCCACCTGGTTAACTTATGGGGCTCTCTGGTTGGAGGAGGGGGTAGCTGGTTTGGTTTATAGGAAAGAGAAATGAGCTGTTCGGGGAAGATCGTATCCGATCTCTCCCCGCGCACGTTAGTGCGTGAGTAGCCCTTTTAATTGCGGAATATCGTAATTCGAACTTCCCGCGCACGTCAGTGCGTGTGTATCCTTTTCCTCCAGGTATGACTTTATTCTCCTTTTCTAAATTGTGTGTAACTTGTAATTGGCTTAATGTTGATTTGTTTGATTTAAGCTATTGCCTACCTGGTGAATAAATTATTGTTATTCCTTTAAGCTTGCGTGGTCTCAGTGACTCTTAACACATGTACATTCTTTCTAGCTCCGTTCTTGGCGGATACTTAGGGGTTAATCCCAACCGAGGAACGACCAGGCCCGGTATGGGAATTGGTTTTATTAAGTTGGAGAGACAATCATGATCTTAAAGGGTTTATGTATTGCCGGTTCTGGGATTTTAGCCTTAAGGAAACCCATGGACGAAAAGTCGGTTATCTGTTAAAATTCCCTGAAGGAACCCATCATGCATAGATCTGGGTTCGCTGTATTCACGCCAAAAAGATGCTGTTGCAGTGATGGCTGACTTCCAACCTCTAATCTAACCAACGAACCTGGGATCCGGACATGGTGTTAAAACCGGGAACATTAATGAGTGACGGGGTTGTCTTTTATGAGTTCGAGGTCCAACTGGATCCACACGTTTTCCCTAGATTATGAATTCTAATTTTAATTTGGAGTCAGATACTTAACGAGGGTATAACTCAATTTGGTATTCTAAATTTACTATGGAGTCAGATTAACTATAACCGTTGTGCTTTTGTGCCCCATTCTTTGAACGGAAAAAATCGATCCATTTTATTGTGATTCGCACCAGCCAGGGGGTCGCGTTTGTTAACACCTGCCCAAAAGAACACGTTGAGCCTTCGCCCCCTGCAATTTCCGTCGTTGGTATTGTTTGGTGGGGTTTTACACTCCAAAACCAGTATTTACCATTCAGCATTGTGTCTTCACAGATGTGCAGTTACCCATGCAATCCCATACTATCATGGATGCTGGCTTTTGATCTGTGCTCTGATAACAGCCTGGACAGTTCCTCTCCTCTTTGGCCTAGAGGATGTGGCATCCATGATTTCTAAAAATAATTTCACATTGTGATTTGTTAGGCCACAGGTCAGTTTTCTATTTTGCCTCAGTCCATCTTAAATGAGCTGAAGACCAAAGAAGGTGGCAGCTATTCAGGATCTTGTTTATATTGTATCTGGTTTAATCTGTACAAGGCAGAGTTTTAACTTGCATTTCTGGATGTAGCAATAAACAGTGTTCCTTGACAATGGTATACAGAGGTGTTCCTGAGCCTGTGCTTTTATTTTTGTGACTGAATCCTGTCGTTAATACAGTGCTGCCTGAGGGCCTGAAGATCATGGCCATTCAAAATTGGATGTCCCTTGTCCCTCGTGTACAGAGATTTCTCCAGATTCTCTGAATCTTTTACTGATTTAGGTACTGTAGAGGACAAACTCCCCAAAGACTTTGCAATTTTACATTGAGAAATGTTATTCTTAAATTATTGCACTATTTGCTCATACAATCTTAAAGTGGCATAGCCCTGGCCATCTTTACTTCTGAAAGGCTTTTTTTTTTACCTAAACCTCTTACTGACCTGTTGCCAATTAACCTTATCAACTGTGAGATGTTCAACCTGGTGTAATTTTTTTGCAGTTTCTGTTGGAGTTTCTGGTGAACAGTAATCTTCAAAAATGGTCTGCATTGGGAAGGCGCATAAACAGTGTGGGTGGGTCAACAGAGACTAGGCTTAAATTACTTTCAGTGGGAAGCACTCAGTGTATGCAAATAAGTTGGAAGGCATACACCAGGCCATCTGTTACTGGCATGCATTTTCAACTTTAATTGTTTCATCAGCGTCTAATAATAGCACATATCTGCGTATCAGAAATCCTGAATGTAAATAGTTCACAATTCTCTGCCAGAAACTAACAGGTTTATATTACCCCTCCATACCTCAAAGACTGGATAATAAGCAAAAAAAAAAAAAAAAAAAAACATAACTTGTAGGAACATTCCAAAATGATCATTTAAAGGTCCCATATTATGCTGTATTTAGTTGTTTAAAACAAGTCCAATGGGTCTTTAAAATCATGTCATGAATTCAGTTACCAAGAAAAAAACAAATCCAGGCCTCGAGAGACCTCTTCTCTCACCCTGTCTATGCTGGCATGAACTATGAGCTGTTTTGAGTGGGAGGAGACACTATGTTAATGAGGTACCGGTCTGATTGGCTGCCTGGCCGCTTCGATCCAGGGGAGGGTGCAGACCCAAAAACCAGGAAAACAAGATGGCAGCTATTTCAGGACGGCTCTCTGTGACATCTATTGCTGTAAGACTGTACATGTTTGATTCCGAATCCGACCCTGAACAGGAGGAGGAAGATATTGTTGCAGCAATGTTTACAGCAGGATGTCGATGAGGGGGTAAGTTGAAATTTTAGTGTTTTGCTCATACTGTCTCACATTGCATACGTGTGATTGTGGCTGTATTGTTATATAGTCATGTTACATACCCACTTATCGGGAAGAAAGTTTGCTAAAACCTCCTGATTTGGTACCTCCTGATACCAAAACGGAACACAATTCCAACACTAAGCTACTAAATGAGCTCGTAGCAAAAACACAAATACGGTGTAAGTGTTGCTAACGGAAAGAATTCCAAATCCAATCTCCACATTTTTTGGCTTTTTATTCGTCAGAACAATTTTTAAAGGAGCACCACACTATTTTGGGGGGTTTTATGAGTGATAAGGAGATTAAGAATTTAATATTCTGAAGCGCGCTGAAAACAACCCAGAAGCCCGCTCTGACACTTGTACATGAGGGCAAACATTCACTCATCTATGATCAGAATTTCTCAGCGAAGCTTGGGTATATTGCTGCCCCACAATTTTCAAATATGATATCGAAAGTTTGATGAAATTCTGCCACGGCAATGCAGAGAAATAGTATGTTATACCAGACACGTTATAGTGCGTTTCATCATTGTTTTCACTGCGGTAGCATCAGAGAGCTAGCCCACATAACGACAAAGTACCCAACTGGCCCCGGTCATGGATAAATAAAAAGATTGTTTCACAGCAGCAGTAAACAAACCCAAACACGTACCTTAAGCTCTGCGAAGCCTACGTCTCGTCTAATTGCAGCCTTATCAGCTGACTTTGCAGACACGTAGGACACCCCTCCAGTTAGCTTCAACTGTAGCGGCTACGATCAGGCAATACTATGATGAAACTACCACATTGATGCTAACCAAAGTAATAAAAGCTTTCCAATCAGAATTACTGCAAATAACGTAACCAGAACCATTTTTTAAGTAGCACAGCAACACAAACTAACATACAGAAGTGACCAAGCTTTCATAATAACGACAAAGGTAAACATACAATACAGGTTTTACAGACCAGTAAGTTCCGTTATCATGAACAGTTGTACCGAGCATCTGAATTACAAACGAGTATAAAAAGTTAGCATCAGATGAGGTTTATGTTCACACACCTTCTGTTGAATGTCTCCTGATATTATTTACTATGACATATTTAGGACACTTACATTAGCGACAGTAACTTTGCTATGTTAGCCGCAGTGCTACAGCCACATTCAACAGGCTATCACGTAAGGTAGGCTTATGCAGTAAAGCAACACAAAATGGTAAAACTTACTGCTTCCATGTCTGTCATTGAGTCACAGACAGTTGGTACCAATCCAGGCTTTATTTTCAGATATTTTACAAAGCCTGCTTAATACTGGCCCAGGTTAAGAAAGCAGTCATCAGTGAAATGATGAGCGCACACATACAACACTTTAGGAATGTTTGTGGGTACATTTCCACCAAAAATAAAATCAATCCACTGAGTCTTCAGAGGCTCAGATGAAGGGAGTAAACATTCACTTCTATGCTTGTTATTTCAGCCAACAACACTGCAATTGCCATGCTTTGATCGTGGCTTTGCCATATTCGTGCTATAAGGGAACAAAAATTGTTGCAAGGCAATTTCAGACGGTAGCGCTCATCTGCCTAGGGGAGTGTCAAAGGGAGTGTCACCAACCTGAAGGGAGGGGTTATTTCCCTCCTTGATGTCATGGAGGGAAAATCTCTGATTTGGCTGTTTGAGCACACATTTTCTGAAAGGTGGAGCAAGCTAGAGAGGGAGAGGACAGAATTTTCTCATGTCTGGGGGTGTACTGACAGGGTAGGGGACAAATATTACTGTTAGAAAACCACAGTAAAGTGAATTTCGTATAATATGGGACCTTTAAGCCCCAAGGTGTAACATCACGAAATTGGATTTACAATATTCTTGAATTTGGTAATTCTAACCACTGGTAACTGAAAGCAATGCTGTAGTACACGGGCACTGAATTTAAAAGCACATTCCAAAAGATGTACTCCTCGCATGTTTTCAAATATCTTCACAATATTTTATTTCTCTGTGCCTGTATGTTTGCATTGGTGAGATCTCACATTTAAAACAACATTTATTTCATTTTTGAAACAATCTCGAGGCCAGTCCTTTTTATTTGGTGGACTACAATTGCTTCAGGCTCACAAAATACTTATTTTGGCATAGCCAGGTTGCCATTACTAGCCAGTAGCTTTCCCGAAAAATACAGCATATATGAAACACTGAGTTAATATCAGAAGTCCATAGTCCCAGGCATGAGAGTTTTCTGTCAATTGACGGAAATCCATTTTTTTTTTCCAACGGAGCTATTGCCATCGCTTGTTATTATTACTAGCTCATCTGGACTAGCTATTGCCATTGCTTGGCATTGTCGTCTGTCGTCATCGTCTGTCGTCATCTGTCGTTAACATTTTTCAAAAATCTTCTCCTCTGAAACTACCGATTCAGACTAAAATTAGCCACATGCATCCTAAGGATTTTTTTAAAAATTGTGTCAATTATGCCGGCTGTCTGAATAACATGGTCTGTTACTAAAAATAGAACATAAGGGTAAAACCACCTATTTTCAGCTATATCTCAGGCACTAAAGTAGCTCGAGAAAAAAAACCATTTCCTCAAAATGATCAGCAGATGAAACTCTATAAAAGTCTTTACAGGATCAAAATCATACAATGCCTCCTTGTAGGAGCTATTGGCCTTGAATGATCGAGTTTGACGATTTTGCATTTTTTTTTGGCCTATATAATGAAAACAATAGAGAGATAGAGAAAAACTTTGAATTTATCAAATGATCAGCAGATAAAGCTCAACAAAAGTCTCCATTAGACTGGATTTGTACAATGGTTCATTGTAGCAGTTATTGGCCTTAAAACATCAAATATGACAATTTCTGTTGCATTTGACAATAGCATCGATCACAATAGGGTCTTGAAAGTGAGCAAGTGAATAGATCCAAGTGAGCGATTCAGGCTCTCTAGAGCCTCTAGTTTTTACTTTTGACCCCTCAGCCGACGAAAGTCGGTCAAGGGGTGTTGTCGTGGCGGCGTTTTTTCAGTTAGTGTCCGGAAACGAAACTGAAGATGGCTGCCGTGGCGGCCATATTGATTATTGGAGCTGGACACAAATCGATACAGAGCTTCCTGTAACCACCCCCAACATACCACCAAAAAATTAGAACATTTGGCCAGGGAGTTTTTCAGTTATCGTCCGGAAACCAAAATAAAGATGGCTGCCGTGGCAGCCATATTAATTATCGGAACGGGACACAAATTGATAGGTAGCTTCCTGTAACCACCCTCAACCAACCTCCAAAAAATGAGAACATTTGGCCAAGGCATTTTTCAGTTATCGTCCAGAAACAAAAATGAAGATGGCTGCCGTGGCGGCCATATTGATTATTGGAGCAGGACACAAATCACTACGGAGCTTCCTGTAACCACCCCCAACATACCACCAAAAAATTAGAACATTTGGCCAGGAGTTTTTCAGTTATCGTCCGGAAACCAAAATAAAGATGGCTGCCGTGGCGGCCATATTAATTATCGGAACGGGACACAAATCGATAGGGAGCTTTCTGTAACCATCCTCAACCTACCTCCAAAAAATGAGAACATTTGGCCAAGGCATTTTTCAGTTATCGTCTGGAAACAAAAATGAAGATGGCTGCCGTGGCGGCCATATTGATTATTGGAGCAGGACACAAATCACTACGGAGCTTCCTGTAACCACCCCTAACATGCTACCAAAAATGAGAGCATTTGGCCAAGGTATTTTTCATTTTTCGTCCAGAAACGAAAATGAAGATGGCTGCCGTGGCAGCCATATTGATGATCGGAGTGGGACACAAATCCGTAGGGAGCTTCCTCTAACCATCCTTAACATACCACCAAAAAGTGAGAACATTTGGCCAAGGCGTTTTTCAGCTATTGTCCAGAAACGAAAAGTTAATGGACAGACGGACAGACGGACGCCGCAGGCCACAACAATACCCCTCGACCGACTTTCGTCGGTCGAGGGGTAATAAAAAAGGGCTGCAAACATAAAAAAATCTTCATGAAAATTCAGCATTGAAGTTGTAAAAAAAAAATACCAAGAATTGAAAAATGGCTGGGAGTTAAAACTATACATTTCTGAGATCATAAAGTCCTTGACCACAAGTTTAATTCATCTGAGCATTACATTCTAAATTCCCTACTCTCTAGCAGCCAAATAAGACAGCTATCCAGGTGGCTCCCCAAAGTCTAAGATATAGGATATAAGGGAGCGCTTAATCTACACCTACACCTGGTAGGAAACTATGCATTTTTGATAAGTGATGTCTATAATTGATAGTCGAATGACATAGTATCAACACCATGTCGAATTTTTGCTTCAGAACTTAACCTCTAATTGGGATACCAGCGGCTCGCTGTAGCTGAACTGGTTGCGACAAAGGACAACAATTTTTTCTGTCGCAAGAGTGAACTCGTCCATATTCTAAACCGTGTTAGTGGTCAGCTTGCTAGTGAATATTCAATAACTGATCCATGTGTGCCATCTAATGATAGAATAGTGTAACTGTGTGCATAAATTTGCAGCTCAATGTTCGCTGGTGTCTGCATCTGCACAGAGGGGTTAAATAGCACACTGCTACCGCACAGTGGAAATGAACAACAGGTACAGGTGATAATTGAATAATGGCGTGAAGTGTGGGGTCTTAGTAGACCGCTGAGCTGTACGGCTGGAGGCGTGGCCTTACAGTACCCCCCCGAGGCACAACTCCCGGCATGCCTGTTCTTCGGCCTCTAGGGTGCAAAGCAGGCTGGTCTGGATGGGCCTGGTGGAATTCAGCCAGGAGCTGTGGATCCAAGATGTCGTCACAGTCCACCCAGCTCCTCTCCTCTGGACCATTGCCTTCCCAGTCCACCAGATACTGCAGTCTGCCTGCTCAACGTCTGGACTGGAGCAGGCTGCATACCCGGTAGGCTGGGTCTCCATCGACCTCCAGAACAGGGGGTGGGTCTTCGGGGGGGTAGCCTCCGCCAGGTGTCCAGCAATCATCGGCCAAAGCAAAGAAACATGGAAAGTATTATTAATGTGGTAGTTTGATAGTAACTGTATTGAGTAAGCTGATTCATTGACCTTCTGGAAAACACGGAATGGGCCAATGAACCATGGGCTCAACTTCCTAGAGGGCAAGCAGAGGCCCTCTAGGTCCCTCGTGGAGAGCCAGACTTGATCCCCGGCTGGTAATTGGGGGCATTTCGACGTCTCCGGTCTGCCTGGATTTTTTGATGGCGGATTTTTTGATGGCCGTGTTATCCAGCTAAAAGGATACACTTGGTGTGTATCGTGGACTGTACTGTGTACAGTGCAGCCACCTGTGGCCAGGTAGAATTCGAGCAATCGTCAATAAAAAAAAATAGCCGGATCTAGCTTTTTCGCCAAAATTTCTAACACTTCCGAGACTGCCACACTTTCAGTGCGCAGCTTGCTAGTGCTTAGGTCTATTGCATTCAAAAAAAAACATTGAACGATAGCAGTCTTATCATTTACATCAGTGCTTTTCAAACCTCTCCTGGAGTACCACTTCTCCTAGATGATTTAGATCTCTGCCTGCTTCAGCACAAGTGAGTCAAATGATCAGCTCATCACCTGTAAACATACTTAATGATGAGTGAATCATCACAATCATCCATACAAGCCGGGAGAGATCTAAAACATGCGGGAGAGGTGGTACTCCAGGAGAGGTTTGAGCAGCACTGATCTACATTATCTGTGATTGTTGATGGCAACACCAAAAATTATAGTAGAAATTATATTAATCACCTGATATCACCATGGAAGGCCCTTCTCGAAACTTTGAGAAAACGATCGTTCCGCAGCTGAAAGCTTCTCAATGCAGCTTCTACGCTCGGTATCGTACGACCAAGTATCCGCAATCACGCATGCTAAAGAAACTTTTCCCTCGCAGCTACCCGAGACTGGAAGCGACTTGGCCACCGAATTATCCCATAAAGCATCGGAAATGGGGCACGACTGCAACATCAGGGAATTTTTTTTGAATTGGTGATTGCTCGAATTGGAGGACTTAACTTGCTTCTAGATATTTGAGTTCTCTATGAGGTCAGATTATAAACCATACAAGTCATTTTGATGAATACAGTGACATTTTCTCAACTGTGCAACCATGATTAAACAGCCTAATTGATACAAATGTTTCTTTCACTAAGCAATTACATATGGAAAGAATGGCGCACATAGAAAGGCCTCCATGAGTAATGAGTTAGAAGAACCAGAAAAGAAATTTAGCTTGACCATGCATTGATGTAATTAAAAAACAATCAGCAAAAATTAGACTTGCGGCTAACGTTGCAGTTCTCCGTACCGCAGACTGAAGAATGAATCATTTCAAAGGAGCCATTATACTACATATTTATCTAAGTGTTTTATCACTGCCCTCATTTTACACAATGATGTTAAACTACAGCTGCCAACTGCACAGTCATACTTTTGAAGCTCCATATGTCTTCTCACTGAACAACAATCTGTGTTTCAGTCAGAATTAAACTTGCTTACCGCATGCTGAAATATCTGCGTTGGCAAAATGCGATACTGTCCATTTTATGAGTTCTGTACCTTACATATTCCTAAAGATGAGTGTACTTGCCAGTGGGAGGAAATAACAGCAGTCTGTTATGCCTGCCTTGCACATTCTAGAGCAACATAGCCATAATTAATAATATGCATGCAATCAATGATTTGGTGAAAATGAGATCTTTTTTAATGCGTAGTCACAGTGTTCTTTTCATGTAACAGCTGATACATAAAAAGGAAGTTTTTCATTCTGCCTTTTTACAGCAAAAACAGACTGGCTGGGTGAGACTGTTTATCACTTCTTCCCAAATAAAGTCAAACGCATAACCATAATTGGTGGGAACATGCACATCAGAAACCTTGATTTGAATAATCAAAAAAAAAAAAAAAAGTTGTGATGCCATGTTAAATTAAAACCAGATAGAAGTTATTTGTATATTATCTTAGACCTGTATTACATTGAAAACTATAAAACAGAATATTATTTGATGTTAATCAGAAGAATTTTATTGACTTTTCAAATTCAACACATTTCAATTTTGATTTTTGCAACAAAGTTAAAAAATCATTTTGGGACAGTAAAGTATTTACCACCTGCAATGTTGCCATTCCCTTCCACAACACACCATAATGTTTAGGACTTCAGACATCAAACGATTTAGTGTTCTGGTGTATTTTTGTCACATCCGTTAAGGAAACAATTCTTGAGGTGTGCAACAGTACGTAATCTACATTGTAGCATTTAGCATTTCAAGATGTGCCAACTGGGGGTAAGTCAGGATGGCAAGCAGCTCAAGTTCAGCACCTGCACCCTTCTTTCACAGCGATTCTTCATACGCAGCCATGCATTTATAATATGCTCAGAATGCGTAGAATTTAGATTTTGTCTGACCCATTAAAATCTGACAGAATTAATGTGCCAAGACTGGATCTATACCATATATCATTGTTCCATGTTGCTGATGACAGCCTGGATGGTCGCTCTTTGGTCTGGAGCATACAGCATCTATTTTTCACTATTGAGACGTAAATTTTAGATTTTTCTGACCTTAATACACATGTAAGACGGGAAATCCAGCTGGGACACGACAAAAGGCTGACAAACTGATTGGGCCCCAGAACCAAGGCTCACCCTAAACTTCAAAGGACTGATGTTGCCTACAGTGTGACAATAGATTGTTAGGTTTTCCTTAGGGTGAGCGGGCCGTTAACCCTCCAGGATGTGGGCTAAGTGGTGTCAAAGGAAGTGGAGTGCTCATGGTTGTGTCTGTGGAAGACTGGGGGGGGGGGTTTATGACGGCCCAGGACAATCAGCAGAACTCTGGCGACATGAGGGGGGTAACTATCACATTTCCCCCCTATGAACCTCATCCCTGGCCCTGGTCATTCCTTTTATGAAACTGGACCTTAACTCATCTATTTAAATTTTATGACACTATAGTAATGTCAAACCTTTCTTATATATTCCGTATATTACTGTTCAATAACTTCTGTGCTCATTGTCTATGCAATAATTCAGTTTAAGAGCTTTTCATGACAACTGCATCATATTAATACATATTCATATCATGTTTGGTATTGTTTTTCTCAGGAAACTTCCAGGAGTTAAATGGAATATGTCTCATTCTAATTGAAATTATATGTCATTCCCTTTTAGAAACTCCCTAAATTTTGGTTAAAGCAGGATACCCTCTCGGATAACCATTTGGGTTTTCCTTGCTTTGCTAAATTGTTTTATTACCTCCTGCAATTGGCGGAAACCTAAAATCCAGATTCGCCCCCCCTTCCAGATAATTTACGGCCATGCCGCTATGATCAAAGATGAGATTTGGCTTGAAGCAAAGACAGACAATTCATTCTGAAAAGATCTTATCCGATCTCTCCCCGCGTACGTTAGTGCGTGTGTAGCCTCTTTAATTATGGAAGATCGCAGCCGACTTCCCGCACGTGCACCTCCATATGTCGTGTGTAGCCAGAAAAGGTTTGGTAAGTGACTCTAGCATTCAGTTATTATTTTTTAAATTAAGTAAAGGACTAATTAAATTTATTATGTGGACCTAACTACCTGTGTAAGAAAATTTCTTTCGTATTAATAAATTGTCTTCTTGTGATTTGTGTGGTTTTATGATTTTAAACCCATCTTGGTTCTTTTTTTCAAAATTACGGTTAAATACTTAGGGGAAACGGGTGCTGACTGAGACCTACTGTCAGAGGCCAGTTACAGACGAAGTTTTAGGGAGCTCAGGTAAGTTAGAACGGGGGCCACGTTCGACTGCTAACGGGATTGGCGGGGTATTGGCTCTGGAGGTTTGACTTAAGAGGACCCATCGACGTATTACGCCGGTTCTTGTCAAATTCTCCTTGAGGAGCCCAATAGGTACTTTTAGTATCATACTAGTTGACCCCGGTCCGTAACTGTCGCGAGGGAAAGGTACTCGCGTATTACGGTGGTTGCTGGCTAACCAATGCAGAGCTCCCAAAACTCAGGTTTTGCGATTGTGTGGGTCCGGAAGAGCAATCGTGCAAAATTGGCGAAGGACTGAGTATGGGATTATTATTCTAAACTCAACACATTTACAACTAAATTTTATATTCGTAATTAATTATATGGAGTCAGATCAATCGTAACTGTTGTGTTTTTGTGCCCTGTTCTACGAACAGAGAAAATTGATCCATTCTTATTACAAAGTATGATTCACACCAACCCAAAAAGTAACGCACCAGCCAGAAGAACGCGCTGAGCCTTCGCCTTCGGCAATTTCCGTCGTTGGTATTGCTGTGAGGTTTTACTCACATGTATACTGTGTGAAGACCCATCACAGATGCCTTCCCAGATAGCAAAAAGTGACTGAATCAACATTGTGATATTGTCAGGCTGAAGATTGCAATCAACACTGATGTCAGATATTGAAAAAAACATTGAAAGTGCTCGCTATGATCAACATGGAAATAACCTTGAATTTCCAATCAATTCTGACAATGAATCAACCTTGATTCAACTATGATATGATCAACATTGAAAGAATGTAGAATCGCATCAACATTGATTCAACTATATGCATTGCATTATACATTGAAACAATGTTATTATTAAAGGGCCATTTCAACACCTCCTCTGTATGTTTTTAATATGCCTCATTAAAAAATAATCACTTTATTACTCTATTTATGGTACAGTTCAACAAGGAGTATGCCAAAGTAGTCTACTAGTCAGTGGTACCACTGCCATATGCCTGAATGGCAGTGATGTCACTAATAGACAAGTTTGGAGCAACCCCCGCAGCAGTTTAAAACACCAAATAAAGTAAAATGATTATTTTTTAAATGAGGCATATTAAAAACATACAGACGAAGGTTAAAATGCTGACATTGTCCATTAAGTATGCTATACTGGAGTGGTTCTCAACCTTTTTATACAAAGACCCCACTTTACAGGGACATGTTTTGGGGGACCCCAAAATATTGTTTTTCTGCCGTTCTGTGCCCACTTGCCACAAATGCCCAAATGCCCGCCACAGTTTGAACTCAAGTCCCGTGAGATCTCGCTGGTCTCGTGAGCTGCCTAACTCCCCCATGACTTTCTTATATAATATCTATGAACACCCCCCCCCCCCCTGCCCCCCCCATGCCCCCCCTCTCCCCCCTGCACCCCCCCCATCAGCACCATTGAAACGATGTTAATTAATTGTAGGGCATTTCAACATTGAAAAATCATCATCTATACTACATTGATTCAACAACAGTTTTTCTAACGTTGAAATGGTAACTGGAATTAAACATTGAATCAACATAGATTTTTCAACCTCAACCAAAAATAAACAATCTGACCAAATCAAACATTGAATTTATGTCTTTTGCTATCTGGGTTGGAACCTAGACAAGTTGACAGCCCTTCCATACACTGTTAGCATACGGCTTCCTTTTTGAACAGTAAAGCTTTTAACTGGCATTTGTGGTTGCAACCACACATTGTAGGACTAGACAAATGTTTGCCAAAGCAATCCAGAATTCATGTAGTTATAGCACTCATAGATAAATGATGGCTGTTGATGCAGTGCCGCCTGAGTGATCGGGCAGTACGGGCATTCAGCTAAGGCTTGCACCCTCACCCTCTAAGTGCAGAAATTCCTCAAGATTCCTGTAATCTTTTAATTATGTTATGCAACATAGTGGGTGAAATATCAAATCTCCTCTGATCTCTCTTTAAGAACAATGTTTTTCAAAGCATTCAATGATTTTCTCAGGTTATTGCAGGCAAATTTTTGCTCCTGAAGAACTAGGCCTTTTCAGGATGTTGCTTTTGTACCAAACCATGATTACTATCACCAGGTGATATCAGCTGTTTTAAATCACCCATTATGATTTTTTTTCCCCACCACATTAATGGACCTAAATTGCCTCCATTGCCACTTTTTTAGAATGCATTGCCAGCCTGAATGGCAGGAATTGATGTATATTCACAAATAAAATGAAGTTGACCGGACAAAACAATAATTATCTTGTCTTCGTGCTGTCAGCAATGAAATACAAGTCAAAGTAAACTTACGAATCTCTGCATTCTGTTTAATGTGCATTTCTTATACCATGCCAAATGTTTCCGAGTTGTAATTTGGATAAATATAGTTTATTGTGACAATGTGCAGACTCATTCATTTGCAGGTGGCTCATTATAACCCTGATTAAAAAAAAAAAAAAATTCATCTCTATACTCCCACCAAATGTAAAGAGATACTCTCAGATTGCTGTCTGATACATGGTTTTATAACCAGAGTAACTGCGGAACGATTGCCTGGGGAGCCTACTGTTTGCACATATCACCCTCTACCTGGGAGAACCAGGTGGTGTTCTCTGTGCAAGAAGTCTACTGCCCTGGACCATGTTCGCGAGAAAAAATTGGGATTTATGCTGTACATAATGACTAATGTGTGTAACAAGGACATTCTTTTACAGGCATGAGTGCAAATGTCCATGTATAGAGTATGTAATCGCTTGTCTGTTGCAGATGAGTATCTGGGAATTTGTGTTTGGCTGATGTGTCAAAATATGTGTTTGAATAAATTCAAGAGGAATATTCAGTATTCAGCATATCGTAATGACATAATTCATTAATAGCGCATGCCAGTCATACCAAGTCCATTTTTTTGCTATCTGTTGTGTGAGCTCTTTGTGAATTAAGGGGAATGAATACAGACCTGCCCCAAGGGGGGTAGTTAGTGGTGGAAGTTTGGGCAAGAACATTAGCCAGGTCATCATTCGATGATAAAATGTGTAGATACGTTGTAGAAAGGCTTGCTCAGCACTGTATTTAAAGGAAGCCTAAAGTAACATTTTGTAAAGAATTGGCTTAATGGCTCTCCTGGTACCATTGTCTTCTCAAATTAACATTTGGGCATATATCAATACTCTATGTTATAGTGCTCTTTCCTAAATCCTATTGCCCATTTTTTCCCGTGGTAATTTAGAATAATTGTCTTTGTCTTGTTTTGTCAATAAATGTTTACATTTGAATCATTGTAACCTATCAAAGCATTTGCTAAATGTTATATTTTGAGATAATAACTGCTTTCATTGCCTTTTACAGCATAGACAAAGTATGTGGTTTGTATGTACGCTGACCGGAGTGTATATCAGTGCAGTGAGAAAGTATTTGCCCCCCTCTCAATTTAATTTTGCACATATGTCACACCTAAATGTTTCAGATCATCAAACTAATTTTAACATCAGACTATGATAACCCGAGTAAACACAAAATGTAGTTTTTATGGGCCGATAAGCTATTGTCATGATGTGGCATCCGTCGTCCATTGTCTGTTGTCCAGAACATTTTTAATCTTTTTTTTGGCCTGAAGAATTTTTGTGTAAATTTGCCATAACATACTACTAGACCATATCTCCAGGCTTTTTTTTGTCCAGACTTTCTCCAGGATTTTTGATTGAATAATTTTTGTCCGTTTTATGGGCCCTTGAAATTTTGGCCCCAATGTTAAAGATAGGACTGAAAAATTTAAAAAAAATATTTCTCAAAAACAGCGTGATACATTTTTTTCTAAATCAGACAATCAACTTTCCTTGCTACCATCAATGTACAGTGCGAGTGCCATTTTGATTGAATCGACGGAAGTGGGTCTAGTGGGGGCGCTGTACTTTAACATTGGACCCTACAGAGAATATGCAAGATGGCCTGTGGAGGCCAAATGGTTGCAGATAGAGTTTGTATTTTCGGCATTTAGGAAGTCATATTGTTATGATTCTGCCTTGTTCTGTTCATGTTTTGCCATCGTCTCGATTCCATGCCATGTTTTGTTTCTGTTCATTCTGTATTTCCTGCCATAGTCCATTTCCCCAGTTATATTCCGGTCAGTGTTTTGTATTTTGCCATGCATTGCACTTTGTCTCCCCTGTCTGGTCTTGTTTTATATGACAGCTTATTTTCCCCAGTATTGTGAGCCACGCTTTCAGGTGATTTCATGGTTTCTGGGTTTCCAATCATTCCTTCTAATCTCGTTTGCTTCCTTCGCCTTGCTATTCTGTCTTTACTAACAATACTAACAGTTTGTAGTTTTAGTCAAACCTACTAACCCTGATTAACACTGTATATAGTACTAACTTACTAACGAGCACTAGGGATTGTATAGCTGCACTTTACTAATTGATTAACAAGCTCTCAGCACTCGCCCTTTTCTTGTCTCCGCCTCTTGTCTTCACTCAATCTACTTGGCTGCGTTTCAGCGGATCCTCCGCACCTGTTTAACTCTGTTCTGCTTCTCATTATCTGTGCACGTTAGAACTCCCTAACCGGAGCTGTGTGTTTGTCAATAGGCTGTCTCGTGATCCCTGTCCGCGTTTTGGCTTTTGCCAATTTCATGTGGTTAGGTTCTCCCTCGTGTTTACTCCCTTGTTAATTAGTCTGATCCAATTCACCTGTTCCCAATCATAGCATGTGACTTCCCTTGAGTATATTTAAGCAGTCTTTTCACAGCAGTTCCCTGTCAGAATGTTTCCCTTGGTTTGCCTGTGCTACGCTTGTTTTCGCCTTGTATTCTTTGTGATTCACTTCTGACTGGACTGTCCCTGTTTGACGATTTTGGCTCTGTTTTGGATTTCTTGCTGCATTTGTGTATCAAACCCTTCTTTGTCCGACTACGAGTACTGTGATTGCTGCCCTGGTTACGACTCGGATTTCGCCCTTTGGATTTTGATTTTTGGATTGTGGACTTTGTACCGTTGCCTCCTGCTCTGCGGGGGTTCGTCCCCTTCCAAATAAAATCCTATTTTACTGCACTGCTTGGTTCTCGCGTCTGGTTCCAGATCGCTACTTCACACAAATATAACTTATATTTTGGCTGTGTTAACATTTACCTCAGATGACTTTGAAAGGTCAAACTTGAGGTCAAGCAATTTTCAAAGGCTTCTTGGCTTGAAAATATAGAAGATTGGGAACATACTGTATATGTATTGAACACTTATAGGAAGTCATATATGAACCTTCATTTGCCGGCCTTGAAATTGACCTTTGGAGACCTTCGAAGGTCAAACTTCACAGGGTGAAATTTCAATGACTATTATCACCAAAACTAAATTACAGATAGAGCTTAGGTTTTTTTTGTGAGCATATAGGAAGTCATGCATTAAGTTTCATTTGGCGACCTTGAACTTGACCTTCAGTGACCTTCAACGGCTGAACTTTATGATGAAATTTCAATGACTTATATCAGCAAAATCATAAGAGTGTAGGTTTGTATTGGAGACATATAGGAAGTCATATATGAACTTTCATTTGGTGACTTTATAGACCTTCGAAGGTCAAACTTGACCTTGCGAAAATTCAATGAAATCTATTGCTAAAAAGGTCACAGATTGAGCCTCACTTTGTATCACAGACTGAAAGGAAGTCACACATGAACTTTCATTTGGTGACAATCAACTTGACCATTGGCGACCTTTGAAGGTCAAACTTGACATAATGCAATGACTTGTATTGCCAAAACAGTCAGAGATGGAGCCTAGGTTTGTATTTAGAGACTTATAGGAATTCATATTTGAAGTCCATTTGCTGACCTCAACTTGACCTTCTGTGGCCTTTAAAGTTCACAATGACATATTGAATTTTCAATGACATGTAACACCAAAACTGCTTCAGAGCTTGGGATTGTACAAAGTATTACAGGAGGTCTTATTAATGTATGTAAACTTTTATTTTGTATCCTTGATATTAACCTTCAATGATTCAAAGGTAAAATTTCACATGAAATTTTCATAACTTGTATCATCACTGTAAGATTTCTTGCCGGTAAGCTACAGGACCCTTGGTCCTATTTTTAATTGATAATTTAATTTACTGAAGGACAAAAAGATAAAAAAGATAACATGGGGAAAAAAGGAACATAAATAGCGAACAAATCAGAAGGGGTGTACTCAAATCAGGCTCAGTGAGAACCAGGAACCATGGCTCATGATGTAGTTACAAACGTGTGAACTAACTAACAAAGAGAACGGGGAGGGCTAGTGCAGGAGTGAAAAGAAAACAAAGACATGTGAAACAGAAACAGGAAATCTAAAAAAAAAAACAATGAAAACAAAGCAATGCACAAAATCATTACAGCAATGATGAATAAATAAAAAAACTGAATAAAATGAAAAATAAAATAAACAGACTATGGAGTATTGACATTCACGTAGTTTCTTTACCCATACAAATGTAATTTTAAGGTTAAAGTCACCAAAATATTGCTGAAACATTATTTGCAAGGTTAACTGATGAATAGCAATGGATGTAAGCCAAGAAAGCAGCAGTTCGCACCTCGGCAGTATAGAGTCTTGCTGCCAGTTATTTCCAGGCAATCTATACGCAAATCTGTGTATAAGTTAATGGAGTCAGATAAACTTGTTTTCCTCCCCTAAACCTAATGAAATTCCCTAAAACTTCACAAACATGTATAATTGTAGAAATATAGTTTTATTTTTCATTTCAGCAGGTCAAAAGTATGGCTTTGTCTGTGGTGCTAACATCACACCAGGAAGAAAATAAGTAATAATTCGGTAGCTCATTACAGTTGTGGGGTGTATGGTCATCCATTCCTGCAACAGAGTGTGAAACTGATCTCAGCAGTGGTTAGAGCAATTAAATTTGCTAATGCTAATGCTAATTCATATGACCTGATTCTATGCGTTTCAATGGGTTTCTGAAAAAAACCACCCGACCTGAAACAGTTTACCAAATGAAACTGAAGTATAATATGTCACTAGATATTGATGCGATGTGTCACAGTCGTGGGCAATTTTTTCAAGCTGATCACAAAGTGTAGTAGACACATCCTGGACCACACACATAGCGAAAGTACTGAAATCATTCCAGTTGGTATATAACAGCATGATATGGTGTAAAATAATTGCTCTATTATCCTGCTCTAGACATAACATTTAATGTTTTCGTTGCGCATTCAATACCTGGGGTCAACTGAGGTTTTGCCCATAACTCTGCCCTCCAAGGTTATATGTGATTAAAATCCATAATCCGGCGGTCACATGAATGGTTGCACTGAACCATATTTATGGTGGTGAAGAAACGTGACATTCACAGTCAACGAAGCCATAAAACACAGCAATCAATGAAAGAGATTTTTGGCTGTATATAAAATCTTATATAACACCTTAATTATAACTGAGACAACATCTGAACACGCCAATGTCCAATTCCAAAACAAAACCTCCAGTAGATACACTGCACAAGGTGCCAAATTATCACTCTTATGCAAACTCAGTAAATGTATCCTAGCATCAAAGTGAAAGGCATTAACAAATTTCATAGGGGAAGATTTACTTCTGGTTTTCATTTGTTGACCTTTTTTCAATACAGATCTGCTGGCCTCAAATGAAAATGAAATATACTTCCTGAAAACAACATGCAAGAGCACACAGGGAAATAAACCCAGAATAAGTACGTCATTGACTTATAGCATTCAGTTAATGATAACTTGCTCACTGTAAACTCCCAAATGAACAGAATGCAATTACAATGAGAGTGTGTGTGCAAAAGTAAGAGAGGGAGTGTGAGAGAGAAAGAGCAAGTGAGTGAAAGTAAATGGAGTTGGTCCAGGAAGCTACCATATTTCAAGGACTGGCAATGGTCAGTAAATTGTTCCTTTAAATAAAATGAACAGAGTCCTACTTTGTACCAATTCAGACAAGGAGGTTGTTATTCCTTCTCTTAACCCTCGTCCAACCTCGTACCACCCCCCCAACTGATTTTTTCCTGTTGCACAAAAGCATTAACAGATATGATCTAATGGTTCTAGGTAATTGTTTAATTCATCCTTTGCGCTCATTTTCGTCGAGGGGGGAGGTGGGGGTGGTTGCCACCAGCGTCAATTTTTGCCTGTTTTTGATGCAAAACATGCTTACAAATTAGTTGAAAATAGTATGCTATTATTATGTTTCATGCTCAATGAACTTTGTAGACCACACTGATTGTCATCCTTATTGATTTATTGATGTAGCTTGTCCTTGAATTAGTAAATCTTGGAATTACAATGACTAGCAGTGACCAGTAACCTTGATGTGATCTTCACCTAATAATATTAGAAGTGCATGACCGACATACTTTTACTTGTGTGTTTGACTGGTTACTGTGCTGTATACTATTTTTATACTGTGCTATACGCCTACTACTATACAAGTTCAGAGAATTGTTCATAAAGTTGTTCTCATAATTCATAGATAAACCTTTTATGCAAGTGTGTTCAATCATAGAGAAAAACAAAGTAAAGAAAATATGAAAAATGTTCAGAAAACTATTTGTTTTCCTTTTGTGTGTGTTTTTCCCAAAATGAGTTATTTATGACATCATAGTAATGTCAAATATGTTACTCATGATTTTATAACATTTACAATAATACTAAAATATTAATTGCAGTATCAGTAGTTCTAGAGGTTACAGAAAGTTACTTATTTTTAGCTAAAACTAATAAAAATAAAAAAAAATATGGATTTTTGTCATTTTGATGTTTTTTCCTAATATGATGTTAGTTATGGCATCACTATGACGTCATAATGTTGCAATGTGTTTTATTTGTACTTGATTTGAAGAGAGGAGATCTGTAGCTGTACACTGATACCAAACAAGATGATGTTTATCACTTAATTTCAAAATAATCAGAGTGGGGGGGGTAACCACCCCCCCTTGGTTGGGGTTGTAGTAGAAAAACCCTTGGTTGGACAAGGGATAATTCTACTTCTGCCAAAAGAAAAAAAATCCTTTCAGTAGCTGCCGGATAGCTCACTCGGTAAAGCATCGCGTTGCGAAGCAGAAGTGACTATCACGTTGCGGGTTCGAGCCCCGCTTCGTACCAGCCAGCAGTGGTCGGCAGCTTTTTCAGAGTAGCGCACAATTGGCTATTGCGCAACAGGGTTGCAAATTGGGAAGGGACTGCCGGGAAGGGATTACAATAATTGCCTTGTTTGTTGCTCAAGCGCCTCCTGTTGGCCAGACGGGCGCTCGTCAGGAAGATTCTAAGCCTGGTCATGTCCGGGTATCCTCCGCCCTCGTTCTGAACTTGCGAAGATTCAACCAATGAGTGTATAAGAAGCGGTGGCTGACAGGCGCGTGCTTCGGAGGAGAGCCGCGAGCTGTCTGCACTCTCCTGAATTGGCAGCAAGGGGTCGCATACGAGCAAGCCTTGTACATAGTTCACCAATTGGGCATTCCAGATTCGGGTGGGATTGGAGATGCCAAATTTAAAAAAAAAAAATAAAATCCTTTCCGCAGGTTTTGTCATTCAAAGAACACTTTGGAGTTCGGGAGGTTATCAGTTCAGTCTTGTTTAAACACGCATTTTATATACTCAAGAGACACCTTATGGCGGCTGCTGAAGCAAACAGGAGTCAAATTGGTAGCAGCTCCGGCCAAGCAGAGCACAGACTACTTGCAGTCCTTGGATGTCATGGATTATGCAAAAAAGTATGAACCTTGACTCCTTTCATATCTACGGGACTGACAAGTCTACAAACTTGGCGAGATGTGACATGATGTACTGCGGATTGTTAAGCACATTCCCACACAAAACCAAATTTTCGCGGCTAAATTGTTATATTTCACCTCCGCCAAGGAGGTGTATGTTTTTGCCGGTGTTGGTTGGTTTGTCTGTCTGTCTGTCTGTTAGCAACTTTACGCGAAAACTTAGAAACAGATTTTGATGAAATTTTCAGAGAAGGTAAGAAATGACACAAGGACCAATTGATTAGATTTTGGGAGTGATCCGGGTGAGGGGTTACGGTGAGGGTTAGGGTTAGGGCCCTGGGCGAAGGTACTGCGCTCTCTGAGTGCTCTTGTTTAGAAATACTTTTTAATTTTCTCCACATTGTCTGTTTTTAAAGTTTTGCCCTGTTTTGCTTAGTTTTGCTTTGACTTAAAAAGTCTTCACAAAGAATATATCAAGGGCTGACTGCAAGAAAAAGTTATGTCCAATATATAACATCTGGACATAACTGTTTATTGCAGTCAGCCCTCGATATTAAATCTTTTCTGAGCCACATAGAAGCACATACAAGATTATTACATGCTTCCCCAATTCTCTTCCCCTACTCTCTCTCGTTTATAACACTAGGACCTCTGTCTTTCACCCAGCACAGAAGAGTGCAAGACGTAACGCAAGTGTTTTGCTACTTTACAACTGGCAAAAATACAAATTTCCTATCTGGCGTCCACACAGCATAAATAGCCATTTAATTTGCGCCAAATTGAGCACCCATAGGCATGTTGGTCATAAAATGAGGTGTGGTCAGGCGCAATGCTGGCGTGTTGCTATCTTGAGGTAGCACAAAGGTCTTGCGCGATTGACCAACAAAAACCTGGTCTACAGTCAATAGTCAGTTTTTAACCGCAATTTTAAGGGCGCATTATTATGATAGTATTCTGCGCTTTTGTTGGCGAGTGCATAACGCGTGTACCCTCTGCTTGTTACATTCTACACAAGGACGGATTGCAGAGCCCACACAAGAAAACAATTATAAATAAATTTTAAAAATTACGATGTGCAAGATTACTGTCAAGATATTTAAAAAACGTGCCAGAATGGTGAGTGCAATCACTTTACGTCCCCACATCAGAGCATGCTGTGATTCAGGCTATTTTAATCGAAAAAGAATCTTTTCCATCTGGTAATTTGCTACTTTATGTGAGGTTATGCACATAGGTATTCACAGATTTTACTGGATAAAGTCACAACGCTTTAATACTGGCGAACTCTGTAATTCATGCTGTCTTCCTGAGGATCCCCCCCGGAAGGGTGGCCGTTCGGCGACAATGGTTGGCCAAAATATCAAATACATGGCATTAATATCAGAATGGATTTATGTTCCATTGCACAAAACATAAACTGTAACTGAATGAATGTATGAAGTGCTGAAAATGTGCTTCAGAAGTTTGGATTAGTCCTGCATGGGTGCCTAGGCCTAGGTGCCTAGATGAGAATGCTGCGGTTCCAAAATCCTACAGAACCGTAAAGTGGAAGTTGTCTTTAGGTCTTTATCTTGGTGGTAAGCAAACTGCCATTACTTATTTGGGTGGCATGGCTCTTTATTTTGTATTCAAGAGAAATTACTTTCAACACTTTTCTCCTTGCTGCTTAAGTAAAAAAGCAATGGATCTTAGATCAGAGTAAGTGAATTCCTCATTTGCCCCATCTCATTGAACATTAACAAGCATGAATATCCACAGTACTGCGCAACAAACATTGAGATTTTACTCTCTGATTCAGAATTTGTTTCCAGTAGTCATTAGATATGATCAATGTAAAGCAGGGATTATTCAGAAGCAATGAAGTCCCAACATCATATATTAGTGATTTTTTATCCCTCTGAATAATTATGAAACACACAAAATGTTGCATTTGTTAAAAACTTTGATATTTAAATCCAGTAAAAGTTTATTCTTCAGTAGCCTTGATTTACAGTAGACTTCAGGTCCATCAAACAGTCCTCACAGCTTTCTACAGATGTTTAATTGAATCCATCATCTCCTTCAATTCACAGCCTGGTTTGGTGCACGGTCCAACCTTCACCGGAATCTGCTGAACAAGATCATCACACTGAACAGCAAAATAATAGGACAGGAGCAGGAATCACTTACCAGCATCTACAATAACAGGACTAAGAAAAAAGCAGCACAAATTGTGCAGGACCTCACACATAATCTTAACAGTCTCTATTGCCCTTTGCCATCAGGTCACAGATTCAGATCTCTCTCACTAAGGACCAACAGAGCCCTAACAAGCTTTGTTCCTACATCCATCAGAGTCTTAAATGACTGAGCATCCTTGTTTACACCCCTACACCCTGGCACCTTTCCCTCTTAGACTATTTATTGATCCACTATTGTGGAATTAGATTTTTCTCTAAATTTTTAACCTGCTATGTGTATGTTTCAATGCACTATTTATTGTGTCCCCCCTTTTCTTAATGGCTATGCAGATTGTTATTTTAGTTGTAATGTTTTTCAGGAGTGGCTGGGAAGGTGTGTGTGTGTGTGTGTGCATGTGTGATGATGTTGTTGTGATGATGAGATGGTGTGTGTGAATGAGTGTGGTGATGTTGTATGTGGTGTGGGTGGGAACATATCCTGATACTCTATTCCACATGTGAAGTTCCTAACGGAAAAATAAAGTACAACCCCAATTGCGAAATAGTTAGGACAAAGTGTGAATTGTGAATAAAATCAAAATGCAATGACTTTCAGATCACATGAGCCAATATGTTATTTACAATAGAACATAGATAACATTTCAAATGTTGAAACTGAGACATTTTACATTTTTATCCAAAAAATGAGCTTATTTCAAATTTTCTGGCTGCAACAGGTCTCAAAAAAAGTTGGGACACAGCAAAAAAGGACTGAAAAAGCAATTAATATACAGTATAAGAGAATCAGCTGAAAAAACATTTAACAAGTAATTAAGTTAACTGGCATCAGGTGTGTAATATGGCTATAAAAGGGATGTCTTAGAGAGGCTGAGTCTCTCCAAAGTAAAGATGGCCAGAGGCTCTCCAACCTGTGAAGGCTTGCATAAAAAAATTGTGGAATACTTTAAAAACAATTTTCCTCAACGTCAAATTGCAAAGGCTTTGAAGGTCTCATCATCGACAGTGCATAACATCATCAAAAGATTCAGAGAAACTGGAAAAATCTCTGTGCGTAAGGGACAAAGCCGAAGACCTTTACTGGATGCCCGAGATCTTCGGGCCCTCAGACGCCACTGCATCACTCATCGGCATGATTCTGTCATTGACATTACTAAATGGGCCCAGGAATACTTCAAGAAACCACTGTCTGTAAACACAGTCCGTCGTGCCATCCACAGATGCCACCTAAAACTCTATCATGCAAAAAGGAAGCCATTGTTGAGCATGATCCAGAAGCGCCGCCGTGTTCTGTGGGCCAAGGCTCATTTAAATGGACTGTAGCAAAGTGGCAAAGTGTCCTGTGGTCCTGTGTGAGTCTAAATTTGACATCCTTGTTGGAAATCATGGGCGTTGTGTCCTCTGGGCTAAAGAGGAGAAAGACCACCCCTCCTGTTATCAGCGTTCAGTTCAAAAGCCAGCATCTCTGATAGTATGGGGATGCATTAGTGCATATGGTGTGGGATACTTGCATATTTTAAAAAGCACCATGAATGCTGAAAGGTATATAAAGGTTTTAGAGCAACATATGCTCTCCCCCAGACGACATCTATGCCAGGGAAGGCCTTGTGTATTTCAGCAGGACAATGCAAAACCACACACTGCAGCTATTACAACAGCATGGCTTCGTAGTAGAAGAGTCCGTGTGCTGAACTGGCCTGCCTGCAGTCCTGATCTTTCACCAATTGAGAACATTTGGTGCAAAATTAAATGAAAAGTCCGTCAAAGGAGACCCAAAACTCTCCAGCAGCTGGAAGCCTGTATTAAACAAGAGTGGGATCAAATTCCAATGAGTAAACTCAAGAAACTTGTCTCCTCAATGCCCAGACGCCTCCACTCTGTGTTAAAAAGAAGAGGGGATGCTACACCATGGTAAACAGGTCCCTGTCCCAACCTTTTTGAGACCTGTAGCAGCCATAAAATTTGAAGTGAGCTCATTTTGTGCATAAAATTGTAAAATTTCTCAGTTTCAACATTTCCTATGTAACCTTTGTTCTATTGTGAATAAAGCACTGGCTGGTGTGATTTGAAAGTCATTTCGTTTTTATTTTATTCACAATTTACACTTTGTCCCAACTATTTCGGAGTTGTACTTTGATTTGATTTCTTTCTCTCCTTCAAATAACTCAGAAAAATCACGATTTTTCACTCCACTTCCAACAATCCCCCATGGAAGTTTCCAGCAAAAGGGACATCACAAAGGAAAAAAAAAACAGTGATGATGCTTGGAGAGATGAGAGATATGAGCAAAGTTCACTAAGGCGTGCGAGGCCATGTCTACACTCCTTGCCATGATTGACATGAACTATTATCTTCACTGAGTGTTCCGTGCCAACAAGCTGTGATATAGTTTCATTTTTCCAAGTCAATGGTGCTCATGTTCTGTTGACATGTCGGAAAAGCTGCATGTTTATTAATCAAAACTGCACATGATAGCGTAACACAAGCCACTGACACAGCTTTGCTTTTTTAATAAACGCCTACACTCCCTTGCTTTCAAAGATTTCAGACCAAAGATGTGACAACACACTGACAGCAGCAAAACCCTGGGAGACAGCATGTGGAAATTCAAGTAGTGTTTGAGTGACTGATACTTTACAAGAATCACATAAGAATGAAGGTGTTCACTACTGTTTATTAAAGCACCAAAAAGCTTTGCTTCTGCATTTTCCTCTAAAAGTGCTCCCTTGTGTTTCTGCAGCACGTGAACAAGGTCTCAGAATCTGATGAAGGCAGAGCAGTGCTCCTGAAGTTATCCATGAGGAAATGGTGGAACACTGCCAAAGCTCCTCACACTTCTTAATTTAACTTGCACACCATTTACAATGAGCTGAGCTCATCATCTTGGCATGCTTAAGCATAATTCCCCCACATCCCCATTGTTTTGCTCAATCTTCCTTTTCCACATTCTAAATCCCAACTGCATAGCATGACTTTGTATTTTATGCTTTTCTTAAAATCACTGCATATAGGAGTAAAAGATTTCACGGTAGTTGAGTACCTTTCCTGCTAAGCTCCTTAATTAAAAGTGCAGCCTGGAGATTTTCCTTATTCTGAATCTCCATACCGACTAAGAAGAGGAATAATAGCTAACTGAAAAAAAAAATTTGGGAGGAGGCTTTGAATGGGAATGGCTCATGGTGGCTGGTGCTGCAGTGAGAACCCCATTTGTGCATGCATATGAGCGGCACCACAAATAAGAGAACAAACCTGTCCTCCAACCATACGCTCAAATAGGTTGATTATTCTCCTTTACTCTGATTTACGACCCATAGGAGCGTTTCCTAAAATTGCGCCCCTACTGGCGCAGGAAGGTACTGCTAGAGTTACAGTTTCAGTTCCAGATACAGTTTCAGTCATATTTACACTTAAAATAATGGTTTGGGTAAGGATTGGGTTAGGGTTAGGGTTAGTATGACGATGGAAACCAGATTATAGTTATTCAAATTACCGCTAGAGGTTGCTTAACTCCTAAACGGAACTTTTGGTAGTAATAAGCTGCTTGACAAACGACCTTTCCGGGCATATTTTATTGGAGGTTAGGCTCAAGTGAACAGAACGACGACGTCCACTTTTGACTCGCAGAGTCCTTGCAGAGGACGAAGCAAATATGGTTGTACAGATGGAACTCTACACTCATAATTAAATACCTCTGGAGCACAGATGCTGCAAATTTGTTGTTGAATTTTTCCCAGTATTCTACAAGGAAGACAGTATTTGTTTTAATCAGTTTTCTTTGCCTTCCCAGAGCTTGTGCATTTTTTATCCTGTCATGCAGGCAATGCCATTCATGCAGCATTACTAGAATGAGCAGGGAAAGCTGCTTTTCAGGTGGAAAAGTGCTCGGTTTTCTCCCACCAAATTGGATGATGTGAAAACAACTTGCAAATTCCTCTATTCATTTTTAATGCAGCAGGCTTTCCTTGTGAGGGAGGAAGCTAAGGGGAAGGATTTGTTGACGGGGGAATTTAGTGAACACCATTCATCTCCACCTTGCAGTGTGTGAGTCTGGTCAAGAGACTGCCTGGGTGACGTGATAATGCTTTTTTCAAATCTTTTCAGTGATTCATAACATAACATAATATAATATAACATAACACAACACAACATGAGTGGCGAAAACAGGCCATTCAGCCCAACTTGGCTCGCCATTTTCCCATTACTTAAGTGAATCTAAGATACTCGATGGCAAAGTGGTATCTAGCACTATATCAAGTCTGCTCTTGAAAATTCCCTGGGTTTCTGCCTCGACAATATGGTCAGGCAAGCTATTCCACACTGAGATTACTCTCTGCGCAAATTTTTTTTTCCTAATATTAGTTGTAAAATACCCTTGGCTAACTTCCATTCCTGACCCCGAGTTCTGCTAACAGAACTTGGCCTAAGTAATCCAACATAGTTAACTTTGTTAATCCTTTTAGCATACTTAAAAACCTCAGTCAGATCACCCTTCAGTCTCCTTTTCCTAAGACCGATGAGATTAAAGATCTTCAGCCTCTCCGCACAGCTCTATCTTTTATACCGGAAATTAAATTAATGGCTCCTCTTTGACCCTTTTCTAGAACCTCCATATCTTTACAATTTAAATACACTATGGTCCTCAAAACTGTACACAATACTCTAGATGTGCTCAGACAAATGTGTTTTACAAGAGAGGTATAACCTCCTAAGATTTTTACTCAATACCTTTAGCTATAAATCCCAGCATCCTGTTGGCCTCTTTACTGTTAAGGCACAGTGGCTAGAACCAGCAAGGGTTTGGTCAACAGTCACACCCAGATCTTTTTCATGTGGGGCACTTTCCAGTTTTAATCCTCCCATGAAGTAATTCTGTCTAATATTTTTTATTACCTAAATGTAGAACTTAACATTTAGCTACATTAAATTTCATTTGACACATTTCTGCCCAGTTCTGAATTCTATTTAAGTAATCCTGAATCACTTTAGTGGACTCTAAACTGTTTGCCAAATCTCCCAATTTAGTATCATCTGCAAATTTAATGAATTTCCTTTCAATGTTCCTATTGAGGTCATGAATGTAAATGAGGAAGAGCAGGGGTCCCAACACCGATCCTTGAGGGACTCCACTTCCCACAAGACTTAACTCAGATGAGATCCCTCAGACCACAGCTGTTTGTGCTCTGTTCTGTAACCACTTCTGAATCCACTCCAGAATGCTTTCTGAAAATCTTAATATATGTTGTCACAGGTCCTGCTCTGATCATAAGTCTTGGTGGTCTCTTCAAAGAATTACAAAAAGTTTGTCGGGCATGACCTTCCCTTACGAAAACCATGTTGGCTATCTTTCAAGATATTATTATGTTCAAGAAATAATTCCAGCTTGTCTTTTAAGATATATTCCAGTATTTTGCATGCAATACAAGTTAACCCCTTTGCACAAAAGCCAAATCTGGCTATTTATGTGTTATCTTATTTAAGGCTTCATAATTCAAGATTGCAGCTTCACAGAAAGGAAAGGAATGTCTCAATTGAGTCAAGACACTTGAAGCATTTAGAATTCCATTGTATTTCAGTTTATTTCCATGATTTTGGTAGAAGAAAAGGGCTGCAAACATAAAAAAATCTTCGTGAAAATTCAGCATTGAAGTTGTAAAAAAAATACTGAGAATTGAAAAATGGCTGGGGGTTAAAACTGGACATTTCTGGGATCATAAACTCCGTAACCACAAGTATAGTTCATCTGAGCATTACATTCTAAATTACCCACTCTCTAGGAGCCTAATAAGACAGCTATCCAGGTGGCTCCCCAAACTCTAAGATCCCTCAAAATGGTGCACTGTCAAATCATAAAATAATCATATATTTAACATAAATCAACTTTTGACGCATAAATTCAATATAAATTAATGATTTTCTGGTTGAATGTAGCAATTTAGCATTTAGCATTTAGAAAAGCAGAGTTTATCAATATAGGTGCAGTAGGACATCAGTGGCATCATCAGTAACCTCTCCGAACACAAACATTAATATTAAGTAGATATTATTCAGAACAAAATGACTAATCAAAGAAATTACTGTCAAAATAAATAGAGTAAAATGAATTCACGCATAATGCCTCAAATCCCATTTTGTGAATTGCAATTCTATGTGAACATAAATGGAACTCTGTTGTAAAAACATACTCAACTTGGTCACTAACTGTTTTTTAGTGCCTTCTCATAGTAAACAATTAAATTGTGCTAAAATAGCCAGCATATAGATGGTCATTGTTCTGTGATGCGAAGTTTCGGAAATCCCAATGCAACAGGAAGAAACTGTGATAAATATTTCTGATGTGAGCCCTTTGAGAAAATGATTTGGCAAAGGTGTGTCAGAATGTCCAGTCAACTAGAAAAAATTTATCTGTTACGGGTCATTCCACGCCAAACTGAACAAAGCTCCCCACCCCCGACCCCCTCCGATTTCCATGAAACTTATTTTGCGAATAGCCCTTAGGACCAATAGTGGTATATCAAAATTTCAGAAACAACGGTGAAATAGCTTTCAAGATATGCATGATTGAAATTTGCTGGCCACGCCCATTTAGCTATTTTGCTTGCTCCGGGTCCAATGTTTGGAGGCCAGTATCTGCTACCGCATCAGTGAGAATCTCAAGATTTTTTTCTACGTCATCTATGCCTTGCTCGCTTTTAGGCTCCACCATCAGAAGCACTGAGGAATATTTCATATCCATTTTAAAAATTGTTGAAAATGGGAGATAAATTTGCACTTAATTTTTTTAAGGACTTTGCAATGCGCTCTTCTCATTTAACAAATACGGTATTCCAAAACAGTTGCTGCCGTTATATTGTAGGGACACGTGGTAAATACCAATATGCATTGCTACCCTTAGGTCGACTCAGTTTATCGAAAAATTAAAGCCTGAAATACGCCCCACAAGCAAATATGCAAAATTAGCACATTTTTCGAGTTCGAAAATGACAAGGTTGACAGTTGGTGAATGAGACAAGATTTTAACCACGCAATCGTCATTGACATATAAACATTTGAACGAAGTCCTATCGACTAGCTCAACCTCCTTCCATGGGAAACCCAATGGACATTGATGTATGGTTTGATGAAATTGACAAATAAATCAAATACGTAAAATCGACTTTCTTCTTTCCATACCGCAAAATGTTTCTCTAATGTGGTGGTATTTTTTAGTCGTCCACAAGATATAACCACTGTTATGACTTAAAAATCACAACAAAGAAAACCAGCTATGACAACTCAAACAAATTTATTCTTCACTGAAAAAAGAAAACTTCTACAAATAATCCACTGTTTAATCTTATAATAACACTCTAATGCCACTATGTAAATCTGCTGCCAAAACAAAAACTCTGCTCTTACTGACCAAAATCACAGCATTTATATAGACTAGCAACATTCTGGAAAGATCCACAGGATTCCTCCAGGCAGGAAGATGCCAGAAGCTTCTAGAAAGCACTAGTCTATTACAAAGAAGTGATATTACATCAGATCATGTTTTGCTACAGACGCACCACCAGAGGGTGCTGATGAACAAAATAAATAGCTGACCAGCAAGGCAGCAAAAACAGCATGTAACAAATCTCCATTTACAAATGATATACAGTGCTTTACGTAAAATACTCATACATAACACCTCCCCTCTTTAAGAAAAGAAAGGTTTGCTAAAAGCTTTCTTTTGTTAAAATTAACACAGTTTTATAATCAGTATAATCTTGAACTTTACACAAAAGTATCATTGATCATTATAACAATCATATACATAATAACCACTGCAATTTTCACAATCCAATAGAGAAGTAAAATTTACATTTTTCACGATCAAATCGAAAAGTAAAATTACATGCGAGAAAGTGCATCTGGAATAATATTATCTTTTCCCCTGATGTGAGAAATATCCAAATCATACTCTTGCAAAAGTAAACTCCATCTCAGTAATCTTTGATTCTTGTTTTTGATCTTATGCAAGAATGTGGGGGGATTGTGATCACTGAAGACCTTGATGGAAGTAGCTGAACAAGTCAAATAGACTTCAAAATGTTGTAAAGCCAAAAAAAGTGCCAAACATTCTTTTTCAATTATTGAATAGTTTTTCTGATGTTTATCAAACTTTGTGGAAAAGTAACAAACAGGATGATCTACTCCATCAGTGTTTTCTTGCAGTAAAACTGCGCCTGCATCAATATCACTGGCATCAACAGCCAACTTGAACTCCTTTTTGAAATTAGGAGATAAGAGAACTGGTGCGTTTTTGAGGATAGCTTTCAGTTGGTCTAATGAATTTTGACATTTTTCATCCCAAACAAATTTTGCATTTTTCTTCAGTAAATTTGTCAAAGGTTCAGAAATGATAGAGAAATTTTTACAGAATTTTCTGTAGTAGCCAGCCATCCCTAGAAATCTCATTAGTTGTCTTTTAGTTGTAGGCTCAGGAAATTCAGTGATAACTTTTACTTTTGCATCAATTGGTTTGACTTCTTGTTTAAGGTATTTCTGCTTCTCTGGATTCATTCTGTAAGGATGCTGTTTTACAGGCTTGGCATTGTCTTGTAGGATGACATCATGGTGAAGCATATCAGTCCTTGATGGAACGTCGGGGAATATGTGACTGTATTCAAATATGAGCTGCTGTAGCTTGCTGTCAATATTTTGAAGAATGTCTGAATTTTCAAGTTTGGCTGGACCAGGTTCATTATCCAAGGGGCAGTCACAATCTTCTTCAGAATTTTCCAGTTCAATTGTATTTACCACATTGACTGGCTTTTGCTGAGGGTCTCTGTCAATGTATTCTTTCAGCATGTTGATGTGACACATTTGTTTTTGTTTCCTCCTTCCAAGGGTTAAAATGACATAATTTAGATTACTGACCTTTTTTAAGACAGTGTAGGGGCCGAAATAACGGGCTCTAAGAGGGTTTCCAGGAACTGGCAAAAGCGCAAGGACTTTGTCACCAGTTTTAAAACTTCTATCTTGGGAATGAAGGTCATATCTGGCTTTCATTTTTCCCTGAGCTTCTTTGAGATTAGCCTTAGCAAAGTCAAAAGCCTTAAAGAGACAATTACGGAAGTCAGAGACATACTGAAGCAAGTTCATTGGGACATCATCTTCGGCCAGCAACTTTTCCTTCAGAAGCCTCAGAGGTCCATGGACTGTATGCCCAAAAACAAGCTCAAAAGGACTGAACGCAAGACTCCTGAACAGCTTCACGGGCAGCAAACAGAAGAAGATGGACACCTTCGTCCCCGTCTTTCTCTGTGTCAAGGCAGTAGGTCCTTATCATGTTCTTCAGGGTTTGATGGAACCTCTCCAAAGCACCTTGACTCTCAGGATGGTAAGCTGATGACCTGCATTGTTTAATACCAAGCTCATGCATAACTTGTTGAAAGATGCCAGACATGAAATTTGACCCTTGATCATACTGAATAGACTTAGGAAGACCAACAAAGCAGAAAAACTTGGTAAGAGCCTTGATGATAGTCTTCGCCTTGATATTATGAAGTGGAATTGCCTCAGGAAACCGAGTAGAAGCACACATGATAGTCAGTAGGTACTCACAACCAGATCTAGTCTTTGGCAATGGTCCAACACAGTCAATGATGATTCGACTGAAAGGTTCTTCAAAAGCAGGAATGGGCCTAAGTTGAGCCTTTGGAATATTCTGGTTTGGCTTCCCAACCATTTGACAAGTATGACAGGATTTGCAGTACTCCTGTACATTGGACCTCATGGAAGGCCATAAGAAATGGTTCCTGATACGTTGAAGGGTCTTCTTGATACCCAAACGACCTGACATTGGATTGTCACAGGCCAAACTAAGAGTTTCTTGACGATAAGACTTTGGAAGAACAATTTGATGGGTGATCATCCACTCTTCATCTGCAGAAACATCAGGTGGACATCACTTTCTCATAAGCACACCATTGCTGTAGTAAAAACAGACAGGAACTTGAGTAGCCTCTTGTTCACTTGCAGCCTGTGGTAGAAGATGCGCTAGATCACGAGCTTGTTGTTGCTCCTGAATAAGTTGTTTCCGAGACAGAATGTCATTAGAATGACCTGACAAGGACAAGTCTGAAGATTTCCCAGACATCTCAGGACTGGAAGGTTCCTGATGAAAAAGACTCCCCCAATGAAGGTGTCAGCCAGGTTGAAGTCCAGGTCAGCATCATCTTGAATAGCCTTTTTGGCCATAGAATGAGTAACTGCACATGAAGGATAGAGATCTGGAATTTCCTCCTCTATAGAGTCAGATTCTTGATCAATCAAAGGAGTGTCAGTTACAACAGGGTAGGGCACAACCTAATCCCCAGCAAGATCATTACCAAGAAGCAAATGAACACATTTGAAAGGAAGAGAAGACCTAACACCAACAGTAACAGGCCCAGAGACCAAGTCTGATTTGAGATGAACATTATGGAGAGGTACACTTGTAAAACCACATTCTACTCCTTGAATAAGGACATTAGCCTGAGTAGACGATTTGTCCAAAAAATGCAGAATATCTGCAAGAATAAGAGATTGGGAAGACCCAGTATCCCTTAGAATTCGAACAGGAGCAGATGAGGAAAAATCATGTGAAAGTGAGACAAAACCATCGGTGATGAATAGCTCAAAACCCTCCATAACAGAATCAGACACAGAAGGTAGAAGATCAGGCGAACTGACCTTTGATACAAGAGATTCTCTCTTAGTGATAGCAGTTGGCTTGGTTTCTTCTCGTTGTTGTTTTTTCTTGAGAGCATAACACTCAGAAATAAGGTGACCTTGCTTTTTGCAGTGTTGGCAAGACACAGAAGGTAAAGAATCAGAGGATTGCTTCTCACTGGAAGGTTTCCTCTCAAAAGTGGCCTTAGAATCATTAGAAGTGTTATTAGAAGAAGTCTTGGACTGAGACTTGTTTTGAAATTTGGAAAAAGTGGATTTTTTGGACAAAAGAAGACTTATGAGTCAATGCATAACTATCAGCCAGGGTGGAAACATCTTGCAAAGTATTGGCTTGTTTCTCCTCAAGGAAAGTCTTGATATCAGACTGGATACACCTTTTGAATTCCTCAACCAAAATAAGTTGCCTCATTCTGTCAAAATCTTTCTCAACTTTCATGGAATTGCACCACTGATCAAACAACTGTTCCTTCAACCTGCCAAATTCAACATGAGTTTGACTGGCTTCCTTGCGAGAATTCCTAAATTTTTGCCTGTAAGCCTCGAGGACCAATTCATAACCCTTCAGAATGGCAGATTTGACAAAATCATAATCAGAACACTGTTTGACAGATAACTGGTTATAGATTTTCCTAGCTTTACCAGTAAGAACACTTTGTAACATCATTGTCCAATGCTCTTTTGGCCATTTCAAATTTTCTAAAAATGGGTAAAGTATTGGTCTACATCATTTTCTAAGAAGGGAGGAATAAGTCTGATGTGCTTAACCACGTCAAAATGATCAGAAAGTCCAAAAGATTTTGTAACAGTACCTGCTTCTATTTTCTTCATTTCCAATTTGTACTGCATCCTTCTTTCTTCCAGTTCTGTCTCCTTCTCCAACCTTCTTTCTTCCAACGCTAGTTGTTTTTGGCGTAGCTGAATCTCAAGTCTTTGCAGCTCTGTTGCAGACAGTTCCACATCTTTAATCAATTCTGCTGCTTCTTCCCCAAAGATATCTTCATCGATGAAATGTTGAACCAAAATGTTGAATATTTCTTGTTTCTTCATTGATGATTTCACATCAGATAATCCAAGGGTTGAGGCTATTTGCAGCAAGTCCTTCTTCTTTGCCAGCACAATTGATTCCTGGGTTTGAGTTTTCAAAAAACTTTCAACATCAAAAGTCAAGATTGCTGGTTTTTTTTCCAATGGTCACAAGATTTAAAATAATAATTCAGCTTTACTCTTTGGTGAATCCAATCGTTGATTCAAAGAATGGTTTATCTCGGTGGGACCTCCAATTTGTTCTGACTTAAAAATCACAACAAAGAAAACCAGCAATGACAACTCAAACAAATTTATTCTTCACTGAAAAAAAAAAAAAACTTCTACAAATAATGCACTGTTTAATCTTATAATAACACTCTAATGCCACTATGTAACTCTGTTGCCAAAACAAAAACTCTGCTCTTACTGACCAAAATCACAGCATTTATATAGAATAGCAACATTCTGGAAAGATCTACGGGATTCCTGGGTAATCCCGCCCCCTCCAGGCAGGAAGATTCCAGAAGCTTCTAGAAAGCACTAGTCTATTACAAAGAAGTGATATTACATCAGATCGTGTTTTGCTACAGACACACCACCAGAGGGCGCTGATGAACAAAATAAATAGCTGACCAGCAAGGCAGCAAACACAGCATGTTACAAATGTCCATTTACAAAAAACATTCAGTGCTTTACATAAAATACTCATAGATAACACCATCTATTCCTTGATGCATTTAATGCCAACAGTACCTTGCCATCACTTGTGCCTTGGTGTTTAGTCAGTTAATACAAAGTTAAGTTTAGGAGAATGTACCTCTTTCTTTCCCCATTTCTTTAGCAAGGAAATTTCTAAAAAGTTGGGGTAAGATGACTTTTTTTTAAAAAAAAGTAATTTAACATTAAAAAATATTTATTTAGTGACTATGTCATAAATCTTTTGAGATGTGATAGCCAACTTTACACACTATCCATTCAAGCAAAAAAAATTATTCATTCATGTTGTTTACCTTCAGTTACGAAAATTCCTGCTTAAGGGGGGCATCTTACCCCACTCTACCCTACTGCTGCATATTCCTCAAGCAAACTGTTTGACTGCCGTATGGAATGCTACCCTTTATTGGTAAAGTTATGAAGAATAAAAAGCCAACTAGATGAGACCATCAAGGAAATACAGTGACTTTACAATAATAGCAGCCTGCCCCGCATCAAACGTCTACCTACTGAAGTGTCAACCGAATTGCGCTGCTTTGCAGCTAAAGAACTTGTGTTTCCGGAAACTTCAACACCGAAGAAACCTAGAAAAATTCCTCCTTCGGAACATTTTCAACATGTTGGTGTTGGTTAGCCTGCGTTGCAGATGTCTTACGTGGTTCACTTCCCTCCCATGCTCCCAGTACAGTATGTGCATATGTAATTGGCTAGCCTCAGAAATTTCAGAGTTTCTCTGAACACAAAACTCAGCTCGAGTGTGCAGACGTTGGTATGCGAGCGAGGCGAACAACATTTCAGTCAAGTTGCACTTAATTCAATAACAATATCTAAACCTGCACAGACCATTACGATATTCTGTCTCAAAGACAAAGTGGTAAAAAATGTTGCTGGCCAGGATGAGAAGTCTGTCTATAGCTGTCCTCGATGGTTTAGGAAGGAGTCATGAGTCACACCTGCAAATTAATCCAATCTGCGTTCATTGCGTGAGAGTAGCCACCTTTCTGAAAATCCATTGCAGGTTTTGCTGTTACCTTGCGGTAACAGAAACTTGGCTGTCTTCAAAGCAACAAATAAACAGGTGCATTTCCTAAAAACTTAGCTGCAAAACTTGCAGTTTGAACCAGAGCCATGAAGTGAGAAGTATGCAGGTTGCAGTTGCAAGTTAGAACTATGCTTTTAAGAAACATACCCCAGTTTGATTTGTTCTCAAGTCTGACGTGACTTGGCTTACAATAGCAAGAGATTGCTTTTATTAAACTTTATAATCAGTGTACACCATGCACAGTTTACCTCCACGTATATTTGCTCTCAGGCTTTGTTCACATTTGATTTTTTTTTTTTTTTTTTTTTTGTGAATGGTTTAATTAATTCATTTCACTAATGCAGGGATATTTCAAGGCTCTACAATCCCCTGTGCACTTGCAGTGACTCTCAGACCTTTTTAAAAAATAAATTTTAAGTTTGTCTTTTCATCCCACCGTGAGATACAATTTAATCTTTCCATTAACTAGCGGTATTTCTCATCTTAATGGCTGCTTGGGTGACAAAAGACTCTGCTAAATCAATCATCCCTCCAACCTCCACCCCCTCCCCCAGCCTCTCCTTCACACTCTTTTTACAGACTCAGAGGTCTGTCAAAGGATTAACAGTAGTAGCACGTTTCCTTTATGTAGGGTTTCTTCAGGACAAATTGCTGTCTGGAGGATGACACAGGCTATTAGTCTTGATTGTCGAAAGATTTCCTCTCTACAAGACAGCATGTTTAAAATACCAAATGCCATTTGATTTGGACTTGATATTAAACATAATAGGCCAAATGAATATGCATTACATTGAGGTGAGACACATCGCCTTTAAATGCTGCCTGTACTCAAATATATGCAACTGCAGGAACTCTTGCGTTTTAATTCTGCAGTTAAGCCATTCCTATCGTCTCCATAGGCTCACCATGTCTGTTACTTCATTGACAGGTGATTGTATGTATTATTCATTTACATACAACTGTCCATAAAGGGATAATGGTCCAGGAGCTGGGCTATATGCATTTTGAATGCCGATCACGGAGGAAGTAAATTTGCAGAGGGCAATGTCCTTCCGCAAAGGGCATTCAACATATGTATAGGCCTGCTCCAAGGCCACTATTCTGCTAATTTAATGGCTTACTTAAAAAATCATAGGTGTAACTGGAAAACCTGATTCACAATATGTGATTCTGCTTTAAGGAAAAATGAACATCTCTCTCATCCAACGGGAAGTGTTTGTAAAACCAAGCTCATGTTCAGGTTGCCCATGTTAGGCATTACCTATTACTTTTAAATTTGAATTGATAACTAGTTGTTTGTAACCTGTCATAATAATTGATCTCTCCACACGTTAAATACAGAGCAACATCATGCTGCACATTAGCAAGGAAGACCCCACATGCTTGAACAGAGGATGGGACACTTATTTAAATGCAGTGTGGGTTTGTTCCAAGCGGTTACTTAAGCATTGCAAACAGACAGCAACGTGAGAAATTTTAACCAGAGAAAATTCCATGGAAAATATGTTTCTTCTTTTCAAGGACGCTCTCAGAGAAATGCAAGATAGAATGTTTGAAAGCAAGGTGGTTATTTTAGTGTGTGTGTGTGTGTGTGTGTGTGTGTGTGTGTGTGTGTGTGTGTGTATGTATATATATATATATATATATATATATATTTCAGTTAGGACAACTTTGCCAAAAACTTAAAATATCATTGCAGCGAATTGATTTGCAATATTTTTAATTTGGCGGCATGGCTCTGTTCTGGGGCCTCCCCGCCCAACCACGCGCATGCATGAAAAGCCAATAGGCAGGGCGAGCCATAAAACCTCCCTGCCCTTCCATGCATATGAGTGAAAACCAATGGCAGAGAGAGCAGCAGAAAACCTCGCATGGGTACAGAACAGAGCACAAGCATCAACGACCGCACAGTCATTGAATAAGTCAGAAAAACATGAGGAGGAGCTGGGGATGGAGGTGGGTTGCGATCCAGCAGAGGAAGCAGCAAATAGTGGGCAAGCTTGAGTCTTTAAATAGGGCGCCTTATTAGCTTGCCAATTGAGTGCCTGGAGGGAATCAGCAGAGTATCAGCCGATGTGGGCTTGGCTTACAATTGAACCACAATTAGTGAAGGTAGGCTTGCAAGCTAGGCGTGACTCCGTGCCTGCCTGAACTATCGCTGCACTCAATACACATATATATATATATTTATATATATATATATATATAATTCTGAAATAGTTGGGACAAAGTGTAAATTGTGAATAAAATCAATATGCAATGACTTTCAGATCACATGAGCCAATATGTTATTTACAATAGAACATAGATAACATTTCAAATGTTGAAACATTTGAGAGACATTTTGCATTTTTATCCACAAAGTGGGCTTATGTCAAATTTTCTGGCTGCAACAGGTCTCAGAAAAAGTTGGGACACAGGCAAAAAAGGGCTGAAAAAGCAAATAAATATAAGAGAATCAGCTGACAGAACATTCAGCAAGTAATTAAGAGTGCATCCACGATAGGACCAGGCAGGGGCGGCACATGCCATCTTACCGATTTCGATGAAATTTGGCCAGTTTGAAGGGGTCCCTCTAAAACTACTTCAGGCCAAGTCTAAGGAAATTTGGTCAAAACCAGGGGAGCTGCCAAACAAAATCACTCAAAAAATAGATCAAAACTACGAGGCTCTGTTGCAAAAAGAATTTATTCAAATCATTTGATATTTTGTTGGAATATTGTTCTGCCCTTTGACTATTGATTGCCAACATTTTATATTCCTGCAATCAACTCCTGTCAATCAAGGGCTGCAAATCAAAACCCCCCTCTAGGCCAATTGGTGAAACTGGAAAAAGACACAAATTTCAAGCCCAAATATCTCCAATGCCGGAGGGTGGATCAGGAAACCGAGTACATCACCATAAAGGTGAGACTTTATACCACCGATATCTGCAATAAAATCTTTGGGCACTCATTAAAATATTCCACAGTAGCCATGCGAACATTGGCGCCACCACAGGGTACCCGCTAGAGGCTGACACGGGAGTGTTTTTTCAATCCTGTCCCATCCCGCTCCCGCAAAAAAATTCCCGTCCCGTCCTGGTCCCGTAACAAAGTCAAAAAAATAATCCCGTCCTGTCCCAATCCCGAATAAATCACTCCCGATCCTGTCCCGTTACCGTTTTTTTATTTTAGAAAAAAACAGTCATCATCACAGTCATGTAAACGATTGTGACGACAGACGGATCCTGTCTGCCCCGCGCGCATTGCAGGCTGAATGACAGCTCGACAGAGTCAAATTTCATAATATCATAACATGTACTCAGGTCTACTTTGCAAAGTGAATCAGAATTTGGAACAAGCGACATAACGTAGGCTACTGTAATAGGCTAGGACAACCTTCAGTCCCCTTGTGATTACTAATGAAAGAAATACAAAACCACTGAATAATTAAGGCTGAAGTACAAGTATAAATAAATAGTACACAAATGTGTCAACATTTTAAGTGTGTCACAAGTAGAATTAATTAATTAGGCCCTGGGTCATCTTGATTATTGCAGTCTGCATTCAATGCAGTTTACAGTGTCATGGCCCACTAATAGGAAAATGAAAGCACTGAAGGTGCTGATGCCTCGGTGCTTACAGCAGTGACAAGTTTGTCCCTTAATGAAGCTATAAAATTCTGTGTGGACATGTCAGAGTGCCCTAGCTGTGCATCTATGCTTGACATAAGCTATGTTTCCATCCACTTGTCAATGGAATTACCTGAATTTCGCCAAAAATATTCATGCGAATAAAGGCGGTGAAAATGCATTTCCACCTAACAGCATTAAAGCGAATAAAAACTTGTGCGTAACGACGTTACTTGCTGCTATGTGATCAATTCGGTGTATCGAATAGATTTCTGACATTTTAAGCTGTTTCCATTCCATTCCACGTTTCCAAATGTTTCCATTTTCGCACTGAATCGCAGAACCTTCGAGTGAACAGAAGTAGTGTGGTAGCCAACAAAATTAACTAGTTAGCAATAATGGATCACGTCTACCGACAAATGATGATAATTGCACAAGTTGTAATAGTGCTTATGTGCCAGCTATTAGCAACATGCAAACCATTATCAGAAGGCAACGAGGGCATCGAAACACCGCCACGATGCAGTCACAGATTTATTTGGCAAATAAAGTTTCCATCAGCAGTTATCGCTTAAACCTTTTACCGATCAAGAACAGTGCTTGAAATGGGCCGGTTCTCACCGGTACACAGTACCGCCACCTCTGATCTCTGATTTTTACCCCTCTGCGCACTGTAACTTCTTACGGCGCCCTACAGCGTACCGTCACCTTTTGACACGTCTAGGTACGCATATTGTAGCTGTAAATTACGGTCTGTGTGGTTATTTATTTGTTCTTTTTAAGCAACGTTTAATTTATTTTTATATGCACAAGACAACCATACAGTCTTCCACACAAGTGCATTCCAATGTAAAAAAAAAACAAAAAAAAACAAAACATTTCCGTTGTAGTTCTTATGTAGTTCCCAAGAACGGCAAATGAAATTCAAGCCAATTATATTTTATTTTATAAAGACAAGTCTACCCAAAATGCACCATTTTACGGCATTGCGCGAATTTAAGTGCATACAGAGCATTCCAAAATCTTTATTTAGCCAGTCGTCACTTGTAACTGAAAACAGTACGATTTTGAGGATGTTAGCTTGGCTTAATAGTGCGAACACTGCGAAACGAAAGCGATTTTCCCCGGACAACGACCCGAATGAAGCTCCCCTTATGGTGAGGTCCAAAACCTGAGTTCCGTGACCATTCCCTGGCTAGTAAGGTTTGACGACTGACTTGACTTCTGTGGACCTTTTATAAAAAAAATAGCCCCCATGTCCCTCTCAAAAATCCTGGCATTTTTTGCTAGAGGCCCAAAACCAAGATGGCCGCCGGCACCATCTTGAAAAATTAAGTTTTTAACCAAAGAACCTAGAATCGCGTACAAAGACATTTTTTTCGGGTAAATCGATCACGGGGAATTCAAATCTGACATCAGTTTGATGTTACAACCTCATTTTCACCCAGAAATCCAAGATGTCTGCCATCCGGTAGAGCAAATACGTAACTTTTAATCTGAAAGAAACTACCTCCATAAGGATATCTTGTAGTCAAGTAATTGATGAATGCACGACAAATAAAATCATTTCTCTTCAAAATAAGATTCCTTTCATTAGCTGTAACTTGAGCAGTTCTCAAAGGAAACCATTTAAAACATGCAAAAAAAAAAATCATTTCACCCTGAAAATGGCACTTTCTGCCATTTCCTTAGACAATTACCCCAACACAATTGAAATACATTTGAAAGTACCAATTATACTTTCGTGTCAGACTTCACTATGTAACTGATGAATCATTATCACTGGGAGACATCAGTCCGAATCAGAGCATTCTGCATCACTAGATTCGGAATCATCAGATTCAGATGAATCCCCCTCCCCTCTGTTCACCATCATCATCTTCATCCTCCTCCTAGCTCTCATCTTCGTCACTCTCTTCTTCGTCGCTGTCTTCAGCTGGCCCTGGTGCTGGTAGATGCGTCGGGAGGGCAGGTTGCGTGTGGCAGACAGGGCGACATCGACCACCCACCAGCTCCCAGCCATGACCAAGTGGCGAGGGGTGGAAATTCTTGGAGGGGTGACGAACAAGATACGCCAAATAGTTTGCACGGAGACAGTGCTGACGTAGGCTATCTGCGTCTGGAGGAAGACGGACAAATGATTTCTTCTTCAGTGACTTCCACTTCGCTGCACGGGCATTGGCCATGGTTCTACTCTTTGATTTGACCAGTCTGAAGCTGACACTATCATCTTTTCCGCTTACACAGTTCTGCGTGAGTCAGGCTACAGTGGCCCCGTCGTCATTGATAGCACTGACACGGATGCCTATGTAGCAGCAGCAGTCATCTCGCGACAGCTTCCCGGAATGCTCTATATCAAGAGGAAATAGGAGACGATCTTATGTCAAGGTCTGGCGACTGACGAGATGGCACAATGTATTGTGCAGCTGCACTGTATAACAGGATGTGATGCCAACTCAGGCTTCTACGGCAAGGGTAAGAAGTCCGTGTATGACTGTGTGTCGAAGAGCCCTGTGGTGAGACGGCAACTCGCGAGGTGCGGAGATCGACTAGACGTTGACAAGGAGGTGCTAGAGGAGCTCTTCCAGTTCACAAGACAGGTCATCTATGGCGACAAAAAGAACTGAGGTTTTGGACCTAACTATTAATATTAATTCAACTGAAACAGATAATTCTATGTTGGAAATGTTATCTGGCGGAGACTTCTCTGGTCGACGATCCACCTGCCCCAAGATCACCGGCTCGCACAGAGCCGCCAGAGTAAGCCATGGCGTTAGCGCTAGGGTACGGTTTTTTCCTCTCATAACTGTTTTGATGCACTAGCCACCACCACAAATAACCTACGAACCTGTGGTAAACACTGATGTATTGTCCATTATTCAGTTGGTTTGTATTCTACATTATTGACCTGTGTAGGCTTGCCTGTCAGGTAACATCTTATTTACAAAAATCTGTCCTGCTATGTCACATGTGTCATTCTGCCAGGTAATTTAAATGTCCACTCAGTCCATAATTATATGCATATTGGTTCACTTCCTAAAATTGACTTGCTTGGAAATGGCCTGATTTCTGCAAAAAGCATTATACACTACAAATAAAATGATTCTGTTGAGTGGAATATTCTCATACCATATACCGTTATGACAACCGTTTTGAGAAAGCTGTAGTTCTGTTGTAGCTAGTCTTATTTTTTTCTTCAAAATTTTTCAATTTCGCCAATGAAATATTTTGCATGAATGTTAGTTATTTGGTATTAAATTCATAATTTCTCATGACATTATCAAAGATCTACTTGTAAATGGAGAATATGGGAGCTTAAGTAATACTAGTTAAGATATGCAGTGGTGGCTGCTGGTTGGGGTTGGGGCGGAGTGTATTGCGGTTCTAGTAAGGTTTTGGTTTGGCTTTGGTTTTTTGGAGCTGCTGATTCACAGTACTGGCACCTTTTTTATTCCAATTCAAGCACTGGTCAAGAAGAAAATCCGAAGGATCGACCGTATAAACTTAATGTCGATATCTTGAAAATCAAGTCAAATTTCACTGTTTCCATTAGGCATTTTTTATTTGATATGACTTAATTCGCATAAGAACGTGTGGATGGAAACATGACTATTCTCAAGTATTTACCCACCAGTGGCCGGTTGACATAACGAGTTGATAAGCAGCTTCGTAGGACCGCTTAGCGAGACTGCGGTTGTTAAGCTTAGTGAAGCCCAGCAATAACTGAAAGCATTGTTCATTTGCGCACTGTTACTGTGTGGGACTGTGTGGGGGGAGAAATCATTTGTGATGTTTTATAAAGTTCATACATTGGGTGGTAGTTGACTGCATCAAAAAACGTACTTTTTCGATTATAAAATGTTTATTTATCACTAAAAACACACATTTTTGTTTGATTAAAGATAGAAAAAAGAAAGTAAAAAAGACCTGTTAATTTTGACTCCCGCTCCCGTTCACTCCCATTTACATTTTTCCTGTCACGTCCCAATCACGTGCCTAATAGGTAAATTGACTCCTGAATCACGGGAATCCCGCGGGAATCCTGTGTCCCGTGGGAATCCCGAGAAAATGTCAGCCTCTAGTACCCGCGTCATTTTTTTCCGACTACAGCTCTCCAAATACGCAATTATGATGCGACAACAGGCAGAAAATGTATCAAAACGGTGAGATTTATTAATATTAAAACAATTTACCTATTTTTTTCTTTGTTTAAGCCATTGAAATAAGATTTGTCGACCTAATGCAGGCCTGGAAGGTATCAGCAAATTGGTAAAGGACTAGTTCATCCATCCAATACGACACGCAATTCAAATTCAATCACAAATAACATAAAGGTGAGACTTAATTCTACCAATATCTGTAATAAAATATTTGGGCACTCATTAAAATATTCTACAAAGTCACGCAAACATTGGCACCACCACAGGGTACCCAGGTCATTTTTTCGATCATAACACCAGCCTGTGTTAATGACAAAGCAACAAACAGAAAATGTAACCGACTGATTACAAAATATTACATTCATTAATGTAGAACCATTTATATGCCGTTTGTTTGTTTTTATTCATTTAAATAAGATTCGGTGCCCTAATGAGTGAATCTACTGAATGTATGCCATAATTGAAAATCGGTTTACACGAATCAGTAAATTATGCCGGTACAAATTTTTGGACTGCAAACAGCAAAAAATGGGACATAAGGACGAGCACAGATGAGAAAATGGTCTGTTTTATAAATCTAGAAATATGTTCATAGAGAAGAAATAAAGCAATTGTATGCATGAAGGCTGCGATAGGCTCCTAAATGATAGACTCAATAAAACAAACAAAAGGTTGTTTAGTTTCACAAAATTACGGTATCTCAGGAGCAGGTGCAGGTGTGCAGGTGTGTGTGTGAATTAGGTCAAACATCAAGGTGTTTCTTATCGCTTACTCCTTAAGAAAGTCCATTTAGTCCCGGATTCAATTTCACACGCACCTGCACACGCGCTCCTGCATCTGCAATTTACACCGTCCATGTCTATAAATACACTTTAGATCATAATGTAAGATTTTTTTTTTACCATATTAGTCCATAGAGATCACGATTGCGACTGACGCGTACACGTGGTAGAATATTTCCCAATGTCTCACCTGAGCAGATCAGTTAGCGGGCTGGTTATTATTGAATGTGTTTCGAAGCGTCAGCAAGATAAGGCTCTACGGATGAAAGCATTTCAGGATTATAGTTGCGTGACTTGCTTTCCTCTTGAGTTGGAGGTAAAGGTGAAGGGAGTAATTAGTGGCGTGCCTATATCAGTTGAGGCTGAGGAGTTTCAGGGGGTCCTAGGCAATTGTGGTGCGAGAAGACTGACCAGATACAGAGACGGACTACAGGAGGACAGTACATCTGTTTGTTTGATTTTTAACGGAAATTTGCCAGAAAGAGTATCTGAATCATGTCCGTTACAGGGTGAGGCCATATGAGAGAACTCCCCTTCGTTGTTACTGCTGTCAGGAATACGGCCATGTTGCTGCAGTCTGTAGAGGAGTCAAATGGTGTGGGAGGTGTGGTTAGGAGGACTGCTGGGTTGAGGTTTGCAAAATTGGTGAAGAGGTGGCAAAGTGCCTGCATCGTGAGGGCAATCATGATACGGGAGCGCGACGCGCTGAAACTCCTCAGCCTCGACTGATAGGCTATAGGCACGCCACTAATTACTCCCCTCAGCTTTACCTCCAAATCAAGAGGAAAGCAAGCCACGCAACTATAATCCTGAAATGCTTTAATCCGTACAGCCTTATCTCGCTGACGCTTCGTAACACATTCAATAATAACCATCCCGCTAACTGATCTGCTCAGGTGAGACATTGGGAAATATTCTACCATGTGTACGCGTCAGTCGCAATCATCATCTCTATCTCTATGGACTAATATGGTAAAAAAAAAAAAAAAAATCTAACATTATGATCTAAAGCAGGGGTCACCAACCCACAGGGGGCACACCTGATTTAACTAATTAGCTACTTAATTGCCTAGCTCGTGATCTTGTTAAGTAGCTAATTAGTTGAATTAGGTGTGCTGAATAGGAGGTAGAGCAGAAACCTACAGGATGGTAGCCCTCCAGGAACAGAATTGGTGACCCCTGATCTAAAGTGTATTGATAGATACGGACGGTGTAAATTGCAGGTGGGCAATTCCACCGTGACGGACGTTATATCAGAGGGAACTTTTTGCCATTCCAACTACATCACAACTAAAGTTTTACTTCAAGGAACCCAACCTTATGGAAATTACTAGCCTAGGTCTGAGGCTGTTTGATGGGGGGAGAAAAGCCATCCAGTGATGTCTGTGTGTTTCACATGAACCACAATTATGAATGTGACGGACGTTACATGAAAAAGACGTAAAAAATTCAGCCATGTTTATTTCAAAATTCTCTGTGTCTGAACAATGGTACAAATGAATGTTTATCCCAGAATTGTAGGAGAACTCGGCCACCTAATACACAAATTATAATCCAGCTCCAGATGAGAATCTCTTAGCAGGCAGTTATAGAATTGCGCGAAATCCTCTGTGACGGACGTTACGTGACGGATGTTACATTTTGTCTCCTGAAGCAAAATGAAACTTTCTGCTGAAAAAAGTCAATATTGTCCAGTGGAATGATGAAATAACCACATCTATGCATGACTGTAGTAGGTTATAAGATCATTGTGACTTTGTTTTGGTCGTGTGCATCAATTACACAGTATCTTGCAGTTAACATCATTATAAAATAGTTAGATTTAGGTTTCTCTTTCATCAACCAAACTCCATAGCTGTCCACTTCAGGTGTGGAGCAATCAATGTAATATACCTATGAAGGTGTTAATATCCTTACTTTGTTGAAATAATCCTGTTTCTTTAACTGTAAACTGAAGACTGCAGACTCAATCCTCTACCTTTATACATTGCTTACTCAAAACAAAAACTGGAGAAACAAGAGCACTCAGAGAATGCAGCACCTCTGCCCAGGGCTCTAATCCTAACCCTTACCCTAACCCCGAACCCAGATCACTCCCAAAATCTAATCAATTGGTCCTTGTGTCATTTCTGACCTTCTCTGATGGACTCGCGAGAGCCCATACCTTGGTCAGCATGGCTGGATTTGAACTTCGGCCTATATCTCAGCTGTACTTTGGCCTAGATATGCCTAAATTTGATCACTTGTTCCTCTTGCGCAACTTATATATCCTGCAAAGTCTGGTTAAAATCTATGCAACCGTTTTTGAGATATTTAGCTGACAGACAGACAGACAGACAGACAAACCAACGCCAGCAAAAACATACACCTCCTTGACGGAGGTGACAATTCTGATTGATAATCACAAACTTAATTCTGGACTGTAAGATTAGAAGTCACAAAACTAGCATTAAAATGAAAGATAAATCACACAGGTTAAATTCTGTCTTCTGACTTTGACTATCAGAGGTCTGGGGACGAAAATAAATTAACAGGACAATTTAAACGAAAATTACCACTTGAGTTTCATCAATTTGATAGTTCGTTCTCATGAATTTGAGATTATATTTATCCCATAAATGTCGGCATCTTATTATTAAAAAAATGGAAAAATAGTGTTTAGCTTCTAGTTTACAGTCAATTCAAGTCAATAGGATGAATAATTCGCTAGCTAGCACGCTAATGCTTTTTGCCATTAAATTATGAAATTCAATTTTTTACGATAACAGTTACATGTGTAACTCATTACAGGCCGAAAGGGTTAACATGCTAGCTAACGAATTATTCATCCCATTGAATTCAATAGACCGTCAACTAGATGCAAACACCAGTGATGGTGAACGTTTCCAGAAGAATTGCCCTTGTGAAAATATTAGTTGACGTTTGCCAATGAACGGCATCTGAACAATTGTGACACGAGAAAGCTGTATTACATGTGTGTGATACCAAACCTTTATCTAATGGGTTCTATCACACCGATTTTTAATAATTTATGAGATAAACGTCGTTATGCCATTCGGCCGCCTCTGGGGCCCTGTAAGCAGTTTTTTAATACACCAATTTCTTTACTTAAACGCCATACGCGCACGGCCTTCCCAATCTGTGCACGTGTCTCATTTTCACAGAAAACCTGTATTTACGCCTACTAAGTGATTTATAAAATCCTTGTCCTTGTCCACTTCTATTGTTTAAAGCACAGAATAACTGGATACAGACCTTTAGTTAAGATGATGCTGCTTCATGAAAATTGAAATTGAGCACTTAAAAAAAGCCTGCCTTCATGGTCTTGGAAATGATAGAAGTACAATAGCATCATGGGTAAATTTTGCCCTGCTGCAGCTACCACCTCTGAATAATTAGTGGAACTATCATTTATTCTAGAAAGCTGAAAGAGTATAATAAAATCCAGTTAATGTTGCAAATGTTGGGACAGTCTTTGACAATCTTTGACAATCAAATGACAATCTGAGTAAAACTTCATCCTTTAGAAATAAGCACAGTTACACATTTGAGCCCCAATTCAAGCACATCCATGGCAAAAATTCCCTCTTTCCCTTTTATTATCTCAATAAGTTGAGCATTCCTCCACTCTCTGGGGGCGTGACAGATGTTACAGGACCCCTTTTACTGTGACGGACGTTACATGTGACGGACATTACGGATTTTGATCCCCTGCCAAATCCTATGTGCCGAACTTTCAGGTAGACTTTGTCCATTATTGACTTTGCCTTGGCTACAGTTAAGAGAATGGAAAAGGTTAAGTCAATATTCCATCTCAGTTTCTTCCAATAAAAATAATTCAGAATTTTCGTGACGGACGTTACATTGACCGGAATGATTAAGTCACTCCTACCTTCTGGCCAGCAAACTTCCGCATGAGGCTTCAAGCTCCCCTCTACTTTAAATTGATGCTCTTGGTATAACAAATTGAAAGATATAAATAGTTTTACTCATTTAGTTACTGGTAATTTCAAAGGTCCTAATTACCTGGGCCCGTATTCACAAAGCATCTTAGCGCTAAAAGTAGGTCCTAATTGCCGGATTTAGGAGAAACTCCTAAAAAAAATGGGCGTGTCGGTCGTAAATTTAGGACTCATAATTATTTTTACAAAGTGTTATTCACAAAGCATTTTAGGCCTAGAAGTAGCTCCTAAGTCTGAGAGAGCTTAACAGTAGTCAAGAGCACTCCTAACTCGCTAAAACCTATTCACAAAGAATCGGAAAATGGCTGCTGCTGTTGAAAGACTTGGAAAATCTGAATGATGCGCAGTTGTTGAAAAGATATCGGATCGACCATGAAGGGATTTTATTTGTTGTTGAATTGGTGAGGGAGAGAATTAAGTCTCCAGAACAACCAAATAAGCCCTGAAATAAATGTTTGACAACACTTCGGTACTTGGCCACCGGAAAAATGCAACATTGCAATGCGGACAACTTAGGGATTTCACAGTCATCTGTCAGTCGCTCAATTCACAAACAATCATTGCGCTCAGTGAACCCCATATCATCCAACAGTTTATCCAGTTTCCAATGGACATTTGTCAACAACACAAAATCAAACTTGAATTCATGCACATCTCAGGTATGCCCGGTATCATCAGTGCTATTGACGAGACCCATATTCGAATTATTTCTCCGACCCAAGATGAAGAGGTATTTATAAATAGAAAAAAAGTTCATCATCCATCAACACCCAGATAGTATTTGATGTCGAATACAATATTTTGGACATTGTTGCGAAATGGCCAGGATCCACGCACGACTCGCATTTTAATGGAAAGCAGCTTATGCCAATTATTTGACAGGCATTATGTGCCTGCGGGATGCCACTTGCTCAGGAACAGTGGCTTTGGTGCTGTACCTCCTCCTGCTATGCATGAATTGTTTTATTAGGCTGTTGAGCGAGGGTTACATTTAATAGATCATCATAATAATACCAGCCTATGTCATATTTTGTATTCATATTTAAATTGTAGGCTATAAATTACGAACTTAATTAGTATGCTTTCCTGTTTAAACAATAGCCCATTTATAGGCTGCAAACTCGGACCTCCCCTGCGATTGCAGCCCATACCATCGCTTGTCGCAGCCGTCTGTCGTCTGAGGATTTGCTGTTCACCCCCGAGCCAAATTTCCCTTTGATTACATTTTTTCGCTCCAGCACCAACTGGGCCAGCAGCAGTAACTGGTCGTAGCTCCAGTTGGGCTTTTGCGTCCTTTTTGAACTTTCATGACACTTTAGGGCAAACAAACTTGAACGGCTCAACATTTAAATAATCGCAACATATTCTCATTGGGTAATAAGTTGCTAATTATTGGGGAAAATGACGCGTTTTATTATTGACTCGTTTTATGCTATTGGCGTTTTTACAACTATCTCTTTCCCTTGTATGTTTATTTGCCTTGAGCGTGATATGTTGGGACTGCGCATAGTGCATTTTCAGGAGTGCTCAACATGTTATTATGTTGTATGTGGGATATTTTTTTCAATGGGCCGCCCTGTCACCAAACAACCAATCACCGTGCTCATTGTCCCAAGACTCGTGCATGAGAATTGACGTCATCCATAGCAACTGAGATTTACTCCCACCAATCTAAGAGCTACGCCTATTCTAGGAGTTACCGGTTTTCTTAACTAAAAGTTGCTCTCGGCGGCTTTGTGAATAACCTTTAAGATTTAACTCTTACATAAAATGTTTTAGCGCGTCTTAGGAGTACTCCTAGCGGTAAGATAAGATGCTTTGTGAATACGGGCCCTGATTTTGGGCTGATTTCAGGGTAAAATTTGCACCATCTGTTTGGATGCAAAATTCTTGCTGAAAAATAGTAGTTCAGCCATGAGTATGTATGTTTCTTAAAGTTACGGGTTTTGTGGATAGATTGAGGCCCTTTGCTGGATGTTAAACAGAGATTTAATTTTTGCTCATCATGTCCCTCTTTTCATAGAATTGCCCAGGTGCAGATGCAGGAGCGCGTGTGCAGGTGCGTGTGAAATTGAATCCAGGACTAAATGGACTTTCTTAAGGAGTAAGCGATAAGAAACACCTTGATGTTTGACCTAATTCACACACACACCTGCACACCTGCACCTGCACCTGAGATACCGTAATTTTGTGAAACTAAACAACCTTTTGTTTTATTGAGTCTATCATTTAGGAGCCTTTCGCAGCCTTCGTGCATACGATTGCTCGATTTCTTCTCTATGAACATATTTCTAGATTTATAAAACAGACCAATTTCTCATCTGTGCCGTACTAATTCTATTTTTTAAAGCTCAAAGCTTTACCATTTGGACGAGACCTGACTAACCTATCAAATTACAAATTATGCACGTGTCCAGGATAGCTTATCGCTCAAACGCTTGTCCTTATGTCCCATTTTTTGCTGTTCGCAGTCCAAAAATTCATACCGGCATAATTTACTGATTCGTGTAAACCGATTTTCAATCATGGCATATATTCAGTAGATTCACTCATTAGGGCACCGAATCTTATTTGAATGAATAAAAACAAACAAACGGCGTATAAATGGTTCTACATTAACAAATGTAATGTTTTGTAATCAGTCGGTTGCATTTTCTGTTTGTTGCTTTGTCATTAACTCAGGCTGGTGTTATGATCGAAAAAGTGACCTAGGTACCCTGTGGTGACGCCAATGTTTGCGTGACTTTGTAGAATATCGGCGCAGCCATTCTTCGGCGTGGAAAATGAATGCCGGTACAAAGTTGAACATTAGATCATAACGGAGGAATAACTTCGCACAGCCACCATCAGTTTTCTCAGTTGCTGCGACTAATCGATCAAATGACTAACTAGTTCATTTCTGATTGCATTATTGCAAATTGCATCACAAAGTTATTAGGCGTTTTCCTATGCACAGAAACGACGGCTTGTCTTTTGAAGATTCTGAACGCATGTAGCTCATAAAACGGCATTGATTCCCATTTCTTTGCGGCTTATTGCCATAAAAGCATTTTACCTGTCAGTATGGTTTGATAAACCTAAGGTTTCTCCCTCATGGAATGTATTGGTTGCACTGCGAAAAAAACCACAGCCCATGATTAAATCAAGCACCATCTTTACAATTAATTATGCTGCAGAAAATGCTAAAATTAGAGATTGAGATCAAAATTGAGAAATATACAGTACCAGTCAAAAGTTTTGACATACCCACATTTTTCTTACAATACATCTTAAATAAAGTAGTAGGCACTCTTTATTTGGCAAAAAAAGATCTAATTCTTAAATCTGTCCAACTAACCAGCATTTGTTGCCATATTTGCAGAGCATACTCACTTCTTTTTTTCTTTTTTTTTTTAACTAGAGCAGTTATATGGCTATAACGAGTTTGCTGCTGAGTGGCCGTCTAAGCTGCCAAAGATGTGCGGCTCCTGTAGTTTGCTCTTTATCGACCTTTTTTGCCCAATAAGTTCCAAAACAGCTTGTCTTCAATTTAATTTGGCTGTTGGAAAATGTAAAGAGCTTGTGTGTCTGCTTACTTTGCAAAATATGGCTTCTTTGAGAATTTTAAAATTTTGGACACTATTCAAACAAGAATATTGTTCTCTTTTAACTTCTGACTGTTAAACTCTAACCAGATTCAACTTGAGATTATGTAGATAAATTAAGCCATTTCAATTTCTCAAAAACAGAGTGCTGTGACATTAGCAAAGTGTTTCCAAACTTTTGACTGTTACGGTATATAATGTGTGTATGAATGAAAATCTGGCCTCCACAGTGTCTGTTTGGAAAAAAATTTGGCCCTTGGAAAAATGTAGTTAATGACCCCTGATATAGAGGATCGTACAAGTAAGCATGTCACATGAAAGTTATGAAACAAGTTGGGTAAATTTTGCGTTTGTTAGGAGCTTTATGTTTGTACTGAGCTACATCACTTTTATACGCTGTAATGAGTCACAGACATTCACGGTTGAACTTGCCATGTCTTTTAAATTCACAGTCAACAGTGACTAGCCAGCTAGCTAACTAATGTTACATAATGGTTGTGGAAAAGCACTCCGTGCATGCTGGCTAGCTTGCTCATTTCACAATGACGTCGACTCTGCTGTGTGTGCTGTATGAAGCGTATATGCAGAGCAGCCACAGTAACCTCACAGCTAAGGGATGAAAAAGAAACTGCTCTACTAAAATGGCGCGCCCCATTCAAGGGAGAATGGTCTGTTTGCTCGCAGTCTTTGTTCGATATTTGAATTTTATGGGAGTTGAATCACCCGGAAAAGGTTAGAAGTTGAATGTATTGTTATCTGGGAATGACTTAAGTGGTAAATTGTACTGGATGACAAAGTCCCTTGAAGTGGATATGCTGCATGACAATGTTGCTATGAGGAAACATGTTGTGTTTATGATGTTTATATAGATTGCCCCCGGTACTGGGGGCATTCGGATTTAAGAGGTTAGAACCACATTGACTATGTATGCCTGCAGCTTGAACTGAATAGTAGTGTGCCTCCAGTTTCTTCTTCTCTTTTGTCTTATCTGTCAGTTTTAAGATAACAAGCTCATTTTAGCAAGTTTGTGAGCTCCTTTTAACAACTTTGTGAAAAACATGACAACATGTTTTTTTTGGGATTTTACTTTAATGTAAACTCTGCTGGAAGCATATGAAGAGTTTTATTGCAAAACAGGATAACTTCACTGAGTCTGAATTGAGAAAAATGGTTTTCTGTGTAATTACTATTTCTGTAAAACTTTGAATAATGGTCTTTTCTACTATTTTACATGAGCCAAATGGTAACCAATTAGCATATTCACTTCAAATCCAGCCACAGAAATATTCTTGAAAAAAAACAAAAAATAACAGTTGTTTTTGCAAAACGAGTTAAATCCATAGCTTGCTTTTATTGCAGAACGGGTTAAATCCAATCGAATAAGTATGTTTCTTTGCTGTAGTGTCGGGGAAACTCTATTCATTCAATATTGCTGAACAACACAAAATCATACAGTCAGATGCCCGTCCACATTCACACACACACACACACACACACCCCCACACATAAACACACACACGCACACAAGACACCACCCAATGTCAGTCTTTGTTCACTGGACAAACACTATGGTCCTGAAACACAAACGTGCATGCATGTAAACAAAAATGACACACACATACACAAACATACATGCACGCACACACACACACACACACACACACACAAACACACACACACACACACACACACACCCCCCCCACACACACACACACACACAAACACGCGCACGCACACACGGCACCACCCAATGTCAGTCTTTGTTCACAAGACAAACACTGTGATCCTGAAACACAAACGTGCGTGTGCATGTAAACATAAATACACACACACACACACACACAAAAGCATGCATACATGCACATACACACATACACATGTACGCACGCGCACAACACGCACACAGACACACACACACACACACACACACACACACCACCCAATGTCAGTCTTAGGTTATTAGACACACAAAGACTGAGGTCCTGAAACACAAATGTGAGTGCATGTGACAAAAATACTCACACACACACACATACACAGACAAGCACGCACCCAATCAAGGAAACACACACACAAACACAAAATATTATACACTCATGCACATAAAACACTAATTGCTTGTTGTTTAGTTGTGAAACTTTGAAACGCTGATTGGTCAACTGGATATAACCTGTTTTGCAAACAAATGGAGGTGGCACTTAAGCCGTTTTGCAAAAAAAACCATAAATTTTGCCAATTAAAAGCTCTGAATATATTTCACCTGTCAAAAATCTGATTTCTCATCAACGTAAGACTATCTTTTCTCTATTGTTTGAGATAATAAACAAGCAAAATGTGGATATGGTGGTTAACCAGTTTTGTGATCAAACTCTTCATCTAGACCATCATCAAGAAAGTAAAGACACAGTCAGAGGACTCAATAATTTCAACGACTCACAGTTTTTCATTGTTTCCACTTTTGTAATTCATTACCAGCCAATTTATTTGTATAAAAACAAGGTAGACATGAGTTTAGTATTCCTGCTTTAAGTATCATGCACACGCATTCAGTGTACCTCAAAGACCAACTTTTACAGAAAAAAGGTCAGCTCACTTGGACGTCTAAAGATATCCCAGTTCTCTATTTATAGAGAGAACAATTTCATTCTTTATTTCATCAAGTCATTAAAAAAAAATCTAATGAATGGTGTTCATTTAGGTAAAATGACCATGTTCAAAATTGTTTAAAATTTCTTTACTAGAGTGTACGCTGGACACCTCTTGCTACCGCACATAGTAGTAGCTATACAGTGCATTTGCTGGGGTTTGGCAGTAAATGTGTCTTTTAATACAAAAAAATCTCATTGCATTGCTCTTTCTAGAATGTCAAATGTAACTTTCTTTAAAAATGCAATTCTAGAATTAAAAAAAAAACTGTAACAATACAATTAAAATTGCTGTATAAGGCCAATGCAATTGTAATTTTGACTGCACTCGAAAAGGAATTGGAATCACTTGGATCACAGATATCTACAAACTTCAGAAGGTCTCTGCCATTCCTCTTCAGTTAAATTTAGATGAAATGTAGAAATTCCAGATTTAATTTAGAAATTCGTGTGTGCTGTTTCTGCTAAACCATACGGGCCTATTCTTCCTTCTGTCTGTCAATGAAGATGTAAGCAACTGTACACAGTCCGCATACCAAAAAATTACTGTTCCAAAATGAGATAGGTGGAACAAATAAAATCGTCATACATCATTTTTAATCTCGCATGTTGTGACTGACATATCATTCTCACTATTATTCAACCAATGCTCTTGTATAAACCTGAAGTAGGGTCAAGCAGGCTGTGAGAGACGGCAACCAGGTTCCACTGTTAAGTTACATTATTATTAATGCCAAATGTAGCCTATATGCAAATAATAAATGTAAAAAAAAATAAAAAAATCATTTTACACCATTTATATAATTACAATTAAAGATGAATAGATTATTCTGCTTGACAACACCTTCTGGTGAAATAAGAAATAGGTTGCACTTCCGTTTAGACATGGTTCTGGCCAGTCATATGTCATGTTTCAGAAATAAACCAAAAATTACCTTGTGCAACCTTGTTTAAATGACATTCCACTGCTGTCATCGAATTTATACGGAAATATAAGTGAAATCTTATATATGACTACGCCCTCAATTTTCATCTCTTTGCCCAGTAGCATGTAGTACCTGCAGAAAAATACCAGTCCATTAGTTCATTTTACCAGTTATGCCTGGAGGTAAATGGGAATGTGCGCAGCAGTCAGTCTTTGCACTTATCGTCAGATGTAGCACATGCAGGGAAATTGGGCCCGATATGTCAGTAAACTTGTTATTTTATCTAACTTGTCCTTCTTAATGTGAAGTAAGCTTCTTCGATTTCAAAGACCTCCAAAAAACTTTGTTTTGAGTCCTTAGTATTGTTTAATCTGTAAAACTCATGTAATGTTGCAATGGTATGCAAAATGCGCATAAAAACAGAAAGCAGTGATTTTTGAATTCAAAGGAGCTGTGCAATGATGACCGTGCATGCTTGCAACTTTGAATGAAGTAAATCCGTTCAACTGTAAGTCAAAATCTAGAAGGTGTTTTTCTTCTTCGATGATTATTGGCGATGGCAAACCAGCTCTCATTCTTCATATCTCTTGGCAACAACTTACAAACTAAAATCGCGTTTTGAATCCTCAAGTTTCCGTAGAAAGCTCCTTAGTAAAAAAAAAGCATAATGCCGGAATAACTAAAATATATAAATACAATGCAAAATGAAGATGGATTGGCAAGGATGGAATCAGATTATAACTTGCAGTCAAGCAGATTCACTTTCTTGGTATATACGTATGTTCTGAGCATGCGCAGTAATCGTGACACGGCTCCTTTAACTGGACTTGCATTTTATTGCAGAGTATGAAGACATTTATTTTTTGTTTTCTAGAAAACTTTTATTAGTTAAAAAAAAAAAAAAAACATTTACTCCTGCCATTCAAGCCTGAAACCCTTGCCAAAAAAAGTTGGGATGGGGCAATTTAGGACTAGTAATGAGGAAAAAATTTGAATAAAGATGTGATTTGAAACAGCTGCTGTCACTGAGTGATTGTTATCATAATTTGATTCAAAAGCAACCTTACTCCAACCTAGCAATTGCATATATTGTAGACGTATTTCCTCCACACGATTCTTCTTAAATATATGCTTGTGTGCATGCACACACACACACAGATACATATATGCACACACATACAATCACATACACAGTATTGTCACAGTGCAAAAACCTCCATCAATTGCACTTGAAAGCTTTCTCATGTTTTGACGTAAATGGGTCAGCGTGTATGTTAGCGGGTGTTTACCTCTTGGCAGAAAAGGCTAATGGCAGTCTTGTGTCATCAGAAAGAGATCTGGCAGAAGGCCCAGCATGCTGACTTAATGTGTGCATTTCAGAAAGCATCAGCTATTTGCTGCATGAGTTCCTCATTCACTTCACTATAATGACTCCCACCTACCTTGTTTTCCAAATGGAGATGACAAATCTTTCACATACCAAGAGATTCTTGTTCTTGTGCAATGATAATGAAACAGGAATTTGCCGAACTGAATTGCTAACATAAAAGAACCACGTTATGCCAGAATTGCAGTTATAAAAAATGTTCTGCAGAAAGATGGCTCGTTTCACAGTGATTGACATGAAGACATTTCACAGATTCTCGTGAACTTGAATGAATACTCAATCAAGACTGCGTGATATGAATCCTTTAAAATTTAATAATGATATGATCATATTAGCGACACTACCTGAAATTGTGCAGTTTCTCAATACTTGGCACGAGACTTCATGTAATAACAGTATTACCTCAATGGTCAGTAATGGTTCTACCAACATAAACCACTGAATTTTTTGACACTTTTACATAATCGCTCTATCAGACATGTATACATATTTGAAGAATCCTTAGCCTTCCAAGTTTTATTGCATATTCATATTCACTGATTGACCAAAGGAAAAAATGTAGTTTGGATTTAAACATGCAAGTACTTGAGAGCTTATGACATACTACTGCAGTGATAAATATATTGAAGCTGGTAGCAATTCTTTTATCTCAACCTGATGTAGTACATTGTATCTCATTTCATAAGCAAACTTGTTGGAAGATGTATCCCATGGTTGTGGGAAAGATGTTTCAGAACTGGCAAATTATTGGCCTGCATTAAGCAAAGAATACAACTAAGGAGATTGCTGAAATCACTGGAACTGGGAGATGAACTGTTCAATAAATTATCAAAGCTGCAGTTGGTAAGATTGAGAAGAGGGTGGCCTTTACTTGAGAATTTGAATGAGTACTACTGCCAGGTGCCTCCCCCTCCCTCTCTGCTGTGCTTCATTTTTTGCCTCTTCCCCGCAGAGGAAGTTGTCATGCACGTGAATTTAGAGATTCACTTTCAGAACAGCAGTGTCTGCGCCAGAACTGGAATTCGGGGGTGGCACAGACACATCCCTTTTTAACAACAGTTAGTCCTGGCTTGTTGCCGATCATTTTCCTTCATTGACACGTTTTCCAATTATAGTAATAATACATTGGCCATTGGAGACATGGCTTCTCTCCCCCATGCGATCTAACAGCGACAAAATAATGGGCTAAATTCAGTCCAGAAAAATAATTTACTTATAAACAGGCCTACGCTTAATGAAAGACAAACTGCTCTGGAGCTTCTGTGCTACTTTATCGGCACATCAGGCAATCTAACCTGAGCTTCCTGATCTTTAAATCGTTGAAATGAAATAAAAGAGCATTTTAAACGCCTTTGTGCAATTTTCAATAATGCTGATTTAAATGCACCAAAGTGCGCATCCAATTGCATGAGAGTCACCTTACTTTAACGGGGAGAACTAGCAATGCCTGATAGTGTGGAGTATTTTTGAGGTGACTGTATTGTTAATGTAGAAAATGACTGACCACAAGTCAGGGCTAATAATTGTTTTAAAGGGAGGTGTCTGTGCCCCCTCAAAATTCCAGTTTTGGCTACGACACTGCAGAGCAGGAGCAATAAGTATTTTTGCTGTAAGAAGTAATCTACTGTAAATTTCATTTTGCAAAACAACTAGCATACACTTATTACAGTGCTTAGGTGTTTGATAATAGAAACTGCAGTAAATAATAGTGCTAAGTGAGCTGTAAACCCTAATTATAGGGGACATTTAGCCTCGAGGCACAGGGACACAAATATGAGGACAAACCCCCAACTGATGACACTGCCTGGTCTCTTCACAAAGACATTTTCAGCCACTGTAATAAAATAACACTAACCAGTAGCCTCAGCATTGAAGACAAGCTAACGTTAGCCCAACTGCATCACTGCGCTGACATATGGGCTACGGAGTGTCACACTAACCGTAGCAATCTTCGCAATATGCTAACACTTTTCAAATATCAGATCAAAATTAAATCTCGCAGGAGTTAGTACCTGACCAGGAGGAATGTTAACAACTCTGCATCTATTTTAGAACATTTCAGGTCCCGCAATGTAACTGCCTCCGCCTTGAAAAGCCACTTTCACAGTTCATGTTAACTATGGTTTTTTCCCGGTCAAGGTTCAACTTTGTCATCTTTGCCTGCTTTTCTTCGGTCTTCGACTGTTTGCTTTTGTCGTGTATGTGGTAGCTGGCAATGGAAGCTTGGGAAATTTCTTCACTTCAGAAACTAGGTGCAGAGGGTCTTGACCAAGGGAGAGAGCATGTATGGGGTGGGGGTGGGGGTGCGTGTGTGTGTGTGGGGGGGGTCTGAAAACCATGTGCACCAGAAGTGATTGACACTGCATTAGAAACTCCTCCAGGCTCCAGACTTTACGGAGTGGTTCAACTCTCCTGTCGCCAATAGATCTTGGCCAAAACTCTGTACAACCCTGGATGAAAATAAATATTGTTACATTGCAAGGTTGACAAAACAATGCCACAATGAATGCCCGCTGTGATTAAAGTTAAAGGCAGTCTAAAACAATATTAGTCTGTGGAACTTTTTTGGTCCAACAGTGTATGTAATGCCCATTTTATTCCAATTGCTCTTAATAATTGAATCCCAACTGTTTTAATGAAGCAATCTGATAAAAATAATTTGCAATGCAAAGTGATGGAGTGGCCTCTATCTGTATTTTCAAAGCCCAGTAGTCATGACAGAACCAAGTCTACCCGGTCATTAACTTTTCAGATATATTTCCCAAAAAAGGGAGGAGAACAATTGATCATGCAAAAAGCTGTATGACTATCAATCTGCATCGAGACTTGCGTGAAAGAAATTCTAACGGCAACAACTAGTTTGAAACTAGTTTTTCAAACTAGTTTTTAAGACTGTTTTTAGTTCAATTACTAAACTATTTGCCTGTTGTCTCATTTTTATATAAAAAGGCAGAAATTCAAGCATGACTGGTTTTATACTGTACAGTTTTACAATTAACTCTGCAAATACATGGATTGAAGTTGTTCACAAAATAAGACAGCAGTAGATTTGATGAATGCAAAAAGAAATGTAAAAATGGAGCATTCTAATAAATACCAGTATAAATTTTGTGTACTAGGGAAAAAAATCAAAATAAACAGGAACCGGCGGCATATATACTGTACTGTATTTGTGCCTGAGAGTATCCTCAGTAATTACTGTGCATGCTCCATAAAAAGCTTAAATACTAACATGGCCAAACACAGGTCAGAGGTAAACTCCATAGGGTATGTTTAATAAATAACAAGCAGACAGTAGAAAATAAAAGAGCAGGCAGCAGGGGAGCAGTCAGGATGATCTGAAGTCAGGGAGCAGCAGTCTGGACTACAAGGGTGTCAGGCAGATTGTGGTAGGAGGGACTGGTTCGTGGTCTGTAGCCATGGTGTCTAGCTGGGGTGAGCGGAGGACTCTTGGCAGGGGAAACCATGCAGAGACTGGAAGAATAGGGAGTCTAGGAATGTAGTTCCTTCGTAAATACTTAGAACAGCGAGGGCGAGACACTGCACGTGAGAGGTAACAGTCACACAAAGGAAAGGCGGAAACCAGGAACTTAAATACGCAATGACAACAATTAACAGTGTGGCTTCAAGTGTGTGTGAGTATGGAGGAGAAGCGCAAGGGGAGGGGTAAAGCCATGAGACAATAATTGAATTATAACAAAGATTTACAAAACAAGACTAAAACTGACACAGACAGCTGGACCGCGGGGAAACATTAATTCACAAACATTCAGGATGTGGCACTCAAAAATATTCCATGATCCAGAATAACAATTGTAAGCATAGGATATGGAATTCTTAACTCAGATGCACACAGCAATGGGAAAATAACAAGAATGCACATAAATTTCATTTCTATAAAGGAGTTAACATGTATAATAACCATAGCTCCAAGTGACTCGCACCTGGCGGGTCCGACCCGCATTTGAATAGCAAAACCCGCGGACCCAAAACCAAAGGAAAAAACCCACAATTTGCGCAATTGCAGGATTTACGCGTTACTTCTCCACCCATGCGTAATAATGCGTTATGAATCAACAAAATTAAATGCAAATTCCACCACCCGGTCCATAAGGAAATCAATCGTTTTCCAACCCCCCCCCGCAAAAAAAAATTAAATGGATACCGACATGAAGGCAAAGCAATGTCCTGCTCGGGACGGGGCAATTTGCATTTTAACTGCCTAAAAAGGCCCTTCTAAAAAGATCTCTATCAGTCTCTTTCGTATTGCGCAATTGTGGCATCCTTATTTGACAAGCAGCGGGAGACATGCACGCCAGCGTACACACCAGAAACGGAACCAGAAAGGAGACGTCCATGAGGATGAAGTCTGGGGTATATTCCTGGTACTGACGGTTAATGATGGGGTCTATGATGTCTTGCTGGTAAGACCGCCCTGTAGCAGTTCCATCAGTGATAATCAGTTGGGTTTTGCGTGCACAGTTGACACCTGCTCAGACTGTTACACCCTTTCCTCCAAACCGCTGTCTCGGGACCTTTTTGACCTCTGCATTACGCTCACCCAGACGTCTCCACTGGCGTTGACGGTCATCATATCTGTGCAAGGTGACCCTAGATTCATTGGTGAACAGCACTGCGGACCACTGCTGCATGTTCCAGGTAATGAGGTCATGTGCCTACTGGAGATGATCAGGTTGTTGCTGTGCTGTCAAAGGTGTCACCTGAAAGCGGTCATCTCGCATTCAAGCTGAAGTGATAAAGACAGTTGCGGATGGTATATCAGGATGCCCTGGTGCCTCTCACATCTCGTCATGTACTTGGAATTGGGCGGCACTTGCATCGCAATGTCTGAGAGTGTAGGTCCTGAGGTACTGTCATCACCCCGAGCAGTTGCATGTGATGCTCCAGCTCTGGGCTGATGATGCACGCCACCAGTGTCTCGATGACTTCAATTTAGTCTACTGATGACAATCAGCGACACGCGAAGTTCTGTGTTGACATCAGACTGTGTGCTTTCAACCCTGAGACGGGCTATGGCCAGATGGCCCTGCTCCTTTGTCAATCGTGGTCGTGCATTCATTGGCGAAGATATGATGTACTGATGAAGCTATATTCATCATTTTTCATACTTATAGCCTTGAAAAATAAGGGAAGGGCCGATTGAAATGACTTTCCATTATTTCGTTTTTGGAGACGGACCGTATACATGAGCACACTTCCAAGACATGACAAAACATGGTGTGTCTGACATGCAGATAGATTTTTGAAATCACATACAAAGTCATTCAAGCAGAATGTATACCCTCAATCTTTGTACACTCTGCAATATCTATAACTTATTGTGAGTGGTGTATCATAAATCCATGCAGGCAAAGGGAAACAGATGAGACTTCTTGATAATTGTGTGAAGAGGGCCCTTTAATTTAAATTAATAATTTGATCAAACAAAGGAGGTTATTAATGGAAAAGTGATATGTGTCTAGACTAAATGTATGCATATGTTCAGGGAGGAGTAACAAAAGAATCAAAACGGGTGGGTGGTTTACTTATGGACAAATTATTTTGCACAGCACAGTAAATAATACCAGCATTGCCGCTGTGTGCCAAATGCATTTATAATGAGTGCTTACGACATTGGTTACTTCCTTGATGAGTCAATATTTTGTGAGAAACAAGTGTTAAACCTACAGTCAGCAAGAAAGGATCCCTAAGTGTTTCAACACCTCTTCCCACAAGAAAATGTTCAAATTATGCATCCCAAAGAGAAAAGTGCAGCCTAAGTAGAACAGGGGTAACTGCAGGGTGTGACGGAGGCTCACCACTCTTTCGAGCACTTGATATGCATCACAATGCAGCCCATATTTTGGCCCAGAAATGGTGGGCAAAGGTTGAAAAAAATAAAGTAAAGCTGAAAAGAAACCCAGGACTCTAAGGGATCACATCTCAACCTGCCTACATTAATTTCTTTTATACTTTTCATAAATTAAAGACAGTTCTCATTCAGTCATTAGGTGCCGTATGAAATAAACCTTTTCTTGAAAAGGAGTACTGTGCAGTCATCCAGTAATTGCAAATAAATCCACAGTGGCAGATGAATTGGACTAAGCAATGTTACATAGTGAATTAATGCATATTTGAGACAACATCCATTCCAATCAAATAATATGGTTTTACACCTGGTTGCTTGTCACATTCATGACAGTGAGTGAGAGAGATTAGAGGGAATGTAATGCCACATGATCCCTCTGAAAATCTTGTAGAGCCCCAATTCCACAAAGTTTTCACGTATGAAAAGTGCAAGTAAAATCAAAAGGACTGATTTGAAATGTCAGTTCATCATGTACCACTGTATATTCACATATTCTAACGTGAATGTAACTGCTCATTGAAAATACACTATACTGACTGCAACCGTTTCACAGTTGGCACAGTCGACTGTCTACCACTGTTTAACATATATCTTTTAATCAGACCAGTTAAGTGTTTGGTCACTGAAGACACCAGTTGATCAAGTCTGGCGAGCAGAATCCCCCCATTCCTGCATTATGCAGGTCAATTGTTCAGGGTCTTCATTTTGCCAAATCGCATCATATTGTTCCATACATTCTCAATCGCCGACACTTCAGGAGTGCAGATTTCTTGAAAGCAGCATATGTTGCTTCAAAATTTGTACATATTTTGCTTTATTAATGGCTCTCTCCCAAATGTGAACATCTCCCACATCACTCATACACCCCCATACCACGACAAGCACTGGCATTTGGAGCTGACGGTGATAACAGCTTGGGTTGTTCTTGTTGTTTTTTTCTTGGTGAACACGGTGGTTGTTTCTTCTAAGAACCACTTGAAATCTTGACTCATCGGACCCCAAAACACGCCTCCTCTGTGGTAATAAATTGACTGCGTAGACATCAAATATTGGCTATTTTGCTGGAAGACTCTCACTGAACTATATCAATCTGAAGCTGATTTTTCCAAACCTCTATTAGAAAATCATATTCTGCTAATGACAAAGACATGCCAATGTACTGTAAATAGATTTGTAAATTCATTAGTGTGCATGAAAAGTATAGACATGAACATTTTAACAGCTGTGAATTTTGGAAAGGAAGACAGCAGAGATAACAGGCTTTCAATCACGGTAGACTTTTATGTAAAATTAAAACATGCCAAGGGGTTAGAGATTAAAGCTTAAGCTGCCGCTATTCGGAGTTGATTTCAGTTATTGACTCACAATAGCTTTTACTTTCTAGGCCAAACATTTATATTCTGTAAAATTACAAGTACCAGCATTGATCATGTCACCAATCTGGGGATTTGTGTTATGAGCTAATGAACTGAACAGAGTAAAATCAAATGACTTTCAAATAATTATATAAGCCAAAATGAATGAACCAGAGTGAAATAAAATAACTTTACAGTAATGAGGCATGCCCAATATAAAATAAAATAAAAGCCAGTCATATTCCTCACTGGTCCGGTTGCAGATTGATGCTGTTAATGAACTGTGCGAATCAGAGTATTTGTGAGGCTCTATCGACAACATGGACAGATTACAAGCCAGCGGCTTAAAGGGATGATGAATCAGCTGACTGTTTCTAATTACCCGCAGACACATATCAGTTAAATTATTTTTCTATGATAATGCTGAACAGAAACATAACTGAGTGTGAGAATGAATGAACAAATGAAGACAATGCTCTTCCACTCTATTTTTTGCACACAAATGGAGGCATTGCATAAAGACATTGAGGAAAACCAAGATGACAAGAAAAAAGAGAAAGATATTGCATGAAGTTGCGCCACAGCCTTAGCACATAGCGTGGTTACTGTGATTAAGTTTCTTATGGCCTGGAACCTAATCACCCTCCTGCACTCAAATAAGAAGTGTGAACATTCAGCCAAGAGCACAGCAGGTGGGAACAGAAGGGCGAGCAACGTCACAAACCATCAATTATTTATCTCAGAATATTTAAACTGAATTTTTTGACAAAGATAAGAGACCTCCAGTTCCCTGAGGTTTTTTTTTTTTTTTTTTACATCCGTTTCAGAAAGTATGACGAAAGGGAAGAGTTTGAATGATCAACCATTTTTTGGTTGATTCTTTGTTTGTATCACAGCCCTCTTTTGTTTCTCCTCCCACCCAGTAGCTTGCATGTCTATTAGAAGTATTATCTCTTTTGACTGGTTTGCGTCTTGCCTGCTTCCTATTCACCGGCTGTGTCCCATTCATGGTTACCCCTCCTCACCTGTGTTGACTTATTTATACCCCCTACTTTGAGTTTGCACATTGCTGGATAGTCACTTGCTATTTTTACTTTAGTACCAGTCTGTATTTGTTTGTAAAACACTTCATGTTTTGAAAGTTAATCATAACCTTTAATGATAGGAATTTAACTCACTCCCCACGGCAAGCCGCTGCCAACGTTGCGGCGAATTCTACCATTCCCTACGGTAAGCCGGTGCCAGCGGCGTGGATGACCATTTGCAGTCCGATGAAAACACGAAATCAGTTGACGATCGCGGTGATGGGCCACCTGTACATCAATACTTTATATTGTGTAATTTTCGGGATTCAATTTTATATAAAAGTATTCCGTAGGGAATGAGTTAAGGAAGTGTTTCTCCCAGTTCAATTAATAGGAACAACCTCCCAAGCTTCAATATCAGACCCCAAGATTGGGACTGCATTCTTGATAATCTACACTCAGTCTGCTCCTCTGACCAGTTTATAAGGAACAATCTCCCAGGCCTTCTACAGTCATCATGTTGGGACCGCCTTCCTGCTAAACTTCTCCATCCTGCCATCTAAAGGCCCATGCAGACCGGGGCGAAGCGAAAAAGCGGCACGGAAATTCGCGCTTGGTGTGAATGGGCCTTAACAGTTCGGCTCTTCGGAATGTGCAATCCATCTGGCAGTCGTCACCGAAAGCCACTGGGCGGGCACTGGCAACACGCACACAGCCTCGCCAGGTACATTTGAACTGTGCCATTCTTCGTTGGGCTGGGTCCCACTGTCTACTGTAATACTATCACTAAACCCCACTATTGCATTGTACTCTGCCTCCACATTTGATTCGTGGTCTGGATCATCACAGTACAATCAAGTCAAAAGGAATGGAATCAGCAGAGATGCCTAGCTCGGTTGACACCATGAGGTACCAGGGTGTGCAGATTGATCAGCAAGAGGAAGAACTCCATAATCTTCAACAGTCCACTGGAGCCCTCTCAAATCAAGTAGGCTATTAAGGATATTTCTTGGGACTCAACCAACACTCAAGCAGCCAGCTCTACTCTGTGTGTAACCCAGTATATAATTGAACTCTGGGCGATTATTGTATTTCTGTATTTTCTGTATGCTAATCATTGTGTCACTGAGGCTAATTTTGTTGAGACTTCATTCTCATTGGCTTCCTTATACAATGCAGACAATGACTAGAGGAAAATAAGTCCCACCCATTTCACATAGGAGATAGATTGTGCTGAGTCAGTGTAAAGATACCTGTAAGGCCATGCCTCCAGCCGTCCAGCTCACCGGTCTACTAAGACCCAGACTGCATTTCGCCCCATCATGCAATTATCACCTGCACCTGTAGTTCCTTTCCACTGTGTGGTAGCAGTGTGCTATTTAAGACCAAACTTTGCATTTAGCCTTTGCAAAGTGCCTGTGCTGTATTTCTAGTCTTGTATAGACGTATTTTCCGCGTGTTGCGTGTATTATTCTCAAACTCTGAGTGCTGTTTATTGTTTTATACCAGCACTTTATTTCAAGGAACCTCATTTCCTTTTGTTTTCCTGTTTGTAATACATTTTTACTGCAGCTAAAGCCCATAGTCTGTATTACTGATAGTAATAAGGAACCACATTTCCATTTTGTTTTGTGTTGCAACGTTTGTGCCTGCTGTTGTGCAGTAGGCATAATAAATACAACCAAGTCCATCCTTGCACTTAAGTCCAGTCCTTAACTTCCTGTCCTCTGTGCATCTGAACTGTGCATGAAGCACAACTGTTACAATACCAGCGGAGGAGAGTTACGAGTGTGAACAGTAGTTCAGCTGAGACAAGTGAAATTTGCAGACATAATGTAAACTAACTGAATTTTGAGAGTACACTGACCTGAAGTGAAAGAGGTCATTGAAATACCTGTACAATAAGAGTTTATCACCCTTATCAGCATCTTGGAGAGTTCATAGAATTAAGCAAGTGCAGCTAACTATACTTAACTCCAAAAGAAACGCAACGGTGAGGTATGTACTGTATTTGTGGCAAATTGATGAATCGATTGATTTTTATTGCTTTTCCAGTGAGGCACGAGTGGAAATAAAGAAAAGCTCGTGGTATTGTAATCCTGATACGCGCCAGGTGAACGCGCCAAGCACTTCAGTCATAACAAACATTGAGCTGTTTGTGATGTGTACAGTGACACTTGACTTGTTCTTTTGGGTGTGGTCAATAGCCTACATAAAGCTAAAAAAAAAAAAAAAAAAAAACGAAAAATGTTACTGCATCAAGAAAATGGAACCAATTGTGACACAGGAGAGAGAAAAAGAGTCACTGGCATGTTACGGGCAGGTCTGAGCTGCCGAGAGGTGGTGTGTCGTTTGCACTGTCAATGTTCAACAATCTGTGCTCCGAGAATGGAACACAGGCACTGTCACTGACCGACCCGGCTTAGTGCAGCCACGAGTTACTATGGTAGCTCAAGAGCGCCACATCTGGTTACAGGCTGTACGTGACAGATTCTGGACAACAACCCAAACTGATCATCAAATGTGAGGTCCGAGACAAGTAACATTTTTCGTTGGCTTTATGTAGGCTATTGACCACACCCAAAAGAACAAGTCAAGTGTCACTGTACACATCGCAAACAGCTCAATGTTTGTTATTACTGAAGTGCTTGGCACGTTCATGTGGTGCGTGTCAGGATTACAATACCATGCACTTTTCTTTATTTCCACTCGTGTCTCACTGGAAAAGCAATAAAAATCAATCGATTCTTCAATTTGCCCCAAATACAGTACATATCTTACCGTTGCATTTCTTTTGGAGTTAAGTATACTGAGAGGCATTAAAAACGCATAATAAAATATACTGTTTTAAGTAGTGGTATATGGTTTCTTTCGTAGTTGCAAAACACGGTCTCGGGAAACTGTGCTTTTGGTAGTGAGACTTGCCCTCACTGTTATCGTTACATCAGAGGTCGCATTACACTTTCTGATTGTCGGTCATTGTGACGGACAGGGGCATAAAAATTCCATCATAATCACTTATTATCTGTCATTGTAATTTTATTTTTTAAAATGATAATCGTTTATTTTTTTATGAAATAAACAGAATAATTTATAGATTACGCATTAGCTGATGCCGACAGTGATTCATATAGACACACATTGCGCACTGTGTTAAATACAGCACTGCGTGGATTTTCGAACTTACTGCTGTATGAACTTTATAAAACATCATAAATGATTTCTCCCCCCACGCAGTAACAGTGTGCAAATGAACAATGCTTTCAGTTATTGCTGGGCTTCACTAAGCCTAACAACCGCAGTCTCGCTAACCGGTCCTACAAAGCTGCTTATCACCTCGTTATGTCAATCAGTGCTTTCCCCACCTAGATATCTGCATGTTCACATAACAGACGGCATTTTTAGCATATGACCAATCATCTACTGGCAGCAGAGCAGCATTTTTTACAAATGCAGAGCAAATGATCATATTTCAAAAATATGAGGAATACAGGATCGTAGTCCAGAGACGCCAAGTCTCACGCATTTTCGGCGTGAGTCTCTCGCCTCTTAGTGGCATTCACGTTCCTGTGCCGTAGTCAGCAATTATTCAGTCAACGCGAACTGAAGAAATTCACTCGCGGAATTCAAGTCATTGTGCATTAAGTTAATCAGTTTCACGTGCATTACGGTGGATTTCCCCACGAGTGACACGGAAATTGATTATGACTCGGGAATTCTCAGGCTTGTCTTTACTGAGGGATTGAAAGCAATGGAATTGCATAAAGACGTTTCAAGTGGTCTTATTTCATTGAAACAATTTAACTGATCACGAAACACATACATTGTTTCCAATCCCTTAGTAAAGAGAAGCACGAGAAGTCCGGAGTCATAATCACTTTTCCATGGTGAGGTCCACCTTCACACAAGTAAACTGAAACTTCAATGCACAAGGATTTTAATTCCGCGTGAGAATCTCATTAATAAGCGTTCATTGAATAATTGCGGACTATGGTGAATAAGTCTAAAAAATGCGTGAGACCTACGCCGAATACGTGAGACTTGGCATCTCTGTCATACAGATCAAAGACGATGCTCAAGACAATAGGACACCCACCACCAATTGGACGGGATGTGAATTACATTCTGTCAAAATGACAGACAGCCTTCAAAATTTTCCGTCATTGTTAAAAAAATCTGTCAGTGACGGAAAATATTCGGTTAACGCAACCTCTGCGTTACATTGGCGGTCAATTCAGCATTTCTTATGCATTATCTGACATGGCAGAAGACGTTTTACGGCATGTGTTTTTGTGGCGTCACAGATGACGCACTTTGTCGGGGATGACAGCTGACACATCTGGTCATTCTGTGTCATCCCTGCAGTCTGGATACAGTCATTTAATTGACATTAATGCATCCAGAATCTTTTCTTTGAGACTGGCCATCATTCAACATTCAAAATGTTTGATTCTTCTGAGATTCATTTTTTTGTGGCATTTGAAGTGGGAATGGTGGGACTTTGTTTATGTGTGTGTTTATTGGCCCTGATCTTCAACTTTTCATGATTTCTCCCAATGTGATTCATGACCATGATCCAGGGAACTGTGCTGATTTAGATAATCATATTGAAGTGTTAAAGGGATAGTTCACTTTTTTTGAAGTGGGGTTGTATGAGCTACAATAGCCTCTACTTACATTAGATGCAGTAGAAAGCTCCCTGCTCTCCCCCAGTTAGGCGTACCAGTGCATAGTGCTGGACGGAGATTTACGCGATTCACTGTTGTGAACGGTCCCAAAGTAACAGCGTATTTTCGCAGCCGAAAAGAGGTCCTACCTAGAATACACCACTTTAATTGCACGCTATATTAGAAAAATTTACAGCGCTTCAGCTGGTCATAAAAAAAAACAGTCGCTCTTGAACTAAACAATTGACGTATTCCATCGGAGTAAACTGCGCGCTGTAGCGAGCAGCTGTCTGGGTCAGACTCTTAGCGGTTTGTGGCAGAAACAGCATTTCAATGGCATACAATTACGTCTCAAAGTAAAAAGAAAAAAAAAAAACAATTCCCTATTACGTATAACCAGAACAGCAGATACACAGTATGTGGTTGCGTAGACCCTATGTGATATCAATTTGTGCTGCAATGTTACATTAGACTTTTTCACAAGTGTTTCACTCTCTTACCTGATGAATGAGAACAGCAGTGCTCTTCAGCGTGCACCGTTGAGATTTCCCTGAATGTAGCCTCACAAAATCCTCTTTGGAAAAATGAATACTGCAAACACGGGCTCTGTTAGGGATACGGGTGTCATATCAATATCCATGTTGAGCGCAACTAGCCACAGCTGCCGAAGTCCAATATCCCGCAGAGGAATGCGGTGGAAGCTGTAAGTGCACCAGGATACAGCTTTGCTTTCATGTCCAGGAAAGCACCACACACGGGCCATTTTTGAGATGTTTGCACAAGTTTAATGACCGTCCGACTTTGCAACTGCAGTTACAGTGACCCAAACAGCTGGGGACCGCCAAACAGCTGATCACTACAGCGCGCAGTTTACTACGATGCACCGCGCGGAGGAATATGTCAGTTGGTTAGTTCAAGAGCAACTGTGCTTTTTCCGAGCAGCTGAAGCGCTGTAATTTTTTAAAATATAGCGCACAATTGAAATGGATTATTATTTTCAGGTAAAACCTCTTTTAGGCCGCGAAAATACGCTGTTTCTCTGGGCCCGTTCAGAACAGTGTATCGCCTAAATCTCCACCCAGCACTATGCGCTGGTGCGGCTACCTGGAGGAGATCAGAGAGCTTTCTACTGCATCTAATGTAAGTAGTGGAAATTTGTAGCTCATACAACCCCACTTCAAAAAAAGTGAACTATCCCTTTAAACCAAGAAAGGATTCAAACCCAGACACTTTACATTTTGCAATGCTTACCATACCTGATGGTCATCATGTCAATCAGCAAAAGTAAAACTATCAGTTTTCAAATTAGACGATAAAAACAACTTTGCGTTTTTAATGCCTCTCAGTATATATATTACCAGCTAAGTATATTAGCTGCGCTGTCTTTCAATACAAGGTTCAATAGAGAGCATGTAATTTTCCCACTGATAAGTAAAATGGATATTTCACTGGTATTGACTAGGCCTGACCCCGGTTAGTCGCCTGGTTTGTTGTTTGATTGATGAGCTGTTGGTCAGCCTGGATTTTTTTTGTGGTCAAGCAATCTCCATCCTTGGAATAATCCATTTTCGGATGCTGCGGTATATGGGTATATGGCAGTGAAAATCCTTCACTCTTAGCAAGGCCAGTGTTCTCTTTAATTTCGGTATAATTAGCAATATGGTAATACTGATGTAAATAATTCAGCAAAACTGATGAAAGCAACATTTTAAAATTATTGTTTTTATATATGTACAACTAACATATGTAATACCCACTTTCATGCCTAAATTGTGTCTTTCTTATAGGCTCACGGATGTGCAATTAAATAGTAGCCTGAGATTTGCCCTAGGCTACAGTTAAGATTACGGATGTGGGCATACTTTAATTGTTCATTTCGATATAACCTCGCAACCTAATGTGAAAGAAAAAATCCGGAGCATGGCAGCATTTTGTTCTGGTTGCAGACTATCAAGAAAGCTGGAATGAATTTGCAAGTAACATTTAACTTAGTTCAGTTCAACAATGAACATAAACTATCCCTTGAAAACGTTAAGTCAGCTTCCTTTACATTCTTTCCGTGCACAAACGTGTTTCTTGTGCTTTATTGGTGAACATTTAAGATTGCATTGTTATATGTTAGCTATTTGTAATGCGTACCGAGTTTGTTTATTGCCTTCTTAATTTGAAACTGAATGTGGTGAATCCAAATACGTTGCAGGTCCCATAGCAGCTTCAAGTTAAAATGCAAACTTGGAGCTGAAGCCTGCCGTTATCTCAGAAGTAAGAGAATGAAAGAGAACAGATTCTCGCGTCACCACAGCCAGTTTGATTAGCCTAATCCATAAAACAAATTAAGAGCCACCTAATCAAGTAAAACTTTTATTTTTGCAAGTTTATTGGCAAGCATTATTACATCATAAAGAACTTCACATTGCAGAACATTTACCATGTATATGTATGCCATTTTTAACACAGTTTAATTGTTTATCATGTGAAGGCACTATCAAAGTGACACTTTCGTTAATTCCTGGATAAGCTGTTTGTGAATCTTACCACCCGTGGTTGTGCTAATGGCAAATTGATTGATTGATTGATTGATTGATTAGTGAGTGACGCTCGAGTCTCCTCACAACACTCCTTCCTAAGCTTCGCTTATTCAGGAATGAAAAATGGTTAGTGGCTGAGTAGGGTACGTTTTTACGATAGTCCCACTTATGTTCACTCAGCATTGCAATTTTTAAGTTCGGATTTGAGGCATTATGTGTGAATTTGTTTTACCCTTCAGAGTATGTCAGTTATTTCTTTGATTAGCCATTTTTTATTCACAATATTTATTTAATATTGTTTGACTCTTAGCACACTTCTACAACAAAGTTATAACTGGTATTGCAATTCATTAAATGTGGAAGAATTAGGCATCTGTTTCGGCAGTCCCTTGGAATGGTCTGTAACATCAGCTGTTATATTTAAGCACAAATTAAAAAGAATTGAACCATAAACAATTAATAGCCCAAATGAAAAAAAAAACTCTTTGATCCAACTGTAATCTTTGTTAAATGTTATTTCCACTTTGTCTATTTGAGAGACACTATCAGAGTCCATGAGAATTTTAGACTTCCAGAATGTTGTTGTCGATGATAAAACAATAGTTGTGCTCGAAAGATTTAAAATCTCAATGAGACCAACCAGGTTTATTAAACATAGCCTACGCATTACAATGTTAGGATGTGTTATGCTTTGGTCACATAAAATCATCTGCCCATTATGTGATCATACTTTGTCTTCACAAGCGCAATGGCAGTATCTGTAAGGGCAGCATTAGGAGGAGGCTCTGAACGGAGTTTAAAAATTTCGACCAATCAAACAATTGGAAAAAACGGCTAACTGTTAGTTGACCAAGATTTGGTCTAGTCTGGGACAGCCCTAGTATTAATGCTACAGTTAAAACAGCATATCTCCGCATTGATGATCCGAGTGAGAATATGAAGCATGAGTTGTTGCTACTTATTCATTGCATCGCTAGTTTGTAAGAGTAGTATGTTGCAAATTTTGAAATGATATTCATTATGGCCACAAAGGACTGGAATTTTATGATTTTATACAGTAGTAGCCCTGTTTCCACACAGGCTAGGTTTTTTTTAGATTCTGTGGAACACCTCACGTTTAGAATTTCGGTTCTCCTTGATGAAATAGATGGCGAGCCACCAGAGATCAAGATACCTCCTTATCCCAAGGAGCTGGATCAAACCCATCTGTGCCTTGAGGAGAGCACTTCCCTCTTCCACCTTCCACATTTGAGCACAAGTGGTAGGACTGTTAAAGTGCTACAGATTATGCGACTCTTGACAAACTTAGGACGCTTTGGAGCTGGCTGACTTCACATAACCCCCTCCTACTGAAGCTAGCTGAACTGGCCAAAACAAAGGAACAAAAGCAAAACTTGAAAGAACACACTAAAGAATTCTTGAACTTTGTTAAGCAAGGACATTTTCTGGTCATAACTGTTGAGTGTTATCAAGAAGCAGATCTGGGATGGAAACGGGGGTGGTTACTGTCACTACCCTCAAATGAATGCCTTTTGTGTCTCATCCCATCCTATTTGAAATATTGTGTTCTCGTTGATTGGTTTGCGTCTTACATTAATCGGAACCATTAATGATAATAAATTGTACACATTTTCCTCCTAGTTCAGATTAGGGGTGGGACTTGTAAACGTGTACACGTGTACACGGTTAGTCAATCATAAACATTTCTAAAAAAACACTAACCGTGTACACGGCAGTCATCGGCTGCGTCCGAAAAGTAAAAAAAAAAAAAAAAATTATTGTCCATTTCCTAACCACTTTTCTTTAACCTGTGTAAAACGTCATGAGGTAAAGGAAAGGTGTAAAGGGAACTCTTTTACAGCTTAGCAAGAGACCCGCGCTAATATGAGAATCGGAATGCACTTACACTAGGCACAGTGATCACCAGCCTCCTGCCCGTCATGTTTGTTTGTTTTCGTGATTGGCCGGATGGACGGTCATCGCGGAATTGCGGGATAGCATTTCCTCCTTTCTTTTCGAAAAGGATGCATCAGTGCACCCTATCCTAAAGGTGATAAATTAGGAAGCATTGTGGCACCTTTCCTTTACATTTAAAGAATTCGAACACCCTTATCATGACTGCCATTTAAATAGGCCTGCTTACGGATCTTTTTCTAGGAGTTAGGAACTTTCCTAAGCAAAAAAGACTATTCTGACGCAGCCATCGTCTCCACACTCAGTTCCTCTTTATGTTGCTTTAAAGCACGATTGGTTAATAGCTCATTATTTTATCTCGCATATTGTTCACTCACTGTGTGTGTTTTTTTTTTTTTTTGGTGGACGTTCTGTCGGCCAAAAGCCTATATTTGCATGCACAATGTCGTCCTCGCGTCTGCTCGTTAAAAGAAAAGCATATCGTCAGCCTGCTGATAAAACCTTGTATCTCCAAATTGATAAGAAACAAAAACTTGTATGTCCACTATTCTTACATGCAAAATTAAACTTTTTTTATTTTAAATTATATTTATAATATTTTATTATTTCATTTTTTAAATTTTATATTTATTTTTTATTTTCCTGTGAAGTTTATCATTTTGAAGATACGAGGTTTTATCAGCAGGCCGATGATATTCATTTCGTTATTTGAATGAGAACACGTAAAACGCAGTTTACATTTCTTTTTGTTTTAGCTTTGTGTGAGGTATCGTTCAGGAACCAGTCGCGAGAACCAGGAAATGCAATGAATGTGATTTTATTAAGCGAGGGGGTAAACCCCCGCAGGACCGAAGGCAATAGTACAAAGTCCACAATCCAAACATCACAATCCCAGGGGCAGAATCCAAAGTCGAAAAACCAGGGCAGCAATACAGTAATCGTAGTCAGACAAAAAGGGTTCGATACACAGGAGCAGATAACAAAACCAAATCAGAGCCAAAAATTGGAAGTCGGACGGTCCAGTCAGAAAAGCAACACTATGACAACAAGGCGAAAAGGAGAGCAGCACAGGTAGACTAGGGAAACGTTCTGACAGGGATCTGCTGTGAAAAGACTGCTTAAATACACACAAGGGAAGTCACATGCTATGAATAGGATCAGGTGAAGAGGATCAGACTAATTACGTGGGAGCAAACACAAGGGAGAACCTAACCACATGATTTTGGCAAAAGCCAAAACGCGGACAGGGATCACGAGACAACCTATGACAAAACACACAGCTCTGGTTTGGGAGTTCTAACGTGCACAGATAATGAGAGGCTGGACAGAGTAGAGCAGGTGCGGAGGATCCGCTGAATTTGCAGCAAAGACTAAGTGAAGGCAAGAGGCGGAGACTAGAACAGGGCGAGTGCTGAGAGCTTGTTAATCAATTAGTAAGTGCAGCTATACAATCCCTAGTGCTCGTTAGTAAGTTAGTATTATATACAATGTTAGTCTTGGTTAGTAACTTTAACAAAATAACAAACTGTTAGTATGGGTTAGTAAAATAGAAAAGAGAGGCGAAGGAAGCAAACGAGATTAGAAGGAATGTTTGAAACCCAGAAACCATGAAATCACCTAAACATGTGACACGCAGGACTTGGGGAGAAGCTGTAGCTTAAGACCAGACAGGGGAGACAAAGTGCAATGAAGGGCATGGGCAAAGACATGGACCGGAATTTAACGGAAAAGTGGATCTGGCAGGGCAAAAACAAAAACATGGCAAAGAACAAAAACTAAACAGAACATGGCAAAAACAGAACAGGCATGGCAGAAACATAACAGGCATGACAGAATCATAACACTTTGTGGATGTAAAAAGTGTTTCTCAATTTAGTTTCACTTTATCCAGCTGCTTTTCCTCCTCAATTACAATTCACTTTAATGACGCTATGAAACGTAACGATAGTGAGACGCAGCTCCCGCTGTGAGGGATGCAGTTTGCTGTTTAAGTTCACAAAACAATTTGTACAAAAACAAGGTACAATAATAAGGACAATGACAAAAAAGCAGAGCTAAACTGTTAGAATTCATTCATGTCCATGTTCTTGCTTGTCAAAATGATTATTTTCATTTATGGTTAATTCATTTACATTGGTGTGAGGGCCTAACATTATTCATTTAGTTGTGATTTTATGCCTATCTGATGTAGGCCGTAATTTTGTATTGGAGAAACCTACAAATTCACTGTTACCGTCTATTGATTTAATAAACATATCTGGCTGATCACTGCGTTATTGGTTGTCTGGACTGTGTCACTGGAATGGTGACAGTACCCTCTAACGGTTGTATAGCGGTCAAAATCCACTAACTCTGAAGACACGTGTACACGTGTACACACAATTATACGGCGCGTCTACACGTTTAGAATTTTTTGTACACGTTCCCACCCCTAGTTCAGATATCCTGGATTAGGACTGCGTTCAATCTACTCTCAGTCTGTTCTTCTGCTCAGTTAATTATTGGTACAAGCTCCCATGCCTTCTACGGTCGTCAGAATTGGACCACGGTCATGCTAAAATTTTCCATTTTGCCATCTGACATTTCGGCTCTGGCAAAGTGTGCACTCCACCTTACAGTCATCCCGGAAAGCCACTGCATGGGCACTGGCTTCACCAACATAGCCTTGCTTGTTACATCTCAGCTGAACAGTGCCAATCTCCTCTGGCCTCCGCCCCATTGTCTACCGTATTACTATAAATAAGCCTGACTGCTGGATTCCACTCTGCCTCCACTTTTGATTCCTGGTCTGGATCATAATTGTTTGTTCATTTGTGTTTTTTTTTTTTTTTGTGTGCTTTTATTACATGAAGGGTTGCACAGCAGGGTTGTGAGATTTTCACTTAAGGTAACATACACAAACGTGAGGCGCAGCATAGTTTAAAATTCAAACTTGAACTCTCACACACAATCTAAATCATTTGCACATACTGATGAAACCACAAAAACACAAATCTCACTGACAAAATATACTAAAGTCTTTATTATTGCATTTACATTGCAATTCAGAAATTTCAGTTTCAAAACAAATGCGTGAATACTGTCTCACACAACATCATAAAATGTTGCACCAATCCATTGCATCATCCCCATTTATTTGCACAAAATAAAACAAGTGTTTCAGCTGTCCAAACCTGTGACCTCCAAATCACAGCTTGGCTTTATCTCCCTAAAACAAACATCCCAGTTATAGATTTGCTGTCATGGATGTTAGGGCTGGAGAAAGGCTTGCAGTCAAATCCTCTGGCTTGTTATTCCTCTCCATGCTGCTCCAGTAATGCCCCCGAAACAGTCCCAATGCTGCCTGACTGGCGATTTACCATTGCACTTTAATGGACCCGCTAAACTGAGTTTACCAGTCTGAAATGCTCGAAATGAGTACATAACTGTAAGAGGGTATTAATTAACATTAAAAAAAATTGAATTAAAAGTATCACTAAACATAATATTTGCTGCTGAAAATAAGCCACATCCTGAATCAGCCCTACAGCATTACCATCCCTTTTCCTTCTCATCTGAAGCTATGCCATATCGATTGAACACTAGTATTTTGATTTGTGCTGCATTAAAACAATAAAATAAAATAAATTGAAATAAAAACAACTGCAGTTATATGGTTTGGTATCAAATCATTCAGATACCGTGTTGAAATTGAATTACTTTAAACATGGCGTATTAGTGTTTCATCGGTTGAATTTGAATAGTTGAATTCAACTTCTTGCCAGGCTTAATTAAGCTGGAATCCACAACCCATTAAAAATCAAAAAGTCTCAAAAAACAAGGTCAAACCTCTATTAGCACATTGTGTTTACTCCAGATGGGACCTGTAAATTGTGAATTGCTTGATAAATACTGTAGCTAATTTATGGCCCAGCAGGTCCTGTCACTTGTCTCTGACAGCGCCCACCCAACATGTCCAGTCACAGCAGGATGCAGACAGGAATTACCTCCAAGTGCAAGAGAGCAATGAACTCCCAACAGGCTGTAGAAGAGTCATATCCCCTAAGCCACCATCCCCCCAAAAAAAAAGACATCCACCCAGTAAAAAAGTTCTTTCATAACTTGTTGAAGAACTACAAGGATAAAATGTGCACATAAGGTCGTTCCTTTTTTTTAAATCATTGTGGTCGAGGAAATGTATTCCAGAATATGTTTCACCTGATTCTGATCTCAAGGTTAAACAAAAGTTAGAATGTCATTTCATACATTGACTGGCATTCATGGATGTGAAAGTATTAATCGATCAGCGATGGAATTATGTCATTTTTAAATCACTGATTAATTTTATCCATCATAATGAAGAAGAGATGCAATAATGCATTTACTAGTCATCAAAATTCAATGCTGAAGCTCTTTTACCATAAGATGGTGAGAAACAAAAAATAGCTTGGAAGTAAAACAATACATTTCCCAGATCATAAACTCATTGACCAGAAGTGCGCAAAATCTCAGGGTGATACTTATAAAAATATGAGCCACCTCCCACCACTCCGACTAAATGACTACAAATTTAGATTTTTTTTAAAATTTATTTGTGAATTATAAATAATGCAGCATTTTATTACCAAACATGTTGACGCACGGCACAAACTTTTCCATCAAATGGAAATTATTTCGTATTTTTTTCGACAGTCAAAATGAGATGGATCATATGGTGCCTATTTATTAGGCCTCCTCAGTAAACAGAAAATTACCTGAAAGTTGTTTGGCTACAGTAAAATTAACTAGACAATTCCCGCAGAAATTGTAAGAGTGGGCCTGGCCTCTGCAGGTCGGGACACAGGGGTGCCCTGGGATGCTGCTGGGACTACTCAATTGTCTATTTTGTCTCTGTCTATATTTTGTCTGCATTTTTTAGATGCAAAAAAACACTAACGTATAAAAAAATAAAAACAGTGTTTAGTAGCAGTTCAGAGGTGAGGAAGAAGGTGCATTAACTTAGTAAAGAGCCGTTTACATTACAGTTCAAAATTTGTCCTTGACAGGTGGCTAGTTGTCAAGCTGGGGGGGGAATGATGTCAGAGGTGGTGTTGGGCGGGAACTCAGTCCATTCGCAGGTCCATTTGGACCTGCAACAGATGCTTCTGTACCCTTGTCTGGATGGCAGGAGGGAAAACAGGCCATGAGAATGGTGGTGAACGTCCTTGATGATGTAGGCAGCAATGTTGGTAGATCTCCATCAGGAAGGGGAGAGGGGCACCAATTATTCTGCTGGCTGTCTTTACAATTCTGTTAAGCTGCCTTTGTTCATATGCCTTGCAGCTCCCGAACCATACTGCTAACATACATGAATAGCACTTTCATCCTTGTCAGTGATTATATTTCAAGGTATTTAGGGATCGAGCCCCTTGGCCTGCAAGGCCGGGGCGCAGGCAGCAGATTCGCGTCACCTTCTGTCTGAAATTGGTTAAACCGCCGCAACGGCCGTTACTACTCGTATCGCAGTGATTCAAATCACAACAGGTCAGATATCACTGACTTCGCGCCGAAAATGTTGTTCACGCCAATTTTGCAGGTGCAGTGGCTTCTTGTTTTGTAAAAATAAATTAATTTTGCAACATTTTTTATGGTTAACTGTTCAGTTTTCATGTAAACACAGATTTCGTGCTAATGTAAATAATGCATTATTTTCACCGATTGTGGAGTTTGTTTTGGAGCAACAGTGTTGGAAATAGTACCATATTAAGCCTCCATCAATATCGAATAAAATCAGAACCTTTTCGGTGTTTGGGTACCGAACCATTGGGTCTTGAAAAAAACGTCAAGCTTACATCCAGTCAAGCATTTTTAGAGTTTAATTTGTAGTGCTGCTGTACGTGGTAATAGCATACAACGGCGGCAGTTGGGATACTGATGACACTCCTGCAAAATTTTTTTCATAACCAAGCTAAGAATATAAACCAGTTGAAAATCAATTGGAACATTTAAGGGTTAGGGTTTAGGTGACGGGTTAGGGGCTGATCACACTGAACGCGCTTTATCGGCGTGGGGCGCCCGTTTTGTGAATATTCTCAATGATTCGACGCGTGCTGGACGCTGCTTTTGCGGACCGAGCGCCTCGAGTTTAAACGCCCCAGGCGCCTCGCTGTTTTTTGATCCGCTTCTTTGAGGCGCCTCGAAAAAAAGGCGCTTCGCGTCATTGTCAGTCTTTTCCCTGCTGTCCAATCATGTGAAAAAACCTGAAATAAGTTCGCTCACTAGTTTGTTGAAACGGTTAATTTCAGAATGTTCGCAGATGACTGACAGGAACGTTACTTAGCAACACAAAAAAGACGCATCCAGCGCCTTTTTACAACGTTGGTTTCAAAAAAACAGATCAGACGCGCCTCGCGTTTCCATGCCGATAAAGCGCGTCCGGTATGATCGGCCCCTTACAAGGTCCTAACAGCAGTACCCTCTGCACAGCGAGCCATTATCCTCACTCGAATCATGGAGCGCTACCAAACTGGTTGGCTGCTATCCAGTATCGTCATGGCTGCCGCCATCCTATGCGATTACTGTATAGCAGCATGAGAAATTAACGTGTATATTCTCTTTACTGGATGTGCGCTGGACGTTGTTAGACACCCCAGTAATTGACTTGTTATCAAGCATTAAGGTAAGCCGAAGATTTCTGAATTTCATTTTATTGTGCCCACCGGTTCTGTGTGGTACTCTTACCGAGCTACTTGGCTGACATTAGCTCATCAGCTAGGTAGCTAGCAAGGAAGAGAGCAAGCTAATAAAACGCAGAGAATTCATTATTCAATGGTTGGCGCAAACACAATCTCACTGAGTAAAACTACACTTTACAAAAAATTCAGTAGCAGCTGTGACGAAATGCTAACAAGCTAGTTTAAAAAGTCCATTAAACACATAACTAGTGGACAAACTTCCCCTACCTCAGACCCAGGTCAAAGGGGATCAAATCAAGCCAATATGAGTATTTTAATGACATCCAAAAGACAATGGACCAATTGGGATTGCCGGCTTGTCTGATAGACTAACAGCAGCTCCAATTACAATCAGCTCATGACTGGTTGCCAGGCGGGTATTACCAGAGACAAATGAATCATTTTCATCCAGTGCCATATATGGCGCTGAAATAAAACATATCTAGCCAATGGCGTTGCTACACTAAAACAAGCAAGGGCTACGTTCACACTGCAGGCAAATGTGGCCCAAATCTAATTTTTTTACCCCCTTTGTGACTCAGGTCAGATTCTTTTATGTCAGTGTGAACAGGACAAGTCACATGGAATCTGACTTTTCAAATCTGATCTGGGCCATTTTCAAATGTGTTACTGCATCAGATTCATATTGGATTCTTTTGAAGGCGACCGCGGTCTGAGCAGCCGTGTTACGTTGAATCAAAGAGTATTATGTGAACAGCCAAACAAAAAATCCGATTTGAGCAATAAATTGGATTTGAGAATTAAGGCCTGCAGTGAGAACATAGCCCTCAGTTGAGGTTCACGACAGTTTCAACTGATTTTTGACAGTTGGAATTGTCAGGACGCTCTGGATTGAGCCGTAAAGTAAGGGTTTAAAAGCCAATGGGGAGGGAAAAGGCAATTTTAACCATACTTTGGGGTAAAGTCATCGAACTGTTAGTTTTTTTAAAATTCAGATTTGACTGCTGATTGGACATGTGTGGGTTTATGTCTCTGTGACCATTCATAGTGAAGTTATGGTTATAGCCCTATTCAAAACATGGGAAGCCTAGTTTGCTGCTAGGCGGTTGTTAGGGCATTGCTAGGCAGTTGCTAAGGTGTTCCGGGTGGTTTCGAGGGCGTGCTAGGCAGTTGCTATGGTGTTTTAGGTGGTTGCTAGGTCATTGCTAGGCGGTTGCTATGGTGTTCCAGGTGGTTAATAGGCGGTTGCTATGGTGTTTTGGGTGGTTGCTAGGGCGTTGCAAGGCGGTTGCCATGGTGTTCTGGGTGGTTGCTAGGCGGTTGCTATGGTGTTCTGGGTGGTTGCTAGGGCATTGCTAGGCTGTTGCTATGGAGTTCCAGGTGGTTGCTAGGCGGTTGCTATGGTGTTCTGGGTGGTTGCTAAGGTGTTGCTGGGCAGTTGCTATGTTGTTCCTGGTGGTTGGCAAGGTATTGCAAAACATATTTCATGGTGTTCTGGGTTTTTGCTAGAGTGTTGCTAGGCTGTTGCTATGGTGTTCCTCGTGGTTGCTAGGGCATTGCCAGGCGGTAGCTATGGTATTCCTGATGGTTGCTAAGGCGTTGCTTGGCAGTTGCTATGGTGGTGTGGGTGATTGCTTGTGCGTAACTAGGTGGTTGCTATGGAGTTCTGCCTGGTTGTTAGGGAGGGATGAAAATCCATGTTTTTCGGGAATTGTGGGAAATCCGTAAGTCAGATCGCTTGGAAAAGACATACCATACCTTTCCCGATCGAGCCGCACGATTTAATATATATATTGTATGGGTTTTCTCAAAGCTGTAAGACTAGTGGCGAACCAAAATTTTTACGGAAGAATAAATAATAATAATAAAAATATAGCCACAGAATAATATAAGTGGCCTGGGCTTCACCCAGGCCCACTACACTCCCTACTGGGGAGAGTAGTGGGCCTGCACTCAGCTCAGGCCCACTAATAATAATAAAAATATAGGCACAGAATAATATCACTCCCTACTGGGGAGAGTGGTGGGCCTGCACTCAGCTCAGGCCCACTAATAATAATAAAAATATAGGCACAGAATAATATAAGTGTTACTGTTATTGCAATGGTGGGCATATTGGTTACCAGGGAAATGCAAGCTATTGAATTCACCCAAAATAACAAGTCAAGCATTACTGTACATATCAAAAACAACTCAATGTATGTTATTACTGAAGTGCTTGGAGTGTCCACGTGACACGCGTCGGGATTACAATACCACGCGCTTTTCTTTATTTCTAGTGTATCTCACTGGAAAAGCTATAAAAATCGATTGATTCTTCATTTTGCTGCAAATACAGTACATACCTCACCCGTGCGTTTTTAATGGCTCTTTGTATACGCTATTAGGGCTTTTCCACTTGCACCTACTCGGCTCTCCTCGACTTGACTCTACTTGGTTTTTAGGGTTTTCCATTAGGTGATAATACCCGGTACCAGGTACTTTTTTAGTACCCACTCGGCTGGGGTTCCAAGTGAGCTGAGTCGAGCCAAAAATGTGACGTCAACAGACTGCAGGCAACTGATTAGCCAGGCCATCCTAAAAAATATGTCTGATGGGCGTAACCCGACCGACCCATCAAATTGCCGCTGACTGAAAAGGTTTTTTTATTTTCGAGTTTAAAATCCATTTTTTTCCGGTTTTTTTTTTCACAAACAAGAGATATATTTGTAAAATCTCTTTTCTCAGGAAAGAGTTTAGTTTCCTCCATTAGTCGCGTGTCAAAATGGCTGCTCTTTTATTTATTTATTTAGGCTATTATTATTTTTTGCAGTGGTGCAGTCATGTTCATTTACTGATTGTCCGTCTTGAGCATCAAGGAAGATCTCTACAGTTTTTTTTTTGTGTCAGCGTAAATGCGAAACGTGGCGAAACTACGAGTGTCATGAAAAACAGATTGAAAGAATATTGCAGTGACATGCGGTGGAAAGAAATTATTAATGACAGTTTGACGGGCCAAGCGGATGAATATTTGGGGCAGAGTATCAAGTCCATGCGTCAACATCAGGCTCTGATTCAACTGAAGTTTTTGAAGTAGAAAAACAACAAACACTTGAAACTGTTTAAATGTTTAATCCGTCGATAAAATGCGGCACATTTACAATCACGGACATTGAGCTCGAGAAAGTTCCACTAAGCGCAGATGCCAGTGCAGGGTTGGCTTGATACCCAGATGCAAAGTGCACAAAATCCTATTTGCTTATGGGAGTTACGATGCGAGTTGAGTGAATTTTGCATTTGTTGACCAACCCAAAATCCATTCAACAAGTTTCATAACTTTAATATGACATGACCAAGAGTATAAGATTCAGTTTATCACATAACTGAATCGCGTAATTAAATAGACAGCAAACTTAATTTCCGGTACAAATTGGAAGCTCAGCTGGTCAGATCCCTGTTGGTTTTTTTTTTTTTGTAGTATTGTCCAAGAAATGGCTATTTGCTTTGAGAAACGTCTGTCCAGAATCTTCTTAATTCAGTGTAGACAGAGAGAGAACCTCTTGCAAATTGGTTTTGTCTTACTCTTTTATGTTGGATATCTGATGTGTGACACGAATAAACCGCAAACAAGCAAAAGATATTCACATGATTTTATTGAATGGCAATAAGACCTGGCAGGCAATCACGGTAAGCATTAAAATAAAAAACAAGGTATTAAAAAAAAAAAAAAAAAAACGACCGACTGACCCTGATTCTCGAAACAGGGTCGGGTTATGCCCAACAGGGATATTTTTAAGGATGGCCCCAGGGAGCGATGTTTGCTGTGATGACCCCGCCCACGTTGAGGTGGTACTCAAGTGTAATGGAAAACAACCGAAACTGAGTAGAGTCGAGTTGAGTAGAGGCGAGCAGTGCTAAAACTGTGTAATGGAAAAGCGGCATATGTCTTCTCTTTTGTGTAATCTGTTACCACTAATTGGTTGGAGCAGAATGCACAAAACAAGGTTTCTTCACACGATAGATTACTAACCCTCAAGAATGAGATTCTTATTAAAGCCATACATGGTTTGAAAGATAATACTGTGTTCTATACTATTCAGCAGCGATGAGTTTCAGTCGTCACCTGAGGGGAAGGACATGCTAGGAAGGGCATACCTGGACTCTTGGCCCTGGACTTTTGAACTTGTTTCTGTAATGAGGTTACAAGTTATGGAAAAATCAAAAGCTGCATTTTGAAAGCAACCTCTCCAGGAGTGAGATTAAGTGATGACACCTTCCTATCTAACCTCAGCACATTTACAGGCTGCACAGATGGTATTAAGTAAAATAAATCTAAATATGGAGCATTAATTTATCATAATTACACCCACTTACTACTATCCTGGTGTCTTTTTTTCCTCTTCTTTTTTCTGGCTCTTTTTGTGTCCATGCAAGTATGTTTGCAGCATCATTTTGCAGGATAACAGCTTACATCTTAGCTTATCCAGTGAAAATGTGACTTTTGTGGTTAACGTTTATTTGTGATGATTTAAAAAAAATTATTGAAAATAAAAATGCATGTGCAAACATGATTAATTTCTCAAAAATCAAAATTTAAAACCAGGCCCAACAAACTGCCACACAAACTTTTTGTGTACTTTAATTGTCGCTGAATTTGAAATGCAAAAAAAAAAAAAAATTGCCGCTTAAGCTCGCCTTAATGATTGGTGCAAAGAGCCCTTATTATTATTTTTTTCTTTTTTAGGGTATGGGGGGTCACTGATTGCACATCAAAATAGTCACTAGAACAATTATACAGTAAAATTAGGATGTGATTCAAACTTTGACATCCCACCAATATAATTCCATTTCGCTTGTGTGGACAATGTTTAGCAGCACTAAATTAGTCGTACTGCCAGACCTAAATTCATATCTGCATTGTAACTTGCTATAAACATTGCACATCCCTGGGTGGCATAGAATTCCTCCGCATTTTCTGAGAATAAGGTAGCCTTTGCCATTGCTATGTTGATATAGGTGCACGACTATTGCCGCATTTTTGGCAGTGTTCACCATTTAAATGTATTCATACAATTTCGATGTTGTGAATAACAGATGATGTTTTTTTGCCCAAAGTTTTTATAGCTAATGTTCTGTTAAAACACAGCTCAATGTGTAACATTAAAATCAAATACTGCTAAGTCCGAGGTGCTCACAACATTGGCTAGTGTCACTTTAATATTTCAGAAATACCGAAAGTAATCTAGCTAGTTCCCATCATTCGTATCGTATGAATAATTAGCGGCAACACTTTTTAGCTAGCTCAGTTTTCTTTGAACTAATATATCAGAAAACCAGTGGCTCCAACCTCCAGTGGTCGGTGCTGCTCTGGTGCACAGGTGCTAAATTAATGTTACATTAGCTAGCTAGGTGGCTGCCTCTGACTTGAGCCAGTTCGAAAAAATTTTTGTGGTGTCATTTACTAAATGGTCTCAAATCGCTTACCTTTGCAAGTGCAGATCAAAAATGTTTCTGATCGGTCTGTTATCACTAATGCGGAGCGCACCCAAAATGAGAAAATTCATGTTTGTTCTAGGAGTATAATCAAAGGGCTTTATGTTTGAAATCCAACAATCTGAACTTGAAGAAAATGAGTCCGGAAAGGCTCTTTAAACTTTGCGTTACTAATGTATTTCATTGGAATTGACTGTCTGTTTTCTTTTGAATTTTGAGATTAAATGCCTTGTGCTACATTACTGCCTCTCCCAAGTCAATCCGGTCAGTGTAACTTTGTCAGGGAGTACAGTAGCCGAGCCTTGAGCTGCATTCGAGTAGTCAAAAAATTACATCCCATCATCTAATTCCTAAACACTTTTCTTTAATCTCTGGAAAACATCATGAGGTAAAGGAAAGGTGTAAAGTGGCATTCACAAAGCCTTAGAAAGACAACCGCGCTGCTGAAAGAATCCTAATGCACTTACACTAGGCGATATGATCATGCGTCTCTCATCCGTCATGTTAGTTTGTTTTTGTGATTGGCCAGATAGATGGTCATCACTTTAAATATTGCTGCCGCATGGAATTGTGGAATGGTGTGATTTCCTGTTTTTCAAGTACTGAAGCACCTTTTGATTACATTTAGAGAATTCAAACACACTTGTCATGGCTGCCACACAAATACCTTTGGGTCATTTTCTAGGAATTAGGAAATGTCCTCAGCCAAAAAGATAATTCAAATGCAGCCTTGCTTTCTCCTGATTCACCAAAACTCCTAAAACGGGCCCCATTTCTGGGACTTTCGATGCTGGAGTTAGGGGTGCACTATTGTGCCTTTATGGGAGGTTTAAGGGGTCTTCAGAGTAAAGTGCAGAAATAACCAAAATAATGTAAAAACTAAGATATAAACATACTCAACATGATTTTAACCTCATAAAATGTAATATTTTGATAAAAATTTACATGGTTGCCATGGACACGGCACTTTAATGACAGAATCTGAAAATATTTTGTGGCACTGATATTTCAAACCCATGGTCAGATTTTACTTAAATTAGTCTCATATGAAAGGTTTACGATAGTTCTATGAAATGACTTGGGATTTTTTTGTTTGGAACATTTATGAATATTTAATGAGCCCTGTTATATAACCATAACGAAAATCGCTATCATCAACTTGCTTCATTTTCAGAATTAACCCCCTAGGGATGCACCTATCTAGAAAATCCTATGTCATTTCATAGATATCCAACAGATACAACTTCAATCCAAATATCAAGTCAATCGGATGAATATTAATGATTTTTTTTTTTTTAAAGATTATTTTTTGGGGAATTTTTCCTTTATTTGATAGTTACACAGTGTAGAGAGACAGGAAGGTTGGGGAGAAGAATGGGGGAAGGCATGCAGCAAATGACCCGAGCCGGATTCGAGCCCAGGTCGCTGCGGGAAGGACACAGCCTTTATGGTACGCGCGCTTAGACCGATGAGCCACCGGGTATTAGGATATATTAATGATTTTATGAATGTGACAAGGTTGAAAATCAGTCAAAATTGTGATTTTCAGTAATTTGCATTAAAAGTCACAAGTAACAATTGAGGCAGAGGAAAAATATAGATTTTTGGTGTTTACTGGCATCTCACTGCATTCCTTTATTTATTGTATGCGAAAATCAAAAATATTAAAATTTTTGGAAAAAAAAATTGAAATTTTTACCCTGAAGACCCCTTTATGATTTTTTTTTTTTTAGTAATTGCAAAATGTGCCCACAAGTGGCCATTGGCGGCCCCTTCTCCCAGTTGTTTTTGGAGGCTCCCAACTATTTGCCTGGTGTGCCTCTCCTGACAGTGCGCCTCTAGCTCTTCGCTTACTCCGGTACTGTGAATCGGCGCTGAAGCTTTTAGTGGTAGGCAGTACCGGTCGGTACCAGACTACTTTCTCCCCTGCTGCTTTATGAGACCATATAATTGCATATGTTATGTTTAGACTGAAATTCACCCAGACAGTAGGGGATGGTAATATCTGCTCTCAAGATCCATAATTTTAAACCAGAAATTGAAGTAATTTTGAATTGCTTTCCTTATAAAATGTATTGCAAACAAGTTTATGAAATATTGAAAACATTGTGTTAGCCAAAAGTGACATTCATTTCTCTGAGATGAGTTTAAATGCCAGGATTTGTACATAATAAACCGTCTCTTAATCAATATGCGCATATTTTAAGATTACCTTTTTTCTCAGAGGGGTTACATTTCATATTTTGAGAGGCATTGATGGGATTTGACATTTCTCAGACATGCATAAATTTTACCCTGTGGGCCTAATCACAAGTCATCCCCTGTATTTTTCTGTTACTTTCAGGTAATACATGTGTATTTTATTTTGTGTCTTCAGTTCAAAATGAATGCTTGGGCTAGAGATCCATAGTTGACAAAATGTTTTAAAACCTACTGCAGTACCCACTTTTAATTAAGTGGTTCAGAAATCTCTGCCCTTTATCTACTGTTCGTCTGGTTGGATGAGGCAGTTTTTCTCAGTTCCCAGTTGTTTTATCCAATCATTCCTGGATGTGTGTATTTCCCTTGGGACAATAGTGATTAGATGAATGTGCCAAACGGTGCCTGGTGCTGTTCCCGCCCTCACTCATCGAAGAGTCTAATGCTGGATTTTCTAATCTGTCAAAACCAAGAACAGCCATCCTGATGCAAAATTACTGTGTCACTGCACTGTATGCAAAAGAACCATTCAGACTGAGAGAAATCTTGCGGAATAAGCTGAGAGGGTTTGGGAATCTCTTCTCTCCCTCTATTTCATCTGTTTCCACTTGAACAGCATTTCCCCCCAGTAGCCTTATTTTATTCCAGCCTCTGGCAATGCTGTCCTTGTATTCTAAATGTAATGCTAGTTGACTGGTTATCCCAATAGCTTCTGGCTCAACATTGTTTTGCTCTTAGCCATGATAGCATTACTCCTCATAAATGAATGTAAATAGCCTCTTCATTTATAAATGGCGATAACATAGTCATTTAAAATTTTTGGCAATATAGCATGCCTTTTGACTAAGTAATTGGTTTACATCTATGAATATGTATCTACTGTATAATAAACACCAACAGAATAACTACATTTCAAGAAGAATTGAGACAATGTGAAAAAAGGTAAATAAAACAGCAAGCAGTAATTTGCACATCTTTTTTGCATGCTTTCCACTAATAAAAACTACAAAGACAAAATAAGTAATGCAATATCTCATGGAAAAAGATGAAACGGTTGGGAAAATGCACATGAAAACACAAAGTAGTGGTTAAGTGGTGTCCTTTGACTTATTATCCATTGCAAACTTTATGAAGACACAATATTTAATGTTTTCTCTGGTCAATGATGTTGTTTTAGTAAACACAGATCCATTCTTGCCATTCAGACCTGCAACGCATTCCAAAAAAGTTGGGACAGGGGCAATTTAGCAATAGCGATAAACATGAAAAATTTAAAAAATGGTGTGATTTCAAACAGCTGTTGTCTGCAGGAGACTATAATCATGATATGGCACCAAATAAGCATCCAAGAAAAGGCCTAGTCTTTCAGAAGCAAAGATGGGCCAAGGATTGCCAATTTTCCCACAAATACATGACAAAATTGATGAAAGGCTTCAAAACAATAATCGACATAGAAAGATAGGAAGGGAAATGGATATTTCCCTCTCTGTAGATCATACCATTATTAAAAGATTCAAGGAATCTGGAGGAATTTCTATGCATAAAGGGCAAAGGTGCAAGCCTCAGCAGAATACAAGCTGATCCCTGATAACTCAGAGAATACTGCATCAATTACCGTCATTTCCTCGTAATCGATACAACCACATGGGATGAGGATTTTCTGGGCTCACCTTTGTCAGGTGGTACAATAAATAGTTATATCCACAGATGCCAGTTTAAACTTTTCTGTGCCAAAAGGAGGCCTTATGTGAACGGAGTCCAGAAGCACCGTCATCTTCTCTTGGCTCATAGGCATCTCTGATGGACCATCATACAGTAAAAACATTTATTATGGTCAAAACAATATTTCAGGTCTTTTTGGGGGTGAATGGATGCTGTGTACTCAGGCGGAAGATGAGAAAGACCATCCAGGTGTTACCAGCAATAAGTCCAAAAACCATGTTGTCACGTTCTGGAGTTGTCTCAGTGCCCTTTGCAAAAGTAACTTGCACCTCTGTGCAAGCCCCATTAATGCTGAAAAATACACAGATTTTGGAACAACATATGCTGCCTTCAAGGTGACATCTCTTCCAGGGACGCTCATGCATATTTCAACAAGATAAAACAATACAGCATTCTGTACGCATTAAAAAGGCTTGGCAGTGCGAGATGATGTTGCGCATGCTGGACTGGCCTGCCTGCTGTCCCGACTTGTCCCCAGTGGAGAACATGTGAAGCATTTTGAAATGCAAAATGCAACAACGAAAACCCCAAACTGTCGCACACCTTAGACTTGTTTGCAGGATGAATGGGACAAATTACCCTGACACACTTAATCACGTACTATCTTCAGTCCCTAAATATCTATTCAGTGTTGTGAAAATTAATGACAACGTTACATACTGGTAAATACTGTCAAAACGTTTTAAAAATATGTAGCAAAAATCAAAATTTAAATGTATTTATTTTGAAAAATCAATAAAATTCATGTGGTGAAACATCAAGTAAATGCGCTGTTTTGTTATTTTCAATGTAATACCGGAAAAAGATGATTTAAAAAAAAAATCACTGCTTTCAGTTGTAATTTTAATTGAACATACTGACCTTATTTTTTCTGATTTGGGGTTAGTGCACTCAATATGGGAAGTATGCATATCTATGGACACAAAATTGACATAGAAGTGCACACAGACATTCAAGAACAGCGTGTGCATTCCAGATGTTGTTTGAAGAAACATCCCAGCATGTTTATGATCTCAGAAATGTATTGTTTTAACTCCCAATCATTTTTCAATTCTCAGTTTTTAAAAATAATTTCATTGCTGAATTTTCATGGAGGTATTTTTGTGTTTGCGGCCCTTACTCTGTCCTAAATTATGAAGATGAATTGAAATACGAAGCAATGCTAAATGCTACAAGTGTCTTGTTTCATTTAAGCCATTTTCCTGCTCACAGTGAAGCTCAGATCTTGAATTATAAAGCTTTTAATTGGGTAACGCATAAATAGCCAGATTTGGTCTCTGTGCAAAAGGGTTAACGCAGAGCTCCAGCAATTAAACAGTAAATTCATATGTAATGTAATGGCAATTAAACAGTAAATTCAATTCAGAAAAATGAGTTATTCGTGAAGTGGCAATACAAAAAAGATGCTCTCTTCTGCATTTGCTTTTGGCACGTCCTGTAACTCAGGCTATCCAACAGTCCTTTCATGATTGTTTAAATTACAAGAAATAAAGCAAAGATTAAAAACATGTATCCATAATGTTGAACCTTGATTGAAATGAAATTTTGTTTCTAAATAAAGCAGTGTATATCTCTTCTTCCCTTGCTGAAGACCTTTAGCCACATGTGATTGTGTTGAGTGTTTTCGGAGGTCATGCAGTATTAATTACCAAAAAATATATATATTGAAAACAGGTCACAGTTGGTTTCAGTGGGATCCTTTTTTGCTTCCTCTATTTTCAGCATTGCAACCTCCACTGTGGTGTTAATTGTAATGATACAACACCAAGGAATGTTGTGAGTTTAGACCAAAACTAACACTAATCTAAAAGGCTGATTTTTTGAGGCTTTCTGTTGAGCAGCGCAATACTCTCTTGTGAACAGAAGTCACACCTGCAGCTGTATTCTACTCAGGCCCAGAAGGAAAAGGGGAAGGAAGAAGGAGGTTCCCTGAATACCTAATTACTGTATATGCAAAAAAAAAAAAAAGCACAATCATAAAATTGCTAGATCAGCACTTCCTCAAAGCAAAGGGAGTTAAAGTGATATACAGGAAAAACAGCCTAATTATGAACAGTCTTTGCAATTATCCTTGCCCAAGTCTTAATCATTTGTTTTCAATAACCAATTTGGTTCTAGGGCACTTGGGCCTGGCTGTAGCCGTCTCAGAACTAACACATGGGCTTTGCTCAGAGTCACATTGGTTACATCTTTGAAACTTCCTTTGACCCAGTAGTTCCTAAACTCAGACCAGGGGACCCACTAGGTCCATTGGTTTTTGTCCCAACAACAATTGTAATCCTAGAGGTTTAACCCCTTAAACTCGAATTTTTCACTTCAGTTCTCCCTTAAATAGGTTCTAAGTCAAAGGAGCTTATTTTTCAAATTGTAGGATTATGTCACATACATATTGGATATCTGCTGGTTGCAGAGCTTCACTGAAACTGCATCACACTTATATTGAGAGAAACATTCAACCCCAGGACACCATGTTTTTATGGCCACAGCATTACATCAAATGGAAAATATCTAAATAATATTCATAATTTTATTAAAAATGTCCCTGTTATTCAACAGGACATTTGGGATTGTTGGGAAACCTTGGGATCTCTGCTAGAATTTAATATAGGGCACTGGCGGCCCCAGAAGCTCCCGCCGTTAAGATTAACAAAATGTTGAAGTTTTTGTTGACGGACGCATGCATGGACGGACGCACACACGGAGGGAGCCCGATACCATAGCTCTCGTGCCACTTGGGTGGCGGGAGCTAATTAGGAGCCTGTAACTGAAAATGTTGATAAGATAAAACAAATAGTTCAAGTTTTTGGTAATATTTGTAGGCCAGTGACCTTGAAAAAATAGGCCAAGGTCACCTTTAGGCACGTCATTTGTAGGAATATATGAGATGCATGTCCAGTAAAAATTAGGAGCCTGTAACTGAAATAGTTGTTGAGATAAAGCAAAATGTCGAAATAGTTGGTGATATGTTTAGGCCAGTGACCTTGAAAAAATAGGCCAAGGTCACCTTTAGGCACGTCATTTGTAGGCCTTTATGAGATGCATGTCCAGTAAAAATTAGGAGCCTGTAACTGAAATAGTTGATGAGATAAAGCAAAATGTCTAAGTTTTTGGTGATATTTTTAGACCAGTGACCTTGAAAAAATAGGCCAAGGTCATCTTTACATGTCATTTGTAGGCCTTTACGAGATGCATGTCCAGTAAAAATTAGGAGGCCGTAACTGAAATAGGTGATGAGATAAAGGAAAATGTAGAAGTTTTTGGTTATATTTTTAGGCCAGTGTCCTTGAAAAAAAGGTCGAGGTCACCTTGAGGTACATCATTTGTAGGCCTTTATGACATGCATGTCCAGTAAAAATTAACAACCTGTAACTGAAATAGTTGATGAGATAAAGCAAAATGTGTTGACGGACGCACGCACAGAGCCCGATACCGTTGCTCTCGTTTTGCGAGCAACGGGAGCTAAAAATAGGCTTGAACCTCGACTGGTTTGAATACAGCAGTGCTACATTCATATTACCATGCTGAAGTGACCCAAATATGATTTTTTTGCCTTCTGTGACACATATCTGATGTTTCAGGGCTTTGTGGAAACAGAAGTCTGATCTTGCATCTGGTTCTCAAATCAGAATAAAGCCTTCTTCATATGTGGTCCGAGATCAGATGCACATCTGATACGTGGCCATACGACATGAATTGGAATGGATAGATCAGAATCCTTTTGGCATTCTGCCTGTACACTAGCACTGAGCGCTTTTAAAAACCTAAAAAGCTAGTCCCCTGGCTTTTATCGCCACCTCGAGCTTATCTTTTCTCTATTTGAATCACGTTTTAATACCACGAGTGGTCCCACAAGTAGATGTTTTTTGTTGTTGGTGACGTGGATGACTCATGCAAAAATGTATTAACGCGCGCATGAGTGCCATTTCGGGGGTTAAATACGTTCATATTACAGATAGATACTGGTCCTCGGACAGTGCCCCGAGACTTCCCGTCACCCTCATTATTGGGGACTCAATCGTTCGGAACATTCAAACCAAGTCCACCATCACACACTGCTTCCCGGGTGCCAGAGTTTTAAACATTTTAAACCGGATTCCCAGCCTGCTGGATAAACATCCCCACGTTCGGAACATTGTTGTTCATGTTGGAACTAATGACACCTCGTACCAACAGTCCAAACTGCTGAAAGGGGATTTTATCTCTCTGTTCGATAAGCTAAAGGTATGTGGAAAACATGTTTTTATGTCTGGTCCTATCCCGACTTTAGGTCGTGGTATAGGGCGTTTTAGCAGAATTCTTAGTCTCCATTCATGGCTGCGGTCAGTTTGCACCTCTCATAGTATGTTTTTAATTGACAATTTTCATTTTTTTTTTCAGAAGGAACATCCCTCTACGTTAGGTGCACGGAAGCTTGCATAACATTTTATTCATAGATACGCATGCAAATGACTATTCAAAAACCGAGGGTTACCAGCTCCGCACTCAGTTATAGGTTGACCTTGATGTAGTAACGTTATCCTTATTCCATTTATTCAAGTATAGCTGAATCTGAACTTTTTTTTTATTGAACACAAGAAGCGTGAAGTCTGTCAATAAAAAACTTAACAAGTTGATTCAACTTCAAGGCTTAATATATGCTGGCATGCCTGATATCGTCGCCCTCACAGAAACTTGGTTGAACGACTCTGTCGAGTCAAATGAAATTCTTCCCGAGGGTTATACCCCGTATTGCAGAGACAGAGGTGGCAAACGAGGCGGCAGAGTTTTTCTTGGTATTCGTAATAATATTATCTCCCGCCGTCGACCTGATTTGGAACCCAGTATTTGTGAGGTTATCATTTGCGAACTTGTGCCTAGTAAATTATTGAAAGTATGCATTACTTTGTGCTACAGACCTCCAGACAGTGATCCTGTATCTTTTTATGATTTTTTGTCTAACGTTTTTACTAAATGCAGTATTGAGTACAAAATTATATTCGCACTTGACGATTTTAATCTCCCAGATACACCCTGGTGGGACGAATCGGCGAACACTGGACACACGCTGTGTGACTTGGCTGACAGCTTTTCCCTTACCCAGATCATTGACCAACCTACTCATATTAAGGGAAATGTGCTGGATTTAGTTTTCACCAATATCCCTGAACGCTGCTCCGAGCCCAATGTAACATTTGGTCAGTTTGACAGTGATCATGCTGTGATCCAATTCAATGTTCAAACTCGTGTCAACAGACTCCGCACATGCGCGAGAAATGTGTACAATTTTAAAAGAGCTGACTTTATCCGGCTACGATCTCACATGGACAAAGCGTCATTTCACTCTGCTTTCACTCTGCTCTTCTCCATCTTGATATTAATGTTAATGGGCAAAGTTGGCTTGATCTTGTGCATTCATCTGTCAGTAAATTTATTCCCATCGCTGTAATTAAGGATGTAAATTCTCCTGCCTGGGTTGACAGTGAAGTGCGCCACCTGAGCAACAAAGTACAATCCACACAGAAACGAGCTAAAAAATGCAATACTGCAGCGTTGTGGGCGAAATTTCGTAAACTAAGGAATAAATTAAAAAATATATGTACTTTCAAGTACAATCAGTATTTGGATGTTCTCAGTGATTCTCTTGCCAAAACACCAAAGCGTTTCTGGGGATTCTTCAAGAGTAAAACAAAGACAAAAAGTGTCCCCAGTTTTGTTGCTTATGGAAATAAAACTGCCTCTGATCCTAGCACAAAGGCTAGTCTGTTCAACGAGTATTTTCAATCCCTATTTACCCCTCAGCCTCTAGAACGAATATATCCGGATATAACCGTTTTTAAACATGCTCATTTGGGTGATTTAAGGATTTCTGTCCATGATGTTGAATCAGTTTTGATTAACCTTGATACAAATAAAGCATGTGGGCCTGACGTGTTACCGGCTCGGATCTTAAAAGAATGTGCTCGTGAATTGGCTCCGTCGCTTTGTAGTCTTTTTAACAAATCTCTTCAAACTGGAGAATTACCACTTGATTGGCTAAGAGCAAATGTTATTCCAGTCCACAAAAAATCTGACCAAGAAAATGTCAGTAATTATCGACTGGTATCGTTATTGTGCATTTGTAGCAAGGTGCTGGAAAGTTGCATACTTAATTTTGTCTATCCTCATGTAGTGCCAGTTTTACATCACCTACAACATGGTTTTGTTAAGGTTCGGTCGACAACAACTCATTTAATCCAGATATTTCACGAAGTTGTTAAATTCTTAGATCAGTCCGGACAAATTGATATTTTATATCTAGACTTTTCATCTGCTTTCGATTCCGTCCCCCATGACTAACTTTTATATAAACTCCAGACATATGGATTTCATGGCAATCTTTTAAAGTGGTTTACGTCGTATTTATCCAATCGTAAACAAAGAGTTGCTGTCGATGGTGCCCTATCATCCTGGTCTCCCGTTAAATCAGGAGTTCCACAAGGATCAATTTTAGGTCCTTTGATGTTTCTGCTGTATATTAATGACATGCCAGACTGTGTAAGTCCTGAGACTAGGGTTGCCTTGTTTGCAGATGATTCTAAATGCATCAGAGAAATCAGAAACACGCAAGACTGTTCACAGCTGCAGTGCAACATAGAAAACATCTTGGATTGGAGCTGTAAATGGGATATGAGATTTAACGCTGGTAAATGTAAACTATTGAGCGTTACAAGGAAGTGAATTCCCATTCTTCATCATTATACAATGAATGGTGATTTAATTGAAAAAGTCGACTGCATGCGTGATCTTGGGATTGTGGTGTCATCAAATTTATCATGGGATGCACATGCAAATGTCTTGGTCAGTAAAGCAAATCGCATGCTTGGATTAATTCAAAGAACTTGCAGTCACTCGTGTTCAGTTCAAACAAAACGAAAACTGTATATTTCGCTTATAAGACCACTTTTAGAATACTCCACCCAATCTTGGGCCGTTTCATCAAAAAAATCTCTCCTTCATATTGAAGGTGTGCAATGGAGAGCCACTAAGTACATTCTTGGTTATAATGATTGTGTCGGAAGCAATTACAAAGCCTGACTAATGAAGCTTGATCTTTTACCGCTGGGCTACAGACGTGATATATTTGATTGTGTATTCTTATGCAAATGCTTGAAGGGGGAATATGACATCAACTACAACCATTTTCTTTCATTTCAGAATGAGGATACATTTTTAATGAAAATTCCAAAATTTAGGACTGAAACTTTTCGCCATTCTTATTTTAACAGATTTTATTTGTGGAACGCTAGTCACCTCAATCAAATTTGTGATACTACAGCTGCTTTTAAATCGAAGCTATTTCATTTTTATACAGAAAAGTTTAACAACTATTTTTCTTCTGATAATTCCTGTACATGGGTTGGCAAATGTCATTGTTCACGTTGCCATCTGTCCCTCTGATGTTACTTACACTTGCTAGTATACGGTCTTATTTTATTATTATTTTTTTTTCTTCTCTTTGTTCAATTGTCTGTACATGTTGTGGGATGATTGCCTCACAGTAGGTGCCTTGCCACCTGTGCGATCATTTCCTGACTTCTGTCAAAGCTTAATAAATAAATAAATAAATAAATAAATAAATAAATAAATGATGAAGAAGTTTGTGTTGGTTGTGATAGAAAGGTGACAGAACACCCAGTGCATCAGAGTTTATTGTGTATGGGACAGGGTAGCAGCAGATCGGTCAAAGTGCCCACGCTAATGCCTGTTCACCACTGAAAGCGCTAATAATGGGAACATCAGCATCACAACTGGACCATAGAGCAACAGAAGAAGGTGGCTTGGTCTGCTGAATCACATTTGGCTTTACGTCATGTGGATGGCTGGGTGCGTGTACGTCGCTAACCTGGGGAAGGCATGGCACCAGGATACACGATGATGAGAAGGCAAGCCAGTGGAGGCAGTGTGATGCTTTGGGCAACGTTCTGCTGGGAAACGTTGGATCCTGCCATTCATGTGGATGTTACTTTGACTCCTACCACCTACTCAAACATTAATGCAGACCAAGCGCACCCCTTCATGGAAACAGAATTCCCTAATGGCAGTGGCCTCTTTCAGCGGGATAATGTCAATCAATCAATAAATCAATAAATCAATCTTTATTTATAAAATACTTTTCATACAATAAAATGTAGCACAAAGTGCTTAACATATTAAAATCAGAATCCACCCATCACCACCCCAACCCCCCACCCCTATTCCTTGTTCACAAAATTGCTTGTGTGCGTTAGTGTAAGTTGGAATATAAAAAGAATAAGACAAATACTAAAACTGAGCGCGGGGGAACCAGAGGAAACACTATCACAGGGAGCCTTCTGCGTCGGGAGGCTGGTGCCACCTCCAGGAAAGTGGCCGCTGACACGGAGTAACATCCCAACCCCAGGCAGGGGGAGGGACCGAACAACACCCCCATAAGGCGATGGTATGGACCTCCCACCCCGCCAGGGGGGACCAGACCCCAAATCAGCGCCGCAGCAGCCAGGGCCAACAGCCGGCTCCGATGCAGAGGGCTCTCACTGAGGAAACACTGGAGTTAAAAACTAAGTTAAAATAAATAACATAAAATAATAAGATACAAAATTTAAAGGAAATAAATAAATTAATAAATGCAAATAATAAATAAATAAATGAGTTAAAATGAATGCAGCAGAAAAGGTAGAAGACACCACAAAGTAGGCCTATAGCGGTAATAAAAAGAACAAGGCTAACCAATAAACTAATAATAAATAAATTAAAATCAGTAAAATTGAGGAAAGGGATGATAGTTAAAAGCCAAATTATAAAGGTGGGTCTTGAGCCTGCTTTTAAGTCTCAATATTCTCTGCGGCCCTCAGGTTCTCCGGCAGGCTGTTCCATAAACGTGGGGCATACTGCTGGAAAGCTGCCTCACCATATGTTTTCGTGTTAGTTCTGGGAATGACCAAAAAGGCCGGTGCCGGAGGACCTCAGGGTCCGCAAGGGTTCATGAGATAAAAATCTGACAGATAAGAAGGTGCCCTTCCTCACTGCAAAAATGGTTCAGGCATGAATAGAGGAACACAGCAATGAATTTAAGGATTAGACTTGGCCTCCAAATCCCCCCCTTAATGCAGTCAGTGTAATTCAGCATCTGTGGGGTGTGCTGGACAAACACGCCCGATCCATGGAGGCCCCACCTTGCATCTTACAGGACTTAAAGGATCTGCTGCTGATCTCTTAGTGGTAGATACCACAGCACACCTTCAGAGGTCTAGAGGAGTCCATTGCTTGACAGGTCAGGGCTGTTTTGAAGGTAATCTAGGTCAATATTGTTGCTTAGACTTCTACAGGGGAGATGTCACTATGCATATTTTGTGTGGAAGTACTAAGTCTTTTTCCATCTGAGGGAAATAAAGTTCTTCAATGCTGGCATCATGGGATTTTCTTTGGCGTGCCACCAGAATGCGAATATGTTTAAATTGTTTTTAGGCTTAACAAACCATATTGAACATTGGTGCAAAACAACTTCACATATATGCCTAGCTAAGATATACGCACCCTCTCATGAGCTACAGGAAATCTGAGGTTTCAAAAGACAGACTTTTTATGTCATCACTAATGTATAGTAAAAAAAAAAATGTCTAACTTTATGATGCAACAAAAAATAAGGTCCGCTGAAAACAAATCAGCCAGTCACTCCACTGATTAGTCTTGGCTACAGAGTGAATTAATGTTTGGTGGATAATTTGGAAAAGTAAATGGGAACACGCTTGGAGTAATCCATCGTTTAGGTATGGCTTCTGAAGGAACGTCACTGAAAATCCCAGGTTTGAAGCAGGTAATCTAGGTCAATATTATTGCTGAGACTTCTACAGGGGAGATGTCACTGCGCATATTTTGTGTGGAAGTCCTCAGTCTTTCAACCTCTAAGGGAAAAAAAACTGCATGTGGCATGCTTTTGAGCGTGACATGAGCTATGGCTACTTTAGCACTTGCTCAAAGTTCTCCTGAAAAACAAAAGCATCCAGCAGCCAGGCCAACTACTTGTGACATGATTACCGTAGTTGCCAGTAAGCATGTAGATATTACAGCATTTGCAAATGCAGTACCCAAAATTTTTTCTTGTGAATCATGCCACATGTATTGTGATCATTTCAGGTGCATTAGAGAAGGGCTATTATTTATGTTAGTCACCCTATTAATGCTGTTAATTCTGGTGCTGTAGCGCCACCAGAAAGGCAAACTTTAATGTTCAAAAATTTAAATAACTAACAACTTTAATGAGAATCGAGTCAAATCTGCTTTCAACATTCCCAGTGCATGGAGGAGGAAGTTCTTGATTGTAGTTGCTTTGCATAGTTTCCTGTAGCACCACCATTTGGGCAAATTTTACATAATTAAATGAAATAACTCACATTTTTGTTCGAAGTCACTTCCTGGTCATCACGAATTCAGAACTCAGGAGTTGCACAGAGATCACAGACAAAGGCATGAGGGCATATTTAATTAACATAAGCTTGGAGTTACATTAATCACAAACAAAGAGGATAGTCAGAAGACTGTCCAAGGTCAGGTGGGAGTGAACTGTAACACTAAGGGTCTGGTTAGGCCTAATAGGAGAGACTGGTCCAAAGTGAGTAGCAGGGGTGACAGCTGAAAGTATCATGAAACATGGGGCAGATGAACTCACTTGAGTTGGACAAAGAACGAACTGGGAGGAGCGCCACTAGCCAGGACTGTGACTCTTGAAGGAGAATCCCAAATAAATAGATACTTTGCAGCTAGAGTTTAATTGTCAAAAACAGAGGACAACAGTCCAGCAAAGGGGAGACAAAAACCAGAAACTTTAATTCACAAAGACAACAATTAACAAAGTGGTAATGAGTGTGCAAAGCACGAGCAGGAAACATAAGGGGAGAGGTAATGATTGAGACAATAATTGAATAACAAGAAATAGCATAATCAAAACTGACACAGATGGCTAGACTGAGAGTAAAACAATTATGCAACATTCAGGACATGACACTGGTGTATTGAGTTGATGTTGACCACACTATGACATTTCCTGTAGCAACAGCACCTGACTATTCTTTTCAGTTTTAAAAATGCAGTAACTCAAACTGTTTTAATGGGATATATATTATATAATACAATCTGCTTACATACTGTTGAGCCATCATTCAGTGAAACTACATTTCCAAATCCAATCCGAAACATCTTGGTGCATAATAGCACAATCCTTTTGTTTTGAGATGAGGGGTTCAAATCCCGGTTCAACCTGAGAATTTTTTTGAGCAGCAGGGGCATAGTTCTTGTATAAATAATTGCTGGTTGATTGTTGTTTTTACTTTTTACTGTATCTTTGTGTGGCAGGCCGAGGGAGGGCCCAGGCGGGGGATTGAACCCCAAGCTCCTGAGTATGAGTCAAACGCGCTGGCCACATTGCCAAAGAGCCAGGCTCATTGGCAAGGTAGCCAGGGCGCGTACTTATTAGGAGGCATTTCTAGTGACGGGACCCTTCAACTGTCACAGTTGTATTAATAATTTTGTTTATTTACTTGTTTTATTGAAAATAAATCTGCTCCAGTGGAGTAAAACTTCATTTCCTTTGTGTGTATTTTCTTTGAATGTGGAAATATATACAGGACAGGTTGCAGTAAAAATAAATAAATAAATAAATAAATAAAATGGTTGTAATTAAATGGAATGTATGCCTGTGGTGACATATAAGTGAAATTAAATGAGTTTTGCTGTTTGGTACCTGAGAAATGTCAAATAGCACACAGTACCAATTTGGCTATGTCACCTAGACATTCTTGAAGTAAAACCTCTCTAATTTTGCTCTGATTTACTTGATTAGAACAAACTTTGGCACAGACAATGGTGAGATTCTGTGCTGTAATTTTTTTTTGAGCTTTCAGACTGAAGCTAAATAATTTCAAAAGGGATAAAAGTAAAATTTTGTCAGGTGCAAATGGAACACCGTATAAATGAAAGATCTCATCTTCATTTACTCTGACTCAGTGACATGAGACAATGACAGTGACATTTACACCATGGCAAAAATCCCCAAGATGTTACCTTTATTATGCTACCAAGATTATTCAAATACACCGGGTAGTTGCAGGGATATACTGATTTCATTTTGGGCATGTCATTTTTGAGCCAGAGGCTCAGGGCTTAAGAGTTTTTTAAAAATAGAAACTAGATATTCATTTTCTGAGGAAAATACATATGCTTGAAAGAATAGTTTATGCACCTTTGTTTAAAAAGCTAGTTTTGAAAGACAAGTTTGCCCTGCGATGAATTGGCGAGCTGTCCAGGGTGTGTTCCTGCCCTTTGCCGATAGTCAGTTCTGATAGGCTCCAGCTCCCTTGAGCCCAAGTGAGGAAGAAGCGGTATAGATAATGGATGGACTCAGCAGTTGACTGAGAATTTATTTTCATTCATTTATAATGTAATGTAATGTTATAAAAATAGCAGCTTTTCCACTGCTGTTTATGTCTCTTTAGGTCAGGCTTGTGTTACCTTACCACCTAAAGCGCACCCACATTCGCTCACAGGCATGTGCGCACACCCATATGCATGCGTGCATACACACACACACAAGCGCGCGCGCACACACATCATTATCAAAGGATACAAAATAACTGGAACATATGGGAGCTCGGTTCCATACACTAGCACTCTATATTTATCAAACATTCTGCACACAAAGAAAATCAAAACTGAGAAGAGCAGCTTAACTGAGAGCGTGTCTCCCCACACTGTATTTCCTGTAGAGCATTAGAGCAGTTAATTGCCATGTTTCATCCATGAAGGATAAGCACTGTACAACCTCATCTGTTTGCCTAGTTCTGCTCACCACAACACTGCACCACTTTCCGCCGGACAAATTTACCATCACATTTATCACCAAATAGTTACCTTTTTTCTTGCCAGGGAGAATACTTCATTCCATGGAAGACTGTTCATAATTCTTAAAAAAAAAATATACCACAATTCCAAAATAATCTTCGGAACAACTGTATTCATCCAGACAGCAATGTAAGAGCATCAATCATTGAATGAAATTAATTGTGCTGAAGAAAGTTTTTATATTATAGCATTGAACATTTGCATATAATGTTGATATGCCATCCAATATTTGTCCTGCTGTATATTATCTGTTTGAGCCTGTAATGATTGGCCGTCCTGTTCATGTTAGATATTGGCTTTAAGACACATTCTTCAAATCCCTTTATATTGGCAAACAAAGTTTAATTGAAGCATTATGGACTCAGAGCATTCTATTAATTGCAGAATATTAAAAAAATCTTTGATTAACTTAGAGAAAGGAGTAGCCTAATGCATAGAAGTGATCCATGTTGTATGATTGCCGATGAGATCAGAGAGTGTCATTTAAAATGTCGCAAGTTTCAGCATCCAAAAGAAAAAAAAACATAAGTTAAAATGATAAAGAAAGATGTGACTCAACAATGGAGATGATTGAATTAAATTAAAAGGGGAAAAAGAGAATTCAGTCACATTGAAACTGCATAGTGCGCTTTTCATTTTTGTGTGATCTCAAGTAGAACCATCCTCTGGAATGCATCTGAATCAATTGCATTTCTTTCACGTGGCAGATAGGGATATGCTTGATTGTAGATCTGAGAATGTGCGTAGAAAAGCTGGATTATAAATGTTGGACGGCAGAACATCCATCAGTTGCCATTGCCGTTGGCAAATAATTGGTCTTATTGGGAGAATGCTTTAGACTCCTGTGCAGCTGCCGGAAGACGTAGGCTGAATTTTCCACTTCATGTTTATCCAAACACTAAAGCCATTGGCAATTAATCCTAATGAAAAAGCTACTTTAAAAGATTAATCGGTTAGCTGAAGTAGAGCATGAACAGGAGTTCAAGTGTAATATATTTGTCACCCAGTTTCATCCCTTCCCCCTTCTAAAAAGCCTCTCAAGTGGAATGAGAAAACAAAGCCAGGGGAAATTCACAGTGTTGCACAATTAAACACACGGCAATCAATCTAAAAAATATAATTATGATAGATGATCAAGATAATCATGAAAGCAGATCAAGAAAATGGTTTTATCTAATAACACCGAGAGTGGTCCTGTGTTCTTGTGAAAATTGATGTGAGAAAAAAATATTCCAAAAAAGAAGGCCTATGCTCTGAAGTTAACCTAATTTACTACATACACTACTACATGGCGTTGAAGGTCAGCAGTAGAGCATTTCCACCGGATATTAAAAAGGGGGTAAAATTTGTCTTCATCTTTTGATGCAACTAATTTTTCTAATCCCCTGTCCACTCTTACTTAAATGGACTTAAATCAGTCGTAAATATGATTTTAGAAATTTTATTTTAATTTGCAAAATAGACGTTTGTAAGAAGCCCTAAAAGGCAAGATGAATTTTTTTTTTTTTTCCCCTGGCTATTTCAGGTAAAAACAAGGTTTATCTTGCGAAAAAAATATTATCCATAAGGACTTGGGAGCAGACAAGTTTCTGCTGAAGACGTATTTAATGCACACTCATAAAACCTTAGCACACAGGTACATGGCAGCAAGTTTTGATCTAAGTTTTAATCAAGAAGGGCCTGATAAAGATTTGGGTCAAAAAGCATTGTCATGTACCTGTGTGATTAAGCTTTATGACTGTGTATTAAATACATCTTTTGTTGCAACTTGGCAGCACGACTCGCTTCGGATTTCTTTCTTGCCCCTGAGTGCCTTTGTGTGTCCGATGTTGTGTTTGGCAAAGAAGAATACTGTATGTATAACATTTTTTTCAACTTCCCTTTCAGGGACCTCCAGAAAGACTTAAGCCTTTGTTGCATATTGTCCAATATTTTGGACATATTTCAAGTACAGTTTATGTTGTCTAGGCTCATAAATGCCTTGAAAACACATAATGTATATTTTTTGGACATTTCCAGTTCAGAATTTCCCCAATAGGTGCCTCTTTGATAAGTCACATGATTGATCACAAACAATCAAAATGACAATGTCCATGAGTAAGAGGTAAGTTGACGAAAGTCAGAAATATTCTCATATTGCTCAACTTTTGATGAAACTTTTACCTGTTGGAGGAATTAAATACTTTCATAGTGCACACAGAAACACATAAGCTTTATAATGCATGTCGGGCAAATGGCTCAAAATAGCCATGTCCAGAATACTGGACATCGTGCGTATGAATGACCGACTTTCTTCGACTTCATATTATTTCTGTCATCCCAAGAGCGTAATGCCAAAAATACTGGACAGCAGTATGCATCCCACAAGCACAATGTCCAAAATAATGGACAGAATGGCCACAAACTGGAACCCCACCCAAAAACAAAATTGCACCAAATCCCATCAAATGGTTCCTTAAGAACGTTGGATATCCAATTTTAACTTTTTGGAGGCATTTGCTCCAAAACTGTGTTAACTGTGGCAAAGGGAGCCATTTTTTTAATGCACTGAACCAAGTATCCTCCGTGAATTTTTTTGTTTGATACTCAGAAGATGACAGTTTAAATTTCATTTCTACTGGTCTCTTCCCATTTAGGTACCAAGAGTGTATGTTCTGCCACCTAAAATAGCCCCCAGTGTGTGTCTGTAGTCAAATGTGGCGACCTCCATGCATAAGCGTATTGAAAAACGGAGCAGCTCCCACTGGATTACAGGAATGTGCTAGGATAAGCTGTCTCCAGCTCTAGTATCTTGATGAAGAGGACAAGATTTTTAATAATTTCAGTGGATGCTAATTCTGGGTGAATATGAAGCTGCCACCCTCGGACTGCACATTATTTAGAGAGCTGGGCTATGGAAAGTTGCTGCTTTGCTGTATACATCAGATGTATCATTATTTTTTCCTGAATTGCCAAAAAGTAATATAAAATCTCAAAATCCCTAAATTCAGAATAGTAACAACAATAAAACCAGCTGAGGGAATAAAAACATGAAAAAAGTGTGGATTTTTATGTGCACAATATGCCTACATGTACACACACACACACAAAAAACACTGGAAAATGTACAATGAAATATGCTGTGTGTAATCAAAATTTTATGAAAGTCTTGTTTGCAAGGCAATGCATTTTAAAGGCCTTTTATTCTGCACTCATGTACTTGTCAAACCTAGTCACTGCTGATCAGCGGAAGGGGAATTGAAGAAAGGCGTGGGTGGGCCAGAGAGACAAATATCATCTGGATATTTGCAAATCCAACAGCAAACCATTTGAAGTTTGTCAACATGGTTGTTTATTTGACATGACCTTTCCGAGTGTAACAAGACTTCATAATATCCATTTGCAGCTTGAATCGTTCGGTCAACCTCCCCTGTCAGATGCAGGTACTGAAACAGAAATATGATACATTTAGTTGTAATCATCCACCATCTCCACTCTCCCCATATGTCAGAGAAATAAGTAGAACTATGAAGGAAATGGGTGACTGTATTTTCCCATGGCTGATTCTGTTAGCCAATAGCCATTAAAATACTGTATAAGTGATTCAAATTCTATTTTTCAAAATTATGCATTGCGAGAACAAAAGGGGATAAGCGCAGATGGGAAACAGAGTGCTTTAGAGTAGGATATGTCACACTGAATCATTTCTATTTGTGAAGAACTTCCTAGGTAATTTTTCAGGCCTCTCAGTGAGATTGTTTGAGATGAAAGCCGGGTGACTGCACTCCAAATTTCTTTCAAATAATAGATGTTACAGTGTTTCAATAAACAACCAGTGTGTTTTTATAAATCTATTTGTGTTTTCTGTACACTGGAGGTCCTAATAACTCATACCCTCATTCATGCAGAAAGCCTGCCCATGAAACCAGTCAAATAGAGTACATCCTGTTCAAAGTGTTTGAAAGTGAGAATGCAAAGGTACAACAACCCTAGCACAATTTGTTGTTGGTGTTGCAGGAGAGCTGTATACTGTGGGCGCACACAATGGCTGTTTTCTGAGAAATTTTAACTCGAGAACCACTAGGGGTCAATGCATAAAACCACCAACGGGTAAAATTCACATCTGTGCCTGACTTCCGCATTTCCAATGTACCTTTAAGAATGGCCCTCAGTGTAAATCAGTTTAAAATGACATTGAAAGTCTGTACTCAAAGAGAATATTTGCATATTTAGGTGGTGTGATATTATTTCAAAATTACATTCATTAAAGAATGAGATAACCTACAGTGCTGTAAAAAAAGTATTAGCCCCTTGCCAGTTTTTTCTATTTTTGAATATTTGTCAGACAAAAATGTAAATGTTCCCAATTATTTAACTACTTTTAATATAAGTCAAACACAATGTGGGCAAACACAAAATGCAGCTTTTAAATGATCATTTCATTTATTGAAGGTAAAAAAAAACTATTGAAAACCTATACCACCAATGTGAAAAAGTTGCCCCCCCCCCCAAGCCTAATAAGTGGTTGCATCAACCTTAATGGCAATAAATGCAATCTAACATCTAACGTCTTTTACATTGCTGTGGAGAAATTTTGACTAATTCTTCTTTGCAAAAATGTTTTAATTCAGCCACATTGGAGGGTTTTCAAGCAAAAACTGCCTGTTAAACGTCACGCCATTGCATCAAAATTGAACTCAAGTTGGGACTTTGACTAGATAACTTCAAAATCTTAATTTTATTCTCTTGAGCTATTCAGATGTTGACTTCCTTGTGTGCTTTGGATCATTGTCCTGCTGGACCAGAGTGTAGTACTCTTGAACTGTGTTGTTACAATCAGGCTGGATTCAAAATTATTGCCCATCAACATGCAAACCCAAATTCCAATGAAGTTGGGACGTTGCGTAAAATGTTAATAAAAACAGAATACAATGATTTTCAAATCCTTTCTGACCTATATTCAATTGTGTGCATTACAAAGACAAGATATTTTATGTTCAAACTGATAAACTTCATTGTTTTTTAGGTTATAGTCACTCATTTTAAATTTGATGCTTGCAACACATTCCAAAAAAGCTGGGACAGGGGCAACAAAAGACTGAGAAAGTTGAGGAATACTCAAAGAACACCTGTTTGGAAGATTCCACAGGTGAATAGGTTAATTGGAAACAGGTGAGTGTCATGATTAGGTAAAAAAGGAGCATCTCCGAAAGGCTCAGTCGTTCACAAGCAAGGATGAGGTGAGGTTCACCACTTTGTGAACAACAGTGTGAGCAAATAGTCCAACAGTTTAAGAACAACATTTCTGAAAGTGCAATTGCAAGGAATTTAGGGATTTCATCATCAACAGTCCATAATATCATCAAAAGATTCAGAGAATCCGAAAAAATCTCTACACGTAACCGGAAAGGCTGAAACCCAAAATTATATGCCCCTCACCATCGGTTCCTCAGACAGCACTGCATTAAAAACCGACATTATTCTGTGAAGGAATTACCATGTAGGCTCAAGAACACTTCAGAAAACCATTGTCAGTTAACACGGTTCTTCACTACATCTACGAGTGCAAGTTAAAACTCTACCATGCAAAGCGAAAGACGAATATCAACAAAACCCAGAAACACAAAATGGGACATGGAGACTTCGGAGTGTTGAGCAACTGAAGTCCTACATCAAGCAAGAATGGGAAAGAATTCCACCTACAAAGCTTCTACATTTAGTGTCCTCAGTTCCAAAACACTTATTGAGTGTTTTTCAAAGGATAGGTGATGTAATACAGTGGTAAACATGTTCCTGTCCCAGCTTTTTTGGAACGTGTTGCAGGCATCAAATTCAAAATGAGTGAATATTTCCAAAAAAACAAAGTTTATCAGTTTCACCATTAATATATTGTCTTTGTAGTGTATTCAATTGAATATAGGTCGAAAAGGATTTGCAAATCATTGTATTCTTGTAATGGCTGGTAAAATAGAGAGGCCAAGTGCAACGGCCAGGGAGAGAACGAGCAGCGCAGAAACAATACAAACACAGAGAATCACACAGACCACCAGAAAGTACTCGCGCTTCCAAAGGACGTATAATAGTCTGAAAAAACGGAAGCAATGCGAGAGAGAGAAAAAGTAGAAAAGGGAGAATTCCTAAAGAGGAAGGAACTCCAAAAATAACAGGAAGATATAAAGTCACACAAATCCTGACTAGAGATATCTCAGGCTATAGTGCTTAGCTACAAACAGACACTCTAGCAAAGGAGGCGTGGCGGACTTCCGGCTTAAACAGAGTCCGGGGAAGCGCCGCCCCAGTTCAATCAGCCAGCTGGTTAAAGAATCCGATTGAAAAGGAATTTGATCTCGCCCCGGGATGAGAGAACCAAAGAAAAGTCCAAAACACACGCACGCCTCACAAACCATGACAGGACCCCCCCTCTAAGGGACGGCACCAGACGTTCCCAGAGAACCCTGTGCACAGAACTCTGAGATAAGGGTGGGATCCAGGATATCCCGAGAAGGGACCCAGCACCGCTCCTCAGGACCATACCCCTCCCAATCAACTAAAAACTGGACCCCACGACCCACAGGCCTCTCGGCCAGAATACGACGCACAGTGTAAACTGACCCCCCCTCAATCATCCGTGGCGGCGGCGGGGGTTTATCGACCGGAGCCAGGATGCTAGTGCTAACCGGTTTAAGCCTGGAGACATGAAAAGAGGGGTGGATACGCAAGGATCTAGGGAGCTTTAACCGGACAGTGACAGGGTTGATCCTCCGCACAGCGGCTGTAGTACTTCGTGGTGCAGAAAAACAGGTTTCATCAGGAGTGTCACTTGCGACCTTTTGTTATTCATGGGATGAACTATCAACTGCGGACAAGCGCATCGCTGGCATAATTGGGGAGGCCTCTCTGTCAGGAATTATACCTGACGGAGACAGCAACATGCCTCCACTTTTATTTTTTTATTATCATCATTCAACATGTAGAAAGAACGTGTAATCTATTGAGTCGATTCACATAGATAATTCACAATCATGAACCTAATCTGGATCTTAAACCTGCCACTTGCCAACTAATTTAACTAAATGTGTTATATTTTTAATCGTTTGTCATGTTTAGGCGATGTCACGTGTTTCAAAGGCATCTGTGTATTGTGTACATAACAGCGCAATATGAATTCAAATTGTAATTTCCAATAGTGACAAGCATTATTTATGTGCATTCTTAAATTTACACAAGCACTATGCGAGGTCAGCAGCATGTGTAGATTTTGTTAGTAGCTACGAAAAGATCGGAACTACTAAAATATTGATGAATGCGGAGATGCATGTAAATTTCCGTCTGCGAACAGTTTACACGCAAATTCGTTCTGGTCACGTTTCATGAATGAGACCCATTGTATGCGTTGGTGTTTTTTGGGTCATTTTGACCCCAGGGTCTATTTCTTTCGAAAAACATCATATTGATCTTCTTTTCATAGTGTTGGGTAATACTGGACGCATATCGTAATTAATTTCTCATTCGTTTCACATTCAGTTTCATTCATTTCACGATAATCATGTAAAATCAATGCTTGATTTACAGTATAAATGGAGACTGGGGGAGAGTGGTGTTTTAATAACTTGGCTCTTGCTGTTATTTCAGGTAGGTCTAAGCTTGTTAAGCATTTTTAAATTTACATACAGAAAGCGGTTGATCAATATTAAAAATATTTCCAATGTATCTATATTACTGATGGAGAATGTAAACAAGTACGTGATTTGAAGAATGGCTGCTGTTTCCTGAGCGAACACCCTGTATGCATTTGATATTTTTTCAATTACAAAAATGCACAAAAGAAGTTTCTTAAATATAACATGCAATGCCGTTATGGAGCAAATAATGATTTGTATCTATCTCATGTCTCTCAGGAGATCCTGCTGATGAGGAATTGAATAACTGGACCTGACGGGCCTCGGACGTCATAAATATCTCTGCTAACAGTGTCAAGGAAGATTTCCTTTTTCTCATCCCTAGAGATTGCAGTTATCTCCGTGTGTGATAACTATGGTATTTGATTTCCTTCTGTGTCCAACATATATTTCGTAAACTTGTAGCAAGAGTTACGTATACACATATTTGTTGAGCTTGTTACAAGAGATGTGTACAAAGTATATTTGGTGACCTTGTTGTAAGAGCATGTTGTAAGGGATGCTGTATTAGTTTGGTTCATTTTCTCATGCTTACGTTAAGATACGTTGATGTGATTTTTGGTTCGGTTCCCTAATTCTATTTTATTTTCTTAGATTCTTTATTATTTTGGCTTACCCTACTCCAGAGATTGTTGCTCTTTTTAAAGAAAATAACTGCTGATAAGCAAGATAAAAAATACATCATTAATCTTTTTTTTTTTTTTTTACGTTTCTGTTTCTACGTTCCTGGGGATGGGAGAGGGAATTCTCACCCACAGCTTTTTAATTTTTTTTTTTTTTTTACGTACAACTCAACTGTAAACTGGGCTGTAACAAATTAAGAAAATTAAATAAGGCTACCTGTGCACCTTCCTCTCATGCAATGGCCTATACCAGAACCCCAACACAGGCTTAATGCATTGGTGTTTATCTGAGCTGGCCCCTTCTGACAGATCACCACTCTTCACATCACACCTACTTGTGGCTATAGCACTGCATGCATAGAATTAAATATTTTGGTTGTTTCCATCAAAAAATTAATGTGTTTCACACATGTTGTTATACTGTTTCTCTATAATTACATTGTTTTTTTTTTTTGTATTGTTTGCGCATAGCCAGTCAGGGGTGCCAGTCATTTTGGAGCCCACATAAATAAAATATTTATTATGATTACACTCATTCTTAATTCGCGTGCATTTCTTTTGTTGCTCCTTATAGAGAGATTGTTTGCAGTGCTTTAGACATTTGGATAAGCCAGGTTAAAGTCTGGCACAGATTGCCCGGTTACCTGCAATTATCTCATAATCAGTTCCGGTTTCCATACTTTAGGTTATGGTTTACTTGTCTTGTGCACTTTGCAGACCCTTTCATCTGCAGCGTACACTTTCCCCCCCCTGCAACCAGGCAGGTACAGCCTTATAATAGCACATCGCCAAGGTGCTGGGGCATCTGGCTTTTAAAGGACATGGGAGATGATTGGCTCTGATTGGCTTATTTCATGTTACGCTCAAAAGAAGCCTATGATTAATTCAGAGATTAAGTATGACCCCTTTGAACTATGCGCCTTGCATTGCGCCCTGATAACCCGCCACTGAACTAGCAAAAATGGATTTGGATACACCCTAAATGCACTTGCACCACACGCTTCGGACTATGCACTTAGATCGTAAAAAAAGGGCCCTAAGTCTTGCCTTTCTGTTGGAAAATATTAATCCAATATATTCTCTTATGCATTAAACAATCAATCTTATGCATTAAACAATCAAGTATTAACAAAGTACAGTATGTACCTGAGTGATTAAACTAAAAGTTGTTTTTCTTCTCTCCTTGACATTTTCCACTGACTCTAACTGAAAGTTTCTATTCCTGATTATCTCAAGGACACAGAAGTACCTAGTCTGAACAAAAGGTGAAACTGGGGTGAGAAGTCTCGCCCAAACAGCAAGTTGACATTTAAAATAACGGTCAGACCTTGAGTGCCAAAGGGGGGGAGAGCACAGCAGCACATTATATCATGCTATGGATATGATAAGGTCAACTGTACATTTTTAGTTTGAGGAAGTGGTGTAACGGGCAATTTTGATGGAAAAACACCAGGCTGGTTGAAATGATGTGTTGCATGGTGAATAGTTGGTTAGGATCCCACCCAGAAAATATGTTAGAACTATAAAGATTGATGTGATCAGGAAATCGGGGCTCTTCTGCCAGCCCTCTGCTCCTCTACGACCAAAGATTCTGCACTCGAAGAAGCTCCTCCTTACCTGAGTGTTCTTCACTTCAACCCTTTGCTGAAGATCATCATCTGTATATGGGTCTCTGTATCATTTGATGGTTTGAAGCCTATTTTCATTTGTCTGTATCTGTACACATGATAACACCTTTTCAATAATCACAGTAAAATTATTGAATTGCTAACTGTCTCTGGGTCCTTCATTTAAAAGTCAACGCTAACCAGTACGAGTTCCTCAACATTTCCCACATATAATTATCTTTCGCCCTCAAGTAAAACTATCTTATTTTGTTTGCTTGTTTTATGACCACGTTCAAATGTGAGAATGTGCAATTCTCTGTATCTGATTACTTTTTCTGCAGAACAGGATTAAAACAATTTTCAACAATATTTTTAAAATATATTTATTATTAACAGTGTAGTGTTAGTACAGACATCAGGTTTCTATGATGCCCGGGAAGAGCTATGACATGAAAAAAACATATATATATATCATGGCCACGAGACATAACTTATTACCATGATTTATTTCATTCGAGGCCATGAGATATATCTCGTATAGCCATGAGATAAAATTCCTTCCCTTAATTTCATTAATTCATTCCCACGATTTATTTAACTTGTGGCCACAAGATTATTCTCATTCCCACAATTTAGTTGACTCAATTTGAGAGAACGACTCATATCAAGTGGCCTTGAGTTGACTTAATCACGGGAACGAGTCAATTAAATTGAGGGAGCTAATAATATCTAGTGGCCTCAAATTAACCAAATCATTGGAACAAGGTACTTAAATTGGTTGGACAAGTAATATCTCATGGCCACATGGCACTTTCCTTCAATAAAAGAAAATTTCATTGGAAAACTGCATTTTGCATCTCCTTACCACCTTCTCATTTTACGTTTTGAGTGAAGATCTGAGTCAGCTTAGTGTGACAATTATGCAAAAAAATAAAGAAAATCAGAAGGGGGGCTAAATACTTTTTTGATAACAATGACGCTCGCACACACTCATGGCTTTAGTAAATCAACCCCTTTAAAGAATAACAGTGATTCATTATCGAGATTTCAAAATTTTTGTCATTTAAATTAAACTTTATTTGCATTCAACTGAACTCTAAACTTAACTGACCTTAGTTTAATTTCACCAGCAGTCCTGGAATTATCAAGTGGACGTACAAAGTCACCTGAGAGTTTTTTTCTTAGATTTTCTCTTAAGATTGAACTTGAGCAGTAATCATGTCTCACTGCATTCATCACATTTGGATTGATGACAAAGATCGAAGTCAAAGCCTTTTTCTCTCATTAACAGTCTTATGCCTGTTAGACATCAATGGCTACTCCATAATTTGAGCTCGAGTCTGAAATGACTTTGTAATAAATGCATTCATTAATACTTCTTTATTTCTTGGCTTTGCACATTATGTTCAGTCAATATGGGTTTGGTTTATGCAGTTGTGGTGATGTAGTTTAAAAAAAGCTTTCATGGCTCAGTGGACAGTGAAATCATCTTTGAAGCAGTAGATCTTACAATGAGAGCGTGTGGCCCCTATAAAGCTTCAAAGCAAAGTCAATGGCGATGACTGCTGCAGCTCCACTGTCCATGCCAATGTGCAGCTGCATCTATACACAACGTACCGAAGCTGCAAAAATTAAAAAAAAATTGAGCTGACAAAATTTTTTTATGAAATACATGAGTAAAGATTGCGTGCACACATTCTGCAAATGGTTAAAATTGAAAAGTTTTTTTTTATTTTATTCAAAGAATGGTATTACTTCATAATGATTAAGTGTCATACATTTTCAAAAAGTGACTCCTTAAAATAATTGCCTATATAAAATCTTTTTAGTTGTTTTGAAAAGGTATGAATGCATCAAATCATGAATGATGAATATTCAATCCATTGATGATTTAGCGTGCCAAATGGCCAGAATCAATAAAGCAAGGTTGAGGATGAATATACTGTTAGCTTTCAGTGATTTCTAAAACAGTTTCTCTTCTGTTTCATTGTGGATACCTACTTTTTCAGGTCCTACTCACCACATTGGATGGCTGAGTTCTTTTCACAGGAGGAGTCCTTTGCCAAGGCTGTACTGTGAATGACTCAAAACCGAGTACAAGGTTGATACATTCAATGAAACACAAAACCTTTTCAGAGAGTAATTTTTTTTATAAAGATTTGAATGATCTGGTTATTTATTCCAAGTATGACCATACAATTTCTTTGACTTTGACACTGAACAAACTGAAAAGATGACAACTTGTCACATACACAAAACAGAAGAAAATTGTGATGATGCAGGCAAGTGTATGGTTTATAAACCTTCATTATTAGAATAGTCCGAATAGTCGCTCCAGCAGGGCATTAGTTCAGAAAGTGGCAAGCCTAATAGGTTGCTTTCACATCATTTAGCTGATACTCACAGTGATTACGAGGGGAAAAAAATCCATATCCATCCATCTTCAATTGTCCCTGACATTATTGTGCTGGATCCTGCCGGACTAAGCTGGATTTAGCCGAGAGCTCCAGCGCACGGAATGTGAACGTGGAATCCTTGGCAACTACTCTGACCTTGTGCTGTCTCCCCAATCCCTGAAAGCTACAGCTACCCTCCAGGCCCTGCAACAAAAAAACCTGTGCCAGTCCTTGGCTCTGTAAAGTGAGCCAGAACCTTCTCTAATAGCAGGTTCACAGCATTAAAAATGCGCAAAACTGATAATCCTTCTTTGAGCTTCAACTCTTGTTCTGTAGATCATATTGGTAGTTATCAGCAAATGAACACATCAAATAGCCTGCTACTGCGCTATTTTCTGGAATTTGGCTCCTCACTTCACAAAAATGCTTGAAAGGGGTCATATAATACTTTTTGGAGATTTTTCCCTTTCCTACTGTGGCAGGCCAAAGAAGGGCCTGAGCGGGGAATGGAACCCCAGACTCCCAGGTACAAGTCAAATGCACTGACCACATCACCAAAGAGCCAAGCTCAGTGGCAAGGTAGCCAGGGCGCGTACTTATTAGGAGGCATTTCTAGTGATAGGACCCATCAACTGTCACACTATGTTATGAGCTTTTTGTGCTTACAAACATCTGAATAATTACGAAGCCCAAGTTGGAGTTATTCTCTCTGACAGAAAAGATCCCTCCTGAACTGCCAAAAAGGCCTGTTTGTGGTCCAGCCTTTTAAAAACCTCTTGGTTCCCAGAGCTTTCAATATGCTCTGCACCAGAGACCTTATTCACAAAACATTTTAATGCAAAAAGTAGCTCCTAAAATTGCCGATTTAGGGGAAACTCTTAAAAATAATGGCAGTGTCAATCCTAATTTTAGTCCTCTTAAATTTCTCTGCAAAGAGAATTTCACAAAGTGTCTTAGCACTAAAAGTAGCTCCTAACTCTGCGACAAGTTAAGGGTAGTCAAGAGGACCCCTAAGTCACAAAGACCTAATCAGAAAGAATCCCAGCATGGCTGCCGCCAGTAATCTGCGTCGTAATTGCATCAATATTTTTGAAGCATTAAATGATACTGAGCTTTTAAAAAGGTATCGCCTCAAGGGTATTGCAAGGGTATTATGGTTGTAGTAGAGCTAGTCAGGGATGCAGTTACTTCACCAAGAAACAGAAACAACCTAATAACATCAGAGACAAAGGTTTTAACAACTCTATGCTACTTGGCAACAGGGAAAATGCAATTATGTAGTGCAGACGAACTAGGTATATCCCAGTCATCTGTCATCTGTTAGCAGAATTCTACATCAAACAATAGATGCCCTCATCAGACCCCACATTGTCAGACAATTAATTCAGTTTCCCTTTGATGTTCGCCAACTACAAAGGAACAAAGCCCAGTTCATGGACATAGCTGGACAACCTGGTGTAGTTGGTGCCAAAGATGCAATATATGTCCGAAAAATTGCACCATCACAAGATGAACATGAATTTGTATTCAAGAAAAAAAACAAAAACAAAACAAAAAAAAACAAACAACAGCTTTAACAATCGAGTTGTTTTTGATGCAAATTACAATATCCTTGACATATGCTCCAAGTGGCTAGGCGCAACACATGACTTCCGAGTTCTACAGGAGTGTGACCTGAGGCTGCTATTGGAGAGGCATCATGTCCCGCCTGGATGCCACTTGATAGGGGACAGCGGCTATCCCTGCAGGCCATGGCTCCTCACACCTTACATCAACCCACAACCAGGACTTCAGTTCACTTACAACAGGTTAGCCTGCAAAATATTTTGCCTTAATTTTTACGTTATAGCGGGCATACAAACACCTTAATTATAACCCATATAAGATACAAAGTTAAAAGTCCCTATATTGATCCTCGAAAATATGTATTCACAGTCTCATTGATGTTATACGTACATTTTAGAGCCCACAAGAAAACTCAAGAGTGTTGTGGAAAGGGGAATAGGCCAGCTGAAATGTTGCTTTTTATGTGCTACATGGAGAAATCCGTCTAACGCCAGAAAAAGCCAGCAGGGTCATCACAGTTTGTGCTATCCTCCACAACCTGTGCAAGCAGAGCAACATCCCACAGCCTGAGGAAGAAGAGGAGTAGCAGGATGAGGAGAAGGACTACGACACTGCTACTGCTGCTGCTGAAGACGGGGTGGCTGTTCCCCCACTACAAAGTTGATTGGCATACAGAGACTACTGCACTAATACACACTTTGGGTAAATTATCACAACAATAATAGCCCCTGATAAGAACAGGGAGCAATGTCACTTTTCAGCTTCAGTAGCTTAACAGAACAGTTTGAATACACAGATCTTGGCTTTAGGAATAATAAATATTTCCGTTATTGAGAGTGAAGTGCATACCACCTTTTTTTCACAGTCATTTGTGCTCTGGGTGATTAGGGGGAAAGCTGCATTGATCTGAAGAGATGTCTGTTCCCATGCTTCTTTTTTGCATCTTGGTCCAAATTTCCCATTAGTGACATGCTTCCTTTCATTCACAAGTTCCGCAAGAAGGGGGAGCTGTTTTTGCATCCAGTTTGGCTTTTGCTTTCTTTTGGAGGGCAAAACTTCAAATGTTTTTTCAGCCACGGTCACTGTAGTATCTAGATAATACTTGAAAGGCTGTGTCAGGGTTGTGCTTCGCGCACAGTTCAGGTGCACGGAGGACTGGACTGAGGTACAAGGATGGACTTGGTTGTATTTATTATGCCTACTGCGCAGCACAAGGCAGGAATGAAGCAAAACAAAACAAACAGGAATCGAGGATCCTTAATAAACACTACTGGTAATACAGACTCCGGGCATTAGCTGCAGTAACAATGTATTACAAATAGAAAACAAACAGGAATGGAGGTTCGTATGAATAAAGTGCTGGAATAAACAATAACAACTCTAAGTATAAAGAGTTTTAGATAATATATGTGATATGCAGGGAATAAGTCTATACAAGACTAGAAATACAACACAGGTATGTGGTTATGAGACATCACAAAGACAGAGTGTGAGACTCGGCCTTATATAGCACACTGCTATCACCCAGTGGAAATGACAAACAATGATAAGTGGAGCGAGAAATGCAGTCCGGGTCTTAATAGACTAGCGAGTTGGACATCTGAAGTCATGGTCTGACAGGCTGCTTATATATTTTTTAATTGTTTAACATGATAAAGATGTGTAAGAGGCTGCTGACATTTAGCTAAACGTGCTTTAATGGTCTTCATATTTTTGTTTGTTTCATATTTAATCAGAGAAGGCTACATTTTTCATTTTGAGATCTTTATTTAAAGCTGCTGTAACTGATTAGGCCATTTTATCTGGTTTCCTGCCCCTCGCCTAAGTCAGCAGTCCCCGCCCCCCATCACCGAGCCACATACAAACGTGCATCGGTTTCCGACAGAGGCAGCGATTGACAGCAGCGACCCAGTTACAATAAAAGTACATTATAAACACTCTCACTGATTGTCGTGTGAAAGCCACCCTGAATACATGGACCAACGACACATTACATCCATACAGAAACTTCAGTATGAATATGGTGAGGAGTTACAGAATCATCATTGTTACTGAAAAAAATCACAACTGTCTATTCAAAAACACTTTTCTGCTAGCCCTTTTAAAGCATGCTTTATTTTTTCTCTTATTAATACATGCCATTGCCCAGCTACGCAACAGCCCCCCTTTGTCAGAACAAATACCAGTAGCTACCAAGTTTTGCTGCTACACAGCTAATCAAGCTGTGGTCGGCCACAAACAACAACAGTACATTTATAAACTAACATTAACAGGATTAGAAACCACCAACAGGACTACCTTAGACTAATAAAACTGCATAACTACTACAGAGTAAAACATAGCTTATCTGTTCAGTAGCCGCAAGGCTAGTTGCGCATCGCTTTTTAGACCCTTAGACTCCTTGTTTCCTCAACCTCCCGAAAGCGGCACCGATATATACATGGCTCTTGGCCATCTCCTGTTTTTTCTACCTTGACTATCTGTTCCTCTACCAGTTCTTCCTTCACTTTCTTTTTAAAGTGCTCTTCTTCTCGACTGCCGTCGATCGCACACATACAGATACTGTAGACAATCGCCCCCGGAGGTCACAAAATCCGATGCGTCACAGATTTCGGTGAAACGGCTCGCGTTCACAAGCAGAGAGAACCGCCTCTTTATGGCGTTCTCTCACCTAATTGGAAAGAGACAGTGGGTGACTCCAGCATTTTATATAGGCTAGTACTTTACTGCAGCGGACGGTGACTGATAGTGTTATGGACCTGGGCTCGTGTTCACAAAACATTTCATCGTACCACTAAGTTGGTTTCAAGTGTATATCTGTAAATTGGTGATCAATAACCAATATCGATTGATTTTGTGATTTTTTTGTGATTTTTACCTTATAATTCAACAAATAATGATATTATTTGTGAAGTATTCCTTTTATTTGTTTATTATGAATCACTAATCAATTACTTATCAAGGGTAGGGGGTTAACATGTAATTCTTTTTTTCCTGTTTTATGCAAGCAAGTAAAACACCAATGGAACTTTTCATCCATGGCGACAGATCTCATATGAACCCTTACACTTCCATGCTCAACAGACCTTTATTTAGCAAAATTCAAATTAGCCTTGTTCACTGAACCGTGAAAACTGAACCACGACACTGCTGTCAATCAAGGGAGAATGACATGGTCTATTAACATGTATGGCCAGATTTTCCAAACATCTTCACATTTTAGTTTTATGGTGTTTTTTCGAGCCCATTCTCATTCCGACCCGTCATATATTGACGCTACCTGACCAAGCGTCGATATATTCTCAGTTTTAGCCCTTTATCGACGCCAGTGTAAAACGAACCCTACCCCTAACCCCTAATCCCTACCCCTAAACCTAACCCTAACCCGAACCCTAACCCTCAAATAATGACGCCAATACCTTCCTTCTGCCTCATATATCGACGTTTGGGCAGGTAGCGTCAAGATATGACGAGTCTGGGATGAGAATGTGTTGTTTTTTCTGAAAGTCTGCTTTTTTCTGATACACCCTGTATTGTAGATATCCAGAAAGATCCTTTTGGGAATCAAAAATGTAATGGTAGATATCTGAAATTGGTAACCCAGTGCACATGAATGGCAAAAGATACATCATTTGTACTAGGCAGAATGTCATTCTGGATATCTGAAATTTTATTTTTGACAAGGAAAAATTTTATTATGGATATCTGTAATACATATCCAATCTAGCAATTAAAAGTCAAAACGGCTTGCTATACACACTTGAATTTCACTTGTCAAGATCCTAAGAAAAAATCTGAATCAGGTGTGTCACTGTTTGGTTAAAATGAATGCCTGCACCCATGCTGGCTGTTTCTGGATGAGATGCACAAACTCAGGTATGAAAAATGCGCATAAAGACAAAGTGGAAAGTTCTAAATTTACCTTGACTTGTATTTCATTGCAGACAGTAGGAAGCCAAGATATTTAATGTTTATCTGGTCAACTTAATTTTATTTGTAGTTATAAATCTGTGATGGTTGGTTTTTTGAGACGCCAAATGCTGTGGCCAGAACGAAAAGAAGAATAGCAAAATAAGAGACAAACACAGACAGAAATCAGAGAGGGAGACTCGCGCTTGCAAAGGACCTAGATCCAGTCCGTGTAACAATAAGGAAGCAACGCGAGCTCGACAGAACGAAATGAATGGGAAAAATCTCGGAAACCGAGATTAAAGGAATTAGCACCAGACGGTGCCCAGAAAGAGGAAAAACAGAGAGAAAGATTCCCTCGCTAACTAGCACTTTCCTCTTTTGCAGCTAATTCCTCAACAACTCTCTAACTAGAGACCTTGCCGGCTAAAGTGCAAACAAAACACTGACACTCTAGCAAGGGCAGCGAGGCGGAACTTGGGCTTAAATAGAGTCCGGGCGCCGCCCCCAATTAATGCCAGCTGGCCCAAGAATCCAATTGTGGGCAAAATGATATCGTCCCGGACGAGAGCAACAAAGAAAGCTCCCAAAGCCACCGCCAGCCTCCAAAACCATGACATAAATCGTGTCATTCAGGCCTGCTACGCATTCAAAAAAAAGTTTGGATGGGGCAATTTAGGACTAGTAAAGAGGTAAAAAGTTTCATTTATGATGTGATTTGAAATGGCTGATGTCAGCAGGTGATTGCAAAGCCAGTAGCCTTGTAAGGGGAAAAGTCCCATTGCATGCCCTAGTTTGAATGATGAAAAACCCAATGTAAACTCTTCACTACCAGCCACTGCTTTTTAAAGCACAGAGGCCCATTTAGAGAGCTGAGAGGCCACTGCACTGGAGTTGACACAGACAGGCTAGTACCCAATCGACTAGAGATGTCTCTGTTGTAAAGGGAGACAGTGATGACACACACCATGGCCAGTCAACAGCAACATGGCCTCATAGGTCTGATGAACAGAAGCAAAACTTGCATGGTCAGAATTTGATTTAAAGACCGAAGGGCCAAGCAATGGCTCAGCCCCAAATTACCCACTACACCCTCATCTTACACATTTGCATATTCACGCAGAACTGTCCCATTCTAATCAAAGTCTGTCCCCATTCAATGGAAGTAGATCATAAACCCTCAGACAGCAAATCTGCATTGATGCTGACAGTCCATTCTCACTCTCCCTTACTGAAAGCAGAGCAATACTATTGGATGCATGCATCTATGAGAAGCCACGTTGACAACTCCTTCCATTTTTCCGATGGATAGTGGCAATGGCATCCAAAAATTCACACACATTTTCATAACATCCCCCAAATGAGCAGTGCCCTCGGTAATGCTAGGGGCAAGGCAGCAGTTTGGGAAAGGGCCAATGTGTAAATCAGCAAGACACTACACTCAAAAACCCAATTTCTTGCCTATATCTCCAAGCCCTCCATAAATCAAAACAAAAACTGCTGGAAATATAATATACATGTCTTCACTAGGTTGTCATCTTTAGAGTGTCCAATTAAACCAAATTGCATGTTTCTGGGCAGTAGGAGGAAACTCGTATGCCCGATGAAAAGTCAGGGAGAACATGCAAACTCTACGGAGAAATGTCCCGGGCTAAATTCAAACCCCCAACATTCTTCGTATGAGGCAACAGCGGAACTAACTGCATCACCGCCGTGGAAGTGTATAGAGACATGAAATCATAGTGTGGAACAAGAAATCATGGATATCAAACTCTACAAACCATTGGCTTCCTGCATACTATACTGCCTTTTTACCTTAATTGCAAACAAAAACACAAGGTTTGAGCATTTTTTAAAAATAAAATTAATAGCAGTACAATACCTGTTATGTACATTTTGAATTGAATATTGTGCGTTGCGGGATCAGGATCTGTATTTTATTGTGGGACATTTTGAGCATTCTCTTGGGGACTACTTACTGGCATCAGAAACAGAATACCTACTGTTTATCAGAGGGCGTTTTTTTTTTTTCAATGGCATATGCCTGAGGCACAAAGTGCATTTTAATCACATAATTTGCATAATAGTACACAGCTCTAGCACCGATGCCAATTAAAACCAGCAATACCATATATCTTACACAACACATTAGGAATCTGCTCAGTGCACCTGGGAACATCCATTGAAAAGGTGGATTTAACCTGGTTGACAGGCGAAGAGTTTGTTTTGCTTCCATGGGTTATGTTTAACTTTTCTTCTGCTTTTAACAGCACTGGAGAATGACTTGTATTGTAATTTATGATTATTGTCCATCTATTATCTTCAACGCTTCTTCCTCACTTGCGAGGTTGTGGCTGAGCGGGAGTCTATCCCAGCCATCACAGGATGCATACACCATTCACACACCTTTCACTCACTCACAAATAACTGGTCATTTACAGTTTCCAGTTAGCCTGCATGGCCCTATTCAACCCATGTCCTTCTAGCTATGAGGCGGCGGTGCTAACTACTGTGCCACTGTGCCACCGTACCACCCCTCTTGTTATCCATCATCATCATCATCATCATCATCATTGTTCTTCTTCTTCTACTTTTTCTTCTTTTTGTTATTATTATTATGACAACAACAACAACCCCAAAGCAGAAAAAGTTGGGACGGTAAGTTTAATTACAATTGAAACATAAAGCAGTGATTCATAAATTATCTTTTATTTGTCTTGCAATGAAAACTATACAGCAGAGTATTTGATGGTTCACTTCATGAATTTTATTGATTTTTCATTATAAATACATTTCAATATGGATTCTTAAAGCATAAATCAAAAAAAGTTGGCACAGTAAAGTATTTACCATTTCGGAAGGTTGCCATTCAATTTCACAACCCTTAATAAACATTTAGGGACTGAAGACACCAAGTGATTGTGTTTCAGCAGTAATTTTTTCCCATCCCTCCAGCAAACTAAGGTGTACAACAGAACCACACATTTTGCATTTCAAAATGTGCCACACCTTGTCTACTGGGGACTAGTTGGGGGTAAAGGCAGCCCAGAACAGCACTTGCAATCACAGCGCTCTCAACTGATAACAGTTCAACTTTTGGAAAACCGCAGGGCTCGTCAATGTCACATCTCTCTCATCGGCCAATCAAAATCAAGAAGAGAGTGGGACTTACAATGTCAAAAACAGTGCCAGAGGAGAAACTGATTCTGAAAGTCACAGTAGTGTTCCTAATCAGTTATTAACTTTTTATGTTAATTAAGAAGTTAGCAAGTGAATCACTAGCTAGCTAGCATTAACATTTGCAACAACTGTGGAGACCAATAGCTGTTGCTGGGTACTTTGTTATCATTTGGGTTCCCATTAATGTGAACTGATGAGCAAACAAACATTCATTTGCACAGTTTCTAAGATTAACTGGGATTTCCTTTGATCGTTCTGGCAAACTTTTCTCAGGTAACGTCAAACTACACAAACTTGACATTCTCAACGATGGATTGTGGGAGCGCTAAGAAGGCAGTATTCGTAACCAAGCAATAATAAGCACTTTAAAAAAGCGCTCTGAAAATGAATTCATGGGCACTTCTTGCACAAAAATGCTGTCTGTGGACACAAGCCCTTAGCCCCTTTGCGCAGAGGCCAAATATGGCTATTTATCTGTTACCTTATTTATAATTCAAGATTGCAGCTTCACAGAGAGGAAGGGGATGGCTCAACTAAGTCAAGACACTTAAAGCATTTAGAATTCCATTGTATTTCAGTTAATTTTAATGATTTTGGCAGAGGAAAAAGGGCTGCAAACATGAAAAATCTTTAAGAAAATTCAGCATTGAAGTTGTCAAAAAATAATACTGAGAATTGAAAAATAGCTGGGGGTTAAAACTATACATTTCTGGGATCATAAACTCCTTGACCAGAAGTATAATTCATCTGAGCATTAAATTATAAATTACTTACTCTCTAGGAGCCAAATAAGACAGCTATCCAGGTGGCTCCCCAAACTCTCAGATCCCTCAAAATGGCGTGCTGTCAAATCATAAAATAATCATATATTTAACACAAATCAAGTTTTAACGCATGAAATTAAATATGAACTAATGATTTTCTGGTTGAATTTAGCATGAATTTATCAATATAGGTGCAGTTGGACATGAATGGTCATGAGTAACCTCTCCAAACCCAAAACATGCCCTTTCTCCATGATAAAGTTCAGAAATTTGTCCATTTTTCATCAAAGTCCCACAAGCCAGTACACATATTCATTAAGGGAACTGCTTATTTAACAGTCAGAACATTCACCCTGCAATGAAAAGCTAGCAACCTAATATAAACACTTTTCACACCTTATAAGGAATAAGTATAACTCACTAACTCAGTAATATGTGAGATATACCTTGTTATAACAGAAGAGACATTCCACTATCAGGAAAAATCAGGCAATATTCTACCCTAGATTGAACAGACTGGTGCAATGGCCGTACCAGGGGGTCTACCAAAGTGCTTGAGCTATTCGTATTTTAAACAAACCAAAACCTTGGCATTCGATTTTGTTGAATATGGTATAAATTCCAAAACAAAAAGCCACATTGAGCAAAATGCTAACACAGTGGCAATATAAGCTTTCTTCATTGAATCCCTCCTCCAGAGACAGGTCTATCCCGTAGAAGGAACCCTCCAGTCCTGTTTCATTTGGAATGATTCCCATTGGCCTTATGTCATTTAAATCCCACAAATGAATCTGAACACTTCATGCTGTTTTTGGGAGTCTTTTTCTCTTAAAATCGCATCATTTTCAGCTGTGCCACTGTGCGCAACGTTAAAAGAATACAACCTACCTTGCTGTAATGCAGAGGTTTATTTACTCTTCTGATTGTCCAATCAATGAGTTTCAGTCACTGTGGAAAGTTTATTTACTCCGCAATTGGATAAGAAACATGTCAATCAATACATCATGGCTGGGGAAGTTTTGACGTGGGCGTGAACTATAGGTGTGCATTACGCAGATGAGCCTGACTATCTAATTGAGTGATTGGCTATCAACATCAGTACTTAGGAGGATATAAGGGAGCACTGAATTCGTCAATGGAGGAATCTATTTGAAAATCTGCAGTAGGGAACTATGTGTTTTTGATATGTGATGACTACAATTGATAGTAGAATGACATAGTATCAATACCATGTTGAATTTTTGTTTCAGAAAACTGATTTTTCTTAACTACAAATTGGAATACCATACACTGTAGCTGAAGTGGCTGCTACAGAGGACAGAGGACAACAATTTTTTCTGTTGCAAGAGATCATTTTTTCGAACTGCTGGATTGATACTATGGGCAAGTATATTGAGCAGTTTGCACATCAGGCTTAGCTGAGGAGTTTAATTTATGCAACTCCTGAAAAACAGAGATGGGGGTAAACTCGTCCATATTCTAAACCTTGTTCAAGCTTGGCTCGCTAGTGAATATTTAATAACTGATCCAGAGGTGCTATCTACTGATAGAATAGTGTAACTCCGTGTGTAAATTTGCAGCTCCATGTCCGCTGGCGTCTACACCTGCACAGAAAGGTTAAATATCTTGTCTTCATGCTGTGTGCGATAGAAGTCATAGTAAATTAAGAAATGTCTGCCTTCTGTTTTTATGTGAATTTTCCACTCAGTCCCAACTTATTTCGAGTGGGGTTTTTTTAATTGCAAACAAGCTGTCAGAGAGCATACTAAGTTTTCGTCTTCACATTAGTGTTTATTCTCTGGAGCTTAGCTTCTTTTGCATACTTTCATCAAGAAACTGTTTATGGTGAGAGCAAGGTAAGTCTCTCTCACCGGGGTAGCAGACATATATCTCAGCAACCGTTGAGATATGGAGGGGACACCCATTTAAAAAAAAAAAAAAAAAAAGAAACTGTTTATATTTCAAACTCTCCAGTTTAATAAGATCAATTTAGCCACTGTTGAAATAAATGGTAGATTATTCAGATCACACAGCCCTGTTGGTTGGAAATTTTACATCTCAAAATGCAACTGCACACGTTTAAAATCTTTTTCAGCTTTTTATGCTAATTTCCACAATGAAATTACAATGTTTGATACTGAATTGTGATCATTTGTTTATGGAGCATATTTTCGGTCATGAGTAAAATTAAAGGAGATAATATGAAAAAGGGTATTATTTACTGCACCACAAGGAATAATTAGGACACAATTAAACAGAAAAAAACAGTAACAGTTGAAACAGTAGATTTAAAATATAAAACTAGAGAGCACTCAGAGAGTGCGTACCTCCGCCAGCAGGTTTTCATCCACTAGCACTTATAATCAGCTGAAGAATCTGGATCTGTCTCCGGATTGGTCTGGAAATTTAATTGCCTCTTCCCCTTCTCACAGTCCAAATTCTCATAACATTCTGTGGAAATCCATTGCATAGTTTTTGAGTTATCCTGCTGACAATCACGCGCACACACACACACACACACACACACACACACACACACACACACACAAGGAATCACAGTAATTTGAAAAAGAAAAGTGAAATTCAAAATGCAAAAGCTAAAGTGGAAATGCTCGAACTGAAAGCTTAAATTGTAAACATGGAATTGAAAATGGCAAGGGAAATGGAAGTGTATAATTTCAAGTTCAAAAATTAAAACTAAAATAGTAAAACCCAATTGCAATTGCACTTTACCATTAGTCATTAGAAATCTATGATTTTAAATTTTATATTCGCCATTTTCCATTTGTGGACATATCAAGTAAAAACAGTGCCACAGGCGTTGCAGCTCACTTGGTTTATTTCAGGCTTTAGTGTAATGTAAGCGCACAGGTGGCAATATTTTTTATGCTTGGGTCCAACATTGGGACAATGAAGACACCTTTTGTACCTGAAGGGGACAATCAACCTTTTTCCGGGAGAGAATCATGGCCTCAAGATTTGGAAGTGCTGATCCTCATTCCAACCGCTTCACACTCAGCTGCGAACTGCTCCATTGTGCGTTGAGCAATACAACAAACTCATTGGGCTCTAAATTAGTTGACCAGGCGCAGGCACGGTGCGGGCGCGGCGAATGGGGGGAGCGCCGCGCCAAGGGGGTGTATCCAGGCGTATTTTGCAATTTCGTGCCCAGCGCAAGTACTCCTCTGTCCTGCCTCTGTCCCTCCTGCCGGCGCAAGTGGCAAAGAGGGAGGAGAGAAGGCGTGAGTGGGTTTAACACAGCCGAGTCAAATCTTCACCAATCAAATGAGCTCCTCTCCTGACCTTTCAAATGTTGGAATAAAGAAGCCTCTGTCCTATAGCTGCATGATGCGTTAATGTTGTATTTTACTTTGCTGCTTCAGGCATGTTTTCTGCACCGCTTACATCTATATTAAGCATTACGAATATGAGTTAGCTGGCTAGCTAGGGCATTCGCGAATTATTACCATTAGCGAACTTGAATGGAATTTCAAAAGGAAACTACGTCAGATCATTCAAACTTATGAAGTCGGAATGAAATACGACGGTTGCTCATTTATTTCTTCTGCCTGCATCATTGGGAAGAGAAACGATGGATAGCGCGTTCCTATTATTACATACTGTTGCTGCGTAAAATTTTGGGATTAACATGCATGGACAACAGTGCAAGATACGTTACACATTCATTTTCAATATGTGATCTTAACTCAGTACGAGATCATAGCAATCAGGCTGTATTCCTTTCCCCCACTAAAAACGATAAAACCTAAGTGACAATAATAGTAGTATTAAGCCGCTTGCACACTGGACGCGAAACAAATTTTTCGCAGGAAAGATTACATTCAAAGTCAATGCAAAGACGTGAATACACGTATATTAAAGGAATAAGCCCCGAGAAGCAGTCGGTTACAGTGATTTTATAACGGCGGAGGGGCGTTCTAAGGTACAACGCGCAGCGGAGTGCCTTAGTGCCCCTTCGCCGTTATAAAATCACTGTAACCCACTGCTTCAAGGGGCTTATTGCTTTTATAAAACGGTTACCCTACATATAGCCCATTAAATAAACACACAAGAAAAAAAAAATCAACAATTTATTGGTAATAATGCAACAATAAAATTGAGAACTATTCGTTCTTCCACCAAGTAAGATCGAGTGGACAGAATGGTTGGCAAGCAACACAGACGCTAAGATTGCTTTTTCATCTAGCGCCATTATCATGTCACATCAGGCTATTTGGGCTCGTTAATGTAGATATACTATGAAAGCAGGCTATTTGGAATGTCTCCTTCGGTCTCCCGAAGGCCCCGTTAAATAATTTTACGTTTGTTTCAGTTTTAGAGTTTCCTTGTTCTCAACTTGCGCCGATCGGCCATATCATTACAACCAGCAGCGAGAGTAGGGAACAAGATTGACTTTTGTGCTCCACACTTGCCCGTGTCAAGGAAAATATGTTGAATTGTGCATTAGTTTGCTAGCCAGCTTGTCAACTAGCTAGCGTTCACTACAATGGATGTGGTTACCCTCCACATAGCCCGTAAAATAAACACTCAAGAAAAAAATCAACAATTTATCGCTAATACTGAAATAGCAAGCTAGTTAGCAATGTCACTAGCAAGCTAAAGTGATATCGAACTCTATAACGATATAGCTAGCTAGGTAGATAGCCAACTGGTTAGTGGGTTAAAAGGCTAAACTTCGCTAACACTAAAATAGCGAGCTAAAAGTCTTGAAACAAACGTAACCTAACGAGTCAGTTGAGCGCAGAGTGGTTGGTTGCTCGGCCAGGCGTGCAGGGATATTTTGTGCTGCGGTCTGCCTCAGAATACAGTGGGTTATACTGATTTTATACCGGCATGGAACGCGGCTCAGCCAATCACATTTAAGGATGGGAAGCACCCGTTTTATAAAAAAAATATATATACGCACTGCCTGATGCCGAGGCAGTTTGTGGTTGGCTGAGAAAGATGTGAAGTCGTTAGTTTGCATCACAGATTCAGCTGCGTTGATTAAGCCAGGTCGAGTTTCCATTACTCGTGCCAACCGCCTTTGATCTGACATCAGGACAATCGATATAGATACTATTTATGTCCTGATTCAGATAGTTACATTAAATAGTGGTTGCTGTTATTATTTATTGCATTGAAATGTGCCTGACATTCTGGAAACCTGCCTGTGAGGTTTCAGTGACTTGTGCGCACTGCGCGCCGGTCAGCCAAATTACCACTGCACAGAAAGTAAACCAGGTTGGAGCTGGCGAGCTCTCTGCTCACTTTCGGCGGAGCCTTTATCCACGAAATTGTCACTGCGTCATGATTAATATGTGACACCTCCCCCTACCACGTCGCCACACCCATCGGCGCGCGTCCGTCTACCAAATTGCCAAAGTGGCTGCGCACGGTGTTGCACCGCACGAAATTACCACTACGCGGGCTGCACCGAACGAAATTACCACTGCGTGGGCTGCGCCACCCTGCGCTCCGCCAAGAAATTAGAGCCCATGATGTCCAAAATTAACATTAATTTGCTTTTGTTTTGATTGGAAATGGTGAAATTTGTAAAAACGCCATGCCAGTGCAGTGGAGTAATATACTTTGGAGTGTAGCACAGTTTACAACATAAACTCAGGGGCAATGAAAACACAACACCAGTTTGGATTCAAATAATTTTGTGACTCAAATTTATTTTCTTATTTTAACAATTCAAATATGTTGGGTGGGTTGACTTTGATTAATTAAATGTGTTAAGGGGCTGATTTGGACAATAATAAACAGATGCATTAAACATAATGAGCACAAGTTGAAAATGAAAAATCACAACAAGACTGAACGGAACACACATTTAAAAATGAACTCAAAAGAACAGTCAGTACCGGGTGTGACCCCCACGAACATCCACACAGGCAGACAACGTCTCCTCATGGACCTGACTAAGCGTCTTAGGTTGTCTTGGGGAAGTTGTCGCCACTCTGCCTGTAGTGCATTCTGGAGTTGCTGCCTGGTTTGAGGTCTGGGTACTCTTGATGAAAGAGCTCGTCCCAGTTGGACGTACTACACCCAAAACGTACTGATGCTGGACGTACTACACCCAAAACGGTGAGCCACTTGCCAGGCACTTACTCCCGTCTCTAGCATACCCAGGGCCCTGTTCCGATGTTCAGTCGACAGACGTGGCATTATGACACTTAAAAATGTTTTTTGTGTGGCTTTTATCATGCCTTTATATTGGGAAGACAACCCCTCCTTCATTTCAACCACTGTACTTGCACAACTCCTAATCCCATATGTTGTACTCAATATGGATTTATGAGAGTCCAACTCACACTGTTGAGTTAAATGATGATCATTCATGTGTAACGAGGTACACATTGTGACCCCAATGGTCACTTAAGAACTCAAATTGGACTACTCAGGTCCTGAGCAAAAATAATCCAAATTTTAGAGTGTTGCGTTTTCATTTCCTTTGAGTATATAATTTCATTGGAATGTATTGGTGAAAGAAAGTCTCTGAGAATGATTTTGCCTTGTTTATTTCTTATTTTTTTATTTTTAGGACTATGTAACTTCATAAGGAGGCATATTATAAAGTTTCTTTGCCTGAATAACTTTCAGTTAGTGTTCCTTTTAGTTTGGAGACTGAATGGATGGGTACTAAATGAGCAACACTCATTTTAACCATTAAAAAGATAAAAACTAGACAAATGCTGACAGTGGATGACAGCAGGGTATATCCCCAAAATGACAGCATTGTCCTTGAAGGCAAAGTCCACGGTTTGGCAAGATGGATGTGCAACAGGAAAGAGTACAAGGTCCAGAAAATCACCAGGAGCACTATTCTGGGCTCCTGTTATGTTCACCGCAAATTTCAGTCATCGGGTGGCCAATATCAATTACACCCCATCTATTTGCACCAGAAACAATCTCACAAAGTATGACATGATTCCAGTCAAAATCTATGGTGGCCCTGAAGGCCAATAGTAATAAATATTTCAAAAATGCAAAATATATTTCACAAAACACAAATACATTTCACAGAAGACAAATACATTTCACAAAACACAAATACATTTCACAGAACATGAATACATTTCACAGAACAAAAATAAATTTCACAAAACACAAATAAATTTCACAGAACACAGATACATTCCACCGAACGAAAGTAAATTTCATAGAACACAAATAAATTTCACAGAACAAAAATAAATTTCAGAGAACACAAATACATTTCACAAAACACAAAAACATTTCACAGATCACAAAATACATTTCACGAAACCGGAAAGGGTAGGACCATGGTACTTGTTTGTGATTGACTAAGCCCAAGTCTGTTCGGCATCAGTCATTTATCATTTCCTGTTTACACTGGATACCGCAATAACAGAGCGAGCGCGAAATTTCAAGTGTTTACCAGGATGGAAGAGGAGCTTGAGTTGATAGCGCAATACTTCAACAAGGGACATACATATAGTGTGATTCTTGAAATGCTCTCCTCGTATCATGAAATACACATATCAATTGGAGCCCTTAAATCACGCTTAAAAGACCTCGGACTACAGAGAAGGGGCGGATATTCTTCATTGAATGTCGTTAGGAGGGCAATATCATCAGAGCTGCTGGGACCTGGACAACTGTTTGGATACCGAACGATGTGGATAACTCTTAAGCAGAAACATGGTCTGCGTGTCAAAAGGGAGACCGTCATGAGAATGCTCCGGCAGCTGAATCCACGCAGGACCCTGTTGCAGGCACGTCGCAGGTTTATCCGTCGCATTTACCATTCAAAAGGTTTTAATTTATCATACCCGTCTACATGCCACAAAACAAATGTTCTTGTGTTCTGTGAAATGTATTTGTGTTCTCTGAAATTTATTTTTATTCTATTAAATTTATTTGTGTTCTGGGAAATGTACTTTTGTTCTGTGAAATGTATTTGTGTTCTGTGAAATTTATTTTTGTTCCATGAAATGTATTTGTGTTTTGTGAAATATATTTTGCGCTTTTGAAATATTTATCACTATTGGCCTTCAGGGCCACCGTAAAAATCGCTATTGCTTTTGAAAATTTTTAAATATGACTGCTGAGTTGTGCTACTACAGGAAAAATTACAGAGCCTCAACAATCAAGAACTTCCTCCTCTATGCACTTGGGATGTTGAAAGCAGATTTGACATGATTCCCATTAAAGCTGTTAGAGTAATTGCAATTTTTAAATATTAATAGTTGGGCCTGGTGGAGGCGCTCCAGCCAAGGTCATAGGGTGATTAACAATGAAAAAGTCATTGTTTAGATGTATTTATACATACAGTGCTTAACTTGCCACTCCAACGGCCCGTCCACGGGCCATCAGGGAAGTTAAAAACAAGAACAGCTTTCAGTTTACTTTGGGTACGCCTTGGAGAGGCATTTTTTGGCAAATGTTACCGGAGTGGTAAGGGGTTAACAAATTTATGAGACCACCACCAAATGTAAGGTTTATGCCACAGCTGCCCTAAGTTAACAGTGTTGGTAATTACCAAAATAATTTTTATGTTTCTGTAATGGTTAATCCACCAGTATGTGCAAGCTCTTTAACTGAAATTATATTTTTAATGCTAAAATATAATTATTGTTGTTATCCATTAATTTTTGAATTGACTGTTTTACAAAAAAGCAGAAAAAAGCACATTATTATTTTTTTTGATTAAGATGCCAAATAACAGTTATTTTCTTGCATTCCTGAACATAAAAATTAGTTTTTGTGGTTGAATGCGAGAATGCAAGCTGTTATCAAGGCCAAAAGAGGCCATACATAATATAGTTTTTTTGGTGCTTATGTGTGAATAAGGACTATTCAGTGGTTTCAGTTTGTTATTTGCCAACGAAATAACAAAATAACTTTAATTTTAAACAGGTTTTTGACAAATTTCTTACATATTTATGTTTTCTTGTTTTTTTTATGACAGGTGGTCAAAAAATTTGTTAAGCACTGTACATATATTTAGAGTTGTGAATCTAAAATGTAGAAAATTGGAATTTGTTATTGGGAACATTATTGGAACAAAATATAAAGTTTGTAAAATTGAAGAGGAAAAAACTGATAATTGTCTCGAGAAATTCTGTTGAATAAAGACAGAGGACAGCCTGCCCGAGGAACGCAACAGACATCTCCTATGTCTTTTTGTCTTGTTTAAAACAGGAAATATTTTCTGTTATTTGGTGTCTTCTCCTGGAGACAAGTAATGCTGCTTAGTACTGTACTGTTTAGCTTTAAATATGCAAGTGAAAACTAATGTCAGACCTAGGTGCATCACACCTGTGGGTGTTCAGACACCCACACTTTTGCAAAAACATGATTTCATCGCCCCCACTTTTTCCTGGGATAGTCATTGAGCAAATGAAAGTACCGTCATCTAAAAAAGTATTTCACAATTGAGCTCCCCGTACATGGAATCCTGGCGGTCAATTTAGATTGACTGAATGGCCATCCAGCCAATCACAGCCATTTGGTCAACCCACCAGGTTAGTGAAGAGTAAATGGTTGAAAAATACCTTTGAGTGCGCACAGTCTAGCGATGGAAATTATGGCTCTTTGAAGGGAACTGGATCTTATGGCTCCATTCCTTTCTGAGAGTCATTAAAAATGGCTCATAGTTTTCATTTATTTTTATTTTATTTCACTTTTTTTTTAGGGGGGCAGGGGTTAGGTGTATTTGTGAAGTAATCACTATGATAACTAGAAAGCACTCAGAGAGCGCAGCACCTCCGCCACGCCAAGGCAACTCTGTGCATTAGTTATTTTCGTCGGCTGATGTAGGGTATTGTTACATTCCACCGCCAGGTGGCAGCAAAACCCAAAAGCATGCCGATTGGAAATCCGGCCCATTGGAAAGACTTGAAATCTCTGGCAGCATAGCTGGATTTGTACTTTGGCCTCCGCTGTCCTTTGGCGTAGATATGCCAAAATCTACTCACTTGTTCCTCTTGTGCTGCTCTAACATCCTGCAAAGTTTGTTCAAAATCTATGCGGCCGTTTTTGAGATATCCTGCTAACAAACAGACAAACGCATGCCGGTGAAAACATACACCTCCTTTGCGAAGGTGAATAATAGGGTTAGGTTTGAGTGAGATTCACACTCAGACATTACCAATATAATTTTATTTTTCACGCCATATCCCTCTGCTTTGTCAGTGAATTCACTGCTTTGAATTTATCCCTCTGTATTAAATGCGTTATGTAAAGCCTTGAATGCAGATCATGCAACACTTAATATTTGAAAATCTTTTATTGGCACAATATATTGAACATTTGTGCAAAACAGATTTTACCTTAAATTGGATAAACTAGCATAATAACTTATAAAAAATAATACTTTGTGCAAAAGGCCTATACTACAGCCAACTTTTGAACAAACTTTCAAGTATTATAAACATATAAAAAACAAAATAGAGAAAAATACTCAGGTATTACAGGTATAAACTGAGTTTCCCTAATTTTTTCTTTTCTTTTTTTCTCCAAACACGTCCTCTTGCAAATTATGACTGGCTGGCTGTGGCAGCTGCTTCCTGTTCAAAGTGGTTTAGGGCAGGCACAGGCAGCTCCTACCGTCCCTCTTGATTGTCTATGCATATCCCTGGCCTTAACCAATCTAAAAAAACAAAGCATTAGCCAATCAAAGGCAGGATAGGGCAGGTCTAATCGTAGAACACTGGTAGGAAACAAAAAAATCTTGCGGGCAGACCAGCCAGCCAGCTAACTTGATATTATGTATAGCTGATAGTTTGCTTGTGAGTTTGGCATTACATGCAGAGCAAATTCCCGTTTTCACCTCTATTCCGTGAAAGACAATATTCCTGCCAAGCTGTTTAACTTATACTGGACAAAGAAAATTAGGGATCACCCCAATTTTCGAATTTGAAATATGTGATAGTTCAAATTATGTTCCATATCATATTTCAATATTAAAAATCAGAGTGATCCCTAACTTTCTTTGTCCAGTATACATTGCTTATGAAAGTGAATATTCTACCAATGCTTTGCATGCTTCCGTGTACTCTCTGATTAAAAGAGGATTTTTTATGTTTTCCACCAATGGTGGACTTGTCCAACCGTGCGAACAGCCTCCCGCTTTAATTTGTTCAACAAACTTCTATTCTTTCCTGTTTTTGGCTCAACAACATTTCGTTTCACATCATTACTGTGTTTTAGGGTCTTTTCCATATTGATAAATGACTGGGAATTTGGCTTATGTCACATCGTATTTATACCCTCGTGAAACAGGAAGTCATGCTTGACAGCTGATGAGCCAATGGTTGTGGCACGCGTGTTTTGGAGAAAAATATTCATTTGATGTCAAAATTTCATTTCTTTCAATGATTTATTTTGATAAAAAGGTAAGATTTTGTGAAAAGTTTGAGTGAAAGACCAAGAGGATAAACAGCCAAGACATTTTATTCATAGCCTGTTTTGCTCATATCCAGTAAGGGTGCCTGCAAGTTCTGAGGACACTGTACACACCCAAAGAATGCTCCTGAAACTCGAGTAATGTCAGCATATCCCACATCTTAATTTGAAAATGCTTCATTTGGACTAAGGACTAATTCCAGTGATGATTCTAGGACGCGTAATTTGCAGGAACCCGCAAGTTTGACAGACTTGGCGCAAAACAAAGATTTCAGTGCGCCAGCAACTACGCTTTACATTATGATTTGGCGCGAATCCTTTGTTCTAGTGCGTAGATTGATATGAAAACATCGTCTGTAACGAACTTCCGTGCATTTATTCAACAAATTTATAAACCTACTGCAAAGATTGTTGTCAAAATGTCGGCAGTAAGAGACTTCTATATATGCCTGTATATGACTGTGGCTGGATGCATGTTTCTGTACCCCCCTGTCACGCTGGAGTGCTGCTTTCCAGTTAGCAAAACCATGCAAGGTAAAAACAGCATCCCTCTCACCGGCAGCAACATATTTCCTGCAGGGAAAGCAAAAGCATGCATCCCCCTGAACTGAGTAGGCCTACTCCAGCCACGGTCGTGTACGATACCAGGCTGGATTGAATGGTCGCCATAAAGCACCGAATGCACGCTCTGGGTAGCTAGCTAATATTGGCTGGGATGGAGCATTGCTATTCAAGTCGCTAACCGTGTGAGGTAGGGCTGAGGCAGCAGAGAGAGGGAACTGGTTTGGGGCAGTGCTTGTGGAGGGCACTGGAGCCATAGCCATAGTCATAGCTTCTGGTGTGCAAGCTACGGCATGGCCAGAGATGCCAAGTCTCAGGCATTTGGTGTAGGTCTAACGCATTTTTTAGGCTTATTCAACGTAGTCCACAATTATTCAATGAACGCTTATTAATGAGATTCTCATGCGGAATTAAAATCCTTGTGCATTGAAGTTTCAGTTTCACTTGGGTAAAGGTGGACCTCACCACAAGTAACATGGAAAGCGATTATGACTCCGGACTTCTCTTGCTTCTCTTTACTCAGGGATTGGAAACAATGTATGAGTTTCATGATCGTTTAAATTGTTTAAATGAAATAAGACCATTTGAAACGTCTTTATGCAATTCAGTTGCTTTCAATCCTTCAGTAAAGACACGCGTGAGAATTCCCGAGTCATAATCGATTTCCGTGTCACTTGTGGGGAAATCCACCGTAATGCACGTGAAACTGATTAACTTAGTGCACAGTGACTTAAATTCCGCGAGTGAATAATAATTCCACTCATTGTTCAAAATGGATGTTGCCCTTTTTGTTCTGCAAGATACGAGGAAATGCACAAAAAAAAAGGCAGATGATGATTGATTTCTTTTTCAAGTGAAGTGGTCATGTAAGTAGAGTTACAGAAGAGTGGGCTTGCTGGGTCTTTACTTTGGAAGCTGGCATTCAATCTGCCCACTGGCACTGATTTGGACTAAGTAATGGTTATGGTCGATTTGGACAATGTCTATTTTCTCTTGTGTATCATACATGACATTAGAATAAGAATGAAAGTCTTATTCTTTATATTTTTGAAAAAATTTTTTTTTAACAGGCATTAAAAGTCTGAAGGTATTGCGTAATACCATGGTACGTCAATGCTGGTGAATATACTATCTTGGAGGAGAAGGGAGTGATGCTGCTGTGCACATTTTGAACCCAATATTATTTCCATGAGCTGATGATGAAAATTTGGGAATGCATGGCATTCATTTTAATTTGGTCTGTTGTGGAGACTGGAGTGGGAGGCTAGAAGTGGGCGTTGCGATGCTTACATCTCACCCCTAGAAAACCCACACTTTTAAAATCACTGCTCCACCCCTGGTCAGACCACTCTACTGAGTTTGCTATTTTAAGAAACCAGACAAGAGTAAAAACATGCCAGTTAAATCTGATATAATTGATAATGTGTGTGTTAGATTTACAGTAGGTGTACAGATGATCGAACATTGACTACGGTCAATAGTATTTTTAGCACCGAGGAGGTGGGGAAGGGCCCTGAATCAAGTCCCCCATGAAGGCTTAGGCCGGCCCTAGTAGGGGGATAGCTTATATTTGAGGAGTCGACTTGCAAAACCTGCTAAGTTTTGAAAATAAATGAGTTAGCTCCATTAGCCTCTCTTTCAGGCACCTGCGCATGTCCCACTGGTAGCTCCACTGTCAAAACCTTCTAAATCATGCTATAAATTGTAACGGAAACTCACCAAGTCAAGGAGGAAAACTGTCAAATTCTGCTAAGTCGTCAGCCAATGTGGAAACGTGAATCCGTTTTCATTCGCTAGAAGGAACCAATTTCAGTCGACCTTTTACAGTTTGTTCAGCTTTTGCTTTCTCTACCTCAAGATGGGAGATGCAGACTCAAGTTTAATTTTGATCGCAGAAAATGCTAACCAATCTCCTCGCAAGGGTTCAAAATGGAAGCTCCTCAAGCTTGAAAGGTAAGGAACACTGTTATGAGTTCGAATGACATCCTTGCATGTCTTAAAATGCATTTCTTGCATGTAGAGTGGGTCCTGAGTCAAATGCCTTCACCTATTGAGCAGCGGGGCTGGTTTAAAAACTGTCAAAACCTGCTAAATTTCTACTCCGCTTTCAAAACCTGCTAAGTCAAAACTTTGTGTTGCAAAATCAAAGTAATTTCTTAAAAAAATATATAATAATAATAATAATGATTAATTGCCTCATGGATTATGTCTGCAAGGCTAATAGTTTCAGTATAGTGAAAATTGGAATCTATGGAAAATCATTTCTATGCCTACCAAAAAATCAGATTTTTCTAAAAAGTGGACCAACTTGACTTAGAAGGCTTTGCAAGTGGACTCCTCATTTGGCCTCACCGATAATCAATGATTCGGAGGGCTACCCTCAGATTTAGCACACTTCTGGTCAATAAGTTTGAAATCTGTTGTTTTACCTCCTAAAACCTCTCAGTATTTCATTGCCAAATTACTTCAATGTTGAATTTTCATTAAGTGTCTTTATATTTGTGGCACTTTTTTGTCCCAAAATTGTGAAAAATATGAAATAAATAATAATTTTAAATGATGGGGGTGTCTTGTTTCATTGAAGCCAGTTCTCCAGTCTCTGCAACCCTCAAATCCTGAGTTATAAAGCCTAGACAGGGGTCATTCACGCATAGGCAATGATTGGCTTGATTAAGCACCTGCATAAATGGATTAAGGAGCTGAGGTATCTACATTCGAGGCCAGTATTAGCACATTCAGTGCACTCTCCTCAAGGTAATATCTTATAGTATCTGTGCTCCTGTCCAATTTCACACATTTTTTTTCATCTTAATAGCACATTCCTTCCGTACATTGCTATGTGTTTCGAGAGCTGTGTCTATAATTTCCCATGTTAATTATATTTGCATTATCTTTGATAGGTAATTCAGATTGCACTACTTACAATAGTTGTTTACAAATCTCTGCTCATTGCGATTAGCAATTCATAATTGTTTGTATTTTCTTTTGTGGGGCTTCTTCAATTCTGCCTCCTATCTACAGACAGCCAGATGAGCCTCTTGCCTGAAGAGCAAATGATCGGAGGCTCAGAAAGTGACGCGCGTGGAATGCATTTGTAGTGGATATGACTCTCTTATTATCAAATTAAGTTTGTTGGACCTTGGGGTCATTTCCATCTTTCCATTTTCTTATGCTTTTGAAGCAATAGCCATGACAGGTGTAATTATCTTCTCTCACTTCTCTGGAATTACCTGATTTGCACTTGAAATAAAACACCTGGATTAGTTATATTGAAATGAAACAACCAGCAATCTCTTTTTTGTGCCCAACTGGCTTGCTATTTATATTAAATATTTCTGTCATTAACATCTATTAGCAAGCTTAACTGCAAAGTCCCAAGGTTTTGGTAGCATATCTGATTAGAGATTAAATGGAGATATTAAGATTTAAAGAGACTTAAAGCACCAGTAAACAACAAAACTAAGATTTTACTCTTCCCCTACCACAAACATTAGCTGTCACAAGGTGGGTTGACATGAGCTCACGTAGCCTGACATGAATGTATTGTAACTTTGGGAGGAAACTGGGATGCCTATACATTACCTGTGTCGGCATGGATAGAACATGCAAACTCCATGCAGAAAAGCTCAGTGACCGTTTAGCTCTGAGGGAACTGTGCTATCCGTAGCACCACTGTGTGTGCATGTGTGTGTTTTGTATGTGAGCGTGTATGTGTATGCCTGTGCGCACGCAAGTGTGTGTGGGGGCATATTTGTGTTTATGTGAGCGGCCATTTAGGCCATAAATCATTCTTACTCTTACACACACCATCATAAACTCATGCAGAGTGGTATTTTCCTTCACATACACTATCAATCTCTCAAACACATGTAATCATACTCGCCCACATACACTATCATACCCTCTATAACAGTGTGAGGAAGAATGACCATTTGTGAGACAGGGCATGATGGTTGTAGTGTGGACCCAAAATAAAAAAAAAAAAAATGCCAGTCTTCAAATAACACTAATAACTTGAAAAGGTGTCAACTGCTAACATGGTATTGTACATTCACACAGTGATCACCATCTAGACTATCTTACTCTCCAAAACCAGCGTCTCAACTCGTATCTGTTTTACAGCAGTTGCGCCAGAAAATGATGTGAGACAGAGTATTATGGTGTATGTGAGAGAAAATGATATTGTGTGAGAGAATATGATGTTGTATGTGAGGGCGAACGATTTTGTGTATGACAGAGAATGACATGGAATAATATTGTGTATGAGGGAATAATAGTGTATGAGAGAGAGTATGATGGGGAGTGTATGACAGTTTGCTTCAAATGGAAGGTAGTTTGATTGCACAGGATGGCAGTTTAATTTCTTAGTTCCTGCCACCACCCAAGTACGCCAGCATGACTTTTTTTCCTTTTCAATTTTTTTGTATTTTTCCTGTAAGATGGGAAAAGGGGGGTTGGAGCACAGCTGGCGCTGATGAGTGCATCTGTGACACTGCAGCAAGACTGGAGACCTGAACTGGGGGATGCAAAGTGTGATCAAGCTGTATGTATGGATGGCAGGACAGGAGGCAATAAACCCGGCCTCTGAGCTAAGAATGGGGTTTGCATGGTTTCTGCGCCTTTGATGTCACCCTGCATGGGAGAACTTTTGGCTTACCCAATGCTCAATATTGCCGTCAGTCATCTGTTGTAAGACTGGACCCTAACTTACCTGTTTTAAATAATCTAAACCTCTGGGAACGTCACAATATGCTCATATGTTCAGTATACTGCTAAGAAATCACTTCTGTACTTACAACACAATTTACCCGTATAATAATTCAGCTTAAGACCTTTTCATGACAACTGCATCATACTCATACATTTTCCTGGCTTGTTTGGTATGTGTTTTTGTTATAATTCGAGGAGTTGAATGGCATATATTTCATGTCCAATGAAATAATAATTCATTGACTTTTAGAAACTCCCTAAATTTGGGTAAGGTAAAATCTCCTCTCGGGTAATAAAGGTTCATTCCTTTTGTCTGAATGACCCCTCCTTCACAATCAAATGGCTGTAACCCGATATCCCACCTGGTTAACTTAGAGGGCTCTCTGGGTGGAGGAGGGGGTAGCTGGCTTGGTTTATAGGAAAGAGAAATGAGCTGTTCGGGGAAGATCGTATCCGATCTCTCCCCGCGCACGTTAGTGCGTGAGTAGCCCTTTTAATTATGGAATATCGTAATTCAAACTTCCCGCACGCTTGCTCCGCGTGTGGCCTTTTTCGCTAGGTATGACTTCACTCTCATTTTCTAAATTGTTTGTAACTTGTAATTGGTTTAACTTTGATTTGTTTGATTTAAGCTCTTGCCTACCTGGTGAATAAATTATTGTTATTCCTTTAAACTTGCATGGTCTCTGTGACTCCTAATCCTTTTATTCTTTCTAGCCACGTTGCGACGGATACCTAGGGGTTTAATCCCAACCGAGGAATGACTGGCCAGCAGCCTGGTATGGGAATTGGTTTTATTAAGTTGGAGAGACAATCATGATCTACTTACATAAAGGGTTTATGTATTGCCGGTTGTGGGATTTTAACCTGAAGGAAACCCATGGACGAAAAGTTGGTTATCTGTTAAAATTCACTGAAGGAACCCATGGGCGTACATAGATCTGGGTTCGCTGTAGTCACGCCAAAAGATGCTGTTGCAGTGATGGTTGACTTCCATCCTCTAATATAATCGACGAACCTAGGATCCAGTAACAATGCTAATACCCAGGAGTATATGTTTAGTGACGGTGGATGTCTCCGAAGAGTTCGAGGTGTAGCCACTTTGAGATCCACGCATGGTTTCCCTAGATTATGAATTCTAATTCTAATTTGGAGCCAGATATTTAACGAGAGTATGAACAAATTTGGTATTCTAAATTTATTATGGAGTCAGATTAATTTTAACCGTTGTGCTTTTGTGCCCCATTCTTCGAACGGAGAAAATATATCCATTTTATTGTGATTCGCACCAGCCAGGAGGTCGCGCGTGCTAATACCAGCCCAAGGAACACGTTGAGCCTTCGCCCCCTGCAATTTCCGTCATTGGTATTGATTTGTGGGTTCTACAGTTGGTGACCCCGACGTGATATTTTTGAGTATTATATCATAATATGTCTTTTTGGGAGCGTTTGCATTTTGCGGTGCCGGATGTGAGTCACAATACTCCACGACACCTTGTAATGTTTTAGGTAAGGAATAAGCAGACTAGGCTTGAGATGCTCGGTGATTTAATTTTCCGTGCGCTCCCTCCAATCTCAATTAACATGGCCATCCATCACTTCACTTCCGCATTTTCTTTTTCAAACTCTTTTTCTCCCCTGCCCATTAATCAATTATAGAGAACCCCTAGAGGTCAGGAGGACACAACACACCCCCTTTTCGTAAGAAGAAACCTACCCACTGAATAACATGAAAAATTAGTAAACAGTCATTAAGGATACCTCAAGTAACAACCATTTTCAAACATCCGTTTGCATTCTTCTTAGATTAAGTATGAGTATGTACATTGTTTTCTTTTACACATGTCAATGCGCATAATATTTCTTTTCTTTTACATAATGCGCAGAACATTTTTTTTTTTTTTTTTTTTAACAGTGCCTGAACTGACACCTTACCATGACTGGACCTGTTTAATTTTTTCAGTAAGTGTGATAATCCCTTAGCCAAACTGGACGGCATCTAACTTTTGGTGAAGTCTCTGGTGTATGAGAGCGAGCAAGAGTGTCCGGTCTCACTCTCGGAGAAGTCTCTGGAGTGTGAGCGTGACCAGAAGTATCTGGAGGCTGTTGGGCAGGTACTGAATCAGTAGGCACCATACTGTGGGCGGATGTCAGATGTGATGCATGCCAGGTCCTTCCATCTGACATGACATATGTACAATGGCCCACTTGTCTCTTTATTTCAACAGGTTCTGTGAACTTTGGGTGACCCTTAGGAACATGCAGTGGTTTGCGGATACGCACTTTATCCCCTACTTTGAAGGACGGAGTGCGTGCTGCTCGTTTGGTGTCCGTGTAGGATTTTACTTGTGCCTGGCGAAGGGACACTCGTTTCCGGACCTCGGTGTCGACCTTGCTAGTCAACTGCGGCGCAGGAAGGACATTCAGCTTCGTGCGCATTTTCCTGCCGTGTAGCAGTTCGAATGGAGAAACGCCCGTAGCTGCATGAGGCGTAGCACGGTAAATATGTAGGAATTCTTTGACAGTCTGTTTCCACGGCTTGGATTCCAGGATAGCAGACTGAATACTTCCCTTCAGCACACGATTGAATCTTTCAATGGCACCGTTGGAAGCAGCATGGTACAGGGATGACCGAATGTGCGTAATCTGTCTCTCCCTCAGAAAGGTGGAAAAGGCAGCGGAAGTCAGCTGACAGCCATTGTCTGTAACAAGGGACTCACAGTCACCATGGCGAGAGAAAACAGCTGTCAGGAAGTCAATCACCCGTTCTGTGGTCACTGTGGGGGTGAACGCAACCTCTGGCCATTTTGAATAATAGTCAGTCAATGTGATGGCATAGCGGCAGTCCCAATTGGCCGTTTCAAAGGGGCCCACTATGTCTAAGGCCAGTTTGCGCCATGGCCCATCTGGAAGGGGCACAGTTTGTAGTGGTGCAGCAGAGGGTTTCGCTGTTCTGTCCGCAGACTGACATAGCTCACAAGTTGCGATCTGTGCACTAACCATGTCCTGCATACATGGCCACCAGTACAGATCTCGAAGGCGCTGTTTACTACGAACAATGCCTTGGTGGCTTTCGTGGGACAGCGCTACAAATTTGTCACGCAGTGCAATAGGAACAATCAAACGTGTTCCTCTGAATACTATGGAGTCTTTCACTGCCAGTTCAGTTCTCAGTCTGTAGTAGGGTTTCAGCTCTGGACTGACCACAGCAGCAGAAGGAGGCCAGCCACAGGAGATCTGAGCACGCAGGGCAGTCATTTCAGGACAAGTAGAGGAAGCAGAGTCAAATTCACTAGGAGTTACTGCAGTCAGGGCAGTTGAGAGCAGGGCTACTAACTCCGGTTCAGTGTTAAAATCCATTTCTGGAGCGTTTGGCAGAGGAAGACGTGACAAGCAGTCAGCCGTTTAGTTCTGAGCACCGGCCCTGTAGCTAATGTCATAGTCAAAACACAGTAATCTAGCGGACCAGCGTGCAATGCGCATACCAGCACGGTCAGTTCCTTTTGTGGTCAGTAGGGTAGTGAGAGCCTGGTGGTCAGTTTTAAGTTTGAATCTACGACCCCAAAGGTATGGCCTCCATTTTTCAACAGCCTAAAGACAACCTAAAGCTTCCTTCTCTACAGTAGAGTATTTTCTTTCTACCGGAGTCAGCGTTCTCGAGGCGAATGCAACTGTGCGTTCTGTGTGATCGGGATGGATCTGCGTGAGGACTGCCCCCAGTCCATAATCAGACGCGTCAGTAGAGACCACTGTCGGCAGATTAGGGTCAAACAGAGCCAGAGCCGGACTACTAAGTAGAATTTGTTTAATAGCGAGGAAGCTGCTCTGCGCTTCATCAGTCCATGTAAAGTCTGTATCACGGAGGCAAGCACGTAGGGGCTCAACCACTGTGGCATAATTTGGTAGGAATTTGTCATACCATGACAGGAGTCCAAGAAAGGAGCGCAGGGCTACTGGACTCTCAGGAGCAGGAGCATCACGAATGGCAGCAAGGTGCTCTTGATCAGGAAGTATTCCTTGTGCACTGACTGTATGGCCAAGGAAGCATAGGCTAGTCTGTCGAAAGTGACATTTCTTGTCATTTAATTTCAGGCCAGCAGACTGAAGACGCTGCAGCACAGCTGTGAGAGCACGGTCGTGCTCAGCGTATGTGCGGCCATACACGATTATGTCATCCAAGTAATTCTGAACGTTTGGAAGTCCTTTCAGTATCTCCACCATCATCTTTTGAAAGGCAGAGGGGGCTGAAGCCAAGCCATATGGTACTCGGCAGAATCTAAAAAGTCCGTCATGAGTGATGAATGCAGTCAAGTCTCTACTATCCTCGTGAAGAGTCACCTGATAATAGGCACTCTCCAGATCAATAGTAGAGAAAACTGACGCACCTCTCAGTGCAGACAGCAACTCATCCATGTGTGGCAAGGGATAGCTGTCTACCACTATTGCCTTGTTAGGCTCCTGGAGGTCAACGCACATTCGTATTCCTGAAGTCTTTTTCTGTATGACAACAATGGGGCTAACCCAGGGACTGGCATCTACTGGCATCAATGACACCAGCAGTAAGTAAGCAGTTCAGCTCATTAGTAACACTATGTCGTATTGCAAAGGGTAGGCGGTGCAGTTTCTGGCGCACAGGTGTAACCGATTCTGAAATCTTTACCCTGTGTACTAACCCATTAGCGCAGCCCAGGACAGCAGGAGGTGAGGAGACAGTGGACAGGCGCATGACCCGTGCAGTAGGAGGAACTGTCAGAGCAGATGGAGAAGCGGGAAGAACGGTGTTCCCCTCCAAACGCAGTTTTAAGCCACTAATTATGTCCATGCCCAGCAGGGCAGTACCAGTCTCAACAATGAAAAATGTGGCTGGGCAGATGACATCATTCCTAGCTACAGTCACCGGTAAGCAACCCAACACATCAATAGGTGTCCGTGAGTATGTCACTAACCTTGCAGTCGGGGGCTGCAGTGGAACCCCACTAAAATGTTCGTTATAGATCGACCGTGGTAAAATGGACACAGATGACCCTGTATCCACAGTAAGTACCACCGACAGGGCACTTGCATTTTCTGCATGAATATTTACTTCGCACTGTATTTTATTTGACTGATCTTGTCTTTGTAAATAAAGAATGCACGTCTCTGGCAATTCAATTTCGCGTACTGCATGTGTCTGTGTTGACCTGCAAACTCGCGCAAAATGTCCCATTTTATTGCACTTTTTACGTGTAGCACTGGCTGCGGGACAATCCAGTGCATTAGCCAAGTGCTTTTCAGAACCGCAGCGATAACAGGAGCGAGCGGAGCTTGCGTGAGGCTTTCTGTTATGTCCAGCTGCTGACAGCGTTCTAGAAGGCTGATGGCGCCTTCGGCCAGCTGATTTTGCTGTCGGCTTTGTTTGAACGGTCTGCACAGCTAATTGTCGTTCCCCCAAAATAGTTTTAGCCTGTACAGTTGCAGCTTCAATCTCCGTTGCAATCGTAATTGCTTTTTCAAGCGTCAGTCCGTCTCTAATAAAAGTCTTTCGGCGTATCGTTACTAGCTACGTTCTCGACAAACTGATCCCGTATCATTTCTTTACATGTCTGTCCAAAGTCACGTAGTCGCTAGGTCTCGCAATGCAGCGATGTATTGCAGAATACTCTCATTAGGTCCTTGTACACGTTTTCTAAATGCGTGTCTCTCCACCACGACATTCACTTTAGCAATGAAGTGTGCTTTCAGTGCAATAATAGCTCCGTCATAGGTATCACCTGCATCCGGTAGGCTGTGGAAAATTCTCTGGCCCTCGGTGCCCAGGCAGTGAAGCAGCAACGCCCTCCTTCTCGTATCAGGCCATTCCTCTCCCGAAGCACTGATCACGAGCAGGTAATTCTGGAACATCTTTAGCCATGTGGGTAGCGGTATAGCCCGGCTCTCGGGGCAGGGCAAAAAAGAAACTCCGGGAATGGAGCAGCAACAGCCATCTCAGCCAAAAAGGCAAAATATGGGTTCAGAACTCGTCGCCAATTTGTTTTGTAATGTTTTAGGTAAGGAATAAGCAGACTAGGCTTGAGATGCTCGGTGATTTAATTTTCCGTGCGCTTCCTCCAATCTCAATTAACATGGCCATCCATCACTTCACTTCCGCATTTTCTTTTTCAAACTCTTTTTCTCCCCTGCCCATTAATCAATTATAGAGAACCCCTAGAGGTCAGGAGGACACAACACACCTCAGACTTGGAGTGTGTACAGGGCAGCAGCCAGTGAGACACCCCATGCGGTGAGGTTCCATTTTCCCTCCTTAACAGTACATCATGGTGGTGAGTATTACCTTTCTTACTTATGAATGTTAGAAGTTCTGCTTTTCCACCGCACATACAGACACTTTTCTGTAGTATGGGTCGACATACCCAAGTGTTAGGCCTGGGACCATTGCAACCAGGCACAAACCCATTTACAGTATTCACGGGAGTAGAGAAGTAACCTTTAAGGGCAGTTGAATTAATGTTTTCATAGCTTAGCCTACTTTGTGAGTGGGGTTCGCTGTGGAAACTGCACTGTGTTATCTTTGGCCTGTGAGACCTGTTTTCTGTAACTTTTCTAGATTGCTATATTTTCACCATGTGTAATTTGATGTTTTCATGCATTTGTGCGAATAAAGGTGAGATATCGGGTTACAGGTCCCAGAACTGGGATAGAGTCAAGCCATTTGATTGTGAAGGAGGGGTCATTCAGACAAAAGGAATGAACCTTTATTACCCGAGAGGAGATTTTACCTTACCCAAATTTGGGGAGTTTCTAAAAGTGAATGAATTATAATTTCATTGGATATGAAATATATGCCATTCAACTCCTCGAATTATAACAAAAACATACATACCAAACAAGCCAGGAAAATGTATGAGTATGATGCAGTTGTCATGAAAAAGTCTTCAGCTGAATTATATATTACTCAAAATTTGATAGGGATCATAGGAATTTTTTTGTGAAATGACATGCAAGTTTGGTAACTGCCACTGATGAACAATATATTGGATAAATGACATGCAGTCAGACACAAAACACATTTGCACGTGCATTTCATGACATTAAATGAGCGTGCAGCCTCACATTTTGGCTTTGACTAACACTTCACCATTTCAACTCAGACGTGTGTGTTGCTTGTTGGTGAAAATTTGGAAGTTCCCAAATTTTTTGCATTACATTTAGCAATAACAATGTCTCCTCAACGTCTTAGACGTCGATTGACTTCAGAGCAATTGGGAAGATGCATCGAATGCTTGACTCTGGCTTCTCCAACGTCACGTTGCTAATGCACTTAACGTCAGCCAAAGCGTTGTGAACAGAGCGTGGAACCGGCATCAAACGTTGGGTACAGCAGCACACCGTCATGGGGATGGTCGTCAGAGATCGACTACACAACGACAAGACCACTTTCTCACACTTCAGGCACGGCGTCATCCTTTCTGGACAGCCACCACCCTCTGAAATGACCTTCATAACGCCTCGGGGTCAGGGTATCCACTCAGGCGATATGGAATCGTCTTCATACTGCCAGCCTCAACTCAAAAAGGCCATGTGTTCGAATCCCACTGACCGTGCGTCATAGGCGTGACCGTTTGGATTGGGCTCACGATCATGTCACATGGACACACAACGATTGGGCTCCAGTTCTCTTTACTGATGAGTCCCGATATTGCTTGGACTTTACTGACAGGAGGCAACGGGTGTGGCGAAGACAACGTGAGCGATTTAATGATGCCTACATCAACGAACAAGACCGTTATGGCGGCGGATCAATTATGGTCTGGGGAGGAATAAGCAGGAATGGCAAAACGGACCTGCATGTCATGGGGAGAGGGACGATGACAGGGGTACGGTACAGGGATGAGATGCTCAATGTGTACGTAAGACCATACGCTGGTGCTGTTGGCCCTGATTTCATCTTGATGGATGATAACGCCTGTCCCCATCGTGCTAGGGTGGTGAATCAATTCCTAGAGCAGGAGACAATTGTCCGCATGGACTGGCCCGCGCGTTCGCCGGACCTAAACCCTTTCGAGCATGTGTGGAACATGCTGCAGGTCGCCATTTCGGTCGTGGGGGCACAACCCACAACTCTAGAAGAGCTCAGAAATGCCCTTGTTGAAGAATGGAACAACATTCCAATTGCAAGCATCCGGGTTCTGATTGACAGTATGACCCGACGTTGTCAAGCCGTCATTCAAGCTAGGGGAGGCCATACCCATTATTGACATCAACTGTGGTAATGAAACATCAAACGAACACTGTCTGTTTTCACTTTACATGTCAGAGGTGAAACCATGAAGTGTTCGTGAAAGCCAAAAGTGTGAGGCTGCACGCTCATTTAATGTCATTAAATGCACTTGCAAATGTGTTTTGTGTCTGACTGCATGTCATTTATCCAATATATTGTTCATCAGTGGCAGTTACCAAATTTGCATGTCATTTTACAAAAAATTTCCTATGATCCCTATCAAATTTTGAGTAGTATATTATACGGGTAAATTGTGTTGTAAGTACAGAAGTGATTTCTTAGCAGTATATTGAACATATGAGCATATTGTGACATTCCCAGAGGTTTAGATTATTTAAAACAGATAAGTTAGGGTCCAGTCTTACAACAGATGACTGACGGCAATATAGAGCATTGGGTCAGCCAAAGGCCTCCCATGCAGGGTTACATCAAAGGCGCAGAAACCATGTAAATCCCCACTCTTAGCTAAGAGGCTGGGTTTATTGCCTCCTGTCCTGCCATTCACACAAACAGCTTGATCACACTTTGCATCCCCCAGTTCAGGTCTCCAGTCTTGCTGCAGTGTCACAGATGCACTCATCAGCGCCAGCGGTGCTCCAACCCCCCTTTTCCCATCTTACATTCCCAACCTGAACAAGCCACACTGTCTAGCCTACCGCAAAGCAACCTGCACCCATCGACTCAGAAGGAGTATGCCATGGCACGTGATTCCTCTGAGTCACAAGACGAATAGCCCTTGCTTCTTTATACCAATTACACACTGTCTATGCTGTCGGAGGATCACATCAGTAATGTACAACTTAGTCTGTACAGCTTCATGCCCCTCGTAATCTAGGAGTGGTCGCTAAAGAGCGATGAACAATAAAACTTTTTAATGGGCTTAACTGCTATAATTTCCAGCGAGGCTGCACCAATTGTTGCCTCGCCCATGCGGACCCCTAGCCATGTTCACAATGCCATTTTGTTTTGACTGGTTGTATGTTCTAATTGTAGAGTGCTGTGTTAGCTTTATGCCAGATGCAATGGGACCAATGTCTTCCAAAAATATCCACCTTTGACTCATGAGTCTACTCAATATCATCCCAAAATTATAGCATCCTGCAGTGCTCCCATGGATGCAATTTTTGCCCAGTCTCTTTCTTATTGTGCAATTGTGAACACTGACCTTGAGTGAGGAAAGTGAGGCTGGCAGTTACGTAGATGTATGTCTGGGTTCTTTTATGACATCCTGGATGAGTTTTTGATAATCTCTTGGAGGAATTTTGATAGGCTAGCCATTCTTGGGAAGGTTCACCACTGTTTCAAGATTTCTTTTTTTTGCAGTCAGTGGTGCTCACTGGGGTTTGCTGGAGTCCCAGAACCTTAGAAATGGCTTTGTAACCCTTTACAGACTGATAGATGTCAAGGGGGATTCCACGTGTAGTACGGGACATTCAGAAAATGTTTCTTAGCTTTGTAATTAAACACAATGAAGATTTGTTATTTGGCAATGATAGGGTGCTAGTGGACAATGAAAAAATAACCAATAAAGATTTATTGCTTTGTGGTAAATAAGCGAGAAAATTGTTGCACGTAGTACGGTACACAGGAAAAACTGACTTTTTGAAAAATTGAGTTTAAACCAAAAACTCTGTGAGTTGTGTGGATGAATATTATTGGAATGCTACTTAATGAACATTTTAGACAATGTGTCGTACGGGATATGCAAAAGTGTCGTACGGGACATCTCTTAACCCCTCTGCACAGCCGTAAACGCTAGGGGACATGGAGCTGCTCTATTTATGCACGCAGTTACACTATTCTATCACTAGATGGCTCGTGATAGAATCACTAGACCCGGATCACTTATTGAAGCAGTTTTTAATTTTACCATTTTTCCATGTTCTCATATGGAATCACCATAAATGCCTTTGTTTCTCACCGGTTCTTTAATTTCTTTACATTGCAGCTACAAGAAGACTGGTTGTAATCATGCCAGGGTGTTTCTGGCAAAATTGAACCTAATTATTGATTCAATTTGTTTAATTGGTTGATTTAGTATATAAGGGGGCAATTACTTTATCACATTGGGTAAGGTACGGTTGGATAGATTTTTCCCTTCAACAGAAGAAAACATAATTTTAAAACTACTTGTTGTGCTTACTGGGGTTATCTTTGTCTAATATTAATATGTGTTTAATCTGAAACATTAATGTGTGACAAATATGTAAAAATAAAACAAGTTGGGATGGGGCAAGTACTTTTTTCACAGCACACAATGTTATACATATTTTATAAAAATAAAATGCCATTTTGTGCATAAATAACAAATTCAACAAATGTTATTTTTCCATAGTAACCCACCTTTTCTCAAATAAACAATTCCATTATAGCTTATCCAGTGAGGAATATATTTTATTTTACAATCCAGGCAGCTGTTTTGCTGAAGTGAGTGTGATAACTACACAAAAGTAGCAAACCATTGCACGGAAGGTAGCTTTGATCTGCTCCGGCTGGTCCTGGAATACTGGAAGCAGGGTTAAGCATGTGATCTGGGATGATGCATGGAGCTGGGCTGCAGCATGACTCAAGCTTTCAGCCAGTGATGTGTGCAAAGGCAGCACCACAGCACTAATGCCAAGATCAACGCCACAGAAGATTCCTCCTTGGTGCTATGAGAAGACTCTGTGTATTGTTGTAAGCATAATTTGGGCCAGCACTGTATGGATTCATAGCCTTTACTTAATATGCATGTAAACATTGTCAAATCATATTCATTGTCTAACTCCCCAAGCCATTCTCCTGCATAAATATAAAATACACTGATTTGACCGCATAATGAGATGACTGTCCTAAAAGCCAGTGAATAAAGAGTGTGAGGCAAGAGAGTAAGACTGTTAATAAATGAACAATTTAACATAAAATTATACACGCTTGGAAAGAGAATATGGTGATGATTCCTTCAAATACATTTTCCTCTTTTATAACCACGTATGGATTACTTTCTCACTCATTAATATTCAGATTATTGTCATTGATAAATCTTTGACAAGGAGGGCAAGGTAAAATGCTGAGAGGTATGAGCTTTTTCATAGAAATGTAAATTACATAATCAATTAACCAACCTGGAACAGGAAAGGCAGTATAGCAGTTACATTAATATTTGAGTTTTGCCCTTCAGCAACAACATTACTTCATTCAATCGCATTGCACTTGTTTTGTAGGAATCTTACACAAATTAGAACAATAAGACAAAAATTCTGAGCATTGTTGTTTTATAATACATATATACGAGAAAATCATTCATAGTATGATGCAATTTTAACAACAAAAACGCGAACAGGCGAATAACAGGCTAATAAAAATGTGGGTAGTTCTAAGAGATAGGAATGCGACAGTATACAGTGGGCTCCAAAATTACCAGTACCCCTGACTGGCAAAATTAGGAAAATTATATGTTTAATATATATATACATTGTATATAATCCCAGTCAAACAACCAAAATCATATATCATTTAATGCAAAAAAAACCTTTCAACAAAATCAACATTTCATAATAATTGGCACCTTTCATTTAGCACTTATTGCACCCACCTCTGGCAAGGATAACAGCATGGAGTCTTTTTCTGTAATTTTTGTCAAGGTTAAGGCACACATTTGGGGTATTGTGGACCATTCCTCAAAGCAGATCCTTTCAAGATCCTTCAAATTCTTGGGTTTGCATTTATCAATTGCTCTCTTCAACTCAGTCCACAGGTTTTCAATTGGAGTGAGGTCTGGCTGCTGAGATGGCCATTGCAGAACGTTCATTTTGTTGTCTCAGAACTATTTCTTGAGGTGTGCTTTGGGTCATTGTTTTGTTGGAAAATCCATCTATAGCGAAGTCCCAGCCTTCTGGCGGAGGCAACCAGATTGTCAACCAAAATATCCTGATAATTGGTGGAATTTATTATGCCATTAATCTTAAGCTGTGCCCCTGGTCTTTTGAATTAAATCAGCCCCAAAACATGACTGACCCACTATTATATTTCACCGTGGGTACGAGGAGCTTCTCCTTGTATGCGTCTGTTTCGACGCCAAAAATGCTGATGCTGTATCTGACCGAAAAATGCAGTTTTGGTCCCATCTGACTAAAGCACCTTGTTCCAGTCACAAATAAAACTAGAATGTGTTTTTTCTTGTAAAAACAGACGTCTTCCCCCCCCGGCCCCCTTCCCCGCTGAACCCACCGGACGGACGGACAGACAGACGGGCACGTGCCAAAAGGCACCACTGCAGGACCTGAGTTGGAAGAATGCAAAGTTTCGTTGAGATCATGCAAACGGTTTTGGAGTTATGCTCCGGACGAAAATTGATTACATCCAGACGGACAGACAGACAGGCACATACCAAAAGGCACCGCTTCAGGACGTAAGTAGCGAGTATGCAAAGTTTCGTTAAGATCATGCAAATGCTTTTGGAGTTACGCTACGGAAATGAAGTTGGAACGCTGACGCGAACAGGAACGCGAACGGGCATGGGAACGCGAACGGGAACGCGAACGGGAATGGGAACCAAGCCTTAAACAATATGTCTCCCCTCTTCCCTCCGAGAGGGAGACATACTGATGTCTGGCAGACTCCAAGTGCTTACTTCTGCATCTTCTGGTCAGAAACTTTCCTCTGGCAACCCTTCCAAAGAGCCTGTGGTTGTAGCACCTGATGGTGTTTCTTGGAACCTGGTGACCCCAAAATGCCACCCAGGCCTACAATTCCTTCACAGTGATTCTTGCAGATTTTGTTGCTTCTCTCACCATCCTCCTCTGTATCCTGGGGTCAAATTGCAGTTGCATCCTCTACCCTTGAGGTTTTCAATACTTCCGTATTTTTTGAATTTTTTAATAATTGCTCTGACAGTGCTTGGTGACATATTTAATCATTTGTGAATCTTCTTGTCGCTATTACCAGATATATGAAGGTCTGTGATCACCTACCTCTTTTGAGCGGACAGTTATTTTGTTTTCTTCATCGTGTTTGATGACTAAGGGATATTGGATGTGTTTTACCTCATTTTTAAACCCTAGTGAAACAGGAAGTGATGTAACAGCTCAATATAGTTCTTTAACACTTAGATAAAACTTAAATACAGTAAGTAGAATTTAATACCTGGTTTAATTTTGTTAGATGTTATTTACAATAATCTTTCAGGGTACCATTAATTGTGAAACCTTGATTGAGAGGAAATTGATTTTTAATTAAATCAGAAAATGATTTTGGCTGGTTCCACTGGAACATTAATATCATACAGTAGCCTTTTTATTATGTTGCCATTTTGAATTTTTCTGTAAATATATATTTTTAGAATTTTTTAAAGAATTGTTTGTGCATTGCCAGTCAGAGGTGCCAGTAACTTTGGAGCCCACTGTAGATATCATGAAAATCTTTCCAATGCAGAGGTTAGGAAATTGTACCTTTATCTAGATTTTTCACTGAGAATACATCAGACTGTGTCCCATTACTGAGTCAATTTTAAATTACAAAACAGTGTTTGCCAATATAAGCCAACATGCCATGCATTTAGTCATGCACTACCAATGCTAAATAGAAAGACCTGCAGTTGTGATAATGTAATCAATTATTGTTCAATTCCCTAACTGTGCAGGAAAGCAAGGTTTATCTTATGCATGCACATACAGTCCCCATAAAGTATGCGCAATTTGATGATTTTTGAATTTACTCTGTAGAAAATTGCTATTCGACTCAGGATGGCAAAGGATATGCAATAAAGACTACAGTCTGGTGCATGTTAAATTAATTAATTTGAGCATATAAATGAAATAAAGTTGTCAACTTAATTCATTATGAAATGGTTTTTTTTTTCCTCAAATTGCCCATTTCTCATAGTGAATATGTATCCACTTCCCCTCAGTATTGACAATGGCAAAATTCAGATTCCACCCATCAATGCATCAGCTGAGCTGCACTGTATGTGCGCATGAGAGACTGACAACAGGTGTCAGCTCTGTGCTGTGGGCCCTAAGGACTTTTCAGAACATGGCGAGTAGGGCCAAAAATAAAATCATCAATCATTAACATTATTGTATTATTAAATGACTAAATGACAAACTATCCCTTCCCTATATTTCACTGGAAATAAATTTCCAAAATGCAATGATGCATCTGCGCTAGTGATTTTTTGAAGGTTGTATTATTTTGAGAAGGCCATTGGTGCATTATGTAAGTTCTTGCATTTGTAGTAAAATATTTAGCTTTATAAAGTTTGGAATGGATTGTGAATGCTGCCAGTAACCCCTCTTTGTCAGTAGCCCAAATGCATACAGGCTGTATTTCATTTATATATTACGTAGACAAGATACATGTCACTACATATTCATAACTAGACAGACCAAGGGATCAGAAATGTTGAAGGTCCATGAAATTTTATGACCCGCATATACTTGTTGTTTATTAAAAATTTTATCATTAGGGTCAGTATAATCTGCGCAAATCAAACAATAAAGCACTGAGGTAATTTGTAGGAATCATAAAGGAAGACAGATCAAATATATTCCAGCAAAGAGTTTGATTAATACATAAAAGAGGCTCTAAAGCTTGATACAAAAAGATAAAGCATGACACAGTTTAATGGATATTTCTTTTTAAAAGCGCAATAATTTTTTATAAAATATGAGACAGGCTACTTACTGTTGGTTGGAACTTCAATTACCCTCTCTCCAGAAAACAGCAGGAACTCTGACATCTTCCAGATCCTTAAACTTATGACTACATGCTGTGCCGTAGATTTTTATGTAAAGCATTGTGCTATGCACAAATGTTTATAGCTACATCTTCAAATTACATAATAGTAATAATAATTATTATTATTGATAAGATTATTATCATTATTATTATAATTATTCTTTCTTTCTTCTTTTCTTTCTTTCTTTATTTTAAGGGAAATATCAAGGAGTTGAATCTTTGAATACTTAGGATACATAAGATAATGCATCTGGTATTACAGAAATATAGTTTGTTTTCCTCATTCTACCACAAAATGCACCCTGACACACTGCCAAAATTGTTCAGGAATAGTTTTGAAAACATGACAACATGAGTTCAGAGTGTTGTGTTGGCCTCTAAGTTACCCAGACCACAATTCTTTTTTTTTTTTTTTTTTTTTCATTTCACCTTTATTTATTCAGGGAAGGCCAGTTGAGAGCAAGCTCTCTTTTCAAATGATGCCCTGATTACAACAGTCAATGCAATGTAAATCAATAAATAAACATATAAAATTAATATATAAGAGTAACATAATACAATAAAGTTTGATCGAGCATCTGTGGGATGTTCGGGAAAAACAATTCCGATCCAAGGAGGCTTCGCTTTGGAACTTACAGGAGTTCAAAATCTGCTGCAAACATCTCGTTGTCAGACACCACAGGACACCTTCAGAGGTCCTGTGGAGTGCATGCCTCGACGGGTCAGAGCTGTTTTGGAGGCACGAGGGGGACCAGCACAGGCAGGTTTAGGCCGGTTTTAATGTTGTGGCTGATCGGTGTAGAATAGTTTTCTTAAAACATCATCAGGGAATAGCAATTTTCCAAAAGAAAAAATTAAAAGGAATTTTAAATATGGTCATTAAAAGAAAATAACAAGTAAAGCAGTATTTTCAGTGCTGTTCTTTCTTGTCCCTTCTTGACTCAAATAAGCGGTATTAAATGAAATTTAATTCTGGCTATGTTGGTCAGAACCCTTTCCGAACAACAAATGCATCAAGGAATAATCTTGATCTTCAAATGAACTATGGACATGACAAATTTCAGGAAAACTCTAAGCAGGGTCACACAATTTGTGTCCATTTCTCACACTGCATTACATGTTTTATGAGGATCCACAGTAAGCATGGAAGCAAGCAAGCAAGCATTTTTAACAGTGGATTGGATTTGAATGAAAATGATAATAGTTAGTAGCGCATGGAAGCAAAGAGTACTCCAAGTGCTGTAGCAATGAACTGCCAACCGTATAACTGGATTTTGCATCATCATCCCACAAGGGAGAGTAGTTTGAGATATGTGCAATTGCTCTCCCTGAAAGGCTAAAGGTTAAAGCTTCAGCTATGTCCATTAATCAGACTTGAATGATAACCTCTGTAAATCTTCCAAATCGTGACCCAATAATGTGAAGGTCTCAGGATGAGGGTGAGACAAAATCAATGACTGGAGCTCAAGAGGCCGAGCCAAACATTCACAAACATTCTCAAGAATAATTTCAACTGTTCTCTTTCTTTTTAAACCTATTTTGTAAAATAAACTCTTCTACTCTGCCCCCCATCCCTTTCATTTTCCTGACACCATCAAGAGGAGTGAATAAATAATTAAGGACAGCATGACAAGTTCGAGCAGTAGTTTGTGTTGACAGTGCCATATGCCTGCGAGGCAGGGGAAGTATTAGCCATGAATCTGGGGTCCTTGGGGAACTTTGTGCCAAAGGGGATCTTGACAGTTTGATACTTCGAGAAAACTTTCTTCTGTTCCCTGCCACTGATGACGCATCACGCAGTTGGTTTTGTCCACTAGATAATTTGAAAAAGACAATATAATCATGAAATAAATATCATCAATAAAGTGAATAAATAAATGGAAACATCTGAAGCCATGTGTAGCTGTCAGAATACTTAGCACTCTGATGCTTGGTAAAATATCAATTTTGTCCGCTAATTGGTGTTTAAAGAATAAAAAAATAAACTTTTTTTTTGAGATTGGTGCTGTATAAAATAACAATGATAGCGCTGACTCCAACTGTATAATTTAAGAGGTAAATAATGTATTTTAAAGTTTAAATGTTGGTTTTGCATTATTTATCAATCCTCTTCGTGTGGATAAACAAAATGCACTGCCATATGTAAAATATCTGGGTCTTTCTAAGTGCTCTCTCAACATTTCTTAAGTGTTCCCATAGGACTGCTGTCTCAAAGACACATAGATTGGCTTTGTGGAGACCATTTGTTGCAGCCAACATGTTGATTGTCATCTACCTGCTTTCCCGATAAACATGTAAATCAGTTTGGCACCTGAGGACAGTCACCATTGTATTGCTAAGTGAGGGTGAGGGGTCTGAACATCCTGTCAGGGAAGCATCTAGACTAGGCTTACCAATGAATACTGTGAATAGAGAGCCATCTCCTCGGGACGGCCCAGGTTGGGGTGACTGTCTGGCTAGGTGCTACCTCACATCATATATACTGCTTGTGTGTCTTTGTTCAGTGTGTGATGTTGACCTCTCCTGAGAGCACGACTGTTTTCCCACCGCAACAGAACTCGAAATAAAGTGCTTCACGTGCCTCATCATTACCACTGGCTCTGTATGCAAGTTATTTCCATCTGGGATTTATCGTGAATTAAACAGCCTGTTTTGGAATCGTCGAATCAGCGGTTAAAGAAGAAACTAAACAACAGAGAATTTCTTCACATGTAATGGAGCTATTTATATGCACATCTAACATATCTACATGATCCATACAGTTGCTATTCAAAATGCTTGGCTGACTCAACTACAACACTTTTACAGGCTATTCAGTCTGCACAGGGTGATTTGCATGTTCTTAACACAGGAAAATGAATGATCACTCCTACAAATCAAGTGATGGTATGAATATCATTATTTTTACTACTTTCTCACCAAAGATTCACTGTCATTTAACTTGCAGAAGTAAGTATATTAAATTCAACACAGTGGCGTAGCCAGAACTGAAAATTGAGTGGCCACGCAGCATCACTTTACTACAATTATTTGTCCTAACTTGTTCTCAGTCATTTTTCTTTATTAAAACAAATTCCATTTTTTAGAATAATCAACTGGCAATTAAAGACACGGCTTCTTTCATGATGCAATCTACAGGCGACTAATCAATAGGCATGATTCAGTTCAGAAAAATAAGTTACTCATAAGTTGGCCTATAGACTACTTTTCGTGAGGTAGACTGCTCTGAAACTTCCGCGCTACCTTTTTGGCACATCAGGCGATCTAACCTGTGCTTCATGATCGATTACATTGTTTAAATTGAATCAAAGACAGATTTCAAGTGCACAAACTTGCGCATCCAAATGAATGATTGTCGTTTTGCCTTAGCTAGGTGAACAAGCAACACCTGATAGCGTGGAGTGTTTCCGGACTGAATGTATATAGTTAATTAGAAAGAATTATAGCGATCGAGTCAGAACTAATAATTGTTTTAATGGGATTTTTAGTGCCCACCCAGTTTTAAGCGCCACTGATTCCAAGTTTTAATAAACCTCACTGTACTGTACGTTCAGAAGCCAAGTTTTCCACTGTCGCTTATAGATATGACAATGCATTCGCTGAACCCTTATGGACAGGCATGGTGATTCCTCTTCCTGTTATTAGGTGATTTCAGGAAGAGAGAGGGCATTGTAGGAGAAACTTATATCCCTTGAACTGTTACAAGACAGAGTGGCTGGAAACAAACAGAGCAATCATCTGTGTTTAGCCCAGCCAAATCCATAGAGGCCTGTACATAATGCTACATTGTATGCGGTTAAATTGCATGTGCACACAGGCAGATAGTGAACAGACCAGCTCTCATTGTCAACCAAACATTGTGGCATGTCATCAAAAGCATGACAGGACGGCTGCTAGAAATATATTACAGACGACTGAGATAATACACACCAGTGGATGTACAGTAATTGATGCTCTAATTGCACTATACAACAGTTTTATCACATCCTAACAGTTAATGTGTGGAAACAACTGAAAATAATTAAATACAATGCTAAAAGATGCTTTTTTTTACTGGACATGATTGCCTGGTGTGGTCTTTAGTGTCTTTTGTTAGCAAGCCATGTGTGAAAAGGAACAACATTCAGTGCAGAAAAAGCTATTTTCAGCCAAATAAAAGCTCTTTTTATGACGCCTTCAAGAATTCATAGCACTCTGAGTCCGAGACATAGTCCCTAATGTTCTCATCCTTATTACAGAAGGACAGCTTTGGCCTTTTTATGACGATGAGGGCATCCTAACAGAGCCTTATTCACAAAGTAAAGACTCATCTGCCTACATCTGACAACATAATAAAGGCAACCAAGATGAACTGTCTCTTGAGTTTAATTCCACCCCTCCCCCACATATGCATAAATTATCCCTTGTAATAATATGAGTAATTCATTTTTTATACTATATCCAATTTACTGATGATATAGTCAAATTTTTTAGACTCAAGAATAATCTTTTTTTTCTGCTGTTTCAACCCAATATTTGCTGTTTATCTTGATTTGTATTGCACTTATGAACTGTTGACTTATACACCTCCTATTTCTAGAAATTCTCATCCAGAAAAAAGCCTATGATGAGACCTTAACTATACTGTATTCATTTACGTTGTATGTTGTTATTTGTATATACATGTATGTAGAATAGTGCAGTGTATGTTTTGTAGTTGTGAAACAGTACAGAAAATTCTTTATATTTCTCAATTATCCGGAAAGTTTTATTTACAACTGGACAATACTGATACAAGAATAAAAGTGATTACATAAGTATGGAAGGTTTTCAAGCAAGACACGGCTATCAAGTAGACTGGAAACTTCTGGAAAGTTCTTTTGGGTGTATAAATACTTGTGGACTTCTGAGGCAGTAAAACAATCATGCTTTTTGATTGTTTAACAAAAAATATTTACTTCAAAAAATAAAGCAGAAAATGGATCAAAATATTGCATGCCCTATAAAATGGAAAAGAGCACAATAATACCAATCTGGAAATGAGGTGGGTAGTGGTTAAAGGAGCGACTACTTAATCTCATGTAATTTCTGATCCATTGCTGAGATTCAGTGAGAATTTAGAGAATTGCCAAGCACTTCACCCCCCCCCTGCAATACGCGATCGCATACATAGCAATATAAGGAACCGCTCACACTGAACGCGTTTTATTGACATTTAATTTTTTCAATGATTAGAAGCGTTCTGGACGCTGCAATTGAGTGCCAGGTGCTTCACTCTTTTTCTGTACGCTTCAAATCAAAATACATTCCTACTTTGAGGCGTCTCATTTACAAAAACAACAAAAAAAATTCACTTCTTGTCCCAATTATGCCAGGATCAGACAACGCATTGTTCTTGTCTGTTCTAAAGATCGCTATGTCAGATTAAGCAATTATAGAGTTATAAACTCTTTCCGCGACGTGGCCGAGAGACATGGCATACTACACGAAGCTCCACGACCAACTGTCATTTGCAGTCTGTCACTACATGCACCATATTTTTCAAGGAATGATGTGTAACCTTTCCTATAATACCTTTAAAACTAAGCATGTATAGAGAGTAGTAACCGGGGTAAAGTATAAACATGTCAAAATATTCCTATAATTATTGGCGCAAACCAGCTATCTTATTAACGTTTCTCATAACCGGAAAAGGGGCTTCATCGGTTAATGTTGCTTATATGAGTCACTGCATCGCCAGAGAGCTTCAATACCCCGGTCAGACGACGGAATATTGTGGCCACAAACCAAAAAGTTATCACTGAATTGCTAGCTTAATGCAACTGGCAGTACTCGCCGGTTTGTTGAAGTGGCTTAGCCATTTCTTGCCAGAAATCGGCTTTTTTCCCCTCACTCATGATATAGTCCCTCAAGGAAATATCAAGAAAGCACCAGAGCTGTTGCTATATGACGGCGAACCTTTCATCCGTTTCACTGCTCCACCTTGCCATGACAGCATCACTTCTTTCTCTAGGCTACGTTTACAAATGTGCGCCCTGTGGCTTCATCGCTTCCGGCAGAACGCTGTCAACTATGCTCCTATTGGTCAACATCACAGAAGCGACGTAACCTGTCGTAGGAGAAGAGAAAAATTAAACATGCTAGACTTTCTGTCGGGACATCATGAGGCATCGCAGATGCTACAACGGTTGTCGTCCATTATGGCATAATACATGGCACAAAACAATCAATCTTTGCCCACGATGACCGTTCATCGTTTGCGATCCCACTCGACGCCAGATGGGGCTAAAATCAGTTTGAAATCGTGTAGTCTGATACTGGCATTAATCTTTTACCTGCTATCCGATCATTTGAAAGCAGGGATGGAGTTTCTTTTTACGTGTCCACGGTAAATGAAGTTGGCAGGGAAATCTGTTGCTATCTTTAGCACTGTCATAGCCCTAAAACAATAATTTCACAAAAGTTGTTCAATTTTCCCACTAATTTTATTTCTCTCTTTTCTTTACAGCAAAAGTGAGTATCAGCCACTTATCTATTATATTTAAAAAAAACAGATGAAACACCAGAATTTGCGGGAGAATTATTTCGCCACAGACGTCAGCATTGTTAAGAATTTTTGCAAAGTGAGTGACAAGAACATTACTCAGCCACCGTAAAAAAAGATGCATACAGCGCTTTTACAATGTAGGCTTCAAAAAATCTGGACACACACGTCTCATGTTTCCATGCCGATAAAGTGGGCTTGGTGTCTCCAGCCAAACTATGTACGTGCTTGCTGTGTTCGGTTAACAACAAGCTGTTAATCAAGTTAGGAGGTTGTGTGGGTGTGACTGTGTTCAAAGTGACCATTTGTAAGAGGGCTAGTGCCTCCCTATGGTGCGTATGTCCTCCAGAGAAGCTTATTGGCTGTGCAAGTCTCTTTTAAACTTGTTTTCATTCAGAGTGTCGAAACTTCTCTCATAACTACTCTGGTTTGAGAACCGCAAATTTGCATTTCGAAGCAGGCTAGATGTTCAGCTTAAGTTCACAAGATGATTAACCCCGATAAGAAGTGAACCACTTTTGTAGTCCTGAAAACCAGGTTAAACCTTGGGTTACCACGGTAATCTCAAATCCTGCTTCGTAGTGCAGTCCCCGGGTCATATGTGAATTGTCTTGACCAGGGATGAAACCATATTGACTGGCTTGATTGGTATTTGTTTGCTTAGTAGCTAGCTACTGTTAACAATCAATCAATCACACAACTCAACTACCTCATTTAAGGAAGATTACCAATACTGTTTATCTATGTAGCTAGCGAGCAAGCTGGTTAATGAAGAGGAAAGCAAGCAGTTCTCTGCAAAATTTAAGTTCGCGAATTGAATTTAATGTGACTAACACTCTTTGTTTGAAAAAAAAAGGAATATTATGTCTGCCGTCTTCCATAGTTTAGGGGGTTTGAACATCACGATTCACTAGTGTTTTTTCATAGATGCTGGCTAACCCCTAGATTCCACCAGGAGCGTCGTGGCTACGTTACTGCCGTGACAACGTTACTGCCGTGACACGGTTGCCAGAGCTGATCGTGGCTGTTCTAGACAATGCTTGCGATTCCTCCAGCCACACTACGGCACGTCTTGGCAGCGTACCCGAAGCGGCTCTCTGCTCTTCTCCGGGGAGAATACGCGACGAGTCAATTTTCGACGGTGATGGACCGCAGTCACGTTGAGCTGAACACAGCAGGGATACGTTTCCCATAGTTTGACCATATACAGTCATTGGTTCCAATTACGTTAGCATATGTGCTTATGGGAAACACACCTCAGATCGTGCTGGGCTGGAAGTAACTATCAAGGGGGATATACTTTTAACTAAAAGAAACTAGCCACAAGATATAAATTCACCTAAATTTTCGACTATTTGTCTATGATGTTGTTTTTTAACTAAAACACAGACAAAAATGTTTGATCCATGGCATTCATGGCTGGACTGTAGGCTACAGCACAACAAAGTCAGAAATGACATTAAATACAATTAAAACAGACATAGATAGAAAGCATCTGACTTTGAAGCCAAGTCACCCATGGTAGAAGCAAAAAGATCCAGGAAAATTGACGAAATAAGAGAAATCAGAGGTGAAATTGTGTCAGCCAGCAGGACACTTCGCTTACGTTTCGCTCTTGGTGGGATATGAAGTCGCAGGCAGGACAAAGCAAAATAGTGTCGTGCACGTTACGTTGCAGATACATGCCTGGTGGAATCTAGGGGTAAGCCTGACTGTCTGTTTGAATGAATGACAAGACTTGGAGAGAAAAAGGGAGGGGAGGTTGAAAAGGACTAGCAGCTTGAGCGGGCGCTGTTTCCTTGAGGTCCTGGTGCGTGCCATTTTTTAAGAATAATTTTTAAAAATAAAACTTTAGTTTTCAGACTGTAAAAAGTGGGGGTGTCCAAAACTGCCTTTTCAAAAAGTGCACGGGACATATCCTCCATGTCCACCCCCCGTAAATTATGCCCCTGGTCAGCCTTGTAGTTTTCCTTCTCAATTACGTCAATGGACACAGAAATTCTTGGAAATTCTTAGACTTTTTTAGATATCTCCTTCGGGACCATTCCATCATCATATTAGGACATTTACTAGAATTATCTTGGACATTGCAGCATGCAACTGGGTGAATATTAACCATTTATTTTAATATTAACAATTTGTCATATAACAGAGAAGCCACTGTGAATTTAGGATTTCTTAGCTAATACAGGTTTAAATCAACACAAAGGTGTTTATGGAGTCATTCCAGGAAACATGAAAATAAATAAATTGATGAAATCATAGAATACAAAACAAAATAACAAAATATGTCTTCGGTAACGGCCATGATTTAGTGGACACAATTTTTTTTTTTCATGTTTGAGTTCATTATTCTCAAAAAGATGGAAATGGGGGAGTTGGCTCGTCGCTATAAGGGAAGTCAGTTCTTCTGCGGCGTAGCAGTACATTTGAGCAGTGCCACTCACTCAAGACCTGTCAGCCGTGGTAACGGTCGTGAGCACAGCGGACACGTCCGGCAACAACCGTTACCCGATAATTTCAGTCTGATATTGTCTTATATTCTCACTAGAAATGTTTTGTAACAAAGTGGAATTTATTCACTGGACTGTGAGTGAATAACATACGGGCAAATCTACGTGATACAGTCTAATTTTAATTTCCAACATCCTTTCAGTTAAAAACTGATTTTTTATGTCACATTTTGGTGTCCTCTTTGAGCCAAAAAAAAAAACCCCATTTTAATTAACTCAATAAAAAAAACTACAGTACTTGGGTTCAAATGGTAGTTTTATCCTCACTATATCTCTAACGTGCTTAACAAAATAATCATGAATTAAATGCATCAATCATTACCTGCTGATAATAAAGCAATTAACAATAACTGTCCCAAAAATCTCTCCAGTATTATGAAAACACACATATATACAGTACTGTGCAAAAGTCTTAGGCACCCTGCACTTTTAAAAATTTAAATCTGTATTATATTTTTACTTTTTTATATTTTTGATATTTAAGTTCCTGAAGATAAAAGGTAAATTTGAAAATCCAAATGCTAATTTCAAGAAAAGTTTCATAAATAAATTTTTGTATTCCATTAAAAATAGTCAATACAGATACTATAGTCTTGACAGAGCCTTGATGTCAACATCATCATGCCTGTTTGTAATTTCTTGGAGGGATAGACAAAAGTGAGACAGTCAGTCTGAAGAAGAATGGTAGCAAGTTTTCCACTCTGCTTTGAACAAGCAAACGCCATTCATCTTATAAAACTATAGGGCAACAGGACAGTGTCAAAAATTTTTGGCAAAGGGGAGTTGCACCAAATATTGATTTAAGGTTTTAACATTTTACAGCTCTGTATAGTACGTTGTACATTTCTTTGTTTTTTTTTTATAACATCATTTTTGCAAGCATATATCCATGGGGTGAAAATCTGGCAATTCATCCACTTCATTCTATACTAGATGCCAGAGGTCAGACTAGAGGTTTAACATCTAAAATTTATGCATTTTTAAACTCTGTCTGCAAACCACTGAGTATTAGACAAATCTGGAGTAGAGATTTTGGCATTTCTATGGGGGATATATGTTGGAAAATTGTTTGGGACAATTTAGATTATACCTCTAAAAATCCTAATCCTTATAGACTAATACACTTTGAATTCTTACACTGGATTTATTTTACACCTAGAAAGCTTCACTTAATGAAACTTATACCCTCCCCGAACTGCGGGCTTTGCCTAAATCATGACATTGGATCTTTTATACATATGTATTGGTATTGTCCAGGAGTTGTAAACTTTTGGAAAATGGTTTCAACAACATTGTCAGAACTTCTTGATATTGTAATCCCTTATTGTCCTAAACTTCTTTTATTGAATGGTACCTCTGATTTAACTTCACCAAACCATCATTTTGTTTTATTTGCCGGTCTGACAGTTGCTAAAAAGATGCCAGCAATTTGCAGGAAACCTCCTCACTCTCTCTCTCAGATTCGTTGGTTAAATTCTCTACTAGATATACTATACATGGAACTATCAGTAGCAAAAATGCACAATGCTAAGCAAGCCACTGTCATCTCCGGGACTTCCTCAATAGAAAAAATCAAGAACATTGTGGGTACATAAACGGGATCTTGGAGCTCCTTTTTTTTTTTCCTTTTTCTTTTATTCTCTCTCCTACTTTAAAAAATTTTTTTATTTTTTTTATACCACTCTGGAGTATATACATTGTGCATCTTTACATTTATTTAACATTTTTTATTATTTATTTATTTATTATTATTATTATTTTGCTACGTAAACCTGTATTTGTGTCACATCCTTGGCCACCTAGGGGTGGGGGGTTGGGGTGTTTGTCTCATTTGTGTCTGTTTCATTTATGTATTTTGTTTTATGTACTTGATTGAAACTAATAAAAATTGGTAAAAATAAAATAAAATATTCTATCACTAGATGGCATACCTGGATCAATTTCTGAATATTCACTAGCAAGCCAAACTCGAACACGGTTCAGAATATGGACGAGTTCACTCCGATCCCTGTTTTTCAGGAGTTGCATGAATTTAGCTCCTCAACCAAGCCTGATGTGCAAACTAATCAATATACTAGCCCATAGTATCTATCCAGCAGTTCAAAAAAACTTCAGTCATGTGACCAAGTAACATTCGTCCCAAAAAAAGTACTTACCCACTACGGGAAGATTTTAATGCTTAGCTGAGTGTTTATGGTATTACTGCTCGACTGAGAAAGTTTTTGATTCATAATTAAATTTGAGAGACGTGTTGTTAATCGACTTAGACATTTAGATTAAAATATACAGACAGATATAGCGAGATAGCCAATGCAAATATATCTATGTGTATGCACATTAGCTTTATTATTTCCTATATGCGTTGTTGCACTGGTCTAAAAGCTTTTGTCCAATTATATGTCATTTGAAAAAATAAATGTCTTTTAGAGCGACAGTTCCAGTATCATGAAGCCAATGGCCTCACGGTTCATTTCTGAGTGGACTTCTAAAACATGTGTAAGTTCCACCTCAGCGTGTCCCCCCTCCAAGTAGAATAGCAGTTTTAAAACTGATCATACGATTCCTTCAATAAAATAATGGCAAAATTAAACTATTAAAATATACCAATGGTTCCATAAAGAATAGAGTTTGGTTGCTGACAAAACGGGCAATTGGATTGAAACCAAAATAACTCACATTGAGTATCTTTGTAAATGCTATTATAAATATTAGTAGTGAAAACCATCAGTAATAGCAATCTGTTGTTAAGGCTCATCCGCAATTATCCATGCGTTTTTCTGTATGAAACATTTACAATAATGTCATTACAAGTTTCTGCCAGTAGGCTGTGCACTGCTGGTTGAAACGCTGCTTCAAAACAGTTCGGAACATTTTGAAACAGTGGTCATTTCAAAAGTTGTGAGGCTGTTTCAAAGTTTTGAAATTGCCATCTCTAAAAAGAATTAATGAAAACTTTGTTCTAATCCCTTTCTCATTAAGAATGTGAGGACCTTGCAAACAAACCTGGAACAAATACTCTCTAGTTGTTACCGGCTCTCATGTATTGACAACAATCAAACATTGACCGGGTGCCACTTCCACATACAGTTGCAATTAAAATTATTCAACCCCCATTGCAAATTGGGTTTAATAGCAAAAATTTACAAACTTTCAGCTGTTTGTGATAAACAGATTAAACAAGAACATTTTAAATAGCTCAACACAACTAATATTGCAAGTGGTTTCTCCAAATTTAACACAAAATTCCATTTTTAATGATTACTGCAGTCTCAAAATTATTCAACCCCCCGAATAGAATCCCTCATAAGAGCATATTTGTAAATCAGGTGTTGTCTCAAGCACACCTAATGCAGCTAATCAAGAGCTTAATTAGTTGCATCAGGTTTGCTTGAGATAGAACACATAAAATACTTGCACTAGAGAGGGGTTTGTTGACAGTGACATTTGATTGCATATTAGAAATATGGCTGTCAAAAGAATTGTCCAAAAAGCTCATAGAGGAGATCATCGCATGGCACAAACAAGGAAAAGGATGCAAAAAAGGTAGCACAGGCACTGAATTTTTGTGGAGATACAGTTGGAAGCATAGTTCACTAGTTCAGAGTTAAAGGAAGAGTGGCTACAGTACCAGGATGTGGCAGAAAGAGGTAGCTATCAATGGCTGTCACCAGATTCCTGAGGAGACAGGAGGTCAAAAACTCTCGAGTGACTGCAGGAGACCTGCAGCAAGACTTGGAGGCAGGAGGCACTGAGGTTTCAGTTTGCACAGTAGGGCGCATACTAAATGTTGAAGGTCTCCAAGACATACACCACAACTGATCCAAAAGCTCAAGCTCCAATATGCTCAAAACCATATAAATAAGCCACAGAAGTTTGGGGATATTGTTCTGTGGAGTGATGGAACAAAACTGGGATATTTCGGGCTTACGTATGAATCAGTGGTATCTCTGCAGGAGGAATGAAGAAGCATATGCTGAAAAGTACACCCTGCCTACAGTGAAGAATTGTGGGGGCTTTTTGATGCTCTGCGGCTGCCTTGCTTCCTCTGGCACTGGAAAGTGCGGAGGGTAAAATGGATTCAGTCAAGTACCAGCATGTCCAGGTAGAAAATGTCATGCCGTCTGTAGAGAAGCTGACGCTTGGGTATCATTGGACCTTCCAAAAGGACAACGATCCTAAGCATACCTCAACATGCACCAAGGCCTGGTTTCAGAAGAAATCTGGGAAGAGTCTAGAGTGCCCACCACAAACGCCTCACTTGAACCCCATAAAAAATCTCTCATAGGATTTGAAGAGCACAGTTGCAGCATGCAAACCCAAGAATCTTAGTGAACTGGAGGCCATTGTCCTTGAGGACTGGGCTAAGATTCCTTGGGAGTACTGCCAAAAGCTGACATCTGCCTATGCATAGCATTTCCAGCAGGTCATAGCGGCAAAAGGGTGCTCTACTAAGTATTAAAGATGCTTGTCATGAAGGGGTTGAATAATTTTGAGCCTGCAGTAGTCACTAAAAGTGGCATTTTGTGTTGTATTTGGAGAAGCCACTTGTAATATTTGTTGTGTTGAGCCATTTAAATTGTTCTTGTTTGATTTGTTCATTACAAACAGCTGAAAGTTTGCAAATTTTGCCAGTAAACCTAATTTGCAACAGGGGTTGAATAATTTTGATTGTAACTGTTTATATAGACTGAATGCAGGTGCTCCACATCATCAATTAACCAGCTCTGGTAAGTCAGACACCAGGACAGGAATTTGATAGCTGAGTGGCAAAAACCAATCGGTAACACCAAAAACGAATAAAAATAGAAGCGAACCCCTGACAGAACAAAGAGAACAAACAATCTCCCCAAAATCGTGACATGAGTCTTTTCTCGAGAGTTTTTTTTGAGAGTTTTGACAAGTTTAGTATACAACCTTATCAGTTGGAGCCAGAGATCAATGTAGCCTCAAATAAAGACGGGAGTAAAGCATCAAACAGCGAATATAATGATAATTTCTATTAGTTCTAACAATTATACACCAAGTTGACTATATAAAGCTAATCTTATGAAATGTAATACCTCATTATTATAATTATTATTAGGCTATTACAAACCCAAACAAGGTTATACATTAAATGATTGTGATGTGGGCGATAAAAAAGATGTGGGTGATAAAAAGTCTACAAAAATAACAGTTTCCTCTAAGGAAAAACAGAAAATAATATGGCACCTTGAAACAGCAGTGTAATATTCATAGAGCCTGACTATAAATGCTTGGACAAAAGGCAAGGAGTGTACCATGGCCACTGTAATGATGCAGAAAGATGCAGGCAATGGGACCATAATTATTTAATTGCCAATACAAGGTTGCCACAGAGTGATTGATCTGCAGAAATGGCCCATTCCTCTTGAAGCCTTTGACATTAATCATGCCCCGTATGTATTAACAATGATGGAGCAGAGTCAGCACTACACTGCAGATGAGGTAGAGAGAGAGAAAAAAAACTGATCACTGGTTAGAGCATCCAAACCAAAGTCATAAAAACAGCTTTGGTTTCACTGTTGAGCAGTGCTGGCCGTAAAACTCGGCTTGTTGTTTAAAGCAATGTAAGTAGCGGGAGGCAACTGCAGCAACATCTGCTCAGCACTATAAAGAGAACGATGGTGTTCTTTTGTAAATCATTTTGCCCATAAACTATTCGGGGCTGCGGAAATATTCTTAAAAGATTAAACAGTTGATGTAAATGCACTTTCCAGAAACTGAACTAAAACAGGCAATACAGACAGTAGAAGACTTTAGATATATATATATATATATATATATATATATAATATTATTTATTTATTTTTTGGAATTGATACATACTAGATGCAAATTCCTGAAATTTATGTTGCCATGGAGCACGGATCAATCATTATCTTTTAATCGCAATTAGAATTTACGTTCCTTTATTTGGTCTTTTAAGGGTCTTGTCTTTATATTATCCTTATATTACGATAATCAGTATCTGGTTTATTGCGATCTTTAATTTATGGTCCCATAGTCTGCTATAGTATGCTGTTTTTGCCAAACTATTATATTCCTGAACGCTTCTTAGCAAAAAAAAAAAAACAAAACAAAACAAAAAAAAAACCCCAGAATTTTCATGCTTTTAGTTGCCTGTCATTCTCTCTCCTCAAATAAACAGGTTATTAAATGTGCACCGCTCTGATTAACTGGCAATCAGACCTATGGGTGCCTTACACCATGCTTTAACAGGTAGCAAATGTAATATACCCCCAGACTAAACTACCAAGAGTCTCTGAATACGCATGATCATGATTTAGTAGTAAACTGTATAAAAAGTAAGGAAAGGTAATGTGTGGAGGCTAAGCAAATTTGAGGATGCCAGTGACACACAACCAAGGTCGACATGTGATCGGCATACACTAACAAAATTTGGAATTTAGTTTAAATATTAACAAAAATCAGATATGATTTGCGATGGATGTCGGCTTTGGAGTTTCTTCACAGACACTTAGAATGGAGCCATCCTTGAGCAATAGTAAACGCAGCGTTATTCGGCCCTTGTTCAAGAAGCAGCCCACTGTAAAAAGACAAGAATGCGCATAAACTAATTTCAGCTTGAATTTCGTGGTTGATATACACAGAAAAGTACAACTAACTTTTGTGCCATGAGGGACAGAAGTGGAGAGGCTGAGCAAGGCTGTGGATGGGCACAGGGCACATAGACAGAGCTGTTCCATATAAACTGTGCAGAGCAGGTCTGTTTATGATGTAGAAAAACAGCATGAATTTGAAACCACATGGAGAAGGGGGATCTAACAGCTAAACTGAGTACATTCCATAATATTGGCACTTCTTGAAATTTCCACAAGAGATCTGTGTAGAGTAGATAAAATACAGTTGATACTCTTCAAGTGAACATTAATGCAAGTTAGAACGTGGCACTCTTAAATACTTGATTCTGATTGGTCAATCACCAAAATTCTGCGGTGTTTATTTCCAGAGGTATAAACCCTGCGCTGCTGTCCGTTGCTCGGGAAGCCAAGCCATAGCAACAGCAGCTGCAATTAATGTTAGTTCACACAGCACAAAAAACCTGCAGCCCGATCCAGACATGGGTAGTGGCAGCGAGCCTCTCGGTGAGAATCTATTTCTATCGCCACACGACTCGCCTAATGTAGCTTAATATTGCTGCATTGTAACTTTGGTAGCACTTGTGTTTTCAGGTGTAACAAATCGCGTGATTGACAGAGAGAGAGAGAGAGAGAGAAAACTATCAACATCAGCGCCCCTCAAGATCTGCCATTCTCTCTCTCGCACTTTACAATTAACGGAAATGTCCAATTCAGTATTAACTACCGTTAGGCAGAGCTGTTGAGAGAGGGTTACGGACACATTTACTTTCCTGCACGCAGTTTAATTTTTTAAAATCAATAAAATATGTTCTCATCATTATTTTGTGTCACATTATTCAATGTTTTAGCCATGTTCTAAGCGGGATATTGTATAGTGAGCCGGTGATTGGTGAAAAATCTCTCCCTTCAGGGGAATGGAACCCCGACGCGGTTATTTTTCTACAATGACCGGCTCACTATACATTATCCCTTACTTATCATAATCATACTATAATCGGATAAATTATATATGAACACTTTTGATTCAATTATTGATTTAACACTGGAGACAATTTTGTCCTACTACTGCAGGACTATACACACAGTAAGAGTCTGATAACATCGCCTCCGCTTGAAACCATATTGTCTTGAATGTGGCGTCCAGTCTCTGTTCATGGCCTGCAAAGCAAAATAATCGTTGCCCCGCCTTGTTAAGCAATAATCTGTATCTCCTATTGGTCTGATCAAGCTGCCCACAGAACATTCAACAACTATTTTGATTGATATACTCAATGACTAATTAGACTTATTTCTGAAGAAAGTTATGAAGAAAGTAACTATACAGCATATTAGCAAATGCTTTTTTGCATTTTCAAGCTCCTGCTTGCCAGCCCCATTCTAATCTTAAAGGTGCACTATGCAAGTTTGTTTACTTTCTGCGCGATTGTATTTTTGTCTCAATTCACCGACATCTCTCCACGATCCGCTAGCTGCCTGCCCCTAAATTCACTGTAAAAAAAACCCGGGCTCTGGAGACCGCACAGGTGTCACAAACTGCAAATAAACACAAGGGGCACAGGCTGTGCCCCATAACATAACAAACCGTCCTGGCCAATCACCGACAAGAGTTGACAGTTATGGAAGCATGGGAAGGAGGGAACTATGGGAAGGAGGGGCGGGCTACCTCTGTTTTGTTTGAATTTGAATATCAACAGAAGTGAAAGTAAACAGACTTGCATAGTGCACCTTTAATTCATTTTGTCTTTTGGCAAAGTATGACTTTGGAATGCATGCTCGCATACCTAAGGGTTTTATATACTTTCATTAGTAAATATGTATCACAGAAAAAAGGTCATTTCAGATTTTCAATGCCTCCTAATAACCTTAACCTTGAATTGCTTGTGCATAAATTTCACCTCAAGACATTTTATAAAACCTTTGGCTAACTTAGATAAAGCGCAAAGGACTGATGCAGAGGCATAAGGCTACTTTATCTCACTGCATGTGTTCTAGATTTTAAACAAGCATGAAACACTCAGTCCTCCCCCAACAGCATCGCTGATATCTGGCCTTGAAACAAAAACGCGGTGCAGAGATGGACAGATGGATGGGAGGATGGATGGAAGTATAAAAGCATTAAATCCACACAATATAATGTAGCCATATAAGAAATTTCTTGAAATATTGAATGGTTTAGGAGGTCTCGCCTGGAAAAGAATGGGATGGCTGATATCTGGCCTGGGAACAAAACGCGGTGGATGGCGCGACAGATGGACAGGAAGACAAAAAGAATTATGAAATGGTCCATCTGCACAATTCCATGTGCCCATATAACAGATTTTGTTATCTGGCCCGGAAACAAAATGCGGTGGACGGACAGACAGATGGACAGGAGGACAGTTGGATGTATGTAAAGGCACATCGACACAGTAAGATGTAAATTTCATGAGAAATACTAAATGGAATCGCAGTTCTGGCCAACAAAGAAAGCGTGATGTATGGACAGACGGACAGACGCACAGACGGACGGACATATCGACAGACAGATTCGCGGAAGGACAACACTCATTCCTATATCCCCTTCCCCTTCCTGGAGGGGCATAAAAATACATAAAATTACAACAACCTTTTCTATTTATGCAACATGACAGTAATGGATATCCGGTGCACATGTACATTGCATTTGCTATTATGATATGATTATGATGCAATGGATGGATTATAAAAATGATTGTTATAATCTCATATTGTACCGAACAAGCACATTATTGGAATACATAGGTAATGAAATATACTGATTAGGTTTTTTGTTTACCTGGCCAATAAGCAGTTTACTTTTTTCCTGAATATCCCTCTGACAAATCCAAGTCCAATTCACATCCCTGTCCCTCCCCCTCATGAAAGTCATGAGTATCCACAGTGACAGGTCTCACTGGAGGAACAAGGACAACACAATTTTCAAATATGTGAGAGGCCATGTGATGGAGCGCTGGGAATGTAGCTATATACCAAAGAACAAAGAGCATTTGTTTCCTATGAGAAGGCATATATACACTGGCTGTAAATAATATTGACTGTATAGGAGGGGATCACAATGTTTTTCTTGTTGCTGTTGTGTGTCTAATGTTGAACTGCTATAATTTGTTGTGTGGTGCTGCCCGAGTAGGATTCCCTTCTGTGTGAGAGTCTTACTTGAATGTCTTTCAGTGAGGAGAAAAACATGTACGTTGTACTCGAAGATGGTCTAAATTCACATTACCCAAGGACACAAAGGTTTACAAATGCCCAACATACCTCAGAGATGTTTTGCACTCAAACTAAAGAAAGAGAAGAAACATGGGAACAGTCTGTTTTTTCCTTTCTCTCCATGGAAACGCTAACAGCAGAGTGACAAGGACATCCTCTCAATCAGAGCTGCTGCAAAAGAAGGTGTCGCAGTTCAAAACACTGAATACTGTCATGGTTGCATCAGCAATATCCATTCATCTATTAATCTTTCTTATTCTTGGTCAGGATCTACGGGTAAAAACAAAAATATCCATGGGCAATTTACAGTACTCAGTTACCCAACATACCTGTCTTTGGATTGTGCGAGAAGACCGGAATACCCGAGAAAAACCATGCAAACATGGTGATAATACACAAGCACCACTAAGGTAGGGTCCAGGCCAGAATCAAACCCAAATATTTTTTTGCCGGGAGGCCAAAGAGCTGCATTGGAAAAATGCCATTCAATAAGTATTAATAAATATTGTTATTCAAAAAAAGTTGGCATGCATCAAGTCAGTAGGTTAATTAAACATCAATTATTTGTCTGTAATGTACATGATAATGGCATTAGTTGTCTAACAGCTGTCAACTTAGTTGCCATAGTTTGGGCATTACTGAACTTCTAACTCAGTTATGTTCCCAATTATTGTGTGGTGTCCCTACTCAGTAGTCAGAATGTCAGATGAATAGAATGTTTCTGCATTTACACCATTCATTTTTATTCATTGACCATTTTCCCCCACACACTATTTTTGATTACTGTCTCCTAGGAGAACTTTGTGCAGGCTATAATCTCTCAAGATAAGATGCCCAAAATTTAGAGCTCCACAACTGACATGTTCATTTTGACTAATTGGCAAATTTAAATCAAATGTTGAAACAGTAAGTGGTTAGGTTACCTGTTATGAATATGACTACTTCTCTGATCATAACAGAAAAATTAGCATGCGAGAAAACATTTTTAAACTTCATGCACAAACCATTACGTTCTGTGCAGTCATGCAGGGAAACTTCTCCTTTTGGAATTTGTTTCAAAATTTTCGAACAAGAGGCCTGTCAGCCTTGAGAACTCCGCTGAAGATGAGTGAAATGTCCATGTCATACCTTAATTTCAGAAATCCTTAAAAACTATTGCAATATTAACATATGACACATTTGGTAACCAGAATATGCTGTGAACCAGTTTGGTGTCTCAATTTATGTAGTATAACAATAGAACCACACGGCAAATTGCAATCATTTATTTCAGTCATCTTACCAGCAAGCAATAATAACAACCAACAAATACCCACCAGGCCTCTTGTTGCAATATTAATGAAAGACTGAAAAAATTTGCACAAACACAGATTTTCTAAGTCCAAAATGCTGAATTTGTCAAAAACTGGGACGTGGAATTTTCTAATTTTCGCAGGGGATATTCATAACATCATAAGGAAGGCTCCCAACAAATTAGACAAAAAGTTATCAGACAGTTTTTGAGACATTAATGAAAACTGAAAAAATGAGCACAAACACTGATTTTCTTTTTTTCTGCTTCTCTTTTTTAAATTATTTTCATAATAGAGGAATAGAAACATAATCACAAAGGCGGTGGTTATACAAATAAAAACTATAAAAAAGGAGGGATAAATAAATAAAAAAGGGGGAGTAAATAAAAAAATAATAAAAAAAGGAAAAAATAAATAAATAAATAAATTGGAACCATTGGCCTCTGCTATTTGCTTTAGCCCTGAATTACACCACATATCATATCCATGTACTCAACATAAGATCTCGGCCTATGCGGACGATGTTATATTATTCATCTCAGACCCCGAAGCCTCTATATCTCCATTGCTGCATTTAATAAACAAATTTGGCTCATTTTCGGGGTACAAGATAAATTGGGGAAAAGTGAATTAATGCCATTATCACAATCAGTAGGTAAGACATTTCTGAAGACAACCCCATTTAGAATTTTACCTGATAGATTTACAAGTCTGGGTATTATAGTTACAAGGACGTTGGGTCAGTTATTACCACATAATTGGGATAAGAAAATTGATCAGTTGGAAAAGAACATGCAATTCTGGAATACTCTACCTATTTCAATGGTTGGGCGTATTAACGTCATCAAAATGGTGGTTTTACCAAGATTTCTATGTATATTTCAAGCTATCCCAGTATGCATCCCTCAAAGTTACTTTAAAAAATTGGATTCAATCGTATCATCTTTTATATGATCTGGCAAAGTACCTGGAATATCTAAGATACATCTCAGTAAAAGCAGGGCTGAGGGAGGATTTGGCCTGCCTCAATTTAAATCATATTATTTGGCTGCACATTTAAATGTGTTTTCTTTTTGGTATGGGTGTTAACCAGGCAATAACCTGGAAGATTTGCCTGCATGGCCACAAATTGAACATCTATCCTGTCAGTGCACTTCTTTACCAGCACTCATTAACAGCCCAGTGAAGATTAAGAAGCCTTTGTATAATAATAATCCAATAATTTACTACTCCTTACGGATATGGAAGGTGATAACAATTTTGAAAGCACCTAAAATGTATCTAGATACACTGTCCAACACATATGGTCGGCCTGACCATAAAAAAATATGGTTACATTAAACGTAACCATAAAAAAGATGGTCACAAATCTGTGGTCGACCCTGTCTGACCATAAAAATTATGGTTACCTTAAAAGCGACCATAAAAAAGCTGGTCAAAAATTTCTGATCGACCATGGGTGACCATAAAAATTATGGTTACTTGGAATGCGACCATGAAAATGGTTGAAAAACATTTGTGATCAAACATGGGCGACCATAAAAATTATGGTTGCTTGGTGTGTGACCATAAATGCTCATGAATTTTTGTTCAACCACAGAAATGCTTGTCGGGCGGCATAGTGGTTAGCACTGTTGCCTCACAGCAAGAAGGTTGTGGATTTGATTCCGGCCTGGGGCCTTTCTGTGTGGAGTTTGCATGTTCTTCCCGTGTTCGCGTGGGTTTTCTCGGGGTACTCTGGTTTCCTTCCACAGTCCAAAGACATGCATGTTAGGTTAATTGGAGACTCTAAATTGCCCATAGGTATGAGTGTGAGAGCGAATGGTGAGAAGATTTGAATAGTGTCTTGTAATGAACTGTGGAAGGCAGCATTTTGCCGTACGGTGTACAGCCTGCCGGAATTTCAGATGAAGAAAAAGAAATGCTTGTATCTGGTCAACTAAGACAACTTTCAGCTAGCTAAGTCCACAGTGATTATGGTTGAACTGTGACCATAAGTTTTATGGTCGAGCAGTGACCATCATTTTTATGGTCAATCCGACCATTATTTTTATGGTCGCACAATGACCATAAAACATATGGTACGTCACGTCTATACCATAAATTTTATGGTTGGCTGCGACCATATTTTTTTATTGTCGGTTCGACCATATCTGGCTAACAGTGCACTCCTATTTGTTTTAATCATGCATTTAAACCTGCTTTGGATGATATGGTTTTTTTAAAATGGAGGGGGAAGGGTATTATCACTTTGAGAAATGTACACATTGATGAAAATTTTGCCTCCTTTCAGCAGTTACAGCAGATATATGGGATCCCAGCCTCACATTTTTTCTGTTTTCTACAACTGAGACACTTTTTAGGTGCTCATGTCCCACAGTGTGAGTGGAAACCACAGCATGTAGCATTAGGTAGTTCCTTGCAAATTAGTCCATATTCTAGAGGGGCAATATCTAATTTTTATGGTATTTTACAGCAATTGAATAATGCATCCTCAGACCCATTTAGGAAGGCATGGGAGAAAGAATTGGGGATTGAAATCACAGATGAGTGGTGGGAGAAGTGTATTGATAATATTCATGATAGTTCAATTAATGATAGACATAACTTGATACAATTTAAGGTAGTACATAGACTACATTTTTCTCCCTCCAGAATGCAGAAAATTTTCCCAGATAGGTCATCCCATTGTGTTAAATATGTAAGGGATGTAGGAACGGTATCTCACTCATTTTTGTTATGTCATAAGCTACAATCACTTTGGGGCCCCTTGTTTGAGTTTTTTACGAAGGCTTTTAACCAGCAATTTAATTCAACCCCATTTACTGCACTGTTTGGGGTGGTGGATTTGGGCAGTGTGAAAAGCAGACATGTGGCTAGGGCTATTTCCTTTTCAACATTGTTGGCTAGAAAATTAATTTTACAATTTTGGAAATCTGAAAAGGTTCCTACATTTGAAATGTGGCTAAGGGAGCTGGGGAAAGCATTACATTTAGAGAAAATTAGGCACAAGATTTCAGCTAAGGAAGAAATCTTTTTTAAAATTCGGCAACCTTTCCTTAATTTAATGACTGGAAGTTGACCTAATGTTAATTTCTTGCTGTGCCATTGTCTAAGATGATCTGTATGTCATATGTCAAAATATGAAAACTTCCGTCAGGATATTTGTAATGTTATTTTATTCTTTTTTTTTTCTATTTTTTTTTTTTTAAACACTGATTTTCGAAGTCTAAAATGCTGAATTTCTCAAACATCGGGAAGTAGAATTTTCAAATTTTTGCAGGGATCATCAGATTATCATAAGGAAGGCTCACAACAAATTAGACAAAAAGTTGTCAGACAGTTTTTGAGATGTTAATGAAAGACTGAAAAAATGAGCAAAAACACAGATGTTCTAGGTCCAAAATGCTGAATTTCTCAAAAACCGGGTAGTAGAATTTCCTAATTTTCGCAGGGGATCCTCAGAACATCATAAGGAAGGCTCACAACAAATTAGACAAAAAGTTATCAGACAGTTTTTGAGATATTAATGAAAGACTGAAAAAATGAGCACAAACACTGATTTTCTCAGTACAAAATGCTGAATTACTCAAAAACTGGGATGTAGAATTTTCTAATTATTGCAGGGGCTCATCAGAACATCATAAGGAAGGCTCAAAACAAATTAGAAAAAAAGTTATCAGACAGTTTTTGAGATATTCAAATGTGAAGTGAAAAGTTGACGCCGGATGGACGGACGGACAGACGGTCACCAGACAACTCGGCATTAGGAAAGCTCCGCTGACTGCTGACCGTCGTCACAGCGGAGCTAAAAAAGATGAGACTTGAGTTGGGACAGCCCATCTGATATTCATATTTCATGGTGAAAAACGCAATTAAAATAATATAATTGGTATACAATAAAATACATACCTTGAAACCCTCTGTTATAAAAATGGGTCATGATAATGAGAGATCATTTCCAGTGCAGAAAAATCGATTTTTTTGCGTGTTTGTATCACCAAATAAGGTCATTTACATTTGTACATCAGCATATCATTTGCATAGTTTCAGCAGAGACACCAATGAACAGGTTGATGAGTGGCCGGAAAACTGAAAAGAACTGACCCGGCTCTATATTTTGAGATTTTATCATGTTTGTACATCATGACATGACAGGGAATCATAACCGTATGATAGATCAAGGGCATAGGAATGAGTTTAACATTGGGGGGGACACATATTGGAAACCTGACAGATTCGTAAATAGTTTGAGCAGAAATATGTCATAAATTAACTACACCACAAAACATTCACAAAATGCTATGTGATCTTTTACTCTCTTTCTTCTTTTTTCAAATGTTTCTTGGAAAAATAGCACTGTGCACACCTATATTAATGCATGCATTTTTTATATATATATGTTTTATGATCTTATGATGTGGGCAAACCACCCAGAAAAACCACTTCTCCCTCTTCCTCTTGAATAAAATGGCTTGAGTCTTTAATCAAAGCATAATGATTATGTCATTCCAGGGCTGTACGCTTACTTTATCAGGTGACAGTACTGGTACTAGCAAGCTAAATATTTCAGTAGCACAAAGACAAATTTAGTAGCATACACAGGTGCACAGTTTAACATGTTTTATTGGTCAAAATCCATTTGATATTGGTCAAAAATGCATTTACTTAGGTTGACTGGCCATTGAACTGGTTCTTTAAGTAAAAACTTTCTGACATGAAAAAAAAAACAACACGAATAATGAGAAAAACAAATGATTCACTTTTTAATATCAGTTTAGAACACAAAAATGTTAAGTTGTAATATTATATGATTATACTCCTCCTTAACGTTATGCCTCTTACTAAAACCTTAAGTAAAAACAGCTAGTAAAATAGGCCTACTCAGTTTGAAACTCAATACAGTAGTTTGACCAACGAAAATAAAGTCTAATAAACAAGCTTTGTTATTCTGGAACAACTCCATGTGGTTCAGTGCAACAGTTTGGCCAACAAAAGTAAATAAAAGTGATACCTCTCACATCTAACAGACAAGCTTAGTGCCTTACTGACGACTCAGTGTGCTATTGCACTTTACAGCCCTGCATTCAATATTTTGCATGCCGTAGGATTTTTTCAGTGTCAAACATGTGCCGTGGTGCACAAAAGGTTGAAAAACACTGGCCTAGGCAGAAGAGCCAAAATGTTCTTTCCTCCTGTCATTAGCAGCCACAAATTGCTTGAAAACTGACTTCTTGTCCAGTAAGTCAAGTTTATCCTGATGGACATGACAGACAGCAACATGGTTAAGTCTGTTTTGAGTCATTGTTGAACAGAGCCAAGTTTTGAGCCTGCGGAGGGCACTAAAACTTATCTCCGCCTCAAAGGATGAAACAGGGACTACCAAAAGCAACCTGACCAGGGTTTCCACTTGCCCAAATAGTCTACGCACCTCTACAGGCAATCCAGCAATGATCCCTGCAGCTTCTGCACTGTTGCTAAATGAGTAGTTTAGGCCAAACATAGAAAGCTGCACTGAAAGTGACTCTCTGTTCAACTCTGGGTATTTCTCAATGACTGCAGCATCAATCTCTCCACTCAGAAATGTCTCTCAACTTTTGCAAAGTCAGCAAGTCATCCTGGTTAAATACCTCACTGAGCTGTGCATCTACAGTATCCAGGACTTTAAAGAATTCACCTCTGTAGAGGTCCTTGGCACATTTGGGCTGATGTGCCTTAGCTCCCTCAATGAAGCGTTTTGGGGGCGGTCTGGTCTGGGGAATGGTAATGGGCTTAACACCTTAAGGCTGAACCACAGCCGTTGCCTCTTCAAACAGAGTTTTGAAACTTTCCTCATCTCTTTTGGCCTTGAGTGAGGTCCAAACAACTTCGACAGCAGCCCTCATGCCAGTTTCAGTTTTCTTCTGAAAAGAGATGTTCAGGCATTCAAGCTCACAAATCACTGGTGAGGCAAGGATGAGACCCAAAACTGTTTTGCCTTTCCTAAACTGCCCTAGCAGGCCATTAGCAGTAGATGCTGTATTTGAGGCACCACAAGCCGTCTCCTGCAAGCTAGCCAGCACTGACCCATACTGTGACAAAACAGCTGTGATGGCTTTGCTCCGTACGGTCCATCTTGTGAGACAGAGGGGTTTTATTGCAGTGTATGATGGATTCTCTGCATTTGCTATTGCTGCATGGATCGCCTTAAACTTCCCTGACTGAGACAAAAGGACTCCAAGCTGGTTGACCCAATCCAATGTGTCTCTGATCAGAACAGAGGCTAAGCAAGCTTTCTGTGCGATTAAATTAGCACAGTGGGCTCCACAATGAACGTAAAGTGCTAGTGGCTGCTCTTGTTTTATCAGTGCCTGTGCACCAGCATGCTTCCCACACATTTGAGCTGCCCCTTCATAAGTTTGACATCGTAAACCATGCATTGGTAAGTTTAATCTCAGAAGCACATCTTTAACTACTCTAGCAAGGCTTTTTCCTGTTGTTTCAGAAGCAGAATACAAACCAATGAACTCTTCATGGGGCTTCAGGTCATTGTCAACATAACGCGGGCAAATACTTTCTTGTTCTTGCCCAGAAATGTCTTGTGTTCCATCCATAATAACTGCATACTGAAGAACTGGTACTAGATGTCTGATGGTATCAGCTATACCACTAACAATACTGTTGCTCATGGTAGACAGGATTTCATTCTGGATCTGTGGACTCGTGTACTGTACTCTTTCTGGGACCTCTGCAACCATTTGGCTAAAAGGACACTATCCTCTGCCTTGTCTTTCAAGAGTTGATACAAATTACCGTTATCATTTTCATGCCCTCTCAAGGCTTGTCCCTGCCGTGCCAAATATTTGATTGAACTCACAATTTTCCCCAGACAGTGCCTTTTGTCTGCTTGTTGATTTGCCAAAGCACTGGACAACTGTACATTTACAGGGTGAGTTTCTGGTGCAGTCACAGAGACGGCATGATGGTTTGTATGACTATTTTCATGTGGTTTAAATTTTTCGATAGCTTTTTTCCAGTTTTTAAATACAGAAGTGATAAAGGTAGGCTCTGATTTTACAGCAAATGGTGTGAATTTGTCCTAGTAAATTGCCTTGCAATAAAAACACAAAACCCCCTTCTGCACTGCATCATAATGTAGCTTGTACCACTTTTCTTGGAAAATTAAAGTTCTGTTAGACAGAACTTGAGTGTCTATGAATTTTGGGTGTGGCTGATATGGCACTGTCTTCTGCCCTCTGACTTCAGAGTCTCTCAGCTGTCTGTCCCTACTCTAAACACCCTAAAAGGAAAAGTCACAATGCCACGCAATGCCACGTGACTGCACTTACTACAAGCAAGCAATTCAATTTTTCCACTTTTTTTGTGAACCCTTGTAAAATATCTACTGTTATGTTACTCTCTCTTACCTGTTGGTCTGCTCCTGTCTCTCCCTCACTTTGACTTCCTGCCTCAAGCCCTTGATGTCCCTGCATGGCATTAATGTATTTACAACAGACAACATTACATATAGTAATGTACAGTATCAGCATTTGACTTACAAAAGCTAAAAAAGTATCTGTTAAGGTTTTTGTCATACAGAATGAAGACTTTTAACAACTGATTTGTAGATGTATATAGGCTTATACACTGTCAACTCTGTTTACAGCATAACCTAACCCTTACAGTAAAAGTTTTCACTAATTTATTTTAAGACCTCACCTGAAGCCCTGTGCCATCCTCTCCTTTTCCTGTCTCTTTCTTGCTGCTGCATTCCTGCTCCTAAACATACAAAATGGCTTCTGAGATGCACCTCTAAGGTACAGCTCCTGAGCATAAAGGTGGCCCATTTTAAAACTAAACAGGAAAAGGCCACTTATTGGTCACTATGGAGTAGCATTTCACCATATAAATGTGCAGAACACTAGTGGGGTGTTCTAGTGCAGCTGATAACCTAATCATAACCTAACCCAAACCCTTATAGTACTGTGGAAATAATGAAATAATTATTGAAAATTTATCTTCAAAAAATCAACTTGACATCAGTCCTCACCTGTTCTCCTTTCTGGATCTATTATAATCAATAATATGATTTTTAAACCTTACCTCACACCCTGAAGCTCCACCTGGCTCTCCTATCTCTTCCCTGAATGTATTACAGTTCTTCTCATGATAAAATTGTTTATGTTTAAAAAGTATTTATGGGCTAATAAATATTTCACTAATCAATTTAAGACCTCACCAGAGCTCCCTCAGTCTCTCCACCTTTCATTGCTTCAACTGCCTCACTACTCTATGTACTATCATTCTCCTGATAAGACATTATTGCACATAATATCTAATATAATGTCATACATGTTGATAAATGGTCGAGTATGATTAGGTGTTGTCCTTGTGTTGTATAACCATTACTCACACTGACGTTACTCTTTTTTAAAAAACAAAGCAAGTCTTGCTGCAGTTTCAGCCTTTTCTTCGGTGGTGGCATGGCATTGTTCTGAAATGAGATGACAAAACATTGGCTAGCGTTGACGTTACTTGGGAACACTGACAAAATTAGCAGTTAAATAATGGACAAGTGACCATCCCAGGATTAAGATGACTTAACTTGAAAGATATGGTTTCTAAATATGAATGTAAATTGACAACATGACGTTTTAAACAAGCCATATTCATGGCAACGTTCCCTACAGACCGTTTTACCGTGTTCAAAAGAGTTTTGGTCATCAGACCGCCTGCTGTCGACTGCTGCTGTCTCCCGCCTCCCAAACACTCCCAGAGCTGGTGAGGGAGGGGGCGGGCCAGTGACATGACGCTGTGTTGCGCTTTCAAAATAAAAGCACGTGAGTTAAAAATTTCAAAATCAAATATTTTTCTCCTTCGCGGTATAATTTTTGGGTGGGACAAATGCGCCTGTCTCCAATATTGGAGGGGACATGTTCCTCCAACCCCCCCGGTTCCTACGTCTATGTGATAGATGAGTATTTCAAGATTGCAAATACGTGTTATTTTGACCAAAATCATATCTGACAGCATTTTTTCTAAGCATCCTGTTGAGCTGTGCACTGATACTCCCCTTCTGCATTGAATCACAAATGTGCTGACTGAATTAATGTTACAGTAATTAAGGCAATGAATGACTCAGCACTTTACTTGATTGCAAATTTGCACAGCTTAGGTTTTTTAAAAAAAAAATAAACACATTTTCTCATGTTTTTGCTTACAGGTACAAACAAAAGAGCTTGCAGTAAAGAAAATTATGAGTTTAGTGACCTTTCTGTATAGTATGCCTCATGAATCTGCAGGCCTTTCTCAGGCTAAAGGACCAGTAAAACAGAATTTTCACTAATAAAGCCAAACATACTCAAAAATCCATGTGCACAGTCACCAATTCTTACAGAAATGGTAAAAAATATATATATTTTTTTCTCCTCAGATGAATACATCCATTGCAAATTTCATGGTCATAAAATTCACAATTCCAATCAAACATAAGGCAGTGGTTGGCCATGCTACCTTGTGGGGAACAAACAGAAATCCTGAGAGCTTCCCAAACAGAGGGGCCCTAAGGCCTTTTCACAAACTTCAGAATTCACACAAAGTAAAAAGGTTTCTAACAGATCAGCCTTTAAATATGGAAAGATACAAGTTAAGAATGGAAGCAAGAATAAAATACTCAGACCCCCCACTATGAGATGATATCTGATATCTCGCCTGGAAACAAAATGCGGCGGAGGGATGGACAGATGGACAATAGGATGGACGGAAGCATGAAAAGGCACACCTACATGATAAGATGTACACTCAAAAAAATTTAATGTTAGATTTACTTAATAATGTTATGACAACTGGTTCCACAAAACTGAGATCAGTACATTCCACTCAATGCAATTAATTGAACTGGCCAAAAATGTTAGAAGTCAAATAAACGTTATGCAAAGCAATTGCATGGAACCACTTGACATAAAAATTTGAAGTAAATCTAACACTCCATTTTTCTGAGTGCGGTCATATATCTCATTTTGTTGGGAAAATTGAATGGCTTAGGAATTCTTGCCTGGAAATAGAACAGGATGACAAATATCTGGCCTGGAAACAAAATACAGTGGAGGGATGGGCAGAAGGACAGGAGAATGGGCCTAAGTATGAAAAGACACATCTACACAATAAGATGTATTGATCGATGAAATTTAAAAAAGAATTTAACTTAACTCTGTAAAGCCTGAACCATGAAATAGCCACAAAATTGTAAATATTTGAAATTTAAACAAAATGTCCAAAAAGTGAAAAAAATAATTTGCATATTTAAAATTCATTTCATATCATATTTGATATTTTTTAACAGTGAGGTCAAGTTTCAAAAACTAGTCTGACTGTGACAAAATGGCTACTTTAGGGACTACAGTAACATCATCACACATGAATAAAATTGGGCTTATTGAATCCACAAGAGTCATTTTTCCAGTCATACTCAATTCATTGAATTCCAAGACTGTTCAGGGACCCCAGTATGCAGAAATATTCAAATACAATTGGCAAAAATAACACATTGATCCTGCATGCAAAAAAAAAAAAAAAAAAACTGAATGTTTTTTGCTCAGAACCACATGAGATTATCATAGAAAGAGCATGTCTGTAAGGAGGAGACTCATAGATATGGGTAACCCATTTTCATTTAGATATTTTGAGCTAAGAGGTGAAAAACCCCTATGAAAATGGCCATGACAAAATTTGTCAAAATTTAGGCTAAATTTGGAGCATTACTTGGCTCCCTTCCCTACAAGCTAGCATGACAGGGGTGCTACCAATGGATGTCTTAGGTCTTCTAGTTTCACTGGATACCTCTACCTTTGTACCTTTATGCTAACTTAAAAAAAATGAGCCCATAAATACATTAATGTCAGTGGAGATCGCTGGGGCTGATACGGATCTCTTAGGCTTAAATACCTGTAGTATCACATTTGATACAAAGGAACATACATTTTAAGCTCAATTTTGCTATAAAATAAGCAAAAAAAGGTTGTGTACTTATAAGTTGCTTCAATCCAGTAAATATTCATATTGAAGTATTAGTAGCAGTATAAAAGTTATTCTTACGTAAGCTTGTCAAAATTATCAATGATTTCCATGAAAAAAAACCTGTAGGTTGGTGAATGGGGGCAACCATCTTTGATTTTGTATTCTATGAACCTCTTGTAATGGCCGGTAGGATTAGGAGGCCAAGCGCAACAACCAGTGAGAAAGTGAGCAGCACGGACACAGTACAAACACAGAGAACAACACAGACCAAATGAAAGTACTCACGCTTCCAAAGGACGTATAATAGCCCGAAACATGGAAGCAAAGCGAGATAGAAAAAAGCGAGAAGAAACTCCAATAATCAGAAAATAGAGAGCCATACAAAACCTGACTACAGATATCTTCGGCTATAGTGCGAAGCTAAAACAGACACTCTAGCGAAGGGGGTGTGCCAGACTTCCTGCTTATATAGAGTCCGGGAAGGCGCCGCCCCAGCTCAATCAGCCAGCTGGTTAAAGAATCCGAAAGCCAAGGAATTCGATATCGTCCCGGGACGAGAGCCGCAAAGAAAAGTCCAAACCACACGCACACCTCACAAACCATGACACCTCTACTGCCTGCAGTCCATGGATCATCCACAATAGGTTTTTGAGGAAAGTATTGATCATGTGAATGGCACAGAAGTCACAAAAACATGTGTATGAAATATGATACAAATGGCATGACAGAGTTAAAAACACAGCTATGCGCGTATGCGCTGCATGGTTCTGGGCCAATAGCTGGCTGACTTCAGTGAAATAATTCTAAGCATCACTGTTATCATCTGTAGAATTTGAATGAACACCCTACTTCCTTAACTCTGTTACCGACCAGTTTTTTGCCATTTTCACCCAAAATAAATCAAATGGACAAAATTTTGTTATTTGAATTACTAGGGAAGACCTACACAAAGCTATTTAAATTGTAACTCTATCTTACTTAGTTTTGGAGCTATGATACAAAATACACCAATAGTGTAACCCTGTTACCGCAAGACCTGGCACAAAAGCAGGCATGTAGCATTAGCAAAGTCAGCAGGACCATGCTCTCTTTGATGAATTAGGCCAGGGTTTTTCCTTATGATCACATGATGTACATGTAAAGGACCTGGCAGTATTGAATTTTTGAAATTACACAGAATTCTCAATGAGCCGACTTGCCCTTAAACTGTACAGTAAACATTAGCTGCCCGGCCGCTGGGTCTGTTCCCTGAACAATGTTAGACTGTCACAGCGGGGTTAGCTTTCTATAAGTCTTAACTTTGCGTCCTATAAATGCTACACATACCAAAAATCAGTTTACTTACCTGTGCCCGTGTTCTCCATTTCTCCATCAGCAAAAATGCCAAAATAAAAATGTCCTGTGGCGTATATCCATCCAATGTTCTTGCAACTTGTGGTGTGCTTCGTATACAGTATAGTCTGATGACAGCACATCACTTGTATACTGCTTCTGCCCCAACGTGGAATATTTTTTCAGCTACATCATAACAATCCAAACGGAGAATACAGACTTCATGCAAGATTCATAAAATTAAATATTAATAATTTGACCAACATAAAAGATGTACAAAATGTTAGTGTTGGGTAAGAAAACAATTGTAACCTACAGTACTTTAAGACGCTTAATACTAACAAGCCCTACAAGCAATGAAATTCCAACTGTGGTTGGGATGGGACTTCTTTGGGGTGGTCACTCACTTAGATTCTAGGGGTGGCCTGTAGTACCCCTGGCCACCCTATTGCATACCCCCCCGGATCTAGATATGTTATCCATTGGCCGGCCCTGCATCCTGGTTTAGTTATTCCTGCCCGTTTGCTGGACTGACCATGAGAAATACAAGTTCTGCCTCCAAAAGACAGCTATTGTGAAACTCCAGGAAAAACAACAAATATGCAAGAGAATTATGTATGGGGACATGTTAACTGTCAGCATAGGTATGAATATGAATAATACTGTGGAAGTCCCTTGATCAAAAAGCTAATAAAATATTTCAGAGGGTATTTTAAGCTGAACCTTTTTATGAGAATATGTTTGACAGATAGAGGTCTGAACAGAATATACAACATTCCGTATTAGTTTCTAAGGTGTGAACAATATGTTTATGCCTTTAAAATCTTGAAAATGGACGCTGGTTTTCTGATACATTTTGCATACATTATGCAGAATGTTATGTTTTATGCATTTAAAAGTGTTTTTTTGTAAGGGCTTGGGGAGAAGAGGAGCCTCTATCTCCTTACAAATGCAAGCCCGCCAGCCTCATTGCCAGTTTATTACAGTGCAGCCTCAGGGTATTTCTATAAATTTGTGTATTACTGCAACTCTGCGACCACATCTATGGTGGCGTGCCAGTTGGGATAAATAACATAAACATAAATCATTCACAGAACACACATTACACATCACAAATTGTACAGGATGGGATTAACGGAATCAGACACGTGCACTCACTGCAGTCTTAGAACAGCTGATGATTACCTCCACGCACTCTGGCTCTGTCCACCGATACAGCATTTCTGGAAAGAAGTAACCACCACACTCTCGCTATTCTTCAGCTGCCGCATCCCGTTATCCCCCGCTTTATGTATACTTGGTGATCTGGATACACTCAACACATGTCCCAAACCAATTACTATACCCCTACTTGTAGCCCTGACTATCGCCAAAAAAACAATATTACTAAACTGGAAAAGTCGGAATAACATCAATATTTCACAGTGGTTGGATCTCTTAAAACAACAGATTTCAATGGAACAACAGTTAGCTGTGCAAAAAAACCAACTTGAACAAATTAATAAAACATATTCAACACTCCTCAACGCTATTCTGTTGCCGGTGAGCTAATGCCATAACTCAGCAAAACCCAAGTATATTAAATGAACACTGAAGCCATTTAAAAAAAATAAATAAATAAATGAAGTGCCTGAATTGCATCTAAACCCAAAGAAATCATGCTCCTTACTAGAGAAAAAAAAAAAAAAAAGTTTTAGTAATGTATAAATGAGTGAATCACTCCCCTGTCTGCCCTTCCACTTTGTTAGTCTGGTCTATGTCTAACATTATATCAGTCTTAGTCCTAGCCGTTTGTTTGATTCAGATTTATTTGTATTACCCATCCTCCTGTCTTTCCCCCCCTTTTTTTGTGTCCTCCCCTCAATATTTTGTTAATAAAAATAAAGCTGGCCTCCCAAGAGGGGGGGGTGGTGGCGGGAAGAAAAAAAATAAATAAAAAAAATAACATATACTGGTTAATATACGGGATCAGCACTGACACTGGAATATCAAACAGCCATTAAATTTTTCAGGATAGGGTACGTCCAGGGTGGTAGGCGGCATGCCTCCATGATTCTTACAAGTGACTGTTAGTTCAGAATGCAAGAGCATTGGCTCTAAGGGCCTTTACCACACAATCTGGAAGGGTCTTACGCTAAGCATACCCCCAACACAGCAATAAGTTATCACAAATTTCATTTTCTGAGAAAGGTGGAAACATTAAAGTGCCTGTTTACTTCCATAATCTAGACCCCATAGTGCCCATGAGCGCAAGTTCTGTCTTTCACTGTAGCAGCAAAGAGCAACGATTATATTCCAACTACTCAAAAAATTATTATAATGCATCATCGAACAATGCAATTCGTTTTACATACACTTTCACTCGTCATGGATGAACTGTGACTGTAAATGTTGATGTTCGCCTCCTCATTGTTTTTCTGAGGTTGAATTTCCGAATCACATTCATGCATACGTTTAGTCCTAAAAATTGCTGCACTGTTCCCGCAGACCTGGCTATATTCACTAAAGGAAGCCGTAAGACTGTGTTATGAGGAAGATCCTAATCCCAATTTACTGTGTATATAGCGGAAAATGATGAATACAGTATGAGTTAAAGTTTTTTTTTTCTTTGCTTGTTCTTGAAACAAGAAGGAATCACCTAGTACAAAGCGGGATTTTATCATTACTGGAGAGCGACTGTTTTATCAGATGGAGACTGTTTTATCAGTTGCCTTATTTTGAAAATATGACTCATTGTGTCTTTTCTTTAAGGATAGTGATTGTGTGAAGTCATTTATCATCACATAGGTGTTTGGCTCCTTTTTAAATCATAATGATAACTGAAATCACCCAAACGGCCCTGATCATAATTTTACATACCCTTGAATGTTTGAACTTGTTATATAGGCACAAGGTGACACACTCAAGTTTAAATGGCAATTAAGGGTTCCACACCTGTGGCTTTTTAACTTGTAACTAGTGTTTGTGTATAATCATTCATTTTGTAAGCTCCAAAGTTGATGCACTGATCTGACTAGACACAGAGCCATGGGAAGCAGAATAGAACTGTCTAAGGACCTTTGTAACAAGGTAGTTCAAATTTTTTAAGATGGGAAAGGATATAAAAGATATCGGAAAACTTGAAAATGCCTGTCAGTACTGTTCAGTCCGTGATTAAGAGGGGGGAAATTTGGGGATATGTTGACACCAAGCCAAGGTCAGGCAGGCCAAGAAAGATTTCAGCCCAAACTGCCAGGAGAATTGTTTGGGACACAAAGAAAAATCCACAAGCTACTTCAAGAGAAATACAGGATGCACTGGAAAAAGATGGTGTGGTTGTTTCAAGGAAAACAAAAAGGAGGCAATTAAACGATGATAAGCTGCATGGTCGAGTTGCTCGAAGGAAGCCATTATTGTGAGACCTAGACACACCTCACAACTTCTGGAATACTGTCATTTGGAGTGACGAGACCAAAATAGAACTTTACGGTCCCAACCATAAGTGTTACGTTTGGAGAGCAGTCAACATCGTTCCCACTGTAAAGCATGGTGGTCACTCTCAGATGTTTTAGGGGTGTGTGAGCTCTGGAAGCATAGGGAATCTCATGAAAACTGATAGCAAGATGAATGCAGCATGCAATCAGAGAATACTGGCAGACAATTTGCATTCTTCAGCATGAAAGCTGCGCATGGGACATACTTGGACTTTCCAACATGACAATGATCCAAAGCGCAAGGCAAAGTTGACCCTCCAGTGGTTACAGAAGAGAAAGGTGAAGGTTCTGAAGCAGCCGTCACAGTCTCCTGACCTCAATATCATCGAGCCACTGTGAGGAGATCTCAAAAATGCAGTTCATGCAAGATGACCAAAGAATTTGCAGGAGCTGGAGGCATTTTGCAAGGAAGAATGGGCAGCTATACCACCTAAAAAAATTAGGGGTCTCATGGTAAACTATCAAAAAAGACTGCACTGTGTTATTGATGCTAAAGGGGGCACTGCACTATATTAAGAGCAACAGGTACGCACACTTTTGAACAGGGTTCATTTCATTTTTTTCCCCTTATTGCCACGTTCTATTTGATGATTGTGCCATTCTACATGACCTACAGTTAGATATGAATCCAATAAGAAATAAAATAAATGTGTTTTGCCTGGTTTTCTTTAAAAAAATGTTACCTATTTCGCAAATTCAGCCAGGGTATGCAAACTTTTAAGCATGACTGTATTATTTGTTTCATGTGATTACATATCGAGGGTTTGGAGCACAATGGTTATATGTCCAAATTTTGTGGTTTTGAGATTTTTACCCCCTGTCTCCAAAAAACTTTTTTCACATTGTCATTATGGGGTATTGTGTTTTTATGGGAAAAAATGAATTTAATCCATTTTTGAATAAGGCTGTAACTTAACAAAATGTGGAAAAAGTGAAGCGCTGTGAATACAGGGATGGTTCCAATTTTTGCAATCCGGATCCATGTTACCGGTCTCGCAATTTAACGACACACGCACATTATTTAGCCAACTATATGAGGCAACTTTTGTGAAAATATCTTAGGTGTTTTTTCATAGGAACCTGTTTGTTTTTCAAGATGAACTTTACGTTTTGCATCAATTTTGGTCAAGACAGATGCATTTTTCAATGGAAAATTGAAACTTCTTCAGTTTTTCACATACATACTTATGTTTGGTATCAAAATGTCCGTCATTTTGTTGTGTAGCCATTAAAAATCATCTCGTTTTTCAGAACAATCATTTATAGGTTTAAATATGGACTTTTTGAGGCCTTGTCCCAGAAAAATCTTGAAATCACTAAATAGGTCTCAGTTCACTTCCTGTATGCAAATTTTGCATTTCAAATCTATTTTCTGGACAGTCCCACAAGTAGGTACATATAACCAGAAGATGGTTCAAATTGGGCTGTGGGCAAATTTGCCTATACCCTGCAAAACCTCCTTTTATGAATCACTGTGCATGTACTTCATATATTTCAAAAGATAGAACTTTGGTATGTGTCTGGGAATACGGAATATTTGGTCGGTAGAACATTAGCTCTTTAAAGCGCCGCCTTTAATCAGAAAGCTATCTACCCAGCATAGAACCAAACCAAACTCTTCATTTTCTGAGAAAACTACCTGTGTGCTGTAATGCTATAATGTACCCCAAAGAGACTGTGTGTCCAGAGAATTTCAGATCTCTGTCTTGCTGGGTAAACAAAATGATTCCACCTAAACAAAGCCACAATCTACTATGAAATGGTCCGTTTTCAGTTTTCCTCCAACTTTGGCTCTGTCTAGCTTGAAAGTGTAGATACTACCAAAGAAATGCTTGGTATTCCTGAAAATAGAGTTCTAAAAGCACAACAAATGGCATTTACCACCACAGTACATATCTGGGTTAGTGAGAAAATATACTGCAAACATGCAACAAAATCAATTTCGACCATCTTTCCAGCCGTCCATTGCACCAACCCAGCAAGATACCAAGGTACTATTCACTGAAAATGATAGTCTTGTTGTGAGTAAACACATAATAAAGAATTCTTGACTGGTATATTTCTGGGATATTATTTTATTCCCATTCCCATTTTCAATTTTTACTGTTATTTCTCAAATTATTCTGGCTCAATAACATAGTTACCCAGCTTGGCGCTGATGTGGTGCTGATGTCTATTCAGGCTTGAAGTGTCACAGGTCATGATAAAAGAATAACAAATTTGGTACTGTGTATCCTTAAGTCATGATCATTGATGTAAAATGTGGTGTTGACATCAAAAAAGCCACTTTAATGGCTTCCTAGTGACAATACCGGCAGGCAAAGTGAGATACGGACTTAAAAATTTGGCTTTTTCCGTGAGACACCCGTATCTACCTATATGCCAAGTTTCATTCAATTTCAGGGGGGTCAACTGTGCACCAAATGTCAATCTCTCGTGGAATGGCTCTTAAGCAATTCATACTTGGACAATTATAAAAGTAAATTAGTCAATAACGGTTATCCAGTGATGTTGCAGAGGGTGACAGTTTAGCACAATCATCAAAACATCACATGACGACTGTCATACCATGAGTCAAGAAAATAATTTAATAAACTACGCCTATTACAAAGACTGACAAGTCGAATTCTTCATGAAGGTTAACAGGTGCCATTGTTTGAAGTTCATGTATCCAAAAAGCTCACGTTTTTACAATTCTGAATCAATATTTCCACTCCTTCGAGACATTTGAACTGACTCAATACCAACACATAAAAGATGGTTCATAGTATGGCATCTCTGTAAAGTGTCTAGCTGCTGGTGAAGTGATATCCTGTTGTCGTACACTTGATTTATTTTCATTAATTCAAAATTTAAGTTGACAAGAGGTTTTTCTTGCATAAATTTTGGGACACAGGCATTTCAATAAATGAACTAAATTTTTAGTGGTAAAAGTCATACAACATTTGTAATAAAATGAATTCAGCAGACTTCCTGAATATTCTGAATGACCAGTAACCCATCAGTGGACTTTTTAATCCCTCATGGCACAGGCATATTCCAGGATGACAATGCCAAGATTCATCAGGTTCAAATTGTGAAAGCATGGTTCATTGAGCATGAGAAATCATTTTTACACATGATTGGCCACCTCAGAGTCTGGACTGTAACCAATTGAAAGTCTTTGGGATATAATGGAAAAGGCTTAATGGAGTGGTTTGACTCACCCTTAGTCAATACAGCATCTCAGCCAAAAATGAAAGCAAATCTGGTCGGAAATAAATATTGTAACACTGTATAAGATTGTCGAAACAGTGTCACAACATACGTGTGCATGATTAAATGATCAAAGCTAAAGGTGGCCCAACAAAATATTATAACGTGTGACTTTTTTTTAGGGGTGGTTTTTTTTTTATTTCAGCCGGGGTGGGGAACTGCTGACCTTGACTGGGGATATTGTTTGGCGGTGGAAGGAGCGCTTTGAGGAGCTCCTGAATCCGGCAGACACACCCTATGTTGAGGAGGCAGGGACGGAGCACTAAGGTGGTAGCATAATCCATTTTTTTATACAAATAAAGCCTGTGAAAGGCATGCTGTGCAATCATCCACAGGACAAACAAGGAATGTTACAAATGGGACAAAATTCACTTTTATGGAAATAATGAATAATATAAATAATAAATAGGTTTTGGAGAGAGGCAGCAGTGAACGATGGTGTCAGCTTATAAAAGAAACATAATATCATATGACACACAACAGCTCTTTTTGATAATAAATGAAACCAGAATAATTAACTGTCAACTAACCTCCATGGGAAGAAAAAAATCACTCCGGAAAATTCCAAGTGCCACATGGGACAGTTTATCATTCTTGTTGATATTTCATTACACCTGTGAGTCTTGAAGCCATCACTGAGTCAGATTAAGTTTGACTCATCTGTAATCCTCAAAGAAGTGTCAATTACAGGAGAATATGAACTGAAAAGAGAAAAGAAAAAAAAACCTATTTTCATGCATATTGTCAACAGTTTGTTCGTCATTAAGATTGTACAACTCCAATTGCAAAAAATAACGGCACAGGAGAAAATTCAAGTGAAATCAAAAAGAACTGATTTGAAATCACATTTGATGCCTTAAATTTCTACTGTTTACTGAAAATAAACAATAATTTCAAATCTGATGGCTGCAACAGACTCCAAAAAAGATGGCGCAGGAGTCATTTAGGACTGATCATGATGTGACAAGTTACAATAGGTTACTGAGAAGCAGCTGATATCAAACGGGTGAGTTAGTCTTGTTATCATATAAAAGGAGTCAGAAAAGCCACCTAATTCCTCAAGAGCAAAGATAAGTCAAAGCTCGCCGATTTGTCAAAATATGCGTTTTCTAAAAGCAAATTGGTATGTCTTTGGGAAGTTCACCCTCTACCGTGCAAAATGTAATTAAAAAACCAATATGTAATATGTTTACTGTACTAAATCATAAAAGTACCATGATACATCACCAGAGATTAAGGAAACATCCTAAGTTGAAATACTGGCTTCTCTGACAACATTGCTACCGCCAGTTTGTTCTCCTTTAAAATTTTCATTCCGACCTGGAACGCTTGTTTATGCTTTGGTCTATGTGTTCCCACCCACTGCCACATTCTGACACTCTGGGTTGCCAGATATGACACAAATTGGCAGGCAAATGCAGTGTGTGGCTGCCATGGTAGCAAGCAAGCAACCAGGATAAATATGTGATGTTCCATCATGATATTGTGAAGGACAGAGCATGGTTTTTTGCTAAATATTGATTTAGCTATGCTGTAACACGCATCTTGGTGCACATGCACTGAGAATTTTTGGGACAGCAAAATAAGCTAATGTGATTTCAGTTAAGTAATTCCAAGCATTAGTATTATCTTGCCAACATTGTTTGTAGAGTATGAATAAGCAACACGCTTCTTGGAAAGCTAAATCTTCATGCCACCAATATCTGACGTGAAACCAAAGTTCATTATCGTGCTTTTTAGCTATCACAGTCATACCTTTATCTGTAAAACATGCAATGTTGAGCTCCCAACCGAGCAGTCTACTGTGATTATCGAAGTGAAGGTAAACTTGATGTGGAGATTTACGTTTCAACATTACCCAAAGGATGACTTGTGCCATCTCCATACATATATTTACAACTTCTGAGCTACTAAGCACTATTTTTTTTCTCAACATAGATTGATTCCATATTTTTTTCCTCAACTTAGTCTGGAAAAAATATGGCATTTAAATAATTTAATAAAATTTATTTGAGATGTTTTTCATTGAGTCAGACTGTTCATGTCATGGCAGACAGAAGAACCAAACGCGAGTCAGGAAATCCAAAAACCGTAGTCGTTTATTCAGGCAATGGGTCGGGAAGCCAGGGGTAGCACAGAGAAGTAGTCAGGCAGGCAAGGTTCGTACACGAGAATCAATAAATGAGGCAATCAAAACAAAAGGGCTAGGCAAAAGAGTAATCAGTCAGACACAGGCTATAGTTGTACACGGGAAGCAAAAACAAGAATACTGGCACTAAGCACAGGCAAGGGAGAAAAAGGAATGAAGATCTGACAGAAATCTGGAGTGAACTGAGACAATATATACACAAGGAAATTACTAAACTAGGCGGGGAATAGGATTGGTGGGAGTTACTAAACAATCAAATCAAATAAGCACACGAGGGAAAGACAAACCATGATCACGCATCACAATTGACAAACCAATCCTAAACATGAAAACAGACTCCAATCAGGGAGTTGCCTAAGTGCATAATAGAATGGGAGGCAGCTTGAGGTAAAAACAGGTGCAGGAGATCGCAGTAATCAGCAGAGTCAGGGATAGGAAACAGGAGGGCGGAGTTTACAGACTAGAGCGAATGCAAAGAGTATTAGTAAAAAATGAACAATGTGATATTTACACACCATTACATGACAGGTGAATGTTAATACACAAAATTACTCAGGATGAGTATATTAGTCTATGTTAGTAATGACATAACGTAACATGAAGTATTAGTCTTAATTAATATGTTAATACGTGAATAGCGGGAAATACAGGAAACGAGGCGTGAAGGAAGAATTTCGAAACCACGGAAACCAATGGAAATACCGAATAGATGCATGAACGGACAAGGAAGTGCATGGCTCAAATCACATGGAAGGCGTATGATGGCGACTGGGGCAGAGCGAGGTGCAACCCTAAACACATGAATGATAAATGAAACAATAAATGATAAACATAACCAAGCCAAAAAACACAGATTATGACAGTTCAGCCATTGAACAAAAATAGTTTTGTGTCATATCTATGATGTATTTATTTGCTATGAAGGAAAAAAGCTGGATGAATATCCTCCAAGAGTGGTGATTCCATAATGGAGGTACACATGACGGAGTAACAGATTTTGGCAACCTTCTCAAAAGAAAGCCGCAAAGTCATCAACAGCAAAGGGAGACTGAGGTGGGGGAGGAGAAGCGATGAGGAGAGAAGAAAAACTGGCGAATATTTGACGAGGGTTAAAAGGAGAGTTCTGGATTTTTGGCTAATAAAAATGGATTTTTGTAGAGGTGATCGATGACAAAAAAAAAATCCAGGAGTGATTGGAAATTAGAGACATCAGACTATGCTCTGGACTTCCTCCATTTCCTCTCCACTGCCCGCTGACTGGCCATGCTTGTGCAGCGAGTGTTTAACATCCACAGGCAGCACGGGATGAGCAGGCTGGCCAAGAAATGGACGGACAGAAAGATTTAAATACAGAGGACAGAGGGGAAAGTAGAGTTGAGGATACTGAGTCAGTTGGGAGTTTGGAGAAAGATTCCAGAGATTCGAGGGAAGCAGAGCCTCTGGAGGTCAGAGAGGAGGGCAAAGTCCTGAACTTTAAAAAGATGGCAGATTTTCTATAAGGATTATGTGGCAGATAAAAGATGTAAGGTTTCTGAGGCAAGAAAGCTGTGACTCAATGTAGAATGGAATGGTTGGATCACTTCAGCATTTCAAAAATTTGACAAGAGCTGATAGTTCTCTTTGGCATTATTATATCTGCCTGTTTAGGGCTCTGTGGGTTGGTGTTTTTAAGTGTTATTTGCTAATTAGTGCCATAGAGACCAGTGCTGTTTGGTTGACGTGGCACTCCACGTTACAGTACAGAAGACTGGACTACTATATAAATTTTCACGAATTTGTGGGTTGGTTTGGTTTTACCGCAAGGTATCCAATATCCAAGTTGTACATATAAGTATATATATGTATAGCAGAATTGAAGTCCTTGTGCACTGGAGGGATTGGAAGCAATGGAATTGCGTAAAGATGTTTCAAATGATCTTATTTCATTTAAACTAGGGTTTCTCAACGGGGGCGTTCGGACAATCTCGGGGGGTGCTGGGAACGTGAGGGCTGAAAGGGATGCGTCAACAATCACCACGACTTAGCTTGTGCAGTGTTCATTATTTGAATTGAACTTTTTTTAAAAATCATGGTTTTAAACAATTCAAATGCAAATAACTTAAGAGCCTATCTACATGTTTCCCAACTCCTCTATGGCGCTACCGTCATGATCTCCATGGCAACGCCAATACACAAATCCACCTCAGCGCAGCAGCGCGGCCCTTTCCAAAAATACTATGCCCACCTACTGCAACTGAAATGACCGGGTAGTGTCCAGATGTGAAGAGGCTGGCAGCGGGCCACCAAGCACAGGGCTCTCACTAAAATTGAAATAGCCCTTTCTTCTTCTTTAAAAATTAAATTAATGCTTTCTTCTACTTTTAAAATAAAATGAATGCAGTTTTCTTGCTGTTCCATTCAAGAGGCTTTCCGGCGTCTCAGTCTTGATGAAATGATGGTTGCATTTCAAAAGAAATAAATTGATTCTAGGCCTCAAGCGCGCGAGCTGTATTCTCATTTGTTTGTTCATCGCATGTATGCCTAATGTTATTCACGTGATGTGCACGATTGTTGGCCTGAAAAAAAATACACGTTATGTAAATTTATTAATACATAGGCCTAATTACTACTAATATTACATTTATATACTATTATAAAATATATAGGCCTTCGATTATTTGTCATGGTTTGTGAGGTGTGTGCGTTGTTTGGATCTTTCTTTGCGGCTCTCGTCCCGGGACAATATCAAATTCCTGGGCCATCGAATTCTTTACCCAGCTGGTTGATTGAGCTGGGGTGGTGCTTCCTCAGAATCTATATAAGCAGGATGTCTGGCACGCCTCCTTCGCTAGAGTGTCTGTGTTTAGCTTCGCACTAGAGCCGAAGATATCTGTAGTCAGGTTTTGTATGAATTTCTATCTTCTTATTGTTGGAGTTTCTTCTCCCTTTTTCTATCTCGCTTTGCTTCCGTGGTTCGGACTATTATACGTCCTTTGGAAGCGCGAGTACTTGCGTTTGGTCTTTATTATTCTCTGTGTTTGTACTGTGTTCGTGCTACTCTCTTTCTCTCTGTCATTGCGCTTGGCCTCCGTGTAATACCGGCCATTACAGAGCACTCGAGCCAGCATGGAGTCGTCAGCAATGGCTGTGTTAGGGAAAGTTGCGGCTAACCAACAAGCTGCTCTCTCTGGTTATGGCAAGGGTCTTGTTAGCCTGAACAAACAACAGGCAGAGTTGGCGGAAAGAGTCCGCCTTCAGGCGAATGCCATGGAGAGACAGGAAAACGTTCTGTTAACTCTCACTGAGAGTATTAGACCCCTGTCCACGCAAATCACTCAAAATGTTGCACAAGCACAGTCCATACATCTTCCCCGAGAGCCAAAACTTCAATTACCCCCAAGATATGGAGGCGAGGCAGGAAGATGTAAAGATTTCATTACCCAGTGTGAGATATTTTTTAAAGCGCAGCCTTCACGGTTCGTGAATGAAGAGTCTCGGGTTTCATTTATTTTATCCCTGTTAACCGACACAGCACTCACTTGGGTCGGCCCACTTATTCAATCTAATTCACCGGTAGTGAATACTGTAGAGACTCTCGTTGGAGAAATGGTAACGGTGTTTGATTAGGATGTTTGTGGCCAGGATGCGGCTACGCATTTAATGCATCTAAGACAGGGCTCCGAGAGTGTCGCAGCATTTTCAATCACATTTCGCTCCTTGGCTACAGAGACAGGCTGGCCAGAAGCCCCTCTTATGACAGTGTTCGTTCACGCTTTGGCAGAGGAGGTTAGGGACGCCCTGGCTACATTTGAGCCTTGTTTGTCTCTAGATTCCTTGGTTCGCACTGCGGTGCGAATTGATAATCGCATCCGCGAACGTAACTGGGAGAAATGTACTGCGTTGGCTCTTGCTGGCAACGGGGCTAATGCTCCTAGCAGCATGCATAAAATTCCCATTCCGGCCACTGAAAATTCCACTCCTGGTGAGCCTATGCAGGTTGATGGCTCATGTGAGAGCTGGGCTCGTAAGCCCATTTGGAAACGTATAATCTGCTGTAATTGTAACAAACCGGGACATATCCGTTCAAGCTGCCCTGAGCTTCAGGGAAACGGGAAGTCCCTCTAGCGGTTTGGGGGGCACTAGAGGGACAAACCCAATTTCCCTTCCGAACTTTAATCCCTGTAGAATTGACTGTGGGGAGACAGAGAATATTTATCGAAGCTTTTGTGGACTCTGGCGCCGTGGATTATTTTATGGACGCAGAGTGGGCTGGGAGACATTCCATTCCTATCCGCCGTCTTTTACATTCACGCTCTGTTAGATCTTTGGACGGTCGCCCGCTGGGAACTGGATTTATAACCAAAGTTTCTGAATCATGGACTATGTTCATCTCTTTTGGTGGCCATTCTGAGGAAGTCCAGTTTTTTATTATCAGTTTTCCTGTTTTCCCTGTCGTTTTAGGACACTCGTGGCTACGGGAATATAGGCCTCATATCATTTGGGGAAGTCAGGATAACCCGATCGTCCAGTGGGGGACTGATTGTAGGTCCCACTGTAGGGATAGTTTGGCGTGTCATCCTGGGCATCGACCTATGGGGGAGGCTGATGCCTGGAGTGATTCTGAGGAGTTTGCCTCACACAACCCTCCTAATCAACAGAAAGGGGCGAAGGAGGGGTTGGAGTGGTATCCTCAATTTGACTGGCGGCAGCCAGAGGAGGATTGCTATTCGGAGGATTTCTCTGACTCGGAATCTGACTTAGAGGGGGTAGGTTCCAAACAGGGTGAGCATTTGGGGGCTGCTCTGAACTTTTGTCTGCCTCCTAATGTTCCTGACAATTATGCTGATCTCGCGGAGGTTTTTACCAAGCAACGGGCCTCAACTTTGCCTCCTCATCACACGTTTGATTGTGAGATCAATCTCCACCCGGGTACCACTCCCCCCAGGGGTTCATCATGCTCGATGTCAGGGCCTGAACGGAAGGCTTTGCGAGAATATATTCAGGAGGCTCTGGCTAATGGATTTATTCGGCCCTCCAAGTCTCCCGCCGGAGCGGGGTTCTTTTTTGTGGGCAAAAAAGATGGCGGTCTGAGACCCTGTACTGATTACAGGGGCTTGAATAATATCACTATTAAAAATCGATACCCACCTTCGTTGATGAACTCCACGTTTGAATGGCTGCAGGAGGCGTCGTTTTTTACCAAGCTAGACCTCCGGAATGCTTATAACTTGGTTCGGATCCGTGAGGGGGACAAGTGGAAAACGGCATTTAATACACATGACAGGCACTACGAATATTTGGTCATGCCATTTGGATTAGTTAACGCTCCCTCTGTGTTCCAGGCACTCGTTAATGATGTCCTCTGAGAGATGTTGGAAAGATTCATCTTTGTCTACCTTGACGATATTCTGATTTTTTCTTCAACTCTCTTAGAGCATAAACAACACGTCAGACAAGTGCTTGAGGCCCTCCTCAAAGCCATGCTTTTTGTCAAGGCTGAGAAATGCGTTTTTCATGCCAAGACAGTTTCGTTTCTTGGCTTCATTATTTCAGAAGGGTCGGTCCACATGGATCCTGACAAAGTGTCAGCGGTCAGGGATTGGCCTGCCCCTCAAAACGTTAAGGAGGTGCAACAGTTTTTGGGGTTTGCTCATTTTTATAGGAGGTTTATCGGTAATTTTAGTGTGGTAGCTGCCCCCATTATCGTGCCCACTAAGAAGAATACCTCCTCGTTGTTTGCTTGGTCTCCGGCAGCAGAGGCTGCTTTTCAGGAGTTAAAGAAACGATTTAGCTCAGAACCCATTCTCGTTTTGCCCGACCCCTCCCTCCCATTTGTTGTGGAGGGGGATGCGTCGGAAGTCGGGGTAGGTGCCATTTTGTCCCAGTGCCCCCTTCGGGACAATAAATTGCACCCATGCGCCTACTATTCCCGATCGTTGTAGGTGGCTGAACGGAATTACAGCATTGGTGACCGGGAGTTGTTGGCCGCCAAGTTGGCGTTAGAAGAGTGGCGCCATTGGTTGGAGGGGGCTGAACAGCCGTTTGTGGTTTGGATGATTCATAAAAATCTCCAATACATCCAACAAACTAACGACATAATTCTCGGCAGGCGCGGTGGTCGTTGTTTTTCAACTGCTTTAACTTTACGCTAACCTATCGCCCGAGGTCTAAAAACATCAAGCCCGACGCTTTGTCGCGGATTCACGACCGTTCCGGTCGCGACCCTATTCCTGAGCCGGTTATCTCGGCGGCTCAGATTTTGGCTCCCATTCAGTGGGACGTCAAGTCTGTTGTGCGGGAGGCGTTGAAAAATGATCCCGGTCCTGGTGGGGGGCCGCCTGGCTGTTTATTTGTTCCTTTAGCAGTGCGGTCCCAAGTTCTCCAGTGGGGGCACTCTTCCTGTCTGGCTGGTCCCCCGGGGGTTCATTGGACCAAGCAGTTCTTGGCCCGACGTTTTTGGTGGCCCAGCATGATGGAGGACATCCGGGAGTTTGTAGTGGCGTGCTGTATTTGCGCTAGGAACAAGACTTCCCACCTACCCCCCTCTGGTCTGCTGCAGCCGTTGCCCGTCCCTAAGCGCCCGTGGAGCCATATCGGCCTTGATTTTGTTACGGGGCTGCCTGTTTCGGAAGGCAACACGGTCATCCTGGTCGTGGTTGACCGTTTTTCTAAGGCCACCCACTTTATCATGCTGCCCAAGCTGCCTTCAGCGCGGGAGACTGCCCCTCTTGTTGTGGACCATGTTTTCCGGCTGCATTGCATCCCTCAAGATGTGGTTTTTGACCGGGACCCTCAATTTAGGGCCAAATTCTGGCGTACATTTTGCAACCTGTTGGGGGCTACCGTGAGCCTTTCCTCGTGTTTCCACCCAGAGACTAACGGGCAGACTGAGCAAACCAACCAGTCTTTGGAGAATACTCTTCGATGTTTAGCGGCTGACAACTCATCTTCGTGGAGTCGATTTTTAGCATGGGCCGAATACTCCCACAATTCACTGAGTAACTCCTCCACAGGTCTTTCCCCATTTGAGGCTCAGTTGAGTTATCAGCCTCCACTGTTTCCAGAAATTGACAGGGATTCAGAGGTTCCTTCGGTTAATTACTTTGTTCGGCGTTGTCGGTCAGTTTGGGCCAGGGTCCGTTCCTCCTTGTTGCGCTCTGGATGGAAACAAAAGACTGCCGCAGATAGAAGGCAGATGGGGTGCAGCCCCATCTTATCAGGTTAGCCAAAGGGTCTGGCTTTCCACGCGGGACCTGCCCTTGAGAGTGGAGTCACGGAAATTGGCTCCCCGCTTTATTGGTCCTTTTAAGATTGTGCGACGGATCAATCCGGTCACAGTCCAGTTGAAGCTCCCTAGATCCTTACGGATCCACCTCTCTTTCCATGTCTCCAGGCTCAAACTGGTAGCACTTGCATCCTGGCTCCGGTCGACAAACCCCCGCCACCGCCGCGGATGATTGAGGGGGGGCCGGTTTACGCTGTGCGTCGTATTTTAGCTGAGAGGCGTGTGGGTCATGGAGCTCAGTTTTTCGTAGATTGGGAGGGTTATGGTCCTGAGGAGCGGTGCTGGGTCCCTTCTTGGGATATCCTGGATCCTACCCTTATTTCTGAATTCCGTGCGCAGGGCTCTCGAGGAACTTCTGGGGCTGTACCTTAGGGGGGGGGTCCTTTCATGGTTTGTGAGGTGTGCGTGTTGTTTGGACCTTTCTTTGCGGCTCTCGTCACGGGACGATATCGAATTCCTGGGCCATCGAATTCTTCACCCAGCTGGTTGATTGAGCTGGGGCGGCGCTTCCCCAGAATTTATATAAGCAGGATGTCCGCAAGCCTCCTTCACTAGAGTGTTTGTGTGTAGTTTTGCACTATAGCCGAAGATATCTGTAGTCAGGTTTTGTATGACTTTCTATCTTCTTATTGTTATAGTTTTTTCTCCCTTTTTCTATCTTGCTTTGCTTCTGTGGTTCAGACTATTATACGTTCTTTGGAAGCGCGAGTACTTGCGTTTGGTCTATATTATTCTCTGTGTTTGTACTGTGTTCGTGCTACTCTCTTTCTCTCTGTCATTGCGCTTGGCCTCCGTATACTACTGGCCATAACATTTTATTACAAATATTTACTACTATTATTACTATTAGGCCTTTTAATTATTCAACCAATTCTAATTTGTGAGGTTTTTTTTTCTTATCCAGCACGTTTCCTATGCTTATAATAAATCTGTTTAATAGGATCATGGAATTTCAGAAATTGTCCCACTTTACCCATATTCACCCTAAACAAGCACATGGGCAATTTTAATATTATTTCAGAAGATGTCAGCTGCCTCTGGTTGCCATAATATGGTGCAGAATGTTTCGAATGGACATATTTTTTATATTTTATTGAAATGGTTGATTTAAAGAGAAGGAAAAAAGTGAACCATTATCACTTGATGTGTGTTTGTCTTCTAATGATGACCTCTTCAAACGATGACCTTGATAACCGACTGTACGACAGGCTGTAATTTCTATCAAGAGAAAATGCTTAACAGTTTATATATAAAGAGACCTTCAATCCCAACATACTGTTTCAGAGAGGAGATTGAGAAATGCTCCAATAAATTATTGTTTATGCAAAGATGAAGAGTGTAATTTAATTTATTTGATCCCATAAGAGATACATGCTCGATGCAAAAACCAACCATTTGCATATCTGCACTGCTCAAAAACTTTTGTTGCGCACTGCCATTGTGTTCTAGGGTCTTTCCAATATTGATGAATGCTAAGAAAATTTAGCCTGTGTCACCTCAGTGCAGCAAATCACTCGAACCCACCTTTTCACTCTACACTTTTTAGCTGTTAAATTAAATCCATTTCTTGGATAAAAATTGGAGCATGGGTTCAGCCAGCGGGTCATGTGATAATCAGAAGAGTCCAACTATCTAAACTAATTCCATTGGTTCAAGGCATTTCAGTTCCTTCGTCCTGCACTAAATGGTTAAAACTTGAACTGCAAATCCATTGTGTTATCACAATGAACCCTAATGAACCCTAATTATCTCTGACAATGGGTTCAAAATGATTCTTAAGTTCCTTTTTTCCTCAATCTCAGTGTTCTGCTCATGAAAAATTGCCTACCGAGGATTTAAATTGAGCTTCCAACTACGGTGCGGGTAGCATGGAGCAAGGTTTCTGTAGCTTCTTATCAACACAGACAGAGCTATTCAAGTAATTAAAATAATGGGGCTGCAGGGTGACAGTTAATGAATGGAAAATATGCGGAACTCAACATATGACAAGAATTAAGGCAATAAGGATCTTGGGTCGGGTAGTCACATGGTACATAGCTTAACTGGCATCAGTGGAGTTTCTAGTTTAAGCCCTGGTGGGCTAAGCAGGAAATCGATTTGCATTTGGTGAGATGAAATGGTGTTGAGCCTTGTCATTTTCTCTCATCAGCCCTCTGAATTCCAGCTTCAAAGTGCATCATTTGTATAACAGCTTTTTCACTGAAGCAGATGTTACAAAAACAACATTTATGAAAATAATTTGGGATGCACCGATATGGCACATGTACTCTATTCCTACTCATAAAAATGCTCCAATATCCAAACCAATACCAACACAGCGTTTCTCGTTTTTCATTTAAGAGCATAGGGCCACCGTTGTTGAATAATGAGCGCCACTAGTGCATTGTCACATCATACATAATAATCAGGAAAAATGCAGACCACTTGCCGTTTCTCCTCTTTGCGCAGCAGCTGTCCACGGCTATTGGTGAGCGAACTGTGCAAATGTGAGTGTCCATTACACACGCACTCAAAAACATAAACATACAAACCTATACATGCATGCAAATTGTAAGTGCAGCTAAACAGTGCGTAGAGCTGTCTGTTTTCTCGGTGCACCACAACCAAATTTATCAAGAAAACTCACTTATATACACATGAAATGGCCAGATCTATATTCTGCACTGCCAGCTCTCCTGATTTTTGTACCCTCTCTTGCTAGCCTGTTCTCAGGGAATTTGTTTCCTAGATCTTCACCCAGGTTGTTGAAATACAACCCCAATTCTGAAATAGTTGGGACAAAGTGTAAATTGTGAATAAAATCAAAACGAAATGATGTTCAAATCACACCAGCCAGTATTTTATTCACAGTAGAACAGAAATAACATAACAAATGTTGAAACCAGAGGTCGCGTTACACTTTCTGATTGTCCATCATTGTGACGGACAGGGGCATAAAAATTCCGTCATGATCAATTATTATCCGTCATTGTAATTTTATTTTTTAAAATGATAATCGTTCATTTTTTTAATAAAATTAACAGAATAATTTATAAATTACGCATCAGCTGATGTTGACAGTGATTCATGTAGACACACATAGCGTACTGTGTTAAATACAGCACTGCGTGAATTTTCGAACTTACTGCTCTATGAACTTTATAAAACATTACAAATGATTTCTCCCCCCCACAGTGTGCATATGAACAATGCTTTCAGTTATTGCTGGGCTTCACAAAGCCAAACAACCGCAGTCTTGCTAAGCGGCCCTATGAAGCTGCTTATCAACTCGTTATGTCAACCAGGGCTTTCCCGACCTAGATATCTGCGTGTTCACATAACAGAGACGGCGTTTGTAGCATATGACCAATCGTCTACCGGCAGCAGAGCAGCATATTTTACAAATGAAGAGCAAATGATCATATTACAAAAATATGAGGAATACAAGATCATACCAGAGATGCCAAGTCTCACGCATTCGGCTTGGGTCTCTCGCCTCTTAGTGGCACTCACGTTCCTGTGCCGTAGTCAGCAATTATTCAACCAGCGCAAACTGAAGAAATTCACTCGCGGAATTCAAGTCATTGTGCATGAAGTTAATCAGTTTCACGTGCATTACGGTGGATTTCCCCACTAGTGACATGGAAATTAATTATGACTCGGGAATTCTCACGCTTGTCTTTACTGAGGGATTGAAAGCAATGGAATGGCATAAAGACATTTCAAATGGTCTTATTTAATTTAAACAATTTAAACGATCATGAGACACATGCATTGTTTCCAATCCCCGAGTAAAGAGAAGCATGAGAAGTCCGGAGTCATAATTGCTTTCTTTGGTGAGGTCCACCTTCACGCAAGTGAAACTGAAACTTCAATGCACAAGGATTTTAATTCCGCGTGAGAATCTCATTAATAAGCGTTCATTGAATAATTGCGGACTACGGTGAATAAGCCTAAAAAATGCATGAGACCTACGCCGAATGCGTAAGACTTGACATCTCTGTCATACAGATCAAAGACAATGCTCGAGACAATATGACACCCACCACCAATTGGACCGGGGTGTGAATTACATTCTGTCAAAATGACGGACGGCCTTCAAAATGTTCCGTCATTGTTAAAAAATATCCGTCAATGACGGAAAATATTCGGTTAACGCGACCTCTGGTTGAAACTGAGAAATTTTGCAATTTTATTCACAAAATGAGCTCATTTCAAATTTGATGGCTGCTACAGGTCTCAAAAAAGTTGGGACAGGGGCCTGTTTCCCATGGTGTAGCATCCCCTCTTCTTTTTAACACAGAGTGGAGGCGTCTGGGCATTGAGGAGAAGTTTCTTGAGTTTAGCCAATGGAATTTGATCCCACTCTTGTTTAATACAGGCTTCCAGCTGCTGGAGAGTTTTGGATCTCCTTTGAAGGACTTTTCGTTTAATTGTGCGCCAAATGTTCTCAATCGGTGAAAGATCAGTACTGCAGACAGGCCAGTTCAGCACATGGACTCTTTTACTACGAAGCCATGCTGTTGTAATAGCTGCAGTATGTGGTTTTGCATTGTCCTGCTGAAATACACAAGGCCTTCCCTGGAATAGATGTCATCTGGAGGGGAGCATATGTTGCTCTAAAACCTTTATATACCTTTCAGCATTCATGGTGCTTTTTAAAACATGCAACTGTCCAACACCATATGCACTAATGCATCCCCTTACCATCAGAGATGCTGGCTTTTGAACTGAACGCTGATAACAGGAGGGGTGGTCTTTCTCCTCTTTAGCCCGGAGGACACAACGCCCATGATTCCAACAAGAATGTCAAATTTGGACTCGTCTGACCACAGGACACTTTGCCACTTTGCTGCAGTCCATTTTAAATGAGCCTTGGCCCACAGAACATGGCGGCGCTTCTGGATCATGCTCAACAATGGCTTCCTTTTTGCATGATAGAGTTTTAGGTAGCATCTGTGGATGGCACGGCGGACTGTGTTTACAGACAGTGGTTTCTTGAAGTATTCCTGGGCCCATTAAGTAATATCAATGACAGAATCATGCCGGTGAGTGATGCAGTGGCGTCTGAGGGCCCAAAGATCACGGGCATCCAGTAAAGGTTTTCGGCCTTGTGCGTTACGCACAGAGATTTTTCCAGTTTCTCTGAATCTTTTGATGATGTTATGCACTGTCGAGGATGAGACCTTCAAAGCCTTTGCAATTTGACGTTGAGGAACATTGTTTTTAAAGTATTCCACAATTTTTTTACGCAAGCCTTCACAGGTGGGAGAGCCTCTGGCTATCTTTACTTCTGAGAGACTCAGCCTCTCTAAAACATCCCTTTTATAGCCAATCATGTTACACACCTGATGCCAGTTAACTTAATTACTTGCTAAATGTTCTTTCAGCTGATTCTCTTATATATTAATTGCTTTTTCAGCCCTTTTTTGCCTGTGTCCCAACTTTTTTGAGACCTGTTGCAGCCAGAAAATTTGATATAAGCTCATTTTGTGGATAAAAATGTAAAATGTCGCAGTTTCAACATTTGAAATGTTATCTATGTTCTATTGTAAATAACATATTGGCTCATGTGATCTGAAAGTCATTGCATTTTGATTTTATTCACAATTTACACTTCGTCCCAACTATTTTGGAATTGGGGTTGTACATTACATGACTCAGTCTGGCTACCGGGTGGCTCACTCGGTTAAGTCGTCGCTTTGTGGAGCAGTAGTGAGCACCACAACCTAGGTTCGGACCCCATTGCACCAGTGCCAGCAGTGGTCAGTTACTTTTTTCAGAGCAGTGCAGAATTGGCTTTGCGCTGCAGGGAAATAAATTGGGAAGGACTGCCAGTTTGGGACTATAGGCTCATAGTATTTTTTTTTTTGCTCAAGTGCCTCCTGTTGCCCAGGCAGGCGCTTGTCAGTAAAATTCTAAGCTCGCACATTTGGGTATCCTCCGACCTCATTCTGCGCTCGTGAAGTTTTGAGCTATGAGTGTAAAAGAGGCAACAGCTGACAGGCGTGTGCTTCAGAGGGAGCTGTGAGTTGTCTAGCACTCCCAAGATGGCAACATGGGGTTGCATATGAGCATGCTTGTGTACATAATTCGCCCATTGGGCATTTCAGATTTGTGTGGGATTAGAGATGCCAAATTAAAAAAAAAAAAAAAAAAAAAAGCGCTACAGTCTGCATGGTTACCGTACTGACCATTCTCTCTTCCAATGGTAAAGTCTGAATTAAAATGACTGTATACTGAGAATCGATTCGCAAAAATGCTTCAGCCATGCACCGTTGGGATAAATGTTTTGTGAAAGGAACACAGTTGATTTTTATTTTACATTTGATTTTTCATCTCATTTTCATTTTCTTTCATTTTTGCGCATTAATTAGCCAACAAAGGGACAGACAGCAAAGAAACCGTGAAGTTTACGCCAAAAGAAAAGCAGGCAAACGTGTCATTAGGGAAGCATCAACGTTGTGGGTGACTTATGTGACGATAATGGTACGAAAATGTGAATTTATTGTGAAATTTAGAATTTTTATGATTTTTATTTAAGCATGTGTGTTATCCTTATGATTCCGCATATAATGTTCCTCATAGACCGATCTACTTTTGTCATGTATTTAGCTATGCGTTGCATTTTTCTGGAGAAATAGGGTAAGTGTTGTCAATATCTTTCAGCGCCAACTGATCACATGCCAGAATTTGCCGCAATATGGACCACTCTTAAATTCTATGCATATCACGCATGCAATGCAAAATGGGGCTTGACTGGCTAAACAAAGCTAATGGCCGCGTCCAGATCAGCATTTCACTGTTTTGTCCCGCAGCGTAATGGGGATACTAGATTGCATGCTGATCTTATTTTTTATCGTTGTCCAAAATATTATCTTCGTAGAAAGAAATGGTTGAATCAGATAAGGAGAGATGAAGGCCCGGAACAACAGGGGTTTTATGATTGCAATACACGTTGCCAATGGTTTGATTTATTGAGGCATTGGCAGTGGCCTGATCAGGTCACAACTGAGAGTATAAGATTTTGTTTATCACAGAACTGAATTTCACAGTTTAATAGAAAACAAACGTCATTTCCTTAAGGACCTGAATAGGAACTCCCAACATGTTATCACCAAGCTAACGGCATCAGTCTGCTTACTTACACTGCAGTAAAGCTATAACTTTCGCATTTGAACCAGAAACGGTTTGTGGTGATCACTTTCACATCATGAGTTGGGCTTTGGGAAAAGCACTACTGTTGTGTTATAGATAAATATCTGGAACAAGTGCCAAATTGCAGTTTTCTTCAGCTGTCAACTGAGTAGCTAGCTAATGTTAGCTCACTACCTAACAAACTAATGTTAAATAATGGTTATGGAAGGGTACTGTGAGCATGCTGGCTAAGTACCATTAACTTAGTTATGAGAGTGGCACTTTGCTAGCCTGCTATAGCACTAAGCCATACCAATTTAACCAAAATTACACTTGGTATTCAGTTTGGCTAAATATGAACAGCATGACTTAACATGGAACGATTTTTTACTCATGCTCTCAGCCAATGAAATTTTCGCAAAAGTGTTTTGTACCTAGGGTAATATCAAAGATATGTCATGAGCTGGGCTATGGGAAAAGTACAACAGTTACGAGATAAAGAAAAATCTGGAACAAATGCCAAATCACAATTTTCTTCTACAGGCGAAGCCATTAAAAACACCATGTTAACAAAGCCGGCAATCCAGTTACCCATCTCAAGCCTGGCTTTGCACAAAAATAAATATTCCTGACCAAGGGCATGGGAAGTGGGGTGCTGAGGGTGCTGCAGCACCCCCTACTGGGTACCGGAGGGTGCTGAGCACCCCCTTACTGAGCAGAATAAAAAGTTTTTATCATTACTAATTTCGCCATCTGAGCAATTTAAAAATATCACACAATGAAATTCATATCAGAATATAAAAATAATAATTCATAAAAATGACTGACATGTATTTAAAATGCGTGTTTATGTTGGCTACGTTCAAAGGTCAAAGGTAAAAACGTGTTACTATGGGACATAGCAGCTACGCAAGAGATCATTGCTGCTGAAAATGGCGCAGAAAAGAATATGTGACTTTTTCCCCAGGACTAGCTAGCTTGTTGCTCCGGAAGAGAGGATCAGCAGCGGGTCATTCACTTTAGCGCTGCCGTGCACTCCGGATCCTTTCAACAGAACATCGTATTTCCTGGAAGCAAATTCGGCACGGTGTGATTTGACAGATCGTTTCAATGAGGTTTGTTTGAAAATGGTGATGGTTGCATTGTGTTAAAAAACCGACCTCATTCTTTGTTTTATCTGCACAACCCCTGTGACAATTCGTTTGCTAAAGGGGGATTTAGCAACTGGGAAAAGGCAAAAGAAAGAACTTGGTCAGCATGAGTTGTCAGACCTGCACTCTGATTCATTACATGTGTTAGCGATGCTTTAAGTAACTCCAGTCAGTGCTATGTTTTGGGAATTTGCAGCTAGGAATCAGCATGCTGCAAGGACAGTGTTGTTTATTCAGTTATAAATGTTTATAACATTTAAGATCCGTTAAATTCCTGGGCCATGAAGGAATACCGCACAGAGGGCGCAGTCATCCCGACACGTACCGCGGCAACTTGTGTGAGAGAATGCACTTATTACCGAAAGCTTGAGAATGGCTTTCATTACCCGATGAAAAAAGCTGTTAAACAAAAAAATCGCCGGTTTGGGAGAATTTTAAGAATGCTGACTATGATCCAAAGGAGAACAATTATTTTTGCCTTTTATGGGATTAGTCTGCCGCCTGGATGCATTTATGTTGGCGAAACTGACAAGCGACATTCGTTAAGGATAGTTGATTGAATTAAAAATCACGTAATGTAATGCGATGAATCACTTTATTCAAATTGAGGATTTTGACCAAGGATTATTTGTTTATTTTTGGGGCTGACGACCTCCTGTAGCACATGAAACGGCGCATAATAGCTAGGCTTACAAAGTCACGTCCTTCTGCGCTAATGTTTTCTAGGGAGCGACAGGAAGATGTCTCTGTTTTAAATGTAAAAAAATGCTGAAACGGGAGATGGAATTCAGAGATAGGGAAATAATTCCGCATCTAACCTCAACTTTTTTCGGCTTTTTATTTTCCAGAACAGTTTTAAAAGGGGGCTCGCCATTATATTTTGGAGGGTTTTATTTCTGAGATGGGGGGTACTTGTCATCCCTATAATTACGTGCGTGTTTTCAATGTAGCCCTTTCGGTGGTTTCTTGGTCATTTCCTCATTAATAATGTCTTAATCACCATACGATTATGTATTGGTCTTGTTATTCAAATTATAAATGGTTTGATTGTGAATCAGGCGATATCAAACTGGGAGACGTTGTGAGCCGTCATGTGTGAGACAGGCAAATCCCTTAATGGCAGCATTACCAGGAGCTGGGGTTGAAGAGGTTGAAACAAATAAGGCAACAAGCATGATAGCTTTTTAAATGACACATGCATACAAAACAAAGGAACTTATTGGGATAAAACGTAGAAAAAAATACAGGCCCCAGGACAACAAAACAATTATAAATTATAATTTTTTTTGATCAGTTATGATTTATATGGCGAGTATTCTTTTATTCCAGTACTCGTTTGCACCCTTAGTTGCTATGACCGCTGTTGCAAAGACCAACATTGTCATAACGCCCTAATGCAGCGCAAAAAAAAAAAAAAAAAAAAAAATGACGTCACTCTTCTGCTTTCGGTTGGCAGCCCCCCCTAATTCAAACATCTTCCCGCGCGCATGTTCCTGACCTGAGCATTCAGAGTGACGTATGATGGAACGTAAGAAGACTGTGAATAACATGACTCCAATTACTTAAATCTTCACAGAAAACAAACCATTTCCTGTCACAGACAAAGCAGCCCACTGTTTAGAGCTAAAACAAGCCTAAATGAAATGAGTGTCAAATCCATGTTACAATGAGAACCATGTAGACTCAGCCTGACTACGAGAACCATGTAGATTCAACCATTAAATTAGCAATGCCAAAACTGAAAGAAAATATAGTTAGGTGAGTAAGACCAGCAGAGTCATTGTCACGAAGTTATGAAGTTATGTACAATTCAAACTGATTTGTGTGTTGAAAGGAGCCTATTTAGCATATCTGCATTAGAAAAATACAACTGTTGGTGTTAATGCTTCTGCGATTTGAGTGAGAAAAGAAAAAAGTTTTGGTTTATGATTCCGATTATTGTTGCCCCCGGACGAAGTCAGGCGGCTACTATAGATTTATGCTTGTCGTCTCCGCCGCCACGTCCACATCCATAGACACTTCCTTGTGGAGGCTGTACAGGCTGTAATTTTTCACCGATAACTTTCATATTTAGTATGGACATGTGTTACACTTAAGTTATGACACCGATTTTGGTTGCCATGACGGCAGTATTGGCCAAATATTGCACAAATTTGTGCTAAAAAATCGAGATTTCCTTATGGACGCAGTACAGGATGCAATTTTTTACTGAATAGTTTCATATTTCGTTCTGACATGTGCTATACTTCACTTATGACACCCATCAATTATGGTTGCAATCGCGACAGTACTGGCCGAATAATTTGCAAGTTTGTGCTGAAACAGATTTCCTTGTGGATGCAGTACAGGGTGGAGAAGCGAGCTTTCGGGGGCTACACCCATGTGGTTGTGGGCGACTGGGACTGTCTAGTTTTCAGAATGCCATTTTTCCCATTAAATAAACACTACATGGAAACAGACCAGTCAAAGGCACATTTTTGGTCTGTTCTACTTCAGAAATCAAATGATGAACATGAGATTCTAATCCAATATGCATAAGGCAAAGAGAGCCCACTGGTCTCCACTTCATTCAAATGTGACAATTATGGCAATATTTTAACAATCTGAATGTACAGTCTAAAGGGTTTGATGCACGTTCATTCTGTCAGGGGTTTCAAGAACGAGAGCCAGATGCAGATCACAAAGTAGAATAGACTCCATTATTACTGAAGAGGATTGTCACTCAAAAGCACTTTAGCAGAAACTAAGCAGATGGTTCGAAGTCAGGCGGGGGCTAACAGGATAACTGGGGGGTTCGGCAAGGCATAGTCGAAGGGACTGGCCCGAAATCAGTGACCATTAAGGCAAGCCGAATTAATCATAGCATGCATGCAGATGCACACCCTCAAACTGGGGTACAGGAGAGCCTGGAGGAAGCCACTTGCCAGGACCGCAAACACTGGGAAGATATACCCTATTTAATTGCGACTTGTTATTCTTAGAATTTTACATGATGGAAGAAGAACAATCACCAAAGGGAAGACAGACCAGGAACATAAATATACCCAATGACAATTAACATTGGAGAAGAGGTGAGTGCAAGAACACAAAAGGAGGGGCAAAGCACAAGACAGTAATTAAATAATGAGAAAATTAAATTAAATAATGAGAACTAGAAAATTTCCCCAAGAAATTTGAAAGTGCCACAGGATGCTGGGTGAATGTGAGGAAGCCATGCATGGTGGCCAGGCTCTGGATTCATTCATTCCATTACAACCTCAGGCAGTGGGCCGATCAGGAAACGAGACAGTACACCAGTTGGATCGTAGAAGTTAGTACATGTCTGTGTTGTGGCATCATAGAGGTTTGAATGTAATGCATGGTTTACGGCACCTATGTTTGTTTCCTAAATAAACAATGCGTTTGAGAATAAGGTTGCATCAACTATCTGAAAAATCATCCCAAATGATTATTATAATCTCAAGTGATTATTATACTCTAAAATGATTACTATAGTCTCAAATGATTAAATCATCTCACTCTTATATTCTCAGTGCTCTTTGATTAATTAACGAAGAGTGCCTTTTATTTACTGTGATTTGAGTTTTCTTTGGCAGGCATGACAATTGAGTGTTTTGCGTGGATCAGTGTCAAGCGTGTTCCAACGTTGGGTCCAGAGGACTCGAGCTTTTTATGTGTGACCATTACCGTGTTATACAGGAGTAGTTCAGAGTAACTTGCCTGCTGAAGTCATGGATTCTACTGTCATAAACAAATGATGAATCAAAAACAGAGGGTAGCTATCGAATTTCTATATCATTAAAACTAAGCTTCAACACTCCTGAATTTTATGAAGGCTACTGCAGGGAAATTGCTTATGTTATAAGTTTTAAAATAATCCCACACAGAACACATCTCTCTTCTGTTCTTGTTTTTACTATTATTATCCCCCCGGCATCAAAATGCGGGGGGATATAGCCATTGCCTCATCCGTCTGTCCGTCCGGGCGGGAGGGCGTCCGTCTGTAATCATACCTTGTCCGGGCCATATCTGGGAAACTACACATCCGCTCTTCATGAAACTTCAAAGACATGTTCAGCATGATGTCTAGATGTGCCTTCGGGGGCCGGGGGGACATGCCGTTGCCAGATGGCTCTCGTTATTTATGTCTCACCCCCCAGGAGAGGGGAGACATATTGTTTTAGGCTCGGTTCGCGTTTGCGTTCCCACTTTGTTTCCAGAGCGTAACTCCAAAACCGTTAGCATGATCTTAACGAAACTTTGCATACTTACCACTCAGGTCCTTAAGTGGTGCCTTTTGGTATGCGCCTGTCTGTCTGTTTGTCTGTGTGACCCTCCAGATATAATCATTTTTTGTCCGCAGCATAACTCCTAAACCGTTTGCATGATCTTAACGAAACTTTGCATACTTACTACTCAGGTCCCACAGTGGTGCCTTTTGGTATGTGCCTGTCTGTCTGTCCATCCATCCGTCCGATGGGTTAGGCAGGGAAGGGGGCCCGGAGGGAGACATATGTTTTTATGAGTAAATACACATTGTAGTTATTATATAATATTTGTTTTGCATGGCTGGAAAATGAACGGCCTCATGAGGGTGAGGTTGAAAACGAAGCCTTATTAGCATGGTTAATTAATTTATCATCACGCCAGTATTCCAAAATTCTTCATGTCTGCAGCCAACATGTAATAAGCTTATTATCACAATGTTGTTTAAAACTGACCTAGTGAATGTACGGTGGCCCTGAGGTGCAAAACACAACGGCAAATCAGAAAACACAACGGCAAATCAGAAAACACAACAAAAAGAGACAACACAACGGCAAAAGAGAAAACACAACACAAAAAAGAAAACACAAAATCAGAAAACAAATCAAAAAAAACACAACACAAAAAAAAACACAACGGCAAATCACAACACAAAAAGAGAAAAAACACAACGGCAAATCAGAAAACACAACACAAAAAAGAGAAAAACACAACGGCAAATCAGAAAACACTACGGCAAAAAGAGAAAACAACACAAAAAGAGAAAACACAACAGCAAATCAGAAAACACAACAGCAAAAGAGAAAACACAACACAAAAAGAGAAAACACAACGGCAAATCAGAAAACACAACGGCAAAAGAGAAAACACAACACAAAAAGAGGAAACACAACGGCAAATCAGAAAACACAACACAAAAAGAGGAAACACAACGGCGTTTAGCAAAACGGAAAAGGTAGGTACCCTCGGGTGACATGAGTCGTCGCTGATTGGACTAAAGAACTGGTCCGTCCTTTGAATCGGAAAGACATGTTTTCAAAACATGAGTGCCACAAATGATGAGGTACGCGCTGCTGTTAAGGAATATTTTGATGCCGGACATGGATATAACGTGATACTGGACATGTTGTCGACCCATCACAACGTAAAAATGAGTCTGCGTACGCTGAAGACGCGTTTAAAAGAAGCAGGGCTGCACAGAAGAAGCAACTATTCCCCACTCCCTGAGGTGAGGCGTGCCATTCTGACAGAGCTGGAAGGACCAGGGCAACTCTTCGGTTATCGGACTATGTGGCAAGTTCTCCAACAAAAAATACAGGCTTCGCGTTAAACGTGATGTTGTTATGAGGCTACTGAAACAACTGAATCCACGAGGGACGGCTTTGAGAACACGCAGAAGGTTTACGAGACACACGTATCACTCCATGGGTCCAAACTACATATGGCATGTAGATGGATATGACAAACTGAAACCATTTGGTCTGGCACTCTCAGGATGCATAGATGGCTTTTCGAGAAAAATAATGTGGCTTGTTTGTGGACCAACGAACAATAATCCATCTGTCATCGCTCACAATTATATTAATTGTGCCAAGAGTACTGGAGTGGTTCCAATGAGACTGAGAACTGACCTCGAACAGAAAATGGGATCATGGCAGCAATACAATGTACCCTCCGTCCGTCGGGCATACGGACCACTATGCAGGCTCATCTAGCCACAGTTACGGCTCGTCAACCTCGAATCAGCGCATCGAGTCATGGTGGTCTTTTTTTTTTTTCAGAAGAGGAGGTTGGTACATCTATGTTGTTTGATGGATGAAAAGTACAGTGGAAGCTGTATAGTGATCACATTTGTCTCTATTACACTGATCAGTGTTTATTATTAAAATCTCCGTGTTTGTCATTGTGATTATTATTAGTGTTCTTGTTTAACTCAGGCCATTTCAACACTAAGTGATAGCCTAATAATGAACATAGGAACAGTGGTGGAAAGAGTACTGAAAATCTGTACTCAAGTACAAGTGCTGTTACATTGCTAAAATATCACTCAATTACAAATAAAAGTACTGGTGTTAGAAAAATACTCAAGTAAAAGTACAAAGTATTCGTCAAAAAAACTACTCAAGAGTATTAGTTACTTTTAACCGGTGATGTCACCGTCACCTCTCCAGACTAGGGCTTTAACCAATAGTTAAAACGCCAACAATCAATTAATCATTAATAATGGATAAGCTACAAAACAAGTGTTTTTTTCCGTCATTTTGATTGGTTGTTTTTTGTCTTTTTTTTCTCATTTTAAGTTTTTATTTCCTTATTCCCTGAAGATGCTTCATCTGTCTTCAGTTTCACTGCCTACTGTATAACCTGCATCGATACATATTTCACTCCAAACGGCAAGATTCATGAAAAATCTGCTGCCCCCCCACCCCTAGGTGACAAAACGTGTATTATCATGTCTTTTAATTTATATGCACAAACACAAACTGTCCCGTCAAAGAGAAACTGTGCAGGATTTTTTCCCATGGCTATGCTATATTTTTTTACCTTAATTAAAAGCTCCTCAGCAGTTGTGATACCGGTAGTTAACTACATGACTTGTGACTTGTTACAGTGAGAATAGAGGCCCTCTGCCTTCCACCTGGCGTCTCATGGCTGAAAACCACCCTTGCAACATGAGTGTAGGACTGCGACAAAAACGCAGTCTGTAACCCGCAATCTTTTGTTCATGATTGTTAAGACTAACGTTACACAAATACACACGTCGTATCATAGTATATGTAGGCTATATAACATTATCCACCACAGCATGTATTGATTTTTCGCCGGTTTCGTTGTAAACAAATGCACATAGACAGCGGAAAAGCGACCAGACTTGCATAGTTTCCCTTTAACATGTCGACCATAACCGTATTATATTTGTATGTGTATGTATACTGTAGCTCCCGCAAAGGAATTGTCGAGTAAGGTCTGGAAACTGACAGTTAGCTAACTTGCTCTGGTAAGCTAACGTTACACCGTCCAAAAGTAGCCTAACATAAACATTAACGTTACATCCGTTTACTTACTTGAAGGTGGTGCGTGAGTGTCGCCACCGTCTTCCTGCAGCCTTTGCCCACACTCACTACAGAAATTCGGTTTTCCCTCAAACGCTTTGCCACAATTTTGACAATACATGGCAGCATCCTGCTTGCCCGCTTGTCTGGCGCACAGCAGAATTGTCTTTCCGGTTCAAAGGACGGACCAGTTCTTTCGTCCAATCAGCGACGACTCATGTCACCCGAGGGTACCTACCTTTTCCGTTTTGCTAAACGCCGTTGTGTTTCCTCTTTTTGTGTTGTGTTTTCTCTTTTGCCGTTGTGTTTTCTGATTTGCCGTTGTGTTTTTCTCTTTTGTGTTTTGTTTTCTGATTTGCCGTTGTGTTTCCTCTTTTGTGTTGTGTTTTCTCTTTTGCCGTTGTGTTTTCTGATTTGCCGTTGTGTTTTCTTTTTTTGTGTTGTGTTTTTCTCTTTTTGCCGTTGTGTTTTCTGATTTGCCGTTGTTTTTCTCTTTTTGTGTTGTGTTTTCTGATTTGCCGTTGTGTTTTCTCTTTTGTGTTGTGTTTTTTCTTTTTTGTTGTGTTTTCTGATTTGCCGTTGTGTTTTCTCTTTTGTGTTGTGTTTTCTGATTTGCCGTTGTGTTTTCTCTTTTGTGTTGTGTTTTTCTGATTTGCCGTTGTGTTTTCTTTTTTGTGTTGTGTTTTCTCTTTTGCCGTTGTGTTTTCTCTTTTTGTGTTTTTTCTGATTTGCCGTTGTGTTTTGCACCTCAGGGCCACCGTATGAATGTGAGCATGATGTAGATTTTTAATTGATAGACAGTTTACAGTATGTATTTTTGCTGCGCTGACATTTCCCTGGGTATAACAGAAACCTACTCATTTATCTTGAGTAAACTTGAAGTGGGAGAGGTGACGTCAGGTGGCCATTAAGTTGTGTCCTGAGGGGTGGTTACCTATCGGTACTCCAACAACAATGACCGTAAATATTAAAGTTGGGAAGTAATCATGCTTTATTCTTCAAACAATAGCTAATTATGTTAGGTTACAAAGGTAATCAACATGTCCACTTCTTGTTTCAGCAACTGCTGACGAGCTCACTAGCTACAAGTTATGACAACGGACTGATTTCAGCTAGCCAGCTCTATGGAAACTGCCACATGTTCATTGCTATTATGGGTAGCAAGCTCGTTACAGTTTGCATAATCACGCATATTGTTGTGTTATGGAATTAATCTCTGTTTCAGCTGACGTCCGTTTCCAAATAGTTAGCTGGTAAAAGGTTGCTAGCTTTCACAAACATTTCTTCTTAGTGAAGGTAAGCCAAACTTTGTTAGTTGGTTCAGTTTAGCTTGGCCTATAGTACTGACTATGTGAAGGCAGCGACACCTGTTTAATGATTACCTTCAATGAGATTTAGTCAGCACTCTCTGCGCTTTATGTCCATTTATGAGAAAAGCATGAGTCATGTCACAATGAGAGTCAGACTGGGTGAATGAGGGCAAGATGCCAATGTTTTGACATATTAATTGTCTCTGTAGGTTGGAAATTGCGGGATTTAAAAGAGATTGACAAGATTTTTGGAATAATTTTCAGGTCCATTATTTTGTTAGACTGACATTTACCACTCCAGCCTCGCACATTCTGTCCCATAGAAACCCATTATATTCTCCAAAACTCTGAAAAAAAAAAAAATATAACTTTACCTGCTGCTGCGTAAAAACTATTACAGCTATGAAGAAATGGACTTAAACCAGGAAACTGTCTTGTGACCTTTTTAAAGTTTCAGCTGTGTTTCGATGTTGAAGTGTGGTGGCGTAATGTGACTCCAAAGAGGGCAGAGTTCGATCACTTTTTCAACGCCTCCCCATTTACTTTGAATACAAAAAATTGAGACTTCTTCACCAAAAGGCATAGCTTAATGATCCCGATCGAGTTGCATGTTTTGATATTTGTTTTGCTAGGGTTTTCTCAAAGCTGCGGGAGGGATAGCGAATCAAAATCTGATACAGAGAAAGAAAAAGAAGAATAATTAAAGCGCAGGCTTTGCATATCAGGTGACGACTGCCTCTGTGCGGGAGCCTGTGACACGAATTAGTGAAACCGAGAGAGAAACTGACAATGATTGGATTGCATGGATTGCAGGATGGCTAGATAGCATGTGTAAGGGTTGGTCCTTACAGCCCCTCCCCTTCCACATTCTTGCTCCGCCATCTTAATGGGCTCCACCTGTGGCCCATTAAGGAGAAGCTATTAAGCAGAGTATTTAGGGATGGTAGGTGCCAACCCTAAGTGCTCTGCCTTCACGTCCCACAAGTGGGACTGTGCAGCAGTCACAGCTCCCTTGTGTTTGTATTATTTGGAACCTCGATTCCTGTTTGTTTTGTTATTTATGTTTGTTATTAAACCCTTACCTTCAACCCCTGCCTTGGCACATTGAGTCTGCTTTTCACTAGGCCCTTGGTCCTAGAGCCCGCCGGATTGCCTTTGGCATCCGGCTGGGCTAAATCCATGACAGCATGTCCAAATCCACTTTGTATGATAAGGCTCAAAGTAAGGCACTTGATTCAAAGGGGCTGTACATAGTCTCTTAGTTATTCACGGGTGTGTTTTGGGCATAACACGAAATAAACCAATCAGAATCATTTCCCATTCCTTTTAAGAGTCAGGTGCACCATCACCTTAGAAGCATTTAACCCTTTTCTGCAGAGGTAACAGATCTGCTTGCGAGCAAATTGGTTACTATCTAAAGCTGTGTTTGACTTGTCTGATTAAAAAAAAAAAAACATCATTTGCAGTGCTTGCAATTTAAAGATAGATGGATACCATGGCTATCACATTATTAACTGCTTCTAAACCGAAACTTCCATCTGTCCAATGACAATGTTTTGGATACAGATAATATACGTGGTACTTTGTAAAATAAAAGTTTTTTTTTTCAGATTTTGGTTAAATTTCAAGTTCATTGCTGATTTTAAGGTGAAAATAGGAAAATCACATGATGGATGTTCATTTTTTTATTCACACAAAATATGGAAAAACAAAATTATGCATTGTATATTAGTTCATCATGCGAGTTCAATGCAGTTTTGGATGGAGGGGACGTGGACCTAAAATGAAACCTTTCAGTTGTTTTTCGTAAAGGTACATTTTTCATAATTACAGCTTTGGCTCTTTTTTAAAATCTTTTTTTTTTTTTTTTGTTCACTCGAGGAGTAACAGGTAAAATCAGTAGAGTTTCAATTGCCAAACACAAGGAATCATGATCACTGTTATATCCAGAAATGTTAATAACATACGCTCTTGCACCTGTTCCCAAGTTTATAGCACAGGAAAACTCAAATTTTTTCATTATTAAATGCTAACTCATAAATGTAAAATCTCCCATTCAGTGTCTACACTATCTTCGAACAAAAACTGGGCACTAGCTAGGTACTCACATCCAGTCACCGACGATCTTGAATTAGCGAAATGGTCAAGCTGGAAACAATAAATCAGTGGCATGTAGGCCAAAAAAAAGTCACTGTGTTGCATATTGCACAATGAGACCAAAATAGTCCTCAACCTCAGGCAGTTTTAACCTCACCTCAATTTCCTCTTTACTTTTTCTCCCACTTGTGTGCTTTTTCTTTGACTGCATTTTTGGGGATGTTAAGACATTGAGAAAGGCTGCAATAGCTAATCAAAATAGCCAATTTGGACATTTGATTGGTCATACACTTTTTACCATAAAAAGAAAGCAAGATTTTTTCCATCGCATCAAGCAAAAGTATGCAGCCTAACCACCAATTACAACAAAAAACTCAATCATCTATTGCAGGTCAAATGGAGGCCTGACATGATTATTAAACATTGATTAATATGTAAAGAATGTTACTTCCCACAACTGAGATTTGTTTGGCTTTGCTGTCGTTTAACAAAAAACCTTTTACTTAACCATGCATAGTAGTGCTGAATCAACATTAATTAATCATAGTTTCATTGTTTAGACTTAGACAACCACACCGATCATTTTTCCACAGTCTCAGGTGCCATTTGACCACGAACACCCAACACATGCAGGCTCAGGTGCAACAGCACCCTCAATGTTTCCTCCACCAGTGGGTAAGTTTTTTCAATATCAGCTAATTTTTGAAATTTGTTCACTTATCGCAACGTTCACTGACTGCAGCAAATCACCTCCACGCACTCACAAAACCCGTTCAGTTCTGGTAGAGTGGACAGTGTCACTAACTGCATGGGTGTAGCTACGTTAGCTAGCTAGCCAGTTTGCAATCTTGTCTATTCTGGGGCTGGTCAAGGGGAAGTAATGGACGGACACTGTTACTTAACAATGTACTTCATTTATGGTATGCAGGATGATGAATCTTTTTGTTTCAATTCAGTAAGTTGGCCTTGCTTAATAATTTCCCTAATCTGCTATAGTGTACAATATACGTAATGTGCAAAATAAACTTGGTAACGGATGGACAAATGTTCATTTCCCCTTGACCAGGCCCTTCTGTGTGCTGCACTGTTTTCTTGAAACAACGTTAGTTACATGACTGCAGTCGAGATGAATCCTTTAGATTAAACCAATGACTGTCTTTGAATTGGACAAAGCCGCTGACTGCGCATGCACTAACATTACATTGGACTAGGGCATGTTACATTTAAAATGTTGCATTTCTTCTGTTTTCCCCATTGATCGAAAGTTGGTTGGGATATTCTTGCCATGTTCGGAAGTCCTGACCATCCCTACCCAAATCTACGCATATGCCCGTGCATTTAGAAATAAGCAGCAAGCATGCAAAGAAGCTATTATAGATGAGAGAGTTTCTGCTTTGCTGGCGCTGGAGGGCATGCACATTCTCGCAGGTTCATTTCAAATATATTGCAAACAGCACTCATATAAACTACCTTCTCTGTTGAATCGAAGATGCAAAGAATCTACATGGGGAATGACAGAGCTGCAAAAATCTGTTTGAAGAATCTTAATCAACTCCATCTTGACAAAGATCAAAGTAGATTGTGCACTACAAACATTAAAAGTGCATGATTACTTGGTCACTGTCACGAAGAAACCTTAATTCCGGCCTCTAATTAAAAAGATCCTAGGCATACTGATCTGTAGAATATTTACATTGGAATGATCGATATTTGAGACCAGGCAAGGGAATGGATTGCAGATGCTCTTTTGCAATTTAAATCTGTTCCTTCTACAAGGTGCCTCCTCAGAGCCATGCCACATACACCTTCTTGTTTGCATCTGAAATTAGAGAGCAGGACCCTGAAAGACCCTATTAACAGTGTTTGTTTGTAGGGCATTTGACGGTAACCTGTTCTGGTACCAAGCAGATGGACAGGCTAATTAGCTGGACACGTCTCAGCATGGTAGCAGCCCTGTCTTTGCTCCTTCTGTTAAAGTGCAATGGGAATACAGCAGTCACAGCAGTGGCTTAATTGCAGGCCTGACTAGCATGTTAAGCACAGAATCTATTAATATGACAATATGCATATAAACCCTGTCTTAGTGAGTTGCAAATGCGGTCCTGAAGCTTAACCTCAAGATTTTCCACCCAATGCAATGTGCCATCAAAATGATCTTTCTTGAAAACAGCAGTGCAGATTAATGTATTAATAGATTATTATAAATGGAAATTGCTATTAGATTCAGGCACTTTGCCCAATGACTTAATGAATAAAATATAAGTCACTTTGGGCTGTTGGTGTTACTTTGGCCCAGGTTTCAATCCAAGAGCTCCCAAATGAAACTCACTTTATATCTGCATGCACTATAAAGACTATTGATATGTCTTTGCCTCTAAATAATTCTGAGCCTTAAATCATTGCTAAATCTTAAAAGTGGTTCCAAAAGCACTATAAGAGGTATGGTCTGATATCATTTTTGCGTCCGAAAGCTTTCAATCATGGTAAAATGGCTATTACTCTTAAGCTGATTAGTGTTAAAAATTAAACCAAATCTAAGAATCAAGCTGCTTTTTTTGAATACACTGTTTTTATTATTTTCAAACAGAGCATTACAAAAAAAACGGTGGCATTTAGTGGTGTTAATTCTAGATATAAAAGAGGGGACACTTCGCACATCTATTTCTAATGACAGGTGTGTCGGATTAGATGACTAGGATGAACAGTTGAATAGCAAAAGTTTTATTGTGACGCAAATAAAAAAGTTTTTATTTGCAAGTTAGACAGTGTGCGGGACTCCTTTGTTTCCTTTCAACTGTTAATTCTACATATAAAATCACATGCAAAAAAGATGCTTGGGATGCAGTTACCCTTTCTGTGAATGCTTCATCTGCAGAGGGGTGTACAACAACAAAAAATAAAATAAATAAATGAATTCAGATGAGACATGCACAGCACTGGAGGGGGGATAGCAGGCAAAGAATTGTCTGAGCTGGGCCAGCGCATCGGGGCCATCATTTGGAGAGATGGCGCTATCAGGTGTGCCATCAGCTGAATGTCTGGACACAGACCTGGGCCCCGGGTGAGCACCTTCATCTCTTCCTTGTCCATCTCTAATCTAAAAGAAATCAGAGGATAAGCTATTTTTCTCTGATAATATAATTTATAACGAGTGTGTCCCAAAGGCAGGTCTAACTTGCAACATTGTGTTTAAAAAAAAACCTGCTTTTTTTTTTTTTTCGAAATTAACACATTTAGACCTGTTTACCAATTGCTGATAAAGGTCACTTCAGTGTTTTAATTATCAATTATCAACAGGTGAAGTCCTGAGCCAACCACCCTCTGGAAAGCAACCTGGAACCTCGCAGTCCAACCCAGCGCAGTCAGTGCTTCCCCATAGCAGTACCTCCTGTCTCCCAGCTCCTATTGTAAGGTCCTGATGGCTCAAAAACCCACGGTGGAGAATACCTTCACATTGTGGTGGCACAGGGTTAGACTGTCTTGTTTGGCTCCAAAGTGCTGGCTCCAAATGATCATAAAGGTCTAAGAGGACAGCTCTGGGTAGCCTAAAGATTCCCAATAACTCTCACTTTCTGCAAATACATCTACATGGTCATTCCTTTTTGGCCAATAAATGGGGTGACAATTGCTGACTAATGGATGGAATATGGTTCCCAATTAACATGATTGATATAAGTTGAAGTGCAGTGTAACGTTCATATTTATGTTGAAAGACCATAATTCTTTGAAAAACAACAACAGTTATTGAAAAATTTTATAAAATACAAAAATATTATTTTAATTCAAATAATATAATATTACACAACTGTAGAACAGAAGACAGTGTGATAACCACTTATTTTGCTCAAATATGTCAGCACTAAAATGTGTGTAAGAGTGCTCTTCAGTGTGCGTAGATTCTGTTCTCACCTAAGAACAAATTCCAAAGAAGAAAACATAGGTAAACATTAGAATCTTTGTAAAAGGGCATAAGTAGGTTTTAACAATAAATTTCCTCCTAAGAATGGTTGGTGAATGAGACCCAATGTCCCATATTCCTTCCCAGTCCATTGGTTCTGTTGTTATTTCCAAATCTTTTTCCCATTTAGACTTTATGTTTATAGCAGAAAATTTAGCCTCCAATCCCCATTTATAAAAAAAGTGACAAATCTTCTCCGAGGTGAGCTTATTATCTTCTTAATCACTGGGCGGATTTGTGTGTTAGAACCCCATGGTATTCCAAAAGCACGTAATGCTGATCAGAGATGCAAATATAGAAAAAATGAGGACTTTGGAATACTAAACAGCTGGCAAGTTCTTGAAAATTAAGAAGTCAGTTAAGACCATACGTGTCTCCTAATGTATGAATACCTTTAGAGGCCAATGACTGGGATTGAAAGGGTTTGTTCCCAGCAATCAGACCCCGATTGTTCCACAATGCAGTATGGGTGTGTGTTCCTGTTACCCTTATCATGTTTTTCTATTGTTTTAAATTTTTTTATTGTGTAGCGGATTATAGGACCAATGTTGACTAAACATTTCTCAGTGGGCAATGTGGAGAATGACACATCGTGAAGTCTGTTCGGGTGCCTTAGCACTTCCTCATTCTCTTTCCAGGAAGTGACTAATGAGGGGTCTAGCCATATTTTTAGTGGTCGCAGTTGAAAAGCTTGGTGATGAGAGTCCCCCATGGGCTTTGAAACGTAAAGTGGTAAAATATATTCTGGGGTGCTTTCCATCCCATATAAAATTGCAGAGGAGCCTATCAATTCTTTTCCAAAAGTCAGTCGTTGGTGGTGGTGGGAGCATCATGCTGACAAGGTAAAGTCTGGGGAGGACATTCATTTTAATAACTGAAATTCTTGTTTGTAGCAAGCCTGATTTTTTACTCCAGCTAGTCAAATCACTTTCAATTTCTTTATAAATTATTTCATAATTAGATTTTACCACCTTTGGGGGCGAAGTCTCATTGTTTACGCCCAAATAAGTTAATTTTGATCTTACAGGAATTACTGAGGGAACTATAACTCTTTTGGCTTTACTATTAAGTGGCATTAATGCTGATATACCCCACTTAGTTTTATATCCACACATAGTGCTAAATTTTTCAAATACTGGCAGAAGATATACGATAGATTTCTCCAAGTCTGACATGTAAAAGATAATGTCATCTGCAAACAAGGATATAACATGCTTCAACCCCTGAATTTAAATAGGTATTATGCTTTGATGTTGTCTAAAATATTGTGCTTGTGGTTCAACTGAAGGAAGAAATAGGGCAGGGGATAAAGGATAAACCTGACGTGTTCCTCTAAAAACTGGGAGTCAGATTGCAAACCATTTGTACATACTACTGTAGAGGGATATTTATACAAGACTTTGACCATATCAATAAAACTGTGCCCCAATCCAAACTTCTTCATGACCACCGATAGATACTCCCATTCAATTCTGTCAAATGCTTTGTCAGCATCTAATGACAATGCCGCACAAGGTGAGTCTATCTGCTGAGATTCATGTATTATATGCAATGAACACCTGACATTGTCAACTGCTAAAAGTATGCAGTGATTCCATATTGGTTTCCTTTTACAGGAAAACATGTCATATCTCATAATTACAATATGTAAGCTTAGCTTTGGTATAAGCAGGACAGATGGAAAAAGGTTAGGAATACCTGCTTTTCAAAGGCCCTTTAGCTTTTGCATTTTATACATGCTCGTAGAGTAATTCCTGAATGTGTTTTCCTAGCCCAGATGGAAAAGATTAAATAACTGTGAGAGACTGTGAAGTCTTTCCATTCATAAAGCCTTGCTCAACAATGAAATGAACAATGACCCATGCTTCCTATATTTATTTATTTATTTATCGTGGCCAGTCATGAGCCGATGAAATGGAAATTCCCATATTGTTTAATCATATAGTGCATGGCCGCCAGGCAAACATTGCTAATTTAAAACCCCCAAGTGGCACAATTTAATACATGCTCCCTTATCAAATAATTCGTCTTTGGCCACAGATTTGACTACAGCTTATAGGTTCAGGCATTTTGTAATGAACTGGGATGTCACTGGGGGACTGCGATAATTTTAGTCTAATATGCTGTATATCCCATTTTGTGCCATCCATTTGAGCCTGTATGCAGCATCTTCACAGCCACTGAGTACAGTTAAGATGATCACATTTTAATTACAACTTCCTCGAAAGTCCTGGCCTGTTTATCCCGGCTGTACAGCTGCTGAATGCTATGCTGTAATGGGCCACAATGGAATGATCATTACACAAGAACTGCGTGTATCCATTGCACAGTCATTGTTGTGCAGGTTGCCAACAACACATTTTGTTCTCCCCATTCATTCCACAAACCCATTGTACTTATGTAAGTAATAAAGTGTCATTTTCACAAACACACACACACACACTCATGCATACACCTACACACAAATACTGACACACACGTACAAACACACACACACACACACACACACACTCATGAATGCATGCATGGTGACTAAAATAGCATGGTATGCTGTAACGTATTGTTCTTACTGCAGCTTTGTCATATCATCTATTTAAAGGAGGACTATCATGGCTGGGAAAGTTGGGTGTTATTATTTCAATATATCATGAAAAAAGCTCCTACGACTTTGTTTTCTTTATTTTGCGATTTCTTTAATTTTTATGAGCGATTTTACAAAACTAGTGGACCGCGCCATTTTCACCACAGCAGACGAAAATTCACCCTCGATCCGCTTGGGGCGCCCCTAATCGTGACGTCAGTGCGGCTGTCAGCGCCATGAATTTCCATTGTCCTGCGGTCCTGCATTGAGATTGTTGAATGACCAAGATATTCCCAATTCCTCTATGGGGCAGACAGACGAGCTTGATTATTACCTTTTTCTATCCAACACAACTTTAATTTAGAGGTGAACTAACATCAGAGGCCATTTGAAATGCTTCCGGAAAGAAAAGTGCGATTTGAAGTCTGCTAATTACCAGCGAGGCTGGACAGCTGCTGTCACCTTGGCATAATTAGCTCACCTTAAATCAATTCCCGTGTACTTTGCCTAACTTGTAATCAAGCCATTTATTCAGCCAATTGACCAATCAAAACCAAAATCAAGCCAATAATGATTTAGAAGAGATAATGAGAAGCAGACAAACTGAACCAGGCTACCGTGCTAGATTGAAATAATGTCAGTAATCTGAATAAATAGCAGACCTCTGAATTCCACCTCTTGTCGGAAAACTGTCACGTATTATTAAAAAAGATTTCTTAAAAATAAAATCATGTTAAAATGGCCCTGGTTTTTAAGCGTCTAAAAATATACGCAAAGTAGAAAACATTGTGTGAAGCGCATCAAACATGAATGTGAGAGAGAAATTATTTTCGCATTGCAAGCAATGGACAAAATGCACCGAAGACAGGGCAAGCATGTTCAGGCAAATCTGTGCCGCAAATTTTAAACATTTTTTATTTAATAATTGAACAAGATTTGCACACAACGGCCAAATGTAAAAATCAAGAAAACACATTCAGGCAAACTGCGTGCTGAACTAAGCAAAGTTAAGGTTTTCAAAATCATCCTCCGCTACTCGACAATTGCTTTCACCCCCTTCCCATTTACTAGGCTCAATTTGCAATCAAACAGTTGATTCGCTCAATGAACAATTTTAAATTGGTTGGTAGTCTAATTTATTTAGATATCCATGTATTCAGACATTTTGACATCGCATGCATCATGCACATGAATGCATGCGGCAGCCGCAGTGACGTTATGATCTCGCAAGTTCCCATGCCACTTGTGGCGTTAATGGCGGCCTCCTGGAAACAGCAATTCTGGCTAATTAATTGTCATTTAAAAGAACAGGGGGTATATATGGACAAAAACTCGACCGTGGATATTATGTTGGAGTTAATTACTATAAGATTAAGTCAAAACGTGTAGGTCAGTATAGTCCTCCTTTAAGAGTTCAATATAATGCATTTTATTCAGAGAATGATTATGAGTCTCATGTTATAATGATCACAATTCATTGCTAAATACAAGGAAATATATGCTCCCTTCTTTCAGTTTGTTCGTTCATATTTTGGCTGGAATAGAGCTGCCCGGCAACCGTGTACACACAAATGGCCATCAATCATTAATAAAGATGGTTACAGTGATTTTCTGAGTAGATAATCCACTGCATTGTGGCATAAATGAATGGATCTAGAGACAAACAGCAAAATTGAACAATGAATTGCATTTCTGTTTGCATTTGCATACTATTGTGGTCATATGCAGTCTGCAATCTTGTATGTATTATAGGAATACAATAAAACAAAAAATAAATCCTAATACTTCAAAACTTTTGTTTAACTGTTTCTGGGTATCTCTATGGACAGATATGTATAGTTTCAAAGCTTAAATCAATAACAACTTTCCAACTTGCACATGAACTGAGACAGAGAGAGAGAGCACATTAAAATGAACAGCTCAAGCTCTTAAGATATAACTCTGTTCCTAAAATTGCATTAAAATACATGGTATGAATCTGCTGAAACTCGGTGTTGAGATGATCCTTAAATTAAGGGCCCTATCTTACGCCAGAGTCCCTAAACCCGTTATTTGGGTATTTCGCATTGCGTAAGAGGCGTTCCCCCGCGTAAGTTGCTATCTTGCACACCTGCCTATATCCCTAAAACACCAGCGCTACCTGTTACATTATGCATAGGCGTGGTTTGGGCGTTACGCCAGTTAAACCAATCAGTGTGCCAGATGCCACTGCCTTTCGGAGCAGGCTGCGCTATCCTAAATCCTCAAACCGAAATCCGTTATGGAGAAAGGAAGGTCGCCACGTTTCTCCGTTGACGAAGTTAAATTGCCCATGCATGAGGTCAAATCCAGTCAGGGGAGGATCTGTTTTTGTTAAGTTAATCATGAATTGTATTATTATTATTATTATTATTATTATTATTATTACTTGGCATTGACAAATTGTTTAATGTTTGGTATGTAGTAAAAAATAAATAAATAAATCAAGCCTACCCCTTTTGTGATGGAAACTCCAAAAAAAAAAAAAAAAAAAGCGTTTCGCCATGAACTTCCAACTCCCTCTCCCGTCTGAAATGAAGCATAGAACAAAATCCCATTTTTGAAAAATAAAATTAGGTATATGCACTGGCACTCAGCGACGTAACTTTTTTTTTTTTTTTCCCCCAGCGAGAGCGGCATTTCAGAACTCTTCAGCGAATGAAGGTAATTCTGGTGACAAGTACGTGGTTTCGTCCGTTTCCATTTTCCAATCGGACAGTTGTCTATTTTTTTTTACAGCAAGTTGCGTGACTGTGCTGCAAAAACAGGCGTACATACTTGTCGCCGAAATTACCTTCATTCGCAAGAGAGTTCTGAAATGCCGCTCTCGCTGGAAAAAATTTCCGTTGTTGAGTGCTAATGCATAGGGCTCTTGTGAAAGCCCAAATGCGGGTAGCACATGGTTTTAGGACCCGCTACACGCTTTCCCTAAAGTGTGTGGTCAAGATAGCAATTTTAGGGAAAGCGAATAAACACGCCCACGGGCACACCTCCAGGCGCAAATAAAGGATTAGACATAACGCATAGCGGGTAGTGTGGCCACAAGATATTGTTTAGGGATAGTGGAAGCTGCTAAATGCGTAATTCACGGGTTGCGGGTAGTGGCAACGGGTAAGGCAGTGTGAAAGATAGAGCCCTATATCTCCTTGGTTATAAAAGACCTCAATAATCTGTTCAATCAAAAATAATGATATTGATAGTAATTCATTTTGTCTTTAGTGGTGGTATTTTGCTTAATTTGATTTTTAGTTTAATTTTATCCTGTAAGATAGGTAGGCTCTAGTATCAGGCTTCTTTTACCAGTCAACTTCATAATTAGTAGGAAGAAGTGTTATGATCCAGGGCTTGCATGACATTAACTTTTTTTTTTTTTTTTCCCACTTGCCCATTCGAGCAAGTAGGGGTTAAGATTATCTGGCCCTCCTCATATATCACTTGCCCTCTGTGCTTTCACTTACTGAAGAAATTCTATCAATAGACAACAATGCAGGGTTTAAATCACTAGTTTTTAAATGAGCTCAATCTCATAACAAAGCACCATAATACTGAACATAACCTAAGCCACAATGTTTTAAACAAAAAATGTTCTAATGACTACCTCAAAAGTAAACAAAAATGTCAGATGAAATAACTCAAATGTATATGTCAGATGAAAATTACAGGAGTAAAAATCAGAATAAGCAAATGCTGCAGTGCAGTGTTATAGGAGACTAGGTCTTTCAAGGATTGTCTGAGAAAATTCGGAAGCACGACCTCTGCTTTATCATCTGGCTATGATTTTCTTCTTGGAGAAATTTGCCGCATCAGAGCCAATTGTATAGAAGTCATTATTTAATGTTTAACAACCAAACTAAAATCAGAACAATGTTTTTGAACCATTTAAACACATCTGAAGCAGAAAGAAGAGACACAAAAAAAAACCTGGAAATGGCATGGGCGGAGCTAGGAGCCCTCTCCCAATTCAGAGTGAAAGTTTAGTGGAAGTATAAAAAAAAAGACTGTATTTAAAAACCCCACTAACAGAAAATCTTGCAATTCATGGACACAAACTAGGTATAAATCACTCCTGAAATATATAAAATTTGGCAAGCCATGTGTTTCCGATTTTTATTTTTATATTTAAGTTTGATTTGCGACCTTTGACCAGGTGGATGGAAATAGGGGACTTTATGCAAAATAATTATGACCCATCCTTACATTCTGTGTATGGGCGCCTGTTTTATGATTTCTCAACAGATCTGTGCACAAACACACGTCACTATGTGAAAAAGATGAAAATAGGCCCTTTGGGGGACTTGATCACGTGCTTGGATACCACATAGCAACCCCCTGCTGGTAAACAAGCAAACCAGCACCACCAGCACCACGCTCTCTTCTGTTATCAACTCCAGTGAAGTGAACAGTAACCTTGTACTAAAAACAACTCCAGTAAGCATCTCTTAACTGCTTTATGCCAAAAATGGCCAAAGAGAATACAAACAACAACAGTTATGTTCACTGAACGAAAAAAAAAAAATCAGTAATCAGCGATAAAACTACCATGGCTTTGAGCAACAATAATTTCAAACATTAATAATAATTTTCTTTTTCAAATATATGTTTATCAAATTATGGCTTGATGGCAATGTAAACCAATGTAACTCACCTGCACTCGATCCTGGATTAGCTGCCTTTTGGCCTTTTCCTGCTCGAACTCACGTAACCAGATGAAATTGAAGCTGAATGAATAAAAACTCACAATATTTCCCAAATTGTGTTCTGAAACTAGAATTGTTTTTAGTTCAAGGTCAATGTTTGCTTTATTCACCCTTTTGATTACAAAAGAGAGCATGGCGCTGGTTTGCTTGCTCACCAGCTGTGGGTTGCAACAGTATGTGGTTCCCAGCATGTGATCAAGTCTTGCAAAGGGCCTATTAAACATATGACACTAAATCTTTTTACTTGCCCGATTGGGCAAGCCTTGGATATGTCTGACTTGCCTAAAAGGCAGTATGCAAAGTTTCTTCAGTTGCCTTAAAATAGATTCAGAAAAGTATTTTCAATATCCTTTTATGACAGTAAAATTTGGTCTTAGGTCTTCTCTGAGAGACAGGTGAATTTGTTTTGGAGGCTGTGATTAATAAATGCTACCCTGGCTTTGAAGTACAAATAATTGAGAATCAGCTCATGTTAGGTTCACCCATGAGGACTGTTTCACTGAAGGTTTACAGTCACGCACTTGTTCCCCTGTGGACTCAATGAGATGTGTGGCAAGCGAGATACAATCCATTGCTTGTCTGGACCCACTAGCAAGACTTAAGTTAGTATGAACAACACTATCATCAAGAAAATGTTGTATATGCATTTGTTTATAATTCTTGACACATCAAGGACTGGCATATATTGTTCTCTGGTCCTGTTGAGTGAATAGTGCATTTTTTAAGATTGTGAGTGAGCTTTGATGAGAATTTTTTCTCTTGCCCTCAGATGACAATAAACAGGCAAGTGTATGTAGCCATACAGTAAAAACTCTTCAATAAAAACAGAAACGTACACCAGTACATGCAAAAACATGCCAAAAAACCCTACAAACCTCGGAAAACTGAAACCGGGCCTATTCTACGCAGGACCATTATCATGGCTGAGACTGCTGAGGCTTTAGCCTGCAGGAGTTGTCAAGGCTACAGGAAATTGCTACACGGTTGTCAAAAATGTATTAACCAGCTTTTACTATAAAAATACAAATTAATTATAAATTTGTGGGTGATTAAATCTTGCAGGACAATTTCACAGCTTTCAAGTAGAGTCAGATTTTTGGTGTACACAAATACTTCACCAGTAAGTTCAACATGACAAACTTATATCAGATGATCAAGTTGGGGGCATTCACATTCTTGATGCAACAAGGATTGGCAAAGTTGTTACTCACCTTTTCTCTTGCGAATATGGCCAAACAAAACACTGAGTCCTTTGTGAACTGCAAGATGCAGTATTCAAAATAATAAAGCCATTAATCAACTGCAGCAAAAATTTTATACACAGAAAATGTATTTTATTGCTGCAATTTTCTTTCAAAAATCATGAGAACAGAAAGAAGTTGAGTGGCTAAGTTGTGATGTATTCCTGACAATTCTGAGAAATGTATTCTGAGAAAATAAGCTAAGCATCATCAGTTGAGCTCTTGAGAACTAGAACCTCATATCTCCTGTTTAGCAGATGTACGAAAACTCAAGGTACTTCCACTTCTGTAATTTCACAACACAGCTAAGCACCTACTCTCCCAACATTCTTCTGTGGAGTCCACTATGTCTTCAGTTTTGTGGACTTTGTGGATATTGTTGCCTTGAACTCATTTAAACATTTCTTATTTTTGTGGTTTATTTGGTTTCTTTGATAGTTTAAAAAAAAAAAAAAAAGTTTATATCAACTCTTGGACAACTGCCCAAATGGTTCTAATTAGAAGAAGATTTATTTTTAATCTGAAAATTTTGAATATAAATGTGATGAGGGAAATATGATGCATTGTTGTCTACCCCCATGCTGCTCAGCTGAGAGTGGGAGCATTAAATAAAACAGGAGGCATTCTAGTGTTTTAGTATTCTATTCTGCATTTTCCAGCATCAACTTGATGGCAGGTCTTGAGGCATTCTAAACCACTATATGCTAATGTATTTCCTAATTTCTTTCCAAATGAGTAGTGGTTGGAAACCACTACTGAGAGTTGTAATAGATAGATCCTCTGTTACATTAGGTTGAGTTAAGCAGTCCTGTCCTTTTCATCAGCTAATTAAAAAATGCATGTAGGATTCATTTAATAACACCGTGGATGGCAACAGATGGAAAGCTACCCCAGGGGTAGCAGATGAAATAGCTTGACAAAAAAGAACATATTTTACAACTAAATACCCAAGTTAGGAGCAGAATTAATGTTGATGCAGTGCAGGTACTTGGTACCTGGTTTCATTTGATCCAAATTCAGACAATATTTTCATTTTTATTATTAACAGATATATTCTGTATACTACAAATACAGTGAACTGTGGTTTATCAACAGTGCAACATTTTGTGACTCGCAGCAGTTTATTACCAGTAGTATTGATTGAATAACTAAATATGCTTACATGCAGACATTTATTGTCTCTTGATTTAATATCCCACACTGGATCCTGAATTAAGCATTTGACTTTTTTCCTCTTCTTTAAATATAAATAAAATAAAATGAGTAAGTAAATAAAAATAGACCATAAAACCAAGCAAGTCATAAACTCACATAAATTAATAGCATGAAATGAAAGTCAATATCCTGAGGCTGGGTGATGTAAGATGTTTCCTTCTTTCTTAATTAAAAAGCAGTGAGCTGGAGAGGGGCTAAAAATCTGACACTAGGGAACACACGCTCTTCCCTCATCCCTGGATGTCTCACAATTCCATACAAAGCACCAGCGTTAGCCTACTTGAAAAAGGATTTCCCTTTCTGTTGATCAGCTTCCCTGAAATCCAACCAGAAGCCAGCAATGACAAAGAACAAACCAACAACCACAAAAAAGTCAGGCAAGCGCTATGCTCTTTCATATACCATCCGAATGCCTCTACATCCATGCAATATATTTGTGTATGGATAAGCACATATTAGACTACTTTTGGGGTATTTTTTAACTTAAGCAACAAGTACCACCTACTAAATACAGCTTACATAATACCCTCCCTTCACTCAGTAGAACGGCTTCCATGTAATGCCTGGTGAAAAGAACCATCGTGGTACGGGCAGAAAATGGGTTGTAATCAGAGAGCAAACAAATCCAGGCAGGCACAGACAGAAATCGGAATCGGGCAAAAGGATGTCACAGAATCACAAACAGATCACTGGCGTACATGGGGCTCAGCGCAGAGAAAAGTTGATCAACAGTCTGACAAAGCAAAGCAGAAGTGAGGGACTACATACACACAAGGGAAGTAACAAGCTAAGCGGGGAACAGGGGTGAGGAATAATCTAAACATTAACTGAGAGGGGAAAACACAAGAGGTAATTAAACAATACAAATTGGGAAACAATGACAAAGACCAGTTTTCACACGACATCCTTAAACAACAACGGCTCCATTCAAGGAGTGCCTAAGTGGGGAGAGATGGAAGAAACAGATTAGAAGAAGACATAGTTGTGTAAGACCCACTGCAGAAATTCAGGGAAGAGCTGGGGTTGAAGGCTTAGAGGCGTGGATTCCTGCTGTGATGAGGCAATGGAACATGTCAATTAAATAATTTAGTGCCTTAGATCCGTAATGGACCTGGCCTGAAATAGTACCTGAAGTATTCTCAGTTATTCTCCAGGATTAGTACATTATGCTGAAATCACGGAACCATCTAACCTACTGCCAAACATAACCCAAGGTGCACGTTGGAGCATTAGAAACTTAACAAAATTCAGACATATCAGTGATGAGGGCAAACTAGGGCAAATCTCGAACAGCTCGCCAGAAACTCCTCCGTAATAACCAAATGTTACTCAACCGACACCCAGGGTCATAAGTGCACTGGCCGGATCTTACAGTAGAAATCTTGAGGATGGAAGAAATGACCATGATAAAGCACCTTTGGCATAAACATATAAATGAACCCAAAAGCATAAACTAAACCCCTAAGGGGATAAACCAGGCACCGGCTTATAAACCCAAGGGTGCCCATAAGGCCAAATCCCCAGGACCGGTACTACATAAACCCTTTATATAAGTAGAACGTAATCTGCAATCCAACTTTTGTGGGCCCATCAAATAAACATCAGCTAGCTAGTCTGGAATGGTAATGTCCATTAAGTGGTCAAAATAGCTAAAAGAATAAAAGGATTAGGTGTCACAGAGACCATGCAGTTAAAGGAATAGCAATAATTTATTCACCAGGTAGGCAAAAGCTTAAACAAATCAACGTTAAACCAATTACAAGTTACACACAATTTAGAAAGAGAATAAAGATACCTGGAGGAAAACTGCTAGGAAGTAACGGCAAGATCATTGCCTCAATTCTCCATAATTAGAAATGCTACATATGTCATAGGGATGCGTATGGCACTAAAATCTTCCATAATTAAAGGACTACTCAGCTTGAGCGAGGGACAGATGATACGATCTTCCCGAATGGATTGTTCTCTTTCCTTTAAAAGCAAAACCATGGTTTTGATCCAGGTGGCATGGCCATAAACACCTGGAAGGGGGGTCGAATGTTTTTATTTTCCACCATTGGGAGGATGTAATAAAACACTTCAGCAGAGAGAAAGAATAGGGTGATTACAAAAATTCTGACCAAATTCTCGAGAGTTTCCAAAAAGGAATGAACCATAATTTCAATGGGAATGAAAAAAGCATTTACTCCATTCAAAGACTTGGATTCCCCAGGAGAAACAAAGACCAAACATGATATGAATATATACTAATATGATGTAATTGAATAAAAAAGGAGCAAGATGAATTAATATATTGGTAAATTGGGTTATAAGTCCAGAAATGATTTCTTAGGAATATTGAACATATAAAACATATTGCAGGCCCAGAAACTTAGATTATTTGAAACAGATTAATATAACTGGACTTAAAAATTAAGACTTTCAACAGTAATATGACTAATCAGGGGCATTAATGTCAGAAATGAGGTTTAGATAACTACCCCGCCCCCTGGTCCAGAGTAACAGTAAGACCATTGACACTTGAAAATTCCACTTGCAGGCTAAAGATGAATCCTAGGGGAAGGCCCCAAAGTGATTGATATTTGACAGATGAATCTGGTCCGAAGCTTAAAATACAAACATATTGGGAACGTCTCCAGATTCTAAGAATTATCAAGGTTTCTGCAAAATTCAGGCAGTTCCCAGGATTACCAAAGAGAGGGCTGAAGTTGCAGATTGGTGTGGAAAGCAAGAGATTCAATTAGTAATGTTAATATTTAGTTCAGTAATAATTTTACCCAAATAGTGCAAGTTAGCATGTTAGTTATTCACAGGATTAGTACATTAGTAAGGGTTAGTAGATGAACTAGACCAAACATACCGTGTTAGTGTGATTAGTACTTAATTAGTAATCAGTGTTGAAGGAAGTAAACGAGGCATGAAGGAACTTGTGAAACACCGGAAACTTCCGTAATCACCTGAAATGTGACAGCTCGCAGACTGGGGCGTGCACTGGCAAAGACAGTACAAATGCAAGACATTACACGGAAAAACGATGTGCATAAACTGATAGATGATACTAAAAGCATAAACTAAACAAACCAAGCGGAAATAAACAGTGGCGGCTCCTGACAAAAAAAAAATCGGGGGCATTTTTAGAACAATCACTGGTTCAGCTATTTGTCAAATACATCAACAGACTGTGTCTCAATCTTTGTGGGCCTGTTAAATAAACTCATAATCATTGCCTGTTATGTCCAATGTCAGCAACATACAACAGAAAGAGCTGGACAGAGCAACCACTATTTAATGTTAACTTTCTGAATCCACTTTCCCACTAATTCATATTATTCAAAATACCCATTTCTGGAAGTAACATGCATAGACTGAATGTAGAGATGGTGCAAATACTGGTAGGTAGGTGGCAAGATCATCGCCTCAATTTACTTTATAGCAATGCTTGTTATGTCCACTAGAGAGTGGCACTGCGAGCACACAACAAAGTTTTTCTCTAGCTACTTGAGTTGCAGATGATTAACTGGTGAAGAAAGTCACAGCCAGGAGCCTTCAAAAGTAAAGAATGGTTTAGCACTACAATTAATCACTGCACTTATTGTTCTCATTTACCCCATGTTTCTGGATGATGATGTGTCCAGGAGTGGCATAAATAAGTGGCAAGTCAATAAGTACATGTCAAATTCAAGCATTTATTGACCTCTTGAAAGTCAACACATACAAAAAAAACATTTAGAGTGCAAAGACTGCAGTCAAAGTGCAACAAATCCCTGAAACAGATATGGTATGCTACTACATATGGAAATATGAATAATAAAAGGAGCAGTTTAAAATTCCCATGTATTTCAAAATCGGTATTTCCGTAAACAAATAATAAACAAGGACTTTTACAACCTAAACAATTGCAGGCCATAAACTGTATGCAGGACAACTATCTAAGTGCACAGCAAAATCCACACTTTCAACAAGAATGTGTACATAAAAACAACATGATAATAAGTTAAAATGAGGTATTAGATATATAGTTAGTGGAACTTGGTCCAATACACGGAAGACCAAACCATAATGATGAAGTGCTGGCATGTTAAACCAAAGTGAAGTGATACATGACAGATGAATCGCAGTCTAAGCTTAAAATACAAACATATTGCGGCCTTTCAGATTGGAAGAACCCATATCTGATCAGTTGCACAAAATTCGTGTTACTGCCGTTCCATACAGATTATGAGCAAGAGCTACAAATGCAGAACAATCATCTCTGAGTGCAAAGTAAAATACACACTTTCAGACCTAGGGCTCTAATTTCTTGGCACAGCGCCCGACTGGCCAAATGCAGTTAATTTCGTCCAGTGCAGCCAGCGCAGTGGTGAATTTTAGTCATAAGAACAAAATCAAAGCCAGCCAACTTTGGCAATTTGGTTTAGGACAAGGCAGAATGGGTGTGGCGGGACAAGTAGGGAGGTGTCATAAACCATCATGTCAGTGACAATTTTCGTGGCAAAGACTCCGCCAAAAATACTAAAGAGATTGCCAGCTCCAACCTGGTTTACTTTCTGTGCAGAGGTAATTTAGCTGACCGGCGCACAGTGCACACATGTCACCGAAACCTCACAGGCAGGTTTCCAGAATGTCAATCACATTTCAATGCAATAAATAATTAACGCAAACACTATTTAATGTAACTATCTGAATCAAACACATAAAATAATAGAAAAGATCTAGATCGATTGTCCAAATGTCAGATCAAAGGCGGAAGAAATGGAAACTCGACCTGACAGCCCTCAGGAAAGTGCATTCTCTGTACATAAACAAATACAAACATAGCTGGAGGATGTCAGCCTCATGCAGGAGAACAGGTTGAGAGGAGAGAGGCCGAACTGGATGTGCCGAAAGCAGGGACAGCAGTGCGATAGGGAGAGAGAGACCACCTGGCTGCACAGCTCTGTCCTTAAAGGTGGGATCCTTTGTTCACTTTATGAATATTTTTGTCTCATTTTGAAAGACATCTCTCTAAGATCCGAACTGCCTGCCCCCTAAATTCAGTGTAAAAAAACCCCGGCTCTGGAGAACAGCAAAACTGCAGAAAAGGAAGGCTGTGCCCCAAAACATAAAACCGTTCCGCTCCGAATCACCGACAAAAGTTGAAGTTCACGGAAAATGGGAGGGAGGGAGAGCCAAATCTGTTTTTGTTTGAATTCAAATGTCAACAAAGTGATGTCAACAAAAAGCATAGTGCACCTTTAACACTAGAACCGCAGCTGCCGCTCTTATGCTGCACTGATGTTAAATGCATGATAACTCATGTCAGTAAAAATATATATCCGTCCAGGACTTTAAATATGTGTTTTCTATGTTAAAAATGTTTTGAACTTCTGGACTAAAACCAACTGAAACCGAGATATTAAAACATTGAGTGCCGAAGATGTTTTTTTTTTTTTTTGGCACTTTGCAAATAGCCCTGTCTGAGAGAGAGAGAGTGTGTGCATGTGGGCATGTGAGTGCGTGTGTAGGCTATGTGGGTATGTGTCCTTCAGCTGCTTTCACGCTGGATGCGAAACAAATTTTTTGCACGACAGATTACATTCAAACTCAATGCAAAGACGTGAATACACACGTTTCGCGTGTATTCACGCCTTTGCATTGACTTTGAATGTAATCGATCATGCGAAAATTTGTTTCGTCCATCACCAGTGTGAACGCTGCTTTAGAAACACAGCCTGATCTGGGCTACATTTATCTAAACATTATTATTATTATTACTTTTATTGTTGTGTACTATTAGCCTACTAAAGGTAGTCTATAGGCTTGCACAGCTGTCAAGTGCACCCCTTGTCGGATTCGTTCTGGTTGCAGTAGGGCTATGCAACTGGGCAAATGTTGACTCAAGTTGCTGTTTTCTCATATAACGTGTTTGTCAGCATAATTAAATATTGTACGTAATAAATTCACATGTATTTATTGGCAATTTTTTACTTCATTTGTTCAAAAACAATATATTTTTGATTCTCTCTTTATAATTGCACAATATTTTGAAATGGCCTCACATTTGCACTGCCGTGAAAAAAAGGCAGCCGCGGTTCTAGGGGGGTTTAGAATTCTGCGGCCGCTTTTGTATCATCAGCCCGTGGAGGTCTGTTCACGGGACCACATATTCGGCCACTGCGAGCTTGAACCTCCCGGACCAGAACATCAGCTTCCTCCTGGCTAAAGTTTGGCCGTCTGGTGTTGTTGCTGTGTTCCACTTCATCCATCTTGAACAAAATTTGCACTGCGCCACGCCCACGGTGCTTTTAAAGGTGAGGAGAGGAGCTCATTTGATTGGTGAAGATTTGACTCGGCTGTGTTAAACCCACTCACGCCTTCTCTCCTCCCTCTTTGCCACTTGCGCCGGCAGGAGGGACGGAGGCAGGACAGAGGAGTACTTGCGCCGGGCATGAAACTGCAAAATGCACCTGGATACACCCCGTTGGCACGGCGCTCCCCCTATTCACCGCGCCTGCATCTGGTCAAGGAATTTAGAGCCCCTAGTGTGCGTAGAGCAACTTTAGGGAAAAACATATCTGGCCAATTGCATAGATTTGTGAAAATGAACAACCATATCTGGCCAGTAGCATAGATTTATGAAAAAAACAACCATATCTGGCCTATTGCATAGATTTGTAAAAATGAACAACCATATCTGGCCAGTTGCTTAGATTTGTAAAAATGAACAACCATATCTGTCCAATTGCATTAATTCATTATCACAGTCAGATGGTTATCACTGCATGGAGTCCAGACCAAGTATCCCAAGGAAACTGAATCAGGTCAACTAATCTTAGTTATGTCTTAGAAGACATTTTGCCCCCTCTACAAAGGGCTTCATCAGCTCAAGCTGTTCACTAGACTAGACTGGCTAGTCTGCCTATGACCTGGATGAATGAGATTATGCATAGACAGTCCATGCTAAGAGTTCTGTAGCTGGAGGGAAATCTTGTTCATCCATGTTGAGTTTTTGACTATTTTAAAAACCTTTCAATGATAACATAACACATACAAGCCATTTGTAACACAAGTACAATATTTTTTAAGCTTAGTTGAATCAATCATGACTAAAATATGCATTTAATTCAGTAACTCAGTAACAAAATACATTCACGTGCTACACTCTCGGTCTCTGACGTAGGGAAAGTGGGTTAAATTTGATGGTTGTATTTCTAACTTGGTACGCATTACACAGCAGAAAAGCATGGCCAATATTGCATTTATGTACACAATATATGCATCTTACATTGATGGATAGTCAAATGATACTGTTGGAAACAAATTCACAATATTACTTTGATCACAATATTTGATGCTCCAGGAGACCAAATGCATCTTTAGAGAAATAATTTTTCTAAATAATTCATGTTTTAACACAATATTGAGTGACGTCAGACAACTGATTTTCGGTGAAGTCGGGGTAGATCGATTTGGTACGAGTTCACTGGTGGTATGTCGCGGGTTTGACAGCCGTTCCAGGGCACTTTCACTGGTAGAAGGTTGTGAAAAAAACGAGTTACTGGTTGGCTGGAATGGACTGTGAATCACCAGTTCACAGCTTGTGATCACGGGTTGTGAGATGACTTGATGGCAAGTCACCGCTTGTGTTTTGAGAAACCCCTTTTTCACAAGCTGGTTTGAACGCAGCATTTATAACATTACACCTCATGGTAACTTTGGAGAATAACGTGATAAGCTGTTGTTCATGCCAAAAGAGATTGATGATGATCGATCATTATTAGCAGTTCAAATTACTTGAATAACCACAAACATTCATGCTAAGATAACTAACATTGACAGTTCTCATGATCAGCATAGCATGCTAGCATCTACGTTTTAGTTATTAGGCCTATAATGTTATATTAGCTATTTAGCATTATTCAAATCTTTAAGTGAACCATATAACCTCAATTCACACATCACAGAGATATGCTATTAATCTTTAATTATAGCTCAGTGAAACGTTTCGTTCACAGGCGTTAAGCACAGTTAGCAAAGACGGAAATAGCCGTGTCAATCTTCGCTAACTGCGTTATACCTTCAAATATTCTCGAAAGTGACAAGCTATAATGTTTTAAATCACACCGTTAGTTCAGTTAATATATGCTTATAAAATGGTTATCATAATACATTGACCTGCTTCTTCTTACCCTAAAATAATCACCAAGAGGAAGCGAGACACACGACTTCTCCACAGAGATACGGTTTCCCTGGAAGCTTCGTTTGGAACTATTGGACACCTCCACGATCCGCCATTGCAGTGGCCCATTGAAGTCAATGGACTTGTTGCAACTCTGTCTCTCTATGGCTCTGCCCACGACCACTGCTGTTACATATGACGAAAGCACGTTGGGGCAAGCCCTCCCGGAAACCATTGAGATTGCATTGAAAGGCCTTGTACTGGCCAAAAAACCTAATTTATTTTATGATTGCACTTATTCAAAATGTTTTCAGCATAATAGGCTGCATTTGCGGGAAAGCGTAGTTGCACACTGGTTGCTACGCAAAGCGACAATTAATTTATTAAATTACCAACTTCTTACATTGAAGCATTGGTAATTGAATAATCTACTAAATTGGTATTTAGTGCATTGTGAAAGTTTGATGCATGGCATGCATTTAAAATAATTTAAAATGCATTCCATGCATCGAACTTTCAAGGTAGCAAAGTAGTTTGTGAGGTTTTATAGTCCAGCTTCTGGTAAAGTTGTAGGAAGGCTATAATACAGGATAAAATCTAAACTTTACCTAAATACCATCTTCAGCAGCATTGAATACATAACATTCTATAACATACTTCATGACTGAATTTTGGGCAATTTCTATGAATTGACGCCCATGCAATGTCATATTGTTGCCCTCCTCTTTGACGCAAAGCTGTATGTCTCAATCGTTGATGGCAGTGCAGCTTATTGAAAGCCTATTTGCTTGGTAAGTTAATTCAATAATTGTCTGATTCTTACTCGGAAATAGATTGAGTGTTAACCTGCATTATGGTTATGTGACTCGTTGTAGATGGATTTTTTTTTCTAATCACTGTGGCATAAACATGTACCTTTGGAATGAAGTTGTGTAATCCCTATAAATGTGAACAGTGGTAAAAGGGTATCGTGTATAACCCCATTTCCAAAAAAAATTGGGATACTGTGTAAAATGTAAAGAAAAATAATGCAATCATTGGCAAATCACTTAAACCTCATATTTAATTGAAAATAGTACAAAGACAACATATCAAATGTTGAAACTAAGAAATTTTATTCTGTATGGATCTTTTCCCAATACAACTGATGATAACCTGCTGATACTTACATATATCACTGGCAAACATTTTACAATCCCTACAGTGTAACATGTAAAACAAATTACTCCACTCTACCTGACCTAGGGTAACTGGCTGGAGAAAAAACAAGCATAAATAGCCTCCCTCCCTCTCTAACTCCCCTGCTTTAAATGCTCACAGCTTGAGGGGATTGCAACTTCTCCAAAGGCTGCCTCTGCTGATTCAGTTGCATTAACCCATCTGTGGCATGTGCCATTGAAATGCTGCACTATGTGTGAGCTTGCTTTATGTGGTCAAATTCTTTTGTCCTTCTACGTAAAGATGATGAGAAAGCAGCGAAGAAAAGCAAATGTTCGTAAATGGCTGCAGTAATTTTTGGAAAACGCGATCACAGCTTTCTTAAACTGTACATGATGCTGTGTGTCCTATCTTGTATGAAAACCATGCTTCTTCCTCTTCTTCTGGAATGAATAGCTAGCATTTAAATGATCATCTTAAAGGAGTGATGTAATCCGTGCAAAACTACATTGAAGGCGGTCTGAGGAACCCTTCATTCCCATTTGAATTAAGAGCCATGAGTGCAATATTATGCAATGGACCATCTGCACTCTGCCAAAGCAACACCACTATAAAGTGCCAATAGTCGTTGGGCAGTCAAAGTGAAGTCCTGGAGCGAAGGAATATTGGCATGGTTTGTAAATGTTAAAACCATTCAATGCATTTCTTATGAAAACACAGTAAAAAATGAGCAGACACTACAGTGCTCTAACGGGATTCTTACAGACACCCTGCAAGGTAATGCAGCAACCCAGAAGGGCAGTGTTTCTTTCTTTTTCCAGCATATAAGAAAATTTTATCTTTCAAATCCAAATATCTCTCACTCTCCATCCCTCCCTCCCTCCCTCCCTCATGCTATCCCAAAACTGGAAGAAAAAATGCACTAGTGGCTATGCTGAGGTAATTACACAGCCTAAAATGGACACAGCAAAAATTGGGGGTGGAACAGTTCAGGTGACCGCAGCATGACTACAGCAGCCAGGGCTCAGAGGCCTGGCCCCAGACATATTTCACTGCAAATGGTCCATTCGGCTAGTGCATCAATGCCCTGGTCTAAATTAAGTAACCCCGAATGGATTTACAATTTGTCATGTTGCCATCCAGCTTCGCCGTTGCACCTTTGCTGAAAGACAAGCAGCAGTAAGTGCACTCTCAGGGATAGCTTCATTAAGCTGGCTGACGACTTAGCCAACTCCACACCTGTCCATAACCTTTGATTAGCGGTGGTTGGAGTGACCTGGAAAGATGGGGAGTTAGTGGTGGAGGGGAGGAGGGGGGTGGGAGAACTCATTAGTTTGTTAAGAATGTGTAAGAATGTGTGACTATTGTGCCGAAGAAATATCTGAAAATAGAGCCATGAAGCTGTTTTAATGCCATCTAACCTATTAGCTTTGCAAAGGCAGGAATGCTGGCACTTTTAGGGAAACATCGACACAAAGCCAGCGATTCTATGTGTCGTATTTGGGGTAATGAAGACTTGTCACCCTACTTTTAAAATAGGAAGTGAATGGAGTCAAATAAGGCAGGCTTGGGGTCAGGCTTAATATCCATCTCTCATCTTTCCAGGTGAATTCAAATCCTGCTCTCATAATCAAAATATGGATTTACCATGTGAGGGCTGGATAAAAAGAGTACGTGATTCATATAAATTTCCACTGCTGTTTCATTTGGTGTCCTAACACTCCAGATTTAGAATTTAACAGATTAGCAATACTGGATGAACATGATTTCCATTCCAATGCCATTTTATCTGCAAGAAAACAGTATGTATGATTAATTGGAAAATGTTTGCATGATCTGTATTCAATGCTTTTTGTGTTACATGCGTGCACGCTCTGTGTCATTGTGCACGTGAAAAGGCTTTAATCAGGAAAGCTAATTATAACATTCATCACTATCACATTTGGATTTAGCTTTCCTCCCTCTGTCGGCCTAAAAGATGGCATCAAACCAAATTTGCCCTTGAAGAGTTGTGAAATAGGATGCATTTCAGCTAAGGGCCAGCATGATCCTGAGGTACATTAATTACAGAAAACCAGATTACTGTCATCCTAATGCAACTTTAATGTGTCCAAAATCACTTAACATTGCCTGTGTAATTATTCGCACAAATTGGGGCATCCACTGCATTCTGAATCAAACACAATACCAATTAATGCTGGGAGCTGGCTAGGAGGTGGCAGTGGCGATGTCCCGGGTGGCAGGCCTGTAATTGTTGAGTGGCTGTAGGGTTTATCATCAGCAGCTCAGCACTGTGCTAGCTCCTGTGGGAACTACAGTGGGCGGAGCAAACAGCAGCTTCTGCAAGCGTGACTCGCCAATTTAATTCTGAGTCACAGCCTCTTAGTGATGATTCCGGGAACAGCTGGAATTCATCCATAGCTCTACCCTTCTCTGAAAGATAACCCCCAGGAGGAAGAAAAAGGATGGACACATACAGATACATACAGAATGGCTGAAGTATAATGCAGTATTCCAATGTCATAAATTCTGTAGCAGGAGAAAAAAAATGTTCGGGGCGATCAATGCCTATACACTGCAGTAGAATAACCTAGGGAAGGCCATACTTGGCCTGTGATCTCAGTTTGGCATGGAACCAATTTGCCAAAGAAAAGTGTCTGAAACGGCATATTGTGCAAACTCACTTTACTTAGATCCAGCTGCATCAATTTGATGCTTAACTTGGTTGTGCTATTAGTTTCCCTTCAATTTCAGAATAAATTGGCATGACTGTTTCCATGACAACACATTTTCTTTCTGTCAAGGACTCAAAGCTGCAGAGTGAATGGCAGATTTTTAGATTTTTCATTGTAGAACTACTATTTGTAAGAAGATAGAAGATTTGAAATGCGCAGTTCATCTGAGTGTTTTATTGTGATAGCATCCTTCAGCTGTATATATTTGAGAATTCTGCCCCTTTTAAGTGGCAACATAAAAAGACTGAAAAAAAAGTTTTTTCATTTCTGGAAAAATCCAATGATCTCTGACCACAAACTATTGATGGTAAGATGACACAATCAATGGTATTGTGTCCATTTACCCACAATTACCACTGGTATAGGGAAAGCAACAATACAACAAATAATGCTCTGTTTGTTTACATGTTTAATTGTTAGCAAAACAGATCCAGTGCATTTGTTTTATTATTATCTAATCTGGAAATTTGGAAATAATTCATGAATTACTGTGACTGACTAAAGTGTAAAAATAAAAAATGCCATAATTTTACACCATAGGTACAGTGCTGTGAAAATGTATTTTCCACCTGCCAGTTTTGTTTTCTATTTTTGCTTTTTTTAAGATCAATTGTTTCTGATCATCCAACTGATTTTAATATACAATAAAGGCAATGTGAGTGAAACACAATGCAGCTTTTAAATGATCACTTTATTTACTAAACGTAAAGAGTTATTCAAAACCTACAGTATATCACCCCTGAGAAAAAGAATCCCCCCCTCCAAACCAAATAACTGGTTGTGCCACCCTTGACAGTAACAGCTGCAATCAAACATTTACAATAACTGGCAATGAGTCTTTTACATTGCTGTGGAGAAATTTTGGCCCATTCTTGTTTGCAAAATTGTTTAACCACATTCGCCTGTTCTCAAGCACAAACTGTCTGTATATGGTCATGGCACAGCATCGCAGTCAGATTCAATTCAGGACTTTGACCAGACCACTTGAAAACCTTCATTTTTTTTTCTTTTGAGCCATTCAGAGGTGGACTTGCTTGTGTGCTTGGGATCACTATCCTGCTGCATAACCCAACTGCATTGAGCGTTAGGTCACAATTTGATAGCCAGATATTCTCCTTCAAGATTTTCTGGTATAGAGCAAAATTTATGGTTCCATCTATTATGGCAAGTCACCCAGGTTGTGAAGCAGGTAAGCCGCCCAGACCATCACACTACCATCACTGTGTTTGACTATTGGTATGATGCTCTTATTGTGGAATTCTTAATTCTGCTAGCTTTACGCCAGATGCAACAAGACCCATTTCTTTCCAAAAGTTCTTTCAACTCATCGGTTCAGAGAATATTATCTCAAAAGTCTTTGGGATCATCAAGATGTTTTTTCTGGCAAATTTGAGATAAGTCTTTGTGTTCTTCTTGGTCAGCAGAGGTTTTTGCTTTGCAGCTCTCCCATGGATTCCATTTTTGCCCAGTCTTTTTTATTGTGGCATTTTGAACACTGACCTTAACTGAGGCCAGTGAGCTCTGCAGTTCTTCAAGTGTTAGTCTGGTTTCTTTTGTGATGACCTGGATTAGTAGTCGATGCGCGGTCCAAGTAATTTTGGTAGGCTGGCCACTCTTGAGAGGGTTCACCACTGTTCCAGGTTTTCTGTATTCGTGGCTCTCACCATGATTTACCAGAGTCCCAGAGCCTCAGAAATGGCTTTGTCACCCTTTCCTGACTGATAGATGTCAGCAACGTTTTTGTCCTCTGTTCTTGAATTTCTTAAGATCACAGCAATATGTACTGCTTTTGGCCTCCTTTGCTTTTCCAGACAGGTTCTATTCAAGTGATATTTAGATTCAGTAAGGCTGGCAGTGATCATGCCTGGCTGTGCCTACTGAAATTGAACCCAGCTATCAAAAACGTTTAATTGCTCAACTTAATAACTAAGCAGGCAATTACTTTTTGCACATGGGGCCTGGCAGGGTTGGATAGTTGTTTTTTTTTTTTCTTCAATGCATAAAATAATGATTTAAAAACTGCACTTTGTTTTTACCTTGGTTATCTTTCTTTAATATTAAAATCACTTTGATGATCTCAAACATTAAAGTGTGACAAATATGCAAAAACAGAGTTGGAAAGGGGGCAAAAACTTTTTCACAGCACTGTATGTTTCAAAGTATTATAAAAAAAGCTATAAACAAACTAAAACTGATTTAGATCTCTCACATAAAAAAAAAAAATGGTGATATGATTAGAATCCAGCATATTAAAATTACATTTGGTGGCTGAAAAAAAAAAAATTAAGATCAAAATGCAAAGAAGAACCTTCTTTTAATGTCATAGTTCTGTAATTCAACTAAATTTACTGGTTATTATCAACCCAGCTGTCATCTGTCATTTTTATTCATGCTTTTACAAAGTCCTTTCTTTGTAAAGTTCAAGGAAAGCTTGAACAATATATCCTAGTTATTATACTGAATAAACATATTTATGAGTGACAGCAATGGTTTTGCAGCATAATATAATCACAGAGTAAAAACGCGGTCTGCCACCAGCACAATATAGCACTTCATAATTCAAGAGCTCTGTTTGGGAACATAAAGGGATGATCAACCAGAAAGTTGCTGAACATTCATTATTTGTTTTCATGTTGAGCTGATGCGACAGCTATTAACCACCATTTCCCACTTGCTTTAGTGTGACACACACTGTATCATCTGTGTGGAAGATGCTGACTTCCTGTCTTAGAACTTTTTTCTTTTTGGAAATTGTACCATGTAAATCCGTAGGTCCTATCAGTTTCAGCGATGAGCTAATCAACAATAACAGGCGAATCTCCTTATTCAGAAAAGACCTTGATCTATGAAAAATAAATACATAAGCAGCTAGTGGTGAGTGCATTATTTATATGAAGAGTGTAGAGCACATTTGATTTTTGCTGGAATACATATGCTGCTCAAGAGTATGCAGTTATATTAAAACACCTATCAAGCTCTATCTCTTGTGATAAGAAAAAACAGGGTGTCCATGGCAACTGGCTATTCAAAGTGAGATTTATCAGAGTCTATTTGGTGGTATTATACAGTGCAGAGCATAAAACGCCAACATTTTACTGCTGAGATGCATCTTTTTCAGGTCTTTCTCCTTACAAAGTATATCAGCACATGGTAACGTGTTTTATGAATGCATTAATGTTGCATTTAATCAAAACTGGCTGGTTGGTAGGTAACATCAGGGCACTGCAGGATATGGGGAAACACTTAGATTTTTGTTTTAATTTTTTCATCATGTGTCCTTTGAAGTGACTGAATTATGTAAGATCACTATTTCATGCAGGACTGTTCCTTTGGCTCAAATGAAGTGCCCTTATCCCAGGCCTTCCGTCAAAGACTTTAACCTTTTCTCAACAACGTCATTCTTAATAATCAGTTTTTTTCCTCTAAAGAGAGGAAGAGCATTTATGTGTGTGCTCCTCTGATGTTCTTACTGCAATTGTAATGTGCACTGCTCAGTGACACATCTATTCATTGGTTTATTGTTTTGGTTTTCATTAGTTGATTAGTTTCATTAGGCACCCTGTTTGTCCGTTATACAGTTGCTGATTTTAAGTGCTACCAGGCAACTAGTGACCATTTAGTCAGCAGCATGATGTGCGTTGCGCATGGTGAACACAGGACACTATGCTCTTTGCCATCCTGTGCGTGTGTACCACTTAAATATCAAAGAAAAAAACAAAACCACATGCAAGATTAATTTTTAAAATGTCTTCATTGTGATAAATCGCTTTTTAATAAAAAACCCAGAAATTTCAGGGCCACTCAAATAAGCACATTTATGCACTTATAATGTTTGTAATTATGCAATAGATATTTTATCTTTTCACACTCTTAAAACTTTGTTGTCTGTACTCTCTAAAAAAATGGCGCTGAGGCATTGAACTGCACTTGAATGTGGTTGTTTTTGGGTGACAAAGAACGGTGAATTACATGATTTGTAGTGGTCTTCACTGCAACGCTTAAAATGCCATGGAAATAGCAACACTGTCCCCTAGTGGTGGAATTTTTCCTGAATTGACACTTCTAGTTGCTCATGGCAGAGCTGTGTCACACTGCAAAATTTGTTCAGCTTTGCACAATCCAAGCATGTAAGGAAATACATATAAAGAAACATTATATATTTGGATCTTATGTCCAAATTAATTCAGTTACTTTGATATAGTCAAAACACACGACTCCACACAAAGCATGTCTTTTGATAGATTTAGTTCTGTCAGAGTTCTGGCAAGGTAACCCCGAATTTTATGCTGGCAGAATGCATTCTGCGTGGCATACATAGTACAGCGTAATTAAACATTCATGGATGTCCTGGTGGAAATATTGCAAAAAAAGAAAAAAAACAGACTCACCCAGCTGCAAGTAAGTTGTCAAATTCACTATGCTTGTGTGATGTTGTTATATTTTCTGCACAAGTGCGGAATAGTCAGATTCTCTGTGCTTGTGTGAAGTTCTCATATTCTCTTCTTAAAAGTGAGGCAGTTATGTAGTCCCTGCTTGTGTCAAGTTGTGATATTCTCTTCAGACGTGTGAGGGAGTCAAATTCACAGTACTCATGTGATTTCATATTCTGATCACGTGTGGGGTAGTCATGTTCTCTGTGCTCATATGAAGTTGTGATAATCTCTGCACATGTGTTAGGCAGTCAAATTTCTTCATATGTGCAGGGTAGTAATGTAGTCTGTGCATGCGAGTTGCCATATTTTCTGCTAATGCATAAGGAAGCCATTCTCAGCTCATGTGTGCAGTAATCCTATCCTCTGTACATGTGGGGGGTTGTCAAATTCTGTGCTCGTATATGGAGCAATCATATGCTCTTCACATGTGTGGGGTAGTTATATTGTCACTGCATGTGTGAAGTTGTCATATTCTCTGTACATGTGTGAGGTAGTCAAATTCTGTGCTCATGCGTGCAGTAATATCCTCTGCATATGTGGAAGTCATCATATTCTCTGCTAATGTAGTCATTTTTTTTCCCCACAATGACAAAAGTAAATCAGAGACTAGTGTCAAATACCAGAAAAACTGCATTTTATCACCAGATATTTGAAAGCATTTAAATATGTAACTCTGCACTACATGCCAGTTGCCACCCCAGGGGTACAGTGTATATATTTATTGGTAAAAAGAATGTAAATGATGAGAGTAAAAGTGAATAATGAAAACCACTGCTCTCACTCATACTCTAGTATCAACACCACATTTTGTGCAATCAAGAGATGTGATGTGTGAAAATTAAAGTCTGGATTAGCACAAACATGATGTTTTCCACTAGATGGTAGTATAACTCTTCCTACACTTTATTATTTAACGGATTCTAAGGAATTCTGCTGAAAAGTATTCTGATTAGTGCGGTCAACCAGCAGTGCACCTGCTGCAGCATGTTCTGAAGCTAGTGGTTAATCTAGAACTTCACAGTCAGCCACGACAAATTAATTTACAGTTGTCAGATTCTAAATCACAAATATTCAAATTAAACTGAATTAATGTTTTTTTTTTTTTTCAAGACAAGTCAATTGAATTCAAATGATTGAGACCCAAGTTAGAAAATCAGCAATGTTCATTCGGGTCAGTGGAGAGAGTTTATTGTTTCAGCATTAAAAATAGAACTGCAACATTCCGTATGGGAAAGCAAGCGTGTAACAGCTTAACCTGGCCATGTCTCATGAGCGTTCCGTCGTGGACTCACTCATTCAAAAAATTGTAGCAGTTCCCCTGCCAGTTCCCCTAAGTGGAATTCCTGAAATTCCTTACAGGACACAGACAGACTAAATGAATAATGCATGGAAAAAGAACAAACACAGAAATGCAAGCATGCACGGGATTCACTGTTGACTGGGCCAGAGATGGACTGCTCTTTCAAGCTTGGCGGGCTCATAAAGGGACTGTGCAACCTAGCGTGAGGGGCACCCGGGCCACGGGCAGGGACAGGGGCCTACCTGTGAGGTTCGAGCACAGAGGGCAGATTGTGTGGTGGGCTGCGGTCAGCTCAGCATGGACAGAGGGGGCTCAGTTTAAGGCAGAGGAGATGGTCCTAGTGTGAGTCAGGTGGGACAGAGACAATGATGTGCTCACTGAGCAGGTCCCTCACCGCTCAGGCTCTTATTGATGCGCTAAATTGTTATGTTAGAGGGATATATAAACACACTCAGTATCAATCACTTGATCAGGGGCATGCAAAACTACAGTAAAACTCAAATCCTACTTAAATCCTAATGTGTTGTTGTGGTAGTTGGTTGGAACAAAAAAAGGATTTGTAGTTAAGTAAGAGGAATGTGAAGCACATCGTTCTTATCAAAAATTTTTACTTCTGTTTGAAGTTTTGTAAAATGAAAGAGGGAAAACACTCTTCTTCCACAATTTTTAAATTATTTGTGACCCGGCATGATAAAAGGTACCTCCGAGCGGCGATCAGGCTATTGAGAAAAACGTGATTTAAATTTCCTGCTCACCATGTGGACTGTGTTTACTTCCACATTTGGAAAACTGCTTCTGATCCACGTGATTTAGCTCCATATACGTCACGGGGAATCCCCTCAGTGTCTCGATAAATTTCCATTTCAATACTGCTGAAAATTGGCTATTATTCAGTGGCGGGGCTAGAACTGGGAATTGGGGTGCACAAAACATCCGTTTAAAACAATTATTAATCCTGACCTGTTCTCAGTCATTTTCATAATTAACAAAAGGTTCACTCCGAGAGCACACCACACTGAAGAGGTGCTGCTTGTTCTCCCCGATTAGGTAAGACCACAATCATTCATCTGGAGGCGTATTTGCTGTATTTAAATTAATGTTGTTCACAATTGCATGCCGGTCGACTCTCACGCAAATAGCTTGAGCCGCACGCTTTTTATAGCCTATTTAACTACCAAGTGCCACGTTTTTTTTTTTTATCGACCCATGCAATACCGAGAGTGAAAGGCGATATTTCATTGGAATGTGGACCAGTTCAATCAATGCAAAGCACTGGCCTATTAATGAGTAAATTATTTTTCTGTACTGAATTTAGCCCATGATTTCATCGCTGTTAATTCGCATATGGAGAGAAACCGTGTCTTCAGTTGCCAGTTATGATAATCGGAAAACGCATCAATAAAGGAAAATGATTGAGAACTAGCCAGGACTAATTGTTGTCATAAAGGGACGTGTTTGTGCCCCCCCAATTCCCAGTTCTAGCTCCGCCACTGAATAATAGCCAATTTTCAGCAGTATTGAAATGGAAATTTATCGAGACACTGAGGGGATTCCGCGTGATGTATATGGAGCTAAATCCCGTGGATCAGAAGCAGTTTTCCAAATGTGGAAGTAAACACAGTCCACGTGGCGAACAGGACATTTAAATTGCGTTTTTCTCAATAGCATGATCGCCGCTCGAAGGTACCTTTTATCACGGCGGGTCACATTTGTGCATGTATTTCTTCTTCTTCTTCTTCTTCTTCTTCTTATTATTATTATTATTATTATCATGATTATAATTATCCATACTTCCATCCATTATCTTACCCATTAATTCCTGGTAAAGTTGGCAAGAGAACTGGAGCATATCCCAACAAACCATGAGCAAGAGGCAGGAACACATTCTGGACAGTCTGACCCAGGTATCACACACCATTCACTCACGCTCTCATACTAGCAATTTATAGCCATTGGTTAGCCTGGCATGCATATCTTTGGACCGTGGGGGAAAACAAGAATGCCTGAAGGAAAGCCATGCAAACACTAGGATTATATTAATATTATTATAACTCATCCCTCAAAGTAATTGCCATTCACTTATGACTTAACCTGAGAGTCCACAAACTTATATTCAAGGAACTTTGTCAAGCAAACTTGTAGGTTGAGATATTGTGTGAATGGAGTGTGAAGCTTCATCTCAGTCACAGGTTGGAAAGGAGAATTGAGGAGAAGTATTAATTTGGAGGAGGTGTGTGTATCAGTACCCAGCAGACAGTAGCAAGAACTTGAAAGGAATGACTGACAGGATGGGAGACAAGCTGGGTGGTTTAAGTGATTTCAGTGAAGGTTAGGCAGTGGAATGCTAAATACAATAGTTAACTTAGGGGTATTTTTCTCTCTTACTGTTCAACATATAAACATCTATCATTCATGCTGTTGCATCTATTGTTTTTGTAAACAGCCTTGTTCTTCTCATTTGTGGTCTACATAAAAACATATCGGAGTGAGAAGAACCATGTTCCTTCCACAAAAGAGTACTAATGCTAAATTGACTTCTCAAGGCACTTTAAACTTGTCATCAGTATATCAGTTTAAATAGCGAAACACTTCATAAAATGACTCTAGGTTAATGTGTTCTCAGGAGTAGCACAGCAATTGCTCTCCTGGGACTAGAACTCACAGCCTTCCCATTACGAGGCAAGCAAATGTGTGCCATCATTCGCATAAATAAAAGTTTCGAAACAAACACTATCAGAATTCCAAATGATAGGATTAATCATGCTGCCTGTGAAGGACAGCTAAGAGCTGCATGTACACTGCCCTCCATAATTATTGGCACCCCTGGTTAAGATGTGTTCTTTAGCTTCTAATAAATTCAGTTTTTTTCTAAATAATATAGGACCACAATGGAAAAAAGAGGAAAATCCAACCTTTAATTCAAGTGAATTTATTCAGTGGGAAAAAAACATCCCACATTAAGGAATAATTCTTTTACATCAAATCATGTGTGCCACAATTATTAGCACCCCTGATGTTAATACTTTGTACAACCCCCTTTTGCCAACAAACCAGCACCTAATCTTCTCCTATAATGTTTCACAAGATGGGAGAATACAGAAAGAGGGATCTTCGACCATTCCTCTTTGCACAATCTCTCTAAATCATCCAGCGACCTGGGTCCTCTCCTCTGCATTCTCCTCTTCAGCTCACTACACAGGTTTTCAATGGGGTTGAGGTCTGGGGACTGAGATGGCCATGGGAGGAGCTTGATTCTGTGTCTGGTGAACCATTTCTGTGTAGATTTGGCCACATGTTTAGGGTCATTATCTTGCTGAAAGACCCAGTGACGACCCATCTTCAGCTTTCGGGCAGAGGCCACCAGATTTTGATTTAAAATGTCCTGGTATTTCAAAGCGTTCATGATGCCATGCACCCTAACAAGGTTTCCAGGGCCTCTGGAAGAGAAACAGGCCCACAGCATCACCGATCCTCCCCCATACTTCACAGTGGGCATGAGGTGTTTTTCTGCATACTCATCTTTTGTGTTCCGCCAGACCCACTTAGAGCGTTTGTTGCCAAAAAGCTCTATCTTGGTCTCATCTGACCAAAGCACACGGTCCCAGTTGAAGTCCCAGTACCGCTTAGCGAACTCCAGACGTTTGCGTTTATGATTGTGAGTGAGAAAAGGTTTTTTCCGTGCATGCCTCCCAAACAGCTTGTTGGCATGGAGATAGCGCCTGATGGTTGTTTTGGAGACTTTGTGACCCCAAGATGCTACCATTTGTTGCAATTCTTTAACAGTGAGCTTTGGAGAACTTTTTTTTTCTCTTACCATCCTCCTCACTGTGCGTGGTGGCAAAATAACCTTGCGTCCTCGTCCAGGCTTGTTTACCACTGTTCCAGTTGTTCTAAACTTCTCAATGATTCCTCTGACAGTAGATATGGGCAGTTGCAGACAAGTGGCTATTTTCTTGTAGCCATTGCCTGACTTGTGAAGGTCGACACACATCTGCCTTACTTGAATGGTGTGTTCCTTTGTCTTTCCCATGTTGAAGAGTGGATAAGAGAAATGGCCTCTGTGTCACGTCATATTTATACCCCAGGGAAACAGGAAGTGATGAATTACTAATTAAATGTTCCTAGATACTCTGATCAACTTTGTAAACTACTGTAGAAATGACAGAAATACTTCAATTACATTTATTTCCTAGGAATTGTTAGGGGTGCCAATAATTTTGGAACAGGTGATTTTATGAAAAATAATTATTTCTTAGTCAAGGATTTTTTTTTTTCCTTAAAATTCACTTGAGTTGAAGGTTACATTTTTCTACAATTTTCAGTGTGAGAGTATGCTTCTGCAATAAAAATTGAATTTATTTTAAGGCTTTTAACACATCTTAACCAGGGGTGCCAATAATTATGGAGGGCACTGTAGTTGTATGTGATTACAATTTACTCATTTGCAAAATTGTGGAACAGCAGGCATATGACCATTTTAACTCAGCAGTTCGTATACTTACCTATGCTACAAGCTGAAGATCTATTTCAGAATGAATGGAAGGGCCCGCTGAACAATGAGCAATCCGTGAAGAAATCCAGCTTGTTGGACAAAGAATACCATTAAGAATCGCAAACATGCCAACTCTACCGCTTTTAGCGGTAGATTACCGCTTTCGGGGCGTTTCATTCTGAAAATAAATGCCCCAATAGCGGTAGTCTACCGCCAAAAGCGGTAGAGTTGGTATGTATGGAATCGCATAAATCCCCTTAGTGCCAGCCAGGGAAGATGAGGGCTTTGGTTAGTCGGGAATCATTACCCGCATATTGTGTAACATCTTGGGGATGATGACGTGCCTGCAGCTTGTTCATTTCGTTACACTTAGCCCAGGTCTTCTATGAAAGCCAAAAATTTCAGTGCATGTTTTTTGACGCACAGTTCTGATTTCACGCACAGAAATCCTGCGTTTTAAGCGCTTGCTAACAGTGGCCAACAGGGGCAAATGCGCTACAACGGCCCAAAACATGTCCAACAGGAAAAACGTGCTGCAAAAACAGAAACGATGCAAAGTTAAAAACAGGCAAATCACAAAAGCAAATTCAAGAGAAAAATGATGCATATCTATGTCAACACAAACGCGCTGCAATGGCCCAAAATATCTCCAATCGGAGAAATGCGCGGCAAAAAGAGAAGCGCTTCAAACTCGAAAACCCGCAAACCACAAAAGCAAATCAAGAGAAAAATGCTGCATATCCACATCAATACAACGGAAGTTCTCCCAGTCGCTATGGGGAGTGGCAACTAGTACTGCTTTTACTTTTGACCTGAGCAAGACTAGCTAGCTTTCTACATTGCTTACCAGCTACCTAGCTAACTTAAGTTCGCTTGCTTAGCTGGCATGTTTGCTAGCCTAGCTAGCCAACAGTTTGGTGCACGGAAGTCAATACAAAATAAATGAATAAAAATATCCATTATTTTGCTGTCTCACTTAGCCAGAGTTGAACCGCGAGCATTTATGTTATAGCAAATGTAACTGCTCCCTAAATAGCTCCTTAACGTTAGTTTGCTTGCTTAGCTAGCTTGTTTGCTAGCCTAGCTAGCCAACAGTTTGGTGCACAGAAGTCAATAGAAAATACATGAATAAAAATTATCCATTATTTAGCTATCTCACTTAGCTAGAGTTGAACCGCAAGCATTTATGTTATACCAAATATAAATGCTCGCTAGCTTAGCTCGCTAATGTGGGTTCGCTTGCTTAGCTAGCTAGTTCGCTAGCCTATCTAGCCCACAGTTTGGTGCGCAGAAGTCAATACAAAATAAATGAATAAAAAGGATCCATTATTTTGCTATCTCACTTTGTTCGGATTGAGCCGCAAGCATGTATGTTATGCCAAACATAAATGCTCGCTAGCTAGCTTGCTAAATTGAGTTGGCTTGCACTGAGCAAAAGGTTTGGTGCACAGAAATCAATACAAAATAGATGAATAAAAATTATCCATTATTTTGCTACCTCACTTAGCGAGAAATAAACCACAAGCATTTATGTTATATCAAATATAACTGCTCGCTAGCTAGCTCACTAATGTAGTTGTATGTGATTACAATTTACTCATTTGCAAAATTGTGGAACAGCAGGCATATGACCATTTTAACTCAGCAGTTCGTATACTTACCTATGCTACAAGCTGAAGATCTATTTCAGAATGAATGGAAGGGCCCGCTGAACAATGAGCAATCCGTGAAGAAATCCAGCTTGTTGGACAAAGAATACCATTAAGAATCGCAAACATGCCAACTCTACCGCTTTTACCGGTAGATTACCGCTTTCGGGGCGTTTCATTCTGAAAATAAATGCCCCAATAGCGGTAGTCTACCGCCAAAAGCGATAGAGTTATGTATGGAATCGAATCGCAAAATCCCCTAGTGCCAGCCAGGGAAGATGAGGGCTTTGGTTGAGTCGGGAATCACTACCCGCATATTGTGTAACATCTTGGGGATGATGACGTGCCTGCAGCTTGTTCATTTCGTTACACTTAGCCCAGGTCTTCTATGAAAGCCAAAAATTTCAGTGCATGTTTTTTGACGCACAGTTCTGATTTCACGCACAGAAATCCTGCGTTTTAAGCGCTTGCTAACAGTGGCCAACAGGGGCAAATGCGCTACAACGGCCCAAAACATGTCCAACAGGAAAAACGTGCTGCAAAAACAGAAACGATGCAAAGTTAAAAACAGGCAAATCACAAAAGCAAATTCAAGAGAAAAATGATGCATATCTATGTCAACACAAACGCGCTGCAATGGCCCAAAACATCTCCAATCGGAGAAATGCGCGGCAAAAAGAGAAGCGCTTCAAACTCGAAAACCCGCAAACCACAAAAGCAAATCAAGAGAAAAATGCTGCATATCCACATCAATACAACGGAAGTTCTCCCAGTCGCTATGGGGAGTGGCAGCTAGTACTGCTTTTACTTTTGACCTGAGCAAGACTAGCTAGCTTTCTACATTGCTTACCAGCTACCTAGCTAACTTAAGTTCGCTTGCTTAGCTGGCATGTTTGCTAGCCTAGCTAGCCAACAGTTTGGTGCACGGAAGTCAATACAAAATAAATGAATAAAAATATCCATTATTTTGCTGTCTCACTTAGCCAGAGTTGAACCGCGAGCATTTATGTTATAGCAAATGTAACTGCTCCCTAAATAGCTCCTTAACGTTAGTTTGCTTGCTTAGCTAGCTTGTTTGCTAGCCTAGCTAGCCAACAGTTTGGTGCACAGAAGTCAATAGAAAATACATGAATAAAAATTATCCATTATTTAGCTATCTCACTTAGCTAGAGTTGAACCGCAAGCATTTATGTTATACCAAATATAAATGCTCGCTAGCTTAGCTCGCTAATGTGGGTTCGCTTGCTTAGCTAGCTAGTTCGCTAGCCTATCTAGCCCACAGTTTGGTGCGCAGAAGTCAATACAAAATAAATGAATAAAAAGGATCCATTATTTTGCTATCTCACTTTGTTCGGGTTGAGCCGCAAGCATGTATGTTATGCCAAACATAAATGCTCGCTAGCTAGCTTGCTAAATTGAGTTGGCTTGCACTGAGCAAAAGGTTTGGTGCACAGAAATCAATACAAAATAGATGAATAAAAATTATCCATTATTTTGCTACCTCACTTAGCGAGAAATAAACCACAAGCATTTATGTTATATCAAATATAACTGCTCGCTAGCTAGCTCACTAATGTTAGTTCGCTTGCATAGCTTGCTAGTTCGCTAGCCAATCTAGCCAACAGTTTGGCGCACAGAAGTAAAAAAAAAAAAAAAAAAAAAATTATCCATTATTTCGCTATCTCACTTAGCTAGAGTTGAACCGCCAGCATTTAAGTTATACCAAATATAACTGTGAGCTAGCTAGGCTAGCGAACCAACGTTAGCTAGCTAGAAAGCCTTTTTGCCGACTTAGCCATAGCAGATCAAAGTACTTCCGCTGTGCTGATGTCTAAATGCAGCGTTTTTCTCTTGAAATGCAGCATTTTTCTCTTGCATTTGCTTATTCGGTTTGCATGCTCTTGAATTTGCATCTTTTCTATTTTGCAGCGCGTTTCTCCAATTGGAAATGTTTTGGGCCGTTGCAGCACGTTTGCCCCTGTCAGCCAATGTACTTACTGACTCAACTAAGCAATAATGTCCTGCAGTGAAGTGTAGGCAGTGTTGTTTCATGCTTATGAGATGGTACAATTACAACAAAAATGGAAACATTATCTCTGGTTCCACCAGGTTTCCTTCCACTTGGCCAAGTAGCCTCTACTGTGGCTCCAGAAATATCCTTAATCTGTTGGTGCAGAGGGGCAGATCATAGACGCTAGCGTTTAAGGACCTGCTGAACTGATGCCTTCCATTGCAGTAACCTAACAATATGGAGTTGATGCAAAATGTATATTTAATATTGGTGAGTAAGTTGTGCCTGTAAACTATTTAGAATAGGGACGTTTTAAGTCCCACAGCTGTTACCAAGGAATTGTAGGAATCAAGCTCCTCAACGAAGCCTAGGGCCCGTTTCATAACTAGTTATGAAAATGCTTTAATTAAAGCGCGTTGCTTAATTTTCTAGCGCCAATTGTAATGCATTTTGCGTTAAAGCGTTTCATAATTATTACAATGTGTTTGCGTTGAAAGATGAATGATGGGCTAGTTAATTTACACTGCCGCAAAAAGACGTGTTAATTAACTAAGATTTTGTGTCAAGCGCTAGTTAATGAACACTTAATTGGCTGCTTGCGATGCAAATACTTATATGCAGTGGGAGTCTGCCAGGCAGCGCTAACAAAACTTCAGTACCATCACCTGTGGTATCTGGCGCTTACTACATCTGAGACTGTTTCAAGAACATCAGTTTTTTTTTTTGGGCACGGATCCAAATGTTGACAGCACCGAAAATAAGTAATGACAGTCTATGTACATGTTTGTAGAGGGTAATAATTTGAAAGAAAAGTAGTGCACATGTAAACCTCATCGTCAGCAACCCGAATGTTTATTCGATTACACTGTGAGTGCGCATATGAGACCGATTGTACATTCTCTGCGCTCTTGTCTCAGGATGGAGCATAGGGGGTAAGGGATAATGTTCCAGGGCAAAACTTGAATAGTAAAACAATATAAAGCATTATAATTAAATGATGCATTTATCATCATTAACGTGATGATGATGATGATTATTATAATAATTATTATTATGGTTATTGTCCTATTGTTCTTGGCATCCGAGGCAGAATGTAAATTTCTTCTGCCAAATCGGTGTATTCTTCTTCATTTTTCAGAATATGTGGATATGTGGCATTGTCCTAGTCACCATAATTCATGAGATCAATGAAAATGATGGTTTAGTTAAGGATATTACTCTCAAACAATTGTTAATTAAGGATGATTTACTTACCCACTATTTAATGCACACCTTTTTTGTCAACTCTAAAAAAAGGGCACTTAACGCTTCAATTATGCAAAAATTAGTTCATAACTGCCCACATAATTAGTTATGCAACAGTTTAACGCGCTTTCGTTACCCTGGGGTGTCGCTTGACACCCTAATGATTGTGCCGTCTTCGTTATGAAACGGGCCCCTGATCTGCAAACAGCCAAACACATTTCCCAATAACATCCATCCAGCAGTCAATAAAAATGATCTTTCACTACAAAAAAAAAAGTTTCTGTCATAGCAGGTTTCTGTCAAGATAAAGCCACAATTGCCTACAGGTATGGCAATTTAGTAGTGAAAAAAAAGACCTGTCTGAAGCAAAAATTCAACATGATATTGATGCAACATAATTGTACTGTCCATTATAGCCATCAAATATTAAAAACAAATATTACCCTACTATTGATTTATGCATAGATTCCTCCCTCGCAGGATTCAGTGGTCAGTTAACGCCCAAAACAATCTCTCCAGGAAATATAATAATAATAGTACTTGCCGACTCCGTACTGCATGAAGTGCAGCTGCAGTTCACGCCCACATGAAACTTTCCCAGTAACTTCCCAAATCTCAATTTCTGCAAAAAATTTTTGAGAGTTGGGAATTCCCTCTGGCCAATTAGAAAGGTGCTCCTTGGTACAAGTCTCAACAAAGTGAGGACAATGTCCTTATTTCCATACTGCAATGATCCATCTTTACTCTTCACAGACCTGACTTCCTTAACTTTCCTTTTTCTACTATAGTACTGAAAAGAGCTTAGGACTAGTTTTCACATCTTCCACAATTTGCCTTCCAAAGAGGCTTCAAGCGTTCCTCAGTTCTTTTTTGACTTTTGCACACGTTTTACAATATTCAGCTGTAGTATTTTGAATACTGTCTCATGTCTTATGAAGAATACTCTTTTCCCTCAAACTCTTTCGAATAGCTGCAGTCATACACTGAGGATTCTGCTTTTTTAATTTACTTTTGCTCACCTTTGGACCGTTTCGCGTGATTGTGCGGAAAATTCGTTTCGCGTCCAGTGTTGAACGCGGCTTTAGAAACACAGACTGATCTGGGCTACATTTATCTAAACAGTATTATTGTTATTACTTTTACAGAGATGCCAAGTCTCACGCATTCGGCGTAGGTCTCACGCATTTTTTAGGTTTATTCACCAACATTTAATGAGATTCTCACGTGGTATTAAAATCCTTGTGCATTGAAGTTTCAGTTTCACTTGCGTAAAGGTGGACCTCACCAAAAGTAACAAGTAACATGGAAAGCGATTATGACTCCGGACTTCTCGTGCTTCTCTTTACTCAGGGATTGGAAACAATCCATGCGTTTCATGATCGTTTAAATTGTTTTAATGAAATAAGACCATTTGAAACGTCTTTATGCAATTCCATTGCTTTCAACACCTCAGTAAAGACAAGCCTGAGAATTCCCGAGTCATAATCGATTTCCGTGTCACTAGTGGGGAAATCCACCGTAATGCACGTGAAACTGATTAACTTGATGCACAATGACTTAAATTCTGTGAGTGAATTTCTTCAGCGCGCGTTGATTGAATAATTGCTGACTACGGCACAGGAACGTGAATGCCACTAAGAGGAGAGAATCCAACTAATGCGTGAGACTTGGCATCTCTGCTTTCATTGTTGTGTACTATTAGCCTACTAAAGGTAGTCTATAGGCTTACACAGCTGTTAAGTGTACCCCTTGTCGGATTCGTTCTGGTTGCAGTAGGGCTATGCAAATGTTGACTCAAGTTGCTGTTTTCTCATATAACATGTTTGTCAGCATAATTAATTATTGCACGTAATAAATTCACATGTATTTATTGGTAATTTTTTATTTAATTAGTTCAAAAACAATATATTGTTGATTCCCTCTTTATAATCGCACAATATTATGAACTGGCCTCATATTTGCACTGGCAGCCGCGGTTTTAGGGAGGTTTAGAATTCCGCGGTGCTAGTGTTAAAAACCACGCCAAAGGCAGAAAAACTTCCTGGTCAAAGGATGAACGGTGCCTTCATCCAATCAAGTCCTCCCTCTCTCTCTCTCTCTCTCTCTTCACACACAAGGGAGCACACTCGTCCAATCAGCGATGACTCATGTCGCCCACCAGTACCTACCTCTTCCGGTAGGTTAATGTCATCGTGTTGGAGTTATTTGCTGTTGTGTTTAGTCATTTGCGGTTGTGTTTTTAAATTTGCGGTTGTGTTTAGTTATTTGCTGTTGTGTTTAGTTATTTGCGGCTGTGTTTTTTTTATTTGCTGTTGTGTTTCTTAATTTGCCATTGTGTTTAGTTATTTGCTGTTGTGTTTAGTTATTTTCTGTTGTGGTTTGCACTTAAGGGCCACCGTACCAGCCACCTCTGTTCCATGCAGAAGAGAGGGAAGTGGCAGTTCCATCTGCTCAGCTCCTGGTTTGTCACACCAGCCGGGGATCGAAGAGAGCCCGTGCATTTCTACTCAAGCACATCTCGGGCTTCCAGATGCAGGGCAAATGCCATCACTGTCCAGCTCCAGCCTATCAAGTGGGGTAAAATGTGTGGTTGGTAATGAATGATATCCTTTTCTGGGAAAAGTCGAAGAAGCACACCCCTCAGTACATTAGCCCATTCTCCATTACACAAGAATTATCATCAATTGTTGTCTGACGCTTTATCCCAACTTCCCCTACAAAGAGTTCTTCCAGTGTTTCATGCGTGAAGAATTAAACCTGTGTCTCTTTCTTGTTACAGTCCTCCTGCCTGCTACCAGCTGGCTTGTTATCAGCAAACAACTGAAAAGCCAGCATCCATGATAGTAGGAGGGTGCATTCGTACACATGGCACGAATAACTTGCACATCAGTGAAGACATTATTAATGGTGAACAATATATACAGGTTTTAGTGCAACATTTACTGCTATCCAGATGCCTTTTTTAAGGGAAGGCCTTGCTCATTTCAGCAACACCATGCAATACCACATGGCTCTGTAGTAACAGAGTCCGGGTGCTAAAGTGGCCTGCCTGCAGTCCAGACCTGTCACCTACTGACAATATTTGGCGCATTATGAAACGAAAAATATGACAAAGGAGGCTGCAAAGTATTGAGCAGCTGAAATCCAACATAAAGCAAGAATGGGAAAACAAATTGCTTTCAAAACTACAGCAGTTGGTCTCTATAAATCCCAAACGCTTACAATGTGTTGATTGAAGAAGACAGGATGCAACACAGTAGTAAACATGCCCCTGTGCCAACTTTTTTGAAATGTGTTGCTAGCATGAAATTCTAAATGAGCGCATATTTTCCAAAAAACAACATTATATCTCAGTTTCAACATCTGATATATTGTTCTTGTTCTATTTTCCAATTAATATAAAGTTCAAATGATTTAAAATCATTGCATTCTGTTTTTATTTACACTTTACACAGCGTCCCAACTTTTTTGGAAATGGGGTTGTACATGATTTGTATCATTTATTAAGATGGGGTGGGTGTCAAGCAGTGGGTAGCGGGATTTTATTTTTTATCACTTCCTTGTACCAAATAAACAAAGCACGATCACAAAATAAATACATAATGGATAAATAGTTCTATTCCTTATAAATCAAACCTATGAATCTAACTTATCTGAGAACAGTCCACTGTATTGATGCTAACCAGGTCTAGGAATGGGAAGCCGCCGAAGAAAGGTAAGTTGCTATGGAAAGTAGCGTTGGTGAGCCAATTGAGGGCAGTTCTCACTCTGGACAACTAATACCCAATGCCACAGCGCAGTGATGCCAGAGCACACTGTGCAAGAGGAGATGTTGTCTTTTGGATGAAATGTTACACCAAGGTTCAATCACACTATGCTTATTAAAGATCCCATAACAGTCATAAAAAAGATTAGGGATTCCCCAGTATTCTGGCTAAATTCCAAACTTGGCTCTTTCACCCTACTTCCTAATCATGCCCAGATTTAATTGGCTGTGAAAAAATGGTCCCCTCCCTCCACCTCAGATGATCTATGATGAGTTTTCTGGCACAAAATACCTTAGTGCTTGCTTTGCATTTGTGGTTGATGAAAGATTATTTTCTCTCACACATTAATTATCGCTATAAGGTACTTCAAGTCCCTGAGAAAACACAAAATAAATACAATGAATTTTCATTAATTAAAGCATTTATTGAGATACTATTATAACTTGAAAGGAAGTTCTAGTTCATGGGGAAAATACAATCATGTCTTCATTATATAGTTGTGGACATAAAAGAGAGGAACAACAAAAGGGAACTGGAAAATTGGAAAAATAACCTGTTTGGGGAATGACCCAAATGCTAATGAACACATTTAGCCAAAATCATCAATGGGGCACTCAGACCTAATTGAAATGGAGTTCTGCCATAGTAGTCTTCCAGAGTTGTAAATATATCTTTTATAACACAGTCCAGCTGGAGTAATGGCTCAGGTAAAAAGATCTGGCATCATGAAGAGTGGGCAGGAAGGAGGGATGGCTTTGGAGTTCACCCAAACATTTTTCTTGTGCAGAACTGCCACTGTCACCACTTGTCCCTGAAGGAATGAGATCACTCACCTATGTATGTTTCAGAACCACATTACTTTATTTGCATGAGCAGGTATATCTGTGAGGATGATGTGTGCTTGAGTGTGTGTTTGTGTTGGTGCGTGTGTGCATTGTCAGAATCCGACGCACTGCTTGATTGTAGGAAGTAAATGCTATGATTATCAATTATATACTGGTTTGGTCGTCTGTGAGCATAATCTCAGTGCTATGTCAGAATGTAAAGCACAGTGGCATAGCCAGTATTGGGCCAAGGTGTCACTAGCCCACCAACTCTGTGCACTGGCCCACCCACCCATGAAAAAAAAATTTTATTTAAAAATGACTGATTTATGAATTCACTGATTTACTGTTTATTAATATATGTAATGAAACATGCAATGCAGTTTTCTGTGTGTCCTAATTTAGTTTGGGTTCAAGATAAGGGTATGTACAAAATAAGTCAGGGGTAGTATGTGGAATGTAACTAGTCTCGACTCCAGCAAATGCTGAGTCAAAAATGAAGAAGGCACAGAGTGTCCCTATAAAGTAATAATTTTCATCACATAACTGCAGCACTTTTCCAACAGTCCAGCTCATGACATTTTTGATATTATCCTGGGGCAATACCACTTTTGCGAAAATTTCATTGACTGAGAGCGTGGGGAAAGAAATTGCTTCGCATTAAGTCATGCCATTTATACTAAGCCAAACTAAAAACCGAGTGTAACGTTGGTTAAATTGGTATGGCTCAGTGCTGTAGCAAACTAGTTAAGTGCCTCTCACATTACCTAGTTCATGTTACTTAGCTAGGTAGCATACACACAATACTTTTTCAAAAGCATTATGAAACATTGGTTTGTTAGCTAGCGAGCTAACATTAGCCAGCTACTAAGTTGACTGAATTTACAAACCGCTGCTCATTCAGCTGCAAATGTCGGTGACTCAGGGACTAACTAAGCAGAGCGATGTAGTTAGCACAGAGCTAACATACAATGGGCGCTAACGGAAATTACATTTGCTTTCCATTAAATTAGGCAATTCAGTTATGTGATAAACAGAATCTTATCCACCTTATTCCCACGTCCCATGATCCCTTGTGCGGATTCTGGGGGTAACTTCCGCTGTATCCTGTCACTGAACTGTTTACCATGGTAGCAGCTCACGCGAATCGTCTTTTTTTAAGCGATTGGAAAATAATATATGAGGGAACATCACCTTTTAGCCTTCAGACGGGCTAAAGTTACGGTACCGCTGCCTTCTACTATCGAAGAATGGGAGAACGACCTGAAGCAGAGGCCACACTAGCGCATTTGGCTACATTAGCGACTCCATTGCCACAGACAGCGAAGCTATGAACAGTCCACAAAGCCCCGAAGCGTATGCAGTACTTCCACAGCAACAAGGTCAGTCGCGTTTTGTTAAAGGAGGTAGCATACGACCTTATGTACCTTAAAACAGATATTCAAGTACTTTCTGAGAATATTTATGAAGGAAACACTATATTTCAGCGATAAATATTGTTCAACATATGAAACGTAATGGATTGTTATACAGAGTAAATTAAGCCACCCGACAGTACGAGTCAAATTAGCTCTACTCCAACCAATTACATTATACGGTATTAAGTTGCTAGCTAATCCAATACTATAACATGTAAAACACAGTGAATCCATTTTTCCCATACTTTTAATTTTAGTGAAATGAGGTTTGGAGTGCAAAACTATTCTTTGGAACAGAGTAGGCTATTTTCAAATTGTAGTAGACTATTGCTACTTCTACAGCCTCATCTTAAACTGTACAGGATGAAACATTAGTTACACTGACTGGCATTACCAGACAAATACAACAATTTTCTGTCCTCCCTACACGTGAAATCATACCTTGTGCTCTCCTGGCACTGCTGTCAAAATGCTTCTGAGGACCCAGCGTCTCCTCTCTCTGTGGGTCTGTCTGAGCCTAGCCATAAAGTAGGAATCGTTGTTTGTCGACATAATGAAATGAGCACCTAATGTTTTCAGGGGTCTTTTTAAATTCAGGTTTTTCAGCCAAATTCTGGCTTCCTCTTCTGTAGGTAGGCGATGGAAACCGTTTCGCTGAACACAACGACAATCCCCTATGTTCTGGGTGCGTGTTCAAAACACTGTTGATCAAACCATAAATTTAGCTTCCTCTAGTTGTTAGTTCAGCCTCGAACAGCACAATAGGTGCCGGAGCTCTGAAGGGACATTTTAAGAAAAGCAAGTTAATTAAAAAAAAAAAAACGAGCTGTAATCGCTAAGTTAACTGAAAGAAATGCCGCTGTTCTTGACTAGCCACTCGCTAAAAACTACTTCCGCCGGAAGTTGCACCCATGGTCATATCTACAGTAGCGCCCTCAGGAATAAGGAAAGTTATGACATTCATCGAGTACATTTTAGGTTTGCTGCTCACTAAAGCTCGCAACAAATGCAAAATTTACTCAACTTGTTTCATAACTTACACAAGCGGGTGTGTCATATGAAAGATCCACTATGTCTTGGCCAGTTGTCAATCCTTTTTCTTGATTAACATTACATGAATTCTGCTAACACTCAGCACTGTCAGATGTGGCCAGTTCTCCTCACAAAGATACAGCAAGAAATAAAACCCTTCATCTGGACACATAATTGTATGTATTAAAATAAACATTATTCAAACTTATGGATACCTGTAGCTAATCTTTTTTTAATTGTTGTTGTAGTGAAAACAACCACAAACTGCAGGTTTGTTTTGCGGGATGCGCATAAGCAAATGCGGAAGTTAACAGAGTACCTTATCTTTTTAGTAAAGAGTACTTGGTGAATACATTTTTTCCAAATTAAATTCACTACTTCATCGACACAACATTGTATGAGGATGGAAGTTACGTGTTTAACTGCTGATGGATTATTGTCATAATTTGATAATTTGTCATTCAAGAAAAATACTTAAAAACTGCAAAATTTTTCATTATATGCCTAATGAAAGCATTGTATATTTTTAATTCTAATGAGTAGTGAAATCCGATATTTGCCCACACATTTATTAACGCCCACCCTAAACACAATTTTTGTCTATGCCACTGCTGTAAAGCGGACATAGGAGAAAACATAATAAATAACTTGGTGTGCACCAGTTTATGGACTTAAAGCACTGTTTTACTCCTCCTCTTGGTTATGAAGTGGGATATAGTTGACAGCAGGAGAAAATCTACTTCTGTTTACACTGAAAAGCTCTCACACACTTAAAAGCTTGTTTTTGCAAAACTGATATAACTCTCACTAAAGTGAAGGTCATTTAAACATTATACTGGAAAATTTTGTAATTAAATTCCAATATATATGTCTGCCTGATTAGGGGTTCAAGCCCGTAGGGCTGAAACCCTATTGTTTTTGTGCTGGTTTATTATTATTATTATTATTATTATTATTATTATTTCTTTTCTTTTTCAGAAATGTTTTCACAAATTCCCGTGAGATGGTAAATGGTAGAGACCTGAAATTTTGCACATTGGTTGACAGTTGGGTGCAAATGCTGCCCAAGCCATTTTCAACTCAGTCGGTCTGACTGGGGCACTATAATTCAAGAAAAACTGTTTTTCACTTTAAAGGTCATAACTCCTACATTTTAAGTCTGATTTACACAAAACTTGGTACAGACATTCCTTGGTCCAAATTCTACAACTTTCCCAAAGGTCCCCTAAGGTCAGCCATATTGGATTTTCCGCCATTTTGAACTTTTCAAAAAACACATTTTTGACATCTCCTCCTAGGCCGTAGGTCCGATTCCTTCAAAATTCGCTGTGGATCATCATTGTACCAAGCGTATCAAAATTTGCATGAAATTTGAAATCTCATTTCGTTTCCAAGATATTGACCAATGAATTTCAGCAAGGGCGTGGCTTAGCACATAAATGGACAAAAGTCAACAACCATCGGGCCAATCATCACGGCACTTGCAGGATATGTCCATATAAGTACCAGGAACATACCTTGACAGTTTTATGCAAATCGGCTTATAGGTGGCGCTATAAATTGCAAAAATGGGCATGGCATGACACAAATCAAACTATAAATCTGCAATTGTTTGTCCTATAGCTATTAAACTCACAGGATATATTCATATAAGTACCTGAAACATACCCTATAAATTTCATTCAAATTGACAGATAGGGGGTGCTATAAATGCAAAACAAAGCAGCGTGGTATAACACAAATCAGACTATAAATCATAGTTTTCCCAATCGTTACAAAACTCACAGGATATGTCCACATAAGAACCTGAAACATACAATCAAATCGACCACTAGTTGGCGCCACAAATGCAAAAAAGGGGCGTGGTATTACACAAATCAGATTATAAATCAGAAATTGTTTGTCCCATCACCTCAAAACTTGCAGGATACGTCCACATAAATACCTGAAACATACCTGAACAGTTTCATAGCAATCAACCACAAGGGGGAGCTACAAATGCACAAAATAGCCAAACATAACCCAAATCAGACTATACATTATATACTGGACAAAGAAAGTTAGGGATCACCCAACTTTTCAATATTAAAATATGATATGGAAAAAAATACAAACTATCAAATATTTCAAATTCAAAATTTGGGGTGATCCCTAACTTTATTTGTCCAGCATAAGTTGTTGATCCAATCATTACACTGGCAAAATAGGTCCACATAAATACCTTCAACATACTCTTAAAGTGATTTTTAATTAAGCTGTTAAAGCTTTCAACTACTAATGGTCTTTCTTGGCTTGAACCCCGGAATTGCCGCTTGCGTCTATATTTTTAATTGTGTTTGTGCAAGGTTTCAGCAGTATGTGTGTATGCTTTCACAGATATCCGTGTATGCTTTTACTGGCATGCGTGCATGATTTCAGTAGTGCGTGTGCATGGTATGACTACCCCATATCAGAAAAAGTTGGCATGGAACTTTAAATCAAAATAGATTGAAAACAGTGACTTGCAGATTATCTTTGACCTGCGTTACATTGAATACCACACAATAGTACATTATTTGATTTTTCATTGCAAGAATTTTATTCATTTTTCAAAAAAAACTTCAATTTTGATTCTTGCAACATATTTCAAAAAAAGTTGGGACAGTATACTTTTTACCACTTTGTAATGCCATTCTTTGCACAACAATTAATAAAGGTTTGGGGTTTTCACATGCAATTACATCTTCATTTCAAATGTTTTTCAATTTTATATGCAACTATATTGGCCATTGCCTCTGTACAGACAAAGTTGTACTATAGTGATGTGTTTTGCTTCATGGTCATTCGTAGGATGCATTTCTCGTATCCGCCAGGGAATATTAAAAGAGGTGGTTCTGTTGTAGCTGGATAGATGTCAGTAAGGTGATTAGGGCTTACTGGATCGCACATTATCTAATGGGTCAATTTGAAATCAGCTCAGTGCTTCACATAATAAGGACATTGAAAAATGGCGTTGAGAAGCACAACTGTAAATATTAGTGGGGCCTGTAAATATTTGTTTATTTTGTTACCAGTAAAATCTACTATCACTTTACTGGTGCACAGGGTTAAAGCATGTTTTCAAAATAAAAATTATACAGTAGTTCATTGTAAAGATACTTTATTTACAAATCCAGAAAGGACTTGCTTGAAAAGAAGAGAAAGAACCAATCTTTTAGTTTAGAAATAGAGGATCTTACTCAAGTGGGCATGTCATATGAAAATTATGAATCGAGTTGAGTAAATTTTGCGTTTGTTGCTGGCTTTAGCAAGCAACAAACTCAAAATTTACTCAATGAGTTTCATAACTTTCCAGTGACAGGGCCAAGAGTATAATATTCTGTTTATCACATGACTGAATTGCGTAATTTAATAGAAAACAAATGTAATTTCCGTTAGCACCCATTGTTTGTTAGCACTGAACTAATTCCATCACTCTGCTAACAGTCAGTCAGACATTCCCAGTTGAACTAGCAATGGTTTGTAAATTCAGCTGAGTAGCTAGTTATCGTTAGCTCACTAGAAAAAAAACTAATGTTACATAATGGTAATGAAAACATACTGCATACATGCAAGCTAGCTACCTCAGTAATGTGAACTTAGTTATGTGAGTGGCACCTAGCGAGCTTCCAACGGCACTGAGCCATGCCGATTTAACCCTTAGACGTTAGCAACTACGTTAAACTCGGTATTCAGTTTGGCTAAATATTAGCGGCATGACGTAACGTGGTGCAATTTTTTTCCCCACGCTCTCGGCCAATGAAATTTTCACAAAAGTAATATTACCCTCGGGTAATGTCATCGGCTGGGCAGTTATGTGATAAAGATTGATATATATTATCTAAGTAGTCAACATATGCAGGAACCCCAGAGAAGTGTCATTTTATCCATAATTGCTGTGCCACACCAGATAAAAATTCTACAACCTGATTGCCAGTTGCCGTTCTTTTTTTTCCCAATCTTACGGACATGCATATCTGAATTGCTTCCTTGCATTCTTTGCGGAACATTGTCTTTTAACTTTTCAATGATTTGCAAATGCAAGTTGGCTATCTTTGGCCCTTCTTTCCTCCTGAGGGACAAGGCCATTCCTGGACGCAGCTTTTGTACCAAATCATGATGACCTCCACCTACGGACATCAGCTGTTTCAAATCACGTCATTATTCAATTACCTCATTACTAGTTTTTTTTATTCATTTATTTATTTTTTTTTAAATTTCGCATCTCCAATCCCACCCGAAACTGGAATGCCCAATTGCGGAACTATGTACAAGACTTGCTCATATGCGACCCTTTGCTGCCAACTCAGGTGAGTGAAGACAGTTTGTGGTTTTCCTCCTTAGCACGCGCCTGTCAGCCTGCTGCCTCTTATACACTCATTGGTTGAATCCTCGCAAGTTCAGAACGAGGGCGGAGGATACCCGAACATGAACAAGCTTAGAATCTTCCTGACGAGCGCCCGGCTGGCCAGCAGGAGGCCCTTAAGCAATGAACGACGCGACCATTTTATGTACCCTTCCCAGCAGACCTGACCCAATTTGCATCCCTGTAGCGCAATGGCCAATTGTGCGCTACTCTGAAAAAGCTGCCGACCACTGCCGGTTGGTATGACCGGGGCTCGAACCCGCGCTGTGACAGTCACTTCTGCTTCGCAATGCAATGCTTTAACCGAGTGATTTATCCGACAGCTTACTTCTTTACTAGTCTTAATTTGCCCGTGTTCCAACTTTCAGGGTGGAATGGCAGTAATGGATGGGTATGTGCAAACAAAATGAAGTTGACTGGACCAAACATTAAATATCTTTTATTCATACTGTCTGCGATGAAATACAAGTCAAAGTAAATTGAGAAATTACAACTTTTTATTTTTATGTGCATTTTCCATACAGTCCCAGCTTTTTCCAATGTGTGCTTGTAGTGTGTGCATCTGGTGTCAGTAGTATTTCAGCATGGCTTATTAGTATGAATGCATAGTTTCAGTCGTCTTTGTGTGAAGTTTTTTTTAATTGGCAAGAGTGTATGATTTTACTGGTATATATTCACTGTTGTGTGTGAAAGGTAAAATTTTAATAATGAGCCCCTCATACATGGTAGTCCTGGATGAGCAACATCGCACTAATTAATCTTATCTGACTCGGACCAAAGTCTGCATGTGGCTTACCGCTGAAATGCACTGAGCAATAACAATTGCATTATTAAGTAAAATGGAATCAGCATTGCCCAGGTTACTGCTAGTGTGTCGAGTCAACTTACTAAAGAAATAGCTTTTGCTTTGATTGGAAAATCTTTCTGTGTAATTCTTTACTTTGATTTCTTTATTTTTCCCTGATCATACTCTCAAATTAATTGCAAAGGAGAGAAACTGTCATCATTATGAATTGAATGCTCCAAAAACAAGGAAAAAAGAACAGTCAGACAGCATCACAATTAATTACTTCCATGCTTAATCTAATGAGGAAAGATAATAGTTTGTATGCACTCCACTGAGTGTTGAGGGAAGGTTATTGTCAAATTGCCATTACTCATGATTTGTCAAACAAAATACACAGAGATTTCCCAGAACATGAAAATCTTAAAAAATAAGCTGAGACTTCTTGTCTGTTTGCATTTATTCCTGGTTTTTGCAACGCACAGATGGAGACAGATGTGGCGGGCGCTTTCTCGATTTGCTCAGAGGCTGTTAGAGGCCCTGATGGACCATGACTGTGCAGAAAATGAAACAGTTTCACAGACTCAAACTTAAGCTCAGCACCATCCCTAGCATGCCTCAGTCACCTCAGAAATTATGCATTAAAAACAGCGCCAGGCACTAAATATTCACCAAAAAAAAAAAAAAAAAAAAAAAAAAAAAATGGCATAGATTTTTAAAAACTGCAATACACTGACTTACATTTTTGTGGGATTCAATTTTAATGTTTTTCTCATCAGATAAATTGCATTTACATGCACGCACAAATGTGAGTGTATAATCTACACTGAGTGTGGGGGGAAATGGATAGACTATTATGAAGAATGTAAATTAACTGGCAAAAAATGAATGGAATAACCCTTTAAAGTGCAGTCCTTTTTTGAGCAAATTTCCCCCCCAAACTAAAATGCTTACTGCTTGAACCACTTTGACTCCTGGCATAATCATAGAATTGTTTGAAAGGTGACACTGAGTAGATTACGCTCAAATAGTCAGAATTGCTGAGAATATTACCCAAATTAGGTAACAGCGCTGGAAATATACGCTTTTGTCCGACAGAAAAAATGTTATGCTTTCTTCTGCCCCTGTAGCGCAATGACTGAGCCTCATCAGCCTAGAAAAATAATAAAGCCACAGCCAGATGCCTGAGCAACTGCAGGTTCTTGGTTATGTTCACACCTGTTCCAACAAACAATTTGAAAAGTCCAAATTGCCCTGTGTTCCTAGCCATGGTCGCATTTGCTTTTACAATATTTTTAGAACTCCCCTATTTTTGGTCATTTTTGGAAATATGTTGCAAAATTTTCCCTCCAATATACCCCTCCAATTCCCTGCCCTAGTGTACAAATGTATATGCGTAATAAAGTTGCTTCCAAAACTCCTTTGCTTCATTGACAAAATCCTACTCCCTCCCCCCTTGTCTGAAATCATTGAAACAAGTCCTTCTCATAAAAATTAATCCATTGGTTACCATGCAATCCATCCTTTGGACGTTTCAGACTGGCTGTCTGTGTGAAGTAAAAGAATTTCATTTTCCTCTTGCATTGGCATGAGGGCTGATAGGCTAGAACACTGACTGTTCTGTTAGATCAGCTCATAATAGTCAGTGGGTGCACTTATTTTGTTCTTGAAGGACGGCAATACAATCCACATTACTGCATCATGAGTAGAAATGCTAATTATAATGAAATTCACGCAGACGCGCAGCTATTACCTCTATGTCAAAAATGATTTGGTGACGTTTGTCCGAGCTTACTTGTTTTTTGGACTAAAACTATAACAAGTTTTTTTTTTTTTTTTAATCTCTGGACTGCTACCAAGGTAAAAACATTGAAATAAACATATTTTCATAGATGATCTCAATGCTATAAAACTGAACCTATGGGACTGCATAGTCAGGCAGAGGGTTGTTACGTCACAAGTTGTACTATTTTTGCTATCATGTTTGCATCATAAAATAGCTTGCGCAGTTAAAATGCTGTGTCCTCAAACTTTTGAGCTATATATTTTCCACAAATTAACACAATATTTCACGGTATAAAAACGCAACTATTCTTGGCGACCCACCCTCAGGCCAGTGCTCGTGAAAGGGCTAATTAATTAAATAGTGCTGTATTCTATAAAGTAACTGAGATATTGATCAAAGTCCCTCAAAAAACACAGTCAGCATCCGTGTAGATTCATAGCCTAAATACATTACTACAAAATGTTTGAGGTTTTGGCAGCGGTAATGCAAAAACTGTGCCTAATAACTAATTCATTCAGAAAGATCAAACTCAGTAAAGCCCAACATTCCCCTAGCGTTAACGCCAGCATTACAGGATATTCAATGGCGTGCAGTGAGCCTCTGGCCCATAATTGACGCATAATTGCATCATTATTGATCTTGAATAATCAACATCAATATATAAGCCTGTAATTATTAAGATACTATAAAGAAACTAGAAAGCATTCAGAGAGCGCAGCACCTCCGCCACGCCAAGGCAACTTCGTGCATTAGTTATTTTCGTTGGCTGATGTAGGGTATTGTTGCATTCCACCGCCGGGTGGCAGCAAAACCCAAAAGCACGCCAATTGGAAATCCGGCCCATTGGCTAAAATATATGCGGCCGTTTTTGAGATATCCTGCTAAAAAACAGACAAACGCACGCCGGCGAAAACATACACGTCCTTGGCGGAGGTGAATAACACTGATTACAAATGGGTTACATTGACAACATACTTAGTGATATTGCAGGTATGGAAAAAATATATTATAATAATTAATCCAGTACTTTCTCTGAATTCCATCTTCTGTTTTAGTAATTTTTTTCCAGCAGTGCAACCTAATTTATTTTAAGACTGCACTTCATCAAAAAGTTTTCAGCATTTAAAAGAATAAGCTATAGGCAGTGCACACTCCTTGCCACAAGGGCTATAATAAATTCATTAAATTACCAACGCTTCTTATGTCGAAGTGTGGGTAATCGAATAATTTAGTAAATTGGTTTTTAGTGCGTTTAAAAATTTGACGCTTGGCATGCATTTAAAATGATTTAGAAAGCATGCCATGCACAGAACTTTCTTGGTTGCACAATCATTGATGAGGACTTTATTGTCCAGCTTCTGGGAAAGTTGTAAGCAGGTAACAATATGAGACTGTAAGAATGGTAATTATCTTGTAAATTTATAAAAAATGAAATCTAAACCTTATCTAACCACCATTTCAGCTTAATTTACTACATAACATTCTCTGCACACTTCACACGTGGACCTGAGTCGGCAAAACCGCATTTTTAAAATGTTTAAATGTAACAAGCCAATCATACACTGACGGAAAAAAATAGGCCATTTTGCAAGCTATGGGAATTCAGTAGCTTCAAAAGACGTTGACTTCTCCTGTCATCATTAAAGTGGATAGGAAAATGCTTGATTACTATTGCAATGAACAAAAATGTAAGCTGATGGAAAATAGTAATTCCTCGCAACTGAACGAATTATCGCGTAGTTGCTAATTAGGAAGCGTAAATGGAAACGGGTTTGGAGAGGTATTGCCTTTCACCGCGCTTTAAGGTGAGGTGAAAGCCGGGCAATAATCCTTCAGATGGCAAGTCCCGAGTGGAAGAGGTTAAAATTGCATATACTGCTGCCATCCGTACAAATAATTAAAAATGAATAAATAAATATATATTCAGGCAAAATATGTATTTTGTAAGTGGAACTTTTTATTTTTCCCCAATATTCTTGAAATAGCCTCAAAATCTGTATGAATTCTATAACAGTCCTAATGCCTTCAGCTCATGTTCTTGCCTGTTGGAGAAGTTGGTAAGCTTCTCCTTAAGACAAAAGCAAGGCAGGGGGGCATTGCATGTCTCACAATGATATCATGTTTATAAAAATGTACAGAGTGAGAGCAGTTTGAAATGGCTTTCACTTGACACAAAATGTTGTATAATCATTTTGAGCACACAAATATTTGTTAGCGCTGTCAAAATAACATTTGCACTGAGCTAGTGCATTAAACAGAAGTATTTTGTGGTGTGGTTATTCAGTCCCACAGGTCGGAATGCAATATTTACCAAGTATAAATTGTTCATAGTCTCACCCATGGAATGTTAAGCGGTGTTTCTCCGTCAGTGGGGAGCACGTACCCTGCCTGTGCTTTCTGCACACAAGGAGAATGACACAAGCTCAGTTAGAGACTGTAAGCACAAACTGGCCACAGGGAATCAAAAGTGAATCAAAGTTATGACAGTTCATTCGTTGTTTCATTTAGGAACATGAAAATAATGAAAGTTTCTACCAAATGACAAAAATTTTTTAATTATGCTTCATAATCAAGTCAACAGCAGCATGCCTAGATCACACTTGTATTCAGAACAGGCATAAATGCTGAAGTCATTTTTAGAAATGAAACTATATGGGGAGCTGCCGGATAGCTCACTCGGTAAAGCATCACGTTGCGAAGCAGAAGTGACTATCACGTTGCGGGTTCGATCCCTGCCTCGTACCAGCCAGCAGTGGTCGGCAGCTTTTTCAGAGTAGCGCACTATTGGCTATTGCGCTACAGGGTTGCAAATTGGGAAGGGACTGCTGGGAGGGGAAAATAATAGTTGCCTTGTTCGTTGCTCAAGCGCCTCCTGTTGGCCAGACGGGCACTCGTCAGGAAGATTCTAAGCCTGTTCATGTCCGGGTATCCTCCGCCCTCGTTCTGAACTTGCGAGGATTCAACCAATGAGTGTATAAGAAGCAGTGGCTGACAGGCACGTGCTTCGGAGGAGAGCCGCAAACTGTCTACACTCTCCTGAATTGGCAGCAAGGGGTCGCATACGAGCAAGCATAGTTGTACATAGTTCAACAATTGGGCATTCCAGATTCGGGTGGGATTGGAGATGCCAAATTTATTTTAAAAAAATTTAAAAAAAAAAAGAAATAAAAATATATTATCAAATAATAATTGCTTTTCTCAGACTTGAGCTGGCACAGCTGTTTATTTCCTATCATACCTGGACTGCCAGAGGACCTTAAAGCACCTGGAAAGGCTATTCCAAGATTTCCTTCTGAATAAGTAATTTCTGGTCATGTGTGCATACAAAACATGTTTGGTAATATACAAAATCGGTTTTACTCCTATTCAAAATGTACCCATTATTCCATTTTTTTTTTCTTTTCTTGACAGCCAGTGGATGGGACTATCCAAGGACTTTAACAATTTCCAGCTATATTCAAGCATTCAGAATTAAGCATAATACTGGCTACTTCCTGCTTTAAATAAAATCATCATTCATCCACTATGTGCCAGAGCAACTTCACTCTGCATTTTATTTGTCAATATGTAAGTGCCCATTTTTTTCAAGAGCTGTTAAAATTTTTCAGGCAAAAAACCTCCTGGTTCTGCCAAGCGACTTGTTTTGGTGGATAGAGCAGTTCCTTCTCTCCCCCTGGTCAAATGTCTCCCTCTCCCAACGTTAGAAGGAACAGTTGGTTTGGGCCAGAAGCCTGAATATGTATTATATATATATATATATATATAAGTGGTTCCAGGTGGTAAACACCTCAAAGCTGGCCAGGGTGTGGACTGCTCTGATTGGGGGGAGGCAATCAGCGATCTGGGGTGGGCAACTTTTTTTTTGTCCATAAAGCATGCTAGATTACAGTCAACCCGCCATTGTCCTAGTTAAAATGTCCGACTACCATAGGTGTAATACATACATTAAAATAAACTATTATTAGCTAAGCTAATGTTTTCCCATAAAATCACTGGTTGGATATGTTTAAAACTGGTAAAATATAAAAGAAATGCAGTTCATTTTGTATTCACAAATCAATCACACAGAGCATGCACTTTCTTGATCACACAGGCGTAAGGATGGTCGGGACATGTTCGAACTTGGCAAGAATATCCCGACCAACTTTTTATCAATTGAGAAAACGGAAGAAATGCGACATTTAACATATGTAATTTGTATCCGCGGTTAGCGGCTTTGTCCAATTCACAGACAGCCAATGGTTTAATCTTAAGAGTTAATCTCGGCTGCAGTTATGTAACTAACAAGAAAACAGTACAGCGCATAGATAAGATTGCTAATTGGCTAGCCAGCTAAAGTAGCTATAATCACGCATTTAGTCACACTCTACCAGAACTGAGTGGGTTTTGTGAGTGTGTGGAGGTGATTTCCTGCAGTCAGTAAAGTTTGTGGAAAGTGTACAAATTTCAAACATTAGCTGATACTGAAAAACTTTCCCAGGAGTGGAGGAAACCGAGGGTGCCGAGGGTGCAGTTGCATCTGAGCCCGTGTGTGGTGGGTATTCATGGTCAAATTGCATCCGAGGCTGTGGCGAAATGATCGATGGAAGTGTGTACTAAAGAAAGTAAGACATTAATAACTGGGTAGGAGTGAAGTAAATAATTTAATGCTGTACTTTACAAGGTGCGATTAAAAGTTTTTTTGTAATATAAGTCAAACAAATTTCATTCATGCGATGTAACATTGTTTGGAATTTTAATCTGTCAATGTTCAATAATTTTGTAAATATGTCGGGCCTTCGTTGGACCTATGTTAGATAATTGAAATTTTTTTTTGTAATAAGTGGTTAGGCTGCCTACTTTTGCTTGATGTGATGGGAAATGGGCTTTCTTTTTGTTGAGATTTATGGGAAAAATATGGCCAATAAAATGTCCTAGTAGGCTATTTTGATTAGCTATAGCTATAGCATTTTGACAGCATCTTAAAATCACTGAAAATGTAGTTAAAGAAAAGGCAAACAAATGGGAGTAAAAGTAGAGAGGAAGATGAGACAAGGGACAAACTGCCAAAAGTTTAGGACTATTTTTGTCTCATCTTGCGATGTGCAGCACATCGACTTTTTTGGGGCTACATGCCACTGATTCTTTATTTCCAGCTTGACCATTTCGCTAACGCAAGACAGTCGGCAAGTGGATGCGAGTACCTAGCTGGCACTCAGTTTTTGTTTGAAGATAGAGTGGACACTGACTTGGAGATTTTACATTTACAAGAAAGCATTTCACAATGGAAAATGGAAAAATTCGAGTTTTGCTGTGCTCTTAATTTGGGAGGGATCAGTTCAAGCACACAAATGTTCTCAGGCTCAAGGAACTCTGTGCATACACGGGTGACGTGGGTCTGGTATGGTCATGCTGGATGGTGCTTGTTTTGATGGAAGAATGGTAGGACGATAGACCGCAGTATCTGATTGTATTATCGCACTGCATTCAAGTTGCTGTTAATGAAATGCAGTTGAGTGGGATATTCCCACAAAACCAGCACCCCACTGCCATGTGCCACTGTGCGCACCACAATAATGTCAGCATGACGATCCCCCGTCCGTTTGCTGTGTGAAGTTGGAAATGTGACTTGTCTGTAAAGAAAACAGTCCTTCAATGTGCCATTGGCCATCAAATTTGTCTATTCACTCAGTTCAACCGATTTTTTCGCTGAGGTGAGGTCAATCCACTAAGATCAAAGCACGCAGAGATATGGACTTCCTGGAGATGATTTTTCATGGTGTAGGCAAAAATGTGGGGATTGTGGGGTCTCATTTGCAGTGGCAGTTGCTGGCCTCAGATGGCCACAGAGATGGAGAGTCCGGATATGGCAGTCTTGGGTAGGGATCATCACACGCAGTCGTCATGCATGTGGGTGGTCTGCTGTCGCACCTTATTTCTCAAAAAGGTGTCTCATGCGACTTATTGTTGAAACATGGACATTAAGAGCCCTTGTGACAGCCCTGAGAAACATTCTTGCATTGAGCATGCCAATGGCTCGAGCCATCTATGGCAATTTGAACAATGGCAGAACTGGGACTTTTGAGGTAGCCTTTCATTGGCCAGAGTAAAGGATGCGCCTGGGCTGACCGTACCTGATTTCAGTGGCTCTGGATCAGGCCCCACCTGTCTGACTGGCCAATTTTGACAAAGGGCATGAACTTGACAATTATATGGAGAAGGTGACTGAAATACACGCAGACCAGTAGCGCGCACCCTTGGTCACAGATAGAAACCCTACTAAGCCAACATTAAAAATAATTATACAGAATATTGAAAGGACTAAACTGTTGCGTTTATATTTTTGTTCAGTGTAGCTCGCTGGCTACTACGAGATGTAGCAGCTAGTAATAACCAGGATAAAATAAAAAAATATACTGCACATAACCTAGTCAGCAAAGTATATACCCACAGTAATTCAGTGTTCACTCGCTACAATTTATGCCTTTACTAACTGTAAGCAACGAAAAACATAGCTGGCTAGCTAGGTTACAAATAATAGTCACAAGCAGATAACTGTCTTTTCACCTCACATTTGGAGGCGAGCACCCTTGTTGACGAAGTGCTCAGTCCTACCTAGCCGACACTGCCCGGTGTTAGGGATCAACTGGTATTTCTGTTAACTGATGAGCTTTGTTCGTAAACATCGATGGTTTCTCATAGCAAAGGCAGATATTCTAAATGATGGTAATTCATTTACCACTCATAACTAACTAGACCATCCATCTGACTCCTAGAGTTTATTGTTGGTGGATGGAGTATGGGGAAACTGTGTGAGGAAATAAATTCCAAATTGCATTTAAAGAAAATCTCCACCAGGGATTCAATATCTGAGAAACAACATCTAAAAGAGAGGGTTATAACAGCATACTTGTCCGCTAAGACATTGCATCTTACAGAACAACTCTTATACCCATATACAAACTTATATAAGTGAAGAAAAAACAACCGTACATTCACTTACCGGTTTAAAATTTTTGTTGGGTTAACTTGTGACCTCTGTCACTTTGATGACAGCAGTCACATATGATTTGATTCTGTATTTCTAGAGGGCAGAGGCTATGTCTGTGTCACTTTTGGGAGAAAAAAATGAACTAACTGGGATTCAATGACGAAATAAAAAAATGCATTTCATACTTTTATGACTGAGTGCACAACATGTGGCTGCTGGTACCACTGGATCTGTGTGGGGCAGCCACCCACTGACCAAGAAAAAAACAAAAACAAACAAAAAAAAAAAAAAAAAAGACGTGACTCCTGATATTTGGATCTGGGATTGAACTTGAATCTTTTTTTGGTTTAAGAACTTCAGCAAAGTCAGTATTCTGCAGACAGCTGGGGTTTTCTTTACTGATTACCATATAAGCCAAAGGGAGTGAAAGTAAGTTAGATCTTGGGAGAAAATAAAGGATAATGATTCAAAAGTGGATGAATGTGTAACGTAACACGTAACGCAATTTTGCCGGCAAAAATTTTCAACATCTATTTTAATAAAAAAATGGGTTCACTTTGACAAACGGATTACACCTAGTGACAACAGACAAATAATACTACATTTGAGCTAAGCTGCTATGCTAAGCATTTTAGGTTAATTAACACACATCAGAAGGTTTATTTTCATGTGATTATGCAATAATGTATTTTGCCATGTTACCCTTTCCTGAGGCTGTTTGATTAGAATGAAGTACAACAGGCCATCAAACCTGGAAATATCTAAATGTGCAGGTTCCTCACATTATTTCTATAATTTTGAGCTTGTAACTTGAAAAATGACAAAACTTTTCACTTCAGACAGAGTTGCCACGATTTCCGCTATGCACACTGTGAAGGAAATGGAAGGGATTATAACAGTCTATAGGCTGCCTTTCTAACACTCCACGCTTTCTTTTTGGACAAAATACTCTGTAATCTCCCCTCATATAATACTTTGGCGGTAATGAAAGACATACAGTGGGAACCAAAATTACTGGCACACCCGACCAACAATGCACAAACAATACTTCAAAAAAAAAAATCTAAAAAACATATTTATAGAGAAAATCTAAATACCAACTAGTGCAAAATACTGTACAATATTAATGTTTTAATGGAATCAACCAAAATCGCATACTGATTAAATTTAAAATCAATGTTATCCAAATCAAGGTTTGACACCCTTAAAGATTATTGTGAATAACATCTCCCAAAATTAAGCCAGTTATTAAATTCCTCTTATTTAAGTTTTATCTAAGTGTTAAAGAACTATATTGAGCCTTTACATCACTTCCTGTTTCACTCGGGTATAAAAAAATGAGGTAACACACATGCAAATCCCTTTTTCACCCAACACCATGAGGAAAACAAAACAACTGTCAGTTCAAAAGAGACAGATGGTCATAGACCTTCATAAATCTGGTAATGGCTACAAGAAGATTTGTAAGCGATGGAGTATGCCACTGAGCAGTGTCAGGGCAATTATTTAAAAATTCTGAAGATAAGGAACTGTTGAAAACCTAAAGGGTAGAAGACACAACTGCATTTTGCCCCCCAGGATACTGAGGAGGACAGTGAGAGAAGAAACAAGATCCCCAAGAATCACAGTGTAGGAATTGCAGGCCTTGGTGGCATCTTGGGGTCACCAGGTTTCAAAAAGCATTGTCACGTGCCACCTCCACCACCACAGGCTGTTTGGAAGGGTTGCCAGAAGAAAGCCTTTTCTGACCAGAGCACACAGAAGCAAGTGTTTGGAGTTTGCCAAACATAATTTAAATTATGACCGGAACTAAATGCTTTGGTCAGATGAGACTAAAATCTTACAATGCTAAGCCCGAGACTGACCCCCCCAAAAAAAAAAAAAAAGCAGCTGTAGATTGCCAGAAAGCTGCACAATTTTTTTTTTTAATTCATTTTGGATGAATAACAAAACTGCAACATTGTTACAATTTGATACATGTTGAGAGTCTTGACAATTCATTGACTCTGAAATTAGCAATCTGCACCATGGCCATGCTGAATGCCCGCATGTTAAAATAAGGATTAGTCCACTGTAAATACACATGAACGGACTCTTTTTTTTCTTTGTTTCTCAGTCCAATCCAAACACGACAATTAGCATAAATTGTCGGCTCGAACCTGTCCTGCCTGACAGGCTTTTTTGGGCCTTGTCAAGCTTCGGCTGAAACCGAGAACTCTACTTTCCTATTAATCCTCTGTCAGGACTGTACTGCCACCATCTTCAGTTCTTGCTTTTTTTTGTGGACTTTTTTTGCCTTCAGTCTCCTATTCAGTGTACACAATGCACTTTGAACCAAAACAACATAAAAGTGTCACTGTCCAAGTAATTATGGTGCTCTCTTCATTTCCTTTCCATAAATTAAAAAAAAAAATTTTTTTCAACATTTCCCCAAAATAGTCTTGGGATGTCTGAAAATGATCCAAAAAGCCTTTGCTCTCCTCATTTTACCCCGTGATTGTAGTATATTTCTGGGGTAAGTTATGCAATGTTGCTCTTGGTAACTGACTTTTTTCTGCAACTAAAGAAAGTTGCAGCAAACCAGAATGCGTGGGATCACTCGGGGAAATAAAATAACAGTTATTTTATTTCATGCGATATTGATAATAATAATAATACATGAATAATAATAAAGTGTTAACCACTGAATTGACTTATTCCATGCCTTAATATGCCACCAGCAATTTCTGCTCACAAGAAAAGCATGCTACATGTATCATGAAAAATAATTTTGGAATCATCATTATTTTTTAAATGTAGTTACAGTGCTTTTAACAGCTTTATTTTGGTATCCTAATATTGAAAGACAGGAAGAATGGGGAAAACACAAGAGGGAGTGACATGCAACAGTAGGAAGGGGCTGGATGTAGCGGATTACAACGAGCCTGTGGATAGTGCGCTGCTGGCTGGGCCACTGACATACCTGGAAACATAACGATTTTCATTTGTTCACTAATGTGTATCATCAAGGGAACAAAATTAGAAAATTTCATTGATTCTTTTAATGAGCAGAATATTATTCTGTACACCACTGCTTTGCAGCAGGCTATGGTCCTCAGTCTCTCAGTTGCATGGTGATTCTTAAATGAGTTGATCATGACCTTCATCCAAATTTTTTTCAGGAAATTGCGCTCTAAGGTGGCGTCCTGACGAGACTTAATTCTCTGCACATGGGCTGCTTGCTCCCTCTTTCTGGAGGTCCCTTGAACAAGTGTGTATGTGAACTCTCATGAACCTCAACAATACATGCATATTCATAACCCTGGCCACAATCCAGCCTTTGTTAATAATGAATTGAGAATGTGTCACTATGCGCCAGAATCAAGGAGACGTCTGAGATTGCTCAATCAATCTCTCTGATCCTTTTGCAATTGATAATGTATTTGCTGCAAAAACAACAATTAACTCATTTGGCACCATTGACGTTGATCTACATCTTTGACGTGAATCTATGTTAATGGCGCTTGGCGTTATACTATTTGCCAGAATTTCAGTACCACCCATCTCCACCAGATGGCACTGCAATTTCATCACCACGCTCGTGGTCGCTCAGAATGTTCTTGTGTTTACATTTCCCTCATGTATTCAGTACATAAGAATGGCCGGCCGGACCATTGAAAGTGTGGCGCCAAATGAGTTAAAAGGCAGAAAATAATAACCTTCACTTCCGTCTACTTAAACGTAAGTGGTGAGACCCCCTCCAAGGCAGTCACTGCAATGTAGACTTTCTTTCAGGAATCAATAACCACAAATGAAGTGCAAGTTATAATGGCCTTAGAAAGCTTTAGGAGTATGCTATCAGAGAAAGACAGTAACCAGTTTCCAGGATAGCATAGGTGGCAACCCAATGTTGAACCAACCTTTTTTTATTAACATATATCAGTTTAAGGTGTTTGTCAGTGGGAGAGTGACCGCGGTTGCACAGAAATATCATGAATAAGGAAAGTTGCTGACTTAAGCTGTGGATATATCAAAAGAGAGACACTTTAAAGATCTCCTGTATTCGCTCATGTGTAAGTTCCATGCACGCCCTCGGTACTTCCAGCAAGGTTGTTGAGTATAATGCCTCTTGGGTCTTTTTGATTCCTGTGAATGGGGATTTATTTCAAAAGGGAACTGCTCCAACCTTTAGCAGTTATCATTTATTTAGATGAAACACAGCTCCCACTTTTTGGAGATTTATAAGAAACAATGTTGCAAATCAAATCTGCGTCATAAAAAAAAATATACATACATTTGGTATGGCAGCTCAAGGAAAAAGAAGACTCAAGAACAGTGTAGCACCTGTATGAACTTTCTGAATCCAAGAGGAGGCGTAGAGTTTGGATTTCATACTGTAACATGGCTGATACATTGAAACTAAATTGCAATACTGTTTTGTTCACTTTAAAACATTTATTTGCTTGGTGACACAGTTGAAACAGTCTATACAATGTTTAAAGTGTATAGTCCAGGTTAAACACTACTCTCTACTAATGTGTACATACAGACGTTGACTACACATGTACTAGCCAAATAATAACGAAGGCATCATGCTATCTAGCCTGGGTGTAGCTTGCCAGTTCCCACCCCGCCTGTCAAACTGATGTTTATTTTATCGGGATTCTCCCTTTACCCTGACGTTTGTAAGCATATCCGCTTGACTGTCCCATGCTTCGATAGTATGGTACTAGCTGTAATTCTTACTTTTCTACGGGAAGACTGCAACTAAATTAGCCTAAAACACTGACATTGGGAAAACCGGTTGATGATCACCACTGATCAGTAACACTAGCCATGGATCTACCGAGCCCGTCTGACGCGGACAAATTGAACCCACTGGCTTTTGTAAATTTGTTTATTATTGACAGGGAACGAATGGACCCTTTGCCTGTTTGGGATGAATTCTTACACCCTGCACAAACACAATAATCCACCATTGCAAGCTGCTGTATAGTGCAGGCTCATTGACCATCGTACTCTGACAGGCACTTCTTTACCTATTGTGACGAAGAGCATTGCATTATGAGAGGAAAGGGGAACTTTGTAAACTGCTGTTAAAAGTGCCAACTTTTTCGTATTATATTCTGTTCTCTGATAACCAACAATATAAAATATGATGTATAATCGTTCAGATATTTATTTCCCACAAGAAAATAGTACAAAATCTTTGGAAAATTAACCTGCACTATACACTTTAAGCAATGTGAGAGATCAAACCAAACCCATTCAAGGAACGTGACGACACATTCAAGCATGTACAGGTTCACACATATTCAACCTCACACCCACGCACGCACACACACACACACACACACATACTAGTCACCGGAGCAGTACCCTCTAAGGTTTGCCAATTGTACATTTTTATCCCCCAAAACAATATCTGTAATTAACTTGAGGTCCAATTATTAACCCTTGGGATCCATTGGTGTAGATTGTACCTTGAGGGACAAAAGGGGACTCCATATTTCTGAGAATGTGCGAGCACTTACAAAATTTTCAATTCCTTTCCATTCAATTCCATTCCATTTTCATTTCTAAATTTGACTGAATCATGAACGTTTTTCAACCTCACAAACTACCACAGTGTTGTTGCATGCACAGGGTGAGATATTGCATCATGTCTTGCATTTTTTTGAGTGAAATTCACTGGTACACTTCATATAAAATTCTAGTCCTCCCTTATGTCAATACTCATATACTGCTGAAATCTTAAGCAATTTTAGCACTTGAGATTCAAATGAAATACTGGAAACTGCTGGGCCATGCATATTTAATAGGTCAAACAAGGCCATTACAATAAGTTGCTGAAAATAATTGTACATGTTGCAAACATCTCGTTAACCTAGAGTAGTGTGCAGTGATGATTATACATTTAACAAAATGAAGATGAATCAGAAGCCCAAGTGCATTCCACGTATTTATTTCATGCAATATTGGGTCATATAGATGAAAATAAGTAAACAAATAACAATACATGGGGAAAAAAAAAGTCTTTTTGAGAGAAAAAGTCAATATCTAGTGTGGCCACACCACTTTGATTACAGCATTTAATCTTTCAGGCATAGTTTTTACACATTTGTTTTTAATTTCCTCACTTGCTAAACCATTCCATAAAGCAGGGATATTCACTCTTTTCCAGAGTGAGCCGGTGTGGGTGCCGGCCTTCATTCTAACCAACCAGTCACACACCTGACTCTACTTATAAACCCTTAAAGCTTTTGCCATAGACATTGATTAGTAAAATCAGGAGTGAAACTGCATGGTTAGAATGAAATCCTGTATCCACACTGGCTCATTCTGGAAAAGATTGAGTATCCCTGCCATAAGGTGTTTAATTAATTCCAAATAGATTCTTCTGATGTTGCAACCGATTTGTTCAATTGGACTAAGGTCTGGACTTGAGCCGGCCGAGTCATAACTTTTAGTCACAAGACGTTTCTTTCAGACTGAAATAATTCTTGCACAACTTAGAAGTGTGATTAGGGTCATAACCTTGTTGAAAATAAAATCCTCAACCAATCAGTCTCTTTCCAGATGGCAATATGTGCCTCACAAGGATGCTATGATATTTCTTTTGATCCACAATTCCGTCGAAAGGTAATCTGCTCCTTTCAAGCAGACTGAACCCCAAACCATGATATTACCACCTCCATGTTTTACTGAAGAGGTTGAACAGTCATTTTTGAAATGTTCTCCAACTGTACGGCGGCCATAAGTTCTGTGTTTGGGTAAGAAAATTTTAAATTTTGATGCATCGGTCTAAAGGACTTGTTCCCAGTCCATTAGTGTCCAATCCTTGAATGTTGTAGCACGCTCAATTCTTTTTCTGATGTTGCCAGCTCTTGGCCGCAACACGACCAATCAGACCGTTTTCACACAGTTGTCTGGAAGTAATAGATCTCTTTCATCTCTTCACTTCTGGCAGGGTTAATTTTTATTCTTATTATTAATTATTAAATAAATATTATTTATTCTTTCACCTCTATTGCCACCAGTTTTCAGCAAACCGGTCTATTTGCAATGTTTGATGTTGTTTCTGACATTGCCGTGGCAGAATTTAACGTCTTCGGCCTCATGTAAGGCCACAATGCGGTTACGAACAATCTCAGAGAGCTCCTTCCGTCGTGCCATCATGTTTGACACTGTGACACAGCTCAAAGTTCATGTCACTTTATTTACTGGAACAACTGACCACAGGTAATTTTGCAGAATACTATTGCCTCAAACCAGTTTAAACAAATTTTTTAGCATCAATAATCAAGGAATGAACCTTCAAACATGCATTCAGGCTATGCAAGAGTAAAGAAAAACTAAATTCGTGACACCTTTCATTGTTATAAAAAAATGATGTTTTCAGTGTTTTTGTTTATTACCCATATTTTTCTGTCAATATATACTTGAGGTAATGGTATTTGTCCTCCTTGCTTGCAATAGTATTTTTCAATACATTTTCACCAAATAAATCATAGATGACCCCTTTAAGATGACAGTGGTGGTGTATGATCACCACTGCACAACACGGTAGAACCACGTGCCAATACAACAAAGTGCCCACTGCCAACAGTAGCTGATGCTACATACACAAATGATTTCTTTAGTACCATGAACATAGCCAGCTGAACATTAAAATCACTCAGTTTGAGGTATCACCTCAGTTGAAGAATTTAGATGGTCAGTTGTTGATTATAGAAAATGCACATGACCAGGATAATCAACTGCTAATAGCCCAATTTTGGGTAATGGTACCTTTAGACAATCACAGTGCAGACATCCTTTCCCTTGTTCTGAAGATGTGCATGTGGAAGTTTGAAGCTGTGACATCAAGCAGTGAGGTGTGGTGAACATGGGCAGTTGAACATCAAAATCACTCAGTTTGAGGTATCACCTCAGTTGAAGAATTTAGACGGTCAGTCGTTGATTATAAAAACAGCACATGACCAGGAAAATCAACTGGTAACAAGTGAAAAAGTAAGCAGAGCTTACTAATACCCCCGACGTCCCCAATCATGCTTTTTCCGTTGGTTATTATAGAAATGATCACATTCCGAAAATCAATTTTGACAAAACTAACAACACGTCTATGACACTTAGCACTGCACCTCTCCATATGTTAGAAACTATGTGTGGCAAATTTGAAAAGAATCCATTAAATAATATTTGAGATATCAATCAGACAAATTAACATTGAACCCACTTGAAAATTTTCAAGTCCAAAAACAGGAAAACGGCGATATTTTTGTGAAAAATCATCCCAGATGGCCGACACTTTGCACTGCACCTCTCCCTGTGGTAGAGAATATGTGTGCAAATTTGAAAAGAATCCAATGTATAATATTTTATGATATCGATCAGACAAATTGACATTGAACCCATTTGAAAATTTCTAAGTCCAAAAACAGGAAAACGGCGATATTTTTGTGAAAAATCATCCCAGATGGCCGACACTTTGCACTGCACCTCTCCCTGTGGTAGAGAATATGTGTGCAAATTTGAAAAGAATCCAATGTATAATATTTGCGATATCGATCAGACAAATTGACATTGAACCCATTTGAAAATTTCTAAGTCCAAAAACAGGAAAACGGCGATATTTTTGTGAAAAATCATCCCAGATGGCCGACACTTTGCACTGCACCTCTCCCTGTGGTAGAGAATATGAGTGCAAATTTGAAAAGAATCCAATGTATAATATTTGCGATATCGATAAGACAAATTGACATTGAACCCATTTGAAAATTTCTAAGTCCAAAAACAGGAAAACGGCGATATTTTTGTGAAAAATCATCCCAGATGGCCGACACTTTGCACTGCACTTCTCCCTTTGGTAGAAAATATGTATGCCAAATTTGAAAAGAATCCAATGTATAATATTTGCGATATCGATCGGACAAATTGACATTGAACCCACTGGAAAATTTCTAAGTCCAAAAACAGGAAAACGGCGATATTTTTGTGAAAAATCATCCCAGATGGCCAACACTATACACAGCACCTCTCCCTTTGGTAGAGAATAAGTGTGCCAAATTTGAACAATATGAACAATATATCGATCGGACAAATAATGTCTTCGGACGGAATGACGGGATGACAGACGGACGGACGGAATTCTTGGTATATAACTTCATACCCCCGACATTTCGTCGGGGGTATAATAGCCCAATTCTGGTTTATGGTGCCTTTCGACAAGCACAGTGCCGACATCCTTTTCCTTGTTCTGAAGATGTGCATGTGGAAGTTTGAAGCTGTGACATCAAGCAGTGAGGTGTGGTGAACATGGGCAGTTGAACATCAAAATCACTCAGTTTGAGGTATCACCTCAGTTGAAGAATTTAGACGGTCAGTCGTTGATTATAAAAACAGCACATGACCAGGAAAATCAACTGGTAACAAGTGAAAAAGTAAGCAGAGCTTACTAATACCCCCGACGTCCCCAATCATGCTTTTTCCGTTGGTTATTATAGAAATGATCACATTCCGAAAATCAATTTTGACAAAACTAACAACACGTCTATGACACTTAGCACTGCACCTCTCCATATTTTAGAAACTATGTGTGGCAAATTTGAAAAGAATCCATTAAATAATATTTGAGATATCAATCAGACAAATTAACATTGAACCCACTTGAAAATTTTCAAGTCCAAAAACAGGAAAACGGCGATATTTTTGTGAAAAATCATCCCAGATGGCCGACACTTTGCACTGCACCTCTCCCTGTGGTAGAGAATATGAGTGCAAATTTGAAAAGAATCCAATGTATAATATTTGCGATATCGATAAGACAAATTGACATTGAACCCATTTGAAAATTTCTAAGTCCAAAAACAGGAAAACGGCGATATTTTTGTGAAAAATCATCCCAGATGGCCGACACTTTGCACTGCACTTCTCCCTTTGGTAGAAAATATGTATGCCAAATTTGAAAAGAATCCAATGTATAATATTTGCGATATCGATCGGACAAATTGACATTGAACCCACTGGAAAATTTCTAAGTCCAAAAACAGGAAAACGGCGATATTTTTGTGAAAAATCATCCCAGATGGCCAACACTATACACAGCACCTCTCCCTTTGGTAGAGAATAAGTGTGCCAAATTTGAACAATATGAACAATATATCGATCGGACAAATAATGTCTTCGGACGGAATGACGGGATGACAGACGGACGGACGGAATTCTTGGTATATAACTTCATACCCCCGACATTTTGTCGGGGGTATAATAGCCCAATTCTGGTTTATGGTGCCTTTCGACAAGCACAGTGCCGACATCCTTTTCCTTGTTCTGAAGATGTGCATGTGGAAGTTTGAAGCTGTGACATCAAGCTGTGAGGTTCTCAGCAGGTCATATTTGGTGAGTACCAGGAAGAGACTGCCCACTGTGAACAGCTCCCTACTTAGACCATATTGAACAAAAGGGTTGAAGGCAGCCCCCAAAATGCCAAATTCCTCTGATACAAATCCGAGCACCTGGTTATTCTTTACGGAGATGGACGATATGCTCTAACTTCATATTTGGCCTGATTTAACAATGGACAACACAGTGGGACCAAAAAGGAGTTACTGATACAAGCCCTGGTCAAAATGTGGTGGATTACAATGAGCCTGTGGGTAGTGCGCTGCAGGCTGGGCGACTGACATACCTGGAAACATAAGGATTTTAATTTGTTCACTAATGTGTATCATCAAGGGAACAAAATTAGTAAATGACATTGATGCTTTTGTTTAATGAGCAGATTATTATTCTGTACACCACTGCTTTGCAACAGGCTATGGTCCTCAGTCTCTCAGTTGCATGGTGATTCTTAAATGAGTTGATCATGACCTTCATCCACATTTTTTTCAGGAAATTAGACCCTCAGGGGGCGTCCTGACGAGACTTAATTCTCTGCACATGGGCTGCTCGCTCCCTCTTTCTCTTTCTGGTCAAAATTATACAATGACTTACAGGAGGTTTTTTTGCTTCATAGCAAATAAAAAAATCTGCAGATATGGCACAAAACAATTTTTGTTTAAAAGCTGAACAGTCCAGCTACATGAAATGCACTGCAAACAGATGAAATTATTTTAATTAAGGGCACATATTTTTTCCAGATCAAGACGAGCAAAAAAATATGGAATCACGCAATGTTGAGGGAAACATTATGGAATCATCCTGTAATTGGCATTTATCGGTAACACAAATCCGAATATGAAAATTAATCTACAGTTAAAAGAGAGTACTTTAAGACCTTATCAAGGTGCCTGACTTTGGTAACTGAGTAGAAACATGGCAACAACAAGACAGCGGCCAATTGAAATAAAGGAAAGGATTAAAAAACTACGACAAGGAAATTAAACATGGAGAGTGACAAATGATATTGATTCTTCCCAGTCAGCTGTGTCTAAAATCTGGCGCAAGTATAAGCAAAATAGGAAGGTCATAAATGGTAAACATACAGGTAGGCCACAGAAGATGTCAGTTTCGGGAATAAAAACTCAAAGCAAAATGCCTTGAAAATAGAAAATGTGCAACAAAACAAATGAGTAGAAACAGGAGTCTGTGGTTGTGACAGAACTGTAAGAAATCGGGTGAATGAAATGCGATCATAAAACATCAGAAAAGCCAAACGAAAACCAGCTCTGACACCTAAACAGAAAGAAAGCAAGGTTACAGTGAGCTGAAGAGAAGCACTCATGAAGTATGGATGATTGCATGAAAATCATACTCAGTAATGAATCACAAATCTGCATTGGCCAAGGTGATGATGCTGTAAATTTTGTCTACTGACATTCCAATGAAACATGTACAGATGACTGCCTAAAGAAAACAAGCAAATTTCCCTATTAATTTATGATATGAGGTTACATGTCAGGTAAAGTAGTCAAGTAGTCAATGCACAGGTGTATATAGAAATTTTGGACCATTTTTTCACTCCATCAGTAGAAAATGGGTTCAGTGATGATGAAGTCAATTTTCAGGATGACAATGCATCCTGCCACAGAGCAAAGACTGTGAATGCTTTTCTTCAAGAAAGGCATACCAGTTCAGTGACATAGTCAGCAAACACTCTGGATCTCAATCCATTTTAAAATTTATGGTAGACATTAATAAAAAAAAAAAAATGGTACATGACAAGGCCCCATCCGACAAACCTAATCTGTCAACCGCTATTTGAGAAAGTAGCAACTTGCTTCTTGGAGAATATTGTTTTGTCATTAGTGAAGTTTAAGCCTCAAAGAAATTTAGGCCGTCATCAAAGCCTGAGGAAGAGCAACAAAGTACTAACTCTTATTTTTGTTGATGATTCCATAATTTTTTCCTCAACATTGGGTGATTCCAATTTTTTTTTTTTTTTAACTCAACTTTCTCTGGCAAACAAAATATTCCATTAATTAAATAATTTATCCTAATTTGTTTGAGGCGTGCTTCATGAAGCCAGACTGTTCAGCTATTAAACAAAAATAGTTCTGAGTCATATCTGCGATTTGTTAATTTACTACAAAGTATAAACGCTGGATGAACATCCTCTAAAAGTGGTGATTCCATAATTTTAGCCAGGAATTGTAGAATATCAATTTAAAAAAATCACCATGTATTATGTTTTTTTTTTTTGCAACCAATGAAACTGTAGGTCAGTAACTATCTCTGTAAGAATCTGCAGCGCACGTGATCATCAGGGTAAACAATGCATCGCCGTCACACAGCATGAGTGTAAAGATTCCCTGCCACCAATCAGATTGTAATATAAATGGAAAGTATTCCTTCTCTCCCTCTTTTTGCACCATTCTCTTAGCTCCTTTGGCCAGGACACACCAAACGTGAGGATGGCGCTTAGGTCTGGAATTTCTACACTGTTCAGCTCTATGCAGCCTACCTCCTGAGTGCTCACAACTATGAGGAACTCTCTTTAAATTCAAGATTGTAACTCTCTCGTTTAACTAGCTTAGGCTATGCCCACGCTGCTGCTAGTTAATGATGGAAACACCTGTTTGATAGCTTTTCTGAGGAGAAACGGACATTAATTATGGCAACTGATACAATGGCATAGCATCGCTACTCCACGTAGACACGGGACCACAGATCTGTGCATCACCACTGAAAATCCCTACAAGATCACCTCACCAGGACTGCTGTTCAATGGATCAGGAGAGGCAACCAACTAAACTGTCCATGCGATGATACAGTGCAGCTTTATTTAGCTGATGCAACTAAACAATTGCTGCTGTGACCATTCTCATATTTTAATGAGTTAGTTAACCATTCACAGAGAGTATAACCGCACACATTTTTCTGTCTCTCATGTTGTGTTTCTGTCTCGCATGGTTTTTGTGTTATAGATGGTTGCCAGATTTGTGATGTGAATAGCTAATGAGCTGAAGCTTGCTTCACCTCTCAGTGCTTTGTTGAAGCTGAACGGAGTAATCCAGCCACGCACTGACCAACCCATACATTACAACATACAGTCACCACCTTGCATGCCCCCGGCCCTCTCTCTCTGTCTTGGGACAAAGAATGTGTGTCACAAGCATATACACACACATCCAACATGTGCTCACACACATGCATACACAGGCATAACCAACCTTTACCTTCCTATAGTGTGAATAGTCCTCCCTTGTTAGATTAGTGCCTAAATGTTCTGTATTTGTTCATTGAATACATTCATTTATTAAACCTGTTTTAGTGTTGAATAACATGGGAAGTGGAGTCAAAATAGCCTATTTAGAACTCCAAAAATCCTTCAAATGTTAAATTAAATCTCAAACTTAATTGTATTTTATTTAATCTTTAATATTAATTATTTTAATTATGAATTAAAATTCCATATTATTGGTTGTAATAGTAATTTTATAAGACTTACCACAAACTCTGCAGCTTTCCTGCGGCACTAAATTGGTATCCTGTGGGAGGATAATTAAGAAAAACACGACTTAATTATCCATCCTTGCGATTCCACATAGCATAGCGGCACACCCCCTACATAAATGGGTCCCCACCTGCGGAGTAGCATTTGACTCAAATCCGCGTTTTGCAATATACAATATCAAAACTCATAGCCACATTGCAGAGCTGTACTCCTAATCTCAGCGAGAACCTAGCCGGAGGACAATTTCACAAATGCTCATTAGAAGGTGCAATCGCTATATCGAAACAGCTGATGTTCCCAACCTTGTTTCTGCATTGCCCCTATGATTGCTCTGTAGTTTGTTAACTTCCCATTAAACCTGTCATTGCTGGAAACCAGTACTGTGGCCAGCAAGCTCCACACTAAATGTCTTAATATTTGGTGAGTTACCCAACACTGCAAGAAAACCACTGATATAAAAAGAGACTTTTGCTTGTCCCTCTTATTGCTATCTTGAATAAACAAATCAGAAATCGACCTTACACAGATGCCCATCTCTGCTGAATAGTTCCTGTACTGCTTAAGCAAAGACCTGCCTGCTAGTTATTAGGATTACCGAAATACGCTGAACCTTACAGAATGTAACACAGAAACTCCAACCTTAATTAATGAGGAATGCAATTCCTGTGCTGGGTCCCCAGACCTGCTGCTCTCCAGGTTGATCTTGAATTTCTCCAGGCAAGCCAAGCTTATGTGGATCCCGAAGGAGGGCCCGGGTGGGGAATTGAGCCCCAGACTCCCGGGTAAGAGTCAAACATGCTGACCACATCGCAAAAGAACCAGGCTCAGTGGCAAGGTAACCAAGATGCATACTTATTAGGAGGCATTTCTAGTGACAGGACCCTTCAACTGTCACATCTCTCCCCCCCTTTCGGGAGCGTGTCCTCATGCTCCATGCTTTATGCATGGTGCCATCCATTAGGATCCAACAGATCCTGCCGATTACGCCAGAATGTGGGCAGGCCGAAGGAGGGCCCAGGCGGGGAATTGAACCCCAGACTCCCAGATAAGAGTCAAACACGCTGACCACGTCGCCAAAGAGCCAGGACCCTTCAACTGTCGCACTTGCTCTCCTTAATAATGAGGAACTAAGCTGGGAGATTGTCAATCTTGTTTAGGCTCAATAGTGAATGGCCTGCGCCACTGCAGCCACATGTTGCCCCATCTTTGCTGTCCTCGGTTTAATCAAACCCCCATGAAACTCATTTCAGCAAAGACCAATTCAAAGGTAGGTCTATGGCAAGGCTTTACATGCAGACCAGAGTTTTTTGCAATACTCAGTCGATACAAGGACATGTCCAGACCCACTAAACGGTGTCACTAAGGCAGTCCTGGATGATAAGGTTGCGTCATCTCCATGTGGTACAACGTACTCCACGAATAGAGCTGCACCTACATCCCCTGCTTACAGTGGGGAGGATCATAGGTCTATAAATGGACTCCACTGATCTTCCCTGAGTAAGGAAACTTACTGTTCACTTTGTGAACTGGGGAAAGGGGGGTCCAATTATGATTCAGGTTTCTAAGGTCAGTGTTCATCTGCTTCCTCTGAGCAAGACTCCTCTGTTTGTTCTAATCAAGGACAATCTGACCAGCCAGGTGTATCTATATCACTCTCACTATGCGATGAAACAAACTGCATCTTATTGTCACTTCCAGCAACCACCTTTCACAAGCTAGAAGGAAGGCTGTAAGATTCCTCTAGACGCAGAGCACACAAAACATGCACCACTGCCATTTCTTTTCAATCAGAAAGAGTTTATAGAGAACCTCTTGCTCCCTCTTCCATTTGTACAGTGTTTTTCAAGATGCCAATTTGCTAAGCTTATCAGATGGTGGACATCGCATCCACTCTGAGTCTGCTTCTGATTATGATCAACTTCCTTACCTGCCTTCCTCTATAGACAGGCACATGAAAATTTTGAAATTCCTCATTAAAAAATGGCGATCCCTTTGACCTTGAAAGCTCAGAGTACAATATTCGATTATTTATGGTAAATTAATGCTGCTCTCTCAGACCTGCCTGGCATAACTGAGCAAGAAAAGCTCAGACTTATTCTTGAAGACCTCTTCCAGAGAAGTTCATACTTTCATTAGAGCAGAACCCTCATCCATTCATGACAGCTATTCTGAGCTCTGCAAAGCCCTAGTATCAGAATGCTTACCCAGCTGTGATGAGGCAACAGCTAAGATTCAAGCAGTAACTGTAATACATGTCTGCACCGAGAGCCCCAGGGAAAATTTTGAGCATTTGAAACTGGCATTCATCCAGGGTAGAAATGGGCTAGGTTTAGAGGAAGATAAAGCATTCAAGTCTCTCTTCCTGCGTAACCTCCAACCCTGCATCTGAGCTCGCATGGTTTTGCCCCCAATGGAAAAACTGTCAGTGCAAGAAATTCAGAATATCACTCAAATCGCTAGGAATTACCAAAAGCATTGCACCTGTGAAGGCTAATAAACATGAGAGGGACAATCCAAACACTAATGGTATCACCATCGGTGCCCCCCAGGTGTCCTACATCAGAGCCAAGGACCCATGGTCAGTGAATCAAGAAATCGTTCCTCACTAAAAGCTACAGAGGTCGCTTCTAACAGCCTGATGCAAGTAGCAACTGGAGAGAAGATAGGCTAAGTAGCAATGGAGATTTAGAGGATGCCTCATGGTAAAGCACACGGGTAAGAGGGGAAGAAATTAGCATTCTCACTCTCCCCTAGGTAAATATCTTGAAACTCCATTAGCTTGCTAATTCCGTTTGTCAAATAGGTGGATTGAATCAAAAGCAAGATTTATTCTGCAGTTTGGTTTCAGGAAAATTTAGCCTTCTCGGTTTTTTTTTGTTTTTGCTTAGTTTTTTTTGTCTCTGGCAGCCATATGGTAACTATATTACAATCCTTGCACATGCTTAGCCCCTCATTACGGTCCCACTGACTCACCTTTCACACGTCCACACCCTCATGGAGAGTAATTCCACTCATGCCCAAAACCACCCACATAGTTTGGAATCACCTTTAGTATCACACAGTTTGTGCACTTCTGAGTAACATCCTATCCTTTTGCTTCCCTCACAAAGCCAACAGGGGCGCGTTTCCCAAAATCACAGATGCTAACTTACATAGTTGGACCCATTGACTGTGAATGGACAAACTATGTAAGTTCCTAACCAAGTTAGCAACTACGCTTTTGGGAAATGCACCCCAGGTCAATTCTTTCTGAGCACACTGTCCTGTAGAAGTGTACTGCATTAAGGGGGCCACCCGCTGCACACCAGGTGAGTAGCACCCCGACAATAACCTCTGTCCAAAAGGTTCAACCATTTAGATCCTGCTTCGATTAGGTGTAACTGAAATTTAACTCTTTATAATCCCAGGGATGAGCATAATCTAGATCCCTCAGTGCCTGGGTTATAACTCCTGGCACTCCGCTCTCTGGACACCAAAAGTAACACTACTAAACACCTATAGTCCTCATCACCAACCTTGGTACTGCATTACCTTTGAATTATGCAATAATAAAATCTTGTGACAATAAATTACTACTTTTAAAAACATTTTAAAAGTATAAAAAGTATAAAAATATATATTTTTTAAATGTATTGTAAAAATACACAATGTTTCAATGCAAGCTTTGCATCATTCTCAAGTGAATGAAGTCTTGAATGATGAGGAATATAAATAGAAAAAAAGAGAAGGATAAAAAAGGGGTCAAAAAGGATAACCGTCATGTGCATATTTACAGAAATAACTTTGAGTGGATAAAGTCAGATTGAATGTTCAACTTAGGTTTGAGTTCTTTTACGAAAAACATTTAAAAGATAAAACAGTAAAATTTTGATTTAGATTTCTTTAGAACTGAAAACCACTGGCATAAGTATTGGCAGTGCAGCCAGCGCAGTTGCACTGGGGCCCGGAAGGTAAGAGGGCCCATGTTGAAACTGAGCTCTTCATTATTTTATCACATCGAAAACAGGTAGTTCTGTTCTTCAAACTGCATGCCTTAGTACTGTGGAAGCATTCACACAAATGCCTTCAATCAACACAAGTGATCACCATTCATTGCATGAAGCCAAACTCATCTCAATCATGGTTTGTTTTTATTTTGTAACAATAATTCTTAGCATTTTAAAACAATGCTACCTGCTTATTCTACTCACATTTGAAAAACAATTAACCCCTTTGCATAGAAGCCAAATCTGGCTATTTATGTTACCTTATTTAAGGCTTTATAATTCAAGATTGCAGCTTCACAGAGGGGAAGGGAATGGCTCAACTGAGTCAAGACATTTGTAGAATTTAGAATTCCATCGTATTTTAGTTTATTTCCATGATTTTGGTAGAGAAAAAGGGCTGCAAACATAAAAAATCTTCAGGAAAATTCAGCATTGAGATTGTAAAAAAAATAATACTGAGAATTGAAAAATGGCTGGGAGTTTAAACTATACATTTCTGGGATCATAAACTCCTTGACCACAAGTATTCTTCATCTGAGCATGAAATTATCTACTCTTTTGGAGCCAGATAAGACAGCTCTCCAGGCTCCCCAGGCTCTCACATCCCTCTAATTGGCGCACTGTCAAATCATAAAATAATCATATATTTAACACAAATCAACTTTTGGTGGATGAATTTCAGTATGAATTAATGATTTTCTGGTTGACTTTAGCATGAGTTTATCAATATAGGAGCAGTTGGACATCAATGTTTACCAGTAACCTCTCCAAACCCAAAACATGCCTTTTCTCCATGATAAAGTTTAGAATTTTGTCAATTTTTCTTCAGAGTTCCACAAGCCAGCACACATACTAATTAAAGGAACTGTTTATGCAATGGTCAGAACATTCACCATACAATGAAAAGCTAGCAGTTCCCACTTCTGAGCTCACAACCTGATATAAACACTTTCCACACCTTATAAGGAACAGGTATAACTCCCTAAGTCAGTAATATCTGAAATATACCTTATTATAACAGGATAGACATTCCACTATTAGGAAAAAACAATCAATATGCTTCCCTAGATTGTACAGAATGATCCAATGAACATTAGCAGGGGGTCTACTGAAGTGCTGGGGGTCCACCGAAGTGCTTGAGCTGTTCACATTTTAAACGAGCCAAAACCTTGGCATTTGATTTTGTTGAATATGGTATAAATTCTAAAACTAGATAACTCAGTCACCACAGGGTATCTCCCCAATCCCCAAATTTCAGACAAAATCGCCGCCGACAGCCATACTGGTCGTCCAAAATTGCTGAAAATCGGTCTTGAGTATTGTCAAATAAATATCTTCAAAAAGATTAGAAAAAAATTTGAAAAAATTCCTGTAATAATAGTCTCTTCCAGAGCCCAGAACAGAAAATTTCTGCAGGCATGGCGGTGGCCCGGAACTAAACCATAGTATCTCCCGACTATCGTCGTCGAGGAGATACAATAAAGAGCCACATTGAGCAAAATACCACCACATGAAGTATTATAAGCAAAGACTAACGGTTACTCTTTCTAACCAATTTGGCAAACAAGCTCTGTGATCATCATGGCTATGTTAAAACGAGAACAAAAAACAGCTAGCCAGCTAGCCATAAGTAAAAATAAATAAATAAATAAATAAATTCAATTAAATTCAAAGAACTTTATTATTCTATTAGGAACTTCAGTTGTGCAAAGCATCAGTGCGTAAACTTGATATCACAGACACATACTAGACAACACAGCACAATACAAAACGACAGTATAACACAATGCATCACACAGGCAGGTGAGTGAGTTAAAAGATACACATCAGTGAAAGAATAGGGACTGTATATATATATATATATAATATATATATATATATATATATATATATAATATATATATACTCGTATATATACAAGTTAACTCACTCATACGTTGAAGAAAAACCTTTCCTCATTTAATCCCTCCTCCAGAGACACAGATCTACCCGGTAGAAGGAACCCTCCAGTCCAGTTTCATTCGGAATAATTCCCATCGTCCATGTCCGTAACTGTAAACGTAACTGAGCACTTAAGGCCGGTTTTGGGAGTCTTTTTATCTTTGAAATCACGTCATTTTCAGCTGCGCAACCATGTGCAACGTTAAGAAAATACAACCTTACTTGATGTTAAGCAAAGGTTTAAATACAATTCTGATGGTCCAATCAATCTCTCAATCTCCCAAAGTTTATACTTTCTGGAATTGGATAAGAAACATGTCAATCAATAGGTCATTACTGGGAAAGTTTCACGTGGGCGTGAACTATAACTGTGTTACACAGATGAGCCTAAGGAAGCAACTGAGTGAGTGGCTAATCAATGAGAGCATGGAGTAGGATATAAGGAGCGCTGAATTTGTCGATGGAGGAATTTACGCGTAAATCCATGGTAGCGAATTACACATTTTTGATATGTGATGGCTATAATTGATAGTAGAATAACAGTATCAATACCATGTCGAATTTTGCTTTAGAAAACAGATTTTTCTGAACTACTTAATTGGGATTCCATTGGCTCACTATAGCTGAAGTGCTTGCTACAAATGACAACAATTTTTTTTCTATTGCAAGAGATGATTTTTTTTGAACTGCTGAGTAGATACTATGGGCAAGTATATTGAGCAGTTTGCACATCAAGCTTAGCTGAGGAGTTTAATTCATGCAACTCCTGGGAAAATGGGATGGGACTGAACTCGTCCATAATGTAAATCATGTTTGAGCTCGGCTTGCTGTTGAATATTCAATAACTGATCCAAGTGTGCCATCTAGTGATAATATAGTGTAACTGCGTGCATAGATGGAGCAGCTCAATGTCCGCTGACGGCTACATCTGTGCAGAGGGGTTAATGAAATTAACAATTTTCATATTTTCTTTTTTTTTAATTAAATACAGATAAGCAAATGTGTCAAGGTAATTGCTGGGTTAAGTGTTGTCCAATGTCGGGTCTCCATTTTATTTGATAATGTGGCCAGACATTAATTTGTAACATCCGATAGTTCAGGCGCAAGATCTGAAGATCAGACTGACTACCAAATTTGCGTACTCAGGAGCAGTCATGCCATTTAAACACAAAAGCGGTAGTCAAAAAAGAAAAGAAAGAACAGGAGCAGAAGGTATCAAAGCTACCAAAACTAAGTTCATTTGGCTCAAGGTATTGACGTAATTATTTTCTTACTGTTTTATGCATGCAAGTAAAACACCTATGGAACTTTTCATCCATGGTGACAGATCTCATATGAACCCTTGCACTTCCATGCTCAACAGACTTTTATTTTGCAAAATTCAAATTAGCCATGTTCACCGAAGCGTGAAAACTGAACCACAACACTGGTGTCAATCAAGGGAGAATTACATGGTCTATCAACACATATGACCAGATTTTCTAAACATCTCTTGCATTTTCGTGAAAATGTATTGAGAAATACTATTTTAGGCAATGAGAACAAAAAAAAAATAATGCCCACAAGTACACTGAGGTAAAAATATGGGTAATAAACGAGAAAAGTGAAAACATAAAATTTTAATAATAATTGAAAGGTGTTGCAAGTTTTATTTTTTGACTCTGAATGCACGATTGAAAGCTAATTCATGATTAATGATGCCAAAAATTTCTGTAAACTGGTTTGAAGCAACATTATTCTGCAAAATTAACTCTGATGGTCATTTGTTCCAGTATATTAGGTGACATGAGCCTTAAGCAGGGTCACAGTGTAAAACACGATGGCATGACAGAGGGAGCTCTCTGAGATTGTTTGTTACTGCATTGTGGGCTTACATGATGCTAAAGACATTAAATGCTGCCATAGCACTGTCAGAAACAACATCAAACATTGCAAATAGACCGGCTTGCTGAAAACTAGTGGCAATTGAGGTGCAAAACAGAAGTTAGGTGACTTTGATGCTCGTTATCTGTGGAAAAAAATAAAAAAACTCAGCCTTTGACAGCGCGACAACTCCGTTATGATGTTAATCGCGCTAGAAGAGATTTAAATATCAAGATAATCTATTTCCAGACACCTGTGTGAAAATGATCTGATTGGTCGTGTTGCTACCAAGAGCTGGCAACATCAAAAAAGACTTGAGTTTGCCTAGAAATTCAAGGATTGGACAACTGTGGACTGGGAACAAGTCCTCTGCACTGAAGAATTCAAATGAGAAATTTTTTCACCCAAACGCAGAACTTATGCGCGCCGTCGAGTTGGAGAATGTTTCAAAAATGAATTTTAAACCCCTTCAGTAAAACATGAAGCTCTTAATATTATCGTTTGGAGTTTAGTCTGCTCGAAACGATCCGATGATCTCATAAAAATCAACAAAATCATATAGCAAAAGAATTGTCATAGCATCCTTGCTTGGCACGCATTGCCACCTGGAAAGAGACTGATTGGTCAGGGATTTTATTTTCAATGAGATAATGACCCTAAACACACTTCTAAGCTGTGCAAGAATTATCTAAGTCAGGAAGAAACATCTGGGCCCATATTCACAAAGCATCTTATCTTACCGCTAGGAGTACTCCTAAGTCACGCTAAAACATTTCATGTAGGAGTAAAATCTTAAAAGTTATTCACAAAGCCGCTGAGAGCAACTTTTAGTTAAGAAAACTGGTAACTCCTGGAGAAAGTGTAGCTCTGAGATAGGTGGGAGTAAATCTCCATTGCTATGGAAGATGTCAATTCTCATGCACAAGTCTTGGGACAATGAGCACGGTGATTGGTTGTTTGGTGACAGGGCGGCCCATTGATAAAAATATCCCACATACAACCCATGGAGGAAAAAATGTGGAAATAGTCCAAGCGGCTGGTTTGTCCCATAAAATAATAACATGAGCACTCCTGAAAATGCACTATGCGCAGTACCCACATATCACGCTCTAGGCAAATAAACATACATAGGAATTAGATAGTTGTAAAAACGCCAATAGCATAAAACGAGTCAATAAAAAAGCTTAATTTTCCCCAATAATTAGCAACTTATTACCCAATGAGAATATGTTGCGATGCGATCATTTAAATGTCGAGCCGTTCAAGTTTGTTTGCCCTAAACTGTCATGGATGAAATTTCAAAAAGGACGCGAAAGCCCAACTGGAGTTACGACCAGTTACTGCTGCTGGCCCGTTGGTGCTGGAGCGAAAACATGTAATCAAAGGGAAATTTGATTAATCGGGGGTGAACAGCAAATCCTCGGACGACAGACGACTGCGAGAAGCGGTGGTATGGGTTGCAATCGCAGGGGAGGTCTGAGATTGCAGCCTATAAACGGGCTATCGTTTAAACAGGAAAGCATACTAAGCTTGGTTTGTAATTTATAGCCTACAGTTTAAATATGTATACAAAATATGACATAGGCTAGTATTATTATGATGATCTATTAAATGTAACCCTCACTCAACAGCCTGATAAAATAATTCATGCATAGCAGGAGGAGGTTCAGCACTAAAGCCACTGTCCCCAAGCAAGTGGCATCCAAAAGCGAGTTGTGTATGGATCCTGGCCATTTCGCAACAATGTCTAAAATATTGTATTCGGCATCAAATACTATCTGGGTGTTGATGGAATGGACTTTTTTTCTAGTAACAAATACCTCTTCATCTTGGGTCAGAGAAATAATTCAAATATGGGTCTCGTCAATAGCACCGATGATACCGGGCATACCTGAGATATGCATGAATTCAAGTTTGATTCTGTGTTGCTGGCGAATTTCCATTGGAAACCGGATAAACTGTCGGATGATATGGGGTTCATTGAGCGCAATGATTGTTTGTGAATTGAGCGACTGACAGATGACTGTGAAATCCCTAAATTGTCCGCGTTGCAAAGTTGCATTTTTCCGGTGGCCAAGTAACGAAGTGTTGTCAAACATTTTATTTCAGGGCTTATTGGGTTGTTTCTCATGGTTGGAGACGTAATTCTCTCCCTCACCAAGTCAACAACAAATAAAATCCCTTCACGGTCGATCCAATATCTTTTCAACAACTGCGCATCATTCAGAATTTCCAAGTCATTCCGTCTTTCAACTGCAGCAGCCATTTTCCAATTCTTTGTGAATAAGTTTTTGCGAGTTAGGAGTCCTTTGACTACATTTAAGCTCTCCCAGACGTATGAGCTACTCTTAGGCCAAAAATGCTTTGTGAATAACACTTAGTAAAAATAATTAGGTGTCCTAAATTTACGACTGACATACCCATTTTTTTAAGGAGTTTCTCCAAAATCCGGCAATTAGGACCTACTTTTAGCTCTAAGATGCTTTGTGAATACGGGCCCAGGTGAAATAAAAGATATGACTTGGCCTGCTCAAGGTCCAGACCTTAATCTGATAGAGCAAAGCTGTTGCTGCGTCAAAATGATCTCTTTGGAGTGAACTTCAAACCTTATGGAATGGTTTAGCGAGTGAGGAAATGAAAATATATTGTAAAAATTTTGCCTGAAAGATTAACCCCTTTGTGAAAATGTTTCTGCCCGCGGACCTGGAGCTGCAAATTTATGCACGCAGCTACAATATTCTATCACTAGATGGCACACCCGGATCAGTTGTTGAATATTCATGAGCAATCCAAGCTCGAACATGGTTTAGAATATGGACGAGTTCTCTCCAATCCCTTTTTTTCTGGAGTTGCCTGAATTAAACTACTCAGCTAAGCCTGATGTGCAAACTGCTCAGTACACTTGCCTATAGTATCTATCCAGCAGTTCAAAAAAATGATCTCTTGGTTCAATAAAAATTGTTGTCCTCTGTAGCAACCACTTCAGCTACAATCAGTTTTCTGAAGCAAAAATTCAACATGGTATTGATACCATGCCATTCTACTATCAATTATGGTCATTACATATGAAAAACGCGTAGTTCCATACCATGTATTTACGCATAGACTCCTCCATCGACAAATTCAGCACTCCCTTATATGCTTGTAAGTCCTCATGTTGATAGCCAATAACTCAATTATTTACTAAGACTCATCTGCGTAACGCGCACTTATAGTTCACGCCCATGTGAAACTTCCGCGGTAATAATGTATTGATTGACTAGTTTCTTATCCAAATCCAGAGAGTTTAAACTTTCCACAGTAACTGAAAGACATTAATTGGACAATAAGAATAGCATACAAACCTATGCGTAAAAGTAAGGTAGGTTGTATTCTCCTGATGTCGGGCATAGTTGCGCAACTGAAAGTGACGCGATTTCAAAGAAAAAGAAGACATCCAAAACCAGCCTGAAGTGTTCCGTTACATTTATGGGATTTGAGGTACGAACATGGTCAATGGGAATTATTCCGAATGATACAGGACTGGAGGGTTCCTTCTACCCGATACATCAGTCTCTGGAGGAAGGATTCAATGAAGAAAGGTTAAACTGCTATTCTGTTTACATTTTGCTCAATGTGGCTTTCTGTTTTAGAATTTATACCGTGTTCAACGAAATCGAATGTTGAGGTTTTTGTTTCTTCAAAATTCAAGCAGCTCACGCACTTTGATAGACTCTCTGGTACGTTCATTGCACCATTTTGTTATATTTGGGGCAGAAAATTGCTTGATTATACCTGATATTGGAATGTCTATTCTGTTAAAATAAGGTATCTTTCTGATATTACTGAGTCAGTGAAATATAATTGTTCCTTATAAGGTCTGGGAAGTGTTTATATAAGGTCGCAAGCTTGGAAGTTGGAACTGCTAGCTTTTCATTGCAGGGTGAATGTTCTTACCATTAAATAAGCAGTTCCTTTAATGAGTATGTGTGCTGGCTCGTGGGACTCCGAAAAAAAAACTGACAAAATTCTAAACTTCATCATGCAGAAAAGGCTTGTTTTGTGTTTGGAGAGGTTACTGGTGACAATTGACGTACACCTGCACCTATATTGATAAATTCACGCTAAACGAGAAAATCATGACTTCATATTGAATTTCATGCGTCAAAAGTTGATTTGTGTTAAATATATGATTATTTTATGATTTGACAGTGCACCATTTTGGGGGATGTTAGAGTTGGGGAAGCCACCTGGGTAGCTGTCTTATTTTGGTCCTAGAGAGTAGGTAATCTAGAATTCAATGCTCAGATGACTTTCACTTGTGGTCAAGGAGTTTATGATCCCAGAAATGTATAGTTTTAAGCCCCAGCAATTTTTCAATTCTTATATATATTATATATATATATATATATATATATATATATATATATATATATTACAATTTCAATGCTGAATTTTCATGAAGATTTTTTGTGTTTGCAGCCCTTTCCCTCTACCAATATCATGAAAATAAACTGAAATACAATGGAATTCTAAATGCTTCAAGTGTTCTGACTCAGTTGAGCCATCCCTTTCCTGTCTGTGAAGCTGCAATCTTGAATCATAAAGCCTTAAATAAGGTAACACAAAAATAGCCAGATTTGGCTTCTGCACAAAGGGGTTAAATGCTGTAATCAAAGCAAAGGGTGGCTACACTAGATATTGACTTTTTCTCTCAAAAGACGTTCCTATTTTTTTTTTAACTATGTATTGTTATCTGTTTGCTTATTTTCATCTATATGATCCAATATTACAGAAATAAATACTTGAAAAGTACTTGGTTTCTGATTTAACTTAATTTTGTTAATTGTATAATCACTGCTGCACACTACTGCAAGTGAATCATGGAGCCCCGCAGTATATAAGTTATTCATTTGTCTATCTTGCTTTTGAATCAGATTATGCCCTTCTTGATTTTTTATGTCTGTGTTTATCCTGCTTATATACAACTTATTTGATCCAAACATGAAGCTTTACTTATACAAAATATTCATGAGTTCTGCTTGTTTTAGAGGGTAAAAGCTTTGCTTTGTTCAAGCTGGTGAAGGGTGACATACATTACTGTGATATATGAATAAATAGTTGAAAAGATACTGTATGAAAATATGCTCATTTTCCCAGATTCATTAAAGCACATTTAAATGCAGTTCTGTACTGTGTATAGAAGGGATTTTTAAATCTGGACCTCAAATCCAAATTCAGTCCAGGTTTTCTTTTATCTCAGGTAAGTAAATGTACATTTAGTGCCCCTGATTGGCCAGACTGTCTTTACGCCTGACCTCCAGGTAAAGGGAGGGTGGAAGACCAGCGAGGACCGTGATTTGGGGACCAGGGGTATATAGCATACTTGAGTACTGAGGGCTTAAGTTTGAATCCAGTCACAAGGACTGTCTTATTCCGTCTCTTTTAACTTTTCTACCTTGAAAGATAAACAAAAGATAAACTAGTGCCCCAGTTGCCATCCTCCTAAGTATAAGGTCTAATAAAACAATCCTGAACTGGACCACAACTGTTAGAGAAACTTAATGAAATTTCAGCCTAACAGATTATTATTATTATTATTATTCCTTGCTCTGTTTTGATTTGCTTTGTTATTTTTCCCGAGCAGCTTATAGCCTGAAGTTGAACAGTACTCATTAATTCATGATACTGAAATTACCCTGAAATTATTTGTCCATCCACCAGGGGGCACACTTAGATTAGTTGAGGAATCATTGCTGCAAAGTCTGCAGCAATGAAAGATTATAAATATCTGCGGCTTACGTCTTTCTTCTCCTGCAATACATGACACGAGTCGAATAAAAAGCAGAGCAGAATTCATTTTGTGAGCTTAGTGTGAAAAGGTATTTGAGATCAGCAATGGCTTAAAGTGGCCCATTTCTTCCCTCCCTCAGAACAGTGAATTAGCCAACAGTTAATCCTGGGGCTTTGACAGATTCTTCAAATTATAGTGAAAATGGTTCAAGTCTCTATTGCTCCATCATCATGTAACTAAACCTTGGACACAATACAGCCACCGAACAGTATGCAACTGAATTCATCTTCAGCATGCTGGATGTTTTTCAAGTTGGTTCAGTCATCAGCTGTCAGTTATAATGCAGCATGTAACAGAAAGCCTAGCACTAGTCCTTTTACTGCGTTCCAGGGAAAACGCTCCATTGAAACTGCATTGATAGGAACTTTTTGTGTTATCCATGTTATCACGCTACACTCAATATCATGTCACGGGAATCCATTGGAATGACACAAATTATTGCATACAGTTTTGTGCACTGATGATTGTACACTTAACAAAATGAAGATAAATCAGAAACCAAGTACAATCCAAGTATTTATTTAATGTATTATTGGATCATATAAATGAAAATAAGAAAAAAAATATATAGGAGAAACAATAAGAATAATGTCATTTTGAGAGAAAAAATCACTTTCTAGTGTGGCCACCCTTTGCTTTGATTACAACATTTAATCTTTCAGGCATAGTTTTCACATTTTTTTAAAGTTTCTTCACTCGATGAAGCATTCCATATAGTTTGAATTTCATTCCAAAAAGATTCTTTTGATGCTACAACAGATTTGCTCAATTGGATTATTTTCCGGATTTTGAGCAGACCAAGTCTTAACTTTTATGTTACAAGATGTTTCTTTCTGACTGAGATAATTCCTGCACATTTTATAAGTGTGTTTTGGGTTAATATCTCGTTGAAAATAAAATCCCCGACCAATCAATCTCTGTCCAGATGAAAATGTGTGCCACACAAAGATGCTGTGATAATTCTTTTGATGCACGATTCCATCAATTTTTATGAGATCACCAGCTGCTTTCAAGTGGACTGAACTCCAAACCATAATATTACCACCGCCATGTTTCACTGAAGGGGTTAAGCAGTCATTTTTGAAATGTTCTCCAACTCTAGGGTGAACATAAGTTATGCATTTGGGTGAGAAAATTTTGAATATTGATTCATCAGTCCAAAGGACTTGTTTCCAGTCCATTGGTGTCCAATCCTTGAATTTCTGGACAAACTCAACTCTTTATTTTTTACATGACCAATCAGATCATTTTTGCACTGGAAACAGTAGATCTTGATACTTTCATCTCTTCACTTCTGGGGCTATTAATATCATCACAGAATTGTGCTGTCAACTGCCAATTTTTTTTTTAACTTGTCATACACAGAAAATGAACATCAGAAGCCCTTAACTTCCATTTAGCACCTCTATTGCTACTAGTTTTCAGTGAACCGGTCCCTTTGAAACGCTTGATGTTATTTCTCACACTGCTATGGCAGCATTTAACATCTTCAGCATCATGTAAGGCCCAAATGCAGCTCCAAGCAATATCGGAGAGCTCCTTCCGTTGTGCCGTCGTGTCTAACACTGTGACAGTAGCTATGTTTACATGGACACACATAATCCGAATAAAGGCCCAATCAGATTAAAAATGCTTCATGTAAACATGTCAATCGGAAGATTCTGTTCCGATTCGGTCCATTCGGAAAGAAATTTCATTCCAAATGAGAGAGGTGGTTTATGCCGATCATCATTGCGAACAACGTCCATGTACACACCCATTCGGATCCTGCCTTCGTGGTTGGGGTAAAATTGTCTTCACTGTGCATGTGTGCTACAAAGAGCGAACGAGGATGTGCAGACAACATGGCGTTTGTTTACAACAGAGGCGGAAGTGCAGCTTTTTCGTCTTCTACTTCTTCTAATATTTCCTGAAAATTAGACAACTCCGCGTATGCCCAAATGATTCATTCTGATTAAAAGCTTGGTGATGTATACGCAAGTCATGATCGGATCATTTCATTTAGCGTCCATGTGAATTTGGATTTGGAATTTCTGATCAACCGTGGTTAGGATCGGATTGGAGAAATTTTTCGCATGTAAACATAGCTAGTGTTCAAAATTCATGTCACCTTATATACTGAAACACCTGACCATCAGAGGTAATTTTGAAGAATAATGTTGCCTCAAACCAGTTTAAACATTTTTTTTAGGATCAATACTCATGGAATGTGCCTTAAATCATGCATTCAGGCTATGCAAGAGTCAAAAAAATAAAAGTTGCGACACATGCTGTAAAAAATGCTATAAAAAAATGGATGTTTTCGGTGTTTTTGTTTATTACCCATATTTTTAAATCAATATACTCATTGAAATTTTTTTTTTGTTCTCGTTGCCTACAATAGTATTTTTCTGTAAATTTTCACACAAAAAATTATAAAGAATTAATATATTAGGACCCCTGTTAGGCAAAAGTGGTGGTGTATAATTGTCACTCCACACTACTGTCTGTCTTCACTGGAACACATTATCTTATAAAGCAACGGCAGGCATGTATTTATTTTGTCTGTATTCCACCCATCTTTTACTGTGCATTCCTTGCCTGCATTCCTGAAAGTGTGCTTATGCTGATGAGCTCCAGTGAATTAAACCCCCGCCCCCGGACACACACATACCCCCTCACGCACACACACACACACACAAACACATAGACACACTCTGCATTCTCAGAGTGCCAAAGCCAGAACCCTCAGAGCTCGGCACAGGATAATGGATGGCCAGGTATCCATCAGGCTGTGATATTTCCTGGTTTCCAACAGATGATGGCCTGTACAGAAGGGTACGTTGCTGACATGAATAAACTAATTAATAAAAATAATAATAATAATCATTTATTATTATTATTATTATTATTATTAAGTAAAAGAAGAGAAAGAAGAATTTGTTAAAAATTGCATGCAGCACTGTAGTGATTACCAAGCAGAAATCATGACTAGCCTTGAGGGCTGGAGCTGATGGCTGGACTGGGTCAGACAGCTGCCTGTTCAGGAAAGGAACAACTTTCTCTTCCCCCTGCTGGTAAGGTAGAGATTAGTCTTAAATGCAGATGTTCACAGAGCTGAGATCTTCACAGCCAGTTCACATGTCAAGATAACTTAAAGGCAGGTGAGATTCGCATTCAATCAACCTGCTGTCTCCTTGGTCCTGAGACTAACACGTTAAGTTCCCATACAGTTGAACGATCACTTTAAAAGATGTTGTATAAGCTTTGAAAAATATCTGCCCCCAGGATAAGATTCAGAATTATTTCTTGAAGCTAAGGAAAAGGCCCTCTTGGGCTTAGCTTGATTCAGTGAAAAGCCCAAAAGCTGAAGGAAGTATTTTTCAACTTATAGTACTGACGAATGGTAAACATCCATCCATCCATTATCTATACCGCTTCTTCCTCACTTGGGTCGCAGGGGAGCTGGTGTCTATCCCAGCTGCTTATGGGCGAAAGGCAGGAGGGTTTGCTAATCCATCACAGGGCGCATACACCATTCACACACCGTTCACTCTCTCGCTCATTCCTACGGGCAATTTAGAGTCTTCAATTATCCTGATATGCATGATGTCTTTGGACTGTGGGAGGAAACCAGAGAACCCATAGGAGACCAACATGAACATGGGGAGAACATGCAAACTCCAAATAGAAAGGCCCCTTCCCAGATTCAAACCTGCTGCCTTCTTGCAGTGAGGCACCGTGCCGCCTGAATAGTAAACACCATAGACCCCTGGTCCTCAAATCACGCCCACAAGGTCCGAGAACTGCTGGTTTTCCACCCTCCCTTTACCTGGGAGTCAGGTGTTAACACAGTCTGGCCAATCAAAGGCACTAACTGTTCATTTACTTGCCTGGGATAACAGAAAACCTGGGCTGGATTTGAATTCAAGGTCCAGATTTGAGGATTCCTGCCATAGACTATATGTAAAGATTGACAACTGTGCTGTACAAAAATGGAGCCACAATATCCTTAACATGGATGCTTGGTTGGCTACTTCAGTGTTACCACACAATGCCTCATATTGTACACAGGTTAGAGACTGGGGATGTGTTCAACAACACCTAATGTTTGGCTAATATACTTTTTATTTTCTTGTTTGATAATTTAACCAAACGTTAGGCCAACTGAGACCACTGTACCGCAACTCATAGCTTGCTAAAACATTAGCTAGCTCTGATTTTTTCCAAGTAGAATTGTATAGAGCTAAAATATGTTTGCTGCTTTCCTCGCCTTAAGCAGTTTGTTGCTGCGCTCCCATACTGATAACCAGTGCTCCTACCAACCACTATAAACTTGTGCCGACCGCTATCTACTAGCTAGATAGCTAAAACATTGACGATGGACGTAAAGACATGACATACAACCCCACTTCCAAAAATTTAAGCCGACCCTTCAAAATAAAATAAATACATTCTCTAGGTAAATGGACTCTCCACTGTTATGCGTTCAAACGTTGGTTCTAACTACTTAGCTGGCTAGCTAGCGAACTAGGTGACCTGTTACCGAATCTTGATTTATTAGTGAGCTAGCTAGTGAAATGCGTTTAGCTTGTTAGCAAGATTCAGGAACGGGTCATTTTATTCAGCAACAAAAATCAATGGTAGAAAGCTCTTTGCTTTGAACAAAGCATTGCTGCAAACAGTACATCACACTGTGTTCAGAATAAAGAGATATTAACCATCAATTTTTAGCTAGCTAACTGGTTTTACTTTTCAGCAATTGATGCTAACAGAACAGGATGCTATGTTCAGAGCAATTTAGCTATTTTGAGTTGTATGAGGAATAAAAAGTTAAATATAAAAGTATACCTCTTTTTTATGGTCATAGTCTTACTCTATAGAATTCCCCAAAATAAGTCAGCAGGTGGCCACTTCTCTAAGAGGTGCTGTCAATCACAGCTGTCAATCATGCCTTTAAACCCACTTTAATCAAATAACTAAATTAGACCAAACTTATCAAGAAAAAATGAACACTTGAAAATACATCAGCATAGTACAAGTAATAACTACTTAAAATGACAGAAACCATCTTCAGAAAAAATTATTTGACATGTTCTTTATTTGTTTTACAGAGGTCCATGTACCATCCACTAACATGAAGGGGGTGAGCTTATAACCATTACTGCAGCCAGCCTCTAAGGGGCGATCAAGATGTTAAAGGCCTTACATTTGCGGAGCAGTTAGGTAATCCATTAATATATGAAGTTTGTTTCCAAAACGCAATAAGTGCCAAAATTACATAAAATGAGATAATACCATAGAACGATAGCCCTATGCTTCTTACACATGGTACAAAAATCAATTTTTAGAAATTCATACAATAATATGTATTTTTTCATGGTTTGTGTTTTTCTATAAATTGCAATGTACGCCAACATAGAAAAAGCTGATTTACTCAAAATTAGTAAAATGGATATACTGCATTTTGGAAACAAACTCTTCATATACAGTCAACGATAAACACTCAGTATCAACCATTTATAATTGGATATAGGTCAAGATAAAGGGACCTCTATCCTGCTTTAAAAACGTAACATCCAAGATTAATTAACACCACCAGTGCTGTGAAAAAGAAGTATTTGCCCCCTTCATGATTTCTTTTCTTTTTTTTTTTTTTTTTGCATATTTGTCACATAAATATGTTTCAGAAAATCAAACCAATTGTAATTAATTTTAAAAGCTATCCAACTCTACATGGTCCAGTGTGAGAAGGTAGTTGCCTCTTTAGTTAGGAAACCAATTAAATACCAACCATTACCATATACCAACATTTTATTGATAATTGGGTTCAATCTCATTCGAAACACCCAGGCATGATTACTGCCAGGCCCTGTTGAATCTAAACATCACTTAAACAGGACCTGTCTGGGAATGTGAAGTATGGAAAAAGAAATCTATAGAAATTCAAAAACACATGATAAACAATATCGTTGACATCTATGAGTCTGGAAACTGATAAAAAGCTATTTCTAAGGGTCTGGGGCTTCAGTGAACCATTGTTAGAGCCATTATTGCCAAATGGAGAGACCTTTTAACAGTGGTTAACCTTCCCAGGAATGGCCAGCTGACCAAATTTCCTTCAAGATCGCATCGATGACTCATCCTGGAGGTCACAAAAGAACCTAGACCAACATCTGAAGAACTGCAGTCCTCAATTCACTGAGTTAAGGTCAGAGCGCATGATTCCACAATAAGCAAAAGAATGGGCAAAAATAGCATCTGTGGGAGAGCTAACTCGTGAAAACCACTACTGACCAAAATGAACACACTGGCTCATCTCACATTTCCCAAAAACCTCTAGATGAATTTTTTTGATCATATACTGTAGACTGATACTGATAAGTCAGAAATGGAAGGCATAGGTCCCACTACATTTGGCAACTCTCCAATGCAGTTGAATTAGCACAATTCTGCAAAGAGGAGTTGGCCAAAATTCTTCCACAGTGATTTAAAGAACTCCTTGCCAGTTATCACAAACAGGGAAGGAAATCAATTTTTCACATTGGTCATATAGGTTTTAAGAACTCTTTACCTTTAACAAATGAAATTATCATTTGATAACTGCATTTTTTTTTTGTTTACTCACGCCGTCTTTCTCTCGTATTGAAATCTGTAGGACAATCTGAAACATTTAAATGTGCCAAATAAGCAAAATAGAGGAAGTCAGGAAATATAGCATCATAAGAACTCCAAACAAGAGTAGTCTCGCTGTTTGTTTGTATGAATTGTATTGGGGTGCAACTTTTCAAAATTAATGCAAAAACAATACCATTTTCCATTTGTTTTGACACCAAAATGAATCCAATGTTTTTCTAAAAGCTTTTTTAAAGCTCTGTAAACTCAATTGAATTGAATTCCGAGACCTTAACTTGAGCCAGGTTAAGGCAATTCCAGTGTTTAATAAAGTATTTGCTCATTCTAAGCTCTTAGCTCTTAGAGTGTTGTACTTACTCTGAACAGTAATGGGCTCTTTTCAGGAATAACTGAGGGTTTTGAAACAAAGACAAAATTTATGGCCCATAATAACCACTGCTGGAATTATCAATAAAGTGGAAGATAAGGGAAACTGCAGAAGTCAAGGCCAAATCTGGAAGACTGAATTAAATCTGACAGGATTGCTCAGTGTGCAAGGCTGCTGAAGTAAACAAATCAAACCCCACATTCAGCATCACTACAGAAAAGGTTAATCTGACATTGGAGAAGCAGTGCACTGGTTCTCTGTGCGCAGAAATTGCACAAAACCAGTATACACTGAATAATCCTACTACAGGTTGTTACCGGTGAAAGAATTTCTAGAAACTTTGGTGCAAACGAACTTGGCATACTGTACCTACTTTTTACCAAATATTTAGGGTGGATCACTTCGGGAATAATATTATTTTAAATTGAACTTTCAATTTGTGATGAACAATGTAGCCAAATTATGCTTTTTACGGCTTCATTTCCTCCTGGGTCTGATATTTTCAAAGCAATTAAGCCATGTTTGGTGTCAAATTGTTCTTTGGGATGGCAGCAACAATAACAGTTATAAGTTTTAGAACTAGCACTGTGATAATTGGGAGTTATTCATTGATTTATCCCCAATGTTGGTTTTAGGGGGGTGCTCATCTAAATTTGGCCCACATCTGTCCGAGTACATATGATACAAAAAACAAATGCATTTTCTAGGCCCACATACATCTCTCCACATAGTCAATATAGTAAGGAATCAAAAGCTTTCATGGGCAATTTTCCCATACTGACGCAACAACACCTTTATTTTTGCCGAGAATGTTCCTGCGGTCTCTGCCTCAAACCTATTTGTGTGTGCTCAGCATTTCACATCAGTTTTCCCAAACTTAGGCCAGTACAATGCTGGCTTAGCTAAAAATCTGTGCCTCAAGTAAGGTGTTGTTCCAACACTACGGAATCCGACAACTGCGATGCATACCGTGAGTTAGCCACTTTTGTGGCATTAGCTGACAACTTTGTTCCCCTAACTACAATGTTATCATTACTGTACCATAAGCTATTGCACGGGGTGTGGTGTAGTTCAAAAGAAACTGGCAGTATACCCAATACGTAAATGTTACCCTCACAGCCAGAGGGTTTTCCTGACATGCCTTATTTCCGAGGCTGTAGCAGGCTCAATTTCAGCTAAAGTGAAGATACACACGTCATATGAAACTAGACAACTTAAGGAATCTATAGATGCCAAAAACACTATGCTATGACTGCTATATATTGTTGTATTTTTATGCTGTCCAAACGCAGAGTGTTACTCTTGATTATATGATCATGGATATACTAACGTTAGGTTGCATGTGACATATTCCCCCTGTTCTGAAGCTAGTAGTACATCTCACAGTCCGGTCGCTAGATTCAGCCATGGTGTGGTCACACGCTGTGTTACTATGCACACGTTTCTATGACTGTGTTTTCAATCCACTCCTCCCTCCTCCCACCCTCTTCCCTCACACAACACCCTCCACCTAGCCATGCTTCTATCTTCTGGCGAAGTCAAAATCTCAAAATTTTCTCGCAAGAGCAAAATGGTCTTCGTAGAAAGGGCAAAATAAATGGGAATGTTGTGTAATTTTTGCGAATTACCACAAAACATTGTGTTTTAGACCCAAATCACTTATTTTTAACAAGTGTACCAGGTAATCAATCCTTTAACTAAACAGACATTACAATATCAGGAAAAAAGCTGGCAATATGCTGCTCTAGATTGAACAGAATCTGGGCAACAAACATAGCAGGGGATTTACCGAAGTCTTCAAGCTGTCCGCATTTTAAACAAGCAAAAACCGAGCGTTAGGCATTCTATATCGTTGAATGTGGTATAAATTCTAAAACAAATTGCCACATTGAGCAAAATGCCACCACATGTAGTATTGTTAGCAAAGGCTAAAGGTTACTCTTATTAACTAATGTGGCAAACAAGCTCTGTGATCATCATGGCTATGTTAAACAGAGTAAAAAACAGTCAGGCAGCTGGCTAGTTAGCTAGCCAAAAGTAATATATATATATATATATATATATATATATATATACTCCATTGTACTTGCAAATAATGAAGATAAACTCGCCATCATTGTATTCCTCCTCCAGACAAACATAGCAATCTGGTACAAGGAACTCTCCAGTCCTGTTCCATTCGGAAAATTTCCCATTGACCATATTAGTATCACATTTCCATCTCATGATTGTAACGTAAATACTTCTGGGCTGGTTTTGGAAGTCTTTTTTTATGTATTCACAACATTCAGCTGTGAGCATTTGAGAGAATAGGACCAAATTTGTAGTTAGGTGAGGGTTTAAATACCTTTCTGAGGGTCCAGTCAATGTCTTTCAATGACTGTGTGTGACAGTTGATGGGTCCTGTCACTAGAAATGCCTCCTTATAAGTACGCGCCCTGGCTACCTTGTCAAAGAGGTAGATGTGGCGATGTGGTCAACGTGTGTGGCTCTTACCTGGGAGTCTGGGGTTCAATCCCCACCCGGGCCTTCCTTCGGCCTGCTACATTGTGGCATAATCGGCAGGATTCAGGGAATCCCAATGGATGGCAGCATGCGTAAAGCATGGAGCATGAGGACACGCTCCCGAAAGAGGGGGAGAGATGTGACAGTTGATGGGTCCTGTCACTAGAAATGCCTCCTAATAAGTACGCGCCCTGGCTACCTTGCCAACAGCAATGGGACTTAACTCATCCATATTCTAAATCGTTTTCAGGTAAAGCTTCCTCGTGAATATCCAATAACTGTTTTGGGTGTATGACCTATTGATAGTATGGTGTAACTGCGCGCATAAATAGAGCAGCTCCATGTCCGCAGGCATCTACACCTGCAGACGGGTTAAGATTCTGGAAAATGGATAAATTTGAAAATTTCATTAAGCAGGTCACAAATGCAAAAGTTAAAGAGAAAATCAGGTCTTCATATATTTTAGGCATAAGCAATTGGCAAATCACCCTTTCTGCCCAGGAACAAGAAAAGGTAACCAATTTTTTACAAATTGCTGTTCTACCCATGTAATGATTGTTTTTGGGAATAGTCTGGCTCAATGTATCTCATTAGTTCCCGAAAACCCTGACCTTCAACAAAGCTGAGTGGCAGCATGTTCTTTGATAACATTTTGGCAATCAGTTGTAATATTTTTTCCAGCCCAGACTGCATCTTATTTTTGAGCAGGGCCAGTGAATGCTGTATTGGTAGCCTGCTGAAGTTGATCTGTTGGGTCAAGTGACTGATCAAGATGTTTCAGTTGTAAATGATTCAGAACAATAGAGGTTGAACTATGGTTAAAAAAAGTCTAGCTTGTCTACTAGCTAAAAGTTCTAGCAGAAAACAACAGTATTGCTTTCCATATAAAATGTTGCCAAACTTGGCACCCCGTGATGCAGTGTGATAGACTGCATTATCATTCATTTCAGTATTTGAATACTTGAACCCCCTGTGGTTAATGGTGTATTTGAGTACCTGTGCACACTCCTTGTCATATATTGGTTTCATGCGCAAAATATGTGACACTATTGTGTCAATGTGGACCACCATCAAAAAAAAAAGAATGTTTACAGCATATTTTTGAATCCAAACACAAATAATTGAGCCTGCTCTGAAAGCAAAGTGTCCCAACTAAAGTGCTTGGTGAGTGTATACTGCAAATATATTGGGTCTTTTTGTTTGAAAGATTTTTCTTTTTTAGAGTCACATTAGTCACTCCTTGTTGTAGCTATTCAAATGATTCAGGATAATAAAATGATCTCTTTAAACAGCAGCATTTCATCACATTTAGGAACTAGACGTCTAATTCTTTGAGGCAGTGGATAAGTAAAAATAATCAATTGATTATCGCAGTTACAAAGCTAAAATGAATCAAATAACTGCAAATGCAAACCTACACAAACAAGGGTCTGGGTTGAAATATTTGAGCTGATCTTTCCTTTCAATCAAACAACCAGTTTGTTTTTTTTTTTTTAGTAATTTAACTGAAATCTAGTCATGGATATTCATAGATGTTCAATGAGCTGAAATCAATGGGATGTTCATTGTTCACTGGTGCAGTATTGCATGGTTGAGAATCACTTGGATTTGATGAAGAGGGTTAGGGATTTTCAATCAGTTAATCAATACTGCATGTCCTTTCCACTTTCCATGTTACATACAGCAGTGTGCAGTGATGATTATACACTTGACAAAATGAAGATAAATCAGAGACCAAGTACTATTCAAGTATTTATTTCATTTGATATTGGATCATATAGATGAAAATAAGTAAACAGATAACAACATATCGTAAAAACAAAACTAATAATGCCTTCTTGAAAGAAAAAGTCAATATCTTGTGTGGCCACCCTTTGCTTTGGTCACAGCATTTAATCTTTCAGGCATATATGTAGTTTTCACATATTGTTTTATTTTCTCACTCACTAAACAATTCCATATGGTTTGTAGTTCATTCCAAAGAGATTATTTCAATGTTATAACAGATTTGTTTATTTTAGTATCAAGCAAATCCCAGATTTGCTCAATCACATTAAAATCTGGATTTTGAGCTAGCCAAATCATAACTTTTGTTTCACCAGATGTTTCTCTCTGACTGAAATAATTCTTGCACAACTTAGAAGTGTGTTTAGGGTCATTATCTTGTTGAAAATAAAATCCCTGACCAATCAATCTCTTTCCAGATGGCAATGCGTGCCTCACAAGGATGCTGTGATACTTCTTTTGATAATTATTCCGCCCCAGACCATAACATTACCACCTCCATGTTTTACTGAAGGAGTTAAACAGTCATTTTTGAAATGTTCTCCAACTCTATGGCACGCATATGTTCTGCGTTTGGATGAGAAAATTTTGAATTTTATTCATCGGTACGAAGGACTTATTCCCAGTCCATTGGTTTCCAATCTTTGAATTTCTTGACAAACTCAAGTCTTTTTTTGATGTTGCCATGACCAATCAGACCATTTTCTCAGAGGCGTTTGGAAATAGTAGATCCTGATACTTTCATCTCTTCACTTTGGCCGCTAGTAATATCATCATCGAGTTGTCGTGCTGTGAACTGCCAATCTTTTTTACTTGTCATACATATAGAACGAACTTCTGTTTTGCACCTTTATTGCCACTAGTTTTCAGTGAATCAGTCTCTTTGAAACATTTGATGGTGTTTCTTACACTGCCATGGCAGCATTTAACGTCTTCAGAAGTTTTGTAGGTAACCAACCAGCATAATATAATGCCACAACGCAGCTATAAACAATCTCAGAGAGCTCCTTCCCTTGTACCATCATGTTTAACAATGTGACAGTATTCAAAGTTCATGTCACCTTATATACAAGTACTTACACGTATATACTTATTACCATCATAGGTCATCTTGCAAAATAATGTTGCCTCAAGTTAAACAAATTTTTTAACATCAGTACTCGTGGATTGAGCCCTCAAACATGCATTCATGCTATGCAAGAGTTAATAAAAAAAGAATAAATAAGACAGCTTGCAAAAAATTGCTGTTTTCAATGTTTTTGTTTATTACCCCGCCCCACCCAAAGGGTGAGGGCAAGGTGTATTGTTTTTGGTTCGGTTTGTTTCTGTGTTTGTGTGTTTGTGCGTTTGTTTCTGTGTTCGTTAACACTTTAGCAGCAAAACTAATGGCCAGATTCACCCCAAATTTGGTTTAGGGATTGCCACTGACCCAGAATAGATGCCTATAGAATTTCGGAAAAGTAGGTTAAAGTATGTGCGAGGGGTGGGGTTTGTTGTGCCTGGTACCACTTGTTACCCATATTTTTACTTCAATATACTTTTTCTTATTGCCTACAATAGTATATTTCAATATATTCTCACCAAAAAACGAGACAGTCTGGTCAGCTGCGACCGCTTGGGTGTAGCCCCTGAAAGCCCCCTTTTTGGCGCATTATTCAGCCAATACTGTCGCCATGGCAACCGAAATCGATAGGTGTCATAAATGAAGTATAACACACTTCCACACCAAATATGAAAGTAATCGGTCAAGAATTGCAGCCGGTACTGTGTCCACAAGTAAATCTGTGTTTTGCCACTGATTTGCATATTATTTGGCCAATACTGTTGCCATGGCGACCAATATCGCTAGGTGTCATAAGTGAAGCATAACCAAATATGAAAGTAATCGGTCAAAAATTGCAGCTGTACTGCATCCACAAGAAAATCTCTATATTGTACCACTAATTTGCATATTATTCGCTCAATGCTGTCACCATGGCAAACAAAATTGCTAGGTGTCATAAGTGAAGTGTAACACATGTCCATACCAAATATGAGAGTAATCTGTCAAATATTGCAGCCATTACTGCGTCCACAAGGAAATCTCTATGTTTTACCTCTAATTTGCACATTATTCGGCCAATACTGTCGCCATGGCAACCAAAATCGATAGGTGTCATAAGTGAAGTGCAACACATGTCCATACCAAATATGAAAGTAATTGGCCTGAAGAGCGTCCACAAGGAAGTGTCTATGGACGCGGACGCGGTGGAGACGACACGCATGAATCCATAGTAGCCGCCCGACTTTGTCCAGGGGCTACAATTAGAGAGAAGTAATATATTAGGACCCCTTTGCAACAAAAGTGGTGGTGTATAATCATGACTGCACACTACTGTATTTCACTGAATATAAATCATTTGTGGGAGGCGTAGGAGACTTAAAATTTTCCTATCAGAGGAACATAATCATAATTTAATGTTTATTTAAGGCCACAATAGTAGAAATGAAAGTTCTTGCTCCTCATTTTGCAATGCCTACTTTATACATAATTTTACTCATTGGCACACATTATAATCCCCATTCCCTTTTCCAAGACCCCGTTTTAGGCGCATCGAACATCTCTGTCATTGGCTTAAGGTTTCCTCTGTCGATGATGAGCTAAATTTAGTTCATTAAGAATTTCATTAGATCTCACTGCAGGACAGCCAGGAAACAGACGAGCTGCATAGCTTTGTAGTAGAATGTGCAGATGTGCAACTGTGTGCTATGATTAGTGGGCCTACTTTTATTTTCAGAGCGCATCCCTCTCTTTAGTCAGTGAAATAACACTTTTGCACTGTGAAGAGATTACCTCTTCCCCAAATCTCATGCCCCCCCCCCCTTAATTTTCAATCAAAGTTGCCATGAGAGTTATTTCCTCGCACACTTAAATGCATCCGTTTATTTCTTTAGAATTAGAGGCTAATGTGCATATTATCTGATTCCAATGAGTCTGCACAAAATAGGATATTTTAAATGGCTTGACATAAGCTAGGCTGCATATTAGATTCAAATCAACAGGAAAGTGCATGTGTTGTGATTCAAATGTCCTCCAAGCTGGCAAGAAGGTGGCATTGAGCTGTTATCACAAGGTAAAACAAGTCTTGTTTTAGCACAGTGAGATATAATAATCAATACCTTTTGCTTTGAAAGCAAGATCTCCAAGCTGTTTACAGGTCCAGTCAAAAGGCACAAAAACTATATATATATTTTTTTTATATGTCATAAGGTCAAGCGTAGAAAGCCATTGATCTTATTATGTTTATTTCTAATAGTAGGTTATTTTAAGGATACGTTCAATATTTGCAAGGCCTTCAAAATGCATGCCAGTGGGTTTGCATATGCAAATGTGTGGCAGCAAATGAGCTTAAGTCAAGACCAGGAAAAGACAACCAACAATTATGTTGCACCTTGATAAAAATGTTTTCAGGAAATAATTAAAAAAACAAGGTCAAATTAATCTTATTAGATGGGGTCTATGCAGAGCAGGGTATGTCTGAAAGTAGAGCAGTGACCTAATATGCTTAAGCTGATACTCAGTTTTATGTTTATGCTTTGAGTCATTAAGAGTCTGCTGTCAACAAAAGGCGATGACTCATTGAAGTCAGTCATATTCCAGAATATTAGTAAGAATGAAAGCTGTGGCTGATATTCCTGGACTTTAGAGACCAGCAGGAAAAGGAAACAACAACGTCCCATGCATTTAATGAGGCCAGCAGCCAGAGACTGCCAGAGACAAGGGCCTGAAGCTTTGGGATTTCCTTTCAATTACTGTTATTGCAGACAGAAAATTCCCACCACTGGACAGTTATTATTCTTGGAAAATTGCACAGTCCTTTGGGGATAGTTGAGGTATTGTATAGTAGTGCCTGCTGACTTCCATTCCAATTCTTTCTTGTCTGGTACTGATGGACTATCCCAGTAATAAACCCAGCAATAAGGTGGGGCTCAGCAATGTAAAAAGCATCAGTCTATCGATAGGTAACATAAGGCATTGTTTCACATAGGCACAACAGGAAACTAACCAATAGCACCGAGTACTGGATACCTCCCTGCTAAAGCCTTTATGATGTGGCCTACTGTTATAATGAGTATGATAAGAATAGTCTTCTCTGAATAATCCAATGCTGATCAATGAACATCGCTGATCATTGCAAATAACTAAAGATTTGAAGCAGGGCAATGAATGTAATACCAATACTGTATATAAGAAAAGGGACTGTACTGAGCCAGAAAACTACAAGCCAATCAGTTTAACTTGCATTCCGTGTAAAATACTGGAATCTATCATTCAGCGAAAGTAACAGCATCCCAAAGTATGTACACCATGGTTCCTGTAAGGGCAAGTTCATGCCTGAGAAACTTTTGGAATTCTTTGAAGAGGCCACTGAGACTTATGATCACCGCAGGACCTATGTTGTCCCATACTGGGATTTACAAGAAGCATTTGATAAGGTACCACATGAAGGACTAATATTATTAAAGTGCAGCTAAAGTGCTGTGGTTTGGTTTATGCGTGGAAACGTTTATAAATTAAAAAAAAAGTAAAATTGCAAAAAATATTCTAAATAAAAATAAAATAAAATATTTAAAATAACGAAGTTATTGGCAATTTCTGTCACTCCTGAAAGCAAACACAAAATCCAGGTTTTCTAACCTGGGACCGGAAGTGACGTAGTAACGGTGACTCGCATGAGGCGAAACAAGTCACAGTCATAGGAAGCCATACAATATTTGAATAGAATTCCGTATCCAAACTCCATTTTTTCCAGAATGATTAATGTATTTTGGGCGGTTTTAAAAGTGATAAGGGTGTTTAGAATTCAATATTAATATTTTATATTGCGAATGCGTATGCTGCGCATGCCCTGGCTACCCGGTGTGTCATCAGTAAGCTGAAGAAATACTGATTTCATTCAATATTGGTAGAGGTTGAATACAAAATTATTTCCTGATTATAGTCATATGTAGAATTGCACATACTGCACATAACCTAATGTTCAAAACTAATATATAAAATAAACCCAGGCCAAGTGGGCATATGCAATTCAAACAGTGGTTTCCAAAAGCATTGCTCCACCAGATTATTGCGATATTTAGCCCCAGCAGGATTATATACAACTCAAACACTGGTTACGAAGAACATTACCTCGCCAGACTATTGCGATCACTAGAATACAAATCTTGTTTATGTTTATGCTAAGCTTTTTTAAACAAAGTGATCAACACTTTTCCACCTATTGATGATCGAATACAAAAATTTCTCTTCAGAATTTCCACTTTGTAATTCATTGGGAAGCTTCTGGAAGAGACATATACATTCATTCTCATAAAGAGAACAATCACATAAATGTACTTCATCATCTAATCGCAGCTTACAAATGTCACAAACGCGTTCTAATGTTAAGAAACCGGCCTTCATCAAGCGTGACATCCAACGATTAAGTGTCTATACAAGTACTTTTTATGTTTTCTAAGCATAAGTGATTAGTTACGGGGGTTCATGAGTACATTTCCACATGTGTAGGGACTAACCTATTTTGAATGATGTGTCATTTTCTTTTAGAAGTGGCTACTCGCAAGACAGCCTTGCGGCTAATTTTCAATCGGCTATTGGCAAGGCAGTTTGTTGAACGCGGGAAGCAACGTACTGTGCAATGGGTAAAAAAGACAGCAAGTCCGTGGAACATGAAAAATGAAAAGTGTCAGATGCTGCATCGCACTATGATGGAAAATATGTTTATCGTTACGGGCGGTTCGGATGTAAGCACCGAGGGGAAAGGGGAGAGCAGGGGGCTGGAATACGGCCAAATCAAAGGTAAATACTTTATAGTTAGCCTGATACTCCCAAGAATTACTCTCTGACATTGAATTCCATATGATTCAGTGACATAACTGTATATAGTTGGGGATTCAACACATTTGAGGGACTTTAACTGTAGTTTGTGGGCAACTCCATTTTCTTTGTTCCGCTATTTCTTCAGGCCCTTTACATTACATGTATTAGCCTTCAACGATGAATTATATGCTGACTTTCATGGTGAAACCAGGGACACAGATTTGGTACCTTCCGTCCTGAGCATGAGAAATCTCATTGCCTGGCAAATAGCCTATTGGAAATAAGCCACAAGGCTGCCTTGAGAATGGCCACTTACTTTTCTTTTTTATATTAAGCTGTAAATTTCACCTTCATATAGTGTCGCATCTGCCTCAAACTCAGATGATCTAACGGACATCTATAATTCTAAAGATTCACTGTCACTTACAGAGGGGAGGAGCCATCATCACTGTTGGCCATCTAGTGGGTTACTTGTGTTTCATATGTGACGTTGTCAGTGCGTGGCACGCTTGATTAGGGTATCATCGTACAGGTAAAAAGCTGAACTTTCACCTGCCATCACCTGCCATGACCGATTTTCAAGCGGTTTTCGACATTGTAATCAGACAGACACGGGGAAGCATCAGTTTTTGGTAAATTTAGCAGTACATACTCTTTAAAATAAGGCCCGTTGGAATTACAAGAGGTACTTTGGAATGGATTCAAAACTGCTTACGGGATAGAACACCAATAAGCCTTTTATTCTGGCAGATATCCGGTTCGGTTCACATTCGCGCACCTCATTTTGAACTGTTCGGAACATTTACAACAAAAATAAACACTGTCAGAATGCCAAAATTTGGATCAGGAATGGGAACCAAAAGAATAGTTTTTTTTTTTTTGCAAGCCATGACAACATCAGTAGCCCCCTGTTGATGGCACATTACTTCCACTTAAAACTGGTGAGAACGCGGGCCAGTTTAATTGAGCAAACCAAGGGTCAAGGAATTGTGAACAGAACCAGTTAAAGAACCGGAACTGTTTTGGTGGGAAAAGAGTATTAGCCACTAGGATCGGTGTTGGGACCCCTGCTCTTCCTCATCTACAAACCTCAATTCCAATGAAGTTGGGACGTTGTGTAAAACGTGAATGCAAACAGAATACAATGATTTGCAAATCCTTTTCGACCTATATTCAATTGAGTATACTACAAAGACAAGATATTTAATATTCAAACTGATAAACTTTATTGGTTTTTTTTGGAAATATTCGCTCATTTTGAATTTGATGTCTGCAACAAGTTCCAAAAAAGCTGGGACAGGGGCATGTTTACCACTGTGTTACATCACCTTTTCTTTTAATAACACTCAATAAGCGTTTGGGAACTGAGGACACTAATTGTAGAAGCTTTGTAGGTGGAATTCTTTCCCATTCTTGCTTGATGTACGACTTCAGTTGCTCAACACTCCGGGGTCTCCATTGTCGTATTTTGCGCTTCATAATGCGCCACACATTTTCAATGGGAGACAGATCTGGACTGCAGGCAGGCCAGTCTATTACCCGCACTCTTTTACTGCGAAACCACACTGTTGTAACACGTGCAGAATGTGGCTTGGCATTGTCTTTCTGAAATAAGCAGGGACGTCCCTGAAAAAGAAGTCACTTGTATGGTAGCATTTTGTGCTACAAAATCTGTATGTACCTTTCAGCATTTATGATGCCTTCACAGATGTGCAAGTTACCCATGCCATGGGCACTAACACATCCCCATACCATCACAGATGCTGGCTTTTGAACATTGTGCTGATAACATTCTGGATGGTCCTTTTCCTCTTTAGCACAGAGGACATGACGACCATGATTTCCAAAAATAATTTGAATGTGGACATGTCAAACCACAGTACACTTTTCCACTTTGCGTCAGTCCATCTCAGATGAGCTCGGGCCCAGAGAAGCCAGCGGTAAGCCCCCATGGTAATATCCTTTACAGAATGTTGTCGGTTTTTAATGCAGTGCCGCCTGAGGGACCGATGGTCACGGGCATTAAACGACTGAGCCTTTTATACCTAATCATGAAGCTCACCTGTTTCCAATTAACCTATTCACCTGTGGAATGTTCCAAACAGGTTTTTTTTTTTGAGAATTCTTCAATTTTCCCAGTCTTTTGTTGCCCCTGTCCCAGCTTTTTTGGAACGTGTTGCATGCTTCAAATTCAAAATAAGTGAATATTTCGAAAAAAAACAATTAAGTTTACTAGTTTGAACATTAAATATCTTGTCTTTGTAGTGTACTCAATGGAATATAGGTCAAAAAGGATTTGCAAATCATTGTATTCTGTTTTTATTCAAGTTTTACACAATGTCCCAACTTCATTGGAATTGGGGTTTGTACATAAATGACCTTCACAGGAACATTGCAGGTCAAATTTGCAGAGTATACTAAGTTGGGAGGCTTGGCTAGCAGTTTAGAGTCCACAAAGGTGATTCAGGATGTTTTAGATAGAATCCAGAAGTGGGCAGAAAGATGGAAAATGAAATTCAAAATAGCTAAATGTAATGTTCTACATGTCTCACCCTGCGCCAGGTAAGCACTTAGTGCTTGTTAGTTAGCAATGCGATCTCTTCTTCTTTATTTTGGAGCGTGCCAACATTGATGGTGGCAATTCGTAAGGTTCTTTGCTGTTTCCGAGAATCATGTCCATTTCCGGTCCGAGTCCGTGTCTGGTAATTTGGTCCGTCCATTCGAGGCTGGTCATGCGTTTCGTGTGCAGAAAATTTTTACGCCACTGGCTTGCAAAGCCTGTCATAGCAACCCTTGTTCTTTAACTAGGGGTTTGGTGGAACTGCTAATTAGTACCTCCCTAGTGTTGTAAGCCCCCTGAAGGTTACAGGTCTCCCACACACCAGACCCGGGCAGACACCAGGTTGGAACAAGCTGCTACACCTCGACAAGGTTACACAGTTCCTTGTCCTGGTGGGATGCAGGCCCCCAGAACCGTACCATGTTCTACATGTCAAAAATAAAAACAGCATTACCACGTGAGAGGTTCAAAATTGGAATCTACTCTTGTCAGGATGTAGAATCCCTCTTAATGACACACACATCATTTTTATTTATAGTGTTGTCAGGCACCTGTGATCACAGCAGGGGGGAGTTACACTCTCAGTGGGGACATAAGGGAGCGAAAAGTTCCAAAATGGTTGCATGGTTGGAATGGGAAGGCATTGGCAGCTAGCTGGGAGAACGGGTATTGTATTTTCTACTTTGTAGAAAGACACTCCTCATAGGCGTACACGCACTCACACGCCACACACACACACACACACACACACTCACACTCACACAATTTTGCCATATTTTCTCTCATAACTCATGAACTGGTTTTCTCAGCAGAATTCCTTTTTCATTGGTGATAGTTGAATGCCCAGGGGAGTTCTTCAGTCATAGAGCTTTTCAAATAAGTTAGTCATGCATTTTAACTGCTAATGAAATTTGTTAGATGCAACACGAACAGCTGCATCAGTGCTAGCCAATTAAGTGGTAACGTTCACTTCAACAGAAGGAAAATTTTAATTTAATATTTGAATTATTTTTTCAATCTGAATTACAGTCCTGAAAGTCATATGAAAAAAACATTTATTTGAAAGGTGAAATCATTCCTGAATGGCTAAGATGAAGTTCAGCAATATATTATGAGTAAAACTGGAGGTTTACTGGGATAACCAAAGGCCAGTCAGTCCATTTACATTAAAACATGTCTCTACAGTTGTATTTCCACCCCATCAAATGTCTAGGTTCAGAAAAGCGATCTTCTTGTAAAGTTTTATAATATTATTTGAAAATTAATCTTAATTACTCAAACTGTAACAGGAACATTCAGGCCAGAACTCTTGGATCTATGTTTGCCTTGTTCCCCAACATATGCTACAGGGCTGTACATTTTAGTAGCAACTTTATTTCAATTAATGTACACCAATGGTAGACCGTCAGAAAAACTGATAAGAAAGATAAAGCTTGTTTTTTGGCAAAAACTAAAAACTTAATAATTTCAGGTTTCACAATTCAAGAGGAAGTTTTCAAACAGACCTGGATTAATATGTTAGTACCCTGCATTCTAGTAATATTATTGGGTCAGTGTGTAATGTTACCAAACATTATTTCATGAGCATATACTGTGTATGCTTATATTGTATTTTTGACAGTCAAATAAACATTTTGTCGTGCCAGAGATAAAATTGGTTCATGCTATAAGATTTGAGTAAATTGCTCTCTTGCTCTGGTCTGTTAGTGATGGGAGGTCTCTCGGGTTGTGATAAGTTTCTGAGAAATTCTCTTTAATTCAGGACAAGAAGAAATACACTTTGCTTTCCAAGTGATCGAGGAATTGTATGTCAATATTACAAGCCCCCAAGGCATCTTTTTAGCATTTTTGACCGAAATGAAGTGCCTCAAAATCAGTGAATTTTCAATGAATTTCAATGGGAGGCTGATCAAGCTGACTGAGGCTCTGAAGGCTGATGAAGAATTCCAAGCTGTGGTTAACCAGCTGTCACAAGAACAGGGGCTTCGGATCTGTCACTGATAAGCAATTGAGTGTTAGAATACTATGTACTCACAATGATAATTTTGGAAAAAAAAAAAAATCTATCAAATCAGCTCTTCAAAACGGCACAGCAAAGAGATTGTTATTTTAAGACAAATGTCTTGTGAACTATTCTTTTCGCTGACAGCATGTGACTTAAAATATATGATTGTTTCTTAAAGTAATTTTAGATGCAGTGTATGTATCCGATGCTATTTAGCCCTCGTACAGTGCTGGCAAGGCTGGACTGGTAATCTGGTGTACCGGGCAATGCCCGGTGGGCCGACGCACATTTTGGGCCGATGCAAACATTGTTTATAAAATTGTAATAACATTGATAATTTTGAACGACCGCGCCGGCCTTTAAAACACGGAAAGCGGCCCAATGGTTAATTTTCTACACTGACACAGGGCTGGGCCAGTGAAATCTCTGAGCCTGTCTGAGGGGAAAAAAAACGCAATTGCGTACAGCCCGTAGGTAGCCAGTGGCCCACATTAAGGCGCGCAAACAGCAGGATGATTTTAGCTATTTCGATATGGAGTTTCATATAGAGAAAATCAATATGCAATCAAGGTCTCCCTTTGATTGCATTCTAGCACTTGGTGAGCTCTCTCTGAATTTTCAACATAGCTTGTATTTGATGACACATGCTATATATACCACTTTTTATTCTCCTACTTCACTATTGCGGGTGTCTTACATCTTGGCCATTTTCAATATCTAATTATATATTTGTTTTATGATATAGGAATTACCGAAAAACTGTATTCTTGCAGATTAAAAAAAAAAAAATCCAAAGGCTTAAGCCATGTACAGTTTATTTAATGTTGTTGTTTTCGTCCAAAAGTTTAAGAAGGCAGGCTTGCTGGGAAATTAGTTTGACCAATGGCCTTGCTTGTTCCCAGTTGCGTTAACAGTCTAAAAACGCGCTTCAACGACAACGAGATCAGACAAAAATGTCAGAAAGCAGTGGAGAGGCGAAAAAGCTTCGAGAATAAAGTAAACAGACGTTGGAGCCTCAGACTTTCAAATTGACCGGCTGTTTGGCCACGATGATCCTTATGTAGCAAGCAGTTTTCATTTGGAGGGGGACACGGAAAGCGGTAAGACTGACGTTAAATTAATAGGCTATCGCAAGTATGTATTCAGTTAAAATTTGCTTGAGCTTACAAAAGGCCCCCACTGATGGACCAGCTGTTAATAACCAACTATTTGATGCATATTGATTTGTTGTTTTATGGTGGCAAATAAAATTTGTCCTGGAATACAGCAAGGAAGGCTTTCAAATTTTCATATTTAAAACCCTGTCTTGACTTTCAGAATCACCTGCTAGTAAACATGCAACCAGCGAGTACTGCTGTTCTGAAGCTAGTGAGCTATTCTATGCCCTGTTGAGTCTGTAAGATATGTAACGTCATTTAAAAAGGTAATGTCTGAATCAATTCAAATAGTGCAATGGTCTTATTGAAAAATTATAAATGGCCCCAAAGTCACATTTCTTTTTCACATTCATTCATGTAAATATAGTAATAATAACTTCTTCTTTGTCATGGTAGTGCAGTGATTAGCACTGCCACCACACAGCAAGAAGGTTGTGGGTTCGATTCTGGCCTGGGGCCTTTCTGTGTGGAGTTCCAGGGCATGTAGGCTACGACTGAGCTTAATTTTAACTTTTGCTAACAGCAAAGTGTGCACGTATGGCGGGCCGTCACGTCACGATCAGGTTGGGCCGCCATGGCCGAAAATGCCAGGGCCGTTTTTTTTGCCAGGGCCCAGTCCAGCCCTGAGTGCTGGAAACATTTGGTTTCAGGTGGAGTTTAGATTTTTTTTCCCTTTATTTTTTCTTTTCTGTTTGCTGTTAGTGTTAGATAGTGCTTAACAGGCACAGACACACATAGGGTTATTGCTTTTTAATACCTACTTTTCCCTCATCTGCAGTTTTGCAGACAGTTTTGATTGGTCTTTTAGGAAAAGTATTGTTGCTAGTCCTGAGTTGTAGCAAAGTTCCTGACCCAGGTTGGAACAGCACTCAGACGCAACTGGTTAGCTCAAGAGCACAGGTTTTGGCTGATTGTAACGGGGATGTTGCCATCAAAAATAAAATTTATTTACTTTGCTTCTCTGTCCTCTGAGGGTGTAGGCCGATTTAGCGATTTGCGCTGGTCTGTGCAGCCAACAACCGAGCAGTTCCTGTGTGTAACTCTTAACTTCGATATCATGCTAACGGGTTCACTGCTTGCAAGAAAAAAAATGATGCACCTTGGCAAAGGTAAATCTCAAGCTGTGAGTGGAGATACTCACACGGAAGCGGTATAATTCTAATGAGCCCGCATTTGATGGAGGAAGGGGAGCCGAATCTGAATGGTTTGTTGAATCCCATGTTTTCTGACTCAGGCAGCCCACATAAAAACTGACTTGGTTGTTTTATTTCAGAGTTTGTGGGTTGGTAGGCACTCCAGATGCCAAAATGTGTGTGCTCAAGCACTGAAAAAATGAGTTAATTAACATTAATCACAGTGTTAATGTTGAAGTTTTTATTTGCTGGAGAACTGCTGTGCTAACATGCGTTTACATGATTTTTACAATAGTGTGGTTGGGAGGCGTAAGGTAGTAAAGCATCAAATGAGAACAGGCTTGAAATTGCGTGGCACTGACTGTACTTTAAAAGTAATTAGGTGCCTAGAAGCAACAACTCTAGAGGTTAATGAAAAAGTGCTTGCCGACCTAGAAAACAGAATTGACTAAGCTCAGAGACAGATATCTACGAATGTTCACATTAAAAAATGAGTGTCTGATGGAGAAAGAACATAAACTGACTGAATTTATTGTCACTGTCTGTAATTGCTCATTGTCTAAAATGAACAATTACTCAATTTCGCTAGATATTGTGCGTCAGGACATTTCATACGCTGGGACACGTATGCTTCCAATTTGGCCTTTGGCCCTGCAGTGGACCCGCTATTTAGGGCATGTCACCATGGAGTAATGGAGTGTCGAAAGGTTCAAGACAGTTGTTTAATGGCAGCAATGGAATGGCTGTCTGGGCTCTCTGGGATTAAAGGGCACCAAGGCAAGCTTTGATGATGTCACCCTTACTCCCACCCTGTGTCCCGATCCTGTTTTGTATTCAATTTATTTTTTAGAATGCCTCTGTCAAGTGGTTTGTTGAAGTTTGACAAGAGTGTGCACAGACGTTTGAAACCAATCTGTGATGCCGACTAGCTATTCATATGTATTGACTTTCTCGTGTTTGAAAAGGCAGAGAGCCGCGCACTGTTCAGTCTCTACACTGCACGCATTGTGCAGTGGCTTCTGCATGGTAGCTAACAGGCTGAATGGGTGGGTGGGTGGTAATAGTGTGATAAAGGCCCCAGACATTTTTCCCCAGGTGAAGATGCCAATAATCACATCATCATACATTGAATGCAGGAGTTCATATTTCCTTTTCTTACAAAATGATAGAATGGAAAGATGTGGAAAGAAAAGGCCAGATACTTTTGCTGTCATACAGAATTCCACTGCGGAGAACATACATCAGTCGTATATTTTTGTTTGGAAAGCCTGTTGTTCAAAGTAAGCTTCAAATTAGAAGAAATGATGGGGTTGGCAGTTAAGAAACAGAATCAAGCCCTACATTTTGCATGCATGATTTGTTTATGCATTCGCTTCAGTATGCTTGGCTTTGGCTTTGAACTGTAAGGGTGCCATGTTCTGAAGGAATCATGTGAAACATGTATCCATGATGAGACATGTATCCTTCCGTACAAGCTGATGCGAATGTATTGCGTTTTTCAGCTCATCAAACATCCAGAGAGGGGAAGATCACACCCTTTGTGTTTGTGGAAGACAACTTTGAGCATGTCATGTTCCCTATAACATAACAGTTGCCATACTAATTGGGAAACACTTGCCCAGAATGAAAGCTTCATTACAGATTCAGAGCAGCCATATTAGCCATTCTGTCTTAGCAGGGATCAGTAGGCATTTGTGTGAGAGTAATCGAGATCAGAAATACATCATGACAAGACAGGTTCTCAGAACCTGATTTAAAACAGTTTAGAGGAGAACAATTACAGAATACCTAATGACATAAACAACACAAATTATTCTAAATCTAACAGCAGAGATGTCCCCCGCCCTCCACAAGCAGTCATAGTATTCCCACAATAAAGTACCTGTAATCAAACAAAGAGAAATGTCCCATGCGAAAGGATAATGCACTATCTGTCATCTGCCATTGTGGCCACATAGTGTAAACGGTTAATCCTGTGGGAACCCACAGCCCCCCACTGATTAACATGTTTAAACAATGTTGCCAAAACCCCCAAAAGAGGCATTGAAGAGTAACAATAACGAGCCTTTATCAAGAGCCTCTAACATACTAGCATACATACAAGGCCTTGCCTGTTGGTAATGCACCCGGCCCTCAGAATCAGCACAACTGCTTGCAGATGACTTTGAGGGTAAAAATAAATATATATAAATAAATAAAAATGGTAATTTAAAAAAAGTTGTTCAGGGATGGCCACTCTCTGCCTTGACAATAACAAAAAAGAAAACGTAAGAATGGATATGACGTACTGGGAGAGAGTAATCCTAGTTAATGGGACAAGGAGACTACTGTATATAGCTGCAGGAGCAAGCCTGGTCCCCATGAGGAGGAAGGTGATCCTGAGTGAAGAATGAAGCCTTTTGTGCTTCCTAATCACTGTTACTGCAAGTGCTGTTATGCTGAATTTTATGTTGTCAGTACTAAGCGGCACAAAGAACACAATTTTACTGCCACCAGCTGCATAGCTACATACACAGCTGCTACATGTACAAACTTGGCAGTGCTAATATAACTACTACTAGTAATGCACAATTTCATAGAATTCTATCTTTTTTTTAATTCAACAAATTAAACAAAAATTACTTTTGAGCGAGAGCATCGCTTGAGTCTCTGGCCATACAATGGAAGCTGCTGTCCTTCGATATTCCACACTTCTGCAGTAAAGCTGACGGCTTTGAAACACCAGTTCTGTGCATTATGTAGGTCATATTTCTTTCTTTTCTTTGTTTCCTCACAATCCGCCTTCATCTGTTCGGCTCAGATCAATTCAGACTGCTATGTTACATTTCCCAAAACTCTCATAAAAAACTCCATTCCATCCCTTCGATTAAAACATTCACAGGTCTATCAAGGAAATCAAATCTATCAAAATTGACTTTCACTGCATCTCAGTCTTGGGTTAAATTAAATTTACAAACTATTAATATTTTTTTCAGATGGGGGCTCTGTGTAATGAAGCAGCCTTTTTGGTCATTCCAGTGCAGCATGTAATATTTTCCCAGAATACCACAAGGTCAAGCAACTTTAATGTAAACTGTAAATAATTTTGTTTAAATTCAACTCAAACACTTCAGATATGATTCTAACAGGGACAATAAGTTCTCTGTAAGAGTGGATTCAATGCTGAATATTTTACTGGGAAGCAGCAAGTGTGGTCAGTGGCGCAGCCTGAACTGAAAATTGGGTGGGCACACAACGTCCTGACTTGTTCTCAGTCATTTTCCTTTATTAAATCATTGTCCAGCTACAAGAATAATCCATTAATAATCAAAGACACGGCTTCTTTCTTAATGTGATCGAAAGGTGACTGAATACATAACAGGCCAGTTTAGAAAAATAATTTACTCAGAAGTTGCTCTATGTTTTTTCGAAAGGAAAACCACTGTGGAATGTCCATGCTACCTTTTTGCACATTTAGCGATCTAACGTGCACTTCATGATTGTTTGAATTGTTAAATTAAATCAAAGACAATATTTGAATCTCCTTCGTGCAATCTTGAATAAGCCTGATTAAAAAGTACCAAATTGCATATCTGAATGAATGGTTGTCTTCTTACCTTAACAAGGAGAACTAGCATCACCTGATAGGAGTGTTTTCAAAGTCAATTATTGTTCATTAAGAAAAATGATGGAGAACAAGTCACGACTAATAATTGTCATAAAGGGATGTTCTGTGCCCAACCAATTTTAAGTTCTGGCTATGCCACTGACTGAGATGGAGAGAAACACTATGCTGTTTAAGAGTGACAGGTGTGGTACATTAATACACAATGAGCTGGTGAGTCCATGGGGTGCAAACCATGTAAACTGCTGTGAGGTGGTGAACAGGGACTTGCTGCCAGTGATTTTAGTAAGACAAAGAGATGGATAGCATGCCTCTGTCTCCTCTACTCCAATCGTGGGCCTTCAGGGCTGAAAAGTGCTGGTTTTCCACCTTCACTTTACCTGGGTCAGGTGTGAAGCCAGTCTGGCCGATCAGTAGCACTCTTTCTTCATTTAATTACCTATGGGAAATAAAACCAGGGTGTTTTAGGCGGCAACATTCAGGTCAAATTGATCCTCAATTTCCTCAATTACCGTAAGTAACAGCAGCACTGTGTTTTACCGTAACTAACAGCGGTACTGCACCGTAAAAAAAAAAAAAAAACCAAACAGCTAGGAAAACATTTTGGCTTTGTTTAAAGTTACAATTTCTTACAGGTTAAGGTTTGGGTTAGGTCAAGGTTAGGTTTCAGGGTAGGGGTAACGTGGCTTTTGTGGGTTTCAGTTTCAAAAATGAGGCTAGGAGAGGCAAGAAATTGATCCCCACCTTCCTGCAGGAAAATCCACCATTTTTATGCCCTACCATTTTCCCAGAAAAATGTATTGCTATTTAAAAGACGTCAGCACACTTGAAATATTTATATTGATTTTTTTTTTTTTTTTTGGCCGCTTGCATTTTCAACCTATCTGGTCCCTTCTATTGTCAGGACCTGCTCTGATTTTTAACTTTTTTCCTTTTGCGTAAAGTCCAAACTGCCAAAATTGAGGCCAAATTTATCCACACAACATAAAATAAAATAATTCAACCTGTGTCTCTCTCTGATTTGCTCAACTCTCTCTCTCTCTTTCTCTCTCTCTCTCTTTATGGCTCTCACTCTCAGGCACAGTCTGTACTTCAGCAAATCAGCTCAGATTAACTGTAACCATGGTATAATAAGATCTTGAAAATATTTTTTTTTGTTTTGCATAATTCCAAATTGTAGTCAATTTTACTGAACACCAAATATATTGAGTTGCATGATAAGTAAAGTAAGTACTGGCGGAAAAGTCGCTTTAATGTTTTATTCATGAGCATTTTTCTGCAACCTGTCTTTCTCTTCTGCATTTTTATTCTCCATCCATGATAAAGTTGATAAAGTCAACTTTTTGGTCTACAGCCTGTTCCATTATTCATTTAGACCTAATTTTGAATTTTCAGAAACGCAATTAAACAGGACTCAACCAGCTTCCTGTTGCTAAAACGGCTCAGCCTTTTAAAAGAAATACTACTACTACTGCCAGTGCTACTGCTACTACTACTACGACTACTACCAATACTATTCTACTACTAGTACTACTACTAATAGTAATAATAATCATCATCATCATCATCATCATCATCATTGTTATTATTGAAAAACATGGGAGTCAATAGCAGATAATGTCTCTTAAGAATCACACCTAGTGGAGAGCCAGTACACAACCTCGTCTGACCCCGATACTTGTTGGATACACTTCTTTGATGATAATTTTCTTTGTGTGACATCCTCTACATCTTTCAGCCCACACTCCAATTTTCCCACACCCTGTCTGTCTTCCCCAGTGTCCTATCACTCTTGGCAAATTACCATTTGTTCCTTTGCATCCTTTGAGGAACAAGGTACCTTGTATAAGAGTTCACATTCTCCCTCAGTTGTTAGTTTTTGATGATCTATACTTGGTGAACAAACCAAGTTGTTCCTTTACTATATTGATCAACCTGTTTCTTGAAACTAAGCAACGCCTGCATTTATTTTTTGACTTACAGAAGTACAGAGGAATGCAGTGAACTCAAAATATCTATTCCACATTATAAATAATGCAGAATTTTTTCAAGATTTCACTGCATTCCTCCATAATTCTGTAAGAAGAAAAATAAATGCAGGCATGTCTAAGCTGCGAAGTGGGTAGTTTAATAGAGTCGAGGAACACCAGGGCCTGTTCCCCAAGTACAGAAGAACAAGAACCAACAGCTGAGGGAGAATTTGAACTCTCATACATTGAATATCAAATGATGCAAGGGAACACAAGGTAATTTGCCTAGAATGGTAGGAGGTAGGGGAAGACATACAAGGTGTAAGGATATTGGGGTGTGAGCTGAAGGGTTTAGAGGATGCCACATAGTAGCAATGATCAAAAAAGGGTATCCGATGAGTGTAGGAGTCAGACGAGGTTGCACATTGGCCCTCTACTAGGTGTGACACTTAGGAGGGGTGTTTTCCATCAATAATAATAGCTTGCTGTGCCAATGTGCAATCTTCCACTGTTGATTTTGATATTGATTGTCAACTTAGAATTTGATTTCCCCTAATGTTTGGTCTCACACTAGGGAATTCGCAATGAAAAAAATTTCAACCAAATGTATCAAGTTTCCTAGGGTTGATAATGTGAAACGGCATTTGCATCACAGGATTCCTGCATACAATTGCATCAACATGTTTAATATTTTCCCCTCGACTTTAGCTCCCTGTAATCAGAATTCACTTTAAATATCATCTTATCTCCGCACTCATCCATTAGCAGGATCAACAATGGAATGTAATTGTTTTTAAAAATAAATTTTTGTCATCCTATGCTGTTCCTTTGGATGCTGTAGCCGTGGCTTAGTGCAACTTAGGGAAGATGTGCCCATTTTTAAACAAGTTAGGAAACATCTGTCTCTTGGTGATTTTGTGAGCCAACAGACTGACTGTTCATATTTTTATTATCATAGATCTTCTAAGGGCAGATATATTTGGGCCATAATTGCACATCCCAAAATAAATGGCCACACAACAAGTAATAAAAATGAAGCAATTCACAGAAAAACAGCAAATGTATATTATTATTATTATAACGATTCTCTCCAGTTATTGGGTGTTCTACTGGGTACTGTTGATTATGTCTCAACCACTCCCCACAGCTCAGAGACACAACACTCTCTGCAACAGGTGGGCAGTTCCAAGAATAGCAGACAACTGTATACTTCCAATGAATTCAGGTACACCTAGCTTGCCATACCAGGTCTTAGCTCTTTTCGATATGCTTCCAAGAGCACCAATCACGATTGCTATTACTGTGACTTCCGAGTCTCCATGAATCCTTCTGATTTCAAATGCTAGTTCCTGGTACTTATCCACCTTCTCCTCCTCGGTCCTGATGATGTTCTGGTCAGCTGGCACAGCTATGTCAAGAAGTGTCCATTTCTGTGTATCTTTATGCACTAGAGTAATATCTGGTATTATTATTATTATTATTATTATTATTATTATATTTTTACTCTGAATTAGGTTGGATATGAAATTCTCAACTCAAAGACTCAAAATAATGCACACACACACACGCACGCACACACACACACAAAAAAAATAATAATAATTGGGGGTTATTCACAGGGAGAAACAGAATGCACAAAAGGCCCATTTTGTAGATTCTAATGGAGATCCTTGGATTTCCAAAAACCTCAAATATATCCCGCTGAATTACAGTGAAATATGTATAAAGTGATTCACGAGATCCGGATATTTTATATTTCAAGTAATTTTCTGGCAATAAAAACATGGCATCCTGGGTTTGAATATTTCATTCAATGTAAGTGTGATGTAGTTTCAAGTGCAGCCAGCAAATACAGAATATTTGGGTCAATGCGACATTGTCCGTCCATGTTAAAACTAAATGCATTCCAACATTCAACCTGCTTAAGGGTGAATTTAAGGAAAAATCCGTCTTTCAGGGATTAACCATAGATTTAAAGAAAGTCTTTACAATTCCTACGGTATTTTCGAGTCCAATTTGGAGAAAAGACCATTCTCAATTGGACAGTCTGCTCATATTCACCTTCAGTTAGAGTATGAAGATAACTGCTTATTAGCAGATACTAGTTCAATTGCTGTAGATGCATTTTGTAAATCTGCACTACAAAACTCTGGTGTTCTGAATTCGGCAGCCCAAAATAACTCATTAGGAAAACACATTGTCTGTTCAGCTTTGCCAATGCACTGCATCATTAGGTTGAATTAGTTACAGTTTCGATGGCAAACCTTGGACTTCCTGCTGTCGCATGCTTTTTCCAATAAGGGTATGCCACATATCTTTCTGGAACATGACTGCAACAAATTTCTCAAAAGAATATTTCAATTGTACCTCCCAGGCCCTTAGGAAAAAAAAAACCTCTTATAGCTTTTGCTTGCCAGAAATCAATTGTAAACACTCTTTCCAAATAACTCCACCTTCTGCAAATGCAAGAAACCACTCAAAAATCACAGGTCAAAATGTGGGAAAAATTAAATAAATTTTAACAAATCCAGGAACCTTAAAAAAGAATAAACATCCAATTATTTCAGTTCATTATTTTACAAAAATCATAGTGTACACTCAATTATACAGCCTACAACAAACAAAAATTCATAAGACCACCACACGTACAGTCAGAGCACATACAAATAAGAAACCCAATTACTGCAATTTTCTAAAAAGAAAAAAATAATAATAGCATACAATCTCAAACCACTACAACTTACTTCTGACTTAAGTTTTGTTGTGCATATGTCATGATAAAATCATTCCTAAAGTGTATCCTACCCCTGAATCAGACCTTTTGGGTCAGAAGTGCAGTTTCATTCTATTTGACAATATGAAATGGTTAAACAATAATTGCGTAAAATCCATCCATTCTGCCTTCCACCGTTTCTGCCTTGTAAAATCACTTTGTCACATGTAGTGGAAAGTCTTTGACTAATTCTCTGTACTTTCGCACATAGTCATAAAAATGGAATGTCATTTTAGCCTTCCAGGCATTAAAATGTAAAAGGCCCACCCTGGCTAGTGATTTTCAGTGAGGCAGCTTCAAAGACGATGTGCCGGCAGCACTACACAGACTCAGCTAGGCATGCTCAACAGCAGAGCTACAGATCGGCACGCAAAAAAAAAAAAAAAAAAAGGTAAACCGAACATCTGTTTAAGAGTTTCATTTCTTCTTTTATGTTCCTGTATGTGGCCAGCTAGAATGCAAATAGCAGATGATTCATATTTGGTTGTCTACTATGGGTTTATTTTGCTCTCTATAAAATAATAATAATTTATATTACATTTTCATTGTTGTACATTGTACTGTTACTCTCTGCGCATTGTTTTTTTATAGATGAAAAAAATCCATCATAATGACTGCAGTATTTGCATAACTGGCTAAAGTAATGTAATTCTGGATTTGCTGCATTATTGTGCTCCTTAAACTATGTATTGCATATGCGAATATAAATAAGTAAAGACATTACTAGCCTGTCTGTTTTAAAATGGCACCAAACACAGTGAAAATACTGCAGACAAGTTCATAAGGCATCTGTGTCTACAGTATGTACATAGAAGCCACTTTGGAATAACAGCATTGAACATATACTGTAGTTTTGTTCCAAAATGATTCAATCATTGTTAAAAAAAAAAAAAAGCTGAACAGCACTAGCCAGAGTTTATAAGGGAATTTTTTCCTTCAGATATGGTTAATCAGTTCTGTCTGGTATGGATTGTTGCAAAATTCTGAATTTTAACTCAACTGGCCTTCATATTCTGGATCATATTACACAGTTATATTTTGAGAATTTTTGTGCTGCATTTTTTTATCTAAATGCAGAAAATGAGTTGTGAGGGGAAAAAAACTTGTAACTTCTGTACAATTGGCTTTCTGTGTGTTCACACATACAGCGCAAAAAGTAGGGGATATTTTATTTCACATTCACAATTTTGATGAATGTGGTTGCATAAGCTTAGAAGTTTGAGTCCTCTTAGACTATTCAAAACCCATCATAAAAATCTCCGAAACACAACACTCACGTGCAGGAGTTTTGTACGTGTCCCATATAAACCTCAGAGGGGTGCAAGTTTGAGATTTGCATTCAACTGAACAGGCAGTTTCCAGACATTTCATTGATACCTTTTTGGTTTAGTCTGTTTTGTTTTCTATTGAAATCGCGCAATTTAACATGTGCTGACTGTCAGGTGACGAGCTTTTACGTAATGTTGGCCCGTTACACATTGGCACGAGACAGGCCGTTGTGCACAAACTTTGAACGTGTCACAATCAGTGATGAGCAGGTTATGAATACAATATTGTCAGTTGCAGAATGTCAATGACGGATGCTGTTCAGATTGACCAAGGGCGACAACTACTCTACAGGATCGGTTCATCCGTACGTCAGTCTTAAGAAACCATGGTCAAAGAACCACTCAAATTAGAGATCAGCTTCACACAGCCACAGGTGTGAGAGTGAGTGGACAGACGATTCGAAATTGTGGCATTTGCATGCTCGGCGCCCTTGTTGCTATTCCATGTTTGACTGACCGTCACATTACAGCAAGACATTGTTTGTATCAGGAGTCCCAGCACTGGGACTATCAGTGCTGGATTAATGTCATGTTTATGGATGAATCCAGGTTCACACTGGATTTCCACGACAGATGCAAGAGTATGAAGTTGACGTATTGACCGGATCCATGATGTAAACTTTAGACAGCATGATTGTTTTTGTGGGCGGGTCCTTCAGGGTTTGCGGCAGCATAACAGTTACTGACGAACAGCTTTGCATGTTGTCAATGGACGTGTCATTGGTCAGTACTACCATGACGACATCTTAGCCGCTCATGTTGTGCCATTTGCACCTCGCCATGGTCATTGTTTTTTCTTTCAAGATGAAAAGGCCAGAGCACGCAGAGCCAAGATCATTACTGCCTAACTCCAGCAACAGAACGTTATTATTTTACTATGGCTGGCACTCAGTCCCGATCTGTTCCCCACCGAGCATGTCTTGGACATGCTTGGAAGACGCTTACGTCAACGCCGACAGCCATCGACTACTCTCCATGAACTTGGCGCTGATATGCAGGAAGAGTGGTATAATCTGAACAAAGCACACTCTGGACATTTAGTAAGGAGTATGCCACATCGAATCTGTGCCTGTCTCATGAACAGAGGGGGATTTACAAGATACTGACCGTAATTTCACTCCGTGGTTAATTGGGTGTTTGGACAGGAGGTGTGCTTTTGCCCTCATCACGTGAAACCTGTGATCTACTGAAATCTACTGAACATTGTAAGACATCTTTAGATGACATCTCATCATGTTTACATGGTTTGTCTAATTACAGTTGTATGCAAAAGTTTGGGCACCCCAGATCAAAATTTCTGTTACTGTGAATAGCTAAGCAAGTACTAAAAGATGACTGCTCTCCAAAGGGCATAAGGTTAGAGAGGACACATTTCCTTTATATTTTAAACAAGATTACGTTTCAATTTCCATCCTTTTACACTTTTTCAAAACAACAAAAAAAGTAAAGGGTCCAAAGCAAAAGTTTTGGCAACCTGCATGGTCAGTTCTTAGTAACACTCCCTTTGGCAAGTATTACAGCTTGTAAACTTGTAAACACTTTTTGGTGCCAACCAAGAGTTTTTAAATTCTGGTTTGAGGGATTTTGCCCATTATTCTTTGCCAAAGGCTTCTAGTTCTGTGAGATTCTTTGGCTGCCTTGCATGCACTGCTCTTTTGAGGTCCATCCACAGATTTTCAATGATGTTGAGGTAGGAGACCTTGAGGGCTATGGTGAAACCTTCAACTCGCACCTCTTGAGGTAGTCAGTTGTGGATTTTGAGGTGTGTTTAGGATCATTATCCTGTTGTGGAAGCCATCCTCTTTTCATCTTCAGCTTTTTTGCAGATGGTGTGATGTTTGCTTCCAGAATTTGCCGGAATTTAATTGAATCCATTCTTCCTTCTACCAGTGACATGTTCCCCGTGCCACTGGCTGCAACACAAGCCTAAAGCAAGATTGATCCAACCACGTGCTTGACAGTTGGAGAGGTGTTCTTTTCATGAAATTCCGCATCCTTTTTTCTCCAAACATGCCTCTGCTCATTGCAGCCAGTAAGTTCTATTTTAACTTCATCAGTCCACAGGATTTGTTTCCTAAATGCATCAGTCTTGTTCAGATGTTCCTTAGTAACCTTCTGATGCTGAACTTCATGGTAAGGATGCAGGAAAGGTTTCCTTCTCATGAATCTTCCATGAAGGTCATATTTGAGCAAGTGTCGCTGAACCATAGGGCAGTGCACCATGACTCCACGGTGTGCTTAATCTTGCTGAAGGTCTTTTGTTGCCATACAGGTGTTTTCATTTACCTTTCTTGCAATCCGATGAGCAGTTTTCTCGTGAAGTTTTCTTGGTCTTCCAGACCTCAACTTGACCTTCACTGTTTCTGTTGACTGCCATTTCTTAATTATATTATGAACTGAGGAAATCACAACCTGCAAACATTTTGCTATCTTCTTATAGCCTTCTCCTGCTTTGTGGGCATTAATTATTTTCATTTTCAGAGAGCTAGACAGCTGCATAGAGGACCCTATGGCTTCTGATTGTTGGGCCAAGGTTAGAGGAGTCTGGGTATTTATAAACTTTGAAATCTGCATCACTTGGCCTTTCCTAGCGATGATTGTGAACAAGCCATAGCCCTAACAAGCTAAATACGGTCTGAGACCAGAGTCAAAGTTACTTGAGAGCTCAAATTTTTTGGGGTGTCCAAACTTTTGCATGGTGCTCATTTCCTTTTTTCACTCTAGAATTGTACAGAACAAAAGTACTACACTAATACTGCTTAAAATGTCAAAATGAGTGTTTTATCTTTAAATTTATGCTATTCAGAGATCAGTTCATCTTCTACTTGCTTAACTATTTTCAGTAACAGAAATTTTGATCAGAGGCACCCAAACTTTTTCATACAACTGTAATATCCTTCAACATTCCGCACTGACTCATTCTTATGGAATATCCCCTATTTTTATGCATAGTACTGTATATTTAGAGTTGTCAGGAAAGAGCTATCATTCTATAAAAGAGCAGATGATTTTCTTTTGATAAAAGTAATTTTCCTGCTTTCTAAATGGGGCTTTTTGCTATGTTGGTGACAGCTGTAGTTTAATTATTACCTGCCAGCAGTTACTTAAATATTAATTTGAAAGACCATGTAGAAGTATGACAAGTCATTAAATTATGCAAAGCCACATTTGAAAAGAAATCTCTCCTGAATAGTTCATATTACTCTGTGTGTGTGTGTGTGTGTGTGCGTACGTGCGTGTGTGGCCATGGGTGCATTTTTGTGTGATTCGTGAAACTGCTTAATGTGAGTGTTGAACCTTTTATCATGGTTTTAAAATTGGAACAAAATATGGACTGTGTTCCTGTGGTGCAGGATTTATGTAAAAGGTAGGAAGGTTAATAAAATATTCAAAGAACGTAAACCCTTTGAATGATGCATTGTATGCAACCCAAAAGCAGATTTGCGCTATATTTTTCTAGTTCTCTTTTCATCTTAATCTTCCACATGACTTTTTGAGTACTATGTAATGGAAATACATTGAATTTTGCTATTTTTCTGACAGATGTCAGTAAACTTTGACATTACATCCCCTCAAAACTATAGTCCAAATGTTATGGAATTGCAGAAAGTGCCATTTTACTTTCCATCCCTCATCCTTGGCTCACTTAATTTTGTTTACAGAAAACACGTGAAAAATATCTGTCACAGAGAGTGAAAATTGGGGCAATAATTATCCACTACTGGTTTAGTTTTCGTGATACCTCCAATGATGCAACCCCAAATCAGATAAAGTTTAAATAAAATTCAAACTGAAAGCAGTGATTTGTAAATGATCTTTGCCTGCATTTTGTTGAAATAATACAACAGCACATTACTTGATGTTTCATCACATACTTTTATTGATTTTTCAGCCAAACCTTTTTCCATTTTGTAACAATTTTTTTTTTTTTAAGTTGGGACAGCTCTAAAACCTCAGTGTATTTTTCAGCATTGACGGAAGTTACCCTTGCCATGGGAATTGACAAAACCCCATCCCATGACAGAGCATGGCTTTGAAACTTTTTCTTAACAGTCTGGATGGTCCTTTTCTCCTCTCCATTCCTTGCAAAAAAGATCAGAAACATAGCTTAGTCCAACCACAATGAAACATATTTCCACAGTGTGATGGTACACCGCAGATGCCTCCAGGCCCAGAGGAGTGAATGACCGTTCTGGATGCTGTAAACATTAATCTTCATTTTTGCACAGTAAAGTTTTAAATGGAATATATGGATGTGACTATGTGTTGAGGGACTTGACAAAGATGAGCTCTTGCAGTTATATCACTTCTAGATAAATAACAGTTCTTGATGCAGTGCCTTCTGAGTGATTGGAGATAACCGGTATTTAGCTTAGGCTTGTGCCCTTGCCATTTACTCACAGAGAGTCCAACAGGATCCTTGAATTTTAATTATGTTATGCATTGTTGAAGGTGAAATAACCAAATCCCTACCCATCTCTTTTTAGGAACATTGTTTTTAAAACTTTCAATTACTCTCTCACACATTTGTATGATCCTTAGCCCACTTTTCCTCCAGAAGCACTAGGCCTTTCTCGACACTGCTTTCATACCAAATCATGATTATAATCACCGGCTGACATCAGCTGTTTCAAATCACCTCATTATTCCACTTGTTTTCCTCCATTACTACACCTAAATTCCCCTCATCCCAACTTATTTTGGAATGCTTTGCAGGTCTGAATGGCTGGATGAAGTTTTCTATTTAGAAATAAAATGAAGCTGACCAGACAAAACATAAAATATCTTGTCTACATACTGTCTATGATGAAATAAAAGTCAAGACAAATTTCGAAATCACTGCTTTCTGCTTTTATTTGCATTTTCCATACCATCCCATTCCTGAGTTGGATTGTATTTCTTGACATTTCACTGCCCAAGACTGTAGGTCATTTCCTGCCATCGGCAATTGTCCATTTAAAGATTGGGTCCAGACACACTGGCATACATTAATGTAAAGTGCTATGCGCAACACAATATACACTTTGAAGGGATATTTCATAACTATTGTGTTCAAATAGTTGAAAAGAACCCGAAATGGTGATACTCCTGCTGATGAGTTATGAATGCAACTCTTCCCTTTTAATGATTTTTTTTTCCCCCTCACATTGACAATTCTTTGGAGACCTTAATTGGATTTCACAGAGAGCATCTTAGTAAGCCAGGTGATGACTCATGATGCACGGCTATCACTGCAAGACCCCTATGGTGAATCAGAGCAATTTGCAGATACTCCTGATTTCCTTTTACCCACTTTCAAAGGAGTCTCTCATTTGCTGGCATACAGAACTTATTTATTTATTCATTTATTGCTTACTTTCCAATTAGTGCTCTGGTCAAAGTATAGAGTATAAACAGCTAAATGCATTACACAGAGGGTCTGTGGTTCTAACCCTTTGCTGACCTCAATGAGGAATGTTAGGTGTCAGGTATGCTTCATAAGACCATGTAAGTGCTGTAGAGGTGGCGAGGCCTAGACTTTCAGGTATTCATTACATCAGTGTGTTGCGGGCTTGTTGAATTTCAGTTGTTATTTTGTTATTATTTACTTCGACAGAGGTTGCTGGTTTTAAGACCAGACGGCGCGGGAAAAGAGATAACGTTGTTTGGGAGTTCCCTTCCCCCCTCTGGGGATCTCCTCCTGACACGCCTTCCCCCCCGACCAATCGCCGACTGTCAGCTGAGCTTCCTCCTCCAGCCGCGCCAGTTCCATCCACCAATCAATGAGACCGGAAGCATATTTAAAGGCCACGTCAAGTCGCTCGTGGCGGCTGTGTTTGATGTTAACAGTCCACCTTGATGCTCTGTGCCACTTGTTGTAATTTCATTGACTTTTGGATTGTTTTTAGCTGAACTTTTTGGTCTACTTGTTTGTTGTTTAGTATTTACTAAACATCTATTAGTATTTAGTAATTGTTCTTTAGTATTTACGTGGCACTCGTTTGTAGGAGCTGGGTTTCTGATTTTTGGTTTTTCTTTTATGTTATCGTCATCAACATATGCATTCCCTATTCATTTACAAATACATTAAACATCTTTAGTGATTTATGCATGGTCGGATACAAAAAGAAAAAATTTAAGGGAATTCATTGCATCATAAGGAATCATATTTTTTGTTGCAATTCACCAGCAATTCATGTCTCCCTCAACTCCTTGAAACAATTGAGCGATACCTCTATCTTAGTAGCATGCTGTCTAATGATGCTACATTTGAAGAGGAAATTGCACACCGGATTGTCAATGCAGCTGCTTCCTTTGGTAAGCTGTGGAAGAGAATCTTTGAAGATCAAGATCTAATCTTGAAAACCAAACTCATGGTCTACAATGCTGCAGTAACTAGTGTTTTACCCTATAGTTCTGAAACCTATAATACTTAAAGACATCACTTGACAGTGCTCAAAACATACCACCAACACACTCTCCATTGAATGCTAAACATCCACTTCGAGGAGTGCCATACAAACATCTACGTGCTGGAAAAGGCCAATACGATGGAATCAGATTTGTGTCAAAAGTCGGAAGCGCACAGAATGGTACCTACGCACATAAAAATTGGCAGCGAGCGCACAAAACAGCCAGCACGCGCGATGAGACTTCTGCTTCGCGCGTGCTGGGGGGAATGCACGCTCTCCCAAATTCATATTTCCCTTGTGAAGTTCATTTCTGCTCGCGCCGGAAGGCGCGCACGCTTGCGCTGGCCATAGCTCCTCGCTCGAAACTGATTTCTCTTTGCGCGGAACACAGATTTTTGACAATTAGGGGTGGGAAACCAAGGGACGCTGCTTGCCCGCTTAAGATTGGTCTCTTTCAACGAAATCACACCCACATAAGCTCCTGTGACCTAGAATAACAGCTTCCATTATCTAACGTAAAAAAGCGAGATTATATGTAATTTAAAAGCCATTTCGCGCTTTCGGCTACATGTTCGGCGCTGAAGAATAGTGAGGTTATCAGTAAAATGTTAATATAGGTGGACTGACTTAATGGCTTGCTTACTGATTATGCCATGATGTTCTGTATGTGTGCAATTGCATATCATTTTTACCCCTCAGCCGACGAAAGTTGTGGAGGGGTATTGTCGTGGCGAGTGGGGTCCGTCTGTCTGTCTGTCCATTAACTTCTCGTTTCCGGACGATAGCTGAAAAACGCCTTGGCCAAATGCTCTCATTTTCTGATGTTATGTTGGGGGTGGTTAGAGGAAGCTCCCTATCGATTTCTGTCCCGCTGCGAGAATCAATATGGCCGCCACGGCAGGGCAAGCGCAAGGCTGAGGGGTCCCGCTTGCGACAGCACACTATTTTTTAGATTAGTAGCCAGCTAACTAACTAACGTTAGCAAGGGAAAATCTTAGCCAATAATCAGCATATGTCAGCGATATGGTTTTGTTTTTGCCATAATGTTATTAGCCAGGCCCTATCTGCCATAGGCAGGAACCTAAAAAAAGAAAAAGAACGATTCCTCCCACGTCCCAAGTTACAAGTGGGGATCGGCACTACAGTGCCGCAAAGCATAGCAATCAGCTAAGTTCCTGCCTATTACAGATCAGGGCTAGCTAATAACATAAGGGCATAAACAAAACCACACCGCTAACATATGATTATTATTTGCTAATATTTTCCCTCACTAATGTTAGCTAGCTAGCTGGCAACTAATCTAAAAAATGATATGCAATTGCACACATTGCAGAATAACGGGCCATCATGGCATAATCGGTAAGCAAGCCATTAAATTAGTCCACCAATATTAACAGTTTACCGATAACCTCATTAGTTTTCAGTGCTGAACATGTTGCCAAAAGCGCTAAATAGCTATGAAATTACATATATCTCACTTGTTTACGTGAGATAATGGAAGCTGCTTTTCTAGGTTGCAGAAGGTTGTGTGGGTGTGATCTCATTGAAAGTGACCAATCATAAGAGGGCAAGCGGCCTCCCTTGGTCTCTGCCCCTAATTGTAAAAACTCTGTGTTCCGCGCGAGCAGAAATCAGTTTCGAGCGAGGAGGTATGGCCCGTGCGAGCGTGCATGCCTTCCAGAGCGAGCAGAAATGAACTTCACGAGGGAAATACGAATTTGCGAGAGCATGCGTGCCCTCCAGCACGCACAAAGCAGAAGTTTCCTCACGCGTGCTGGCTGTTTTGTGTGTTCGCTGCAAATTTTTATGTGCGTAGGTGTCATTCTGTGTGCGCGAAGTAATATAATTTGCACTCACGACTTTTGACACAAAATCTGATTCAACACCAATACCCTCAGCACTGAACAATGTGAAAGCCAATTATGATGAACGGGCCACTGAATCTGCATGCCCCAGATCAGCATTCCTTGTCAACTCTTACATTCAGAATTTGAAAGTGGCTTCACAACCAGCAGAGGTCAAAGAAAGAGGTGGTGGGACAACTTAAAAAAAATACCTAAAGCTGAAAATGTAAACCTTAAAACCTGAGAAAGTACAGCAAACAACCATAAAACCTGGTGCATCACCATTCATAAACACTCCGTCAATGGCATGCCACCAAGAAATGCAAACTACGCAAACTACGGCAACAACGAGCCACACACAATTGCCTCCCAGCCTCCTTAACCTGTCCCAATTGTCAGCGCACTTTCCGCACAAGAATCGGTCTCCTTTCTCACCTCAAAGCTTGTGGGGGAAATAACTGAACAAGACATCTTTTTCATACACGAAGGACTGCCGACCGAAATCAATTGCTCGCACTGCGTTGAAATGTCACTGCACATTTATTGCAAGACTAGTCTGCAGGCTCCTTCTTTGACTCAAACTCACTTCTTTCCCATCAGGTAAGAACTTGGCAAAATTGATTCAAGCCATTTCACAGGGAGGAAAGGCCATATCTTAATTAGCCTCCTGCTGGTAAGGTACAAAATGAAATGCTTCCTTGAATTCCCCTCCCAATCCCTTAGATCTCACCCGCAGGTAGAAAATTCAGGTTTTGTTCTCATGTCAAGCCATATGTTATGTTAAATATAAAATACTGTTCTCATCTCATAAACCTCAGACTAACCTTCATTTGACAAGTGTATACTTGCGAGAGTATAGCATCTGTTCTTTCAATACCTTGATCAGCGGAGGATTGTAAATGTGTGGATGCGTGTGTATATATCATAAACCAGGAAGCAAAGATAAAGATACATGGACATATACAAGCTGAAGATCAAGGGGAAATAATTAGTCGAAAAAATATAGGCACACAAACAAACACTCACAGACGCAGGCATGTACACACACACACACGAAGTTCACGCTTATTCATAAAATATACTATTACTGGATCTCAACTGGAATGTTTATTCAGTATTTCAAAGTGCTCTTTAGAAAAATAGCATGATTGTGCCATCATTATAAAAGACCTCAGCAGAATAAAATAAAATAAAAAAGGCATTTTGATGTATTTTTGATACATATGTTATGGTTCATAGTTGACATACATACCTTTTCTTATGTCACATTGCAGCATCCCACATGCCTTCACTTTTGCTGCAGAACGAGCAGTTAAAATTTCACAAATAATGTCATTCTGTTCTGCAAGAGCACTGGAGATGCAAAGATCAAAAGCCTCAACCGTAAGGAAAAAAATGCAATTAGGAGTTAATGTATGCAATTTGATGATTTCACAATTCCCGTAGAGACTGAGATAAAATAAGACTTCTGAGCCCCTCAGTTCTTCCTTGTTTATGCATTAAAAAGGATTTGAATACTATGACAGTTCTGATGGTAAAAAAAGAAAGAAAACATTATCCCAGACGCTAACACTCTGAGGACCCCGACCCCTACAGTGCACACTGAAAAGCAATAAGAAATCCATTCCTGAAGACTTGGAGAGAAAGTTAATGAGAAGTGAAAAAGTAGCCAAAGAAATCACATTGGAACCTCTTTAAGATCAGATATGAGCCATAATGGAGTCATGAAGATGGTCATGTGTCTCAGAACAACTTCCAATCCATGGTAGATCCAGTACTACCATTACAAGGATTCTTCCATCATTCCCTCTACGCAAAATTCAATTTGGATTCTTTGTGAAATAAAAATGATCCAAAAGGTAATGTTCTTTCTGTGTAGTTTTATTGTGGCTTGTTCTGTTTGGTGTGCTTAATTATTAGCTCCCGCCGCTCGCGGTACGGGAGCTATAGTATCGGGCTCCGTCCGTGCGTGTGTGCGTGCGTCTGTCAACACATTTTGCTTTATCTCATCAACGATTTCAGTTACAGGCTCCTAATTTTTACTGGACATGCATCTCATAAAGCCCTACAAATGACATGCCTATAGGTGACCTTGGCCTATTTTTTTCAAGGTCACTGGCCTAAAAATATCACCAAAAACTCTGACATTTTGCTGTATCTCACCAACCATTTCAGTTACACGCTCCTAATTTTTACTGGACATGCATCTCATAAAGGCCTACAAATTAAATACCTAAAGGTGACCTTGGTCTATTTTTTCAAGGTCACTGGCCTCAAAATATCACCAAAAACTTCGAAATTTTGCTGCATCTCATCAACCATTTCAGTTACAGGCTCCTAATTTTTACTGGACATGCATCTTATAAAGGCCTACAAATCACGTGCCTAAAATTTTTTCTGGACATGACCTTAAAGGCCTACAAATGGCCTATTTTTTTTTTCAAGGTCACTGGCCTCAAAATATCAGCAAAAACTCTGACATTTTGCTTTAGCTCATCAACTATTTCAGTACAGGCTCCTAATTTTTACTGGACATGCATCTCATAAAGGCCTACAAATCACATGCCTAAAGGTGACCTTGGCCTATTTTTTCAAGGTCACTGGCCTCAAAATATCAGCAAAAACTCTGACATTTTGCTTTATCTCATCAACTATTTCAGTACAGGCTCCTAATTTTTACTGGATATGCATCTCAGAAAGGTCCACAAATTACATGCCTAAAGGTGACCTTGGCATATTTTTTTCAAGGTCACAGGCCTCAAGATATCACCAAAAACTTCAACATTTTGCTTTATCTCATCAACTATTTCAGTTACAGGCTCCTAATTTTTACTGGACATGCATTTCATAAAGGCCTACAAATGATGTGCCTAAAGGTGACCTTGGCCTATTTTTTAAAGGTCACTGGCCCAAACATATCACCAAAAATTTTGACATTTTGCTTTGTCTCATCAACTATTTCAGTTACAGGCTCCTAATTTTTACTTCACATGCATCTCATAAAGTCCTACAAATGATGTGCCTAAGGGTGACCTTAGCCTATTTTTTCAAGGTCACTGGCCTAAAAATATCACCAAAAACTTCAACAATTTGCTTTATCTTATCAACATTTTCAGTTACAGGCTCTAATTAGCTCCCGCAGCCCGAGCGGCAAGGGAGCTATGGTATCGGGCTCCATCCGTGCCATGCGTGCGTCCGTCAACAAAAACTTTGACATTTTGTTTATCTTAACGGCGGGAGCTTCTGGGGCCGCCAGTGCCCTATATTTTTAATTGATATATCAATGATAAATAACGTTATCACGGTATTATTTTCGCCATGTTCAAGCAGATGCATGAATCCAGCCACCCCTAAATTGTAAAACACTGTTCTTAATTAGAAAGTTTAATGTCGAGAAGCAGTGTTTTATAATTTGGGACATCTGATTCAATGAGCCAAGATTGATGATCAGGATTAGCTGATTAACTGAATCATGACATTACTGAGCTGGAGCACGAATGTGAAGGGCAGTGGGTTCCCAAGGCTGGAGTTGGGAAACAATGTAGTAGAAGACCCTTGGTTTCCTCGTGCTCTAGTGTGAAGAGTCACAAGTGGTGATGCATAATTGGCTACCCCTCTCTGAAAATGGGATAAGTGATGACTGAGGGAGATTATTTTGTGCAAGTCCTTGCATTGTTTTTTTTTTTTTTTTTAGGAAAATCCTACTCCGTGTGCTCGGTATACCTTTAAAGAAGACAATAAAACCATGCAAGAATAGACTCTTCGAGCGCGTTCACAGTCAACTTTTTTTCAATGACCAGTGCCTTTTTACATGCATTCCTATGGGAAAAGGAGAAAGGCAGATGTGTTTTGAAAAACAAATGCCTTTTTTAGTTGAAATTTTCTTCACTTTTCAGAACAGCACTGTTACATTAAGCAGCTGCTACACCGTTACATCAAGCAGCTGATTCCTATTCTCATTGGACCAGACTTCCTGCTAGGCTGTCGAGACTGGGATTGAAAACATGGCATAGTCTAGAGTTACCAAACTTCAGTGATCTATTTGACGGCCAGACTTCACTATTGTTTCAACAGCTGCAGCAGCGATATGGCTCACAGAATTGAGTGTTTTTAGATATTTACAAATCAGACTCTTCAATAACAAAGATACCACATTAATAACCACCTCAGTATAATAATCTGCCACCTCACATGGAGAAAGGGCCTAGTCTTTACAATTATCCGGGAAATGTATTAGTGTATGTTATAAAGCTATAAGTTTCTGTTCTCTCTTACCTCCCAAGACACTAAGTAAGTCTGGGAAAGAAGACTTGGGGCTCACGGTTGATGACCAAGATTGGCAGGATGTGTAGACTCATGCTATGGAAATATCAGTCTATGACCAAACCCAATCTACTCAGTTCAGAATTGTACACTTGACACATATGAAACCTGTGCTACCAAATTAAGTAAATAAATAAGTAAATAAATACATTTTTAAAAAAGGATACTTATTAATCTCTGCTCTGTTTCAAGTGAAACGTTGAGACTGGCACTTACATTCTCTGTTTCTGGTAAAATGAGAAGCTACAAAGATACTGGTTTGGTGAATGAACTGCATGTTATTTTTGGTGTTCTACCAGAGTTAGACCACTCTACCAGTATGTATTTCCTACTTGGTTTTCCAAGTTGACATGTCATAAATATAAAACACCAAGGACATTCAATTTACTAACTTTTGCCACTGGGAAGAATATTCTGGTCTTTTGGATAAAGAATGCTGCTCCAACAAAAAATTGTCTGGTCACAATCTTATAATGGCGTGTATTCCCAATTAATATGTCTCATGTATGCTTCACACCTCAGTAAACTCTATCCATAAACTTGTGGATATATTATGTGCATATGATGAGCCTATTTTCCATATTACAAGGGTTTTCTAAACCAGCTTAGCCCTCCTCTGTATCTTTTAACTGCAAATTAGTTTTTCTGTGGCCTAGTTATCTGTTTATTTAATTGTTTGTTATTGCTTGCCCCTGGTATACGGGGAAGTGAGATAAGGGAGATGCAAATGATGCCCACTATAAATAAATAAATTCTTATTTCTCATTCTTACACACATTATTTGGCAAGTCAGAGATGGTTCTTTCTGGGTTGTAATTGAAAAATGTAATTTGTAAGTCAACAAAAATACCATGATGGTGAAGGATGGTGAGTAGAACATAAGGCATGCTGGTGAAGAATAGAGTGTAGGGGCTCTCAATTCATTGACCAGGCGCAGACGTGGCGAATAGGGGGAGCGCCGCGCGAACAGGGTGTATCCAGGCGCATTTTGCAATTTCGTTCCCGGCGCAAGTACTCCTCTGTCCCACCTCCGTCCCTCCTGCCGGCGCAAGTGGCAAAGAGGGAGGAGAGAAGGCGTGAGCGGGTTTAACACAGCCGAGTCAAATCTTCACCAATCAAATGAGCTCCTCTCTTCAGCTTTAAAAGTGCCGTGGAGAGGCGCAGTGCAAATTTCGTTCGACAAGAATGAAGCAGAACACAGCAGCAACACCAGACGGCCAAACTTCAGCCAGGAGGAAGCTGATGTTCTGGTCCGGGAGATTCCAGCTCGCAGTGGCTGAATATATGGTCACACGAACAGACCTCCATGGGCTGATGATGCAAAAGCAGTCGCGGAATTCTAAACCCCCCAAGAACTGAGGCTGCCGCTTTTTTCACGGCAGTGCAAATGTGAGGCCATTTCATAACATTGTGCGATTATAAAGAGGGCATCAACAATATATTGTTTTTGAAAGAATGAAATAAAAAAATGACAATAAATACATGTGAATGTATTATGTACAATAATTAATTATGCTGACAAACACGTTATATGAGAAAACAGCAACTTGAGTCAACATTTGCCCAATGGCGTAGCCCTACTGCAACCAGAACGAATCCAACAAGGGGCACACTTGACAGCTGTGTAAGCCTATAGACCATCTTTAGTAGGCTAATAGTACACAACAATAAAAGTAATAATAATAATAATAATAATGATTAGATAAATGTAGCCCAGATCAGGCTGTGTTTCTAAAGTCGCGTTCACAATGGATGCGAAATGAATTTTCCGCACAATAGATTACATTCAGTCCATTCAGTTCCTACGTAGGATGATTCGTATTGGGATATCATCATGCCGCACGCCACTATCGTCTAATTTCGGCATTTTCAGGTGAGTCGAAAAGCGCATGAAAAAAACTGTACTTTTAAACTTTGATATTTTAGATGCGAGGGAAGAAATAGAGCCCAAGATTGTGGGTTTGTACGTGCGCAGAACTGCAAGGTAGCATATCTTGACAGGAAGGAGAAATTGACAGAACTCCGACCGGGAGGGAATGACAAGCAAGCTCAGGTTAGCAGCAGACTGGGGTGCGTTTCCTAAAAGCACTGATGCTAAATTGCATCGCTGGAATCATTGACTGAATGGACAAACTATGTAGGTTGGTGACGTAGTGAGCAAATGTGTTCTTGGGAAACGCACCGTATGAGAAAGCTCTGTATTCTTACAATGAGGGCAGTGTATGCTAATAAGCCATGATTAACATTCCTCAATGTTGCCTTGACCAAGAATTTTCTGTTTATTCACCGAAAACTCTCTGTTGATGCATTTTAGATCTGATTATCTGGTGCACAGTTTCTGACTCACAGGCAGTAGAACGAAGTGCAGATTGTACTACCGCATTCCTACTATACTGCTGGATCCCGAATAGAAACCAGAAAAAACCTAAGCCAGCGGGGCGAAAATGACGTCTCTTGTTGAGTAAGTGCAATGACGACAGTATTTTGTGACTAACATGGCAGTGTTACGATATGAAATCATGCAATACGCTTTTTGATTTATTGCGATCATAACAGTTTAGCTGAACATTTGTTGCCCTGGCTGGTTGTTTACAGCACATGTGGCGTCACTACCCTTTGTGGAATCATGTGACTTGGTAAGAATGGCGGCGCTCATCATAAATGCAGATCCATGCCAATAAAAATCGATCTAAAATGACAACCGACCTAGAAATCAACGAAAATTTCAGCATTGGTCGAGATTATGATAATCTAGCAAATAATTGTGCCTTTTCAAATATGATAAATGAGTGGAGTGTCCCTTTAAAGGCTGTATCAACCATGTGACCTCACTATTGTTGACAGTTGAAATGTTCTCAAAACACAACAAAGCCGCTCGCCACTCCCCTTCAGGAGCTTGGAACATGAACGCGCTTTTCTTAAAGTGAAACGTCTGAGTTATTATGGCTCACTCAGCTGGGTAAGTCCATTTCTCATTTTAACACAATTTTAAGGCCAAAAATACATAACAGTATAATGTACATGAAAATAAATAAATAAATAAATAAATAAATAACGCGCACTCAATAGTGTGGATTCTAAAGTGGGCAAACAGTTTGGTGCCATCATAGTCTGTAGAAGCTAATGATAGCTAGCTGGTAGCTGACAGTTTGCTCTTATGTCAGTTTCCAACAGCACTTAGGTCTAAGAAATATAAAATGGTAAGGTGTGTCGTAATGTAATCTACTGTTTATTCATGGCAGTTCTGGAACTGGTAGTCGAGGGAGAGGCAGAGGAAGAGGTTGGGGTAAGTGTTGTTACAATCGATACCGATGTTTTGGAGCTCGTGTCAAAAATGTGAAGTACTTCCAAACGGAGCACCATGTCGAGGCTTGTATTTTCTCGGTGAAATGACAGCATCCGTGACCGCGCTCAGGAGGATGCTGCTTCGAGAAGCGGGTTCACTTTTGACGGGCGATTCAACTATAAAGTGTCCCAGGTCTTTTCTGAAGCTTGCAGTTTGCGATTTTGCGCGTTGTGCGAATTTGTCATTGTTTGCAATGGACCCAGCATGAAAGAGAAAGTTTTACTTTTCACCCGTTTGGGAATACTTTGACAGGTGAGGCAAAACAGGTATATGACAGAAAAACTAACAAAACGACTACAAAAATAACAAAATATCTGAACTTGCTATTCTAGAAATGGCTGTGTTGCTACAGCTCGTTGTGATAAACGCCCGGTAGCAATAATGATGACCATTGCCAGACGATAAACTTACACCATTAGTGCTACCTACAACAAGGTATCAGACAAGGTGCTTAGCTAGGCATTACAGAATGAGCATTAACAACGCCACATAGATCACTGTTTCTCAACCAGGGGTCCGTGGACCCCTAGTGGTCCATAATGTTATTGCAAGGGGTCTGTGAAAATAAAATATCTTTTTAAAAAGATCCTATGACATTTATAGACATAGCATTATCCCACTCAAATGTGACCAAAACCTTTATTTACCTTATTTACCTGCAGGAGGAAATGGGACTTTTTTCACTAAAAGCAGCCTCTGTGTTTCTTATGTGGAGAGGTACTCTCATACCACACCATGAAATCTGCACACCTGCACCGGCATCTAAGCACTAAACACCAATCGACAGTAGGCAAGACTGCTGAGTTCTTCACATGAAAATTGTCCGAGTTCACGGGAGCGAAAAATCACATGCATGCCGCTGTTTTGTTACATAAGTCCCATCTACACATGCTGTTTTGTTACATATGTCCCAGAAGCCACTGCATAAAACTGCTGTCTTGTTACATATTTCTGGAAGTGACTGTATAAATATGCTGTTTTACATTTTTCCGGAAGTTGTAGTTGAGTGAATAAATATGCAAGATATTCCATAATGCAATTTAAAATGCAATTTCTACTGTTTCTATAAAATTCTACCATTCATTCCAGCGAATTCTGCATTTTGATCGGTTAACACCAGGTATCTATTCACCGGTAAACTACCTCGCACTGGGTCAAGACCTCGTCATGATTAGGCCGACAAAATAAGGCTACAGTGTGCGTACAGTCTTACTCGCTAGTGAGCTAGTTGGCTGGGTCAAGACCTCGTCATGATTACGCCGACAAAATAAGGCTACAGTTTGCGTGCAGTCTTACTCGCTAGCGAGCTAGTTGGCTACTTAGCTAACAATAGTATGGCTAGCGTGCCAATTTATTTAGCAACATAGTCAACTGGCTAGCGAACTAAAAAGGCTGCAGTTCGCTTTCAATGCGTACACTGTCATACTCGTTAGCGAGCTAGTTGGCTTCCTAGCTAGCAAGCCAAGATGATATCGAACTGTGTGTCATAGCTAGCACGCCAATATTTTCATAGGGGTGTTGACAAGAGTCATGGTAGAATGGAGATAAACCTACAGTTTTTTTTCGAGCACTCGGTATTTATCGTAGGCTAGATACCAGAAAATTTACATTTGAAACCTGGCGCAAGCGCTCTGCTTCAAATGAAATTTCCAGGTATCTATCCTATGATAAATACCTCGTGTTCGAAAAAAAACTGTAGGTTTATCTCCTAATTGTTTCCCCGATCCCCCAGGTCAGGGGGGTCCTCAGGGTTGATAAAAAATATTCAGAGGGTCCCGTACCCCAAAAAGGTTGAGAACCACTGACATAGATCGTCTATGGAACTCTCACCCACAATTCATCCGTGATTCCGATTCTCTGTCCTTATTCAAATCTCGGCTCAAAACCCACCTTTTTAGACTTGCCTACTCCGTTTAATTGGTAGTATATTATGGATCATTGTTTTCTTTATTTATCATTTTGGTTGTTATTTCTATTGCTGTTATTGTAATTTATCATTGTTTTTATTTTCTTTCGTGTTTTCCTTTTATTACTGTTTGTTCTTAATATTGTGTCATGTTCGGTGTCCTTGAGTGTTTTGAAAGGCGCCTTTTAAATAAAATGTATTATTATTATTATTATTATTATTACAGATCACCACTTTTAGCTAAACTTATCACGCGGTTATACATTCATCGACAAATTTCAACTCTGAGTACTAACCTGAGAAAAAAATGTTTTTACACAAACACGAACTCTGGTTTGATCAGACAGAATTAGCAAACTCACTAGCTTGCCAACCGAGAGTTACCAAAGGTTGCTAACTCGCTCCAAGGAGGAAATATCGATCTCTCTACCGTTTGATTCATTCTGACCAGCATGATCTATGCAAGATAACCTTACACAAACAATGGATCAGCTTTCCTCAATTTTGCTCGGAATGAAAACTTACAATTCACATCTAACCAAGTTAGCACCAGCTCTACTCTCCTTTCCAGTGGAAACAAGGCAACCTGGGCGTCAGAATTAAAATCATTCAACTCCCGGAATTCTCTCCAACGTTGGTCTGCTTTCCCTATGTTTATTCGGGACCTCGCATAGCCGCGATTGCGTTCGTTTTTCATCGACATGCACTCGTTCGAGCGTCTCTTTTTCGGTTTAGCTTCCGCCATGCTTCAACCTGCTGCTTCGGTAGTGCTGCTGCCAGTTCCTTTCGTTGCCCGCTCAGTCCACCCACTTGTCGTGCACGAACACGGAGCTGGCGCAGAAGACCCACCCCTGCCCTCCGATTTGTTGGAACACTTTTGTTGATGATTGGGGGACGCGGGTAGGTACACACGAGTTTGTGTATCTTTCTTAGTGCCTACATGGCTGTAGTTGGCCTACAGAGACAGGAGGTTTTCCCCGCCCACTCACGAGAGAAGCTGCTAACAGTTTATGAGGAAAGATCTCCTGTACGTGACAAATTATGTTTTGGTGCAGAGTCGCTGAGACAACCTTTAAGGCATGCTTTAAATGTGACCACTATCAACAACGCAAATAATTCAGCAAGTCCGTGATCATGAACGCAACAAACGATGCGTAACAGTAAATATATCTTAAGACCATGCAGCAGACTTAGCAAAAGTGGCAAACTTGACAAAAGAACAGTGAGCTGAACCACCGGGGAGCACCAGTGTTCACCACGGAGGCGATATCGACCACTTGACACGCAAAATCGGGTCAAACACCATTTCTGCATTTGAAAACAACCCTGTAGCTAAAAAGCAATACTTTTAAAAATTGTTTTTAGCTCGAGAAAGTTAGTAGATCGTGTCGAATGACAAGATTCTCCATAACTTCGTCAATTACATTTCAAGTTTCGACATTAATTTTTAAACCTCTTTTTCTCCAACGTCTCATCAAAACCCAGTTTGTCAACTAATATGATGTATCTGTTTACATAATTGACCGAGTAAAAATGACCCAATCCAGTTATCAGAGACGTTGTAAATATATATTTTCTTATATTTAGAAGGCCTCTGCTCTTATGCGCCAGCAAGTATTTGAAATGGCCAAAAGTGAATATTTGCCCAAAGCTTTTCACCAACCATTATTCGATTGACGTATCATCAGAGACAATAGAGAAAGGAAGACTCCTCATCGCCCATAGACCCCCATTGTAAGAAATTGGTCACACTTCCTGTCTCCTAAGTGGGCGCGGTCGCGGAAGTGTTGTGTACGTTGTAGGCTATTTGGAGAATGAATGCTGACCGGGGTATTCCTCGCATCTTGTTGTCAGAAGTGGTAGCTAAGTAGGCGAGCAATTAAACGTTCGGATATACAAGTATCTATTGTATATCTGCATGTTACGAGTATATTTCATTTTACTTTGCTACATCAGGAATTTTACAACACAGCTAACGGCTGTACTCAGCATTATGAATATGCGTTAGCTGGCCAGCAAAGGCATTCGAGAATTTTATCTGACATGATCTTAAATATTAGATTTTGGCTTGCTAGCGTTTACTCTTGGAGTGGCTGTTCGTTTTTGAACAGGATAATGTTTGGCCACATCTGTATTTTTATTTCAGTGGGACTGCCCGGTATAATAAAGGCTAAATTAAATAATACTCAAATTACATAACGCATTTTACTGTAATTGGCATTAGCTATAGCTTGAAGGGCATTGCATAAGCTAGATTAAGCCTATGAAGCTGGTATGTAATACGACAGTTGCAGGGACGTGCGGTCAGGGTAGGCAGTGACTTTTCCTTTTTTATCGCTAGATTTTTTCAACCTGTTTCCAAGTACTATGCCTGATTGTCAATCAATCAAATTGACCTTTTTTTCTGGTCAATTAAGCCTGTAATGATCAAGAGGTGATAGTGACAAAAAGATTAATTTATCTTTATGCTTTGATTCGAGACTGCAAGGAAGTAAATCTTAATAATTAATTAGGAAAAAATCTCAACTTTCACGGTAATTCCGTATATTGTTTTGATCTTTTGTTTATCGGATTATGAAAGAAGACTGAAAATAAACTCCTTATTTAAAAAAAAAAATGGCATTAAAAAGTACGTGTTTAAGGGGGGAAATATTATCGTCAACATATTGACCACACATTGAACGCCACATAAGAAAGGTTTTAATATTTGTTAATGGCATTGCGTTAGCTTCCTCTAAGCAAATATGAATAAACTTGCTGTCTCGTGAGCATTTTAAGTTCGATGCACTGAGCAATAATGTCGTGGATGGAACTGGCACGCCATTCTGTCGTTTAGTCTTGTAAATTAGCCAATCAATCCTCAGATTGCTAATCAAGCAAAGTAATAGAATTATTGTTTGTTTAACAATTCTGCCTGCCCTTACTGACCTCCGATGGCACGTCACTGGACAGTTGCTAATTTATTCCTTACCTGTCTACATTCGTCGGAAAAGAAAAGGATAGCTTGTTCCTATTATTGCAACACATTGCTGCTCAACGTTTCGGCATTTTTAACTTGGGTGGCCAACGCAACATACGCTTCACATTTAATTTTTGTGCCTTATATTTCCGCTTTTCCCCGCTGTTGTTTAATATCTGATATTAATCCAGTACAATATCATAGCGATCAAATATATTCCTTTTCCCCTTTAAAAACGATTAAACATCGATGACAATAACAGTATAACTGCACATATAAACACGATCATTATTTTGAAATTTTAATTCGCAGTTTCCCGCAGTCCATACTGTATTTCTGTATTGCCAGATGTTACTTGACCACCGCTGAGAGAGACACAGGTCTCGAACAAAGTTCATTTTCTCCTGATCTGTTGGTCTTAAAAATGCCATTGCAGCACCAGAATGTTTGGAAGATATGTGGCCTGTGAAAAATAAGTCCAATGTTTAATTCTGTGACAATGGGGCAAAATAATTGGTTATAATCTGTGCTTAAGTTCATTTCTCCCCATTGGAATCAATTCATTCAGGACCTGCCGCAAGTGAAAGGGGCGGGGCACCCACATGACTGATGACAAAAATCACTCCTCGGTGAGGAGTCTTCCTTTCTCTGTTGTCTTTGGTATCATGTTGGTGACGTATACGCTTTCTCTGTCTTCCGGTGGTTCGTCACCTCTTCTTCTTCTTCTTTTGAGATTTCCGGCAGTGTAGACGCTACTAGGCGTATTACTGCCCTCCGCAGATTCAAAATTAACTCAAACAACCAAGAAAATTCAAGAGAAGGAAAAAAAACCCCCAAATACCTATCCTACCCCCATTCTGAAATCCCCTTTCCTAAACTTTACTTTCCTATCACCTGATCCCCGCCAAACCCTCTCTCCAAAATCCTTTGAATTTCTCCCCCTTTAACATCCATAATTCCTAAAAATTCCCACGCTGCATCAATCACCATTTTGATTCTCTCTGTTCTACTCTCAAGGTCTCTAGAACAAATCACCACCATTGCAATAAAAGCCAAAAAGTGTCTTCTTTCCATTCCAATGAAATTCCTATCTGTTATTCCAATTTCCTGAACCCTAGCCTGATCTTTCCCCACCTTTTCTTTTTCCTCCTGCACCCTCTTAATTGCCTCTGCATACGACATTCTCCCCTGTGTTCTTATTCTTTCCACCTCCTGTTCCTTTTTCCTTTTACACTCCAATGCTCCAATCTCATGGCTTCCCCCACAGTGAAAACACACTATCTGCTCCTTGATAGTACACTCATCCTCCATACATCCTTCTTTCCCGCACCTTCCACATCTCTGTATCTTACTCCTGCATACTGCTGCCACATACCCATTCGTCACCTCAAATGACAAGTTTATCAAATTTGAATTATCGTTATTGTTTAATTCGGAATAATGTTTGTATACGACTGAACTGGGCCTATATGACGTCACAGACGATGCCAGTTACGATTCGGTGTCAGGACGCTTCTATAAATAGGCTGTGGTTCGGCAGAACTTCATACTGGACCGAGAATCAGTTGGTTGGTGCAAGTATCTCTCAAATTTTGTCGTGGTTAATAATGCAGAATATTTTTAGTCGTAATTATTGTATCGTACTTTGAAAGTGGTGAAGATTACTGATTTATTTTTTGAGTGAGGCTAGATTTAGATTTTGAGAAATAATCATTTTTCGATTGTTATTTATTTATTTACCGGTATTTATTTTTAAATTGCGTATGAACAATAAAATGTTGGTAACTGCTATTAGGTTTCATTTTTGTTTACTGGAAAAAATGGTGGATTTAAAGCTCTTTAAAAAAAAAAAAACAATCGAGTCAAGAGCAATACCGACATGTTTTAATTTTGAGGCTGCATATTTACAGAAAAAACAAGTACGTTTTATAACCAAGTGAATGTCTGTGCGAGATTTGGGAGCACCATGTTGGACAGAGCTTTCCGTCACCATCATCACAAGGCCAAATGAGGAATATCTCACGAAGAAAAGGTACATCATCCTTCCAGTGAAGTTTTACACTTGGAGACTTCATGCCAACTTGTGTCGCTCATTCTCAGGCTGCTCATCTGATTGCCTTTGGAGGCCCAACACCGCACTGAGACTGTAATTGTAGATTTTGCTCCATGTTAAACTGTATGGTACAACAGTCTTGGCCACATTGAGCACAATTCCACATGGCAAAGATGCTTTCAAAAATCATGAAAATAAAATTATGTAATAATTGAAAAATGTACTGTGAAAACATTTGACTCTAAATGAAATCAACATTTGGTGTGACAACTCCAAAAATCACCTAAAAATTAGGTACACTTCTCTGTCGATTCATTATTTTTTAAGAGACTGCATGATTTGTTGTTCCAAGCATACTGGAGAATGTGCCACAGTTCTAGTGCAGATGAAATGTCTAACTCGCTTCCGTCTCTCTGAGTAGTCTCAGATAGCCTTGATGACGTTCAAAATCAGCGCTTTGTCAAGGCTATATCAGCTGTATTAACTTTCTTAAATGAAATACAAATATCATTTGTTTCCTCAAATGTGCACTCTGTGTACAGCTACACAAATGTAAATGAACAACAAAATATAATCTAAGACTAGAGTTAAATTTATAAAATCTAGGGTGCTTAAGACTTTTGCAAAGTACTATATTGGGGAGAGTGGGGTCTGATGAGCCATGGGGACCAATGAGCCATATCACTTTTTTGTGATCTTTCGATGCCAAAGGTGTTTATAATAGGCAAAATAGTGATATGGCTCATTTATCCCCATGACTCATCAGTCAATAGTCAAATATTTTGCCTGTTTTAAGCAGCTCTGTCATCGATTAATCACAAAATAGTGATATGGCTCATTGGTCCCCATGGCTTATCAGACCCCAGTCTCCCCTATAGTGCTGTGAAAAAGTGTTTGCCCCATGCCTGATTTCTTCTATTTTAGCATAATTTTCACATTTCAATGTTTTAGATATTAAGCTAAATTTAATATTAGATAAAGATAGCTTGAGCAAACACAAAATGCAAAAAAATTAAATCTGCCTGGCAACAATGGCTTATCCCATTCACACAGACACTGAAGTGCATCAGCTACTCCCTTTGGACAGTGCTGAGACTCCTCCCAAGTTTACTTTCACTTTTGTTTAGCTCACTTTAATACTCCTCTCAAATGCCTTGCACCATTCAAACAGAAATTGAAGGAGTAGCAAGCAGAGGCGTTTCAGAGACAACACTGTCCCTCTGTCTTAACGCGGTCTTTGAGTGAAAGCTGGCGCATGCGTCTGCCGCATCTACTGAGTATCCATAGTGATGATCAGCGATTCTGTGATCGATCTCGGGGTCTATTTGAGGTAGCCGTGTGCGCATACTCAGCAGGATCAGTAGCAGCGGCCTTCACTTAGGCGATCCTCCTCCACCTGCTATTGACTTTGTGCAATCAATTAAGCCAGCGACGCGATGTTTGGGATATGGCAATCCCCGCTTTGACGTTGATCCAGGATCTCAGGATCCCACTTTTGTGCAATAGGCCCCTGGCCATTGTTTCTGTGTGCTTGTGTGCCTGTTGCAAACTTTGTGCAGTGAACACTAATTAATCAGAAGTTTTGCCTCCTACTCTGCGCTTGGGTTCCCCCTCTATTTCCACATGTAACAATAATGGGTCCCATTAAGTCTGACATAAAGCTTACACAGAATTCCAATAGTCAGAAACGGCTCTGGAAGTGTAAGGGGCCAAATACACGGCATGCAAATAAGCGGCTAACATCTGTGAACCGCTTTGCTTCCCACGAGAGAGACTTCATCCCATATTGTATCTTCCGCAGTGTCTTTTCAGTGTACAGTTGAAAGTTGAGCTGACCTCTACAATAGTGAAATCTGCTGTTTGCTTGTGCATGCATGAGTCATGTACCAGTGCAGTGGTTTGCACAAGAACAAACTTTTGTGTGCCAACTAACCTCAGTGGACATGGAGGAAATTCAGTTGTCGCCCTCCTTTCACTGAAAATGAATGACAGACTTGCAAATTTGCATACGGTGTTTGTAGCCATGAGTAGTCTGAGAGTGCTTTGCTGCTTCAGGACTTGGGCAACTTGTCATAATTGATGGAACCATAAACTCTGCTCTCTACCAGGGAATCCAGAAGGAGAATGTCTGGCCATTAATTTGTGACCCAAAGCTCCAGCGCAGTTGGGTTTTGTCACAGGGGAACGATCCACAGCAAACAAGCCAGTCCACCACTAAATGGCTCAAAAGTAAAAAAAGAAATGGGTTTAGAGTGGCCAAATGAACCAAAATGTGTTTTCGACCTTTCTGGTGAGCTTGACCTTGACCTTTGATGTCGATTCACCAAAATAGGGTAGTACCTAGGTCAAGTAAGATAGACCTTTTGTTGATCAACAATATGCACTTGGTTTGAAGTCTCTACGACGATTAGAACCAAAGATATGGCTTCTTATGTGTTTTTGACCTTTTGTGTGACCTTGACCTTGACCTTTGACCTAGATTCACCAAAATAGGACAGGCACTGGGCAGGCACTGCACTATGTTGATCATGAAATATGAGCTAAATTGAGCTGAAGGTGTGGATGCCACAGTGCAAACACACAAACAAACAGAGTAATATACAGTACTTGCGGAATCCGAGATTCCGGCAAGTAATAAAAGAAATCGGGAAAGGGGCAAATAATTTTTCTCTGTACTGCAGATAGAGAGACTGTCTGAAAGATTGATAGACATGGATAGACAATTGTGAATAAAAACAAGCTCCAGTGATGGTGGGAGGTGGTGGGAAAATTTTTGGGGGGGTCGTTTTATATTTTGCTCATATCACTCTTTCTGCTGCTGGTAACGGCTGTTTTATATTTCTGATTTTTCAGGACTGTGATTTGAAGTGAACTTTACATCCTCAACAGAAAACAATGAAATTTTTCTAAAAGAACTCCTATTGTAGCCAACGAAGGGAAGTCAGCATGGAGGTAGGTCGATACTGAGGATTGGTACAGTTTGGCAGTGATATTCAGGTATGTGTCACGGTCCAACTTTTTTCTGACAGTTAATAGATGGATGGATGGATGGATGAGTCTGTTTGCCTCTTGGAAAGAGGGATTGACAGGCAGTTTGATTGAGATATAGATACAGTTGATAGCTGCTGTGTAAATCAAGGTGTCTGTTGAGGGCGGTTGGTGGTGGGAACATTTTTAGGAGGGCGTGTTATATGTTGCATATGTCAATTTTCATACAGCTAATAATGCTTTTCTTATATCTGATTGATTTTTTTAAAGTTTGTGATTATGTCCCCCCGGATGGAGAGGGGAGACATTGTTTTAGGCTCGGTTCGCGTTTGTGTTCGCGTTTGCATTTGCATTGGCATTCCGACTTTGTTTCCGGAGCGTAAAATCATTTGCAGGATCTTAACGAAACTTTGCATACTCACCACTCAGGTCCCACACTGGCGCCTTTCGCTATGTGCCTGTCTGTCTGTCTGTCTGTCTGTCTGTCCAGCCATCCGGTGCGTTAGGCAGGGTAGGGGGCCCGGGGGGGAGACAACTGTTTTTACGAGTTAAAACGCATTCTAGTTTTAACTGTACTGACAATCCTCATGATGTTGTACTCAGGCTTTGCATTAAAAAAAAATACATTTTGCATTAACGTCAAAGTAGCTTGGTTGATTGATAGTAATGTTTGGTTCTTTCTCTTCATTCATAATGTTCAAGTATGTGTTTTGGTCCACTTTCTTTTTTTTTTAAAATAGGCAAGCCTCACAATAAAAACCAATAAGCTAACCTTTTCATTCTCAGAAATGAAGTTGCAATGGTGGTACATTTTTGTTCCTGAGTGAATAACTTCTCCAAATGAACCCAGAGGGTCAGGGCCGTAACCAGGATTTTTGAAATACCGAGGTCCAATGAAAGCACCAGAGGTGCTGATGCCTCGGTGTGTATTGCTTAGCCACTACTGATGTACAATAGTTGTACAGTAACATAAAAGCAAGCTTGAATACATAAACAGTCAATAGAGTGTGGTCCTTGTGCCAAAATCATGTGGGTGTGGCTTAACATTATGTACACAAAACGTGTATACTGAAACATGAAGTGCTACAAAAAATCAAAATTCTGGCACATTTAAAATCAAGAGAACAGTGTTTGTCACTCGTTGGCATTGTTACTTTAGCTTGGATGCACACGCTGTCGCAGTTATGATGGTAACAGACAGACAAACAAACAAATACACAGACTGAGTAACGTATGCTCGCTGTGCGCATGCGCACACCGAGGCATAATAATGTGCACTTGCTAATAAGACATTTATTTCCAATAACCTCTGCAGGAACACAATGAGTGGTAACAGTTGGACTGTAGCAACGGACTTATGTGTTGCATAACCTTTTCATTTCTCACCTAACCTCCTAAGCGCTCTGAAGTCTCACGCAATGAGCCTGATTGTCACTCATTTCAGTCAGATGTCACGCACTTACGCCACACATAGTATTTCTCATGCAAAAAAAAAAAAAAAAAAAAGATTAAAACGAAAATAATTTCCAACAGTTAGTCTATATGTGCAGCAGCACCGCTATAACTGTGGAAACCGGCAGGAATCAAACACGTCTCCCCTGGAGGTCTCGGTAGCCGCTTGCCACTTGCCAGCCAATCAAAAAAAGGAAAGGGGCTACACAATAGCCAATAAGATAATAGCACTATTGTATCTGGGTAATATTTGGGGAAACAACCAATGAAAAAAAAAAAAAAACACAGTTATCCCGGAATAATTTACGTGATCCTGCTACAACAACGTTCTGAAAGCTGCATTATTCATTCACAAACAGTGGAAAACAGGCAGAGGTGTATAAAGTACTGGAAAAAAATAGCTAAGTATCAGTAGAAGTACCATAACTGAAAGTTACTTTGGTAAAAGATGAAGTCACCCATAAGAAAATTACTTGAGCAAATGGCCTAAAGTAGCTCACATTAAATGTACTTAAGTACCAAAAGTATTTTGTGAAAAAATTTATTTAAGTATCAAAAGTGCAAGTACAAGTACAAAGTATTTTTCATAGTAAGCACAGTAAGAAGAAAAGCAACCACTGTTTGTTCTCTCCTTGTGTTCTTTAATCAATTTTCAGATGAATGACAGATACAATATTCAAAAAACAAACAGGCAGTCTCTCCTTGTACTTTGTCTTTGAGTTTACTGGCAGTTTAAAAACCACTATAATTGATAGTAGAATTACATAGTATCAGTAACATGTCTAATTTTTGTTTCAGAAAACTGATTTTTCTTAACTACTGATTGGGATACCATTGGCTCACTGTAGCTGAAGTGCCTGCTGCAGAGGACAACGATTATTTCTGTAGCAAGAGATTTTTTATTTTATTTATTTTTTTAACTGCTGGATAGATACTATTGGCAAGTATATTGAGCAGTTTGCACATCATGCTTAGCAGAGGAGTTTTATTCAGGCAACTCCTGAAAAACAGGGATTGGAGTGAACTCGTTGATATTCTAAACCTTGTTCGGCTTGCTTGTGAATATTCAATAACTGATCTGTGTGTGCCATCTAGTGATATAATATTGTAACAGCGTGCATAAATTTGCAGCTCCATGTCCGCTGGCGGACACATCTGCATAAAGCGCTAATGATACCCTGCCGAGCACCGCTGTTCTTCTCGAACACGCCAAATCTATATAATCCGTAAATGATGAATTAAATTCATATTTTAATGTGAAACGAGTAACTAAGTTGCCAGTGTGAAAGTAACGAAGTGAAAGTATACTTTTTTATCTTTTAAATGTAGTAGAGTAAAAGTCCCGGTTTAAAAAATCTTAAGTAAAGTACAAATCCTCAAAAAAAAAAAAAAAACTAGCCTACTTAAGTACAGTGTACTTCGTTACTATGCACCTTTGAAAACGGGAATAGCCTATCATGAGCCCCCCGGAGAAAATCTCACTCTAGCCGGCATTAAAAACAGCCCTGCCTCTTCTTTGCCTGTTCTTCGGTCGGCTTCGAAAATAACAATTTTGTCTGCCTCAGTGTTCTGCGCATTTTGGGTCAGTCTCAGGATAGCATAATGGTCTCCCTTCACAACAATGATACAATTGAACTCTCTCTCGCAAGACTCGCGAATGAGTTTATCCGTTTACCTCAACCTGTGCTACTGCGCATTCGTAGCGAAAGCAGTGGTATTTAAAACGCACGGTGACGTGATAGCCTACACAAGCACTATGAGGATGCGGGATCTCTCTCTCTCTCTCTCTCTCTCTCACACACACACACAAAGATTTGCTGAATAAACGAGCACAGTGAGGGGAAAAATAGGTGGGGAAAAAAACGAAAATGCAGGGACAATTAACCGAGGTCCGGACCTCGGTGTCCTCAATGGTGGTTTCGGCCATGCAGAGGGTATAATTATAGCCATTTTGAGAACTATTGCATGCCCTATACGTGTTTACATGGTACAAATGTTTTTGGACTGGGTTGGGGTAAAATTTAGTTTACCCAATGTTTTCCAGTCTGATGACTAACATTTGTACCTGCTTGAGCAATAGTTGTAACTTTTTTCTGTCATTGAAGGGATAGATAGATAAATAGATAGATGGATGGATGGATGAATGAGTCTGTTAGTCTCTTGGAAAGGGAGACTGCCTGGCAGTTTGATTGAGACATAGATAGACAGATGCTGTGTAAATCAAGGTGTCCTCTACAGAGGGCGGGTGGTGGTGGGAATATTTTTAGGACGGCATGTTTTATATTGCATATGTCCATTTTTTTGTTTTGCTTATAATGTCTTTCTTATGTCTCATTGATTTTTCAAGTTTGGAATTTAAACTGTACCGATAATCCTCATGACGTCATTCTCTCGCTTTGATTTATATATATATATATATATATATACATTTTGCATTCACACCAACTTAGCTCGGTTGATTGATAGTAATGCTTGCTTCTTTCTCTTCGTTCATAATGTTCAAGTATCTGTTTTGGTCCACTTTCTTTTTTTCTATAATAGGCAAGCCTCACAATAAAAACCAATAAGCTAACCTTTTCATTCTCAGAAATGAAGTTGCAATGGTGGTACATTTTTGTTCCTGAGTGAACAACTTTTCCAAGTGTACCCAGAGGGTATGATAATAGCCATTTTGAGAACTATTGCTTACGTTCTACGTGCTTACATGGTACAGATGTTTTTCGGACTGAGTTGGGATAAAAGTTTCTTCACCCAACGTTTTCCAGTCTGATGGCCAACATTTGTACCTGCTTGAGCACTACCTGTAACTTTTTTTCTGACAGTGAAGGGATAGATAGATAGATAGATAGATAGATAGATAGTCTTGTGCAAATTAATTGGATAAAGGCGCTTTTCAAATGAATGAGCTTAATGGAGTGCAAATAGCTGTGCCAGGTGACGGACGTTTTACATAACCACATGAAGGATCTGTGTTGGACTGGCCTAGTATTTCACCTGACCTCAAACCATTTGAGAATTTCTGGTCCATCATCAAGCGAAGGCTGCACCAAAAGGACTGCGCCACAAAAGCCAAAGTCATCGATGCAGTTGTCCAGCTGTGCTATCACGACGAAGAAATCAGGACGACCTACAAAAACCTGGTCAGCTCCGTGCCCAAACGGGTGGAACAGCGTATCAAGAACCATGGAGAACACATCTCGTACTGAGTGCTGAATGTAGATGCTATTAAAGTAATAAAAAGCCTGGAAACCCTTGTTGTTTGGTTTTTCCCACTCAAGCCTGCTTTATCCAAATAATTTGCACAAGACTGTAGATATAGCTGCTGTGTTTATCAAGGTGTCCTCTGCTGAGGGTGGGTGGTCGTGGGAACATTTAGGGCATGTTTTATATTGCATTATGTAAATTTTTTTTGTTTTGCTTATAATGTCTTACACGTCTCATTGATTTTTCATGTTTATAATTTAAACTGTACCGATAATCCTCCGACACCATTGTTTCACATTGGAATACATTGGCCGTTTCCGCCTGTTCGCTAATGATGCCAGATTTCAAAGCACAGCTATAAATTGCTATTGCTGTATATTTGCTAAAATGTGCTAAAATATATTTAAAAATATTTTTATTAAAAAAAAATTACTGCATTTTTATGAAACTTGACCCTGCACCTCTCCTATACCACATTCATATCTACACACCCGGTCGCAATCCGGTGCTGCTGCGGATTGGCACTCCCGCTTAAACCCATTCATATCGACCTGAAAACACCGTATAAAAGTCATAAAATGTCCGCATCAAATCAGCGATACCCATTCATATTGAAATCTAGCCACCCTATTAGTCGTCATGGTATCGTTTTCCTAAACCAAAGCCTTGGCATGGGCCAGAAATTCCCTTTGCGTGATCGCACACGATGCATTATGGGCATTGGTATACTGCCGACCAGTTACATCCACGTTCATCTTTGTTGGCCATTATTGCTGTGATTCAAAATGTGCATAATAAAACCGATACGTTCATTAAAAAAACTGAGGGCGAATGACGCTGATCAGCAGTACACACACTTCCTGGACACCTGCGCCTTCGTTTGGCGCATGAGCGGAAAACTGTTCAACGAACGCTGACCATTTCCGCTTTGCTTGAGTAAATTTAATACGGTGCTGAGCAGGAGTGCAATTCATATCGTACTTAATCCGGTGCTTCTCCGGTGCTGCCCCGGAGCTAAACCACCTCCAGAGGTGGTTTAAATTACTCCGGGGTAAACTACGCCGCAGTAAATTACTCCGTCGTAAATCAATTGACATCAAACTGTAACCCGGTGCTGCTCTGGAGCTGCTGCAGTGCTGATATGGAGTGAACTGTCAATCTGAAAGGGGCTCTATTAACCAAGATTGCGTGTGCAAAATTTGAAAACAAACCATGGCTAAATTTTTTGAGATATTGGTCGGACAAAAATGTCTACGGAAGGACGGATGTAAGGAAGGACGGAATCCTTAGTATTACTGCATACCCCAGCCTTTTTGGGTTGGAGGTATAAAAACAAAAAATAGCAAGACCAATTGACCATGCAAATATAACTTTTAGACCAGTTCACTTTAGCTCCCAGGCGACGGTGACATTTAACATGAGTGGTGGGAGTTTGCGCACGTGTGAGGCAGGGAGTGCAGAATATGGATCACAATGAAAAAGTACCAAAGTGCAATGCAATGGGACGTTGGCACAGCACCATCATCACAATGTTTTTTTAAAAAATTATTTTCCCCCTCCCTACTTGGAACAAAGGGTGCCTGATGGAACTTGCATTAACGCCTCCTCATAGCACTGACCTCAGTGTTAAGTCTGTTCTGGCCCTGATAGCGGTGGCACAACAGCCCCAGTCTGGTGAATGGTTCATTAGGAACAGCTGTAGCTGGAGGCAGCCAAGCGGCTCAGTAGCCATCTGCTGTGCCATCCAGAGACATGCTGTCCACAACCCAGAGCTCACCTGCCAATTTAGCTTGTTGTGTGGTCTCAATTCCAAATCACAGAGATGAAAATCAAATCAGTATAAGCAGAAAGTCTTTCTTCCATAGAAACAAATAGAATTGTATTTGTAGGTTTAAAATTACTTTGGTACTGGGTATTTCTCGACTTTTCCAAGCCCCCCCCCCCTTAAAGTCACCATGCAATAAAATAAGAACTTTTTCCATTTTTACTGGTATCGTACAGTCATATCTGTTGTGTCTCAACCATTGTTATTGTTGCAGCATGAACATTCTGGTCTGTTTTCAATGTCTCATCAAAGTGGGCTGTGATTCTCTCACAAGTGAAAATGTCATCCACAAAATCCGAAATCAGGTAGAACTTTTATCAGGCTGTGATAAAAGGCAGGAACTTTTGGAGACTGCAATAACTTCTCCCCCAACAGTTAGAAAAACATTGCATGGGGACTTTAAATGCAGGGTACACTCTGTGTGTCCAGCCTCATGTTTATGTGGAGGGCACCAAGTCACTTTGCGGTGAGAACAGAGACCTGTCATCTGACACTTCGCACATTACTGCAAAGATTGCAAATCAACATCTGACCAATCACTGGTCAGAGATGCCAGGGAAAAGCTGCTGCAAGACATCATGAGTCGGGAGCAAGCAAGACAAAAATAAATAAATAAAACAAAGAAGCTGGTGCTTCACTTGCAAGGGGGTACTGAATGTTGAAGTAAAATTGTAAAACTTTGTAGACAATTCAGCTGCTATTCACGAGATAGGAGAGAGGCACAGTCTCTAGATTTGGACTGAACATTCAGTTTTTTTCCAGTGTTAGCCATTACCATTCATTCAATTTCTTCAGCCTGGTGTTGCTACTCCAATTTCTGGCTACGCATCTGAGTTCTCATTTTTGTGTAAAAAGGGTGTGTTTCAAAGGCAATTGCAGTCTGTGAATTATAAGTGCGGTGTTTTTTTTAACATTGTCCGCCTAATTGAAATAAAGGTACTTTTTAGGGGGGTCTAGTTGTAATTCAGGTCCTTCCCAAGTCCTTCTTGAATTTATAAACATGCTTAATGGTACTTCACTATTTTGTGACAGCCAGGATCCGTATGAGCATTTCCCTGACAAAGTCCGCGGTACTTATTTTTTCCGGGAATTGAGTTGAACTTCTCTACATGAAGGAGCCCCGAACATATGAACTGGGCTTCAACTGTAAAAAAATTCCTCAGTGACACTGAAAAAGACTGGTGACCAGACAGCACACCGTACAGATGAAAAACAAAACACGTGCATGCGTGAAAATGTCTAAAGATAGCTGAGGAGTTATTCGTAGGGCATGCAGTAACTGTCATTATTGCAGTGAGTTTGCCCTCGAAGAAGGTTCTTACAAATGTTCATTGGCATGCGTGTAAATGACCTTTTTTAGTTACATGAACTGCTAGCATTTTATTGAATTCATAGCAACTTCATGTGTTTGTACAGTACATGCGTCATATCAATACAGGAAAGATTGAAATTGTATTTGTGGTTTTTGTCAGTTGATGTCCTATTTGTCACTCAAATTTATTTCAGATTTAAGCATTTATTTCAGGTTGAAGTAACTTTTTCCGACTTCAACAAATATAGTACTTACATTTATGTTGTACTTTGTTCTAGCTAATAAAGGTTGTCAAGATAAACGGCATTTTGCTATACACTGATTTTGTCCCTATTGTGCACTCCATAAATTTTGTGGGGTGGGGGTAAGCACCATGACCAAATTCCACTTCGGGCCCCAATTTGGCCAGGGTTGGCCCTGTATTCCTCTATAATACAAGTGCTGTTCCACTTAAAAGAAGGTTTGTAAACATAGACATACGTTAACCTTCCACGTAAACTTTTCATTCTTATATTCATATCTATTCTAAGTACTCAAAGGCAGCAAGGGACAAAAATCTGAGATGATTAACCTACAAAAAACTACTATACAGAAAAGCAACTTAGTTTGGATTGAATCACAGATAACAATCATGAATAAGATAATTACAGATTACAGATAACTGTGACATTCAGTTAATTAGAGGGTCTGCTTCACTCGCACCCTTTTCTGTTCTTCAGCAATGGGCTCAATTTAGATCGCATCTGTACCTGGTTGTTTTCCCTCTAGCACATGCAAAATATTCATGCCTGTCCTCTAAGGTCAGCATAATCTCACTGAAATGATGTCCCTTCCTTTTTCCCTGTTGAGGAACAGCAAGGTTATTCATTCATAAGGTACTGAGAATGGAACCTGAGGTCCCATAAATTAAGCATTTCTGGGACCAGGAAATTAAAATATACACATCAGAGGAACCAATTTTCCTACTTTGCCCTACAGAGCAAATAGATGGATGTTATAATTTGGCTGGGTAAACAGGTTGGAAAAAAAATTACACAAGGTCTTACAAAAACAAGAGATGTGTGCAGAGGTTTTATTTGTTCCCCCCTCAAAATCCTAGCAACAGCTTTGTGAAGACAGTATCCAAATTCAAATCAAAATGTGTCTTTTTATGCACAAGCAGAGTATAATCAAAACACTATGATTTCAAATTTAAAAAAATTCCATAAATGTGTGTCAAAATCAAGTTCAAAGGCCCATTCAATGCGAGAGAAAATCTTTTACCCACCTTGTTAAATTGGGGCAGGGGAAGGGTCGGATGAGCCTATTCCAGAGTAATGGAGAACAACAGGCAGGAACACACCCTGAACAGTTTGCAAATCCATCACAGAGGTCATTCACAATTCAGTCACACACTAAACCAAAGGCAATTTCGAAACTTCAAATAGTTTGGCATGTGGTTCTTTGGACTGTGGGACAAAACTAGAATACCCTGAGGAAACCCACATGAGCACAGGGAGAATATGCAAACTCTACACAGATGCATTCTGATTTTATCCCACAACCTTCTTCCTAGCAATACTGCTACCCACGGTACCACTGTGCCACCCATAAGTAACACAAACTAAAAACTAGAGGCACTCGTAGAGTGCAAACCTCCGCCAAGACAGCACAATCCAAATCTTCATGAGTGGGAGCAAAGTTGAGTTATCGCATGTCATACAATTTCAAGATGGCTGCCGTGGCGGCCACATTGTTTCACTGATCGCGGTTAAAATCAATAGGGTCCATCCTTGATGTAATAGCAAAGCACCCGCAAAATTTCAGCCAAATCCGTGCATTACTCTTTGAGTTATGTTGTTCACAAACAGGCAGACAGACAAACAAACAAACAAACAGGGACGAAAACATTACCTCCGTAAACGAAGTTGGGGCGGAGGTTATTATATTTTGGGGTCAAACCTAAGAGCAGCAGCGTCACCACTAGTTTAACTATATTTCTAAGAAGAGCGGTGGCAGTCCCGCTGTTTTCTTAGTATTAGCTAAGATATGTTAATTTACCTAGCATTGCTTGTTTCATCGTGTTAGGCTGTGCAGCAGCATGCAAGTCATTGTGAGATGAATAGAGATTGACTTAGTAACTGTCAGCCTTAATCTACCGTGCTAGGTAGAGGGGCCTATTACAAAGCAAGTTCAACATTAGCCATGTTTTCTTTGCATGAGCTTCATTATTCCACTGCAGTGTAAATGAGGAAGTGTTTGATTTCTGACGGAGCATAGCATGAATTAGCCTGAAAACGTCAGCTCAGTTATGCGGATCATTATGTTGGCAAAACTATGTTTTTATATTGGTAAAAGGTAATTATAGAATTGTCATCGCCGCTGCCATTGCAGATCCTTCGTGTAACGCAATAACTCAAAAACTATTTTAGAGATCCTTTCCTTTTCTATGCCTTTACATCTTATCAATACAGGGAACAGGATTGATTTTGAGCTTTGTATCATTATTAATAATAAAGTTATTAACTAATTAATACCCTGGAACAGCTGAATTCCATCATATTGCATGATATGTGAGAAATATCACGTTGAAATTTTGCCATTTATTCCTTTAATTCATGATCAATTATTAATGAATACTACAGCAAAAATGTCAATAGATTAAGTAATAAGAAGTTAAATCTATCACTGACCACATGAAAAATAGTTCAGTGTATTTTTTATTATTTTTCAAGGGTTAAGTCTGCTTAATATCTGTAGAACCGGGAGATCACAGGGCGACAAATCCAGACAGTAGGCAAAAATTCTGAAGTCAAAAAACAAGCAGAGATCGAAACCAGGAAATCAGGGTGGGCTGACAAATCCAAAGGGGCAGGCAAGAATCGAAGTCAAACAGAAGTGTCGCAGAATCTCTAATAACAAACAGGCGTACTGGGTGCTTGGCTCTGAATGAAATAGATCAACATTCTGACAAGGAACAGACTGCAAGTGGGACTATATATACACAAGGTAAGTACTAATCTAGATGGGGTAACAGGTCTGTGGGATGAACTAGACATTAGCTAAGAGGGGAGACTCAAAAGGTCATGACAATCACTGATTGGGGAAGACAAAGACTTGGACTGGATTCACAAGACAATCTAAACATAACAGCTCCAGTTACTGAGAGGCTAAGTGAGAGAGGCGAGAGTATACTCAAAAAATGAAATGTTAGATTTACTTAACATTGTTATCTCGACTGATTCCACCAAACTGAGATAAGTTCATTCCACTCAATGTAATTAATTATACGGGCCAAAAATGTTAGAATTCAATTAGAAGCTACGTAAAGCAATTGTGTGGAACCACTTGACATAACATTTTTAAGTAAATATAACACTTGTGTAGCAGATTAGATTAAGAGACAGCTGCAAAGAGTTTTCAGTAATAAAGACAAGGACTGGGATAGCAAAGAGAGGGTGGAGTTACAGATCAGTGGGGAAAGTAAAAAGATTCAGTAAGTAACGTTAGTACTTTGTGAAATAACAAATCTACCCAAATGGTGCACGTTAGTAAGTTAGTTATTTACAAGGTTAGTAAGGATTAGTACAAGGTAAATTAACTGGACAAAACATAGAGTATTAGTAGGTGTTAGTCTTAATTAGTAAGTAGGAACCCATTAATGACCAACGACAAAAAATAGTACCTTAAGGAAAAACCACACAGTTTGAGTTCTGAATGAGGTACGAACTTGCTTTTTGGTGTGTGGCATCTTGCGGTAAGTGGCTACACATAACCAATTTCGAAATTGTGATAGAACATATTTATCATATCATATTTAGGGGTCAAACTTTGGTTTTTGGAAAAAACTCAAAATAACAAAAATAAGTTCAACAGTCATTTGACAGGTTATGTTATGAATGTCCTTTTAGCACAACTTCTCCTGAAACCAACGATACCAACCATTTGATTCAACTCTGTACGGATCCTGAGATACAGCCCTTTTAAGTTAAGGTACTATTTTTAGTTATTGGTCAAATATGATAGCGGATTTTTTTCACATTTCTTCTTAAAATGCCTTGGAAATATAAGTTCCGGTTATGACATGGTCAAAAGATTTAAGGCATTTTTGTTCCACCCACAGACAAGTAAGAATCAACTGGGAAAAGGTTTGATTTTTATGAAAATTGAAAAAAACCCGCTATCATATTTGACCAAACTACTAAAAATAGTACTTTAAGGAAAATGGGTGCTGTAGCCACATACTTAGACCGATTTGAAAAATTCCAACTGATTTGTGCTCTGCTCAGCTCGTACTTTCAGTGCTGTAAAGGAAATTCAAAATTTCCACGAGAAGTGAAGGAAGTTTGTGAAACACCGGAAAACTTCCAAAATCACCTGAAATGTGACAGCTCGCAGACAGGGGAGTGCACAGGCATAAATACACAGATGATGCAATACATAACAGGAGAAGACAATGGTGCAAAGAACTGGCAAAGGTCATGAAAATAACAAAATATAAATGAACCTAACAGAGAAATAGAACTGACAGAAAGTGTGAACTAAACAGAAAACCAGATCATAACACTGCGTGCATAAATAGAGCAGCTCCATGTCCGCTGGCATCTACGTTTGTGCAGAGGGGTTAAGGAGACTGGTTTTTTTATGTTGCATAAAAAAAGCATGATTCTATTTTGAGCTGTGGTGATATACTGTAGTATTATTATTCAATATAAGGGATTTTGCTAATTTTGAAAGTATGCACTCATCACAAGGGCATAGGTTTGCGTATGGATTTAGGGAAGCCAGATTGTCCCTACCAATATTTCAGCGAACTCGTTTTTATCATCTTTGCAGACAAGCCACATTGGACCCAGTTGTGGAGGCTATAGCTCCAAAACAACCTAATTACGCATTCTAGCATTGGTTGAAAGGGCGGGGCTACCTGAAGGCTAAAAATCAAGTGTAAATTGACCACTCTATGCAGGTCATGAATATTCATTTTTGTCCAAAGCGGGGCTTGAGACGCGCAACTGGATCGCCGGCTTTGATTACATGGTGTTTGCAATAGCATGCCCGTTGAACAGAACCCTGATTTGGCATTTGTTCCAGATTTTTCTTCATCACACAACTATAGCACTTTCCCATGGCTCAACTCGTGACATATATTGGATATTAGGTAATTATCACATTTACGGAAATTTCATTGTCTGAGAGCGTGAGAAAAAATATTGTTCCATGTAATGCTATTAATGTTCAGCCAAACTGAATGCCAAGTGTAATGTTGGGAATGTGAATCGGTGTGGTTTAGCACTGTAGCAGGCTAGTTAACTGCCACTCTCATAACTAAGTGTGCTTGCAGTACCTTTCCATAGCTAACCATCATATAATATCAGATTGTTAGCTAGCGAGCTAACGGCAGCTAGCCACTCAGTTGACAGAGCAAGATAACCGAGGCCACCAAAAAAAGAAGCGACATGAGAAGCTTTTTTTTTTTTTTTTAACCATCCAGGGTGCAAGTGATCAAACTAACTAGTCAGAAACAGTGAGCTATTTAAAGTGAAAACTTGTTAGCTACCTAAAGTTACTTTTTATGGGAAAATAATGTCAACTAATGTTAGTTAATCATGTTTGCTAGTTTCTACTAGCAAACTAAACCTGGTTTCTGTCACGTGTTGGCTAGTAGTCAGGTTGCTAGCAGTAGTAGACATAACATGGATGGATATATCAAATTAAGAGGTGAATTTCAGTCTAGAAATCCCACAATGGTGCTATTATTAATGTCTAATTTTGTATGCAGGAACCACGTTAGCAGGCTGTTGGGGATACAGGTGTATCAGTGCTACAGGTGAGGTCCAAATTATGAATTATAGTATGGAATTATAGGGAAAGCATTAAAGTTAGTCTCATGATGTTCAGCAAATATGACCTTTGAAAGTCAAAATGTCCCGACCAATTTTGCCTCAGTGGGGAAAATGAAAGAAACAAGTTATCGTAAATCGTAAATCTAACATGATCCAGTCCGATAAAATGCTCGGTTTGCGGCTTGTCCAATTCACAGATCATCAGTGGTCCATTTTGAAGTGTTTATCTTGGCTGCAGTCGCGTTACCGCACAGAGAGATGCTTAATAGACATAAATTGCCTACAATGATTTTAACATTCTCTAATAACAAAACATACCATTATATAATTAAGAAACATATGAATTTGTAAGAGTATTTCAATTGTTCGATATTGCTAACCTTCATAATAAATGTTCATAACATTAGTAACAGCTCTAAACTTGTATTCAAAAATCAGATCAAAAGTATTTGGATGGCAACAAAATAGAAACGGAACGGAACGGAAACGGTTTATGTATGTGGCATCTATCTATTAAGATTATGGAGGCAGTTTGCTTAGCATCATAAAAAAAACAAAGAAACACTCATTTGGATAATCTCCATACACAGAAAAGGCAATATTTGCACTCAGATTTGCAAACATTTTCCAGCTCGTGCGCTATGCGAGCTCACATATGTGTCCCTACCGATTCTCACATTAAACCTACGCCCTTGACTTATCATCACTGTTCATCTTTTAAATTACATTTGACTAACCCATCATTTGACATGATTTACATTGTACTTATACATTGACTATTTGAGTGCTGTCCTGAGATAATTTACTTGGACAATATGGGACTTGTGTATGGCTTATTTACACACAGGTCTGTACTGATTTAGAAACACAAATTCATCAAAATATCAAGGACATTGTTCAGTTTATAATCAATGTTATAATGCTTCAGTAGGATGTATCATCTCCACCGTAAACAATGTCTGAAATGACAAGCAAAATGGAATGAAATGCTAAAAGCATCACTTGTAATGCATAACAAATGAGGAATAGTGCACATAATTCAATTTTAAGTATTTCAACTCAGCTACTTTTAGCCAATTAGCTGTTCCTTTCATCAAGAATTATAAAGAAAAAAATTTGTCAACAGGGCAATCAATCTACTGTCATAGGACTTACAGTCAATGCTCACCTAAAATATAAATGAGCAAAAACCTCCTTTGCTTTTTAAATAAGCAAATTAAAGCCATATACTGTAATGAAACAATTAAAGATTTATGAGAATCATACGTCATTTTTACATTGGGTATTTCCATTCATATTTATAATGTTTTCATTTCTGCTGAACATCAAGCTTAAGTGCTTGGCTGAGGCTAGTATCCAGATTTATAACGATGTTTTTGTTGCACAGTCATGTAAATGAGATCTTTATCCAAACAATATTTGTCCTAAGTTGCACTTGCTGTGATGAAGCCACCATCTATTGCCTGTCAAAATACCAATATCCTACCTAATAAAATGATTGATGATAAAGCACCACAAGTAATCTTCATGGATTTAGTAAGAATGCAGACAGAATTATACAGCTGCAGTCATAACAATATATTGACTCCAAAACATAATGATCAATACTCTGTAGATGGACTAGTGTGCTCTGAATTAGAGTCTGTTAATCATACCCCACTGGGGTACAGTCCCAGTTTTGACCACCACTGGATAAGACATGGAAAACAAACTTGACCAGTAACCGATCCCCCAAGTGGCAGTTTTACTGGGCATTAGAAAGATTAGACTGAAAAAATAGTTTAATTTTTTTTTAGATTATAGTTTTGTTCTTTAAAGGAAAATAAAACCATTTTTTTCAGCTCTTTCCCAAAAATAGTACACGTTCTTCTCGTTCCATAAATATTTTTTGCGAATTTTTGTTATTTTTATGTACCGAGTGATCAAACCTTAAACCTCTAAAATACAACTAATTTGCAAAAGTTCATGAATGTCGCCATTTCATATGTATAGCCAATCAAAATATACTTTGTGTGGCAGTGTCCCGGATGGTATGACAAGCTTGGACACAATGAAATCAGCTGATCAGTATTAAGTGTATACAAATCAGTCTTGATTATCACTCTTGCTGCAGCTTAATTTTACGCCAAATGATCAAGGCTCGATATTACCAATCATTATTAGAACATGAGCGACAGAATCAGTCACAATGCCGTTGTGTGCGGCTGTTGGTTGCTCCAACAAAACAGGAAACTATGACCTACCCGTGGGTATAAGCTTGCACTGACTTCCCGTAGTGAAGACTGACCTGGTAAGAAAGTGATGCCCACAGAATATCCCTTCATATCAACAACTAGTCCTGACCAGTTCAGAACCAACTTCCTTTATTGACATGTTTTCCAATTATAGTAATAATCCATTGGCAATTAAGGACACAGCTTCTCTCCCCCATGCGATCTCACAGCGACGAAATAATGGGCGAAATTCAGTACAGCAAAATAATTTACTCAAAAATACGTAGGCCCATGCTTTACGAATGACAGACTGCTCTGAAACTTCCGCGCCACCCTCTCCGCACATCAGGTGATTTAACTTGCGCTTCATGATCGTTTAAATTGTGTAAATGAAATAAAAGACAATTTGAAACGTCTTTATGGAATTTCATAGCTTCCGGACCCTGAGAAAAGAGAAGCGTGAGAATTCCGGAGTCGTAATAGATTTCCATGTTACTAGAGAAAAAATCTACCAAAACGTGCAAGAAAATGAAAAACTTCCATGCACAAGGACTTCAATTCCGCATTATAATCTCTTAAATACGAGTTGATTGAATAATGACTGATCCGCGACTGATTCCAATGAAATATCGCCTTTCACTCTCGGTACAGCGTGGGATGATGAAAAAGTGTATCTCGGCAATTGAATATAATTTTGTTATCCGAAATAAAATTATAAAGTGTGAGATTGCTGACTGTGACGTGAGAACGTGGTATGCCACTTAAAAGCATGAGACTCAAGCCCCATGCATGAGAGTTGACAGGTATGCAATTTTGAATGACGCTGATTTAAATGCACCAAATTACGTGTCCACTTGAACGATTGCCGTCAACTGGGAGAAGTGGCAACACCTGATAGTGTGGAGTGATCTCGGAGTGAAAATATTGATAATTATGAAAATGATTGAGCACAAGTCAGGACTATAACTATTTTAAAGGGGTGTCCTGTGCCCCACCAAATTTTCAATTCTCGCTACGCCACTGGTTTTATTTGAAGTGTATAGTGCAGGTCAACTTTCCAAAGATTTTGTACAATTTTCTTGGGGGAAATAAATATCTGAACGATTATACATCATATTTTATGTTGTTGGTTATCATAAAAAAAAGGAATAATATTAAAAAGTAGGTACTTTTAACAGCGGTTTACGACGCTCCCACCAAACAAAACGTTCAGTGTTAAATCAACACTTAAAGAGTCTATTTGGATCCACGCGGCTCCGCGTGGATCCAAATAGACTCTTTAAGTGTTGATTTAACACTGAACGTTTTGCTGTGCATAATGCAATGGCTACGTCACGAAAGGTAGAGAAGAGCCTGTCAGAGTATGACAGTCAATGAGCCTGCACTATACAGCAGCTTGCAATGGTGAAATATTGTATTTGTGCGGGGTGTAAGAATTCATCCCAAACAGGGCACAGGGTCTATTCGTTCCCAGTCAAAAATAAACAAATTTTATACCAGTGGGTTCAATTTGTCCGCATCAGACGGGCAAATTTTTCGTACGCTAATGTCACACCGCAGTTTCCATGGGATGACACCGCCCACACAAGCACCTGTCAGAAATAGCGACAAAGGACACTATTCTTACTCTCTCTCTCTTTCTCTCTCTCTCGGTATATCTCCCCCCAGACAGACCATAGCATTCCCATGAATCAGCTATAAAGTTTGATCGACACCAGATTAAGTCTGGCATTTGAGATTTTGTTTATTCGGCATGTCAACAATTATTATGTATGCAAACATGAACGTTCGCACCCGCAGGAAAAAAAACTGCCGCCACCGCTAGACTTAAATGTTGTAGAGCTAGTACCATACTATCGAAGCATGGGACAGTTAAGGGGATATGTTTACAACATCAGGGTGAAGGGAGAATCCTGATAAAATAAACATCAGTTTGATAGGCGGAGTGGGAACTGGCAAGCTACACCCAGGCTAGCTAGCATGATGCCTTCGTTATCATTTGGCTAGTACATGTTTAGTCAACGTCTTCATCTGAATATATCACATTATCACAACAGCTGGGTTGAACAGAAATCGTTGGCTTCTTCACTCAGTGTTATTCATACACCGTAAACTATGTGTTGTTGTAGTTGTTACGGTTTTCACTGCTGTTCGTAGACTAGCTCTAGCACTAGTTGCTATATAGCTACTCAACAGGACACCTCGCCAACCCTCCACTCGTTCGCCTCTGACCAAGCATTAATCAGTCTCTGAGAGCCAGTATTTGTTGGATTTTCCTCCCCTCTCTCATGCCTGACTGGCTCAAAATAATATGGTTTCGGCCCATCATAAATTTCTGCAGTGTTTCTTGCCATCTCCTCATGCTCCCAATCACTCGCCATAGTAAGCTGAGGCTACTTTCCTCCACGACTCCCTTACATGATGTTGTTACCAGATTACATTAAAAAAAAACCAGCTACTACAGAAACTGACAAAAAGTGTCGTTTGATAGTTTTAGAAATACTGAAATACTTTATGTACATTTTGAAGGCTTTATGTACACATTGGTCGAGAGTAGTGTTTCACCTGCAATATACACTTTAATTTATGACCTCCGCATGCTCAAGAGTTCAGGTGTCTGGGTGATGCAGCAAGCTACCCCGATTCTTACAAACATGGCGCACCGCACAAAATGTATAAATCTGATCTTCTCAAGCTGATTTAGTTGTTAAAATTATTTTTAAAAAAATGCCCTAGAACATATTTGAGAGGTCGGGGTGGTGTACTTTTGGGTAAAAGATGAAAAAAAAGGGTTTTCTTTTCCTTTAATGCTCCTTTTATAATTATTTCCCCAAAAAAAAAAGTTTGTAGTATAGTTTACAATAACAGGTAGGCCTACCCCTTCCCAGAAAGTCACCTGCATGGTTTAAAACTATTTTCATAGTTGAGTTGAATGCTGAATATTATTTATGTGCCTCCGGTTTTCCGTCCACAATTACATTTTTTTTTTCCACTGTCAGCCTTTTTTGGTCTAAAATGGAATCAAGCACATCATCGGTTGCACAAATCTCATACAGCTTTATTTAACCACTGAAATTGGATCAATTTCTAAGTAATAGACTGTAGGCTACGCTTAAGCAGTCTGTGAGTAACAGTCTGGTGCTGTCAAGAGTAAAATTATGACTCATCCTACTAAGTCTAGAGAAATTGTAGAATTGGTATGAATTAAAGCCCTGTTCTACATTTGATATGATGAAGCAGCCCAGCAGATGATACCCATCTGGTGCAGCTGGCCCCCAGTCATCTTTATGCACAAGGGTGCGAAGTGAATGATGCAGGGAGCACATGCAGCAACAGTCTCAAGGTCATTTTTGTGCCTCTATTTGAGCCTAATCCAGCAATCATATATAAACATTCACCAAATAAAATATCAGTGGTCAGCATTAAAGCTGCTCAGTCTTGCAAAATAAAAAAAAAAAAAAAAAATGCTGCGACTACTGGATTGGCTGGCAGTTACAACATTGCTAGCAATTTTGAAACATCGCCATGGCAACCAGACCCGGTTCAGAAATCTTCGTCGTCTGCAAAGAAAGAAATGAAAGGAAAAGGCAAGGCCACATCAAAAGGGAAAAACACTGTTATGGGACAAGCTTCAGGAGAGCAGTGAATATTTTCTGCTGTGACCTAACTCAAAACAAAAGGCCAAAACAATCAGATCCTTTCTAATAACCTGTCAAGAATAACAGAAACTCAAAATCAGACAGCAGTGCCAATCCCAAACCGCAATTTATTAATAGGCAGCGGCACAGAAATCAGAAGTTGGAGGCATGGTCAATCAGTCAGGGTTTGGTAACCAGGTGAGTGAAATGCAGCACAGAGCCAGGATCTGGAGTTGCAGTCAGGCGGGTAGACTGGATTACTGAGCAGGTGGATTGTCGCTTGAAATCAGATTCGGTAATTTGAGTCAGTAAGGAACCAGGGTCAGAATTGGGAGTACAGGAACAGACTGGATTTCTGACTGGCATAGTAACAGACTGGGTCTCAGAGTGACTCAGGAACAGACTGGGTATCATTATGACTCAGCAACAGCGTGAATAAAAACAGAACTGTAATTTAGCAATTACAAGTTGATCGATAACCACATACAGGCAAAAGGAAACAAGGAACATATATACACGCAGATGAAGTAAATTAACACAAAACAGGTGGGGAGAGACATGAGATAACATGAGGAAATGCAAGTAGAATAACAAGAAACAATTAAGGATCACAGGGAAAGGGACGTACAGAGTAAAAGGAGAAGAAATACACGTTGGACTGACTGACCTCACAAGAAAACAGGAAAAACAAGACATTTTATTTTGCCATCCAACCTTCAATGCTGGTTCTATGCATAGTGGACCAGTCTCGACCTTGTCTGGCCACCATTACATTGATGATGATTTACTTAATTTGTCACATTACTCCATTATTATTACGGCTGATATAACTTTTGATATTACATTAATCTATTTTACATTTATTTTGGCCATTCAAACACCTCTGTATATATTCTGATTTGAGTCAACAGCATTTATGTATGAGTGCATGTTGATGGTCATGTGTGTGTGTGTGTGTGTGTGTATATACATCATTATGTATTATATTGTTGGGGTAAGGGCTTGTTGTGTCTTCAGGTATTGTACTTTTATCTGTACACATCATGTTGTATAATAAAGGGAAGTTCATGTTTTAAAATTTAAATAAAAAAAACAAGACATGAAACAGAAAACAGTGTACAGAATCCTGACATTAACCCCCCCCACGACTGCCACCTGGCGGTCCTGGAAGAGCCTCTGGATGCTGGCGATGGAAGATCTGGATAAGGCCTGGACTAAACAGTGTTCCTTCAGGCTGCATCCCTCCCAGTTGACTAGGTACTAGGAGGGTAGGGGCAACAAGGGGGTGGAGGTCACAGCACTGCGGATCACTGGTTTGACCCAAGACAAATTTTACTTGGGATGGATCTCTCTGAGGGTACATGGTACCTGCAGCCACAATAATAGAGGACTAATGACTTTAGATACCAGTGCAAAGACTGCCTCCCAGCAGGTGGAAGTCGGCAGGATGGCAGGAAACAGAGGCTGTAGACTGGATTGGACTGTAGTGGCCGGGACTGTACTAGGCCGCACTGAACAGGACTGGACTGGACCGGCTGGGAAACTGGACAAGACAGGACCAGGATGGACCAGCCGGGAGGCTGGACTGGACTGGACCAGTTGGGCCTGAACTGGACTGGACCAGCTGGGACTGAACTTGTATGGAGGAGAAGAGGCGGTGTGAGTAACGGTCACTTGTACTCCCTCGTCCACAGGTGAGTATTGGCCTTTAACTGAGCAAGCTGCTTTGCTATGAAATGGCCAGCTTTGTCACAATACAGGCAGGTTTGTGCTGGTGCTGGTGCTGGCTTCTCCCTGAGTAATGGGTACAGCAGAAAAAGCGGATTGTGTAAAACAAACGAACGAAAAAAAGCTTTGGCAGGCTTCTTTTGAAAGCCTGCAAACTCATACTGATCTGGCTCAGCGCAGCTGCTACAAGATGACATAACTCAGATGAAGAGGAGGCATGTCAAGAGATGAAGAGCGAAACCAAAAAGAAGTGGTGCTTAGAACCTGGCTTCTTTGGGTGTAATCACATTCTCTGTCAGTGTTTTAGAACTCTTTCAATTACCAGTAGTGGTTTTATCTTCAGCATTTGGATATTCAGAATAAGTTCATTTGTGAAGTGAGGTATGAAAGCATGGATAGGCAACAAGAACAGTCTCTGTTCCGGGCATTTATGTCAACCTCTGGCCTTAAATTACTTAATTAGCTGACCCATTTATGAAATCTTATATTTTAGCTGCACGTCTTTGAAAGCTGTTGAATGATCACCAAAGACTGTTGTCATGCTCCAAAATGAAGCATCATACTGTGATTAAACCATTGAGTAAACCCATGTTTGTATATACTGCTAATCAGCTTGGCATCTACTTTGGCCATCAAGAACTGTATTTGCCCATGTCTGTCTTAAAGAGTTAAAATATTGAATAAATGAATTGGTCCATTTTTTTAGACCTTATCAGTATAATATCAAAGTACAGATGGAGAGATTTTGGCGCAGTCTCAAATAAGGGTCGAGATGTCAGACGTTTTTATTATCAACAGATAGAAAGCTTTCCAATGTACAGTAATTTATTTCGACTAATTGGATGGAACTATTTGGAGAAATCACAAAATGCCATGCCTTGTTTATTGATTTGTCCCTATTAGTATAGTATGATGGTTGCATTTTGGCTCATTTATAGAGTTTGATAACATACAATTAGAGAGCTAAAATAAGTCAATACATGCTGCTTCACTCTCTGATATTCTCCCTGCAGCTATTCTGAGCAATCATGCAATTATTTGAAGTCGTTATAACTTTAAATTTGTAGACTAATCTTATTTTCAGTAGCCATCACTGTGAAGCATAATAATCTGCTTGACCTTTAATTCTTATAAAAATGCAGTAACAGTTCCCAAGAACTTCAGAAGCATGCACAGATGAAGCCAAGAGAATAATAACCAATCCTTTCCAATTAGTTGTGAAACATTCGCGCCCTTGTCTTTCCTAACATTTCCCTAGCCTTTGTGACAGTGGCAGTGATAAAAAATTATGCATATTCAGATCTCACCCTTTCTTCTGAGCTCTGCTGGGAGGATCACCTATGAACACCATTACTTGTTTTTGCCTGATATGTGCATGTGTATGAAGTGGATATGGCTGATCCACTTCATACAAAATGACTGAAAAATCCACTTGGTCAAAAACATTCCCAGAATCCCATTAAGGCAAGCAGTCATGACTGCCAAAATGCTTTATAATGAATCATTGTGCAGGTATGTGGGTCCACTTTTACATCATGCACAGTATGAGTCAGTTTGTTAATGTCAGGTCAGAGGAGTCCTGTTCTGGAATTGAATATCTTTAGCCGATGAGTTATGATAAAACAGACCTTTTACATTTTCTTACCTCCGTAATCTTCAGCACACAGAATTATTAAAATGTCTCAGGTAGCACACATGCTTCCAGATAGCTGTTCAAAAATATAATTACTGGCAGATCGCCTGATTTATTCACCACTTTTGCAAACCATAATTTTCTGCCCTCCACAGATCCATCTATTCATTAGGCTATATCCCCCCTCAGGAATATGAGTGGAGGAAGGTAATACAACTTCATAATAGAGCAGAAGAGAAAATGAGGACCTTCAGCCTGTAGTACAGTCCATGCACTGCTCTGCCAGGAGCAGCAAAGTGATCTTGTACATTCATATATGCCTTTATTTTCCCCACCATTTTTGAAGTGAGTCGTCAGGAGACAGACTAAAATTTTAGCACAACTTCAGCATATTACCTGGGGCCAGGCTGTACCTATTTTAGGTCAGTGTAAAATCAGTGATGGATTTGAACGAATCCAAATGCTCTGATGTGGAGATCAATGCTCTTTGATGGAATTAAGGCTGCCAGTAAACTGCAATAAGGCTGTGCATCCAGTGCTCCCCTCCTCTCTCCTGTGCCTATATGTAAGTCATGTAAACAAGACATTTTTTAACCCACTGCTCACCCCAGCCTGAGCCCTGGTCTCTCCACATAGAGAAGATGACTATCCAGGTAGGGAACAGACAGGCATGTCAAATTTTGATATTTTACCCAGATGCAACATGTCGCACTCAATCTTTCAGTTGTTCTCCATGTTTCTAGTTAGGCCTCCAAATTGGTCAGGGAACAGCCCTATATGCCACAAGATTTTGGCCACGTTTCCCAGATTCATTTAAGAAAATCTTAGCGCTAAGAGCTTCTTTAGATCGTTCTTAAGGCTCCAGTAAGAAGCAAACGCATTTCCCAGATTCCCTCTTAGCCTAAGATGGCTCCCTCTTAGCTGAACTCTTCTTTGGAGCCTTCTCAACTCCTTAAGAACGCTCTTAACTGGGAAATGCAGCCTTTATAATTAAATATTCAATGAGCAGGTGCTCTCATGCTCTTGGAGATGCAATGATTCTTTTTTTTTTTTTTTTTGGGAAAACCTTCTCCTCAAGATATCTTTGTATCCACTGCATATTTTCCTTCCTACCTATCAGCATTATCTACCTATCATCCATTCATCCACCCACAGAAAACTTTGTTTTACAATATCTTCTAATCCAACCCAGAACACGAGAAAATGATGTAAAATGCTCCCATGGTGTGCCTGCACAGAATTTTCAGCAAGAAGTTGCCTGGGCTAACTGCATGAGAAAAACTTTAAACAGTCTGGCTCTTCTTCAATGTACTTATCCAAATTCTAATAATAATAATATTAAAAAAAAACAGTAAAACAGCTTTTGATTTCACTTCACTTTTCCATGATAGAAATGTGTCAGTGAGACAATAACTGGTTATTGATAATCTCCCCCTCAATTATGTCATGGGATGTAATATGAATAAAATGTGAGAATGTAACCTAAAAGGACTAAAAGTCCTGAGCTGAAGTATTACACACCATTTTACTCTTGATGGTCTGCACTTGATTATGTGTGATGCCAATGAAAGTTTTGTCAGTTTCCAAAAAAATAATTATTCATTATAATCTCTTGAGCAGGGCAAATATTTATTCGGCAGAATTTTAATACTGCAATTTGAGAACAAGGAAAGCCAAAGTTTGTTTTTGTCTATAAATGCTGTGACTGGGTAATAATTATATTCAATTCTGGTTCAGATCCAGTTATTCTACAAAAGTTTTGTTTTTTCTCAGAGTTCATGCATAAATGTTTCAGATAACACAGAAATGATATTGCAATACCTCATTAAATATTCAGTCTGAATTCAATATCTGCCTGAAAGCTACACTTTCATGTCTTTTTCAAAAATCAGCAAAAAAAAAAAATCTGCAATGAAGTATACTGACAAATGTAATTTGACTTATGGTTGGCTTTACGTATGCAGTATTTGCACTTCCACCAATTACTTTTCAGTGATTGTTTGGTTTGCTGGAAACTGCGGTTAATTTTCACAGTAAATGTTCGAGGATTTGCAACAAGCCTGATTCCCCACTCTCTACGATCCAAAGAACAATGGTATAATAACCTCGATTTAGAAAATAAATATGGAAGAGGATTATTGAAAATAATGTGCCTCTACATATCAATCAAATCAAAGACAGGTTTCACAGAGTCACGTCCCTATATCAGGGGTATCCAACCTTATCCGAAAAGAGCAGGTGTGTGCTGTTAGTTATTATTTATATTTATTTCTCCAGTTTGCTTAATTTATGCTGAGCACTACGACACCTCACTCAACTAAGAAAATCTATATCAAGCAGGTTGTCATAGTGCTGGGCTTAAACAAAATCATATTCAACAAAAGCTCATTTCTGATAAGACTGCATTCACCTTCCCAGGGGCTTCATTTCTGCAAAAGCAGAGGTATGACAAGGGACAGGGTAGGAAAATGAAGGGGTTGATCATTAATGATCAAGGGAGACAACAACAGTACGTAAGAAGTAAACCCAAGTTTAATTGTAGTAGATCATAATGATATGGTGTTACAGACATTTTGGTACTAAAATTACTGAAGTTACTGAGAAGCGAGACTTGGTTTCAATGCTTGTCTGGCCTATTAATTCTCGAACTGGCCTCTCAATAATCACATATTGAAAACAGGTAAAATCACACAAAATCAAACTAGTAAAGTACTATGCAATAATAAATTAAGAATAACATTTGTCACTTTCTCTTTCTATTCCATCCCTCATATCTCATTAAACTACCAAAATTTGCTTATATGAATGACATTAATTTACAAACTACCATATAGGCAATTATAAGACCCTGCAACATGAATGTATTTGACATCTGCTAGCTACTGACCTTGGTTTCAGTAGCTTTATGCACTGCCAGTTAGCTCCCTGACTTCACGCTCTCTGGTGCACACACTTGTTCAAACGGAGCTGGCAACTGAAATTTATTATAAACTCATGAGGAGACAAACGCTTATCTCGCCATCAAAACAATATTACTCATATACCAAAGCTGGTATATTTGAGACCAAAAGGAGAGATTCTGAGGTGTAATAACTTTGAATTATGTAAAGTAGCAATTGTACCCATTAATGTTTTCTAGCTAGCTTTCTAGCTTCACAATCGTGGGTGATATCAGGTCTAGTTTTTCATTAAAATAACATATAGAACGTGTTTGTATTGACACAATATGACGTGGACTTATTCATGAATAAGTTATATCTGATTCAAAAGTATTATGTAATTAATATGGCTTGTTGAAACTGACCTGAATTAATGAGAATAAGGGACAAGGCTTTAAAGGAGCAATATGTAAGAAATGTATGTTGATTAATCATGAAGTGGCCCTGATATATCACCAGACATTAAGGAATGATGTTAATTTAAAATACTTATATCACTGACAACAGTAGTCCAGCCACAATATTCTCATTACAAAAGCAAAGTTGCAGCCTACAACTAATGTTTATGTTGTCATTTTGTGTTTTGGCCTGTTGCGCCGCCCTCCACCAATCTCCCAATCACGAAGTCAGTAGCATTTCAGCATCCAGGTTGCCAGTAACCACTGAGCTGCAGCTACCAGCGTTTCGGAGCACAAATGTCTGAGGTTACTAAACCTAAAAGGCCTCGTTATGATTCCGAAATACGTCGTGACAAAGTCAGAAACAAAACAAGGATCTGTATAGGACATGCCTTTGAAAGATGGAGACGGCTGAAAGCAGAGAAGAATTTGAAGACCGACGCTGAAGTTGCAAATTTTCTCCTGGGCAGGTAAGATTCAGCTAAGTTTGGCTAACTTAATTCTATTTAATATAGGCACGGACATTTCAAATATTCTCTACAGTCGAATAACGTTATGTAGGTTCGTTCATGGTACGTTAGTGCGTATGCAGGTGGGTCATCGAATTGACCAGGTAACAAATTGTTTGAGAAATAAAAACCGTGGCTCTTCATTGCTAACATTAGCAATGCATTATTAGTCCGTTTCTCTGGCTTTATGCTGAGACGCTGTGCAAACCGTTCCAACATTAGCACAGCCATTATGGTAATATGAAATGTAATTGAGACAGTACATCGGTCAAATGAGTCCTCATTCATTCTTTACGCACTTTACAGTATGGACTTTAGTGGGCTATCCACACAGAAGAGTGACGAGCAAGTTGACCAATATGACCATTGCTAAAGTTAGTTTGTCATTAGTCTCGATCTTTTCTGAACTGAACTGAACTGAACACAACCCTGTGAGAGCAAATCATTGGTGATATTGAAACGTAGCCATGGTAGCTCCGTGTAGTAGACGTTCTTGCTGGATCCGGCAACCTAGCTGGCAACCTCTCGTCTGGGGGAGAGGAGGAGGGGATACTGCGCTCTGCACTATTTTGAATTTGATTGCACTACCAGTTTTGGCCACAAACTTACATATTGCTCCTTTAAAGCTAACATTAGTTCAGCTTGAGGACCTGTACTACCTTGAGAAGAAACCTCCATCACCCATTCAACTACAATGCTCTCTGTAGCCTGGGTGGAGGGGTGCACTAACAGTGAGTCGGAGCCGGAATGATTTTGAATTACCTTTGTAGAGCAGATTAAATTAAAAAAAAAATAGCAAAATGTGTTTCAGATTGATTTAAAATGTAAAATTTCCATAGAGGCCAAGGTATGGCGAAAAACGACACCCTTGCACCTTGCCAACATTCACAGGAGCCCCTGGGACCTGCAGGTGGTTGTCATGAAGTATTAATATCCTTACTTATTCCAAAATATTTATACACTCTAAGTGAATTCATTTCAGATCCATGAGAAGTACTTTTCACTTTAGGAGGGCTTGTCTTCATCCCAAGCTGTGTGAAGCTGCTTGTAATCTTTCGACCTGCTAGTCAGCAGGAACCAATTGCTGTCATCATTCGGGGGTTGAAGAAAGCCTTTGATACATATGGGTGTAATGCATAACTAGAAATAGAGCATTAGAATAGAACAAAGCAAATAATTCATTTTTTATATAATTTATTTATGCGTCAGCTCTGATTAAAATAGCTTTTGATGAATCTGCGCACAAATTAAGCTCTGTGGATGTTTGTGAGTCACCAGGCACCCTGGGATTATACACGGAGCACTTTGAGGCAAAGAGATAGTTTACAAGATCCGTTTTATTAGGTTTAGCAGTATGTTGGTGCAGTGGCAAGTATTCTCACCTCCCAGTGAGATGGATCAGTGTTCAAATCCAGGCATGCTGGTTAGGTAAACTGATGGAATTCACTGGGCACTGCTGCAAAGCACCAAGCATGCTCAGTCAAACTACTACATATCAATAAAGGTTACTGAAAATAATAATAAAATCATTAGTTAGAGCTGGAGCCCATGTCTATAAAATCCATTTTAGTAAAATGATCTAAAAAGACAGACACAACTCAACCTCTTTGGGCATGGAACGCACTGGCCTCAAGAAAAATATTTTTAAAAATCAAGGATCTCATTCTGGTTTAGCAGATAGGTGGAAATACACTTTGTTTTCATGAACAGAACTGAACACTGAATATCCAAGCTTGAGATGATGCCGTATTGTAATTTGGATGGACAGAATTGACTTTTAAGTATGAATTTGGAACTGTTCCCTTCAAATTACCTTCTCAAGGTTATGAGAGTCTTCCAGACAACCAGGGGCATTTCACAACTTTAAAAATTATTCATCATCTCCCTTTATGAAAACATTTCATGAGGTTTATATCTGACTTAAAGATGATAGAAATCTGTTTGAGCTTGATAAATAGTGGCATAAAAGAGGGATTATCATGCATGCATTCCTGTTGGCATGGTGACGCCTCCCTCTATTCACGGTGGGCATACATGAATGCAAATTAGAAGATTAAACAAATAGTTTGCGCTGCATGGATCCTTTTCCGAGCTGGCTGAATATAGTCACTTGATGACATTCCTGTTGTGTCAAATGCTGAAGAATTCTTTTCGATGTACTCATGCCCAAAAAGATCCTCAGAAATGTGAACAGTGATAGCAAAATGAGTCTTAATGTCCAAAAATTTAAGAGCCTTGTGCTAAAAGTCACAAAATGTCTATTTTGAGAAAATTGAGACAATCAATTAAAAAAAAAAAATAAACACCAAGACAGACTGGTCTCAATTAGAAGCCCGGTGCCAGCTGCAGAAAGCATTGAAAGGTTAGAGGTGAGGAGAAGGGTCATGAGAGAGGAGAGAAGCAAGAGGAAGAGGGAGGGCAAAATAGCAGATGTGAGGGTACAGCGGAAAGGCAAGAGAAGAGTGGAGAAAAGAGAAGATATGAGACAGATGTGAAAGAATTTGAGATTGAAGCAGGAGAGGAAGAGACTGAGGAGCCAGTCAAGTTGTTCCATTTGCCCTAATCGTGAAAGTCTTTGGCAGTTTTTTACAAACCACTCAAAACAAAATGCAAACCCAGTAAAACAGAAAGCCCTCTAATGCTAAGACGGTGCGTATAAATAGAAGATGGATGAAGAATTTCGCACATTGTATTGCTCTGTCTGCATGGCATTTGGCGAGTCAACTGACAACCATCCACTCATAATAAGCAGTATGGCAGAATGGAGGCATGCTCACCAGTGCTCAGAAGAATATGAGGGGAGCGTGGCTCACAGAACATGCTGAGGCCTACTTTATGAATGCTTTGAAGCCTGGTAATAAGAGTTTATTGAGTGGTAGTCAGTTGTCTTCTCAGAGAGCACAAATGAAGAAGAGACGTCTGGTTCTAGAGCGTGGGGTGGATGTTGCAAAAGTATACTTAGAGCCATTAAAAACGCAATTGTCATGGTTTGTTTGGTGTGCGTGTTGTTTGGACTTTTCTTTGCGGCTCTCGTCCCGGGACGATATCATATTCCTGGACTATCGAATTCTTTACTCAGCTGGCTGATTGAGCTGGGGCAGGGCTTTCCCAGACTCTACATAAGCAGGTAGTCCGCCACGCCCCCTTCGCTAGAGTGTCTGTGTTTAGCTTCGCACTATAGCCGAAGATATCTGTAGTCAGGTTTTGTATGACTTTCTATCTTCTAATTATTGGAGTTTCCTCTCCCTTTTTCTATCTCGCTTTGCTTCCGTGGTTCGGACTATTATACGTCCTCTGGAAGCGCGAGTACTTGCGTTTGGTCTATATTATTCTCTGTGTTTGTACTATGTCCGTGCTACCCTCTTTCTCTCTGGTCGTTGCACTTGGCCTCCGTATATTACCGGCCATTACAGCAATAGTGAGGTATGTACTGTATTGGCGGCAAATTCAAGAATCCATCTATGTTTATTGTTTTTTCAGCGAGATACGAGTGCCCGTGCGTAAATGGGCAATAAGTGAGTTTTCTGTAGGGGACGTGTGCACGCATATTTGCTCACGTAAATGGCGTTGAACGGTACTTGCACTCACCCCAAGACATCTCAGACCCCTCGTCTCATGACCAGTTTGGGTTGCTGTCCGGAATCTGTCACGTTCAGGCTGTGACCATATGTGGCACTACTGCAGTCACTCGTGGCTGTCCTAAGCATCAGTGACAATTCCTGTTTTCCATTCTTGGACAGACAGGTACTCAGGGAGTACCATCAACTCCATCATTGCCACAATTCAGAAGCTTATTTGTGTGAGCATTGTGGAGGACATTGCAAAAGCTGGTCTGTTCTCCGTGCAAATTTTCACCACCAAAGACATCCTCTCCCAGGATCAGTGTTCTGTTGTCCTGAGATACGTCACAGACGGTGTTCATGAGATGTTTTGTAAAGCACAGAGAATTGACCTGACAGTATTCTGTGAACATGCTTTCAGAAGTCGCTGACAGCCAAAACTTGGATTTAGGTAAACACACTGAGCATACCACAGATGGTGCATCCAATATGCAAGGCCACGACAAAGGTTTTTCCACTCTCATGTCAAAAGAATTCCCATGGTGCTATGGCCTTGTACTTAACCTTGTCCATGCTGACATAGTACAATCAGTCACTGAAAGTGGATCACTTTTCGCACTAATTAATTATATTGCTGTTTTTCTATGTGAATTATACAAAAGGATGAGGGTGTGGGAGAGTGAGAGCAGGGACCAGCTACACTACAGGCCAGAAGTTTGGAAGCAAGGCCAATACAGGTCAAAAATTTGGAAGTAAATTCAAGTTTCTGTTCACAATGCCTCTCTTAAAAACCAGTATGAAATCTATGGATTTTGGGATGGATTTATTGCATGATTAGACTTTTCTTTCATTGATATGCACCATTTTCCTCTATTTACCTTCGGGTACTGTATACATTGATGTTACCAGACCATTGCTGAATAAATGTTAACAAAAGAAAGGAGGTGCCTAGTTATTGGGTTGAGAAGAAGAGTTACAACTTCAGTGAAAAAGTAAAAAAACAAATTACAGTTTGCATTATTCATTTATGTCATGGTTTACAGCCCACCGGATACCAACGGCAATCCGACGGGCACTAGGACCATGGGCCTAGTAATATGGGCCTGATAATTTGAGTAAAAATGTATTCTGATAAGTGACTCTGTATATAATAATCATGTTTATTTTGTTGCAAAGTATGCCAATGAAACTATGATTTTTTTTGTACAAATTTGATCTTGCTTCCAAACTTTTGGCCTGTAGTGTACACAGACGCCTATAGCCAATTGAAGAGACATGATGGTGGGACAAGGATACTGCTTTGAAGAAAGTGTTCAAATCTTTGGTACATCCAGATAATAGTCTGTATCTGGATGTGATTCTCGCTCTGTAAGCCGTCCAAGGCCAGGTCACCACAAAAACGACCGAGAGTATTAGTACACGCAGCTTTATCGAAGTATTGCTTAAAAATGAGACAATATTGACAAGTACCTTCAGAGGGTTTGGACATTCTCTGTGGCCACCAGTGACATGCCATTGGAGGTAAGTTAGGTGAGGCAGAATCCTCACCATTAAACAAACAATAACTCCCAATTGCTTTGCTTGATTAGCAATCAGAGGATAGATTAATTAGTTTACTGAGACTAAATGGCAGAATGACGTACCAGTTTCAGTTTCCACGGCATTATTGCTCAGTGCATCAAACTTAAAATGCTCACAAGACAGCAAATTTGTTCAGATTTGCTTTCAGGAAGCCAACGCAATGCCAATGCATTCATTGCTTGGACAACATGTTTACGATAATGTTTTCCCCCTTAAATATCTACTTTTTAAAGCCATTCAAAAAAATTGGGAGTTTATTTTCAGTCTTCTTTCATAATCTGATAAACAAAAGGTCAAAACAATACACGGAATTACTGAATTGTACGCAAGCCCACGGAGGTGATATGCATTTGTCTGCATGTTGTACTGCTTAAAGATCTGGTAGCAGCACTGTGGGCACTCATTGCAGGGGAAACATTTTTTGCAATTTATCTCAACCTCCTCCTCTTCCTTCGCATCCTCCAATGTTCTGGTCTGATATTCCTGAAATAGTGACATCTGAAGTCTTTCCCACAGTGGAAGAAAACTTTTAAAGGAGCAGTGTCATGTTTGCTGCGCATACTCACAACTGTGAACGAAGTAAATCATCTCAACTGAAAATCAAAATCTAGAGGATATTTTTCTTCTTCTATGATTATTGGTGGTTGGCAACCAGCTTACATTTTTTGTATCCCTTGGCCAAAGCTTAAATAGTGCTTTGAATCCTTAAAATTCCATAGAAAGCTCCTTAATATACTAAAAAGCATAATGCTGATGGCATATACAGGACTTTGCACATATGCATAACTTTTTGATCATTCCCTTTCTTTGTCAGTGCCTGTGAGCTGCGGTCTTGTATTGTGATGCAACAACTAAGCATCATGGATGACTGTGAAAATCCTAAAGGTGAGCTGTGATATAAGCTGATTTCCCGAGATATTAAATTCATGATGTTGCAATGAGGAAGTCTCAATGCAATGGTAGGCCAGAGATGCTAAATGTAAGGGATGCCCTTAGCTGACTTGATTAAATGACTAGCGAGTGTCATGGGTCCCTGCGTTGTATACAACTTGCACAGTCATTGCATGAATGTGTTGAGCATACTTTTAGGTCTAGCACAAGTGCATAGAGTTACACAGATGACAGGAGAAAGGTACAGTTCTTGCTCAGAGCATGCTTTGGAAAGTAAAACATTTGTTCTTAATTAGTTTAGGTCTTGTCTGGTGCCAGGCAACATAATGTCTGCAATCTTTGACACATGCTGTTCAGCCCCGCAGTAACTGCGTATATAGTGCGTAGTCTGTGACATCCCATCTGTGGTTCTAAAGCATGCACTTTATGAGGGAACTGAGTTGAATATGTATCTGCCTACAGAGATCATTGCCAGTAGGTACACTTTCTTGGTATTTGTGTTTTGTATGTACTGCATGAAGCATACAGTGCATATCAGCTAATTGTTACAGTTTTTTTTTTCACAAACCGTGCAACTAACGTGTGTAATTCAATGAGATTGTGATACATCACACTGAATACCAATATGCATTCATCCCCTATCCATAAACTGTGGTCTCACTGTTAGAATACCTATGATCACTCACTTTATCAATGGATCTTCAGGTCCCATGAATCAGAAGTCCATCCTTTCTTTTACTTTTGAGTACTGAGTAGTGTTGATTCAACTACATCAATGCAGCAGCCATATTCAAACCTGAAGGCCTATTTTAAAATCTATTGGAGATCCAAAGGTTCCCAACAATTTCAAACATATCCTGTCTGAATAACAGGGAAAGGTGCATAAAATAATGTGCAAAATGTAGATATTTTTTATTTAATGTAATGCTGAGGCCATAAAAATATGACGACCTGGGGTTGAACATTTTTCTCAATGTAAGCAAGATGTAGCTTCAGTGAAGCACTGCAACGAGCAGATACAGAATACATATGAGCACTGTCTTACCAAATGAAAAAAAACACCTTTTCTGATTCTAAAACTGCTTCAGGTAAAACTTAAGAGAAAAGTTAGAATTTAAGGGGTTGAAAGTACATGGCAGTTAATTCTCATTGAAGTAAGTTGGTAATACTGAGTTTCAGGGAAGTGCTGACAGAGGTATAAAAGGCCTGAAGACACCATGCAATTTAATGCGTGATTACTCTCAATATGTTCCACTTAACTTTGTCTGATCAGCAATCAAACAAAAGATTGCCTTCATAACGAAGTCAAAGGTTTTGAATGACTGGCAAATTTATTTTTGTATGGCATACTGTTCATTGCATCGCAAAATTGTGAATAAATTTCTGACTCACATGAATGATGACGTAAAACACAAATATTTCTCTTTAAGATTCTAAAATTTAAGTGAACATGAAACAGCACAGATTTGTGTTAAATTGTTTGCCAGGCTTACTGAATGTTATTTGGGGGGAAAAAATTATGCTGTGTTCAGTGGTTGTTTGAACACTTGACAAAATGTTTGTCTCTTTGAAACAATTTTTTACCGTGTGACCATGTCTGGAAAAAATCCAGCCACTCTTTTGTCCCCTTGAAATGTGTCTGTGCCTGTGCTCTTCATCATGTATCCTCTCTGCCAAACATGAATTTCTGGCAGAGCATGGTTTACGTCTGCATTATGAAAGCTGTATCCCAGTATGTCTTGAGGAAACTATAATCATTCAAGCAATAATGCGGCACATAGCTCAGACAATCCACTAACTAAAAGCTTTCTGTCATCCATTATCATGTCTTACATAGAGCAATTTAAGAACTGAAATACATATACTTGAAAGTCCGCAGGTTGACAATACAAAAGAATTATGTACTTAAGACTCACCACATTATGGAAGTAGCTTCTAAAATGAATATATTTCTGCATGGCAGTTGATTTTCTTTCTCCTCTTAGCAATATTATAAACAGAACTGATTAAACCACTGTTGTGTGTATCATGTCTGAATGTCATGTTTACATTGCTCCCTTGGAGCAGTAGAAAGACATTGATCATATGGACCTGACTTACAAGGTGTCATGTCCTGACAGTTTCCTTTATTATTTTCCCTGCAGTCCAGCTGTCTGTGTCAGTTTCAGTACCCTTTTGTAAATTGATTGTTTAACTTCACTTCCCACTGTCCGCGTCTCCTCCTCGTGCTTGCATGGCCCCTTTCCATTTGTTTAGCCGTAGTCCTTTTGTATTTAAAGGTCCCCTATTATGCCACCAGGTGCATGGCTAACTAGCCATTATGAGCCAGTTCAAAGTCTCCCCTACCTGACATCACAAGGGGGAGTGACCACCCAGAATAATAAAATCTCATTGACTGCTTTGCTGAAGGTGATCAGTTCTTCTTGCCTCTGGTTGGTTACTTCCCCATGTGATGTCAAGAGGGATAAGATTTTGAAATGGCTTGTAATAACTAATTAGCTGTGCACTTGGTGACATAATAGGGGACCTTTAAGATCCTTTGTTTCATTTTTGCTTTGCTTGATTGTAACCCTTTTTTTGTACATAATGCCTTGTGCTAAACACTATAATCTTCCGTCTTCGGTACTGAAATTGAAAGTATACCAGTAATTATTTATTAGGGGTTGCTCTCCCTGTGTCAAGTGACTCCTAAAGTGGCAGGGCTTCCAGTTGCTCCAAGCCTTGGGGTTTGAGAGTGCACAGCCCAGAGTGCCCTTTTACCCACAGATTGCCTTCCTGGTCCTTATCTCGGGTCAGTCTTCTAAGCACAGCTTGCCGAACCTCCTGTATTCCTGTTTGCCCCGGGCATGACGACAGACTGCCTCCACACAACTTTTCAGCTCAGCATCTCTTGTGTTGCTTATCCTCTGTTCAAATGCCAACTGCAGGTACACCAGCCTTTTTTTTAATTAAAGTGCACTTGTGGCTTTTTCTGGAATATGCACCTAGTTCCTTCCTTGAAGTTCATGAACACAGGGCAGTTATGATACTGTTTTCTAACTTATATAGGGAAATTTTACAGATAAATTATGATTAAATATAATTTTCCTGTCAAATAAACACGTTATGTACAATTGTTTTTGCTTTGAGGTGCATCAATAGTCATATGTTTACTCCCCTTAAACCTAAAAAAACAAGTCATTTCAACCCTGTCACAACCACTCAAGCACTCTTCCTCAGTTTACAATAGTTATTTGAAACTAATAAACTGGCTGCATCCAATCTGTTATCCTGCACATTAAAAATCTGGGATCTATCTTTAATCTCATTGCAGTCTCTCATAATTACTTTTTTCCTATTAAGATTCAAATAATAAATGTCTCCATTGCAGCGCATTTGAGGTAAGTATAAAAGCCAGTGCTTTCCTGTGGAGGAGGAAGAATCTCAGAGCATTTTACCACTCAATGAGTAGCACTGCCCACATGTGTTTCTGAGACTCACAGTGCTTGTTATACTGACTGAGACTATAGACCAAAAGACTCTGAGCAGGTCTTCTCACAAAGAAACAGCCCTCTCAAGTTTCATTTGTGAGCCCATCAAGAACATGCAATAAAGGTTACACTGGCAATGTTCCAGCCTTACTGAACTGCAGATGATTTCTGATCACTGATAATTTATAGAATAGTTACCCCTCATCTCTTTCCAGTGCTTCAGGCAGCATCTTTCTGGCTAATTGCTTCGGGTGACATTATGTGCTTGGCAGGTAATAGGCAGCTGTTGTACCATCGACTGTATAGAAAGATGGACGATGCGTCTCTGCTTCTTACTGCACAAAAATGGTGCCAAATATCCCAGGCACAGAAGCTGCCATCTTGTGCTGACCAGTGACATCATTTGGAGCCAGAGCCGGGTGGTGATTTGGGGTTGAGTCAAGGTGCCAGCTGTACCTGACCAACTAAAACGCAAGCAGACCCCCTCTGAACCTTTTTTTGCCGGTCCAATATTAACAGTCCTTGCCACAAATTGTATACACGGACTATGCAATCTATGTCAGACTGGTTCTACAGTGACTGAAAGTTTGTTGAAGGGTCAGTTTGTATTTTTTGAAGTAGGATGATCTGATGTACAACCCCAATTCCGAAATAGTTGGGAGAAAGTGTAAATTATGAATAAAATCAAAATGCAATGACTTTCAGATCACATGAGCCAACATGTTATTTACAATAGAACATAGATAACATTTCAAATGTTGAAACTGAGACATTTTACATTTTTATCCACAAAATGAGCTCATTTCAAATTTTCTGGCTGCAACAGGTCTCAAAAAAGTTGGGACACAAGCAAAAAAAAAGGGCCTTAAAAGGCAATTAATATAAGAGAGAATCAGCTAAAAGAACATTTAGCAAGTAATTAAGTTAACTGGCATCAGGTGTGTGACATGATTGGCTATAAAAGCCTTGGGGCTTTTGTGAAGGCTTGCATAAAAAAAATTCTGGAATACTTTAAAAACAATGTTCCTCAACGTCAAATTGCAAAGGCTTTGAAGGTCTCATCATCGACAGTGCATAACATCATCAAAATATTCAGAGAAACTGGAAAAATCTGTGCGTAAGGGACAAGGCCGAAAACCTTTACTGGATGCCCGTGATCTTCGGGCCCTCAGACACCACTGTATCACTCACCGGCATGATTCTGTCATTGACATTACTAAATGGGCCCAGGAATACCTCAAGAAACCACTGTTTGTAAACACAGTCCGCCGTGCCATCCACAGATGCCACCTAAAGCTCTATCTTGCAAAAAGTAAGCCATTGTTGAGCATGATCCAGAAGCGCCGCCATGTTCTGTGGGCCAAGGCTCATTTAAAATGGACTGTAGCAAAATGGCAAAGTGTCCTGTGGTCAGACGAGTCCAAATTTGACATTCTTTTTGGAAATCATGGGCTTCGTGTCCTCCGGGCTAAAGAGGAGAAGGACCACCCCTCCTGTTATCAGCGTTCAGTTCAAAAGCCAGCATCTCTGATGGTATGGGGATGCATTAGTGCATATGGTGTGGGACACTTGCATGTTTTAAAAAGCACCATGAATGCTGAAAGGTATATAAAGGTTTTAGAGCAACATATGCTCCCTTCCAGACGACACCTATTCCAGGGAAGGCCTTGTGTATTTCAGCAGGACAATGCAAAACCACATACTGCAGCTATTACAACAGCATGGCTTTGTAGTAGAAGAGTCTGTGTGCTGCACTGGCCTGCCAGCAGTCCTGATCTTTCACCGATTGAGAACACTTGGGGCATAATTAAACGAAAAGTCTGTCAAAGGAGACCCAAAACTGTCCAGCAGCTAGAAGCCTGTATTAAACAAGATTGGGATCAAATTCCAATGGCTAAACTCAAGAAACTTGTCTCCTCAATGCCCAGATGCCTCCACTCTGTGTTAAAAAGAAGAGGGGATGCTACACCATGGTAAACAGGCCCCTGTCCCAACTTTTTTGAGACCTGTAGCAGCCATCAATTTGAAATGATCTCATTTTGTGGATAAAATTGTAAAATTTTTTTGTTTCAACATTTGCTATGCTATCTCTATTCTATTATGAATAAAATACTGGCTGGTGTGATTTGAAAGTCATTGCGTTTTGATTTTATTCACAATTTACACTGTGTCCCAACTATTTCAGAATTGGGGTGTACTTATCCATAGAGAGTGTTTTAACTGATGTAGATGGCGATTGGAACAAAAATGATTTTATCCTCCTTAAAGAGGCCCACCTAAAAAAAAAATCAGTTTGAGATTAAGTGTTCACTATTTTCAAAATATTTTCACCACTTTAGCTTTCTGACAGCCCTTTCCTTTGCCATCAGCGTTACGATTTCTGAACTGCTGCTAAGAATTTTAGAGTTTGTTATCTGTGCTTATGTTTTGAACCAGGGAGAAAATTGTCAACAGTTGTGAATAATGATCTGGTTCATGACACTTGTTTTGGCCCTGTGTGTGTGTAATAACCCTTTCCCATAGTGCTTTTTTGTGGGTGGGGCATTCCCATTGGCTGATACTCACCTGTGCAGCCACCAGAGAAGATTGTAGCAGCTGTGCACCTATCATCAATTAACCAATCAGAAGCAAGACATCAGAAAACACCACTTTAAAAAAAGCTGCTGGATAGCTCACTCGGTTAATGCACCGCATTGCGGAGCAGAAGTGACAATCACGCCGCGGGTTCGAGCCCCAGTCGTACCAACCAGCAGTGGTCGGTAGCTTTTTTAGAAGTAGCGCACAATTGGCCATTGCGTTACAGGGATGCAAATTGGGATCTGCCGGGAAGGGTAATATAAAAATGGTTGCTTTGTTCGTTGCTCAAGCGCTTCCTGTTGGCCAGCCGGGCGCTGGTCAGGAAGATTTTTAAGCTTGTTCATGTTCGGGTATCCTCAGCCCTCGTTCTGAACTTGCGAGGATTCAACCAATGAGTGTAAAGAAGCAGTATTGATGGGCGCGTGCTTCGGAGGAGAGGCGTGAACTGTCCCTCTCTCCTGAATTGGCAACAAGGGGTCGCATACGAGCAAGGCTTGTACATAGTTCCTCAACTGGGCATTCCAGATTCGGGTGGGATTGGAGATGCCAAATTTAAAAAAAAAAAAACACCCTTTAAAAGAGGCTGCCTCAGTGCTGTCATTTGGGCTGCTTGTGGTTGTTTGAGCTCTTGTTGCGCTACGGCATGTAATTACGCTGATTTCACTTTGTTTTCATGGTTTTTTTGCAATGATCTGGCCTGTTACTGTTTTCATTTCGTCCCAGTGATTGATTGAACTCTTGTTACAATACGGCATATGAACATTTTCATTTGCCTCCATAATTGGCGAGCTTTTGTAGCACAGTACAGAATTGTATGTTCAGGAGTATTGATTTGTTTCTAACCCTAGGATTAGGAGTGCTGCTTCCTTTGTTGCTTGATTTGGTTAAAGTAGCTAGGTTTTATTTATTTTTATTACTGAATGGAAGCTTGTTCAATTTTAGTTCAGTGCCCTCCTTTGTTTTCCTTGTTTGTTGATTTTAAGCAGTTTTCCCCGCCCCTTTTTTTCAGATGCCTTATTTTACTTTGTCACATTATTTTAGCTCTTCGTTAATCAATAACTTTTAGTAACCAATTTCGTCTGGTTTTGCTTCCCTTTTCCCCAACGAGCTGACTCGTAACATCACTTATGAATACATACTGCAAGAAAGCCAAGGAAGAAAATCAGGAGCTTTGATTAATGAGACATCATTATAGTTTTGGCAGACCATCAGACATGGACATGGTGTGCATCCTGTTGAGGCCATGTTTCTTACTGTGCTCAACCAAACATTTATCTTTCAGTTTGCTGTATTTTGCTTATGCTCACTTTACCTCTTTGAAAGAACACCTGTAGGCCCGTGTTCGGGTCAATAATTTTTATTTATTTCTTTTCCATTAGTGTTTTTATAGCATTTGCGATTGGTCTGTAGGTCACCGCAAATTGGCCTAAAATGTTAGTTCTCATTCTTTTGCTTACATTCTCTTTGTCCTGCTTTGCTTTTAATTCACTCTCTTTGTCTCTGCTAATCCATCACAGGGCAGAGACACCATAAACTCACACTCGCATGCTTCTGACTATTCAATTAGCTGAGCTTCATGTCTTTGGACTGAGGAAGGACAACTGAGAACCCAGAGGAAATGCACAAAAAGCAGGAGAATATGCAAATTGCAGACAGAGGACCCTGGTCAAAACATTTTTATGGGGCAATGATTCGGTGGCCGACAGGGGCAAATGTGCTGCAACGGCCTAAAACATCTCCCTTTGGAGAAACGCGCTGCAAAAAAACAGAAACGATGCAAAGCCAAAAACATGCAAACCAAAAAGCAAATGCAAGAGAGAAAAGTGCTGTATTTAGATAAACAAAATGGAAGTGCTCCTAGTCGCTATGGGGAGCGCCAACAAAAACAGCTTTTACTTCTGTCTTAGGGCACGTTTCCCAAAACTGTCGTTGCTAACAAAGTTATAGTTCGTCCATTCATTGTCAATGGGCCCAACTATGTAAGTTAGCATCTGTGATTTCGGGAAACCAAAAACCAGAGCCATATTGCTTTGCCTATGACCACACCCATCTGTCACTCAAAGCAGCCACACCCTTAATTCTGCATAACTTTATGCCTTAGTGTAGTGTAAACGAGTGAGTTATTTAAGATTTTAACCCCTTTTCATTTTTTCTGAACAGGAAAATTCACAGTAAAGACTATAATATTAGTCTCACTCTTTGAGCCAGATGAATTTTAGCATTGTCATTCTGGAATATGCCTGTTCTGTCAGGAATTAAACACTCTGCTGATGGGTTTCTGGTCATTCAATGTATTCTGGCAGTCTGCTGAATTAATTTTATTGCTGCAGAACAGTGCTGAGCCTAGACCTGTGCAACTGAAGGAACCCCAGATCACAACACTGCCTACAGAGGCTTATACAGTGGGCACTATGCATGATGGGTGCATTGTCTCATGGGCTTCCTTTCTTCCTCTGATGTGCCCATCATTCTGGAATTGGGTAAATCTGGACCCATTAGGCTCAATGACCTTTTTCCATTGCTCCTCAGTCGAATCTTTATGCTTTCTTGCATATTTTTTCCCTCAATTTTTCCCCCCAATTTTTCCCCCCAATCCGCCTCACTAGCAAGTGGGTTTCTTGTGGTCACACTGCTGTTTCATCCCAATCCTCCAAGTTCTTGGTGCATCATGCACGTGGAAGTGCTCTTAGTATTATGATTAAACATGGCAATAGCAATGAGATTTTTTGTGAGACTTCACCAAGCATTTTAATAATCTATCAGGATGAGTCATGATTTTTCTCCAACCCATTTCACCACTATATCCCCCAATTTTAATAAATTGTTGGAAAGCTCATGACCCAATTCTAGTGATTTCAGTGATATCCTTAGCTGTTTTCTTTGCTTGATGCTTGTCATTCGCCCCTCTTAAAACACAATAACATCTTTTCAACGACCATGAGATACATCTTCTGACATGGTTTTTTAAGAAATGAGAGGTGACACACAGAATCAGTCAGGATTAAGAGAATTATTGCCAGCTGAAACAAATTCCGTCCATCCATCCATTATCTATACCGCTTCTTCCTCACGAGGGTTGCGGTTAAATTAAAGCCTATCCCAGCTGACCAGGGGTGAAAGGCAGGGACCCACCCTAGACAGCTCGCCAATCCATCGCAGGGCGCACACACCATTCACATACCATTCAGTCGCTCACTCATACCTATGGGCAATTTAGAGTCTTCAATTAGCCTGATTAAACATATTTATCACAACAATAATGATTCAATCATAGGCTCTTGAGTATTGGCTAATTTAAATCCAAATGGCCATTTTTTTTTTGGAAGGGCAGTGTACATTGACTGAGGGACAGTAGATCCTTGTCTTGTATGGGATTTTCCAAGTCCAGGTCAGCATTGTTCACACTCAGCATGATCAAACTTCTCTTTTCATAGCAGAGAAGCTCTTACAAAGAGGTTTTCCTCACCCACATGAACCTTAGTATCAGTGAATAACATACATAATGGTGACCTAGCCTCATAAGGTATGAGGTAAAATGGCCATTTGCACCTCTCAAGGCTTAGAAAGGATGTGCTTCAAATATAAAGCGATGCCATTACAGATTAAGCGTTGTATATAAAAGGAGAACAGCTTTTCCCATATAGCGGGAAATGTGTTGGTTCAAGATATGGAGGTGCACTGGTTTTTTCTATGTTCATTTTTCATCCATTACTACGGACAACTGGAAAGAACAATGGGTAACCATATGAGTTAGAGCTACAGGGAATAAATTTACAGCCAGCATACTTACAATGGAGGCTTTTCATTGACATCATCCCCACTTGCTTGATTCTTGGAAATAACTATTCACTGACAACTTCATTTTATCCGTGCACTTAGCTGTCTTAGGTCAATGATTCAGCAAACAGTGTGAATGTTAAAAATGCATTCAGATGTGTGCACCAGTCAGGAGGACCATTATAATACTGCCCCCGGCAAATAAGGGCATTTCACTCCACTTGCGGCATTGGCAATGCGATACAATGTGATGCAACTGGGCCAGTAATCTAGGATCAATTTCCTCATAGGATGATATCCTTGTACCCTTGAGAGGTAAGTGCATACCCCAAATTGCTCAAGTATCCATTGTGCTGAGTGATTTCAGGAAATAATTTGGATGCAGTTTGCAGAGTCAGTTCAGGCAGACAACTCGAGACATGCCCATGACACTCGAGTTGTCTGCCTGAAACGCTCTTGCAAAGCGACCATTGCCCCGCTCTCCCATAAGATGAGCCAATTAAGCTGCTTTCCTGCTCCACGCCCCATTGCAAAAACACCCCCCTACCTGTCGCTGAAGCTGGATTGTTCTCTGGTGCTGCTATTAACATTGACTGATGCTGCATTACTCCAATCTGCTGCAATTTAACTTGCTACCACCACCGCAGAATCCACCTGTGAGCAGTTGTTCCTTGATGCATGTAGAGGAACTTCATGAAGTAGTAATACACTTATTCTTTGGCAATGACAACCTGTGTCGCTAATTCTATTTTCAAAGGTGTCAAAATTGGGTGACATGACTGGTAATGATGAAACAAAACACCATCATAATTTTGCAGTTAATGTATTCCTAGGAACCAGGTGTCACGCCCCTCTCCCCGTCTGCACTTGCTCCAGTCATTCAAGAAGCAGTGTCTCTGATTTCCTGATCACTGGCTAATTATATATTCAGTACATCCATCTGCTCTCAATTCCTTGCACCCCTATATTTTTCCTCCAGCAACCTGCTTCAGCAAATCACAATTTTTGAGGCTCTTGTACTCTGTTGATGGACTTTTGTAAAATATTTTTTGTTCGACATACTTGGTATTTATTTGTATTCGCCTAGCTTGCTATCCAGAGCATTGCTGCCTGAACCCTCTTTGCTCCCCAGTTTCGATAATGAAATATGTGGAAATTACTCGCATCTGTGTCATAATGGATAACTCATTACACCAGGCATTTTTACAACTTTGCCATAGTCATTCTAAGTCTTTTGATTGAGAGAGGAGGACGTGATGTTTAAATTTCACCTCCATAAATTTATACCAATTCATCTACTGTCAAATAAACATATTAAACCACCCAGAGAAGCAAATTAGTAATAAATGCAAATGATCGTTTGGGACTTTCGGAGTCATTATTTTGTTGATATCACATCAGCTTTCACCATGACCAGCCAACTAACAAAGCCTCTCCATTCAGAGTGTGAAAACATTAACTAAAAAAGGCGAATATTATTTTATGTGTCACCATGCTGTGCATTTTCAAACAAGCAATAACATTGCAAAAAACATTTTACTGAGAAATGGACTGTCCTGAAAACAAAAATATATTTACATTTTTAGAAATCAATGACTCACCTGAAATGACTCATTATGATCTCCAACAAGAGTTGCCTGAGAACAAACCAATATCGTGGGTTTATAAACTTACGCATTGGGCCCTGACAGTTGACACATATGAGGATGTGGGCTGCCTCAGGAACCGAAAGAGCTTCTATTGAAAAGCAATGACTGTTTTGCTCCCTGTTTCAAAAGCCAGTTAAAACAGGACTGAAATACCTTTCTTTACTTGGCGTGTCCTGTGGATGTATGGAATTGCATGCAGTTCTAGCAGCAGTTATTTTGAGTTAATTAAAAAGGTAAACAGGTATTGACAAACATGCAATCATGTATGAACGCGTGTCCAGACATTTTACCATCATTGATTGATCATCAGCCTGCGGATATAAAGAGGGTAATAAGCAAGGAATCAAGTAAATTCTGCAAGTGACAATTTGTAGCTTCTGTGTGGCCAAGATTTTGATTGAATCCAGTTGATGGGCTTACAAGCTGCTCTCGGCTGTTAGCAGAGGGATGAAGTGTAAGCAATAAAGAGGAATACCAATCAGGCAGCCAAATTATTTGCAAGGGACAAATAGCAGATCCAATCAGCCTGATGTCCACATTGTTGTTCTCACCTTAAAATCAATAACCATTTTCGACATAAATCATAAATCAAGTGAGCAAACTAGAATCAATTATGTGAAGTAAGTATGTTGCTTGACAGTACAAACTCATAGAAACTTTGGCAGCCGCAGAACCCTTGAGACAGAAAGATGAATGACAAGCTGGTTTGGAGTTAGTAGACCCACTTAAGAATGAGCATTCATAAGACTGAATTAGCAAATACTATTTTCAGGAAAATAAAGAAAGTTCCTTTCTTTTTCTTAGTCAGGGACATGGTCAGATTCTGGACCCAAAAAGACTGCATTGTTTACCACAGCAGTTCTTACTGATTTTAAGGGTTTCATTGTTTATAAAGCATGCATAAAAATGACTTTGGGACATTAACAGTGCAGTCACATTGCACAACAAAGAAACTGCTGTTATTAAAAATGCCACCTCTGATTTCCTAAGAGCATAACTTGAAAAATATATTCACAGAGATTCTTATACATGTTTTTAAAGACAAAAGAATACACCCTGGGGTGTAAGTGGATCTCTCCTCGCAAATGTATTGTTGCCGCAATAACAGCATGGATATCAGTAAGTCTGATGGAATAATGTGGGATGGGGAGTGCCAAAGGTCTAACAGGCAAGTATAAGCAGGGGAATTGAATGAGTGAAGTTTAATCTCCTTCATTGATCCCATAAGTACGTGTCATGGGTCCATAAAACAATATCAGTCATGTGTCGATGCACAGAATTGCTTTGAAGAGGCAAATCAGTGGAAAGATTAACAAGTGTGCCTCATCAGTAGACATCACTCCCTAATCACTGATCTTTAATTCCCCAATCATTAATCAAAAAAAAAAAAAAAAAAATTCTGCAGCAGAGGGGCCTAAACAGCATTCAGCAGTGACTGAGCTTCTGCCAGCTGAGTGATTGATTGAGAAATTATGCAAGAAGTTTGTTTTATTTGACTTTTTTTTTTTTTCCAAATAGACAACAACTCAGCTGGTTATGCTCACCAATACAAAAGAACATAACTATCATCACATTCACGTGCATACCACAAATTTTCAATGAAGTCACAAAAACAGTCGACAAAAAAGCCAACCTATTTCCGTTATGGTCCTCTATATATTTTGGCAAACATGAAACGTCATGCGTCATCAAATTGCCGATCAACACTCTAAACAGTAGATTAAAAGTGGGAGGGAAAAAAGCTAATTATACTGATGCGCGAGACAACCTTCAAATTTGTTAAATCTTTTACACATTCAGATGTCACACTAATCTTGATTCATAGGGCAACGTTTCTCCTTTTTAAAACTACCTTCTACCTGAACACACACACACATATATATCTAACATATATATATATATATATATATATATGTGTGTGTGTGTGTGTGTGTGTGTGTGTGTGTGTGTGTGTATTTTTTTCCACTCTTCTGCTGCAGTGTTTTTAAAGGTGTTTTCCCTTGCCTTTCTTCAAAAATGTAATGTTTTTATGCTGGCAACCCTGAAAAGGGTGTCGTGTTCATGATCTTGACCAATATAGTGAACGTACCCAGATAAATGTCTGAAGACATTGATGTGAGGAATTATTAAAAATAGAACCTATTTTCAGCAATGCAAATCATTTTTGGACTTTAAGTTGATTTAGTTGTTTAAAATCATTGTCCAAATGAGTCCAGGATGCAGCATCAGTGCTACTCTAATCACTTTATTTAGTGGTGCTTGTTGCTTATCCTTGAGTGATTGTGATGTGTTGCTGTACCACAAAGTGCAGGTGTAATTGTACAGACTCTAAACTAAGGCTGTTGCAAGTGTCCTTATGGTCTCTTGATTTCCATGTCTAGGTATGTAGTTATTCAAGCCAGATTTCTGTCTGTGTGCGTGAATGGGTGAACAGCTATGATTTTCTTCTGCGAACCCGGAGGTTGGGTGTTCGATTCTCAGCCATGCCATTAACTGCTACGGCCGGAGGTACGCATGGGCGAGGCAACGATTGGCACAGCATTACCGAGGATAACAATTAAGCTGGTTAAATTTCATTAGTTCATCGCTCTGTAGCGACCACTTCTCGTAGGCCAGGCGCATGTAGCTGTACAAACTAGTTTAAATTGTATTCTGACTACGTGACCTGCGCTGGCATAGGCAGTGTGTAACTGGTGGTGCGATTAAATAGTATAAAGAAGTGAAGGCTAGTCGTCATGTGAGTCAAAGGAATCACATGCCACAGCATCTTCCTCCTAAGTCGATAGGAGCAGGTCACTTTGCGGTAAGCTAAACAGTTCGGCTGTGTTCAGGGTGGGAAGAAAAGGGGAAAAATTCAAAAATTATTTCAAAAATAATCATTTTAACAGTTTTTTGGGAGCTTATTTCCTATTGCCATCAACTTCTTTTTGCTGAGTTTTAACTATATTATTATTGATAAATATGCATTCATTTCAATTTGAGTGATGTTTAAAGGTCCAGTGTGTAATGTTTTTAGTTGTTCATTATCAAAATCTGTGTTGCCCGCTCACAAACTTGTCCTTTTTTATGAATATTTACCACCACCATCAATTCCAAGTATTCCTATTGGCTTGAAATTTTACATTTGCACATGCATGAACTGGGAATGACGCTCCATATGCATGCGCCATCTTGAAATACATTAGCAGGTAAGGGACATACAGGATATACTGCTCCGCCTTTCGCGTTTTCGCTGTCACATGATTAACTCACAGGTGCTGCTAATTGGTATCGTCGCTTCCCAGGCCCGGCAAGTTCGAAGAAGGAAAGATGGAGGACCACACGTATTCAAAATCCAAATTTCAGAAACAGGAGTCTTCTTCTTCGCCCAGAAAAAGAAAAACTATATTGAAAAGAGCAAGAGACCGGCGTTATCAGAAAAAAAAGAGTGAACACTGGAACTGCCTTCCAAAGATGGAAAGACCTGATGCAGGAAAAGGGGATCGAAAGAGATGCTGAATTTGCTTGCTTCCTTCTGGACAGGTAGGATAATATAACAGTTTGAATTCAAAATGTTTATTTCATCGCGCAATCGTCTAACAGTAGGTCTATGCTATCCACTGCGTAATTGAAACAATTTGCTCTTCGCGTAGGTTAGGTGTATTCACGTATATTCGCTTCTTTGCATTAACTTTGAATGTAATCTGTCGTGTTTCGCGTCTAGTGTGAAAGCGGCAACCTTTAGCTGGCAACCTTTTTATTCGGTGCATTTTAATGCCAGCTAGCGAGCTAAATGCTTGCGATGCAACTCCAGCCAAACTAGTTCGCATAATAATGGCTAGACGCATTTTAAATTGACTAAATTTAAATGCATGAAATATAACGTTAGCTAGCTAGCAAGAGAGACTTTATGCCAACCTAGCTAGCTATATTTAATGTAGCTATGTATATGCAAGCTAGGTGCCTAAATGGCAAAGTTATAACTATTCACTATTATCCATTGATTTCTATGAGCAAGTCCAAAAATAATATAACTGTGCATGTGTACCGGAGGTTGCGGCCAAATAGCGGTAGAAATGTAAAAACGGCTCACGGCAAAATATACACTGCCAAAATTAAACGACCTGATTGCCAGGGGGAAAGCTGGATGAAGTCGTGGATGACATCTTGGCTTTTTGAAGCGTGAAGGCTACCTTAGCTGAACTGCGTGGCGCGAGAGAGTTGATTGCAATATATGATCTCAACGCTAGATGGGAGAAATTCCTACACACTGGACCTTTAAAGGCGACTGTGGGAAAAGGTACATTCCCTAGACCAAGACTAAATAATCTTGCCTTACTACATGTGAATTTGTGTCTGTATTAATTAAAGGAGCTTAACTGAATATTTGCATGCTTCAATAGAAGATTTAAAAAAAAAAAACCCTAATGATTTCCCGCAAAGGCGAGTGTTAGATCTTATAGGTATGCACAGCAGTGGCTGTCAGATTGTTTTTGGTGACATTGGGACAATGGTGCGCTCACTACCAAGCTCCCATTTTGCTTTGATATGTAAGGCTCCCATGGGAACAAGGTAACGAGAGAAGCACACGGCAGAGTATATGTGTGCTGGGGCAGGAGGCAAAAGGGGCATGTTTGTGCTATTTGCCTACTTTGATGTGTCAGTGTGCTTAACCACAGATGCAAAGATCTGAATGCATCTTTGATTTATTTTATGACCAAGTGGACGATCGGCTCAACATCTGAAAATACGACATCCACTGCTCTAAGCAGCATGGCCTAAAGACAGAATAAATGCAATATTTAAATGCAAAGAGAATTTCAAAGATCACATTGTTAAAAAAAAAAAAAAACACAAAACAATCAATAATGAAATGGATATATTAATATTTTTCTTTTTTCTGTAGTCAAACAGAAATATCAGAACTAGGGAGTGCACCCCAAACTATGAAATATCTGGGCCCTGTTGAATTTTCGAAGGGCGGGTTGGGCTTTTGTGAGACCAGCTGCCTTTTCTGCAAACTCTGCGCAATGTACTCAGTGTCCTCTGTAGTCTCATTTGACAATCCATATTTCATCTGATTTCTTTGATGGTGATAAAAAAAAAAAATAAATAAATAAAAAATGCTGTGGTGCAAAGTGTGCGCTTTGCCTCTCAGCACCCCGTAAACGTCATACCACTTGAAAGGTTTGCAGAATAAATATAACTTTACAAAGCTTGTCCCTGAAGAAGAAAATCCATTTTACGTGTCAGATCGCTGACAGCAGGCCGCAATTCAGCCAAGTGCTGTGCCACGAGCTTTATCTTCAATGTACATGCTGACTTAACTTACCACTACATTTACATCCTGCCGGTGCCTTCTGAGAGATTAATATCATTTTTAAGTTAACAAACAGGAGGTTATCTGCAAAGGACATGTGCCGTCTTACTTTAATAAGTTACATCTTCTGTCACAAGTTATTCTTGTAAAATATGTTAGCCTCATGGTACAGTTCCAATTAGCACTTCATTATACAGATCCAGCTCTGGTCCTCAGAAGAAAGTATGAGTATCATTTATTCATCAATCCACTATCTAAACAATGAAATTCTACATGATTTGTGAGTGGAATGTCTTCCTGGCTGTATGCAAATGTTGTATTATATTGCTGTCAGCTAAAAAAAAAGAAAATACTGATCCACCATAACACTAAAACAATCAACCTAAGGTTGTGTAGGTCCCCCTCATATTCTATTAAACTGAAAACTGACATCCTCTTGAATTCCAGGGTTTCCTAGCAGAGCATCTCACTGTGCATCACACTCCATCTACCAGCTTGTCTTTTTCCCACAGTGCATTCTGATGCCATCTCTTCCCAAGGTAAATTCCACACGCTCTCAGCCGATATGCAAGATCTAAAAGAGAACAGGACTCACTGGACCAGGCGACCTTCCTCAGTCGCTCCAAGGTCAAGTTTTGATGCTTATCTGCCCATTGTAGGCCTTTTTGGTGGTGGATTGGGGTTAAATGAGCACTCAAACTGGTCTGCAGCTACAAAGTGCTATATGCAGCAGGGTGCGATGCATTGTGTGTTGGAACAGATTCCTCAAATTTCATTAAAATTCTCAGTGACTTGTGCCACAGTGACCCTTCTTGTGAATTCAGACTAGAAGGAATAGTCTTTGTTGCCCTTGGTCCTTAATGAGCCTTGGGTGCCCAAAACCATAGCTCCCAAGAGACCCGCATCTGGCGGGTCCGACCCGCATTTGGATAGCAAAACCCGCAGACCCGCAAGCAAATGAGAAAAACCCGCAATTTGCACATTGCGGGATTTATGTGTTATTTCTCTACCCACGCGTAATAATGTGTTATGAATCAACAAAATTAAATGCAAATCCCACCATCTGGTAAATAAAATGATAAGGAAATCAATCGTTTTCCACCCCCTGCTAAAAATGAACCGGAACCCCCCCCAATGGAATAAAAACGCTGTCATTATGGACCTTCAAACTTGGGAGGTATGCAAAACCCAAAGGTTTTTCCCTCTGTGAACCTCTGTCGGATATTCTGATCAACAGAATACAGCCTCTGAACATGGCTGAAATTCCATGTTCAAAGTCTGGCCTTTTCTTCCATTACCTTATTACGTTTTTACTGACATGACTCATTGCAATAATACACACTGCGCATTTGAATCCTTTTGAAATGTTATTTTAGTTTCAAACCATCTGTTTGTCATTGTCAGGCACCACTCTTCACTTTATTGAACAATTCACAAATTGTGATGGTTTAATTTCACTGTTATTTTGCCTCCACTACACATAATGGGTGGGAGGCATGCTGTTTACACTTTTCTATCCATGCATGCATCAGTCACACCATTCACCACTGTCTTGTCTGCACTATATCTACTGAGGGAGTAGAGGGATTTTCAACAAATCAGACATGGTAACTACACAGAGGGTTGCTGAACAGATTAGACTTTGTTTGTCATCGGGTCAAAGGTCAAGGTCACATATGGTCAGTTGTATGTGAGGGCTGAAGATCAACCTTCAGGGTGTATGAACCTAAGGCAGGCAGATGCATAGCAATCAATGCTTTGCATTGAGTTGTACCTTATTTTATAGAAAGAATCAGTCAACACGTCTTGAAAGTGCTGCTGAGTCATTCCGTGTCAACTCAACCAGAGCCCCCTACATCAAAATTTTGATTTTGATAAAACTTTGCACATTTCAAGAGATATGCATTGGTGGTACTGAGGTCAAATATTTCAGCTCAATTATTGCTAGTTCCTGAAATTTAGCCTTTTTTAGGGAAGGGGGGGTCAATTTTAACAAAATCGCCTTAATTTTGGAGGGAGTTTGAGGGCCTCAGAAATGGATTTTCAGAGCTGACAGACCCACAAGTTTCATTTTGTCGTCAGAATAGTTGCTGAACTCTTGGCTTAAGCTACTTTTCTTTACTCAGTGTGTTCAGTTTATCTGTACTGTGGCCTGGAAAAAGCAAAAAACACCAATCAGACTAATTTTTTCAAAATTTAATGCATTTATTATTCTGTAACTAATTACGATAGAGCCCTGAGACTTGGTATGCAAACTGTCGGTCAACTCTCTGAAGACCACAAAAAATATCAAAGTCACAATGGTTGTATTAAATGCTGTACAGTCTAAAGGAAGAGTTTTACATCTCCAGTTTCTTAATATGTTAGACCCAAGACCCATGCCTTCAAGCACTAAAAATAAGACATTGATCACTTATGTCCCTTTTGAGATACATACCCGCTGTAATGACCCAAAATACACACTTTTCATTCTGAAGCAAACTTCTAAGGTTATTAAAACATTTAATACAACCATTGTGACTTTGATATTTTTTGCGGTCTTCAGAAAGTTGACCAACAGTTTGCATACCAAGTCTCAGGGCTCTATCTTAATTAGTTAATTAGTTATTAGAATAATAAATGCATTAAATTTGGAAAAAATTTATATGATTGGTGTTTTTTGCTTTTTCCAGGCCACAGTACAGGTAAACTAAACACACTGAGTAAAGAAAAGTAGCTTAAGCCAGGAGTTCAGCAACTATTCTGAAAAGAAAATAAAACTTATGGGTCTGTTTGCTCTGCAAATGCAGATCTCAAGCCCTCAAACTTACTCCAAAATTATGGCGATTTTCTTAAAACTGCCCCCCGAAAGAAGCTAAATCTCAGGAACTGGCAATAATTGAGCTTAATTATTTTACCATTTCACACCAGATATATAAATCTTCCACTGTGGGGAATATAAAAAAAATTAATTTTTTTTTTGGTGGGGAAGTTCCTAAAATTTGGATTTGATGGAATGACCCTGCTTTGCTTGAAAGGAAGCGATGATGACATGGAATTTTCTCAAGTTTTCAACGTCATCATGCTAAAATAAACTGTTCTGAAGTTGTTTTCATGATACTGGTATATGCAAATCTATATCAAATTTACCTGTTTATTTAAAGCAAAATATCTATGTATCGAAGTAAAAATAAGCATATCGCTCAAAATGTAATCTCCAAAAAACATCTCTTTCTGTCTAACAATTATCCCAACAAGATTCAAACTTTCTGTGATTGTGAAGACTTTTTTTACTGGGATGAAACAACTCAGTCAAGTGACTGAAGTTTCAAAACTGTTCTCTAAATCTGTACTGATATAGGTTGATTGCATTGATACTGTATTGATACTGATAGTGTCCAACATGTCTGATACAGTATGCATCAAACTTGAGTGTCGAAATTGCAATGACTACTTGCTTATAGTCTTCCTGCGCAAATCAGACTTGCAAAATGAATGCAGGTCACTAATGTTACTGTGCAATGAGTAAAATGATAAATAAATGGTAAATATGCAATGGACTTTTCACATCTGATTAAAACATGGAGTGGTAACAGACAGTACCAACATGAAGGACCATATTTTGAGTTGATGGTTTGTAAGTCCGCAGATAATTTATGGGAGCTCAGGCTTGTGCTCTGCATAATGTGCAATAGTTTTCTAGAGTCGCTAGCTAAGTAGTTGAACATGTGTTTGTTGCACTGCTGTAGTTTTAAAGAAGAACTAATGTTAGTGTTTAATTTCTAGTCAAATACAGAGTAGAAAATCACATTCTGCTGTAAATGGAGCGCCATTTGAGGATTCTATGGGGAAAAGATTAGTATTGGGTAGAGTGAGATAACACAGGAGCGACTGAATGCGTTTTATTTTTATTTTAAATGTACAGTTGATAGACCACTGCCATATTTCATATTTTTGATTTCGTATTTTACATTTAGCACATTTTGGAGTTAGTCTTTGTCAGTTTAATTAGTCACACTGCCAATGTACAGTATTGTTATCTTACACCATTCAGCCACGCGCTGTTGTGTAAGGAATGGACAAAATCGATTTGCTAAATGATAGCACATGTTCTAGTATATTTTGCAGCAGTTCAATGCAGTAGCATTTTGTGTACTTTACTGTACTGCTGTGGTGGGCAAGTGGCGTGCTCGTGCAGTTAATATCCTGCTACACCTAGGGACTGGCTTGGGACACTGAAATTATACTGCAGTTACTGGCCTGCTCCACTAGGGGACAGGCTCGAGACGGTGGTACTGTCTCGGGTCACTGAGATAACACTTGCTTTCCCTACACTACAGGACGACCAAACATGAACGCTACTGGCTAAGTGGAATCGTGGGCTAAGTCACCTATCTAGCTTGCTATTTATGATGGTGTCATTTTGGGTTTATATGATTTTGTGCAAATACCAACTTAGAATGAATTGTTGTTGAATGTCCTGACTTAACATGCTTCAAATGGGTAAAATGAACTGGTTACAATCAATGTGACAGCTGCCACTGCTCGTTGCTCGCACTAGAGGCCTATTCAGAGAGCTGCGGAGAGCAAATAAAAATAACTGAGAAAAGGCTAATTTTACCTATTTGATTAATCTCAGAGTGGTCTGAGTAGATTGATTTTAGCTGGTTTGTTAATGTGAGAAAAAAATAGTCAGCAGGTTATGGATAGGTATTGCTAATGACTTCAGATCAAACTTTTCAGTCTTCTCCGTTTAGCTCAATGGACCATGGCACTTTCTTTCTACTGCAAAGAAATGTAATTTGAGGTTAAAGGGTACATAGCAGAAGGATTAAATGTTGCCACATGATTATATTATTAAAATTGAATTTTAATTAGGCTACACCTCCATATAATTCATTTAGAGATGCAGTGGCTGTTTCCAAAAAACAATCTTAGCGTCAAAGCAGATATTGGAAAATATCTTTTAGGTTGTGCCATTCATTCCATCCAGTGTTCAGACGCTTCCCAAATTCACCTGGCACAAGATGGTGGGTGTTTGAGCTGTACAGAGGACTATTGTTGCTGTCCATGAGAAATGAGACTGAACTTACCTTGTGGCTTAAATATAATATCCTAACTGTCCATTTACTTGGGCACCTCTCATCAGTGGTCTTTTGGGAATATTAATATTAGTTTTGTTTTAGTGACTACCGTTCACAAAATCTCGAATAATAGAAAATGCAGATAACAGATGAAATGCAAAATATAGTATGCATGAGGGGTTAATGCAATAATTAAGTGTAATTTTGATACACAGTGCCCATATATGTGTGTATCTATATACAGGCTACATTTTTCTTCTTCAACACATTTCCTCTTTCTGTAGATTGTGTACATGAATGTCTCCACTAAACAGAAGTGACATGGAGTTAATTGAGTGGCATGACAACTCTGTGGGTAGTTCGCTGATCCCACAGTAAAATGTATTTCAATTCAGTACCCACTAAAGCTGCTTTCCGACTGCAGGAACTTGCTTGTTCCGACCATGGGAACTAGGGTAAAATTAAGTTCCAGGGCCATTGATTTACCCCCAAAATAGTCCGTGCTTGTGGGTAGTACTTTCCAATGGCCCAGGAGCTTTGGTGGCACGGCCTACATCTCTGATTGGTCGAGTACCCACAGCATTTCGTTTTGAATCTGCTGTGCAGTAAGTGCTCGCCTCCTTACCAGGGTGGATTCGATGGATCCATTTGCAATGTATTTCATGGTGTGGAAATTTTCGCGCATTTTGCGCAACCTGCACCTGGCGTGAAAATAAAATCGTGCGAAACTTGTTGCGTGTGCTTATTTTTTTGCGCGCACTAAAACTCGAAATTATTAACTCGAAATTCATCTTCTTCGGCTGAGCACGAAAAATGAATCGCGCAAAAATTTCCACTGTTACAGTAAAGCACAATCAGCAAAAACATGGCTTCATTATGGATATGGATATGCTCCACTCGCAGAAATGATGATGCCTGCCTGTACGTCGCATTGTATGGCGTTATTATCATGGCTTTAGTTTTCTTCTTATTGCAACCTACCGTACTGGCAGTTTATTGCAGTTACTTTGATTGCTTTTCCATACGTCATTGGCCTGATTTGAATGATCTACCCTGGACTTCAGGCTGCGGGCTGAATGCAACTAACATCGGGCCACAGGAACCTTTTAGTTCCTCGAAGAGAATTACCAGGAACTAGAAGTTACCAGGAACCTTGAAATGATTCAAGGATTCACATTGTAAAATTGCATCAAAGCAGCAATACACCCGTTCAGACCAGGCTGATCACAAATCATAATCGCTTCAGTTAGAGTGTTGGCTGCTCAATTTATCGCAGCAAAGCCACAGCACTATTAAACACACTCATTTTCTAAATAAAAGTCAATTGAAAAAAAACTCTTCTTGTCTCCTTTCTTCCCACAGTTGCAGATGCACCCAATCTCTTGTTACATGAGCATGTATAATCGTCACTTAATATGCTGTTGTTGTCACAGAATCCTGTGGCATACCTGTTTGCTAATGCTCTGTTGAAACAAATTGTCTGATTGGCTGTTGTTTATGGGATATTCTGACATGTTCATAGAAGGCCTGCTGTGATTGGGTAATTTTTCAGAGTTCCTCATCAAAATTATTGATTATTGGTTTTTTCATCTTTTTGAAATAATGGTGGATTTCTGAGATTGCAAAGTAATATGGTATGCTTTCAAATATATTTCTGGACAATATCAATTCAAAATTTATTAGTTAATTGATGTGGGTCACGGAAGTTAAGAATTCTGACCTTCGGCCCATTGTCTGTAAGCTTTGTCTCTCCCCATTCCAGCTAGAACTTCACGCCATTGCATGTTTTGCCTGCACAGCAGTCATATGAGCTCAGCAATGCCATGAAATTCAGTTTAGTGTAAAATTTCATCTAACAGGACTCATCAGCACGGTTTGTCAAGTTTCTTCAATATCTGCAGAGCCAAAAGGCCTCAGTAAACTAAACAATGGGAGGAATTACATCTGAGATGCAATAAACGGATAGTCATATTTAAGTATCACATCTACAACATTCATTGATTCCAAAACAAAAGTTTTGAATGACTCAATAAGGTAAATTCTTACTGTAGCTGAATGCTCTCTTTACCGATTGCACTATTAATACGCACATATTAAGCTCATGGAGTTTCATGGGGTCATTGCAGATAAAAATGAGGCAAATCCTCAATTAAACTCTGAATTTTCTCAGGGACATATTTGTTTATTTATTCATCTATTTTAGCATGGTCCAAGGGGAAGACTGACCCAAACTGGTTCACCAATACCACCTTAAGAAGCCCCCTGGATTTTCAAGATCCCATTGGATGCAGTGCTAATGTACTAACCCAAAAAAAGACCAATACAGATTCAATCATAAGGCAGGTATAGTTTTAGTGTGGCTATTAAAAACTGAAGTACAGTGCAATGTCTCAGAGAGAGAGAAGTTAGTTATTAGATTCATTAAGTGCTCAAGTTATTGCTTTAACTGCAGCACAGAGGCAACTTTCCCCCCTAAACTAATAACCACAGGGTGCTTCTGCTCTCCTGCACCAAATGAATGATCATGAAAAGTAAGTGCACTGCTGACCTATGTATGGCTGTGTTGTTACTGAAAAGAGAGTGAGATAGTGTGATCAAGGGCTGGCTTCAGCTCTCAGAAACAGGGTGGGCCAGGGAGATTTTTAAGGGCAGCAAATTCCATCTGAATGTGTGTGTGTGTGTGTGTGTGTGTGTGTGGTGTGGGTGTGTGTGTGTGTGTGTGTTGTGTGTGTGTGCGTGTGTGTGTGTCTTTATGTCTGTGTCTGCATGTGCGTGGCTGTGTATGTGTGTTTTACTCAAAATCTGATAGAAGTCCTTGGCTCACTATGGGATCAAACCAGATCAATCTGTATTCTCTTCACGAGACATACAAATATCTTGGACATACAGTAAGTTTAACACAGCTGGTGAGTGGAAAAAGCACCCTAATGACATAATCCCAGAAGTTACGGCTAGGCTGCAATTCATTGATCTTGCCCCACTTCCATTCGCAATGAAATCAGAGGCAGAAAATACAACACCTTTTTGCTAATGAATATATTGTATGTTGCTGACATGTTAAAAGAGCATGAAAATAAAATAGTGTGCTTTGTCAAAAAATTATTTGGCCACAATACTCACATAACTAGAAACATTAATTCCCACATTAAATGGGTGGGAGGGCTAGGAGTATCAAATATTTAATGGATTTATACTGCAGCAAGGTTCTTTTACCATTTAAATATGCTCAACAGTGATGACCAGACTGTCAGAGAGCTTGCTGGAGCATCTTTTTGATTTTTTTTTGTGTTTTTTACTAATTTGTTTATTTTTGTATATGAGACAACAAAAGCTTTCTCTTGCTGGCAAGTTACACCCATGCTTTCTCAGGAAAGCAAATGGCAAACTGGACGCGTGCTGAGCTAGTTTTGGGTTTGGATCAGATTGGCCTGACCAAAATGACCTCTATGTACTGACAGGTGTTTCAGTGGAGTAGGTACGAGCTGACTCTGACAGTGTCACTGTCTCAAAGGACATCATACCTGACAGACACACAAGTGTTAAAGAAACTGTTGCATGCCGGGGCTCTGAACACCAGTTATCATATGCGAATCCTCAGCAGCTACTTCTGGACATACAATTACTCAGATGATAGTAGCCCTGGAACAGGTTTCATTTACTGGGGAGACCTCCCTGTTTTCCTTCAGCTTATCATGCAACACCCGCAAGCCTGGTGGGACTGTTGAGCTCTACAGCCAGTGGCTCCTGACCATACTATTGGTTATTAGTTTTATGCTTATTGTCAGACTAGTGGTTCATAACTGTGGGGTCTAAAATCACTCAAAATGAACATCTTATCTGAATGAGCTGTTCTGGGGGTTCATGAATCATGTAATCTGTGAATAGGACTTAGCAAAATCAGATGAGGGTTTTCAAGCAGGCCTTTAGTTCTGCTTCAGTTCTCTCTGAAGTATGCTGCCACAGTAAACCAAAATGACAGAAAATAAGTAAATTTGACAAATATTGTCAGTGGACAACAGCAGGGTATATCCCCAAAATGACAGATTTCTCCTAAAAGGCAAAGTGAATGCATAATATGTAAGGCAGTAGGGTTTAGAAAATCAGCAGGATAATTACTTTGGGCTATAGGAATATTAAAAGCTAATTTTGGCCATTGGGTGACCAATACTAATAACACCTGGAAAAAAAAAATCTGTATACACTTGAAACAATCACACGAAGTACGACATGATTCCAATCAAAACTGTCTGAGTAATTGCATTTAAATTTTTTTAATTTAACTGAGTTAGGGAGCTACAGGGACCATACAGAGCCACCACAATTGGTAACTTCCCCTGCTATGCACAAGGAATGTTGAAAGCAAATTTCATATGACCGCCAATAAAGGTGTTTGAGTTATTGCCATTATTAAATATTAATAGTTTGGTCTGGTGGTGGTGCCACAGCAAAGGTCATATGGTGACCAACATCGGTAACAGTCCTCCTCTATGCATCAGGAATGATCACAAGAAGGGAGACTTGATTCCCAGCAAAATTGGCACTCCAAGGAAGGTACTAGGGTGACACAAAACAAAACATTTTGTCCTGTATGCCCTATGAATGAACACAAGAAGTCTCAAGCAATTCTCATAAAACCTCTGAAGTTACTGCTAATTTTGAAAATGAAAAGTTTATCTTGGTCGCTGCACAATAGCAAAGGTCATGGGGTCACCAACATCAAGAAAAAACAATCTCTCTGCACCAGAAATGATCACAAGAAGGGGTGAATGATAGCAGTCAAAACTGTTTGGCAATTTGGAAATACAAAGTTTGACCTGGTGGTGGTGCTATAGGAAATGTTTTGGGGTCACACAAAACAATGGGGTTTGTCCTCCATGCACCAGAGATGAACACAAAAAGTGTCAGTTTCTGTACAGTTATTTTTTATTCATTTATTTATTTATTTTTTATTAAAAGTTTGCACGACATCAATAACATGCCTTCTATCCTCCCCTCTGTTTGAGTCATTGCATTTTGAAACATAATATTTGGCTCAGTGGTAGCACTACACTCGTAGGGTCACAGAAAACAATGGGGCTTGTCCTCAATGCACCAGGGATGAACACAGAAAGTTTTATGCAATTCCTATAAAAACTTTTAAGTGACTGCAGTTTTTAAAAATAAAAGTTTGGGCTGGTGGTGGCGGCACTATAGCAAAAGTCATGGGCTGACTTACATCAATAAAAAGCAATCTGTCTGCACCAGAAACGATCACACGAAGTGTGCCATGATTCCCATCGAAACTGTCTGAATTATTGCTTTTGAAAAACTAAAGTTTGACCTGGTGGAGTTGCTACAGCAAAGGTTGTATAGGGTCACACAAAACAATAGGGTTTATCCTCTATGCACCTGGGACGGACACAAAAAGTTTCATGAAATTCCCGTAAAAACTGACAAGTTATTGGGCCATTCCAGCCAAAGTGGTCCTGGGTCAGAAAAATTACATTTTGAATTCTGTCAATGGGAAACATTTTTTTGGAAACTTAGACATCTAAACCAGGAGGAAATTATAACTTTAGTTTGATTCATCACGTGTGCCATCCGTGCCACATCATCAAATATAAGCCACTTTCAAGATTAGAAAAAAAGGCAAAAACAATGATTTTTTTTTCTTACTTTTTTATCATTTCCAACACAAAAAATACAGAGTCACACAGTCTTTTACTGAATAGAGGCATATTTTAATCAATGACCATTGCTCAATGTCCGACTTACTGAAGATTTTTGAAAAATTTCCGATGAAGATTTAGGGAGTTGTCTGTGTAATGCACGTAACAAAAATTACACTTTTATGTATGTAGAACAAACAATTGACCATATCTGGCCTGCATTTCTCATATGCAAAGGTAGAATGGGTGAACAAAAAAATATAAACCAAAGAAATCACTGAGATTTTCATATTTTCCCAATGGAAATTTGCCTGAAAGATGTGTAACGCATGTAACGTTACGTGTGTTACAAAAATTTAAAGGTCATTTTTCATAGAAAAGAGTGAGAATCTTTGTGATTTCTTTCCTGCTTTTTGCTTGTGTGCATGTTGACATTTGATTTATACAACACTATTGAATTCATAGAAAATGTCTTCCTTGCCACCTGCTTCAACCATACCTACTGGAACTGGTGGTTCCAGCTTTCTCAAAACATCTAGACAAGATTACAATTTGGGTTAAGGTAGAGTTCAGGGCTTGAGTTTGGGTTAGGGGTTGGGTGTTGGTATGGGGTTGGGGAAATAAGTGACGACCCGCGTAAACTGAAGCTGTTTACAGGAACCTGATTGATGTAATGTCAGTTTGGCAGATGAAAGAGCGATTCAAATCTGCCTCGCGCCGTCTTTGACAGTGCGGCGTGCTCTTGTTCGGGAAATGTAGTCTTTTTTTTGTGATAGCATTTAAATGGTCGGTAGATACTTCAAAATACATTTCCCTTGATGCATCCCTCCTTCATATCTTAAAGACAATCACACCCACTCGTCTTTAGCAGTAGACAAAGTTGGGGCAGATCAACAACAATTATGCAACCTTTCGCACATGTGCAGGTGTTTTCGAATTTATCTTTATTTATGAAGAAATCTTTATGATTTCTTCATACCCAGTTTGGACGCATAACGACGTAACTTTTTTTTTTTTTTTTCGTAACGCACGTAACACCCGAATTCCCCCATTAAAAGATTTCAGTATTTCTAAAATCCCCAACAATACCTGATATGACAACTTGATATATTGGGTATTCAAATCATAACTAAGAGAAATGCACTCAGTGGCACACTTTACAGACTTTTGAGGATTTGAAAAAAGTGACAACGTTTCATTTTGCTCTGAATGTAACACACGTAATGCTGAAAATGAGGCTGTAGCAAAAAAGTTGGCAAAGGGAGGGAAATTTTTCTTACTTTCCATGAAAAGAGTACTGACCCAGGATCACAAACAATGTTTAAACAAGACGGAAACTCCAAGCAATAAAAAATTGTAGTCATATTTATCATCAAAATGTGTGTCCGAACTGTAACGCACACGATAACGCGGAATGGCCCTATTGCAATTTTTAAGAATTAAAAGTTTGACTCGGTGGTGGCGCTATACCAAAGGTCATGAGGTGACCAACATCAATAACATGCCTTTTCTCTGCCCCAGAAACAATCACATGAAGTGTAACATGATTCCCAAAGCTGTTTGAGTTATTGCATTTGGAAAAATAAACATTGACCTAGAGATGGCACTACTGGAATGGTTGTAGGGTCACACAAAAGGAGACATTTTGTCCAGGAATGCACAGAAAAATTTTTGAGCAATTTCCATAAAATGTGTTTGTGTTATCACACCAACGCAACGGATTTGCAGCAATGGGCACAGCGTCCAAGCCAAAAACATAATATTGCTGAACACTTTGTTTAAAGGGTATAATAATAATTATTATAGCCCCCGGATGAAGTCGGGCAACTACTACTGATTCACGCGTGTTGTCTCTGCCACCGCCACCACGTCCGTAGACACTTCCTTGTGGGCCCTCTACAGGCTGTAATTTTTGACCGATTTCTTTCATATTTGGTATGGACATGTGTTACACTTCACTTATGACACCTTTTGATTTTGGTTGCCATGGCGACCGTATTGTAATTTTTGACTGATTACTTTCATATTTCTGCCCCCCCATGGCAAAAGTAAGTAAGTGACCACTTTTTCAAGAAATTTAAGAAAAACATGTTTGTTGGTTGCTCTCTGAACATTGAAAGCAAGTGCTTAGGTATTTACAATACATATTTTATTCCTTTCAAAAGGATATAATTCTTAAATATATTTACCCCTTTTTAGACTCTTTTTTGGTGGTTACTTCTCTTTGCATTGGGATTCTTATTCGGAGCACACCCAAAAAACAATTGCAGAAGGTTTCAAAGTTAAAACTATTTCTTTGGAGCAAGGCATGGTTGAGACAGAACCTCCAATTCAGTGCCATTTTAATTCAATCATCATCGAAATAGCTGCAGTACATTCAATATAATTACACATAAGGAAACGGTAAACAGAGACTTTTGAAAATCGGATACACAATGCAGGGCCTACCTTGACATTCAAACTCCTGTTTCAGCAGCTACTGGGATATTTGGATCTGATCTGGTAGGCCTATCATTTACCGTTTTGGAATTAGTTCCTGATGGATCATTTGTGGTGGCAGGTGGAAGAACTCCACCAAAAATGCAATGGAAAGTACGTATTAGGAACAATTTTAGGAATAATCTGTAACTTTAAAGACACTGGTACAGTCACAGTGTATGCTACTCAACAGTGCCACCTGAGAAAAAATAACACTTTCCATTGTTTGTTAGATAAATCTCACCGAGGAGAAAACATTTACCATGGCAGAAGGAAGTATGTTATAGTGATTGTCACATACTTCTGTCTGTCTTTGTACTTCATGTTTGAAGTGTAACACAATTCTTTCCGCCACCACTCTGTAGATTAATTAAATATCCCATAGATTGTTAGCTGAAAAGATGTAACATACTTCCATGATGCTCAGGGTATGCAAACCTCATTTTTGGGCAAAATGTCACTTACTTCCTTTTGCCATGGGGGGGCATATTTGGTTTGGACATGTTTTATACTTCACTTATGACACCTATCAATTTTGGTTGCCATAGCGACAGTATTGGCCAAATAATAAGCAAATTAGAGGTAAAACATAGAGTTTTCCTTGTGGACGCAGTACAGGCTGCAATTTTTGACTGATTAGTTTCATATTTGGAATGGACATGTGTTATACTTCACTTATGACATCTATCAATTTTGGTTACCATGGCCACAGAATTTGCCGAATAATGCACAAAAAGGGGAGAAGCGGGCTTTCGGGGGCTACACCCATGCGGTTGCGGCCGACCGGACTGTCTAGTTTCAAAATGTGATGTCAGCAACACGTTCCACAGAAGCTGGGATAGGTGCATTTTCACATAACCAAACATCACCTCTCCCCTTAAGAACACTCAGTAGTCATTTTGGAACTGAGGTCACTAACTGTTGGAGTTGCAAAAAGCGAAATTTGTTTCCATAGTACTTGCCTGACATAGGACTTCAATTGGTCAGCAGTCCAGGCTATTATTGTATGTTTGTCTTTTGTGGTTATTAATCCATTACATTTTCAGTGTTGGATTGGCCTGCCTGCAGCCTGTACCTGTCCAGAACCCGCACTGGATGCCGTACATGCTAATTATTCCTAACTGAAAAAGACAACACCTGGAAAGCAGAATTTATTGTTCCGAAATGCACGTGTGCTCTTCTTGCATCAATTGTGCCTTTACAGTGGTGCACAATCCATAACAAGAGTTCTAATGCAGCCCCAGCCAATGACAGATGCTGGCTTTTGAATGGCAATAACAGTTGAGATGGTCCCTCCCCTCTTTGACCCTAAAAACACAACATCCACTCTTTCAGAAAACAATTTGAAAAATGGACTTGTCCGAACAGAGCACTTCTTTCCACTTTATGTCAGGCAATTTCTGATTATAGTACAAGCCTAGAGAAGTCAGTGGTGCTTCTGGATGATGTTGATATCTGGTGTCCTCTTAGTGTAATCTTAACGTGCATTTTATGATGCCACAATGCACTGTGCTTTCTGACAAAGTCTTCAGAAGTATTTACAAGCCCATGTGGTTATGTCCATTACAGGAGAATGTCGGTCCTTAATGCAACTTCTGGCAATGTGACAAACCTCGAACCATCTCCCTGGTAAAAAACCAAGCCTTTTATGACAGCTAATTTTATACGCAATCATTATCAAATCACATGTTTCCAATTCACTTTTTTACTTGTGGAATGTACCAAATGACTTTTTGTTTTTGAAGATTCTATATCTTATTCAGTTTACCATTACCCTGTTCCAAATGTTCTGGAGCAGCATTGGTGAGATGAAACTTTAAATATTTTTATTTGTGATGTTTTCAATTAAACATAAGTGAACAGAGTTTACAAATCACTTTATCCTGTTTTCATTTGCATTTTACATGCTGTTCCAGTTCTTTTTGAGGTTGTTCATCGTCATGACGGGAGTATTTTCTGCACAAGTAGCTTTACTTCCAGAGACTTAATTATGATGTTTCCATTTAAGCTGCATGACCCTGAGTATCTAAATAACAAATATATTGCCCCTTACTGCCATTTTGAGGATATTTTATACAGAATGCCCTGTGGATTCAAAAACGCCATCAAAGTTATATGACCCAGAAAGATAAAACCAAATCATTTGAAGTTCCCTATTTAAAAAAAAAAAAAAAAAAAAAAAAAAAAAATCCATTTAAAAAATGAAGAAAATGTGAAAGTGAGTCACAACCTGCAGTATCTCCAGCCAAATACATTTTTTTCATCATTGGTCACATTAGCTTTTCATGGGCCTGACATAAATGGTGTGCAGAATCGAGCCAGGTCTGCCCTATTTACGTCTTTGCCCACCCCCAAAATAAGGCCTGGCTGCATAGAAGGCTAAAATGGGCTGGAGTGGGCTGAGACCACACCTGACTCACCGGAGAGAATAATTATTGTATTTATCAGAGTAAAAATCAGTGTTGTGTTCTTGGTTTTCACCTGATGTCACAGCCCTGACCAAATATCAATATCTGCCATGATTGTGCCCTGCAGGCTCAGAGATGCTTGATAATAGTTGTCCCTTTTTTTTTTTTAGACTCATTGCGTTCTCTGCCCTAATCTGCAAATTTAGGATCAATTTATGCTCAGGAAAAGCTAAAGATGCAATAGAGGGATTCAGTAGGAACAGTGGCGGAGCCAGAACTGGGAAACAGAACATCCATTGAAAAAAATTATTAGTCCTGACCTGTTCTCAGTCATTTTCATAATTAACAATGGATTCATTCCGAGTACACTCGACTCTATCTGGTGCCGCTAGTTCTCCCCATTTAGGTAAGACAACAATCATTCATCTGGACACGTATTTGCTGCATTTGAATCAGCGTTATTCAAAATTGCATACCTGTCAACTCCCACGCATATGGCTTCAGTCGCACGCTTTTTATGTTTTTATGTTGCTGAGTCCCACGTTTATATCAACCCAAGCTGTACCGAGAGGCGATATTTCATTGGAACGCAGGTCAGTTATTATTCAATCAATGCGTATTTATGAGATTCTGACATGGAACGGAAGTCTCTATGCATGAAAGTTTTTAAATAATGAATTTAAACGACCATGAAGCGCAAGTTAAATCACCTGATGTGTGGAAAAGGTAGCGCGGAGGTTTCAGAGCAGTTTGTCTTTTGTAAGGCATAGGCCTCTTAATAAATCAATTATTTTTCTTAACTGAATTTAGCCCATTATTTCATCGCTGATAGATCGCATGGGGAGAGAAGCTGTGTCTTCAATTGCCAATGGATTATTAGTATAATTGGAAAATGTGTTAAAAAAAAATGATTGAGAACTAGCTAGGACTAATTGTTGTCATAAAGGGATGCATCTTTGCCCCCCCCAATCCCAGTTCTGGAGCCGCCACTTGGTAGGAACATTCCTCTTGCTTTCTAATGGCATGTTCGACATCCTGAGAACTGGGAATAGTCCCATGTCCGAGTAGGCAAAGTATTCTTGCATACCTCTCCTCGTGGGAATTCCCACTGGGGAGCATCAGTATAATTTCTGACCTCCCAGTTTGCAGAACTAAATAGTTTGTTAATAATTGTTACAACCCTTGTGTGAATGCCTTTCTTTTCTTTTACTGTCCAGCAACTTGCGTGTCTATTAGAGGTGTGTCTCCTTTGATTGCTTTACATTTTGCATGTTTTCCCCTCCTTAGCTGTGTCTCATTCATGGTTATTTCCTAATGACCATGTGATGTGTATTTAAGCCCTCTGCTTTAGGGTTAGTAATTTCAGCCTTTAGGTGTAATGCAGTCTTTTGCTATTTTTGATGATATAAACACTATTCAGAGAAACACTCATAAACTTTTGTGCAATATCATAAAGATATGATGAAGCTTTGTGTAGACTGTAATTTGAATGCGACCAGAAAATCATCCTTTTTTCATATTGCTTTTGAAAAGAAAACCCACAACCGACATACAAAGAACAATCGGTGGCCACAGCTGATTGCAATAAGGTAATGATGAGCAAATAAATCAATTACCAGGAACAACCCGGAAGACTGCTGGAACTGCTGGAACCAATTAAGCAGACACATGAGTTGTGACAGTACCCGCCCTCCACCCGAGGGCTGCCACTAGGCAACCCAAACAAAGCAGGACAAGGCACATGAGGAGGAATTGAATTTATTCAAAATAAAAAATCTTTTCTCAGAACAGGGCCTGAAACCCCTATAGAGCAAGCCAAAAGGCGACAGTGGCAAGGAAAAATCCCCAGTGGAGAGAAACCTTGGACAGTACCTGGCTCCTAAAAAGGGGGAACCCAATTGCCTAAGGCTGGCCCTGGGGTGAACAGCAGACAATTAAAACCAGGCAGCAGAACTCCCACAGGATGAGGAAAAAGGGGTGATGGAATGCCCAAAGGATGAGGAAGAAACCTGGTGACGCTAGGTGAGCAGACACCTTGTAACGCTTGGCAGAGTCTTCAAAAAAGTAAACAAAAATGAAAAAAAATGGAGCGATCCGCTAGCTCCAGTGCTGGCTGGATCATCCTGTTACAAACTGGGCAGTGGGGGAGCCACTTGCAGGATCGACGATGAGCCACTAGGGCAGGCATATAATGAGGAGGAGGAGGAGGAGAAATGTAAGAAGGCCTTGGTAACCTGCTGCATCTAATGGTTTGCTTGCCAATAATTTAGCTCACTGGAAGGGACACCAGGGAGGAAAACTAAAATGTAGAGTAAGACGTTTGAGCCCCCCTACTAGTAAGATGATCCAGTGCTGACTGAGACAAAACCTACGACTAAAATTCACAGAACAATCAGTTGATTGCACTAAGGGAATAATGAGCTAATCAATCAGTTACCAGGAACAATCCATTAGACTGCTGGAACCAGGGAAGAACTAAGTAAGCAGACATGCGGTTTGAGGCTACTTTTGATGCGGCAGTCCACAGAATATAATCCCAAAAGTCTTGGGGATATTCAAGGTGTTTTTGGCAAATGTGAGACGAGCCTTTGTGTTCTTTTTGATCAGCAGTGGTTTCTTTGCCTTTCAGCTCTCCCGTGGATGCTATTTTTTCCTAGTGTCTTTCTTATTGTGGGATTAAGAACACTGACCTTAAAGGCCCAATATGTAATTCTCTGCCGCTAGAGGGCGCTTAACCAAACAATAACAAGGCCGAGTTTGATGATGCAATGGGATCACGTAGAATCATGGGAGTTGTTGTCTTCATCAATTTACACGCACTGCTGACAGCTAAATTTTCCGACGTGACTCAAACAGGAGCGGCAAAACCATGTACATGGATGAGGTAAGGTTATATTTCTTTACTTTTATATAACTTTGTCTTATTTTATTCAAATAAAAAAATGCAAGAGATAATGATAAGTCGGCCGTTTACAGTGCTTATGATGTGCTGCTGGTCAGAGGCTGAGATAAGGGGGTGGGGCCGGCTCATATTGCCCATCTTTGTGGAGAATAATAACAGATGTGAACACTCTGTTGCTGAATGCAAATGCTTAAGGTAACAGATATCGAGGAAATGCCACTGTCAGCTGGCAATTTACTCTTTCAGTTGCTCCTGCCGCTATTGCTATAGCTTCCTTAGCAAAGATGTGCTCAACAGACCAGCGGTTATCTGTCGAGACACGCTGATAGACCAAACTGAATTGAGTATTAAAGGGAGCCGTGTTCTAACTGCAAGTAATGTAGCTAACGTAGCACTAACTTTTCATAACGCACAAACGATGTGCCGTACACATCAGCTTTCTGTTTGTCATGAGGCATGACAAGAAAAATGTTTTGAAGTGGAGTAACGTTATGTTTATGTTACAACTTGGCTAAATTTGAACTTATACTGCTGGTGTAATAGGCTGATTTGCTAACTATGTGAGGATGAATAAATAATAGCCTAATGTGCACTTTGACAGGGGGAAAGAGAGAGAGGGAGAGAGAGAGAGAGAGAGAGAGAGAGAGAGATTTCATGCCTCACTATGTCCTCCAGACACATTGCAGCAGCCATTGTATCTTCCGGTTACGCCGGTTTAGCTTTTTCTAATCAAAAAACCAAGATAAAAGTTTATTTAGTAAGGTAGCTAACAACCTAAATAAAATTTTATCTACGACCATTTATGGTGGAAAATTCAGTTCCCGACACAAGATGGTTCCCATCTTCCCGGCTTGAAACTCTTTGGCAACGGCGAAGCATGCGTGCTTGAAGGGTGATTTTCTCGCTCTCATGCACTCTTTGTGTTGGGAGTGACGTCAAATATGTGACGAAAAGTAACACTGTGACGGTGCGTTCAGGAACCACTCGCAAGAACAGAAATTCCAAAAATTGAAAGCCTTTATTACAAAATGAATCGGCACCAGAAGACACAGGAATTGCCAAGCCAAAAATAGTATCCAAAAAGCGAAGTCGAAATAGCAGGCTGGGGTCAGAACCAGAGAGGCAGATGTGCAACAGTACACAAAAAGTAAGCCAAAAATCGTAGTCAGAATCCAGAAGGGTAGATCATACACAGGGCATCAAAAACAGGAATTGTGGTCGTACAAAATTTGGTCGAAATCCAAACAGACAAAACAAGAATAGCAAGGGCAAGGGCAATCTCAAGATCGGACAAAAATAGTTGTGGAAGAAGCAATAAACAAAAGGCATATGAGGAGCTCTGCACAAGTGAATATTGATCAACGTTCTGACGGGGAACAAACTGCAGTGAAGACCTTAAATAGACAAGAGGGAAGTCACAAGCTATGCAGGAACAGGTGAATAGGATAAGAACTAATTATAAAGGGATCCACTCAGACATCCTATGACAGATAGACAGCTCCAGTCAAGGAGTTCTAAGTGCACAGACAAAGAGTGCAGGATAGCAATTAAGCACATGCAAGAGATTTTGCGGAAACGCAGAAAGATGCAGAGAAAGTAAAGCAAGAGGCGGAGACTAGAACAGGGCGATAGCTGAGATTGAATTAGTGGTAATTAGTAGCGGTGCTGCTTTACAAATTAACCAAAGTGTTCATTAGTAGTTAGTAATATATACATGGATTAGTTAGGTGAGTAAACTATGATACAAAATATGAATGTTAGTATTATAAGTAATCAAGGAAAGCAAGGCGAAGGAAGTAAACGAGAATTGAAGTAATAATATGAAACACCAGAAACCATTGAAATCATCCGAAGCATGTAAGCACACAGACTGGGAGAACGGACTGAACCAAACTGATCACAAGACAGGGGTGACAAGTGCAATGAATACTTAAATGGCATGAACAGAAAACCGGGATGTATAATAAGCAAAAAGAATGAAGAAAAGACATGGCAACAGACACATAAACATGGCAGCAAAACACAGAACCATAACAAACGCCCCGTGTCCCTACATTGATAATACAAATATCTCTGTCTTTGATAATCATTGAATACATCACGGATAATGTAAGTACACAACACCAAAACATATATAACATATCTATATATTTTATAGATCTTTGAATTTGAAAATTTTACATATTGGGCTTTTAACTGAGGCAAGTGAGGCCTGCTGTTTATAAGATGTTTGGCAGGGTTCTGTTGTGACCTCCTGGGTGAGTTCTTGGAGCAATTTTGGTCGGCTGGCCACTCCAGGGAAGGTTCACCCCTATTCCAGGTTTTCTGCATTTGTATATAATGGCTCTCGCCATGGTTCCCAGAGCCTTAGAAATTGCTTAGTAACCTTCTCCAGACTGATAGATGTCAACAATTTAGTTCCTCATCAGTTCTTGAATTGAATCATTGAGTTCCCAAAGGGCCTAACTCCAATGAATTAGAGGTCTGCATATCTTTTAAATAAAAGGAGAACTTTCTTGTAATTTCTAAATATATATTTATATATTTTATTTTTATAACATAACAAATGGGGAAAAAAATAAATCAATTTTTCCCTTTCTTGAAATAGTGTGTTCATTGGAGAAGGGCCCTTTAATAAATCAAGGATTCAATTTCTCCACATAGTGGCATCATATGCTGTGTTTTTTCCGAACTTAACATTGCCAGGCAGGGTGTATTTTAGAAATGTTTAAATTCAACAGAGCTGATAGTAATCATGCTTGGGAATGTCTTGTGAAATTGAACCCAATTAGTTGGTTTAGTAACTAAAGGGGCAATCATGCTTTCACCTAGGGCCAGGTAGGGTTGGATAGCCTTTTTCCTTCAATAAATAAAATCATCATTTAACAAGAGCAACGGGAGTGTGGCATATGCCCCCGCCCGTATGTTTAATTGGGGTTAGGATTGAGTAGGTTGCTAGTTTAGCATGGTGAATAGGGAGAGTGAATAATACTGAAAGTTAAACATGTTAAAAGAAAACTGGTTTTCAAATGAAGATGAGGAGTTCTTTATTTATTGCGTGGAAACTGAAATCAAGATGGCTGCCGTAGCGGCCATATTGGATATCGAACGGCGCTGGTTTTTGAAAGGAACCTTCCTCTACCCACCTGCATACACCACCAAGAAATGAGATGGATCGGACGAGGCGTTCTTTAGTTTTGCATGGAAACTCAAATGAAGATGGCTGCTGTGGCGGCTATATTGGGTACCGCACGGCTCTGGTTTTCGAAAGGAACCTTCCTCTACCTACCCCGCATACACCACCAAGAAATGAGATGGATCAGACAAGGCGTTCTTTAGTTATTGTGTGGAAATGAGAAGTTTACGGCCGGATGCCTGGATGGACGGATGGAAGGGGCGTTGACATAATGCCCCCTGCTCATTCGAGGTGGGGGCATAATAATAAAAACTGCATTTTGTGTTTACTGAGGTTATTTTTTGTCTAATATTAACATTATCTTGATGATCTGAAACATTTAAGTGACACAAACATGCGAAAAATAAGAAACATGAAAGAGACCAAATATTCTTTTCTTAACAATGAAAGCCACCTTGTCTGTTTCTGTCAAAATGTATACTAAATTTCCACTCCTCTAGATGTCTAGGTTCTGACTTCATTTGAATTTTTCTAATGGTAAAATAGTAGTAAATTTGCATACAAACTTGTTCTATTTCATGAAATTCCAAGAGGCAAGATCCAAGAGATGTTAGATCCAAGAGTTCCAAGTTCTTGGATTTAACATCTAACTGGCAGTCTGAAACTCAGTCATGGGAGCTAACTAGCTCATATGGGCTTATATTGCAGTTTTCCAATAAACAATTGTGTATATGTTGTGAAGTATCTGACATACCATGTGTACATGTACTTTGGCTCAAATTGGGAAAAAAAAAAAAAAACCACACATTCTACACAAACGACGGCAATCACTATTGAAATAGCCATCAAATTCAATCCAATTTAATTTTTCTCGAATGAACAGTTGACTGAGTGGACCAAGGTTCTGGGGGCTAGCAAATATTGATAAACTGTAATTTTACAGTCAATGAGAACAGAATGGTGCTTGGGTTCTTCATTTGAAAGCAAGGGCATTCTTGAACATTTCAAATCTATTAACCGTCTCTCCTCCTGTGGGTGTTAGAATATCCTCTTGTCCTGCGCAAGCATGTGAAGTTTTTGCAGTGGGAATGCTCATTTCACCAGAGTTGCAAGTAGTTCTGGGATGGGTATGAGCTACTCTGCTGATTAATTGAAACATGAATGAAAAGATATTCATACACATGATACGAGGAGGATCAGAGCTCATATGCTGATGAGAATCCAGTTCACAGGTTTTATTGAAGAGCATGATCAGACAATCTGGTTCGTTATCACATGGGCGCAATGCACTGTAGAGGGGCCAATCCAGAATTGTAATAGAGTTAAGTCAAAATGATCTGTCATGGTTTGTGAGGTTTGCGTGTTGTTTGAACCTTTCTTTGCGGCTCTTGTCCGGGGACGATATCGAATTCCTGGGCTATCGAATTCTTTACCCAGCTGATTGATTGAGCTGGGGTGGCGCTTCCCCAGAATCTATATAAGCAGGATGTCCGGCATGCCTCCTTCGCTAGAGTGTGTTTAGATTTGCACTATAGTTGAAGATATCTTTAGTCAGGTTTGGTATGACTTTCTATCTTCTTATTGTTGGAGTTATCTCGCTTTGCTTCCGTGGTTCGGACTATTATATGTCCTTTGGAAGCGCGAGTACTTGCATTTGGTCTATATTATTCTCTGTGTTTGTACTGTGTTCGTGCTACTCTCTTTCTCCCTGTCGTTGCGCTTGGCCTCTGCATACTACTGGTCATTACAGAACACTCTAGCCTGCATGGAGTCGTCAGCAACGGCTGCATTAGAGAAAGTTGTGGCTAACTAACAAGCCGCTCTCTCCGGTTATGGCAAGGGTCTTGTTAGCCTGAACAAACAACAGTCCCTAGCGGTATGGGGGGCGCTAGAGGGACAGACCCAATTTCCCTTCTGAACTTTAATCCTTGTAGAATTAACTGTGGGGAGACAGAGAATATTTATCGAAGCTTTTGTGGACACTGGCGCCGTAGATTGTTTTATGAATGCAGAGTGGGCTAGGAGACATTCCATTCCTATCCGCCTCTTTTACATTCACGCTCTGTTAGATCTTTGGACGGTCGCCCGCTGGGAACTGGATTTATAACCGAAGTTTCTGAATCATTGACTATGTTCATCTCTTTTGGTGGCCATTCTGAGGAGGTTCGGTTTTTTATTATCAGTTCTCCTGTTTTCCCTGTCGTCTTAGGACACTCGTGGCTACGGGAACATAGGCCTCATATCATTTGGGGAAGTCAGGATAACCCGATCGTCCAGTGGGGGACTGATTGTAGGTCCCACTGTGGGGATAGTTTGGCGGGTCATCCCGGGCATCGACCTATGGGGGAGGCTGACGCCTGGAGTGATTCTGAGGAGTTTGCCTCACACGACCCTCCTAATCTACAGAAAGGGGCGGAGGAGGGGCTGGAGTGGGATCCTCAATTTGACTGGCGGCAGCCAGAGGAGGATTGCTATTCGGCGGATTTCTCTCACTCGGAATCTGACTTAGAGGGGGCAGGTTCTGAACAGGGTGAGAATTTGGGGGGAATTTGGGGGCTTGAACTTTTGTCTGCCTCCTAATGTTCCTGACAATTATGCTGATCTCGCGGAGGTTTTTAGCAAGTAATGGGCCTCGACTTTACCTCCTCATCGCACGTTCGATTGCGAGATCAATCTCCACCCGGGTACCACTCCCCCCAGGGGTTCATTATACTCACTGTCAGGGCCTGAACGGAAGGCTATGCGAGAATATATTCAGGAGGCTCTGGCTAATGGATTTATTCCGCCCTCCACGTCTCCTGCCGGAGCGGGGTTCTTTTTTGTGGGCAAAAAAGATAGCGGTCTGAGACCCTGTATTGATTACAGAGGCTTGAATAATATCACTATTAAAAACCGATACCCCCTTCCGTTGATGAACTTCTCATTTGAACAGCTGCAGGAGGCATAATTTTTTACCAAGATAGACCTCCGGAATGCTTATAACTTGGTTCGGATCCATGAGAGGGACGAGTGGAAAACGGCATTTAATACGCATGACGGGTACTACGAATATTTGGTCATGCTGTTTGGATTGGTTAACGCCCCCTCTGTGTTCCAGGCACTCTTAAATGACGTCATCCGAGAGATGTTGGAGAGATTCGTCTTTGTCTATCTTGATGATATTCTGATTTTCTCTTCAACTCTCTCGGAGCATAAACAACACGTTAGACAAGTGCTTGAGGCCCTCCTCAAAGCCAAGCATTTTGTCAAGGCTGAGAAATGCGTTCTTCATGCCAAGACAGTTTTGTTTCTTGGCTTCGTTATTTCGGAAGGGTCGGTCCCTATGGATCCTGACAATGTGTCAGCGGTCAGGGATTGGCCTGCCCCTCAAAACCTTAAGGAGATGCAATGGTTTTTGGGGTTTGATAAATTTTTTTAGGAGGTTTATCCGTAGTTTTAGCGCGGTAGCTGCCCCCATTATCTCGCTTACTAAGAAGAATACCTCCTCATTGTTTGCTTGGTCTCCAGCAGCTGAGGCTGCTTTTCAGGAGTTAAAGAAACGATTTAGCTCAAAACCCATTCTCGTTTTGCCCGACCCCTCCCTCCCATTTGCTGTGGAGGTGGATGCGTTGGAAGTCAGGGTAGGTGCCATTTTGTCCCAGCGCCCCCTTCAGGACAATAAGTTATACCCATGCGCCTACTTCTCCCGATCGTTGTCGGCGGCCGAACGGAATTACAGCATTGGTGACCGGGAGTTGTTGGCCGTCAAGTTGGCGTTAGAAGAGTGGCACCATTGGTTGGAGGGAGCTGAACAGCCGTTTGTGATTTGGACGGATCATTAAAATCTCCAATACATCCAACAGACTAAACAATGTAATTCTCGGCAGGCGCGGTGGTCATTGTTATTCAACTGCTTTAACTTTACGTTAACTTATCGCCCGGGGTCTAAAAACATCAAGCCCGATGCTTTGTCGCGGATTCATGACTGCTCCGGTCGCCACCCTATTCCAGAGCCGGTTATCCCGGCAGCTCAAATTGTGGCTCCCATTCAGTGGGACGTTGAGTCTGTTGTGCGGGAGGTGTTGAAAAATGATCCTGGTCCTGGGGGGGAGCCGCCTGGCTATTTATTTGTTCCTTTAGCAGTGCGGTCACAGGTTCTCCAGTGGGGGCACTCTTCCCGTCTGGCTGGTCACCTGGGGGTTCATCAGACCAAGCACTTCTTGGCCCAACGTTTTTGGTGGCCCAGCATGATGGAAGACATCCGGGAGTTTGTAGCGGCGTGCTGTATTTGCGCTAAGAACAAGGCTTCCCACCTCCCCCCTCTGGTCTGCTGCAGCCGTTGCCCGTCCCTAAGCGCCCGTGGAGCCATATCGCTCTTGACTTTGTTATGGGGCTGCCTGTTTCAGAAGGCAACACAGTCATCCTGGTCGTGGTCTAAGGCCGCCCACTTTATCACGCTGCCCAAGCTGCCTTCGGCGCGGGAGACTGCCCTTCTTGTTGTAGGCCATGTTTTCAGGCTGCATGGCATCCCTCAAGATGTGGTTTCTGACCGGGGCCCTCAATTTACGGCCAAATTCTGGCGTGCGTTTTGCAACCAGTTGGGGGCCACCGTGAGCCTTTCCTCGGGTTTCCACCCAGAGACTAAAGGGCAGACTGAGCAAGCCAAACAGTCTTTGGATAATACTCTTCGATGTTTGGCAGCTGACAACCCATCTTCATGGAGTCGATTTTTAGCATGGGCCGAATACTCCCACAATTCACTGGGTAACTGCTCCACAGGTCTTTCTCCGTTTGAGGCTCAGTTGGGTTATCAGCCTCCACTGTTTCCTGAGACTGACAGGGATTCAGAGGTTCCTTCGGTTAATTACTTTGTTCGGCGTTGTCGGTCAGTTTGGGCCAGGGTCCGTTCCTCTTTGTTGCGCTCTGGACGGAAACAAAAGACCGCTGCAGATAGAAGGCGCCGTTCAGCCCCATCTTATCGGGTTGGTGAAAGGGTCTGGCTTTCCACGCTGGACCTGCCCTTGAGAGTGGAGTCACGGAAATTGGCTCCCCGCTTTATTGGTCCTTTTAAGATAGTGCGAAGGATCAATCCGGTCCGGTTGAAGCTCCCTAGATCATTACGGATACCCTCTTTTCATGTCTTCAGGCTCAAACCGGTTAGCACTTGCGTCCTGGCTCCGGTCGACAAACCCCCGCTGCCGCCGCGGATGATTAAAGGAGGGCCGGTTTACACAGTGCGTCGTATTTTAGCTGAGAGGCGTGTGAGTTGTGGACCTCAGTTTTCAGTATATTGGGAGGGTTATGGTCCTGAGGAGCGGTGCTGGGTCCCTTCTCGGGATATCCTGGATCCTACCCTTATTTCTGAATTCTGTGCGCGGGGCTCTCTGGGAACTTCTGGGGCTGTTCCTTGGGGGGGTCCTGTCATGGTTTGTGAGGTTTGCGTGTTGTTTGGACCTTTCTTTGCGGCTCTCGTCCAGGGACGATATCGAATTCCTGGGCCATCAAATTCTTCACCCAGCTGATTGATTGAGCTGGGGCGGCGCTTCCCCAGAATCTATATAAGCAGGATGTCCGGCACGCCTCCTTTGCTAGAGTGTCTGTGTTTAGATTCGCACTATAGCCGAAGATATCTTTAGTCAGGTTTGGTATGACTTTCTATCTTTTTATTGTTGGAGTTATCTCGCTTTGCTTCTGTGGTTCGGACTATTATACGTCCTTTGGAAGCGCGAGGACTTGCGTTTGGTCTATAGTATTCTCTGTGTTTGTACTGTGTTTGTGCTACTCTCTTTCTCCCTGTCGTTGCGCTTGGCCTCCGTATACTACCGGCCATTACATGATCAAAACCAGGAAGTCGGTCAGTCCAAATGATCAAAACCAGGAAGTCAGTAATCACAAGACACTAGGAACAGGACTGAAATAGTAAACTGGGGACCGAAGGAAGCGTAACCACAAGGAACTCAGGAATCAGAAAATGCTCGTAGATAAGACATTCTGAAAAGGCTTGACAAACTCGCAAATTGTACGAGGCAGGAAGGGAATATAAAAGGGAGCAGGGAGCCTAAGCAGGGAGGAAATCTAAAAATTAAACTGTGAACGAGGGGCTACACCGGTGCGGAAGTGAAAACAGGAAATACGTGGAAAGCAATAGATGCATGGAATGGCTAGACAAAAATATAGCACTGCTAAAATAAATGACGAAACATGGAAAATAATTCATACATTATCAAAAATGCAATGGAACATAACTTAACAGATTCAGATCCTGACAAGACAATTCCAAAAAATATTTGAGCACAGTTTAAACATCCATTTAATTTACCACGTGAGCATCTGTAGCTCATATGATGGATCCTCAAAATTAAACAAAGAAAAAAATGGGAGCAAAAATATAGATCTGACATTGAAATATAGAAAATATGTTTCAGCCATTAAGCAGGCAATATCCTCTGCACAATGAGAATGTAATGACGAGATAAGATAAAAATTACTGTAATAACATGGTCAAAAGTCTCCTTCAAAAGACTGGAATGAATGTACCACAACTACATCATGCATCTATAAATGCCACATAAGCTGTGAAAACCAGCTTTGTTGTCTCCTTTCTGAGTACATCTGACACTCAATCAAATCTTTTTGTAAAGAAATTATATACAGTATTTATCTGTTAGTAGAAGTCATACAAATATTTGCTAAGCTATGAATACACATTTGAGATTGAATAACACAAATAGATCTATGACCTGTCCCTTTACACTCTGCCAGTGAAAGTACGCGTCATTGACCTATCCTGCCCCTCATCCCCTTGAAGAATATAAGTACCTCTTTTTCCATTTTTTCAACATTTAATGTTTATTTTATATAATTTCATACTTTCTGTTCCGAGCACCAAATGTTATGTACACACTTGAGAATGTAATCACACTCAAGAGTATATACTTGAAAATATAATCACATATCCGTGTTCTCACACCTTTCAAGGTTAACTGTGGCTAAGCTGGGTTAATACTTCTGTACTAAGTAGCAAAACTCAGTGACCTCGTGGGAATACTGTGTTACACAGTGACATCAACTTCCCGATGGGATGTCAAAGAATCAAATATTTGAGCATTAAATCCAACAATCACCGTAATCATTAACATTCCTGAGGCAGTTTGCAGGGGAACAGTCCATGTTCAGTCCTGTGTTCTCATCAATTTACAGCTGATTTCAGCACAATGCCCAACAGCTTATGCCATAAATTGTCAGCTAATTCCATGAATTGCTTGTTTTACACTTCTGGAAGAAATGTAGTGGCGTAATGCATTATAAGATTCTGAGAAAAATGCTTAGGTAAGTGCCCTGAAACTGCTTTAGATCTATTTTATATTCCATATATGTTGGAATATGATAGCATAAGCCATGCTTATCACTTCACCCAGACATGCATTCCCTCTGTTTTCTTCCGTACCTATGTGAAAAATCACTTGAGAGACCTCTATAGCATTTTTCATGCTTGGTGACATTAAACCATACGCTTCTGCAGAACTGATTCTGTGAGCAGGATAAATTGCAGAGTTGCAAAAAGAGATGTATTAACACATTCTTGTATTAGGGCCTTCTGCCGATAGATTTATGTTTTATTGTTACACAACTGAGCAAAACATGTTTCAGGCAAAAGCCATAGATTCTGAAGTATTATTTTGCACTACAGTTTGTAAATAGACTCTGTTTGTGCTTCAAGCCTGCCAGGCTTGTGCACAAAGGAAGTAGGCAGTAGTCTCAGTATTCAAAGAAGACAAAGAATGTAAGGTAATTGACCCAACCCATTAACTCTTTCCAAACTGGCCTACACAAGGACAAAATGGCTAAGGAAAGACACTGCCACACAAAGTAAATTCATTTAAGAATAAGAGAAACTATAATAAAGTTACATTGCTGAATAAAGTACATAATCTCTGCCATCCAAAACGATAAGCCATGATTATTATTATTTATTTTATTTATTTTTTTTTGCACCATGCAAAGTGCATGTAAATGTCAGGTATAAGACAGCACGAAAAATCCGCCATGCTCGTTTGGCTGGAAGAAGATGTCTATGTCACCCGGGCTGGTAGCTCTATTGTGTTAAAGGTAAAATGGTGAAAAGTCGCATCAGTGAGGTTCGGATCGCCTGTTTTGTTAGAACACCCAACAGCCGTGCATTGTGGCATTGTTGAGGGTTAAATGTACATTTCCTGCAAATGATCGGTTGTAATTCAAATAACTGGTATCTCTCAAAACACTCTTAATTGTCAATGCAACTTTTTGTACTTACACGGTGACTGCATACACTCGAAAGACTTGTTCAGCCCTCAAGATGTTACACACTGGTCTGGGCAGAATATTTCTTATTGTTAGATAGGTGGATTTTTTTACATGTCTACTTTAATTCTGGGCCTGATAAGAGGCAGCAATGCTCTGCTGTTATCTCAGCCAAGCTTGGAATGGGTAATGGATAATGGTGTTGTACCCTTGCATGGAAACTAGGAGCTTTATACAGCATCAGTAAGCCATGATTTTGTGTATTTATTTTTTCCATGAAGGTGCTGTTGTGCTTGCGTGAGTGACGGGTTCAGCATGATGAATACATTCTCATTCATGATAAATGCATGTGCACTGTTTACTTGGGGAAGGGATGGCAGTAGGATGAACTGCGGGAAGAAGACACATAGGTGGAGGGATTGCGATGCTCTGAGCAGTGTTTTGCTAGGAATTCATTTGGATGTGAATTTGAAACGTGCCATCTCCCTTAGTATCGTTGTATACCAGTTACACCGCTTCATGGCAACAGTATTCCCCAAAAGCTGTGGCCCTACCACATTGCACAAGTGTTTGGGAATGTTTGATGAACATGAAAAAAAAAGTTCAAGGTGTTTCCCTAGTTTTCAAATTCTCTAGACCTCAGTCTGATAAAGCATCAGTGAGATGTGCTGAAACATTTAGTTCAATCCACAGAGGCTCTACTTTGCAACTTACGTAGCTTGAAGGATCTGCTGCTAATTCCTTGGTGCCAGATAGCACAGGTTACCCTCAAAGGTCTTGTAAAGTCCATGCCTTTGTGGGTTGGAGATGTTTTGGTGACACTTGGAGGACCTACACCATTTAAAACTGCTGGTCATAATGTTTTGGATCATCAGTGCATATATCCACTGCAAAGGTTTGAATTGGTCAAATACCATAGCATACAGTATGGATTTGACTGATTACAGGTTGTTATGGTCCCAAAACTCTTTGATCTAGGACTCTGGTAAGTTGAGAACTCTCTCCCTAGCGTAACCTCCTTAATATAGCATGCTGGTTGGGGAAGTGATAAATTAACTGAGCCACTGGAAACTCTGGCTTGCTGGGTGTTTAATATGAGCACCGCAATGCAGGGAGAGTCTGATGACACTGCAGGCGGGGATGGAGGTGAGCGTGGTAACCCTTGGTATTTCAGCACTGCTGAATAAAGATAGGGCCACCACTGGCCCTAATGAAAGGAGTGTTGGCTGAGGAAACCGCCCCGCCATTCTACAGCCGCATCTCCTGACCCCACCCAACCAGCATGATTCCCATCTCTGGGCAGAATCTCTTTTAAAAAAGAAAAGCAAGTGTGACCTCCACACTGATGGTGGTTTTGGACTCAAAACATCTCAATGCAATATTGATTGTATTTTTATCACTTTTCTTGCTTAAAATGTCCATGTATTTTTAATGTCCAATTCTGTCTCTAAATAGCAAACGAGTGCATGACGAATTACAAATTTGTCCTTTGTGACAATAAATTATAACGCATGCAAATACACCAGTAAATAGTCTTAATTTTTACATTATACACACTCATACACACAGTCATGCAGACTCAAATTATTGAAATCTGATCATATAAATTCCTTCTTTATGAAAGTACACTAAGCCATCCCCCCCAATAAAAAAAAAGAGAAAATGTAAAAAGGGAAGAGCCTGTATTAATAAAATTACCTGAAACCTCTATCAAATACAGCAAATACTGACCCTCACACCAGTGACTACTGTGCTATTGGGAAAAATAGGTTATATTCTTCCATATGCTTGACTATAAAAAGAAAATGAAATTCATAATACATTAAATGCTGATGACCCACTTCTGCAATGGTGTATTTATTGCTTAGAGCTGAGAAATTATAAGCTGTTCTGTTTAGTCTGAAAGTAGCAAACCTAGTCTTTTATGTCTAAGCAAGACAGGCTAAAAATGTTGGGAGCATCGGCTTATTTGCCCACTTGGATGAACTGTTAAGCAAATTACTGCCTATTTCAAATGTATATTGAAATCTACAGTATGTGTCCATGACTTTTGCAAATGTATTTAATCATTTGCACCCAGACTTGAAATATGATTAATTCCAGTAATCCCCAAATACAGGATTAACATTTTCAGTCTGGAGCCATAACTTGTCAGTAATGCAAACAGTATTTGCCAAGCGTTGTACATGTAGGCTATAGTACAAAGTCTGTATGCCAAAATTACTGTTTCAAATGGAGTGGGTAGAATCATATAACTGACTTCACTAACACTGAGTGAGAATTCTTCAACCTTGTCATTATACACACCTTTAGTAGGGTGAAGCTGATTGTGAGGAGTAGCACTCGGGCTCCACAGTTACATTACACTGTAATCAATGCCAAATGTATGCCATTATGAAATGACAATTTTTATACTGATGACACAAATAAGCATAAAACAATCATGCTACACTAATATTAAAACCTTACACGTGGTTCTTGTGAATTATATGTAGATGGCCTTATGTTCCAGGAAAATACCATATCGCCTTGTACGACCTCATTTAAGTTGTACTCCCACTGATGCCATGTTGTTTGCATGGAAAGCATCCCATGAAACGAACTAAGCCCTCAGTAGTCATCTTTCCCATCTGTATTTCGTGCAAAAAGGAAATTACCCAAAATTTCTTGCTGCTTGGGAAAAACAGAAATAGAAGAAGTGATTTCTTTATGAAGCATATTTGGTCCCTGAATGCTATTTTTCAAGACAACTTCATGGAAATAAGAAAAACGCTGAGAGCTTACTTGCTCTGTAATAAAGCTAAAGGATGGTCACGCAACAAAATATCTTGACTTAAACAGTTAACACATCTTAAGGCTCCTGAAAGCGGCAATCGTTTGAATGTTTTTTAATCACTGACTATTAAAGATTGTAGGTGAATGGTTGCTAATAAAACCTGAGTATATTTTCAATTTATTTTACACTGGTGATAGTTATAATTTTGCTTGTTGTTGATGTGAAAATGGTAAGACAGTGTATATCAAATGTATTAATGCAAATCTATATATACGCATGAGAATTAATGTTTTCTCTGCAGTATTACAATAAATAGTCATCATTGAACAGGTACAGTGATCACTGACTTCAGCATGAGTGTAGAAACTGGCTGAATAAGCAATTCAATAGGAAATTATATTATTAGTCAGAAAAGACCACATACAGTACCACGATTCAGTCTTGTATAGTTACTTGTGAATAATGCAAACATGTATGTATACCTCTGTGAGTTCAAGTGTGTTTGTATTGAGATTTGCCTGATTGTATGTGGTGTAACTGGAAATGGGTCTGACAAACAGAAAAGAAAACACATGTAGATGCATATGCATGCAGAAGTACATATAGTGCTGTGAAAAAGTATTTGCCCCCTTCCTGATTTCTTATTTATTTGCATTTTTGTCACACTTAAATGTTTCATATCATCAAACAAATTTTAATATGAAACAAACATAACTCAAGTAAATGCAAAACGCAGTTTCTAAATGATGATTTCATTTATTAAGGGGAAAAAGCTATCCAAACCTACCTGGCCCTATGTGAAAAAGTAATTGCCCCAATCCCCCACTAGCCACACCCAGGCCTGATTACTGCCAGAACTGTTGAATCGAGAAATCACTTAAATAGAACCTGTCTGACAAAGTGAAATAGGCTAAAAGATCTCAAAAAGCAACATATCATGCTGCGAACTAAAGAAATTCAAGAACTGATGAGAAACAAAGTAATTGACATCTATCAGTCTCGAAAGGGTTACAAAGCCATTTCTAAGGTGTGACAAATATGCAAAAAAAAAAGATATCAGGAAGGGGGCAAATACTTTTCATGGCACTATATGTACACATAGATGCACACAATTATGCAGCCAGGCATAATCGAATGGAATATGGCCCATATAATCTTAAATGTGGCCCTCAATCATCAAATGCTTTTTTTGGCATATGGGCGCTTGTGTGTGTGTGTGTGTGTGTGTGTGTGTGTGTGTGTATGTGTGTCTGTGTGTGGGTGTCTGTGTGCATGGGTTTCCAGGCATCTGTATGTGTGTATGTGCATGGCATGAATATTTCAGTTTATCCCCACTTCCTCAGTATGCATGTGTGTATTCAGGTCAGTCTCCCTTGTCATTATTTTTGATTAGGCACATAAATAACAGCATCGAGGGAATATTGAATTCCCTTTCATGCCTTTCCTTGAACATCGAAACTGTTTGCAGCCTATTTTCTTCCCAAAAGATTTGACCTTTTCTAAGGACCGTACAGCACAAACACGATTAATTGAATTGACCCCTTTTGAACAAAATTAATACAGACATTATCTCCAACAGGCAATCGTCTTAGCACCATCCAGTGAGCATGCATTCAAGGAAGTGTCCCATATTCCCTCTGGCCACGTCTGAAATCATCCAACGCCTGGTGCACCACATCAAGTGTGCCAGTGATTCAATGGGCCAGTTACACGCTCCGATGGCTTCATTTCCATAATGAGTTGTCACCTGCTGAGAGTGACTCATGCACTGTCACGGAAAGGCCTGCATGTGAGGAGCCTCACTTCTTTCCACTCTGAGATGAAAGCAGTTGCTGTCTTTCACCACCTTGTGGGCAGATGGGCTCAGTATGATTGCACAAGTCTCTCCATATAAACCTGACTGTCCCCCCATGACTTCTGGCTCCAAGAGCAATGTTGTCTGCAATTCTGAAACAGAAAGCCTTTTTTTCAGACCACTGCAGAGCGTTCTTCTCACTCACATTGCGCCTCTTGACAAAGGATAGATCTCATCTCATTCTCAAAAATGACAGCCAAATTACAAAAATTTGCGCTTGAGTTCATAAGCATTCATGGCCAGAAGCAATGGGTTGTACCAAGAGAGAGCGTAATGATTTTTAAAACCAAATAATGTGCTCAACTTCTATGCTATAAATCTCTCACTCACATGAGCCAATACAATACAAATCTGTGAATAGATCCATTTTGGAATGAAAGTATGTCCACTAATGCATCATAAACTCAAGGCCCTAACCCAAAGGGGAAAATTTGGTGGCGTTTCCAAAGAAAAAAAAATGAGGTCATCAGTTATAAGTCTACACATTATAACAACATCTAAGCATACCAGTAGTGCAAGAAACTGATTTGACACACACATATCACACACCAGTATAAATTACTTTGTTAGTAGTACTTCTGATATGATTGTTAAAAGTGCAATTGATAACGATTAACAAGGTTGCCTATTTAGTTAGTCTACATTTATGATTATGGATGATAATGTTGGCATGCTTCCTGATATGGGGAAACCAAACAGGTTCTGTATACCAACAATAAAACTTTTTTGTAAGTTTTGGTTGTTGTTCTGCATGAGGAAATCTTTTCTAAAAAATGTCCAGAAATGCTGGGGTCTTCCCTGGACTTGGACTTGTCTGAAATGCACTGATCCACACAAGAAACACGGGTGCTGTTGTCGAACAATTCAACCATATATAACCACAAATTGGTTATCGGTATTTAGAGATTTTGTTTTTACCTGGCTAAAAAAGAAAAAAAAAATGTGCCCATGAGACACGCTTACTTCTACTACAGATTGGTAAAATTATTTCTATAGATGAGCCAAGTTGAATGAAAGTATGAGGTGCACACATTTAGGGTCCCTCTAAGGCATGTGTGCAAGTGTAATGAATTGAGGACCTGTTTGCAAGAAGTACTTCAGTCACATTTTGCAAAAATTGAGCTGAAACCAGTATTTAAAGCCACAATAAATATAATAATATAATTTAATATAATTTAAAGCCAGAGCATCATCTGATCCAAAAACTTCTGCAAATAAGAACTCTAGTCTTGTGCACTGGTGCGTTTCCATTGTCCATTGCCATGATCTACAACATGTTTTGGGAAACTTTGACCCCCTAAATCTCAAAAGTATTATTTTGTGACTTAGGTACTTCTTGCACACAGGTCTTCAATTTCATTCATTGGTTTCTGAGTAAAAGTTGATACACAACATCCCCCATCAGGGCGGATGGAAGTACATACAGACGGACAGACACAGAGGGTAACCCAATTTGCCCCCAGCCATATTTATGGTAGGGGCATAAAAAAACTCTCCTGGTTATTACAAACATAATGTATCTGTCATGTTATGGGGGTGCTTTTATTGTGCCCTTAACAAGGGAATTAGTGAAGGAGAGAGCTGACAAGACCAGCACACAGCTCTCACCTTCATTCATTTGCATTCAACCCCAAGAGTCTTTGCTGAAGAGCTTGATTAGTTTGTAGTATGGAGTGTGTAACTGCTTGGTTGGAACTAAAGCCTGCACCCACACCGTCCCATTCTGGATAATGTTGAATAGCCCTGTCCTACATTAAGTGTAGTATATATATATATTTTTTTATTGTTTAACAACAACTTTTGCAATTTTTCGTCTTTCTCATGTCAACATACAATTGATTTATACCAATGCGCAATTTAGAGTCTCTGATAAGCCTAAAATCCATGCATAAAAACAGGCAAAAAATGTATGCAGTGCATTGACAGATGATTGGCAAAAGCCTTTGTAGCTGAGCCTCCCTCTGAGAAATCATTTTAATTAAAAAATGTACGGAAAAATTTAATTTTATTATATATACTCAAAATTTGATAGGGATCATAGGAATTTTTTTTGTGAAATGACATGCAAATTTGGTAACTGCCACTGATGAACAATATATTGGATAAATGACATGCAGTCAGACACAAAACACATTTGCAAGTGCATTTAATGACATTAAATGAGCGTGCAGCCTCACACTTTTGGCTTTCACGAACACTTCATGGTTTCACATCTGACATGTAAAGTGAAAACAGACAGTGTTCGTTTGATGTTTCATTACCACAGTTAATGTCAATAACGGGTATGGCCTCCCCTAGCTTGAATGACGGCTTGACAACGTCGGGTCATACTGTCAATCAGAACCCGGATGCTTGCAATTGGAATGTTGTTCCATTCTTCAACAAGGGCATTTCCGAGCTCTTCTAGAGTTGTGGGTTGTGCCCTACGACCAGAAATGGCGACCTGCAGCATGTTCCACACATGCTCGATAGGGTTTAGGTCCGGCGAACGCGCGGGCCAGTCCATGCGGACAATTGTCTCCTGCTCTAGGAATTGATTCACCACCCTAGCACGATGGGGACGGGTGTTATCATCCATCGATGAAATCAGGGCCAACAGCACCAGCGTATGGTCTTACGTACACATTGAGGATCTCATCCCTGTACCGTTCCCCTGTCATCGTCCCTCTCCCCATGACATGCAGGTCCGTTCTGCCGTTCCTGCTTATTCCTCCCCAGACCATAATTGATCCGCCACCATAACGGTCGTGTTCGTTGATGTAGGCATCATTAAATCGCTCACGTTGTCTTCGCCACACCCGTTGCCTCCTGTCAGTAAAGTCCAAGCAATATCAGGACTCATCAGTAAAGAGAACTGGAGCCCAATCGTTGTGTGTCCATGTGACATGATCGTGAGCCCAATCCAAACGGTCACGCCTATGACGCCTTGGTCAGTGGGATTCAACACATGGCCTTCTTGAGTTGAGGTCGGCAGTATGAAGACGATTCCGTATCGTCTGAGTGGATACCCTGACCCCGAGGCGTTATGAAGGTCATTTCGTAGGGGTGGTGGCTGTCCAGAAAGGATGACGTCGTGCCTGATGTGTGAGAAAGTGGTCTTGTCGTTGTGTAGTCGATCTCTGACGACTACCCCCATGACGGTGTGCTGCTGTACCAAACGTTTGATGCCGGTTCCACGCTCTGTTCACAACGCTTTGGCTGACATTAAGTGCATTAGCAACGTGACGTTGTGAGAAGCCAGAGTCAAGCATTCCGATGCATCTTCCCAATTGCTCTGAAGTCAATCGACGTCTAAGACGTTGAGGAGACATTGTTATTGCTAAATGTAATGCAAAAAATTTGGGAACTTCCAAATTTTCACCAACAAGCAACACACACGTCTGAGTTGAAATGGTGAAGTGTTAGTCAAAGCCAAAATGTGAGGCTGCACGCTCATTTAATGTCATGAAATGCACGTGCAAATGTGTTTTGTGTCTGACTGCATGTCATTTATCCAATATATTGTTCATCAGTGGCAGTTACCAAATTTGCATGTCATTTCACAAAAAAATTCCTATGATCCCTATCAAATTTTGAGTATATATCCAGGTGGTAAACAGCACAAACACAAACTTATAAAAAATCTGATGGAATTATTTGTTATGGAACTTCATGAGAAGTTTTCCAAAGTTATATAAATAGCCTGTCTCCCTTGCCAGCGCGGTCCACCGCAAACTCTTCAGGAACATGGTGTATGTAGCCATTAACAGTATTTTTTCCAGGTATGAGCAACTTATAATTATCTTATAATATTAACTAGGTAGCTAGTGTAGTATTATTCATTCAGTCATCAATGCCTTAGTATTAGATCAAATTTTTCTCTCCGCATCCATCTCCGCAAACACATTAAGAGCCCAGTTTTTCTGTAAGCGCAACATCTGACGATACACACACAGACTGATCTTCATCAATGCCTATTTTCCTCCAGCTGCAGGGCCTAACTGGCATTTTTTGGCTAGTGCTACACGCAACTGGGCAGACAGCAGACTGTCAAGGGTGTCGTTATATTTCTGAGAGTGTTTCCTTGTAAATTAGATGGCACAAGCGGAAGTGTGTTTAAATGAGGGTGTGCAGTGCGATGCTTCTATATCTTCCCGATACATAATGCAGTCCGCACATGACTTTCCAGAACCACAACTAAACTGTAGTGCCACAGATTTGTAATTTCACCAGAAGGTGCCGACAAAGAGAAAAATGTATCTGTATTTAGGGGTAATATTATAACTGATGTATTGTTGCATTTTGTTTCAGTGAATCATCCATTTTCAGTGCTTGCTTGCATACATTTGGCATTGATAATTATGTGACTTAACTGTGGAGCCACTGTTTGTCCCTATTTCTCACAGCCAGCTTCACCCTACTTCAGGTTTATATGAGGGGATGGTTCCATAATGAACATGTCAGTGGCAACATAATGTGACACTCAAAAATTATGTTTATTGATTTAGTTTTATTCTACCCTCTTAGTCTGGAAAAAGTGTTCTGTTGCCTGTATTTGCATCGATTGAACAAGAGTAGAATGCAAAATTGCCTAGAGGCAGAGACACATTTAGTCAGTGTTCTGAAATTAATTGACAAGGAGTCAGTTAACCATACCTCCAAACGGGGTCATTTGCTTACAAAAAGTGATAACTCACTTTCTAGTTCAACCTTTATAGTTTCACAGCAAATGAATTATGTTTAAATTCTGTTAAAATTATGCCTGCAGGGCGGTGCACAAGGGGGGCACAACAGTTTGATGAGGGGGCACGCACAAAAAGTTTTTTTCACATTTCTTTTGTTGACCGGGGGGGGGGCGGGTGCAGCAGGAGCGAGATACTCTTCATTCATTTACATATCTTAAATGGGGGGGCACATGGGGGGGCACGAGAAGGGCCTCCCCTTGGCGACACCACTGTATGCCTGTAATCATGTTTGATTGCTCATGTTTTTTGTACAATTTCTTGCACTGTAATAGATTTATCATATAGCAACAACTCTTAGAATATTTGGAATCACTGAAGGTAAATAATCATTTTAAAGTGTAGATTAGTGATAAAATACCTGAATCAAACCAGAATCTTTAGGGAGACATAGGCCTAAGTCATCTAATTCGAAACACTGGCTGAATGGCAATGGGAAAATTAATAACGCTGGTATTTTTGGTTTCATTATGGGTGTTTGGTAATCAAGATCTTAGTTGGGGCCGTGCGCCAGAGAAGGTGCTCATGCCCCCGGATCTGCCAAGCACGATTACCAGCACCCTGTTCTACCGCAAATTGTCTGTTCGGGTATCGGCATTTTCTTATGTGTTTGCATCTAATAACAAGCCGTTGCTTCGTTTAACATGTCTGTTTGTGCTGAAAAGTTGTTTCACATTTTCAGAAAATTTTCCCATTGATTTTGTTAGTCTAAAAAATGATCATAATGTCATGTCATTTAATACAATTAAGTGTAAGTGTTTTATTCTTCTTTTACTTTCAGGAAATATTCAACCAAACCCTGGCCCTGTTCTTAATACTATCAGCACACCTGATGAATTCAAAGCTAAGTCTGGTCTTGGTATCATTCATTTAAATATAAGAAGCTGGCTCCCAAAAATGGATATGGTTAAAATTTGGGCCCATTCAACTAACACAGATATATTTATTTTGTCTGAAGCATGGGTTTGCAAATCAGTCCCGGATAAGGACATTTTTATTTAGGGCTACAACTGTCATGAATTTGCTCCCTCCGGATGAATATGGCAATCCGGCGGGAGCTAGGACCATGGGCCTAAAAGCTGGATGACAGGACCCATACGCACAGGCTGATAAAAAACAAAGGTTTTTAATAAACATTACAAAACAAACAATAACCTTCATCAAACAAATCAGGGGAGCAGCAGCAAAAAACTTCAAGGCTCTAAAAACCAGAATGCAGCTGCAATTGCTAACTGGCAGCAGGTGTGGCTCGTTGAAGTGGAGGCGAAGACCATGGCCGCTTTAATGCACGGGCTTACCTGGGCTGAAGCCCAGGGGCCTATTGAGTTCAGGGGCCTATCATTTTTGGGCAATGATGAGCTGAAAAAGTAACTGCCGCGGTTACATGACGACTTTTCATTCGGAATGAATTCATCCGAATGAAACCATTCGGAATTAATTTTACTTCCTGCGAGTTTACATGGGAAATAGTCATTCCGAATGGAAGTTTGCATGGAAGATGCATTTAATCGCTTTCCCGTAAGGTTTGGTGCTGGGAAGGCCTCTGATTGAATAGGGAGCGGGTCAGATACGTGTATACGTGTTTCTGTTTAGCCTACCGGAAAAAAAATATAAGGCTCGTCTTCGTTCCTAATAGCGACAACCTGAAGGACTTTAGCAGTGCCTTTTTTGGACTGATTTTGCTTTTATTTTTGAAGCAGCAGTACGACCACATCATTTTAATTATTATCATTCGTCTGTTAAGGAGCAGAAGGGAGGTAGAATACTGGAAAGGAAAGGTTGCAAGCATGCGCAGAAAGAACGGAATGAACTTCAAGAGAAATTAGTAAATGTCTAAATGTACAACAGATTCTTTCAGTTGGAATGACAAACGGAATATTGCGGTTAAAAAATGGTTATTGTTGTCTCTTTAAATTGAATGAGAATGGTCTCTTTGTGTAAAGTTCCTTAGGATAACTTGAAGAAAATTGATTTGGCGCTAAATAAATACAAATTGAATTTCATCATCACCATAAATTGCTGTGTGTGGTTGTTATAAAAAGTACCTTTTGTGTTTATGCTCAAGTAGGCTCAGTGACATGTTAGTAACAGCCTAATATTCCGATTAGAATCGGTTTAGAAGCTCAAACCGAATAAAAGTGCTCCATTTAAACACCTCACATTCAGAATAAACAGGGCGAAACCGAATGGAATTTCATTCGGTTGCAGAGGGGTAGAATATTCCTTTTCCCAAACCGATTAAAGTAAAATTGTATCATGTAAACGGTGAAACGGAAAGTTGTCTGGCTGCGTTCTGTCTGCGCATGCTCTGTCTTGAGGTGAATGCGCAGAGTGACGTTTCTTCACTTGCAAATAAGGTGGCTTTCAAGCGCAGAATGCAGAACTGGTCAATGCGGAGTGGTTGATTTTAATAAAAACTCTCTAAGAATGGAAAATTATTGCATGCTAAGATGGTAGTAAAAACAACAGTGAACGGTTTTTAAAAAAAAAAAGTCAGCGAAAAATGAAGCCGGGATAGACCGCAACGTCAAACAAATTAGAACTGCTGGAAAACTCTGAAGACTGGTGTTCTGACAATTTGTGCTGCCTTGTCAAAAAATGCTATCTTAATGCAGGGTGATCCTAAACTTTGTTTTTTCCTTAACATTACAATATAAATCAACCTACAGTGGCAACTTGGTTATTTGTATGCTCATTATAACTTACGCAGATGCTAAAATGAGTTGTAGCCTATATTTTTTTCTTTTCTTTTTTAAGATCACATGCCACTATCGTCCGATTTCGGCATTTTCAGGAAAAGCCAGCTTGTACATGCAATTATTCGCCTATAGGTGTAAAAGCGCACTGAAAAAAAAAAAAAAACCAACTCAATTTGTAAGATATTTTATGATATTTAAGATGTGAGGGAAGAAATAGAGCCCAATATCGTGGGTTTGTGCATGCGCAGAACCGCGAGGCAGAAATTGATAGAACACCTACTATAAGCATAAACAGCGCAATTACGAAAGCGAATACTTTTTTTCATCAATCTGCGCATGTCACACAGCTGTAAGACGTCTGTTCTTATTAAATAAGGTGGCCCATATAAACACCAGATCGGAATAGATCACGTCTCATGTAAACAGTTGACCTGAAATCTTCAGTCAGAATGATTTCAATCAGAATGAAAAAAAAAAAGTCTGCATGTAAACCAGGCTACTATGATTGTGTTTTCTGGCTCAAAGAGGGAAAAATCACTGTATGTCCCGAAAGAAACGTATACATTTTGTGACGTAGACTACCTACATATACACGTTTGTTTTATAATGAGACTCTGTAGATCGGACGGATGGGGGGGGTGGGCTACAAAACCTCTCAGCCCCAGGGCCTAACATTAGGTTAAGGGGGCCCTGGCGAAGACAGCCAGAGGGGGAGGGACTGCAAGGAAACCCTTACAACATCATCTTTCGCTGTGACCGCCCTAGGAAGGGTGGTGGCATAGCCATTTATATAAAAAATAAATTCCATGCTAGCCTTGTAACCTCTGTGTCTATCAGCAAGCAATTTGAGCTTCTTGCTGTGAAGCTTGAGTTCACTGAGGGTCGGTTCCTTACTGTTATTGATTGTTACAGGCCACCCTCAGCCTGTAATGAAGCTTTATCTTCAATATTTAACTGGGCTGAACACAAATGAGATTGTTTTAGTTGGGGATCTAAATTGTGACTGGCTGTCCTCAGTGTCACATAACCTTAAATCTATTTGTGACTCCTTGAATCTCACTCAGTTGGTTAATGGTTCAACGCTTCCAAATATTAAACATCCTGAAAGATCGTCCCTACTTGATTTAATCTTGACAAATGCCCCCCGTAAATTCTCAGGCATTGGCATTTTTGCAAATGATTTAAGTGATCACTGTGTCATAGCAACGATCAGAAATGCCAAACTGCCAAAAGCCAAACATCAACTTTCTTTTTAGAAGAGATTTAAAATTTTTCTGTGAGCAAGCTTTTTTCCATGATCTGGGTCAATATGATTGGAACAGAATTTCCCTTATTGATGACGTAGAGCTGTCCTGGAAGTTCTTTTATGATAGCTTTTTGAACTTTGTAAATAAACATGCTCCGCTCCGTAAATTTAGAGTGAAAGGGTGAAATAATCCATGGTTTACCCCTGAGATAGGTAGCCTTCTAAAAGAAAGGGATGCTGCCTGGGCCAAGGCAAGAAAAAACTAAAACTGAGGCAGACTGGCTTAATTTCAGGAAACTTCAAAATAAGTGTACGTCACTTATTAAAAAAGCTAAAGCTGAGTTTTACCTCTCTGAAACCACTAAAAACCTAAATGACCCAAAGACGTTTTGGAAAATAATAAAATCTAGCTCCGGTCACATGTCCTCCAGTGACCTTCCGACTCACATTATAAAAGATTCCAGCATTCTGACAGATAAATCAGATATGCTGAACTGTTTTAATGAGCACTTCATTTCTGCTGGTTTTTTATTTGATTCTTTATGTCCTGTAATGACAAATTCTAATGTGCAACCTGAAAATGCTTTCCCCGTGTTCTTGTGGAGATGATGGATCTACTGACCGTGTATTTCACTTTACGCCTGTTTCTGCCCTGGATGTCCATTCAGAGTTAAAAAAGTTAGACATCAAGAAATCAGCTGGTCCTGATAAGCTTGATCCTTACTTTCTTAAGCTGGCAGCAGATTTCATTTCTGAACCTTTATCATCTATTTTTAACCTTAGTCTTTTTAGCAATCTGATTCCAAAAGTTTGGAAAACTGCCTTCATTCTTCCTCTGCTTAAAGGGGGGAACCCCTCTATTGTAAATAATTACATACCAATTTCCAAATTATGTATTTTGGCCAAGGTATTTGAAAAACTTGTTAGTGCTCAACTCAAGAAATTTTCAGATGCAAATGACATTTTATCCAAATATCAATCTGGTTTTAGGAAACAACATAGCACTGTCACTGTTACTCTCAAAGTAATTAATGACATCATTAAAAAATTCCTACGCGTTTCCAGCGTGTCGTGTTATAAACCTGAGGTGTATTATGTCTGATGTCATCAATATGTGTTATAAATGTTTTTCTGTGTTAACTGCAACCTTAGTTTTCGAAGAAGAAAGTGGAGTTGGCGGCGCGACGCACGTTGCAGTGGCCCGGAGCACTTTCTCTCCAAACGTAAATCTTGTTGTTACTCGGTAACAATGACAGTAAAGTCATCTGAATCTGAATCTGAATCATTGGGGCAATAGACTGCAAAAAAATTTGCTTGGCACTATTGATTGATTTATCAAAAGCATTTGATACCGTTGACCACAGTAAATTGATCAGTATCCTTCTTCGCACTGGCATATCTAAGCATGCAGCATCTTGGTTTGCCAACTATTTGTCTGATAGAATGCAATGTGTTCAAATGGCAGGATCTACTTCCTCTTTTCTTATAGTTTCAAAGGGTGTACCACAAGGTTCAGTTCTGGGGTCAATATTGTTCTCCATCTATGTTAACAATTTATGTGAAAACCTATCAAATGCTATGTACCATTTTTATGCAAATGATACTGTTATTTACTGTTTGTCAATTGTTGTACATGCCTTTGAATTTTTACAATCTGCATTCGATGTTGTTCAGCTTCGCTTACAGAAGCTAAAATTGGTTTTAAACGCAAATAAAACAAAACTTACCATGTTTTCAAACTCTGCTGAATTACTGCCGAATCTCCCAAACATTCTGACCGCTCAAAGAGAAGTAATTGAACTGGTATCCAGTTATAAGTACTTGGGCTTTGTCATTGATCGGCAGTTATATTTTAAGTCTCACATTGCCAATCTGGTTTCTAAGCTAAAGGTGAAATTAGGCTTCTATTTTCGAAACAAATCCTGCTTTTCATTCAGAGTCAGAAAATATCTTGTATCATCAACCTTTTTGCCTTTGATAGATTACGGGGATGTGTTATTAATTGGATGCTTCAGCCCAATGTTTGCGATCACTGGATTCTGTGTATCATTGCGCTTTAAGATTTATCATTGGATGTAAACGTCTCACCCACCACTGTATCTTGTACGCAGAATCTGATTGGCCTTCTTTGTATGTACGCAGACGTATGCATTGGTTGGGTTTTATTTATAAAACTCTCCTTGGGCTGGTCCCTTCGTATTTATGTACATATATCCTGAGAAGCCGAAGCCAACATGGCCTTCGCTCAAAGGATAGTGTGCAACTGACTGTTCCGCGTGTCCGCACGGAGTTGGGAAAAGAGCATTCAAATATGCTGCCCCTCTTACATGGAACACCTTTCAAAAAGATTTAAAACTGCCAGAATTAATTACTTATGATGCCTTGGCTATGATTTTAAAGGACCTTGAACGTAAATCCGTAGGATAGTGTTGCTGTACTTAAATATCATCAGTATCATCAAAAATTTGCATTTTATATGATCACTATTTATTATTTGTATATCTGCTCTGTACTTTGCTTCATTTTTGCTTCTGAATGTTGTGTGTATTGTTTTTAATTTTGTGTTACAGATGTGTGTTGCTGCCTCTCTTGGCCAGGTCTCCCTTGCGAAAGAGGTCCTAGATCTCAATGGGTTAATTACCTGGTTAAATAAAGGTTAATAAATAAATAATAAAATTTCTTAGAGTATTGTCTTTCTTCGCAGATGCACAATTGGTGATTTTTATAGGGAAAGAATTGTTATATTTATTTTAAAAATTTGTACAGTAGTCTGTGCTTATGATTGTACAGTAATGCATACATTGTCGATTACCTATTATTCATGTGCATTATGTCATCATATATAGGACCACAAAAGTGTAATATTCAATGTCACAATAGGTAGAATATATTACATCTAGTTTCTTAACATTTATTTTGAGCCTGTCCTCCAACAAATTACGCCAGAGAGGTCATTTGTCAAGCAGCTTATTACAACCTAAAGTAACGTTTAGGAGTTAAGCAACCTCTAGCGGTCATTTAAATAACTACAATCTGGTTTCCATCGTCAGCATCGCTGTCAGTAAATCCCTAACCTAAACCTTATCCTAACCCTCATCCTAAGATTCTAACCCTAACCCTAATCCTTACCCAAACCATTATTTTAAGTGTTATTATGACTGAAACTGTATCTGGAATTCAAACTGTAACTCTAACAGTACCTTCCTGCTGCCAGTAGGGGCGCGATTTTAGGAAACGCTCCTGTGGGTCGTAAATCAGAGTAAATGAGAGTATTCGACCTATTTGAGCGTATGGTTGGAGGACAGGTTGTTTATTTTGTATCAAACACCATCAACTTCAGCGATCGCAGATGCAATTGTACTCACAAAGTGGAAATATTTCCGCTTTCAAAAACTATAAAGTAAAATTCAGAGTAATCTTTTTTCCAGTTTCCATACAGTACTTGAGAGGTAGATCCTAGTATCCCAAATGTTTAAATTGCATTGCCTAAATCTTGAAAGGGACTGGATATTTAGTTGCTTTGAGTGAAAGTACAGGGATAACAGCCATATTACTTCAGGCTGACCTTTATTTGTTAAATGAGCTTGTTAGTTAAAAAAGGAAAGGGCATGAAAAAGGCTTTAGTGTGAGGTGTTTCTCTTCCCATGACTCATTGTTTTAAATACAGATACAAAATGTCAAATATTTTTATCTTCTAAGAATGCAACATGGGCATGCTAAGAAATTGCCTGCATTGAATTTTAATTTAGTAACCCCAACACACTGTGTTGTCAAAAGCGCTCTGTCTGAAAATGTAAATTTGGCTCATGTGACATACCAAGAGCAATTTATTCACAGGGTCATTTGATTATTTCCAATGCAATTTTTATTTGAACAGGGAAGAAGAGGCCATTTTTCCACAGTACTGTCAGTATGACAAAAATGCCCGCATAATATCTTTGTTTCTTCTGTACTCTGTCTAATCAATGGCTTTGAATTCAAATTTGGAGGGCTGTTGCTTTGCTGTGTCATCAGCAGAACATGAACAGTGTGTGTCAACTGTGATCTAAACTGAAGCGCTAGGGAATTATGTGCCTGCAAAGCTGTAGAGCACATCATTGGTGCTTGATCATCCTAAATTCACTGCTGATGTGTGCGAATGCCTAGAATGCTAAGAGGTCAACCAAAAAAGAAATCAAAGTCCAGCAAAGGAGCATTATGACCCTAACTGATGACTCTTGCAACCGTAAAATATTGCACATGTCATCGATAACCACACAACTCTGTAATTTTCTTTCCTGTGATGAATGGATTGGCTGTTTAGAAAGGAATATAAAGTGACCGCTAAACAAGGATTGGAGGCCCCATATATATTAATTTGATTTCTGGCAAAGTAATCTTAGGATTTGCATTTAATGATCCATGATATGTAAAATTAGACAATAAAGTTGACCTGGAATTGTTACAAAAATGAGAGACTACATAGAGAGAGAACATAACTGATAAGGCACATGCACTGCTGGGCAGTACTTAGAGAAAGAAAGGTGAATTGTAAAATCAACTAAAGAAGCAATTTCTGAAGAAATTGCGAGTGTGAATGCTGAAAGCTGAAGCCACACTGTGATGCTGTCTTAAATACAATAAAGTTTGAATGATTTGAATGTTTGAATGTTTGCTGATGCCACACTGAATAGCTGCTATGAAAATATAATATTTGAATTATGTAGAATACTTGAATGTTTATTAAAAAACTGAAAGATAGCTGAAAAAGAATGAAAGAACAATGCTAACCATGCTAACCACGTTACTCAGCCAACTTAGCTAATGTTGATAGCAGTTATGCTAACTATGCTAACAATGCTAACCACGTTACTCAGCTAACTTGGCAAATGTTGTTAGCAGTTATGCTAACTATGCTAAAAATACAAACTATTGTAACATGTTACCTAGCTAACTTAATTAATGTTGTTAGCAGTTATGCTAACAATGCTAACAATGCTAACCACGCTAACCACGTTACTTAGCTTACTTAATGTTTTTAGCGGTTATGCTAACAATGCTAACCATGCTAACCATGTTACTCAGCTAACTTAGGTAATGTTGTTAGCAGTTATACTAACTATGCTAACCAAGCTAACCACGTTACTCAGCTAACTTAGTTAATGTTGTTAGCAGGTATGCTAACTATGCTAACAATGCTAACCATGCTTACCATGCTAACCACGTTACTCAGCTAACTTAGTTAATGTTAGCAGTTATGCTAACTATGCTAACAATGCTAACCACGCTAACCACGTTACTTAGCTTACTTAATGTTAACAGTTATGCTAACAATGCTAACCACGTTACTCAGCTAACTTAGCTAATGTTGTTAGCAATTATGCTAACTATGCTAACCATTCTAACCACGTTACTTAGTTAACTTAATTAATGTTGTTAGCAGTTATGCTAACTGTGCTTACAATGCTAACCATGCTAACCACATTACTCAGCTAACTTAGCTAATGTTAGATGTCAAATGAAGTCTCTAGGAGAAAGTATGCTGAAGTTATAGAGGTTCAAAGTAGCACAAGAGTTGGAAGAGTTTGAAGACTGTTTCAATGCATTTCTATGGGACAAAAAATAAAAGTGAAATAGTTTAAAAAGTATAAGTAGTATGAAAGAGAAAAGTAATAGCAATAATGTCCAGAAAAAGCTGCTCGTTTTTATATATGAATTGTTGAAATAGCACAAAGTATGTAGGACTACTTTAATAGCGTAGAACAGTGGAAGAAGTAAGAATAATAATAACTAGAGTAGCAATTTCTGAAGAAATTGCGAGTGTGAATGCTGAAAGCTGAAGCCACACTGCGATGCTGTCTTGAATACAAGAAAATTTGAATGATTTGAATGTTTGCTGACACCACACAGAATAGCTGCCATGAAAATATAATATTTGAATTATGTAGAATACTTGAATGTTTATCAAAAAAGTGAAAGAAAGATAGCTGAACAAAAAAAGATAAAAGAACAATGCTAACCATGCCATCCATGTTACTCAGCTAACTTAACAAATGTTAGCAGTTATGCTAAGTATGCTTACAATGCTAACCACGTTATTCAGCTAACTTAGCTAATGTTAGAAGTCGAGTGAAGTCTCTAGGAGAAAGAATGCTGAAGTTATAGCGGTTCAACGGAGCACAAGAGTTTGAAGAGTTTGAAGACTGTTTCAATGCATTTCTATGGGAGAAAAAAAAAGTGAAATATTTTAAAAAGTATAAATAGTATGAAAGCCAGGGCGAGAAATGAACTTTTCTTTTCAGTCGTTAGCCGGGCAACCTAGAGATTTTTAGGGTGGTAAAAACCATTTTATGTAGTCAAGACATAGGCTGTTAAAAAAAAAAAAAAAAAAAAAAAAAAAAAAAGCTGGTATGATTGAGCACTCACAATGTATTTCGGTTACTTTGGAAAGTTTATACTGCCTGGAATTGGATAAGAGCAGTTTGCACATGAGGCATGACTGAGGAGTTTAATTAATGCAACTCCCTGGAAATCAGGGGTAGGATCGAACGTATCAATACTACAAACCGTGTTCGAGTTCAGCTTGTCAGTGAACATTCAATAACTGATCCGGGTGTGCCATCTAGTGACAGAATAATGTAACTGCGTGCATAAATAGAGCAGCTCCACGTCCGCTGTCATAAACATCTGCGCACACGGGTTATGGATCGGATCGGAACATATGTAAAAAAAAAAAAAAAAAAAAAAAAAAAAAGAAAAAGGCCATTCACAAGTATGAACTTGCGCCATGAAAACCATAATAAAACATACAATATGAGACAGAGTTGTGAATGATTGAAAATATTTAAAGTGTTCATTTGATGAAATTAAACTAAATACATGTTGGCGTTTGCTGATGTGCCACTTTAAAGAGCTTCAGTCGATGAGAGCTGCTATCGCAAGCAGAGGCAGCCGGTGGATAGAGAGCTCAACGTTGTCTGCGCGAATAATTCCTCGGAGGTTAAGATTATCTTAATGGTACCGCTGGCAAACAGATACTGTTGACTTACAGAGCCTGTATTCTAATCAGTGAAGACATAATTTCTGCGAATGAATGTAGTGGTAGACAAATACTAGTATTGCAAAGCAGTACATCCATTTAAGGGAGACTGCAAACAATGTCGTATTCATGAGCATATGTTTCTCTTTTTAACGTAGCATTTGGAGTGAACTTGTTTTTGCGTTTGATTGACACAGAAAGCAACATTTTAGAATAGTGGGGCATTAGCTGAGACCTGCAAATAGAAATAAGCAGCGTGGAGAATGAGCTGCAATAATTTCCCTAACCGCAAATAGCTGGCTCGATTTACTTCGTTCTTATGAAGACACCTGTGTTCTAACGAAAGCATCTGCATGGAAACTCAGCTGAGCACTTAGATTTAAAATGAGAAAACCTAACCGCAAAATAGCTGGCTGGAGTCACTTTTTTCTTTTTGAAGACACCTCTGTTCTAACGAAAGCATCTGCATGTAAACTCAGCTCAGCTCACTTAGATGTAAAATGAGAAAATCACGACACGGAGGGCAATGGCAGAAGCGGTGTCCTATTACCAGTGAGAGCCAGGCATGAACAGACAAGTGCACGCACAGGCAATCGCTGAGTCACTCAGCCTTGTTCGCGCACACCTCAAACTCTTGCTTCTCACGCAAAAACCGTTTATCCTGTCAGCAATGTAACCAAATCATTCAAGGCACGAGACTTTGCTGAGAGCGCGGATGTCTTTTTATTTCTCTGAGTGATATATTTTTGGAATAACAGCGATCTAAAAACTCTGGCCGTTTGCTGTTCTCCGAAATTTTTTTGGGTGATTTTTGAATGGAAGAGATAGCAAAGTTGGACGTGCCTCCTGTCCTTTGACTGTTCCCTGAGCCAAAACTATATACTTCACTGCTACAAAAATGATACTACTGTAACAAGAACAAATTTTCCTACATTTTTGTGAAATTTCATGAAGAGGGATTCAAATTTATGGAAGTTAGAGCGATAGAGAAAGAACTTTTTCATTCTGTCTGCTCTCAGCTCCCACTCTAGCTGTCACAGAAGAGTTTGAAGACTGTTTCAATGCATTTCTATGGGACAAAAAATGGAGAAAAAAATTAATATTTAAAAAAGTATAAATACAAGTTGGCACGTTGTGTAAATCGTAAATAAAAACAGAATACAATGATTTGCAAATCCTTTTCAACCTATATTCAATTGAATACACTGCAAAGACAAGTTACTTAATGTTCGAACAGGTAAACTTTGTAATTTTTTGCAAATATTAGCTCATTTGGAATTTGATGCCTGCAATATGTTTCAAAAAAGCTGGCACAAGTGGCAAAAAAGACTGAGAGAGTTGAGGAATGCTCATCAAACACTTATTTGGAACATCCCACAGGTGAACGGGCTAATTGGGAACAGGTGGGTGCCATGATTGGGTATAAAAGCAGCTTCCCTGAAATGCTCAGTCATTCACAAACAAGGATGGGGCGAGGGTCACCACTTAGTGAACAAATGCGTGAGCTGATTGTCGAACAGTTTAAAAACAACATTCCTCAACGAGCTATTGCAAGAAATTTAGGGATTTCATCATCTACGGTCCGTAATATCGTCAAAAGGTTCAGAGAATCTGGAGAAATCACTGCACGTGGCGACAAGGCCGAAAACCAACATTGAATGCCCGTGACCTTCGATCCCTCAGGCGGTACTGCATCAAAAACCGACATCAGTGTGTAAAGGACATCACCACATGGGCTCAGGAACACTTCAGAAAACCACTGTCAGTAACTACAGTTTGTCGCTACATCTGCAAGTGCAAGTTAAAACTCTACAATGCAAAGCGAAAGCCATTTATCAACAGCACCCAGAAACGCCGCCCGGCTTCGCTGGGCCCAAGCTCATCTAAGATGGACTGATGCAAAGTGGAAAAAGTGTTCTGTGGTCTGACGAGTCCACATTTCAAATTGTTTTTGGAAACTGTGGACGCTCGTGTCCTCCGGACCAAAGAGGAAAAGAACCATCCGGACTGTTATAGGCGCAAAGTTCAAAAGCCAGCATCTGTGATGGTATGGGGGTGTATTAGTGCCCAAGGCATGGGCAACTTACACATATGTGAAGGCACCATTAATGCTGAAAGGTACATACAGGTTTTGGAGCAACATATGTTGCCATCCAAGCAACGTCTTTTTCATGGACGCCCCTGCTTATTTCAGCAAGACAATGCCAAGCCACATTCTGCACGTGTTACAACAGCATGGCTCCGTAGTAAAAGAGTGCGGGTACTAGACTGGCCTGCCTGTATTCCAGACCTGTCTCCCATTGAAAATGTGTGGCGCATTATGAAGCGTAAAATACGACAACGGAGACCCCGGACTGTTGAACAACTTAAGCTGTACATCAAGCAAGAATGGGAAAGAGTTCCACCTGAAAAGCTTCAAAAATTGGTCTCCTCAGTTCCCAAACATTTACTGAGTGTCGTTAAAAGGAAAGGTGATGTAACACAGTGGTAAAAAGGCCCCTGTGCCAACTTTTTTGCAATGTGTTGCTGCCTTTAAATTCTAAGTTAATGATTATTTGCAAAAAAAAAAAAAAAAAAGTTTCTCAGTTTGAACATTAAAAATCTTGTCTTTGCAGTGTATTCAATTGAATATAAGTTGAAAAGGATTTGCCAATCATTGTATTCTGTTTTTATCTACGATTTACATAACGTGCCAAATTCACTGGTTTTGGGTTTTGTAGTATGAAAGAGAAAAATAATAGCAATAATGTCCTGAAAAATCTAAACGTTCTGATACATGAATTGTTAATATAGCACAAAGTATGTAGGAGTAGTTTCACGGCGCGCAAAGAAGCTATAATAATAATAATAATAATAAGTATAAAGAAAATGGCCGACATGAAAAACAATAGTGTGAATGCTTTCAGCATTCACACTAACTAGAGAAGCAATTTCTGAAGAAATTGCGAGTGTGAATGCTGAAAGCTGAAGCCACACTGTGATGCTGTCTTGAATACAATAAAGTTTGAATGATTTGAATGTTTGGATGTTTGCTGACGCCACACTGAATAGCTGCCATGAAAATATAATATTTGAATTATGTAGAATACTTGAATGTTTATTAAAAAACTGAAAGCTGAACAAAGAAAGAATGAAAACAGTTGCTGGTAGCTGTATGCTTGAATAGGATCTCGAGCTATTGTTTTTTCTGCTTTGCCATTTTTACTGTAATGTGTTGTCTTGGACGCACCCAGTAAAAAGACCGTTCTTTCCCGCACTCAATGTGCTTTCGCTGGAGGCGAAATGTTTTTTTCCCCACTAGAGTTCCGGACACCAACAGAAACTCATTTGCGTACAGCCAATCAGCGACCTTGTGCCGGACTTCTGAAGGAGTGTCATGAGACAATTAATTTTTTTCTCTTCACTGGCCTTGCACTAATAATGTAAAAATAACCAAGATTGCGTCAGCTTATTCTAGAAGATATGAATGCTCTGAACAGATGATTTTAACCAATCCTAGCTGGAAACATTAAAAATGATTGGCAGCATTGGAAACGGCCACCGCATTTTCAAATGAAGTACATGAAGATTTCGTGTCCTGGAGCTGGTTTCAGCGACTGTACCAACTACAATACCGGAAATTCTTTCACTGAGTTTGACGCAGTCGTATCTATCTTTGTCTCTTAAAAACGACAATGTTGAGGTCTGGAAAAGGGCCAGCAGAGGGCAGAATCAAACCCCAAATGATCCATATCTAAGATATTTGAGTTTGGCTGAGTCATTTAGTCCAATGGAGATTTTACCGCAGGCGTTTCTTACATATTGCGACTTCTAACTCAAAAATGGTAAGTCCAATCTAAGAAATGGATGTAAAGAAAGAGGAGAGTCAGCTGAGTAATATCTGCCAAAATTATGTTCGTAGTGCCAAAAATATGGAAACACGAGCAAGTTAGAAAACTGTGCATTTAGCCTTTGCAACCTGCATTTTCTTGTCGCATTTAACATTGCAGTTAATGGAGCTTCGGTGAGCGGTCCCGTCGCTTTTCGGCCTATACAGCCAAATCTGTTTGTCCAATTGCTTCCATAGTTACATTTTTGTGACCAGCACAACTTTTGCTACAACTTGGATATAGAAATATTTATGTGGAGTGAAAACTGTGGGAGTTCAAGCAAGTTTAAGAAGTCTTTTCAGGACTGTTTTACTGATGTTCGTCACTCTAGCCGTGATGTCTCCACACTCTAAGTTCCCAGAATTAATTGTGAAAAAAATTTTTTTAAAAATTATAGAGGTTACAAAAAAGTTGAACGGTAAAGAAATTATCCAAGCGTAGCTTAACATTTTACATTTTGAATGACGTTTCTAGCTAAAAGTATGACAGAGTAAAAAAAGCTGAAAATAGCTACATTTTGAAAAATCTGTTTCATTGTTTCCTATGAGACAAAAAAATAAGAAAAAGTTAAATATTTTAAAAAGTATAAATTGTATGAAAGAGAAGAGTAATAGCAATAAGGTCCCAAAAAAGCTGCACGTTTTGATTTATGAATTGTTGAAATAGCACAAAGTATGTAGGACTAGTTTAATAGCGTAGAACGGCGGAAGAAGTAAGAATAATAATAGTAATAAGTATAAAGAAAATGGCCGACATGAAAAACAATAGTGTGAATGCTGTCAGCATTCACACTAATAATGATTGAGTACTTTTAATTTGCATTAAGTGCGTGAATTTATTATTTGACCATATGAGCAGGTACAATTAGAATTAGACTATTGGTGTGATGTTACTGGCTCCTGATATGCTGAGTGTTTAGTCACTAAGCATGCATATTGTGCAGATTTTTGGAAACAAAATTAGTATCTGAATATTTATCAACCAAAAATGCTCCTTTTGCCTTCAAAACAGCGTAAATTCTTTTGGAAGTACTGTGATGCTATTTCTGAAATGAGTATAGTGGGACATTAGCCAGCTTTGTTGATTTTCGTTTTATTATTTTTTTTTTACCCCATCCCATCCCTGCACTACTGCCGTTGAAATCACAGTAGTTTGTCAAAAAGCTTGAAGAGTTTGCAATAAATTCAAATGCAACATTTAGCAACTTGAAATATCTTGTGCAAGTTTTTTGGTATGACTCCTGAAAATATGCGACATGATGAACAGACATGCTGCGCTCTACTGATCACAGTGTGCTTTTGTGTTGTGCATATTTTTGGAAACAAAATTAATATCTGAATATCTATCAACCAGTAATAAGTAGGTTCTCCCTTTGCCTTCCAAACAGTTTCAATCCTTCTCGGGATACTGTAATACAATTTCTGAAATGAGTATTGGGAAACATTAGCCTGCTTTGTTGACTTATTTATTTATATTCTTTTTTACCCCATACAATCTCTACACTACTGCAGTTGAAATTACAGCAGTTTGTCAAAATGCCTGAAGAGTTTTAAATAAATTCAGCAGCAGATTTTAGCAACTTGAAATATCCTGTGCTTATGTTTTCTGTTATGACTCCTGAAAATATTAGACATGATGAACAGACATGCTGTGCTCTTTTAATCACAAAAAGAAATGTGTTTATAGTCCATAACCATCAGTGACTGATCTGAGGTCAAGCGGGTAAAATAACAATTTTTTTTTTTTTTTTTTTTTTTGCGCAGGGATATGGTTATCAAACAATCAAGCAATAATTTTTAATAAATCAATCGATAATTTAACATCCAAAATCTTCTTGTCTCCAGTGTACACCAGTGATCATGACACAAACCCACCTTAATAATAGTCATGGCACAAAAATTTGAGCCAAAAGAAAAGTATTGAAATATGAGTGGGTGTTTATTTACAGCACCGCATGGTTAGGGTTATCTTAAAAGATGTTAGAAGCTTGGCACAGCATATGCACAAGCATAGTGCAGTTTGCAGGTCTCATCGGGAAATAGTGTAGGTTGATGAGACCCACGCCAATGAAGTAAAAAGGACCTCTGCTTAAATTGTCTTTCCTCCAATCCCACACATTTATATACTGTTGAAATTGGGGGGGTCTTTCTGTTCGTACCAACTGTGATCTTTTCCAAAGCTATCTTCCTCAATTAAGTAACACTCTGGTTTCATCTATCAAGCAGCAAAAGCAAAAGGCTGGGTCAGCACATTGCAGCCTGCCTGGAGAAGTCCATAGTCCCTGATATTAGTCTCTCGGTGGCAGGGCCGGATTAAGACTCTTTAGTGCCCCTTAGGAACAGCACCTCTATTGCTACTTCCACCACCCTACCCCCAAGCACATAGACGTATGCATCAATGGGCCCTATTGGCAAGGTACATCCATCAACCTGGTGTAAAATGAAACAGGAAAAATACCTGGCAGTACTAAATATGCAGCCTGTTTTGAACAAAAACCAATCAATACATTATATTTGAGCATGTCAGATCAAAAGGAGTGTGTTAGCCCCAGAGGTGTAGAATCTGTTTATTCAGTCTAATTAAGATACTTATGGTCAAGTGTAAGGACAAGAAATGATGAAATCAATTATTATATTATTGTCAGTTGGCTAACTCACTGACAGTGATATTGCAATGAATAAAAGCAGCTGGCTTCCTGAACCTGCTGAGAGAACGCAGATGAAAAGTGCAATCTGACTTTAAGTATTTGTTGAGTATTGTACTGGTTCACCAGGTTAAGTGTGTGTATAATATACACACAGTGTGTGTGTGTGTGTGTGTATATAGTAGCATGCTGTGATGATTATACACCACCACTTTCATGTAAAAGGGGTCCTAATATATTACTACATTACTTCTCGATAATTTTTTGGTGAAAATACACTGAAAAATACTATTGTAGGCAACGAGAACAAAAAAAAAAAAAAAAAAATCATTCCCACACGTATTCTCACAAGATAAAAATATGGGTAATAAACAAAAACACTGAAGACATCAATTTTTTTATAACAATTGAAAGGTGATGAATTTTTTTTTTTTTTTTTTACTCTTGCGTAGCCTGAATGCATCTTTGAAGGCCCATTTTATGATTATTGATGCCAAATTTGTTTAAACTGGTTTGACCTAACATTGCCAGCACCCATACCACTATTTGATCTGCTCCAGCTGCGTGGCTGAAGCTAAGCAGGTGTGGGCTTGGTCAGTACTTGGATGGGAGACCACCTGGGAAAACCAAGCTGCTGCTGGAAGAGGTGTTGGTGGGCCTGTAGGTTGCGATCTTCCCTCTGGTGGAATAATCCCCAATGCCCCAGTGCAGTTACAGGGACACTGTACTGAAGGAGATGCCGTCTTTCGGATGAGATGTTAAACCGAGGTCCTGACTCACTGTGGTCATTAAAGATCCTATGACACTCTTCGATAAGAGTAGGGGGTTCCCCGGTGTCATGGCAAACATCCCAACCTGGCTCTTTCGACTTGCCACCTAATCATCCCCTGATCTAATTGGCTGTGCAAATTGCCCTCTCCCTCCCCACCTCAACCCCCAGGGCTCCCTTGAAAAAGAGATTTCAAATCTCAACGGGACTGGGTAAATAGGGGTTAAATAAAATAAAATAAAATTCTTCTGCAAAATTACGTCTGATGGTCAGTTGTTCCAGTAAATAAGGTGACAAGAACATTGAGGAGTGTCACAGTGTTAAACATCATGGCATGACGGAAGGAGCTCTTTGAGGCAGTTCATAGCCGCATTGTGGCCTTACATGACGCTGAAGATGTTAAATGCTGCCATGGCACTGGAAGAAACAACAAGTATTTCAAACAGACCAGTTTGCAGAAAACAAGTGGCAATAGAGGTGCAAAATGGAAGTTAAGTGCCTCTAATGTTCATCATCTGTGTATGACAAGTAAAAAAAAAAAAAAAAAAAAGTTGACAGCACGACAACTCCCTGATGATATTATTAGTGCCAGAAGTGAGGAGATGAAAGTATCAAGATCTACTTTTTCTAAACGCCTGTGTGAAAATGGACTGATTGGTCGTGTTGCTGCTAAGAGCCGACAACATCAAAAAACAGCTTGAGTTTACCAAGAAATTCAAGGATTGGACACCAGTTGACGGTGAGCTAGCCCTTTGGACTGCTGAATCAAAATTTGACATTTTCTCACCCAAATGCAGAACTTATGTGTACTGTAGAGTTGGAGAACATTTCAAAAATGGCTGTTCAACCCATTTAGTAAAACATGGAGGTGGTAATATTATGGTTTGGGGTTCAATCTGCTGGAAAGGAGCCAGTGATCTTATAAAAATCGACGAAATCGTGGATCCAAAGCAGTATCGCAGCATTGTTGTGAGGCGCGCACTGCCATCTGGAAACAGAAGGATTGGTCAGGGATTTTATTTTTAACAAGATAATGACCGTCAACACACTTATAAGTTGTGCAAGAATGATCTCAGTTGGAAAGAAACATCTGGTGACATAAAAGTTATGACTTGGCCTGCTCTAAGCTCAAACCTTCATCCTCTTGAGCAAACCTGTTGCAACGTCGAAAGAATCTCTTTGGAATGAACTTCAAAACATATGTAACCGTTTTGCGAGTAAGGAAACAAAAAAATATATACGTATATATGTGACAACTTTGCCTGAAAGATTAAATACAGTAATCGAAGCAAAGGGTGGCCACATTAGATGCTGGCTTTTTCTCTTTTCTCTCAAAAAGACATCACTATTTTTGTTTTTACTATATATTGTATCTGTATACTTATTTTCATCTGTATGATCCAATATTAGTTTGTACATGAAATAAATACTCGAATAGAACTTGGTTTCAGATTTATCTTCATTTAATTAAGTGTATAATGATCACTGTACACTACTGTATATACTAAAAATATATATAATTGGAATACATGTATTAATGTATATTGATTAGCTGCCATGCCTCAGGCCCATTGTTTAGTATTTATCTAGGTAAAATAATACAGCAAGTTTGAAATAAGACATAAATATTAAAAATACATATTTCTATGAATGCTGAAATCAGTGACTACAGAGTCAGGTACAGAATTATCAGAAACTTTAATCAAAATGAAAAACAAAAGCTGCAGGGGAAACTATGCAGTTAATATTCCATAGGAGAAGTTCATTTGTGTGAGCAATATTTTATTTTAATTTATTTTACTGATATTTCAGTTTTTCAAATTTCTTATCAGTGTCTCTTACGTAATGTCATTTCTTAATTGAACCCAGAAATGTCAAGATTATTTTCCCATATGTTTTAAATTAGTATATGGATCATTAACTGTGTTGGTTATTACAAACACCCTTCATTCATCATTTTATCAAGTGAGCCAATAACACTGGATCTCGTTTAAGCAGCCACTTCAGCTGAGCACTGTTATATGCTTTGGATGCATAGAATATATCACACCAAAATAATGGCTGTTGCACACTTTGAACGTGTTATGTACTTCTCTATGTGTTTTTTTGTTGATTTCCTTTTTTTTGTTTTATTGGTCTATAACAATCAGCAAAGGAAACTGCTACACGCAAACTTTCTGAACCATTAAATTGGCATTCAGAGTGATCCCACTGCAATTCAGAATGTTGGGCAGAATACAGAATGAACAGCCTATGGTCAGCACTATGTGTTTCATAAACCGTGAAGTGATGTGCGTCATTTCTCAGAGCAGTGATGCACAGTTCCAAAGATTTACTCTACACTTTGTCATTTAGTGGCTGATATGATTGATGTGGCTTCCACCCTGCCACATGTACAAAGATAAAGAGTGGAAAATATTTCCAGTACTGAAACCTGGTTCAAGATAATGGACTAAGAGAGATATGGGATGGTGGCCAAATACCAATGTTCTTCTGAAGAAAAAAATAATAATAATGGGAGTGGGAAAAATGGAAATGGTGAAGATTCCATTACAATGGCATCGTTTTCCACTTCGCCTCAGTCCATCTTAAATGAGCTCAGGCCCATAGAAAGCGGCAGCATTTCGGGATCTTTTTTAAATGTGGCTCTATCTTTACACCATAGATTATTATCTTGCATTTCTGAACAAAGCCACAAACTGTGTTCACTGACAGTAGTATCTACAAGTGGTCCTGAGCCCAAACAGTGATTTCCACGGCACTTATTGTCTGGTTTTTATGCGGTGTGCCCATGAGTCTGAATATCACGTCAATTTAATATTCGTTTTCGGCCCTCTCCCTTGCAAACACAGATTTCTCTGAATTCTCATTATGTTTGTATTATTATGAATCGTAGATGATAAAATCCCCAAATTCTTTGCAATTTTACATTGAGAAACGTTATTCTTAAATTGTTGAACAATTTCTCCATGCAGTCTTTTGCAGAGTGGTGTAGCTTTCACAGTTCTTCTTCTGAAAGACTCAGCCTCATTGGGATGCTTTTTTATACACAAAAGTCCTACTGACCTGCTATCAATTAACCTAATTAGCAGTGAGATGTTCAACTCGGCGTATTTTTTTTAGCATTATATAGCGTTTTTCTTTTTTTTTTGCCCCTGTCCCTACTTTTTTGAAATGTGTTGCTGACTTCAAATTCAAAATATGCTGATATTTTTCAGAAAGAAATAAAATTTCTCAGTTTCACTATTTGCATTGTTGAATTTGAACTATTTTCAATTAATTATAGCATTTAAATGATTTGTAAATCATTTTTTTTTTTGGTATCTTTTTTTTTGGTATTTGGTATCATTTTCTGACACCAAGTAGGTTGTTGTTTTTATGTGTATGCATACTTTTTATCTTGTGTGGGCAGTATATTTTATTGCTTTTATCTTTTTTACTTATTTTATTGTATATTTTATCTTTTGTTGTGCTATTTATTGTTCTTATATTGTACAGCACTTTGGTAACCTTGCGTGTTTGTTAAAATTGTGCTATATAAATAAAGTGGATTGGATTGGATTGATAAATCATTGCATTCTGTTTTTATTTACATTTTACACAGCATCCCAACTTTTTGGGAAACGGGATTGTAACCAAGAGCAGGGGAATGTGTTCTCTTGTTTCAATCTAGAGATCCTAAATGCAACAGGCCGATAAACAAAGTATACCATGAGAAGGGAGAGGTGTTATATATAGGGAATGCCTGTTTTCTCAGAGTATTTGTTTGAGCGGCATTTCCGGTATGTGCCATCGCTGTTGTTCATGTATTCGATGAACAAAACGCCCTCTCGCCAAGTATTATCTAGCAATCTATTTATCTCACAAAGCCATTAATTTGCTGCATTTGTTTAAAGGGGCTGATAGAAGCATTCATTCAATGCAATATGAGGCCATGCACCGTCCTGCACTCCCACTGCTTCCCGCCTCCTCAAACCTGGACTTGACGGGATGAGGCTTCAGCTTCAATAACGGATGTGACATGGTTGATTGCTGCCACAAGGCTTTTATCGGGTAGCAGTATATCATTATTTTTCCTTACTCTATTCAGCCCTCACCCCTCAATTCCCATTCCCTCCCCCATATGCATTCAAATCCCAGCTCCATCTAAAAAGCTATCAGACAGGCATTTCTTGGCTTGTTGAACTCACCCCAACCCACAATCCTTCATCACAAAGGCTGGCAGGGCCATTATGTCCCCAATATTCCCATTCCCTGTGGAATTCCAAGAACATTTCTTTCCTTGGAGTCGATATTCTCAGTGCAAGGACCGCTCTGCAGTACATTTCTGTTTGTTTGATGGCTTGATTTGCTCCTTAAATGGTCCAAATCTTAGCCTCTTTCCTCGTTGCACGGCTCTCATTGATGATCTATGCTGTTAGACGGTCTGAAAGTCGCTGCCTTTTTAAAAAATGTCTTGGAGTTATTGACCTGAAAATGAGCTGTTTCTACACATTTACACTGGTTTAGAAAAATATCATATGTGCTTCATGAAGCCATATGTTCTGAGGTTCCAGGTTTGATTCCCAGTCAGCCAGAGCTTCTCTGAATGGTGTTTGTATGCTCTACCCTGAGAATGCTTGGATTTCCTCCGGATACTCTGCTTTTTCCCACCCTGAAAGTTGTTCAAAAAGTACTTTGACCTGTGTCCCTGATCAAGCCTCTGGCTTTAGGAATGGAGTTTGTCTCCAGGCACTGCACTGTGGCAGCCCACTGCTTCCAAGTGACTAGGATGGGTCAAATGCAGAGGAAGAATTACTCCTCGAGGTTCAATAAAGTATCTTATCCCAAAGCATAGTCTCAATTTGTATGCAAATGTTTATGCATTGAATGCATTAACTCTGATTTGAAGTAAATACACTTTCTTTGGGTTATATCAGCGCATCAAATAATAACAGACTGGCCATACCTGTGCTCCGCAGGGGGTTGATTGTGACCAATAATCCTAACGAATAGTGACGTCACCCGTTGTCATGGTAACGAAAGGCAAAAATGGATAAAATGGCCCAAATTTCAGTAACGGGGTGAGTTGGTTCGATCCCACATGGCAGAGGACAGAGGCAGGCTCGTCTGGAACGCACATGCCAGAGGGCGCAGGGATCCGTTGGGCGGTTCGGGAGGAGATACGTCGTAAAGGTCAGGCAAACTGAGAATTAATATATAAATGATACTATACTTTGACGATGCAAGATTTGATAGATATTTGAGATGAGAAAATCGAGGAGATAAGACAGCAAAGAGAGAAGAGGGAAAAGGAAACTCAAACATCGACACACCCTATAAAGACAGGATGAAAATCGTACGCCACTAACCCTAAACCCTATGAATAATCACTGTCATTGTTTGATGACCATTATGTATTAGCAAATAATTCACGGAGCATCAGGAATTCAGACCTTGTTAGTGCATGTTGTTGATCGGAGAAGGGAGTATGATAAGTAAAGAAGTGCATGATAAACAGAACACAGCCTAATTCATTGAATCCATTCTGCATGCAATGGCCAGCAGTGTCCTGTCCACTGCAAACTGACCACACATGCAAGAAAAAAATCATCAAACATGAGGACCATTAATCACATATTACCACCTATACAGTGTCCAAGTCTTGGTTGGGCTAATATACAGTTTCAAGTGCTTTGAGCCTGTTGTGAAATATGCCAGGACCTCCCAGAGGGATAGGTTTTTCAGTCCCTTCATTAGTTGGGATGCCTGTGAAAGAAATGTGCTGGTGATGGTCAGCGGTAATGGCCTAGCTCAAGGATGCTGCAGTGAATATTGTCATGCTCATTTAAAAGGAAGGCCATAGCGGCTCATCAGCTGCCGATAGGAAAGAGCCGCAGTTTTGCAGCTTGAGCGATAATGACGTGCAGTCAAATCTGTTTAATGAAAACCCCTCAAAATCCCTCGCTTCTATCAGCCCTCAGCAGTCCTCATTCACCAGGCAGATGCTCATTAAAGACAAAAAATTCCAAACATGACAAATGCAAGGTACTCCAGCAGAATCGCTCTGGCCTCTGCTCAGGGAGAAGGCAAGAGAGGACAGTGGAAGTACACTACCATCATTTCAATGACTAACGCTAATGCTGGAATGTTTCATATGTCATAAATTATTATGGGCTCTTGAGGAATATGATAGCAAAACTTTTATGATTTTGATCATTATCCCTATTAATTCACTTCTTATAATGTATATAATTGACAAGCTGAGTTCAACCATAATTTGACATGTATGGCAAGTGCATTTTCAAACCAGAGTATTTTAATGACTTAAACAGTAGGAAACCATAAGACTGTCCTCTAGGCTGCTCTATTATGTTTTCTTTTTCAGCGTGAAATTTGTGTGCTCTCTGTTGAAGCAGGATTCATGTGGTGTGCACGACTACTCTCCAGTTGTGTTTGGAAATCTCAGTTTGATTTTGTGTTTTTGTTGCAGCGGGGCAACAGAGTGCTGCTGTCATTTTGCATTTCCCTGAATATATCTCCGGAAATAATTGCTTCTGAACAATAAAAAAAGACGTGTAAACTTAAACGTACATTTTTACAAATGCTGTATCAAAATCAAAATAGCTTGTTGTGGTCCAGACATGGAACCAGATCCAAAGAAATAGTACAATCCAATCAGTAGTAGGGTTTATTGATCGTAATACAGTGATGACTGTATGGGAATGGAGCCCAGAGTAGGATGGCATAGTTCAGTTCAGATGGAAGTGTTTTAGGGTGTGTCCGCGCCCGGCCAGTGGCGTCCTGGGGCAGCAGCTGGATGGAGCTCACCCCCGCCAGAGCAGAACTTTCAGATGGCAGGATCAGAGAATTTCGAAGGTATGCAGTCCCAAATCGGATGACTGCAGAAGGCTTGGGAGGTGTTTGTAATAAATTGGGCAGAGGAACAGACTGAAGACTGGTTAACAGGAACACGGTCCCAATCCCGGAGACAGGGAGAAAGGCTTTCGTATTAAACTGTTATTAAATTTTACAAATAATTTCTGAAGATTATAAACTCTTGACAATGAAGATACTGACGGATTGCAGTAGGGCATATAGCTAGTGACAATCCAGCAACTTGCACACTTCAAGCAATGGGTCATATACCCGACAGACATGTAAGGGAATACAAATGCATAACACCTGGCGGGGGAAGCATGCAGGTCGTGAAACCAATCAAAAGAAGCAATATATCTAAAGGACATGCAAATTGCATGGTGTGCGGAGAAATAAAAGGAATTAACATGAGGGTTGAGACAATTACTGTCATTCTGGCAGGAGTTCCATGTTAACCTTTAACTTGGATTCCCTTTGCAAGAGTCTCTATGACAACCACTTGTCTTTTAATGCCATGAAAACTTAGTGTATGAATTTCAGACTCCCTAAACACCCTCTTAACTACTGACTGCCAGCATACCAGTTCCACTTCCTACAGCCAAGAAAATACATTCTCAAGTGTCACTTTTGGATTTTTGCAGATTCTCAGGTTATATAATTAATCTTCAGATTACAGTCCCCTTCTTAGAAACAATTATGGCTATATATTGCTTTATATATGAACTGTATATACAAGGGCTTGCAACACTTTACTATTTTCACTCAGGAGGGCCCATCAGCAAAAAGTGCCAAGTTATGAAAACTACTGGCCGCAAGTCAGTTTAAAAACTGTTTTGCAGGGTGTTTCCTGTCCTGCAGGGAAAAGGGATTTTCAATAAAACAGCTTTTAAATTAAAAAAAGAGAAAATATTAATACTTTAAATACCGCCAATAACTCTGCAAATGCCTCACGCATGCAGCTCAGCTTTTTCATGCGTTGCTCTTTTCAGTATTTCCTGCTCATCTTGGTGCCAAAAATTGGCATATGAGGCCAGTTTCATTGTTATTTTGACAGCAATGGGAAGTTAATTTGGATGGCCAATGTCCTACAATCTTCAAAGAAAGGTATCTCCGGCACTCCACGTTAGCTATGTAAGTTTGGAAATGAATGTCCTTAACAGAACACTCTTTGACCACGAATGGATCTCTAGATTGGGTCGTCCATTGCAGTATTCATCTAAAAGCAATAAAGGGATTCATATCCTAGGAGATATTTTTGATTACAAGGGTCTTTGAGCATTCTAGAATCTTAAAACTCATTTTAATTTGCCTGGCTCTTCCTTCTTTTTTTACCTGCAGCTCTGCTCATCATTACAAGCCTATGGGGTTCCTTGGGGAATGACATTAGTACACCCCTTATATGAGTCGCTATGTACCAGGGGCAGAACTAGGGGGCTGGTGTCCAGATTATATCTTCTTCTTTTACAAGCTTCTTATAAACCTCTGTCAAATGATATTCTATGGAAAAGGGATTTTTCAGTTTTATAAGTAGAAATTGGCTGGGATTGGATCTGGAATAATGGTAGTCTCTCCTCTAGGCACCACAATCATCAGGTCATTGATTTTAAATTTGCTCATAGATTATACAACGCCAATTACGAAATAGTTGGGACAAAGTGTAAATTGTGAATAAAATCAAAACGCAATGACTTTCAAATCACACCAGCCAGTATTTTATTCACAATAGAGCAGAGATAACATAGCAATTGTGGAAACTGAGAAATTTTACAATTTTATCTACAAAGTGAGCTCATTTCAAATTTGTTGGGACAGGGGCCTGTTTACCATGGTGTAGCATCCCCTCTTCTTTTTAACACAGAGTGGAGGCATCTGGGCATTGAGGAGACAAGTTTCTTGAGTTTAGCCATTGGAATTTGATCCCACTCTTGTTTAATACAGGCTTCCAGCTGCTAGAGAGTTTTGGGTCTCCTTTGACAGACTTTTCGTTTAATTATGCGCCAAATGTTCTCAGTCGATGAAAGATCAGGACTGCAGGCAGGCCAGTTCAGCACATGGACTCTTCAACTACGAAGCCATGCTGTCGTAATAGCTGCAGTATGTGGGTTTGCATTGTCCTGCTGAAATACACAAGACCTTCCCTGGAATAGATGTTGTCTGGAGGTGAGCATATGTTGCTCTAAAACCTTTATATACCTTTCAGCATTCATGGTGCTTTTTAAAACATGCAAGTGTCCCACACCATATGCAGTAATGCATCCCCATACCATCAGAGATGCTGGCTTTTGAACTGAACGCTGATAACAGGAGGGGTAGTCCTTCTCCTCTTTAGCCCGGAGGACACGACGCCCATGATTTCCAACAAGAATGTCAAATTTGGACTCGTCTGACCACAGGACAATTTGCCATTTTGCTACAGTCCATTTTAAATGAGCCTTGGCCCACAGAACATGGCGGCGCTTCTGGATCATGCTCAACAATGGCTTCCTTATTGCATGGTAGAGTTTAAGGTGGCATCTGTGGATAGCATGGTGGACTGTGTTTACAGAGAGTGGTTTCTTAAAGTATTCCTCGGCCCATTTAGTAATGTCAATGACAGAATCTTGCCGGTGAGTATTGCAGTGGCGTCTGAGGGCCCGAAGATCACGGGCATCCAGTAAAGGTCTTTAGCCTTGTCCCTTACGTTTAGAGATTTTTCCAGTTTCTCTGAATCTTTTGATGATGTTATGCACTGTCGATGATGAGACCCTCAAAGCCTTTGCAATTTGACATTGAGGAACATTGTTTTTAAAGTATTCCACAATTTTTTTTAATAAAAACCTTCACGGGTTGGAGAGCCTCTGGCCATCTTTACTTCTGAGAGACTCAGCCTCTCTAAGACATCCCTTTTATAGCCAATCATGTTACACACCTGATGCCAGTTAACTTAATTACTTGCTAAATGTTCTTTCAGCTGATTCTCTTATATGTTAATGGCTTTTTCAGCCCATTTTTTGCCTGTGTCTCAACTTTTTTGAGACCTGTTGCAGCCAGAAAATTTGAAATGAGCTCATTTTGTGGATAAAAATGTAAAATGTCTCAGTTTCAACATTTGAAATATTATCTATGTTTTATTGTAAATAACATATTGACTCGTGACCTGAAAGTCATTGCATTTTAATTTTTTCACAATTCACCCTTCGTCCCAACAATTTTGGAGTTGTACATTACTCTTAAACGTTTGCTAATCAAAATTTCTACGACACACTGTGCTCTTTTGTACCACTGGAGCTTGTGGCTGTCTTATGCATAAGGTATGGGGACATCCCAAGGTGACTATGTTTTGGGGAGAAATTGCTCTTAAGCTATTCACTGTCCTTTCTTCATCTATACTAGTCTCTCCAGAAGTTCTTCTGTTGAATGATTAAAAAAAAAAATTGAACTTATTGATCTGTAAAACTAGAGTTTTGCTGGCAGGTCTCACAGCAGCTTAAAGAATGATTACCCTGCGGTGGCGGCCCCCACACTTTCTGTTCACCAATGGATTCCTTGCTTTCTAGATGTGGTATATTTGGAGCTGACAACAGCAAGGATATATGGAGGCCATGAAAGACGTATTAACTTATGGTTAAACATTGCAGATTAGCTGAAGAATTTACTGAATGGGTCAGACATTTCTGATGTATAGGGGATCCGGGGATCCTCAAGGTCTATGCAGTGGGGTTGTCCCCCCCCCCCTTTTTTTAGTTTGTTCTTAATGTTTTCATACAACCCAGATAATGTGGCACACTCAGATGTTTCATGGAAATCTATTACCTCAAAAAATTGTGTACACCAACTGATCAGCATTGTATGGATGGTACTTAAAGAAAATAAGGCAGAAATTTTTTAAAAAATTATTTTTGCCATGGTTTTAAGTGCTGTGAACACAAAAACCACATAATCACAAAATCATTAAGTTAGCTGACACATATTTTGAGGTAATTGGTTTCCACAAAACAACTGAGTGCACCACACTATCTGGGTTTACAGTGTACTGGTGATATAATAATCCCAATTTGTATTGCAGTGTATGTGTATTTTGTGTGTACTTTGTTCTAAGAAAATAAAAATCTGATCACAAAAAATGGATCCCTAGATCTAGGCAAATAACTCAGCTTTATTTCCAATGTACCAAGTCACAAATCACCTGTGCATTTCCTTAATTGTTCTCACCTGCAGTTTAGCAGTCTGTTAGTTTTGGTTTTGTTTTGTCAATTGATTCTCATTATTACTGACTCATTCTACTCTCCTTCCCTTGTTTTTCCTGCCCATGATTTGCACACTCCCTTCCACTCTGTTAATTGTTGCCTTGTTAAGTTCCCAGTTTTTGAGTTTGCTTTACCAGATTGTTGTGTTCATCTTCAGTATTTGAAGTATCTATTTCAGGGGTGGCCAACCCTGGTCCTGGGTAGCCATTGGGCGAGCTGACTTTGGCTTTCTCCTCCAAATTGAAACCTAAGACACCAGGTGAGATAAGTTAAGTGTGTAATCAACTGCTTAAATTCATCAATCAAGTACTGAGTGACACCAAAAACCAGCAGACACTGCAGCTCTCCAGGACCAGGGTTGGCCATCCCTGATCTATTTATTAAGGAAACTCTTACCAGTGCCTGCAGTCCTGGCAAGAGGTATTTCTCTGAGTTATCTCTTAATCCAAGTCCAAGAGTGAGCATCTGCCCTGCATGTCCTGATCTATTTGGCTTCAAACCCCCTTCTACTACTCCTAGCCTGACCTCCAGTGTTCTTGTTCATGCCCATCTGACCTCAGACCATCCTCTGATAATCCTCTTCATTTCTCTTTTTGAAAACTCCTATCTTATATTTATTAAACAGGCTCTAGCAGCTTGCTTGTTGATCTGTATAGTATGTTCTGAATTTGTGACAGAATCTTTCAAACAAAAATGCGGCTCAAAGTGCCTCACAAAACAAGGTAAAAATATTGCAGACAAAAATAGAATTATGCTGGACAAAAAAATTACAAAAATAAAATGTTGTTAAAATACATAAAAGTTAATAGAACAAATCAACACAAGTGATCAGAATGGATCACAAACTAATGAATACTAATACTTATAATTTAAAACTCGAAAATTTACACTGTAAACCCAGATATTGTGATGAACTCAAATGCTTTGTGGAAACCGATTACCTCAAAAAATTGTGTCAGCCAACTTAATGATCTTATGTTGAAACCACTTAAAAACATGGTCTAACTTGGCTTACTCAATTTTTGAGGAAATCTGAGTGTGCCACACTAACTGGGCGTACAGTATAAGGCAACCAGTGATGAGGCACCTTAGGTAGGAGCCAGGGCGAAGAGATATGTATTAAAGGAAAAGAAAACCTTTTCCCAGCTCTTACCCAATAAAAGCGCACCCCTCCTACTATTCAAATATATTCTTTGGTAATTTTTGAAAAAATTTTTAACGACTATATCAGTCGGAGAAGATCAGATTTATACATTGTTGGTCAGTGCGCCATGTTTTTGGGAATCAGGGTAGCTTGCCGCATCACCCAGACACCGGAACTCTTGAGCCCGCAGAGGTCATAAATTAAATAAAGCCAGTGGCTAGGGGTGGGGGAAATGATTGGTTCTACGATGCATTGCGATTCTTTGTTGAACCATTCAGCATCAATGTAGGAAAGTCTATAATCAAGTATCAACGCAATTTTCAATGGATTGCCACTCCCGGAGTTTGGAGTTCAGTGTTATTATGGAACCCACCTACGTTCTTGCAGATATGCCCCTCCGGAGTATCAAGTGCTATGACTGGCCAGTCAACCTAGCGCTGGTATTAGCCAGCCATTAAGCTCAAGGACTGGAACCCTACCTCTTGAACAGCTGGCCAATCCTAGCAATTGAATGCCCCGGAGGGGCGTGCCTTTTATGCAGAACGTGTGCTTGGTGTTTACAATCCAGATCGCGTGAAAAAGGAGGAGCGGGTGTAAGCGAGAAAAGAGGTACAACCACGGCCGGCTTTTTAAAAAGCTGATGTTTGGGAACACTTTGGATTTTGTGAAATCGATGGTAAAAAAAAAAGAGCTAGACAAGACTAATGCAGTTTGTAAGACTTGTAATGCAAAGATCAAGAGAATAGGCAACAGGGCAAATATGACATCTTGCCCGTTGCCACTCTGAGCTAACTTTTGCAGGGAAAATAAAAAAACAGTTGTTGTATCTAGCCAGAAAATTATTGTATAGACACTCAAAGCAAAGATAGCACCTAACACTGACAGGGCCAAAAAGATTGCAAAGGCTGTCACAATTTTTATTGCCAAAGATCTGCGCCCTTACTCCATTGTGGAAAGTGAAGGCTTTTGTTTTCTCCTGCATATCCTGGAACCGAGGTACAACGTCCCGTCCAGGCGATTCTTCACAGACACGGCTATACCAATGCTTTACCACGACACTAAAGCTCAGGCAATGAAGTCATTGAGAAGTGCGAGTCAGAGACAAAAAGAGCGAGAGAGGAAGGGGAGCTGCTGCCTCATGTTTACTGAATGTAAGTAATGCGCATTACATAATACGGCTGCTAAATAATTTTTTTTTCAATGTAAATCTGTTTTATTTTGATGTATGAAAATGTAATGCACTATAAAAGAGGTTTATTTTTGGTAACTATTTTTGAGCTCCATGTTCAGTCTCATCAGGTGGATTGAAAAATGAATATTTTATTTGCATTTGAAAAGGGGCAGCTGTTCGTGTTAAGTGATTTGTTACAAAAAAGTATGAGTAAAAGGGTTTTAATTTCACCAGATAGTTTATATTGGTGGGGAAAAATAAACCATGTGCAGAAATCTGAATTTGAGATGCATCAAGAATCGTTTAATGATCGAATTGTGACCCTCTGAATCGTAATCGAATCAAATCATAAGGTGACTGATGATTCCCACCCCTACCAGTGGCGTAGCGAGAACTGAAAATCTGGTGGAGCACAGGACTTCCCTTTAAACTAGTTATTAGTCCTGACTTGTTCTCAATGATTTTCATAATTAACAATAGATTCACTCTGTGAACACTCCACACTATCAGATGTTGCTAGTTCTCCCCATTTAGGTAAGACTACAATCATTCATTTGGACATGTAATTTGGTGCATTTAAATCAGCGTCATTCAAAATTGCATACCTGTCAACTCTCACACATATGAGGTGAGTTTCAGGCTTTTTATTGGTATATCACATTCTCACACCGTAGTCAGCAGTCTCACACTTTGAAACTAAAGTGATAATTGAACATTTTAATTTGGAAAATAAAATTTTATTTAATTGCCGAGTCCCACTTTTTAATCAACCCACGCATTTTGGATAGTGAAAGGCGATATTTCATTGGAACGCGGGTCAGTCATTATTCAATTAACGTGTATTTAAGAGATTATCGCTCAGAATTGAAATCCTTGTGCATGCAATGGTAAAGAGCTGAATTCCCATGTTTCTTGTTGATATCCCCGAGATGACAAGGAGGCCAGTAGCAAGTAATCTGAGGGACCTGCCAAGTGCATATCTAAACAGAATGTCAAAGAAATAGGCTGGTGTCAGACCATTAAGTGGTTTCAAAACTTGCAGGAAAATCTTAAAATCAACTCTAAAGCCGATAGGCAACATATGCAATTACAATGACTTAAAAAATAGGAGTTAACTGTGCTCTCTGTCTGGGTTACCGCATTCTGAACAAATTATGGATGGTCAACAGCATTATTAGCTCGATCAAAGCATTGCAAGAGTCAAGCCTAGAGGTTATAAAAGCATGAATCAGTTTGTCTCTCTCAGCTTTAAGAGAAATGGTCAAGCCTTAGCAATGTTTCTAAGATGATAAAAAGACACTTTGGTAACATTTCTAACGTGGGCTTCAAAACTGAGGTCAGGATCCAAGATAACCCCAAGATTTTTGACCTCATCTGAGGTAGAATGAGTTTGTAACTAAAGAGGTACAGACAGTTGTTCTCTCTGGCTTTGATCAGTTCTTAACAATTGCTATGGAACTGGTCGATATATATGTAAAAAAAAAACTTGCTGAATTGAAGACCTGGGTGAAATAAAGTACTGAAGTCCAAAACTAATTTTCTTATTAACTTCATAATGCAGTAGTATTTCTCCATGAGAAAACAGGGTTTGCCAGCTTTCAATAGCCCCTGGAAACAATATTGGGCTCCATCGTATACTGCCATTTAAAAAATATATATATATATATATCAGTGGCGGCTGGTGAACTGGCGATAGGGGAGGCTGAAACCCATCCCTTAAAAATAATGATTGGTCATGACCTGTTTTCAATCATTCATTTAAATTACCATCACAGAAACTCCGAAAACTCTCAACATTATCAGGTGTGGTCAGCTTTCATTAATAACGCATACCTATCAACTCTCACGCATTCGTGTGAGTTTAAGTGGCATATTTACGTTCCTTTGCTGTAGTCAGCAATTATTTGATGCATATCTCAAAGATTCTCGCGCGGAACTGAAGTCCTTGTGCATGGAGGTTTATCAGTTCCACATGCGATTATGACTCCGGACTTCTCGCGCTTTTCTTTACTCAGTGGTTGGAAGCAGTGCATGTATTTCATTATTGTTGAAATTGTTTAAATGAAATAGGATCATTTGAAACGTCTTGATCTTATTTCATTTAAACAATTTAAACGATCATGAAACACATGCATATAAAAGTATATAAAATATAACGGCCATTCTAGGATGTTTTTGGAGATTTTCACAACACTTCTCACATTGGGGTGGAATGCTTTCCCACCATTTACAAGATATTCAGGCAATCAACCTATTCACTAGTACTTTGTAGAATGGTGCTGTTATGGATCCTTTGACATGATAGGTCATGAAAGATAAGTGGATATTATCAAAAGTGCTGGCAGTTGCTGGCAACTTAAAAAAAGTATTCTGGTGGGGATAGTGTTATTGTGTTGAGGCTGAGGCCTAAGAATACAAGCACATTGGAGGAGGATACTGCCCTTTTCATGAGTCAGCCGGCACAGGCATGAGTAAACTGTGGAATAAAAGGACAGTGAGGATGACACAGACAGCTTGTTATCAAGTACATCAGAGACAGTAGTTTGTAAATGAGCCATGCTCACCCTGGCCAGATGAGGACAGCCTGTAAGGCACTGTACCCTAAAACCCGTCAACTCTGTAACAGATGTGAAAGATCAGAGATGTGAATATTTTATACCACGGTTTCAGAGAATTTAATTATGGCTGGAAATCTTGACTCCTTGCAAGAACATAAAATAAATACTTAAAATCTCAACAAAACAAACTTGGCCTAGATATAAAATATTTTCAGATATGCCCCTGCACTTGATGAAGATAAATATGCTAAGAGATCTACCCTTGAGCCAGCATCAAACAGGATGAAAGAAAATTAATCAAAATGAGTGTCCAAAATACTGCAATTTGGCATCGTCATTGCAAATCTTCCTTAGCTGAAAATTTTAATTTTCTAGGGAATTTCTGGGGAATAAAATTAGTGTTTCAGAGTACTAGTAATATAAAATAAATTTGGACAAAAAAAATGAACACTACAAAAATCAGGAGGAGTAGACAGAGGCAATGCACATGCTAAATATCAAAAAAATACATTGATACCAAAATTAAAGAACATGTCTGAAGACAAAATCCATCTTATCCGCAGTGCATCAATAACATAATGTAATCACAAAAAAACACCACATCATAAATGTATTCATGATTTGAAACTGATAAGCATTAAAATTCCAATTTCAAAAAAGCCAGGATAAAATCTTGTTTATTACTTCTGATGAAATAATCAAAAATAATGATATTATTATTAGTAGGGGTCAAAGCATGAAGTGCTTAATTTTTAATGTTATTACTATCACTATCATAAATTATAATTAATTATTAATATTAATTAATAAAATAATAATAATTATTATTGTTATTATTAGTCCAAGCCCAAAGTGCTGGAACCCTATTGTTCTTCCTTTGATTGTTATGATTATTATTTTTATTATTGAATCCCTATCCCCTGAAAGTATGTTGTAGGGGATACTGTGGTTTTGGAAGAAAGCCACTGCTGCATCCACTGCAAAGATTTTGGCATTATTATGGGAGAACAATAAATAATTCATGGATTTCTTTTTTCATTTTTCACACATAGCTACATGGGAACCTACGCTATAGCAAATTTGATAAACCGGGTGATTCAAGCCTTTTTTGGGGGTCTATGGAGGCCTAAATAGGCACAAAAACACTCAAAAATGTTATTTCCTCATTATAGCAGGCTCTTGCTGTAAAAAAATGCCACAAACAGCATCTCAGCTTGTCAATCAGGAGCTTGGTTGGACCCCTTTGGGTGTGTTAGGGAAAGGTAGGAGAGTGCTGAAGGGGAGCAAGGTGCAAAAGGACAGAATTTAGACTCTCCAAATTTGCTACATTGGTTTGTATGTTCATCCACCGCTCAGGTAAAAAAAAAAAAAAAAAGATAAAAGTGATACCTTGATTGGCCATATGGTGGAGCTCTAGAGCGACACAGCGCGTTTTGGGATATAACTTCTAACAGGTGGTCATATAAATAAATTTAACATGACATAACATGAGTCGTGAGAACAGGCTGTTCAGCCAAACTAGGCTTGCCAGTTTCTTATTACGAGAGTGAATCAATTACTTCAGATACTCAATGGTATCTAGCTCTAAATCAAGCCTGCTCTTGAAAACTCCCAAGGTTTCTGCCTCAATAATATGGTCAGGCAAGCTCTTCCACACTGAGATTACTCTCTGGGTGAAAAAATATTTCCTAATATCAGTGCTAAATTTACCCTTGGCAAACTACCATTTGTGACCCCGAGTTCTACTAAAAGAACTTGGCCTAAGTAATCCTGCATAATTCACTTTGTTAATCCCTTTAACATATTTAAAGACCTCAATCAGATCACCCCTAAGTCTCCTTTTCCTAAGACTAAAGAGATTAAGGATTATCAGCCTCTTCTCATAGCGTTCATCTTTTATACCTGGAATTAGCTTAGTGGCTCTTCTCTGAACTTTTTCTAGAGCCACTATATCTTTCTTAAACCATGGTCCCCAAAACTATACAAAATACTCAAGATGTGGTCTGGCAAATTTGTTGTAAAAGAGAAGTATGACCTCCTTGGATTTATACTCAATACTTTTGGCTATATATCCCAGCATCCTGTTGGTCTTTTTAACTGCTACGGCACAATGGCTAGAACCTGTAAGGGTTTGGTCAACAATCACTGCTTGATCTTTTTCATGTGGAGCACATTCCAGTTTTAAATTTCCAATGAAGTAATCCTGTCTAATGTTCTTATTACCTACATGTAGAACTTCACATTTGGCAACATTAAATTTCATTTGCCACATTTCTGCCCAATTCTGGGTTATATCTAAATCATCCTGAATCACTTTAATGGACTCTAAACTGTTCGCCAAACTTCTCAATTTAGCCTCATCCGCAAATTTAATATTTTAATTTATGTATATAATATTTAATTTGCTTTCAATATTCCTATCAAAGTCATTAATGAAGATAAGGAACAGCAGGGGTCCCAACACCAATCCCTGTGGGACTGCACTCCCCACCATACCTAGCTCTGATGAGATTCCACTGACCACTACTCTTCGTCTTCTGTCCTGTAACCAGTTTCGAATCCACTCCAGAATACCTCCTGTAACTCCAATGGAGCTCATTTTAAAAATGAGTCTCTCATGCAGTACTGTATCAAATGCTTTCTGAACATCCAAGTATGTGATGTCATAAGCCCTGCTCTGATCATAAGTCTTGGTGGCCTCTTCAAAGAATTCCAGGAGGTTTGTCATGCATGACCTTCCCTTACGGAAACCATGTTGGCTATCCCTCAAGATATTATTACGTTCAAGAAATAATTCCAGCTTGTCTTTTATGATAGACTCCAGTATTTTGCATGCAATGCAAGTTAAACTGACTGGCCTGTAATTTCCTGGCCCAGGATAGTCCCCTTTCTTATATATTGGTATTATATTGCCCTGCTTCCAATCATTTGGTATTTCTCCAGTTTCTAAAGACTGTCTGAAGATAGCTGAGAGTGGTTTAGAGATGATCTCACTAACTTCCCTGAGTACTCTAGGGTATAAGCCATCAGGACCTGCTGCTTTATCTGTCTTTAGTTTATACAACTTGTCTAATACTTAATTATCCCTAACCACAATTTCTGCTGAATAATACTGAGCATTGGACTTGCCCTCTGGCCAAATAAAAATCCGCTCCAAGGTAAAATTCTCAACAAAGTAACAATTTAAGGTATCAGCAATATCCTTATTCTCATTTAGCAGCAATCCATCTTTATTCTTTACACATTGAACCTCCTCTTTGAATTTCCTTTTTCTGCTACAGTACTGAAAAAAGCGCTTAGGATTAGTTTTGCCCCTTCGGCAATTTGCCTTTTGTACAGTTTTCTAGCATTCCTCAGCTCCTTTTTGACCATGGCCCGCATTTTACAGTATTCGGCCTTTGTATTCTCATTGCTGTCCTACAACCCCAATTCTGAAATAGTTGGGACAAAGTTTAAATTGTGAATGGAATCAAAATGCAATGGCTTTCAAATCACACCAGCCAGTATTTTATTCACAATAAAACAGAGATAACATAGCAAATGTTGAAACTGAGAAATTTTACAATTTTTTCCACAAGATGAGCTCATATCAAATTTAATGGCTGCTACAGGTCTCAAAAAAGTTGGGACAGGGGCCTGTTCACCATGGTGTAGCATCCCCTCTTCTTTTTATAGCAGAGTGGAGGCCTCTGGGCATTGAGGAGACAAGTTTCTTGAGTTTAGCCATTGGAATTTGATCCCACTCTTGTTTAATACAGGCCTCCAGCTGCTGGAGAGTTTTGGGTCTCCTTTGACAGACTTTTTGTTTAATTATGCGCCAAATGTTCTCAATCGGTGAAAGATCAGGACTGTAGGCAGGCCAGTTCAGGACATGGACTCTTCTACTACGAAGCCATGCTGTTGTAATAGCTGCAGTAAGTGGTTTTGCATTGTCCTGCTGAAATACACAAGGCCTTCCCTGGAATAGATGTCATCTGGAGGGGAGCATATGTTGCTCTAAAACCTTTATATACCTTTCAGCATTCATGGTGCTTTTTAAAACATGCAAGTGTCCCACACCATATGCACGAATGCATCCCCATACCATCAGAGATGCTGGCTTTTGAACTGAACGCTGATAACAGGAGGGGTGGTCCTTCTCCTCTTTAGCCCAGAGGACACGACGCCCATGATTTCCAACAAGAATGTCAAATTTGGACTCGTCTGACTACAGGACAATTTGCCACTTTGCTACAGTCTATTTTCAATGAGCCTTGGCCCACAGAACATGGCAGCGCTTCTGGATCATGCTCAACAATGGCTTCCTTATTGCACGATAGAGTTTAAGGTGAAATCTGTGGATGGCACGGTGGACTGTGTTTACAGACAGTGGTTTCTTGAAGTATTCCTGGGCCTATTTAGTAATGTCAATGACAGAATCATGCCGGTGAGTGATGCAGTGGCGTCTGAGAGCCCGAAGATCACGGTCATCCAGTAACAGTCTTCGGCCTGGTCCCTTACGCACAGAGATTTTTCCAGTTTATCTGAATATTTTGATGATGTTATGCAGTGTCGATGATGAGACCCTCAAAGCCTTTGCAATTTGACGTTGAGGAACACTGTTTTCAAAGTATTCCACAATTTTTTTTACGCAAGCTTTGACGGGTTGGAGAGCCTCTGGCCATATTTACTTCTGAGAGACTCAGCCTCTGTAAGACTTCCACCTGATGCCAGTTAATGTAATTACTTGACAAATGTTCTTTCAGCTGATTTTCTTATATATTAATTGCTTTTTCAGCCCTTTTTTGCCTGTGTGCCATTTTTTTTTGAGATCTGTTGCAGCCAGAAAATTTGAAATGAGCTCACTTTTGTGGATAAAAATGTAAAATGTCCCAGTTTCAACGTTTGAAACGTTATCTATGTTCTATTGTAAATAACATATTGGCTCATCTGATCTGAAAGTCATTACATTTTGATTTTATTCACAATTTACACTTCGTACCAACTATTTTGGAATTGGGGTTGTATATGTACATCATATAAAGATTCCTCTATTCCCTCAAACTCCTACAAATAGCTGTGGTCATCCACTGAGGATTCTGTTTTTTCAACTTACTTTTGGACACCTTTGGAATAAATTTACATTGTGAATCAAGTAAAGCCCCCTCGAATCTATCCCACATCACATTTACAGACTTACAATCCAGGAGTGTCTCCCATTTTAGTTTGCTTAGATATGAGCGCATCCTGTCAAAGTTTGCTTGCCTAAAATTGAAAATTTTGGCTTTCGAAGATAACTTTTTAACTTGCCATTAAACACCAAAACTAACAGTAGAATGATCACTTGTCCCAAGTGTCCCCAGTACCTCTACATTCACAAGTTCTATCAGGGTCATTACTTTACATACAATAAAGAAGTACTCTCCATTATTTAAATCCTCCTCCAGAGAAACAGAGCAACAGACCGATGTGGTGGATGGAACTCTCCACTACAGCTCCATTGAGAATAACTTTCATTATCCATGTTGGTATCACATTGCTGTCTCATTGATGTAACATAGGCACTTCTGGGTTGGTTTTGGGAGTCTTTTTTCTACATACTCATGTCAATCAGCTGCGCACAGAATACAACGCTCGGGCGGCACTGCATTCAAAACCGACATCATTCTGTAAAGAATATTACCATGTGGGCTCAGGAGCACTTTGGAAAACCATTGTCAGTTTACACATTTCGTCGCTACATCTACAGTACAAGTGCAAGTTAAAACTCTACCATGCAAAGCGAAAGCCATATATCAGCAACACCCAGAAATGTTGCCAGCTTTTCTGGGCCCAGGCTCATCTGAGATGAACTGACGCAAAGTGGAAAAGTGTGTTGTGGTCTGAAGAGTCCACATTTCAAATTGTTTTTGGAAATCATGGATGTCGTGTCCTCCGGGCAAAAGATGAAGAGGACCATCAAGATTGTTCAGAGCACAATGTTCAAAAGCCAGCATCTGTGATGGTATGGGGATGTGTTAGTGCCCATGGCATGGGTAACTTGCGCATCTGTGAAGGCACCCTTAATTCCGAAAAGTACATACAGGTTTTGGAGTAACATATATTACCATCCAAGCAACGTCTTTTTCAGGGACGTCCCTGCTTATTTCAGCGAGACAATGCCAACCCACATTCTGCACGTGTTACAACAGCATGGCTTCATGGTAAAAGAGTGCGGGTAATAGACTGGCCAGCCTGCGGTTTAGACCTGTCTCCCATTAAAAAGGTGTGGCACATTATGAAGTGCAAAATACGACAATGGGGACCCCGGACTGTTGAGCAACTGAAGTCGTACATCAAGCAAGAATGGGAAAGAATTTCACCTGCAAAGCTTCCACAATTAGTGTCCTCAGTTCCCAAACACTAATTAAGTGTTGTTAAAAGGAAAGGTGATGTAACACAGTGGTAAACATGCCCCTGTCCCAGCTTTTTTGGACCATGTTGCACACATCAAATTCAAAATGAGTGAATATTTCCAAAAAACCAATAAAGTTAATCAGTTTGAACATTAAATATCTTGTCTTTGTAGTGTACTCAATTGAATATAGGTCGAAAAGGATTTGCAAATCATTGTATTCTGTTTTTATTCAGGTTTAACACAACGTCCCAACTTCATTGGAATTGGGGTTTGTATATCAACTTTTGTCTTTACTTTCTTTAAAGTTTATATTTTCGGTGGCAATTACAAGTTCAGATCCAATCAGAAACAGGTTTCAAAATAATCCCTTTTTTTCCATTTAATTTATTATTCAAAAAATGAACAGCTGTGTGAAGATGGGCAGGTCTTCTTCTTTATAAATTTTTCACTTCCTTCAGAAATGCAGTGAAAGCACTTGTGATGTAAGACACAAGTATAGCAGACCAAGATGGCACCATCAAACTGACTTTTATTTTGAAAGTATTGTTTTTCATTGCTGGATGAATAATAATTTCCTTTGTTGGTTGGCACTGAAAACCATAGAAGCCCTGCTAGTGAGGGAATGACGTGAAAAGGCGGGGTTATGTGTCACCTTTCTCCACATTGACCAATGTGATTGATGCACTGGAATTGACCTACCTTTAGAGTTTAAAAATTAAATGCACTTTCCTTGCCGATGATGAATGGAGTGACTTTATTTATGCATTTTTATTCACTACAACTTTAATTCAGTCTGTCACTACAGAATAAAATTTATTCTGGAAACTAGTTCTGCAGTGTTGGCTAGAGGTAGCCTGCAATAAGCAGATTATATTTCAGGGGAAGACAATAGTTTGTTTTTTGCCATTTTTAATTGCTCACTCCTCAGAATAGTACAATAAATTTCCTTTTCCCCCCTTTCATCATATTTGAGTAGTCAGCTGAAAACAAGTCTTATCAAATGCAGAATATAAAAGTTTTTTTTTCCTTTGCTACTGGCCATTTAGTGTCTTAGCCAAATAGCTTCAAAGCTTGAAGTGTCAAAGATTTTAAACACTAAGCCTCAGAATTGATGTTCAAAACTTTATGTCTTCTGCAAGGAGTATTCATTGACTATTCATTGGATTACAAAACTTTCAGTCATAAGCGGAGCACATTTCATGTACTGTATAGTATAACTGTCCATTCCCACATTATATATCTGCATAATGGGTGTTTTGTGTTTGGAGAAACAGAAAGATCATTTTCTCAAAGGAAATTAACCTTGACTATCAGGGCTCGTAATCCTCAATGCTAGGTGAGGTCTTTCAGGCAAGGCAAATTGGGTCACTGGGTGTGTGTACACTGTAGCCATGTCTCTGGTAATACATTAAGACTTAGTTCGTTATCAACCACTTTACAAATTGCATCAGACTCAACTAATTTAAGAGCCAGTTTGTGCTGTACATTTTAATGTTTTATTACTGCCATATCTTCACCTCTCCACGTATAAAACTCATCTGATGATTGCAAGCAGGACACGCAGCTGTTTTTTTTTTTTTTTAATAAAAAAAAAGCTTTTTAAAGGTTTTTTAACCTTTATATTCATTTGCAGGCTGATTGCATCCACCCTGGCAGTGACTAACATGGATGAGTATTTGCATCCCTGCACCAAGTAGCATGATGCAGTTTTAGCCTCGCCACTCAAGTGCCCCTGCCACAGGGCCTCCCTGCTCTCACCATTTTCCAGCCCACAGCAATGTTTGGCAGGGCTGTATAGCCCATACTTGTCCATGAAAGCATGGACAAGCTGAGGGACACCTGCCCTGGAATTCTCACACAGATGACCCGTGTTTACCTAACCTGCTCATCTGACCTCTTCGTTAGGCTAAAGAGATGAGGACCAGCCATGCTGGATTGTAGCACTATAGATGAGCCTTTTAGAAGCTTGTTTCCGCCCTTGAAAGTTGACCCCTCATCATTGAAATTCATTTTCTATTAGCACTGTGCTTTTAGGCAAGGGAAAAACTTTGTGACATTTGAGGACAGCTCAATTCCATTTTACAACGTATTATATTCCACATCAAGGTTTTCTTCCTTATCAGTCAGAGGTTTCACCTCCGGATTATGTGAGGAAAACAAAGCTCTTTTTCTGATGCTGTGCGGCAAGAATGAATAGAAATGTTGGCCTAGTCTTAACTATCAAAATAAAAACAAAATGAAACTAATTTTGATATATTTTAATTATTATTATTATTATTTATTTATTTATTTATTTATTTTTTAATAGTTCATTTCAGAGTCAAGACTCCCATTTGAAATACAGCATCTTTGTCTTCAAGGGAATTTTTTTTACATTCACCTTTGAACATTTACCCTCAAGGATAAAAATCACTGTGCAGGAATAAGAAGCACTAGGTTGACTGCGGGAAATACACAGCCTAGGGTCAGGTTCTCTGGGATAAGTGGGATGAGTAACCACAATTAAGCTTTACATTATCATGCCATTGTGTGTCCATATTTAAAAATTGCTTTAAAAAGGTCATATTAAGCCCATTGCTCAGCTTGATATTTTCATTGTGTGGTCTATTTACAAGCAATTGCATGTTTTATTGGTCAGAAAACACCTTTTCACAGCTGCACAGGCCTTGTGTACAGCACCTCAGGTTCACTTAGCCTGAAATGGACTGTTTACTGTCTCTTTAAGACATCCTCCCTGAAATCCCACTCTGTTGTGATGGGTCTACCACAGTTCAAGAAGCAGAGCTCCATAAAATGAAGGGAATACAATGAAAGGTTGGAGTTGTACAGCTGGGGAATGGTGGTAAAAATAGAATATTCACTTTTGATGTCGATACAAAGGGAATTTGCCTCTGCACTAAAGAAAACAGCTTTTATAGACATGACAATATGCTTTAACCAAATTCTTCCCGGCCTCCATCCTACGTAGGTTCATTTGAAGGCATGCTAAATGAGCCACTATTTGGGCATTATGCAAATGTGTAACATTGTGATGCAGACATGTTTCAGCAGAAAAGGCCGGACTACAAACAAGGTGTTTCCGGCTGTTTGGGGACTGTGTTTCCTTATGGAGTGCATAACTCCCTTTGGTGTGGGCTTTGGCATTTGTAACTTTGGAAGACATTATGTGCGCAGAAAACTATATAACAAATCAAAGAAAAAGGAAATTGAAGAGGCATTACATAATAATAAATTGAACAGCAAAGCAAGTAGATTTTAAGAGTCTGATAATAAATTTCTTCTTATTGTAGGGCTTATAAATAAAGAAAAATAAATACATAAAAGCCACAAACATTGACAGTGTTGGTCTGCTACAGTCGTCAGTAACACAACTGTGGATGCTTGTGATATGAGTATATTCTTGCTTCTATTCTTGGTTGTATAGGCACACAGACGACACGGAAACTCACATAGACACATAAACAAACAATAACTCAATCAATTACTTTTTCATGAGGAGTACTCACTGTGTCATGAACTTGGGGTAAACATGTCTTGTTGGATTTAAATAATAAAAGCCTGCACTGATATACATTAATGAAGTGCTTATTCATGGGTTATCTGTCAGAGTATTGCTGTTGCCAAGATACCGTTCAGCACTTCGCTTCTACTGTTAATGGAGAGCAACACCAACATGCCAAGTGACCTGGGCAGAGATGAACTCTGTAATTCACTCTTACTTAAAAAAAAAATAAAAAAAATAGAAAAATAAATAATGGAATAATACCCTTCAGAAAAACTAATTTAATGCATGTTCTAAGGAAAGATGGGAAAAAAAACAACTAAATGCTTAAGAGGAAAAACAGAAGCGATTACTCAAAAAAGAGAACCAAAGAACAATATGGTTAATAATAAAATAATAATAATAATAATAATAAAAAGCATGCTCGTGATTGTTTTGGAGCCAGTTAAATGATTTTTTTTTTTTCTGTTTTAGGGCTTTCGCCAAAAGCAAACGCATCACTTTGACTACAGTATTTTTGTTATTGATCTCCATAGTTTTTCATTTGGAAGTTTAAACAAATATGTAATTAGAAAGGTTTGTAAATTGAATTTAATTCAGTTAATTTAAAATATTGAATTATTTCACAAGTTAGCTTCAAAACACTGAAAAGTTGAAACGCTGCTAGCAGCAACGGAATGGGGCCAGGCAGTAGTGGAGAAGAGGTGGAAAAAGTAGAAGATGAAGGGGAAAATAAGATGATGACAAAAAGAGGAGGGAGATTTCTAAAATTAAAATTGGAAATACTGAGGAAGAAAATTTAGTTCAAAATGTATTCATACATGGATTTTTTTTGGAGCTTAAGCAACAGCATATTCATCATTTAGTTTCATCACAGTGATCACCACATGCTGTCTGGAATACTTGCTTTTGTCCTCACGATACCAGTCAGGGCTCTAACCAGCAACCTTTTGTACCACAGGAAGGCTCCTAACAAGATTTTCTACCTGACCAGATAAATGAACTAGCTGTAGACAGCTTTGTGGGTCAACAGCCTCATTTTAATGAAAAAATCTAATTGATTTTAAAAAGTCAAATTTTGTAAGAAGAGAAATATGCAACTTGGCAGAAATACTTGAGAAATGGCAAGTGTATTTGTGTATTATTTACATGGAGATTAATCATTATTTTTCTGATAAACTGCCTACCTAAGCCCAACAAATAAATTCAAGTGGCCTACATAGAACAGACCCAATTCAGAACAAAAACTGCAAGGTAAATGTGCACTGTTACAATCATACAGTGATGCATTAGCTAGTTAGGTAGCTTGCTAAGTAGTGATCTAGCTAACTTTACGGTCTGTTTCCAGTCAAACAATTAATGGCTGCACAAATCAGACTTGGAAGTGCCTCGCTCAGTTTCTATGAAGCCCAACATTCCGTCAAGTTCCCACATAAGTTAGACAACAGTCAATACCAGGAATTTTTGATGAACTGTTTATAGCACGGCAGAACTCTTTTTTTCCATTATTAAATACTTTGTTGTAAATGTAAAATCTTCAAGTCAGCGTCCACTCTATCTCTGAACAAAAACTGGGCCATAGCTGGGCGCTCACATCCAGTTGCTGCTTGTCTTGCATTTGCGAAATGGTCGAGCTGGAAACAATAAAGCAGTGGCATGTAGCCCAAAAAAAGTAATTATGCTGCACATTGCATGATGAGACAAAACAGTCCTGAACTTTTAGCTGTTTTACTCATGCCTCATCTTCCTCTCCACTTTTTCTCCCATTTTTGTGCTTTTTCTTTGACTGCATTTTCAAAGATGTTAAGCCTCAGAGAAAGGATGCTCTATCAAAATAGCCTACTTGGAGATTTGATTGGTTATGCTTTTTCCCATAAATCTCAAAAAAAAAAAAAACAAGATATTTTCTGTCACATGAAGAGACAGCATGCTGCCGATCCATCAGTTACAATAAAAATATTCAATCATCTAGCATAAGCCTAAAGGAGGCCCGACATATTTACATGATTATTATCTAGACAGGTCGGTCGTCCACGACCAATAGCCCCTGATCACCCACATTTGTCATTTTGGCTTATTCTTGACACATAATTCTCTATTATTTATTGAGTTATGTAACCAAGGCAACCAAAATCTATGGTCGCCATGTCCTAACCACTGCCCATATACATACCAAATCTAAAAGACCTAGCTCCTAATTTGTGGCCTGTGGACCATCCAGAAGGAAATGTCTATGAAGGCGGCAGCAGACGCATGACGAGGCCAAATCCATACTAGCCCGGACTTTGTCTGGCGGCTACAGTTATTGATAGATTAACATGTAAAGAACGTTACTTCTCCGACAGATTTGTTTGGCTTTGCTGTAGTTTATATAACAAGAAAACTTTCCGCCATATCTAACAAAGAATAATTATAATTTAATTCATTCACCCCCACCTGATTATGGTTATCTTACATCCTTTAGACTTAGATAACTGAATCCATCTTTTTGCTACAGACTTAGATGTAATTTGACCATGAATACCCAGCACATGCAGGCTTGGTTGCCCCCTCGATGTTTCCACCACTACTGGGCAAGTTTCTCAATTTCAGCTAATGTTTGAAATTTGTTACTTTTTGCAACCTTCATTGACTGCAGGAAATCAGAAAACCCGCTCAATTCTACAGCAGGGGCTGTAGCATTTCGTGTACTGTACTGCCCTGTAACCCGGACTACTGTAATAACTGTCCTGCTCCACTAGGGAACTGGTCCAGACCACTGTCCTGTGGAGCATGGACCACTGCAGTAACTGTCCTGCTCCACTAGGGGATTGGTCCGGACTACTGTCCTGTGGAGCACGGACCATTGCCATAACTGTCCTGCTCCACTAGAGGGCTGGTCTGGACCACTGGTTCGGAGTGTCTCGACTCCACTTGCAGTTAAAATAACTGGCAAAAAAGGTGCAAGTTTATAACCCTTTTTCTTTTAGTCTTCCAAAGGGGTTCTTAGGGTGGCAAATGGCTTCATCAAGATCCCTTTGTTTTTAAAGAATCCTTTTTGGAAAAATTTATACAGGGTCTCTTTGGAATGAAAAATAAGGCAAGGCAACACACACACACACACACACACACACACACACATATTGTAATGTTGTGACTATTAATTAGAGGCTTGGAGACAGCAGTGCTTGGAACTACAGAAACTTTATTTACTGCATTTTTACAAACTCGTTTGGCAGCCCTCCTTAATTAAAACATCCTCTGGCCTGCATTTCCAGCGCCGAATTTTGTGGAGATATTGGGCAATTTTTTTCCCCAAGACATAAACGTCTGATTTTCCAGGACTTTTTTTTTACGTTTTGCAGGATTTTCCAGTACTGGAATTCACTATTTCATTTTTTACAGGTTTTTCAATGAGTTTCAAGAACTGCGTGCACCCTGACAATGTTATTTAACGTTTATAATTTAAAATTTCATATATTTTTAAAATATATTTGCATTTTGAATTAATTAGGCTATTCCTCTGTAGGTCAGGCATGGCGGGAGCTTCGACACTGTCAGTCTTGCCTTTTTGGCGCTAGCTGACAGCTGCACAGTGCAATACCGGCCACTGTATAGGGATAAGATTCGGAAACAAAATTTCAAATGAACCCATTCAAAAAGCCCATTCACTTCGAGACAAGGGAACCCATAGTGCAATTTTTTTTTTTCCCAATGTCCCAAGTCAGACCTCTATACAGCCAAGTCAGTTGAAAATTAATCATTTTTACAATACCTAATAGACACAAATGAGCTATGGCAGAATAGCACTGTAAAGTGTTACCCACACATGCGTTACGATTTCTAACATATAGTTAGCTAGCTATGTAGCTAAGCTAGCTTGTATAAAGAGTGAATTAGCTCATTAATTTGCTAATATCTTGGCAGCTAAAATACATATGTTATAAGATTAGTTCTGTAGCTCATAAGATGAGCCATCAGGCTAATAGGGCGTAACTGTGAAGAATACTCAAATACGTTACCAACTTAACTAACATGGCAGTAGCAGCTAATAAAGCATTTAAGATTGCATGCTTTGTAAGAAACATGAATGATGTTAACGAGCATATCATATAATGATTATAGCTACCTATTTACAGACATGCATTGGTTTTGGAGATCATATTTTTAGTGCAGCAATTTTCAAATAACACACCAGTAGGTTCCCAGCTAACACACTTACGTCGCCAAGACGTTGTGACAACGCAACCGGACGACCTTAGATTCGTCGTGGCAACGTAACTACTTACGTTGTGACAACCAGAAAAGTGACATTCCTGGATTTGTCGTGGCGACGTAACTTCGTAACGTTGTCAGTTCGTCTTCTGCACGTTGTGGCAATGTAATTTATCAAAGGTTGCCAGTTGGTAACCTAGTAGTACCTTATTGCGACTTCACGCGATGCTTGCACTCGGCTCTTCCTTCCTTACGCTTATTGGATGGATTACTTGTGCTTTAATTAGCATTTGCCCTGCACAACTTAACAGGCCTATGAGTATTCACCTTGCGAAATGAAAAAAAAAAAACATTTAAAAAAAAAAAAAAGACAATCAACTTGGCTTACATTGGCACACGCTTAACCCTGCTCAACTGAGAGCATAAACATTGGGAGTCTGTTTAAAAACAATTAATTTAATTTACCACAAAACTTCTTTAGTCCAGGAATACCCATTTCGGGTGGCTCAGGATGTTACGTGCATAATGTGCATCGCAAAACTGTTAAACCCCCTGCTAAATCACACATTTCAATTAATGACAATTAATACATGAATATAAATTTTATATGAACTGTATAAATTGGTCTATTTTTAAACAGCATATAATATTTTAATTTACAATAATAGTACTTTAATGAATTACTAGTCAAAAACATGCATTTTGCACCACAAAGTATTTTATTAACATTAAAAATTTAATATAAAGTCTGCAGAGGTATCGAACACTTTCCTTTTTCACTAAGGCAAACATCAGTTCAGTTAGGTATACAATCTTACATTCAGAAGGAACCTGATTAGTTGGGTGGCGTATTGTAGTGTACAATAATAAAGGTTCAGAATGAGCCATCACAGATTTCAATTGAATTCACCAGTTTCAGAGAGGATGCCCAGTCGGTTCATGAAACTTGTGGCAAAGACTCAATCATAAAAACCGTAACTTTTACTCAGGTTCCATGTATGTTAACTGTAAACCACAGTTCAATGTGCACAGGACTCTACTTACAGTTAAAATAACAAGGACACAATGCGTTAATTTAACTGTAAAATTTAGTCCATTTATAACAGTGCGATAATTATATCATTAAAATTTAGTTTCGATAACAACTTTGTGTAGGCTAATTTAAATATGCGGTGGCCGTTTCCGAAGACAAGGGGTAAAAAACATGAAAACGAAGTTGCTCCCTGATATATATTATGAGCTTGGTGGGAACAACAGTCACACTATGAACACTGAACTGAGTTATTCATGGCTAATCTGGGTCGATATACTGTACTACGAGTTGCGGTAAATTATTTCTATAATTATTATTACTGTTGGTCATTAATAATGATAATAATAATAATAATAATAATAATTATTATTATTATTATAATAACTGGTGATGTTCAAGGAATGAAGGCAAACATATGGGTGCAGGCATGTTTGTAAGTCTTTATCTTCATATGTTCAGATGCAACACTTTTGGGAATCAGCATTATTAAAATATGGCATCCCATTAACCCCATCCATATGCATATTAGGGGAAATTTACTCACTTTCAACACAAATTGCAACACATCTACTGATAGCACTAATTATCGCCAAGAAAACAATACAAAAAACTGCTAAAAACATCTCAATGGTCAGACCTATTAGGAAAACGATTATCAATTGAACACTACTCAGCCCTACAAAACTAAGGCAAGCAATCAGGTGAGACAACCAGAAAAAAGGAACAGGAAACAGTGCTAGCTTGGTGGCCAACTGGCCCAGATCCCTGCCAGAATTGCGCGCAGTTACCTTGAGGTTGAGATACCGCTTCCACATAAAAACAACCTGGTGGCTCTCCCAGCGCAGCTCAGCTCAGCTCCAATTCTGGAGAGGAATCTAAGACTCAGTTCTTTATGACCTTCAAATCCATCTCAATAAAACTGTCTGGCCTGCACTGTGGTTCCCCATTACAAAATGTCCCATCCTGAAAAATAGCAGCCATCTACCCCAAAGCAGCATCTCCCTAATTAATTCCATTATAGCAAACCCTCTCCACCAGTCCACACTTCCATCCCACCAACCACAGCATTACAATGTCGTTGCTCACAAACAACACATCCATAATATGTATCCATTTTAAATATTGGCCTTCTATATATTGACTGCTGATACCCTAACGCAGATATATCTGTTGGCTATTTATGACTTGACGTGTTGGATGGTAGGGAAGGGGAACCGTTTTTTTTGGGTTCACTTTACAACAAGCTGGCTGAGATTCCTGTTCTAGAAAAATACAACTTGAGGGGGAAAAAAAGGTGTTTCATGCTCCTGATAAAAAAAAAAAATTTTGGAGATTGCCAATGCAGTTTTCATCTGACAGCAATGATCTGTTGGTTCAGAGGGTGATGTGCTAACCACAAGACTAAAGCAGTGAGTCAATTTAATAAACATGTCAGTTGGATAAGCTATAGTTCTACTGAAATTGTTATATTTTTTCTTTCTCCTGAAATTGCTTTATTTTTATGAGTATATACATTGTTATAAGAGAACATATGCAGAAAATACAAGCTGTTCCCCTTGATTATATTGATTTTATTGCAGTATCCTGTCAAAATTCAGCTTACATTCAGGAGGTAAAGTGACAGCTCCATTTCACTGCCCAGACCTGAGGCAAGAATAGATGAGATGGGCTGAGTTTAGCCCAGGCGTTTTCGTGCCACTGGACGATTTTATGCCAGATGGGTTCATTATGGCATAAAAGTGCCATCATCATAGCATAATAACGCCACTTAGAACCAAGCATTTTTGGTCCTGCTGGCCTTCCATACCCGTAATTTGCAAGCTTCATGGAGACTGCTGTCAGGTTTGGGAAACCACAGGACCTGCTTTGGTTCAACTCAGAGTTAACCCCAGTGGCCATCCCTCAGCAGTCCCAAGGGCTTCAGTAACCATACCTTTCAATGAGTAATTACGTAATCCTTTTGCAGTTTACTTTGCCTAATTAGCAACAGATGCAAAGACTAATTGATAGAATGACTGTCAAATGTATTTTTAATAGCAGTAGGGTTATTGCATAATGCATCATAACGTCATCATAACGTCATAATGATGTAAAATGCATACATGTTTTCCAAATATTTTGAATGTAAGCAGCTCATGAAATGACATAGATATGCTAAATTAGTTTGCAAGGCTTATTAAGAGATAGGTTATGAGAAGATGTGCTATATTGTGAAAATAGTTATGGCTAAAGGGCATTGTCAGGCACAGCTGAGTGACAGATGGCAATAATCCAAATGATTCCAAAAACTCCCAAACTTTTGCTGACGTCAATCTCGTTTCAGAATTTTTTACGCAGAAAAAAAGCTAAAATATGGATGGACATCAGCAAAAGTTTAGGATTTCTTGCAATTGTCTGGATTATTGCCATCCTTACCATTTCACATCAGTTATAAAAATGCTGCTAAGAAGCAATATTTTATCATTATCCTTTTTAATCATCATAGGCCTTACTTTGGTCTTGATTATTTTGTAGATTAATTAGTTGTAAATCAGGTGAACATAAACGGGAACAGCATGAGAGCAAACATGCCTAAAAGGTGAGGTTACTGAAGGCCCTCTAAACATCTGATGGCCCACCACTTGTTAACCCCAAACTGAAGCAAAGCTCTTATTATTGTTACATTGGTGGGGCAGTTGGTCGCACATTTGCCTCACTGCAAGAAAGTCACTAGGCCTTCCTGTGTGGAGTTTCTATGCTCTTCTCATTTTTTCATGAGTATTTTTTAGGTACTTTGCTTTCATCTCAAAGTCCAAAGAGAAGCGTTTCATGCAACTTGGACACTCAGTTGCTCATAGGTATGAATGAAATTGTGAAAAGTGTTTGTGCTTAGCAATGGATTGGCAAAATAACCAGGGTGTAGTTCTGCCTTTTGCGCACTGGGTGCTGGGATAGGCTCTGGTCCCTCCTGTACCTCTGACTGGAAATAAGTGGATTAGATAATACAGTAAATGGAGGAATAAATAATTTCAATCACTGCCTTACGGTCTCAGTGAAAACAATGCATGCCTCGGAGTTTTACCCTGCTTGCAGGTATTGACTAAATACACCATGACAGACATAAATAATGCAGTCTTGATAGCAACCATGAGATCACATGAATGTGATAGAATAAGAAAAAATATGTTGAGAGCAGATGAACTCTCAAATAACAAACACTGGTATTTTCAGAATAATACTCATGCTAAAATCAGGATGTTTGTTGCATTTGTTGTACCCTCAGGGCAGCTGGCTGAGACAAAACGTTCAAATATACATTATGCAACAGTCTTGGGCTTCAGGAAAAAAAAAATCCAAGTTCAATGATACAGAACAGAAAAGTTAAATGAAATTTACTGTGCATGTACCATTGCATAACATGCAATCCACAAGGTCAAGCAATATCAATAATGTATCTTTAGCTTGAGTGGAATGAAGAAGTAATGCAGTGATCCTCTTATGAATAGCCAGAGGGTGTTGGTGGTGTGATATGAAAGGAAGAATGTTATGGTGGATTCAGAAAGGACCACAGCCCCCTGGAGATGTGGAGCAGGGTCCAGGAACCTCTGTTCACGGCTTTGTCAAGTTGTTTAACTCAGAGTCTGGAGGTCTTGTGCAAAACTCCCAGGGCTATTGTTCTTCTTTGTATAAGTGCATGGGTGGGCGTTCAGCTTTTTCAAAGATTAAGTGACAGACTGAACCAAACTTTGAATCATTGAGCTCACCATACCACCTTGGTAGTCATCTATCAGAGACAAAATTTTGTAATCAATGCAACTCCCATTAGCCCAGCAGTGCAATAATTAATTGCATTAAACTCCAAATTATATTGTGGCAGTATTTAAGTGATACTGTTACGCAGTTTACAGTATATACGTACAGATGGAAGACAAATTAAAGGAAAAAGAACGACGCATTCTCACCATGATGGCAGTGGTCTCTACCAGGATGACAATGGCCCAAGCCTCACAGGATACAAGGGGTCATTGCATTTTTTATGTTGGGATGCACGAATACCACATTTTCAGACCGAGTATAAGTGCAACCTGTGGGTTCTTGCCGGTACAAAGTACCAAAGCGAGTACTTCAATATTTGAGCCCTACAGCCAAAGAACTGTATAACTCCACATTGACCTATTTTATTATTAGACATTCAGCATTATAACATTAATTGTTCAAGCTGAAAATGATATAATTACATGCAGGTGTTTCAACTCGGTCTGTCATGTTTGTGTCGCTCTTGACAATTAAAAAAAAAAAAAAAAGTACATATCAAAATGTAGAAGAACAGTTGCAATATCTCTGATTTTGGAAAAACAGTTTCAGTCCATGTCATTAGTGAACAAAATTAAGTGCATTTATTTTAGCATTTTTATTATATATTCAATAACACTGCACAACAACTGCATGCACTAGAGATTTCGCCTCATGCCCACAGATGTCCTCAAGTTGTGGGTCACAAAATAAAACAAACTGTGATCTGTAGTTGGGTCAAAAAAAAAAAAAAAAACTCAGCACATAGGCTCTGCTATAAGCTACTTAGCTATCACTCGCTCCCTGCCATCAACTGGCCTATTGTTTCAAATTGGGCCACTGAATTCTCGATAAAATGAGAATCACAATTTTTTTTGTTGCTTTAAATTGAAAACCTGATTCTCTCTTGTGATTCTGTGGGGAAAAAAAAAAAAAAAAAACATTTATTTAGGGAATACTTTTATAAACAAGGATGCTGAACATGTAAAAAAAATTATGAATATCATTCCTTTCTATCTTTTGCGGAACAAAATGGAGGAGAAATCTGTTTCAGTCTGAAAACTCTGAGCTAACATATATATTAAACAACAAAGCTGTTAAATATGCCGCCCGTCCAAAAAAAAAAAAAAAAAAAAAAAAAAAGGTAGGATTAGGTAGTTGCCGGTAGGATTTCAATAAGCAAATACTCAAGAGCCTATGAATGAATCATCATTACAGAGACAAATATGTTTTGGCTGACAATAATTCTTTTAATCCTGACTGATTCAGTGTATAACCTCTAATTTCTTTTCTTTCTAATTTCTAATGCCAGAAGATGTACCTCACGGTCTTTTACGAGAACGTGTGCTAACTGATGGGGCTCTGAAGAAAAACGGACAAAACGCTGAACTTTGTCATGGAGAAAAAGCATTTTTTAGGTTTGGGAGGTTATTGGTGTCCATCTGTTCCTATATTGATGAAATTGCTAAATTCCACTTGGAAATCATTAATTCATATTGAACTTCATTAGTCAAAAGTTGATTTGTGTTAAATATGATTATTTTATGATTTGACTGCACAATTTTGAGGGCTTGTATAGCCTGAACAGCCACTTGGATAGCTTAGTGGGTAATTTTGAATATCACAATTAGATGTGGCATACTTGTGGTCAAGGAGTTTATGATCCTGGAAAATTATTGTTTTAATTTGCATCCATTTTTCAATTCTCTGAATTTTTTTTTACAATTTTAATGCTGAATTTTCATGAAGATTTGTTGTGTTTCCAGCCCTTATTCTGTACAAAAATTATGAAAATGAAATGAAATACAGTATTCACATAAATACTATGCACATGTAGTGTGCACTGATGTTGAGATTGAAGGTGAGGATCCAAATGCGAAGGAAGTTAATATATTTATACTTCTGAAGCAAAGCTCCAGTAAAGACAGAGGTAACTATTCACAAACAAATACCAATACAAGGATACAAAAGGGAAATAAAGACTGAACTACAGACTCACAATGAAAACTGAGACATCCACCTGTAATGCAGAATCAGCAAACACACTAAACACAGCACAACTAGTGAACCGCAACGATTTCACAAAGGAATACTGGAAGGAGTGGGTATTTATTCACAGAGAACGAGCTAATTGAATAATGGGTTACAGACAAATCTAATTAACATACTCGCTCAGGAGCAGGCCGGTGATCAATGTTCAGGTGAGGCTGAGCGCTGAATGGAATACGGGCGAGACGCGACAAATACAATGGAATTCTAAATGCTACAGGTGTCTTGTTTCATTTGGCCCATTTTCCCCTTTGCTGTGAAGCTCCAATCTTTAATAATAAAGCCTAAAATAGGGTAATGCATAAATAACCAGATTTAGCCTCTACGTAAAGGGACAAAGGTCTCTTTCATTCAGTATCATTTCATGGCTCCCCATAATTAATCAGGATAAATGAATAAGTTTAACTGATCAGAATATTTCCATAATGGTTTTATGGTATATGAATGTTTATTTTCCCCCACCATTAAAAAAAGAAGAAAAAAAAACATAACCTTCTTCTTTCAAGGTAACACACAAATTGCATGAAAGCTTGTTGTGTGACTGCTTCTGATTGGACTGCACTGACATATGTATATTTGCAACTATGTTTGAGCACCATACCTGAAAATATAAGCAGGTCAGCAGGTCATTTAGTCAGTTCAAGAAATGTCAGGGAAAAGGGAAAGAAAAAAGTATATAAAATCTATGTGCAATGATAAAAGTCTATGTGCAATGAGCTGCACTACCATTTCAAGCATATGTGCACAGTCCAGGTAACAAAGTGGCAATATATAACTTCTATAAGGGAAACTTTTAAGTGAGTAAATGTTTGTGGTGATTCATTACCCAGATAATGTAAAACACATTAAGAGCAAGACCATAACAATTTCCTGGCCATACAGTAAAAATGGCCCATCAAATTCGAATTAATCCACCACCATTTAATCAGGACATTTAAAAACTCTACCTACCCCTTTTAAATGTGGTGGAATTAAGTCTGCCAATGTGACTTATATTTTCTATTTTACAATGTATATGTTGAATATTCTGCTAGGTTGAGCTGAGCCGTGAGATCTTGGAAAAGGTACCAAGAAGAGAAATAAGTTACGTATTTACAAAGTAAGAGAAAACATACATTGATCCTTTAGCGGAATTAAGAAGACTGCAGAAATCAGAGGAAAGAACCAATGCTGGAGGCTGTATGAAGCACTTTCTGACACATATACTATATAGGGAGAGAAGGAGACAAAATATTCGATGGGGGGAGTTTGAAACTGTGGAATTACTGCAGACCTTGAGCGTTGAACAAATCTATAAATGTCTGAACATCCTTGCTAGATTTAGGACTGAAATAAGAGGTTGGAATGTCATCTATAACTTATTGTTCAGTCAAATGCATATGAACTAATAAAAAAATGTTACAAGTGCCAGAATATCTGCGGCCATGAATCATTAACTCCATGGGCTGATTGCTTCCATTTTCTGCCAGATATTGGCCCTAAATTCTTTCATGTTAGTCAGGACTTCTTCTGTGAGACACAGAAAGGCACGACTTTGTGTTGATACAACCAAGATTCATGAAGATTCAAGTATTTTCCACATACACAGCTATGCAGCACAGTGAAAAAGTACTTGCCCCACAATCCTTTATTGTGTAGAATCTGGAAATATAAGTGACAAATGGCTGATAAGCTCGGTCCAGAGCCATGCCAGATAGCAATAAAGCTTTTGTGGACTTCCTCCCCAAAATGCGTGCTAAGGTGTTAACGGTCTTACTGTTCCTCTGTATGGGGGGGTTGTTAGAGGGCTCTGGCTGACACAATGCCCCTGTGCGAGTCATATTACTGGCCTAATTCTTGAGTTAAAGTCCAGTTATATTAATCTGTTTAAAATGATCTAAACCCCTGAGAACTGTATAATATGCTTATATGTTCAATATTCTGCAAAGAAATACCTTCTGGACGTATAACCCAATTTACCTATATATTAATTCATCTTAAGACTTTTTTATGACAATTGCATCATATTAGTACATATTCATATCATGTTTGGTCTTGTTATTCTCGGGAGAATCCAAGGAGTTGAGTGGAGTATGTTTCATTCCCATTGGAATTGTGGTTCATTCCCTTTGGAAACTCCTGAGAATTTGGCCAGAATCCTCTCTGGTAATCACCCTATTCTCCTCTCTCTGCTGAAGTGTTTTATTACATCCTCCCAATGGTGGAAACCCAAAAACCGGATTCGACCCCCCTTCCAGGAGTTTATGGCCATGCCGCCTGGATCAAAGGCGTGATTTGGCTTAAAGCAAAGAGAAACAATCCATTCTGGGAAGATCGTATCTGATCTGTCCCCGCGTACGTAAGTGCGTGAGTAGCCATTCCGTATGCCGTATGTAGCCAATCTATGTAGTCAGGGGGAATCGTATCCGATCTCCCCCCGCGTACGTAAGTGCGTGAGTAGCCTTTTCAATGATGTAACATCGTATTTCGAAGTTCCCGCGCACATTAGTGCGTGTATCCTTTTCCTCCAGGTATGACTTTATTCTCCTCTTCTAAATTATGTGTAACTTGTAATTGGCTTAACGTTGATTTGTTTGATTTAAGCTTTTGCCTACCTGGTGAATAAATTATTGTCATTCCTTTAAGCTTGCGTGGTCTCCGTGACTCTTAATCCTTTTATTCTTTCTAGCCACGTTACGACCGGTACTTAGGGGGCGAGTCCTTACATTCCAGACTAGCTAGCTGATGTTTTAAAGGTAGTGATGGGTTTTAAGTTGGATTGCAAGTTACGGTCTACTTATATAAAGGGTTTATGTAGTATCGGTCCTGGGGATTTGGCCTTAAGGGCACCCTTGGGCTTATAAGCCGGTGCCTGGTCGATCCCTTAAGGGCCCTGTGGTGCACATAAATCTGGGTTCATGATATGTTTATGCCAAAGTTGCTACTATCATGGTAATTTCTTCCATCCTCTAGAACTCTCACCGAACTAAGATCCGGCAACTGCGCTATTACCCGGGGGCGTCGGTTGAGTAACTGGTTTTCACGGATGAGTCTGGCGACGTAGCTGCCCCGAGATTCACGCATGTGTCCCTAAACCATAAATTCTAATTCTAATTTGGAGTCAGATATTTAACGAGGGTATAACTAAATTTGGTATTCTAAATTTATTATGGAGTCAGATTAATTGTAACCGTTGTGCTTTTGTGCCCCGTCCTTCGAACGGAGAAAATATATCCATTTTATTGTGATTCACACCAGCCAGGACGTCGTGCGTGCTAATACTAGGAATCCACACGCATAAACCTTCAACCCGGGCTCTTCCTCCCTTGGTCGAGCTGCGTGGGTCTTACAATTGTTAGTGAAGGCTTCTGTGAGACTGAGTGACATGACTTACATGTCATGATATGATATAACCACGACTCTTGAAGATTGAAGACTTTGTCAATGCAGTGCAGTGCTGTGAAAAAAAGTATTTGCCCCTTGCCAATTTTTTCTATTTTTGCCTATTTGTCATATTTAAATCTTTCAGATTATCCAATGAATTTTATTACAGGACAAAGACATTACTATAAAACACAAAGTTCAGCTTTCAAATGATAATTTCATTTACTGAGCATAAATAATAATTCAAGACCCTAGTGAATTGCCCCCACAAACCTAGTAACTGCTTTTGCCATCCTAGTCAGCAGTAACGGCAAACATATGGGTTAATTCTCGCTATCGCCAATACGCAAAAAATACCCGGATGTGGCTTTTTGCCAAAATTTCTTACACTTCTGGGGCTACCACACCTCTGGTGCGCAGTTTCCATATGGTGTGCTTTTTGCACTAGCGCTAAGGCTTATTGCATACACATAATAACACTGAACAATAATGATCATCTGTAATTCTTGAAGGCGACACCAAAAATAATGTAGAAATTATGTCAATTACCTGAATATCACCATGGAAGGCCCTTCTCAAAATGTCAAGAAAATGACCCTTACCCAGCCGAAATCTTTTTTGACAGAAAGTGGGACTCCTTGCCAAAGAGCTGCATGAGACTGGACGTGACTTGGCTACCAAACTACCCCATGATGCACTGGAAATGGGGCTTGATTGGAACATTCTGGTATTTTTTGTATTAGCGATAGTGAGAATTGGCAATGAGTTGCTGTGCAGGAATTTTGGCCCACTCTTCTTCACAGAATGGTTTTAACTCAGCTACATTGGTGGGTGTTTAAGCATGAACCGTCAGTTTTAGGTCATGTCACAGTATTTCAATTGGTTTCAAATAAGGACTTAGATTAGCCACTCTTCAAACTTCATTTTGTTCCTTTTGAGTCATTCAGAGGTAAACTTGTGCTTGTATAATTCGGATCATTGTCCTGCTGTATAACCCAACTCCGCATGAGCTTTAGGTCATAAACTGATGGCCAAACAATCTCCTTCAGGATTTTCTTGTAGAGAGCAAAATTTATGGTTCCATAAATAATGGCAAGTTGCCCAGGTCCGGAGGCAACAAAGCAGCCACACACCATCACACTACCAGCAACATGTTTGACTGTGACCATGATAATTTTACTTTGGAATGCTATGATAACTTTACACCAGATGTAATGGGACTGATTCTGATATAAAGTTCCACATTTTACCCATCAGTCCACAGAATACTATCGTCAAAGTCTGGGGGGTCATCAAGATGTTTTTTTTTTTTTTTGCATATGTAAGGTGAGCTTTAGAGTACTTTTTGGTCAGCAGTGGTATTTGTAGTATTTGCCTTGCAGCTCTCCAATGGATGCCACTTTTTCCCTGTCTCTTTCTTATTGTGGAATCGCGAACACTAACCTTAACTGATGCAAGTGAGACCTGCAGGTCTTTATTTGTTAGTCTGAGTTCTTTTGTGACCTCCTGGATGAGTTTTCAAAGCAATGTTGGAACAAAACTGGAAGGCTGGCCACTCTGAGAAGGTTCACCGCTGTTCCAAGTTCTCATAATGGCTCTGAGTTTACTGGCATCCCAGAGAATTAGAAATGGCTTTGTAGCCCTTTAATAACTAATGGACATCAAGGAGTTTGTTACTCACCAGTTCTTAAATTTCTGAGATATTGGCAACAAGTGCTGCTTTTTGCTTACATCACATTGCTGGACAGATTCTGTTTAAAAGGGACCTACTATGCTGATCCTTCTTTTAATACATACAAGTAATGTTATAATGTTGAATGTTCATACTCAACCTCTATAAAGTTTCTAAACATAAGATACAGGGGTTTTGCCATAATCCGAGAAAGTAATTTCCTGAACGTGATTTCCTCTCTGAACAGCTCCTCCCGAGATCTTCACGAGATCAGGGCAAAAGCTGACGTCAGGTTGTGCCATCAAATTAGTGCAGACCTAGCCAGAGCCAATCACAGCGCTGGACCTGGCCACCCCGGAAACTAATCTAGCAGGCACAAACAACTGCGGATCATATTACGCCTAAGTAGCGTCTACACTTCCAGAAATACAATAGAAAAAGAAGAAGAAGAACCGCGGATCATTTGAGGTGCAGTTTCGTCAGTACGTCTCCCAAAGCTGTTCGTCTGTGTTTTTTTGGATGCGAAAGAAAAGCACAGCTATTTTCTCTTTCAAAAGACGATGCCACCAGAAATCAGTGGGTAGCTTTTTTGTTTGCTGTTGGCAAACAGCCACACTCAAAGGGAACGTTAGCTGTTTGTGCTTGGCATTTTACCGAAGACAGCTTTGTCAATAAAGGATAATTTGACGCTGGATGTGCATCTCAGCTGCTTCTCAAACCTGGAGCAGTTGCATCGATCAAGCACTCGGAGCCACAATCTGTAAGTAACGATATAACAGCAAATAATGTAAGTGAAGCTAACATGTTACGGGTGGCTAGCAGGACTGCTAACGATAGTTAGCACTAACAACTGGCCTCAAACGCAGGCTTTGTAAAATATCTGAAGATAAAGCCTGGATCGGTAGCAACTGTCCGTGACTCACAGACGCGGAAGCAGTAAGTTTTACCATTTTGTGTTGCATTAGCTTACCTAATGTGATAGCCTGTTGAATGTGGCTGTAGCACTGCAGCTAACGTAGCTAAGTTACTGTTGCTAATGTTAGTGTCCTAAATATGCAAGAGTAATATCAGGGGACATTCAACAGAAGGTGTGTGAGCATAAACCTCATTTGAAGCTAACTTTACACTTGTTTGTAATTTGGATGCTTGGTACAACTGTTCACGGTAACAGAACTTCCTGTCTGTAAAACATGTATTGCAGGGTTTGTCTCTGTCGTTATGATGACCGCTCGGTTACCATCGTATGTTAGTTCGCGTTCCATGCCACTTCAAAAATGCTCCCAGTTAATTTATATGCAGTAATTTAGATTGCTATGCTTGTGTTACTTTGGTTAGCATCAAGGTGGTAGTTTCATCATAACGTTTCCTGACCGTAGCCGCTACAGTTGAAGCTAACCCGAGAGGTATTGTGCATGTCTGCAAAGTTTGGCTGATAAGGTGGCAGTGAGACCAGACATAGACTTTAAGGAGCTTAGGGTACGTGTTTGGGTTTGTTTACTGCTGCTGTGAAATGATTGTTTTACTTATCCATGACCGGGGTCAGCCGGATACTTTGCCATGGTGTGGGTTTAGCTCTCTGATCCTACCGCGGTGAAATCAATCGTGAAATGCACTATAACGTGTCTGGTATGACAAAAGATTTCTCGGCATCGCCATAGCGGAATTTCATCCACCTTTGAAAATTGTTCTGGCGAATAAAAAGCCGGAAAAAAGTGGAAATCGGATACAGACTTTTTTTCAGTAGAAGTTATCAATTCGCTTGCTCCACATAAGCAACGCTTACACCGTTTGTGTGTTTTTGCAACAAACTCATTTAGTAGCTTGATGTCGGAATTGCGTTTCGTTTTGGTGGAAATGGTTAACAGGAGCTTTTAGCGAAGTTTCCTCCGGATAGCTAAGTGCGTATATAACATGACTATATAACAGTACAGCTACAATCACATGCATGCAAGGCGAGACAGTACGAGCAAAACACTAAAATTTCAACTTGCCACTCATTGAAATCCTGCTGCAAACGTTGCTGCAATACTTCAATTGCTTCCTCCTCCCGTTCGGCATCGCATTCAGGATCAAACAAGTATGGTCTCACAGAAATACGTGCCGTGGAGAGCTGTCCTGAAATATCTGCCATCTTGGTTTCCTGATTTTTCGGGTCTGCACCCTCCCCAGGAATCGAAGCGGCCAGGCAGCCAATCAGAGCAGTGCCTCATTAGCATAGCCTCCCCGCCCATTTCAAAATGGCTCGTGTTTCAGGCCGGCACAGACAGGGTGAGAGAAGAGGTCTCACCAGGCCTGGAGCTGTGTGGTTTTTTTTTTTTGGTAACTGAATTCTTAACATTATTTTAAAGACCCATTGGACATATTTTAAACAACTAAATACAGCATAATAGGGGACCTTTAAGTGAGGCCTAACAGAAAAAAATCCTGTGTTTCTGGTGACCCAACTGACCACCAACCCTACTGTTTTTATACCACTGTTCAAAAATAAAATTGACAAATACTGATCTGCCCCTATTCCTCCTTGAGCACCATCTGGATTTTGAAGTCTGTGTTCTTGTATTTTAGCAGCACCAAATGCGCAAAGTAATTCAAATGAAACATAGAACACATCCCCAGAGTGATGGAGAGTGGAAATACATTTTATCCAGGTTTCTGACAAATTTGAGGGAAATACTCTGAATTAATTTCATATACTTAGCAGTCGATGGTATGTTATAGCTCGCCAAGACCAGTGATATCAGAGAGATGTTATGCATCATTCCAAGAGCAAATCACGAAACATAACCATCCATCGAACTGTCCACCGTCTCATTGTAAGCCTCAGTGACAGCTCAATGACAGCAACTCACACTTCTGAGTGATAGGGAAAACTATGGAAGTGGATTAATTGCAGCCTATCACTGTCAACAGTTTTTCACAAAAAAACTAGGCATACGGTAATTAGTAAGCATTTATTCTTACTACCAAGCACATTAAAATGAAAAAGGGGCAACTAAGCTGCATTTAATCATTTGTTGCATTGCAAAATACACCAAAAACTCCGGAAATTAAGAATGAGGAGACGAGCATCGAGCATCATGTTGGATTGCCTTGTTAATTTGTACCAACAGACGCAGGTCTGAAAACTCTCTTGAGACTCGAAACTAAACTGTCTGAAGTTCTCTGAATGGTGCTGCTTTGACCTGATCAGAAATTGTGTTGCTTCCAATTCCTTTGCTAAGAAGTGGGGCGTGACTTGCTTTTTATTTACACGGATGTACTGTAGTGCCCTTGCTAATTCCCATTCAAGTGAAACATTGTAGTTTCTTGAAGTTTTAACGTTGAATCTTATAATGGTCGCAGTATGTTTTCAAAAACAACTTAAACCTTAAAATGAATGTGATAGGCTATGAGAAAATAACAGTGTTCATCTTGATTTATTTTCAAAAGTTGAATCAGCTCAAACCATGCAACAGCAACATTAAATCTGTTTTTCCCGATTGATCAGCCAGGGAACATTTGTGCAGCATTTTGAAAACCATACTTCGCTCGAACAGATTTCTCTTGTTCAAAACAGAAGTGTCGGCAATAGCTTATGAGATTTGTTGAATCTTAAGCTAAATAAATAAGGAGGCAGCATGCACTGATATTTTATTTTTCTTATATTTCTGGTTTTATTTTCAGCCTTTAGGTCGACTGCATGGTGAAGGCACTGATTTAGAATAAACACGAACAGCCTGACATCTCCCTAAAAGAGAGATCAAAACATATTGATTGCCATCTAGTGACTGGCTGCAGTATAGCTTATAAACCCACCCCTTCCATGTTAGTGGATGGGACATGGGGCACACAAGAGCTCTTAGAAAAGATATGCTTTGATCTCATCCCAACATGATCACATGGTCCATGTACTTCTGAGAAGTTCCAAACAAGTCCATGCTTTCTGCCTGAATGAATGGCTTCAAGTGGACAGACAGCAGCTGGAACTATATTTGCAGCAAATTTGATAAACATTAACGCATAATTTACGTTGGTTGGTGTGACCGAGCTTTTAAAGGGAATGTTGGTCTGACATTTTATCATATTTATATTTGTTTTATTATATTAAACTCTTGCAGCGTACTGATAAGTTGGCACTTGAACTGATCATTCAAGGAAGTTAATCTAAGAAGTGCTGCTTGCAAATAAGTTTTTTCTCTACCTATTTGGTAACCTTTTGGTTTTATTTTCTGCTATTTTTATGATCATTCTACAACCCTAATTCTGATATAGTTGGGACGAAGTGTAAATTGTGAATGAAATCTAAATGCAATGACTTTCAGATCACATGAGCCAATATGTTATTTATAATAGAACGCAGATAACATTTCAAATGTTGAAACTGCGACATGTTACATTTTTATCCACAAAATGAGCTTATTTCAAATTTTCTGGCTGCAACAGGTCTCAAAAAAATTGGCACACAGGCAAAAATGGGCTGAAAATGCATATTAAGAGAATCAGCAGAAAGAACATTACACAAGTAATTAAGTTAACTGGCATCAGGTGCGTAACATGACTGGCTATAAAAGGGATGTCTTAGAGAGGCTGAGTCTCTCAGAAGTAAAGATGGCCAGAGGCTCTCCAACCTGTGAAGGCTTGCATAAAAAAATTGTGGAATACTTTAAAAACAATGTTCCTCAACGTCAAATGACAAAGGCTTGGAAGGTCTCATCATCGACAGTGCATAACATCATCATAAGATTCAGAGAAACTGGAAAAATCTCTGTGTGTAGGGGACAAGGCCAAAGACCTTTCCTGAATGCCCGTGATCTTTGGGCCCTCAGACGCCACTGCATCACTCACCGGCATGATTCTGTCATTGACATTACTAAATGGGCCCAGGAATACTTCAAGAAACCACTGCCTGTAAACACAGTCCGCCGTGCCATCCACGGATGCCACTTAAAACTCTATCATGCAAAAAGGAAGCCATTGTTGAGCATGATCCAGAAGCCCCGCCGTGTTCTGTGGGCCAAGGCTCATTTAAAATGGACTGTAGCAACGAGTCCAAATTTGACATTCTTGTTGGAAATCATGGGCGTCGTGTCCTCCAGGCTAAAGAGGAGAAAGACCACCCCTCCTGTTAGCAGCGTTCAGTTCAAAAGCCAGCATCTCTGATGGAATGGGGATGCGTGAGTGCATATGGTGTGGGATACTTGCATGTACTAAAAAACACCAGGAATGCTGAAAGGTATATAAAGGTTTTAGATCAACATATGCTCCCCTCCAGATGACATCTATTCCAGGGAAGGGCTTGTGTATTTCAGCAGGACAATGCAAAACCACATACTGCAGCTATTACAACAGCATGGCTTCGTAGTAGAAGAGTCCATGTGCTGAACTGGCCTGCCGGCAGTCCTGATCTTTCACAGATTGAGAACATTTGTCGTATAATTAAATGAAAAGTCCGTCACAGGAGACCCAAAACTCTCCAGCAGCTGGAAGCCTGTATTAAACAAGAGTGGGATCAAATTCCAATGGCTAAATTCAAGAAACTTGTCTCCTCAATGCCCAGACGCGTCCACTCTGTGTTAAAAAGAAGAGGGGATGCTACACCATGGTAAACACGCCCCTGTCCCAACTTTTTTGAGACCTGTAGCAGCCATAAAATTTGAAATGAGCTCATTTTGTGGATAAAATTGTAAAATTTCTCAGTTTCAACATTTGCTATGTTATCTCTGTTCTATTGTGAATAAAATACTGGCTGGTGTGATTTGAAAGTCATTGCGTTTTGATTTTATTCACAATTTACACTTTGTCCCAACTATTTCGGAATTGGGGTTGTACATTGCTTCTCATGTGTGGCACTCAATGCAAGTAATTTCTTGGTTGTAAAGCACCTTGAGCTTCAATCTTGTATGAAAGGTTCAATGTAAAAAAGTTAATTATTACACCACTTATATTCAATATAGAAAATTGATTTTTGTCTGGGAGTGGCAGAGAGACAGCATACATCAGTTTTTATATGTTTTATTTCAGAAGGAAGGGGGACTGCTCTCATAACATACATACACTTGCAGCATACAATGATGAAATGTAGCCAAGTACATTTATTCAAGTATTGTACTTCAGTTTGAGGTAGTTTACTTGCACATTTCAGTTTCATGCAACTTTATACTTTTACTTCATCACATCTTAGAAGGCAATATTATTCTAATATTGTTCTAAATATTGTACTGTATTGTAATATTGAGCTTGCTGTGAACATAGCGTCATCTACTGTTAGCAGCGAAGCAATCACTCATAATTAAAGCTAGTTTTATGGCTCACTAGCAAGCTAGTTTAACAAGATTCTATAACAGGTCATCGTGAGTTAAGTAGCAACAAAAATAAAGGTAAAAATCTTTGTACTCAGAACATAGCATTATGTACTGTTCGCAGCAATGCTATGTTCAGTGCAAAGAGCTTTTTTATCATCGATTTTCTTTGCGAACATTAATTTAAGTGACCCATCACCAATTTTGCTAGCCAGCTAAAAACTGTTTGCAAGCAAGCTAACTAGTAAATTGTGATTCAGTATCAGGTCACCGAATTAGCTATCTGGCCAGCAAAGTAGTTAGAACAAATGTTAAAACTCATGATTGCGTGGGAGTCTATTTACCCACAGACTATATTTAGCTATCTTTTTTTGGAGGGTTGTATGAGGTGACTTAGCCTTAGTCAACATATTAGCCTTTTAGCGAGTAGATAGCTAGCAGTCAGCACGGGTTTGTAGAGGCTGGCAGGAGCACCTGACATCGGCATGGACATCTGGCATAGCAAACCCTTTAACAAGCTTTCAGTCACGGTAGAATGGTGCTTTAAATATTCCTAACATTTGGCTACCTTTCTTAACAAGACAATATAGAGTATGTTAGGTTAACAATAACACTTGATGTAACTGCACGTACTCACAGTCTCCATTCTAACAATGAAGCAGCCAGCCAAGCAACATAAAAAGTCAAGGGGATGTGTTTGCGACCGAGTAGGGTGATAGTATGAGTGGGACCTCAATACCGTGGCTCAACCCACAGATCACTACCGTAAAGACTCTGGCTCCAGACTCTGTGAGCAGTGGACTAAGATGCATCCACATCCACTCCTAGTATTCTGCATTTAATGATGCATAATTTGTTGGGATAATGTTAGACGGTGTTAAAGTTAAATCAGCTCAGCTATTTTCAGAGGCTAGGGTCAGCCCCTAGTCAAAACGCTCCATTGCTGAATTGATCATCACTGTTGATTCAATCATCACCATTAATGTTGTTTAAGACGCTTTTGAACCCTGTAATGTCCTGGATGAGGCTTTGAGGTTTTTAATTTACACACTTGAGAAGAAAGCATTTTTAAGCTTTAAAAAAATATTTTAATGAAATTCTTACACTCCATTTATGATTTTGTACATGAAAAAATACTTTCCTACGAATTTTTAATGGATTTTATGTATATTTACTGAAACTAATTCTGATGGGAACCCAAAGGGGTTGGCATATATGGTAAAGGCCCGTTGTTCACCGTAGAGTGGCGCACATTGAAGTAAAACTGCTACCTGTAATAGTGTTTAACACATTTTGCTCGCAACGTGCTCATTTCACATTGTTTACGCGTTAGTTGCACATATTTTATGACACATGGAAAAACCACCTGTTTCTCACATGCATTACTTTCGCAAGAAACACGTAGTGTTTGCTGCTGTGTGTAATCAATGTGTTTTTCATGTATGGTTTGGAACATGCTTCATTTCACATTTTTTATGCGTTAGTTACATGTACCTTATGACTCGGGGGGAAAAAAAAATACCAGTTTCTCATGAGACTTACACTTGGAAGACACTTGTGGTGTTTGTTTGGCCCATAATACCTGCTGAGCTTCATTTGAATGTAAGGACATACTTGAGCATTGCTGCTGACCATTTGCATAGATTACATGTTTAAACAGGTCCAGTGAATCAAAATGAATCAAGACATTTCCACATTCAATGGGAAAAAAACAAAAAATTACTCACTCAGTCATTGAAAACTGAATTCCCCAAAAAAAAAAAAAAAAAAAAAATTCAGATCAAGCCCAGTGATAAAATAAAACTGAACCTGAGCGTGTTACTATTATCTGAAGGACAACCAATATCAGGAGACATTTACGTTGCTCTCAGGTGAATTTGAGTGTGTTCATGCTCTGCTTTTTGGAGGGAAATGTGAGAAACCATGACAGGTCTACTTTAGGATAGACTATTGCTTTTGTGGGCATTGGAGGATCACATGGCTGGTCATATATCTCGCTCCTGATCTCCTCATGTGAGCCGATACATTTAAGCAAGAATCAGCCGCTGGTCACTGAACCACTGAACCTCATGTTGTGGGTTGATGGCAGATCAATTGGCAAGCTATCCTTAATTTTTCCTCAGGGTATTTCTTTGCCATTAAACATAAAGAGAACTGACTTTATTCATTCAGTGCATTCAATGCACAGTTCTGGTGCACTCTGGAGCGAGAAACTCTGGGAAAAAATAAATTCTGATTGACTTTTTTTCAGTAGATTTTCTGTTAAAAGTGCAATCGAACAACCCAGGGTCTTTATGGCATATACAACGGCGGAAACTCAAAACATTTTATAGGTTTTAGCAGTAGCTCCTCTCCATTTTATTTAATCCCATCCTCAACAGACTCTTAAGTACAGATGATAAAACTTATATAAACAAAAACTTTATCTGAGAAGAATGGTTCTGTTTTAAAGACAAATGATCCTCTTTGAAATTGACTTGTGATTCGGTCATTATCTCAGCTAGTCTGACGGTCTTGCATCCTGCATATTACCCACCCCTCTAATCATAGCTCTGTAGTTCATAATAATGTTTATGCATTGCCATTTGGAAAATGCATGCCCAAAGTGCAATTTGGAAACAGTTGTTTTCCCTCAGTAAAGTCTATTGCTACAAGAGGAAAGTAAGCTTAAGCCTCATTTACCAATTGAAATGCCCCAGAATAGACTCAAACACAAATTTTTATATTTCGTCTGCCCAAGCTGACCAGTTGCCAAGGATGGTGCTTGCTTCTTCTGAAACATGGCAGTTGAGATGGTTTTTTTATTTTTTTTTTTTGCTTCATTTCATTTGACATTGAAGCAACAATGTAAGCAACTTGTCTTCTGATATGACAACATTCTTGATGATTGCACTGTACTACTGACATGCTATTAAGGGCCTTTCCCAAAGCAAACCATGCTAAGCAACTTTCCTTAATTATTTTATGACTTATGAAGGTTTTCTTTTTTCCCCCCACCATTTTACTTCATCCTGTTTTAAAGAAACAAACACGGAATTGCTGGTAATGAGACTTTTGGACGAATAAAACCTTTATCTTAGGAGTATGATTCTGTTATACAGTATGCACAAATAATGTTCTTCACAAATGAATTTTTACTGAATTTAACAATGGCACAGCTCAAAGTTCATGTCATCTTTTATACTGGAACAACTGACCAGAGGTAATTTTGCAGAAGAATGTTGCCTAAAAACAGTTTAAATAATTTTTTAGCATCAACAATCATGGAATGCATTCAGGCTATGCAAGAATCAGAAAAAAAAAAAAAAATATATATATATTTTCAGTGTTTTTGTTTATTACCCATATTTTAACCTCAGTATATTTGTGGAATGAATTTTTTTTTTGTTCTCATTACCAACAATACTATTTTTTCAACACATTTTGACCAAAAAAAAAATAGAGCAGTAATATCTTAGGACCCCTTTGAGACAAAAGTGGCATTGTATAATCATCACTGCACAATATTGTATATGAAATTACCTCACCATCTGCATATCAGAAAGACAATCTTTAAAAAGCGATTCTGGGTCTCACTGCCTTCCCAGTTGAGTATTGCATTCTGATAAATGTTCACTCTCCTGAAGTTCACAAGGCCTGTAGGGAAACCAGGTCAATACTGATCCATACTAGAGCTGAGCCAGAGGCACCTTTACTGAGTTCAATTATGTCATTATTTTACAACAACTACAACAAAGTCCCAATGGGGAAGCTGCTCCATCTTCTTGACGTTCAAAGAATGACAAAATATATTGCCAAACAAAGATGACTGCTTGGGTTATGGTTGGAATTTGAGCACTTAAATGAGAAGAAAGTGAGGAAAAAGCAAAAAGAGCAAACAAAAAAGAATTGTGTGATTTTTGAAAAATATTGGCATCACATTACTTATATTCTGGAGCTAAAATGAACAAAGTGAACTCCAAAGACACTTGCGATGATGGAAGGGGATTGCATGTAATGGTCAAAATATTGCATTCCTAAAACTCATACTGATTTTCTCCCCAACTGTAAGTCACCGTGCAGGAATTATTGTAATGGAATGATACTGCTCATGCTGCAGATTGTATTCTATTTTTGAAGTATGCTGGTACTTTAACTGTAGTTCTCATAATCAGGAAACTGTGTGATATAAGCCTATTATTGTCTTATAAATACAATAAACCCAAATAATGGTTTATACATACAGTGAATGAGTGGATCTCCCATAACAAAAGGTCATAAAAGGAAAAACTTAATATGAACCTTTTTTATGTGAAGCATTTTATGGAGTGTTTTTCCAGCATATAAAGCATAAAGCTGTGGAGTTCAAGCGAACACACATTAGTTGATCAAAGCCGATTATACATGCAATATTAAAGTGAACAAAGCCAATGTGGAATTAATTTTACACATCTAAATAGCTGATGGATGGTGTTTTTGCCGTCTCACATGGGTTTCTGCAAAACCCTGACAACATTTTATTTTTTAAGTGTACGACTGCATTGCTTAACCCTCTCATGCATGAATTATGATAAATTCAGTCAGGATTTTTTTTTACGAATATGCAGCAGTGCCCAAAATTGCAGGCATGTATAGAGAAAAAACACTTTTAAACAGCTGTACACTGTAGTGACCTCCATGCATGAAAGGGTTAAGATGCTACAAACAAAAACCATGCATATTTTTCATGTTCAGTTTGTAATTGCTGAAGCCCATGCAAGGGTAGCCATTGTTTCTACTTCAGAGACAACTATATATATATATATATATATATATATATAGACAACCCCAATTCCAAAAAAGTTGGGATGCCATGTAAATAGTAAATAAAAACAAAATGCAATGATTTGCAAATCTCATAAACCCACATTTTGTTCTCAACAGAACACAGACAACATATCAGATGTTGAAAGTAAAACATTTTACAATTTCATTAAAAATATTCGCTCATTTTGAATTTGATGGCCACAACACATCTCAAAAAAGTTGGGAGAAGGGGAATAAAAGGCTGGAAAAGTAAGTGGCACTCATTAAAAACAAAACAGCTGGAGGTGCATTTTGCAACTAATTAGGTTAATTGGCAACAGGTCAGTAACATGACTGGGTATAAAAAGAGCATTTTAGAGAGGCAGAGTCTCTCAGAAGTAAAGATGGACAAAGTGAAAAACTCGCAAACCCCAAAAGCAAATTGAAGAGAAAAACGTTGCATATCCACGTCAATACAAACACGCTGCAACCATAGACTGTATAAAAAGATGGACGAAGCTACCGTGACGTCACCCATTGGTTTCAGCATACCATAAACCAAGCCTCGATTTTGGCAATTTGAATTGCGCCATGTTGTCATTTTGAAACCGGATGTGATTTCTATTGGACGAGAGCGTGTATTGAAGATCCGGGGAGGACCTTAGCTCTGAATCTGACCGTATCGGACGAGGACCAGAGTATAGCCACGCCCTTAAAGCATATTCTGACTTTATCCTTTATTCTAGTCGATATGGGACCATAATTTACAAAAATGAACATCATGATATATCGAAGGAGACTTGAAACTTGCTATAGCTACCATAAAATAATGTGAAAAATCATTATTTACATGAAAAATCAGGTGGGAAAGTAGGGTCATTTTCTCATAGACTTCTATAGCATTGAACTTTCTTTCTGCAACCACCGACGTCGCCATCTGCTGGCCATTAAATAGAATGCCATATTACGGTACTTCCGCATGGACTTCATTTTCCAGACCAGGGTGCTGCGTCCATCTTTTTATACAGTCTATGGCTGCAACAGCCCAAAACATCTCCAATTGGAGAAATGCGCTGCAAAAACATGAATGATGCAAACTCAAAAACACGCAAACCACAAAAGCAAATGCAAGAGAAAAACGCTGCACTTAGACATCGACACAACGGAAGTGCTCCCAGCAGCTATGGGGAGCGGCAACTAGAACAGCTTTCACTTTTGACCAGAGCGAGAATAGCTAGGTGTCAGCAAAAAGGCTTTCTCACTAAGAGGGGTCTTGTTCTAGCTAGCTAGATAGCTAACATTAGTTTGCTTGCTTAACTAGCTATTTCACTAGGCTAGCTCGCAAACGGTTATATTTGATGCACGGGAGTCAATAGAAAATAAGTGAATAAAAATGATCCATTATTCCTCCATTATATATCTCACTTCACTAGAGTTGAACCCCGAGCATTTATATTATACCAAATATAACTGTTAGCTAGCTAGGCTAGCGACCTAGCTAGCTAAGCAAGCAAACTAATGTTAGCCAGCTAGAAAGTCTTTCTGCCAACTTAGCTTGTCATATCTGATGCATGTCAAAGATAGCTTACTAACTAAATGGCGAAGTCATAACTATTCACTGCTATCCATTGATTTCTGTGCATTACAATTAAGGCTGTAATTGCGAGTGAACCCTCTGCACATGCTCACAAGGTCGCACAGCTGAGAGAGCCCTTAGCGCATGCTCACAAGGTTGCAGCCCTGAGCAAACCCTTTGCTGTGGTGTAAAAACCATAAAACGAAATATTGCAGCCAGTCTCGCTCAGGTCCAAAATAAAAACTTCTTGTTGGCGCTCCCCATACGCTTAGAGTACCTCCGTTGTGACAATGTCTAAATGCAGCATATTTCTCTTGCATTTGCTTTTACGGTTTGCATGTTTATGATTTTGCATTGTGTCTGTTTTTGCAGTGTGTCTCTGATTGGGGATGTTTTAGGCCGATGTAGTGTGTTTTTGTTGACATGGATATGCAGCCTTTTTCTCCTGCATTTGCTTTTGCGGTTTGCATGTTTTTGAATTTGCATCATTTCTGTTTTTTTCTGTTCTGTTTTTCTGTTTTCTCCAATTGGAGATGTTTTGGGCCGCTGCAGCACGTTTGCCCCTGTCGGCTACCGTAGAGTATACACATGGTACAACACGTATTGCATTAATTGGCAACAATGACAAATGAAAAATAGCCTTTCAAAATGAATATTTCTGCAAACACATGCCAAGTCTTCTTATTCATAAGTTCAATGGCATCCTTTTGATTTCAGCAGAATATTCTGATTTTGAAAGTAAAAGAATAATCTTAGATTTCACCTGAAATTAAGAACACAGTTATGAATATCAAACTAGTGTTTTTTCCATTTCCTTTTTAAACAAATTATTGATAAAGGTCTACACTGCTGCTAACAGTGATTCAGATGAAGCTGAATTGTTCTGGCATTTCAACTATAATGAATGTGTCAGTCTGCTGGCATTCGTCCAATCTCATGCTGAAAATTTAAATAATGAGGCTAAATTTCCATCTGTTTAAGCAGTTCAGATGGGATATTTGTTGTTTATTCATAAGAAACCTGATATTTGCTTGCCATAAGTAATCATCAAAAGAAATACAACCCCATGTATCCTGCTTGTACAGGGCCTGTGATGTCCCCATGTGGAAAAACCCAGCCTTGAAAAATGCACTGCCACATGATCATACCCCTGCTGATATTCTCATACCTTATCCTCTCTCTGCCTTTCCTGCTCAAACCATAGAGCCTTTTCCCATCCACATAGTATAATCAAGTTCCTCCACAGTATTTGCCTACCTCAGCTGAGGAAGAAAACAGGCCAACTTGTGCAAAGGTAAAACAATACAAGGATAATAATAAAAATATCAAAATAATGGAATTCATGCTTGTGCACAATAGAGAGAGCATTTGTGTGTGTGTGTGTGTGTGTGTGTGTGTGTTTGTGTGTGCGTGTGCATACGTGTTTGTCTGTGCTGTTGCCAGTGCATGCGTGTACCTGTATATCTGCTGTCTGGAGTTTTAAGTGCTTGTTGGATAGAGGCACAGTACGCATCAGAGATTAGATTGCGTGGATTTGCTGGAGCTTCTGAGTGTCACTGTTTCCTCTCTCTGGAGACTCCAGAGTGGTAGAGAGAGAAGCAGGCATGCTGGAAATGGAATGACTCCTGCCTCTAATTGCTTTCCTAAGGAGACTCAGGCCAGCCCCGTCGCAGTCCAGAGGGGCTGTGCTTGCCTGTGAGGTGGCTCTCGAGGCCCCCCGTGCTTTTTTTTCACTTGTACTCTGAAATTCTCAGAATGCCTCACGGCCATTATAAAATCATCAAATTAACAAAACTCCTTCCTCGAGTTTTGGAAGTATGGAGACTATAGCTAAAGTACAATACTTGAGTGGTATGGAAAAACCTAGCAAGTCTAATTTTGGTCAAAACTAAGTTTGAACCATTTTAAGTCCCCATGCAGAGCATTGGATGTGCAGGACATTCATCGTCAGAATTCGTAATTCATGCAATTCACATGCTAATAATGACTGAAAAATGGCTTGAAGAGGGAAGCAGATGGTGGAGTTAACACTGAAAAACTGTCAAATGCCACTGCAGCCGCATAATCGTTAGGTTTTTGTCTATCATTTTGAGATTTGACATTTTATATTTTCAGATGGAAAAATTTCTCAAGTCATATTGCCAGGGATATTAATAAAAAAGAAAAAAAAATCCTCCATAAATATCTCTTATTATGTAATGAACAAATAACTACCATGTCAGTTTCATTGTCGGACAACAGAGCTTAACTGCAGAGGGATACAGTTTTCTGGCTTTTTCTCTGAATCAGCTTTTTGTTTCTTACTAGGTTTTTCCATAACACTCAAGAATATTGTTTGGTGGAACCATTTTTCCCTCTAGTGCTCTGCCTCACAGCTCATTGTTCAATCATGTGACATGGTATGTGTAACCTGAACAAAAAATCCGCCTGCACAGCAATTTACTTCTCTTCATTACTAATCTTGGAGGGCTGCTGAGTCTGCTGGTCTTTGTAACACACAGTGCTTACAGTGTGGTGATAAACATTTTACCCCTTCTTGATTTCTTCTATTTTTGCTTATTTGTCATACAGTATTTATATAAATTAGACCATCCAACTAACTTTAATATAAGACAAAGAAAACTTACGTAAACTCAAAATTCTGCTTTTAAATTATCATTTAATTTATTGAAGGGCAAGATAAATTCTGCTTTTACATTATCATTTAATTTATTGAAGGTGAGGAACAAGCTCCCAATCCTTCTAGAGCCATCAGAATTGGGACTGTGTTCCCTTCAAGTTATTTTATCCTCCTGTGGGACAGTTCGGTACTGGCGAAGTCTGCACTCTAGCTTGCTGTTATCCCGAAAGCCACTGGCTGGCGTTTGACAGCTAAGGTTCATCTATTACATCTGTACTGAACTGTGCGATCTTTATCCAAGGTTCTGTCCCCACCTCTTCCTCAGAGGTTTAATCTCCTAAATTACTGTATAAGACTGTAAATAAACTACCTGTTGGATTGTACTCTACCTCGGCTTCATTCCTGTTCTGAACCGTAACATTTATGCACATTGTGCCTTTCCTAATAAACAAACTTATGTAATACCTTTATATTCTGCCAGTATATTGCTGTTGGTGGGTGCATTAGTTTGCACAAACTAGCAGGATTCCATCAGCTGCGAATCTTGTGAATGAATAGACTTGGGGGTGGGGGATAATTCTTGCACCCAGGCCCATCATCACATGCTTCCACCACTGTTATCCCCAAATTAAAAAAAAACATAACTTGAAAGCATTCCATTTTGTCCCTGTTAATTTGCCCTATAAACATAACATTTGTGCATTCTAGTGACACATTTAAACTAAAAATATATTAGTGGACTTAACTATGCATAGCATTTGTTTCCTGCATCAGTCCAGTGGCAGAATATCATGAGGCTTTTGCCATTGGACCTACAGCGATGCTAATTTCCTGGTGGGCCAACAAAAAGGTCATCCCTAGGGCAGTCAACACAGCAGCAGCTGGTGGCCAATCAACATCTCTTAGTGCCCTCCAATCAAATGCAGTCTAGAACCCGGCCTGGGTTTGGGGTTTATCAAGATGGTTTTTTTTTTGTAAATGTGATATGTGTTCATTGTGTAGACTTTTTTTGGATATTATGGCTGATGTAAAAATTAAAGCAACATAATGGTGTAATACAAATCTTTTTCATTAACATTGTGATTGTTTGGCTTCAATAGACTTGGATTATGCTGCAAGAGGTGCATGGAATAATTCCATGGCCATTTTTATCTGTTTTTAGGACTCCAAAAAACGCTAATAACTGGGACTCCATTGACTCCATTGTTTTTTTTTTTAAAAGACTGACACAGTTTTGATGGTATACTCAAAATCTGTTTCATGAATAAACAAACTTCACCCAACTTTCAACTGGCATGGAGGAGAGAAGATATTGATGGAATTTTCTTTTTTGGGGGTACAGTTCTTTCCACTGATGTTTAGATTCAACAGTGCTGGTGAAAATCCTGGCTGGGTGCGTCATGTGAAGCTGAACCCTCTTATCAGTTGAATTTGTTGAACTGTTTGATTTAGAAACCAAAGAGGTAATTACTTGGTCACATCATAGGCCAGCTAGAGTTGAATAGCTTTTTTTTTGCCTTGATAAATAAAACCATCATTTAAGAAACTGAATTTAGTTTATTTGGAGTTTCTTTATCTAATTAGTTTGATGATCCAAAACATTTGAGTGTGACAAGTATACAAAAATGGAAGAAATCAGGAAGGGGGTAAATATTTTTTCACACACTGTCATTTTGCAATTAAAATAGTCTGTCACACAGTGAATTCACTTCTCTTGGTTGTTTGGGTTCAAATAGATTGTTGATATCAACATGGAAACAAAAACCAGCAGACCTGGACCAGGAATGAAGGCCATTGGTTTATGAAATGGATTTACTCCAACCAGCCCGGTTGGTGTTGAGCATACATCCTACAATGCAAGTCTGTCACAGATAGTATGTACTGAAACACTTGTAACTCTGAAGAATAACCAGTGTGGACATCGATGCTGATAACACTATGTAACACAAATGTTGTTCTCGGATAGTGTGTGTTATTTATTTATCGCTTATGCTGTAAAAGAATAGAAAACGCCCATTATTCCCTTCAAACTTTGCTTTTGTTACCTGCACTATGAAATTTAGGAATTCACCAATTTTCTATTTCAAAACATTGCACATTTGCACATTATCATCCACATAAGGTCTCAGTAAAACAAAATATGAATCAAATGTTATTAAATTTGTATAATATCAAATCTCCCTATTCAAGCAAGCAAAATTGTGTTGTACCCTCTAGAGTTTTTTCACCTCTGCCAAGGTAGGTGTATGTTTTTGCCGGCGTTGGTTGGTGCGTTTCTCTGTCTTTTAGCACAATATCTCAAAAACGGCCACATAGATTTTGACCAAACTGTGCAGGATGTTAGAGTAGCACAAGAGGAACAAGTGATGAAATTTTGGCATATCTAGGCCAAAGTACAGCTGAGATATAGGCCAAAGTTCATATCCAGCTATGGTGGCAGAGATTTGAAGTCTTTCCAATGGGCCGGATTTCCAATCGGCATGCTTTTGGGTTTTGCTGCCACCTGGCGGTGGAATGCAACAATACCTTACATCAGCCAACGAAAATAACTAATGCACAGAGTTGCCTTGGCGTGGTGGAGGTGCTGCGCTCTTTGAGTGCTCTTGTTTATTTTTTTTCCTTCTTTTTTACAGTTCTCATAGGTAAAACGAGGTGCCCAGAGTTTGAGTTGATCCCTGACAGGCATGCCAAAATATACCTTGTAGACTTCATACAGTTTAGCAGATGCTGTCACAGAGTACTTTTTTGCACTTGTTTTGATAAAGTGGTCGCATATATTGCAGAAAGCATCTGGAGAAAGCTTACAGCTTCTTGATGCCATCTCTTAAAAATTCAGATGTGTCTATATATTCACTTAGACAGCTAGAACTAAACTGAGTTGGTGAATGGTGAGCCGCTGTATATATATTACTTTGGAAAGATGAAGAAAATTTTAAAAGGTCCTTGAAATTCTCATAAGTTGTGCAATATCCTAGAAAATTCTTGAAACTTCTTGGCAGTTGTATAGTATTCTAGTTCTTGAAAATTCTTGTAAGCTCTGGAAAATTCTCTACTACCAAGTCAGCACTGAATCTACCTTTATTGTTCTGGAAAAATGGATAAATAAGAAAATTTCATCGCCCAGGTCGCAAAAGCAAAGTTTGAAGAGAAAAATTGGTATTTTATATTTACTTTAGGTATAAGCAATTGGGAAATAACACTTTCTGCCCGGGAACAAGAAAAAGTCAAAATTTTGTTACGTAGTGTTATTTAAAATAGACAGTTTGTACTTTGAAATCCGATTTATTATGACCATTTTTTCACCTCTTTGCTGGTGCACAGTATGTCACCCTCCAAACACTCACAGAAAGCACTGTATGGCTGATCTTAACAAAAGATTATGCTCAATACATGCTTATACTTTGGATCAGCTGCTTAGCACTGAAAAAGGCCTTGGCAGTGAAAAAAAATGAATGTACTAAAATGGTAAATTTTTTGTTGGGATTATCAGGAGAAGGGATAATGGAACACTTTAAGAGATGTGTATTGCTTAAAAATAAATGCATATATATAAAATGCATCAACATGTCAGGAAATCCTCTGCATGATGACATAATCTGATATATTTGCAGATTAATCCACAGTAATCTCAGAGAACTGCGCCCTGAAAGTAAGATAACCCATGTGATCTGCCATCATGATATTTGTCTTGCTTGAAATCAGTAAAGCCTGCATTGAAGCTTCATCGGTAAGCAAATTCTAAGGACTAAATTTGACTTCGGAGGACAACAGGTGATGGTGACGGACCTCACCCCTCAGACATTAACGCAGTGATACTTCTTTTGAAAGCTATGGGCAAAGACATAAATCTGACTAATATACTTAAATGAATAAACCAAGCCGTGGGTCTATGTACTTGGGAGACGAAATCGCGTTTATCCGCGGCGGCAGTGAATCATTATATCATCAAAGTTTGAATGCACTTGTGTTTGAGCCGTTTACATTTTCGCTTCTCTCAGGAACTCAGTGTTTATGGGTATGTACAAGCGAATAAATATACAGCGTCCTGGAAAGCTCTGTTGGTTCTTTTTCAAGTCTCAGGATGCGCAGTCCTTCACTCTGCTTGCGGTATGAACTGGCCAATAGTTTTCAAGAAGCTAGTGAATCACTGAAGCAGTAAACTTCACATTTGGTCTACTCCGTAATCAATTATCCAAAGAAGTGGAAGTGTTGAGAATTAACACCTCCCCATGTCCCCATAAACCCTGTTTGGCCTGTAGGAGCCTAGATTAACACCTCAGAATGTCCCCATAAACCGTCTTCGGCCTGCAGGAGCCTGGATGCATGGACCACCAATAAGCTGCTCTCGCCATCGGCGACAGGCCATTTCCCTGGAAATGCGCTCCAGTTACATTGTAAACGCCATGCTGACCAAGATTGAGAAATGCACTGACACAGCAAGTAAGCGAGCAGAGCTTGTTATTTTCCAGTTACTGAATATTACTAAATTACATTCTGGCTAAAATGCAATATGTTTTGTTACATATGGCTCTGATCTAATTGGTTGCTCTAGTTTAGTTCCACCAATATTAAAACTTGAGTTAAGACTTTATAAGCAGAACATGTTGCAAGGCATTGCATCAGGCATTTTGCAGAATATAAAAGGATTCTGCTTTCAAAATTGTGCCTCAGAATTTGCAATCTTAAATGTGAGGTTATTTACTTGATCAATGTCATAATTATATCATAAATTGATTGAGTACTACATTGAATCTGGCTCAATGCTATATTGCCTTTTTCCAGATAAAGGCAAGTAATATTTTTTTGCGCACTGAAATTGAAACGTGACGTCATTGAAAAGACCAGAATACAATTTGGGTTGAACTTGATTAGAATCCCCCCAATGTACTGCGCGGTCTGTAGTTTAAAAAGATGGTAGAAGGATAAACAGGGCAGTCTAATGAATTGGTTAGTATTTTATGGCATTTGAGCTAAAGGAGAAATGATGAACTATTGACAGTATTCTCAATCGCCGAGACAACCAATCTATCAAAAGTCAGTTCTTCAGCATACCAATTTGTTATGATGACATCTCTACAGTTGGTAATAACTTTCACAGACCTGATTAGTTTCTTTTTAGCAAGGCAAATGATGGGCAAGGCAATAATGTGAATAATAAAGTTTACCTGATTAGTTATTTATTTATTTATGTTTTTTTTTCTTTTTTTTTTCACCAAGCAGAGATGGATCATAGTCTCTGGAAATCTACACTGTTTAAGAAAATTTTAAATTTCCTTGGTGCCAATGGAATGCTTTTGCTTGCGTAAAATGTGTAGAGTTTAATATTAGACTTATTTATTAATGGGTTACTGTAGCCAGCATATGTGGGCTCATCAATGCTCACACATCTGGGCGTCTGTCTCCTAGGCTCCATGGTTATTTCATCAGCTGCCCAGCTTATCTCTGTCTTTTACATTAGCTAACGATACCACTGCGACGCACAACTTTATTTTTTACTGCATCGTAAAATTGATGTTACTTTGGTAAAAAAGCCATTACTCCTAGCGACACCGAATATAGCCGAACGTGGCTGGTTAGTAGCACTTTTCCGTTGCCGTGTGGCTTATTAGTTACGTTAATGTGGTTGGTTCGTTTGTGGATGATGGATTTTATGAATCAGGTTCTGCAGCTTTGCGTGGGTTAACACTGTAAAGCACTGGCCAGTGTTAACCCACGCAAGGCTGCACGACCTTATAACATCCTGGGGCGTGTCCTGAAAGACTGTGCTGAACAACTGAAGGAGGTGTTTACGGACATTTTTAACATCTCCCCCCAACAAGCAGTGGTGCCTCAAGAGTGCCACCATCATTCCAGTCCCGAAAAAGCCAAACCCTGCAGGCCTCTCTGATTTTCGCCCTGTGGCTCCCACGCCTTTAGTGATGAAGTGTTTTGAACGTCTGGTGATGCAACACATTAAGAAATGTCTCCCTGCAGACCTAGATCCACTACAGTTCGCCTACAGAGCCAACAGAGCCCCAGAGGATGCAATTTCCACCATGCTCCACCTCTCACTGTCCCACCTTGAGCAGAAGAACACATATGCCAGGCTTCTGTTCATTGATTTTAGCAGTGCCTTCAACACCATCATTCCTCAGCAGTTGGTGGAAAAACTGCAGCTCTTAAATATCAACAACAGCATCTGCAGATGGGTCTTTAACTTCTTGACTCAGCAACAATAAACAGTAAGGGTGGGCAGCCGGACATCAAAATCCATTACAGTAAGCACGGGCTCTCCCCAGGGCTGCATGCTGAGTCCTCTCCTCTTCAGCCTGCTCACCCACGACTGCACAGTTAGATTCTGCACCAACCACATCAAGTTTGCAGATGACACGGCCGTGGTAGGCCTTAGTAAGGACAACGATGAGTCTGCATACAGGGAGGAGGTGAGGCAGCTAGCAACATGGTGCAGACACCACAACCTCTCTCTCAATGTGGACAAGACCAGAGAGGTTGTGATAGACTTCAGGAGGGCTCACAACCAACAACATGCACCCCTACTGATTGACGGAATTGCTGTGGAGAGGGCCAGCAGTGTGAAATACCTGGGTGTCCACATTGCTGATGACCTCACCTCATCCACCAACACCACGGCAGTCGTTAAGAAAGCACAACAACAGCTCCACTCCCTCCACAGACTCAGGAAAACTGGCCTTCCCACCTCACATCTCATCAAATTTTATGAGGTGCTGTGGAAAGCATCCTCACTTACAGCTTCACTTCCTGGTTCAGTGGCTGCAGCGCCAAGGAAAAAAAGCAGCTGAACAGAGCTGTTAAGACGGCCAGTAAGATCACCGGCGCTCCACTTCCCTGCTTGCTGGAATTATACAAGCAGCGCTACATCCACAAAGTCCTCTCCATCATTACAGACTCGCATCATCCCTCCCATCACATCTTCTCCCTACAGCCTTCAGGGAGAAGATACACCAGCATCAGCTGCAGGACATCCAGGAAGCTGAACAGCTTCTTTCCTCAGGCTGTCAGGCTGATTAAAGGACTGTCCCCCCTCCCTACACTTACACTCACACACACCCCCACCCCTTCCTGACAGTTAATCATCTATCAGGCAACATGGACAATACTGCACAGTTGGCACTTTATGATTGATGGTGTGTGTCTGTATGGAATTCTGCTATGTTAGTTAATTTATTATATCTGGTTTTTAATCTTAATTTAATTAATTAATTGATTTTTATTAAATTTTTTTTTTTTTTACTTATTTTACTGACTAATGCACTGTCTGTCACTGATGAGAACCATTTTTTTCATTTTTCTCCTTGTATGCAGGTACTCAGTGAATATGACAATAAAATTGAATTAAAGAATTAAAAGAATAATGAAGAAACACATTCAGCAACAGCTAGCAAGCTTGCTAGATAACGTGGGATGTTAATTTAGCTATATAGCTAGCTAGCTAGCCTTTCATTTTACAATGATACCGTTCAGTAATCGCACTGAAAATGGAATGAATCCATCCATGCAGTTCTATAAGATACTGCTGTGTAAATCTATTGAGTGTATAACCCACAGTCAATGGTATAACCACGGCAATCTCTGGTCAAGCCTTCCAAATACTCCGGTGAATCAGCTAAGGGACCCCGTTATTTGGTAGCGTGCTATGGTGGTTCCAATGTTGTAGCTGACTAGCCAGTTACGTTGGGAACCTGAAAGAGACCGTGACAGTTTTCCTACCCCTGACTGATAGCTTTTGTTCCTAAATATGTTAACCCTAAATTCAGACACTTTTTGTGTTTGCTGTTACTTCGCTGCATGCCAGTATAATAACTGTGACAGGCGTACACTCCCGCTGGCACAGCCGGACATCTTGGACAAAAACTAACTGGGGAGTTACTGTATTCATTTTCTGGCCAGTTGGCTAGTAAACAAACTAACGCTACTTCTTGTTGACATATAATGTTACATGAAATAATATTAGAATTTCATCACCTTTGAAAATAGACCACAGACTCCTAACCACACAGCAATATCATCCAGATATTTTGATTAAAAAAACTCCAGTCAGAAACACGGCTGATGGATCAAGTTCCGTGACTCGAATGAGCCTAGGTAGGAAAAAGGCCCACAAGTGACTAGAAAAGGCCAATGATTAGCGGCTAGGCTAACTGAATTGTAGTAACCCCCCTCCCTCAGATGGCCAGGCTAGACTCGTGGTTAGTGGCAGGGCTTTGCGTTCCTACTCTACAGCCCGGGGCCGTGTAGGCCTGTGCTCTAGCCTAGCCACAACATAACCGGATGAGACGACTCCTGCCCAGAGACTGTGTAATTCAAGGTTCTGTCACTCAAAGTGGCCACGCCCTTAATTATGCAGAAATTTTAGCCTTTATATAATGTAAATAGTAGAGTTACAAAAAAATTCACTCCCCCCACAGTTTTCACAGAGGGAAAAATTAGCCATAGAGACCAAAACCGTATTTTGAACCAGGCTGTAAACATGTTTATTTTTGCTGTGAAATTGGGCTTTTTAACATGGGGGATTAATGGGGATTGACCCTTTCTGCAGTCAGCCTCAAGTGGCCATTCAAGGAACTGCAGCTTTTGGCACTTCCGTATTTGCTTCACTTTTCAGCCCCGCAGGTTGCCGCTTGCTCAGATCTTTCCGCTGATATTGGTACCAGTTATACCTCATTAGGTTTCAGGCATGACTGCACAGCGGACAATTCAGGGACTCAAGTGAAATCTGACTTGTGCCAACTGAACAGGGCTGGATATGAAATTGACCATGCATGACATAATGGGTTGCCTAGTCATTTGAACTTAAAAACAGGCATATGAATCTTGCCTGTGCATTGATCGTAATGACCTGGCACTGCCAAGCATGGTGCGTCCGCAGTTTACCCCCAGGCAAAGGGCCTTTTTGGTCACTGAATATCATAGGACACGGAACGTTACAAATGTGCTGCGTAGTTTTCGGCGTAAGTTTCCTAATGTGCCATAAATGTTTTATGTTGACTTGAAACTTCACAGGGGGAATTCTGTTTTGTTTGCTTTGTATCAGAGCCTGATAAGTTGGCACAAATGAAATTTCACTTAACTCCTTAAATTGTTCCACAGCAGTCATGGGTTTAATCTAATAAGGTGCAAACTGGTATCAAAAGAAGCAGCATGAGCTGCTGAAAACGTACATGTAAAAAGATGTTGTATACATTGCTACAGAATATAATAATTGGACATTTAAAAAGTGTATAGTTTTTTTTTACTTACTCTGTAGATAGATGTATTAAATACAAAAGAAACATTCTATTTTACATCAATGCCATGACAACTCTCAGTGCACCACATGAGTAAACAGGTTTACTGAGGTTAATATGTTCCAAGGCAGGGGAAAACAGTGGATTTGGCCAGGTGGGAAATTAACCATTTTTGAAAGAGCCCAGCGTTATTTAGCAAGACTTCACACTCTCTCAAAAGACGACCAGTGGTATGATCCCAAAGTGGCTGGTCTTGCCACATAACAGAGCCTTTTTGCTAATTTAATTATATCTTCAATCATAATGTCAGAATTTTTAACTCGGTTACAATTTTTCACATGAATCTTACAAAAGCTAATCACAAAGTAAATCACAAAGTGGCAAAGAAGAGACTAAGCCACAACAACCCTTCAAATATTCCTTAATACCCTCAAATATCCTTCAAATTAAAGCATAATATTTTCCTTCTGATTAGTTGCCCCATAGTATTACATTTTTAATGGATTATGCATGCTTTGATTGCATACCTGGCTACATACGCATACCATTGTAAAATATTCAGACAGTTGTTCACACCTGGCCCAACAAGTTAGATTACAAAATACTTTTTTTGGAAGGTAAACATTGTGTGAATCATGTCAAAAAATTGCCATAGCAAAATCGAATGCAATGCTCATGTACTCTTGATAAATTCCCCCAGAAATCTAAGGCTCGTCCTTTCTTTTCACCTTCGATGCATTTGCACCCTTTTGGGAAGCAAATTGAGTTCTTATCTCCTCTCAGTCGGACCTGTGCAAACAGGGTAAAGCACAGTTACATGTCACTGTTTTTGTAAACCAGTGATAAAAGATCCTACCGCTGAAGTCATTTTCCTGCATTTGAAGAAATGAAGAACTCAGAAGTAATCCAGAATGTCAATGTACAGAAAGCTACTTCTCTCCACAGCATTCACACCACAAAAGTGCCCATTTGACTACATACTGAATATAGTGGTACACATTAAAGAATATGAATGATACAGCCAATACCAGATGCATATTAATCTGCCAGAGCAATGGTTTCCAATCTTGCTCCTTGATCCTTTTGTCTCAACCACAATTACGATTGTAGGATTCTAATGAGCTGTTAATTTGTCCAAATTAGGAGAACTTCACACTTAAAGCAGTTCCCTACTGTCTTAACTCCCGAAAGCCCAACGTCCCCCAAGCGGTAACGCTGGCGTTACAGAATTTTCAATGGCATCTTGGACGTATTCTCTATATAAAGATTGTATAAAGCATGAAATTATATGAGCTTAGACTTTAGGAAGATTTCATAAGTGATCTTAGTTGACTGGAGTTTAATAGCGAACATTTTATTGAACTCACCATGACTTTATGAACTTTGATCTTAATGCTTGCGGGTACTTCTCCATGTAAAACACTTGGTTGGTAAGTAAATGCCTCCATGTGATCTGACATAAAGTGGTTTTCTCCCATTTTGATTGATTTATTTGCTTAGGAGAAGAAAGAAAGCAAAGTGATAGATAACATTGCCATTTTGAATAGAATGCGTTTGTTTGGAACAGAAAATTTCAGCATCATTGTAACGTGACGTCACCTCTTTAAGACACTATTGACACACTGAATGGCCGTTGTTTGAATTTCAAATCAAGATGTCCCACGATGGTTCAAAAATAATTCCAAAATTAAAGCTTCTGAAGTTCAATACGTTACCTGGTCGCTAAATTACTCGTACACACCGTACATTTGCAAGCTTTTTACATCTTTAAAATTGAAAATAACAAAGCAACTAATTCAATTAAGGAACTTGCGACTGTTTACATTCCTGCGCCCTTAGGACACAAATGCTTTTTTTGTGGGTACAAGTCCTATCATTATTCCAATCAGCCATCACAACTTTTTGTCTCAATGTTGTAGAATTCAGACCTCTACCTCTTGCAAACAATTATACAGGAATATAATTTACACACAGCTTGACACAAATAAGCAAGATATGTGTTTTCTTTTATATTTAAAAATGGGTGTTGAGTGAAATGGCCTAAATCAATAATACAGGAATATAATTTACATGTAAGTTAGATTAGCTAGACAAGCTAGATATAAACTAGATATAAATGTTGTCTTATGATTAAAATAGGGCTTTGAGTAATACAGCTTCAAACAATGATACGGTAGTATAATGATACTCGTAGCTATGCATAAATGGCATAAAATAATTAATGTTCAAAAAATGAACAATGAATAATGCAGCTTGGAACAATGATACAGGAATATAAGTTACATGTAGCTAAATATAAATAAGCTAGCTAGATAAACAATATAAATTTCTTTTTCTACATGAAAGAAATTTGCGTCATTCAATCCTAGTCTTTCAACGTGGATTGGACAGCATAGTGTGGCCATCTGATCTCAAACCAAATAAACTGTAAATTAAATGTAATTGTATTAAAAAATAAATCAAAGAAAAATGCATTTGATTTCTTTCATACAAATAATATGATCAATTATTCCTCAGGGTTTGACTTGACCATTAGTCGACATGGGAATAATGTCACCACCTGGCTGTTCACATCATAACCACGTTGCAATTTTTGGTGTCCTGAAATATTTTTGGTCAGGGACACAACTTCACTGTCCGACCAATGTTTGCTGGGATATATCACCTAGTCCCCGAATTTGGTGCATGACAAAGTCTTCATATGAGTCTAGGTCTGATTGAAGCTCAAATATTTATGTATAAATCTCTGCAATGTTTCCTGGAATGGTAGCACTAAATTACACTAAACACAGGAGCTCTTTCACTGGTCAATGTAGCGCAAGCAGCTGTGGTGGGCGGCAAGCCAGGGCTGTGATATTTGCATGTTTGAATACTCACATACTGTACAAAGAATTTTCAATGAAGGACGAAGGGTAGATGTGCTTCCAGCTCCTTTTCCGAGTTGCTAAGGTTTTTTATGAGGGAAAACCATAATAAAGAATAATCATTGCTGAGTATTTTTATGTACTTTAAAAGGTATGTGGAGGGACACTTTAACTTTGGCAGAAAGTCACAAAACCTGTGGGAAGAGCAGTATTAAGTGTTACAAAGATGGGAGTTGAGAGACAAGGTACACGTGCTTTATGAAGTCAGAGGCAGATCAAGAGAGCAAGTGGAGGAAGTGGACTTCAAAAATAAAGTCATTTAAGGCACCTTAATCAGGCTTGTAACAGCAGATGGGACTGACATTAGGAGTGCAAAAAAATTTCAGTGGACTAATAGGGGAAAGATGGATGTGCTGTTAATTGAGGACAGTTTTCGTTTGAGAGTTTGAGATATGTAATGCTAATGCAAACAGCACGTAAGCTGGAACAAGTTTTGCAATAATTTGAGAGCAAATACTGCCTCTCCCGTGGACAGAGATTATCCTGATTATCCTTTGTAATGTTCAGAGATAGATACCATATTCATAAACTTGTTTTTCTATACTTAGCACCATTAAAAATGCATGAGTGAAGTATGTGCTGTATTATTTGAAAATGAAGAATTAATATTATTGCTTTTCCAGTGAGATACGAGTGGAAATAAAGAAAAGCACATGGTATTTTAATCCAGACGCACGCCATGTGGATGCGCCAAGCACTTCATTAATAACAAACATTAAGTTGTAGGGATGTCACAAGAACCGATACTTGCGATACCTTTTGATTCTTAAATGAAAAAACACAGACGATGCCCATTTTTTTGAGGCACCGTAAGCACCGAGGCACCGTAAGTTTCGGTGCTGTGACTATTCCGGAACTAATGGGGGCCGTATGCGCTTCAGAGTGTGTCAGTTGAAACTTGCATTCAGAAGGAGGCCACGAAGAAGTAGACCTCACATGTCACAACAAACCCCACGTGAAAGATGGAAACTGCGGCTGCAGCACCCCGACTCGTTCACAAAAAAGGCACCAAGCAGTGACGTGGGGTCGGAGGTTAGTTTGGTGAGGCAGAATCCTTCCCTTTGCTTGATTAGCAATCAGATGATTCACTAGTTTAGTAAGACTATTCGGCAGAATGATGGGCCAGTTTAAGTTTACGCGGCGTTATTACTCAGTATATCGAACCTGAAATGCTCACTAGACAGCAGATTTGCGCGTACTTGCTTCCAGGAAGCCGAAGCAATGTCATCAACAAATATTAAAACAGTTCGACTTATGCAGAGTTCAGTGCTTAATGAATATACAATGTATTCTTCTTTAATGAATCTTTTTGTCATTATTTCCTCTATCAGTATACGGGCTTCAGGAATAGTACGTGGGAACAGGTTCACAAAATCCTGTGATAAAAGTTTGGGTCACTGCCTCACCTCACCGCACGTCTCTGGCTTCCTGTAAGCAAGTACTCGCAAATCTGCAGTTTCATGAACATTTCAGGTTCTATGTAGCCTACTGAGTAATAATGCAGCGGAAACTTAAACTGGCCCGCTATTCTGCCAAATAGTCTTACTAAACTAGTTAATCGTCTGATTGCTAATCAAGCAAAGGGGAGGATTCTGCCTCACCAAACTAACCTTTGACCACACGTCACTGATTAAGAACATCCAAACGTTTTAACGAATTATCATTTTCTTTTTTTAATATGTCATACTGAAATACACGTTACATGATGTTTGGGATGGCTCGCGGGCATGTGTTGCAATGCCTTATCCAGTGTTGTGCCTGAACATGTTCCTTTTTTTGAAGAACGGGAACTGAACGCACCCCTCTTTGGCTGAATGAACTTTGAACTAAAAGTGTTTATTCTGAACGGAGTGAACGTGAACAAAAGACCGAAGTTCTTTACGATAACTTCTTGTCAGATCGTGGGACTTTGTTGCTCGATTTTCTAAGCAAAAATGGTCGCGTTGCCATGAGATCTTTGAAAATCCTTCTTTTTTTTTTTTTGACCGTGGTGTCGCATTGGAATCGAGAATCGTGTAATTTTACTGGTATTGGCACCGACTACTGAATTTTTGGTATCGTGACATCTCTATTAAGTTGTTTATGATGTGTACAGTGACGCTTGACTTGTTCCTCCGGGTGTGGTCAACAGCCTGCATAAAGTCAAAAAAAGAAAAGAAATGCTATGTCATCAAAAAATTGGAACAGCTTACAACACAAGAGAGAGAGAGAGAAAGAGCCATCGGCACGTTAGAGGCAGTCTCAGTCATTGAGAGGTGCCGCATCATCTGCACTGTCAAAAGTCAAAAATCAGTCGGCTGTCTGTGCAAGAATGGAAAACAGGCACAGTCGTGGACCAACCCCGCTTAGGGCAATCATGAGTGACTACGGTAGCTCAAGATCACCACACCTGGTTAGAGCATGTACGTGACAGATTCCTGACAGCTACCAAAACTGGTCATGAGATAAGGGGTCTGAGATGTCGGAGTTTTGAGCACAAGCAGCACATGCATGCACATAACCCCCACAGAAAATCCATTTGTTGCCCATGGATTTTTGATGGCGCTTAGTATATTTTATATCCAAATACTTTTGATTATCTCCACCAAGGAGGTTATGTTTTCGCAGGCGTTGGTTTGTCTGTTTGTCTGTCTGTTTTTGTACAAGATGACTCAAAAAGTAATGAACGGATATCTCTGAAATTTTTTGGCTGGGTTGCTATTACATCAGGGATGGACCGTGTTGATTTTGACTGCAATTGGTCAAACAATATGGCCGCCACGGCAGCCATCCTGAAATCTTACGACACCGAATAACTGAACTTCGCTCCCAGTGATATCACGCAAATTTTGAGGGTTGATTGGTCTCACATCAGGGATGGAAGCTATCAGTTTGGAACATGTTGCATCAAACAATATGACCGCCATTGCAGCTATCTTGAAATCCCATGTAGCAGATACTTTAAATTTCTTATGAGCCATGTTCACTCAGCAAGATTTTGACTGTGCTGCCTAGGTGGAGGTTTGCACACTCTGAGTGCTTCTAGTTTGATTTTTGAATACAAGTTAACAACTTTATCAATGTTATGAACATTTGGTATAAAGCTAAACAATATCGAACAATTGATGAAACTTTTCATAATTTATAAGTAACTTATTTACATGATAGTATGTTGTATTATTAGCAAACATTACAATCATTGGGTCTCATTCATGATATGTTAGTAAATTTAGGGGTAAATTTACGCATAAGATCACTTGACACTAAAAATCTACACTGGATTCATGAAAACTGCAGAAAACTTGGATTTAATCGTAAGGATGTGTGTAGTTGATGAATGTAAATCAAGTGTAAATTAACAGCGCTCTCCTGCTATTTATAAATTAGCATACATCCCCGCCCCTGAATAGCCAATGACCACCATATAAGGAAAAGATTTAACTATGCATAGGTGCATTACTTGGCCTGCGAGCATGGCGCAAACAAAGATAGAGAGAGAGAGAAAGAAGAACTTTACCGAGGCTGAGACAGAAGTAGTTTTAGTTGAAGTAGAGATGAGAAAAAAACTTTTTATTTGCAATGGGATTCAACATGTAGAAAATCCATCTATGAAGTTGATTTAAATAACTTGTTCACCTTTGTTAATTAATGCAGTCTAATGCTTAGATTTGCTATCTAATTGCCAACTAAAGTAGCAACATATGTTATATTTCTAATATATTATCATATTTAAATAGCATCTTTCAAAGGTATCTGCATATTGTGACATAACACAGCATAAAAATTACAGTTTGTCATAATGACATGGTATTTATGTGCATTCGTTATTTACACAAGGACTATTCATTGCTGGCAGCAGGTGTAGATTTTGCGAGTAGCGACGAAAAGATCGGAGCTACTAAAATATTGATGAATACCGAAATCCACATAAATTTCCTTCTGCAAACAGTTTACACACAAATTCATTCTGCTCACGTTTCATGAATGAGACCCATAATATGGTAATGCATTAGCTTGCTTGCAAGTGATCTTTCTACGGTATGATGCCAGCCACACAATTAACGCTGCACAAATCAGACTTGTATATGCCTATCTCAGTTTCTATATAGCCCAGCATCCCACATAGTTCCCACATAAGTTAGATAACAGTTTTAACACTATTTTTTTTTCTTTTCTCGAAGTACCAATCTTTGGCGTTTTCAGACCCATCCCAATTTAATAGGAGAGCAAAACCTTCTCATCACTTGATATTTTCTTGTAAATCTACAACTAAAATCTCCAATTCAGTGTCCACTTGAACTTCGAGCAAACTAATTTTTGAAAGAACTTGGAACTATAAGTTGAGCCAACTCAAAAAAATTTGCAGCTGGTTGCCTTTTTGATAGCTGAGCCAAATTTTTATTGTTTACTGTGTATCTTAATATTAAGTGACTAAATAGAAAAATGCTGGAAGATGATACTGGAATGTTTTTTTTTTTTTTTTTTTTACTATATGGGTGCTAATTTTAGCTAATAAATGTCAGAATAAATCTTTGCTATGGTTCAGTTTGATTCTAAGAACAGAATATTCATGTTTCAGAATATTCTACCAAGAGTTGAATCATGGGTGGCTTCACCAGTGCCAGTTCACTGAAAAGTAATTGAAACATTATGTGCAGCTTGATAATTTGCATTTCCCCCTTGATCACAAGTCTTTAAATTAAGTTTAAAACAGACATCAATGCCACCATCACAAGGTCCTCCTATTTCAGGTGGGCAGCCAATAGCCTTGTGGTTGAGGTGCTTGACTGACAACTGAAGTGTTGTTAATTCAAGCTACAGAGTAGCTGCAGTGAGATCTGTGTAGCTGTTGGGTCCTTGGTCCAAGCTCATAATCTTTAACATTGCTCCTGGGGGTTTGGCCCTGTGCAAGCAACTGTAAGTCCCTTTGGATAGAAGTATCAGGTAAATAACAGAATAATTGCTATTTCGCGAATGCTAATTAAGATGCACCTTCACTTGAAAACATGCTGGAAATTACATTACTGGTCAAATATGAAATATACAAACAAACTCTTTACTGCATAGCTAACTGTGTGTGTTTTGAAATGGTAAGATTTTTGAAAATAACCTTGCAATAGATCTAGACAAAGCAGATCAATGCAAAACATGAATCTGCTATACGTGAAGTTTAGATCAGTTTTTTTAAAGAGAGACAGAGAGAGAATGAGAGAGGATGAGAGAGTGTGAGACACTTTCAGCATGAGTTCTCCATCCAGACACTGGGCTCAAGTGAAAGTAGAGCACCACAAGCTCTCCAAGAGGATGGGAAAACGTAGTTACTCCTAAGCCATGGATTGATGTGTCAAAGACACCCATTCATCACTCACTGCTGCTGGGTGGCTACAGGAAATCATTCAGAGCAACTTACGTACAGGTCAGCACTTCTGTGGGTCTGGTGACACCATCCATTAATAGGTTGCTCCCTGGTCTACAGAAGTTATGGACAAGTGGGGCATTGTTTCAAGCTGAAAATTGATCTAAAAATGCTGGTCTTTCCTGTCATGTGTTGTCAAGGAAGAGTATGGTGTGCACTCCAGTAGAAATGGATCAAATGCTTATAGATTTTGGCTCGTTTCAAGGTTGTGAATCAAAGATAGCATCTTAGTCTCAGTGCTTATATGTGACATTACATTAACAGTCTCTAAATTCCTGGATAAAAGCCAAAAACCACTTCACTACAAGTAATGTAGTTCTTTCAGTGCTTTTAACTGCGTACTGGCACACAATTAGAGCTAATTAAATAACACATGATTTACAAATTATGCAAAAATACCCAAAGGGAAAGTACCTTAGTTTTTATTCTCAGACTGACAGCTACAATTCATTTTCTCTTTTTTGGTCAATATGCATATTTCTTGTCAAATTATAATATACTTTCATTAATTAAAAAAGGGCAATGGGATACATGACCAGTGGCATCTCTAAAACTGATAGTTCGTGGGGCCCGGACCATGCCTTTACGTCATTGATTATTCCTGGCTTGTACTCAGTTATTTTCGTTCTTAACACGTTTTCCAATTATGACAATAATCCTCTGGCAATCGCAGTTACGGTTTCTCTCTTCATGCGATCTATTGACGACTAAATAATGGGCTAAATTCAGATCAAAAAAATTATTTAGGCTACTCAAAAATAGGCCAAAGCTTTATGAAAGACAAACTGCTCTGAAACGTATGCGCTACCTTTTCCACACATCAAGTGATTTAACTTGTGCTTCATGATCGTTGTGTTTAAATATAATAAAAGACCATTTGAAACGTCTGTGTGCAATTCTGAATAACGCTGATTTAAATGCACGAAATTACGCGTCCAGATTAATGATTGTCGCCGTACCGAAATGTACCGTACCGTACCAGCGTGTTCTCGGAGTGAATCTATTGCTCAGTCCCTCAAGGAAGTTGCATGTCGCGATTGCAACTATTAATGCAAATTTAACCAATCCACAGAAATTTTTCGCGGACAAAAAAATAAATCGCCGAGACATCGCAACTTTCATTGCCACTTTTTGAAAAAGCTACCGCAAAATCGGGCAAAAAATCAATAAAACAATAAAAAAGCCGGGAAAATCCTGGAAGGATTGTTTGTCAATTATGAGAATGATTGAGTGCAAGTCAGGGTTAATAATTGTTTTAAAGGGAAGCTCTGGGCCCCACCAATCTTCAGTCCTAGAGACGCCCCTGTACATGACATATACATGTAATGTAAATTATTAATGCTTGGATATGTTCTTTTAATATTCAAAATATTGTGGATAACAACTATTGCAACTATATGTTCTGACTTCAAGCTGGTCTCACATCTCACCATCTGACTTAATTACAATACAATAATATGCAGCAAACAACACTTAACCTTCCTATTGTGTTCCAGTCAAATCTGACCAATTTACAAGTTTTCTCCCTAAAAAAAATGCAGTTAATTTCATGTTTGTCATATGGTTCCATGACTTTGTTCACACATGGCATCTACACACACAAAATAAATTTTGAGAATTTTTATAACATTTTGTGTTTTATTGAACTTGTAGACACCTGAGTACTGGAGTACATGCATGTGTTCAAAAAAAGTATGTTGAAATCTTTAAACATTCAAATTTTTAAGCAAAAACATAAAAAGAGCCCACTTTGTCAATTTTTTGAACTGCATTTCACAGAAAGCCCAGTATCTCCAACACTATAAAGGCCTGGAATATGGTTCAGTGATGATATTTAGTTTCAACAATGGATGTCATAAAATGTTAAAAAATAACTAAAAACAGCCTCTTGCAATTAGGTCGTAGAATTTTTCCCTGATGTGGTACAGAGGTCATAGATAAAATGACGCTTCTTTGGAGTTCCTGTGTACTATGCTGACTATTTAAAAAAAAAAAAAAAAATCAATATATCTTTTATAAGAGATTGGGTAGTCTTCTTTTTGGGTGAGTCCCTTATGGTGTGGTTTCCACAAAGTCTTTACAATGAATGATAAATGTTATTTTGAAAGTATGCTTTATCTTTAATTCTAAGAAGTGACAGTATGACAGATGATACATTTACTGATGGCTAAATAAACCAACAGCAAATATTTATATTTTGAGGCTCTTGATTCCATTTTACATTTCCTAGGTATCTAAAGCACTGCACTGTATTCCAAATCCAAATCCAGTGCAGGTACACATGGTACTTGAAAACTTACTTTTCAAATGGGTAATTGTTCACCTTATCCGCCATCAGGCCAACCCTGGAGGTCTCCCAACCAGGATGGCACTGTGGCACAGAGGGTAGCTCTGCTGCCTCACAGCAAGAAAGTTGTGGGTTCAAATCCAGCCTGAGCCCCTTCTGCGTGGAGTTTGCATGGGTTTTTTTTGGGGGGTTACAATGGTTCCCTCCCACAGTCTAAAAACATGAATGTCGGGGTAATCTAAATAATCTAGTCTCTAAATTGCCCATAGGTATGAGTGAGAGTGTGAACGGTGTGAATGGTGTGTGCCCCCTGCAATGGATTGGTGAGCTGTCCAGGGTGTGCTCCTTAGCCCATAGTCAGCTGGGATTGGATCCTACTTGCCGCAACCCTAGTGAGGAAGAAGCGGTTTAGATCCAACAAATGATTGTGAGGCGAAGGATATAACACGACTTAGTCCAGACAAGAGAAGGCTAAGAAACTGTTAAACTTTCTAAATATAGATGGAACCATGCGAGAAAACAGTAAATTTTCCTGCGTACATACAGTAACCTTTCCAAGACATGCAAATGCAGCCATGTTTTGTCGAATAAACAAACCTACATTTAACGTTGCTTACTCTGGGTGCCACGTAAAGAGTGATCAGGCTGTACGACAAGTGACTGAAAGGACTGACACGTACACAGTACCATGCAACGACGCAAATGGAAGACACTGTCACTACCATGGATACAGTGGGATTGTGTAGAGTCCCCATTAGTTGAGCAAGCGCAACAAATTAGCTGTGGCTTTTCAAGAAAATCACCATTTATTTTCAGCGGTATTTTAAGCAAAATAGTGTGAGCCAGTGAAGCTGTAGGATTAGGTAAAGTGGCTTTATACATCAGAAAGTTGATGTGCAATCTTCATTGCGATGCCTTGCATCCGTCAATTACCTTCTGAAAATCATACAAAAAAAAAAATGGTGGTTTACAAATAAAAAATTCAGTGTTTTTGTATCAGTGTTTTACAATTTTCCAATTGTGGAAGGTAAATTTGGGGAGACCGTGGCTCAGGAGGTAGAGCAGGTTGTCCAATAACCAAAGGGTTGGCAGTTCAAATCCTGCTCTGTCCAAGTCATGTGTCGTTGTGTCCTTCGCCCACCTTGCCTCCAGTGTCACTCACACTAGTGTATGGCTGTGTGCAAATGTTTGGTGGTGGTCGGAGGGGCCGTAGTCGCATACTGGCAGCCACGCTTCTGTCAGCCCTCCCCAGGGCAGCTGTGGCTACAAAACGTAGCTTATCAGCAAGTGAATGAATAATTTATTCATTGTGAAGCGTCTTTGAGCGTCCAGAAAAGCGCTATAAAAAACTGATGCATTATTATTAAATTTAGCGGATTATTGTGATCCTGGAGCGCTTAAAATTAGGCAGTTCCCTGCAATAAATGTAGGTGAGTGAACACCACAGTTGAAATGTTTTGATAATGGCTATATGTTGATATTTTTACCAGAATAACATCTTGATTATCAAGAATGGATGCCTTCAAAGGATTCTACTGGATAATATTTATGTCTTTTGCTAATGATATAGGAGTATATGATTAAATTTCTGGACTTATGCAAATCCAGTGGCACCCACATTCCTCTAGGGGGCACTGGGCCTGTAGAAATTAATAATGCCTTCACAGAAGTGCAAGTTACCCTTGCCAAGGGCATTGCCACGACCCCTTACCACAGAGCATAACTTTTGGACTTGTTCAGTCTGGATGTTTTTTTCTTCTTTGGTCCTGAGCACATGGCATCAACTGCTTCGAAAAACGACATGCGACATTGGTTTGTCTGATCACAATTCTTATCTCCGTTATGCGATGGTTCATCGCAGATGCCTACAAGCCCAAAAAAGTCGTTGATGCTTTTGAACCCTTTTAACCCTTTGAAACCTGAGAGTGTTTTACCTATTTTTTAATTACTTTATTTTGTCCAATATATAAATATTTTACAAATATACTAAATCTACTTTACTGTAAATTACTTAATCTACTAAAGTTAACCTTTATCTACCTGACTGGGGTGCCTACAAACCCCAGAGGTATATTATTTTGTCATATATCACAGGTACTTTATTCTCCCATTCCAACTTTTCATGACTTTGTTCAGCAATTTGTTCCTAATGACTTCATATCGGTGTTCTCTGTTTCTGTTTTAATTAGTACTTGTTATAAATACCAATGTATCCTGAGGGACCCCCATCAAAGCACCCAATTCCGTCCATGCAGCTATAATAGATTAAACTATTTATTGCGTTCGTACTTGCCGTGGGTCCTAATTTAAAGTATCACACTCTATTGTGTGGAGGCGGGTGGGGGCACTGTGTCAGTCATTTTGAAGGAGACAGAATCAGATGCAGCAGATATAGATTTGCTCATGAGCTTGAAGCATGTGATGATCATAGTTCTATGTAAACAACATTCATTTTACATCATAAACATATTGAAAAATTTAAATTTGAATTATATCTATTTAACCTTTATTTTGACAGAGAATTACTGAGACCAAGGTCTTAGTCTGCTTTCGTATTGGAAAAAAAAGTTTAAAATGAAAACGTATTAAAGTTTGAATAGCAATGGGTTTATTTGCATTATTTTGTACTGGGGTCAAAATAACCCTAGTTAGTCGCACAGTATAAATATAACACAAATGATGTCTAATTGAAATTACAGAAAACTAAATGATACCTGAATCAAAGGATGGCACGTATGCTTTTAAGCACTAATGTGGATTTTATTTGGGATAAACGCTGCAACTTGTATCACAGAAAAGTATATATTTTGTTTTGCACAGCATGCAAATTAACTGTAACCTTCCTAAAATGATAATAATCTGGCCTGGGGCCTTTCTGTGTGGATTTTGCATATTCTGTCACTATACATGTGGGTTTCTTCTTAGTACACCGGTTAATTGGAGACTCTAAATTGCCAATAGGTATGAGTGTTTGAGTGAATGGTGCGTGAGCCCTGTGATGGATTGGCGAGCAGTCAATGGTGTGTTCCTGTGTTTCCCCCCATAGTCGGCTGGGAAAGGCTGCGGCCTTTTGTATTAAAAGAAACTTCAATTAATTATATTATGGTGGTACAAGTGGTGCTGGTGCCAGAGGTAGGTAGGTAAGTAGGTAAATAAATAAATATAGAAATAAAGATAGAAATAAACAAACAAACAAACAAACAAATAAATAAAGGAAAATAGAATGATTTTTTTTTGTTTTGTAATTTATATGATCTCTGGACTTGTTGGCATACCCATACTACATGAACAAAATGAATCTGATTTGACACCAATGAATCGACTGTTCATATAGTTGGTGCAGAGCATACACATTAGCGCCTTAATCATGAAATCGGACAAACTAAACGACCACCATCACATCCATCTCCTGACCCAGCTTTTGATTGATTGATTGATTGATATCTTTATTTCGATCATGTAGAAGACAACTTCAAAGAAAAAAAAGAAAAAACAGTTAAAAGAAAAAAATGCGATAGTGATAATCAAAAAATGAAAAACGAAACGACAGTAACTTTAAATTGTAATTTATTAAGCTTCTCAGCTTCCACGAGCAAAAAAGGAGTAGGAAAAAGTATAAACTTATCTGGTCCTACCCCCTTAAATTTTACTATACTTTCTAACTGTAATCATTACACTGTCTTAAGTTTACCAATAATTTTTAAACAGTGAACATACAATGTATCACTCATGCAGACAAAATTACAATCATACCTATACCTTCTTTAGAAATGTATTTTACCATTCTCCGCAAAGTTTTCATCCAACTTACAAGCAAGCACTTAGTGGTATCTATTCATCAATATACCTCTGTAGAATCATTTCTTTATGCCTCTTTTTAAACAGAATTATGCTGGAGATTTGTTTTAGTTTTGCACTCAGTCACCTATGATGTTACATAAACCTACTCCACAAAAATCCACACACACGCACGACACACACACACACACGTTCAGGGAAGATAAAAAAAATAGAAACCCTAATTGTAAGTTTAGTTTTAAAATCAGTCAGGACTTTAATCATTTATTATGTTAGTTTGTTCACACAGATGTGCAATATACAGTAGAATTCCAGTGTACACAGAACAAAGAATACCTACAAATCCTGAGATTACCAGGGGATTGTAACTTTTTCACATCTGTATTCTTGGTGTGCACTTGACGTCATGCATAATTTCCAAACAGGAAGTCCGCCATGATGGATGATAACAACAACCAAGATAGCTGCGCTATACCATTGAGCTCCTGCAACGCTTCGTGATTTTCTTCGGATTTGCGCTTCCTTTTGAAAGGAAACAATGCCTACTTTGTGTGCGGTTTTTAATTGTGGCAATTATGCTCCACGTGATAAAGACAAGAGTTTCTTCAGAATCCCATGTCATTGAAATCAATGTCGCTTACTAGCAAATACGGCACTGTTTACGTGCGCTGGCAACCACTTGCTTTTTACTTCAGTACATGTTCTCGAGTTCCCGATTCTATATCCAGTCTCAAAGAGCAAAGCTCCAAGGGAACAAGCCTCGCTTAATCCAGCTATGCAATCACAATGTGCGAGGATCACATCGCCATTCTTATCGCACACAAACCACGGCTTGAGCGGCGTTTCTCGAGATCCTTGAGAATGGTTTACCCGAGCATAAATCAGCACCCTGTTCTTTCACTTCTTTAGTGAGAAGAATACCAACCCAGCCAGACAAAAAAAAAGTTATAAGCATCTAGACTCTTATAAGCCTTAAAGCCTTCATTTGTGCGTTGGTTGCCCACGAGGTTTGAATGACCAGATGGTTTACGATATCCGGGTATTCAATCACTGGCAATGTTGCCAAATCCTCCATATAATCAGACGGCTTTAACGTATGGGTCAAAACCAGAAATTTTCTCTGTATCTTGACTTGGTAGAGGACTCCAGAGAGTCATAATATCAGGGCTGCCAAGTCTCACGCATTCGCCGTGAGTTTCACGCCTCTTAGAGGCATTCATGTTCCCATGCCGCAGTCAGCAATTATTCAACTGATGCATAGCTATTTAAGAGATTCTCGCGCGGAATTGAGTCCTTGAGCATGGAAGTTGACCAGTTTCACGTGCATTACGGTGGATTTCACCACTAGAGATGTAGAAATCAATTATGACTCTGGAATTCTCACGTTTGTCTTTACACAGGGGTTGGAAGCAATGGAATTGCATAAAGACGTTTGAAATGGTCTTATTTCGTTTAAACAATTTAAACGATCATGAAACACACACATTGCTTCCAACCCCTGAGTGAGGAAAAGGGCACAACGTTCGGAGTCAGAATCGCTTCCATGGTGAAATCCACTGGTAAGCAAGTGAAACTGAAACTTCCACGCACAAGGACTTTAATAAGTGCAAGAATCTCATTAATATTCGTTGGTTGAATAATTGCTGACTACGGTGAATACACCTTCAAAATGAGTGAAACTTACACCGTATGCGTGAGATTGCGTAGAAGGTTGGCAGCCCTGTAATATTTCGAAAAATTTGGAGATGTATCACTGTTATTGTTCGCACGAGATGCCATTTTTGATTTGTATATCATCCAACATGGCGGCGCGAGCTATTTAATCACGTGGTTGCACACCAAGAATTGATCTCTGGGAAGTTCTGTTCCTTGAGGATACAAACAAATACTCTTCAGATATATGTAAAAATTTATCAGTCAGCCATGTTTGTGTCAGTGTGCTTGTGTGTGTGAGAGGTGTGTGTTTATGCGTGCATTTGCGTGTGTGCCTGTGTGTGCATACATTCGCGTGTGAATGTATGCGTTTGTGTGTGCATGTTGTTGTGCATTGTGGTTCTATTATCCTCTCAGTTTCAGCATAAAGTTTCCACATTTAATCCATACCTGTCACTGGGGCAACCTGTCCTCCAACCATATGCTCAAATAGTTGATTATTCTCATTTACTGTGATTTAGCACCCTAGGGAGCGTTTCCTAAAATCGCGCCCCTACTGGCAGCAGGAAGGTACTGTTACAGTTACAGTATCAGTTCCAGACACGGTTTCAGTCATATTTACACTTAAAACAACAGTTTGGGTAAGGATTAGGGTTGGGGTTAGGGTAAGGGTTAGAATTAGGATTCGGGTTCGGATTAGGTTTAGGTTACGGATTTACTGACGGTGACGCTGACAATGGAAACCAGATTGTAGTTATTTAAATGACCGCTAGAGGTCGCTTAACTCTTAAACGTAACTTTTGGTCGTAATAAGCAGCTTGACAAACGACCTTTGCGTGAGTATTTTGTTGGAGGACAAGCTCCATTGGGGGAGAATGACCCCTCAAAACAAGGATTGCTTTTTGATTCTCCTGAAGGCATAACCAGCAATACATCATCAACGCCTTTTCACATTCATTGACTTCTTGCACGATGCTTTACATGCTGCTGGGAGTGAAAGCTATAATTATTCTACTTTTGCATGATTGAAGACCTGTGTGCAAGAAGTACAGCACAGTACAGCACAGTTGCTGTAACTTATGTACTTCTTCCTAACACTCATTTAGATGGCAGTAGTTACTTTAAGCGGCTCAGTTCTGTGAGTACACAACAGCACAACTGAGCGCCGATCAATTTGTTCGCTCAGAGATGAAAACTGGCAACTATAAGCTGCCTGAGATACCTCTGGCGGTCTTTAGCAATCAAAAGAACTTCCAAACTTATCCCAATACTTCCTTGGTAGGCTGAAGCAAAAACATATGCATCTTACCCTGAGTGAATGAATTAGCATGTGTGAATGAGAATGAAAGTGAATTAGAATATTTTAAGTTAGCTTTTACTTCCATTTAGCCCAAGGTCGCCTGTGTGTATTCTGTGCTGCAGTCACCAAGCCTGAGATAGAGAGGAAGGGTTTTGGCTTGCAGTGATGACAGTTTGGCTCTGAGTAACACTAGGTTATGAGCAAAGAGGGCATGTAACTTGGATTTGGAACAAGCTTATTTTTATTTTATTTTATTATACAGCAAAATACTATTTATTTATTTGTTTGTGTTGTCGTATGTCCAGACTGTTTTGAACTCTTTCCACTTTGGCATTGATCTGCTCCAAAATGAAATTGGTCAAGATACTTCAAAGAAATCATAATGTGTGTATTTTCACTTTCTATGTACTACTCAGCTGAATGTGAAAAAGGCACCTCTCATGACTGGTTTGTTCTCAACAACCCATTGAACATAAGTTCTTTTCAATAAATGTGAGCAGTGACCTTTCAGGCCTTTACCACTATGTACTGAATTTGGTATTAGATTATTATTTGTTGACATTTGTATTACATTTATCCTTAATGCAGTCGGACATAAGTTGGCCTGTCCTGCACTGTGCACCTTACTGTACCTTGCTTTTCCTTTCAGGGCCATTTAACCATATTCTCTGCCAATTCATTATCTCTGCTGCTTTTTCTTGGTCGGGGGCACTGGTAGTGGGAGCTAGGAAGTGGAGCCTATCCCAGCATGTATTAGATGAGATGCATGTTAATACCCTGCAGTGTAATAAATTGACTGAATTTAACAGTTAAATTAACGCAGTGTCTCCTAGTTATTTTAACTGTAAGTAGAGTCCTGCACGCATTTAACTGTGGTTTTCAGTTAACATACACAGAACCTCTGTAATAAACTGACTGTAAAATAACTGACAAAAAAGATGCCAGTTTATAACAGTGTGGGCAGGTCACCATTCCATCAGTAGGTGCACACACACTCACACAAATCCATTGCAAATCATTTTTCACTTTTGGACAATTTCGACTAATGTAGACTTGTTTCAGGAGCAGGCCTGGCTCTTCACAACACAAGGCTGCTCTGAACACCCCAAAACGACTGAGGGAGAAAAAATGAGTTCCTATGACAAGGATAATTTTCTCTCATCTATGGAACCTGCTAAGTTCTGAAATGCATTAAAAATAGGCTACTCCTTCACAGCACTTATTAGGCTGTCTACTAAATACCTCTCATGCAAGTAACCAGCGGTAGACTGACAATTTTTTCAGGGGAACAACTTTAGCACCATGACACACATGTCCTCGGAATTCACTGGTTGTGCCAGAATTATGCCTTCTTTTGAGACCCACGTAAAGCATCTTAGCATACAGGGGTATTCTTGACATTCATATGTGATTTCCTTTCATTTAAGCACTTATCAAATTTATAAAAAACATAGCATAATATCAGATGCTCGCTTTGTATATTTCATCTTGGTTGGTAAAACATGCTTTTTCTAGCTGGCTTGCTAGCGGTACCCAATAGCTAGCTATCTACTGCAGAGAGAGATTGTGTTATCTTCTTTCTAATTTCTGTCCATTTATTGAATTCTGATGAGTTGTGTCTACTTTATCATATGTGAATGTGTATGTATGCATATGTGTGTGTATGTGCGTGTATATATACAGAATATGTATATATGTGTATGTATGTATATGTGCGTATGTATGTATGTGTGTATGTATGTATATATGTGTGTGTGTATATATATATATATATATATATAAATAATATGGTGGTTTATGTATGTGTATGTATATAATATGTGCGTGCATATGTCTTTTTTTTAACTGACTTGTATGTATTCTCTTATTTTTATATTATGCTATATTAATGCTGTAATTTTTAACTGTGTTGATTGTTGTATGTTGCTATATTTTTAATGCTGACCCCAGGAAGAATAGTCACTGCTGAGGCAGTAACTAATGGGGGATCAGAAATAAATAAATAAATAAATAAATCTAGCTACTATAATTCAGATATGAAACATTTACAAATTTATTTGATTGCACTGTTCAAATAGATGTATCACCTTCTTGTACCTGGACATGGTAATGGCGAATCAGATAGCACGACAGCTACTAAAACTAAATAGAATGCCATAATTGCGGTTGTTGAGTTGGTTGTGATAATGCTGCTGGCAAATAAAGCAATGGCAGCTGTAGCTGCAATCATCTCTGTTGCCAGTTACTTGGATTGACAAAATTCCTGGCCAACCATTTTCAAAGACTTGTCCATGGCAAATAATCAGAGCTTGGGAGACCTTGGAGAGATGTTTAACGACCATGGCTTGAATATTCCCACAACAGGATGCTCACTTATGCTTCTCGCGTCAGGTTTTAAGTTGCCCTGTATGGCACTACAACGGCAATGACAAACAGTACGTGCTGTGCCATGTCAATGGGGTTTAGAAATAGGCAATAGAATGCAATCATGGGCTGTAAAAGCAAACCTCAAACCAAGGTCACATGCATGCTGAGAAGAATAATAAAATAAAATTACGAAAAAAAAGAGTGGCAAGAACTGCAATTGTTACCTTATGACTTGCCCTCTGCAGATCTTTAATTTTAGTTGGGACAAGTCACAAAATAAAATGAATATCCATTAATTAATATGATTGGTATAGAAAAATTTTTTTTTGCTTTGGCGCTGAATTGATCTGCAATGGGTAATCAGTACCCTGAATACAGGGGGAAGTTACATCTTCCTCATGAACAAATGACACCAAATTCCAAAAGGACATGAAGAAGATCTAATCAACAAGTAGAGGGTGGGTTGGTGGTGGGTGAGGAGCTGAACGAATAGCAGCAGCAGGAGCCTGCAAAGCAAGCAAACAGCACTGAGCAGCAGCATTGTGTTAGTCTGTCCGGCAGTTTTGAAAAGAGCACTCTATTACAGATTTGATGTGACCAGATGTGATTGTTCTGATGTGACTGGAAGAGGACGTGTGGCCGTAAAAGTCAACTTCTGGGCAAAAAAAAATGGGCCAAGCCCTAAATGGAAAAATATGAAGCTTATAATGGTATAACAACAAAATGCTGGTCAGGACATTAGCAAGAATCAAACAAATAGATGAAATAGCTTAGCACGAGATACTGACTAAGTCTGGGATACTTTACCGTTCAAAGTTTTTAAATGTTTAAGCATTGTGGGTAAACTTGCAGGTACCTTTTCTTAACGAAAAGAAGAATTGAAAAATAACATCTACTCATTCCTCTTCTGATGACAAATTTTCCCATACGTAGGCTATACTTGGGTGGCCCGATAATTAAGACTCGCCCAGGAAGACAACATTCCAATAGCTTTTTGTGCAATTGCGATTTTCAATCTAACAGACCAGCGGACCTTCAGCTCCCACCTGCTCAACACCCACCCTTCCTTCTCAAGACAATGCTAATATCAGGCATGCAAGTTCGTGAATTGGATGCCTAAAAAATAAGGCGTTGTCATATCAACATCCTAAACTCCAATGTACTAATAGCGGTAACACCAGCGTTAATGGGGTTTCAGTGGTGTATAGTGAGCCTCCGACTCTTAAACGCATAATTGCTTTCAAGCTGTCCCTGTTTTAGATTGATTAATAACCACAATTTATTTACTACATAATCAAGGGTTTGCTCCTTGCTTTGATGTCCATCAACCCCCACCAGCTCCGTTTCATAGCGCAGCACCGCCAGCCAGCTAGAGAAGCGGGACTACCGCGATCACATGGTAATCAACCCCTTTGCGCAGAAGCCAAATCTGGCGATTTATGTTACCTTATTTAAAGCTTTATAATTCAAGATTGCAACTTCACAGAGAGGAAGGGAATGGCTCAACTGAGTCAATATACTTATGCATTTAGAATTCAATCATGTTTCAGTTTATTTTCATGATTTTGGTAGAGAAGAAGGGCTGTAAACATAAAAAAATCTTCATGAAAATTCAGCATTGAAGTCGTTAAAAAAAACAACACTGAGAATTGAAAAATGGCTGGGGGTTAAAACTATACATTTCTGGGATCATAAACTCCTTGACCACAAGTATAATTCATCTGAGCATTAAATTCTAAATTACCCACTCTCTAGGAGCCAAACAAGACAGCTCTTCAGGTGGCTTCCCAAACTCTAAGATCTTCAAAATGGCGCACTTTCAAATCATAAAATTATTATATATTTAACACAAATCAACTTTTGAGGTACGAAATTCAATATGAAGCAATGATTTTCCAGTTAAATTTAGCACGATTTTATCAATATAGGTGCAGTTGGACATCAATGGTCACCAGTAACCTCTCCAAACACTAGAGGTGCAACGATACGGTGGGGTCACGATACAATACGTATCCCGATACAGGGGTCGCGATACAATACGTATCCCGATACACTACAAATTATTTGACTGCCAATTTTCTTTCTACTTACAAGTAAGCAGCAACACTGAAAGATTTCTCAAGACGAGGCTTTTGAAGTTTATTAAAACAAAGGAATACAGTTAGTTTACCTTTAAGTACCACTGTGTGTTTACTGTTCAGGTCAATGTCTTCAACTTAAAAAAATTAATAAAAGGTGAATAGGTCTCCACTACTTTTCACCAGACGAAACAGTCATATTGCAAACTATTTATCATTATTAGTAGCCAACTTGAAGTCTGGAAACTTAACCTCAAACAAGCTGAAACAACACTTCCACAAATTGCACTTGGAGCGATGCATCCACGTGGAATATGAGGCAGGTCACTACGTTTTCATTTAAAGCGATAGAAAATGTTGCAATTTCTGGGTTGAACAAAATATGTGTGTACTGAAGGAATGATAGCTCAGAAACTTAATTGTAGCTGGTTGGGAGTTGGTAACCGCTGCAGTGCATTGCAGGGTTTCCGCTACATGTAATTGATCGTGGCGCACCGGCACGGCAAAACCAAAGCCGCCACGCCTATGTCAAATGACTTTACATAAACTCCAAAAATCCTGAGGACAATCAGGTGTCGCCAGTTCTCCTTGTTAAGTTAAAATGAGCGCTGATAATTCTTGACCTGTTGTCAATCATTTTGCTTGATGAACACGTTTTCCAATCAGCAGTAAAACGCGCTGCTTTCTTCTTAATGCAATGTGTGCAACGATTCGAGAAAAGATATTTTGTTCACTTTGCAAAACGATAAACTACGACGTAAACTTCTGTGTTTGCTGTGAGCACATCCTGCTCCACCTAACTGTAGCATCATGATTATTTAATTCCAATTCCGGAGTCCAGAGTCATAATCGGTTTTCATATTACCAGTAAAACTCGCATATAACGGATTCAATCGGACCAGCTCATTTTGTCCGTTATCAGCGAAATCCATAGCATACATAAAATGGACAAAATCCGTCATTCGCATAAAACAGATTATATCTGTAATACGCATGCATGAATTTATATGTATACTTTGTGTATAAAGATCGGAACAACTTCATTCTGAAGTGCACAAAAATACCTGTCTTCATTTTGTCCAACTTTGCCCGGACACAATGGATAACCGGATGAAGCTGCATGTTGCTTCAACTGGATTCAATGAAGAAGACTAAAAACTAAAGTATGTAAATGAAACCACGCCAGTTTCAGTTTCCGCAAATACACTGTCATAAACGTGCAACTTTTTTGCCAGTTATTTTAACTGCAATTATACAATAAGTTTACATATATATAAGTTCCATCCATGTTACCTGTAAACCACGGTTAAATGCGTGCAGGACTCCACTTACAGTTAAAATAACAAGGCGACAATGTGTTGATTTAACTTTTAAATACAGTCAGTTTATAACAGTGAAGGAAACCCGAACTTCATTCAGTTGCTCTGTTGCGACTGCGTATGTGCATGGTGCAAAACAGCTTGTCCAGTATACGCGAGTGCTTTTTAATGGAAATGCATTGTGACGGGACTGGAAAATTTGTCCAATGTAAGCAAAAATCCTTTATATAAAATCCGGTATATTCGATGTTTATTTAATGGAAAAACATTACAGAAAAATTGGGACTTGAGCTGTTGTCCGGTATGAGCTAGTTTCCGTTTTATAGGAGGACGGTTAAAGGCGAGTTCTACTGTATATGTGAAATCCACCGTCACGCACGTGAAATTGATAAACCTCCGTGCACATAGACTTCAATTATTACATCGCCTACATGCTGATTAATGAAAAATGGCCACACCTGATAATGCTGAGTTTTGACCCGACGCTGAAGCCCTCCGCCACAGTTTCAAAAAATCCCAGAGGAAACCCTGCATCGGTAAGAATGCAAAGGGGATGCTGGGATGATTCCACAAGTTTTATTAATAAAGGGAAGTAGAACTGTATAGATGTGTGGTTCCACAAGTAAAAAAAATGAAGAAACCAATTTAGTGCAAGTACAACAACAGTGCTAATATTACACATTAAGAAGCGCTAGTATAAACGTATGCTAATAGCATGCGTAGGGTACCATTAAATTACTTATTTGAGAAAGTAAATGGCTTATTAGCGGGTCACTTGTTTCAGACCGAAAAACACAGTCCTAAAACACCGTCGTTATGCTTAGCTCAAAGATAGTCATGCACAGAATCACATACGGAGTGCGCATCAGAACGTATTACTGTTGCAAGCGCTAGTATGCGGCCAGCGATCTTTGTTTACAGTTAATTCTAATGTGACCTTCAGTTCGGCTGGTATAAAATCAAAACTATTTATCATCGTTCTACTAACTGGTTTCGGAACGCACACATGTATGGACAGCCTATAGCTCACTACTATTTACAATCGGTGTAATCATGACAGTCAGCTTGTAGCCACGTTAACAGAAAATTATACTACAACTTAGCAGCCAGATACAAAGTTCTGCACATACGGGGTCTACGGCAACTAGTAAGGGCACGGAGCTATTATCCCCGCCTCCCTACTACGGGCTAGCCAAGATACTAAATTCACTAAGATACCACGATTTACCAAGCTACTACAATAGAAATGCAGAAGTCCTTCATCACAATGTGGACTATTTTAAAAAGCCTTGTGTACCCCGATACACGTCCTCCGAATCGATGCATCGTATCGGAGGCTTTGTATCGCGATACGATACCGTATCGCCGTATTGTTACACCACTACCATACACAAAACATGCCTTTTCTCCATGATACATATATACATCTTTATTAGTACACAAGGTACACATATACATACACACATGCAAATTTTAAAAACAGCATTTCAACAAATTTCACAAAACCATAATTTCTCTCTTATTTTAAGCAGCACAAAAAATCAACAATAACCTGCAAGTCTGCGTATGTCACACTCCTATCATGGCTGAGAAAGACCCTATCTCGATACTGGAGAAAATCCATAATTGCAGAGACTCTATTGCCATCATCATTCTTGTATTCATCAACCAATTTTAAAAACAGCTGTTTAGCTACATTTACATCAGCTGACATAGTATTTCTAAATTTATAGGTTTGTCTTATAAAATTTATATTCTGACAAAAAATAGATGAACCGCCCGGGAGAGCTAATTGTAAACACAAGTTAGCCACCTCATTATCACTTTTAACTATAAAATCTGCAAACTGCATAAACTGTTTATGTAGTTGACACTGAATGGGAAGGGTGCCCAGAATTTTACGTAGAAGATGGCAATGGGTTCTGGGATGCAGCCTAAATATTCTTCGAACAAATTTCCGCCATGCAACATAAAACAGTTCACAATCATTAGAAGCTACATTCCATAGTGGACTGCCATATAAAGACATACAGTAGGAGTTGAACAATAGACCCATAACAGTACTGGGTACATGCTTAAAATAGGACATCAACGTATTCACTTCACAATTAAAGTCATGTACACACATTTTTATGGCTTCTGACCTCCCATTGGATCCAATTATATTTCCCAGGTGTTTAACAAAAGGCTTTGCTTGAACTACACAACTACCATGACTAATGCAATATGTTGACTGCGCGGTTTCAGATGGGTCATACACAAGTAATTCACTTTTTGATAGATTAAACTTGATGTTATATTCTCTGGAAAATTCCTCTACATTATGGAGCATAGCTTTAAGCGCGCAACGTGTAGGTGCCAGTAAAACAACATCGTCATTATGCAAAAGAGCCAACAAATATATCTCCAGTGTAGCAGCCAGTAGATTTACGTCCCAACTTTAAAAGAAGTTCGTCAAAGAGCAGCAATTCATACTGAGGACAACACTGCCCCTTGCTTAACCCCATTTGACACTTTATAACTATCACTATTGTAACCTTCCTATCTGATACGACAGAACTGGTTATAGTACATGTAAGCCAGCAGCCTGGCCTCCAGAGGGCAGTCTCTTTTTCAGTAAGAGTTTAAATAACTTCAGATAAAGTTTAGAATTTTGTCCATTTTTTTTTTCTCAGAGTCGCACAAGCCAGCGCACATGCTCATTAACGGAACTGCTTATTTAATGGTAAGAACATTCACCCTGCATTGAAAAGCCAGCAGTTCCCACTTCCGAGCTCGCAACCTTATATAAACACTTTCCACACCTTATAAGGAAAAGTATAACTCACTAACTTAGTAATATCTGAAATACACCTTATTATAACTGAACAGACATTCCACTGTCAGGAAAAACCAAAAATGCCACTGAATGCAGTAGTTATTATCAGCAAAGACTAACGGTTACTCTTCCTAAACAAAGTGGCAAACAAGCTTTGTGGTCATCATGGCTATGGTAAACTGAGAATAAAAGACAGTTAGCCAGCTAGCCAGCTACCCATAGGTAAAAAAATATATAAAATTGCACTAACTCATAAAAGGAACAAAAACCTTTCTTCATTGAAGCCCTCCTCCAGAGACACAGGTGTATTGGGTAGAAGAAACCCTCCAGTCCCGTTTTATTCAGAATAATTCCCATTGACCATGTCCTTATCTCATTTAAATCCCGTAAATGCAACTGAACACTTCAGGCCAGTTTTGCGAGTCTTTTTTCCTTTGAAATTTTGTCATTTTCAGCTGCGCAATTGTGCACAACGTTTAGAGAATACAAAATACTTTGCTGTTACTCAAAGGTTTATATACTGTTCTGATTCTCCAATCAATGTCTTTGAGTTACTGTGGAAAGTTTATACTTACAGGAATTGGATAAGAAACATAGCAATCAAAACATCATTACCAGGGAAGTTTCACGTGGGCATGAACTATAAGTGTACGTTACGCAGATGAGCCTAAATAAATAATTGAGTGATTGGCTATCAACACAAGTACTAAGGAGGATATTAGGGAGTGCTGAATTTGTCGATGGAGGAATCTACGCATAAATCCACGGTAGGGAACTACGCGTATTTGATATGTGATGACTTTAATTGATGGTAGAATGACATATTATCAATACCATGTTGAATTTGTGCTTCAGAAAACCGATTTTTCTTAACTACTAATTGGGATACCATTGGCTCACTATAGGTGAAGTGGTTGCTACAGAGGACAACAATGTTTTTCTGTTGCAAGAGATCATTTTTTTTGAACTGCTGGATACTATGGGCAAGTATATTGAGCAGTTTGTACATCAGGCTTAGCCTGAGGAGTTTAATTAATGCAACTCCTGAAAAACAGGGATGGGACTGAACTCATCCATATTCTAAACCGTGTTTGAGCTTGGCTTGATAGTGAATATTCAATCACTGATCCGGCCATCTAGTGATAGAATAGTGTAACTGCGTGCATAAATTTGCCGCTCCATGTCGGCTGGCATCTACATATGCACAGAGGGTTAAAGAATCACATGCAATCGCACAAGATAACAGCCTGAAGAGTAGAGGAAGGGTTGACTTGCTTGGATTTGTTTCTTTTTTGAGATTATTGTGCTTCTACCATGGATAAGTGGCCTATTTATAAGTAAATGCTCTTGATTAATTTCCTGTTCATGTTTTGTTTGTTATTTGTTTGGAAAGTGGTATGTAGATAAAGTTTACATATTCTCTTATTATTGTTGTCCTAACCTACAGTACAACCTGGCGTCAACACATCACGTTTTATTCTAAAAATTAACCGGAGGTTTTAAAGATGTATCAGTGTCTGGCTTCCCCAGCAGCGCAGTTAGTGGAAGCACACACATTGACTAAACTGAAACCTATCAGCTCCACTGCCTTGGCAGAACAGAGACGGACCAAATGCGAATCTGGTGTAATTTAGGAGTTAGGTGTATCAAGTTGATTGGACATTGTTGCAGAAAAAGAATTCTGTTTTGTGAGCAACAGGAATTCAGAAGCTTCTTAAGACATCGATGCTTTACATCACCAATAATGTGAAAAGGAAAATGCTTGATAGCTATTGAGTGGAACAATTATGCAAGCTAAGGGGAAATGGACAGTCATTCTATCGATTGACCTCGCAACTGAACAAATTAACACTTAGTTGATAATTCGGAGATGTAAATGGGAATGGTTATGGAGATGTAATGCGCTTCAAAGCGAGGTGACAGCAGGGCTATAATCCCTCCGTTGGCAAGTCCCGGGTGGCTGAGGTTAAATTTGTTAATGTTAATGTTACACATCTTATTTTATTTTACAGTGAATTTTAACATTTGATGGTGGGTAGACTTGCTACCGAGGATCTTCACTCTTGACACCGAACTGAAAACTGAAAGTGATGTATCAATAAGTTAGCAAGCTTGCTCACACAACAGCTATCTAACATGAGGTAACGTTAACAAGAGTGAAATTTTTAGTAAATGTTCTCTAGTGATGTCTTTAAAAATGATTGTTTTTAAAATGGGTGTGCAGCTTTGTTTTTATTTCAGACTTACTTCTGGCTGTTTGTTCTTGCAAAAGAAAAAGTTTCAGTTTTTTTGTCTTGAAATGATTTTTTTTTTTGTTTTGTTTTGTTTTTCAAAGTTACTGAGAAGAAATTTGATTACAACTTTCTTGCTGTGTCACTTGTTTTCAGGCAAGGAAAATCAAATTGAGGCAAACACTGGAGCTTGTTTATTTGGGAGTTTCTGTGCGATAGAATATACTTTCTCCTCTACTGTTATTTTATTTTGGTGTAGGTAACATACCTGGGACTATTGCAGTGAAACAGTTTATTCAGTTTAGTTGCCATTATGTGGTTTGTGGCCAACTCTCACAGCCTGTGATCAAAGCCAAACCTTGCCAGTGCCGGCTCTGACTGGTAGATCAATGGGTGATGGCACAATGTACAATTGGCAGATTTTTTTTTTTCTCAGAGGGCATGGGAGTGCTCAGTCAGGAGGACTGCATCATTTTTCAAACTAAGCTGAGATGAAACGACATCCACTTCTGGATGATGAAAGCCTGGACACAGTTATGGAAGGATTTTGGCTAGAGCAGATCCCTCCTTTGTCAAGTACAGTAGATTCAAAAATATTTCACTGCAACATAAAATAAATGGTGTCAAAACTGGATAATGAGGGTAATGTTTACGGTAATGGTTAGAGTTATGGTAAAGGTTAGGATTAGACGCTTCAAACAGTAATCCTGATAAAAGTTGAAAATGCAGTCATGTTGATGTGGGAAAGGTTTCATCAAAATTTGGTTTGAGTGCTCACACTGTCAGGAAGGGGTACACATCAATTACTAAGTTGCGAAAAGTTTTGGTGAGTTTTTATGTCTGGATAATTTAGTTTATTTTTAGGATTACTTTTGAAAAAGATTTATTTTTGTATTCCTTGGTTTCCAAGTTTTATGCAAGTGGTTTCATTACATGTTGAAAGACTCCTTTATTATTTATTTATTTATTTATTTATTTATGTATTCCTTTCTCCCATCCTTCCTTCCTGCCTTCCCTCCTCCCTCCTTTCATTAATCGTTGCATGGGATCTTAGGCAAGCGTGTTCTTCCCTCCCCCCTTCCTTTAGGAACAGGGGAAGTACTCTTGCATACTTTAGTTTGACAGTGGGCGCAAAGCAGTGCTGAGCTGATAATGCTGTCTAATCTGTTTCCAAATGAGAAATTAAACATTGTGGTTATCCAAGATAGCAGGGAAGAACACAACTCCAGAGAACTGTGCACTTAATGGTGAAGAACAGATGTTGAGTTCCCTTTTTCTCTCTCTTTCACAGCATAAGATCCCTGGCGTACAATTTAAAATCAATCCTCTATCTGCATCCATTTCCTATTATCACCTCTCAACATGCATACTGGAACTTGATCAGAGTTTAACTGCGGCAATCTAACTGCTATGGGGAAGAAATGCGAACACTGAACTGTACACGCATGGACGAGATAAGGCACAATTAATGAAATTGCCCGACACTAATATATGGTTTCTTTATTTCTCCCATGGATAATTAATTTGCCATGCCCCTTTAATCGAATCCAAACTGAGACAATGTAATAAAAAAAATTTGTGATTCCTGACCGTACTGGATAAGAAGGCCCTGAAGAGGGTGTTCGAAATAGGTGATTGCTCCTAGGGGGACATTCATAGTTGGTAACATACCTCATAGTAGACAAAGTGTAACCTTCGCTGAAGATGGCTTACTTGTCTCCACAGTCATTGAGGGATGAAAATCAAATCAGCATGGGCTCTTAGCCACTGGTGATAGAAAAAGAAACAGAATACTTTCTGCGAGATTAAACAGGAAGCTGCTTCCTTGAAAATTCAATTCAATTAATTTTATAATACATACCAGCATAGTATAGTTTGTGAGGCAAATATACAACATTCACAAGAGACTATTTAGCTGTTAGCTGACTTGCCGTTGCCCAGCCACAGCTCTCAAGCTTGAAATGCTTAATGGTCTTTAAATCAGTTGGCTTTTCATGAACAGAATTTGCCATGAAGGCATACATTACCACATTTATTTGTATTCATATTTAATCAAATTAATAAAATATTGATTGCTGGGCCAAGTAAATAATTTCCTCGAAAACTGACAGGACAGTGCCATGAAGCCATAGATGACACAGTCGACAAAAGTCAATTATTGCTGTATCACAGATTGAACACATCCATCTGAACAAAGTTTTGGACTGGTATGGATTTCAGATGTGGATGTGAGGCAAGGAAGACTTCTGTCAGATTTGAAAATTTGTGGTTCTTCTGCTCTGAACTCCCCTCCAGATATTCCCTGCTAAACATGCACATCTAACCCAGTGATGTTCTTCTTCATTTGCAAATGCAGATATTACCAAGGACTAAAGGTGATTGATTTGTTGTGCTTCTTGTCTAAGCTTGAGGCCTAGCTAAATTGCATTCTTAATTCTTTATTCTTTATTCAGGTCCCCATTAGCTTCGACTACCGTGGGTGATAATCTTTCTGGGTCCACGTAAAATTATACATCCTCTGCCAGCATACAACATGTATGTAAACTGACATGCAAACATTGTTTGACACGCTGTCTGTCTGGGCAAAGTTTGTACAGTTAAAAGGCAAAGCAACCAAGATATCAGATAATGTTAACTTTGCATGTACAGAAGATACAAATGAATAAATTGAAATCCCAAAAAAAAATTTCTTAGAGGATGCCATCATTCCTGTTGTGTGGTCTCTCCCATCAGTCCCTGATTGATTTTTATGCCCCCTTATGTTTTCACCCCTTCCGTCCGTCCGTCCGTCCGGGCGTCCTGTAGTAAACTTTTCCTTTGTCGCACTCTAACGTGAACACCGCTTGACGGAGGTGTCTGATTTTTGGTGAAGTGAATGGTCATACATAGGGGATGATACTTATCGATTTTCAGCTCACGCCACCGACCAATATGGCCGCCACAGCAGCCATCTTGAAAACCTTTGTCGCGCTGTAACGTAAACACTGCTCGACAGAGGTTTCTGATTTTTGGCGGGGTGAATGGTCATGCATAGGGGATGATGCCTATCGATTTTCAGCTCGCTCTGCCAACCAGTATGGCCGCCACGGCAGGCATCTTGAAATCCTTTGTCGCGCTCTAACGTGAATACCACTCGACAGAGGTTTATGATTTTTGGTGAACTGAATGGTCATACATAGCAGATGATGCCTAACACTCGCTTTCTTTTCATGTTCTTCAACTGTTTCAGTTGGGGGCATATGCCACGCCTTGCGTTGCTCTTGTTTGAATTGGTTCTCATTTCTGATTTTTTTAACCCCTTTGTGCACATGTGTCCGCCCGCGGATATGGAGCTGCAAATTTGTGCACGCGGTTACAATATTCTATCACTAGATGGCAAATCAGTAGATGGATCAGTTATTGAATACACAAGCAGGCTGAGCTCGAACACGGCTTAGAATATGGATCCCTGTTTTGGATCCTGAAAAACAGTCCCATCCCTGTTTTTCAGGAGTTACATGAACTAAACTCTTCAGCTAAGCCTGATGTTCAAACTGCTCAATATACTTGCCCATAGTATCTATCCAGCAGTTCAAAAAAAATGATCTCTTGCGACAGACAAAATTGTTGTTCTCTGTAGCAAATACTTCAGCTACAGTGAGCCAATGGTATCCCAATTAGTAGTTAGAAAAATAAGTTTTCTGAAGCAAATAATCAACATGGTATTGATACTATGTCATTCTACTATCAATTATAGTAATCACTTATCAAAACCGTATAATTCCATACCGTGGATTTACGTCTAGATTCCTCCCTCGATGAATTCAGCGCTCCTTTATATCATCCTAAGCACTCATGTTGGTAGCCAGTCACTCCATTATTTACTTAGGCTCATCTGAGTAATGCCCACTTATACTTCGGCGCAAAGGGGTTAATACAAAATGAAGTTAGACAAAATCAAGGTTATAATCATAATAATTATCACCCTTCATTTAGTACTTAGTGCCACTACCTCAAGGATAACAGCACGGAGTCTTTTCCTGCAATTTTTGGAGGAGAAGGCACACATCTGGGGGGACTTAGGACCATTACTCTGAGCAGATCCTTTCAAGATCCTTGACATTCTTGGGTTTGCGTTTATCAACTAACTGCCCTCTTCAACTCAGCCCACAGGTTTTCAATTGGTTTGAGGTCTGGCGACTGAGATGGCCATTGCAAAATATTGATTTTGTTGTTGCTGAACCATTTCAGTTTGGATCTTGAGGTATGCTCTGGGTCACTGTCTTGTTGGCAAGTCCACCTACGGCCTATTGATACTTGGTGAAAATCATTATGCCACAAATGTTAACCAGTGCCCCTAGACCTCTTGAATTAAAACAGCCCCAAAACATGACAGACCCACCATCATATTTCACCGTGGGTATGAGGTTCTTCACCTTGTATGCATCTCTGTTTCGACGCCAAACATCCCGATGCTGTATCTGACTGAAATGAGTAATTTTGGTCTCATCTGACCAAAGCGCCTTATTGCCATCATAATTTAAATGACGTTTGGCAAACTCCACACGCATGCTTCTGTGTCTTCTCATCAGAAAAGGCTTTCTTCTGAAAACCCTTCCAAAGAGCCTTTTGTGGAGGTGGTGCCTGATAGTGCTTTTTGAGACCCGGTGACCCCAAGACGCCACCAAGGCCTGCAATTTTTTCACACTGATTCCTGAGGATTTTGCTTGCTTCTCTTACCATCCTCCTCAGTATCCTTGGGGTGCAAAATGCAGTTGTGTCCTCTACCCTTGAGGTTTTCGACAATTCCATATCTTTGGAATTTTTAATAATTGCCCTAACTGTGCTTAATGGCTTATTCAGTTGTTTGTGAATCTTCTTGTAGCCATGACCAGATTTATGAAGGTCTATGACCATCTGGCTCTTTTGAATTCACAGTTGTTTTGTTCTCTTTATGGTGTTGGATGACAAAGGGATATTACATGTGTGTTACCTCATTATTATACCCTGGTGAAAGGCTGTAATGGCTCAATGGCTCAATTAAGTTCCTTAACACTTAGATTCAATGCATGGTTTAATTTTGGTTGATGTTATTTACAATAATCTTTAAGGACTCATCAGACCACATGATCTATTTCCATTCCTCCACAGTGCAACCTTTATGCTCCCAAGCAAACTGATGTAATTTTTGCCTGATTAGCCTCACTAACAAATGGAGCTTTAGCTGAAGTTCAGGCAGGTATGGAAGTCGGGTCTAGTTACAAGCCTCTTTCTGTCAAATGATTCTTGACTTCAGCATGTCCCACCCAAATGGCGAGTTTTTATATGCATTGCAGTGTTCATTTATGTCCTCAGATCAGTGCCCTTGACACAGCTCCTACTCTGGCCTATTAAAGATTTGGATCTCATCTCCCCCACCTCCCCAGCGTCCTCCATCATTAGTAACATTGCTCACCGTTAGCAGCATCTGTTCATATTGTGTTCATCAATTGAAATATCCTGAATCTCAAGCTTTGCTGAAGGGGACTGTGATCTCAGGGACTGTCTTTGTCCTGCTTGCTCAGATGGTTCCCGGGCATCTCTTGAGCTGAGTCACCACCAAACTCAAATGCATGTTGTGCTGTAATAAATGGTTAAATCTGATGAATTTTCTTGGCGCTGTGCAGTCCAACAGTTCCAGTATTTTGTCACAGGGACACTATTCCAAAAGCATGGTTTTTTGAATTACCAATAACTTCATGCTGGAAGAAGTTGAAGTACAGCAAACCTGTCAACAAGAGAAATATGTGTGCAGGACTAGGAAAAGGGGTCACTTGGGTCATTTAATGAAAATTGAGATTTTCCAACAAAATCAAAGAGTGATTCAAGTTTTTTATTTTGAGAAAAAATTGGGTGAATTTGTGCACAGCAAAGTGTTGTAAATTGACAGTACAGTAGTGCTGGGATATCACTATCACTCAGATACCCCGTTAATCTCAGAATAGAAAAAAATCCCAAGTGACCCCTTTTCCTAGTCCTGCACACATATATTTAGGTTGACTAAAGTTACTCAGAAAGCCATTTATTAAAAATGTAATGTCATCTGCAATGCAATACAAAATGATAGGCTAATACAAAATTAACGGACATGATTGAAAACAGAACAAAAAAAAAGCTTGACCCTTCCAATTAGTCGAGGCACTCCCCCATTCCAACTTTAATGAGGTAAGTGGTCGCTGTGGTAATGGCAAATTATCACAATAGGGAGGTAAAAAGTGATTCTGCACCACTGAAAGTAATTAATTCAAAATCAGTGATAAAGCTAATATTTTTTGAACTGCATTTTCTACTTCTGTGGGATGGTCTACTGCAGATACTGTTGTAACTACCTGTAATCAGTTAATCTGTTCAGCGTGTAGGCGTGTAGACAACTCAAGATGTCTCCTCCTTTTCACTATCTGAGCTCTCTTTGTCTTCAAATGCCTTTCTCTCTCACCTATGTCTTTCACCTCTTCACCTCCTTCATTCAGCTCATTTTCTCACGGTGTATGCACTGTTTTGTCCTCTACCTCCTCCCTCTTCTTAGTTCTAAGTTAAGATATAGCCGGAGATTTCACAATTTCTCTTCATTATTCAAGTATAAACTTGGGTATTCAATAATGTCTGCAATTAGATTCAGTGGTACTAATGATTAGTTTGTTGCACCCTCTTAGCAGAGATACTTTCTTGAAGATTCATCATTACATACTGCAGCTACATGCTTAACGTGACATGAGATGGCTAAATAATTTTTCCAGCTGGCCTAGCTGCAATGAAAATAAGATAACTTGTTTGCGATTTCTCTGTGAAAAAATGTTGGGTTATCAAGTCATTCACTGGATCCTTGTGAGACAACGTTTATTCAGCTTTACCTCATAACAATTTTGAAACTTTAATGTTCAGCTTGCAAAAGCAAAGCATTAATGTCAGCTATCTGGCCAACCAGCTCAGGTATTATGAAGACACGTCCAAAAAGCACATCTGCAAAATTACACTAACATGATGATAAGAATCAGAACAAATGGCATAGCACATCATCATAGATGATAAATTTCATATAAAAATAAACCTCTTCCACTCCGGAGTTGCAACTGGAGGAATCCGGCTCTCACCTCGCTTTAAAGCGCATTACATCTCCAAACCCGTTCTGATTTAGGTTTCCTAATTACCAACTAAGCAGCCATTTGTTCAGTTGCGAGGATCAATCTGTATCCATTTCCCCTCAGCTTGCATTATTGTTCATTGCGGCAATAATCAAGCATTTTCCTGTCCACATTAATGGTAGATCTAATATAAAACGTCAAAGTCTCACCAAGCTCCTGAATTCTTGCAGCACACAAAATGTTTTTTTTTTTTTTTTTCTGCGTTCGCATCCGATCGGCTTGATATGCCTAAAAAAAAAACAAAAAAAACAACACCTTTCAAAAAATGCGGGTTTGCCCACTCAGGTCTGCGTGCTAAGGCTGCTCATGTAAATTAAAAAAAAAACTCTGTCTTAAACCAGTGACACAACCATACTGCAGGTTAACACCCAACCTATTTCCGAGTGAGAATCGGGTAATAGATTGAATTAATTTACTGAGAAAATAGGCTTCCAATAAGCTGCGTTGCCATTAACGATTAAGACACACAGCTTTATGTCCAAGAGGGCTACAATATGAGATTGCATGGATGGAAGTAAACTGAAATTTCTCAAAACTCCATCTTGAAATAGAATGTAGTAAATGCTATTGAAGGTGGTATTTAGAAAAGGTTTAGATTTTGTTTAATTAGATAAGTGCTGTTTCAGAAGCTAGACTGTAAAGACCTCATGAAAGACTTTGCTACCTTGAAAGCTTGACACATGGCATGCATATTAAATGATTTTAAATGCATGCCATGCATTAAACTTTCACGATGCACTGATAATCAATTTACTCAATTATTCAATTACCAATGCTTTGACGTAAGAAGCGTTCATAAATACGTTAATTATTATCGCTTGGTGTGTCAACCAGTATGCAACTGTGCTTCCCTGCAAATGCAACCTATTCTTTGGAATGCTGAAAGCATTAGGATGAAGTGCAATCTTAAAATGAATTAGGTTGCACTGCTGAAAAAATCCCAGAACGGGAGATGGAATTCAGAGAAAGCACTGGGTTAATTGATTTTTTAAAAATTATTATTTGTTTTTTGCATCCATACAATATTGCCATTAACTGCATTGTCAATGTAGCACTTCACGGATCTGTAATTTCTAAATAAATTCTTAATAATCATAGGCTTATATATTTATCTTGATTATGTATTAAATAAATTGGGTGATTAGTAATCAAGTGATCTTGAACAGGAACAGCTTGAAAGCAAGTATGCGTTTAAGGGTCCGAGGTTCACGGCAAGTCATTTTTGAGTATCCTGTAATGCTGGCATTACTGCTAGGGTGATGTTGGGCTTCAGGAAGTTAAAAAGTGGATTGACATTACATATTTCCCATAGAGAATCCAGGACCATTTTTCTTGCTTCTAATTATGTATCGGAATTAGGAAAGGGGGAAGGGGAAGGATGGGAGCTTCGTACCAACAAGCTCAATCATTTTTCAAGGAAGGGGTTGACTACGATGTATTTTGAATTCTAAAGTTCATATTCTTGGATAAACTAAGAAAATCTTGGTTCAACAACAGAATGTCATTATTACTAGATCAAAACTCAGAATTGGGATGGCCTCTGGGGTGGCAAGGCATTTTGTTTGCATGGCAATTTGTTCCAGCCCTTAGATGCACACCTTTAGTTTTCAAAGGAGTACAAAAGGTAAAGTGGAGAGAGATTTTGAACTTAGCTTGGGCTTAGCATGATCGAAGATAGCGCATGCACAGTGTGGAATTAATACTTGAATGTGAGGTCTGAATCCTGGGTTGTCAATAGCTAGTGATTAAAATAGGTCACAAGGAAAATGTGGTCTATGGGATGGATTTTAATTTTAACAAACTGTGTTGCTCGACTTGGACCCAGCTATACAACGACATAACAGAATATTAAAATAAACAACAAATGACAATTTTGTACATTCACTGATGATTATGACCATGTATTGCTGACCATGCTGTTGTTTTGCTCAGTGATCCAGTCTTACTTAGGTTGAGATTTGTCTCTGTTTTTCAGATGGGTCCTGATTGTTTTCTTATGCAGTATGTTCTCTGGTTTCTCCCTGGCACAAAGTTACATTCGTCCTCATGCTGATTAAAATGGGAAGCACTCACTCTACTTCTGGAGTCTGAATGTACACTTGATTTACGTACCTAAAGTAGCCGGAACTTGCCTCCCCACAATTACAGGTCACCGCATTGCTGGATTGGCTTTAAGTTGTAGATATACTTGCTTTTTAACTATGAGTTTGCATGGGAACACTGGCTGTGTGGTGATTGGAATTGTTCATATACAGTAGATTTCAATGTACTTTGCATGTTTCTGAAGGATTCCACCAGAGGGAAAACCAGAGAACTGATAAACTGGAGGATTTCTGTGATGTTAACTCCTGCACAGCACAGCCAGCACTGAAAATAGAGGAATAATATGCGAGGCAGCCATCATGCACATGCAAATTCATAGTTAAAAGCAAGTATATCTCCAGCCTCAGAATGTGTGACTCTTTTGAATGCTTTACTGAAGTAATAGCCTGGTTGCCTGCATAATTTTTCAAACCTAGTTACGATGAAACCAAGGCCACCACTGTATGATGAAAGCCTTAACTCAGTGACAGATGGGTCATGCCTAAGTGGAATGCCTGGTTTGTTGGAAAACCTCTGCATGATTCTAAAACATGTTGCTTATGCAAAAAATTAATGGTGTTGAGTCTGGTCACCTTGTGGCCATTGGCAGCATCACCAATCACCTCCATGGTAGCTTGCAACTGGGGTTGTAGAGCCTACCCATAGCTGGATTGAAGAAGCTTTTTTCATGGGAGGATAGGTGAGAGGTTCTCTCTGTGTTCATGCAGCACATGTTGGAACTTATGTAAGCAGGTCTCTGGGTGGGTCCTGCACAATTGGGAGCGATTCCGGGGAGAGAGAGGGTCTCGGTGTGTGTCCTACATGCTTAGGAGAAATATTGTGAAGAGAAAGAAACAAAAAGTTGTTGACCTTTTATTACTTCTGTTATGGCCCCAATCTGTTATGGCGTCAATTTGTTATGACGTCACGGACAGCAAGGGATGACAGACAAAATTTTAAAACTTTAACAGATTTAATTAAACAAACACTTAGAACTAATCTACACTCTACCCTACTGACCAAGATTGAAATAAAAAAAAAAAGATAGTTACAGTCCCTTGGTAATTGAGATGGGCTGCTATGTTGCGATATCCTGGGACAGGAAAATGCTCCAACACAGGCAAAAATCCACAAAAAGCTTCACAGGTCTTGAAAAGAGTGACAGGTCTGGTCAAATGTATCCTTCCACAATTTCTCCTTGCAATTTCTCCTACTACTCTTCCACACTCTCAATTTTTCTCCTTATATACTCTTGTCGAGCCCCATCTGAGGCATGCACAGGACATGCCCAACCTAGCTCCAGACTGGGCTTAACAAAAAAAAATGTCAATACTGCCATCTAGCGGCTTCCCCCCCATTACAGTAGGCAGTGTCTATTTAAAACTTCTAGTTGCAGAACAAAGGGAATAATAATGGGCGGTTTTACCCCAAAACGCCTATATTTGATAATATGATTAAATAGTGAAGGAGATGAGAAAACAAGTTGTAATTTTGAACAAATAAAGTCAAGATATATACATTTATGTGGAACACGTTTCATTACCATGGGTAACTGCCCACATGGTGAACTTGCCAATCCAAAATGGGCAAAAAAAAGTGACTTTTTCAGCTAGGACCCTTTTCAGGGTCTTCTAACTATACTATTATGCCTTGGGTGCAGTCAATCTTCCTTGTACAGACAGACCTTTCCTCAAATAGAAGGAATACAGCAAAATTTAGCCTCTGTTAGGGATCCTGGCCTCATAGGGGGCCCTTGAAAACTGAATTTTTGATTTCCACCAATAAAAATGTTCATATTTGAGAGGCCAATATCTTGAAAATGAAAAGTGGTGGATAGATTTTGACAACAGATTCTGAAAGCCTGCACCCAAATTACCCTGGATAGCAATTTTCAGCCCATACCTATGATTTGTTCCAAAGATAGCCTCCAAAATCCCTATAAATTAACATTCGCTGTGCGCTTGGGGCATGGCCCCCCGATTTTTTTGGGGGGGGGCATATCTCGGAAACCCCTTGGAGTAGCAGCCAAAAATTTTGCATGTGTTCATTATGAATATTGAGGTACTCCCAAAATAAATTTGAGCCAAATCTGAGTTGGTAACTGTGGAAGATTCTTGTACTTTGGTTGAGTTCATATGGAATGACCCAAAGACCCAAGAAGCTTCATTTTGGATTCGTGCCAGGTTCCTTCGCTGCTGCTAGTAACAGTGATGCTGTTGAACGAGCATGTTCAAAACAACGTACTAATGTTTCCAGCACTGAGAAAACCATGCATCAGAAATCTCAGCCTGGGAGGAGTGTGGTCCTTCATGATAATTTATAGCTGAACTTAGTGAAATGGCATGAGTTTATAAAAATGCATTCATAATAGCAATAGTTATGCCAGCAATTCAAAATTTCTTGTTTTCTCTATGTAGTGTAATGTGGAAAAAAAAACGCCACTAGATGGCAGTATTGACATTTTTTTTTGTTAAGCCCAGTCTGGAGCTAGGTTGGGGCATGTCCTGGGCATGCCTCAGAGGGGAATGTCCCAGAGAATTGGAGAAAAGTCTGGAAGGTGGGCGGGGGCTGGAAAAGAGTATATAAGGAGAAAAATTGAGAGAGTGAAAGGTAGTAAGAGAAATTGTGGAAGGCTACATTTGACCAGACCTGTCACTCTTTTCAAGACCTGTGAAGCTTTTTGTGGATTTTTGCCTGTGTTGGAGCATTTTCCTGTCCCAGGACATCGCAACATAGCAGCCCATCTCAATTACCAAGGGACTGTAAATATCTTATCTTTTTTTTTTATATCAATCTTGGTCAGTAGAGTAGATTGTAGATTAGTTCAAAGTGTCTGTTTAATTAAATCTGTTGAAGTTTTAAAATTTTGTCTGTCATCCCTTGCTGTCCGTGACGCCATAACAAATTGGGGCCATAACAGTAGTGTTAAATATTGATTTGTGTCTTGCCTTCAATTACCATTTTAATGGCTGGGTCACGAAGGGCCTTGTGCATTTAGGGCTTAACGTTCGTGATCATGTATTATAGTCAAGAAAGGGTTGACCCCCGTAGATGTTTAGTTGGGTTAAGATCAGATCGCTGCAGTGGCCATAGCATATGACTCACAGTTTTAATACCCTTCAAACCATTCAGTGACCTCCTGAGCCACGTGGTTATGGGCATCCCGAAAGAAACCCCTTCCATCAGAGGCTGCGCTTACAATGTCAGTACCACCTAGTACAGTGTGATACCATCTTAGCAAGATGCCCTGATAGTCGATGGCCCAGCAATGCAGAGACTGTCACAGAAACATCTTGTTGCAGTGCATGATGGCCATTGGCCCAGATAGAGCTCATCCGCCCTTTGCCAAGTCTTGATTTTTGTCATGCTGGGTGTCGTGCCACCCTCCTCACTCGCAAGCTAGTGGGGGAACCAGATTAGTCTCCCACCGCCAGACCATTCGGCAGGTTGTACTGGGTCAGTGTTACCAGTAGCAGAGCCATCCAAGCTCACCTGACCTGACCTTCCATCAGGTGCCGGAGTACTAAACCCTACTTCAAAGTCAGATTTTTTTTTTCTTGGACCAAAGTCAAGGTTAATTGGGCCTGCTTCGCAGTTTTATACATGCTACAGAGCATTACAGGATGCTAATTGCTTAATTGTATTCTACAACACACCTATATGGAAGCATCTGTCTCTGTTCAGTTTCTCCACTCATTTAATTAGGTTTTTCCCTTAATTTGTCACCTGTCGCCTGTAAATGTGTGTATTGAACGCATGCCATGATGGCAGGCAGAAACTTCACCTTTAAGTTTAACTAACTTTGCCAATTTAGCAGTCAAAAAATGTACTTATCAAATAAGAAGTGGCTATTCTCCCAAACGTTGGCTAAATAGCAAGCATGTCTTGTGTTATTCTTCCAATCACTCTCAGAAACATGCGTGCAGTATTTGGTTAGCGACCTCTTTCAGCAAAACTTTGGAACTCTGCTGTTTTACCCTGCCCCAATCGGTGACAGCACAATTAAATGGTGGCGTTCCAAAAGCATGCAGAATTAGACAACTTTTTTGAATGCCAAGGACCGCTTTCACAATAAAGTGAAAAGAACAATGTTATATATGTGATAGGTATTTGCAGGACCATGGGGCAAGAACAGTTATTGTGCACCCTGCTCTCCCAGCCGTTGGGGCAATAGCCTCTTCCTATTGAACAACCAAGATCAATATGTAACCTATTTATGATTAAGAACTCATTATTACAATTAATTATCTTGACTACAGTGTGAGATTGTAAGAACTGCAATAATCTTAATAATTAATTACAAAAATAATTGAAAATTTATTTCAACTAGGGCAGTGCCCATTAAAAGAATATTATTATTATTATTATTAGTAGTAGTAGTAGTAGTATTATATTTGTATCCCATCCTAGAAGGTGAAGACCTAAAAGAAGACACCACAGTGAGGTTTTTAAAATGTGTTTATTTATTTTACTGTTCAGTAATCATTTGATGTACGGTTTGCTCAGCTTTATATGAAATAAATGCTACATAGACGAGTCATAAGAAAAAAAAAAATTTCTACCAACGAGAGGAATATCATGTATTTTATTATTGCTCACTGTGCCTTATAGTTTGTCGATAACCGGAATACTTGCAAACAAATATGAGGTGAATACTCGCAATTGTTTTAAAAGACGTGTTTGTGGGAATTGAATCGTTTTCCCATGGAAAGGTCAGTCTCCACCTCCTAGTGGCGTGTTTGGTGAGCACACGCATATCAGAAATCCTCAACCTCACTGTACAAGGTAGGATTTTTCTACTGTTTAAAAAAATGCACATCCTGTTGTTATTGTACACAAAATACAATACAACAATACAATACAACAAAGCAATATGCAACGGTTTTTTAATAATAGAAAAGGTTTTGCGTCTGCATGAAACAAATGAGGAAAATATGAGGTACTTTCAATTGAGGCCGTTTCACAATCCAGTGCATTTAAATTGGTATGTTTCTAGTTGAAATTGTATATGGCTTAGGCTATCGATATTTCATGAGTAATGAGGATCCTGCGAGAGATAAAGACATTTTCGAAGCCTATTGAATATAAACTATTCATTATTTTGATAAGTGGCACATTACATAATAATAATAATAATGATAATAATAGCGGAAAAAAATTCCCAAACAGATGTTCGCCTCCTCCAGTAAATTTAATGTAGCCTACTCGTCAGTTCGAATGACGTAGAGTTCCCAAGCTTTCGGTGAGGGAGGATGCAATCTCAAAATCCAGGCTAAGCATACACAACGCTCTCAGAGGGAGTGAATGAAGCAACACGGAGATTGCAGCCTGTGTCCCCAAAATTCTGCATCTTATTCAGGTCTGCGGTCTTTCGCTTATACTGGAAGAGAAGTGAAAGAACGCTCTGGATCGCGTGCGCAGTTTCTGTTCGATGCAGGATGAAAAACTCCATAGTAAGAAGAGGAACATACAATTCGAGCCCTGACGCTTAGTGAGTATTTCTCAGTTATTGTTTTTTTCTGCAATAAAAATGCCTAAAACTGCTGCATGAATGGTCGGGCTTAACCACGGGGATTGTCTATCGCCAAGGTATCCCCGGACAAAAGAACGTCTTTTCAGTGCAGTAGCCTACCACTCAACAATGCGTCCGATGATTGCCTTCATACTGCATTTGCCATTTGGATTTAATGGAAGGTCAATGAGAAGCGCTGCGCGTTCGTCGGATTTTTGCTCTCTGCTTTCATTTTTGTTACGTTAATGTTTTCACTAGAATTGACCATTTCAAAGGTCCAACGACGTTGATGTGGAAGCTATCAGCGACCCTGTAAAAATGCTGAACAGCGTTTTGTTGCTTAGCGTTTTAACGGTGACCAGTTTCTCCTCGAAGACAGAAAGCCGCAAAACTTCCAAAGACATCTGTAAAAACCGTTGCTCTTGCGAGGAAAAGGAGAGCGTTTTGAATATCAACTGTGAGAACAAGGGATTTACAACAATTAATCTGTTTCATCCGCCTCAGAACAAAATTTCCCAGCTCTTTCTCAATGGTAACTTTCTTTCCAAACTCAACACAAACGATTTTCTAAATTATGGCAATGTTACATCCCTTCATTTGGGAAACAACGGGTTACAAGAGATTAAAACTGGAGCATTCGTGGGACTGAAAAATTTAAAGCGCCTCCATCTCAACAACAATAATTTGGAAATAATTAAGGAAGACACATTTGCTGGTTTAGAGAGTTTGGAATATTTGCAAGCTGATTACAATTACATTAGCACCATTGAGGCAGGTGCATTCAACAAACTGAATAAACTCAAAGTACTAATACTAAACGACAATCTACTGCTTTCCCTTCCGAATAACGTTTTTCGTTTTGTTTTGCTGACCCATCTGGATCTGAGAGGGAACCGGCTAAAAATGTTGCCTTTCGCCGGAGTGTTGGAGCATATTGGAGGCATTATGGAGATTCAGCTGGAAGAGAACCCTTGGAATTGCACTTGCGACCTGATTCCTTTGAAATCCTGGCTGGATACCATATCGGTCTTTGTAGGTGATATTGTGTGTGAGACGCCCTTTAGACTACATGGGAAAGACATTACACAATTAATTAGGCAGGATCTTTGTCCGAGAAAAAATACGGGTGAGTCGAACCATCGAGCAATGTCCCCGTCTGATTCGCAATACCATGGTTCCTCTCCAACGGTACACCCAGGCATCATTCCAACGAGAGCGCCTAAGGCGTCCCGCCCTCCTAAAATTAGAAATCGCCCCACGCCTAGAGTAACAGGGTCCAATAAAGACAAGCACGTATTTGGGCCCATTATGGTTTATCAGACTAGGTCTCCCGTGCCGATGATGTGCCCAAATATTTGTGTCTGCACCTCCCCGAATCCGGACAGCGGATTAAATATAAACTGCCAAGAAAGGAAATTGCACAACATAACAGATCTTCAACCTAAACCATCTTATCCAAAGAAACTACATTTGACAGGAAATTATTTACAAACAATATATAGAACTGATCTGACTGAATTTAGCTCTCTTGAACTTCTCCACTTGGGAAACAACAGAATAGCAGTCATCCAGAACGGGGCCTTTGAAAATTTAACAAATTTGCGCAGACTTTACCTTAATGGCAATTATATTGAAAGCTTGTCCGAATCGTTATTTTCGGGACTGCAGAGCCTACAATACTTATATTTGGAGTACAACGTCATAAAAGAAATATTCCCTCAAACGTTTAATTCCCTGCATAATTTGCAATTACTGTTCCTTAACAACAATTTATTAAGATCTCTCCCCGACAATGTGTTTGGGGGTACAATGCTGACGAGACTTAACCTAAGAAACAACCACTTCTCATACTTGCCAGTGGAAGGAGTTCTGGACCAGCTGTCTGCTTTTATTCAAATTGACCTCCAAGAAAATCCGTGGGAGTGCACCTGTGACATTGTAGCCCTGAAAAACTGGATGGAACTGTCCAGTACCAGTGTTGTTGTGAATGAAATCACTTGTGACTCCCCTTCCAAGCACGCCGGCCGGCTCTTGCGATCAATTCGGAATGATGCCATTTGTCCGGAACCTACCGAGGTCACTGTAACCGCCGCACCCACGGTTAGCACGACCGATGATACAACAGCAGCAACGACTCCTTCCTCATCAACCACCACCCCCACGGAAACGGTTCCAGAAATGCACGCGGAAGTACCCCTGTCTGTTCTCATCTTGGGTCTGTTAGTGGTGTTCATTCTTTCTGTCTGTTTTGGCGCAGGATTGTTCGTATTCGTATTAAAACGACGCAAGGGAGTTGAAACAGCTCCTTCTAACGCAAATAATTTGGACTTAAATTCTTTTCAGGTTCAGTATGGGTCCTACAGCACCGAACCGAGCGCAGACAAAACAGAGGGCCATGTGTATAATTACGTCCCTCCTCCCGTTAGTCAGATGTGTCAAAACCCCATTTACATGCAAAAAGAAAGAGACCAAGTAGCATTTTTTAGAAATCTGAAGGAAATCAACTTTGGTTCTCTGGACCCGAAAAAGGACGACCATTCTCGAAGTCCCGCATATACAATAAGCACAGTGGAGTTCATTGACAAGCAACCTTGCGGAAACCGGGAACCTGAGCTTTTGTATCAAAACTTTGCAGAGAGAGCTAAGGAGCTTCCGACTGCTGGAACGCTGAACTACACTTTTTGCACCTTACCCAAAAGACATTTCATCCCGTCTTACGAGTCAACCAGGCGCCTTAACCAAGACAGGTTAAGTAAAACTGTTCTGTATGGCACTCCACGAAAGTATTACGCTGAACAATCAAAAAACGAGCACCCATTGCTCTCTGCAAAATTGAAGACAGAACCAGACTACCTCGAAGTTCTGGAGAAACAAACAGCAATGAGCCAGTTATGAAATTATTACAATTCCATTTTCTTTAAACTTGTATCTCTATGTAACCTACCAATAAGAAGGAAGAGGTAAACAACACAACCTAGGTGTTCGTATTATTTTCCAGACTGTACAAATGAGAAAACACATACGCAGTTAAGGTGGTATAGGCCTACTCTGAGATTTTTGTTTTTATTTTTATTACTTGAAGTGTTCACAATGTAGCGAATTGTCGGGAAGATATGTATAATACAGCTTTATGTTTGCATTATTATTATTATTATTATTATTATTATTATTATTATTTTATTCAAATGAAAGGGTGCATTGTTTTGTGCAATCCAACAGATCTGTATTATTTGATATGAGCATTCCTGTACATAGCATTTGATGGTGAAACACATTTACAGATGACATTCACTTGGCGTCTCATTTATTCCAGAAGTGCCTTTGCACTCGAAATATTTTATCGTTGCTATCTGCTATAAATTTACATTTTATATGTGCTGTATTTTAAGATTACCTATGTAAAATATAATAACATGTACCTTGCATTAAATGAGATTGATAAATGTAGGCTACGCTTTATTTATGCGTAGAAAATCACCATTTGCAGTGTGTAATTTTAAAACTTATGTATCGAAGACGTATACGGATTTTAGCATTTTTTGGGGGGATATTAATCGGCTAGTAGAATCGCAGTGACATTCTAAAGTGGAAGCACGTACTCTGCGTAAACCTGTCCCTGCGCGCGCGCGCCTGCATGATCTCTCTCTCTCTCTCTCTCTCTCTCTCTCAGACTAACACGGATATGATGCTTGGTCGGATGTATTTCGTTTGTCGATTCGATGACCTACACGTATCGAACTGCAGCAGCTCTGTTTGCAGCTTTAGCTGTGTAGATCAGCATTCGTTTCCATCTACAGTTTTACGCGCCCCTTCAAAATGTTATAGTGCAGCTTCTGGGGTATCCCAATCAGTCGACGATTGGGATGGAGGAACACCTCTCATGAATTGACATGCAAATATATCTAGCGGGAATATGCATTTATTGAGACATTACGGAATCTAGATCACATTGTCTTGTCTTTTTGCTGCGTTCATATGACATAGAGCTATCCAATGTTCTGAATGAGCTAGGTCTTCTTCTTCTTCTGCTTCTTTGTTATTATTATTGTTATTATTATTATTTCTACTTTGGCTAAATAGGCCTAACCTTTTTTGTTGTCTTGGTACAGTTCAAGCTTTGAAAATTAAAATCAATGTGGTATTGGCCCCTTGTTCGTCAATTTGAAATTACTAGTCATCAAAAAGCTACCATTCAGTCTCCCCTTTTCCACGAGCTTTCGATTTTGTGAATCTGGTTGTCCATGATGGCGGGTATTATTACTGGAATAAATTCATCAGTTAATATCCAGAGTCAATGTCCCCTTACCCATGTTCAGAAAGATATTTTATTCTTTGAAAGTTACACAAACCATATTGCTTCCTCATTTAACTGTTTGTTTGTCTATTTTACTGTAGATCTATGCCGTGCGTGTAAGTGTAAAAATACATTCTCTGTGTGCACAGGCCGAGCATGCGTTTTTCTCTGCCATGCACAGTTTTTGAAGAAAATGTGAGGGAACTGGGTGTAGGCATTACAGCAGCAAATGGTGGCTTTAGGGATGGCTGAGCGGTGAGTGAATGACTGACAGCCATCTAGTGGTCTGTAACCGTACACGTCTTCTGTCTCCGCTTGTAGACAGTACTCTTCCCTCCATACAATATGCCACTGTGTTGCAGCTCTGCAGGGCTGCTTTGAATGAGTGGAAAAAGCACATGTCCTGCACACAAATAAGGCTGGCCTCTAAAGGAACACAGTCTCCTTATCCTGTGACAGGCAGCCATGGATTTGGTGTTTCAGGGCTTTGCGAATCGGAACAACCGATGCCTTTATCCACGTTACTCATCCGAAAGGGATTTTTCACTGATTGACTACCTCTCTAATGTGTTAATTAGCATTTTTTGAAATACATTATTATTATTATTATTATTGGCTTTTGTCATTCTGAAGTATTTTTTCACAATGTCTGTTCAAATGGGCTAAAATAGCATCACAGCACATTCATTTTGTGACTTCTATTGTTGTTGGAAGGAACTAGGAAATTTCGCTTCTCAGTAGAGATACAGTGTGTGCCCTAATAATGTGGCTGCCCTATTTTAAATATAACCATCCCCCAAATACTGGCTGGAAAATAAATTTGGTTCAGATTGAGACAGAAATGAGGTAGATGTTTCTGTGAGGGAACCAGGAAGCTGTATTTAGAACTTTTATGCCGGATGCAATTCTTAATACTTTAAGGCTGAAAGCTGGTGGCCTATCCCAAGACAGTTATCACCTGCATTAGACATGCCTTTCAGTACTTCAATGTGAAAGAACCGCTTATCTGAGTCACAATTTTGGTCTGCTGAAAAGGGTTACGTGCCACAGAGAATCATATGCCCTCTCCAGATTAAAAATTCAATCAGGATAAGACAATAGAAATGACAGTCTCAAAGAAAGCTACTATTTTTTCAATACAGTAATGCAATACAGTATACTTTAAGTATAATACATAATAATTGAGTTGTCCTCTATGAAGCTAATACCCCTCCTGCATGTATGGCACAAAACAGCGGTTTAGTTTTATTGTAGCATGCACTTTAGCATGTCCTTCGATACTGCAGAGGGTAAGACCTTGTCATAAATGTAATTCATCGTTGTATTGCAAGATGCCCGTTTTTATTTATTTTATCTATGATCTGTTGTTTGTGGCTCAGACTTAAAGAAAAAAGTGTTACTGTTTTTTTTTTGTCATTATATTTGCAAGAGAAGGTGTTAAAATGCACCGTTTATAAAAGCACTACTGCATGATCCATACTGTCTCATTAACCAGACAGTTCCAATGTTCTTTGATGCCAATTAACATTTTGAGAAAGTGACTTGGCATTTATTTCAACTGGAAATTGTGATTTATTTATTTATTTATGACAGGTGTTCAGAATAAATTTCAGGGTATTCAAAATGCAAAACTAATTTCATGGAAATATTGAGTAAAAAAGTAACTCTGTTACAGGGTCTGTGAATGTGCAATATCTCATTTGCTAGAACAAGGCAGTACATTTATTGTTTGATAATTAAAATACATAAGTAAGAGAAATAAATAAAAAAAAACTTGGCATCAGATGACTGAAATAATTTGGTCATAAGTGAAAGCATTATTCAACTGCAAGTGACCCTGCTGAAGGACAGTAGAGTGGTGCCTAATCATTGTTTGATCTGCGCACTTTCAGTTTTTGAATAAATTAATGTAGGTATACATATATTCAGATCTCTCAGCGTTGGATAAAGTATTTTGATGTTTAAATGCTTCGTGAACCAGATCATATGGAAAATTGGGACAGCTAATTACATTTTCCCACACCTGGTAATGGGAAACTGGCACAAATTTGTTGCGTCCCAATAATAGAAAAATGCAGCCTCACCATCTCTAATCAAGAAGGTAGAGTAGGAAAGGAAAGTGACAAATGGAAAAATGGTGGGGTGGGTGCATTTTTGTGCCTTTGGATTCACTCAAAATAACTTTGGCCTTTAAATTCTGAAAACTTGTGTAAAAACAGGATTAAGTGCATGCATGAATGTATGATGTTTTTTGGTGCCATTATACATGCTAGAACAACTTTTGTAATGGTATGAAATAGATTGACAAGTTACTGGTTTCAATGGGAAAGCCCTAAATCTTTGGAAATCAGTGCTTGGGGAGGGAATTTTTTGTACTTAATTCTGGCCCTGAAAACATTTGTCTGTTTTTTGTGTGGAGGTGCACTCCGAGGCCACTTCATGCTCCTTTCTAATACAGACTCCCCTTTGCCCCCAGAAGAACCTGAATCCTTTATGGCATTGATTTAAGAAAGTGCTAGAAATATTCCATGTTGACATGATCGCATTGCACAGTTACATATGGAGCACTTTCAGCCATTTTAACTTCATGCATCTTTAAATACCAATCACACACCTATTCTAAAATTGAATTGTATTTCCTGTAATACAACTGCAAACTGTTCCACTGTCAAACTGGATTTTAATCTATTACTGCATTTTGACCAGATCAAAATTTCTAAAAAATAAAAAACTATTTTGGTTCAGATTTATTTATTTATTTATTTATTTTTACAAGCAGCTACATATTTAAAAGGAAAGTATGGAGTTATTGGCCAAAATAATATAAAATAAATTTAAAACTGGCCTAGCCCAGAATGGCCAAATATGAGGCTTTCAATGGTCTTAACTACAAATAACCGGTCTAGAAATTTGCAAGAAGTAAACAATTACATCAAGTAACTTTCTGCCTAAAATGTAAAAGAACTGAGTCAATAAGTAAAATTTAAATTAAAACAACGAGCAGGAATGTTAATATCACTGTTAATGTAGTATTCAGTTGAAAAAAGCACAAAGAGAAAGTCATGTTTTAACTCCACTGCTATATTGTTTTTTGAAATTAATAGCCATTTTGTAATGTGATGACTGCGATATGTTCCATCAAAGTTGGGACAGGTGCATGCTTACCTCTGTGTAACATCACCACTAATTTTAATAACACTCAATAGCCATTTTGGAGCTGAGAACACTAACTGTTGGAGTTTCGAAAGTGGAATTGGTTCCTATTCCTGCCTGATATCAGACTTCGGTTGGATAACTGCCCAGGGTTTCCATTGTTGTATTTTGCACTTCATAATCTGCCACACATTTTCAATGGGAGACAGCTCCAGGCTGTTCGCAGTGCCCACACTGCAAAGCCACGCTGTTGTAACACGTGCAGAGTGTTTCTTGGTTTTATGGTGCTGAAAAAGTTGAGTTGTTCCCAAGAAAGATGACATTTGAAAGGCAGATATGATATTGTAAAATGGATGTGTACTCTTCTGCATCAATTTTGCCTACACAGGTGCAAGTTGCCAATGCCAAGTGCAATAATGCAGCCCCAGAGCATGACAGACACTGACTTTTGAAAATGTCGGTGATAGCAATCGGGATGGTCCTTCTCCTCTTTTGCCCCAAGAACATAGCATCCATTATTTCCAAAAACAGTATCTGGACTTGTCAGACCACAGCACTCCTTCCCACTTCCCCGGCATTCAATTTCAGAGGAGCTTGAGCCCAGAAAAGTCAGTGGTGCTTTGTTGATATATTGTGTCCTTTTTGCCTTTACTTGCATTTGATGATGCCATGATATGTTGTGTTGAGTGATACAAGTCTTTTGGAGTATTTATAAGCCATGTGGTTAATAACCATAATAAAAGTATGTTGGTTTCAAATGCAGTGCTATCTTGAAGGCTTGATGGTCACTTACATCCAATATTGGTATTCAGTGTTATCTTTTATGCATGGAGCGATAGACCAATTCCGATAGATCGTCTGAATCTTCCTACTATATTGTGGTCTGTTAATGGTGAGATCTGTAAATTCCATACAATCACAGGTTGAGAAATATTGTTCTTAAACTGTTTGGCAAATTTCTCGTGCAAATTTTGGCTAAGTAGCAAACCTTGAGCCATCTTGCTGGAAAATGACCGCAGCTGTCATGACCGCTCATTTTATCCCTAATCATATTTGAATCACCTGTAACCTATTCAGCTTTGTTCTCATGGAATACTTCAATTGGCTGTTTTTCTGATTTTCCACGAGTTTTCCAGTCTTTCCAGTGCCCTGTCCCAGTTGTTTTGGAACATGTTGCAGGGATCAATGAGGAATTCTAAATATTGATAGAAATCAATAGAGTTGATGAAGTGAAAATTTACATATGCTGTGCTTACTTTGTGCTGTTTTTATCTAAATGTTAGTAAAAAAAAAAAAAAAATTATAGATCATTGTATCTCCCTGACGACGATAATTGGGTGACACTATGGTTTAGTTCCGGGGCCGCCACCGCGCCTGCAGAGATTTTCTGTTACGGGTTCTGGAAGCGACAATCATTACACAAATTTTTTCTAATTTTACACAGGTGAATATATTTATTTGACAATGCTCAAGACCGATTTTTTGGACGTCCAATATGGCTGCCGGCGGCCATTTTGTCTGAAATTTGGGGATCGGGGAGATACACGACTCAGTCCCTGTGGCGACCGAGTTATCTAGTTGAATTCTGTTTTTATTTGCATTTTGCATACTCTCCCAAGGGTGGCATTGCGGCAAGGTGGGTTGCACTGTTGCCTCACTGCAAGAAGGTTGTGGGTTTGAGTCTGGCCTGGGGCCTTTCTTAGTAGAGTTTGCATGTTCTCCCTGTGTTTGCTTGGGTTTACCCTGGGTACTCCAGGTTCCTCCCACAGTCCAAAGACATGCATGTCAAGCTAATTTGAGATGCTAAATTGCCAGTAGCCATGAGTGTGTGGGTGAACGGTATGTGAATGACATGTACGCCCTGTGATGGATTGGCGCGCTATCCAGGGTGTGTCCCTGCGTTTCACCCATAGTCAACTGGCATAGTTTCTAGGTCCCCCACAACCCTAGTGAGGGCGAAGCGATATACATTATGAATGGAGGGATGTCGTCCCTATTTACGTGGAATTGAGGTTTTAGCATGGGATAGCTCTTCCATTTTATTTCTTTCGATGCTTAAGAGCGAGTAAACTTGTGAAAAGCTTTTTCCAGAAAAGAGCTAAAAAAAAAACATCTTGATCATATCTATTTTGAAGACAACATTTTAATTATGGGTGGTAAACCTCTGTAATATTCTCATGTACTCCAAAGCATTAATTGACTTTTCGGAGTGAGGTGGCTCAGCGTTACAGTGAAGCAGTTTCCAGCTTTTGCCTTGACTGTTCACTGCAGCAAAATTTAACTTGAGAATGGTGGCACAAAAGGTTTCAGTTGTTTTATCATTGCTAATTTTTTTGCCATTCACGCGGATGTTACTTTGACACGTAACCCCTACATAAACATTGTTGCAGACCAAGTACACCCCTTCATGGAAACGGTATTCCGTTATGGCAGTGGCCTCTTTCAGCTGGATGGTGTGCCCTGCCACTCTGCAAAAATGGTTCAGGAGTGGTTTGAGGAACACAACAATGAATTCAAGTTATTGACTTGGCCTCCAAATTCTTCAGATCTCAATGCAATCGAGCATCTGTTTGATGTCCCGGACAAACAAGTCTGATCCATGGAGGCCCCACCTCGCAAATTATTAAATGCAAATTGTATTATATCAGTACATGTTTTCTCTAGCCAGACCAGATTCTGCGCAGAAATGCATTGATAATGGTCATGTTCAAATATGCTTGGATTTAGCTTGAAAAGCTCTAGACCTGTTCCACACTCCATTCCATCTCTCATTTTTCATGGCTAAACCCACCAAACACTTCTGGGTTCCACCAGAAAAAATGAAGTATGAGTATGAAGCTCAAGTTTTCAGGTATATAACATTATTGTTTATGAACAATCATTGTTATCTATGAATGAACAGGGCAAGAAAAAAGCTTGAGGTAGCACTGTATGTTGAATTATTTGAACCATATACAGTGTATGTTTTCTGCACCCGACTACGATACCCCAGCAGAATGCTCGGCCTGGTATAGTATTAATTTTGAAAGAGAAATTCAAATGTGTGTCTGTCCTCCAAGCATACGTTGTATCGCCCATTTGATTAACAACTTACAAGAAAATGCCTCAGGGTTCGGTCATGAGCAGCCGACAGCATATATTAACTGACTGCAGTGCAGCTAGTGCCAAACCGCTCTTGTGTTTTAATCTCTAGACTGTTTCTCAATATAAATTCAAACAACATTCTTCCATGCAGACATTACATTTTTTTCTCATTTCAGCTGAAGTGCTGTGCGCTTATTTGGGTTTCTACTGTATGTATTTTTGAGTATTTGATAGGAGCAATTATTTATGGGTAGTGAATATCCAGATGCTTGCAAACATTTTTTTTTTCATATTCCATGCACTGGATGATAAAAAGAGATTGTCTTGGTGAACAAAATCAAGCTCTCCATAACAAGCAGTAGTTCGGCATTTATTTTAGCTGCTAGGAGGTGGGAAAATTGCTTGTATTATTTTAGAGTTGAAATTCTTTGAAATTAAAGCCAAGGCAGAAAAAAAAAAAAAAAAAAAACCTACAGGCAAGTCTAATAAAATGTAATAGGAATTAGGTTGGGAGCACAAAATAATTTTCTTGATTCAAATAAATGAAAGTATTGATCGACTCACTTTCATAGACTTCAGCGTTTTAAATCAACAAATGTGTCCGTAAACCAAAGTTGATTGAATACTACCATTCTCTGTTTTAAAAAATATGCCATGTTTATACTGCAAGTTTTTATCTCCAGAGTTTCACAGGAAGAGATACACATCAGGAGGTCAGAATCAGAGGCCCAATGTACACTGGTTAAATTGACAAGAAACAACAGGGAACACAAGAACAAATTTTTTGTTTTTACTTTTATTTGTCCTTGTGCCACTGGGATGCCTCAGTGCCAACAACAGGCATTAAAAATACACTCAACAATGTTGCTTACTGGATGTCAATATAAAAACTTGGGAGTTGGCTTGGACAGCTACATAAACTCATAATTTCAAGCATAGAAGAACTTGTCCTTGTACACTTCAACATACAATCATTTACATACAGTTGCAATCAAAATTATTCAACCCTCGTTGTGAATTAGGTTTACTGGCAAAATTTACAAACTTTCAGCTGTTTGCGATGAGCAAATCAAATAAGAACAGTTTAAATGGCTCAACACAACAAATATTACAAGTGGCTTCTCCAAATTCAACACAAAATTCCACTTTTAATGACTACCGCAGGCTCAAAATTATTCAACCCCTTCATGACAAGCATCTTTAATATGAGCACCCTTTTGCCGTTATGACCTGCTTGAAATGTGATGCATAGGCAGATGTCAGCTTTTGGCAGCATTCCCAAGCAATCTTAGCCTAGTCCTCATGGACAATGGCCTTCAGTTCACTAATATTCTAAGGTTTGCATGCTGCAACTGTGTTCTTCAAATCCTACCAGAGATTTTTTTATGGGGTTCAAGTGAGGCGACTGTGATGGGCACTCTAGAATCTTCCCAGACTTCTTCTGAAACCAAGCCTTGATAGATGTTGAGGTATGCTTAGGATCATTGTCCTTTTGGAAGGTCCAATGATGCTCAAGCATCAGCTTCCCTACAGACGGAATGAAATTTTCTCCTTGGATATCCTGTTACTTGACTGAATCCATCTTGCCCTCCACACTTTGAAGGTTTCCAGTGCCAGAGGAAGCAATAGGCAGCTGCAGAGCATCAAAAAGCCCCCACAATTCTTCATAGTAGGCAGGGTGTGCTTTTCAGCATATGCTTCTTTATTCCTCCTGCAGACATACCACTGCTTCATAAGCCCAAAATATTCCAGTTTTGTTTCTTCACTCCACAGAACAGTATCCCCAAACTTCTGTGGCTTATTTATATGGTTTTGAGCATATTGGAGCTTGTGCTTTTGGATCAGTTGTGGTGTATGTCTTGGAAACCTTCAACGTTTAGTATGCACCCTACTGTGCCAACTGAAACCTCAGTGCCTCCTGCTTCCAAGTCTTGCTGCAGGTCTCCTAGTCGAGGGTTTTTGACCACCCATCTCCTCAGGAATCTGGTGACAGCCACTGATAGCTTCCTCTTTCTGCCACATCCTGGTACTGCAGCCGTTCTTCCTTTAACTCTGAACTTGCGAACTATGCTTCAAACTGTATCTCTGCAAAAATTTAGTGCCAGTGCTACCTTTTTGTATCCTTTTCCTTGTTTGTGCCATGCAATGATCTCCTCTATTAGCTTTTTGAACAATTCTTTTGACTGCCATATTTCTAATATGCAATCAAATGTCACTGTCAACAAATCCCTAGCGAGTTCAAGTATTTGATGTGTTCTATCTCAAACAAACCTGATGCAACTAACTAAGCTCTTGATTAGCTGCATTTGGTGTGCTTGAGACAACACCTGATTTGCAAATATGCTCTTATTAGGGATTCTATTCGGGGGGTTGAATAATTTTGAGACTGCAGTAGTCATTAAAAATTGCATTTTGTGTTAAATTTGGAGAAACCACCTGTAATATTAGTTGTGTTGAGCTATTTAAAATGTTCTTGTTAAATCTGTTTATCACAAACAGCTGAAAGTTTGCAAATTTTGCTGTTAAACCCAATTTGCAATGGGGGTTGAATAATTTTGATTGCAACTATAAGTATTTTGACCAAAAGACAAATTTTACTATTTTGGCATTCTACTCCACCCCAATCGATTTGAAATTAAACATGTTTTGCTTTGGTTATTTAAGGGTTCTGTCAAAAATATTCTTTGAACTATGTTGGAATTTCAACCATTCCAATTTTGGGAGCTCAAAAGTGATCAACAAAGTAATAATTAAATTAAATTGTAATTCTTAATACTAAGTTGCAGATCCTTTGCAGTCAATGATAGCCTGAAATCTGGAACCCACAGACATCATCCGAAGCTTTTTTTCTTTCATAATGATGCTCAGTCAGGCCATCATGCAGCTTTCTCCAGTTCGAGCTTGTGCTTGGGGAATTTTGCCATCAGTTTTGCTTATATTAAATGAAATACATGCTCAACTGGATTCAAGTCAGGTGATTGACTTTTCTACTCAATCGCCTTAAAAAAGTTGTGGATTGCTTCCTTAGTAAACTTTAAGTCACTGTCTAAATGCAATGCTTACCAACATCCAATGGGCTTTTATTTGAATGGGTAATATAGCTATATACTATTCAGAATTAATTCTACTACCTTTGTCAGTAAACACACTGGCGCTGGTTTCTCTGACAGCCCTATGTGCCTGCACACAGTTACTCTTGACAGATGAAGTGGCGTGCTTCCAAGGTGATTATTGTTTCATTGTCCTTGGGATGTTGTTGAAGAACTGCTGAGGTTTTTAACATTTTTTTTCTCTGTAGACTTTAGTTTTTTGCAGTTTACCAGTGGTTTACATCCTGGGTGGAAACCCTTTAGAGCTTCTCTGATTAATTCTTTTTTGATTGTTGACTTTGAGACAGACATGCCTACCTCCTGGATGGTGTTTTTGTTGTGACCTACTGTTATAAAGAGGTTTCTCTTCACCCAGAAGAGAATTATCCTCTCACTTATTGTGCATGATCCTCTGGACCTTTTTGTGCTCCTGAGTTTGCCAATTTGTTCTTTTTTAAAGAATGTATCCAATTGATTTGGCCTCACATATTGTTTATACTCATCAGTTTGTTATGGTTTTATGGCCTAATAATGGCTTCTTTCGCTGGCAGAGACCACTCTTTGAACTTCATGTTGACAGACAACCGTGACTGATTACAAATACAAATGCCACACTTGAAACAGATCTTTTATCTGCTAACTATAAATAAATAAAATAAATAAATAAATAAATAACTTGTAAATTAAATAACACAGGAAAACACACATGAATCAGCTAAGAAGCCCATTTGTCCTGTATCCAACTTGTTGACTATGACAACTGACCATTCTTACATCTAGTATATCCCTGTCTTTGACAAGAAACGTTTTTTAGAGACGATCAATGTAATTCACTTCATAGGTAAGTGGTCATAATGTTCTAGCTTTTTGGTCCGCATCGAAAAGATTAAATGAAAAAAAAGCATCTAAGTGGTGCAGTAGCAATTTCAGTCCCCAGACATAAATCACATGGAAAACCTATAGCCTGAACTGAAGATCGCTGTCCATCAGACTTAACCTACTGACATCAATGATTTTGAAGTTTTGCTATGATTAATATTTAAAACTCCCCGAAATGTTTTCTCAATTCTTAATACCTAATTACAGGATAATACCCATGGCTGTCACATTTGTCAATTTTTTTTTTTGTTGCACAGAGAACGTAACTATGGGTGCCTGTGATTTTGGCTACAATGGTTTTCAAAAAAATAAATAAATAAAAAAGAAATTCTAGATGAAAAACTCTGAAGAATACTAATAAATACATTGGAATATCATTTTGTCATATGTTCAAACTTGACATGTATTGTTAAATAGTGAATTTTGTTCATTAGAATATTTTCTTAGGAACAAATATGTGAAATATTCCATACCTGACTGGACAGCATTACAAATGCTGGACATTATTTTATACCTGCCACCAGTAATTCCACATGGAACTAAAAAAAAAAAAAAAAAAAAGGCCATCAGATCACCATATTGCCTGGTGTTAAATCAGGACATCACTACTGCTAAAATGATAAGTTATCATACATGATAAACCTTATGAGTTAAGATAAACAATTGTGTCCTAAAACAAAACATGATTAAAATTGGGCTATTTTGCTTTTGTAAGTAAGGGGAGATCTGACTGAGCTGTTTCTCCTTAGATACGCATTTTAATCAATTATGCAGTTGTTTCAGTGCTGCTTAATCATTTAGAAATCCATGATGAACCATGTTAAAGGCTGAAAGAATGCTTCGAACAGCTGTCACTGTGTGAATTCCTGCTAGCTCCAAGTCCACTTTGCTTCATGATCTATGAATTATTGTGGCAGCTTCTCTTCAAAAGAAAGCATCTCCACCTCTATGGAGCAATGGGCTGTGGGATGGAGTAAAGAGTGGGTCGCATTCTCTTTCATTTTGCATTGACTCAGACCACGATCGATATTAGCTTCGCTTTGCTTCTATTACTGGCAAAGGACAATCCTTTGGCTCCTGGTAACCTTACATGGAATTCTGGCAGGGTGACAGATTGCAGGCTTCTAAAGAGGTTAACTCAAGCGGAGTGTGGCCTTGTGGCCCAGTCCTCTAGAGCAGTGACCATTGATCTTATAATCATAATAAAAAAAGAAAATAAATTGAGGCAGAGCTCTCTCAAATGGCTTAAGGGAGCAAATGGGTCACCAGAGTGCATATGATAAGCCAGGAAGGCTGAATCAAATTTAATGATACATGACAGAAAACTCCACCACTCTGGTCTGTTATACTACACGCATGCGAATTCCCATTTCACGCAGGATCAGATAGGCTTGGGAGGTAATGAAGATGTTTGGTCAACAGTGTGAACAGAATATGCTTTGTGTTTACACCCATATTATTTTCCAAGGAAATTGTTCTCTGCAAACGTGAAAGACACGGTTCTCATAAACGCATGCTTCTTGAACCACATCATATTCCTCCTCCCTCACTCCTGGTAATACCAAGACTCCGGTGCCCTCAATTTGAAAGCCTTTCCACATGAGGCAAAAATACGGATTCCCCTGTTCAATGCCTGCAATAAAATGTAATCACTGCAATCATCATTCGGCACACGAAGTGTGAAGCAGCTACACAGTTACCCAGTGTCCCAGGGAAGACATTATTGGTTTGTGTAACAAGCCATGGCGAGCTGCTCCGTGAGAATTTGACCAGGGCTCTCCACTCAGTTAAAAGCCCTGGTGTATGACTCCAGCACAATAGAGCATTCATCAGCAATGAGGCTGCCTCCTTTTCCAATGGACAGAGCTGGGCTTCCATGACATCATGGCCAATGGAACGGAAAGAATTTTATTTCTATACCCTGGAATGCATTGACAGATTATGATACTTTGAGTCACTCGTCAGGATGTGGGGATATAGTCATCTGTTTTATTCAAACCTTTACTCAATAAAGGTGTACATTAACAACAATAATCATCATTATACCATCATCTTCATCATCATCATCATCATTTCCCACCATTGAAAACGCACGTGACTGAGTCAACTGATGACTTCAATTTTGGTAAAGGAAAAAAAAAAACCTCTTGTAAAGCCCGATTTCACGCTGATTTTCAACAAACTACGTGGTTTACACCCAATTGCCTAAGAAAGCTAACAAATAAATAAATAAAGAAGCGGAACCTTTGAACCCTCAAAAAGTGCAGTTATGCCTGCAGGAAGCTCTTGCAATCCCAGTTTTTGGCATTGAATAAATCATTTTGAGTACAGCTGCTTCTTCAAAAGAGGCTCCTGCATTTTTTGCCATGCAATTAGAAACAGCTGGTGCTCTTTCAAGGATTCTTATACCCGCAAAGCCTTCCCAAGGAAAATCGCAGCAAAGACTTCAGGCGCAGATTTGAATGTAAAATCTAATTTATCCAGACATTGTCGACGATGGAAAACAACAATACTCGAATAACAGAGAACAAAGCTGCAATGATTTTGCCCAAAATTTCTCTAAACTAGAGAAATGTCAATTTCCTGAAGTTCATAAATAAAATTTGTGTTATTTGTGTTATGGTTACCGGATGGGGACCTGCTGTATCTATCACTCAAATCCAAAATGTGAACAACAACCACAGCTGACTTCTTTTTTCAAACCAGAAGAATGTGGTTTGTAATGTAACGTGATGACAAAATTGTATTAAGATGCATTGTGCTTTCTAAGGTATCATTATATCGAAGAACATCAGATGTAAGTGGAAGACGATAAGAATAACAGTGAATAATCATGGACTACCGCTTCTGTTCATAGTTTTTCCTGGCCACTTCTTCCCCTAAGCCATTTTCAAGATGTGAAAAACCAAGTGTGAATTCTTTTTGTCCCCCACAGGGAGCAACAAAAGTGGAAAACAAAAGCTTCAAGACAACAGAAATATCTTTATAGCTATTTGTACCAGGGTAAACCTCACTGAGTCAGTGTGTGAATGCATGCAAATTTGTGCTTGCAGGGTAGAATATTAAGCTGGTTTTACGGAGTTAATGAGCCTCCTTTGTGTGCTCCTCACGGTTAGGGACTCTGATTTTGCCATGATCGATGCAGGCCCAGGCCGAATGAGTGTGTGGAGGGGAGTGGTGTGACAAACCGTCTGCCAGTGGAGTGCAGCTGACCACGGCCCCCCTGGAGGCAACTGCTACTGCACCAACTTTAATACACTTTTCAACACCCCCACCACGAACTTTATCGCATTTTTCACTGCATTATTCTACTCCCGACACCGGTGCTCTAGAGCGCTGACTGCTCTCAAATATTTACCCAGTATATGACCGTATTTTGCAAAAGCATTTTTAAAAATTGTGAGAAGTTGAGCTCGTTGTTGGGCAGAGTGAGACTGGGAAATGAAGACTGAAGATGAGTCCGCAGGTTGGATTGTTTGAACACACACAGAGCCCCCACATTACCCCACCACAGTACACTCCCCAAACTAGATCTCTTCCTAATCGCATATTTTGACCACCTCACCCTCTTTGCTTACATTATTTCTTCAGCGCCGTCAGAGCATGCAGGAAAGGATAAAAGGTCCAGCAAAACAATTGTCTTGAAACGGATACATTTTACCTTTATTAATTTCTGAAGTGGTTACAGCTTTGTTTTCGTCAGCCAGACTATGCGGTGAGGGGAAAATGTGTCAGCACGTCCACTGAGGGAAGTGCAAAAATATGCTGAAGATAACACACAACATGGGGTAAGTGATTAAAAAGTGAAATGTTTTTAAACTTACTTCAATCACAAAAAATTCAGAATGTTTCTCCATTCCTCTGCTTCTCCGTAGTGAGCACTGTGTTCGACACGCATAGGTCCCAGTTCCTGCTATTAATTGAATGATAAGGATATTTTGAAAGGAAAACAGCTTTAACTGCCTGTATTTATTTTGTCCTCGCTAGCCAATTCTTTATTATTTCAAAGATATTATTTTGAACATTTAAGCTTTACTAAGCTACTGTACGTTCAAACACCTGAAAAAAAAAATCACCTAATTTTTTTAAATATTCAGAGACAAAATATGAGATGCACACCTTTTGGGTTCCTACAAAGTGCATCTTAATATACAATTATTGACTGCAATTATCGGTGAATCCAATTATTTATCCACCTTGGACAAGTGGAATATCATTTGTACAAGGTGGATTAATCATTGGATTCACCCAAAACTGAAGTCAATAACTGTTTTATTATATGACCCTACTAAAAAATATAAAATAAATTATCTTCACTTTCGGCAACTCTAACGTAAAGCTCCTCACAGGGATGAAGCGGCACGAAATACGGAAACTGTCTGGGGCTCCTGCGGGGCAGCCTAATCTATTTTTAGCTCAAGGTTGTCCGTTGTTCTATTCACCTGTCGTGCACTTTAGCATGGTGAATATCACTGTTTACAGTGACCAGTGAAGCTCGCCTCGACCAGTCAGGAGAGAGCGAATCCTTACGACATATAATAATGCTCAATAAATTCTGTTTTTGGGAGGAAATGGATAGACCACACCCACTACTAGAGCAAAAGCGAAGGGAAACTTCAAAAAATTTACCTGTGTTCAAACACCTGAAAAATCTTCAAAATATTAAAAATTCAGAAAGAAGGTATGAGGTGCCCACCTTTTGTGTCCCTTCAAAGTACATGCATAAATTCAATGAATTCTTCTGGCCAGTTTCTGAGAACGATACCCTCTTTGAACATGATGAACCCCATATGGACATATAGAAGGACTAGGGTAGCCCTTGAACGCTCCCAGCCATAAATGACAGGGGCAAAAAAATACAAAGGGGTTTTAAACTATAAATTACACAGACTGAAAAACATTAGGTCAGTAGACCATTCGCCAGCCTTATTTAAGTCACACTCATGAAAAGTCCCACCAGTTCCTCCTTCTATAAGACCAAATCCAGGTCCTTAAAACCATTTGAAAAGGACTGCAACTCAAAAATCCAAGAGCATTTGCTTTTCAAACTTTGCATTCCAGTATCACCACCACATCTGTTTGGCCAAACCTTTTCAGTTCCAATGCATTTAACCTCATAAAATGTCAGGACCCATAGATTGGTTTATCAGATGCAGTTTCTGATTTCAAATCTGTGGAACCTCATGCCTGTTTTACATTCTTGTGAAGGCCACAAGGTTTGCAATGATCCCAAATATGACCTATTGAATTAGAGAGAAATGTGCATAAAATGATGCACAAGATCTTGAACTTTTCCATTTGATGTAATGTTGTGGCTGTACAAACATGGCATCCTGCATTTGAATATTTCTCCCTTTTTAAGTGTGATGTAGCATCAGTCAATTGCTGCAGTTAGCAGATCCATGCTATATTTTGTATGTGAAATCGTCCTACAATATATAAAACATGCTTTTTCTGACTTGAAACTACTGAGGGTAAAAGTTAAGTGAAAAATCAGAGTTTAAGGGATTGAGATAAGATAAGAGGTTAAGGGGTCCACATGATGTTCAGCATCCATAAAGTGGCAAGCAACAGGCAATGTAATGGACTAGAATGAGCATGGAAAAACCTTGCTTTTGTTTTTGTGTTTATTTCATGCATGCTTTGGACCATTGGTTTGATTGAAGACCCAGCCATGGCCCAGTATATGCTTTATGGCTGGGCCAGTCAGGTTTTAATTCAGTATCTTAGTATCTGCTAGTACTTGATGGAAGTCATTAAAGGAGTAAGCCCCGAGAAGCAGTGGGTTACAGTGGTTTTATAACGGCGTAGTGCCCCTCTGCCGTTATAAAATCACTGTAACCCACTGCTTCAAGGGGCTTATTGCTTTTATAGAACGGTTACCCAACATATAGCCCATTAAATAAACACACAAGGAAAAAAATCAACAATTTATTGGTAATAATGCAACAGTGAAATTGAGAACTATTCGTTCTTCCACCAAGCAAGATCGAGTGGACAGAATGGTTGGCAAGCAACACAGACGCTAAGATTGCTTTTTCATCTAGCGCCATTATCAAGTCACATCAGGCTATTTGGGCTCGTTAATGTAGATATACTATGAAAGCAGGCTATTTGGAATGTCTCCTTCGGTCTCCCGAAGGCCCCGTTAAATAATTTTACGTTCGTTTTGGTTTCGGTTTTAGAGTTTCCTTGTTCTCAACTTGCGCTGATCGGCTATATCATTACAACCAGCAGCGAGAGTAGGGAACAAGATTAATTTTTGTCCTCCACACTTGTCGGTGTCCAGGAAAATATGTTGAATTGTGCATTAGTTTGCTAGCCAGCTTGTCAACTAGCTGTGACTAGATGTGGTTACCCTACACATAGCCCATAAAATAAACACACAAGAAAAAAATCAACAATTTATCGCTAATACTGAAATAGCGAGCTAGTTAGCAATGTAGCTAGCAAGCTAAAGTGATATCGAAGTATATAGCTAGCTAGGTAGATAGCCAACTGGTTAGTGGGTTAAAAGGCTAAACTTCGCTTACACTGAAATAGCGAGCTAAAAGTCTTGAAACAAATGTAACCTAATGAGTCAGTTGAGCGCGGAGCCAGGCGCGCAGGGATATTTTGTGCTGCGGTCAGCCTCAGAATACAGTGGGTTTCACTGATTTTATACCGGTATGGAACGCGGCTCAGCCAATCACATTTAAGGATGGGAAGCACCCATTTTATAAAATTCCACAAATCATAAGTAGTCCAGGGCCTTCAGCATAAAAAAGTCCCACAAAATAGAAGATCCACCACCATACTTCACCGTGGGGACTGAGCGGCTGTTTTTAACAAACGCTTCTGTTTTTTGCCAGAGGGCTATGTTGGTCTCATGTGACCGTACAATAGTCATACAAATAGGAAAATGATATGATTTCACTGACCACACCTGAATATAAAAGTTTCTGCAAAATTCAGTTGGCTAGTTAGAATAGTATAACAAGCTCCACGTTTTCTAACACCTCTTGACCTTTGAAAGCAAATATAGCTGAGTCTTTTTCTTTATTATAAAGGGACTATTATTGTAGTGAGCTAGTCTGCTCCCCATTCTAAAAAAAAAAGTTTAAATAATGAAATTAAACATTGGTTCCTGATTCAATCTATCTCAAATACAAGTGTGCTCGACTGATTGACCTCAGATGAATGGTGAGCATGTAACTCAAGTATAAAAAAGTGATAGCTTTTCAGTGTCAAGTTGCTAGCATCCATGCAGCTTTACATTGCATACCATTTATAAAGGAATCACTTTTATCCAAAGCAATGTGCTGTCAATTCTTTCATGTAAATACAGTAAATGGAAATACAAAAGGGATGTGACCTCTTGAACAGTGACATATGAGAGAATGTCAGACATAAAACAGTGGTGAGGTGACCATTTTCCAGGAAGCAGTTTTGGCCTTTTTTGTATTCAAAGTTAATCACCATGCGCTGAACTATGCCACCAATTACAATGACACAAGTGACTTTCACAACCATGTGTGCCCAGCATGCTGAACACTAAATATAAATTATTGGCAGTGGTGTAGGTCTGCTCAGCTCATCTCCAGCATATGCATGCAGGGTAAATCTGTTGGCCTGTGTCGGTCTATCTTTGCATGTCTTCGCCATCTGCCCACTTGCAACGGGAGCCGCGGATTACATAATTATACACTTGTACTCTCTCTTCCGATGTTGGCTGTCACTCTGGAAACTTAAGAGATTGTGTATTTGTAAAAGGAAAGTTCCAGATTGTTGACTTGCTAAGTGGGCCTAAGGCAGTTGCTGCTGAAGGGAGTATCGGAAGCCCTAATGAGGCCAAGCCCTGATGGGGCCCGCGTTTCAGGGTTCATTAATCTGATATTATCTGGTAATTAAGGCTGTTGATTAAAGCTATGCTACCACTACATCAGGTCATTAGAGGGCTTTCAACCCCCTTTCAAGTTGATGTGTAATGTGAAAATGGGCCAAAGTTTAAGCCTGAATGTAACACAGAAGTAACAAACATAATCTAGAGCAGGATACTATGCCTCACATTGTGTTTTGGATTACATTGTCTATATCCATATTCAAATATATATTTAATAACAATTCATGAGAATGAGTTCCATGCGGTCTTAGGCACCTCATAATTTATTGACATTAATAGGTTGTAGATAAAATTAGTAATACAATATAACCTAGTGTAATTCACCCTCCAGATTATTTGTAATGGCTTTGAAGGGAAGAAGCATGCTTTAATGAAAAATGACTGCTCAAACTAAAAATATTGGTATGCATTAAATCAGCATTGGTCCTTAAAGCTGACTTTCAAAAAAGACTTTCCCTCCTTGTCACTGTTTCTTCACGCTTACTTTTGAAGGTTATTTAAAGTTGAGGACAAATGTTTAATAAATTGCTGCATTGGCTTTAGAACAAACGCAAGCCTTAAGACGTAGTGGGAATGCTGATTTTCTTGCACTTGCATTGTCTTTAAACTAAATGTTACTATTACCAACCGGACTCCCCAAAAGAGATTCACAGCCGTTTTATGAAAAATACATAAACAATATGGTCAGGCTGGGCCTACAGGCATTCCTGCAGCAAACTTGATTGAGGGTATGCGATGATAGTTGAGATGCACTTTAATGAATCCTATCGGGTAATTTGTCCCCAACATTTCACCTATCTCAGCTGATTTGGAGAGGTAGGCAGCCATGGGACAGTGTTTTGAGGTTTTTCGATGGCAATGGCAGGAGTACAGTGCTGTGAAAAAGCATGTGCGCCTTGCTAATTTCTTCTATTTTTGCTTATTTATCATACTTAAATGTTTCAGATCATCCAACTAATTTTCATATAAGGCAAAGACACTGTGAATAAACACAAAATGTAGCCTTAAAATGATCATTTCATTTATTGAAGGCAAAGAGTCGTTCAAAACCTGTATCACCAGATATAATTGCCGCCTAAACGTAATAACTGGTTCTGCCACCCTTGGCAGCAACAACTGCAATCAAACATCTGCAATAACTGGCAATGAGTCTTTTGCATCGCTGTGGAGGAATTTTGGCCTGCTCCTCTTTGCAGAGTTATTATTATTGGAGGGTTATTGAATATGAACTGCCTGTTTAAGGTCATGCCACTACATCTCAACTGAATTCAAGTCTGGGCCACTTGACTGGGCCACTCCAAGGCCCTTTTGAGCCATTCAGAGATTGACTTGTGTCACAACCCTCATGTGTCCTAAATTGATTCCCGCCTTGTTCCAGCAGTGTGCCTGCATTTTTGTAGTTTGTCTTGTTTCTTTTATTTATTGATTCATCTCCTCTTTTGCTACCAGATGTTATCATTTGTATGCCTTGCCCCTTTTGTGAACATCCTGTCTCTATAAGTCCATTGTGATGTCTGTGTGGTTGCTGGATTGTCATGCTTTATATCCTACAAAGCCTTCCAGTTTTCCACAAAAAGCCATGTGTTTTTTTTTTTTTTAAATATTGAGCTAAGCTTTTCTTCTGCATGTTTTTGGTAAATTAATGATAAAGAAAGATGTGATTACTCTTAGGAGTCTTATTAATAGGCGCAAGCTCCCAAGCCTTTATATCAGTCTCGTGTTTTTGTCAATCCATTGCTCGTTTTTTCATCCAAGTCAGTTTTATTAGGAACACGTCCCAAGCCTTCAGTGGTCTCCAGGATTGGGACTGCGTTCCTGCTAAAACCTTTGGTTTTTCTGTCAAGCAGTCTTGCTTCTCCAAGGGGTACTCACCGCCTGGCTTCTGCCCCGGGATGGCCAATGGCCTGGGGGAAGACATTTCCCGACCGTCTCCAGTCATTACCAACTAAGCTCAACTGCCTCTCAACAGTTCTGGGCAATGGCCTTTCCCTCTTTTTGTCGTATTTGTGTAAATAAATACCCCCTGATTCTGCCCCAAGTCTGCATTTGGTTCCTCATCTCGATCATCAATGACTTGTTTGTGTGCTTTGGATCATTGTCCTGCTGCATAACCCAACTGCACTTGAGCTTTAGATCCTGAACTGATGGCCAGACATTCTCCTTCAGGATTTTCTGGAAGAGAGCAGAATTCATGGTTCCATCAATTATTCCAAGTTGTCCAGGCCCTGAAGTAGCAAAGTAGCCCCAGACCATCACACCACCATCCTGGTGTTGGCCTGTTGGTATGATATTCTTATTATAGAATGCTGTGTTAGCTTAACTCCAGATTCCACAGCACCCATGTCTTCCAAAAAGTTCATCTTTTGACTCATTATTCCACAGAATGTCATCCCAAGAGTCATATTCAACATGTTTTTGGCCAAATATGAGACAAGCCTTTGTGTTCTTTTTTGGTCAGCAGTGGTTTTTGCCTTGCTGCTCTCCCATGGATGCCATTTTTTGCCCAATGCCTTGCTTATTGTGGAATAGTGAACACTCACCCTAATTGTGGCAAGTCAGACCTGAAATTATTTTGATGTTAGCTTAGAATCATTTGTGAACTCCTGGATGGGTTGTCAATGTGCTCTTGAGGGAATTTTGGTTAGCCGGCCAGTCCTGGGAAGGTTCACCACTGTTCCAAATTTTGTCCCTTGTAGATAATGGCTCTCACTGTGGTTTGCTGGAGTCCCATAGTTGTAAAATGGCTTTGTAACCCTTTTCAGACTTACAGATATCAATGACTTCATTTCACATCTGTTCTTCTATTCTTTAGATCGCGGCACCATGTACTGCTTTTTGCCAGCTTCAAATTGCCTGGCAGGTTCTATTTAGGGGATATTTAGATTCAACAGGGCTGGCAGTAACCATGCCAAAATGTATTGTGCCTTTACTCGGGTTATCTTTGTCTCATATTAAATTAGTTTGATGATCTGAAATATTTAAGTGTGACAAATATGCAAAAATAGAAGAAATTGGGAAGGGAGCAAATATTTTCACAGCACTGTATACCAAACCTGACATATACACCAGTGTGTGTAGCAAGGAACCCATGTGAATATACCCTCCATGGAGGAAGGGTCTGGCTGCTAGGATCCAAAACCCAACTCCTGCTCATGATGCAGCAATGCTGATGACTTCAAACACATTGCTTAAAAGAGGCCTATTATGCTATATTTCCAAATTTATATTTTGATCTTTGACTCCCCTAGAGTACTCCTGATCGTTCAAAGTCCAAAAAAAGGTCCTTATTTGGCTCATACTGTCATCCTCAAAAAAACCCATTTGTAGTCCATTGTAGTCTCTGCCTGAAATGCCTCGTTGGGGCGGCTCTTCCACTATGGCCCCCACTCCCCGTGTGCCCACTTTCTTCTAAGTGGCCAGCTCTGTGGAGGGCGGATCTGGGCAGGACGAGGCAGCAGAACGCAGTTTTCCGGGTCCGCCTCCCCAGAGTGAAACTGAGACGCGTCTGCCATCTGATAAGGAATTGAATTGCAGATACCGCAATCAAACGCAGTACGTGTGTATAGATCTAATGAAATGAACTTGTTCTAATAAACGCAAAGGCGAAAGTGGAGGACGCAGTGCGAAAGTCTGGCAGCTCAAGCTCTAAGTTGTTATCTACCTACGGCTACTATGGTGAGTACAGCGGTTTTTCTACTCTATAGCTAGGATGCGGGGAAAGCTAGAATCCACCCCATACAGACACATTAATAGAGCGAGTCGACATACCCAGGTGTAGACCGGAGACCGTAGAAATCCGGTGGGTCTGAGTTTAGAGGGAAACATGGACAGTGAGGAGCAGCAAAAAGTGGCCCAACAACTTATCGACTGCTTCGGTGTGTATTATAAGGACCTGCTGGTTCGTGTGCATAACTGTGGTGTATCAATAGCGTGGAGTAACGAATGGCTTCTGCGCTGGTATATGACGGAGGGGCGAAAGCTCCAAGCTAAACGGCCTCTTCGGAAGTTGCCCGTGGTAATGGTTTACTTATTGCGTCGGAATGACCAGCGTTTGCTCGAGGGGAAATTGGCGTGATAAGCCACTTTCACACTGGACGTGAAACAAATTTTTCGCGCGACAGATTACATTCAAAGTCAATGCATTGTCTTTGCAATGACTTTAATCTATCGCACGAAAAATTAGTTTCGCGTCTGGTGTGAAAGCTGCTTGACGCGACCATAACGCATGTATTCGCGTCTTTGCATTGACTTTGAATGTAATCTGTAGGGCGAAAAATTAGTTTCGCGTCTGGTGTGAAAGCTGCTTGACATGCCCATAATGCCTGTATTTGCATCTTTGCATTGACTTTAAATGTAATCTGTTGCGCGAAAATTTCATTTTGCGTCCGGTGTGAAAGCAGCTTTATGGATTGTATGCGGCAGCTATAGAGAGCTCGGTTATGTAATGAACATAATACAGGTTTTACAGACCGTAAGTTCAGTTAGCGTGGACAGTTGCTTATGTGGAGCTAGCGAATCAATCACTTCTACAGGAAAGAATTTCCTATTCAATCGCTGCCTTTTTCGGGTTTTTATTTGCCAGAACGATTTCTAAAGGGGGATGAAATTATACCACAAGAGAAATTGTTTGTCATACCAGACACATTAGAGCTTGTGCGTTTTGCATTGCTTTCACCGCGGTGGTATCAGAGAGCTGGCCCAGATATTGACAAAGTATCCAGCTGACCTCGGTCATGGATAAGTGAAGCGATCACAAGCAGCAAACCTACGTCTGGTCTAACTGCAGCCTATTCAGCCCAACTCTGTGTACACATACAGCACCTGTCCGGTTAGCATCAACTGTAGTGGCTACAATCGGGCAACGTTATGATGAAACTGCCGCACTGATGCTTACCGAAGTAACACAAGCATACCGATCACAATTACTGCATATAAGTTAACCAGGAGCATTTTTAATTGGCACGGCACGCAAACTAACATGCAATAGCTGGTAACCGAGCGGTCATAACAACCACAGAAACAAACCCTTGCAATACGGGTTTGACAGACAGCAAGTTCCATTACCGAGGACAGTTGTACCAAGCATCCAAATTACAAACAAGTATAAAAAGTTAGCTTCAAATGAGGTTTATGTTCACACACCTTCTGTTGAATTTCCCCTGATATTACTCTTGCATATTTAGGACAGAAACATTAGCCGCAGTAACTTGGCTGCGTTAGCCAGTGCTACAGCCACAGTCGACTGGCTATCACGTCAGGGAGGCTTATGCCGTAAAGCAACTTACAGCTTCAGCATGTGTGAGTCACGGACAGTTGCGACCGATCCAGGCTTTATCTTCAGAAATTTTACAAAGCCTGCGTTTGAGGCCAGTTGTTAGTGCTAACTATCATTAGCGGTCCTGCTAGCCACCCGTAACACGTTAGCTTCACTTACATCATTTGCTGTTATATCGTTACTTTCAGCTTGTGGCTCCGAGCGCTTGATCGATGCAACTGCTGCAGGTTTGAGAAGCAGCTGAAACGCTTATCCAGCATCGAATTATCCTTTATTGACAAAGCTGTCTTTGGTGAAATGCTGAGCACAAACTGCTAACATTCCCTTTGGCCGTGGCTGTTTGCTGCCAGCAAAAAAAAAAAAAAAGCTACTCGCTGATTTCTGTGTGCTTTTCTACACGTCCAAAAGTAAACGGACAAGCAGCTTAGGGAGAGATACTGACAAAACTGCGCCTCAAATGATCTGCGGTTCTTCTTTTGTATTTCTGGAAGTGTAGATGCTACTAAGGCATAGTATGATCCGCGGTTGTTTGTGCCTGCTAGAATAGTTTCCGGTGTGGGCAGGTTCAGCGCCGTGATTGGCTCTGGCTAGGTCTGTATTAATTGGACGGCACAACCTGACGTCAGGTTTTGCCCAGATCTCGTGAAGATCTCGGGAGGAGCTGTTCAGGGAGGAAATCACGTTCACAAAATCACGTTCTTGGATTACGGCAAAACCTCTGTATCTTATGTTTAGAAACTTTTCAGAGGTTGAGTATGGACATCCAACATTATGACATTACTTATATGTATTAAAAGAAGGATCAGCGTAATAGGTCCGCTTTAAACAAGTGAAGCAAAGTATCTTATTTGCTTGTTTCCCCGAGCTAACTCAAAAAAGTAGTTTTTTAAAATAACTGTCGATGCAGATGATATGGTCTTAGTTTTATAATGCCTGTGCATCTTAACCTTTTGGCATCGACCCATTTGATCATTCTGTTCATTCTGTCATTCTGTTAGGAATGATAACCTAATGGCAGCAATGGTGATTATTTTTGCATTTTGCATCCTTGCATAGTCAGCCAAGCATTTGATTTACAGTTCATCAAGTTGCTGATATCATTATACAATAAATTCTGAATGAGATCTTGAAAGCAATTTTGATAGTGAAACTAGTGGCATTTGTGGTGGGGAAGAGTTTGACCTGGACCGAGATTACAAAGAAAAAGCAAGTCCAACTCTGAAGTGAGGTAGGGGCTGCTGCAAACAGAAGGAACGCGTATACTGAATGTATTAAAACTTCTTTAGAATTCCTATTAATATTTCTTGTGTTGCATGACATAAAAATGAGCATAAATTTGCATACATAACAATTTACAACACAAAATGTATTGATCAAATAAATCTAGCCCATTTTATTAAACTTTGTGATGATGTATACTGATCAGGAAATGGTTAGAAACTTAGACTACAATATGCATTTTGTTGATACATGTCAGAAAAAAAAAATAGGCAGGCACCGTAAGGTTAATGGCAGTCGTAATCCAATAAGTTCCTCCTAATCCTTGAGCAATAGATACAAAATAATTTGGAATGAAAAACAATCCTAATTATCTGAAAAAAAGTAAATTTAAGCGTGAGAAAATATTTAATCACCATGAGCAAGATTCCAAGGAAATTAAACGTGATAGAAGAATGCTATGAAAAAGTCACAAAAACTAATCAGTATTTTCGGTCAAATTTTTCCATTTCTTTTATAATAAAACACAAATTAGTTATTCATTTATTTATTTAATTGAGCGAAGAATCAATGCAGTACCTTTTGCTTCCCATCCTCTCAAAGTATACGAGGCAGTAATGATAATCACCTCAAACACTTTGCTTAACCCCTTTTCGCAGAATACAAGTAATGCTATTTTTTTCCTGTCGTGCATACATTTAATTACAGAATTATTTAGGAATTACATTTTGGAATTTAGAGACGCTGGCGTCCTTATCTGCGCAAAGGGGTTAAACAAGTTAAACTAAATATTTTATCAGTCCATTTCCCCTAGCTAGCTTTAAAAGCGATTCTTAAAAAAAAATTGTGTTGGTGTAGATAGAATGAGTCGTGGTTTTATATCCCTGAGCATTTCATTGCAATATTTTCACGACTTTGAATATAGGGCTTAACATGCAGTTAACAATGTGTACAATGCGTTTTGCCTTTGACTCACCAAGAATTGATGCTTCTATGATCAGTATTGGGGGTAACACATTACAAAGTAACTAATTACTGTAATCAGATTACATTTATTAGTAATGCAGTAATGTAATAGATTACTTTGATAACTTAAGTAATCATATTACAGGTACTAACAAATTAATTATCTAGTTACTTGCATTCCTTTAAATCTCAATCATCGGCAGGCCGGTAGGCCAGAAATTGTCTTCTTCTTCTTCTTCCTCCTCTTGAGTATATTGGCGATTGAGACCGAGGACAGAAAAACAAATCAAATGTCGTTTTTCATGCGTGTTTATGCCAGTACTGTAGCCTTGTACTTCACTCACTTTTCTGTGAAGTGCTGTTTGGGCTGATTTTGACAACTTTGCTGACGGCTTTGCTGTATTAAAGAGCAAGAAAGAGAGATCTCGTGTGTGTCCTGCTTACTAGAGTAAAGACTTGTGCTGATCTGGGCATTTGCCAGGTTTAACATGATATGGTTAATTAATTAAGTTATGGTGAATTTCAGATGATGGAGTAATCCAAAAGTAATGTAACTAGTAGTGTAACTATTTACTTTCAGCAGTGAGTAATTAAGTAAAGTAAGTGATTACTTTTTAAAAAAGTAACTAGTAATGTGTAATGCATTACTTTTTGAGAGTGACTACCCCAACACTGTCTATGATGAAGAAAAGGTGTTGTAAATTTACTTCCTCTTTCACTGGCATTGAAAGGCTGTAGATTCACATACTGTAAATATAAGCTAAGCATTTCAAATCTGACGTTTACAAAATACCATGATATGACCCATTAATAAAAGCATCAGTTTCTGTTCTGTACTTGGCTTTTTTGTAATATGATTTTTAAACCATTTTAAACACAAATAGTTCTAATTGTCCGGACAGGAAGTCCTTTGACCTCAGTCATGACCTCAATGCACTACTTGATGTTCTCTCATTGGTCCAACCACCAAGCGAAGAGGATCTGTTCTGGAATAAACAAAGTAAGCAGCTCCATAGTGAGATTATGTAGCTACAGTTTGTTAGCACAACTTTGAGCAGCACAACAAAAATAAGAATTGGACCAAACTAATAAAACACTTCTCCATAAAAATTTTATGGACCATTTCTAGAATAAAAATCATATGACAAACACCAGCATCGGATAGGTTCTTCAAAGTATACAAATTGCATATTATGTGTTATTCGTAGGTACTTCCAGTCTCAATTTCCCATTTCTGCCATAATGTGCCGCAAACTGTTGATTTAGTAATTTATGTATTTATTCATTGAGTTGAGCGGAGAATCAGTTCAGCATCCCTCTCTTCCTATCCACTCATCATGTGCCACATCATTTGAAGACACATGACAGTGATTTGGGGGAACCCTAACTTGCAGTGAACTGCCGTACTTAACTCCAATCCTACTCAAGTCACCCAGTCATAATTGACCAACTATGCCTGTATGCTAAGACATTTTGAATCTTTGGCATTACAGGAAAATCTCTCTGTGCAGCATCTTACACTTTTTATGCATCACAAAGCAATTGTGTTTCTGCCATGTTAGGTTCACATTAAACTTTCATGCAGACACTCTGTTTCCTTTCCGCCTGCTTAAGCACAAACAATCCATTAAGTAACAACATATGTTATTGGTATTTACGCATTGAATTCTCCTCAGCATTCCAACTCTCACAAGCTACGGTCTTTTTTTTAACTATTAAGAGACCTGAATGGGGAATTGAAGTTTAATTTGTGGGGTGTGTTTAAACATAAGTGACTGAGGTCATGTCATGGGTTCCAATACGATGTGATTCTGGTGCACTGCAACCCCTTGCCAATCCCCCCTTGACATTATAGTGGTTATTAGATTTAGTTTATATTATAGAAAAAGAGAGCAAGCACATCCATTCCAGCACAGGTGCAGGACAAACAGAAGATCTGCATTAAATGAAATAATGTAACAGAGTCCACGCACTGTTTGCAGACTCTATTATATTATTTTATTAGATGTAGTTTGCCATGTGAATTATTAAGGAAATTTTAACCTTAAAACAGGAGTAACCTTCCATTTTTCCTAAAGTGTAACATTTATTATTTTTGCCTTCAAATAACCTTGTGAACGTGCGGCAATGAACTAAGCGAACCAAAAAAAGAAAAAAGTGAGCTAGTTAAGAATGAACATGAATTAAACAGGACACGAATTACTGCAGGACATTATATTGTCTTGTCTTATTGCTTTCGTACAGCCCATTTTTATACATGTTGTACCAGAAGACCTGTGTATGCGGTGGCATGGCAGAGCTTTGGACTTCTGAAGCAATCCACACAACAGGTTCCAGATGCAGCCACTTGAGACAGAACAAAGCCTGGTGCAATGATTCCACCAACCTTTCCAACCCCACCTTTCACCCATCCACTCCCTTAGCCCCAGTCACACATTGAGCTGTGTGCACTACTCCTGTGAACTCCTGTCAGACAGGATTAGGCTTCTGGGAGAGACTGGGTAAAAACTCAATTTCACTGAGCGTGGCCAGACTGGAGGACAAATATTGTTTCAATAGCTCCCACTGCAAACCTAAAAATGCCTTGAGATTTTACTTTGTATCCATTCAAGTCCCATAAGGATGTGAGCACTCGCACTGAGAAAACTTTGTGGCTCCTAACATACAAAAACAAATAGATACTGAATAAAAAATGACACCCCCAAACCATGAATTTCTGCAAATTTCTGTGTATAAGGGGTGATTCATAAGAACTTTGTGGCAAGTTTTTCCTGGTGGTAACATCAATCTATCAGTAAAAGGATTAGCATGCCAGGGCTGAAGCCTCTCCCTCCTTTGGGTGTAGGCTGTAGAACCTCACAGTCATCAGTAAATATTAACTTTAAATATTAAAACAAAACATGTAATAACATAAATTGTGCATAGAATAGGTTTAAACAGAGTTTTAGGGATGAGTACACTGTACACCCTGACAAGTGTGGAAAACTCAAATGTTTTGTAGAAACCGATTATCTCAAAAAAAATTGTGTATGCCAACTTAATGATATTGTGTTCACAGCACTTAAAAATGTGTAAAAAAAAAAAAAAACTTTACCTTATTTTCTTTCAGTTCCTTCCACACAATGCAATTCAGTTGGCCTACACAATTTTTTTGAGGTAATTGGTTTCCACAAAAAATTTGAGTTCACCACACTATCAGGGTTTACAGTGTAGAAAAATATATTTTATTTATTTAACTTCAACTCAGGATTTTCTGTGACCTGCTAACAGAGGGATAAAAACCCTTCAGTAACCCCACCATATAATGCAAAATTGCTCCAAATCAATTCTCATTTACTTTTCCTAATTAGCAACCAAACATTGATTCACTCAGTTGCAAAGACCAAACAGTAGAATGACTTGCCAATTTGTTTTTAGCTTTTGGCCAGGATTATTGTTAATTATAAGTCATCAGACATTTTCCTGTCAACATTAATTGTGATATAAAATGTCAATGTCTTTTGAAGCTTCTGCATTCCTGTAGCTTAGGAAACAGCACATTTTTATTAACTAGGTTTTTAAGTGACACTATTTTGTGTCAATTTTTGATAGGGTTCAATATGGCGAAGATGTTTTTCTGAAAAAAATCTGCTGACTCAGATGCGCTGGTAAAGTTTGCTGAAGTAAAAATAAAACTCTGTATGCAACCACAGATGTCACTTTATAATGCACATTAGCTCTCAACTTGTTTCAAGTTGTATTCATTAAGAATAGTACAATTAATTTAATGAGTTTAATAGGCTAAATACTGTCATTTTCACATTGACAACAAAAGAGCGTGATGACATTTAAATATAAATGCAATGGACTGATGGTGCTGTTTTGCTTATCACATTCAAATATTGTCCACTGTACAGCAGATTAAGTCTTTAAAAATAAAATGGCACATGCTGTTTTCATTATAATTTTCATGTTGACAACTAAACAGTGTGGCGATATGTAAACGTAAATGCAATAGACTGGTGGTAGTGTTCTGCTTATTGCTTTTGAATATTTTCAACAGTACAGCAGGTGAAATTTTCTTTGAAAGTGTCAAATGCCGTGTTTATTTTAATTTTTACATTGTAAAAAAAAGTTTTCATTTTCATTTTGACCCCAAAAAGTTTGGTGACATTTAAATGTAAATTCAATAGACTGGGGGTGCTGTTTCCCTTATTATTATCTCTGCGCTTCCGAAAAAGCGAGGAGATCTTGTAATACAGTTTGGCGTCTGCCTGTCCATCTGTCTGTCCGTCTGTCCGTCCGAAGCAGTAACTCCTCCTAGGCCGTTAGACTAATCAATGTGATGGTTCTGCCCTGCAGTCCCTCCCCCCTCCTGCTGTCTTCGCCTCCACTTCAACGAGCCACACCTGTTGCTCTTTGAAGTGGAGGTGAAGTTTAGAGTATTTAAGAGCTGCACTGCCAATTGGCAGTGCAGCTGCATTCTGGCATTTTAGCTCCATGTGTGTTGCTGCTGCTCCCCTGTCTCTTTGTCATTTTTTTAAAGTATATTTATAAAATATTTTTCTATTTTTTGTACCAGCCTGGGCGAGTGGGTCCCTTTATCAGCCTTTGGGTACATGCTCCCAGTGCCCACCGGATTGCATGTTGCATCCGGCGGGACTAAACCATGACAGAATGCAGCTGCCAGCTTGGGACCCAGCCAGGCTGGTTGTGAGGGGAGCAGCAGCAGTGTTTTTTTTGTAGGGGAGTAGTGTTCCGGGTTCGGCCTAGGTGTTCTCCAGTGTGTTCCGGGTCCAGCGGAGGTGTTCTCCAGTGTGTTCCGGGTCCGGTGGAGGTGTTCTCCAGTGTGTTCCGGGTCTGGCAGAGGTGTTCTCCAGTGTTCCAGGTCCAGTGGTGCCATGCGTTCGGGGTCCGGCTGGTGCCATGCGTTCAGGGTCTGGCTGGTGCCATGTGTTCCAGGTCCGGCTGGTGCCATGCGTTCGGAGTCTGGCTGGCACCATGAGTTCCAGGATCCGGTGGCACCATGGGTTGCGCCATGAGTTCCGGGGTCCGGCGGTGTCGTGAGTTGCGCCATGAGTTCCGGGGTCTGGCTGCGCCATGAGTTCCGGGTGGCCCTTTCCTGGCTCGCCAGGAGGCGTGCCTTGGGGGGAGGGTACTGTAATGGTTCTGCCCTGCAGTCCCTCCCCCCTCCTGCTGTCTTTGCCTCCACTTCAACGAGCCATGTGTGTTGCTGCTGCTCCCCTGTCTCTATGTCATGTTTTAAAGTATATTTATTAAATATCTTTCTATTTTTTTTTTGTACCAGCCTGTGCGAGTGGGTCCCTTTATCAGCCTTTGAGTACATGGTCCCAGTGCCCGCCGGATGCAACATGCAATGACTAAACCATGACAATCAACCTGAAACTCTGTTGTGTGTAAGGTAGTGATCCAGAGGGGTGCACAACGCGTTTAGAATTTAAATTCATTTCCTCTTATGGTCACCAGGGGCCTTTTTGTGAAAATTGAAAAATGGTCAAAAGTTCCTTATGCATTGAACTAGGACGCTCAAATTTTTATGGGAGGTGCATGGGATGACCCTTCATATATCAGACGGGTTTTTGATTTGACCGCATTTTGACCGTTTTCTAGGTCAAATGGTGTCAGATGTGCCAATCGTTGAAAAGGATGGCACGTTTTGTTATTGCTCAACGTAGAAGGCTGTAAATTGGTATGGATATGTATCTTGGTGATAGCAACCTGCATGCCAAAACTTGCCGTCCTGTGATTCATATTTTGGCCACTAAAGGGCTTTTTGTGAAAAAAGAAAAATGGCTATATCTACCTTATGCATTGAGCTGAACTAGGACGCTCAAATTTTTATGGGACGTGCATGGGATGACCATCACAAATCAGATGGGTTTTTGATTTGATGTCATTTTGACCATTTTCTTGGTCAAATGGCGTCAGGCATGCCAATCGCTGTACCGTACGTCCTTTCCTTTCATAATACTCTCATTTCAAAATGAAGAGTAATTTATGCCCTCATAAGACGCTCAAAAAGTACTCTAACCAACTATATCACATTGCTATAACTCTGATCATTATCAGTGCTTTGTCACTGCAACAAGCAGATTATCATTTGTACAGCAGAATGCCAGTTCAGTGAATTGCCCTCTGACACATTACTACTCCAATAACATTTGTTGCGGAGCACGGAGACTTGCGATGGCGCGCCAGCGACATATGTCTAGTTGCATTTGAATACTGTCCACTGGACTGTGGGGTATGACCTTGAAAATTAAGTTTGTAAATTTCAAACAGCTTTTTCCATTTCCATTTAACAATTATGAGTAAATTAAAGTGCCAGTTGGATTATTGCATTTACACCATAGTTTTTCTCCAAATATCACCAACTTTGTGGAAAATTAAAATGCTATCATGGAATTCCATTTTATTTTCTGTTCACATCATCATTTTAATATAGTTCCCAGTAGGTTTCCGTAAAATACCAATATGTTTCTAGTAATGATTGAGATGTGATAGCATCAAGGAGGTAGGCAATAATATGAGATTGTTAAAAAGCAACCATCTGAAATTTCTCTTAATTCCACCTTGTACTAGAATGCTATGTAGGATAGTAAATGCTGCTATGGTAGATGGAATTCAGAGAATTTGTTTCTAATTAATTATTCAGATAATGGCTGTCAATTTTATTCATATTGTAGCCATCCAACAATTTTTCAATTTTAAATGTGCTCTGAAAGTATTTATTAGTAATGTGTTTCATATCAAAATAAATTGCACTGCTGAAAAAAAATGCTAAAACGGGAGATGGAATTCAGAGTAAGTTTTGGGCTTTGGGCTGACACCCCTGTGAACCGTGACCATTTGTTGACCTTGGTTGACCTCGGTTCACCATGGTCAACCATGGTTAACCATGATGCAAAAACTCCCCAAGCGGGTGCAACCATGCTTCAACCATGGTCGGCCATTTTTAACCATGCTTTAACCATGGTTGACCATGGTGAACCGATGTCAACCAAGGTCAACCATGGTCACAGTTTGCAGGGGCAGCTAGGGGATGACAGGAATTCTGGTGTTCCAGTGCAGGTACCTTGTGACGGAAAACCGATTGTTGCTTTACTGGCAAAATATGAAAATCTACTATCTTTCCTTGATTTTTCATGCATTCAAATAGAATGATCCATTGTAGCTCTCCTTATTTTATGGTTCCTTCTACTGGGACTGCCGAACGAAGAAACCTCACGGTGTCACATTTTCTACCAAGACAAAATGGCTGCACACTTGTTTGACAAAGTAAACTTTGCAAGTGAATGCTTTTTCCTACAGCTTATTAGCAGTTTTTGTAACAAGCTAACGTTTTTGTGTGGAGAGCCCTGTATTATTATTGCTAACTTTATAAAGTGTTTCATGTTGCCTGAAATTTGAATGACGAATAGGGACATCTTCAGAACCAAGGACAGCGCTCAAACAAGCTTTGCTTTAACCGCTGCTCATAAGGGGCTGGCAATTGTAATGTTTCTTGATCCAAATGCCTTATCATGCAGCGAACTAGTTGATGAAAAAATGGTAATAAATTTTTTATTCATTAAAACTGCTTCATCCTTCGTGTCTTGCTTCTGATGGCCAGCCTACTGAGTGACCACAGTGTGCAGTGTAGTGGGGTAAATAAAAATACAATGACATCACTCATTTTACATTTAGTTGACAGCCCCCCCCCCACACACACACACACACACACACTTAAAACATCATCCTACTCGCTTGGCTTCCATACCATTTGGTAATTTGTACATACAGACAGGCAACAAAGTGATGGAAAAATCAACATGAACAGTCTCAGAAGGGTATTGAGTCTTCAAAAGCTCCCAAATCAGCTTTAACATGCCTTGGTGTAGAGTTCACAAGTGTAAAACTTTACTACTCGGATGGAGTACCTTTCTTCCTTGTGATATTGCCTCAGTTGGTACTTTGATAAAAGCAACGGAACATGCTGTCTGAAACGTTGTCCCAAAGAAGTCCCAAATGAGTTCAACTGGATTGAGATCTGGTGACTCTGATGACAGAGGCATATGCCTAAGATCACTTTCAGACTCACAAAACAACACTAGACCCCTTGTGCCTGTGTGGCTTGGGCCATTGTCATCCTGGAGGAAACTACTCCCATCATGGTTGGAATACCTCAGGAAAGGATGACCAGATGATCACCCAGAATGGAAGGATCAGCATTCGTTATGTTTCTGTAAGCATTTATCCAGGTTTTTTACTTTAATTTGTCACCTGTCTGTAACGTGCACAATTCATTTAAGGTCTTCGCCCTCACAAAAATGCTACACACTATTTTTGTTTAAGGCTCACAGACTATTTCCCCCATTCCCAAAATGAATATCAACAGTTTCACAAAAACAGATTTAAGCATTAGAATCTGACAATTTATGAGGTGTCAAAGGGATAAGAACAGGCCATTGAGCCGAGCACAGCTTGCCATTTTCCGGCCTTTAAAGTATGCCTCCCACCAAGGAAGTTAAAAGTCCCATGGGACAAAAAAATTGCTAAAATGTGGTCACTTTCTGGAGCCCAGACGAGACAGGCCTTTCCTTTAAGTGATGATAGCTTATTTCACGTAGACGTCACATAAATAATTATATGACAAGGTGTACTTTAAGAGACCAACAGTGACGGGGTTCTTAGAGTTCACAGTCGCTATGAAGCATATGCCCATTATATGTGGTTTTATAAAATAAAACATGAAAAATAAACAAATTAACTCAGCATTTTAATTATTAATTGACCCATGTTATTTTTCGACATTGATATACAGTATGGTAATATGCTTGTAATAACGCAGCCTTAGCAGATAGGGCTATGATACAGTAGCCTACACATAACAACCCAATTGCTCATTTATGCGATTCATCCTGGTGCCAACCCAGGCTGGATATGTCAGAAAACAAGCTTAGGGAATCTGTCAATCAGACCGCATTTCCCCACCTTTAATCACATTTTTTTTTTTTTACTATCGGGAGCACATGGCATGATGGGAATCTTCTTTGCTAATAGTTCACGTAGAGAGTCGAAGGTGAGTATTGATCGATTCATCAAATGACCTAATTAACTATTAATGTCTAACAAATAGCTCGCCTATGTTGTATCGATCTTGTGTTTGAGATATTTAATCTACATTGGTACCATTCTGTCTTATATGGGCATGTTCTTCCCCCAAATAATTTGTTGTGCACTCTATTTTGAGGGCAGTGACCCCTTCAAGGAAAGTTGTAGCACTTTTTCAGTAGAATAATCTGGCTCTCACTCCACACTTTCTCCCTCCCTATTGGACATCATTGTCCTCAAAGCTCAGGCAGCGCTTATTGATATTCTGCATGCAGCCGGGTATAGTGTAGCATGGGCAATTTGCTTCTTGGTAATTACTCAATATGCAGAGCTTTATGACAGGTGCAGTTAACTTGGCAGCTGCATCTGATTGGTTGGGCCAGATATAGCTGCTGTGCTGGACTGTGCAGCTTCCACAGCAGTGAAGATTTAATGCCTACAGATTGCACATTTATTATTGAAAAATATACCATGTCCTCCACTAATATTGGCACCCTTGGTACATATTAGCCAAGATGGCCAATACTTGGAAAAAGAAAATGCGGCTGATGCTAATTTTCCCAAACCTTTGATTCAAAAATAAACAAAACTTTAACTTGGAATATTAAGAAAATGATTGAAGGGGGAATAAAACTTGTATATCTTAAAGTAAATATTTCCCCTGATAAAAATCTAACCGATGGAGATAAGATGCTTGATCAGAAAAGCAAAGACAGACTACAAGGACAAGGCTAAGAAAAAACCTCAGGACTGGTAATGCTAGAGGTGCATTGAGGGGGCTGAATAAAATGGTGGGCAGGCAGCCGAGACCAGCCGCTTTGGGGTATGACCCCCCCCTCCCCTCAATTTCTCAAACAATCTAAACTCATTCTATTCCAGATTTGACACAAGGGACGTCAGGGATGAGGGTGATGACATCTGCACTGAACTGACCTAATGTCCCATGATTACCCAGGAGGAAAAGGTCTTCTCCATATTGAAGAGGGTCAACCCTCACAAGGCCCGCAGGCCCAGATGGATTCAAGGGCAGAGTCTTCAAGGAACGTTCAGCCCAACTGGGACCCATTGCCACCCAAATGTTTCAGCTATTCCTGAGCTCAAACTTTTACCCTCAGGCCAGGAAGGCAGCGACCATCATACCAGTACCAAAAACCCCTCATGCCAAATCAAATAATGATCTCAAACCCATTGCTCTCACACCTCTTCTCAGCAAATGAAGACCACAAAGGAAAAACGATCCAGATTTTGCATTTTTGTATATTTTTATATTTTTTGCATATTTTTTTCAGTGCTTTGTTTCTAAGATTGTTTTGAATTTTTAATTCATCATTTCTCCACAATGTGAAAATGTGACTCTGATCATTTTTCCATCGTGGTCTTCAAATGTATGGAGCATCTAATATGTGATGAAATCATGTCTCAAATAGCAGAATCATTTGACATCATGCAGTTTGCTCATCAGGCTAATTGAGGTGTTGAGGAGGCCACACTCACCCACCTGGATAGGATCCACACTCATTTAGACAAAACAAACACTGATGTTCGAATCCTATTTATGGACTTCTCCTCAGCCTTCAACACAGTCCAGCCCCATCTCCACCTGAAGTGCCTGTGTGAACTCAATGTCAGCGGCAGTCTGGTCCTCTTAGGCCTGGAATTCTTGAGAGGCCGACTCCAGCGAGTCAGCGGCGGCAACATCCTCTCTAACCCTCTTGTTCTCAATCCAGGTGTTCCTCAAGGATGCATCTAAATCTCCATTGCTTTTCTCTATATGTACAACTGAAATAGAGTGCAACAGCAGTGACCTATCCCTCATTAAATATACGAATGATAAGGCCCTAGTTGCTGGCCTGCAGGACTTGAACAGCACCTCCTACTGCCAGTATATTAACACCTTTGCTTCCTAGTTTGACAGCAGCTTTCTGGATCTTAATGTCACAAAGACTTAGCTCTGCCTGGGAGGCAGTAGGAGAGGAGGTGGCAACAACTCCACGCACACCATCAAGCCAATCAGCATGAAGGGCCAGGAAGTGGAACAGGTCACTAACTTTAAATACCTTGGAACAATAATCATCAGCTCACCTTAGAGGATAATGTCACTTATATCCACAAAAAAGGGAGACAGTACCTCGCTCTTCTCAGGAAACTGAGGAACTTAAACACCAGCCAGCGCACCCTGTCCATGGTCTACAAATCACTAACTGAGAGTATCTTTACATATAACATTGTGTCATGGAATGAAAATCTCTCAGTGGAACAGAACAACCAGGCCAGCAAGATCACCAGACAGAAACAACTCCAACTCTATGACCTACATTCCCAGGCATTAACAAAAAGGCAATCGAGATCCACCATAATCCCGCCCATCCTCTCCACTCTGCATTTCAGCTGCGGCCAACAGGCCACAGAATGAAAGCCCCAATGGCTAAAAACAGCTACAAATCGTCTATCACCCCATCAGCTGCGGCCATCCTCAATAAGGGACTGCTCAAATAGATACCGCAGGATCTGCCCCAGCAAACACACCTTTAACTTTTTATTCTATTTTCATCTGTCCCTTTTGACCTAACACTACACCTCTTTTTAATACTGAACTGGGGTTGACTATGCCACATGTTTACTTTAAGGAACTTTTATATATTTATTTATTGTGGAATTAGGAATCTTGTGCAATGTATTGTTCTTGTTGTTTATCGTTTTTGTATGATGCATCTGCCTTCTTGTCTTCCATGCCAGTGCCAAGGACAATTTTCCATTTTATGTAAATTAAATGGACAGTAAAGTAGTCTCATTCTTATTTTACTTTGCACATTCACAATAATGATCATGAAAATGTAACCATCCATGACTTCCCATTGTGTAACTTCTGTAGAGTACAGATATGAGGTGACACACAGGCCAGTTTCCTTCAGTTGTCCATCACCATGGTTAAGGGGTCACTGTGGTGGTTCAGTCTCTTCTTTACTTTCATTGAACTTCCTCATAAAACCACTTTGCATCTTTAATGATCTTCAATATATGAATTGTTTGTCCGCAAAAAGATACTGAAGTAGCCAGTGGTGGAGAGGACAGACAGCGCCATTTTTCTAATTTTTTGCACCCGGCGTTGCATAATTTTACGATGCAACGTTGATTAGATTTTCTGGTAAAAAATATGATTTCCCAGCACTACGCAGAATATGATATAGTTGGAGTGCAAGATGTTGCCAGCTAGGTTGTTAACTTGGGTGGATTGATTCAAGTTAAGAAATTGAGGAGGCAAAAAGCTAATTATATGATTTTGTTTTCATATTGTAAGGACAGGCCAATCAAAAAGAAATGCCTGATGCAGTAAGAACATTGCAGGATATGTTTCTCACCTTTCCGGTATGTAAGATAAGGAAGAAGGTAACTTTGAAGTAGTCCCATTATTTTCATTGTATCTGCGGAATTCATTCACATCATTTTATCATTATGGCTGTGAGGATGGCAAGCAATGCTGTATCATCTATGATTGCCGCATTTTGCTAGAGATAGCTTATGATTTCTACATAGCTGGCTAATGGATTTGACAGATTTTCAATCCTGTGCTTCTCATAAAAATAAATTAAAAAATAAATAATGACAAATAATGATAGATATGACTGGTAACAGCAGTTCCTGAGCAACATACACAAATGCATAAGGTAGAGTGACTGTAATTTTGTTAGCTCCATTAACATCATAATAACACATAAACATAATCCTCAAAAGGGAACCTCACACTGCCTTGCTGTCTGTAATCCCCCATCTTCAAACTAAGTTAGCTTGCAAGGTAAGGGTAAGCAAGCTCTTATTATCTTGATTCACTTCATACACACCAAACATTGCATTTGACATTGCATTTGACCACACTGCGACAGGAAACGGCGGCAGGCAGATGGTTTGCCATTGTATTGTTCCAACAAGGCAAAGCAAGGCTTCTGGGGTCTGGAAGACTAGGCTTGAGCTTATAAGAAGAGTGACCTGGCCACCTGGATAGCAAAGGGAAATCTCTGTGATGGAGGCGAGCTGACGGGAGATGACTCTGAAGGACTGATGAAGTGGTATTAGCTCTGCCACTTGTTCACTTAGGCAGATTCCTTGGGGGCAAATGGCATCAGTTGGATGAGGGAGATGTGGTGGTTACATGAGTGGCTGGATTGTTCTGTCACTAATTTCAGAACAAAGGACCCACATGCAGATCACTGTTGGGCTGTAAAGATGTCTTTGTTTGACAGAAGACAATAGTTTTCAATACACAAATGAAGAGGATAATCTGGAGACAGTTCAAAGTCAGGCGGGAGTGAACAGGATCACTGAGGGTCAGGCCAGGCATAGTTAAAGGGACCAGTCTGAGGTCTGCGGCCTGGGCGTGAAGCCAAATGGATCTGGGCATGCTGGGAAGAAGGAACTGAAAGAAGCACCACTTGCCAGGACCGCAGGCACTAGGAAGAGTTTCCCTAATAGATTATAGCTTGCTTTGTTTCAGTCAGTGAAGATAGAAGAAAACAACCCAGCAAAGGGGAGACAAAAACCAGGAACTTAATTACACAAGGACAACAATTAAGTGGAGTGTGCAAGCATGGGGAGGAAACATGGAGGGAGTAGAACAAGACCATCATTAAATAATGAAAATCAATTAATGAAGGGAAACTAAAATTGTCAAGGATGGCTGAGCTGCAGTGAAAAGCTATTGAGAAAACACTCAGGATGTGACAGGATCCAGATTCAGATCATTCCCAAAATCTAATCAGCTCTAACTCAGCCCAAGATTCACCTCTGGGAAAATTCTTGAGCAAATCTGTCCATTATGTTTTGCATAATTCTGCTAACTAAACAACAAACAAACAAACAAACAAACAAACAAACAATACAACAAATATAACAAATAACATAACTTCCCTTGAAGGAGGTGATTTGAAAAGTTAAGTGCTTTTCAAAACGCTTTGAAAAGTTTTATTTTTTCATATGGAGCAAATAAAATGAGATTTTCTATTGTCTACATTCAGCTGTACCCCAAAATACAGGACAAAGTACAGCTATTACCGGTCAGTTGGCAGCCCTGAATATCTCACTGTGTAGAACATAGTACTTGCATTTACCTGCATTGTTTTTTGCTATGTAGCTCTGCATTAGCATTGTGTATCAATCGCTGTGATGTAAGCTCTGCTCTCTTTCTTTGCTTCATCTTCTAACAACTCTGATATTGCCACCCGGCTCAGATGTACACTCCAGTATCACTGAGTTTTCAAGCGCTCCTACATACACTCCTGGGCAAAAAAGAGAAGTGGGCCAAGCACAAAATGGGAAAGTATGAAGCAACATTCTGCAATATTTTCCTGTACACCTAAGCATTAAATGACTATTCACTGATGAATCTCAGCTTTACAGTGAAGCAGCGTTCAGCTTTTTCCAAAATAGTTCACCGCAGCAAACATTAACATGCACATGGTGGCACGCAAGGTCTCAGGAGTACATTTTTTTTAATTCTTGCTAAATTTCTGAGCAATGATTTGTTGTAGAGGCCATTAAATACTTAATATTTTGCCATTTATTTCGCCAGGAGTGTATGTCCTAGCAATTTCAAAGAGCAATTGAGCCTCAGTTCAATTTCAATGTGGTGCAGCTCGGGGAAAGGTTGTGTTTACCTCCTATAACCTGCTGGGATTGCATTATTTTCTTTTCTACTTGAAGAACACATCATTATGTTACATGCTAAGTGTAGACTTTTGTATTTTTTTGTGATCTGACATGTATTTTAAAAGTTGTTGACCACTACAGCTACCCTTTAAGACAAAAGAACACATCAATGATGTGAAACATAAATTTGCTGAGCTTCAGAAATGGGGAAATGGCTCAAAGAAAATAAATAATGAAATAAAATAAAAAAATCCATTTTGACCATCAGGGCAATAATTAAGAAGTTAAGGCATATGGCAATGTCAAAAATCTTCCTGAAGGAGGCTGTGTGCTTATTCTGAATGCATGCACCATGAAGGGGATGAGTCAAGTGGGAACAGAAACTCCATAGTTCACAGTTGGAGAATTGCAGACATTAAATTATGTTTGGTAAAAACTTAGACAAAACTTTAATTAGAGGGCATCTACCCAACTTCATGATTATTGGGAGGATTGCCAAAAAAAAGCCTCTGCTGACATCACAAAACAAACTTGCGTGCCTGCAGTTTGTCAAACAGTTCTGGAACTGCCAGTGGGACTAGTCTCTGAGATAAAAAAAAAAGTCTTTAGCAATAAAACGCAGAGGTTAGTTCAGCGTGAAAACCAAACCATTCCATTAAGAAATCCTATCCACCTGTCAAGTAAGGTGGTGGATCTTTAATGTTGCGGGGCTTTTCTCGTCCCCAAGACAACTTGTTAGGATTCATGGCATCATGGATTCCATCAATACCAGTGGATAGTGAACTTCCAGAAAAGTTACACTTGCCTGAGGTCAGATATGCCAACATGACGATGATCCAACACATGGGTTAAAATCAACACAAAAACGATTCATCGACCACAAAATCAGGGTTTTGCCATGGCCATTGCACTGCCCTGACCTAAACAAAATAGAAAGCCTGTGGGGAGAATGAAGAGGACAGTCCATAAATGTGGACCTTTTGAGTTTGGAGCACCTGAAGACCTGATTCTGGATATAGGAATCGTCCCAAATCCCTTGCCATTTCTTCTCTAACTGCATTATAACCTATCGGTGAAAAGTCAGAGATGTTATGTCAGCAATGTATTAACCCTTTCAGCGCCGTGTATGATATCAAAGTCAGATGCTGTTGAAAACCTATCATGTGGCAACTTGTTTAAAAGAGCTCCCCTGCGGTAGCTCAGGATAACTACATTTTTCATTCCTTGAAAATGTATTCGGCACTCAAAGGGTTAAATGAAGGGGGAGGGGGGGTGCAATAATTGTGGCACACCTGTTTCTCATATAATATTTATTTCGTGATTTTTTTTTCTTTCAAGCATATATCCATCCATTATCTAAACTGTTTCTTCCTGAATTGGGTCACGAGGGAGATGGAGCCTATCCCAGCTGACTGTGGCCAGACCAAACCCTGGGTAGCTAAGAATTTAGTGCTTAGAACTTCATATCAAGAGCATAATCAGTGAAGGCATTAATTCATGATCGCTTTTGTTCAAAATTACCAAGGGTGCCAAAATGGTGGAGAGCACTGTTCAGGCATGAAACCCTTTGATTTTTGCTTTTTTGTTTGTGTAGAGATACCTTATCTCTTATTTTTCCCTCCTGTGTGCTTTAATACTTTTCCTTTCAAAAACATAATTTGAACTGCACACCAAAAAAAAGAGAAAAAAAGAGATAGCTGTGTAAATCTTAAGATGTTTGAAGCCAGATTTAGCTGAGCAGATAGTAAATTCAGCTGGAGGTTCATGAAATATAACCTCTCTGTGCCTTTTACATTTGGCATTGATAGCTGGTCTCCAAGCATCTCTTCTTCTTCACTTAGGAATAATACTTTGTGTTTAAAAAAAAGTTCACAACCCACCATTGCCCAAAGCTTCTCAAAAATTTACACTAAAATAATAACTGTGGTCAGCCATCAAAGACATTCTAATTCCCAGCAGTGTGATTCCTTAAGAGAAAAAGAAATCATAGCAGGACATTCATGAGGAGCAGTAGGGATTCACTGGATTTTTTCCCCCTTTTTTTTATTAGGGATAAATCATGTTTCCTCAAAAGAAAATGAGAATATATTTTCCTTGCATGCCCCACAAAGCATACCCATGACAAAATTTAAGGACAGCAATCCATTCACCAACTGAGCCTGAGCGCACTCCACTGACAGACTTAAGGCTGCACATGCAGGATTAGCACAAAGTGCCATGGCTCCAGATTGAAAAATGTCACCAGCCATTCACAAATTACCCTTTCCCCATTTTTTAACACTATGGCTCTACCCGTGGACTGCTTTTTCTTTGAAGTTTTATTGTTGATAAAACAATAGAAAATTCTACTCTGGAAGTGATTTAAGCGTTGCCTGCACGAGTGTTCCCCAGTCCACTTGTAGGATAACGTCAGATTTTATGAGTCTACATAGCTATTTCCCTGCCCTGCATTCTAATGCGAGGTAGTAAGATGAATTATCTGTCAAACATTAGCTGTCTTACCTTGTACAAATTATGTTGCAAAAGTACTGGAATGCTGCATGAAATAACCTACCAGAGACACTTAAAATATGTTCAGTATCATGCAATTCCCAGCAACACAAAGGGTAGGTTGTTAAGGGTTAAAAAAAGCCATGATTTCAGCTTTTAGTCTTAAGCTTTATTTTGTTCAGAGAGAAAAAAAAAGGTTATCGTGCCATCTGCCATAAATACTTGGACAGCAATCATGCGTGGTTCAACAATAAGGATTTTTCAGGGCAAGTAAAATTTTATGTTGGGCTCGTAAATATAGCAACTCAAAAGCCTTAAAGGGCCAGTGAAAAAACCATTAAAATATCATACTGAATTAAATGTGTCTTTCTTTTTTTTTTATGGTGCCGATGAGCTCAAAAATGACAGCACTTGGTCAAAGCCATAAGAGGAATATTTGCACCAAGTCATGGCCCCTGCCTGTCCCCAGGACTTTTAAAAACAAACTTACACCAGTGGTCTGAACCTTGCAGTATTTCTCAATCCTCCAAACCTGCTTCAACTAATTGAAAATTCAGCTTGGTAATTCGTAGAGCAAATCTCCCCTGCTCAAGTAATTAGAAATTTCTGATTCAGATTGTCAAGGTTTCACTTTAAACCAAGGCCAAGGTTTTCCTTTGAAAACTACTGTATGAAGTCGATTGCTCAAGTGTCATAAAATTTTGCATAAAGTGACTTATATTCATATTAATTCAGTTTGTATTTCACCATCTATATTTTGGAGGGACAGACTGCCATTCAAAATCTCATTATAAACATTTTATTCTGTGCAGGTTCTATCAGCAAACGGTTCCCCTCCAGCTAATATTCCTACTTCTCCTCCATCGATTAGCTCTGTGAAAAGTATATGAGCCTCTGAAAAAATATTCTTCAAACACAGGCCAGAACACAGGCCAGATCGCCTCTTTTTAGTGGAGGCCAAAAAATGTGCAGAAAAAAAATTGATCCAGAATATTGATTCCAGAAAAAAATAAACTTTCACATTGACACTGTAAAATGCAACCAGATGCTTTTAAACCCAAAGAAATGCATGAATGTTGTTGAATGGCAAGAGCTCACTGCAGAAAAAAAAAAAAAAAAAAAAAAGAAATCAGCTGATGATGATGACTTGTTTAGGCAGCTGGGAATGTTATATAAATATGTGGTGCATCAGTAAGGCATTCTACCACCTGCAAGGAAAGATAGTCCTGCATCAGGTGGCACTCACTACCAACGCAAAAGCTCTGCTCTCTGACACCAGATTTTCATGGTTCCCTCACACAACTTCTGCTGGCCACACACCAAAAAATTTTAAAAAATCATAACCGATTTTGAAAATTTGAGACATCCCACACATGACGTTAAAAAATAAAAGATTTTACGGTTTTGTTCTTATAGTGAGTGGTGTGCCGCGAGATGACTAACACAGCACACCACACACTAGCAGATTTCGTCCACCTAGAAATCTCTCGCGATCAAACGTGACCTTACGTAGTACCCGGACTGACGGTCTTCAGTCAGCGTGCTTTCTAATTGGCTATTGTTCGTTCCATGCGACAATCCACAGAGACCATGCTCAGATGTTCTCTGGGTTCCACCCCAAACAACAGGATTTCAGATCATAAATATTGCATGTTTAAAGGAGTTAAACTGTGATTGGCATAAATAAATAAATGAAATTAAATAACACATATACACGTTACAACTGCTCAAAAAATCATCACAGTATAACACCAAGTCAGTTAACCCCTTAAGCCCTGAGCCTCTTTTTCGAAAATGGCAAGCCCAAAATGAAATGAGTATATCTCTGCAACTATTTGGTCCATTTGAATGATCTTGGTATCATAATAAAGGTAAAACTATTTGGGATTTCTGCCATGGTGTAAAAATCAGCGTATATGTCACTGAGTCAGAGTAAATGAAGATGGAACACAGTATAAATCAAAGACCTCATTTTGCACCCAAGTTTTACTTCTATCCCTTGTAAACTTAATTAGTTGCAGTCTGAAACCTCTAAAAATTTACGGCACAGAATGTCACCATTACCTGTGCCAAAGTTTATTCTAATCAAGTAAATCAGAACAAAATTAGAGAGGAATGTCTAGGTGGCTTCTCCAAATTGGCAATTCAGGTACCTTGTGTGCCAAATCAGATTTCTCAAATATTAAACAGTAAAACTCATCTAATTTCACTTATATGTCACTACAGACAAACACTCCACCCAAATACAACCAGTTTAAAATTTTTAGAATTTATGATTATTTTTTTTTTTTTTATTATTTCTGCCAGTCCTATAGCCTATACAATTTCTCATTCAAAGACAATAAATACAAAGAAAATGAAGTTTAGCTCCACTGGAGCAGATTTTTTTTTTTTTTTTAAAAAAAAGCAAATTAATAAGATTATGAATACAGAAAGGGTTGAAAAAATGGGGGGAAAAAGTCAAAAGAATAAAAACCCCAGCAATTATTATCCAAGCAAAAGGGTACTATTGTCTTACTATAACACGCCTGACCAGGGACTCAAACACTGGTCGCCTGCGCTGTAGCCCTTCATCATAACCAATAGGCTATAAACACAAGTCACTCACCTTGTTTGTACTGTTGTGCCATCAGTATTTACACGTTTCTGTCAGAAAATGACTTTGAAAACGACGGTTGAATATTTAGCGGATAATTATACCGAAAATACCCCTAACAAGCCTGTTAAGCGTTTATATTGTTGCGCTATTTAAGTACATTCGAATGGCCCATGGACTCGGTTTGACGCACTGGGAATGCAAGGCTCTAGCTCAGGGTAGCTTTGTGCGATAAAGGTGCTTTAGGGCTCGTTGAAAACGTCAGAAGCCATAGAATCAAATGGCTACCAGCAAAGTCTTACTGACAGCATCACAAGCTGATCACGGAGAGGAAAATACATTGCAAGCAAGCTGAATGCTGAGGAACTGAGATCTTTGAAGCAATGCTCGAGAAGAAAAACATGCTTTGAGACTCGCAGATCTAGTTTCGTTATGACACGGACACATTGAGCTAACAATAGCAAGCGTGGATTTACCCTCAAACAGTTTTTTATATTACAAAATATCATAGGTAAGAAATTTCTTTGCTTATCTCTGTAGACTGTAAAGTGTATGCCTGCTTTTCTTTGAGTGTGGTGTCAGTTTAAAATGACAAGGCTCATATCGTTGGATTCTGTGGACTTTCCTCTCATTCGAGGTATCATTTTTTTTTGGGATTTTCACCTTTATTTGACAGTTGCAGAGTAGAGAGAGACAGGAAGGTTGGGGAGAAGAATGGGGAAGACATGCAGCAAATGACCCGAGCCGGAACCGAACCCGGGTCGCCGCGGGAAGGACACAGCCCCCATGGCGCGCGCGCTTAGACCGATGAGCCACCGGGGCGCCCGGAGGTATCATTTTTATGCGTAGCACAAATTCAGGAGAAATTCTAGCAATTCAGCGCTGATATGATTTTATCCTATGTTTTGCTACATGCTTATTTACTTGCTTGGTGCTTGAATTGTGTTCGGCTGAGGTAAAAATGGTCTACATGAGCTTTTTTGCCTAGTTTCTTCGCGAAATGTGAATATGCCGGATGAAAATGTTGCGATTTGGAAACATGCTGTATTTATTATGCGCAACCACCACCCCCCGGTACCGGGTCGTAGGGCTTAAGGGGTTAAACTTTGGGGATATCAATCTGTCTACTTAAGCACAAGTGATTGTGAACCAATTTCACCAGCTTTGGTGAAAATGAAATTGACAACAGGTGCAATGGAGAGGCAAAAGCAAGACAACCCCCCAAAAGCGAATGGTTGTGCATGTGGTGGCCACTGACAATTACTCTCTCATTATCCTTCCTTACAGATTATTCTCTAGTTTGTGTTTTGCAGTCACAACTGGTAGCATGAGGTGGTACCTGCAGCCTAATCAGGGTGCACAGGTAGTTCAGCTCCTCAAGGATGGCACATCCATACGTGCAGTCGCAAGAAGGTTTGCTGTGTCTCCCAGCACAGTCTCAAGAGCATGGCATGAAGGAGATACCAGGAGGCCGGCTGTTACACGAGGAGAGCTGGACAGGGCCATAAAAGGGCATCACCCCAGCATCTGCTCCTTTGTGCGAGAAGAAATATGAGGAGCACTGCCAGAGCCTTACAAAATGACCTCCAGCAGGCTACTGGTGCGCATATTTCTGACCAAACTGTCCGAAACAGACTACATGAGGGTGGCGTGAGGGCCTGACGTCCTCTCGTGGGACCTATGCTCATAGCCCGACACTGTGCAGCTTGACTGGCATTTGCTAGAGAACACCAGAATCAGCAGGTACGCCATTGTGTCCTGTAGTATACAGGGGATACTAGATTGCACGCTGATCTTATTTTTCATTGTTTTCTTAAAGATTATCATGATAGAAGGAAAGGGTTGAATCAGATTAGGAGAGATAAGGCTGGAATTACAGGGGTTTTATGATTACGATACATGTTTCCAATGGTTTTATTTATCGAAGCATTAGCAGTAGTCTGATCAGGTCACCACTGAGAGTATAAGATTCTGTTTATCACATTACTGAATTGCCCAATTTAATAGAAAAAAAAATGTAATTTCCGTAAGCATCTGAATAGTAATTCCCAATATATGTTAGCACTGAGCTAACGCCATCACTTTGCTAACTTACACTGCGGTCAAACTATCACTTTTGCGTTTGAACTAACAATGGTTTGTACTGATCACTTTCATGTCATGCATTTGGCTATGGGATAAGTACTACAGTCATGTCATAGAGAAAAATATGGAACACATGCCAAATCACGGTTTTCCTCTGCTGTCAACTGAGTGGCTAGCTAACGTTAGTTCACTAGCCAGTAAACTAATGTTACATACTGATTATGGAACTGTGCTGCTAGCATACTAGCTTAGAAATGTTAATTTACTGATCAGATTGGGTCTTAGGTAGCCTGCTACAGTGCTAAGCCATACCGACGTAACTAACGTTGCACTTGATATGCGGTTTGGCAAAATATTAACAGCATGACTTGACATGGAGCGATTTTTTTTTTCTCACGCGCTCAGACAATGAAATTTCCATTAACTGATATTTACTCAGGGTGATATTCAAAAATATGTCATGAGTTGGGTGATGGGAAAATATTATAGCCTTGTTTCCCAAACCCCTCCTGGAGTACCCCTTGTCCTGCATGCTTTAGATCTCTCCCTGCTCCATCACAGGTGATTCAAATGATCAGGTCGTAATTAACCCCTGAAGCTGCTTGATAGTAAGCAAATCATTTGAATCACCTGAGCTAGAGTAAGAAGAGACCTAAAGCATGCAGGACAAGGGGTACTCCAGGAGAGAGATGGACTAGCATCCTGTCCGGGGGGAGTAGCAATACTTCTAGCTGCTTAATCAGAGATGCCAAGTCTCCCGCATTTGGCATAGGTCTCACGCATTTTTTAGGCTTATTCACCGTAGTCTGCAATTATTCATTGAATGCTTAATGAGATTCTCACGTGGAATTAAAATCCTTGTGCATTGAAGTTTCCGTTTCACTTGCGTAAAGGTGCACCTCATCACAAGTAACATGGAAAGCGATTATGACTCCGGACTTCCCGTGCTTTTCTTTGCTCAGGGATTGGAAACAATGCATGTGTTTCATGATCGTTTAAATTGTTTTAATGAAATAAGACCATTTGAAATGTTTTTATGCAATTCCATTGCTTTCAATCCCTCAGTAAAGACAAGCCTGAAATTCCCGAGTCATAATCGATTTCCGTGTCATTAGTGGGGAAATCCACCGTAATGCATGTGAAACTGATAACCTTGATGCACAATGACTTAAATTCCGCAAGTGAATTTCTTCAGTGCGCGTTGATTGAATAATTGCTGACTACGGCACAGGAACGTGAATGCCACTAAGAGGAGAGACTCACGCCTAAGGCGTGAGACTTGGCATCTCTGCTTAATGCTACAGAGACCGGAGTTAAGCACCGGCCTGATGAGTCACATGGGCTCGGGGAATAGTGAAATCCCAAATTTGCATGCAATAGCACGTTGAGAAAAGTCACTCTTAAACTATTTGACAACTTGTTCGCAAGTTCGCGAGATAGCTTCCAGCCATCTTGCTTGTGAATGAATGAGCTTTTTATATCTGTTCATTTTACACTCAAGGGTCATTCCATGTTGACTGGACCAAGTTTTGGAAGGTTCAGAACTCGACCCCTTCAAAAAAAATTGAAAAAATTAATAGCTGTTTATCATCACAATATAGGACATTTTACAAAATATTTGGTCAACGCAAGCATTTTTCATTGAGTTATGGCCCTTCAAATTATAGGGGTCAAAAGTCATTCACGGTTGGTATGGTATTTTGTATAGTAGCATTTTTATGTCATTATTTTTACACCTTCTCATAAAGCTAAATCCTAGAACCTTGCTATGATACCTAAACAGAACCTTTTGTTTTTCCAAAATTGAGGGGCATCCATAGATTGAATAATTCATCCTAAAGATATGATATTGCAGGTATATGAGGAGTAGGTAAAGTTCGGTGTAAAAAATTATCTGCTAGTGTTCGTCACTTTTATTTACAAAGTTCTGAATATCTAAAATAGGCCACTGACTAAAAATTGTCCAGAATGGCCAGTTGCAATGCCCCTGTCTATGTGGACTTGTGGTCATGCTTGAAAAATTCTGAAATTCTTACTGAAATACAGTATATGACCAGTGATAGCAAAATGAGTCTTAATGACCAAAGATTCAAAATTGAGTTCTTTACACCAGCTTGTGACCTGTAATATTATAATGAATGGCATATATGGAAAGTTGGGATTCAACGTTATTTTGGGATGTAGATGATGGGGATTCCCCAGCAAAATGGTGCATGAATTAATCAATGAAATTGGTTAATTTACGGCTTTGTTTCAAGTAATTTTTTCATGGTTTAGTGAACCACTGTTGACAAACAGCCCATTTTCTCCCCTTTATTGATGTTTTCTCATCAGGAAAATGTACCCAGCAGTTCTTAAACATATAAAATGGCTGAAAATACTATCAAAAAAACTGTTTTTTTTTTATTTTATTTGCGCACTCGGGCACATATTTGCCATTTATTGGAAATGCATATGAGCAACTTACTGTATGTATTTGTTCCAGGACTGCACTGGCTTTTTTCTTTAATTTTTTTTTTTTTTTCAGACTCCCTGAATTGGAAGCTTACTAATGGTTTATATGTTTAAGCAAGCAAGGGCCTAGCTTCTGAGTTTGTTCTTAATCTGGCCAACTGTTGTAAAGGTGCTATTCTTCACCCAGGGCATAATTCTTCTGTCATCCATCATATTCGTTATCTGTGGTTTTGTGGGCATTTTGGTGTTTCAGAGTTCACTTGTGTATTCTCTCTTTCTTTTTGTTTGGGAAAATACCCCCTTCCTCCAGCATCTAGAATGTCTAGTCTGCAAGTTGTGTACAAGCATGCTTATACTAGACTCAGGAAAAGCAAAGACAGCTCTCTTTCAAAATCTTTGCCCGTCAGACGCAACATCTTTACATACTTTGGTCAAGGTCCTAACAAGCACAGAAAGAGGGCAGGGTAAACTCAACTGGAGAAAGTTGCCCAACAGAAGAAAGTTGATTAAAGACAAATGCAAAACCAAACTGACTGTATCCCTCCCATATTCTTGAGCAGCACTTAGCCAATCACATGCAGCACCTTTGGGACTGCTGCTCACAGTTGGCATTAGCACGACCGGATTCCATCAAAGACAGTAAATAATGATTGTTTATGCGTTAGCTTGCTTGCTAGTAAGATTGATGCTGTTATTTGCAAGGATACTTGAGCGTGTAATTTTGCAAGAATCTCCTCACATTGTTATGTCTAAAGATCTGCTTCCTTGTCAAGGACTGCCAGTAATGCCAACAAAGGCAAGATGAAAGAAATTAAAAGGAAGATTAAGAAAGGAGGCTGCATTGGGTGCTGCATCTTTTTGTTACTGAATTAAGAGAGGTCAGGGTGAGACAAAGAAAGGCTGTAGGGTGAGCTCACTTTTCAGGCTGCTTACTTGCAGGAGGGAGAAAACAATAACGTGATATACAAGCAACCTTAAACAAATGAAAATCAAACTAAAGGCACTCCGAGAGTGCAAACCTCCGCCAAGTTCAGTTATTGCGTGTCATAGGATTTTAAGATGACTGCCGTGGTGGCCATATTGTTTGACCGATCGCGGTCAAAATCAATAGGTCCATCCCTGATATAATAGCAACCTACCCGCATAATTTCAGAGATATCCGTTCATTACTTTTTGAGTAATCTTGTACACAAACAGATAGACAGACGGACAAACCAACGCCAGCAGAAACATGACCTCCTTGGCAGAGGTGAATATTGTATAGAATACTCGTACATGCAGTCACCAGTATCACTGGTCATGGTGTAAAGGTCATTCTCTGAGCTGAAGCTAGCTCCTTAGTACAGAGACACATTCTCATTGACAAAAAAAAAAGAAGCGATCAACATCTTTAAAAACATTGTTTCATTTGGAAAACTGCTTCCATATATGCAGCACCAACAGAGAGATGCTTCCATTCCAGGTAAATTGCAGGTATAAGTCACTTTGCTGGTATAAGTCAAGTCTCACCACCCTCTAGGCAATATCTCATCACTGTAATTAGTTTTCACAACCGCATATTTCGTTCTCCCAAAGTTTATACAAATTTTGCAGATGTAAAATTGTAAAAAAAGTGATATTTTATTTTATAGTGTCTGCAAATATCACTAACCATTGTAAAAATGGTACTGAAAGTAAGCCACTTCAGTGATTCTTTCCTGTGAAACTACAGCACAATTTACTGTGGCATTTATCTGCAGGATATGCGTTCATAACAATCATAACATTCTTTGGGTCTTATATAGCATTGTCCCCCAGGGATGAAAAGAGCATTTTTTTTTTTACCTTATGTTTGATGCTCATACTTAGTTGTGTGTGCTTAAAGATGATATAATATGTACTATTATGGTCTAAATTGAATTTTGCTTCTCACTATCACTCAACAATCTAATATTACATTATTATGGCACAAAAAAATTCCATGGTGACAGTATAGAAAACCCTTTTTTATCTGAGTCCCTGCTCCAAAGGGCTCTCTACATGTCCCCATTATGATTGATCCAGATATAATGCAGTCCGTTGATAACTCTGACTTATATCTGTCCCCAAAATGATAACTTAATTTCTTAAAACCACACTTTTTCTGGTGATACCATGTCAATGGATATTTATAGCCAATAAGGACCCATCAGGAACAGTTCATAATTACGTTGTATAAAACATATGCTTGTGAGAAACCACTAGCTGTCCCTGATGTTAACAATCATTGCAAGTTTACTGACCGGCAGCTGTATTTGATCACGATTGAAATTAGGCTGATGAATTAAAATGCAGTTGGTCTGTTTTGACATTATTCTGTCGTATTCATTAGGTTAATAAATTGTGAGCATTGAGTACACACCAACGGAACAAAATTCTTTCATTCTATCACCTATCCATTTGCTATGTGCTTTGTGCTTTGTGGCTGTGCTAGTGTTGGCTCTTATTTATTCATTTTTCAAGCCTGTAGTTATACTTGGCATGGAATTGCGCATGTCTAAAGTTGTTTAGTTGCTTATATTTTTCCCATTACTCCATGTGACATCTGAGATTAGTACAATGTGTAAAAAGTAAAAAAAGGACCACTTGCTCTGTTTCAAATCAGTGAGCTTGTCAGGCATGCTGTAATTAGATTAAACTGAGAAGCGTCAAAAGCAAACATTTACAAGTTGAGAATACACTCACACTGTCGAGCTGCATAAAATCAAAATAATTCATTCTTATAAAAGTAGGAAAAAATAACCATGCCCGTGTTCTGTTAATGTGCTCTCTTTTATAAATATTCAGGGCTATTGACCTGCATCAGGCCAGCTGACGAAGTCCAGTTAATAAGATATTGTGTAAGGTATACTGCACAACAGGCAGGTTTACTCTAAACTGCTTCCCGCCCAGGCATGTTTATTTTACCCAGTGATGCAGCCCAGCTTTGGAATAACTTTGAATACAGTGTACCTCAGTTAACCTTCGAAGAGGGCATGCCTTCAAAGTATGAACTGCAATGATGCAAATGCCTCGCTGAGAAAAGTTTCTGAAATGGATCACCTAGCATAGCACTACCTTATTAGTGAAAGACTTTCTTTGAACTTGGCAGCGCGTAGACAGACTATGTAAGAGAGTAGGGAACAGACACCTCCATCAGTGAGCCTCAAGCAAAATTGATTAACACCCCTTTGTTGTGGCAAAGGCTCCTGGCTCACAGGTAACTGGTGAAATGGTGGCAGAAATCTTTGGGCTGCTGATGCCGTTAAGCCATGCCGTTAAATCTGAGACAGAGCAGAGGCTCTGTGCCCAGCCAGCAGTTCTGGACTGATTTTTGCCCCAGTTCCTTGTCTGACAGGTCAGTGAGTCTTTTTTCCTCTTGAGGGATAATTCGTGGGCTTGAAGGTGATTGGGTTGCTAATCCTTTGATTGCATTTGTCTTTCTCTGCATCCCCCAAAGCATTTGAAGAACTACTGATACAGGCTTCCCAACGCAGTACAATTACATCCAGAATAAAATCAACTGAGAGAATGTCACTTTAAACCACTATGTCCTTGAGCACTGGATACATGAATACAGATCCCTGCTCAACGAATGAAAAGAATAGTTCAAACTCATAGATAGGCACTCTAGTTAGTACCCAAGACTCTGGTATGGCAACCAGATGAAGACGATCAAAATGACTGACAATTCAAATTAATGATTTATGTGGAGCATAAAACATCTGAAACTGCTTACAAAATGAATAGTTTTCATTGGATCCATCAGTTAAATTGCCCCTCACACTGAAAAAACAAAAGTACCAAAAAAGACATGAATTCTTATGATTGGGGTGGTACACTATGTAAGCAAAGTTAAGGAACAAAATTTAACTACACACTATTCGTCAATGGTTACACTCGTGACCTCAGTATTATAAGGTTCTGTCACATGTGTTTCTGGGACAGAAAGAACCTTGTAATACAAAGGTCAAGTACTGTTGCCATTGACTTCATAGAGTTTCATTCAAGAAACCGAAAAAAGTTGTGGTCACATTTCCATCCCCAGCTAAATCCGAGGTCTAAGCACCTTTTATAATTGGGTGTGCAGCTTGTGTCAGGGTTCTCTGTGGATGTGTATTCACAACTTTTTCTGTACATATGAAGCAGTTTTGCAATATGACCAGAGAATAGTTCAGCAACCAGATAGAGAGCTGCCAGCTCTGTCATCATCAGTATACTTACAGTGTTTCTCGGTGGCAGAAATTGTCCCTGAGGGGATAAGCAGTTTCCCTGCCTTTGTGATACTATTTGATTAGCCTCTAAAACTGCTCACAACGTCACCTACCCCACTGACAATCCGATTTATTTATTTATTTATTTTTAAGGAATGTCTCATTTTGACACGAGAACACAAACAAAGGGGGGAAATCTTAAAATGGGGACTGTTAAGAGAAACACCAGGCACACTTTCGTACGATAGTATTTGTGAAGACTTTGCAATTACTCTCCTCCAAACTGAAAGTATAAGTTTCAGCAACCTGCTTTCTAATGCCTCCTGTGACAACCCAAATGAATAAAATTTAAAGTGAATGTGAAAAATAAATCAATTACTATTTTAGAGCCACAAATTGTTAACCCTGTAACGCCACTTGTATTATATTTGATACACGACTTTCTGTGACCTCTATGTCATCCAAATGATCAATTCTTTCCTCAAAGACCTGATGCATGTCATCAGCCCCCAGGTGGACTATCCATGCACTGCAGGCATTAGAGGTCTGTATAACACAAAATCAAAGATGGCTGCCCCCATTCATCAACCTGCAGTATTTTTTTTCACTGAAGTATTTTCTGATTTTGGCAAAGCTACAGTAAGAATACCTTCTATTTTGTTACAAACACTTCAATATGAATATTTACTGGATTGCAGCAACTTCTAAATGCACAACATCTTGTTGACTTTTTTTTTTTTTTTTGTAAAATCGAGTTGAAAATGTATGTACAAAATATGATACTACAGGTATTTAAGAGATCCGCAGCGGTGCCAACAATCTCCGCCGACATTACTGCATTTATGAGGCTCATTTTTTAAGCTCGCACAAAGGTACTGGTATCCTGTGAAACTAAAAGACCTAAGGCATCCATTGGCAGCAGCCATATCGTACTAGCTTGCGGGTATGGGGCCAAGTAATGCTCCAAAATTAGGCTAAATTTTGATAAAGGAAAAACTGTCATGGCCACTTTCACAGGGGGTCCTGTTACCTCTGACCTCAAGATATCTAAATGAGAAATAGGTTACCAGTACCTATGAGTCATTATGATAATCCCATACAGTTTTGAGCAAAAAAACACTGTTTTTTTTGCATGCATTATCAATGTGTTACTTTCGGCTATTGTATTTCAATATTTCTGCATACAGAGGTTCCTAAACAGTCAAGAAATTTCATAAATTAGGCGTTGCTGGAAAACTAAGACTCTTGTGGATTCAATGAGCCCAATTTTATTCATGTGTGATGATGTTACTGTAGTCCCTAAAGTACCCATTTTGTTGCAGTGAGACCAGTTTTTGAAACTTGATCTTACTGTATAAAAATATCAATTATGATACAAAATGAATTTCATGTATGCAAATTATTTTTCAAATTTTTTATTTCATTTTATTTTTTTTACATTTTGTTCATTCCAAAGAACTGTAAACGCCAGCCAATTTTTCCGGTAACTGCAATATATATAATATAATATATATAATAATATACAAAATCAGCAATGGAGAATCCTGTACTGCCAATAGGCTCGGATTGTTCAGCGAGTCTTGTTTCGGGCAAAACAAAAATATGCTTGCCATTTCTATGCTGCAAGCTCTGTGATGTGAACAAAGATTCCGAAATTTATTGGTCAAAGATGTGTTTCTCATCAGTGGTCATAATTTTCTCTCCCTGACCAAGTTTTTGGCTGCTTTGAGCAGCAGATTCGCAAAAGGGACAGTGTAGTACATGCAGTGGAGTACTACGAATTACTATGGAAACACGGAGGTGTTTACATCTGATACTGACCGGCAGGCATTTGACTTCAAATTGCAGTTCTGTGGAAACACTACGTTTTGCCAAATAATCGCAACAAAGTTCACCTTTTCACCAAATTCATCAATAGATTTAATTGCATCATGGTATAGTGTTTGAACTTGTTTAGCAAGAAAGATTAACAAATAAGAAAGCTCTTCTATGCTTTTCTCATGAAAAAATAGCTTTTTTTTTTTTTTAGAAATGCCCGTGGATATATTGCTTTTTGCGATGAAACTTTTCATATATTCAATGAAATTTACTAAATGGGCAGCTGTGTAGATAATTTCACATTTAAAGTTCAGCTTAAATGCATTTATTTCTGCATTGCATACTCTACTACCTGATGAAGCCAGCCCATACAGTATGTGTTAATTCGATATTATGTATAATATGAATTTACTCCCTTTTTATTAATTTTCATGTAAACTCTTGGAGTAGATTTTTTTCCACAATAGAGATGTAGAGGAAAATTGCAATCCAAGTTGTTCATTACCCTCAGTGGGAGTTGGGAAAGCAATATTGTATGAGTATAATACTTTGATGTAACAACTAATTAAATGGATTGTTAGTGCTTCTGATTGGCCAGACTGTCCTAACAAGTGACTCCCAGGCAAATGGAGAGTTGGAAATTCACAGCTCTTGGACCACGAAGGTTAATATTTTATTAGCCCTCACATTCTTAATGTAACAATTTGAGATGTTTTTTTTTTTTTTTCATTGCAACTGCCATGGGTATGTCAATGACTAAGACACTGCAGACATGTCGAAACCATGAAGTAGAACATTCCTCAGTGTTATGGTCCAAACCAGGAATCATGTGTGGAGGCAGAGTACTATCCACTCGGAAGTTTATTGGCAGCGTATGCAGTGATGGAACCCCAGAAGAAGAGGTGTGGACAGAACCCAGGGTTAGGTAGCACAGTTCAGTACAAATGTTGTGGATGGAGCTGGGCCATCAATCGCCAGCCACTGACTTCTGGCATTGCAGCCAGGTGGAGTGCACACTTTTCTAGCCTGACCTTCTCCACAGGGGAATGGATTAGCTTGAGGGGAACTCAGTTACAATCCTGATGACTACAGTTGGATTGGGAGCTTGTTCCTAACACATTGGACAGAGAAACAGACTTGGAAGAGTTAACCAGAATGCAGTCCAAATCCTGGACCCTGATTGGGCTTGAGAGCTTGTTCCCATTAAAGTGGACTGACTTGAGCTGGGTTAACACGTTGACTGCCAGCTAATGGCGGGTCAGGGCCAGCGCCAGACTTGAAAATTCGGGGGAAACTATCCATCCCTTTATTGACAACAATTGGTCCTGGCTAATTCTAGATGGTTTTCCTTTATAAGCACGTTTTCTAATTCAAGAATAATCAAGTGGCAATTGAAGACACGGCTTCTCTCCCCCATGCAATCTAACAGCAAATAATGGGCTACATTCAGTGCAGAAAAATAATTTAATTATAATTAGGTCTATGCACAGGCACTCAGCAACGTTAATTTTTTTTCCAGCAAGAGCGGCATTTCAGAACTCATTTGCGAATGAAGGTAATTACGGCAAGTACCTACACCTGTTTTTGCAGCACGGTCACGCAACTTGCTGTAAAAAATATCCAGCTGTTAGACTGGAAAATGAAAACGGAGGAAACCACGTATACTTGTCACCAGAATTACCTTCAATCGCGAAGAGTTCTGAAATTCCGCTCTCGCTGGAAAAAAAATTACCATTGCTGAGTGCCAGTGCATTGACCTAATTATAATTAAATTATTTTTCTGCACTGAATGTAGCCCATTATATGCTGTTAGATCGCATGAGAGAAGCCGTGTCTTCAATTGCCACTTGATTATTCTTGAATTAGAAAACGTGCTTATAAAGGAAAACCATCTAGAATTAGCCAGGACCAATTGTTGTCAATAAAGGGATGGATAATTTCCCCCGAATTTTTCTGGCGCTGGCCCTGACCCGCCATTACGAGTTATCTCGTAGTTGGCAGTCAACGTGTTAACTTGAACACAGTCTCAATCCTTGACACTGATTAGGCTTGGAAGGTTGTCTGAGTTTACTAAGTTGAGAGGTAAGCTTCCGGAATTAGCTGCCATTAAAGTACACGATACACTTAACAAAGATGAAGCGTTTCTGCTGGGAATACTGACTGGTTCTAAGCACAAAAGGCACATTACACTCCACCAACTTGCAACATATAGCAGAGGGCTTAACCTCGTCCAACCAAGGGTTTTTCTACCTCAACCCCAACCAAGGGGGGGGTGGTTACCACACCCCCCCGCCCCCGATTATTTCTAAATTAAGCGATAAACATCATCTTGTTTTGTATCAGTGTACAGCTACAGATGTCCTCTCTTCAAATCAAGTACAAATAAAACACATTTCAACATTATGACATCATAGTGACGTCATAACTAACACCATATTAGGAAAAAACATCAAAATGACAAAAATCCATGTTTTTTTAAATATTTTTCTTAGTTTTAGCTGAAAATAAGTAACTTTCTGTAACCTCTGGAACTATGATACTATTTATTAATATTTTAGTATTATTATAAATGTTATAAACTCATGAGTAACATAAATTTGACATTACTATGATGTCATAAATAACTCATTTTGGGAAAAACACACACAAAAGGAAAACAAATAGTTTTCTGAACATTTTTCACATTTTCTTTACTTTGTTTTTCCCTATGATAGAACAAGGCTTATAATATCAGTAATATGTCTGGTACATATGTTTTCTTTCAAAACAAGAATCAAACATCACAAACTTCAGCACTGTGATGTGACAATGACGTCATTATAGATGTCATATCTGAAAAAAATACAAAAACACACTTGCATAAAAGGTTTATCTATGAATCATGAGAACAACTTTATGAACAATTCTATGAACTTGTATAAGAGTAGGCCTATAGCACAGTATAAAAATAGTATACAGTACAGTAACCAGTCAAACACACAAGTAAAAGTATGTCGGTCATGCACTTCTAATATTATTAGGTGAAGATCACTTCAAGGTTACTGGTCACTGCTGGTCATTGTAATTCCAAGATTTACAATACAAGGACAAGCTACATCAATAAATCAATAAGGATGACAATCAGTGTGGTCTACAAAGTTCATTGAGCATGAAACATAATAATAGCATACTATTTGCAACTAATTTGTAAGCATATTTTGTTTCAAAAATAGGCAAAAATTGACGCTGGTGGCAACCACCCCCCCAGCCTTCGACTTTGACGACCTACCCTACCCCCAGGGGGTGAGGAACCCTCATCGTTTTTTCATGAAAATGAGCGCAAATGATGAATAAACAATTACTTAGAAGCATTAGATCATATCTGTTAACGTTTTTGTGCAAAAGGAAAAAATCTGTTGGGGGGGGGGGGGGCGGTAACCCCCCCCCTCGGTGGGACGAGGGTTAAATGCCCATCCAATGGTCATTAGAGAATGACCATGAAACAAGATGCAGACGGGGAGTAACAAACATACAAGACGTAAACCAATCAATGAAGACATACTTCTAATAGACAGCCAAGTTGCTAAATAGGAAATGAAAGGCATTCACGTGAGAGTCCTGACACCTCTGACTTTGGCCATGCTACAGGACAAAGTGCAAAGTACAAAAAAAAGAGGGCATGCTATGGTAACACCATAAAACCCAAGGGTGTAATAAACACGTAAAAAAAAGCCCCTGACACTGGGATAAAAAATTAGGGAGTATCTCATCTGGGAAATATACATACCTTGATGAAGTTCAACACCATCTTTTTTGTTTCTTCATATTGTACCTGCTGCTTGTGTTGACTACTGTAAATGACTATGTTTTGATCAATGGGGTGCAGCTTGCTGAGTAATTTCTGGCAGACAACCTGAAACATGCCCAAATTCCAAGAGACTCTCCCATGCATTTCACACAGTGCTCCGACCCTCTGGTAGGAAGGCAATATAAACTGCTTTCCTACTCGGCCTTTGAAGCATTAATGCTGCTGCCTGCTACTGTGCTGCATCACGCCTCTCCTGCACCACACTCCCTGCTAGTTAACATCCCATCTCTACCCCAGCATCCATGGGTAGGCTCTGAATCTCCTCCCTGGGGATCTTAACACTCTCAGCTCTCTTCTCCTCAAGCTCAGACAGCCGCAGAATGTGTCAGGGTCACAGCTTAGGTGCCAAACTATCATTTATTACTGCTGCAATTGATGGTTTTCATGTGAGTTGACAAATAGAATTTGTTATGATAAAGTATGCATCTGGATATGCACTGATGTCTACGTGTCATAGCTAATGTTACAATTGACTACTTTCTTCCGCCAATGATATAAATAACACTCACAATAAAATATGCATATAGCCTAAGGGCTTTAAGATTATGGAAGGGGTCTCCCTGAATAAAAAAAGAGATTATGTAATTATTGGGTCGTATAATGCCATATGTGTTTGAAAGCGTATAATTATGTGAAATAATCTGTATCGCTATTGTCCTGCATCCTGCTAGCCCCAAAGGCTAAAATATACACAGACTAGGGTTGACCTCCCCCCGTGCCACAAACTATCACACCGTACTGACAATTGCCTTTTTTGACAGGCCTTCCTGCCTGCTAGCCATAGCAATGTTTTGTTTTGAGTCATTATGCCCTTGCAGTATCTGAACTAGGAGGAATGCTTTTCCATACTCAGCATTCCACATAAAGTTGTAAAATCATAAAATAGGAGGAACTTTCAAATTAATTGCGCTGCCACTTTGTTATTTATGAAACTGCAGGTTTGATTACCAGCGAAGGCAGCCCTGTTGTAAAACTGAGCCAAGCACTTAACCTGAATTGCCACTGTAAAATGTACACCTGTTTAAATGAATGAGAGGTGCACTAGGTCAGAAAATCTTCTCAATTGCTAAGATGTAAAGTTAACCTGATATAAAGTATATGCTGCAACTTAGTTTTGTGTAATCCAGGCAAATTACAATAGTGTGCAGTGATGATTATATACTTAACAAAATGAAGATAAATAAGAAACCAAATACTATTCAAGAATTAATTACATGTAGTATTGGATCATATAAATGAAAATTAGTAAACAGATAACATATAGTAAAATAATAATGTCTTTTTTAGAGAAAAAGTCAATAACCAGTGTGGCCAACCTTTGCTTTGATGACAGCTTTTAATCTTTCAGACATAGTATTCACTTTTTCAGTTTTATTCCCTCACTTGCTAAACGATTCCATATGGGTTGAAGTTCATTCCAAAGACATTCTTTCGATGTTATAACTTGCTCATTCGGATTAAAGTCTGGACTTTGAGCAGGCCAAGTCATAACTCTTAAGTCATCAGATGTTTCTTTCCAACTGAGATAATTCTTTTTTTTTTTTTTTTTTTTTTTAAATTTGGCATTTCCAATCCCGCCCGAATCTGGAATGTCCAATTGGGGAACTATGTACAAGGCTTTTCGCATATGCGGCCCCCTGTTGCCAACTCAGGAGAGTGAGACAGCTCGCGGCTCTCCTCCGAAGCACTCGCCCGTCGCCACCGCTTCTTATACACTCATTGGTCAAAACCTCGCAAGCTCAGAACGAGGGCGGAGGATACCCGAACATGAACGAGCTTAGAATCTTCCTGACGAGTGCCCTTCTGGCCAACAGGAGGCGCCTGAGAACTTATTTACATTACCCTATCCTGGCAGACCCTTCCCATTTTGCATCCCTGTCGCGCATTGGCCAATTGCGCGCTACTTCTGAAGGGAGCTGCCGACCACTGCCGGTTGGTACGAGGCGGGGATCGAACCCACGCCGTGATAGTCACTTCTGCTTTGTAACGCGATACTTTACCGAGTGAGCTATCCGGCAGCTCAGTCTGAGATAATTCTTTATCTAAGTCATTATCTTATTGAAAAAAAAATCCCTGACCAATCAGTCTCTTTCCAGATGGTAATGCGTGCCTCACAAGGATGCTGTGATACTTCTTTTGATCCATGATTCAGTCAATTTTTATGAGATCACTGGCTCGTTTGAAGCAGACTGAACTCCAAATCATAATATTACCATCTCTATGTTTTACTGATGGGGTTTGAGAGTCATTTTTGATATGTTCTCCAACTCTGTGGTGTACATTCGAGCTCCTTCCATTGCACAATCGTGTTCGACACTGTGACACTGCTCCAAGTTCATGTTACCTTAGATACTGGAACAACACATCAGAAATAATTTTCAGAATAATGTTGCCTCAAGCCAGTTTAAGCAATTTTTTTTTAGTGTTAATAATCATGGAATGAGCCTTAAAACATGCATTCAGGCTATGCAAGAGTCAAAAATCAAACTGAAAACACCTTTAAATTGTTATAAGGATGGATGTTTTCAGTGTTTTTGTTCAATACCCATATTTTTACCTCAATATACTTGTTGGAATGATTTTTTTTTTAGTTCTCAGTGCCTGCAATAGTATTTTTTTATACATTTTCTCTAAAAAAATCATCACTGCACACTACTGTATCATGAATGCATTTAAGCTTGCTTCAGAAATGGACACCCCAGACAAATATTTCTATTTATGTTCACGTTTGGCAAATTTATTTTTGACTGTCATGTCACTTTATTTATTTTTTAATGCTCAATAAATTAATTTTAGTAGGTTTCTCAGCAGTAAGCACAGCCAATGCAGATGAACTAAAATGGCTCATGCTTGGTTGCAACACTTTATTGTACTTCAGAAGGGCTCAGTGCGAATAGACTGCAAATTGAATGTCCTTCAATCTGCAGGAAATGGCCAGATTACCACAAGCCTGGGAAGACACAGAATGGACCGGAGAACAACCAGCGAGGACTAAGTTACAGCTGCAGAGACTGGACCACATATGTTCTATTTCAGTTGAACTAGCTATAACACAGTGTTCTATTCCAAAATATGTGACTGGACTGGAAATGTGGGTATTCAATGGTTGGAATGGTAGGAACTCTGACAAGCAATAGTTTGACTTTTGGTCATTTTATATTTTCATTTAAAACTGTAAGTTGAGAAAGAGAATCTTCCAAAAACCAACTAAAGTTCTAATTTTGCTTGCAATGTGGGTGCATATTTTCAAAATGCCTCAGGCAATATCATAATTTTTGAGGGTTGTTATTCATGCTTGAATAAGGAAGACACAAAATCAATGTCGTCTTGAGGGATTTTTCTATTTAAAACGGGAATCCAGAAGTTTCCATATCTGAGCAGAGGGTTTGACATTTTCAAGCTGGGCTGCTTGCAGACACCTTGAAATTTGGTTGACAAAGACAAATTTAATCTGAATTAATTGAATTCTCAATCAAAACAGAACAAAGTAGGGAGAGTCACATGTCACAAACACATTTTTGGTCTAGGGAAGGTGAAGTGCGTTTGCCAGCTGCTACATGAATCATTATTCATGGTATTTCATATCTCCCTTCAATCATTTAGCATGTCCTGAATATGTGAAGATGCAGTATAATTAGTATGACGCCTGACTGCTCCTAACTGGAGTTTGCATCAAATACCACAAATTTATTTATGTTAACATCTTCCAAATCATTTATCAAACAAACCCTCATATAAACAGCATCCCCCCCACCACCACCACCACCACCACCACCACCACACTCCAACACATGCATTCTTCACAAATGTACTCAAAATACTCAACATTTCCTTGAAATAGAAGTGTACCACAGCTGAAATGTGCCTATGTCTGTACTAATATGCAAAAATTAAAAGTACCTCATTCAATTCTAAACCTTGTGAGGATCTCTTTTTTTTCATCTACTGCATTAATTAGTGTTATTTGCTCATTCATGACATTTTAGATTGGTCCATATGCACAAAACGTCATCATGGAGTGTGAACGTACAGAAATGCAAGATATTACCTGATATATTTGCAAAGGGGTGTCTGGAATCTTAGTTTTCACTCCAACTCCAATTGAGCAAAATCTTCTTGATTTGAGCAGCAACGGAAATATGGTTTTGAAATGAAAGAGATTGATCCAAAGAGAACTTTTAAGTTGAATACTAAGTTACTGACCAGAGATCTGTTGGAATACCAAATAGCAACACTATCAATTTTTTGACAGTATTCAGTTAACATATAAAGCAATCAAGGTCAAAATGGAATGAAGAGCATGCAATGTGCAAGCAGAATGAATCTTTGAATGCAAGAAACTAGTGGAATGTGCTAAGGAGAGGTTCTTTCATGTGACTGCAGATCTCTATTACTTATCATTTCACTGATGTTTTCATTTTGATGGGAGCTATGAACTCTTGGGGCCCTGTAAAATCTTTGGCATTTTGTGACTTGTTACAGAACTCTCACAGCCAGCTCAAGATTCATGCCAGATGAAAATATTCAGAGAATATATGAATATCAGCCAAAGCCTAATGTAATCTGTTCTTACAATGTTTTTTACTTAATTTTTAATTGCCAAAAAATGGAGGATTTTCTGTTCTTTGTTCATTGAATTAATTACATATCCTCAAATTGTCTATGAAATACAAATATCAGTTATTAAATGCATCAAACTGCGCACAGACTTTTTTTTTTTAAAATGGATATTAAATTTAGATCTGGATGCATTCAGCAGTTATGCAGCACCAATGATTTCCCAAGATGTGGTAATTCATAGAAGCAATATTGCCATTGATTCTTTTATTTTTCCCTGAAGTATTTCTGAATCTACTAAAATGAGAGTCAAATCATACTTTAATATCACTATTTGAATTTTTAAATTGTGTTAGTGATGGAAAATGTGAAGTTAGGATCTAGAGCTCAATCTTCCGAGAAAGTAATGCAAACAGAGATCGTAAGGCAAGTTCTATATTGCGGCGCTCTAGACCACCTGGGGGCACTGCTGTAGGCCAATGGGAGATTAGGCCTCGGTAAAGAAACTGAGTTCCAATGCAGTCACATTGTGACAGACGATGCCTCTTAGGTTAGCCTATATGAGACCGTGAGGACGTCATCTTGGTCTCCTCTTTGCTTTCTCTTTAGAACTGATGTGCTGTTAATCCATGTGCTGCACAACTCTAAAGAAGTCTTCAGGTGTGATCCCATCTGATGTGAGCGACTACATTAACTCCTGCCATTAGAAAGTCAGTTTACTGCCAAGTTTAACTTCTGCCATTACAAAGTGAGTTTACTGCCAAGTTTATGATGAAAACCTTCTAGCTGCCACTAGGTTTAAGTGTTGTAGCACTCAACATCATTTATATTAGCTTTTGTTGCTACAGTTGAGTGTTTGAGGATTACCGTAGCCTCAATGAAAAGCAGCACCACTTCAGGGCACTCTTCCTGTGCTAACTGGAAAGAAAAAGTGATAAAATTGGTCACAATACACGAGTGCAACCTTCAAGGATCTTGAAGTGTTTGAAGGACATTGGTCCAAAATACCTCCGAAAGTTTTAACCATCTATGTCATGTCCATGACATGAAGGGTGACTGTACATACTCAGCATTTCACAGTAAAGCTACTTGCTTGCCTCATTCAACATGTTCCTTTCACAACCATCCAAGTGAATCCCTTGTGTGTCTCCTCACTGTTTAATTAAGTGTATGTGTGCTGTGATTGGTTTACCTTCTGTGCGTCTCAACGGCATAAGTATTTAAGCCTTCTCGTTTGTGTGCAAGCTGCTGGATTGTAAACTCGCTGTCATGCAGGTTATCCAAGTCAATGTTTAGTTGTAAAACTCTTTCGTCTTCGTCTAATGCAACTAGTACTTTAGTGACAGCCTTCTCCCAGTAAATCATTTAGTTGATTTGAGCAAGCTTCCAATCCTAATCAGGATCCAGGATTAGGACTGAGTTCAAGTTAATTCAATTCAAGTCTGTTCCTGCTCTACACAAGTTATGAAGAAGTAGCTTCCAATCTCAATAAGGGTCCAAGACTGGGACCGCATTCTTGCAAACCCAGTTTGCTCTCCTTGTCCAGTTTGTAAGGAAAAAGCCTCCAATCCAAAACTGGAGCCAAGACTGGGACCACGCTCCCCTCAAGCAACCTCTCCATCCTCTGAATCAGGAGATTGGCCGGGATTGCAGCACAAACTTAGCCGATTACAACTGTGCAGTACTGTTTATCCTCCCCTGGATTCTGTCCTCGCTATCCTATCTTGGGGTTCTGCCCCCAATCTCTACTGTATTGCTGTCAATAAACTACCAGTTGGATTGTGCATCTGACTTTGTGCTTGATTCCTGGTCTGGACCAAAACACACACACACACACACACACACACACACAAAGCAAATCAAGCCGTATACACCTTTAACCCATAATGTTTACCCGTGAATCATTATACGAACCTTCTTAACTAATTATCTGCCGTTTTCATTTTAGTTCATCAGTTACACAAAATGATGAGCCTGAATTTTGCGTAGAATTCATAGCATGTTGAACAATTATTCAAATATTAGAGCTTCAAAAATAGGAGCCTTGGCTCTTATCCTGAACAGTCTTGGGGTGATGGGCATTCAAGTGGCAGGACTAGCTACCCAAATTCTTCTTGGCCGCAGTCTTTTCTTCAGTCATTCTTTTCTTGCTATGCTAAGTTCTGTAAGCTGTTTTTGTTAGAGGGGGAACTGCTGTTTGTCTGCCATTACGCTGCTCAGCTGCTTGCTTTATTACCCATATCTACCCTCTGTTGCATGCACAGAACTTTAGGAGTTATGGTGTCATACGCAATGCATGAGCAGAGTGCGCAGGAAACAGGCAGTTCTACCTCCTCAGGAAAGAATTGTCCTGATCAGAGCATTGCGCCCAAATTGAAATTGTGCGGTGCCGCTTGGGGGCTACAGACACCAAACTCTTCCAAAGACCATTTGACATATTGATTGTTTTCAAGATGTAAAAAGAATTTCAACAAATACAACAAAAATTGCTTCAAAAATAAATTGCCTGCAATATCCTTAAGCCTTACCAAACATAGGCTTGTAGATTATCTATTACTTCAAAAGAATCCAGCTGTGTAAGCAAACCACTGTCCTCTAAGCACATTCATTTCTCATTTTGACCTTTTTTGAGAGATGAGAAAGAGTTGGGGCTACTCCATCTGCAGCTAATCTGACCTACTACCAGTGTACAATCCGCCTGGGGTCTTTCTGTGCAGAGTTTGCATGTTCTCCCTGTGTTCACGTGGGTTTCCTCCAGGTACTCCTGTTTCCCCCGCCCACAAAAACAGGAACACTCCTACCAGTACCCGTGACAAAGGAACTGGCTTTAGAACTTGAGTTGGTCCCTGGGCGCTGCTCTGTGGCTGCCCACCGCTCCTAACTATAGGATGGGTTAAATGCAGAGGACAAATTACCCTATGGGGTTAAGTAAAAGAAAGAAAGACAGAAAGTAAGTAAGTATCTCTATCTACAACGTATCTATCTATCTATCTATCTATCTATCGATAGAAGGATGTGCTATCATTTGTACCTCAGAAAATAGTGCATGGCTATAGCCAGTGGATGTCAGGTCTCTGTTTTTTGGACTTCCTGTTGCTCTTATAATGAAGGTTTCGGCTGAATGTTGCTGAACTTGTTCCTGTATTAAAAAATAAAAAATGTATTTGGATGTTACTGCAATCTTTGTTCAATGATATGAAATTTCACATTGCAGCTGCATTATTGCTGGACAGCAGTTGCTATATGGAGTAACCCCTAGTGGTCGGCCTCCTCTCCTACATGGCGTTCTCAGTGCCACCTCATACTGTAAGCAGATGGTGAGTCCCACTCAGCTAAACGAGCAAAGCCTGGTTAAAAATTACACATGTGCAGGTGCCACCGAGACTTCGCTAATTACTACTTCAAAAAAGAGCCAAAAACATGCTCGCTTTTAAACTTTTGGTGAGATGTGCAACGTGAGAAACCACACAATCATCTTAGAGGGCCGGCCGTGTAAATCCCTGCGACAGCAATACAACTCAGCCATCCCAGATGGGATCTATACCACTGTGTGATTGAAACAAATGAATAATGGATCATACGCAGTGATCTGGATGTATTCTCTTGCCAGCGACAGACGCTCTGAAGCCTCTATAATCCAAAGGCAGTGATAATTTGGAGAGAGGAAGGATTAGTCTTTTAATGAGAAGAGTGCCGAAGGTTTAAAGAGCAGATCTTGATTTTGTGTTTTTTAGTTCAGCAGTGTTAACAATATATCTGTGGGGATGGCATCTTTGGCTAGGCCTGTGTACAGATAAGCCAGTGATGAATGATCCAGAAAGTAAACTATTTTCTAAAGTGGCCTGTTGCTTTCTTTCTGTCGCCCAGTGAATGATTGTATGGCGTGCGTAAATAAATAATATCCAAGCCTGATATACATTTTGCTTTGCTATAATGCATCAATATGCTTTCAAAATATGCGACAATGGCAAGGAAGATGCTGCTGTCACAAAATAAATTGAGATTTTATAAGATAGCCATGAAGGTTTTTGATGTAAACTCTAAACTATATATACACTAAGCTATTTTTTTTTTTCCATACAGCATATTGAATTTGATATGGAGAGCCTAAGAAATTGCCTTTATTTAAAAAAAAAAAAAATCAGAGACATAACTGGCCGGGTAATATAGGCACTAATATGGGTCCTGTTGCCTAGTTTCAGGTTCCTTTAAGTTCCTCTCGCCGTTCTTCTATCTAATGAATGCTCAGTACAACTGGATAAATAAGAAGCAATATCATTCCAATTCAGCAGATGTGTGAGAGGTTAGCATTCTGGTGTGGAATGGCCTTTGGGTTGCACCCAGGTTGTTATTGCATGTTTGCAGTGGCTTTCCTCAGTGCCCTCCATTAGAATCTGAAGATTCAATTTTAGCCCGCACCTGGCGGGATCTAAATTGCATTTACCCTGAATACTCCAGCCAAGCTGAAAGGCACAGCATATCTGTCACTTATGCTTTGCAGTACTGGCCACCATTGTCTATTTTGGATTATCATTAACAGAGTTATACATGGCTTTGGCGCGGAGTTTTGATTTTTGCATTTCTTTGTTGTGTTATTTATAATAGCTCTTATATTTACACTTGTATTTGGAAATTTTAACATGGATTACATCTATCTCTTCAAATCACCTATGCATATTGTGAGTAAATGTTTTGTATATCCTCAATGCTTTCCTAATCACCACAGCCAAAATTTCAAAACACATTCATTGCATAAGATAAATGCTGTCCAAACCACATTTCCTTTAAATTTCCATATGAATTCACCGGATAAATATTCTCTTTTGAATGACATGCATATGAAAATGAATAGTCTGCCAGAGCACTTAAGTGATCAGTGGCAGCTTGTGCTTTTGAAAAGTTGCAAGGCAGAGTGAGAATATTTTTGCTAGGGGGGGTCTGGGATAAATTTTGAGAGCGTAATACAACTCAATATACCATTCATTAGGCAACAAATACTGTATAAGGCATGTCTCTTGTAGTCAAATGAAATGTAATGACATCTGTCAAGTAAAGTACTGTTAAAAAGTCTTATGCACACTTGATATTTTCATTTATATTTGATGTTGGACGTTAATTTTTGTTTTCCATATTTATGGTGCTGGAAATAAAAAGCACATTCGAAGCGTCAAGTGTTGATTAAAAAGGAAAAAATCTTATAAAAAAATATTGTATTTCTCTAAATACAGTACATGTGAAAAGCATCCTTAAAACAAATGAATATCAAGAGTATATTATTTCAACAAAGGCTGCATGTCCATTTATGCAGATTATGCACTGCCTGATAAAAAAAATACATGCACAAAAACTGACAAATTTTCATGCAATCAGAATCAAAATACAATGTTTTACCGTCAGTCGCATATTGCTTTTTTATTAATTAATGCAATTTTTTGGAAATAACTCTCTACTGCCTAATAAAATAATGACCTTACGCAGAGCAAAGTGCCACATAAATGGCTGAAATTGGTCAGTCGAAGAGGGCAATTCACTTAAATATATAGCCTGTAGTGACTCTGATTGGACATTTTGCACTTTAGGCCCACTGCCTTTTATGCTCAGCAAAACAATTTAAGGTCAATTGTGTAAGTTTCTGCGTAAGATGATGGACAGAAAGGTTAACCAATATAATACATTGTATACAAGTACATCGTCCACAGCTTAGCCATCACGGATAAGCTTTTGTGCTTTTCAGTCAGTAAAACAGACCTTCACGCTCGTTGTTTAATTGTAATCTGCAGGTATTTGCATAATTGAGGTATTATAATGAGTAACATTTTGTAGTACAGGCTTGTATCATAGCTAGTGAATAATAACACAGTGAAGGCCTTTTTATCTTTAATTTTAGTCAGGATATTACAAGCTATTCCATTTACTAGCTTACAAGCTTGCTTGCATTTGAATGACCCCATCTGTCTTTTTGTTCCAGATGGACAAAATTCTGGAAACTTTGTTTAACTCTTTTCATTACAAAAAGTTTGAAATTAAAATTGGCTGTCAACCAAAACCTGATGCTCGTTTGGACCAACGAGCATTTGGACCAAAGAGTTCATCAATTTTTCAATCAAGCATGGTAAGAGAATCACAAGTCTGGAATCATTTTTCTCTCATTATGTCTGCTGTTGTATTGCAGTACTGAACAAAAATATAAAGACAGCACTTCTTATCGTGAGAAATATGACCATGCTCACTGTGCTTTTATTGAATGTTGACAGATTGTACGACCATATTGCAATACATGTCAATCTCTTATTGAAACAGACAAACAAGAATCTCACAGCAACTTAGGTGATAAAGGGGATGAGGTCTATTGTGCAAATTGCACAAATCAATATCCGGTATGTCCGCCTCTGGCCTGCTGAAATGCTACACATGTCCACCATATAGACTATACTAAAGGGTGAATGGTGACTTGGGAAAAGTGTTCTCACTCCTCCTCAAGAGCAGCACAGAGTTGGCTGATATTGACCGGAAGTGGGAACCAATGATGAACTCAGTCGAGGTCATCCCAAAGAAGCTTGATGGAGGACAAACCCAGGGAATAAGCTGGCTATTCAAGCGCACAAATGTTAACAGGTTCAAGGAACTCTGTGCATACATGGGCGACTTGGGGTTTGGCACTGGCATGCTGGAATATAGTGTTGTTTTTATGGATGAATAGTAGTATGAAAGGCCACAGTATCTCATTGCAGTATTGCACTGCATTCAAGTTGGGTACGATTTCTATGGAATATTCCCGCACAAACCAGCTCTCCTCCACCACTATATGCCACTCTGCACACCACACTGATGTCAGCATATTGGTTCCCTGTGCGGTGCCAGTGGGTGCTGCCATCTGTCCACTCTGTAAAGCTGGAAATATGACTGGTCAGTAACGAGAACAGTCCTTCATTGTGCCATTGGCTATCAGACATGTCTGTTCACCCTATTGAACTAAAGACTGTCGATCAGGGGCGAGATTGAATCCATGAAGAGGACAACACGTGAAGATGGACATCTCGGAGATGATTTCTCACAGTTTGAGCAGAAATGTGGCAATTGTGGAGACCAAATGTCTCATCTGCAGTGACAGTTGCTGGTCCGAATCGATCATGGACATGAAGAGTCGTCACATGTGGACGCCGCACATGAGGGCGGTTTTCAGTCGTGCCAAATTCTTAAAAACAGTGAATATGACATTAAGACCCCTTGCAACAGCCCTTAGTGACATTCCAGCATTGGCACGCTCCCTGAGGTTTTAGGTCACCTGTGGCATTTTCACAAATGGCTGAACTGGGACTTTTGAGGTGGCCTTTTATTCACCAAAGCATAGACCATACCTAGGCTGACCATACCGGATTTCTGTAGCTCTGGATCAGGCCCCATCCGTATTAAGTATTAAGTAACACACAACCTTGGTTGCATAATTAAACCCTACCAAGTCAACCATGTTACAGCCCACTCTAGGTTTGGATTGTACATATGAAAAGTGTCGGTTAGATTCCTCTCTTCCGTACCCAGAAACACATGAATATGCAGTATTTGAAAGAGAAGTAAAGTATTTATTATTTTGCAAGCCAGCGGTTCTTATCTCACATGGAGCTAAGTCACTGGAGTGGATGATCCAAATTGACAACAAAGAATCTAAGAAAAGAAAATAAAATTACTAATGGAACTACTAAGCTCCCTCAACGTAACCAGGCGAAAACACACCCAACAAAAACAGCACCCACTCCTTCCAGCTCTTGCGACAAAATCATAAAGTATACAATGCGCACAGCAATCGTTAACAATTCCACTAAATATACTTTGCACCGTCTTGAAACAAATTCACCAAATATACATTGTACAGAGTACCACAAAGTTTATCAACGAACCAAATAACTGCCACAATACATATATGGAGACAACGGCGTTCTCTGGGGGCGAGAAAAGGAAATCCATCTTCAGACCTTTGCTTGGATATCTATGACATCCGAGCTCCATCAGGTCCAATCATTTGCTTCCTCATCAGCAGGATCACCTGAGACAGGAGAGAAACAAGCACAGCAGACACCAAACGAAAAACACTCCAATATATGTCCAGGACGTAAAAACCACAAATAAAATTTTGCGGAATATTGAAAGGATTAAACACTCGCGTTTATATTTCTGTTCAGTATAGATCAAGGAATGCAGCAGGGCTGTGTTTCACAATTTGTTCCAGTTTTGCCAGTGCGTTGCAAGCAAGCATCACATAAGGGAAGCTGCAAAGTTTGCCAGGCAGTGTAAGGATTGTAAGGTAGTGTAAGGTGTTAAGACTGTTTTCTGTCGTGGAGTCAAGTTGGGACCGATGAAGTGACACACCAATGACCATTTTCCAATTGAAAAGGCTTTTATTACAATGCGCAAGGGAGGATTCTAGCGTCCGACATAGCATTCGCAGAGAATCCTAACACACTGTTCACATCTCGGGGTTTAAGTACAAGATCAGTGGTAGAGCAAGTGGTGGATGTAACACCTTCCCTTAGACATCCAGCCAAACTTACAGGATGTTGATATTACCTTTGATCATGTACCTTCCTTCTGAGCACAATACAGCAATTACCAAGTGTGAGCAGGTGCCAGGCGTCCCTCACAGTGGGAGGATATTAATGTGAGTGTGTATGAGTGAGGGGAGGGGGCTGGGAATGAGTGTGTGTATGTGTGTGTGTGCGTGTGTGTGGTAAGCGAGGGGAGGGGGCTGGGAATGGGTGCATGTGTGGATCTGTGTGTGCTGAGAGAAAAACCTTAAACCAGTAGCTGAATCCTATCATTGGTAACTTAGTTGATGAGGGCACTCACTTCCAAACGTAAAGAGATTAGCCCTGATCAGGATCATCACACTACGCATCATGATACAAAGTATGATGGTCATGGTCAGGGCTAGTAAACTGATGAGACAGTGATCTGTTCATGGCTGAGGCAAGGTAGCTAAATTTTTGTTGCTAAGAGTTAGCTAGTATAGGTGTATATTATAGCTATTGAACACTGAATTACTTATAAGATATAAGTTCCCAAAAGCTACATCACATAGATTAATGAAATTTTATGTGTGTAATACTACAAAACTTGTCATGACCTTAATAGGCCTTTTGCAGCAAGCGATCACGTGACAACTTCCCACACAGCAACAAGTCTCTGGTGGGCAAGCTAACCAGTCATTCCTTGACAACACTAAGTGCTTGAGTGATCAGGAGTTCAATACCAACAATATAGAGTCTGTTTCTGTAATTTGTATTTAAGTTGATGGCTTGGTTTTCCAGATATAGTTAAAGTAAGTTTAGATAAATTGTTCTAGCTGTATTTTTAGAAGAAAACAATGAGCAAAGACCAATTATCAAGGTGGATTGCTTTGCACTGGACGAGATGTTCTCGGGTATGTTTTCAACAGTTTTAACACTCGTATTTATACCACCGATCACCCCAGATTTTGTAAAACTTCTGAATTTCTCTTTGTAGATTATCCAGGCACTCAACTTTCACTGATAAAAATAATTGGTTCTTTGCGATCAGGCCGTTTTGCGTCCAAATAAGCTTTTGTGCGAAGCAGTGGCGGCTCGTGAACTGGCAACAGGGGAGGCACAAACAATCCCTTAAAAAGAATGATTGGCCACAACCTGTTTTCAATCATTCATTTAAAATACTAATACAGAAACTCCAAAAACTCTCACCATTACCAGGTGTGGTCAGTTTTCATTAATAACGCACACCTGTCAACTCTCTCGCATTCCGCCTCAGTTTTAGTAGTATATTTACGTCCCCCTGCTGTAGTCAGCAATTATTCAATCAACGCATGTGTCAGAGATTCTCGCATGGAATTGAAGTCCTTGTGCATGGAGGTTTATCAGTTTAACCTGCGTTATGACTCCAGACTTTCACGCTTTTCTTTACTCAGGGGTTGGAAGCAATGCATGTGTTGCATGATCGTTTAAACTGTTTAAATGAAATACTATCATTGGAAGCAATGGAATTATAAAGACGCATAAAGACGTTTCAAATGATCTTCTTTCATTTTAACAATCGCGAAACACATGTATTGCTTCCAACCGCTGAGTGAAGAAAAGCGTGGGAGTCGTAATCGGTATGCGTTATAATTGAAAACTGGCCACACCTGATAATGTTGAGAGTTTTCTGAGTTGCTGTAATGGTAATTTAAATAAATAATTGAAAACAGGTCGTGACCAATCATTCTTTTTAAGGGATTGTTTGAGCCTCCCCTGTTGCCAGTTCACGAGCCGCCACTGCTTCGCAGATAAGCTTATTTAGACGCAAAACGGCCTGATCGTAGAGAACCAATTATTTTTATCTGTGAAAGTTGAGTGACAGGATACTCTACAAAGTCAAATTCGGAAGTTTTACAAAATCTGGGGTGATCGGCGGTATAAATACGAGTGTTAAAACAGTTGAAAACATACCTGAGAACATCTCATCCAGCGCAAAGCAATCCACCTTGACAATTGGTCTTTGCTCGTTTTTTTCTTCTAAAAATCCAGCGAGAACAATTTATCTAAACTTACTTTAACTATATCTGGAAAACCAAGCCGTCAACTAAAATACAAATTACAGAAACGGACTCTTTATTGTTAGTATTGAACTGCTGATCACTCAAGCACTTAATGTTGTCAAGGAATGTCTGGTTAGCTTGCCCACCAGAGACTAGTTGCTGTGCGGAAAGTTGTCATGTGATCGCTTGCTGCAAAAGGCCCATTGGCCTCAAAAACAGGATTCCATGGTGGAGGGGGATATTGATGAAAATGTTGTCTTGTTTAATATGTGATACACGTCAGTATGTGATGGATTTCAATTTGCTTATCTTGTTGCTCCCCTGTTAAGTGATTTTCGTTCTTCAAGTTGCTGTCTGCGGCCTAGAGAGCCTTGGTAATGCCCAATAGATACGCCATTGCACGGTCATTTTATTATTTTATAATTAGTGATTATTCTAATCACTTTCATTCAAAAAAAATGTTTCTCAAAATAGAGATGATAATCTACATAACTAATTCTGACTAATTTCTAAGGGGCTGATAATATTGCAATTAAAAAATTGATTCATGAATGTGAAAATGGTACATTAATCCACTTAAGATGTACGCAATAATGAATAATAATGAACTGCTGTTATGGAATGTATTTACAAAGAATGAAATTTGTAAAATTGGATTTACTTTATCTCCTGGTGAGGCACAGGCCTTTATTCAGTTTATCATTTAAGTGCAAAACTTTTCAATTTAATGATCCAGAAGAGTCACCAGAAGTGGCTGTTCAAAGTTTTTTGAAAAAAAAAAAAGTTCTCCAGGGAAACATTTCCCAGGATCCCCTTGAATGTTCTTGCTTCACATTGTTTGGCTTAATACTTTCAAATGACCATCAGCTGCGACATTATTTTACTTACCCTGTAGTGAACTACATACAGGCTCCATACAGAACCTATTTTTCCAAAGACTCAAGTTGCACTTTTATTTCACAAAAGTAATTAAAAAGACATTGCACTTCACAATGCATCTAAGATATAATATTACGTTGAAAGTTTTACACCGAGATATTTAAACATAAACTTGTTATCCGTGTACATGACTGTCATACAGACAAGTTCACAGGTATTGCTTAGTATCCTATACAACATAGTCATTTTTTTTTTTTCGATGACTGGTACTCGTAGCCATGGTGAAAGCCTACACAATTAGGCTGTAATAAAGTTGCAGGGTGAGTTCAGTTGCATATCTGATGGATAGCGACAATAGCCCACTTGCATTGCTCAAACACCCATCCCCTCGACATCCTAAACATTTTTTATTCTTTGCTCAGCAAACTTGAATGGTAAAACCATGAAGTCACATTCCAGTCTCTCCTTTGAAGCCAAATCACTTTTCAGAAACTGCCAACACATTTTCAAATGAATTACATGGAGCTGTAATCAAAACTTCATTTCAAGTATAAAATCATTAGGGTGTATCACACCCCTCTGCCTGAGTATAGCTATAGCCATCTACTTAGAATGATGTTTCTATGTTGCAGAAAGAAAGCACCATAATCTACCGACAGCAACTGCCGACAGCAAACTGTGAGTACAATTAATTAACATTACATGCCAAACCTGCCGATTATCTTTTAACGTTCATTAGCTAAGCTGATAAAAATAATCTGTTCAGAGCATTCATATTTTTCTGAATAAGCTGACACATTTTCAGTTATTTCTACTTTATATTCATCTGGTTTCGTTTGGTGTCATTAGCCATCTTAATGATTAGCCAAATAATGCAGGAAACAGCGGTTGTTAGCAGCGCCGTATTAATGCACAGGCTTATCGGGCCTGCAGCCCGGGGCCCAACGCGTGAAAGGGCCCATCGCGAGGATTGGAATCAAAACAATCATCGGAATAATGCAAAATAATGCTTATACAGTGCTCTGATTGTTGTGTGTTGGGCCTGCCCTGGGGGCAAAATTTTTTTCTGCAGGTCGGCCGGTACCATTACGTACATCAGCCAATCACAGCTGGGCTGCACTCAAGAATCAATGAGAATGGCAACGCATTCGACCTTGTCACTGTCAGCTGAGTCGTGCAAATTTGTAAATGCTCGGGTGACAATAATGCTGCAAGTGCTCCACAATGCGCTAAATTACAAGTAAACTAGCTGGTCTGCTGCAGAAGTCCAGCATTCTATTTATTAGGCCTTGGCTTCGGTGAGTAATACTGCAGATCGGAGACCAAATTTCGTGATATCAGAAAATGAGGGCAATGTCCGATGTTATTAGCCCCAAAAACACAATCTGCTTCGTGACCGTAGACTGTTCGTGACAGGCTCCTATCTGAGACATTGAGCTGATAAGCATGTGCTCGTCACTGGAGCGTTACCAGTTAGTTTCTGAACCAGTATTTTGAACATCTGCTGCAATCGACAAAATACAATTCAATTGACTGCTGGCTAATTATCAGAACCCCAAAGAAATTTGACTATAAATCTATTAGAACCACAGCTTTTCTATCTTATTTTACAAAAGTAGGTGTGTAAACTGTGCAAAAAAATTGTTGTTAGTATGAATAATAATTTCTGAAATCGGAAATATTTTAGATATGTTTACACGGCCCGTCCTCGGCGAGTTGCGTAGTGCGGGAATTTACCGTCAGATGGAGTAAACCGATGTGATACTAAATTTGATTCGCTACAGTTTGACTGTAGCGCGACAGAACACTATTTTCCGATTATATACGAAAGACTGCTGACAGTTTTGTGGTTTCACTGCACAGAATTTTCTCATTTAGTTCTGAACAGAGGTATAAGATGGGCAGTTGAAGCCCCAAGAACGTTCTGGTGCTTCGTCATATTTCTGCAAAAAGATTGGAAGCTGTAAACCTTCAGAGAGCGTCTTGAGAGCTTGTACCGTGAAATTGATACTTGTGAATGCGATCAAATATTATGAATGCCCATTTCTCACATCTTTTCACTATCATGTTTATCTATTAAGCCTTTAAGGCCTAATGCAAAAATCCTAGCAGAGAATCATGCTGCCATGTTCACCATAGTAACCTGTATTTGGGCTGAAGCACAGCTTCTCAGCTTTCAGGAACAGTTGGAATTTTTTTCTATTGCGCAAAACTGACAGTAATTCCGGTACTTTCAAAATTACGTGCATATCTGTGTCGGCAACGACACGTTCTTAAAATGCGCACATGCTGTCCCGGTTTAAATGGGTTAAAGTGGGCAATAAATACTTTACAATGCGAACTCTATGTTCGTTTCTTCATCTTTTCATAATCACGAGAGCAAAACAAATTAAACCAACTCTAAGCGTTCGATTTCATGCGCTGATCATGCTTTCTTAGTAAAGTCCTGCAATATTCACGTCAATGTAGGATTTTGGGTTAATTTTTGAAATTATTTATTTGGCAAGGGTGGAATATTCATGCCCGGTTTAGTTATGATGAAAAATGCTAACGTAACAATGGAATTTGGTGCTTCGGCAACTCCCAGAAGAAAGAAGACAGTAAGTTTATATATAAATATATATATATCGGTCAATCCAAGAAATGATGCTCAGGGGGATGAAAATAACAAACTCAGTATTACTTAATAACACTTAATTTTATTGATAGCCCTATATCTTGGCTTTATGGAATGGTTCATTCAAGTCACCAACTCCTAACGGGTCAGTTTTTATCGCACATGCTGTAAAACCTTCCGAAATGCGTGAAACATGAGTGATGAAATTAAATGCAACATCAAAAGTACAATTAATAATTGTCATATCTATACCAAATTTTGTTTACAAACTACTACAATATGTTACTTTAAGTTTACAAAAATCAAAAACCAAGGTTGAAAATTTATAGAATTATGAGTCATTGAATATATAGTGCAAAAGGTAAAAGTTGCAAAAAATTGACTCACATTCTTAACTTTACCCTCATTTCCTCAAAACTCATCAGATACTCTTCAAAATCACTGTACTTTGCCTAGAGTGTGTCTATTATACAAAACAGTTACCCTTTTCCATCCATAAATTACTTAAACAGCTCAGTCAGGCCCTGCATTGACCCTTGGAAAACCTCTCGTTCATCACTCGCGTTTCACCTCTGAAAACACATTCTAAAGTCCACCTCAGCACCACTATACATCATTGGATTGTATCCATATCACTCCTATATACACAAAACATGTTCTACTATTAAATTAAGGGCATAAATACACATATTTGGCCCATCTGGAGTTTCTACCATGCCTTTGCTAATAAAATTTAACTCTTTTTCGCGACATCAGCGACTCCGCACGGGCCAGCTGTTAACATTAACAAGTGTGGTCAGTTTTCATTTACAACGCATACCGATTACGACTCCGGACTTCACACGCTTTTCTTTACTCACTGGTTGGAAGCAATGCTGTGTTTTGCGATCGTTTAAATGAAATAAGATCATTTGAAATGTCTTTATGCAATTCCATTGCTTCCAACTCCTCCATGCACAAGGACTTCAGTTCCGCGCCAGAATCTACATACTCATTGATTGAATAATTGCTGACTATAGCAGAGGAACAAAAATATGCCACTTAAACTAACACCGAATGCGTGAGAGTTGACAGGTATGCGTTATAAATGAAAACTGGCCACACTGATAATGTTGAGAGTTTTCAGAGTTTCTGTAATGGTCATTAAAATGACTGATTGAAAACAGGTCATGACCAATCATTCTTTTTAAGGGATTGTTTGAGCTTCTGCTGTTGGCAGTTCACGAGCCGTGACTGATAGTGACCAAATATAAAGTCAAAACCCAAAATACAGCCCCCAGAAATTTGATTCAAAAAAAAAAAAAAAAAAAAAAAGTCTACATATTTGCTGTTGTGTAAGTTAGGGGTACCATAAGGTCATCTTCTGGTGAAATATGAATAGGGTTGAGATGCCCTTTCTGACAAAAAATAGAAACGCGAGTGACGATGGGAAAATGTACCTAAAAGCAGTGAAGGTATTGCACAATGTTCATTACTTCTGGTCAGTATATTAAAGAGGCCTATCTAAAATACTAACAAGTGAAAATTCCCGGGCTGTGCATAGAGGTGTGTGGCGGCCATAATCGTAGTACGTGAAATGTGAGTGACGTGACATAGCCAAATACCTTTAGGCCTGCACTGTGGCAATATTATACTACCCAGGATAGGTTGAACACAAAAAAACGATTAAGAGTAGGCGTGGTTAGGAATATAACATAGAAAAAGCATGCAATCTAGCGAAATTAAGCCGTTTGGGGGGCCAAAAAGTGAAAATTCTGACAATTTCGTCATTCCGCCCTTCTTTTGTGACGGTGCGTTCAGGAACCACACGCCAGAGGGGAAATCCAAAAAACGTATGCCTTTAATGGAGTTCCGGGTCAGTACCAAAAAACGCAATTGCCAAGCCACAAAATGAAATCCAAAAACAGAGTCAACTAGACAGGCTGGGGTCAGAACCAGTAAAACAGGAGCAACGGTACATAGACGGCAGGCAAAAATTCGTAGTCGATAAACAAAGCAGTGGGTCATACACAGGGCATCCAAACACAGAAAACGTGGTCGTACAGAAATAGGTCGAAATCCAGAAAGACAAAAACAATACAAAAAGGGCAATGGCAAGAATCTTGGTCAGACGAAACAGTCGAAGCAAAACAATACTCAATGGCATACGAGAAGCTCTGCACAAAGAAATATTGATCAACATTCTGACAAAGTCAGAACAGCAGTGAGGACTCTAAATAGACAGGAGGGAAGTCACATGCTATACAGGGAACAGGTGAGCTGGATCAGACTAATTACAATGGGAGGAACACATGAGGGAAATCCTAACCACAACAAATGGCGAAAGCCAAGACACGGATGGGAATCACGCACACAGCCTATGACACTTAAACAGCTCCGGTCAGGGAGTTCTAAGTGCACAGACAATGAGTGCAGGAAAGCAATTAAGCAGGTGTGAGAGATCTCACAGAAACGCAGAGGGAGATAGGTAAAGCTGAGCAAGAGGTCGAGACTAGAACAGGGCGATTGCTGAGAGGGAATTAGTACTAATTAGTAGCGGTGCAACTTTACAGATTTAACTAGAGTGTTCGTTAGTGTGTTAGTAATATATACATGGATTAGTTGGGTTAGTAGACTATGATACAAAATACAAATGTTAGTCTTGTTAGTAATCAGAACAGCAAGGCGAGGGAAGTAAACGAGAATTGAAGAAATATTATGAAACACCAGAACCATTGAAATCACCCGAAGCATGTGAGCACACAGACTGGGAAGACGGACTGAACCAACTAGATACGAGACAGGGGAGACAAGTGCAATGGAACTGAAAATGGCATGAACTGAAAACCTGAGAATAACAATAACCAAAAAGAATAAATAAAATACAAAATCATAAACAACAAACATGAACATAAACATGAACACAAAACCATAACCATGACATCTTTAGGGTGGGGGGTCAACTCAAAATGCCCAAACATGGCCTAAAAAGGTAGTAACACACGTGGGGCACCTCATTCTACAGAATTAACCTCGATTTACAGCCAAGGATACAGGAATTTAAGCCACAGAGGCCATTTTAGGCAAGGTAGCTGGCCGGTCACTCACCTATCACTTTTCCTCAAACCCACGCCAGGCACGGCAAATGGCTCCGTGCACACAAACCAATGGCCGTACCGGCTTGGAAATTTCACTTGTCGATCTGTTTTAACCCATAGAACCCAAAATACATCGTTTTGGTGCAAATTGAGACATCTGCATGCACCGAGACACCTCCTCAACAATATTTTGTAAGAATTTCATCCAAATTCCTTACCTTTCTGAAGAATTTCTCTTGTATTTTGCAGAAAAATCTGCCGTAAACTTGCCTCAATAGAAGCTTGAGATCCTCTGAGTTGTTTACGAAGGACCCTGGATGTAGTTTACTTTCGCCGGTTTACAGGAAGTTGCTTTCCTCTTCTCGTGACATTTTTGGCACTGGGTGATTACTCGCGTTTCACTCACCGAGCAACGCCCCATTGAGCCAACCTGAATTGATTTTCTTTATTATTTTACGTTTAGGGTTGCTACATATACCCTATAACTTTGTTTGGATGGTAGGAAGTAAAGAAATTAGCAGTAGTTTGCTCTATATATGGGTAAATGTCAGTGAAACGTGAGTGACGAGGCCGGTGTTGAAAAATGGCATGGGCTCAGGTCAATGTATGTAAAAAATATTTCTATGAACATAACCCTTATAGGGACCCTCTTGGCTGGATGTAATACGAACAGTGGGACTACCTTCTTAGTATGCTAGTTGATGGTCTAAAAGTTTCATTAATTTGCGTTTCAACGAGTTGAAATTCCAATTAAAACATATAGGAAAAAAAAAAAATACGTCATGAAATGGCTAAACCACATGAAAATGTTAGATATGACCCCCCACTGAGGAAAAAAATGAGTTTATGGTGGTCTAGCACTATTTGGCTTGACAATGCATGGCTTGGAATGAGGTGAAAATGGCCCAAAAATGGCAATTTTGGGCTATTTTTTAAATTTGGGGTTCAATAACTCGCCAAATTATCAGCTGACATAGGCAAATTTGCCCATCTTTTGAAGCCCTGGATGTTTTCTTTCAAATGAGACTAGAAACAGGAAGAATGGTGCATTATTTTTTTTTCTATAGCTCTCTGAAGTCAAAATGACCCTAAAATAGGCCCAAACATCATTTCTTGGATTGACCCATATATATATATATATATATATATTTTAGGAAATAAGTGTGATAGTGTAATGGCTTTGCAGGGATAAGTTGAGAATCCGACTCACCAACCGAAGCAATTATGATATTAATTTTGTGACCTGCCTGGTTTGAATTGGTGTATTGCTGCTTTGATGTAATTACCTCCGCCAACGAAGTTGGGCCAAAGGTTATGTTTTCGCCCCTGTTTGTTTGTTTGTCTGTTTGTGAACAAAATAACTCAAAAAGTATAGCACGGATTTTGATGAAATTTTCAGAGAAGGTGGGCAATTGGAAAAGGAACAGGTGATTAAATTTTGGCATATCTAGGCCGAAGTACAGCTGAGATAGTATACGCCAAAGTTGAAGATTTCAAGTCTTTCGAATGGGCCATAGTTCCAATCGCCGTGCTTTTGTGTTTTGCTGCCACCTGGCGGAGGTCTGCGCTCTCTAAGTGCTTTTCTAGTTTTGCAAAGTGAATCCTTTAATTATTTTGTACTATTATTTCATGAGTAATATGGTTATTTGCAAATTTTATTTGGCAGTAGTAAATAAAAAATATATACTGAATGATTAGAGTGAAAACACGTGTTATAGAGGATAATTTGCGCTAATATAAATACAGGTGTACCTTGAGATTTTGGCTTGCCCTTTGGTGTGTCTTGGGCACAAAAAGTTTAAGTACCACTGTGCTAAACAGTAGGAGCCTACTGGCAGTGTGGGCATCTCCATCGCTGATCGGCAACAAAGGCATGTCGCTGTTAGCATAAAAAACTGGCTTGGTGAAAAGCTGATGAAAGCTGATGTCCCAGCATGCTTAACACTGGGATACTGTGTGTTGTTAAGGCCGAATTCGGCATGTCAACCGGCCTGTCAAAATTTATCTTCTTGCAGTGGTGGTTCAGAAATTTCCAAAGTGGCGTTTTTTTTGCGTTTTGCAATACTTTTGAGTGGATAGAATGATGCAGGCAAGTTGTATGTGTTGTGTATGAGTTTTCTTTTTGGAAATTCATGCTCCCTTTTATTGTGACCGTTCAGAATTATTCGACAGGGCGCTTATTCTCAGCTGCTGTAGAGTGTGTGTTTGCTTGCATGTATGAGCGCACAAATGTGTGAGTTATGTGTAAGAGAGATGTATGTCCTATACTTTTTGGCGATGTAATTTCTGCAGTATTTTATGTAAGCCTCTCTATGGTATATAAAATGTATAGTGTAATTGTGATGGTACTTGGCGTGGTGACGGGGGGCTTGAGAAAGTGATAGCCCCGGGGCCCATGGTTCTTTAATGCGGCCCTGGTTGTTAGGCTACATTGATTGTAACTAGCTCATTTTACTGGCTTCAAATGTTTTAAACAATTACTATCAGAAGGATTTATTTGTCAAAATAACAGGCTGGATAAATGAGTCAGTTATGCTGAGGGTAAGGCAGGCATTTACAAAATAATGCAGTATTCTCCAGACGCTCGTTCAGTGGTCCGGGTCAGTCCCCCAGCAGAGCAGGACAGTTACTGCAATCTTAGCTCAGTGGCCCATGCCACAGAACAGTAAAGTACATAAAATGTTCCAGCCCCCACTGTAAGAAAGGCATCTAGATTGCAGTAAATGAAAACCTGTAAATATAGTTAACCATCAACGGTGTCTTCATGGATGTGCAAATTACCCATGCCATGTGCACTGATGCACCCTCATAGTAACATGGATGCTGGCTTTTGAATCGTTTGCTGATAACAAGCCAGATGGCCCCTCTCCTCTTTCGCCCAGAGTACGTGGCATCCATGATTACCAAAAATAATTTCACATTTTGACTGTTCAAACCACAGGGCAGTTTTCCACTTCACCTCAGTACATTTTAAATGAGCTCGGGCCCAGAGAAGAAGGCTGTGTTCCTGGATCTTGTTTATTTGTGGTTTAATCTCTACATGGCAGAGTTTTAATTTGCATTTGTGGATGCAGTGACAATCTGTGTTTACTGACAATGGTTTACACACGTGTTCCTGAGTCCATACAGTGATTTCTACTATAGAATCCTGTCTGTTTTTAATGGAGTGCCGCCTGAAGATCTGAAAATCATAGCCATTCAAAACTAGAGTTTGGCCTTGTCCCATGTGTGCAGAGATTTTTCTGGATTCTCTGAATCTTTTAATGATATTGTGTACCATAGAGGATAAAATCTTTACATTAACATTTTTGAATAATTGCTTTGACAATGCTCGGGGATATATTTGATATTTAACAGTATTTGCAGATCTTCTTGTGGCCATTACCAGTTTTATAAAGGTTTACGACCATCTGTCTCTTTTGATCTGCCAGTATTTCCTCTTTATAGTGCTGGATGCCAGTTGGCTCATTTTCTTACCCAAGTGAAACAGGAGGTGAAGTAATAACTCAATATTGTTTCTTAAAAATGAGATTAATTTGATATTCAATCCTGGTTTAAATTTTGTAGATTTATTTACAGTAATCTTTAGGGGTGCCATTGTTTGGAGGAAATTGATTTTTAAATGAAATGAGTAAATAATTTTAGTTGGTTCCACTGAAACATTCATAAAGTACTGTGCTTGTCCCACATACACATTTAGAGTTATCTGTGTAATGTTAATATTAAAATTTTTTCATTGTGTTTTTAGTGCATTTCCATAATATAGCATTAAGCAATGAAGAAATTCAGTGCACAAAAGCCCTTTATGGACACACTGTATAATTTAACAGAACAGGTGTCACAACCGGGGTAACTGCTGTATTGGTTTTTCCCTGTTCCAGTAGAGTCTTGCAGGTTTTTCCTGGTAATCGATTCCCTAAGTGCAATCAGCTGTAGCTACTGATTGTCCTGTGTATATTGGTTTTGTATCAGTTGGGGCTGGACCATCTTACTAATGGGGGTGACTCTAAGATCTTACTCTAAATCAGGGGTGGGCAATTCTAGTCCTGGAGGGCCGGTATGTATGCAGGTTTTTATTTCTATCAATTACCCAGAATAATTGAGCTAATTGGTTGTATACAAAAACATAGATTTGCGCATAGATTAGCTCAAAGTAAAATGTTTTATGCAGGTAGACAAGAACAGTCTTTGATAGTCATTAATGATAATTAAAAGAAATGCAGCAGAAAGGTCAGATTTCATTAATGGTTTAGTTAATTAAGATAACTAACTCATTAAAGTCCAGAAGTTGAAGTAAAAACCAAGTACAATGCGGTCCTTGTTGCCCACCTCTGCTCTAAATTCTAGTTTTCCTCCCAAGTGTCCCTTCCACTGAGCTAAATTATTAGTGAGTCAATTATTAGTGAGCAAAATATAAGGTACAGCAGGTTCTTCAATCAATCTTCCATTTCTCCTCATTATATGTGCACCATAGTGGCTCGTTGTCGATCCTGCAATTAGCTCCCCCTCTGCCCAGTTCTGAACTAAAGCCATACATTTGGCCAGACTTGATTTGAATAATATATTAATGCGTAGTGCAAGAGACAAAGAAATCAAAAGTGTTATTTTTTTGTGGGAGTTCGATATAGGAAATATACTGCTTTATCAAAGTCACACATCATGGGACATAATTCCTTTAGAAAAACAATACCTTGAGTTCTGCAAAAACATCCTGAAGGTTCATAGCAATAGTCCAATCCATGCCAGCAGAACAGGGCTGAGAGAGTTCCCGACTGTATACCTCCCTCTTATAAAAATGCTATTAAATTCCAGGCTTATTTAGCCCAAAGTGATCCTGAATCTTACCAACATAGCACATTTATGAGTGACTGCCTCTGTTTCAGGGGGCCTGTCTCAAAGATACCATCTTCAAATGAACAGAAATCAAAGCAAGAGATTGGAACACCAAAAATAAATACATTGGATAATAGCTTAACAAAATGAAGTCCATCAAAAAATTTGAATTTTACCCATCTTTGATCAGAGACTGCACCATGACACTGTACATAATTAATACAAAAATGAATATTAATCTTCAGATTGAGATGCAACTTGATGTACAGATCCAGTTATCAATATCTATAAATGTAAAAGGATGGCCAAAGAAACAATTAAACACATGGAAGAGAAAATATGCAAACAATGTGATTCTAGTGAAATGGATACAGATTTCACTTTCCCCTCCCCTGTCCTATGTATGAGAACTCAAGACATCGTTTCCAAACCCCTCCGTATGCTTTTCGCACAGGCCAGATTCACCGAGTCCGGTGTGGCCCAGGCGAGTTTTGGGGGTTTACTGCATAACAAATCCAAAAGCTTAGGTGATAATCTTTTCTCACTCTTTTCCAGCAAATATTGGTAACATTGTTGGTTAATATTTGCCATGTATCCCTACTATGTCACGTCATGGAAATGGTATTCGTTTTCCTGAAAAATTCGCGATTTTGGCAATAAAATCCCTGTAATGACCCTCTTTGTTACATAAATCATAAGTAATTTGAATCATTGAATGTAATGAGGTTTTCATGACTATTGGTGATGGGTTTTTTTGACTGACTTAATTTTCAGTAAAAAAAAACTATGTACACTGAAAAAAATAATACTAGATAAAACAGAACACTGATTGCATGCACGTATTGTGGCCATAAGCATGCCTATCCACACTGGATGGAAAGTAGAAGAACAGAACACTGCGTGCACGTCTATGCCGGTTGACAGGGCACACGAAGAACAAATCTGTTCCTGCACTTGGTGCATGTGGTGTGTGTCTTTGAGTCTGTGTTTGCTTCTCATCTAAAATAAGCTTTTTGGCCTTCTGAGCATGAAATATCTTTCTCATAACGTATGATTCCCCTGACAAATGCGCAGATTAAACTGGAGTAAGGTACGCTATGTGATGCAGAGCTATTTATCAGTTTTGTCCCTCTCCATATTCAGGTGTAATTGGTACAGTGCAAGAATGTATAAAATGCTTGGAAACAGCTGTTCAGGTTCTCGCACCACTGACAGTAATGAGGATGAGAAAGACAGTGGGAAATTGCGAGGCAAAGCTTTCTCAGTGCTTGAAGTATAAAAGTATATAACAGCATTGCAAACTTTATGGCTGGTGTGTGTTTGTGTGTGTGTGTGTATGCATGTGTGTGCGTGCGTGTGTGTGTGTGTGTGTGTTTGTAGTAGGGGATTGTGTGTGCAGGGGAAGGAGATGCGCTGGGGGTGGGAAGACTTGGTTTTGGAAGTTTGCATGAAATATTTTCATTCAATATTGTCTGTGACATCATGTTAGGGGCTCTGAGTGTTATCTCTGAAACAGATTGGCAATTGGATTGAGTGAGGGACAAAAATTGCATGAGTTTATGTGGATGAATGCATGGACTTATGTGCTGGTGAGGTGTGAGAGCAAATTAGAGATGAAAAACAAAAATTGTGCTTTTGTCTCATATTTATCATCAACAGTCTCTTTTTACTCACAATTTACAGCCTTTTATTACTCTTGGCTCAGACTGACCCTCACACCATAAGGGGTCAGTATCTATCGAGGGGATAACTTGTGTGGTCATTGAAAATGAGTTTTTCTACCATTCTTAAAATAAAATGAGCTAAGGCCACCAAGTTTCTGGTTAAAAAAAAGAGAGCTGCTAGTCCAGCGTTCTGCTGCATCTACTGGTTCTGAAAGCAATATGAACCCATTTCATGCTCTCACCGATGAGCTTGGGGCCATTTTCCTATCCAAAGGAAATATGCTCTAATAGAAGAGCTAATTCTGATTGCTCAAATGGTGGAGACTGGCCTAATAAAACTAGTAATAATAGCAATCACATGTTGGTTTGACGTGTAAAAAGGTAACAGAGTGCTGACAGTGAAACTACCTGTATCACACCTGAACAGTAAGCTAGAAAATTGAGCAAGTGAGGCGCTCACAATATTGCCAAGCAGAACATTAAGCCACTGACCAAGCCAGATAAGTTAAGCTGTTTGTCATTCATGGGTTACCACAAGAAAAACGTGGGGTGAAACTGTAGCTCTGATTTTAAACACCAGTTTAAGTCATTATGGGATGTAATGTGGAACTAATGCAGTGGAAGCCCAAGGGATCCCAGCCAATTTAAAATCCTTTTTCACAGGAAGGACGAAGACAATTGCCTAGCAAGACCTACTGCTTCGGAATCTGTCGTTGTCATTGTCAAGTTTCTGGCACAGGCCTTTTACCAGTTGAACTGCATCATTATCCCAGATAAAACCCAGATGATCTGATGAATTGATAAAACCTAATCCTGAATATTTATAGTCAAGTCTCATTGTAAGCCTAAGCGCAAAATAAAATAGTCACACAGTTCTTTTTTTTGTGCTGCTGCATCCATGAAGATTATATTATCGACATCCCTGTGTAGAAAGATATACTATTTCAATATATTGCAGATGGATTTTCTCTGGCCAGTTAACAGCGGAAGAAGAACATTTGAGCTTGCTTGGTCTGACTGTAAATCCCAAATGCTTCTTTTAATGTACCGGCTGAGATGATTACGTCCTTTATTTTGATGATTAGTGGATTACTTCTGATGTGAAGTCAGCTGCAATGAATTCTGTGTATCTCTCCTTGGAAAAGAAAACATCCTCATTAAACCTGTATGTATTAAGCTCTTAACCCCATCCCTTTGAAAAGAGATGAAAGAGCTTTTATCTACATATGAATCACCCTCCAATTAAGAGGCTGACTCGGAACGGGAAAGATGCCTGCTCACTGTCCCCCTTGTTCAAGTTTGTTCAAGCGGACATAGATGGCTTTGTATACATTCAATTTAGTGGCCAGTGATAGTTACCACAGGTATCATAACAGCTTGTGGAAAACACTTAAATGACAGCAATCGTGGGTACGCTGATGATGAGGTCCCAAAAAAGGCAGCAGATCACTTCATCCCTCTCAACATATTAAAAATGCTTTTTACCAGTATGACAAATAGGATATTGACAAGCACACAAATGCTTGATTAATTTAGGCTCTTGAACCCGGTCTCAACTAGGAAATATGGCCCCAGCCATTAAGAGGCTCCTTAGGGTCTCAGAGCGCTTGGCCCTGAAGTACCTGAATGGCTACTCAATCACTAGTTACCAAGTAACTTGCATTGTTTGTCGTCTATCCGAGAGCTATGCTGCCTGACCGCCATGGTATCTGTTCTCTTCTGTGTCGTAAATGAGCAAGCGTCCCATTGGCTGAGCCTCTACACAAGTTCATTTCTTTACTGGTTGATATGCTGTCCGCATCCATCTGCCCACATGTTACTTTTCAATGAATAAGTCCCCATATCAGTATCTAGTATCTAACCCGGTAAAATACCAATTATTTGGTGTGTAGACATGGTCTGTGGACATTAGTGAGAGTTGAGGGGAAAAGGACTTAAGGATCACTCGAGCAATAAGTGCAATGTGACAGTTCACCACCTGGACCAAAATAATAGTAATAATAAAACAGATTCACAATGAGATGTCCGTGTAACAGAATTGATATCCTTCTGTTCACCTATTATATGACCCACTTATTATTGGTGAGGGTCACAGGGGATGCTGGAACCTGTCCCAGAATGTCTTGGCAGGAGTACGCTCTGGACAGGTCACTAATCCATCACAGTGCACACACAATATTCATTGGCACGCTCATTACAAAGAACAGCAAAGCTGCTGCTCAGACCTCTTTTAGGCAGACACAAAACTTCAAATGTAAAAGCTGTGTTTTCAGGTATTTTGTTCACTCCCTGTATTTCCTAATACTTAACAGCTATGCATTTAGCACAATCTATATTTGAGAATCACAACTCTGTCTTGCTTAAAAGAGAATATTATATATTCTCTGACAAAAAAAAGTCTTAAGAGGAGATTAAAGGAACTGTGTTCTGATTACTGTGCATGTTCAGAATTTACTAAAACAATGAATGTGCTTGACTGCCAGTTATAATCTGATTCCATCCTTGCCAATCCATCTTCGTTTTGCACTGTATCTACATATTTTAGTTACTCAGGCATTATGCTCTCGATATTAAGGAGTTTTCTATGGAAATTTGAGGATTCAAAGTGCTATTTTAGTGCTTTAGCCCAAGAATATGAAAATGTAAGGTTGGTTTGCCATTGCCAATAAACATCATAGTAGAAGAATACCTTCTATCTCTGCGATTATTGGCATTTGGCAAACCAGTGAACATTTTCATATGCTTCGACTCTCTGCTGTCTCTGGCAGCTGACAGCCAGAGACAGATATTCTTGCGGGAGAGATTTTCGTTTGGTGGGGGTGGGAGGCTAACTTGCTAATATTCATGCACATTAAGCTTTCCAGGCTGCGGTGTGAGTCATTGGAATATTGGTCTCCCGATGCCATAGGTGAGACAGTCATTAAAATTACAGTAGTAAAAGAAACTGGGCATGGTTCATATAGCTCCATTATTGCCATGTACTTTCACTTTGGCAGACTTGGATAGGAACACAGCCTAATGACATAATGTCAGCCCTGTCAGGTGCTGCCACTCCATCTTTCACCCATTTTTTTTTTATTCTGTCACCAAAACAATCTCAGTCATTAACCTGGGTTCAAGTGGTGAGTTGGCCCAGCCAAGGAGAGACATGTCAAAATTGAATTTTTGCAGGAGGAATGAAGGGCAAGGTAAGTGGTTACATGGAACCTGCAATCTGCGGAGGAAAACTCGAACGAATAAAGAGACATCAGAGAAAGGCTTCCTGTTGTTTCTTGATGCAGGGGTAGACATGGTTGCCATGTTTGAACTTTGCGGACAACTGCCCCTTTGCCTCCAGCCCAGGATGGAATATGCATTCCCAACCTAAGCTCCCCTGCTCTCACATCTTTCTGTCATGGCCATCTTCCAGGGTGCTTTTGCTTGCCCCATGTACACTTACAGAGGAGTGGCCCATTCATATTGGAGCAAACAGTGAATACAGCTGTTCCGGGGCCTGCCCTTTGTGGACAGGAAGTGCTTAAGCGCCTGGCGAGACGTGGGCAGTTCCGGCAGAGGCGCCTGTGGCGAAGCCGCTTACAGCAAGGTTAATGCAGCGTGGCTTTGTGCCACTGACCCCAAGAGGCATACTGATGAAAAGCATCATAACGGTATCAATCTTGTCTGCAATGACCTCGTGGGCTCACTCGCCCGCTGAGCAACGGCTCTACACACATTGTCCCCATAAAAACATAAAAAAAGAAAGATATTGGAAAGCTAGACAAAGAAACTGAGACTTAGAAACATACACTGAAGAGGACTCAAGGTCTGCACAGAAACAATCATATTGCATTTTTAATGTTGTGATTTAATTGGTTGTTCAAAATTGATGAACAAACTGTTGATTGTGGAACATTTTAAAAAAAAATTCATTCAAAACGAGCAAGACGTTTGCTATGATAGACATTAACTTCCCCATCTGAAAATGCACGCATTTGGATGCACTAAGAGCCTGTCAAATATCCTGCAGAGACCTGGATTCCCAGGCAGACTATCAGGCCTTAATCTCAGGCAACATGAATTGTATCTTATTGAAAGCTGAAAACATTTTCACTGCATCATGTTCAATGACATAGTGGATAGACTTTTTTTCTGCCGGGTCTCACGAGAATGCATTGCTGATCATATTTCAGGTCTGCACTGTGATTTCACATTCATTTTTCCATTTAGACCTAGTCCACACGTACAAGGGTACTTTGAAAAATGGGGTATATCCTTCATTGAAATACCAAAACTGACATTTCTAAGGGATACTCCACCCGAAACACAATTTTGGCTCATTCCAGTTAATATTTTGAGAAAATAAAGAAACTCCTCCATATAAATTTGCGAACTATCCTTTGTATCAAGTGTTATTGTATGTTGTGTTGGTAAGCCTGTCCTGTTAGCAACGGTAGCCTCTGGCAGCCATGTCGTCACTTTTGTCTTTAAAAACATGACTTTGACATTATAAACCGATAAATTACCAAACAAACCATATTTACACATGCAAAGTTTGTTATTTACTTATCAGATGTTTATTATGTCCTTTAAAATGAGTTTCAAAAATACCAGAAGCAGTCTTTATTTTACTTGCCAGAGCCACAGCCTGAGCTTGTGACGGAGCACCATTAACTCAAATGCAATTCCTGCTTGAGCTCAGACAGGACCTGGCAAATTATTAAAATAAACAACAAAGGCGCTCATTCGTAAAGACATTTGTTCATATTTACTTAGGATGCCATTATTAGAGGAGGACACTGTATTTTCCATGCTTATGTAAATCATTTCTTGACATGGATGCTGTACCCTAGAGCATGGTCGGTTCAAACCAAGCTGCACATGGGTCCTGTCACAGGCACAGATTGCATGAAGTGATCCTCGAAAGTAAATCTTCATCAGCCAGACTGCTAAGTCACACCCGTGGGCTGTAGCTGTGTGACACGTACATGGCAATATCTATCCAAACGAAGAACGACATGTGGTATCGTGGATCATCTTGCACTTATTACACGCCTGCGGCTGCAAATTAAGCGATTACACATGCAGTCCCACTCCAGAGTAGCTCTCAGGAACAGGTGTCCCTCTGACATGGCAACACTGCCCTGTCTCCTCCTCGCTGGCTTCAGAGGTGGAAGAAATATGGAGGATCTTGCCACCATGTTGACTGCACATGGGCTCTGACTTCAGTGGCATTCTCCATTCCTTGTCAGATGAATTTCAGCCTGCAAGAACGGCCTGTATCGTCTCCAGACCCCCAGTGTGTGTGCATCAGTGAGAGGTCATCACCAAACCAAGTTATTCACAAGTCTCGGAGACCAATTAAATTCCTGTTGTTATCACAGAACTAGGAAACTCTGCTTTAAGAAGAAAAATGTTTCACTACCCGCTGAGTCAGGGTGGCACATAACTCATCACACGTAACTGTAGGCCAAGGTGCACGCAGTTGATATGGTATTTAATGGCCCTTCGCATGAGCAATTTAAATGGCTTGCTTTACACATAATAACCATTATCGTGCACCTCCTAACCTTCATGATTCTGCGACATTAACCTTCCTTGAACACGACTGCATTTGTGACAAACGGGCCCATACTGGCGTGCAGTCTCTCCAGCACAAGCCTTCTTATATGCATTTATCAGAGACTGAAATGGTTCGCAATGAATAATGGTATTTCACTAAAGAAATGATAATGCAGATATATGTGCCACTACCTCTCGTGTATAGGGAGTCAGAGGAAAAGTACCATGACTAATAAATGATGATGGAAGTGTATTGCAGTGAATATCCCTTTTGTCTCTCCATTTAAATGTCTCTAGACATTACCCTAAACTAAAGCAGCAAATAGAAAATGGGACTTATTTCATTTTGGATTCAATCACAGCATTGCACACGTTTCAATGCAAATTACTCTCTTTCTATCTAGAATATCATCAGCTATCTATCCCAAAATCACTGGTGGTTTGCAGGATATTTCCATCTACACTGCAACACACCTGGCCTATTCACAGATGAAGGTTATGGAATATAAATCTACTACTGTCAGTCACATGATGTACTCAGATTTTTTTCCCCCTAATATCTTCTACAGAATAATATCAGATTCATGTTGTTGCTCATATTACAAAATAAAATTTCTACTCATATGTTTTCCAGAGCATATGCCTTTTCCGCTGATGATTTCGTGTCAGCCACGGGTTATGAATATATGCTGTCTTCAAGATAAAAAAAGATGTTCACAAGGGTGTGCAACGAATGAGAAGATTTGCTGAGGTGGGTTTGTAAACTTATCATTAGCTTTTTTTTCCAAGCATGCTCAATCCCCGCTGCCTTTCAAATTATGAGAGTTGTTTAAGCCCACTTTTCAAAATAACCTCCTCTGGCTTCAGCATAGTGCAATTCAGATGATAAAATTCCAACAATGCCAATAATTTAAGTTGGTCTCTGAAAAAAGTTTGATTGCATATATCTATGGGTTTGGTAATGAGCATTTGCATTGACTCCTTTCGTGTCTCCCAGTTCCTGTCCTTGGTTTTGAGATGAAATATGTTCACATGCACTGAATAAAGAAATAACAACTCAACCTAAAAATAGGGCACATTCATTAGTACGGGGAATTTTGGCAAATGAGATTATATTTCATTAAGCCAATCATTTGTATTCAGCATAATGAATAAATCTCTGTTTGTTCATTAGTCAGGAATCATATTTCAAATCACACTGTCAATTCAGGACAGTTTTACGAGATAAATGATTTTTCTCCACCCTTTTTAAATTCCCCATAGACCAAACAGAGGAATAAAGAGAATTGAACCAGTAAAATGTACAGTGTGGCATGGGCTGTGTACGGACTGGCCCTTTCACTTGACTAACCCAGACCCGAACCGCTTCATCCATGTACAAACCATGGTGCACTTTACCCTTATGGACGGCAGCGGTACAGGTGGTAGTGCAGTGCCAAAGGGCTAATAGGTGCATTAGTTCCATCAGCATGCCAGCCACATTCCAGTACTGCTGACCAAGTACAGCTCATCAGCTCGGAACGAGGGCTGGTCTACATGAATCTTCCAGCACCCGACTACTGGCAGTGCCTTCAATCTAATCACATCATGAACTAATTGCTCTCTCATCGGTTCGCTTTTGCATTCTCGAACGAGGACATCCTTAACATCCCTGAGATCTCGTCCAAACCAGCAGACTCACATAATTACTGCGGAGGGGAATCTCCCCACAGTAATTATGTGGATATTGCCTTTTCTGACATATTGTGTGTCTGTGTAATAACAAACGACCTTACAGGTTCTTACTTGCCAACCTGCCTTGTTTGGGCCCGGTCTTGATAGCCTCTCACAACAGCATGTACATACAGTGGGCTCCAAAATTACTACACCCCTGACTTGCAATGCACAAACAATACAACAACAACAACAACAACAACAACAATAATAATAATAAACAATATAATTATAGAAAAATGGAATGTACCAACATGTGTGAAATACTTAATGTTTTGATGGAAACAACTAAAATCACATCCATCATTTAATACAAAATTAATTTCAACAAAATCAAGGTTTCATAATGATTGGCACTCTTCATTTAGTACTTAGTGCAACCACCTCTGGCAAGGATAACAGCATGGAGTCTTTTGCTGTGATTTTTGACAAGGTTAAGGCACACATTCAGGAGGATTGTGGACCATTCCTCTAAGGACATCCTTTCAAGATCCTTCACATCCTTGGTTTTGCATTTATCAACTGCCTTTTTCAACACAGCCCACATGTTTTTAATTGGTTTGAGGACTGGCAAAAGAGATGGCCATTGCAGAACGTTGATTTTGTTGTCACAGAACCATTTCTGTGTGGATCTTGAGGTATGCTTTGGGTCATTGTCTTGCAGGGAAGTCCACCTATGGCCAAGTCCCAGTATTCTGGTGGAGGCAAACAGATTTTCAGCCAAAATATCCGGATACTTGGTGGAATTCATTATGTCATTAGTCCTAACCAGTGCTCCTGGACCTCCTGAAGTGAAACAGCCCCGAAACATGACTGACCCATCCATCAAGAGATTTCACTGTGGGTATGCGGTACTTCTCCTTGTATTTATCTCTATTTCGAGGCCAAAGATGCCGATGATATATCTGACTGAAATGTGCAATTTTGGTCTCATCTGACAAAAGCTCCTTGTTCCAGTCATAATTTAAATGACGTTTGGCAAACTCCAAGCATTTGCTTCTGTGTCTTCTGGTCAGAAAAGTCTTTCTTCCCGCAACACTTTCAAGGAGCCTGTGGTTTTTGAGGTGGTGCCTGATGGTGCTTTTTAATACCTGGTGACCCCAAGATGCCAATCAGCCTGCAATTCCTTCACTGTGATTCTTGCGGATTTTGTTGCTACTCTCACTATCCTCCTCAGTATCCTGGGGGGAAAAATGCAGTTGTGTCCTCCACCCTTGAGGTTTTTCAACGGTTCCATATCTTTGGAATTTTGAAATAAGAGCCCTGGCAGTGCTCAGTGACATATTCAATCATTTGTGAATCTTCTTGTAGCCATCAACAGATTTATGAAGGTCTATGACCATCTGCCTCTTTTGAACTGACAGTTGTTTTGTTCTCTTCTTGCTGTTGGATGACAAAGGGATATTACTTGCATGTTACCGCATTTTTATACCCTAGTGAAACTGGAAGTGAGGTAATGGCTCAACATAGTTCTTCAAAACTTAGATAAAACTTAAATAAGTGGAATGTAATACCTGGTTTAATTTTGGCAGCTGTTATTTACAATAATCTTTAAGGGTGTCATTAATTGTGAAGCCTTTATTTGGAGGGAATTGATTTTTAATGAAATCAGTAAATTTAAATTTGGTTGGTTCCATTGGAGCATTAATATTGTACATTATTTTCCACATGTTGCTGTTTATAGAGTTTCTCCATAAATATACTTTGTAGATTTTTTAAAAAGTATTATTTGTGCATTCCTGTCAAGGGTGGCAGTAATTTTTGAGCCCACTGTATTAAGATTTCGATTGAAATGTCAGCGGAGGAATAACTTATAATTATCATAATCATTATACGTCATTACTCACCCATGTTTTCCGAAAAGGATTTCAATAAAGCAAGTATTAGACCGTGATCTGTGTTATGATAGCTAGTTTTTAAAAGTCATAGATTCAGCCACCTCCCCCTCAAAGCTAAACAGTAGTATTAGATGTGACACAGACTTTTCTGGAAACAAGTCTAGGATATTTATTATGGTTCTCATGGTTTAGTTAATAACATTTTCCATTATCCAGAGTTAGAATGTCAAAACCTTGAACACGAGGACCCAGTTTCACAACACGAGAGTACAGAGTAACTGAGAAGGATGAATATTGCCAGTCAGTAGAACCCATACCCTTCACTATTCTGTTCTGGAAAAAAAAAAAGCTGTTCCATAGTATATTTAGCACAGTTACACAGCTATCTTTGTTATTTATGTATGTGAATCACCTATTTGAGACACATCCCCTGGTTTTTACCAGAAACTTACCTCATTTGATCAGATTTTCACTTGCAGTCGAGCAGATTCACTTTGTTTGATTTCTTGTTCGGCTAAACAGTTTTCATAGTTCTGAGCACGCGTATTTATCATGACACAGCTCCTTGAAGTCGGGTCAAAGTCAGAAAAAGCATTTTTTTTTTCATACTGTAGCACAATGACGCATACAGTTTGTGTATCTACTGGTTGTAGGGTTTCATTGAAGCTACATGACACTAATATAAAATAAAAAACATCAAATGCAGGACCCCATGTTTTTGTGGCCACAGCCTCACAGCAAATGGAAAATATCCAGATCTTGTTCATGATTTCATACACTTCTCCCTGAAATTCAGCTGGACATTTTTGGGATCATTGGAGACCCTGGGATCTCCACTAGAATTTAAAATTGGACAGTAGTTCCACAGGTTTGAATACAGCAACTGCATTTCAGGTTTTGTGAAGTTAAGGAACTGCAGACCCTTGTATGAATGATTTTCAAAGACAATGACCACAGAATTAAAACCCAGGATGATCAACCTTCTCTTTTAAGTAGACAAACACTTATGGAGTAAGCTAAACACCCTTTAGGTCCCTACCATCTGTGTGTCACATACATTGCAGAGGTTTAACTTCAGCAAAGGCTGGGGTATGACTGAACATACAAAGGAAAATAGTTATGAGCACATCCTAAGGCTTGAATGAGAAGTGCACAGAATGTAACAATTTGTCGTAAAAGAATAAACAGAGGCCAGCTTTACCTGTCCTTTTGCATAAAATGTGTTTGCTAAATGTCTTTAGGTGTGGTGGTTCTTGTCTTGCTCATTTTTCAACTTCAGTCAAATGGAGTGCTCAGTGGGTAGCCATATGAGGCAGTGCTACAGGGAGCCCATTTACAGGCACCTCATTCACAGTGGCTGTTACGGGACTGAAGCTATCCATTCACATTATGGTTACTCGCTCGATACCTTGAGCTGAGTACTCATTGCCAACTTTCTTTTATGTGCACATTTGGCAGGGCTAGGTCAATGATTCTGCAAACAATGTTAGTCTTGGTCAAGGGAACATTGCAGTATGGCCCTCAGGAAGGAGTGTCAGGGGCAGTCCTTGTTGCCTATTTTATTCCACACAATATATTAGCATTAGCGCAATGAGGAAAAGGAACTTGTAACCTAAGATCAATTCCTTACTGATGATTGTGCCATTGTACCCATTATTTGCCTTGATATTTGTTTTGAGTCTATTTCATTCAGAACCATACATTTAATTGTGTAGAAATCATTAACAAAATATCAGAACAAAGAATTGAGAAGGAAGAGAGCAAATGAATGAATTGGCGTATATTTAAGATTTTTTAGATGAAGTGTCTCGAGTTGCTTCCTACATAAAGAGAGTGCATTAGAGGTGTGAATGTGAGGAGGAAAAATGTTTTCAAGAATTTCGAACAGCACAGCCGAAGGCCCGATCAGTGAGCAAGGAACGGAGTGAGGACATGAGAAAGAGCAAGCTGCAAGAGGAGGAATGCAGTAAGCAGGACTGTGAGCATTACTATGTAAGGTTACAGAGAAAGATCCATTGACTTACAATAATACAGGATTTTAAGGAGTGGAATTGAATTAGAATAACAATTGAAATAACTAAGAGAAGTAATGTGGAGATGAAAAATAGCCGCGCTAACGCAGGCGAGACCCCTTAGTTCCGTGCATAGTTGAAGCATGTGTAACTATCATGTTAAACTCAGCTAATGGAAGCAGACACAATCACACAGAATATAAATTCAATATGGGGGCTCTGGCAGCCATATTTGATTTCAGATCGCGTCCAAAATCGATAGGCTTGTGTAGTAACTCTACCCAGATGTCCTCATCAAAAATGATGATGATCGGTGATGGCCTTTTTCACTTATCAAACGGAATGGAAATTCAAGATGGCGGCTCTGGTAGCCGTATTTGATTTCAGATCATGACCAAAATCGGTAGGCTTGTGTAATAACTCTACCCTGATGTCCTCACTAGAAACCATGATGATCATTGAGTGCGTTTTTTAGTTATTGCATGGAATCAAATGTGGACGGACAGACGGATGGATAGCCAGACGGAGAGACGGCCGGCGTGTGTGATGGCAATACCCCACAGCTTCTCTCAGGGCTGAGGGGTAATAAAAAGGCAGGTTTGGTTATACTTTTTTACATGGGGTTCTAAGGAAAATGTGGAATTGCAGGTGCCACCACAGCTCTTGACTTCAGCAGACTTATGCTGAGATGGGGGAGAGTAATTTTCAAAGTGGATGCCGAACTGTGGAGTTCAGATGGATTTGAAGCCGTCAAGCACTGTTTTGGTTTCTTCAGTCTTGACACGTCATTATGTACTTTGACCAATGCTGTAAACATTTTGGAAAAAAAAGTGGCAAAGTTACCAAACTTTGACTTTGGCTAAAGCAGAAAAATGCACTGTCATTTTGTGTGATGGACTTGGGATTGCGCATTGCCATACGATGGATGAAGGCATTGGACTTTACTTGGAGCAGTGTTTCACTCTGGTAGAGTATTAATCATGTCCCAGGCTTCCAAATTTCTACCCTTTAAGTCATTTCTTGGTTAAACTTCCTTATTTCTATTATTAATAAGTATAGTGCAATTTCTAAGCAATGTCAGTCCCTAGTTAATCAAAGTAAACTTTAATGCACTCACCCATCATATGGCAACACACTATACGGTAACCTGGAGACATAAACAGTCAATTACACTCAAGCACAGTCAATGCATTTGGACTGTAAAGGCTATCTCATGATCAGTGACAGAACTTTTGTAATATTGAGATCATGAGGTGAATAATATGTTGTTGCAAGAAAACAACTTCCATATATTCGGATCATGAGGCAAATAAGTTGTGATAAGGATGAAGCAACTTCCATTGTGTTGAGATCGCAGCATAACAGGTCCGTGAAATTTAACACCACTATGGCCTTCCTTACTGGACTGCACTGCTGCTGTTAGAGGAAAAGTACAGTTGACAATTAATGCTTTTTCTTTTTATTAATTTATTTTATTTATTTATTTACTGTTTGTAATTTCTTCAAAATTATGGGAGACAAGTTCTTATTCTGAGAGTTTAGAATTCTGACCAAATTAAAATGTTGCATTGTGTGGTGTATATCAGTATAAAACAATATATGTCCCCACTGGTGAAGTCTTGCCCATTTTATGTTTTTGAAAATACACGCATAGTTTCCATTGCCATAGCAGGAAGATCAATTTAGCTTTTCAAAAGCATTGTTGTGTTAGCATTGTCAGAGGGCTCCTTCAGCAAAGGCACCACACTGTGGGGTAAATATGAACCACACTGTCGTGAATTGAATTCTGAATGTACCAGTGCCAATTACAGCCAGCAGCTCCATGAGACAATACACAGTTTCTAATTACATTTTCCAGGGCATAAGATGGATAAGTCAATGCAGGCACGGCAGTCCATCACTTTATATCTTCGTTGAACAAGGCATCTCTGAACAGCATGTAGAAGCCATGTCCAGCCTTCCGCTGACTGTAACTGGACATGCTTTTTTCTAAGAATATCCAAACCATAAAATTGGTCTTTCAGTGCTTTTGTCTTTCAGAAAAGGAAAAAATATCCTGGTCAAATTACGAGGGGGGGGAATTACTTAAATTGCCTTAATTAGCAATGGGCAGTACATTTATTAATTAACTTATCTATTTATTTATAAGTATGATTTGTTTTTTATGTCACCGGACCCGGTTCTCTGCATGTGCACGGGGTGGGGGGGGTGTGTCATTGCCCCCATCAAATGTTCTGAATGGCCGACAAAACCAACCCACCTTCACCCTAAGTGGCGAAATACCAAGTGTGCAAGGGCTGTGGCAGAAATGTCCTTGTTACAGCTAATAGTCTCACTGTCCCAATATTGTTTTCATAGAGATAATCGTTATGTGATAGATTGAGTAATAATCGACAACCCCAATAAACATCCCAAAGAAACAAACAGTATCTCTCTTTAAAAAGTGCACCGAAGTCAAAGAAATCTCCTTCATGGTGACTAATATATTTAAGATTTTAATCAGTCTATGTGTACTATTCATGTACATTTGTAGGGACCAACATTATACCTGGATAATGATTTTTTTTTTTTTTTTGAATTGATGGTGATTAGGCTACATACATTTTCTATTAATATTTTGGAAAGTATCCTTCCTGTTGCCTTCCCCTTGTGGACATTTATGGGAAATATGAAGACCAATTGTAATGACTTCAGTGCACAAGCTGTTGAGCACTAAATATAAGTGGAGGCGAGAGGATTCAAGTGCGAAAGAAATAAAGAACTTCTTTATTATGCCTGAAGCAGAGCTTCAGACACATACACAGAAATTATAACAACAGGTACAAAATAATCCTCAAAATACAATTATTTTAGCTAGACTAAATACAAGTCTGCTAAAAGTCTGAATAAAAAGGTAGAGCGCAATATCAACACAAGGGCTGTTTACAAAGACTTTGCTATTATACCAAGCAGTGGCAAGGTATATATAGACTTAATTGGATAATTGAATCATTAAGCACAGGTGAATGTAGTTGTGCTCACTGAAGCTGGAGCAAGCCGGGACTCAGTACTCTGGTGATGCGGACTGTTGAGGGTAAGGCATGTCACCAATCAATGTCCAATAAGGATAGTTTGGTTTGGAAGCCCATCTGAGTGACCTCACTGAGAATGCATGGATCATAGAACAACTAGAAGAATTGGAGTATAAAGAGAAACAAGAGAGGAAGAGGCATCGAAGATTAGATTAGCCTAAATGAGATTCTTATTTTTGTCTTCTCATGTGATACGCAACTATGGAACAGCTGAAGAACAACAGATGGAGAGCACTTTTTTGAAAGGTGACTTATACTAAATTATCTAAATTTTAAGAGCCAGAACATTTGTCTACGTGGGAACTGTGAGGGATGTTAGGACTTCACGGAAACCGAGCCAGCTAGCTAGAAGCTACAAGCATTGCTTGGTTTGTGATTTGTATAGCTGTTAGTGCTCCCGTGATCTGGAAAAACCTAATGAGTTTATCAGTGGCAAGGGTCTCATAATTGAACAAAAACCTTTAGATTTTAGACTTTTCCTAAAAGAAAAAAAATAATAGAAACTTGATTTTGACAGTTCAAATAACACAAATGGCAAGTGTTTTAAGGGGAGGAGAAACCCAAAAATCACTTCAATCTGCTCAAGAACAGGACAATCAATCAGAGGGAGCAGGAGGGAGAAGTTTATGCTTCAGGGGCATTTTAATGTTCTAAGTTGACTGTTACAATGATTTGTTGGTGTACTTTGACTTTAACCTGGATTTTCTCAAAACCTGATTTTTGCCCCGATTGCTATCATTTAAGGCACTATATCTCACTTATTTGTGGAGCGTTTCTCATGAAATTTTGACAGAAGTCTGTGTACATATCAAGAAGTCTACTGAACTAAAAGTTTTGGTTTAGCGCTTTGGGTCTGTGAGTTATGGTGATTTATATTTCATATAGAGGGGCTGAAAAATGGCAAAATCCTCTTTTACCCCACTAAATCTCTAGTATTATGTGTAAATGCTTTATTCTAGTCCAGAAGAAGGTGTAAACATAACTAAATCTAATTAAAACAACCTGATTCAAATATCTTGCTTCAGTCCTGAGATATAAGAAAGAAATAATGGTGAAATCGGGGTGGTGGCCATCTTGAATCGCATGACCTAATTATGCAAATTAGGTCAAATTCATATTTTGTGTATTTCAGGTCATATACTGTCAATACACCAAGTATGAATGATTTCTATCCAAAAATGACAATTTTTTTCCAAAAGGTTTCTCCTCCCCTTAAGATTTTCACTGCTCTAGATTACATAAATGAGGGTCAAACTCAGTTTCCACCAAAAGTGACATACGTACTAGGTTTTTCCAGATCACAGGAGAGTATCTGGCAGATGACAGCTCAACAGACCATAGTTAATCAGCAGCTGGCTGGCTATCTAAAAAGTAATAATGACAGTAATGTTAGCTAATAATACAGCAGACTCTTGCTTACTTTTACTTGAGACAGAATTCATAATGGCTTAGGAATACAACCGCACTCCATGATGTGCACTTAATAGGCACTAGGCAAGATCATACATTTGATCTTTGGTATTAGTGATCATGCATCTCTTGCCCGTCATGTTCTTTTGTTTTCCTGATTGGACGGAAGGATGGTCGTCACTCTAAATATTGGGGGGTAGCTTTATCTCCCCTCTTTTTGTAAAGGATGGTTCAGTGCACCCTATGCTAAAGGTAATAAGCTAGGAAGCATTGAGGTGCCTCTCCTTTACATTTAAAGACTTTGACACACTTATCATGGCTGCCACGTAAATATTTCTAGGTCATGTTCTAGGAGTTTGGAACTTTCCTAAGCAACAATAGACTATCGAAATGCAGCCCTGGTCTGGGTTTTAGTATCGTTAGTTGCTCAAACACCTCCTACTGGCCAGCTAAGCACTCGTCAGTAAAATTCTAAGCTTGCAAATTTTCGGGTTTCCTCCGCCCTCGTTCTGAGCTTGTGAAGTTTCAAGCGACGAGTGTGAAGAAACAGTGGCTGGAAGGCGGGTGCATCGGAGGAGAGCCGCAATCTTTCTTTGCTCTTCTGAGATAGCAGCATGAGTCGCATCGGAGCGTGCTTGTACATAGTTTGCCGATTGGACATTCCACCAGATTTGGGTGAGCTTGGAGATAATGCCCAAAAAAAAAAAAAAAAAACTGCCATCAGGCCTGTTGGTCTAACACAGTAAAACACATAACTTCCCTGAGGCAAATAACTCCAGTTTCACATGCAGAGAATGATCTGCAGATCATGTAATTTAATGACATCTGTGTTGTTACAAGTGTTACACTATACTGTGTCAGAGGGAATGCCATGCAAATTATTGTAGTAGAACACAGTTTGTATTTATTTATTTACTTACTTACTTATTCATGTAGTAGCATATTCTCTCATTACAGAGAGTAGTGCACACTGATTTCTGTTCACAGAAATGAAAACAACTGAGCAGATGCAAACTGAAATCCATGAAGCAATACTATGTTCATAGTTCTACCATACAAACACTGCCAAATATTTTTCAAGGCAATGAGGCAAGCACAAGTTAATACATAGATTTTAGTCATGCAGACAGCATCCATTTTTATACAAATTCCCTGAAAATATAGAATATTATTTCAGCTTCAGTGCGCTGCACATTTTCATGGACTCCTCTTTTGCTCTCATTATTTATTCATCTGGTTAACATGGCATATAAAAATCACAGTCCAGCAGCGGTACGAGAAATTCTTTTAAGCAATAATGACATGCAGGGCCAGAGTTATGAAAGAAGTGGTCACAGCACAAATACATTGGCAATATTGTGAACCTTTTGCAGTATAGAACACATTAGCAACCGATTCTCTCATACTGTTCTTCAAGTTAAACATGACAGTGAGAGGCCCATAAAAACTGATGAGGGGCCGGATACACTGAGGAAATAGTCCTCATGAAAAAAATGTTAATTTTATTTAAAATACTGCAGCTGCAGACACTGGCACGTTAATAACAGTTTTTTTTTTTAAGCCTTATAGGGGACAAGTATAAAAGTACTTTAATTGGAGAGGACCATGAAACCACTGCACAGATCGGAATAGAATTTGTTAATTTTGCTGTACCTTAGCATTAAATGAATGCCGCATTTTGCTCTTCTATAGCATATAATGAATGCAGTGCCCGAGCTTAACAAGAGTCAAATGAATAGCTAAATATGCAATGTCTGTAGGTTTCATATAACAAACAATTGGGAATGTGATGGAAAGATTGCATAGTGTTAGGCAGTGTACATAAGGAGAAAAGGTGGTGAATGGTGGTGATACAAGTCAGGGAAGAATATCAATTCCTCCTGAGCAAGGCAACAAATTCCTGAAATATGGGCACATGGGTGTGGGGGTGGAAGAAATACATGCAAGTATAAAAGTGTGATTGAAGGTAAAATGACATTTGCAATTCATTGTAGGCTATAGGCCTCTGTTGCTTGTTGAGTTTCAGATTTGGGGACTGGCTTTGTGAAAATTCCTAAAACATTAAAAATGTCCACTGTGACTAACAGCAATAATAATAAAAAAAAGTTTTAAGCATATGCCAATGTAAAAAATAGTGCCATGAGCACTGTATCTCACTTGGTATATTTTAGACTTTAGTGTTATGTAAGCTCAGAAGTGGTAGTATTTTTTTATGCCTGGGTCCAAAATTGTGAAAATGAAGACGTGTGAGCCTTATTAGCTGTTAGATCGCATATGGAGAGAAACCATGTCTTCAGATGCCAATTACGATAATTGCAAAACGCATCAATAAAGGAAAATCATTGAGAACTTGCCCGGACTAATTCTTGTCATAAAGGGACGTGTCTGTGACCCCCCAATTCCCTGTTCTAGCGCTGGCCCTGCATGGTACAATGAATTCCATCAGGTACTAGCAGATGGAACCTGATTGCTCTGCCACAAAGTTTATACTTTGCCGTGGTTGTACCTTCCTACTGGACAATGATCCAAAGCATGCATTGAAACCAGCACCAAAATGGTACACCAACTACAGAATCAGGGTTTTACTATGGCCAACCCAGTATCCTGACCTAAACCCAATAGAAAATCTGTGGGAAAAGCAGAACAGGAGAGTCCATGAACATGTATCTACGCATTTAAAGGACCGGGAGAGATTCTGCTGGCAGGTGTGGTCACAGATTCCTTTCCATGCCTTCACCAACCTCATTGCACACTATAGGAGTAGACTCAGATCTATTATATTGGCAAAGAGAGGCTGCACAAAGTATTAAAAGAAGGGGATCCGATAATTGGGCCACATGTTGCAGATAAAATATTTGTTTGATGAGAATAATAATAATTTTTTCAATCATTATATTTCAATGACATTTCAGTTGCATATCAAGAGGATAAACAGTAAATACATTAATGGTCTACTAAGTCATTTCTCACAAAAATATATAACAAAAAATAATCAAAATGAAAGATCATTCATAGGACAATGAGTTGATGAAATTCAGACGAATTGCTGGGACCATATTCCCTTCACAAACAGAATGCCATTGGATTGACATCTTCAGACTGAATAGAACAAAAAACCAGAGTCACAACTGAGACTAGCTTTAGTGCAACAAGTGATTATTACTCTGGATTATAAAATTCATGAAAACATTTAACAATGCACCAAAATGCTGAGTAAATCCCACACATATTGCAACCTTTTCCAGCAAAAAAAAAGAAAAAAGAAAAAATCAGTTGGAATCTTTCCCACAGTTTTGGTGTCAAACATGACTTGCCATTATGTTGACACATAACAAAGCAAGGTTTTACTTCAAACATTATTTGCCAGTTATATTACAACAGCAAATGCTAAATTACAGAGTGCTCATCTTGGAAAAACCAAAATTAAATTTGGACATTGATGATGTCAGTCGTTATGTGCTTGCCACCGATCAGACTAATTTTTGAGAATCTGCCTTCTCTTGCTTTTATTGGGTCCATAAATGAATGATAAATCAACAGAGTTTGAACGTATGCAGATATGAACCTGAATAATATCTCCGTCCTTTGTGCTGAAATGAGCTACTGACTGCTGTGCGAAGCTGCATGAAGTTACTTGGCAATTTTTTTTTTTCTGACACTTTTGTACAAAGCAATTTACCATTGATTTGACTAAGCAGGGAGCAATCCTCCGTGGATTAATGTAAGGTTAAGGGCACAGCTGCACTGATCGTATTGTGGCAACATTGGGCCATGAACCACCAAGCTTCTGTCTCACAGTCAAATGCATTAGCCAATAGGTGACAGGAACCTTGATCAACTAGCATTGCCTTCTCCTTAATTAATTAAGTTGGAAGCACTGAATTTATTTGAAGCCATTACCTCACTAATGACAAGAAAGAGAATATACAGAGGGAGTTTTATTGCGACCACAATTTTCTGTTCCTGGGAAGTCATGTGGTTATAATATGCTCTAACTGAAGAAAGCAATGACCACCAACTGGCCTAATTCTATTCACAAGTTCTTTTGAATGCTCTTTGTTTTAGAGTTTCAATTTATATTGCATTTTTTGTATTTTAGGTGCACGGAGTAGCTCAACACAAATGATGCAAAATAACATTGGTAATCTCATAACAACAGCATATTCCAAGGTCTGCAAACAGACCATAGAGGGTAAGCAAACTGTCAGTTTTTGTAGTCAATGTGAGGTTCTCCGATGCAGCAGTGGTTAGTGGCTATTGTCAGTAGTCTAAGGAGGGACAAACTGCAAACCAGTGACTGGGTGTGAGGTCCCCAAGACTCATTGATACACTGGGGCAATAAAGGCTATCCTGTCTGATCCAAACAGACAGAAGGGATATTGTGGCACAAATCGCAGAGAATTTTAATGATACTTAGGTAAGGAACATGTTGCAGCACACAGTGCATGACACCTGCTGTGTATAGCACTCTGTAGCTGCAGACAAGTTTGAGTCCCCTTTCTATCCTGTCCACCATCAAAAGCATTCAGAATGGGCATATGAGCATCAGTACTGGACCTTGGAGTAAATGAATACGGTTATCTAGTCCTGTGTGTCCCATTTTCATTTACATGATATACGCTGGCCAGGTACACATGCACTGTTTACCTGGGGTAGAGATGGCAACAGGATGCGCTATGTGAAGAAGACTATGTACGTAGTAGAGGAAGTGTGATACTGTGGGAGAAGTTCTGCTGGGTAACCCTGGGTCCGGGAGTTCAAGTGGATGCCAGTTTTAAATAGTTTTTATTGCATTGGAATGATAGTGCTCCGGGATCTGATTGCAACATTGATAATTTGCTGGTTTGAAGTATCAACTTTGGTACAAATAAAACTGTCAAAATGATGATGATCATACGTATCTGAAAGTGCACTCATGAGATGTCAATTTTGTGGGCAAATATCAAAGAAATTTGAAATGGGATGATAAATCACCAGCTATTTAGAATGTTCTTTTTTTTTTTTGGCCTAATTAATTACGTAAATTGTGCAAAAGACCCAGTAAAGCAAATGTGCATTTCTTTAACAGAATTGATCAGTTGACAGTTAATTTTCACACCTGCAGCTGCTAAACTTTAACTTCTCACCTCTAGCATTACTTTGACTCTAAGCTACTCAGATTTATCCTCTTGTTCTTTCTTTGTAAGCGGCTTTGGATAAGAGATTTTTTCAATATGGCTTGCTTGTCCCAATAACACGCACATGCACCCGCATGCACACACACAGTGGTATAGAATATATTGCATATTGATTTTTACGACTTAGGACTCTCATGTATGGATCCATAATCTTGCAATAAAGGAGTATTAGCTCTATTAAATCAATCATTGAAGGGACTGTGGCAAAGAGAGTAGAATTTAATACTCCATTGACTGCTTGACTCGTATGAATTGTGCTGACGTGACAAGATGTTGAGGAACCCCCCGCTACAGTCATCTGGTCATAAAGATAATTCTATACTCATTACAGAAATTTCAGATTTGGTCCAGTACTGTCTGCTCTCTATGGGGACATGTGGGAAAATAATAAGAATGATGGTGGCATTATAATGAAATGTAATAGTTTTAATAATGCAGATATATGGGCAATGAACAAAATAATATAAGTACACCAGAAAAATGGCTTTACCTTTGAAGTCACTAAATCTCAATAACAAAAGCATCTTCACATTTGAATGGCAATTAGCAGCATGTATTTGCCTGAAATAGGCCTAACCAAAAGCACTTTGCTCAGTAATTCTCCAAAACAAGATGATGATTCTCAATAAAGAGTTCCAAAGAGGACCAATAGGGGACTGGTCACAATAACAGCAGAGTGATTTAATGTGGCGATATATATATATATATATATATATATATATATATAAGAATAAAACATATTGGAAACACGTCCCCAAAAACTAAAAAGAGACCAGGAAGAAGGAACTGGGGTTGCACATCAATCTTACAGAAGGGACAAACAGACACTTGCTGGGATTGTTGCTAATAAATAACTCACCTAAAAACTCACCTTAGAATCCGGAATCAACCAAGACAGTATGGCTTGATTTTTACGCTGCTGGTATTTATATCAGTGTTTACAATGATATGGTAGTGTTTCCAGTGGATTGTCTACATCTTAGTTGTTCTTTTGATAAAATGCCTCTACATTGGCTACTAGAAAATACAATTCCTTTAAAAAAAAAATAATTTAATGAATCACTAAACTCATGCAAGGATTTTAAAGAAAACTAAAGTAGTATGTTGAAAATCAATACTCAAACACGAGGCAAAATGCACTGTGGTTACATTAATTCTGGGAAGAATTCAAGTTAAATTGTCCCTTCAAAAATAAATCAAATAAATCAGACTGTATCCCCGAGGAGCAACTTGGCTGCTTTGAATTTGTTTTATACAGTAATAGATTTCTTTAACTGCACAACTGAGAGAGCTATGCGACTGGCTTGATAAAATATTCTTTACACTGTTCATTTTTATTTATTTTTTTTACATACAAATACATATGATTGAATGAGTCAATGAATGAATGAATGAATGAATGAATGACTGAAATACACTTACAGTGCTGGTGGCAATGTAGGGCAGAATGTCCTTTGAAATAATCATTGCTACAATTACTTTGAATCTTTCTCATAAATATGACAGGAGCTAATTTCATAGGCACATATTCATCTGTCATGCTGTGATTTCTTAACAATAAAAATGCAAACTTTATTTAATCAATTTTCTCCGCCAATTACTTAATGCATAAATCAGTGCAAGCTATTTAATTGAAAGGATGCCAGGAAAAATGTAATGCTGGTTGCCATGGAGACCAGTGGATATTTCATGCACTCATCAATGAGGAAACCTATGTTGGTCAGTTGAAGCATAAAGGCTCTAGTGTGGAGGCAGAACAGTGTTGCTCATTTTGATGTCATTGCGGACATCTGGCACATTCTTAAGTTTATGTCATGGAAATGCATTCCATGCCCTCAGTGAATCTGGCTTGCTGCATTTATATGGGAATTTCACCTATCTATCTGACTGAAGTGGCTGGAAATTGTGGTAAGATCAACCAACAACACTCTTTTTACTCTGTCCAAGTCCAGATTCGGACGGTTTTAGGGTTATACTCAGAGGAATCATCCAGCTTAATCAGGAATCCTGTTTCATGAAATAGAGATGTCATTGTACAATGAAATGTAAGCATTCACATTGTAGGCAGCATTGCCCATTTTACTACCAACATTGATGATTTTCTCTATATAAACATTAGTAACCAACAAACTTTGGCTGGGCCCAGAAACTCTCTGTCAGGCAAGGGAATTGACCCAAGCGCAGACTGGAGTAAGATAGCATTTTTATGGGCAAAATCAGGGTCTGGCAGTCCTGGACGGTAACAGGCAGGCAAGTTGAGGCACCAGAAGGGTAATCCAAATCGATAACAAGCCAAATTCAATGCCAGGATATAACAATACACAAGCGACAAAAGTAAACTCACAAACCATGGACGAAAACTAATCAGAATCAGGAATATCAACAAATGGAAATACAAGGCCTTGTAAGTATCTAGAAATGGCAATACATTCATGAAGAACTAAAGAAGAGTGTGGTTATGGGAGAAAAAGCATTCAGAGAAGTAACACTGGTGTGAGTGAACTGGGAAACAGAAGGGTGTGGTTACAAACAAAGGCATTTAACTGAAGTATTGATAAACAGAACATTGAGGGCTGGTGCAGAAATGCAATGAAAATAAAGATAGTAGAAACAGAACCAGAAACAGGGAAAGGGAATAATAGCATACAGGGAGGGGGATTATTAGCATAAAACAAAGCAATGCAAGAAATTAAAACAATGAAAACTATTTCTACAGTGCACGCTAACATAAAGCTTGATTTTAGTCATCAAACTTCAAAGAGAAATCACAGCTAATATTCATCACAGGATAATATGATTAGTCGACAGCAGTGCAGATTTCTGGAATAATTGGTATGCACTCTTCAGTATTCGGAGGAAAGGGATAGAGACCTTCGGAGATGAGTACCAGTAAATGTGTTTTCTATCGGCAACCTCAGATCTCTAGACAGCCTGTTATTTATTGAAATAACCGTTTAAGTTAATTCAATCTGACAGGCTTAGAGGGCTTTAGTTTATGTGGAAAAATTTATCTACAATTCAAGGACTGAATTGGAGCCATGCTATGCTGGAAAAGACCCACATGCAGCGCTGAGGGCACTGTGGCCGTCTGAAAGTTTGTTCTCATAAACATTAATAAATCAATAGCCACTGTCACCCTGAGAGAGAATGGGAAAAAATTGAGTAATTATAAAAATTGTCTATGGACCTCAATCACAAACAAAAGAAATAACAATGCGCTTTGTGTGGCTGGTGGTGGCAGAAGGCTTTAATGTTATTTTGTGAATTAGTTCAAATGAAAGCTGCCACATTATTTTGATAAATAGGTCCCGTGATGCACCTTGGCTGGAATCTTATCTGTGACTTGGCGCTCTGAGAAAATCAAAACTGTGAGGCTGTGAGGAGATGACAAAGTAGTGCTTTTAGAAAAAAAATGCCAATGCTCAATTTTGAGAATGATTGCATAGAGAAGCCTGTCCCTTTCATTTAGCTTCCAGGCCCTTTCTCTGGCTGTGTGCTTCTCAAAACACACCTAATGTCCCAGCTCAGACTTCTGGATGCTATCTAAATAAGCTCAGGATAGCCAGAATTTCAGGATCCAATTTGACAGTTACCATGAAAAGCAGCTTTAAAAACTTGAAGATAATGGAGTTGAATAGCAGGAATAGCTTTTTGGGGATCATGCTGAAGAATGATCGGCAATTTTACAGGAAGCACAACTCAGTCAGCTGGTTCTCCTTGATTGTAACTACATGCTATTGAACAACAGGGAACATATTTGATTACTCGACTTGATGGTTGTGTTTAGGAATCTTAAATTTTCTTCTCAAGAGTGGAGAATTGTTGCAGTTCAAGCATTTTGGAAATAACTTATTAATCAGTACGATTCAATTCTTTCCCATTCAAATTGAGATGTTTTTTTTTTTTTTTTTTTTTAGTGGAGCAGATGGTTTGCTTTTGATTTTTTTTTCTCTATTTTGTCTTACAAACTACATTTTTTCTGATGTTTGTGATGTTGTTTGGAGAATACGGCTTTTTACATTATAGTTGTTTTTACATAAGCTAGGGCCTTTGAATATATTTTTCTGTGTGTGTGTGTCTGCGTGTGTGTGAGTATTTGTGTGTGCGGGTGTGTGTGTTCTTGTACTTGGTATAAAGTCAGGATCAAAAGAAAAAAAGGTAAAAAAAAAAAAAAAATAACCAACAGAGTGGGGACATTTTCGGGAATTTTTTAGGCAGTCCTCACCACTTCAAAGGCAATTGTGACTTATTAGTTAAGGTTAGGCTTAAGGGTAAAATTAGGGATTAGTTAAGGTTAGGGCAAGGGTTTGGGTCAGGCATGCGTTCGTCATAATTAAGATAAGGGAAAGTCTGTAGACTCACATAAAGAATCAATGGAAGACAATGTAATGTCCTCGCAAAGTAAGAAGTATAAAGATGCATGTGTGTATATGCGTGTGTGTGTTTATACATATTTTGATATTCAGCGAGAGCATATTCTCTCAAATTTTTCAAAACTCTCTCCTGCCGTTATAGGATCACTACCTTGTCATGGTGGGCTGATTTCCTAATTTCATGACCTGGAGATTCATGCTAGCAGGAGCCTAGCACTCCAGGCCGGGTCATCCATGGAGACAGAACGTAAATAGGCCCTACCCATCTCAGAGGGGAAAACAAGCCATGACTCACCAATGATTTTGTAATTCTTGGCAGTGCCTCTTTTTGGTTTGTTAACTGAAATTATAAAAATGCTCAAATGTTGTTGTGTGACAGATGTACCTCAAACAAGTTTAAAAAAGGCAAGTTCCAAAATGCAAATCTGAGCCAATAAGAGGAGAAAAGGTGCTTCAAGCAGCAGGACGTGAGGTGTTAGGAAGACAAAAAAAATTGTAGCTTTGGGTTGTAACTAACTAACCAGCAACTGTAAGATGGCAAAATCAAAATAGGAGTTTTCATAATAATTGCAATATTTGTCACGTTACAGCTTCTTGTGGTAGTAATATTAAGATCCATTCCATGAGAAAATGGCACTTTTTGAAGAAGTTGAGGAGTTGACCCCCCTGGAGTTGAATGAAACTTGGCAGGTTGGATCTGGTAGACTTACAGAAAAAGCCAAATTTTTAGGTCCGTATCTCAAGAAGTCTGCCGGCGGCGCCACCTGGAAGCCACTAAAGTGGCTCAGTTTTGCTTTTGACACCATTTTTTACATCAATTATTATGACTTAAGGGTACACAGTACCAGATGTGTAATACTTTTATCATGACCTGTCACACTTCAAGTCTAGATAGACATTAGCACCACATCAGCGCCAAGCTGGGTATCTATGTTATTGAGCCGGAATTATTTAAGAAATCACAGTAAAAATTGAAAATGGGAATGGGAATAAAATAATATCCCAGACATATACCAATCAAGAATGCTTTATTATGTGTTTATACACAACAAAACTATCATTTTAAGTTAATATTCCCTTGGTATCTTGCTGGGTTAGTGCAGTGGATGGCCGGAAAGATGGTCGAAATTGATTTTGGTGCATGTTTGCAGTATATTTTCTCAGTAACCTAGATATGTTCCATGGTGATAAATGCCGTTTGTTCTGCTTTTGGAACTCTGTTTTCAGGAATATCAAGAATTTCTTTGGAAGTACCTACACTTTCAAGCTAGACAGTGCCAAAGTTGGAGGAAAACTCAAAACGGACCATTTCATAGCAGATTGTACCTATGTTTTGGCGGCATTATTTAGTTTACCCATCAAGATAGAGATCTGAAATTCTCTGGATACATAGTCCCTTTGGGGTACATTACAGAATTAGTAAAATTTCAACTGTAATATTTTCAGTGTAGATGATTTTAAACATCAAAAGTCAGAAAAACTTGCCTCCAGGGGGCACTGTAGGCTGGATGCAAGTACTGGCCATCCCCAGCAATGTACCAAAGATATTTTTTTAATTGTGATACACAGCTAGTTTTCTCAGAAAGTGAATTTGGTCCGGTACTATGCTGGGTAGATGACTTTCTGACTAAAGGTGGCGCTCTAAAGAGCTAATGTTCTGCCAGCCTAGCATTCCATATTCCCAGACATATACCAAAGTTCTGTCTTTTGAAATATATGAAGCACATACACAGTTATACATAAAAGTTGTAATCCCTTTGGTATAAAGCTTGTTTGGTTGTAAACTGGTGGTGACTGTGAACACTACAAACGCGCAATACATGGGCTATTACCAAGTTCACGTACAGCGCAGTCAAAAATGTACAGCACATTATAAAACATGACCAGTCCAAATTTTTAACTGCCAAAAAGAACTAATGTAAAAGGCGTACCACCATAAGTACGTATGCAGACATGCGTCAACAGTATATGTACACTTTCATAAAAGAACAGTCCATAATTTGAACTCTAAAAAAAAAATCTTTGTCACACAATCATGTACATGAAGACAGAATGTATAGTACAAAAGTTAAAACTGTTTTATACTTTTCATGTTATCCAAAGCTAAATGATGTCAAGACAGCATGCGACTAGCTCTATCCGTCAGTCTGTTTTTGGAATTGGATTGTGAGTTGGCGGCACCTGGTGGTAGGCACCAGAGGTGCTCCTTGGCCTTGGCCTTGAGCAGCCATCCATGGCCTTCTTTGTTGGATCCAGGTCGATGTTACCCACGGAGCCAGTCGAGCCCGAGGCAAGCCCTACTACACTGCATCCTGGGTTTCTACAGGGCTGCTTACCGGCCGTTGATAATGAGCTCCTCTGTCTCTGAATTAAATAGCGGGCTGCAGCCAATATGACGCAATAGTTGCATTAACACCTATGGCTTGGTACGCATGGAAATGGGAAGTCTGTAAAAGAAACTCCGCCCTCCCAACCAGCAGGCATCCCATTGGCTAGACATCATGGGCAGGTGTTAGGAATGAAGGCATGCAAGTTACCACTACAAATGAACTGCCCTTTTCTTGGCAGGGTGCTGCTTGCTAGCTAGGATTTCTGTACCCTTTATCAGGACAACCACTCGGTAGACATGACTGCTATGCCCTTTTTCATACCCAAGCATCATACCTTAGGGAAATCCTAGAATTAACACTGAAGCCTGCTCTCTGATTCTGATAGTAATGCAAAAATGCAGAGAATTTATTTTTTTCTGAAACTCACGAACACTACAAAACTGTACACCGTACTGACTACTGGTAAAAGTCTTGCATGTTGACACCATGCAAGAATCACCTCCAACATTCTTATCCAATTTACAACCAACCCAGCTTTATACCAAAGAGATTAAAAATTTTATGTATAACTGTGCATATGCTTTATATGTTATGGTTTTGGTTTTGTATTCATGTTTATGCTCATGTTCTATGTTCATGATTTTGTCTTTTATTTATTCTTTTTTGTTATTTTATTTCTCAGGTTTTAGTTCAGTCAATTTTCAGTTCCATTGCACTTGTCTCCCCTGTCTTGTGATCTAGTTGGTTCAGTCCGTCTCCCCGGTCTGTGCGCTCGCATGCTTCGGGTGATTTCAATGATTTCTGGTGTTTCAGATTATTCCTTCAATTCTCGTTTACTTCCTTCGCCTTGCTGTTCTGATTACTAACAAGACTAACATTTGTATTTTGTATCATAGTCTACTAACCCAACTAATCCATGTTTATATTACTAACTCACTAACGAGCACTCTAGTTAAATCTGTGAAGTTGCACCGCTACTAATTAGTACTAATTCCCTCTCAGCAATCGCCCTGTTCTAGCCTCCGCCTCTTGTTCAGCTGTACCTGTCTCCCCCTGCGTTTCTGCGAGATCTCTCGCACGTGCCTAATTACTTTCCTGCACTCATTATCTGTGCGCTTAGAACTCCTTGACCGGAGCTGTTTAAATGTCATAGGCTGTTTTCGTGATTCCCGTCCGTGTCTTTCGCCAGTGTTCATGGTTAGGATTTCCCTAATGTATTCTTCCCTTTGTAATTAATCTGATCCAGCTCACCTGTTCCCTGCATAGCATGTGACTTCCCTCTCGTCTATTTAAGAGTCCTCACTGCTGTTCTGACTTTGTCAGAACGTTGATCAATATTTCTTTGCGCAGAGCCTCTTGTATGTCATTGAGTATTGTTTTCCTTTGACTGTTTCGCCCGACTATGATACTTGCCATAGCCCTTCTTGTATTGTTTTGTCTTTTTGTATTTTGACCTATTTTTGTATGACCACGATTCCTGTGTTTGGATGTCCTGTGTATGACCCTCTGCTTTGTTCATCGACTACAATTTTTTTGCCTACCGTCTATGTACCTTTACTCATCTGTTTTTCTGGTTCTGACCCCTGCCTGTCTAGTCGACTCTGTTTTTGGAATTCGTATTGTGGCTTGGGAATTCTTGTGGTGGGGGGGTTTTTGCTTTGACCCGGACTTCATTAAAGGCATACTTTTTTTTTTTTTTTGGATTTCCATCTCTTGCGTGTGGTTCCTGAACGTTACGTCACATATGTGAAAAGACAGATATTTGGTGTATGTCTGGGAATAAGGAATATTAGGTTGGTAGAATATTGGCTCTTTAGAGCACCAACTTTGGTCAGATAGCTATCCACCCAGCATAGTACCAAGCTAAACTCTTAATTTTCAGAGAAAACTAGCTGTGGGTATCACAAATCAAAAACAATTTCTTTGGTACATTGCTGGGGATGGCCAGTACTTGCATCCAGCCTACAGTGCCCCCTGGAGGTGAATTTTCCAACTTTTGATGTTAAAAATCATCTACACTGAAAATACTATTGAAATTTTACTAATGCTGTCCTGGACCTCAAAGGGACTATGTAACCAGAGAATTTCAGATCTTGATCTTGCAGGGTAAACAAAAATGCCACCTAAACACAGGCACAATCTGCTATGAAATAGTCCATTTTGAGTTTTCCTCCAACTTTGGCTCTGTCTAGCTTGACAGCATAGATACTACCAAAGAAATGCTTGGTATTCCCAAAAATGGAGTTCCAAAAGCACAACAAACAGCATTACCCTCACAGTACAAATCTGGGTCATAGAGAAAATATACCACAAACATGCACCAAAAATGAATTTCGACCATCTTTCTGGCTGTCCATTGCTCAAACACAGCAAGGTACTAATCACTGAAAATGATATTCTTACACACAATAAACCATTCTTGTTTGGTATCTATCTGGGATATTATTTTGTTCCCATTACTATTTTCAATTTTTTATTTTTAAAATAATTCTGGCTCGATAACGTAGTTACCCAGCTTGGCGCTGATGTGGTGCTGAAGTCTAACCAGACTGACTTGAAGTGTCACAGATCATGATAAAACTATAAAATTTGGTACTGTGTACTCTTAAGTCATGATAGTTGAAGTAAAATGTCGTGTAAACAGCACAACTTAGCCATTTAAGTGGCTTCCAGGTGGTGCTATCGGCAGGCAAAGTGAAATACGGACCTAAAAATTCAGTTTTTTTTCTGTGAGACACCCATATCTACCTATGTGCTAAGTTTCATTCAATTCCAGGGGGGTCAACTGCGCACCGAATGTCAATCTCTCGTGGAATGGCTCTTAAGCTTTCTACATAGTTAAGGTTTTGGTAATTAGACTTTTGGGTGGTTTGATCTTAGGTTTAATTGTAATCTTACCTGTTGATTTGATGAGATACTTACAAACATCAAAGTTTTGTAACATCTGGCCATTCAGTCGGATTGTTTTTCAATGACATAGAAGAAAAGCAGAGGAGTCATTGAGGAAGTTCAACAATATACAGTTATCAACTGCAAAAGCTAACTTGACATGAGCTCACTGAAATAAATGTCATTTTAGGCAAGTTGCACTGCCATCTATGGAAAAGTTACCATTTGATAGCTTGAGGCAAGAGCTAAAAGGCTAAGTCTCACATCAAAAACGTGAAAGTTGTCAGCTACAACTCTTCTTTCTTGTAGACACAGGCTATCCAAATAATGTAATTAAATATTGTTATTGGCATTGAACATTCTAATAATTTCTGTTCTAAATGAGTTTTGTAATTGTTAGCTGCTATGTTTGTGATCTCCACTGGGTCAGACTTTTTTGCGTCAGAGTAGGCAATGCGACGTGATCTCTATCCTTGTGCAGATCCAATTTTCTCTCCTTACTGGCTCAGTTTTGCAGTTTGAGATCTCATAAAAATTTTTTGGATTCTCTAAATTGTTTGTGGTGCATCCTGCCTCACAACAATATTGGGGCATTTTCGTTGTTACAGCTAGTAGACCAAAACCAAGAAAGCACCATCACACAATGCTAAGTCAACGGAGGGTTACGGTTTGTTTTCACTTCTGTTGGGTGTTGTTTTCAGAGTCAGTCTCTATGCTAGACAGGTCAATGGTTAGGGATCTGATAAAGAGTGATTTCCAGGCCCTCCAGGTTGGGGGTTTGACACCCTGAGAGAGCGCAGCTCCAACTGCAGTACCAGAGGCATCACAGATAACAAGGGTAGAGCTGGAGGGGTCAAAGTGGGCCAACACAGGTGGTGAAGTGAGCAGATCCTCCAGGAGCTGTATGGCAGCGGAGCAGACTGGCATCCAGACCCAGTGGGCATCTTTTTCAGTTGCTGACGCAGTGGAGCTGTAGTGTTGGAATAGTGAGGCAGAAAATGCGGGTAATATTCAGACATGCCCAGGAAGAAGACAACCTGAGCTGTAGAGGTGAGCTCTGGAGGCACTGGATGGCATCAACATTAGACTGGAGTGGTGCAAGGCCATCTACTGAAAGACGAAACCCCACAAACTCACTGGCCGGTGCTGAAAACTGACATTTATAACTGTTGAGTGTGAACTTGTGTTTTATTAGTGCAGCAAAGAGTGCTCATCATGGGTAAAAGGAGAGGGCCCACGCACCACGATGTCATCAAGGTAGATGGCTGCCCCAGGGATCCCTGCCAGGATGGATGGCATCACGTTTTGAAAACAGCTGGGCATTGAGCTAAGGCCAAAACGCATCCTGGAGTAGGGGAACACTCCTGTATGCGTAACATATGCTTTAAGGTCCCAGCTGCTGGGAAGAAGTGGGACTTGGAGATACCCTGGTGGAGATCCAGTTTTAAGAATACCGAAGAGCCATGAAACTGGGTGGGAAGTTCCTCCGTCATGGGCAGGGGGTATTTGTCGGGGATAACTGCATTGTTCACTGCCCTGAGGTCAACACGGAGACACAGGCCACCTGACTTTTATTTGGGCAGCACGAGGATGGAGATCCATGGGGAGGTGTTGACTGGCTCAATGATGCCGGCCTCCAGGAGGTTATTTAATTCTGTTGTTACAATGTTGCAGAGAGCCAGTGGGATACGCCTCAGAGGCTGGATAACAGAGTGAACTGTGGGGTACAGTAGGGGCTAGTGGTTGAATTCTGTGAAGCAAGCTTACCCATCAAACAGGGGTGCGTTTCCCGAACAACGACGGAAGTTAGCTTTGAACTAACATGGTACGATGCATCGTTAAACTAACAAACATCAGAAGAACGATGGTTTCCCAAAACCTTCGTACCTTGTTCGTACCACAGTAGTCTGAACCATGTTGGTTTGAACGACGTTAGTTTGAACCATGATAGTTTGAGCGAACAACGTTACCAGGAGCACGCCGGTCTGATTTTCACCGCGGGAAGCTTAAAAACTTGGTATTTGTGCCTAAATACGGCAGTTGTGATCGATATTACAATAATAATTCGTCGTTTTGGCATATTATTTTGTGATCATATACAAACTAGCTAAAATACAATTTACCATTTAAATGAAAAGACACTTTAGGCAACGATTCTTTGGAAGAAAAAAAATCTAAAGAATGATTTGCCATTTCAGTGCATTTAATGAGATGAGCTCCACCAGCGAGTACAGTTTTTAAATTCATTAATCATTAACATTCTTAACAGTTATACATACATACTAAGCTCCTTTACATAACGTAAATTCTGTGGTGTAGTGGAGAAAGCTAACTGCACGTCTTTGAGCAGCCTTCATACACTGAGGGTTCGACTCCTGCAAAGAAAGGCAGCGTCTTTTTTTTCCACGCTGTCTTTTTATTCATGGCAACGCGTGCTCCGATGAACAAGTGATCATTAAATTTAGACGATTTGTGTGTCATGTTGTCTCTTTTGATATATGTAGTAAATATTTATTTAAGGTCACCCACCTTATTCATGGGCGTAGAAATACACACACAGACAAAAATGGAATATAAAAAGTAAACATTTTTATTCCTTTTTCCTAACTTAAAAATTATTTCATTGACTCAAAGAACAAAAAATGGCATAAGACCACAGAAAAAATATATTCTGAGGGCTACGGATGGAGATGCAGTGCAGTGCAGTGGATATGGGGGGGGGAATGGAGGGATTGCCAGCTAGACATTACTAAGGAGAGCAGCAGCTCTAAGGAGTGCACTACAGAGGACTGGTGGTGGGAGCTCCGGTCTGTCGGCCTCCTCTTACTCCTGAGGAGAGTTTTGTCCATGCTAAGCTCAGAGGTGCTGGTGGGAGTCCCAGAGGTATAGATATCTGTGGTATGCACGATTCCCTAACATGAGTGTCTTCCCCCCTCTGCCCACTTCCTCTACGCCCATTTACGCCTTTCCCCTTGCAGTTTGATTCCCAGGGCCCCCCAACACTGGGCACCCACACGCAGGACCCCTCAACATTGGCCATCCTCTCACTGGGCCACTCCACATTGGGCCCCCTCTGGCATGGCCTTCTGTGTGTCAGGGCCGCTCTTTCCCTTGAGTCTCAAGAATCCTCTCAGACTGGCAGTTCGTCTACGTCCTGCACAGCATGGCCGTCACAGCAAATGTCCAGCTCCCTGAAGATGACGCGATCTCTGTAAAGGATGCTGAAGATGACCGTGCATTCCACAGACCACAAGGAAAGACAAATGTTATGCAAAAAGACCTCCATCTCCCCCACCCCCTTTCTTTTTATCAACACTTTCCCTTCCACTGTCATATATATATATATGATTTCTACCATATTCACAGTTGCAAGTGGGCAAACAACATCCTCTCCTATCGATACATAAAAATACATGAAGGTAAACAGCGAGATCATATGTTCTTCCTATGACTAGCAACACAAAGTCACAAGCTTTACAGATTTACTGAACAATACTACCGTCTTGAACCATAATGTAGGCTAATTAACCACCTCCCGCTCTAATGACAGCGGGAAAAAAAACAAATGTTGAATTACTAGACTAGCGTAGTTAATCGTTGCCGAACATTAAAGTTTCTTTGCTAACGCATGCGAAGGCTACAAGAGATATAATTCCAGAGATCCAACCATAGGCCCACTCATGAACAGAGAAATACAACAAAAAGTGTTTTTCCCGAGCAGCTACATTTTCAAATCACTGTGTTGATGTTATATATGTTTGTACAGCAAGATCATCGAACATTTTCAGCTACTGACCTTATGATTACCTTTCGTGGACTGCATTTTCCGACGCAATCACCCGGAACTAAGCTTCTAACTACAGCTGGGGAGCAGTAGTTGGAACTACACAACTTAACGAACGTTCGTTCGGACTACGGTTTTGGGGAACACCTGCGTCGTTTAACGATGGTTCCCACTACGTAAGTTACCTTGGTAGTTCGAACGATGGTTTTGGGAAACACTGGCGTCGCAACTACATAGTTCAAACTATGTAAGTTGCTAACTTACTTAGCAACTAAGCTTTTGGGAAACGCACCCCAGGGCAGGTCATTGCTGCTGCCATGGGGAACTCACCGTGGATCCTCTGGTATCCAACTGAGTAAAGCCCAGGCCATGGAAGACGTCTAGACCCAGGAGGGTTATGCTAAAACAAAATAAATCGAAGGTGAAATTAGGGAGGAACCAGGTGCCATAACACACTGGCAGTTGTAAGGAGCGCACCATATCAATTCTGGAGCTGCCATAGCCACACAAGGAGGTAACCAAAGCACAAAGCGGCAGGGGAGAAAAACCGTGTCCCAGTGGTCATGTTAAGAAACGACACTGTCACCCCAGCATCAAGCAGCAGGGGAACATTACCAGGTTGCACTGTACAAGATTTGAAAGCAACGGGTCTTGAGCTGATATGGTGGATGGTTGTGGGCGATACTGAACAGAAGAGGGCTGCAGGTACTGCGGGAAATAGATTCTAATCTTTGGCTGATCTGTGCGACTATTCTTTGCCTAAGTCAGATCCGGTCAGCAATTTATATGGAAACATGAGTTGTCCAGATACATAAAGAGCAGCCAGATATGTCTAGGTTTGAAAAAGGCACTAGTTAAAAAGTGGATAACACTAGCAACACTGAGAGCCATCAAGAGCAGACAGACTCTAAAGAGGAAACTAATAGACTCCAAGTCAGAGAGGCTGACAGATTGCTATAAGCTCCAGCACAGAGAGCTGACCAAACTGTCAAGGTAATGGCAAAAACTGATAAATGAACATATACATGGATGAACTTGTTAGCCAGGCAGAAAATGCAGCCAACAGAGGAGAGCAGGGAAAGGCGTAAAAATCGTAAAGATGGTCCACGGCAAGTACGGCAGCAGGAGTGAAGCCTCCTTCAATGAGGCACGGAGTAGGCTGCTTCACAGTGAAAAAGAACAGGAAGCTTGTTGTGCAGAGCACTTCAAAGTTGTCCACAACAGACCTCCACCTACAGCTGAAGCAAACAGAAGGCAGAGACCGACCTAGATGTGAACACAGCTCCATCAAGCAAGCAAAAAATCATTACAGCCATAAAATCGAAGACACCATAAATCTGGATTTTTTTCGAGGCTGATTCTGAGCTTTCAGCAAGGATTCTACAGCCCTTGTTTATGGCAGTGTGGGCGGAGATGGAAGTACCAGATGATTGGACCAAAGGCATCATCATAAAAGATCCTCAGAAAGGTGCACTTCATAGAGAATATCATGTGGGCATTTTCATATCACACGCTGTATCAACCCGAGACCCCAGTACCTTCCCAGGATATCCCAGGATACTGGTCGAGGGTTGGTACACGGTGTGATATGAAAATGCACATATGATGTTCTATTTATCATATACTGATTTTGACCATAATTAACGATGCATTTTATCCAAAGCGTTGTATTTCAGGTTATTATTGTCATCATTACAAGCCAGTAGTGCTAGCATTTGCTTTTAGTCAGCAGTGTTTTCAAGTCAATGAAATGGCTAATTAGCTAGCTAGCATGTAAATGCAATTTTCTCCATTAACGTAATAAATTTGCATTTCTACGATAGCTTGCGCATGATTTTTGCGCGGCGGCCAGATACTGGTGATACAGGATTTTTGCCTGCCTCGTGCCTGGCGCTCCTATCACATGGGCAGATTCCCCATATTTATAAGGAAGTATATGATAAATGACTGCAATAACTGGCACGGCATCACCCTCCTGTGTTTGCCCCAAGCAAGATCCAAACTAAGATTATCATTTAGCGTATCCTCAGCGCAACAGATCAGCAGCTGAAGACAGAATAGGAGGTATTCCGCAAGGGCAGAGGTAATGCTGACAAGCTATTCATGTTACAAAACATCATTTAGCAGTGCACAGAGTGGCTGAGGCAGTGGTGCATTAACTTTTTAGATTTCCAAAAGGTTTTCGATAGTGTGCACAGAGATGGCACATTCTTCAAGCCTATGGTGTTCCCCAGAAGCTCTGGTGTAGTCAAAAGCTTCCGCAGAGCCTTGTGTTGTAGTTACATCAGTTTTGAGGTCAAGACAGGCGTTAGGCAGGGCTGCGTGATGTCTGCGTTGCTATTCAACTGAGTCATCGACTGGGTGATGCACCGTATTATGGAAAACCTACAGAGGGGCGTCAGGTGAACCCTCTTCTCCACCTTAGAAGATATATACTTTGTAGACAACATAGCCCCGTGATCTTGCACCTACAGCCAGATGCAGAAGAAGACCAGCCAATAAAGCATTTACTCACACCAGGTAGGACTCAACATTTTCAAAGCCTGCCTCTAACCCTCAAACAGTCAAGGTGGATGGAGAAGACCTCCCTAAGACAAAACAGTTCATGTAACTTGCAGCCAGAAACAGGGTGTCATCCTTGTGGTACCCATGTGCATTTACCCTAGTGTTGATTTCCAGAACTACACTTTAGACAAGACCATAATGGAGTGGAGCACCCTGGTAAGTAGGCCTTATGCTAATTATTCAATTTTGTTTTTTTTTTGTTTTTTTTTGTGTTTTTTTCTTGTTCCCCAAGTGTAGAAACCCACGCCATTTGGCTCCTCTTTTGAAGTTTTTAACTGATTGTAGATCGTGAAAAAAGAAAAAAAGAAAAATTGATTTTGGAATCTGCACAAATAGGCAAGTGAGCAAGCTAAGAACTAGTAAAATAACCTTTGACAATGACAGCGCCACTATAATTAACCCGGTGATGACATAACAACCACTTGGGTTTGTATATGTTGTATCTATGTATGCGTACAATAAGGATGACGCCCTGTCTCTAGCCGCAAGTGTTCAAGTACCTGGGCAGTACTGTCAAACAAGATGGTGGAGCAGGCAAAAACACATAGAGCCAGCTAAGCAAAGCCAGAAACACCTTCAGAATGCTCAACAGTGTGTAGAATTCATCGCAGTGGAGCATACACACCAAGCGCAAGATATATCAGCAGTGTCCTGTCTGCCCTTTTGATTGGGTCGGAATGCTGAAAAATGATGGAGAGCAATCTGGGTAAGCTGTCAAACCCTCCATATCAGAATTCTGTGACAAAATCCTTTGCATTTTCTGGCCTCAAACCATTTCCAAAAAGGATCTGCTCTCACAGTGCATACATGAGAACATGGGTATGGTTGTCATGCGAAGGCGCTGCAGGAGGATTGTCCATTTCATCAGAAAGAAAAATGAATCCATCGCTCAGACAGTACTACGCTGGACACCTAAGGCAGGCGCAAGCGTGGTAAGCCCAAGAATACATGGCAGTGTACTATAGAGACAGAAGTGAGGGGCTTAAACCACAGCTGGAACACAATCTATAAACTGGCCAAAGACAGACAGTGGTGGAAGACCATTGTTGGTGCCCTACATGCATGCCAGTGGGCATAATCAGCTGTAAGAGTGAGTGAGTCTCTCTCTCTCTTTCTCTCTCTCTCTCGCTCTCTCTGTTTCTATCACTCACTCTCTCACTCTGTAAAGGACAATGTCATAATAACATTGCAAAACCTTGCTTCCGTAATATTGACACCAGACATTTGGATTTATATTACATTAATTAGTTTGCAGAAATTAATTTATGCAAAATATTTTGCCTTTGCTGAGATATTTAAGACACAAACAAAACTTGCACATTCATCACCATAACCTGCTGCTGGACTCCTCCTTTGGGAGATTTTGTATCCCCTGAGATTAATTAATTCTTAAAAAAAAAAAAAAAAAGGATTATGTAAATATACATGAGGATGTAACACTTACAGAGGCAGCATTTACAGTGAAAATAGAAAGAAGACAAGCTTTCCATATTTAACCAAGAGGCAAAACACCATGCTTTGCATAGTTTTATTACCTGCAAAAATTGATAAGTAAATACTAGAAGGAAGACTGACATGGATCTATTATGTGCAACATAAACAAATTTATCCATGGAGCTTGCCAAATATTTCATTCTGAAAGTACAGTTTGAGACATTGCACGTTATGGAACTGGAAATTATGGAAATGCCTTTTCTCAATTTTACCAAAAAGACATGTTTAAATTCCCAGCGAAGTCCGCTCTGTGAAAAGCAATGTATTTTGTTTTCAAGGTTTTGTTTTATTTGCATTTCAAACATGTCATTCTCTGACACTCTGGATCTGCCAGTTGGAGGTTACAGTTATGAATGTGAGAATGCATTTTAAATGAAAAAGTTTTACTTTAAGCATTTAAATTTGCAGTCATAAAGCATTCCAAATTTGAAATAAACTGGTAAGTGTGGACATAAATGCTTCAGGAGCGCGTCATATGAGGTTGCTATGGTACTGCTCCAGGCCAAGTGATGTGTGGGTATTGCGTGAGGCTGAATAGAATGGCTAATTATGCCATTTTCATTTACATTTTATTCAGAATATCAATGAGCGAAAGTAATTTATTCCACTTGAAGCAGTTCACTGGACAAAGTGCTTCCATTGGGTTAAGTAGCAGAGCCATCAGGTCAAATGGAAGCAAAGACAGATGTGATTCATACATAAATGTTGAAGAAAAGTTCACAACCTGTTTAAAATTCACATGCTCATATTCTTTGAGCCAAATCTATCCTCTAAATAATGCTAGACTGTTTTCCATTGTAAATCATGGTGCAAGCACTGAGAGACACTGTCAGTGCTGTCAATATTTTCATATGAGCAGTCTTCATCCTGACTGCCTGCCAGCAGCTATCTCGCTCCTCTGTCTCCCAGAGCAAACTCAATCACATCAGGACGATATAGTAGATTGAGCACAAAGAGGGCCCTTCCCCTCAGATTTGGGTTTCATCAGTGCGTAATGCCCGTGTCGTACCTTTGCCCCCTGAGGGGAGCAAGCGTCCTTCCCTGTTATTAAAGTGAGCCTGAGCTTGTCACAGACTGATGCTTTGTTGAGAGGTTGTGCCTGCTGCCTGCTGGGTAGTGTGAAGGGTGCTGGGGTTTTAACCAAGTGCGGCCCACTCTGATCATCTATCTTAATACAATCTCTCATGCTGTGTGTGTATGTGAGTGTGAAGGCGGACTGAAAGTGAGCAAGCATCCTATAACCCCCCACCCACCCCAGCACGGGCACACACACACACACACACACACACACACCTACCAACCACTCCACACTCCACCAGCCTTTCTCAAAGGTGGTTCAGCAGACATCCAGCCATAACCCGAGTCCCTCAAAAATGAACAATATGAACTTCCCCAGAAGACTCCACAAAATACAGGTCTGTGCATTTATCTATCTTCCCTGGAACAAGGCATTATCAAGGCTGCGACAGATATTAACCATATGACCGTAGCTCCCAGCTCTCCTGAGTTTTATTGTTTTCGCATGACTTAAAGCAATTCACAACACAACACCCAGCCTTTGTTCCTTGTTTGCGCGTGATTGAACAAAAGAACGGAAAATTGAAACAAAGTCAAATACGGCGACAGTTTATTATGTTCACACAATTGGAGCAAATAAAAAAAAACTGCATCCCCAAAGGCACTGAGAAAAATCAGATGAACCATATGTATCCACAAATGTTCTCATACAAGCAGTTTCCCAAGGGAAATCATTCATCCACTGTGATTTACCATTGTAAAATGCATTGAGATGTCCTACACAGTGAACCTAAGATTTAAAGATTTTAACACTGCTGCATGGTTACTTCAGCAATGACTTCACCGCTCACTTTAAAGCACAGCACATGATGGTTGTACAAAGGCATAACGCTCAGTCATCTGAGCATGTGGCCTGATTGAGCCCATTCTGACTCCCTAGACATCATACATCAATGTTCGGGCAGGTGCCCTGAGTCCATGAAACTCTGTTGGAGACCTTAAACAATCTGCTTAAACTCAGCACAAAACTGACAGTGTCAGTATTTGACCATAACAATAAGCGTGGCAAAACCATGCGCCAGTTAGTGCTTGAACCCAGAACTCTCATATTGCGAGACAACCACACCAACCACTGCACTACATATCAACTTTCTGGCAGTTTTCTTTTCTTAGACGTGGATAAAATTGTAAGAGGGTGTACTTTAACTCAAACTACAATCATTTCGAGACATAACCAATTAATTTTGGTGCGTAAATCTATCTAAATAGTTTTGGTGCCTAAACCTAACCAAGTACAGTTCTGGTGCCTAAACAGAACCATGTAGTTTTCGTTGCCTAAACCTATCCAAGAAGTTTCAGTGCCTAGACTTATGGTGCCTAAACATGAGCATTTAGCAACGTCATAAAAGAACAACGCAAAAGGACTCTCTATGCATTGTCATGTTCAATCAGAATGTCACTTAAGGGTCACTATATGACAAGTTGGGATGATGACGTGTTGCCTAACTTTACGCAACACAAGTTTTCATCTATGTATTTGTGCGTGCGTGTGTGTGTGTGTGTGTGTGTGTGTGTGTGTTGAAGACACATGACATGCATAATGCAGAAATAATGAGGGCAGCTTGAATATTGGTGTTGGACTATGAACTTAACAATGCAATGAACTTAAGAAAATTATCACAACCCTCGTGCGTCATTAATTGTATTCTCCTCTGTACCAGCAGTCCGCGCGTGTTTTTTGCTTTTTGTTTCCTTTAATTGATTAGTTGTCTCATCTCCTACCTTGCTCCCCAGTGTTATCATTTGTATGCCTCGCCTGTTTTGTGAGTGTCTTGGATTTGCTTGCGGCATCAGTGCGGTTGGTTGGGTTTTCATTGTTCATTCCCTACTAAACCTTCCAGTCAGTTTATGCCGTCCAGCACTGAGCTAAGCTCTCTCCTTCTGCATGTGTCAGTAATGTACAGAAAAAGAGAAGTGTAATTATTCTACTGAGTCTTATTAATAGGAACAACTTCCCAAGCCTTCAATCAGTCTGTGGGATTGAGACCATATACCTGTTACCACCTTGTTATTAACTTTTGTGCATTCCCATCACAGTTTTTCAAAATTGCACAGAGGTCTTTGAAATCCTTGATTTTCATGTTTTAGGTTTAACAATTAAAAAGTACAGTTTAGTTCACCTGACCTGCATTGCTGTGCATGTCCAGAAGCTAACACCAAAGATCCTTTTTGTCAAGCATACTTTGAAAAATATTTTTCTGAACTGAGTTTGTTCTATTCTATAATTAACTGTAAAATTGCATTAAGAAAGTAGTTGTTTGTGGCTTATTCATACCATTGAAAAGCAAGTTAGCCACGGAAATGTTTGAGTAGAGGTGCAGGATGGTGCACGAAGTATTAAATGAAGGGGATCCAATAATTGTGGTAAACTTGTTGAGAAAAACATTTAATTCATGATGATTATTATATATAATTTTCTTCCAATCAATGTATTTTAATTAAAGTTTACAATGTTTGAAAAAGTATTGCCCCCTTCCTCTCTTCCCGATTTCTACACGTTTTAAAAAATTGTTGCACTTTAATGTTTTGGATCATAAAACTAACTTCTTTTGATCCATGATTCCGTTGATTTTTTTGAGATCACGAGCTCCTTTCGAGCAGACTGAACCCCAGACCATAATATTACCACCTCCATGTTTTACTGAAGGGGTTAAACAGACATTTTTGAAACGTTCTCCAACTCTGTGGCGCAAATAAGTTCTGCATTTAGGTAAGAAAATTTTGAATTTTGATTCATTGCTCCAAAGGACTTGGTGTCCAATCCTTGAATTTTTGGCTCAAGCCTCTTTTTGATGGTGCCAGCTCTTGGCAGCAAGACAACCAGTCAGACCATTTTCACACAGGCATCTGGAAATAGTCGATCTTGATACTTTCATCTCTTCACTTCTGGTGCTACTAATATCATCACGGAGTTGTCATGCTGTCAACCGCCATTTTTTTTTTTTGTGTTTACTTGTCACACACGGATAACAAACATCACAGACACTTAACTTCTGATTTGCGCCTCTAGTTCACAGGTTTTCAGTGAACCGGTCTCTTTGAAACGCTTGATGGTGTTTCTTACTGTGCCATGGCAGCATTTAATGTCTTCAGAAATGTTTCTAAATGAACGACCAGCATCATGTAAGGCTACAATGCAGCTATGAACAATCTCAGAGAGCTCTTTCCATTGTGCCATCATGTTTAACACTGTGACACTGCTCAAAGTTCATGTCACCTTATTTACAGGAACAACTGACCATCAAAAGTAATTTTGCAGAATAATTTTGTGTCAGACCTGTTTAAAAAAATTTTTTAGCATCAATAATCATGGAATGAGCCTTCAGACATGCATTCATGCTATGCTAGAATCAATTTGCGACACCTTTCAATCATTATAAAAAATGGATATTTTCAGTGTTTTCATTTATTACCCATATTTTTGCGTCAATATACTTGAATGAATTTCATTTTGTTCTCATTGCTAACAACAGTATTTTTCGATACATTTTTGCCAAAAAATTAGGAGAAGTTATATATTAGGACCTTTTTTAGACAAAAGTGGTGGTGTATAATCATCAGTTAACCAAATTTAATTAATAATTGGGTTTTTTTTTTTGACTAGGCAAACCCAGGCATGACTGTAGCCAGACCTATTGAATATAAACATCACTTTCATGCAGCATGTCTGGCAATGTGAAGTAGGCAAATGCATATGTTCCAAGGATCTAAAGAAGTTCAAGAACAGATTATAGACAAAGTTGTTGACATCTCTCAGTCTGGTAAGGGTTACAAAGTCATTTCTACAGCCCTGAGACTCCAGCAAACTATGGTGAGAGCCATTGTCTACAAAAGAAGAAAACTTGGACCTGTGCTGAACCTTCCCAGGTGTGGTCGGCGTGCCCAGTTCTCCAAGAGCACATAAACAACTCATCCAGGAGGTCACAAAACAACCCAGACTAACTTCTAAAGAACTGCAAGCCTCACTTGCCTCAGTTGAGGTCAGTGTTCATGATTTCACGATGAGGAAGAAACTGGGCAAAAATGGCATCCATGCGAGAGCCGCAAGGCATAAACGAATGCCGACCAAAAAGAACACAATGGATCGTCTAACATTTGCGAAAACATTTTGATAATTCCCAAGAATTTGGGAAAATATTCTATGGACTGATGAGTCAAAAGTGGAACTTTCTGAAAGATATGCGAGAACAGTATCATTATATCTGGTGTAAAGCTAACACAGAATTCACCTTTTGCTAAGCCCCGCCCTAGAATGCAAACTGGCCAATCACAGCAGACCCAACAACTGGCTCCGACTGAACTACGACACTTTCATGACAGCGCTCCATTGAATCTCGTGCAGGCATTTCAGATCTTCGTGCTTTTCGACACTTGTTTTTGTGGACTATAACATAGTTATGGTTGAACATTGTGTCTGGGGCACTTGTAAGACTGACACTTGTTACCCAGAGAGGTTGGAGGGGGGTTTGCGTAAAAATAACCACTCCCTGTATTTTTTTTTTTTGCTTTGGAATATGCCGCCTTCAGAGTTTTCCAGCGATGCTTAACTTGGTTGGCAGTTCACACAAAACCAGCCTCTCTCCACTTTTCGCACACCTTAAAGATATCGTTGTTATGGTGCTTTCGCCCTTCGATATATTCCATTATATTCATGTCTTTCATTATCTGAATGCACTCAGTCATCTCTCCAAAAATGCTAATTCCTTGCGAATTTAACAGGCAAAGACGTAATTGAATATTCTGTTCGGGGGCATTTTCCGATTAAGGTGTATACATGACCCAATATGCCGATTAAAACAGGCATATGCCAGGGGTCTTATTTGGAATATTTTGAATCGGAAAATGACCTTAATCGGGTTATTGCACGCGTTTACATGACAGGTACGCAATCGGAATATTCTCATATTCCGATTAATACAGGAATATGGTGTGCATGTAAACGCAGTCATTTATTCAGATCGGCTAAATTCCTGGGCCATGAAGGAATACCGCTCAGAGGGCACAGTCATCGCGACAAATCACTACTGACTATTGATTGTCGAGAGTGACGACCTGACACTTCCCCAAATATTAGCGAGCAAACGTTGAACCTAAAATTACACTCTCATAACTACCTAACCCGTTAGCTAAGTTAAGCAGGTAGAAAACATAAGAAATGTTACAGCCGTCCCGCTAGCTAATGTCAGCTGATACGTTATAGTTAATGCCGTGGTATAAACATAGACTGTATAAATCAGTCTATGGGTCCAGATTTTCTACATTGCGCATGAACATACTGTAACCCTTTCTGTCTACTCCTGTCTGAAACCGCATTTGCTGCTTTGTAAAAGCCTCACAGCAGTTCAGCTGGAAGAGCTGTCAAAAACGACATGTTTTAACTGAAGTTTTGTCGGACTTAGCAACAATAACTAAGGGGGGGCGGGGCTTAGCGAAAGGTGAATTCCACTATTGGATATCATACGAGCAGCCAAACTAGGTGGGGGTAGTGTGATGGCCTGGAGCTGTTTTGCTGCTTCAGGACCAAGGCGACTATGATTTCTGCTCTCTACCAAAACTCCCTGAAGGAGAACGTCTGGCCATCAGTTCATGACCTATAGCTGAAGTACGGTTGGGTTATGCAGCAGGACTATGATCCAAAGCACAAAAGCAAGTCCACCACTGAATGGCTTAAAAGAAACAAATGTGACTTAGTCAAAGTCCTGACTTGAATCTGATTGAGATGCTGTGGGATGATCTTAAATAAGCAGTTCATGCTTAATAACCCCCCAAAAGTTGCTGAATTAAAACAATTCTGCAGAAAAAGAGGGAGGCAAAATTCCTCCACAGTAATGTAAAAGACTCGTTGCAAGTCATCGCATATGTTTAATTGCAGTCATTGCCTCTAAAAGTGGCACAACCAGTTACGAGGTTTAGGGGGGAAATTCTCTTTTCACAAGGGGGATATAGGCTTTGAATAAATCTCTTCCTTCAATAAATCAAATGATCATTTAAAGGCTGCATTTTGTGTTTACTCACTTCATCTTTGTCTTTCATTAAAATTAGTTTGATGATCTAAAACATTTTAATATGACAAATCGGCAAAAATGGAAAAAAAAACATTGGTATGGGGCACTGTATCATTACACGCATAGTGAAATCCTGTGTAGTTCCATATTTTGTCAGGTGAAAACAACAAAAAGCTATTCTTGTGCATAGAAATGGAAATAAAACTTACAGATGTCATTCAAATAAGTTTTACATATAAATTTGTTCCTTAAAACTAAGCCTGTAAAAGTTTTGGAATATTAAATCAACAAAGCAAGTTTGATTTGAAAAAAAACAAAAAAGGAAATGTCAGCCAAATAGAATGCATTTGTACCTTATCAACCTGTGAAAGCTTGTGGAAATCAAATAGTAACATCAATATGCATTCAATTATTTATTTTTAAAGGCTTGTGTTTGTTTGTTTGCTTTGTATTCCAGAGGCAACAGTTTGAAATGCCTGGGAAACATCAATTTAATGTACAAATCTTAGTACAATCGAATTTGGACTGAAATGGCAAAAGGCTCCCTAAGAGATGATGTGGAACAAATCAATACATACAGTTTCAAAGCAGCCCTCATCAGATATAGATATGCCAAGCAACACTATGTTCCTGACCACCCTCCACATGCATACTTGTGCACACACACACACACACACACACACACAAACATCACTGCAACAGCAATAGTGTCAGTAGGTAGTGACTGCAGCATCAGCAGGTTATGTAAATAGTACCTGTAATATCAGTCAAGAGAGCTAATACATTACAAACTGTACTTTTTGGTGGTCTTAGTGTTCGTTGGTGAGGAAGTTGTAGATTTTTCAGTCTGCTTCCAAAAACGTTGGGCCAGTAAGGAAAATACAAGTGAAATCAGAATGCAGAGATTTCAAAAATCAAATTGAACCTGAATTAAATAAAAGCAGAACAAATCAAAATAGTTTATAGTTCAAATTGACCTGTGTTTCCAAAAAAAAAAAAAAAAAAAAAAAGAACTGTTTGAATTTGATCGCTGCAATACATTCCAAAAATAGTGGGGACAGGAGCTATTGTGAATTTTGTGGCAACATATGCTGTACCGCAGATCTGTGGTTCTCAACTTTGGTCCTGATGACCCCTTGTGTATGCTGGTTTTCATTCCAACTGAAACTCCAATCACTATTTTAAAAAGCTTTTAGTTTTTTCGTAATTAGGTCCTTTTCATGTTCATTTTTACATTCTTGAGCCAAATGTCCAATTTCCTTTCCAGCAAAGATTTGTAAATATTTTTACCGGACCAAATTAAAGAAGATTCTAAATCAGTAGGATCCTAATTATGTTGCTATACAGGGGCGGATCCAGGGATTGCTGTAAGGGGGGGTGCAGCAAGGAGGGGGGTCCGCAGGGGCAGATCCAGGAATTGCTGAAAGGGGGGGCGCAGCAAGGAGTGGGATCTGGGGACCCTCCCCCAGAAAAAAATTGAAAAATTACTGTGCTGAAAACACGTTTTCCTGGTATCTTGGGAGAAAAATCTGGCCTATCTGCTCAATGATTGTCCTCCCAAGGTTCCAAAAATTAAGCTAAAAAAAACCTTTCAAAACGCTGTTATAACGCAGTTTTACATTAACTTACAACTTTTACCTTTACCTAAGACTTTCTCTTTACTGTCAAAGTTCATGACCTTAACCCTTTCACTGCTGTTGGTGACTTGGTCAAAATTTAAAAGAGGAGAAAATCTTTCGAAATCGTCAAAACCCTACAGTGTTGGTATTCATTGGAATGTGCTTGATGAGAGCTTTCCAGTTAATACCAATTGGCTATGGTTCGAGCGATTTTCAAAGGTTTTGATGTTTCAGAAATGTTGACAAAATCACCACTAGCAGTGAAAGGGTTTGACCATATTTCCCACAAAACATTGATATTATTAGTTTTTGAGTTTATAGAACACCAAATAGCCTCCAACAAAATAATTGTAGTGTATATCTAACATGCAAACCCAGTTGCTATATGTATCTGTGATTTTTTTGCAGATGTTAACAGATCACCAAATCCCCCCTCTCCCCTCCCCAAGTCCCTAAACCAGGTTTAGTAAAAGATACCACCCTCAACAGCTTGTAAAAAGTTATTACAATGCTGTGATTGCCTTTTTTCAAAATGGTTCTAAAAGATGAGGCTTTAACGCTTCGAAAACCCTCCCAAGTGTTGTGAGAGTAGGAAGTGTTGTCACACACATAATCCGAGTCACCATTAAGTTGAATTTCTGCACGTGAGTGAATTTACTAATCTGGAGGCAGTGGTTGGGTGAGTAATGTCCAAAACAAACAAAATCTTATTTATATTAAAGATCCCATTTATCCAAAAGATGTCCTGAAATAAATTTAATACAATGATGCTGTCCTATATTAAAACATAACATTGTCAACATATAAACTATTTTTTACAAAAATATTATTATTATTATTATTATTATTATTATTATTATTATTTACATGAATGAATGTGAAAAAGAAATGTGACTTTAGGGCCATTTAGAATTTTTTCAATAAGACCATTGAACTATTTGGATTGATTCATACATAAACTTTAAAAAATAATGTTACATATCTTACTTACAGACTCTAAAGGGCATAGAATAGCTCACTAGCTTCAGAACCGCAGTACTCGCTGGTTACAAGTTTAATAACGGGTGATTCTGAACGTGAAGACGGGGTTTTGGAATGGAAAATTTGGAAAGTCTTCCGGTATTCCAGGACTAATTTTATTTGGCACCATAAAACAACGAATCAATATTCATCAAATAGTAGGCTATGAACAACTGGTCCATCAGTGGGGTTCTTTCGTAAGCTCAAGCAAATTTTAACCGAACGCATACTTGCGATGGCCTATTAATTTAACGTCAGTCTTACCGCTTCCATGTCCCCCTGCAAATGAAAACTGCTCGCTACGAGGATCATCATGGCCAAACAGCTGGTCATTTTTTTCCATTTGAGAGGCTGAGCCTCAAATGTCGTTTACTTTATTCTCTAAGCTTTTCCGCCTTTCCATTGCTTTCTGACATTTTTCGTCTGTAGTCGTTGAAAACGCGCTTTTACCATAACAGGGGACAAGCAAGGCCATTGGTCGAATAAATTTCCCAGCAAGCCTGCCTTCTAAAACTTTAGGACGAAAACAACAAAATTAAATAAATTCTACATAGCTTAAGTCCATGTATCCTTTTTTATTTGCAAGAAAAGAGTTTCTCGGTCATTCCTATCGCATAAAGCAAATATATGCAATTGGATCCAATTAAATTTGCTATGATGCAAGACAACCGGAATAGTGAAGTTGAACCATTATAAATGGTATATAAACCGTGAGGACTGGGGTGATTACTTATTAAGAAATTGCCAGAGACGATGATTGCCGTATGGGTGCGTGTGTACGTTGTATATGGGTTTAATAAAAGAACACAATACGTTTGGCTTTTTGGCTTTTCTGCGAAAAAGGGGGGGGGCGCACCCCTGTGTACCCCCCGTTGGATCCGCCACTGATATATATGTACATTGTTTTCCCTTTTACCTGATGATCATTTACTTTGTCTTTTATTTTCTCATTAATTACCAAATGGCTATTTCTTAGTGACCAAGTAGACACACTGAAAGAGTAAATTATTTTTATATACATGAATAGTTCAATTAAGAAAAATGAATGCATTGCTAACATTCTGGGGCTCAAATTGTGTTTGCAACAAAAAGTTGCATATCCGGGGTTCCCCAGTACCATTACTGAGAACCGCAACTTTTGAGGGATGCTCCTGCTTAGAATTTTAACAAGACAAGGGCGAGCCCCATTATGCACTTGTTACGACAGAGAGGCTGCCTAATTGGAGTGAGTGGCAGCTCAACTGGCCTAGGCGTCATCAACGCTTTTCTCCTGCTCAGAATACGTGGTGCTTTAAGGAGCGCAACATATGATAATAAAAACAATAAAGACTTGAGTAACTGAAGACATATGAATGAAAAATGAAAAACAAAATCCTTCAAAATGGGAACCGTTTGCGTCCTCATTTCATCAAGCGATTACTTGGGGGGCTGTTCAATGGATAAGTGATGTAATGCAGAGGTAAACACAACCCTGACCCAACTTTTCTGAAGGGGGTTGCAGGCATAAAACAGAGTGTTATTTCCATTAAAAAAAAAAAAACAATAGAGAAGGATTTTTTTTTCTTTTATTTCCATTTTTCAATTTTTTTTTTTTTGAATTCTGCCAAGTTTGAGCCAAATGTCAAACTGAGGAAATACAATTTAAATGCAAGGAAGTGAACTGCATGTGATTTTTGGAGTGATTGTGTTCTCCATCTATATGTTTCGTGGGACAGTTAGGTGTCAAAGACAAGATTGGAACAAAGGAACATTCCTCTGCCTGCTCAATCACTTAATGTCTCAGCCTGATGAGCTAACTGAAAGACTAGGCTGGAGCCTACCCCAACATAAAGAGACAGGACTACACCCTAGATGGTTTGCTCATCCATCACAGGTATCATGCACTATTTAGTCACACCCTCATGTATTTCAATGTGTCATTCTGAATCTTTAACAACTCTGGCATTTATGTCTTTCGACTGGAAGAAAACCTCCAGGCAAGATTGAAACCCATAACCATCTTGCTGTGAGGTAACAGTGCTATCCACTTTTCCTCCTTGGGGGCCCCTAACAAACTGACTTACTTACCAAATAACTGACTATGTAACGAGATAAAATCTCCCCATTGCCTGTAGACTTAGACTTTGAAGTGCGTCAGCTTGGACGGAAGTGGCAGCTGCAGTGACTGGCAATGGGCCTGCAAGTGAGGAGGCTGTTCATGGTGCTGCAGCACTTGAGGTGCTGAACACACAGCATGGTAAAGGATACAACAGCAGGAGACTGTTGTTACAAGTCCTAACATCATAATCTACGCGGTTAAGCATCAAAAAGTTAACCAAAAAGTTAACAAACTTGGAAATATTGACCCTATGCAGCCCCCGCCCACTTTACCCACTTCTGTTTTTTAACTTCATCTCCGGTTCGACAAAAACACTGGTTCAGGCGATTACAAAAACACTACTGTCAGTGGCTAGCTTGCTAACAAAAAAATTAATAGAAAGTAAAATGTTAAGAAAGGTTCTTCATTATCCTCCTCCTCATGTTTTTTTTTTTTTTAAGTTAAACTAACCAAGCTTGCAGGAAAAAAAAAAAAAAAAACTACTCAAACTGCTTTTGTTTACTGCCGCTGGACCACTCTGGACTGAGTTCCCGTGCAAAAATGGAAGTTCATTTACTAAATAGCTACCAGCCTGTTATCTCGTATTCTGTAGTGAATAATGTGAATTCCTGTTTATCACCACTTTAATTATTAATTAATTATGACTGCTACAATGCGATGACCCACATTAGAAGGAAATCATTGAGTTGAGTATTTACAATTAATTTCCCATTTAGAAGAAAACTGAAATTCCAATTTGTTTTCCAGGTCCACTCTTCTTTCCACAACTTTTCTTTTTGGAAAATTCTGTCTTGCATTTAGGCGTAGTACCACCACCACTACTACTACTACTACTAATAATAATAATAATCATCATCATCATAATCATAACCATTACTTCAAACGTATTTAAGGGGTCCCAGCAGCATAAACCGTTTTGTTTTTTTTGTTCTGTATTATTATTATTATTATTACTATTATTATAACTCCCTATAAGAAAATGGGCAGCAAGAACTATTGGTTTCAGGGCTATGAAGCTTGGCAGTTAAGTTAAAAATCTTCCTCGCTAACTAGCCAGATTATTGCGATTTTGCAAATTGGACATGTGGTGACACTGTAGCAAATGTGAACCACGTGTTCTTGCAAGAATTTTTTTCTTTTGTTGATTCCTTGGCTCAAGAAGAACAAAATGTATGTTCCAGATTGCAGTTCTGTATGCCAAAATTTTCCAGCATGTTTCCTCATCATTTTTTCCAAGCCATTTTTTATGAACTAGCCGCTGGATTTTCGGCATAGCTTCATCAAATCAGGCTACTTAGAATCAGTACCTTAGTAATTATGAAAGCATTGTTGAAATTTATTAAAATTTAGTAGATGTGTAGATCTTAATTTTGTGTCCACATGCAAAATGTAGTATTTCTCCAATCATTTAGCCTAAGTGGTTTGGATTTTGCATCACTATTCTTCTTATCATACCTCAAGTGAACAAAAGATATCTTTAAAAACATAAACACTTTTTCTGCCATGTTTAGCCAGGCAGACACTACTATTGGACTGGCGTCGCAATCACAAATCAACATAAAACTTGTGAATTTATGTAGATCTTGATTGGCTACATCTAGGCAAAATTAAGAGCGAACTGGCCATTAGGGAGCGCAATAGCAAATTTCCATATTTCAATGGATGTGCCATTTGCCGAGGGTGATGCAAAATCACATCAAATGCATCAATAAACTTCTTTTGTCAAATAACTTTACCTTTTAAACCAATATTGGCATAACTTTTTGTTATGATCCAGATCAGGAATCAAGTGCAGATGCAGAGTACAATCCAATAGTAGGGCTTATTGATAGAAAGACAGTAGACCGTGGGACGGAGCCCACTGGAGAATAGCTCAGTTCAGTTCAGATGTTACAGGCGAGGCAGTATGGGCGTAGCCTGTGCCTGGCCAGTGGGTTTTCGGGAAGACTGCCAAATGGATTACACACTTCGGCAGAGCCAAACTGTCAGATGGCAGGAAGGAGAAGTTTAGCAGGAACACGGTCCCTATCCGGAAGACTGAAGAAGGCTTGGGAGCTTATTTCTTCTAAAAAGTACAGATTCCATATGCACATTAATTTTGGTGTCTTTCTGACAATAGGTGGCGCTATAAGCCACATAAATGTTTTTATTCCTAGATCTCTTCAACTGCCTTATTAATCTGGTTAACTTTCTGAGTACTATATTTGTGTTAATACCCCTGAAAATCCTCGCTATGAATGAAAGATATCATAAAGAATATGGCCGTCAGCAGCTAATAGATAGGTGTATCAAAGACAGATAATCATGAAGCTTGCAGGGAAAGGCATATCATTAATAATTTTGTGGCATGGACAAGACAGTGTTTCAAAAATTAATCCAATGTGTGACTTTGTATCTGCTTCAAAATTCATAACTGCCACATATGCTTGGACTGTGTAAATTGCTGGTGGTGGTTGTGGTGGAAGTGGCAGTAGTAGTAGTAGTGGGAGGAGGAGGGGTAGGAGTAGTAGCAGTATTTCTGTGAGGTCTTAGGCTGGAAATATGCTTGCTGTTCAACAATGCGTTCGCATACTCAACCAGCAAATGTCGTGAGCGTATTTGTCCACATACTTGCCTGTACACTACACTTCTTACTGGATGATTCCGGTGGAGCAGTATTTACTGACCAGGGGCCTCATTTATCATTGTGGATACACCTTTTTTTACACTCTTTTTCCCCCGTTTTGTGCGTATGCACTTTTCTCCGCCAAATTTGGGATCTATCAAACCCAAACCTGACGGGAAAAAGTGCGGTCATTTACACCCTTTTTGACCATGGCATACCGTGATGTACACCCTTTTTGAAGAACAGGAGGAATTGGCGACGCAGCTGCTGAGTAAGAGAATTGCAGTGTGCGAGGGAGAGAGGAGAGCGGATTATATCTTATTTAAAAGAACAATCAAAGCCGCGGCAATGTCCAGTTTCCCTAATGTAATTGGAGCCATTGACTGCACTCACATCATGATTAGGGCACCATCGGTGAATGAATTCGTATTTGTGAATCGCAAAAATGTACAAACGATCAATACCCAAATCATATGTGACGCCGACATGCTCATAACGAATGTAGTGGCACGGTGGCCTGGCTCTACACATGATTCATTCACCCTGACGCACACCAGTGTGGGGCGAGACTGGGGGCAGGCGCTGCGCGTGACGGCTGGCTTCTTGGTGAGTGCATGTACACAGTATACTCATTCATAGAAAGCTGCTGCTTATAATCATCAATTCAAGGCTGATACTTACCCCATTGTTGTGACTTACAGGTGATAGTGGCTACTTCCTGAGGGAGTGGCTGTTACTTCCCATCCCGGACCCACAGGGTGGCCAAGAAACCCAGTGTAATAAGGTCCATGCCCGTGCGCGCTGCGTTGTGGAGCGCGCCATCGGGCTCCTGAAAGGCCGTTGGCACTGCCTGGATGCGTCGGGTGGTAGGCTCTTCTACCACCTGAAAAAGGTCCGCAGGATCATCTGGGCCTGTGCCATCCTGCACATTGTGTTAGTGAGGCGTGGGGTTGCGCTGCCGCCGGGTCTTCCTCCACCCCAGCATGTGGACCTGGACCCACAGCCCCCTCCCCGTCATGAGGGTTTTCAACGGGGACTAAGGACACGAGCTGCAGTGATGCAGCGGTTGTGAAGCCGCCCCGCAACTCTCACCCCTCATGTTGAGCTAAAGAATGTGTGTGTATAGCCTACGAGTTTCTCAGTTTCAGTCTTGCAAAGTTGTGTTTAGTTTTCAGTATTGCAAGAACCTCATATTTCATTCCTCGTACATTTGATGTCCACAAGTTGAGACAGAAATAAATTCATGTATATCGAACACGACACTGTAATTTTTGTCCCTCTGTGCAACTGAAACAAAACACACACCTCCTGCATTTGACAAAAGATTCGACACGAAGGTTCTTTTTTTTTTTTTTTTTTTTTTAATCGCCTCTGTAAGACTTGTGACCGCAGCACTCGGCGGTTTTACACTTCTTGGTGAGGCCAGGGCTGTGGCTGATTAGATGAGATTGTTTTAATTTCCGGAGGAGAAATAGTTTGCTCCAACATTATGTCTTCATTTCCGTTGTGATTCTCTGCGTGTTCTTAGTTATATGTTCTTGTTCCTAAATAAACCACAAGACGAAGTGATCATACAGAATTAGTGCAAATACCTGCCGAAGAGGACTTTTTTCCTTGCCTGCACCTCACTAACAAGCACGTGTATCTCAGTCTCTGAGAAGTTTCGCTTTTTTCCGCGTTTCCCATCCATGTTTCACCGTCTTCCACTGACGTCACTCCACAAATCCCCAGAGCGCACATGGCTACTTTATATGCAGGTGCTCATTTGCATTGAACATATATGGTTGTGTCTGGGCGTGTAGAGGGCAGGATATGAGGCGCGTTCACGTCTGCACTTTTCTTGGGTCCGGTGTGATTTATCAATGGAAATTGCGGAGAGCTGTGCGTACGCACAGTTTGATAGATCTGAAAAGGGTGTAAATATTTTGGGTGTACGCCATTTTTGGCTTTTCGCCGTACGTGAAAATTTAGTAGCACTTTTACACCCTTTTTGATAAATGAGGCCCCTGGTCGCACAACTTCCCCTCAAAATTTTCTGCCATTGTCATGGTTCTGTGTTTATGCTCATGCTTTATGTTCATGGTCATGTCTTTTCTTTATTCTTTTTGGTTTTTGTATTCTCCGGTTTTCAGTTCATGCCATTTTAAGTTTCATTGCACTTGTCTCCCCTGTCTTGTGATCTAGTTGGTTCAGTCCATCTCCCCAGTCTGTGTGCTTACCTGCTTCGGGTGATTTCAATGGTTTCAGGTGTTTCATATTATTACTTCAATTCTCGTTTACTTCCTTCGCCTTGCTTTTCTAGATTACTAACAAGACTAACATTTATATTTTGTATCATAGTCTACTAACCCAACTAATCCATGTTTATATTACTAACTCACTAACGAGCACTTTGGTTAACTTGTAAAGCTGCACCTCTACTAATTGTTACTAATTCAATCTCAGCAATCGCCCTGTTCTAGTCTCTGCCCCTTGCTTGGCTTTCCCTGTCTCTCCCTACGTTTCTGCGAGATCTCTCGCACGTGCTTAAATGCTTTCCTGCACTCATGGTCTGTGCACTTAGAACACCTTAACCGGAGCTGTTTATTTGTCATAGGATGTCTGCGTGAATCCCGTCCGTGTCTTGGCTTTTGCCAATTGTTGTGGTTTAGGACTTCCCCATGTGTACCTTCCTTTGTAATTATTTCTCATCCAATTCACTGTTCCCTGCATGGCATGTGACTTCCCTTCTGTCTATTTAGAGTCCTCACTGCGTTGATCAATATTCCTTTGTGCAGAGTCTTGTGTTTGCCAATTGTTTATTGTTTCTCTTCGACTGTTTCGTCCGACCTTGATTTTTGCCATAGCCCTTTTTGTCTTGTTTTGTCTTTCTGGATTTTTGACCCATTTCTGTACGACCACGTCTTCTGTGTTTGGATGCCCTGTGTATGACTCACTGCTTTGGATTTCGACTACGATTTTTTGCCTACTATCTATGTACCGTTGCACCTCTGCTTTTCTGGTTCAGATCCCGGCCTGTCTAGTCGACTTTGTTTTTGGATTTCATTTTGTGGCTTGGCAATTCTTGTGTCTACTGGTTCTGACCCGGCAATCAATAAAGGCATACGATTTTTGGATTTCCCTCTCTCGCTTGTGGTTCCTGAACGTACCGTCACAGCCATTTTAAGAAGTACTTGCTGACAACACTGTTCCTACTATTTAGATGCATATTGCACCTTGTTTATACATTGCGTTCACTTGGCACAAAGCATGTGAACGCAGGATCTGCGAGACCGCTATCTTGCGTACGCATATTTAAAAGCAAGCATATTTCCACCCTTAAGTGCGCTCCCAGATAGCAGGCACCTCCGCTCCGGATCGGCGCCGGCTCTGTGCCGGATCAGCTGGAGTCAGCACAGAGCCGGCGCAGATCAGGAACGGAGGTGCTTGCTATCTGGGCTAGAGATTGAAGCAACTTCAGTCTGATACTCTCCCAAATTAAAAAAAAAAAAAATTTTGCCTTAATACCTGGTCTTCCAGTTTTAGGAGTACACAAACCATACAATGATGGGCAATTCTGTGGTGATTTGTTTTGATTTGAGCTTCAAGATCCAAGCTCTGGATCACTCAAGGATTGGAAGCACTGATGTCGAAAGGGAAACACCAGAGGCCTGAATCTGCAGCCACCATTTGTGTAGAATAATCAGTCAAGAAATAAACATTGATATTGTAATATATGGACCAAACCATTGCTTGGGAGTTGGTGACAGTAAGATGTAAAATTTGTGCATGCAGCAAAGAGTGCTAAAATATTCAGTGTAGTACAGTAGAGCTGTTGAGTGCCAAAGAGAGCTCAACTAATCCTTTCACACTTAAAAAGCATCAGTGATTGGGGCAAGCCCAAATACAAATCTTATGATTAATCCTCTTAAAATGTGTTCAGTAGTCGGCTTTAGGCATTACTTCTGAAACTGGATGGACAACGCGCAATGATTCAAGGGTCATTCATACCCATTAACAAGGCATTCTGAAATGAAAGCATTCAGTATGATATCCAGCTATCTGTTCACCATCCTTTTTTGCCAATGATGATGTACTCTCTTGTAACAAGGACATTGATTTTCTTCAATCATGGCTGTATTCAAAGGATAATTAGCTGACATGCATGAGAGGCATATGATACCATCCCCCCCGACTATTTTTCTCTGTAAAGAATGATGATTAGTGCAACAGAAAGGTCACTTGATAAAATAATTATTATGCATGAATAAATTATATTAGGATGCAAGTTTAATGGGAACTGATTAGCATCTGTACAATTCAATGGTCTGGATAAAATGTCTAATAACAAGCATTTATCAGGTTTCTTTTCAACCTTAGTCTCTGTTTTGACTAAAAGCACTTGATACTTCGATCACACATAAGCTTGGATAGATACAACATATATCTGTGGAATTATTGAGGAAAAACAATAATAATTTGATCAAATTCTCACTGTCTGGAAAAAAATCTGAATTAATGTTCTCTTCTCAAGTCCTCAAGATGTGCAGCCAGAAATGCAAAACCAGTTTGATGAAATTAAATTGATATAAATTGCCTGGGGAAAGTTGCTTAAGTCAATGGTGCACCTGTGGTTTAGTTTGTCTAATTTTGTTATTTTGTAATTTAATTTTGAAAATTATAAAAAGCTAGGTCTATGATAAAATCTCTGCAATTATGCGTCTAATTACACATCTGATGACCACAACAGACCCCCCCAAATTGCTAATAAATGATCATGCCGTCTCCCCAAATGAGTTATCAATCAGTACTGACAGCTCAGATATTATCTCATTTAAGAATATATTTGAGTAAAAGATTATAATGAATCAGGAATGCAGGCAGAATACATAATCCTTATTGTCCCGCTCATTGGCTGTGTGGTCTTTAGGGAAACACAAACAAATGACTTTTCATGCCACATCATCTGGAACTAATCCAAAATGGTCATGTTGTGCTCTTTAGCACTGGCAAGCGCTCTATCTCTTTAATAAGATGAAAATCTGTCCTGAATACTTTCTATATCTGTGTTGCATGACTCATTCCATCAGAGAAACATTAGTCACCTAACCCCCAGACTCTTCAAAACCAATGACTGAGTAAGCTTATTGCAAAAAAAGGCTGCAATAGAAATTATGGAATGGCTGTGAGGTGTCAAATCATAAAAGCAGGCAGTGTTAAAGACATTTAAAACCATCTTTGACATTTTTATCTGTGAAATAGCTCCATCTAAAAAAAGATTCATGAAGTACATGTACTGGGTTGTCATCTCTGCATGACGTCGTCAGATACTGTAAAAGGCATGTTATTGAGCCCCTGGCCTGCTAAGCTTTGCAGTGTGGTGGCCAATGTCTTTTTAGGCCACTTCGCAATGAGAAATCAACAGAATGGGACTTGATTAACAGGACAGATTGTATGAGTGTTAAAGCAGCAGGAGAGTTTGATCTTGGCTTTTAGATATGTAGTTTTTTGTTTGTTTCATTGAACTTTTTTCCCTGGCCCAGACTTTTGGTTAAACATTTACTGCACTGCACAATCATTTGTTTGAAGCACAGGGACCTCAGAGCACCATATTTTTGTCAGTAGGACATGACACTAGAAAAACTGCAGAGAATGAGAAGGGGAAGAAAAATAGAGGTGAGGAAAAGAGAGATGGCGACCAGGAGAGGCAGAAAAGAAGACTGATAGAGAAGGGAGTGTGTGAGAAAGAAAGAGAGACAGATGGGGAGAGAGCAATTGAACGAGAAAAGAAGAGAGCGGTCACAGCACAGCATTCTGCAGGGCAGCATTTGTGAGTGTTGTATTGGTGGCTGGGAGGCACAGCAGTGCTATAAATAAACAGCACACAGAGGCAGCGATGCGGAGGGATCTGGAGCACAGAATCTGGATTCATCACTCAAATGGCATATCCCCCATGTCTCTCCACTCAGTGAAAGGCATCCTCCATCACTCGCATGCTGTTTACTATTGTTCTATTGAAAAATCTGGGGGAGGAACCAAAGCATAGACAGAGAGACACAGATTCAACGTTTCTGACAAAAGAATGACGTCTCACCAAAGAGACATTCTCTGCCTCTTGATCCAAAACAGAATGAAATCACTGCATTAAACCTAAGGACAGATTTGTATTATTTCTCTTGATATTTCTATTTTTCAGTATTTTTGTGCTTGTGCTATAACTGGTTTTGCAGTTGCTTGCAGATTTCATAAAGCTTGTGCCAATAGTGACTTGAAGCCAACACCAGTAGTTTCCCGTTGAAGTTATTTCTAATCGCCATTGATCCAGACGTTTCATTAAGAGGATTGCTTTTGTTAGACTTGCCACGTTGGATCTGTGCCACGACGTACCAACATAAATGTAATGTGAAATGATGCCAGTGCTTCATGGTCAATTCGGGACAGGCCTTGATAAAGAGTTTGTGTAACTTGCAATATTCATGGTGCACTTTTCATAATGTGAATACTTAATGTGATGTAATACCCTTAACAGTGTCATACTTTAAAACTTGAGTTAAAAAATTATATATTAAGTGCAGTTAAATTATTCAAGGGTTCATTAAGTTTTCATCACCTTTGCTTTGTTCCACTTTGTTACATTATTCCATGTATGAAAACATTTATCTTGATGACACAATATCAACCAGTGACATTCTCTTGCAGCAATATCATTATAAGCACGTGTTTGACAGGCATCAGCTGGTTTATGCATATTTATGTTTGTATTGTATGTGTATGTGTATACAGAAGTAAGTACATTCTCGCTGTCATCATATTAATTTTTATCATTGAACACAATAGGTTTATGAACATGTATTTTATTTGACTTTGAATTGTGAGGAATTACTTGGATTTCTCTTCAAAGAAGAGAAAAGTTGTCTTGCATTATTATGTGAATGAATTTATAGAAAAATGTCATTCCTGAGACTAACATTAATTACTCACCTGACAACTCATGATTTCTCAGAAGAGTCCCGAATATAAACTTTGCTTACCATCACATATCAATGCAGTGCACTGAGATGCCTTACTTTCAATATCCAACTCAAGACCTTTTTTTTGACATAAACTGAAACAAAAGCCACAGGGTATGGAAGTAAAGGGTCAAGTCCTTCTGAGCTGAGAGACACCAACAGATATTATTAGAATGGTTAAGTCAAGGTGACTAGGGAATTTAGCCCAGACGTTAAATCTATACTGCCCTATCAGCATCACTTACAGTCACAGTCAGCTCTCCTCCATCCTGACATTAGCATCGGAAGCTTCTCATTTCCAGCTAAAACAACAATCGCAACTTGAGCCCCGTCTGGTTTCATCCATATTCAAAATTCCGTAACAAAATACAGACAAACACCAGGGAAAATTTTTGAGCTTCCTGCAGTGTGGTGGTCAGTTTTAACAGAGGGCATTTTCAGTACAGAGACTTTAGCTCTTATATAGCAGCTGTGGTCTAGAAAAAAAAGTTGTGGCATCTCAGTTTAAGAATAATGACCAGGCAATTTTAGTGACCTTTCAGAAATACATGAGGGACATTACAATGTGGCAAAGGTTCATGTCTTAAGCAATTAAAATGAATAGGGGATATAAAAGCAGAGATGACATGCAGTTTTGAGTTTCTTCAGTAGCTGTGAGAGTGGTACGGTATATCAGAAATATATACACAGGTGAGACATGAAATAACAATGAAGCTATGTAAATGCATTGTTGCAGCCCATGATCCTATGAAAAAACAAGTATAATCAGCACAATTGGAAGACATTCATCATACTGAAAGTATTCACACAGTCTTTATAGTGATTTAGGTGAAACTTCTAACAAAAGCTAAGAATAATCCTACCTGGAGCAATGTGCTTTAAAAATGGGTCTAACAATCGCACTGATCTTCTTGTGGCTGCGCTTGGGGCTTGAACCAACAACAGTTAGAGAGCTTGTCAAGTATTTAGGCACAAATGACAAATGGGAAAACAGAGCAGTACGAAGACATTACTTTGGATAAGATGGTAACACTTTATAATAAGGGTACAACAATTAACATTAATTAACATTAGTTCATAAACTATCAGTTACTTTGCAGGTGACTAATGCGTTAGATAGCCAAATAAGCATTATGCAACCATAATTGACTTTTCTGTGTTTCCCTTAATGCGAAGTTGAAAACATCCTTTAAGTATCCCTTATGCAGCACTTCAAACTGTTGAACCATAATGTTTAAATTAATGCCTTAGTTGAGGTGAACATCATTTCTAAATGATTACCAGATGTATTAGTACAATGTTAATTAGCTGTTCGCAAATGCTTATTACTGCATTAACTAATGTTAATTATTGTACCCTTATTGTAAAGTGTTGCCGATAAGATTGTAAATGGTATGTGGGAAAAGTGGGATTGTCTTCCCCCCTCCCAGAGATGGGGCTTCTGCCGCCAGTTGCGTATGTCACCGGGTTCTCTCAGATACCCGAGCTTCAGGAAGAGAAGGGGAGAAAGACATAGCCAACCAATAGTTTTCATACAGGAAGCTGCCAGAAAAAAGGGTGTCCGTATCAGGAAGATTAGCTTCAATAATTCAAAACGATTCATTTGCAGTTGCTTAATGACAGGGGAGGGTGATTTCAGGGGAAATACATAAAGTTCCAGAGGCAAATTGCTCCATCTTATTAAACTGTAATTGGAGTCCTGAGATGAGCAAACAGAAATTGAGAATGGAAAGGTTGGGTACATTTTGATCTAGGTCAAAACCTAGTACATGGCTGAACCGTTTTACGGAAGACCAATGGTGTAAATTCCTCTGTCACTCACTCATTCACTCACTCACTCAGCCATGGACATCCACAGATGAAGGGACTGGTCTGGCCAAAAATTATGCAATCTGCACAGGACTCTGTGCTGGCATTTTCATTCTAAGGAGAGCATGTATTCTATATGAATGCATCCTAATTATAAGATGTAGGTATACCGTGATTAAGGATTAGTGAGTTAATTTTTAGATTAGTTCCCTTTGAATCATTGGTGCTCATCAATCCTATCAAGCAATGGCTCCTAATGTGGGAGGTCTGTAGAGCCCTGATACACAAGGAGGACCAAAGAAGGGGTATTGGCCAGTCATGACAAAGTGGAATTTCTAATCACAGTACTGAATACACTATTATTCAGCATATCTTACAATAGTCCACTAAAAGTACAGTGCCTTTGTCACCTGGGAAATCATTTCTTCACCTTTTGATGCAGTTCACAGCTCAGCCATTACTCTGAATGCCAACATTTGCCTCCTGGGAGGAAAAACTACCTAGTTCTGCTTAAAGCTGGGAACCGGAACAGTCTAATTACACACAAATACTATAAAGCTATAAACTCAATCAATAGCCACTGAGATGAGCTAGAAACACAAACACCCATGACTGCATCCAAAAAAAGCAGATGACATCATAAATAAAACCAGTTTCAGAAATCTATAAATGGTGCCTAAGGTGTCCTGAATCAAGAAGTATTGAGTTTTAGTGATTGCAGTCTAAACTGTAACATGATGGTCTTGTCTGGGCTGTTTAGGCCTTTACAGGTTGTTTTTTTTTTTTTTTTTTGCTTAGTCAGAAAAATGAAGGCAACTGGCTAGAAATCCAATATGTGCATTTTGGAGGTGCTGCCATGACAAACCAAAGGGTCATTGATCATTGCAGAGAGCCAAGCACCGAGCTCTTCTCCGCAGAGGAATATCTGGATAAACACTCTCCAGGAAGAGTTGTTAATGTCTTTCCTGATACACCCAGCAAATACAAAATGACCAGCACAGATGGGAGATGGAGCTGTCTCATCTGTGCACCCCCCCATCTGCTTCCTGCACTCCATAACCTCCCATTTTGAAAGGCAGAAGAGCAACTGAGGTAAATGCTATTCCTTAGCAAAACACATTTAAGAATCCTTTGTATAAATGCATGCTCAAGTCATGCTGTATTATCAGAAAATAAGGCCCAGGCATCAAATGCCTTTGTCCTTCAATGTTAGAAGGCACATCTGTTAGTTGCAATACCGAGTTTTCTCCATAAGCCTCCATCCATCATCCATCCATCATCCATCCATCCATCCACTTTCTTATTCCTAGTCAGTGTTGTGATGGTTGCTGAAGCCAATAACATCTATTTTGGGTGGGGAGCAGGAATACACCCTGGATCCTCTGTCAATCCATTACAGGGCACATACACATACATAAGTCGTTCATACACTAATAGCTATTGGCAGTCAAAAATTTCTAGTTAGCCTAGCATGCTTATCCTTGAGCAGCACTGGAAAATTGTAATACTCTGAGGAAACCAGCATGAACATGGGTGAAAGCAGGAACTCAAAATCAATTTTTTTTTTTTTCAGTTCAACTGGTGAATGTTGTGCATGTCATCAGAAAGTACCTTTCTAGGTACATTGTGAATTATCAGTAAATGAAAATAAAATTAATAATTCCAGTAGAAGAAGAGCAACTTCAAGATTTCAAGTGACCTCAGCCAAGCCAAAGAAAAATGACACAATATTTTGCGATATGTTTGGGCCAGGCAAATTTGAACATCCATGCCTCAGGCTCAGGTCAAGATTAGATCGTCTATTATTTCCTGTGAGTCAAATCCAACTAAAAAAAATAAATAAATAAAAACAAAAAACAAACCAAAAAAAATCAACAAATAAATAAATACTGGCAGCGCTGATTTATCTGACTGAATGTAATCTGCTGTGAAAACCTTAGCAATGGCAGAACTGACTTGGCACATTAAAACTAAGTGAAATGAGGAAATATGGGAGGAGTACATTGGAGTTTGAAAGTTTTTTTTATTTTAAGGTTTTTTGCTTTTATTCAACAATAAGGGAAACATTGGCATGTCTTGCAAATTGTTGACTGCACGTTTCCATTGGAGATTTTACAGTGACTGATACTAAGTTTATTTGGCTCATGAGTCCAGAGGCTTAGGTTTGTAGAAAAAATATGTTCCTTTCATACAGGTTTACACTACACAGAAGCCAAGCATTTGGGTATTTTAGCGCACATTCGGTTAAAAGTTGAGGATGATGCATTTCTGCATGTTAATTCAAATTTGCCAGAATAATTTTCTTCTCCAGAACTGGCAATTTTTCATGACTTTCCCATTTGTGCAGAGGGTGTCGGTGTAATTACTTCACATAATTCAAAAGATATGCTCACAGATTTCACCAGGGGAGATGAATAGGATGAATATGAGTCATATTGTGTGGTCCTGGTGACTCATCTCATAAAATTAATGCTTTTTAACTTTTAATGTATTTCCCACATAAAGGCTGATTAACTCCGCATGCATTGGTCGTGAATGCAAGCAGCACTTTGGCATGAGAGTCTCTGTATGAAAGTGATTCTTGTTATGTAGTCGCTGCTCTTTGCATTTCAGTGTGTAAGTTCAATCACTTGCCTTTTCCTTTAAGTCAAATCCATGTTGATGAAATAGATGACCATTAATTTTTTTAGACAATTACCTAAACACAGCATAAATTGAAGGATGGCAATACATGTTGTCTCAGCTTCACAAAAAGTTGAAAAATCATAACCTGATCACATTTTCTTAAAAATTCAAAGGAAGCTTAAGTTGCATGAGCCAAAGCCACATGAACTGCACAATCTCCATCTCACATTTCAGTAATGATTGTGTTAAAGAGAAAAGGCTTGATTTATGTTACAGCAGATAAAGGTTAATAAGGCCTTTTCCAAAAAGTTAGATAATGGCACAAGGGCAAAATGTGACTCAGGTCAAGTGACTCATCAGGCTGATGCTTAACCCTGGTTTCCCATTGCACTAGGAGTATTTCTGATCCCCCTGGATGGGATGCTAGTCCATTGCAGGTAACCCCCCAGCTCTTAGTCAGGTTTCCCCAGTCATTTGGTGGTACCCGATACACCTGGGTGGAGTGAGGCAGTGTGGGAGTAAAGTGGTTTTACAAAGGCCGTGGCAAGGACTTGAACTCAGGACCTTGAACTTGAGACCTTTTAAACAATTATCAGTCCTGACTTGTTCTCAATCATTTTTAAATTAACAATACATTCACTCCAAAAATGATCCACACTATCAGGCGTTGCTAGTTCTCCCCATTACAGTAACATGACAATCATGAATTTGGATGCGCTCTTTGGTGCATTTAAATCAGCGTTATTCAAAATTGCATGAAAGCATCTCAAATTGTCTTTTATTTCATTTCAACAATGTAAACAATCAGAAAGCGCAGGTTAGATCACCTGATGTGTCAAAAATGTAGCGCGGGAGTCCAGAGCAGTTTATCGTTCATAAAGCATAGGCCTATTTGTCAGTAAATTATTTTTCTGTACTGAATATAGCCTATTAATTTGTTGCTCTTAGATCGCTTGGGGGAAGAAGCCGTGTCTTCAATTGCCTATGGATTATTACTATAATTGGAAAACATGGCAATTAAGGAATATGAACTAGCCAGGACTAATTTTTGTTATAAATGGATGTTCTGTGCCCCCCAATTTCCAGTTCTAGCACTGGAACAGGGGAAAGCTTCGTCAAATTGAATATCTACCAACACAGATCTACATAAAACAATGTTAAAGCAGCAAATAAGAGCAAATTGCCCATCGGCTTTCAATAGTATTGCTAACTGTAACATTAACAGACATTAACATTAATATTAATGTGTCTCCAAAGGCAGTTTTGGTGCTGCCCACAAGAATTTGCGAGAGAACCAATTGTAGAATATCGCTGATGGTAGGCTTATAAAGAAGCCACAGACATGACGCGGCCAGTGTAAATCCAGCATACAACTCATCTGGCAGCATAATCCTCTAATAGCACTAATAACACATTTTGAGGAGTCACCCATCATATTCATTAATTCATTGCTGTGTACATACATACCTGCACATAAAGGTAAGCAACTGATTTCCAACTTCATATGTTCTCAACTTGACATTAAATTAGAGTGTATGACTAGAGACTGTTCAATCTGATATATCGTAAGGTCCCGATTACATTAATTAATTTGCTAATGGTTATAGAGGCTATATTAATGACGAGCTCACGGTACTACTTGACTAACCTACATAGCCCTTTAAAGAGAAATTTCCCATAGCTTAGCTGTCTCTTGGTATTATATACTGAACAGCAAAAGAAACACAAGTCTGGATTGTTCAAATAATGATTTATCATTTTATGTGATTATAATGGTAACAGTAATTGATTCACATGGCCAGTGAACAATAACTTTATCGACGTTGACCTTAATTAATGTTAAGAGAGTAATACGTCTCAAAAATCATGCAGTTCTGTACTTTAATAACTGAACCTAAAGTCAATATCTATTGTGACCACCATTGGCATTAACAACTGCCATGCATCAAATGAGTTAGTTGATATTGGGCATAGGAGTCTGTGGGAAGGTTCTGATGATAGCTGCTTCAAGTTCTGCCCGAGTAGTTGGCCTTGGTCGCACTTGATTCAGCTTCCTTTTCAGTTCATCCCTCAGAAGTTTGATGGGGTTTAGGTCTGCACCAAGCACAGGCTAAGGCAAAACTCTGATAATATGCTGTCGCAGAAAGCCTTGTGTCACCCTGGCTATGTGAGATCGACCGTTGTCACAACCTCTGGTCTAAGGACCTGATCGATGTAATGCTGTGCTGAAACGCCATTACCTTGACCTTGACTGACATTCTGGAAGATCACAGGGCCTAGGTCTCCGATTCAAACCAATTCCAGCCTGTACCATGACACTTGGTCCACCCCATGGGTCTCTTTCCAGAAAACACTGGTCAGTATAGCACCAGTATATGGTGACGCCATATTCACACTCTTCCACCTGCATGAGAGAGACAAAACCAACTTTCATCTGAGAAAATGATACTTTGCCACCACTGATGATGCCAGTTCTGGTGGAAATTGGCCCACTGTAGTTGGTTTTGGCGGTGATGCGGTGTTAGCACAGGACCACGGGCTGGTCTACGACAGTAAAGATTGGACGGTTGTGGATGTCAACAGTTTGTTGAGCTGTCAGGCCGGCATTTTGGAAACAATCTTGCAGATGTTGCTTATAAATATGATGATCTTGACGTGCGGTAGTGACCCTTGGACATCCACTTCGAGGTCGATCATCAGTTGTGTTGGTGGCATTAAAAAGATCTTGTAGGCGATAAATGGTGGTTTTGTGGACATTGAGCTCATTTGCAACATGTGGGATGTGCTGACCAGTATGCAAACGGCCATTAGCTTGCTCATGTTGTTGCTGCGTAAGTCTTGGCATCTCTCCTCATTACTTGGAATGAATGAAAGTGAATAAATTTTCTCGACCTTTTATACCAGTTGGTGTAAGGAATTGCACGTGCATAATGGTTTTCAAGAAAAATCCTCAGAAGCACAACCCACGTGCAGATGTGCAGGATGTCATGTGGTGAAAGATCAAAGACAATACTCAACCAAAAGTTTGGTTATGACATGACAACACCTGTTTGAACTCGGAAACAGTAAGTCTGTGAACATTATTGACTAAGTTATGTAAAAATTGTAAGGTAAAGTATTTGCAATTCTTTTGCTGTTCAGTATCATATGCGATCAAATTGATGACAACCAACATGATTTCAGCAAGCGTTGCACAAAAAGTTATTAGGTCTTTTGGTTGCATTTTCCTCCTTCTCCATGTTTTGTCATTAATTGCCACACCATATGCATGGGTCAAAGTGTCCTAGATAAAAGTTCAGTCTCCACCAAGTTTGATTTTATAAATCATAAATATTGCATGGGAAGATGAGCTCCCCCATTCCAAAGCCCTTTCTATGCACCTGCAGCATTTATAAATGAGGGCCCTGGAGTCTGTTCTTCCCTCACTAGTTCAATTACAAGTAAACAGGTAAAATATTTAGAACTGATTTCAAGTGCGGCATTTGTATTTGCAGCCAGCTGCTTTTAACTCTCAAAATGTAGCCCAAGGAGCTGTCACTGCTTGGAAAGCAAACTCAAATTTGGCTACAAACCCATCAGAGGGCAAAACATGAGCAAAAAAAAGTCAAAAAATAGGTGCAATCAAACCAACTATTTTGATTGTTCATAAAAAAGAGTTCACTGGTGAGCTCAGGTCCACCAGAAGGACTGAATTGCAACTGAGATTCGCCCAAATACTCAGGTCAACGTTACCACAGTGTGCGCTTTAATTCCATAGAGTATGAACGCACAAAACATATGGATATACAGTAATACTAAAACAGTGAGAAAGGGGTGCCTGCCAGAGTTGGGTCAGTAAGTTCCTCTAAAAGATTTTCCCTAAGTCTTCACTTAATTCTGAGCCAAACAAGGACAGAAAGGTAGATGAGTCTACCAGGAAACTTTCCTCTTTTCGCCAGTTAGTCTTAATTAGTAATAAGTGCTGGAAAGGAAAATAAATGCCAATCCACATTAAGAAAAAACAAGTAATAAATAAGGAGGTAGATAAAGTGGTGAAAAAAGGAGGCGCTGCAGCTGGCAGCCATGCATCAGGCGGTGAGGAGTAAGCCGAGGCATTGCGGGGGGAAATGATGGGGCTCTGGTTGCTGGGGTTGGGACTGAAGAAAGACAACCAGCTTTTTAAAAATGCTTGACACAGGATGGGCAGATTAGGTCCAGCACAGGTGCAGCCCATTCATCATTCAGGTCCTTGATGAACAGTAAGAACAACACACTATCAGACAGCCACACACAACAGCCCCGAGGACCACACAAAACAGCTGTGGTGGATGACAGAATGATTATTTCCCTGGTGAAGAAAACTCCTTACCCTCTGGGAAGAAGACATATTTATATCAAAGTCAACAATCACCACACAGTAAATAACCACTGCGTTTTCCAAAAGACTGATCATTGATGAGCCTCAAAAACAGGAAATTTGTCCCAAAAAAAAAAAAAAAATCTAAAAGGACTGTGCAGTTCTGGAACAAAGTGCAGTGCACAGATGAGACAAAGGTCAATCACTGGGACGACAGGAAGAGGAGAAAGGAACTGTTCTAGTTATTTTTGTCAATTATTAAAATTATTTTGATGATCCAAAACACTTAATTGTGACAAATACGAAAAATAGAAGAAATCAGGAAGGGCACAAATTTTCACATCATTGTAGACAAGCTGTTTGATGTGCATCATTAATCATGTTGAGTTTTAGTTGTTATGATCCAGACAAGGAACCAAATGCAAATTCAGGGTACAATCCACGAAGGAATACGCTAATAGAAGGGGGAAATGCAATAGCCCAGAAGAGAAGATTGGGGTAATCTAGCTAAGTTGGTAATGGCTGGAGAGGGTAGGGGCAGAGCTGCGCCCAGGCCAGTGACTTTCCTAGGGCAGAAACCAGTGAGACAATCCCCCTCGTAGAAGCAGGACTGCTAGTCAACAGGTCAGAAGGGTTTAGCAGGAACACCGGCCTAATCCTATTGACCAATGACGGCTTGGGGAGGTGTTTCTAAAAAAAAGTAACTCAGATGAACAGGCAAGAACAAAGAGTTAACACAAATGCGGTCTCAATCCTGGAGACCGATTAAAAACTTGGGAGCTTGTTGTTATGAATTGGACTCTAAAGGGTAGGTACATTATTCTTTTTCGTTAATGTACTGAAAAACACATGGCAGAAGAGCTTAGCTCAATATGAGAAGACACAAACTGACTGGAAGGTTTAGTAAAATATGTAAAATGACAATCCAGCAAACACAATCCAGACACCACAAGGACTTATATAGGTGGAACATTCACATAAGGGGCGAGGAATACAAATGATACCACCGTGGAGCTAGGGAGAAGACAAGACAATAAATTAAAGGAGACAAATCTCAAAGAAACACACGCGGACTGCTGGAACCGGGGAGGAGCCAATTACTGATACATGAGAGTTATGACAAATAGTTATAATCTCAGGACCTATGATTGAGGAAAATAGCGAGGATCTTTAATTAATAATGCAGCCTGAATAATAATAGATTTTGCCGTTGTATGCAGAGGCTGACTTTTAATCCATTTAGCCTGCAATCCTACCCAAAAAAAAAAAAATTTCCAAGAGCCTGCTAGAAATTGAAGCAACCAGATGTTTTCAGTGTGAAACATTGATTTTATGCTTTGGGATATCCTTTGTGCAGGTCCCTACTTGTTTGATTTGCTGCAGAGAAACACTTCCACACATTCATCAACGGCATCTGATGAGCAGCAGGGAGGTAGCTGTCATAAGGCCTGTCATAGGGCCTGACAGTCCAGCAGCAGATCTGGGCAGCTGGAGCACTGACAGGCTGTCGATTCATTCGGGCTGGCCACAGGAAGAGAAACGGTTCTCATCTGGAACAGGTACATGAAGACGGAAAGATGAAACAAAAATTTTTAACTTATGTAATAAATCAATGGGATAAGCACTTGCAATGTTTGTCAGCGGCAGATCCTTTTGAGTCCTGAAAGTTGCGAGGTGGGGCCTCCTTGGATCAGACTTGTTTGTCCACCTTATCCCACAGATGCTCGATTGTATTGAGATCTGGGTAATACAGAGAACAAGTCAACACTTTGAACTCATGAACTCATTGTTACAGTGTGTACCTCAAACAATTCCTGCACCATTATGCAGCATGGCTGGGCACATTATACTGCTGAAAGAGGCCACTATCATCAGCGAATACCGTTTCCATGAAGGGGTGTACTTGATCTCCAATAATGTTCAGGCAGGTGGTACGTGTCGAAGTAACATCCACGTGAACGGCAAGGCCCAAGATTTTTCAGCAGAACACTGCCCAAAGCATCACACTGCCTCTGCTGACTTGCCTTCTTCCAATAGTGCATTCTGGTGCCGTGTCTTTCCCAGGTAAGTGATGCACATGCACCCGGGCATCCACATGATGTTAAAGAAAATGTCACTCATCAGACCAGGCCACCTTCCTCAATGCCTCCATGGTCCAGTTCTAATGCTGACGTGCCCATTGTAGGTGCTGTTGGTGATGGACAGGGGTCAGCATGGGTACCCTAACTAGTCTGCGGCTACGCAGCCCCATACGCAATAAACTGCAATGCAATGTGTGTTCTGTCACCCTTCTATCAGAACCAACATTAAGTTTTCAGCGATTTGACCTACAGCAGCTCCTCTGTCGGAGCAGACCACACGGACCAGCCTTCACTCCCCACGCATATCAATGAGCCTTGGCTGCCCATGACCCTGCTGCCAATTCACTGGTTTTCTTTTCTTGAACCACTTTTGGTAGGTACTGACTTCTTCAAGCCGGGAACGCCCCACAAAAGCTGTATTTTTGGAGATGCTCTGACCCAGTTGTATATAGCTATCACAGCCCCTCAATGCCCAGATTGATTGTTGACCGGTGACAGTGCAGATGACGCGCCACCTCTGCGCGGCAGAGACCTGTCCGTAACATGCCAATGGCTCTTTCTCTCTCCTGTGTCGTAAGCCGTTCCATGCCAGCAGCCATACCACTATTCGATCTGCTCCAGCTGCGTGGCTGAAGCTAAGCAGGTGTCGGCTTGGTCAGTACTTGGATGGGAGACCACCTGGGAAAACCAAGTTGCTGCTGGAAGAGGTGTTGGTGGGCCAGTAGGTTGCGATCTTCCCTCTGGTGGAATAATCCCCAATGCCCCAGTGCAGTGACGGGGACACTGTGCTGAAGGAGATGCCGTCTTTCGGATGAGACGTTAAACCGAGGTCCTGACTCACTGTGGTCATTAAATATCCTATGACACTCTTCGATAAGAGTAGGGGGTTCCCCGGTGTCATAGCAAAAGTCCCAACCTCGTTCTTTCGACCTGCCACCTAATCATCCCCTGATCTAACTGGCTGTGCAAATTGCCCTCTCTCACCCCCCAGGGCTCCCTTGAAAAAGAGATTTCAAATCTCAACGGGACTTCCCGGGTTAAATAAATAAAAAAAATTTTTGTTAAAGCCATTGCATTTTTTTTCTTTCTGGCTTAATATCGGCTTCTGACCACACCCAAATGAACAAGTCAAGTGTCACTGTACTCATCACAAACAGCTCGATGTCATTACGGAAGTGCTCAGCATGTCCACATGGTGTGCGTCGAGATTGCAATACCGTGTGCTTTTTTTTTTCACTCATATCTCACTGGAAAAACAATAAAGAACTGATTTGATTCTTCAATTTGCAACAAATACCATACATTCCTCATACATCTGTTTTTCATGGTGCTAAATGTATATTTACATGTAAAGGTGCGCATTATTTTGCTATAAATGCAGGACTATGAAATACTTTCAAACTTGTCAACCTTTTGACACCTTGGGCCTGATTTCCCCTATAAAATGTGAAATATGCATAAGACTATTATGACCTCTTCTGCAATCTGATGCTGGGAGCGGTTCTTCTCTGTAAATTTATATACTGTATAAGCCAGAGTTATGCAATAGCCACAAGTAGGTATGCTAATGAGTGACAGTCCTTCAAAAGGGGTTAAGTCATTCTCAATATCAGTATTGCCACACATGAAATTGACCTTTTTTGTTTCTTTTTATTCAGGTGCTTGACTTCATACTGTGGACATTAATAAATAATGTCATTGATCACATTATCAATTATATGACCTGAATTCTAAAAAAGTTTGCACATTATGAAAATTGCCAGTAAAATCCAAAAGGGCTGATTTGCAAAGTGCATTCTGCCTGCAGAGGCTAAAAAAGATGGCACAGTCAACTGTTTACCACTGTGGATCATTACAATATCTTTTCATCACACTCATTGAGCACGTTGGCTCTGAAGACTCCAGGATGTCAAGTCGAGCTAGCAGAATTTTCTTCCATCCCTTTATTAAGCGTCTTCAGCTGCATCATTGTTCAAGGCATTCATTATGAAAGTGTTTGGTGAGTACGGTGATAATGGTATCTGAGATAAAAGACAAATTTAGCAATAAGGACCCTGCTAGTATTAGGGTGCTGTGGAACAAGCAACCAAACCTTTTGATCAGGGAAAAAAAAAAAAAAAAGGAAAGAGAACTGACAACAGAACACAGTGAAGGTAGCTTTCACTGTATCTCGGCAACAAAAGTTATTAATGGTTTGAGGTCCACATATAAATGCACCTTAGCCGCCAAAATATAAAATTATGTCTTCAGACAAACATGCAGTGACTGTAAAAGACATTTTAGTGTTTTACTCATGTTTTTGTTTAATGCTTTAAAGAAATATAAGCAGTTTTAAGTCCTGTCATTGACGTTGAATGCGAGAGAAATGGAACGTGAGTGAACCATAAAAGGCGCCAAATACACTACACTACTACTAATCATACACTGGTGATTGTGGTGGCCCATCTCCAAAGCTGCAAGGCTTTTGGGGTGCTCCCAGTAGGCAGTGGTGAGTACCTACTGACAGCAGTCCGAGGAGGGACAAACCACAAACCCTTGACAGGGTCTTGGGTGCCCGAAGCTCATTTAATTGTGAGGGGAACATTGAACTGACCGATGGGCAACTGTGGTACAATTCGGAGGAAATTTGAATGATTGTTACGGAAGGAATGAGTCACAACTCACAGTGCATTGCATCCTGCTGTGTATGGGCTTTGTCGCCAAACACTGGTCTGAGTGCCCATTGAAACCTCACCCAGGGATGAAAGGACCTACAATGGGCATCGGATGTGGATTTTGGAGCAATCAAAGTAGGGAATCTGGTCTGATGAGTCTGATTTCCTTTTATCTCATGTGCGTCAGCCAGGGACATTAAGAGGAGGCAGTGCCAGGATTCACTATGGGCAGGAGACAAGTTGGTGAAGAGAATGTGATTTTCTGGGAAATAATCTAATGTTCTGCGAGGAAACCCAGGGCCTGTGCATTCATGTGGAGTAAAATTTGACTGAGCTATTTCGGCAGCATGCAGGGAACCATCAAGCAGATGTCATAATAATTTGGCTCATTGGTGTGTGTGCGCATCTATACATTGAGCATCATAATTCATTGGACAGTGCACATTTTGTTATTTTGGTTCTGTTGGCCGAGTCAAGCGCCTGATCATAATGCATTTTACATGCTGGAAAAGAGACTGATGGCGCAAGTCCTTGAAACAAGCAGGATGGCCACAGATATTTGCAGTATGGGCTTAGCAGAGCATCATCAGGTAAGATACTTGGCATATGGCAATGTCAATTGGTCAGACATCAAGTATTCATTACATGCAAAGGTAAACAAATATTAAAAATTATCACTTTATTCTATGGAATGTTAAACTACAATATTTTAATCAGACTCTATTCTAAAGGTGCTGTCATTTCCGAACGGTTAATCCGATATGCATGAAAACACAATGAAAGTTGACAGTTTGGACTTCAACTTCATTGTCATTGTATCCTTTCAAACTGCAAGACTACGGAGCTAAAATAAACAAATGCGTCAATGTCCAATGACGTTGTATAATCTATATGGGACAGTTTGTGGACATAAAAGGCTGCCTTATGAAAAAGCTTTCATTCGAATCTAATGAGATATGTGACCCAAAAACACTGAATATTACATTTTGACCGACTTGAGCACCACCTATACTGCCACGCCTTAATCATCACACTATAATTTCAAATGGCATAGTATTGGGCTTAATAATTGAATCATATCATGGATAAAATAGATTGGCATGTTGAGGAGGCAGACCAGAAATGCCTCAAATATGAGTGTCACTTCAGCAATAAAATTTTGCAGTGCCTCCCACAGGCTGCGCCCACAGCTGCCCATGAAAATGTAGCAATTTCCCAGAACTCCCTTCATCACAGTCACTGGCACAGAGGGACATTTGAACTTCAACTGCAAAATTAAAGAATTCAGATTTTTATCCTCAAGAAAAAACGTTTCGTTTTGAGACACCTGGACAGCTCTGGTTTAAACAACTATTTTAAATATTGAGTTCCCACTAATTGAAAGTAGAGGACATTTTTGAAACCCTACCACTAAAATTGATATCTCAGAACTGAAATGGTTGATGTAGTATATGACAATGCATTTGAGCCAATCAAGAAATGATGGGTTGCAACTAAAAGGCAAAATTTTCCCAGATTATTCTGATGATTAATGATGGCCTTCATAGATTTCAGTTCTAACAAAAACAACAACAAAAACCTTTTAGTAATAAAAGACTGCTAGATTATGGGTGTTTGCCATTTGCACAATTTTCTAATGTACTGTACTGAGCAGATACCTCTTATTACACAGTGACTGCATAAAGAGTTATGCAATCAGAAGAAGGTAGATCTGAATTTGGAATTCTAAGCCACCAGAAAGGCAATATTGTCTTGCCAAAAAAAAATAACAACAGGATATCCTCTGGGGTGATGCTTCGCCTCACTAATAAATACATTTATTGTTATTATTTAAACACATTTCAACTGTAATTCCATACCTCACCCCATCCCCACCCCTGATATTACTGTGAAAGTGGTGCAGCTGAAAACCGTTTCCGAACAGATGACCAGACCAAATGTCCAACTGTGCAGCTGAACCAGTGTAAATGCCTCATAAAGGATGTAAAAAAAGAAAGGCCAGGATACAGATAGAAAAACGAAAATGAAGGGAACAGAGAGAACAGAGAGGCAAAGGCCAAATTTCTGGCCAGAAAAGTGTGAGGAAGCAGCAGGCAGCGGCGTGCGATCACGTTTGAGGGGCTTCAGTAACCTTACCCTTTACCGCTCAACTGTCCTTTTGCTGTTCTCATTCAAGTTCGCCTGATTAACAATCAAAGAATTCATCGACTGAATGACCAAGACCGATCCATTTTCCATAATAAGAAATGATAATGAAAAAATTAATGCCCATCGCTAACATTTATATAATTGATACAACATTGTTAGGATGGAAACATATATGCAAAAAATCTGAAACTAATTTTGACTAATTTTGTCCCCCTGTCCATAATTCCTGATGGCTGACCTGCCAGTGGCACTTACTTGTCACGTGCGTGTAATATGCTTCGTATGGGTATACTGTACAGTATTTTGTGGCTAAAAAGAGGTCAAGGCTGATACCTGTGGAGGAAAGTGTGACATGGACAGTTTCACAGAGGGGTGGACACACTTTTACTGGCGCTGCCTCACTTGATGTGACAATTAAAGGCTGAAGGCTTCATTGCGGAGAATCAGTCTCTTGAATAGATTTGTCTTCGTCAAAGTTTATTCATTAGTGGCACTTCACTGAAAAATGTTCCTCTCATTCAGGCAGTAAAGTATGGCAAAGTAAAGCAACTGAATGAGCAAAAAGGCACACATTCATTACACTGGCTCCATCAAGGTCTAAAACACTCAGTCTCCCAGTCTAGCCTGGGGGAAAAAAAAAAATACATATGGGCCAGGCTCACGAAATGTGCACCCCCCCCAAATGTGTCCACAGGCCGGCAAATCTTACATTTTGCTTAGATCATTCAAGAACCACCATGAATGCCCTTAAAGTTGGAAAAGTGGCCAAAAATAGCACTTTTTTGATGTCCATATAAAAAGTGAAATTGTTCACGTTTTGTTTTTTTTTATATTAGATTTATATTAGATTAGATTTTTAGAGTCAGAAATCTAATCTATCTAAATTTCTAAGTCAGAAACCCGGGCATCTCAGGCAGAAACCGGGCGTATTCGGCCAAATATGGCCCCAGTTGTTACAAAGGTGGTCAGGGACATGATATTCCATGTTGGTTTGACAAGTTAACATGTATTTTAGCCGATTTGATCAAAAATACAACCCCAATTCCAAAATAGTTGGGACAAAGTGTAAATTGTGAATAAAATCAAATCGCAATGACTTTCAAATCACACCAGCCAGTATTTTATTCACAACAGAACAGAGATAACGTCGCAAATGTTGAAACTGATAAATTTTACAATTTTGTCCACAAAATGAGCTCAGTTTGTGGATAAAAATGTAACATGTCTCAGTTTCAACTTTTGAAATGTTATCTACAGTGAACAAAAATATAAACGCCCCATGTCAAATATTGATGCCACATGGAGTTAAAAACTATAAGTGAGCATATGCTGACTTTTACTTGTACAATAGGGATATTTCTCTTGATTTGTGTACCATTTTTTAAATCCATCTCTCTGTCAGTGAGCATTTGCTCAGTGATGCAGTGATTTCACTCAGTACATGGATGTGGCATTTCCAGATGGTGATCAGACAGAATGAGCAGTACCCAGACACTCCTTATACTGGGGACAATAAAAGGCCACCCCAAAATGTCAAATTTTGTCAAAAGTCATCACGCCTCAGATGTCTCAGGTCATGTGGGAACGTGCCATTGGCATGCTGGATGCAGGGATGTCCACCAGAGCGGTCTGCATGCAGTTTGTTGTAGTAGAGCACATTCCAGTTCTGGACTAGTCTGCGTCTTCGCTGGACATATCGCCTATAGAGCATCTTTGGGATGTTCTGGATTGATGTGTCCGCGATGGTGTTCCAGTTCCGGATAATGTGTTCCAGAATGGAGTAACATTCCACAGGCCACGATAACAACCTGATCAACTCCAGGAGATGTGTTGCTCTGAGAGATGCAAATGGTGGACACACAAGATATAGAACATTCAATTTCTTCAACCTTCCCCCACAGGTTCAAAAGGATTGTCAACCTTTGCAGATGCCAATATCAAGATGAATTGTTGATCTGAAGATTAGTCAATTAACAAAAATGAATTTTGTTTCGCTATAGAACATTCAATTTAATCAAAAACTCAAAAATTTGACATGTTCAAAGGATTTTTGTTCAGTTTATGTTCTATTGCCAATATCAAGATGGCTCATGTGATATGAAAGTCTGCATTTTGATTTTATTCACAATTTAAAATGAACTATTTTGGAATTGGGGTTGTATAATGATGGCGTTAATCAAAACTCTGAAATCGACATGGGGGCGGCCCATATTTTTCAGTCAGAAACCGGGATCTCAGGCAGAAATAAAATATTGGCTCATGTGGTATGAAAGTCATTGCATTTTGATTTTATTCAGTCATTAACTTGTTCAAATATTTTGCAATAGGGGTTGTATACACCAGACAACACCTACAACAAAATAACAATAACTAAAAGACAGAAACACTGCAATCATCAAAAAAAAAAAAACAGAAAGGCTAGGGAATCTCAGGCCCAAAATAAAAAAGAAAAAGAACTGTCAAGCAGCCTGTCCACCAGTCTACAAGTGGCATCTTCCATTGGTAAGTGATCAATTACCTACTTAAGACTCTTATTCTATCTATTAGTTAAGTATTATGGCATTAGGTGGTTGAATTTGGTACACCAGACAGTTTACTGACAATCTGGTTTCTGACCGAATAACTAAAAGCAAAGACACCTGTTCTGGCTTGGTATTCCTAAAAAAAAGCCATAAGGAGTGTTTCTAGGAGATTTTTGAGTTTTGATATAGGCTTTTATTACATTTTTTCAGGAATAGGGACTAGAATTTCTTTTTTTCAGCAGTGACGGGATCCCGAGGGGAAAAAAATCACTGTAGGGTTTCTAATTTCAGGTGATTTACCTCTGGACATCACTTATATATAATTATAACACTGATTGGAGGCTTAAATAACTTTATTATCACTAGTTATAGGCCTCTGGATGGATTATAGGCAAACAGTAGGTTTTCGTTTTTCTGACTTAGACGAGCAAGGGTATAGGGAAATGCGTATAACTCACCAAATATTCCATCAATAACCATGATATTTGGTATTCAGAGAGTAGACATATACCTTTATCACATACAATTACCACTGAGAGCATAGGGTTGCCTGAATTAATTTTACACATTGTGTTAGAGAGCAGTTTGCGCCAAGACAGCAATTTTTGACGCCGCATGCAAAACGCATTCTTAACTTCAGGGCCATGGCAGGGTTGACCATCCCAACAGCATATTACCCGGCCCAAAAAATGAGTTGAGGGACCCAACTTTGACCAGGTACCACGAAAAAATGAAAAACGTCGCCGTCACACAGATTTGGAATATGATCCCACAACACCTATAGATTAAAAAACCACTCACAGCTAAGCTCTATGGGTACTTTCATTATTTTTTTTATATTGAAACCATCCGACTGTTGGACACGGAGTTATATTAAAATGCTGTCCGACTTTCGGACATGTAGACACTGCATATTTCGCAAGGCATAGTAGGAACCCTATATGGGCCAGATATGTGTATTTATGCCCTTAATTTAATAGTATAACATGTTTTGTGTATATAGGAGTGACATGGATACAATCCAATGATTTATAGTGGTGCTTTGAGGTGGACTTTAGAATATGTTGTCAGAGGTGAAACGCAAGTGACGAACGAGAGGTTTTCCGAGGGTCAATGCAGGGCCTGACTGAGCTGTTTAAATAATTTATGGATGGCAAAGGGTAACTGTTTTGTATAATAGACACACTGAAGGCAAAGTACAGTGATTTTGAAGAGTATCTGATGAGTTTTGAGGAAATGAGGGTAAAGTTAAGAATGTGAGTCGATTTTTTCCAACTTTTACCTTTTGCGCTATATATTCGACGAGGCATAATTCTATAAGTTTTCAACCCTGGTTTTTGATTTGTGGTACACTTAAAATAACATATTGAAGTAGTTTGTAAACAAAATTAGGTGCAGATATGACAATTATTAATTGTACTTTTGATGTTGCATTTAATTTCGTCACTCGCGTTTCATGCGTTTCGGAAGGTTTTACGGCGCGTGCGATAAAAACTGACCCGTTTGGAGTTGGTGACTTGAATGACTCTGGACTTTTTGCAATATATATATATATATATATATATCAATCAGTGGGCTCCAAAATTACTGGCACCCCTGACTGACAATGCACAAATAGTACAAAAAAAACCCCAATATAAATATAGTGAAATAGCATAAATGGCACAACCACAATCAGGACAATCATTTAATATAAAATAAATTTTTAAAAAATCAAGGTTTCATAATAATTGGCACTTGTCATTTAGTACCTAGTGCCACCACCTCTGGCAAGGATAACAGCATGGAGTCTGTTCCTGGCATTTTTGACACGGTTAAGGCACACATTTAGGGGGATTTTGGACCATTCCTCTAAGCAGATCCATTCAAGATCCTTCACATTCATGGGTTTGGATTTATCAACTGCCCTCTTCAATTCAGCTGGCAGGTTTTCAATTGGAATGAAGTCTGGCGACTGAGATGGCCCTTGCAGAACGTTGATTTTGTTGTCATGGAACCATTTCTGTGTGGATCTTTAGGTCATTGTCTTGTAGGAAAGTCCACCGACAGCCAAGTGCCAACCTTCTGGCAGAGCCAACCAGATTGTCAGGCAAAATATCCTGATACATGGTGGAATTTATTACGCCATTAATCTTAACCAGTGCCTCTGGACCTCTTGAATTAAAACAGCCCCAAAACATGACTGTGAGCGAATGAGCTGGTAAGCATGAGAAACATGTTTTTTTTATGCTAAAAACTATTTTTTTTTTAATTACAAAGAGGCAAAAGAAAGAAAAATACTTTAGAAACAATATCTGGGCTCAAAGAGAGGTCAACATAACAAAACTAAACTAAAGCAGGAACAGAAAAGAACTGAACAGCAAAAAACCGACCTACCATCTGAAACATAGGGGAAACTTATATAATATATTTTATATAATGGCTGATCAGGCCCTTAAGACATAAATCTGAACAAAATACGGTAAACACAAAAATAGTCAGCCTAATGCAGCTCACAAACCGTAAACACTAACAAAACAATAATATGAGCTAAATATAAGAAAACTGAAGAAAAATAACAAAAAACTATGCCAACATATTCATCCCCCCCATGCTGGTGAAGGAAGTGGCACAGCCCAGTTGCCTCCTTCAGGCTCTTTAAGGGAATTACTTGCAGCTGGTCCCTCCCATTTCTCCAGCAAAGGCTCCTGGAACACAATGACTGACTAACCTTCATATTTCATTGTGGAAATGAGGTTCTTCTCCTTGTATGCATCTCTGTTTTGATGCCAAACATGCCGATGCTGTGTCTGACAGAAGCATGCAATTTTGGCCTCATCTGACCAAAGAACCCTGTTCCAGTCATAATTTAAATGATGTTTGTTGAACTCCAAGGGCTTGCTTCTGGGTTTTATGCTCAAAAAAGGCTTTCTTCTGGCAACCCTTCCAAAGAGCCTGTGGTTTTGGAGGTGGCGCATGATGATGCTTTTTGGAACCTGGTGACCCCAAGATGCCACCAAGGCCTGCAATTCCTTCACTGTGATTCTTGGGGATTTTGTTGCTTCTCTCACAATTCTCCTCAGTATGTGCAGTTGTGTCCTCTACCCTTGAGGTTTTAGACCAAGGGTGGGCAATTCCGGTCCTGGAGGGCTGGTGTATATGCAGGTTTTTATTGCTATCAATTACCCTGACTAATTGAGTTAAATGATTACATATACAAATAAATATTTTTGCAAAGACTAGATCAAAGAAAAATGTTTTATGTTGGGAGACAAAAACAGTCCTTGGTGGTCATTCATGATAATTTAAATAAATGTTCCTGAAATGTCAGATTTCATCAATAGTTTTGCTAATTTAGATAATCAACTAATTAAAGGCCAGAAGTTGGTGTGAAAACCAGGGACAGATACAGCCCTCGTTGCCCACCTCTGTTCCATATCCATTCCATAACAGTTCCATATCTTTGGAATTTTTAAATAATTGCCCTGACAGTGCTCAGAGGAATATTCAATCGTTTGTGAATCTTCTTGTAGCTATTACCAGATTTATGAAAGTCTATGACCATCTGCCTCTTTTGAACTGATAGTTGTGTTGTTTTCTTCATGGTGCTGGATAACAAAGGGATATTGCATGTGTGTTACCTCATTTTTATATTTTTATACCCTAGTGAAACAGGAAGTGATAAAATGGCTCAATATAGTTCCTTAACACTAAAATTCCACTTATTTAAGTTTCATCAAATACCTGGTTTAATTTTGATAGATGTTATTTTCAATAATCTTTAAGGGTGCCATTAATTGTAATACCTTGATTTGGAGGAAATTGGTTTTTAAATAAATCAGTAAATGATTTTGGTTGGTTCCATCGGAACATTAATATTGTACAGTATTTCTTGCATGTTATTAACTGTGTAATTAGGTATTTTGTAAAATGGCTAAGCTTCAATGTCATCATTTCATGAAATACCTAAATATTTCAGGCATTATATGAAATTACTGATTCAAAATTCCAGGCATTTCACAAAATGTTTGATACAAAGTTTGCCTGTAACATATATATCTCCTTATCTCAAGGGCTTTACAATTTTTTATCTCAATTTTTGGCAGGTTATAATATATGCATTACATCAGTACAGGGGAACTGCACCACTGTAATCAGTCGTTAGAAATGAAAAATCACCCAAAGGAAATCAGAGAGAGAGAGCAAGTAGCTCTGTTAGCAAGTGTGCTGGGGGTTATTTTAATCTGATGATAAAATACTTGAAAGCACCTCTGATATAAGCATCATGCCTTGCAAACAAGGAGCACAAAGTTCTTAAAAAATAAGAGTAATAAACGTCATGTAGACAACTATGCAGGTTTGCATTTTTGAATATTGACTCAGTGATTCGCTTCTACCTCGTGGGATGTGTTTCCCAAAAGTGTTGCAGTCTAATGATGGAATGGCTTTAAGTTGCATTGCAAGAGCCATTTTACACAATTTTATGTTCCTGAGCACCATAGTTTGGAAAAACATTTGCAAACACCATTGCATGTTTATGAAGGTGGAAAGCACTCCACCAGCAATTAGATGCACAGTCCCTGCTAGCTTTTTTTCAGAATTGCATGATAAGCCCCACAGTTTGACTCCACAGAGGAAAGGAAAAGAGTGGTTTATCATTTATGTAAATAAAGACCCTTAAAATTAAGGGGTTTTTTTTTTTTCATTTTTGTATATTCAGAAAATATGTGAGTTAGCCTTAAAGAGGATCTTGCCAAATCTTGCCATCAAAGCACTTAAGTTTTTATACTCTTAGGTCCATTAATATTTGGATTTTGACAAAATTATTATTATTTTCGCTGTCGACCATTGAAAATTAGAGGTGGAATTAAGAAATAAATATGAGTTCATACTGAGGACAATCTGCTTCAGTTTGAGGGTTAATAAATCTGACATTGCGTGGATGGTGTAGGAATTCCAGCATTTTTAAGAGGTCCTCCCTCTTTAGGAACCAAAAATTAGGATGCACATGCAAATGATTAAAAATAAAGAAAAAAAATCATGATGTGAAGGATTATTATCACGGTATTAAAAAATACATGTCATAATAGTTAGTGCAATTAACATCCCTCAGAGAATGCTCTAATGTAGGTTGTTTGAATCAAAAGAGAGCCCATTCCATCAGGTTATTTGCGATTCAACATGTGGGGTTACACAAAGCCTAGACTCCTTCATACTGGCAAATTCTCTAATTCCTTGCAGCGGATCTTCCCTGGGGGAGTAGCTTTTCAGGAACAACGGTTAGCCTACACATTAAATACATGGCACATCACGTCTACAATAGTGTGTTAATTCTTGTTCCATCAAATGAAACAAAAACTGTAATAGAATGAATGTTTGAAGTGCTGAAATTGCGATTCAGATGTTTTGATAAGTCCGGTGTGATCTGCATAGGTTGACCCCTTACCTGCAATTATTTAGAAAATCACTCTGGAATCTGGCTTTATCCATTAATACATTACGTGCAACCCATCTGTCCCTCTGGCACAGTGCAATTGACAAATGAAGCACCCTTAAAAAAATTTTGAGTGGCAGCAAAGCAATGAATGACATTATTGTCACTGTCTGTAATTTATCTGAATCTTTTCCATACATCCAACTTGACCTTTGATCATCAGCCAAGTATAAGCAAGCTCTTTACATTCCAGTCAGATATTATTTAAGGGGATACAGTATCGCAAAATGACATCATTTTCGTTTCTTTTGCACTAGCTGTTTTTCTCACTCAAGTTGTAATGTACAACGTAATATAAATTTCACATGCGGTCCCAGGGATTCACTATGATGATTTTTAACATCGAAATATGATTAAAATAATTTAGACAATATTCAAAAAAAATAAAATAAAATAAAATATATATATATATATTTACCTTTTTGGAGATCCTGTAATCAGATTTCCAAAATGACAGCAATTATTTGCTCATGCGCTTTCACTTTGCGCGTGAGTAGACCCGTTTCCCCCTGCTACTTGGCAAATCTACCCTGATAATATCAGCTCGCCAAGGTCCAAGCCCACCTGGCTTTTAAAGGCAATGGGAGATCAGACACTGGTTGGTTTATTTCATGACATGCCCAAAACATGCCTATGATTAATTACGAGATGAAGTACAACTGCTTTGAGCCATATGTCTTCCTTTGTGCTAAGATACCATGCCATTAAACTAGTGAAAATGGATTTGGACCCGCCATTATTGTAATTTCGCCACACGCTTCAGACAGTGTGCTTAGATCATTGAAATATGGCCCTTGATGTTACACAGTGGTAAATAGTCAACTGTGAAGACTTTTTTAGACTCTGTTGCAGGCATCACATTGTACATTAAAATCAATGATAAAAGAACATCATGGGCCCTATCATACGCCAGAGTCCCTAAACCCGTTATTTGGGGATTTAGCATTGCGTAAGAGGCGCTCCCCCGCAAAAGTTGCTATCTTGCATACCTGCCTATATCCCTAAAACACCTGCGCTACCCGTTATATTATGCATAGGTGTGGTTTGGGCTTTACGCCAGTTAAACCAATCAGTGTGCCAGGTGCCATTGCCTTTAGGAGCAGGCTGCGCTATCCCAAATCCTCAAACCGAAACCCGTGATGGAGAGAGGAAGGTTGCCACGTTTCTCCGAAGACGAGGTTAAATTTTTCGTGCATGAGGTCAAATCCAGACAGGGGAGGATCTGTTTTTGTTAAGTTAATCATGAATTGTATTATTATTATTATTATTATTATGATTATTATTATTTGACATTGACATATTGTTTAATGTTTGGTATGTAATAAAAAAAAAAAACATCAAGCCTACCCCTTTTGTGATGGAAACTTCAAAAAAAAAAAAAAAGAAAAAAATGCGTTTCGCCATGCACTTCCAACTCCCTCTCCCGTCTGAAATGAAGCATAGAACAAAATCCCATTTTAGAAGAATAAAATTAAGTCTATACACCGGCACTCAGCGACGTAACTTTTTTTCCAGCGAGAACGGCATTTCAGAACTCTTCAGCGAATGAAGGTAATTCTGGTGACAAGTACGTGGTTTCGTCCGTTTACATTTTCCAGTCGGACAGCTGTCTATTTTTTACAGCAAGTTGCGTGACCGTGCTGCAAAAACAGGTGTGCATACTTGTCGCCAAAATTACCTTCATTCGCAAAAGAGTTCTGAAATGCCGCTCTCGCTGGAAAAAAATTACCGTTGCTGAGTGCCAGTGCATAGACCTATTTATAATTAAATTATTTTTCTGTACTGAATGTAGCCCATTATTTTGTCGCTGTTAGATCGTATGTGGGAGAGAAGCTGTGTCTTCAATTGCCACTTGATTATTATTGAATTGGAAAACGTGTTAATAAAGGAAAACTATCTAGAATTAGCCAGGACTAATTGTAGTCAATAAAGGGATGGATATTTTCCCCAAATTTTCAGGTCTAGCGCCGGCCCTGATATTATATATAATATATATCATTAATTTATATTATATATAATAATTATATACTATTGTAAAAGCGGAAAACATGATTGATATAAAATACAAACAATATAGACTTACCTGAAAGGCCCAGGTAGCTGGTGCACTGGCAGTACACGCGTTCTGGGCGTCTTCTATTATTTAACTGGTGATCAAGGCGATTTAGTACTATCTTTGCCATTTTCTCAGGGGTTCAACTGAGGCTAAAGCAAGGTGGCTTTTTATAGGCGAGTTAATTCGGGAAGTGGAGCCGCATGTGCACGTCCACATATGTCCAAGTGGACACTGCCTGGGCGCGCTCTTGTAAAAGCCCAAATGGGTAGCGGGTGGTTTGAGGACCCGCTATACGCTTTCTCAAACATGTGTGGTCAAGATAGCAATTGTAGGGCAAGCGCATAAACACGCCCACGGGCACACCTCCAGGCGCAAATAAGGGAGGCGGCATAATGCATAGCGGGTAGTGTGGCCGCAAGATACCGTTTAGGGATAGTGGAAGCTGCTAAATGCGTAATTCACGGGAGGCGGGTAGTGGCAACGGGTAGGGCAGTGTGAAAGATAGAGCCCCATGTGTTTTTGTACTATTTTCAATATAGCACAGGGCCAGCAGACTTTTGAACTTTGATTTTATTTGCATTATTGTTGACATGCAAACTTATAAGGACTCAAGTTGCACCTAAAAGCAAAACAAAATAGCTTACTTTTGAATCCAGTACATTCACAACAAGCATGCAATTCTTTGTTACTTTCAAGTGAAGATATAAATAATAATTCAAGAAAAAAAGTCATTTTTGAGGATAAGCAAGCCAATCTGGATGGAATGCATGGTTTCAACGGGAACGTTTTTCCTGTCTAGAAGATATCCTTGTGATTTTTGCTGATGTACAGTCGAGTGCTGCAAGAGGCAGCAGATGGACACCCCCGAATGGATGGACCCTTGATGAAAGATTATATTATTACCAGCTATATACAAACTTTCTGAATTGTACCAGACCCTGTGATGCAGCCAGCTTAATTTATATTCTACAGAAGCCGGCTAGCTATCTACCGAAACACATGAGAAACAGGCTGCTCTACACCATGGTTTTCATGTAGCTCTGTAGCTAGCTAGCCACTGTAGATGTCAAATAAAGGTATATGCAAGTAACGTTAGTGCAGTACACTTCAACTGAGCCAGAAACACAAAACAAACATCGCTTACATAACTGTTGGTGAAATCGAACCTTTATCAGGCTTTTACTGAACCGCTAATAAATTTTATTAGCATGCTAGCTAGCTTGGTTAGCAAGCTAACTGATAGAGCCAACGTGCAGCCCTAGTGGATTGTACAGGACCGTGCGATGCTGTGTTTTTGCATATTTAGTATAATGCAACTTCATAGATTCAACCAAATTTTAATCAGCTCATCTGCTACACTAAATCTGTTACTGGTACCATCCTTGATATTGAGTATGAAAGGATCGTGACTCACTCACTCACTTCCATCACAGCCATATTAGCCCGCTGTAGCAAGGAATAAGTATTACATGCAATCTTTTAAAAATAAGGCTTTTTTTTCTTGCAGTAACATGCTGCTGTTTTATTTCGTAACATGGTTCTTCACCATCCTAAAATTACTGAAGTGGAAAGGAATACTTTTACTTAATCATCATTTTAGAATTTTATCAGGTTATGTGTACTTTAACTCAGGTTCTGGACTTGTGTACTACTGATAAAGTAATTCATATTGCTGCTATAGTATCTGGTCACACTTTAGATGAAGTGTTGCTCATAAAGGCTTTATACAGCATGTATAGTGCCCTCATAAATGACTTCAAAAATCATACGTAAGAAAATTTCATGCTTTGTAAAGGGTGTAACAACCCATCCTATTCAGCATGTGATGCCAGATGTGATATAACTGACAATGTCACATCTGGCATCACACGCTGAATGATGTGTTATTTTACCCTTTACAAAGCATGACATTGCTTATGTACGATTTATGAAGACATTATGTCTCATTTATGAAGGCAATATATATGCTGTAAATAGCCTTTATGAGCAACACTTCATCTAAAGTGTGACCCAGTATCTAGTAATATCTTCCATGATAATTTGTTCAGATCAGATACGCAAGACGCAATAGATAATAAGTAGTACCAACCCCCTCCCCCCAAGCATTTAAACAAAAGTTTAGTGATTGCCATCTAAAGTGCAAAACTAATTATTAATCACAAAAGGGCAGAGGGAAATGTTTGTCTCATTTAATAGACATTGATGTCTATCATATTCATGTCAAATGGTTGCACTTGTGCTAGACAATCTGAAATTAAACGCAATTATTACTGGTATTTTTGCCTTGAACCGGCATAATCAAGATTAATAGGAACTGCTTAAATATATTTATTAACCACAAATGGATGCTGCTTATGATGGCTAAATACATAAATGATCTATCAAGTCAGGCTGAAGTGGAAGTTTTGTAATTCATCACTGACAACATTAGAGCAGACCACAAACTAAATGGTGGTTCTGTGTATTATGGCTTGTGAGTGTGTGCAGGTGTGTGTATGTATGTGTTATTACATTTACCATTCCTGTTGCAATTCATTTCTTGCTGAAATATGTATTGGAGATGTATCATTTATTTCATTTGATTTAATGCTGTCTTTAAAGGTACTACAGATACGGCATATAAGACAAAATTATGTAAAAAGAAATTCTGAAGCTTAGTAAATAATTGCCTTTGGGCATACCAAATTCTGAAGCTCATTGATTTGTTGTTTTCTTGATGTCAAACTACAAAGAAGCATTAAAAGTACAAAGAAGCATTTGATCTGAAAGATAAACTACTGAAAACATTTCAGAGGATGACCTTTGCAACCCATAATGGGCCTCTGGGCCAAGCTTAGCATTGTACACATTTGACCTAATGACAAGCTCTTTTATCACAGTGATGATTTATCAATTTATTTATTTATTTATTTACTACAGTAGTGTGCATTGATGATTATACACCACCACTTTCATCTAAAAGGGGTCCTATTATATTACTTCTAAATCATTATTTGGTGAAAGTATATTGAAAAATACTATTGTAGGCAATGCGACCAAAAAATCATTCCCACAAGTATAAGGAATAAATATGGGTAATAAACAAAAACACTGAAAACATCATTTTTTTTTTTTTAACAATTGAAAGGTGTCCCAAATTTTGACTCTTGCATAACCTGAATGCATGATTGAGGCCTCATGATAATTCATGCTAAAAAATTTGTTTAAACTGGTTTTAGGTGACACTTTTCTGCAAGATTACCTCTGATGGTCAGTTGTTACAATTTATAAGGTGACATGAACTTTAAAGAGTGTCATAGTGTTAAACATGACGGCACGACGAAAGGAGCTCTCTGAGATTGTTCGTCGCCGCATTGTGGCCTTACGTGATGCTGGTTGGTTACTAAGAAAAATTTCTGGAGACATTAAATGCTGCCATGGCACTGTAAAAAACACCATCAAGCATTTCAAAGAGACTGGTTCGCTTAAAACTAGTAGCAATAGAGGTGCAAGATGGAAGTTAAGTGCCTCTGACATTTATAATCTGTGTATGACAAGTAAAAAAAAAAAAAAAACAATTGGCAGCTGACAGCACGTCAACTCCGTGGTGATATTAATAGCAAAAAAAGTGAAGAGATGAAAGTATCAAGATCAACTATTTCAAGACGCCTGTGTGAAAACGGTCTGATTGGTCGTGTTGCTGCCAAGAGCTGACAACATCAAAAAAACACTTGAGTTTGCCAAGAAATTCAAAGATTGGACACCAACAGACTGGGAACAAGTCCTTTGGACTGATAAATCAAAATTCGAAATGTTCTCGCCCAAACGCAGAACTTATGTGCGCCGTAGAGTTGGAGAACTTTTCAAAAATGACCGTTTAAACCAGGGGTCCCCAATCTTTCCCAGAAAGGGCCAGTGTGGGTGCAGGTTTTCATTGCAACCAAGCAGCTACACACCTGATACTACTAATCAACTCCTGAACTCTCTGCTAATATGCTTGATTAATAGCATCAGGTGTGTAGCTGCTTGGTTGCAATAGCCTGCACCAACACCGGCCCTTTCTGGGAAAGATTGGGGACTCCTGATTTAACCCTTCAGTAAAACATAGAGGTGGTAGTATTATGGTTTGGGGTTTAGTGTGCTCGAAAGGAGCCAGTGATCTCATAAAAAAGACAAAATCATGGATTAAATGTTGTAATCAAAGCAAAGGATGGTCACACTAGATATTGACTTTTTCTTCCAAAAAAAAAAGATTATTTTTGTTTTTACTATACAGTTTATTATTATCTGCTCACTGACTTTCATCTATAGGATCCAGTATTACATGAAATAAATAGTTGAATAGTACTTGGTTGTTGAGTGTTCAATCATGACTGTACACTGTGTTGCTCTCAGTGGACTTTTCTACATTAATCATGCCTTCACATAAGTGCTAGTTTCCCTTGCCAAGGGCATTGACACAACCCCATGACAGAGAATGGCTTTTTGACTTCTTTTCTAGCCACAGTGTGGATAGTCTTTTTCTTCATTTGTCCAGAGCACACATCATCCAGTTCCTCCAAAAAAAGACCTGAAATATTGATTTTTCCGACCACAATACACATTTCCACTGTGATGATCCATTGCAGATGAGTCCTAAACCAGAAAAATCAATGCCACTTCGGGACTCTGCTTCTTTTTCGCAAAGGTTCGTTAAGTTTTACTGGCATTTGAGGATGTAGCTTTTTATTGTAGAACTTCACAAAAGTTCGCCAAAGTCATCCTGAGCTGATGTTGTTATATCACTTAGCAACAAATGACAGGTCTCAATGCAGTGTTGTCTTAGTGATCAGTGATTATTCACAATAATAGTCATAATATGGTTGCATCCTTACCCTTTATGCACGGAAATTCTTCAAGATTCCATAAATACTTTATAATATTCTGCATCATAAAGGGTGAAATATCCAAATCCCTTCCCAGCTTTCTTTTAGGAACATCGCTTTTAAACCTCTAAATGATTTTCTTTTGCATTTGTGGGCACATCGGGAATTCTCTGCCCATTTTTGTTCCTAAAGCGCTAGGCTTTTTGTTTTTGAACCAAATCATAACTGCAAATCACCTAAGTTGCCCCAGTACCAACTTTATTTGGAATGCATTGCAGGCCTTAATGGCAGCAAATGGATGTATATTTACTAAGGATGGGACCGATCTGATCCAGGATCGGTATCGGGTGCAGATCCTGATTTACATCACGAATTGGATATCGGACTGCATGACACTGATCCATGCACCGATCCAGATGCCATAGTTTAGGACTTATAAATACGTAACAATGCAATACGTGTGCACGCATTAATTGTTGTTTGTTTTCCAGGATTCTTCGAGCCAAATCTACACCAAAAGCGTTTTTAGAAGCATTTTTGATGTCCTTCACTCTCGTGTCCCTCAAAGCAGATACGCTTCTTTGTTTTCGGGATACCTTTAGGGGGTCCAAGCCTAGGTCTGCCGCTTCATCCATCCATCCATCCATCTATTGACATTGTCAAGAATTGGGAATTACTTTGTGGCCTTTAGGTATCATGTCATTTGGGCTCTGTGCATCATCTCTACCCACAAGTTAGCCCGGGTGTACAGCTACAAGGCGACTTGATAATTAAATAAATCAATCCACAAAGATTCTCCCACGTTTTCTATGCTTCCAGTCTATGTAGTTGCGTTTGGTATTCAGATAGCTGTTTAAATCACTCAAATATTGATCATGACAGTGAAAGATATTTACGTGAAATGTCATTTTCTCTGATTTTTGCTAATCTAGAGCAATTTTCGTTAAATTTGGCAAGTCACTTTTTTCATATACTGATTTTCATGTCATCAAAACGTTCTATGAATGAATGACAAAATCAAGACATTCAAAAAAATGCTGTCATACTTGCCATCATGTTTTTTCCTTTTGAAATGGTGAAATATATCCAATTGTAATTTGCTATTTTCTACGACAGCGGGCATTGAAATCAATCTAGATTTCATTCCAACGGTAACCCACGGGTCCGCGCCTCCTGCAATTTGCGCCCACAATTCTCCCCAGGCACACGAGATGGGGGTCAAACATTGTGCATCTTGTGTTCATCAACTTGCTTTTGCTTTGAAAAACTCAGCAAACTTTAATTTTCTTTACACTCGTCTAAAAAAAAAAAAAAAAACTTCCGCAACCTGAAAAGGTGGTAGGTTGTTAGTGATAGAAACAGAAATGTGTACAAACAATAAGTTGAATCTATATTTAACTGTTAAAGAGCAGGAATAAACAAAACTTCTCCCATTTTCTATTACGTCTTCTCAAGGGAGATGGAGTAATTGTGGATTGGATGACAGAACACTCACATACCATACACATTCAATTTCTGATGACTGGTATGAAAAAAACCTACTATCATTCCACAAACATAAAATGTTCTGCTATAGATAAGTGTGCTTCCGTTCTGCCACAGTGATTGACATGGGTTACAAACAAAGACTTAATGCAGGAACAAATGGCCGTAACTAGGAAGCTAATTTTATGGCCAGCGATCAAACCGGGTGACATAGTCAATAACTGATGGTAATTCAGTAGCGCCTTGCCCTTAGTGGCAAAGTATAGTTTTCCATCCAGAAAATATATACTACCCGTCCAAAAAAAAAAAAAACTAAAAAAATGTTGTTTAGATGTAATTAAACAAATACAATGATGGAATCATTATTGCAGTGATTAATATGTTTCACCTGGCAATAATTATTTAAACCTTAGCAGATACATGCGTAACTTCTCATTTCTTAACAAAAAACATGTCAAAAGACATATCCCTTAGTGGCAGAAAAGATGTTACAGTATTTCAGAAGAGGCAAGTTATAGGCCTGCATCAAGCAAAGAAAACAATGAATGAGAAAAACAAACATGAGGAATCATTTTCACACACTAGTTCGCCACTAGAAAGTCCTGACTTTCACTGCATTGAAAGTTATTGGAACATGCTCGAGAAAACGATGGAGTGGTTCAACCATCTCGTCATGAAGAAAAGATTTTTGAGCTAAAAATTAAGGCAACTGATTGAAAATAAATGTTCAGACATTGCATATGGTTGTAAAAACGATGACATGAAAAATTTGCACTGTAATCAAAGCTTAGGGGTTTCCAGCTAAATATTTGTATGATGAGGTTGAAATTGGCAGAGACTAAATGCCACTGCAAAACTGATCTATAGCTGGTGCTACGAAACTACCAGCCTGGTGTAAATAGAGACAGAGGAAAACAAAAACAAAAAGACAGAGAAATACTCCTATGGGGAATAACCCTCCTAATTGTCACCAGAATCACGTGCCAGATAAGGGAGAAACTAAGGAGAATAACTAATGCAAAGTTTTTATACGCGAAGACCTTCCATACAAACCAAGAGCCAATACTCTCTAGCTGTTACCGGCTCTCATGTACAGACGACAATCAAGCAGGAAGCGAGGGCCACTTTCGCATATATATATATATATATATATATATATATATATATATAGAGAGAGAGAGAGAGAGACTGAACGCAGGTGCTGTGAATCATCAATTAACTAGCTCTGGTAAGGCAGACACCTGGAAAGGAATTCGATAGCCAAGTGGAAAAAACCAATCAAGTAAAAATAGACATACACCCCTCACAGAACAAAGAAAACAAACACTCTCCCCAAAATCATGTCAATTTGAGCATGCAACTTTTTTTTTGGATGGGCATTGTATATCAGAGATGGCTGTACCCGAACTATAAAGCCAAGTGTCGGCACAATTGGCAGCATAGTTAGTAGATGTTAAAGCCATCATGAGCTTCATGTCTGATATTCGGTCTTTGGGTGTGAGCCCAGTGCTGTGAATAAGTCTCACTGTTCGCTGGGGGAACTCAGGTCATGCCCTACAGAGTGTGGTACTTCAGAAGAAAAAGTGCCGCGGGTCACACATTAGCTCTTCAATTGCAGCCTGTAATGTAAAGAAGCAAATGTTAACCTCATGTTAACCTGTCGTTACAAAAATTTGAATTCTACATTTATTTTATGTTTTTTGATCTTTTAAATAAGAAGTGCTGCATCATTTACCACAGCCTCATGCAAGCTTACACATAATACCACCAAAAACATCAATTATAATAATAATATTCAAGAATAATTAGCTATGGTATCGGAATAGTATTGGTATTGACAGATATCAAAATTCTGGTTTCGGAATCCAATTGGAATTTTAAAAAGTGGATCAGTGCATCCCTAATATTTACAAGTAAAATGAACATGACCAGACAAAAAGTTAGATATTTTTCTTCATGCTGTCTTCACTGAAATACAAGTCAAAGCAAATTTAGAAATGGCTGCTTTCTGTTTCATGTGCATTTTCCATACCCTACCAATTTTTTTTTTTTTTAAGTTGGGGTTTTAGTTCAAGCTGTCTGCCTTCACCACAAATGGCGAAACTGTCTTGTTGGCTATTGTGTCTTGTAACAATTACATCACATGAACACTTAAGCCTGTCACTGACCTACTAAGTCTGTGACAGTTCTCTGTAAGTATGAAGAGGGACTGGCATCCGTAGACCCAGAGGGATTAGGGGCATGGGTTTTGGTGTCATCATGAGCTTTCGACATTCTCATGCTGCTGTGGAAGAAACTATTTTTTAAAATAAGTATAGTATCCATTTTAATGCATGTAGTGTCTTTAATTGTGTTAAAATACCTAGAAAAATGAAATTAATGCACAGGTGTCTGTAAGGGTTTTTCATCCAGTATGCACAGCGGGAACTCACAGACCTGCTGTTGAAAAAGCAGTTTAACTTACATGAGACAGAAATATGGCATGGGCTGTACATGGAGTACTGTCGAGGATTGTTTGCATTTGGCTCACTCCTACAACACCTGTGAGTTTCCATCCTTAAAGTGAAATTTTGTATTTAGTGCCTTTCTGGAATTAAGGGTTATTTAATTTCACACTTCGGAAAGTGGGAGAAGAGGGAAATGCTTTTCTTGACACTGCCTTCGGAGAAACCACATAAATAGTTTACTTCTTATCATAAAAACCTCAGACTAATGAATGTATACATTGCTGTGTCTACGAACATAATTATAAGTTTACCGTGTTGCAAAATTCAATCAAACAACATCTAGTTGTTTTATTATTATTATTTTATTATGACTGGACCTTTGAATGCTCATTGAATGAGTTATTTATTTAGCATTAAAAACAACATGATATTTTGTTGATATAAACAACATTGACATGGCTGAGGGTATTTGATTCCTCTTATTCACATTCATCTGAAGCAACAAACCCTACTGTGATAGGCCTGAACATCCTTTTTGCAAAATGTAATGCTAATTGAACTACTCCACATTACAAGGTTTGAGTATGGATGTAAATAATGCAATAATGCTTGAGTACAAAAAGATGAAGCTGTTGAAATTTGTGTACACAGTCCAGTGTATGCATTAAAAAATCCACAATAATTGCCCCCGGTAGGAGCAGGCGATACAACTGGGGGAAAAAAAAACAAAAAACAAAAAACAGATCATGAATATATCTCTCTTTTATAATACAGATCTGCTCACCCATCAAGGGTGAGCAAGATATTATATAAGATAAAAAAAATAAAAATAGGATGCAATGATTTCCAAATCATTTAATCCCCATATTCAACTGAAAATAGAGTCTGGGTGCTAAACTGGCCTGCGATACAGTGCAGACATGTCACCCACTAAAAAATTTTGGCAGATTATGTAACGGGAAACATTTCAAAGGAGGCCACAAAGTGTTGAGCAGCTGAAATCCTTCATCATGCTAGAATGGGAGAACATTTTGCTTTAAGAACTACAGCAGTCGGTCCTCTTAATTCCCAGACACTTGGGTAGTGTAGCTAAAAGAGGAGGTGATGCATCATAGTAGTAAACATACCATAAAAGTGTTGCTGGAATCAAATTCAAAATGAGCATTTATTTTTCAAACAGTAAAATTTCTGTTTCAACATATGTTGTCTTTGATACTATTTTCATTTCAATATGCAGTTTAAATGATTTTCTAATCATTGAGTTTTTGTTTTTATAAAAATTTTTTCTACATGGTGTCCCAACTATTTTGGAAACACACTCGAGGCATGTATACCACTGTGTTGCATGTAGGATATCAACTGCTCAACATTTTGCGGCCTCTGTTGTTGTAATTTTGAGACGTAATCTGCAAAAAATTTTTCGTGGGTGACAGGTCAGCACTTCACCAAAACTCTTTTGCTATGGAGCCATGTTGTTGTAATGTCTGCAAAATGCAGTTTGGCACTGTCTTGCTGAAATAAGCAAGGCCTTCCCAGAAAAAGGCAATGTCTGGATGGCAGCATATGTGGCTCCAAACTTTGTACATGTCCTTCAGCATTGATTGTGTCTTGAGCAAGTTACCCATGCCTTGTGTACTAATGCACCCCAATACCATCACCGGCACTGGCTTTGAACTGTACGCTGATAACAAGCTAGATAGTCCCTCACCTCTTTAGCCAAGAAAATGCAGTGCCCATGATTTTCCAAAATAGAATTTCACCTATTGATTGATCGGACCAACGGACTGTTTTTGACTTTGCATCAGTACATCTTAAATGAGCTCGGGCCCAGGGAGACACTGTTTCTGGATCGTATTCATTTATGGTTTTATCTTTACAATTTTTTAACCTGCATTTGTAGATGCAGAGAAAAACTGTGTTCACCGAAAATATTTTTCAGAAGTGTTCCTGATCCCATGCAGTGATTTCCACTACACACTCCTGTCTGTTTTTAATGCAGTGCCGCCTTAGGGCCTGAAGATCACAGTCTTTCAGTATTGGTTTTTGACCTTACTCCTTGTGTACAGAGATTTCTCCAAATTCTCTAAATTTTTGAAAGGTATTAAGTTCCACAGATGATGAAATTTGGAAATCATTGCATTCTTTTTTTTTTTTCATTTAATACAGGGGGCTATAATTTCTTGGTGCAGCGCAGTGTGGCGCAGCGTGGTGTAGTGTGGCGCAGCCCACGCAGTGGTAATTTCATCCGGTGCAGCCTGTGCAGTGGTAATTTCGTGCGGTGCAACACATTTCGCAGCCATTTTGGCAATTTTGTAGATGGACGTGCGCCGAGATGGGTGTGGCGGCGTAGTAGGGGGAGGTGTCACATATTCATCAAGACGCAGTGACAATTTCGTAGCAAATGTCTTCGCCGAAACTGCGCAGAAAGCTCGCCAGCTCCAACCTGGTTTACTTTCTGTGCAGTGGTAATTTGGCTGACCGGCGCACAGTGTGCACATGTCACCGAAACCTCCCAGGCAGGTTTCCAGAATGTCAGGCGCATTTCAATGCAATAAATAATTACAGCAACAACTATTTAATGTAACTATCTGAATCGGCACATAAATTATAGTATCTATATCGATTGTCCTGATGTCAGATCAAAGGCGGTTGGCACGCATAATGGAAACTTGACCTGACAGCCCTCAGAGTGTCAGTGCATTCTCTGTGGCATGTTGCGTGCTACACAACATAGCTGTACACCATGGATGTCACTTTGACCTCACGAGGGGACATTACAGGACTTGAGACAGAGAGAGGCTGAACTGCATGTGCCGTATCAGTAGGGAGAGCAGCAGCGCGCACGGGAGAGGAGAGACCACCTGGCTGCACAGCTCTGTCCTTAACACTAGAACCGCAGCACTGATGTTAGTAATGCATGGTATTTCATGTCAGATAGAAGATATTTAGACTTTTCTAAATATGTGTTTTCTATGTTATGTCAAAGTTTTGAACTTCTGTTATAAAACGTAAGTGAGTATTGATATTAAATTACTTTGAGCGCCGTGGCCGCTTTTTGTGGCAGTGGCTTTGACTGCAAATACCCCTGTCTGCAACGTACGAGAGAGAGAGAGAGAGAGAGAGAGAGAGAGAGAGAGAGATGTATGCATATGGGCGCGTGAGTGCATGTGTAGGCTATGTGGGTATGTGTCCTTCAGCTGCTTTCACACCGGACGCGAAAAAAATTTTTCGCACGACTGATTACATTCAAAGTCAATGCAAAGACGCAAATACACGCATGTATTCGCGTCTTTGTATTGACTTTGAATGTAATCAGTCGTGCAAAAAATTTGTTTCGCGTCCAGTGTACAAGCAGCTTAATACTATTATTGTCACTTAGGTTTTATCCTTTTTAGTGGGGGAAAGGAATACTGCCTGATTGCTATGATCTCGTACTAAGTTTAGATCACATATTGAAAATAAATGTGTAACGTATCTTGCATTGTTGTCCATGCATGTTAATCCCAAAATTTTAAGCAGCAACAGGGTGTAATAATAGGAACACGCTATCCATCGTTTCTCTTCCCAATGATGCAGGCAGAAGAAATAAATGAGCAACCGTCGTATTTCATTCCAACTTCATAAGTTTGAATGATCTGACGTAGTTTCGTTTTGAAATTCCATTCAGGTTTGCTAATGGTAATAATTTGCGAATGCCCTAACTAGCCAGCTAACTCATATTCGTAATGCTTAATATAGACGTAAACAGTACAGAACACATGCCTGAAGCAGCAAAGTAAAATGCAACATTAATGCATCATGCAGATATAGGACAGAGGCTTCTTTATTCCAACATCTTAAAGGTCAGGAGAGGAGCTCATTTGATTGGTGAAGATTTGACTCGGCTGTGTTAAACCCACTCACGCCTTCTCTCCTCCCTGTTTGCCACTTGCGACGGCAGGAGGGACAGAGGCGGGACAGAGGAGTACTTGCGCCGGGCTGAGCAGGGCACGAAATTACAAAATACGCCTGGATACACCCCGTTGGCGCGGCGCTCCCCCCATTCGCCGCGCCTGCGCCTGGTCAACAAATTTAGAGCCCAGGGTCTCAACTTTTAACTTTACTGGAAATGAGGTTGTAGAAGGCCAATGTATCGTAGGTAAGAATACTGACGAAAATATACAATTACAGAAGATATGCATTTTACTCTGTGTGTATACCAGCATTAATTAAATCTGCAGGTTCATCCAATTACCAGAGCTATCAGCTATCCCCAAAGCTGTTGTGAAAAGAATTCCAGATGATGATAAATCATTTTGCAGAAGGTTTTTTTTTTTTTCTTTTTTGAAGGCCCCATTTTATGCAGTTTTTTTTTTGCAAGATATAATATTCTTAGGTGTCCAAAAGGGTTACAGGACTTTTTGTCCCCTTCAAAGACCTGAAGGCGGAGCTCGCCTGTCACAATGACGCTGCCTCTCTGGATGCCTTCATTGAGCTGTTCATTGGAATTGACCATCTGCCGCAGGAGAGGCAGAGGACCGGCACTATCCAGCTGCTGGTCTTGGATCCGGAGTAAATGGAAGTCGAAGGTGCCAGAGTACCTCCGGCTGTACGTCATGCTCGGTTACATTCAGGGCATTGCCTGTATTGTGGGGAATCCAGGCACTAAGTCTCTTTGTGCCCTGTGAGACCACAGCAAAAACTAGAAGTTCCCAGTTCCTTGCCTGAAAAGGTAACCATCTCTCCACACATGCTTACTGCTAACCGTATTGTGATTCCAGTGTGAGTGGCTTCTGGTAACTTTGCATTCCCAGTCTCAGCCCTAATTGACTCAGGTGCGACGTGGAACTCCATGATGGCTGAAGTGGCGCAGCAGCTTCGACTCCCCCTATACCAGCTCCAGGCTCTTGTCACCATCGCTGCCTTGGATGGCAAACCGGTGGGAAGGAGATGCATCCTCCATCAAACAGCTCCTATCCCTTGTCTGTTGGTAACAGCCACATGGAGCGAACTCTCTTCCTCATCTTGCCTGACTACAGACAACCGCTCATCCTTAGTCTCCCCTTGCTAACTCTGCACAATCCCACTATTTCCTTGCTGAAGAGGAAGGTCAACTTCCAGTCCCTCTATTGTCAGCAGCACTGCAACCCCCTCTTATGTTTCTAGATACTGTCTCCGCCCTCAATGTTCAGGAGGAATAGCTTTAGTTGAAGGCCATCTTCAGCAAGTCTAAGGCCATTCGCCTCCCTCCTCATCACCTGTGGGACTGTGCCATTGAGCTGCTTTCCGGTGCTTCACCACCCCGACGCAGTGTGTATCTGCTCTCCATAGCGGAAACCGGCGCCATAGAGAAGTACATCCAAGAAGTGCTCCAGCAAGGGTTCACTAGACGATCAACCTCGCCAGCCTCTGCTGGCTTCCATTTTGTGGAGAAGAAGGATGGAGGTCTTTGCTCTTGCATTGATTACACAGGATTGAACGAGGTTACAGTGAAGTACCGAAACCCTCCTCCTGTGGCCCCAAGCGCAATAGAGCAACTGAGAGGAGCAAAACACTTCAATAAGCTCGACCTGCACAGCGCCTACAACCTAGTTCGAATCCAGGAAGATAAAAAGTGGAAGATCGCTTTCAGCACCACCTCTGGCCACTATGAGTACTGTGTGATGGCATGTAGGTTAGTGAAGCCCCCTCCATTTTCCAGTCTTTCATAAACGACGTGTTACAGGATATGCTTGGAAAGAAAGTCATTGCCTATATTGATGATATTCTGGTGAATTCTCCATCCTACCCTGAGCTTGTATGTCATGTGAAACCCATCTCTGGGTTCATCAGCTATTCATTAAGGCCAAGGAATGTGTCTTCCACCGGACCACTATCTCCTTTATGGGTTACGTGATCCAGCTAGAGGGAGTATCCATGGAGTAGTGAAAAATAGAGGCAGTAGCTTACTGGCCAGTCCTATGGACCGTGAAGGAGCTCTTACGTTTCCTGGGCTGTGCAAACTTCTACCGCCGCTTCATTAAAAATTTCAGCACTGTTGCCATGCCCCTTACGTCACTTCACTAGGGTAAACCACGGGGAATCTCCTGGACTACAGAGGCACAGCAGGCCATCTGTGATCTCAAACGATGGCTCACAACAGCCCCCATCTTGAAGCTTCCTGATTCAGATAATAAGCCTTTTGTGGTAGAAGTAGATGCCTCCAGTGCAGGAGTGGGGGCAGTCCTTTCCCAATGGCACAGATCACCTGAGAGGCTTTACCTACATGCATTCTTTTCCCGTAAGTTGTCTCCGGCAGAATGTAATTATGACGTAGGCAACCGTGAGCTCTAAGCAGTGAAGCTGTCTAAAACACATTGCCTGAACATACCATGGGACCATGAAAAAAGATTATCTAAGAGGAATTCTGATGTACATCTTTTTTTTCTGACAGTAAGTGGTATTTGCAAAAAGTCTATCAATATGAAAATTTTAAACTGGCCAATGGTATTATGATCCATTTCAATTGAAAACATTACCATGTCATTTTTCCCCCTATCAACTTTATTGTTTTTTGGGGTATACACTACTACTTTGCTGCAACAAGTTCCAAATTTGCTTTGTAATTTAACTGATTTTATGAAAATAGTTTGGTATCAATATAAATGTATAAAATAATGCATTCCTGGCAATTCCAAAATCTGCAGCGGCTTAAATTGAACTTAGCGGGCAGATCTGGTCTTGGTAGGCCATCCACACCTTGTTTTCATGCCTTTAGAACAGTGTTCCCCCAGTCTTTCTATCAAGTATTCTCAATTTAAGGCATTGTGTGGCACTCAGTCTGCAGTCTGAGAATGTGAATTGAATCCCCAACATGCTACTTATTTCGGCAACCCATTCCTACAGTAATTTGTGAAGATCCAATACTTACACAATGGCTGTTACACAAAGTGAGGTTCCTCGCTTCTATACTAATTGGCTGTTTGAACACTAGCTTCACAATAGGACTATCCTGTCTCCCACCTTCTATAATGTTCCCGTAGCCACCATCCCATCATTTCTATGCTCCTCTATAGCAAAAACAGTCCTTGCATGGAGGATTGACAGGACAAGACAATTTATTCCCAAACTTTGTGTCACCATGAACTGCAGATGGCTGACAAAAGTGCCATTCTTATTTTGCGCTGATGGGAGCTTATTTATGCCCACTATTACCAAGAGCCCCCTATTTCTCATTCCTGAGGTACAGCAAAAGCCCCAGGGACATACTTGTGAGAAAAAGTTCACCATTATCACATGGAATAACCACAAAACAACGTGTAATCCCTTATACTATGAGTGTACCGTGCAGCAGTGTCTAATTGTACATTTTCTGAATTTACTGTGGTATAATGTTATACTAGGAATATACCTTCACGACAGTTTTGAATTCATGATTTCCCTCTGGTCTGCACCTAGTTGAGACCTGAAGAGACCTTTGCTTATTTAATGCCTTAACTACTGCTTCATTTCATGCATAAATGCTTCCAAAAAAAATGTCCGCAGTGCTCCACTGTTCGTGAGGTTAAGTGAATGCAGGCCAGAGTCAAGCACTTCATGAAACCTGTTCTGACTTCCATTAATTTTTTGGCATAATCCTTGTTTAGGATGCAAAATTAAAGCAAACAGTAGCAAGATTATAATAATTTTAAAGCCGCTGGACAAAATATGGTCAAGTGATGAGAAATTAAATAAGTCCTCTTTGAGGCTGAAATATAATTAACTGCCCACTACATAATGACAAACCAGTAGCCCTATTAGCATTCATGTTTTATTAAAATAACAGATAATGGAAGCTGATCATAACTCCTAAATGTCCCGGCAATGTATCAGTCAGCAAAAGTTTTATCAGCATTTCTGTTATGCCAGTAGGGGGTTCTTCTGAATGGGTACACTGCCCGTCAAAGGATTTAGTTCACCAAAAATTCTCAAGCAGTCAGATTTGAAAAAAAAAAAAAAAAAAATCTGTCATTTTACCAAAAACATTTTGTTTCAATTCAATTTTCAAAAAAAAAAAATTAGATTTTTAATTTATCGAACATTTTATTCTAATAACTGCTGGGCAGATTCATGGCATTTTTTTGTACAAGGACAGTCATGGGGTGGTCACACATACGTTAGCATCCGTAGCTATCAGTAGGGGGCGATTACCATAGCCCGGGCCACGTAGAAGTACGTTAAAATACGTTCAACTAGGTTAAAGAAAGTTAAAGTACTTCAATGACGTACAGGATAGCCTAGTGCACCATCGTTAGACATAGTGAGACGTACTGACAGCCGTAATGTAACGTAGTAGCCCTTAGTTGCCCGTAGATTCACGCCAAATTTGTTGATTACGGGGTACACTACGTTTGGCTACAGTAGGCTACAGCTGTTACTCTGGTAAACTATGTGTAACTACATTAAACTGAGTTACTGCTATGTTAATAAAAATGGCCGCTACCGTGGCTATCTTTTGAACATGCCCAACAGACGCCCAAACCTCCGCGCACAGTTTTCTCACGTTAATGGCCAATTAATTCTGCTGATAGCCACAGATGGCTACAGATCGCTACGGTGCAGCACGTCAGGCTACGTTAAGCTACAGAGGCTTCCACTACACTTAACTACGTTATTTAACGTATGTGTGACCACCCTATCATACAGTTCTGATGGGTGTCCCCACAGTTGTACTGCATTTGCTAATTCTTGATTTTCTGTCCAATTTGAGCCAAACTTGCTGATTTTACTTCCTTTTCAGTGACAAAAGTAATTCATCTGTTAATTTTTCAAAATTTGAGCCATTATCCTTTGAAATAACAACTACTTATTTTGCTCTTCACTATTCACAGCTTACTATCTTTTGAGTGAAATTACTTATGCAAGTCAAAACTGCCTCTATTTCACCTAAAACCACCAAACAAACATGAGTCAAGTGTAGAAAAATTAGTAGCCTAGAGTGACCACTGGATTATGATGTCAAGTTAACACAGCGCTTAATGGCTTAATTTTACAACCAACGCCTTTATTGCACATCAGCTTCCTTGTTGGTCTATTCTTGCATACGTAACTGTTTTATGGCTTTTTTTTTATATTATATTTTTTGGAATTATTCCACTTTCTCGTAAAAAATCATATTCCCTTTGGATATTTCGCTTTAATGGACTATGTTTGTGCATGTCAGAGTTTTCAACTTTTTTTGCTTTCTCATGAGCAGAATCATACAAATAGACTGTTGGTTTATAGCCAAAAACTGTATTTGAATGTTGTGTATTGCTGAGCCACTGTACACTCAGAGGGAACTGAGCTTATCGCTAATTATTGCGCTGTTGCAAATGATAGAAAAATACGCCAAAAAAGTCAAGAAAAACGGTTGATTTTCATAATATAGGACCGTTCTCCTCTTCGTCCTCCACTTGTTTGGCACAGCTTGGATGATGTTAGCTCTTGGCTCACCTGTTCGATATGGATTCTTCAGGGGACACCATGCTGAGATGAGGATGGGGAGAGTTACTTGTCAGTGTGTGCCAAACAGCTTGTCAAAGCATGCCTTTGGTTTTCCCAGGCATCTTGTCTCTTGGTGTGCTCTGAACATATGGTATGCTCTAGCTGGCAGCGGTACCTCTTTTCCAGTCAATGCTTCTGTAACAAGGCTGCCACTCACCAGTCTGGAGTCATATTTAATTTGGTTTGCTTAACAATGAGTCATTGCATCCCAGATTATTCACTTAACATGAATTATTTCACCTCTGTGAAAAAAGTATTCTGTTAATACTAAACCTATTAAACTTAGCTCCGGAAAGAATCAATAAATCTGACTCTCTTTCGTGGATTACATTTCATCCAAATAACTCTGGCTGCTTACACACTGTAAAAGCAAGCAGATGTTTCTGGCTCTTTCAACTTCATTCATTTAACTTGGCAATATAATGACTAGAGTTCTCAAGCTCCAATGGCTGTTATGAAGTGGAGAGCTGTCTGTTTCAGATTCTTGTCACCTTCTGCTGCTAGCTTGTGACAGCTTTTGGAAGGGCATTGATTTTCAAAGTTACACATGGGTTTAGGCTACTTGTACATTCAGAACACACTGGTTGTGCACTGGACATTTTCAAGTTGGTTTCACCCTTGAAATTTGAATACAGTAATAATTGCATTTTTCTGGTACAATTTTACATCCATTCAATGGCAGAACATTGCATGGTAGGCCTCATAATTAGGCTTATTTTCAATGGAGCTGCAAAAAGACTATCAAGTGGCTTTTCCAGAGTAACCTGACTATGTGGATGATGGATAATTGGCCAATGCATCACTGAGAGAGGGTTTCAGTCAGCAGGACTGTTTAAGCCTCATTGTTCAGAAGTAGAGTCCTCAGATCAGCTTGATGTCTGCATTAACAGCATATTGCTCCAGTGACAGTTGAATATTTAACTGAGGCCGCACAGCTTAGTAGCAGTTTACTTGCTTGTCTGTGCTCCCCAGAGCTCGAGGTCAAGTGTTGAGGTAAACTGAGTTTGGGTCGTGATCAGAGATCGGGGAAGTTTAGATTGTAATCACTGACTTTTGGAAACTACCGATATTTGTTTTCAGTAAAATAAAATAAAAACAGGGTTTACCTAAGGCACCCGAAACATAGTGTGTTCTGGGTAGTGCTTGTAGAACCAGATGGTCTTATTTCCTTGGGACAATCCCACCATTACAACTGAAGGTCTCACATTTTGGTGAGAAAATAAATTTCAGATACAAATTGCATGCAAAAGAAAATTACTTTAGTAAACGTAGCTCTTATTCTTGTTTTGGCCACTGCCTCAAGCTATACCACAGACCACAAGCTCTGTTCCCAAGGCAGTCAGGGTGTCATGGTCTGAAGCATCAGATTAAAAATAAATAAACAAATAAAAATGCATAAAGAATTTTATATATAGAATGTTATACTGCAATGCTGTGCTCCAAAAGACTGCATATTCTAAAATGATAGCTTTTTATGATTACATACACATATAAAAGGTACTTCTTATACTTAAGTTGTATAGCATGTAATTTTATTCCCATCAAGGCTTTAATCTCAGCGGGAGATGGTTTGGGCAAGTTAATTCTACCTATTGTTTGAAAGGAGTCTATGTGGGATTCAGACAAGTTTTTTTTTGTCCTTCTGTTACCATTCATTCTTCTTCATGTCTTAATCAGCACTTAGGGCCTGCTTTTTGTGCATGCGATATGTCTGACAATACTCGCACAGACCGATCAGTAAGCTTTTTTATATTTTTCTCCAGCTGCAAGGGATAATCAGTATTTTATCTTCTCGTGCGATATGCAATTGGGGGAGAGAAGAATATTGAGGGCGTGGTTGTATTGCAGGGGGTGTGTTCCATGTAAATCAGATGACATCAGTGGGATGGTTATTTAAATGAGGTTGTACAAGGCTATTTGTGGTACCTTTGTGATACATAGACCTGATATGATTTGCTAGGTCCACATCTAAGCTGAAGTGCAATCTATTTATAATTGTAGCCCCCGGACGAAGTCTACTATGGATTCATGTGTGCTGTCTCCGCCGCCACTGCATCCGCGTCCATAGACACTTTATTGTGGACGCTCTACAGGCTGTACTTTTTGACTGATTTCTTTAATATTTGGTATGGACATGTGTTGTACTTCACTTTTGGTGAAGTTTTTGATCGATTTTGGTGGCCATGGCAACAGTATAGGCTGAATTATATGCAAATTAGTACCAAAACATAGAGATTTCCTGCGGACACAGTACAGGCTGCAATTTTTGACCGATTACTTTCATATTTGGTATGGACATGTGATACACTACACTCATGACACCTGTCGATTTTGGTTGCCATGGCAACAGTATTGGCCAAATAATATGCAAATTAGCGGCAAAATATAGAGATTTTCTTGTGGACACAGCACAGGCTGCAATTTCAAACCAATTACTTTCATATTCTTTATGGACTAATGACACCTATCGATTTTGGTTGCCATGGTCATAGTATGGGCCAAAAAATGTGCAAATTAGTGGCAAAACATAGAGATTTCCTTGTGGATGCAGTACCGGTTGCAATTTTTGACTGATTACTTTCATATTTGGTATGTACATGTGTTACATTTCACTGATGACAACTATCGACTTTGATTGCCATGGCAACAGTATTGGCCGCATAATATGCAAATTAGTGGCTAAACAGAGCTTTTCTTGTGGATGCAACACAGGCTGCAATTTTTAACCGATTACTTTCATATTCGGTATGGATATGTGTTACACTTCACTTATGACACCTATCAATTTTAGTTGCCATTGTGGCAGTATTGGCTGAATAATATGATAATTAGTGACAAAACATAGAGATTTTGTTCTGGACGCTGTACAGGCTGAAATTTTTGACCGATTACTTTCATATTTGGTGTGTACATGTGTTATACTTCAATTATGATGCCTATTGATTTTGGTGACAGTATTGGCCGCATAATACGTACATCAGTGGCAGAACATAGAGATTTTATTGTGGACGCAGTACAGGCTGCAATTTTGGACCGATTACTTTCATATTTGGTATTGACATGTAATATACTTCACTGATAACAACAATCAATTTTGGTTGCCATGGCAACAAAATTGGCCAAATAATGCGCAAAAAGGGGCGAATTGGGCTTTCAAGGCTACACCCATGCGATTGCAACCGACCAGACTATCTAGTTTCACCAGTAAATACCAACAAACAGAATAATCTGTCTGTATTTAATGGAAATAATATAAATATGTATCTTAATTGTATTGTGTTTTATTGTACCATCAACTTGAATTATTTGCACATAGGCTGCATTTAGCATTGACAATAATGTAACTTATCTGTGGTGCCAGTGGGCTATTTTTCACAGGCAACTTCAACTTGCAGGTTGATATGAGGGCATGGTTGACAGTCATGATGTGAGACAAAGAAATTATGTTCACTTGATTTTATGTCTTCTACCCACTCAGTTTGGAACAGCAATTTTTGTTGTGTGGAATATGTACTATACCCTACATTTGCGTAGATTGACAGAATGAGTTATATGATTTCCCGATGACTGAGGCACCTTTTTGGTCTGTGTTTTAAAATGGACTGAGGCAGATTTTGGGTTTAATTGAAGGTTTTGGACATCTATCATCCTCATCCAGGTGATCCAAGTACCCTCCCCTTTCCAGTCAAGATAACAATTGTCCAGGCCTTATATGCCAATGTTTAATTAATTTTACAGCATTATTACAAAATGATACAGACATATTTTTGTAAATGCATTTTTGGAAGTAAGGTCAACTAGACATCACATTAGGCAGAACAAGTACAAAAGTAACCTAGGAGGAAGGTAATGTGGCAATTTATTCCATGCCCATACAAGTCTGATATGCCTGACTGCATCAGTACAAACTGTATGCAACACTTATTAGAGCTGCAAAAAATTATGTGGATGCATTATTCTTTCCTGCAGTTTTTCCTTAAAACCTGTTTTGGATCACAATTGAGTAAATTCACTCATGTAGTTTTTTTCCTGAATGAAAGTTTTGTCCATTGTTTCATGTGCCATAGACTATGTAGTATTTTAACACATCCTGAAGTTTGCCATGTCAGAGTTTTCAGTATAGAAGCAAGCCAGGTTTGACTGTCAGGAGTCATTTCTAAGAGTCATTGTAATAACAGATTTTTCTTTTGTCCCTCTACAGTAACAATGTGGGTATTTGTTGCAACTGTGACCATGAATTATCAAAAAGAATGAAGTAGAAAAACAACTTATGAAATGTGTTATTTTTACACTGACAAATCAATGATGACGTCCCACTGACGTCCGGGTGATCTTGATGACTTGGTGATTATATGACTGTGTAGTAGCTTATAGGACATAGTTATTGTCATGTTCTGGCTGATGCACTGTATAGGTACTAATATAAAGAGTAGCCTGATATATCCGGTATATACTGGCACATGACATAGTAAACAAGCACATGACATTGAATATAGCTTTTGTTGCCGTAATGAACACACTGCATGTTATTTGATATTTTTAAAACAACAAAAATGCACCAAAGAAGTTTTTTTAAATAAAACAGATAATGTAATTAATATTCACAAAATAATGGTGAGTGCCTTTACAAAAGTTCTCAAAGTCAGTGAGGCAAGGTGTGCGCCTAACTCAACATAGGATGGCAGTATTTTTATGGATCGCCACTCATCATATCACGCCTTCTTCCGGCTATCGCACCGCACATGCAACATATACTCAGAGGAACCACTCCCATTGACAGATCACGGATGAGGTTACAATGGTCCTGGTGTATATTGCGCATGGTCGGAAAAATTGACCTCCTAAGCCCCTTGTTCAGCAGTTTGTCTACTGCATCACAGTTTGTGTGGTTGTTGGAATTAAATAATGTAGGAATATTTAAATTGCACAATTGCTTTTTTTTTTGGTATCAGTCCACAATGCACCACAAAGCCATCCTGTGCCCATGTGCAGTTTCAGCTCTGTATTAGCTACGTGACTCAGCCTCACACACTCAGTCTCCATAGATTCACGCAGTAGGCAGTAAGACTACCCATCTAACATCTTTAGGGTCAGTGAAATTTCAGCAACCCACTTTGCTTTGGCATGTGTGCATTGTGCTGATATAGCATCCCATTTTCACCAGGATATGATTTTGAATTTATTCTCCCAGGAATGTGCCTAATATTTAGCCGAAGACAACTGCTGCATATGACTTAATACAATAAACATTCAAGTGGTCTGCCAGCGGAGGATGGGCCCCACTAAAGCTGACTTTCTCCTTCCCGTTAGCTATTGTTTTTTCACTGTTTGAGAATGTTTTACCCAACTGGACATTTTTCCTTATAAGCTTTTTATGAGGATTTGCCCTACTGCCCTGTAAAGCACCTTTGTGTCATTTCTTCTGTAAAAAGTGCAGTACAAATAAAATCGAATTGAACTGATTTTAAGATTGACTTGTTTACTGAGGTATCATGAGTTCAGGACAAAAGCTGCTCACATCACCTTTTTTATTAAGACCAGAAATGCATTTAAAATCTGGTGCATACTAATGGCTGGAACACAAAGCCACCTCATCAATAGTCTCAACAGGATCAAAAATTTGCCTGAGCAACAGTGATAAATTGAAATATAAAAAGGTTTGTATTTGCAGCACAGCGGGGAGATATCTAAAAATGTTAAAAGCTAGGCTAAACTTACATTCTACAAGCTTAGCTCAGGGTTCAGGTCTTACCAGAGTGTGTGGAATGAGATGGTGAATGAAGCAAAAAGTCCCTCTGTTTCAAGTGTCCTTCCTCCAATCCCTTGCAGAGGATCCAGTGTTGGAACTGGGGCGATCTCTCACTGTTATAATGACTTGAGCTCTCATAATTAACTGTTTTCTATAGCTACCAAGCATATTATAGAAAAGTAAAAGACAGAGCCAACTGAAAACAAGACAGCTGACTGAAGAAGTGGACAGACAGTGCCGTTAGTTTGTCAGTGGATAGAGATGATCAGCACAGTGGGTAATGGCAGACTCTGGTTGACAAATGCAGTCTAAAGCTATGTTTCCATTTATACGGCTGAAGTCAGGCGCCGGTGCAGACACGGGTGCGTCAAAAATCGCATATTTTTGTCTTTATATGAAGTGTTTCCATCCACGCGATTTTCACCCGGCTCCTGGAGCGGAGCCACAAGCGTGTTTTTCCAATCAGACCAGGGAGCAATTCCAGCTCCAACGCACACGAATCACACGAGGAATTCCCTATGGTTAAAAGGAGTTTCCCCACTTAATTTTGTTGACAAATCAGTACCTTTGAAACAATGTGTATTTATTGCCCTGTTCAGAGCAGAGCCGAGGTTTCTGCAGCAACATACATGTATTTACCATTCTCAGTGAATCAAAAGCATACTACCGCTTTAAATTATGATCTGAGCTTTGTAATGCCACGATACCTGTGTGATTTCTGTACATCAGAAGTGCTCCTGTGTATCACACGCTTACGTTTGTTAAAAGATGATAACAGAGTGGTTTTCATGCGACAGTTTTACGGAATTTGAACATAATTTCATCTAATTCTTGCAATTCAGAGGATGAAGCAGAATCTTCAGAATATCAGACTTTATTATTCAACAGAAAATAATTCCATCCATCTTTATCTTTTTATCATCTTTAACGGTGCTTTCTTTTCATTCGTTTCTTCATCTGTACCTATTAAAATGTAGCTTGTCATTATTATGATGAGCTCTTTGTCCACCATGAGGTGCTGTTTAGGCAGTGCTGTGTTAGGTCCTGCCATGACTACGAAAACGGATGAATAGCGTAGTTCAGCCATTTATATGGAAACACTGAGGACGCATGCGATGCCCCGTGTCTGCCCCGCAGCCTGTCGCAGCCAGACTTCAGCCGTATTAATGGAAACATAGCTTTTGGCTGTCATGCAAGGAGATCAAAATGAGACATCTCGATCATTGCATCTTTTTAAATGTACAGCCTGGCCATGATCTAGGCATCATCCAGAACAGCCATCCTTTAAATGATCATCCCGATTATGGCATGTATATTCCAGGCGCGTGTTCATCAGGGCCTCCGCAAACATGACCTTGATGTTATTATATCACCTTTAGGAGAGAAATGTAAGCAGTGTGGCAGTATGCACATCTGCACAAATATAAAACACAAAAGCACTGGGACAAATAAGATATAATTGGCTGAGTGACATGACACTCAGGCACCTAAGTCATTGTTGAAGGTTATATGATCTCTGCCACTCTTTAGCTGGTCTGCCTTCTTCACCAACAACACAGTCTGCTCCTGTTCCTTCTACAAATCACCGCCTGAAAGGTTGCGGTAAAGGTCTTGTGTAGGGGTGTAAGGCCAGTATCCATAATGAGGGGCTTGCTCTTTTTCTCATGAGCCAGCTGGAAGCTGAGGGTGGGGGGAGGATTGCATTTTCCTATATTGAATACAATGCTCAAGTCAAAATTCATGAACTGGAGTGTACTAGTTTAGTAGTAGTGTATTTTAGATGTCTTCTCAGGCTGTCAAAAATGAATCTTTTTGTCTTTTTAATGCCATGACTGAATTGAAAAGTGTTTCTCTTTAAAAATGCAAGACAATGTTGCCTCGTTATAGTTTCACATTTCAGCAACAGATTTTGCCTTAATTGCCAGTTTCAGCTGAATAACAGAACATCTTGTGTGCTCAGTCTGCCTATCAGTTGCGTTTTTTGAACAACTGTCTAAGCACATAACAAAGACATTCCTCCCTTTGAGGGAATATATGAAAGCTGTGGCAGTTATGACTGCATCTTCTCTTCCTTAAATTCAAGTTTTTGAATCATTCAAGGCTGACCTCAATAGCTGAGCTGTCAGAAGTTGTTTAATGTTCCAAAAAGTTGCACTTCTTAGTAAATTTGTCAAAAGAGGAATGTCCTCTCTATTTTACCACCAGGGATTTGAATACCCACAAGGGCCACCATCTGCTGCACCTCACAGTACAACCCAGCTGTCACTTAGCAACTTCTGGCCGATTACAATTTTGTTAGAGAGCGTTCTCTCTATTTAGAATAAATAAATAAATAAATAATGTTCATTCATTCGGTCTTGGCCAAAAGGGCTGACAGCACTGATAATGTACGCAGCAGGATGCTGCTTTTCATTCATTCGTGCTGGCAAAAAGAGTAACACAACAGCATAACAATTTTGGGCAGATATTTAGAAAGAAGAAATATTGGCAAAGTGCAGCTGCAGCAAATGTGGACATAGACAGATATTGCCCAGACATCACAGATATGGCTGAGAATGGTCATTTTAAAATATTTACAAAAATTTAAAAAAGCCTGCCCAGTATGCATTTAACTGAAAATGTACACTATTCAACCACTTTCATGGGCACACCTGCATACTGACACAAATAGCCTACTCCTACAAACACTGAATCATGCAGCTGCAACTCAATATACAAATCATCGAGAAATGGTAAATTGCTTTAGTGTTTTTTGTTTGATTAAACACAGAAATTGGCTAGATTTGTGTTCAAAAGCAGCATGGAATGATTTCCATTGGTTCCAACATCTATGAAACACATGCCCTCCTCATATGTATGTTGACAAAAGTATCTTGTGCAGTATTTGCAGAAAATTGTTTTGAAAACTAAAAAAAAAAAAAAAAAAAAAAAAAAGAGAATGAAAACAATCAGGGGTGCGTTTCCCGAAAGCGGAGATGCTAACTTACATGGTTGGAGCCATTGATTGTGAACAGATGAACTATGTAAGTTGCTAACATAGTTAGCAACTATGCTTTTGGGAAACACACCACAGATCAGGACTGGTTCTAAACTGCACTGAATTGGGCAGCAATCTTTAATTTGAGGTGGGCAACTTTTTATCCAAATCACAGGAGCTATGCTATACCATGGTTTCTATGTTATTTTCTTTGTTAAAATGGCCCACTACTACAGGTGTAATAAATGAATTAATTATAAACTATTATTTACTAGGTTGATGTCTTCCCCAGAAATTTTTGGTTGTACATATTTTAAAAATAGCATAATATACTTGCAGTGCAATTCCTTTTGTATGCACAAAGCAACCACTAGGAGCATGAGCCTTCTGTTCTTTAAAGGGGCTGTATCACCAGCTGGGCATGCACAGTCCAGTCACAAAAGCTTAATTTTACTAAACACATATGGCTCGCAAGCACCAAATTAGTGGCAGAAAGGCAGGTATTTTGTAAGTTTTGCCAAGTGGCGAACACTTCTTTGCCCATCCATATGCGCATATTCCTTTCATCCCAAGGCTTTGACGGGGTGTTCGGAAAAAATAATTGGTTGGCCACTGAGGGCCCTTCTCACATTTAGCTTTGTTGATTTAATATTTTGAAGTCCGACTTACATGACTGAGGACAATTTTCTATGAAAAGTTGTTAAAAGGAGCAAAACTTTCTGACTATTAGTCAACTTTGCTTGGATAGCAAGGAAAATGGCTGAGATTCGCTTGGATTACTTTGCATCCTCTACCAAGTGCATACAGTGATAGTTTTGTATGGCCCAAGAAAAAGTAAGCTTTCATAACCAAACTACACATGTCCAGCTAATGACACAGCCCCTTTAAGCAAAGACTCTCACTCGTCCATACCTATGCTCTTGATCGTTGATTTTTTTATGAGCCAAAATGACCAAAGTTATTATGCTCTTATGCTGTATAGTGTGAAGGAAAGAGCTAAGGACTCCTGACTCAGTGGAGAAAGTACTTTGCGTGATGTTGAGGATACCCCAATCACCAATGCACTCACATACTGCATGAAGCTTATATATGCTCGCTACCAACTGTATCTATCATTCATACTGCTCCTGACCCATTCCAATTCAATAAGTAAAACTCAGTCAGCCTCTGCAGCCAGTTCATTAGCTGGCTAGCAAGATAGATAGCATAGTGGCTAGTTAAGGTAACGTTAATGTTACCTTACGTTACCAGCAGATGCTCGCCATATGTTGTTTTTCAGCTGATCCATAGTTGCACATCGCACAAGAAGACAGAAATAAGAATCTAATTTTAGCAGTTGCCACCAGGCATTCGTCTACAAGCTCCCCTCCCAGGTCTAGCTCCAGGAGGGGGCCCCGGTGTCCCTATTCTGGGCATGGTTCTCTTGTCTTTGTGGTGCCCTAATGTAGGGGTCTAGTGAATCACATTTTGTCTGGCCCCTCACTTGGGACCAATTTGCCATGGGAGACCCCACCAGGAGCTCACATTTCCGGCAACATAGGTCCCGAGACCCCAGAGTCAAGCAAACTCCTCCAATGCAATACGGTAGCGATTCTTGGAGGAATATATCATTGCCGTGTACTTCGCTTCATCATTCGCCAAACATTCTCAATCAAGGACAGGTCAAGACTGCAGACAGGTCAATTGCCAGTATGGCAGTGCACTCCCTGTCTACACAACCATGCTTCGTAATCCATGCAGAAAGCAGTTTGGCGCTGTCTCTTTGTAAAATGCTGCAAAATCCCTGGAGCAGATGAGACCCAGATGGCAGAATGTGATGCTCCAAAATGCTTACATATCTTTCTGCATTTACATCCTTGCGCGAATTAATTGAAACAAGCAGCAATTTTTCAATATTTTGTCTCAATTCATGTTCTCAAGCAGTAAACGGCCATTTTTCATTATTTTGTGCTTTTTTTTTCCCCAATAGGACGGAGTAAAATCATAATAGAAATTTTATATGATTTCGGATGATGCAATAATTAAGCATGCATCGTTATCACATAAATTAATATTGCACGGCGTGTTTCTTGATTATTTGTGGTCTTTTGTTTCCCTGGTAGTTCGCTGTGAACCAGACATCGCACGTGATGGATGTGACACCATGAAAGCTCACAAGACCATGGATTTGCACAAAGTCACCAGCAAATCATACAGGGACATAGCAAGTACAGTTTGTTTTAGTGTTTCAGTCTAAAGTACTGAGATGGTCATATTATGTATTAATATGTGTAAATCAATATGATTCATAATGAACGTTCATGGTAAATGAGAAGGTAAACTACTTTCTATTATTTTTCACAGCTTATTTCAATGAATTTGCACTAGGGTGTATGACGCCCTTGCAAATGTGTAATTTCCCCATCCTTTATGCAATGACAATCCCCCATACTTTAACAGTCACTGGCTTTTTGACTTGATGATAATTGGGTTGCTCTTGTCATTTTAGCTTCAGAGTAAATAGTGGCTGCATTTTCCAAAAACCACTTAAAATATTGACTTTTTGGAACATATTACTTGCTTCCTCTGTGCTATCACCAATCTGAGATGCCACAGAGAAATCAGCAGCACTGAATGATGTTGATGGAGAAAGGCTTACTGAAGTATTCCTGCACCCATATTGTGACATCTATAACAGTCAAACGACAGTGATTTCATTCAGAAATGGTTTTCGGTCTTGCCCTTTACGCGATTTGACCGGATTCCATCCATCTTTTAATTATATTTCATACTGAGAAGGTGAAATACCCAAAATCCAAAAAAAGGTCTTTTTTCAGGAAGTGATAGAAAATAAGGTAACAATTGGTGAACCTTGACCCATCTTTGCTCTTGTGGGATTAGGCCAGTTTTTGGAGGCTCATTTCATAATATAACATGATATAACACCTTATTATTTTGACTTTTCAGATTATTATTACTTGGTCTACCAGTGGGGTAGCTCAAATCTAGGCCGCCCACCTGCCCACTTCTGAATTGAATTCAGAAGTTTTTGATTTTATTTGCATTTTCCATCATATGCTAACTTTTTTAGATTTTAGCTTGCACTTTGTACATGCATGGTTTCAGGGCCAGACACAAAAAGGGCCTGTTTCAATGTTTCAATCAACTCAGGCCAAATGGAAAATTCAAGGCTGATGCTTTTCAATATTTAATTAGATTTTTCTTTAAATGCGACATATCCACCGCTTCAAATGATTTACAAAAGCAACTTTCTTCCAAATAGCAACAAACGCCACTCTGGTTGTTTGCAACACATGGTAACTCTACTCAAGCAACTGTGGCAAGCTTAGTGTTCACGTGACATCAATTATATTTTTTTCGACGGCAAGCAAGTTGGAAATCATGCAAACAACACTGATTTTAACTCTTTTGATGGGTTTATAGAAACCAAGACACCATCCCATGCACTAAAAAAGAGGAAAATAAATGAATTCATGAAATTAAAATCAAAATGAAAAGTCAGCAGACTCAGCGGAATTGGGAAACTTCCACAAATCTGCTGTGAACACCCTCCAGGCAGTCAGCTGTGCAAGGCAAATTTGTTGAAGTCGGGATATTTACTGACATAAATAATACTGTATCTTGTGCCTCCTGCAGCAATTTCAACTCAGACAGCAGTCACAGATTTCTATGAGAAAACTCTCGAGGGACACGTTGTACATGGCCTGTGAAATCCATGCATTTTTCATGCTATGTGAACTGATTTTGTGTATTTCTATTTTCCATTTTGTGCAATTTAGGAAAGCTCCAAGTTCAGTGGCTTACTTTTTTCTTTCTTGGTGGATAAAACAGAATGGACACAGTATGTAGCATTTTGAAAAAATAGGGTTCTAGATTACTCCAAATAAAATGCAAGTGATACATTCAATATTCAGTAATATATTGCATTTCTCTTGAGTTTTTAACTCATACGGTCTCTGCTTAAAATTCACACAATAAAACCACTTCTGATTGAGGAAGATAAAATTATTAATTTTCTCAAAAGGAGTTTTTGAGAAATGTCTCGTTTAGCTTTGAAACCCTTCATATAAAGACAGGTGACAAATCAAAGGAAAGATAAACATGAATAGTCTTTGTAAGATGTTGGGCCTCAACCTGCCTAGGCATAAACTACAAGTGTAGAGCGTTACTGGAGGGCTGCAATACCTTTCTTCCTTGAGATTTTCCCTCATTCGATGTTTTGATGATGGTGACGGAGAACGCTAGCACACTGTTCGAAAATCTCTCATATGAGTTCAGTTGGTGTGTGATCACGTGACTCGTGACTGTGAAGGTGGTGGTGTATGCTAAGAATCATTTCCATCCCCATAAAACTATTCAGTAATCCTTGCCTTTTCTTATCAGAGCTTGTTGTCCACTAACAGGAGTTATCAGCTGCAGTTCTGCTAGTTTGGGTCCATTAGTCCCCTTAAAGGCAGAAGGGTCACACCAAATCAATGCGCCCTCATAGTCTACGATGAAGCATGCCATGACAGGAGTGGGCTTATCCAGGATGACAATTGCCCAAGCCCCAGAGGGCAAAAGGGGCTCCGTCTAAAGCCCAATGTGCCCCCAGCGGTAACACTAGCATTACAGAATTTTCAGTGGCGTGCCATGAACCTCTGACTCTTACATGCAAAATTGCTATCCAAGACCAATACATACGCCTGTAATTGTCAAGAAATGACAGAGATCACTGATGGACTACATTGTAACGATATTACCGGGATGAGGAAAAAACTAAAAATTATTACTTAATCCAATATTTTTTCTGAATTCCATTTCCCATTTTAGAATTTTTTTTTCAGCAGTGGAACCTAATTTATTTTAAGACTGCACTTTAATAAAAAAAGCGCAGCATTCAAAAGAATAGGCTACATTTGCAGAGAAGCTCAGTTGCACACTGATTGTCCTGATGCGAAAATAATTAATTCATTAAATTACCAACGCTTCTGACGTCAGAGCATTGGTAATTGAATAATTTAGTAAATTGATTATTAGTGCATTGTGAAAGTTCAACGCATGGCATACATTTAAAATATCTGAACTGAACCGTGTCATTCTCTTTTGGGCTCCTTCCGAATGTCTACAATATTAATATCAATAAATCATACCATTGGATATCCTTCTGTCTCTGTATTTGATTCCTGGTCTGAATCATAACACCTGGCAGCTTCATTAAATAGTACTTGCCAAACATCAGATCACTGATATCCTAGGGTTTGCATATATAGACCCCCTTGCCCCACCAATCTGCTGGATTCTTGAGGGGGGGTTATTCCAAGAAACTGAGATGGCTATTGCATAACATTGATATAACTCAACCATTTCCACGTTTAGTGGTTGGTGATGGTATGGGGACACTGCTGCTTCAGTGCATGGTTAGCTTGGTTGTCTGGTCACTGGTCGACCATAATTGAAAGAATCATGGATTCTGCTCTCAATAAGACTATCAAACTTATATTTGTGACAGCTGCAATTCATTATCTGCTTTCTGGAGGACGGATCTACAGTTACAGAAAGAATTTGTATGCGGTTTTTGCCGCTAAAGTTCATTCAGTTATTCAGTTTAGGGGAGCAATTACTTTTTCACATGCATGATATTAGGTGTTGGATATCATTTTTCATTCAGTAGTTGAAGTGATCATTTAAAACTATTTTCTGTCTTTATGCTCACCTTGTTTCATATTACATAATGTATGAAGATCTTGAATCAGCTAAAGTGACCCAAAAAAAAAAAAAAAAAAAAGCAAATCGGGGGAGTTGGCAAAATTCTGTTTAATTGTATTGTCTGCTCTATGTGTGGGGTGAATAAAACTTTATCTTGTTAGATCTGATAAAAAATTATCATAATTGTTTTTTTGCTTTGTGCTTTTCAGCCCAACACCTTATTAATTGGATCAGCATATAATTTGCAATCTTGTGTATCTCTCAAAATAGAAAGCTTCCCAATAATTAACGCTCACGCATTCAGACCTTAGCTTCAACCACACTGCTGAGTCATTGCTATATTTACCCATTCCACTGAACAGGAGCTTTCAAAATTATGTTTGTACTACACTTAAAAGGCCGCAATTACTTGTTCTCAGTCAAGCTCTTTTTTGAGGTCAGACTTGGCTCATGGGCTTAGGAGCAGCTTTTTAAAGTTTCTATTGAACAAGATGAACAATTTGACCTTACTTTGAGGTCATGAGTCTGGGACCATGCAAGTTGAACGCTGAACCAAATAAAATCAATTGCATTAGATTAGAAACTGTGAGCCACCGTGTCAAGGAACTGACAGCAGACACTGGGAAGGAAAAAAAGCTAAATGAATTCCGGGGTCAAACCATGTTTCCATAGTTCTAAAGGGCAAAAAATTGATTGTGCAGGAGGATCTTAAATGACTTTCAGCAAGCTGAAAGCATAGAATGGAATTTGACAGCTTTTGAACTCTCAATAACTTGAAGAAAGAAATGGGATTTGGTGCCATAATGTCATTGGCAAACACTGTGTTTTATCCTGCTGGGTCAGCCAATATTTATTTGCTTGAGTTTGCACTCCACAAAAAAGTCAATGAACAGAATATGTTGCACACGATCATAGACTTACCCCCTATAAGGAAAAAGGCAATGGAGCATTTGAGTGTTTGTGTATATGCATTTGCCTGAATGTACGCTTGTAATTTGTGCATGTGTGTGCGCGGACATTTGTGTATTAGTACATGTTTGCATGTTTGTGTGCATGCATATGTATTCTTGTATGTGAGTGTGCATATATAGATGTGTGTGTGTGTGTGTGTGTGTGTGTGTGTGTGTGTGTGTGTGTTTGTGTGTGGTTGTTGGCTCTCCATCATAATGTCTTTATGGTACATCGAGTTAGCAGTGTGATGGGGCCAAATGGGGATTGCATGCCACATGGTGTGCCCGTGGCATTTAAACTTGCATTTAGGCCTGGGCTATGAGGTTCAGCATAAAGAGTACTCACAGAGGGGTGAAAATGTCTGGTGGGATGCCACTGCGCCATGCTTAAAAACATGGACCATTTTCAAAATGATAGCGATAAATAGCACATTATTATTCCAGCTACAGCTGAATATGAGTTAACCTTTCTTCTTCACTTTATTCATAAGCACAACTTTTGAAAGCCGTCACTCATGAAATAGCAAAGAAGAAAGTTTTGCATGCAGAAAAGACTTATTATGTTATGAGTCTACAGACAGAGGCCTGGATCCAGTCAACATTTATCACTGACCTAGAAATAAATGCTCTGGCTATTATTTTAGAAATTACCTTTGCCTGCCAAGTATGGAATTGAAGAATAAACTTTTGTTTTTCTCAATGGCCTAAGTCAAGAAAAATGTTTACTTGAATCCAGGCCAATGTGTTTTGCGAGTACATTCAGATGTACAACGTACATGTACAAATAGCATACAAGAATTGCCACTGTGTTCTTGAACAAAGAAAATTGTTATGAAAAATACAACAAAATATGTTCATACTGCAGACTGCATGGTACACAATACAGTGGGCTATGTTTTATCTTATAGCATGCATGGTGACTGTGCACAAAATGACATCTGCCCTCCAGCGTAACATAAATCGGCAGGCTCTTAAATCAGAAATACTTCTTTCATTTTCCATGGTATACGCTTTTAGAAACCCAGGGCAGCATCTCCAGCTTTCTCTCTGTGATCTGGATGCTGTGCTGTTATGGCTTGTTTATTCGTGCAGAATACCTGGATACCTTGGAGGACAGAAGAAAATACATAAACACACACAGAGACACAGTTGCATGCAATATTTCAAATCACTTCTCACTGGGTGACTCAGTGTTTGGAAAGAGAGAGGTCCTGCTTGGAAAGCTTGAAATTAATTTTCATGCTGAAGTTGATTGCAATGCCAGACTCTTGAAAGCCCAAGAACTAGATCAGGCAAAGAGGGCATCCCTAGAATTTAGAGACTGTGCACACACGTACTAAAATATTCTTCCTCATTCAGAGTCAAAATCTCTCTCTCACCATACTGACTGTTAGCATTCTTAGCACATTTGCTGAAATTGATTTCTTACACAGACGCAGAGGTTTATTTCTAATAGTTTACCCTTTGCCAGCAGACGGGTTTATGAGATTGAGTTTCTCATTTTAAGAGCACGGCAAAGGCTGAGAAGAACTCGCATCATTCTCACACAAGAAACTTAGGTCACCTAAATTCTCAGATGACAGGGGCCATAATCCCTATTTGCACGAGCTGAAGGTCAACTGAACTCTCACACCAGTTTTGTGAAACATGGCAGAATTTGCTTTGACAAACACAGAAATCATGAATGTCTTGGATGATTCCTGACACAATTGCTTATGTAGACTTTTTTTCTGACTAAAGCAGCTACTTTACCTCAGCAACAAGGTAGAGACAGGGTAAGAGATGGGCTACTGGGATAGATAACCCATAGACAAAGACTTTTATTAAGGGAGCATGATACACTACCAGACCAAAAAAGTCACCATTTGAATTTAAATAAGCAAATATTTAAGAGCCTCTGTTCGAATCATTATTGCAGTGATTATTTTTGCAATGGGAACACTTTTTTTTATACCATGACTGATGCATAGTGCAGCTTCTCATTTCGTATGCAACCAAGGAGGCCAAGGAGAAGATGCTACTTTTTTCTTCAGGGGAAAATTATTAGCCTGCATCAAGCAAAGAAAACAACCAAGGGGATTGCTGAAATCACTCGAATTGGGCTAAAAACTGTCCAATGAATTATAAAAACCTGGAAGGTTAGCAGGGAACCATCAACTTTGCTGATGATATCTTGAACAATCCTGATCAGAGATCTCTAAATGCTTGGTGTTGTTTCAATGTAAATAACATGACAGGTGAACTCATGACTATGTTTATTTGTGAAAGTAACAACATTTCCGCCACACAATGCAACAAGCACTGGCAGGATTGGGACTAAACAGCTGCGTTGATGCCGCATGTTAGTGAGACTAATCAGGAGAAAACAACTGCAATTTGCAAGAAGCATACTGTATGTTTGAACACTGGGGCAATGGAAAAAGGTTATGTGGTCTGGTAAATCCGAAATCCTACTTCGGGGTGATGAGAGCATCTGGGTAAGAGAGGACGCCCATGAAGCGATGCACTCATCATGCATAGCGCCCAGTGTACAAGCCTTTGGAGGCAGGTGTATGATCTGGGGTTGGTTGATTCCTCAGGGAGCATGAGGAACCATTTTCATGCATGAATTGACCACTGCAGAGTCCTGACCTTAACCAACTGAAAGTCTTTGAGATGTATGGGAGAAGGCTTTACAGACTTGTTTGACTATCACATTGTCAATACAAGATCAGGCAAAAATTAATACAACTTTGGGTGTGAATAAATGTTGTAATATTGCATATAATTGTTGACACAATGCCACACTGAATGTGCGCCGTGATCAAAGCTGATGGTGGCCCAACAAAATATTAGAGTGCGCAACTTTTTTTTTTTGGCCTGTCAGTGTACCATTATGGTTTATTAGGTGTATACAAAACATTTTTGACCTCACTATTTAGTACAGCATCTTCACAAAAAAAAAAAATAAAAAAAATCTGAAGGGACTTTTGTAAACATTTGCTTATAGATAAAAGACTGTCACATAAAAATAAACAAGTCATTAATTGGCTTGTCCTTTATAAAAACTCTTTGTTTGTAAAAAGAGATTTTGAATAGGGCTTAAGAGTTTGAATAGGGCTTGCGTCTTCTGTATACCTGAAACCCAAAATGAAACCCTGAAAGGTAAATAACAGAGCCAGGTTGACTCTTCCACAAGCACTGCTTTAGTCTGCAATGAAACATGATACTGGAACATAAAAATATAGCAGCACTCCCTGCAGCATTCTACTCAACCAAGTGCACACACACACACACGCACACACACACACACACAGCGACATACCTGAACACAGACACACGCATACACACACACACACACACACACACACAGTGCGACATACCTGAACACTCACACACTCACATACCTACACACACACACACACGCACACACACACATACTCTTTTCACAGCCACTGGCTGTGGTTCTATACCAGTGGGAGGAATGCTGAACTTACTCACAGTTAGAGCTGTTTGAGAATGAGACTTTCACAGTTCACAAAGCACATATCTGCAGGCTCTGATGAGTGTTTGATTTTCTTTCAATAATCTTAAAGACCGCAAAGCAGAGAAAAAGCATTTTTACAGTTGCATCCCCACCTCCACCCATTAAATGTACACCCACAGCTCAGTTGCTTCTTGTGCTGTTAGGTCACACAAATAAACCTACTAAAAGCAGCTCCTTCTGTGTTCAGTATTACAATGAGAGTTCTTATACTCAGTTAAAATGAGAATGTTTTATCATAAAAATAGGCCAATAGGCCATTTTAGAATCTCATTCGGCCTCATTGTCAGATGTGACAAATAAATGCCATTCACAGTTATTGAGGTGCAGTCCAACGTACCTTTTTTTTTTTTACAAATTGATATTTTAAATAAACTCAGGGATCTCATATTTGTTCATGTATTATGAAAATGTTTCTGTTACTAATTTATTTTGTGCAATTCAATTGCCTATTGCCTTTTAAAACCACTGTGTTTTTTCAGAAACACTCTCAGTTTTAGTTGTACAAAAACAAATGATTGTAGTAGAAATCTGAAATAAAACTTAATCTTACAGTTATTACTGTTCTTTTCTTCTAAAAATTCTATGTGCCACTTTTAGGAATCTTAATTATACAGCTGCGAGTCCTAACGTACGATACGACCTTGCTGCCAGAGTAATGTCACTCTTGGATTTAATATCAAATGAAGAGCAGAATATAACCTGAAGTTTAACCAGCTCCAGTTACCTTTGCAGTGGAAAATATAAGCAGCAGTCTCCAGGCAATTAAGCCTCAAGGACGTTTGACGATAACTAGCCATTATTTCTAATCCTTTATTCCATTTCCCCATTCAGATTTAATGGAGCAGTCAACTCGTGGATCTCCTCCATGACCCTGTGAGTCATTTTGCCCAGCGCAGTTCCAAGGACATTGCATGCAAAATCTTTTTTTTTTTTTTTTTTTATCAGTGTCATCAATATTTAAAATCCGTTGAAGTCACAACATCCATGCAGAAGGCATGAGCATGTATACATATATATATATTAATAGCCTAAGCGTAAGCTTCTGTTTCAAAAATTAACCATTAGACTGTTATAATTCTTTTTCTTGCTCATTGAGAAATGCGATGCTGTTAATTGTACTTGCGTGGCTTTATCTGAATTTTGCATTTGTTTTAATTGTCTGTGCTCGCCATTTGATTGCACGGATGTGCTTTGAGTAGAATAGATGTTTTTCAGATGAACTGCAAATGAACAGAGTCAAATGAACATCCGATGCCAAAAACGGGACACACGCGCACGCACACACGCACGGATGGACAGACACGGCCTAAATCAATAGTCCCCGACCTATCCTTCGGGAGGCAGGGGATTAAAAACGATGCAGAAGAGGAATTATAAAATGGCACTGTAACTGAATGCACCCTGTTGCTAAATGTTTTATGGAGACGGGGATAATGCTTTCAAAGGTCACATTGTGAAGCCTACGCATATTGTCTTTCATGATCATTTGGCTCAAGAAAGGCAAGATAAAATCAATTTTAAAACAGATCTGCGATACTTTGAATGTTCTCCAAGTGAGATACGCAATGTCTGCTTTCATTCCAGAGGAGAGGCACACCCCTCAGCATCATAAATGCATCTACAAAATGTTCCCAATTGTGGATAATATTTGTCATGAGCAATAGGGTTTAGGCAAGGCTGCACCATAGTTTTCAATTGTAGCTACTATATATTTTAGCCATTAGTGCTTTAGTTCATGGTACATGATATAGGTAAAAGAATAGCATTGGAACTATGTCTGTTGTGACAGTACAGCCATCAATGGTATACATTATTCAACCTGTTTATTTTTTTTCTTTTTTTCTGTTGCACTGTTCTCAGATGGACTGTCACAAAGGTTCTTGGCAGAGTAAAAATATGCTGTGCGCCATCTATTTACCAAAATAGCAAATGATGCAAACAAGGTACAATTCATCCAAAACTTTGATTGCTATGCCTCTGCCTGCTGAAGCTTTATATTCTAAAAGTTGATCTTCGGACCCCACTAATAACTGACCTTATGTGACCTTGACCTTTGACGCGATGAACCTCATCAGCTCAGCTACCCCCATTGGGGAGTTACTATGTCTGATTTGGTGAAAATCCCTCCACAATTTCAGAAGATATACCGCGGACAAGATATTTGTGACAGACGGTGTGACGGAAGCACTCACAAGTGGACAGCTGGAAAACAGTATGCCTTCTGCCAACAGTGTGTGGCAGAGGCAAAAAAAAAAAAAACAAAAAAAACAACTCTCTGTAGGGAAGAAAAATCCCCAATCAGTGGAAAGAAAAAGTCTTGGGAGGAATTTGGCTATAGTGGGACTGCCTATTCTCCACTTCCCAGCTAATTGAAATGAAAGTTAGATTAAAGTTAAATAGAAAATCTGTTCAGAAATCCAAGCAGTAGCGTATGCATCTCGAGGATGTGGCGAGGTGTGGATGTAGAATTGGATCAGGACAGCATCATCCAGCAAGCACACCGTGAGGGACAGAGCTTGAGTGGTCCATGAACTCTGGATAAGGGAGGGAAACGATCCCCAGAAAGAGACACACAGAATGAGATTGGGAACTGTGTACATCACAGCACGGTGAATAAAATGTTGTCCTGTGTCAAGTTCCACTGCTTATTATACTGAAGCAACTTACTCAAAGCTGTATCACTGATGTGTCTCTAGTTCACCTTGCACAAAAGGCCAGCATGGTGTACTTCACACTAGCCGCTAGTATTGTGTGGACCTCGCTTGGTGACTTTAGCTGTAATTCGGCCCACTGGCATCATTAAGGCTACTCAGTGCCACTAGTTTCACGTGGATTAACTGATCACTACCCAGCATACCACATAGGGCTCCCCAGTGACTAAGGTCGTAACTAGGCCCACTGGCGCCATTAGCGCTACTCAGTGCCACCGGTTGGTAATGGATTTACTTCACACTATCCGCCAATACCATGTGGACCTTTGCAGTCAGTATGGTTGTAAATAGTCCCACTGGTACCGTTAATGCATGCTCAGTGCCAACGATTCCACGTGGATTTACCAAACAGCAGCCACCAACGCCATGTGGATCTACCCAAAGACTAACGCTGTAACTCGTGAACAACAAGGCTCTAACTAGAGTCTGCTCAATCTCACCAGCTCCACGGAGTTTACATAGCAACTAATATGTTACTTAAATGCAGACTTAACAAAAGAGTGATGTTTTGGGCCAACTCCTAAAGATTGAGAGTGCGTCTGAAGCCTGAACAAGGTATATCCATGCCAACAGGTATTAAAAGAAAATTAACCCCATGAATTGTTGACTGGGCTGTCTTCAAATTCTATGTCAAATAAAGTGACCAGAACACACCCTGCTGCTCTGTGAAGGTTCAAAATTCTTCTGGTTGATGATTGCCGACCACAAATTTCTCCTCGCTTGGCTGGGTGTATTCTTCTGTAGCCTTTCCCTCGTTACCTTTCACCACTGGATGCGAATGGGTATACCTTGAGCTTCTAATCAGTGATGATCTGTAAGCCTTTTTTTCTATGTAAATCTAACTGTATTGTCTCAATTTTTTTTTTGTTTATTTATTTTGCTTTGCTTATGTACAATAAATCTATCCATTAACAGCATTAGTAATGAGAACACAAGAAGATGAAAAGGAGCAACATCAAAAAATAATTTGAGTCACACATTGATTCACAGCTTCTCTTTATTTCTAATTACGTACAGATTTGACTTGACCTTGGGCAAGAGAAAATGACACCTCGCCACCCCCAACCCTAACCTTAATCCTATCCTAACCTTAACCTTAACCCCTAACTCTAAAATAGCTCAAATTTCCTCATAAGGATAAAGAAATCTGGAATTCCATGTAGGTAAACATGGACCCCACACACACACACAGACACACGCGCACACACACACACACACACACACACACATTTTCAGGGAAAATTTTTCCCCAAGTCTATGGTTTTACTGAGCCCTCTTGACTGGCAGTGTAATAAATGAAAGCAACAAATTCAGACAGACCCATGCTTGCTCTCTCTAATTTCACCCTGATAGCATTACCTTGATTTTAAGTAAGCAAGATTTTACAGGTAAGTTTATAAGGGTCAAAATATAGTTGCTGTCTCTCAGCACTGATATCCATCGATGATATAGGGAGATTGTGAGTGCCTCAGGATATGCATGTGTACATATGAGAAAATGAATACGTTTTTGCTTACACGTGTGCGTGCACGCTTGTTAGTATATAAGCTACGTAAACACATTAATCTGCAAGCGTCCTTTTCTTTCCTACTTTTTGTTCATCTGCCTGTTGTGATTTATTAGCACTGTACTCTGACCTTTCAAATGCCTCATGAGTGACTGGGATCAGCTTAGCCCTCAGCAATGTTGCACCACACAGCCCATGATGGAAATTATTTAGCAAATGAAAAAAAAAATAAAAATCACATCCAGGAAAAGCTTTTCCGGTACTGACCCACAATGTGTATGTGACACTGCTTACAGCTCAAAAGAAAGCTCCGTGTAAATAATAAGGCACACAAGGCTTTCAAACATTTTGACCACAGAAAATAAGGACCAAAACGAAATATCCTTGGCTACAAAGGGGGTGGGGGCATTCAAGCATTTTCTCTCTTTTCACTCAAAGTGTCTGCCACTGGATTTGTGAGGTGGGGAGGGAGGGGGAGTAAAAATATTCCCGAGACAGGAAAAATGATCGAAACAGATTGGATTTACAAACACAGGTTTAAATAAAAGGAAATGCCTCTAAGTGTAAATTCACCCACAAAACCCGACATTTTCTGTGTATGGGCACCGGCTGTATAATAACATAATTTGTGGTACAGCAAAGGCTTGAAGGAGCCAAAAGCAACACAAGGGATAGGGTGGTCAGCAGTCAACAGCCACAGTAATGCAGGTAACACAGCCAAAAAAAGGGCTTGTGTGGGTTGAGCAGTAGCAGCCGGGATCCAAAGGGATGAGCAGGGCAAAGTAGGAGATCCGTGCCAAGGTAAAAACCAAGACCTTGGTCCGAAGGGAAGCAGGGAAGGCTCAAAAATCTTGAGAACTAGAGAGTAAGACAGAAGACTGGGGTGTGAAAAACACGAGCATGAAGGAGTGCGGCAGGAACGAGTAAGCAGGAGCACAAAAAAACTGTGAGGAAGCAGGCAACAAGCACAAGACAATCTGGCACTGACGTTAACAGACTTGAACTTGAATACACAGAGACAATGAGTGACAATTTTAAACAGGTGTGGGGACAAGCCTAAGTGTATAGGGGAGGCGATGACACAATAATTGAACTAGAAAAAAAAAAATGAAATCGAAAACCATACAAACGACCAGAAACACAAAGACACTAATTAACAGTGGCATGGGTCGTGACAAGGTACCAGCAAAGTTGAAATGCAATGCTATTGCAATACTATTGCAATGCAATAGTATGAGATCTGAAAACAGATCTCCCTTGAAATGTAACATGCATTGAATCTGAGGAGTTTTTGTTTAAAATGTTTCAAGATTCACTGACATGATTCAGGTAATATTTCCTTCCTTCTTTTGCAATCTCAGTCACAACATATGTGGTACTTGAGAAACATTAAAGGAGCAATATGTAAGTTTGTGGCCAAAACTGGTAGTGCAATCACATTCAAAACAGTGCAGAGCGCAGTATCCCCTCCTCCTCTCCCCCAGACGAGAGGTTGCCAGCTAGGTTGTCGGATCCAGCAAGAACGTCTACTACATGGAGCTACCATGGCTACGTTTCAATATCACCAATGATTTGCTCTCACTGGGTTGGGTTCAGTTCAGTTCAGAAAAGATTGAGACTAATGACTAACTAACTTTAGCAATGGTCACATTGGTCAACTTGCTCGTCACTCTTCTGTGTGGATAGCCCACTAAAGTCCATACTGTAAAATGCGTAAAGAATGAATGAGGACTCATTTGACTGATGTACTGTCTCAATTACATTTCATATCGCCATAATGGCTGTGCTAATGTTGGAACGGTTTCCTCAGCGTCTCAGCATAAAGCCAGAGAAATGGACTAATAATGCATTGCTAATGTTAGCAATAAAGAGCCATGGTTTTTATTTCTCAAACAATTTGTTACCTAGTCAATTCGATGACCCACCTGCATACGCACTAACGTACCATGAACAAACATACATAACGTTATTCGACTGTAGAGAATATTTTAAATGTCCGTGCCTATTAAATAGAACTAAGTTAGCCAAACTTAGCTGAATCTTACCTGCCCAGGAGAAAATGAGCAACTTTGGCGTCGGTCTTCAAATTCTTCTCTGCTTTCAGCCGTCTCCATCTTTCAAAGACATGTCCTATACAGATCCTTGTTTTGTTTCTGACTTTGTCACGACGTATTTCGGAATCATAACGAGGCCTTTTAGGTTTAGTAACGTCAGACATTTGTGCTTCGAAATGCTGGTAGCTGCAGCTCAGTGGTTACTGGCAACCTGGATGCCGAAATGCTAATGACTTCGTGATTGGGAGATTGGTGGAGGGCGGCGCAACAGGCCAAAACACAAAATGACAACATAAACATTAGTTGTGGGCTGCAACTTCGCTTTTGTAAAGAGAATATTCTGGCTGGACTACTGTTGTCAGTGATATAAGTATTTGAAATTAACATCATTCCTTAATGTCTGGTGATATATCAGGTCCATTTCATGATTAATCAACATACATTTCTTACATATTGCTCCTTTAAATGAAATATGATTCACTGCAACCAAAAAAAAAAAAAAAAAAAGAAAAAAAGAGAACCCTCAGTTGAAAATTAGCAATAATCTGTTCAGGTCTAAACTGAAAGTTATACTCATACGTCATTCTGACCATGTTTATACTGCCCATGAAAGTGGCCCAATTCCGATTTTTTGCTCACATCTGACACATATCAGATATGTATTATAAACATGTAAACAAGAATAAGGCACATGTAATCAGATATTCTCAGATTTGTTTCGGGCCTAAATCGTACGTGGAAAGAATCACATATCAATTGGATGTCTGCCATAGCGACTATTATCTAAACGATCAGATTGGATACTCCCTAACAACGGCGATTTGCTGGTAATTGAGCATGCAATGATCTTATGCTTTTTTGCTTCTTTAACATGCACAACTGGCATAAATACTTTCACATGGCTCCTGATCAAAGTTTCCAACAACAGTCCCACCACTCTTATCCTGTATCTACACATTATTCTGAACCAATATAGCAGTGGGAATTGCTGCATGCTCCCAGGCTGCAATCAGGGCTCTCCTCTTTCTTTTCCACCTTAAAATGTGACCAATATTTTGTGGACCTGCAAAGATGCTTTGGAAAGCAATAGCTCAAATTATATTGTTCTCATTTGGGTCCTTTGTAAACAGCGATAATTAGCCGGCTGGTTATTTACTTTTATTTCCGGCACCAAACCCTCTTGTACACTTGAGGGTCATCTCAAATGTTGAGCGAGTTTAAATATACAAGTTTCACATGTGGGTCACTTTTAAAAGTGGACGTAAATAGGCGGTCAAAAACATCGGATATAGGCAAAAAAATTGGAACTGGGCATCAGGACCTCTGGGGTAAATCCAGCCGTTAACGCAATGACAAATTCAAAGCATTAGTGTCAGCCAATTAGTCAACTTAAAGGTACATATTGACTGCATTTAACTCTTTATATCTTAAAGTATGGTGTGTACAAAAAGAGGCTTAGAAATCATATCAGATGGAATTGTTATAAATTCAAGAGGCAGTCACCAACTGGACAAATAAACTCAAAAACTGATCTACTGGCTGCCAGGTTGGCTAACTCAGTAAAAGTGCAAGAGTGACCACCACAGCACTGAAGTGAACCCAGGCCTGCTTGAAGTCTATCGACTCGACGGCAGACGCATGACCGCAGTGCACAATTGGCCTTGCGCTTCTTAGGGATATGGGAAGGATATAGTCGGTTTGGGTTAGCATGGTTTCTTGCCCAAGCGCCTCCGATAGACCATCTGAGCGCACGTCAGTTACATTCTATGTAAGCATGGTTGGTTGGTTTCCTCCTCCCTTGTTCTTGAGTTTGGAGATGCTAGTGAAAGGAGGGGACAGCTGACAGCCACATGTTTTGGAGGAGAACCGCAAACTTTCCGCACACTCCCAAGATGACTGTATGAGTCACATACGAGCATGCTTGTACATAGTTTTCTGATTGGACATTCCAGATTTGGGTTGGATTGGAGATGCGAAGTTAAGAAAGAAAAGATCTATTTTTCTGGTCTTTTTATTAAGATGAAATTTTTAATTTTTCAAACTTGCATAAAATGTTGGCATGTAAATATGTCTTTTTCCAAAAAAAAAAAAAAAAACTATGCACTTACATACAGTGTGTTAGGATACCATGTTTCTGGCTTGGCTGCTGGAGATCTTTGGTTTTAGCTCAAACTGTTTTTACAAGAATACCACAATAATTTTGTTCATTTCTGGTGCATTGAGGACAAACCCAATTATATCACCAGGTCAAACTTTATATTTCCGACTGCAATAACTGAAACTGTTTTGATGAAACAATCACATTTCTTTTGATTGTTCTTGGGGCAGAGAAAAGGCATGTGATTGATGTTGGTCACCCTTATGACCTTTGCTATAACGCCACCACCAGACCGAACTTTTAATTCTTAAAAATTGTGCAACTTAACATTTTTTAATGGAATCACATGAAACTTTTTGGGTTCATCCCTGGTGCCCAATGGACAAACCCCATTGTTTTGTTTTGTTTTGTCCGACTTTATTCCCTTTCCTGTAGTGCCGCTGCCAGGTCAAATGCTATACTTCCAAATGCAATAACTCGCACAGTTTTGATGGCGATCATGTCACACTTACTTACATGTGATTTCTTCTGGTGGATAAAAATGGGCTGTTACTGACATTATTCACCCTATGACCTTTGCTGTTGAGCCACCAACAGGCCAAACTATTAACTTTTAAAAATTTCAATAACTCAAAGAGGTTTGAAATCATTGAAATCATGTCAAATTTGCTTCCTGGCACGCAGAGGAGGAAGTAATTGATTGTGTTGGCTGTGTAATGTTTCCTGTAGTGCCACAACTCAGTCAAATTTCTGATTTGCACATGTAAAAACTCAAACAGTTTTGATCGGAATCAATGTTTCTAGCGCATGTAAAAGGGGGATTATTGATATCGGTCGCCTATGTCCAAAATTTGCTGTGAAGATTCCTGGTGTCCAGAGTAGTTCTCCAATGATATTCTGGACCCTTCCTGCTGCACATCCACTTGGCCAAATATACCCAGCTGTGGTCCACCGATGGCACTTCTCTGGTAATAAATGCACATTTTACTTTTCAAAACAACAGGTTATCCATAAAATTCAGTGCAAATCCAGTTATACATTCAATGCCTACTATGCTGCACGGGTAGGACTGTTTTATGTTTCCAACAAGTCCTGTTTGTCCAGTTTCCTATTTTCCCATCGCAATTCATTGAATGCATATTGGCCAATAAAAACTCAAAATTTTAAATTTTTAGTTTTTGTGAGTGAGTGTGTATGTCCAGTGACAAACTGTTCAACTGTTCAGAGTGTATTCCTACCTCTCGCCCAATGGATAATCGAGGAGGCTCCAGGCCGCCAAGGAAGCAGGTTTGATAATGGATGGCTGAATGGATGAAAAATACTACTGCAATTTTTATTGATTATGCACATATGATTTTACATTATTTACCTTTTTTAAATATTCTCACGGAAAAATTCACTATCGCTGTTATAAATATAATCATAAAGGTTTTCATAGAGTTCCCCCATTTTTTTTTTTTTTGAACACTTATTTTTCAAACTGGAGAATTTTTATCCATCATTGCCAAATGACTAACAGTCTTATTTTGTCTGAACTTGACCAATTTTGCCATTGAGAAAATATAAAAAAGTTACAGATCAGAAACAGCTGACTAACCAACTAGCATCTGTTTACTGGACCTGGTTCATATTTCCTTACTTTTTATTGCAAGCAAAACAATGACTGTTCATTTGTTTTGCTCGCCTTAATTTATTGCATATAAATCACACCCTTCAGCAAGCCTGAACCAATAAAGTAGGTGTCATTTAATCAGATTATTTTATAGCTATGCACTGGTGAGACCCAGTTTGGATGTGCCCAGCCTTGCCCACTCACTTATGTCATGTGCGGGGCACCCAAAACAGAAGAATAATTATTGCAATTTATGCCACCTCTTGACTTGAAGATCAGGCTTTAGTCCTAAAACAAAGATAAATTCCAGGAGCACTGCATCTTTGGGCTCAGCTATGATCAAGCTAATGCCTTTTGAGTCAGCTATCATTAATTAAATGCTACAGGAATGAATGGACTATGCACTGCTGGAAGAAGTCCAAAAGAACTCCAAGTTTCAAATGAATCATGAGAAAAATGCTCTTACAAAGCTGTCCCACCGCTTTTAGAAGCTAAAAGCATCACAGCTGTATCATAGCTCCCAGAGTAGACAATGTCATTGAGTCCTCTCTTCAATGTCTTAACACAACTTGCGGAATGAGGCCATTTATCTTGTAGTCTCAATAAAAGTGTCTTGAAATGCACCAGACTGGAAAATGTTGCTACATTGTCTTCTGGCGGTGAAGCAAAACAGATGTTATTCAGCTTCATGTGTTCACCAAATTAGATGAAGAAAAACACACACCTTTGAAAGCTTCTTAATTAAATGTGATATGTATTATATTTCTTAAAAAATCTTGGTGCCATCATAATATTGCTAAATTCAGTGCTTTTTTTAAATGTAACACAGTCTTTTAGCTGCAGTGCAGATATTCAGGGGACAAAAAACATTTGTACAGCTTTTACTATTAGGAGGAAAAAGGCAAGTCATTGTCCATACTGCAGTTTCATTTATGGCCGACATTAGCAGCTGCGGATGCTGGAATTACATTCCTCAGGACAATATAAATGATCTCAACACATGGAGGGCAACAAAAGATTTCAGATGGAAAACTCCGTGATAGATTGTTGGATATTATCATTATCAAGTTTTCTTTTCAGGAGTTCTGCTTAGCATGATGGGCTCTATATTTCACACTGCCTTACCCGTTGCCACTACCCGCAACCCGTGAATTACGCATTTAGCAGCTTCCACTATCCCTAAACGATATCTTGCGGCCACACTACCCGCCATGCATTATGCCGAATCCTTTATTTGCGCCTGGAGGTGTGCCCGTGGGCGTGTTTATGCGCTTGCCCTACAATTGCTATCTTGACCACACACGTTAGGGAAAGTGTACAGCGGGTCCTAAAACCACCCGCTACCCGCATTTGGGCTTTCACAAGAGCGCTACGCACTAGCACTCAGCAACGGACACTCTTGCGAATGAAGGTAATTTCGGCGACAAGTATGTACACCTGTTTTTGCAGCACGGTCACGTAACTTGCTGTAAAAAATAGACAGCTGTCCGATTGGAAAATGTAAACGGACGAAACCACGTACTTGTCACCAGAATTACCTTCATTCGCTGAAGATTTCTGAAATGCCGCTCTCGCTGGGGAAAAAAAAGTTACGTCGCTGAGTGCCAGTGCATATACCTAATTTTATTTTTCTAAAATGGGATTTTGTTCTATGCTTCATTTCAGACGGGAGAGGGAGTTGGAAGTGCATGGCGAAATGCATTTTTTTCTTTTTCTTTTTTTTTTTTTTGAAGTTTCCATCACGAAAGGGGTAGGCTTGATTTATTTTTTTTTACTACATACCAAACATTAAACAATATGTCGATGTCAAATAATAATAATAATAATAATAATAATAATAATAATACAATTCATGATTAACTTAACAAAAACAGATCCTCCCCTGACTGGATTTGATCTCATGCATGGGCAATTTAACTTCGTCAACGGAGAAACGTGGCGACCTTCCTCTCTCCATCACGGATTCCGGTTTGAGGATTTGGGATAGCGCAGCCTGCTCCGAAAGGCAGTGGCACCTGGCACACTGATTGGTTTAACTGGCGTAACGCCCAAACCACGCGTATGCATAATGTAACGGGTAGCGCTGGTGTTTTAGGGATATAGGCAGGTGTGCAAGATGGCAACTTTCGCGGGGGAACACCTCTTACGTAATGCGAAATCCCCAAATAACGGGTTTAGGGACTCTGCCGTAAGATAGGGCCCGATTTCTCTTTTCCCCAATCTCTAGCCGTGGGCTTTACCTAAATGCTAAGGTGTCCAGCAAGATAAGAGCTAACCAGCAAAGTCGGTGATATAATTGGTTTTAGGAATTCAGTAAGAGCCTTAGGCCAATAAATTTGTTCTTGGTTGCATTTGCTGTTGTGGTTGGACCAGTGCATGCACGGAGTAAATAAAAATAAAGCACTTTTAGAAAATAGAAATTCAGGAGCAACTAGGACTTTCATGAAAACTCTGGAGTCAGATTAAAAAATTTGGGATGTACATCCTGGAGCAAGACGGGCCATGAGAAGAGTTCGGCAATTTTAAGCTCTTTGGAAATGCTGCAAATAAAATACCAAAACCAAGTACATATAGTAACACTATGTAACACTAATTTTCTTCCTTGGTAATGTGTGTTATTTCTTTATTGCTCATGTTGTAAAAGAATAGAAAACGCTTGGATAATGAAATTTAGGAATTCACCTATTTTCTATGTAAAAATTGATAAATTTGCACCTTTTCATTAAACTAAGGTCTGAATAAAACAATATGAATCAAATATTATTACATTCGTAAAATATCAAATCTTCCATTCAAGTGTGCAAAAATTGTCTGTCTTACTTTCTAGAGTTTTTTTTTCCTTTCTTTTTTTTTTTTTTTTTTTTTTTTGCCGTGCTCGTAGGTAAAATGAGGTGCCCAGAGTTTGTGTTGATATGACAGGCATGCCAAAATATATGCAGTAGGCCTCAAAATTTAATCAGATGTTGTCACAGTGTACTTTTTTGCTCTTGTTTTGATAAATTGGCCACATACATTGCAGAATGCATCTGGAGAATACTTGCAGCCTCTAGATTCCATCTCTGAAAAATGCAAATATGTCTGTGTTCACTTAAGCAGCTAGAACTAAACTGAGGTGGTGAGTGGTGAGCCGCTGTATATATATTATAATGGAAAGATATAGAAAACTTTAGAAGGTTCTTGAAATTCTCATAAGTTCTACAACATCCTAGAAAATTTGATGGCAGTAACACATCTCACAAAAGTTGGGAGAGGGGCAACAAAAGGCAGGGAAAGCAAGTGGAACTAAAAAAAAAACAGCTGGAGGAGCATTTTGCAACTAATCAGGTTAATTGGCAACAGGTCACTAACATGACTGGGTATCAAAAGAGCATTTTAGAGTGGCAGAGTCTCTCAGAAGTACATATGGACAGAGATTCACAAATCTCAAAAAACTGCATCTTAAAATTGTGGAACAATTTCGGAAAAATGTTCCACAATGTAAAATTGCTAAGTCTTTGAATCTACAGCATATAATATCGTCAAAAGCTTCAGAGAATCTGAAGAAATCTCTGAGCGCAAGGGACAAGTCCGAAGGTCAATATTGGATTTCTTGTGATCTTCTGGCCCTCAGGCGGCACTGCATTAAAAACAGGCATGATTTTGCACTGGAATACACGGCATGGGCTCAGGAACACTTCCAGGAATCATCGTCTGAGAACACAGTTTGCCGTGCAATCTACAAATGCAAGCTAAAGCTGTGTATCATGCAAAGAAGAAGCCATATGTGAACATGATCCAGAAACGCCGCCGTCTTCTCTGGGCCAAAGTTCATTTCAAATGGACTGAGGCAGAATGGAAAACTGTTCTGTGGTCAGATTAATCAAAATTTGAAATTCTTTTTGGAAACCACGGACGCCGTGTTGTGCAGTTTAAATCGGAGAGGGACCATCTAGCTTGTTATTAGCACACAGTTCATAAGCCTACATCTCTGATGGTATCGGGTTGCATTACTGCCTATGATATGGGGAGCTTACACATCTGGAAGGGCATTATCATTGATGAAAAGTATATAGAGGTTTTACAACAACATATGCTCCCATCCAGACTATGTCTCTTTCAGGGAAGGCCTTGCAGATTTCAGCAAAACAATGCCAAACCACATACTGCATCCATCACAACAGCATGGCTTTGCAGTATAAGAGTCTGAGTGCTGAACTGACCTACCTGCAGTCCAGACCATTCACTAATAGAAAATATTTGGCACATCATTATACAAAAACTCCACCAAAGAAGACCCAGGACTTTTGAGCAGCGAGAATCCAACATCTGACAAGAGTGGAACAACATTCCTCTCCCAAAGCTTCAGCAATTGGTCTCTTCACTTCCTAGACGTTTACAGACTGTTGTTAAAAGAAGAGGGGATACTGAACAATGGTAAACATGGCAGTATCCAAACTTTTTTAAAGATGTGTTGCTGCCATCAAATTCAAATTGAGCAAATATTTTCAATAAAATGGTAAAATGTCTCACTTTCAACATCTGATATGTTGTTTTTGTTCAATTGTGAATAGAATGTCAGTTTCAGATTTGCAAATCATTGCATTCTGTTTTTATTTACATTTTACAGAGCCTCCCAACTTTTTTGTGATTGGGGTTGTACCTTTAATGTTTTGGAAAATGGATAAATTAGAAAATTTCATCACCCTGGCCACAAAAGGAAAGTTTGAATGGAAAAAAAGGTCTTTTCCATATACTTTAGGTATGACCAATTGGGAAATAACACTTTCTGCCCAGGAACAAGAAAAAGTCAAAATTTTGTTACATTGTGTAATACAATTTCCCCTTCCTGGTATTTTCGCTTTAGATTATATCAAGAGAAATTTTACTCTTGTTTTTGTACGTATGAAATACAAAAGCAATCCTCAAAACAAATGAAATTATTGTCACACGCCATAAATATACCTTCACCTAGCCAATATATTTCATATCAGATGCCAATTCTGCTAAAGTGCCAGTGGGCAGCCTAGAGAGGTTTGCAGGGGACAATTCTGAACCATTTGTGGGGCATGACAGATATTGTAAACTACACTCGCTTAAATGGTGTTTTGCGAAGTGATACATGCGCAATGCATCAAAGGGATTCACAAAACAAATATTATATCCTGACAAGACTTGTGGAAAGCAGTTGGAATAATAATGCTCCGAGCAATGCATCATCACAAGCTTGTAAAGCTCTAGAATTTAAGTTGTGTCAGTCGTGCGATTGAATTCTACCATTGTAATCACAGTAGTGCTCCATCATTCAAAAAAATTTGCTTCATCAGACACTGGCTGCTTGACTGTTGATTTTTTCAATAAATTAAGTAATGTGTTGAGACTTGCTTTATTATTGATCTTAGATTGTCTCACTATCAAAAAATATTCTGCCTCAAAGTCTCACAATAAACTGTTATTATTTTTGCATACTATTGTAGACATTTAATATCAAGCAATAATATATTGTTTCATTGCTCTTCAAACTCATTCATATTTTCTCTGTGGCTTTTCCCCAGTATTTATTGTCATAAACTCCCAGGTGGTACACTGATTTACCCATCTCCATCATTATGTTCTCTGCAAACTCTTATTACTTTTCATAATCATCAGCTTCTAATGTGGTACTGAACCTTATTGTCAATTAAATTTCTTTTGATCTGCATGAAATAGTTTTCATTAACTTAATGCCTGATTTGTGTGGGTTTTTGGGTTCAATAACTTGAGAATAGTTTCTGCAGCTTAGTAGGCAGTATAACCATTTCAGTTTTACACGACTGTGATTTGATAAAGGCACACATCAGACCCAGTTCTACACTTCTCTGATTTGGTGCCGGCGGAATCAACGATTTAGGGTGAGAAACTTTTTATGCATATCAAAGCATGCTATACTGCAATCTACCCTCTGTTTTACTTGCTAATTTGACAGACTACTATTACCTATTATTTATCTGGCTACATACTGCACAAACTGTAAAGTTACAATAATTTATTATGAACTGACAATGTGTAATGTTCAACCATAAAATTATTGGTTTGATATTTTTTCAAAAATAGTAAAAAAAAAAAAAAAAAAGAAAGAAATACATGTATATTTCTGCTGGTGCACAAAGCAGCTAGTGCAGTCCTTTCTTTTGGCAAAAACCCAAAACTCATCCTTATCTATGCCCATAGTCATTGCTTTCTGTTTTTATGAGCCAGAAATTATTTGTTTTCCTCTCTTGTTGCACGGTGTGATAGATAGGGGTTAAGAAGTCATGTCTCCCATGATGTTGAGAATACCCCATTCACCAGTGGAGATGCATACGGTGCAAGCTTTTATAAGCTAGCTTCTGTACTTCTACCTCTCATGGCAGAAGACTGCAGAATATTTCAGCCACAGAAGTGATGAGCGAGCTGTCTGGCTATACATTTGCTGAGGAAATAATTTTATAATTGGTTGAGATAATGCATGGTTATTTAAATCACAAGTCAGATGCAGTGTGTTATGGCAAATCTAAATTCACCAGCTGCAGAGCTTCTAAAAACCTCAACAGTTACAGCACACTGGCAATAGCTAAATTGCGTAGGTTCATTGATTTAACACCAATTTTTAATCAAATTACATTCACTTCCTAGGGTCTATGGTACTAGCTCCTAGCTAATCAGAATACTCTGGCTAGCTATATCTACAACCCCAATTCCGAAATACTTGGGACAAAGTGTAAATTGTGAATAAGATCAAAATGCAATGGCTTTCAGATCACATGAGCCAATATGTTATTTACAATAGAACATATATAACATTTCAAATGTTGAAACTGAGACATTTTACATTTTTTCCACAAAATGAGCTCATTTCAAATTTTCTGCTTGCAACAGGTCTCAAAAAAGTTGGGACACAGGCAAAAAAGGGCTGAAAAAGCAATTAATATATAAGAGAATCAGCTGAAAGAACTTTTAGCAAGTAATTAAGTTAACTGGCATCAAGTGTGTAACATGATTGGCTATAAAAAGGATGTCTTAGAGAGGCTGAGTCTCTCAGAAGTAAAGATGGCCAGAGGCTCTACAACCTGTGAAGGCTTGCGTAAAAAAAATGTGGAATACTTTAGAAACAATATTCCTCAACGTTAAATTGCAAAGGCTTTGAAGGTCTCATCATCGATAGTGCATAACATCATCAAAAGATTCAAAGAAACTGGAAAAATCTCTAAACGTAAGGGACAAGGCCGAAGACTGTTACTGGATGCCCGTGATCTTCGGGCCGTCAGACGCCACTGCATCACTCATCGGCATGATCTGTCATTGACATTAACAAATGGGCCTAGGAATACTTCAAGAAACCACTGTCTGTAAAGACAGTCCACCGTGCCATCCACAGATGCCACCTAAAACTCTATCATGCAAAAGGGATCCATTGTTGAGCATGATCTAGAAGCGCCGCCATGTTCTGTTGGCCAAGGCTCATTTAAAATGGACTGTAGCAAAGTGGCAAAGTGTCCTGTGGTCAGACGAGTCCAAATTTGACATTCTTGTTGGAAATCATGGGCGTCGTGTCCTCCGGGCTAAAGAGGAGAAAGACCACCCCTCCTGTTATCTGCATTCAGTTCAAAAGCCAGCATCTCTGATGGTATGGGGATGCATTAGTGCATATGGTGTGGGACACTTGAATGTTTTAAAAAGCACAATGAATGCTGAAAGGTATATCAAGGTTTTAGAGCAACATATGCTCCCCTCCAGATGACATCTATTCCAGGGAAGGCCTTGTGTATTTCAGCAGGACAATGCAAAACCACATACTGCAGCTATTACAACAGCATGGCTTCGCAGTAGAAAAGTCCGTGTGCTGAACTGGCCTGCCTGCAGTCCTGACCTTTCACCGATTGAGAACGTTTGGCTCGTAATTAAACGAAAAGTCCGTCAAAGGAGACCCAAAACTCTCCAGCAGCTGGAAGCCTGTATTAAACAAGAGTGGGATCAAATTCCAATGGCTAAACTCAAGAAACTTGTCTCCTCAATGCCCAGATGCCTCCACTCTGTGTTAAAAAGATGAGGGGATGCTACACCATGGTAAACAGGCCCCTGTCCCAACTTTTTTAAGACCTGTAGCAGTCATCAAATTTGAAATGAACTCATTTTCTGGATAAAATTGTAAAATTTCTTCGTTTCAACATTTGCTATGTTATCTCTGTTCTATTGTGAATAAAATGCTGGCTGATGTAATTTGAAAGTCATTACGTTTTGATTTTATTCACAATTTAAACTTTGTCCCAACTATTTCAGAATTGGGGTTGTATAACAATCCATGACAATTGTGCTAGAAAAGTGTAAACAGACTAACCTACTTTTTTTACTGTCCAACCCACAAATCAGACATTGTTGAAACCCTTTTAAGGCAAAGAAGACACAACCGCAGCGAATTACATAAACGTGATACAGGATTAAAAACATGCAGTGCACAACAGCCAAATTAAGTGAGTAGAGCTCAAATTTGGGTCGACAATACTCACCCCCAGTCACTTCTTGATCCACCTCTGGCACAAGTCATACAAAATAATAATATTTTCTGAAGAAGTGATATAAAAAATGTGAAGAAGCTCATAGTAAGAACTGTTGTATTCATTCACAGTATTTATGGGAAAAATGTGCTCCTAATCTTATTTCACATTGCATTTGCTTTTGAAAAAAGTATAAAGTGCTTTACAAGCCATACAGAAGCCGTAACATAAGAAACTTAGGCTATGATCAGAGAGCCAGTGAATAGTAGCCCAAATCTTATTTTTTCCTCACAAGTGACATTGCTCTGATTTTTTTATGATGTTGAGTCTGACTTTCCAACTCTGATTTGGGTCACTTTTATATGTGGTACCAGATTCCAATACATATCCACAATCTAAACTGTCATGTCGAAATAAATGCAACTTTGATTTCACTCACAGTTCACACTGATCATCATTCTGCTTTGGCTGGATGGAAATAGTCAATGGATGGACAGTGTGTTGTTAGACCTATTGGGCGACTAGTGTTTAATTTTGGAGGTTTCGACTAAACTTCGGAGTCTGACAGAATAATTGATTGGTAGTAACTTTTGCATTCCCTGGTCATGGGTTCTGTCCCCCACCCCCCTTAACCAGAGGAATTTAGTCTGTTATCTCTGGCTCATAATGCTATTGCAAAGATGACCCTTTTGGGACCATAAGAGTCCAGCAGAGGGTCATAAATTACGAGTGTACACCCACCATTGCCACAGCCTTACGACCTCCAACAAGATAAGAGCATATCTCTTTTATTCAATTTTCCATTTTTTTTTCTTATTTTATTATTGTTTTTCAGTTGTTTTTTTTTTTTTTTTTTTGTTTTGTTTGGTACTCCCATATACTGCCCAATATTTTCCCATATCACTTATGTCTTTAGGTGCAGTAGAAAAGCTTTCCGGAAGGTATTCGATATCTGAGTTTCATTACCCAAAATTATTCATGATTGGTCTCATTAGATAGAGACTTAATCCATGAATGTCTTTATAAAAACGCCACTGTGCTCAGCTGTTCCTAAGAACATAACACATGACTGGTAAGTTTCATGGGAGGCAATTCACCATTTCTCACACCTTCAGACATCCGCAGCTCCACCAATCAGCACAGCCCTCCCCTCTTTCTAACCAAATAAAAACGTGGGCCCTTTATATTTTTGCTTTTTGGCACCTAGAAATAAGGCCAATGAGGAGTTTTAAAATCTGTGCTGTGCATTTTGGGTTTGTTATCTCCATTTTTCATCAGAAGATTTTGCTGTCTTTTGTTTCCGAAACTTAGATTTTTGCCTTCCTTGGAACAATTTCAGGAGGTGCAAGCATTGGTTTGGTTTTTTCTTTCATTCTCTTCTTCTTTGATGGTTTCATGTCTGTTCAATCCTTGTTTAAGGTAGCAGACCCTCGTTTGTGGACGTAGACGTTGTATATTCTGTTGCTACTTTGATTGAATTTCCTGCTTTTGAATCTGACCGAGTTATGCTTTTGATAAAGGTTGAACCAACAGGTTGCTCTGCCTGTCAACGAGTTCAGCAATGTTATTGTTAATTAGTATCTTTGATGGTAATTAATAAATTAAATTGAATAAATTTGTAAATTTTATTAAAAAATTAATAATGAATAATTAATAAATGTATTTATGTTAGAAAAGTGAGGGGTTTTAAAAGTTGAAGCACTTATGTTCGGTATTCAGACTGCGGGATGTTAAGCGAGACCACCTAACTGTTAAGACTGCTGGATTCAGCCATTGCGCATAATTCAGCTAAACTTCACTTCCCTGGCAGACCTGAAAGGTATTTGGTGTCATACTGCTATACAAGCTAAATTGGAGGGGACTTATCGTAACTGTTGAAACTTGGCTCCAGCACTATTGGAAGGTGAAGAGCTCTCAGGCTCAATTCATTAGCTTGCTTGCCACAATCTCCTCTATATTGTGTGTTTTCATCTGGAAGGGGGCAATCCAGAGTTGCCTGTGCATGTGGGTCAGTTCCAGGTTGTGATGCATACGCATTAGTGTCAGATATTGGCCACATTTGAAATAATAATATGAACAGACTGACAGAAAAATCCGATCTGAGCAGAGAATAAGAATCGAGCACTTATGCTTGCTGTGTGAATGTAGGCTTAGAAACATTTCAGGTAGCATCCGATTGAGGACTGGAACAGAGAGAAAACAAAGAAAAACCACATATGGAAAGAACAGCTGTCAATTTTCACCATCGTATTAGACACCTTGATATTTAGTTGAGGGTAAAACTACTTGTAATAATAATAAAAATAATAATAATGATCTAAGGATCACACAAAATTTACTCACACCTACAGGGAATTTAGCACCTCCAATTATCCTGACATTCATGTCTTGGGACTGCTCCTGTGATCTGGAAAAACCTAGTGAATTTATCAGTGGCAAGGATTCTCGCAACTGAACAAAAACCTTTGGATTCTGGACTTCTTCCAACCGAAAAAAAATAATACAAACTTGATGTAGACAGTTCAAATAACACTAATAGCTAGTGTTTTAAGATTTTCACCACTCTTAATTACTAAAAAAGAGGGTCAAACTCAGTTTCTCCCAAAAGTGACATATGTACTAGGTTTTTCCAGATCACAGGAGACTGTAGGGAGAAACCACAGCATCTGGAGAAAACCTATGCCACCACATGTAAGAACATGCAAACTCCACGCAGGAAAACCAGAGACTGGATTTGAAGTCATGATCATCTTGCAGTGAGGGGAAAAATCAGTTGACTCAATCACTTGAAGCACAGAAAGCAGAAGGGGTGGGGGTGGGGGTGGGGGAGAGAAATGCCTGACCTAGATAGAACTGTGGGAGTCAGGGCACTGTGATTAAAAAAGCCTGCTGCAAGTCACTGCCAAGAAGGGGATTATTCTACTCTGCCAAAGCCGCTGCTGTCTATTTCATAGTGTCTTACAGACCTTTGCGTAACCCCCGAGAGCTAGTGTGACCTCATGCGCATGGGGAGCAATGCTCTTACTCTTTTAATGATGTAACAGAGCATGGGCTGAACTCTCCCTACCTTCTGAGGAGAACTGGACACAGGACCAAATTATCCTCTTGTGCTTTTGAGGATGTAGCAGTTTTTAAGAGTCTCAACAATGCAGTGGCTTTTCCCAATGTTCTATACCAGGCCTGATATTTCTGGTAATCTCCCTTGCGTATAGATTTTCTCGCTCCAGCATATCGTACCTCAATCAACAGCGGGAAAGTGCACCTTGCTATGTATAATCAGCTGTATAAATCAGCATTGGCAAGAAGCTGTAATATTCCAGGTATGGAATACTAGGGCTGTTTCACTGGGCATCATTTTTCAAGTGCACCCATGTTTTGGCATATACATGTACAGATATAACTTCATAATATTAGACTTACACATGTTGTAGATCTTGAGTAAATGCACCATCATCACATGTATTTCTTTTGTTTGTTTGTTTCCGGAGAGGACATAATTTTGACGGACAAGTATATTCACAACACATCTACAACGTACCTTAACCTATTCCAAGACTGCAGAATTTCAATATGATATATTTAGTACAGTAAATTGTCTTTGTGTATGACAAGAAGAAATGCTAAAACAATAAATAGCATCTCAGTTTATGGTGGAACATAATTGCATTTCCCAAGAGGACAGGTTTTGACTAATAATAGAGTAGCCTATCAATGATCATTTTCAGACAAGTAAAAGGACAGTCAAAAGGTTTTGCATTTTTAAAAAAACAGTGGATATAGTATAGAAAACCTGGTAATGTCATTATGGCCTTCATTTTCATCATAAACAATGTAAGAAAATGATCATTTAACAGATGAAACATGGAAAATGTCAAAAAAGCTGTAATTTACTTATTTAGGAAGCAATTCATATTTTTTTTTCATCAGGTAAACGGTGTCTGTTGATCGTGGATGCATTGCTTCATATTAAAATGACCTAATATTCATAATTTACCCCAAGATAATTGCAAAAATGGGCCCAAGATATAAAAAACGGATTTATTACCCTGACTGTGAAACAGCCCATTCCGTTATGTTGAGATATCGTACTGCGTGTGCCTTGAGTCTCATGTCAAACAGCAAATATCAAACATATTCTTCTATTTCTTAACCAGTCTAAATGCCATACCATGTTACTACTATGTTATGGGTATCAATCCTCATATCATCACCCTACCAGGGCCATGTTTGTCTATGGGTATCACGCTTTTATAGTGAAATGTGTTATATATATGCCAGATACAATGGCAGTTGTGTTTTCCAAATAGTTCTTATACCTGATGAGTCATCGATGTCCTCTTTGAGGATTTTGACAGGTCAGCTACTCCTGGGAAGATTAACCACGGTTCCGAGCTTTCTGTATTTGGTGATATTGGCTCTCATTGTGGTTCTTCATCCCAGAGCCTTAAACATGGCTTTGTTACTTTTGTCAGACAATACATCTCAATAACTTTCTTTCTCCTCTCTTTGGAAATTTTTTTTTTGATGGCAGCATAGTTTTCTGCTTGATGAGACCTTTTGGCTCACTTCAAATAGCTGTAAACATTCCTTTTAAATGATTTATTGATTTAACAGAGCTATCAGTAAGTCTGGGTGCACCTACTCAATTATTAATTATATATTTTGAATTGACTAATTGAGTTACTAACAAGGCAGTTACCTCACACAGGGCCTGTTGGCATTGGATAACTTTTGTACGTCAGTAAAAATGAAGCATGAAATGATGATGAAATTATATGAAATGATGAAGTTCAAATGAACTGATCATTTACCCTGGTTTTCTTTGGCGTATATTACATTTTAGTCAACCACTCAAGACTAATTTACAATTTCAGTGCTTAATTGACCAAACTTAAATAATACTTTGGTTTTAACTCCATTCAGGGCTGTTTGTCTTGTCATGGGGATTATTCCCATGGTCAGTCTTCCCATGATCTTACCCCCATCAGGTATTCTTTAGAAGTTGATTTGAGATTCAGGGCTGTATTTTAATAATCTACAATCTGAAGTGTGGGGGGCACAAGCAATTAAGGTGTGTCCAAATCCACTTTCGCTATTTTACCGGCAGATATACTGAGCATAAAGCAAGGCTCATACCTCAAAGGGGTTGTTCTTAGTCTTAATTATGGGTGTGTTTTGGGCAAATCCTGAAATAAACCATTCACAAACCAATTTAGAGATCTCCAACTTTTTTTAGAAGCCGGATTCACTTAAGAGCTGTCAGTATTCCAGTATGATCCCATTCAAATGTTACTGCTTTGTTATTTTAATAATAAAATGATATTCCAATGTTTACTGCTCATTTATTGCCATTTATCTGAAAGGATTATGCCCATGCCCTCATATGCATGCATATTATCGCTATGCAAGAATAGGCTCATTGTCTAAATGATGTGTATGAAATCAATAATAATAATAATAATCATAATCATAATATTTAATATTTTTATACATTCTAATGTCAATTTTATCATTAAAATAGAATGTATTTGTTAATACTAGAATTATATTTGAATCTTGAAGGACGTTCTCACAGCTCTAGTGGTGGGTTGCTGTTGTATTGGCGGATTTGCCATGTAGTCGGAAGGAATGGTTCTCTGCAGAGGAAATGGATCTGATTCAAATTGTTTGATAACAAGATGAACAGTTATACAATACATCATTTTGTTTTTCCATTTATTACACCTCATTTTAAGACCAATATGCCCATGGAGGCTAAGATCAGCTCAAGTACAAAATAATTCTGTAATTGAAATTGAAGTGAGACAAGTGTCTTGCTTCATTGAAATAATTTTTTCCAGTCGCAGTGACGCAAATCCTGAGTTATAATAGGTGCATGCACAACAGGCAAGGATTGGTATTATCTGGAATTTGCATACAGGGGTTGAATGTATTTCTTTCCTAAACCAGCTCAAGAGGGTATCTATTACGTCCTGAGTCTTTCTTTATTGTTTTCCCCTGCAATTCAGCCATCCTTGTCATTTTCCCCCTCAGTTTTCCCTAATTTGTTCTCATTATTTAACAGTTGTCTTTGTGTCTTGCTGTCAAGTGTATTTAATTCCTGGACTATGTCTTCCCTCACTGAATTGTTCTCTTCCGTCCTTGGTGTAACTTCTGTCTTTATCTCAAGTAGAAATTTATCAGGGAATCTCCTCTCAGTTTGCAGTCCTGGCTTGTGGCTTCTTCGGGATGCTCCAACCACTCAGTTCAAACGCATTCACCTGCCTAGTTATTAGACTTGCCATCCCAGTTACCAACCTTGTGAAACTGTCCTTGATTGAAACAGTCAGAAGTGTAGCTGAACATACTGTGTAATGGAATGGTGAATTAGGCAGTCCTCCTGACTGAACTTATGCTCGGCCCCATTCTGAAGATCTGAAAGTATTAATAAATGCAAAAAATAAGATAAACCAGGAAGGGGAAAATAGTTCTTCTTGGCTCTAAACTTTCATGGTTGAAAACTCAATTACAATCTGATGAGACCTCAAAACTTTGAAATTCTGATGATAATATCCAATAGAAATTGCATAGAAATGCTAACATAAATAAAGCTAGCATCTATTGATTCATTTGAAGTTTTAAAGTGAAAAATGTGACCATAATGGGTTGTGGAAGAGAGACATATCATTAGGGTAGGCAGTGACTTCACCTGTAATCGCTGGATTACTCTAAAACTGCTCCCACGCACAACAAGCAATTTATTCACCAGATAATGAGGTCTTATGTCTAGCCTGTATTGAAAAAAGTGTGATAGCGACGAAGAGATTCAATAACATTCAGCTTCAATAAGAGACTGCAAGGATAGACGTTTGAATAATTCCATGCATCGTTGTAACTTTTTGTTCATTGGATTATGAATGATGAATGAAAATAAACTCCACATAATTTTTAAAATGGCAGTAAAAGTATACATTTTAAACATATTGAGCAGACATTGAATATGATATAAAAAAGTTTTAATATAATGGCATTGCGATGGCCTTCTGTAAGTCCATGGCTTACAAATATAACCATGCAAATATATAAATAAAGCTATGCAAATTTCTGCTGTCTTGTGAATATTTCAAGTTCAGTTGCAAAGAGCAATAATGCTGTTGAAATATAAATTAGCCAGTCATTATTCTTTGTAAATGAGCCAATCAATTGTTTAATTGCTAATCAAGCAAAGTAAACAGGAACAGGTTGAGAGTAATTAAAAGGTGGGGTGTTAAATGCTGAGGATTCTGCCTCCACTAACTTTCCTCTGCAGGCATATTACTGGTGGGAAAGCACTGCATCCAGCACCTCCAGATAGCAGTGGATTTTCAGTTGTACCATGACTCTGTCATGGCTCCAATGAGTAAAGTGAAGCCATGCCAAAACCTTGAAACTGCCTAGATAGTTATACTAATATTAACCCCACAAAACTGCCAAACCCATGTACGGGTCTGTAAAATGCAGCCGCTGAATTCAAAGCTGAGGACCATAAGGCCTCTATTAAATTCTAGTGGAGATGCCAAGGTTTCCAATGATCTCAAATATGTCCCGCTGCATCACAAAAGATTGTGTATAAAATGATGTATAAGATCTAGATATTTTCCTTTTAATGTAATGTTGTGGACATAAAAACATTGCATTCTGGGTTTGAATATATCTCTCAATATAAGTGATACATAACTTCAATAAAGCTATGTAACTAGTAGATACAGAATATGTATACGTGTTGATATCCTACAACATTAAAAAAAAAAAAAAAAGTTTTTACGGGCATTGCCTTTTGAAATTTGCAGGAGCTCAATTGGTCACTCTCTTACAGTGTGCCTGGAGAGCTAATTACTCTCCTACCTCGCGAGGACCTTTGCCTTTCGTGAACAACCCGAGGAGCATTTTGAAGCCGTTTTTGCAAGTAAAACCGACTAATTCAATCAGCTGTTATCGTGTGAAAAAAAATTCACCACAAATGTTGTATACAAGGAAATTCTATGACTTTTAAACCGAGGCTGCCTACATTGCATCGAAAAACAATGCCTGTGCATACAGCCCGTGCGTAGCACGGGTATCGGCTATTTACTGTAAATTCAGGATTTTAGTGAAGATGCAACAATAAGCCACTGTACTGACTCTTGATTTGAATAAATGAAAAGAAAAAAGCTGTTTGATTGCATTTTGTGTCTTTTATTATCGCTAAATTGGATTGTGGAATAACAAATACCTTAGTGAGAGAACTTTTAAAATATTAAAATTAAAACAAACATTTTAACACACAGAATGAGAAACTTCTCCAGCACCTGCCATGGAGCAGCACTCATTGACAGTCACTGCCTTGGTTACTCCCAACTGAAGTGAAGTGAACTTAACTAATAACTTGCCTCTACTTCTGGGCTAGCAATTACAAAAGAATCGGAGAGAAAAAAGAAAATAAAATCTCAACAGTCGCAATGGTCACCAGCTTTGCCTGATGCACCAGCTACAATACAGCGCCACTGCATTGTGGTGGCGTAGAGCCGCCATTGCTGTTAAAAATGTCAAATCCACTGAGTTCAATGCTTGTTAGGAAATAATGTTTTCCATGAAAAATTGCCTCGCAATTCTCTGTGCAGGAAAAACCCTGTTTGCTGATGAACTCCGTATCCCCGGCAAACTTTCTAATTTCCGATTGTTCGCTGCCTTTTAGATGGGAATCACTCTCGATCTTTTTTATTTGCTTCACGCATATTTTGAGCGCATATTGGAAATATGGGGGGCGCAATCAATTGTGCCTTTTAAATGGAATTTACGAGGCGATATGGGGCACGAGCGCAATCGAGCCTGTCAAAAGGCAAGGCCTGTTTTTATGACTTTGAACCTACTTAACCCTGTAATGCCATTTGTATCATATTTGATTCATGTCATCTGCCCCCTGCTGGACTATCCATGCACTGCAGACAGTAGAGGTCTGTAGAATATAAAATCAAAGATGGCTGGCCCCATTCACCAACCAGCAATTTTTGGCATGCAGCCTCAATGTGAACCAGTTGTACTCGAATATTTCTGCACACAAGTCCCTAAACAGTCCTAGAATTTCATAAATTGGGTATGGCTGGAAAATTGAGACTCTTGTGGATTAAATGAGCCCAATTTTATTCATGTGTGATGATGTTACTGTAGTCCCCAAAGTATCCATTTTGTTGCAGTGAGATCAGTATTTGAAACATGACTGCACTGTATAGAAATATCAAATATGGCGCAAAATGAATTTAATATATGCAAATTATTAATATTTTTTTCTTTTTTCTTTTACATTTTGTTTAAAGGTCCAATGAATTCTTTAATTTCAATCATTTAGAATTTTATGGCTATTATTTCATGGTTCAGACTTTACAGGGTTAAGGGAAAACTTCTGTGAAAAAATGAATCTAAGGTGGTTAGCAGTGGAATAGAATAGCACTATTGTCTTTTCCATTTTTATACTTAGCTGCATCTGACAGCTTAATAATTACTGCTGGTAAGGATAGAAACAACAGTTGCTGTTATGATTAAGACCAGGAATCAAGTGCGGAGGCAGAGTACAATCCAATAACAGGGTTTATTAATAGTAATACGGTAAAAGGGGGATGGAACTGACAAGAGAAAAGCACAATTCAGTTCAGATGGTGCGGGCAAATCACATTAGGCATTGTCAATCTCCTGCCAGTGGCTTTCTAGGATGACAGCCAGATGGAGTGCACTGCCAGAAGGAGTAGCTTAAAGGAACCAATCATGATGACCATAGAAGGATTGGGAGCTTGTTCCTAATGAACTGGACAGAGGAACAAAGTTGGACAAGATTAACAATAATTCGATCTTGAGCCTGGAGACCTTGAGAATGGCTTGGGAGCTTGTTCTTATTAATTAAACAAGACAGGTAACTACTTCCATAATTACTATCACTAAAGATTATGTTTCATTTTCAAATGACAAAGAGTTTTACTTGTAAATACTGACTGGTTCTAAACACATATAGCAAATTACAATCCAGAAAATTGCAACTTAAAGGGAGAGGTATATATACCCGTACAGATACAAGGGGTGAGCACTATTAAGCAAGACACAGCTGGGGATAAGGAAGCACACAAGGCGCAAACTAATCATAGGAGACATAACTTAATAGACGTGCAAGTTGCTGAATGGAGGGAGATGCAGAAGGCATTCACACAAAGATTGAGACAGTCGCTCCTTTTCTATCTCTCATATTCATTGTTGCTTACCTGTCAGACTAACATTCTATAGCTGGAAATGATGGATATTAGACAAAGTAAGAATAACTTTGTCAAGACACACACACGGACTCTGGCACAGACAGTAGTATAGATCCTAAGCCAGAGCTTTTATTTGATTAGCTGTGGTACAAAAACATAAATCAATGAAGGATGAACATTGACTGTAAAAATGCAGACAAAACAAATCAGACAGGGGACAGGCAGGGAAGAGCAATTTTAAGGTGGGGCAAGAGATGATACGACACAAGGAAATACTAATGGTGTAATGAGGCACAATTAAGGGGCACGTGGATAAGACATACAAACAGAATGTGATGGCTGGTGTTTCGAGACGCCAAAAGCAGCGGCCGAAACGAAAGGAAGTCCAGCAAAATAAGAGAAACAAACCAACAAAAAGGGAGAGAGAGAGAGACTCGCGCTTCCAACAGACAAAGATCTAGTCCGGGTACAAAAGGAAGCAAAGCGAGCAGGACTGAAACGAAATAAAGGGAAAATCTTGGCTACCGAGATATCGAGATAAGGCACCAGACGGTGCATAGAAAGAGCTAACTAGCTAACTAGCACTTTCCTCTTTGCAACTAATTCCTCAAACAATTCTCTAGCTAGAGACGTTACCGACTAAAGTGCAAAGTTACACTGACTCTCTAGCAAAGGCAGGGAGGCGGAACTTGGGTTTAAATAGAGTCCGGGCGCCGCCCACAATTAATGCCAGCTGGCCAAAGAATTCGATAGTGGGCAAAACGATATCGTCCCGGACGAGAGAAAGAAAGAAGGCTCGCCAGCCTCCAAAAACCATGACACAGAAAGGAAAGAAAGTGCCTATGGAACAAGGAAAAATAGGATTGCACAAAAATGAAGACAAGAAAAACAGGACATGGAACAGAAAAAGGATAATGATCTTTTTCTCCAATTGTTTTTTGAATAAAATTCACTGAGAGTGACTGATTTAATTGAATTTCATCTGCATTGTGGCTTTTGGCTAATTGAAACACTTCATGTAAACTTTTTGGTGATGAATACATCGTATGCCAGCTCTCGCATCTTATCACACTTCCGGGCCTACTGTATGTATGTGAAAAAAGGAAACCCAAGTTATTCAGTCGATTAATTCAAGTCTTATGAAAAGCCACTTTTCTGCATATTTAAAAACATAATATCAGAGGAAGACAATCAAAATGTATCAGCATCAATGGACTTTGGCTGACTTTTTTTGGTAAGGAAGCTAAAGCTACATTCATGGTCTTAATATTCTTCAGTCAAATAAGCTGTCTCTTATTTCAGTACCTTAATCTGTGGAAGTGTAGACAGTGATAAGCCACATTATTATAGCCATAAAATTAAAATCACTTGAACTCATTACATGTCACTATACTTTGCTAACAAATACAAATGAACTTTAAAAACAAAAGTCACATATGATGCTTTTTTTTGGCAACTTGATATAATCCCTGATGTCCAAGACAGACGTTTGTATAATAAGTTGTGCTTTGATTGTCTTTCAAGCAGAGCTACCAGCCCCTTACCGCCTGGGTCAAAGGACAATGACTGACACCAGTGAGGAAGAGAAAAACAAGAGTTGCAATTTACAGGCTGAAAGGTCCGCATGTGTTACCATATGGTGTCTATTAACAGGCAACAGGTGCTCACAAAATTAAATGAAGCCAATGGAGGTTTAATACACAGCATATAAATTTGGGCTTGTCTAAAAAGAAGAAACAAGAAGTATTTGTCTTTTTCTCAGATTAAATATGTGTAAGTTGTTAGGACTCAGTGTTTTTGAATACAACCCCAAATCATTCTGAAAATATAACAAAAACTGACTTTCAATCTGAACTGGTACTGAGTGCCATTCTGAGAAAAAGTTGATGTTATATTTGCAATAAAGCAATTGTAGGACAGTAAAATCAGTTACATCAGCAAGATTCAGTAACACCTTTGTAAACAGAGTTCAGATGGTCGTAATATTGTAAATAGAATATTACAAATATTTTTCTATTTGTTGAAAACAATGATTGTTATATACTTTAACATCCACTAATGTTTTTGAATTCTTGACCTGTCTCTACCATCGCTGACTGGTGCAAAACACCAATGCAAATGCCAGCTTAGCTTCTGTCATGTGGACATTACATGTAATGGAAAATCGGCCATGAAGAAGTTTTGTTAATTCATTAGCCTAAACTAGAAACGGTCCGTAAATACACATACATTGATTTAACAGTAAACCACGCAACATGTGCAGGCAAAGGGTGAGAAGGGCATGTATCTACACAGCCAGGAGCAATACACAATCACCATAAGTTTAACTACACTTCAAATTCATTTTAAATATTATCCAAAACACTGAGGTGTAGATTTCAGGAAGAACCTCCGAGAGGACATGCACGTGTCTTCAAATGAACATTACATGAACAATGACCAACTAAGAACTGTAGTCACTGTGCTGAATATTAGTTTTTTTCTTTCTTTCTGTAAGTGCATTAATCAGTGCATGGGCCATTCAACCTCAATATAATTAAAAAGGATGTGTTATTAACAGTGTGAGGAGCCTCAACATGTTCTGAAAACTGATAAATTTTAAAAAAGTCATTAGTAAGTGGATGTACAAGTTACCTTTGAATAAATAATGAAGGTACATTATCACATCAAACTGCTTAGCGCAGGACGGGGTATAACAAATTAATTTATGTTTTGGAGAGAAATCTGGCAATTGCAACTGTTGTTTTGCTGATAGCATTCACCTTTATTATGGGCTTGAGTTCAAATTTCTCAGCTGTATGGTTAAAAATATACAAGGTCAATTTTTATTGCTATACTGAAAGACATTAACTGGAACAGAAAACACCCCTGACATTTGTCCCAAAGCTTAGAGAAATTTCTATTCGCTTGCACAGTAGGTTGAATGGTTGGTGTGAACTGTGGTAATTTGAATTCAATCCTACCAGCGGAGGTAAAGTTTGCTTTCATGAGGGCTTAATTTAAGTTTAAATTTCAACCAAATGGAATGCTTGTATGGAACAATGAATTGATTGAAACAGAATGTATCCCAGCTCGAACAAAACGCATTGTGTGAAATGCCTTTAAGTAGGATTGATGGACTGGATTGAGAATAGAAGCAAAAACAATTCACTGAACAGATCAAATGATATTTTTCCAAAGAGGAACTTGAAAGCTTTATTGTTAATCTTGACAGTTTGGGCATTGAAAATATACTGTATCCTGCTGTTTCCTTCCCAAAAATAACTGTGAATAGACTAATTCTGTTGTATTTGAGTTCTGTCAAAATGCAGATTTAAATAAAAGTGGCCCCTCTGATGATTATAATTGCATATACTACGTGCTGTAATAAGTACTAATAAGCATCTTTTGTATAGCTGTGAAGAAAATTAATATGTTATCAAGTAGTCATAGAAATCAACCACACTTTCTTTTTCACTGCATTGAAGGGAAGCACCTCAAAGAAAAGAAATTTACAGCCCAATACACAGAAGTCCTGAAGCATATGCACCAAAAGGCAGTTTATTCGCAGAATCACAGATTTAAGGAAGCATTATTTCTTCTTTGTAATCAATAGGTCCTTTCATTAATTCTTACAAAAAGTTTGTGATTCAAATTGAAGGACAAATTGAAAAATGTTAAGATTAAATCTTGGGGATAAAACTATAACAAAACAACAATAACTCTTGGAAATGCAAATTTTACATCTTATTGCCTATAAAATGGAAATACTTGAGACGCAGGAACTATATTGTTCACTGATTGATACAAAGCACAACGGTATATGTCAAATGTATGTACATCAAGCACCATAATTCAGTGGACAGTGGCACACTAGAATTAATTGGACAGTGACGCTTTATTATGGTTCTGCAGTTTAGCACAGTGCTTCTCAAACTTTGTTGAGTCAGGGCCCAGTAACGCATGGCCCTCTGCCTCCAGGGACCAAAAATAAATAAAAAAGAAAAAAAATATAAACTTAATAATGAGAGAAGGGCTCAATATAGTGGTTTCCCAATAGATAACTAAACTTTATTTTAATCTGAAAAAATTTGCTCAACAACATTGTATAGTCTCATTGATCACATCTTGACATTCAGGGATGGGGTCAGGAAAACACAAAAATGAGACTGGTCAAATTGGGGGGAAATAAGCAGAAAAATAGCATTAGTTTATAGCATTAATTACACATAAGATCTTCATCGATGCTGTGTTCTGTGCCAACAATGTACAAATTCGAAAAATGTAGTAATCTCCACCACGCACGTAACGTGAATAAACAAGCAAAACTGCTGCTTAGGAAACGTCAGTCGTCTCGTCTAATTGCAGGGCAAAAGTCGTCTCGTCTAATTGCAGGGCAAAATATTTGATTTATGGTTCTTTACCCAAGACTCTAATGGTAAGCTGCTTTATATTGGATTTGCAACAAGACTGTCAATAGACAGGAAGACTTGACTGACCGTGGGCTGTTGGACGCTTCACGGCGTCACTACAAACGAAGGCATCAATAACTTTTTACCCATCATTAATGGAGCTTTAGATTTTGAGATGTGTTTGCTCAGAAGGTGATACATTTTGACTAATTTCTCTTTTTCAGTTATGTAACTTTGCATAAATTGGATCTCTGTTAATTTCATCCTTCTTTATTCTAAATCATCCCTCGATTTTCGTTGAGATGTACTTGCCTCGTCTCCAAATGTCTGCACATTTATTTATGGCTTCATGCTTCATTACTTGAACAGACCTGAAAGTTGGTGCATAACATTTGCAGCAAAACTGTCGAGTTTTCAGAGTCCAAGTCCCCGACATTTTCTAATATTCGCGTTCGAGCGCAAGTCTGAGCCCTCAACATCTGAGTTTGAGTACTTATGTAACAAATTCAAGCCCCAGGGCTTTTAACAATGTGATAGCAATGTATATATTATTATTTTCTTATAAATACCATACTGCTATTCCCTCCTGGTGAAGTGCTTGTCTTTTCGGTTGCCTATCTTGGAATCAGGGTACATGTATGATACAATTATGAGGCAAGTGTTTTGAAGCAGCAAAAGATGCAATATGACCATTACAATATGATGTCAGTCACATCTACTATACTTCAGGTAATAAGTAGTTTAGAATCCTACAGTTTGTGTGTTCTGACTGTATGCAGTATTATAAATTTACTGTACAATGTAATTACATTTATGCAATTTACCCTTTGAAGTGCAGTCCATTTTTCAGCAAATTTAATCCCAAACTAAAATGGTCATTGCTCTTTAATCACTTTGACTACAGGCATAATCATGGTCTTCTTTGAAAGGTGATTGCTCGCAGATAGTCAGAATAGCTGAGAGTATTACCAAAATTGAGTGACTACACTGAAAACATGAGTTTTTGTCAGTCAGAGAAAGATTCTATACTTTCTTCTGCCCCTGTGGGGCTGCGACCAAGCCCCATCAGCCTAAAAAAAAAAAAATACAGCCGCAGCCAGATGCCTGAACAACTGCAGATTCAAATATTATGATTCTGTAATCTAACTTGAATATTTTACAGATTTTTTCTCGGTTATGTTCGTGCTTGTTTCAATAAACAATTTTGGAGAGTCCAAATTTTCCTACGTTCCTAGCCAAGATCGCATTTGCTTTTACTACAGTATTACAACTTCCTTCTATCAGGTCTCCCTCCCCATATGTAAGTAAATTTTCACTCTAGGGGCTCTAAATTCGTTGACCAGGCACAGGTGCGGTGCAGGCGCGGCGAATGGGGGGAGCGCCGTGCCAACAGGGTATATCCAGGCGGATGTTGCAATTTCGTGCCCCGCGCACCCCGGCGCAAGTACTCCTCTGTCCCGCCTCTGTCCCTCCTGCTGGCGCAAGTGGCAAAGAAGGAGGAGAGAAGGCGTGAATGGGTTTAACACAGCCGAGTCAAATCTTCACCAATCAAATGAGCTCCTCTCCTGACCTTTAAGATGTTGGAATATAGAAGCCTCTGTCCTATATCTGCATGATGCGTTAATGATGCATTTTACTTTGCTGCTTCAGGCATGTTTTCTGAACCGCTTACGTCTATATTAAGCATTACGAATATGAGTTAGCTGGCTAGCTAGGGCATTCGCAAATTATTACCATTAGCGAACTTTAATGGAATTTCAAAACGAAACTACGTCAGATCATTCAAACTTATGAAGTTGGAATGAAATACGACGGTTGCTCATTTATTTCTTCTGCCTGCATCATTGGGAAGAGAAACGATGGATAGCGTGTTCCTATTATTACACCCTGTTGCTGCTTAAAATTTTGGGATTAACATGCATGGACAACAATGCAAGATACGTTACATTAATTTTTCAATATGTGATCTTAACTCAGTACGAGATCATAGCAATCAGGCTGTATTCCTTTCCCCCACTAAATACGATAAAACCTAAGTGACAATAATAGTATTAGGCCGCTTGCACACTGGACGGCAAAACAAATTTTTTCACCCGACAGATTACATTCAAAGTCAATGCAAAGCGTGTATTAGCCTCTTTTGCATTGACTTTGAACGTGATCAAATTTTTGTAGCGTCGATAAAAAATTTGTTTCAAAACACAACGGCAAATCAGAAAACACAACACAAAAAGAAAACACAACGATACACAAAAGAAAAACACAACGGCAAATCAGAAAACACAACACAAAAAGAAAACACAGCGGCAAATCAGAAAACACAACGGCAAAAAAAGAAACACAACACAAAAAAAGAAAACACAACGGCAAATCAGAAAACACAACGGCAAAAGACAAAAAACAACACAAAAAGAGGAAACACAACGGCAAATCAGAAAACACAACACAAAAGAAAAAACACAACCAATCAAAATGACGGAAAAAAACACTTGTTTTTGTAGCTTATCCATTATTAATGATTAATTGATTGTTGGCGTTTTAACTATTGGTTAAAGCCCTAGTCTGGAGAGGTGACGGTGACATCACCGTTTAAAAGTAACTAATACTCTTGAGTAGTTTTTTTTGACGAATACTTTGTACTTTTTACTTGAGTATTTTTCTAACACCAGTACTTTTACTTGTAATTGAGTGATATTTTTAGCAATGTAACAGCACTTGTACTTGAGTACAGATTTTCAGTACTCTTTCACCACTGTTCCTATGTTCATTATTAGGCTATCACTTAGTGTTGAAATGGCCTGAGTTAAACAAGAACACTAATAATAATCACAATGACAAACACGGAGATTTTAATAATAAACACTGATCAGTGTAATAGAGACAAATGTGATCACTATACAGCTTCCACTGTACTTTTCATCCATCAAACAACATAGATGTACCAACCTCCCTCTTCTGAAAAAAGACCACCATGACTTCGATCGCTGATTCGAGGTTGACGAGCCGTAACTGTGGCTAGATGAGCCTGCATAGTGGTCCGTATGCCCGTGGACGGAGGGTACATTGTATTGCTGCCATGATCCCATTTTCTGTTCCGAGGTCAGTTCTCAGTCTCATTGGAACCACTCCAGTACTCTTGGCACAATTAATATAATTGTGAGCGATGACAGATGGATTATTGTTCGTTGGTCCACAAACAAGCCACATTATTTTTCTCGAAAAAGCCATCTATGCATCCTGAGAGTGCCAGACCAAATGGTTTCAGTTTGTCATATCCATCTACATGCCATATGTAGTTTGGACCCATGGAGTGATGTTCTCAAAGCCGCCCCTCGTGGATTCAGTTGTTTCAGTAGCCTCATAACAACATCACGTTTAACGCCAAGTCTGTATTTTTGTTGGAGAACTTGCCACATAGTCCGATAACCGAAGAGTTGCCCTGGTCCTTCCAGCTCTGTCAGAATGGCACGCCTCACCTCAGGGAGTGGGGAATAGTTGCTTCTTCTGTGCAGCCCTGCTTTTTAAACGCGTCTTCAGCGTCGCGAACTCATTTTTACGTTGTGATGGGTCCTACAGCATGTCCAGTATCACGTTATATCCATGTCCGGCATCAAAATATTCCTTAACAGCAGCGCGTACCTCATCATTTGTGGCGCTCATGTTTTGAAAACATGTCTTTCGGTTCAAAGGACGGACCAGTTCTTTTCGTCCAATCAGCGGCGACTCATGTCACCCGAGGGTACCTACCTTTTTCCGCTTTTGCTAAACGCCGTTGTGTTTCCTCTTTTTTGTGTTGTGTTTTCTGATTTGCCGTTGTGTTTCCTCTTTTTGTGTTGTGTTTTCTTTTTGCCGTTGTGTTTTCTGATTTGCCGTTGTGTTTTCTTTTTTTGTGTTGTGTTTTTCTCTTTTGCCGTTGTGTTTTCTGATTTGCCGTTGTGTTTTCTCTTTTTTGTGTTGTGTTTCCTCTTTTTTGTGTTGTGTTTTCTGATTTGCCGTTGTGTTTCCTCTTTTTTGTGTTGTGTTTTTCTCTTTTTGCGTTGTGTTTTCTGATTTGCCGTTGTGTTTTTCTTTTTTTGTGTTTGTGTTTTTCTTTTTTTGTTGTGTTTTCTCTTTTGCCGTTGTGTTTTCTGATTTGCCGTTGTGTTTTTCTTTTTGTGTTGTGTTTTCTGATTTGCCGTTGTGTTTCCTCTTTTGTGTTGTGTTTTTTTTCTTTTTTGCCGTTGTGTTTTCTGATTTGCCATTGTGTTTTCTCTTTTTTGTGTTGTGTTTTCTCTTTTTGTGTTGTGTTTTCTCTTTTTACACTGATTTGCCGTTGTGTTTTTCTCTTTCTGTGTTGTGTTTTCTCTTTTTTGTGTTGTGTTTTCTCTTTTGCCGTTGTGTTTTCTGATTTGCCGTTGTGTTTTTCTCTTTTTTTGTGTTGTGTTTTCTGATTTGCCGTTGTGTTTTCTCTTTTGTGTTGTGTTTTTTCTGATTTGCCGTTTTCTCTTTTTTGTGTTGTGTTTTTCTGATTTGCTGTGTTTTGCACCTCAGGGCCACCGTGACATGGACACATACCCATCCTACACACACGCACTCACGCGCCCACATGCACACACATCTCTCTCTCTCTCTCTCTCTCTCTCTCACCTGTTGCAGACAGGGTTATTTGCGGTCAAAGCCACTGCCGCAAAAAAAAAGCGCCGCTACTGCTCTCAAAGTAATTTAATATCAATACTAACTTACGTTTTTATAACAGAAGTTCAAAAATTTTCATATAACATAGAAAACACATATTTAGAAAAAAAACTCATGGAAAAACTCATGGACTCATATCTCTTACTGACATGAAATACCATGCATTACTAACATCAGTGCCGCGGCTCTAGTGTTAAGGACAGAGCTGTGCAGCCAGGTGGTCTCTCCTCTCCTGTGCGCGCTGCTGCTCTCCCTGCTGCTACGGCACATGCAGTTCAGCCTCTCTCTGTCTCAAGTCCTGTAATGTCTCCTGCGTGAGGTCAAAGTGACATCCATGGCATAAAGCTATGTTGTGTAACACGCAACATGCCACAGAGAATGCACTGACACTCTGAGGGCTGTCAGGTCGAGTTTCCATTACGCGTGCCAACCGCCTTTGATCTGACATCAGGACAATCGATATAGATACTATAATTTATGTGCTGATTCAGATAGTTACATTAAATAGTGGTTGCAGTAATTATTTATTGCATTGAAATGTGCCTGACATTCTGGAAACCTGCCTGTGAGGTTTCGGTGACGTGTGCGCACACTATGCGCCGGTCAGCCAAATTACCACTGCACAGAAAGTAAACCAAGTTGGAGCTGGCGAGCTCTCTGCGTGATTTCAGCGGAGACTTTATCCATGAAATTGTCACTGCGTCATGATGAATATGTGACACCTCCCCTCACTACGCCGCCACACCCATCTCGGCGCACGCCGTCTACCAAATTGCCAAAGTGGCTGCGTACGGTGTTGCACCGCACAAAATTACCACTGCGCGAGCTGCACCGGATGAAATTACCACTGCGTGGGCTGTGCCACGCTGCGCCACCCTGCGCTGCGCCAAGAAATTAGAGCCCTAGGAGTTTATATAATCGTATATATAATTTTCACTCTTCCATTCCATGCACTGAAGTGCGTCGTGTATGTGTAATAAAGTTGCTTACAGAATGCCTTTTTTGCATTGACAAAATCCCCCCCTTGTCAGAAACCATTAAAAAATTTCTCCTTTTAAAAATCAATCCCTTGGCTAGCATATGCATCCGTCATTTGGAAGTTTCAGACCACTGGCTGTGTAAACTAAGAGAATTTCATTTTCCCGTTACATTGGAGTCAGGGCTGACGGAAGTGCAGTTCAGTATTACTGTCCATGATTTTGGACTGAGATGCTGGATGAGCTACTAAATGATGTATTTTTGCCAATACGAGAAGACAAAGGGACTTTCCTTGAGTTGATTTGAGTTGATTCATGATATCAAGTGACATCTTGAGTTACGTCACAGCTAACCTTGCATCATGTGAGCATTTGTTATGTCATCAGTTCCAATGATTAGCCGTTAGCTAGGTGACATTTGACATCAAATGCAGCTAAGAAAAGTTCTATGTCACCCCTGAAGAAACATGACATTTATTCATCCGTCCATTCTCTATAACCACTTCTTCCTCACTAAAGTCGTGGGGGGAGCTGGAGCCTGTCCCAGCTGACTGTGGGCGAAAGGCAGGGACCAACCCTGCACAGCTCGCCAATTCATCGTAGGGCGCACGAAGCATTCACTCACACTCATACCTATGGGCAATTTAGTATGTCCAATGAGCCTGATTTGCATGTCTTTGGACTGTGGGAGGAAACCGGAGCACCCAGGAGGAAACCTGCGTGAACATGGGGAGAACATGCAAATTCCACACAGAAAGGCCCCAGGCCGGATTCGAACCCACGACCTTCTTGCTGTGAGGCAGCAATGCTAACCTGACATGCAAGATAATGAAATATAAATTCATTTTGAAAAAGCCTGGCATCACACATAAGCTATTTTTAAGTTATCCTTTATAGCATTTTGTTATCAACAAAGTGACACTGGGTGTCATATCTGGCATAATACTCTCAATAACAATGAGTTATTTCACCCTTTACAAAGCATGACATTTTCTTATGTATGATTTATGGAGGTAATATGTCTCATTTTTGAAGGCAATAAACAACCCTATTTCCAAAAAAGTTGGGACATTGTGTTCAATGTAAATAAAACAGAATGCAGCGATTTGCAAATCAATTGAAACCCTATATTTCATTGAAAATAGAACAAAGACTATGTATCAAATGTAGAAATTGAGAAAAATTATTGTTTTTTGAAAAATATCCGCTCGTTTTAAATTTGATGCCAGAAGCATGTTTAAAGAAAGTTGAGATGGGACAATAACAGACTGAAAAAGTTGTATGATGTTAAACAAAATGCAACCGGTAGAACATATTATAGCTAATTAGATTATTTAGCAACAGGTCAGTAACATGATTGGGTATAAAAAGTCTTTCATAAGTAAATATGGTGAGGGCTTAACCACTCTATGAAAGACTGCATGAGGAAAAAGTTCATCAATTCAAGAATAACATTTCCTATATAAAATTGCTAAGAATTTGGGGATTCTGTCCTCTATGGTACATAATATCAATTAAATGATCCTCAGAATTCAGAAGAATCACTGTATGCATGAGATACGGCCAAATTTAGATTTTGATTGGCTGTGACTATCAGGTCCTCAGGTGGCACTCCATTAAAAACAGATAGGATTCAGCAGTGGAAATCACTGCATGGACCTAGGAGCATTTCTGTTAACCATTGTCAGCAAACACAGTTTGTCACTGCATTCACAAGTGAAAGTTAAAACTGCCATGTTGAGATTAAACCATATTTAAACAAGGTCCAGAAACACTTCCTTCTTCACTGGGCCCGAGCTCATTTAAAATGTACTGAGGCGAAGTGGAAAACTCCCCTCTGGTCTGACTGATCAAAATGTGACATTTTTTTTTTTGGAAATCATGGATGCCACATCCCCTCGGCTAAAGATGAGATGGGCCATCCGGCTTGTTATCAGCACGCAATTTAAAATCCAGCATCCATGATAGTATGGGGGTGCATTAGTACACATGGCATGGGTAACTTGCGCATCCATGAAGACACCATTAATGGTGAATGCTATATACAGGTTTTGGTGGAACATTTACTGCCATCCAGATGCCTTTTTTAAGGAAAGGCCTTGCTAATTTCAGCAACACCATGCCAAACGCAATACTCTGCACAAAATACAACATCAAGGCTCTGTAGTAAAAGAGTCTGGATGTTAAAGTCGTCTGCCTACAGTCCAGACCTGTCACCCATTAACAATGTTTGGCGCATTATGAAATTAAAAATATGACAAAGAATGCTGCAAAATATTGAGCAGCGGAAATACTACATGAAGCAAGAATGGGAAAACATTTTACTTTCAGAACTACAGCTTTACAAAGTGTTGATTAAAGAAGACATGATGCAACACAATGGTAAACATGCCCATGTGCCAATTTTTAAAAACATGTTGTCCGCCTCAAATTCAAAATGAGAGAATATTTTTCAGAAAACAATAAAATGTCTCAGTTTCAACGTCTGATATATTGTCTTTGTACTATTTTCAAATAAATATTAAGTTGAAAAGATTCGAAAATCATTGCATTCTGTTTTTTATTTACATTTTACACAGCGTCCCAACTTTATTGGAAAAGAGGTTGTACATGCAATGTGATATAGACTAACTGGATTTAAAGTGTGCCCTCAAATCTTTTTTTTAACATCAATTTATTGAACTGAGTCAGAAATAACCCCTTTTGACTGTGCGTCCATCATCCATATGCTTTAATGCATTTGTCTATCTTAAAAAAAAATTCTGTCTTGATCAAACCACTTCTACAGGCAGAGTAATGCCATTGAACCTTGAAGGGAAGACTGAGCTGATGTTGCAGTCCTTGTGACATCACGCTGAAATAGTAACTTACTTTTGTACAGGGACAAAACAGGAGCAATGACACATGGGCCAATCAACCAGTAAATCAATATCAATGGGCACAGTTTAAATGCCACCTTGAAACTTCGATAAGTGATAACTCAAGTTGACTTGAGTGAATGCTGCCCTTTCCCAGTCTTAGGATGTCACTATTGTTGTATTTTATTAGTATATTTTTGTATCATATGCTCTCCAAAACAACCACAGTAAAAATAATGGCGAATCCTGCAGTTCACTTATTCTATTTTCATGTTCAATTTCAGAACAGTTTATGAGGTGATACAGGTTTAGAAGTAGCCATAAACCAATTGCACTGCTGCCTTTTTGCTGATAGCCAATAAGATTGAATAAGCAGCAGAAAAAGGACAAATCAGGCAATAGGCCTGATACAAACATAATAATTTTATTTCCTCAACACCCATATTATAATTGATCTGCTATCCTCACCTAGGCATGAAGCCAGGCTGTGCAGAGGAATGAAAGGAATAGGGCAACTGATAAATAACTGCTGTTGAAACTGCTGCTGAAAATCATGTTATTTGGTATGGATAGTTCATTCCCAAATGACTTTGTCAATACAAATTTTTTTTTTTTCTGAATATTTTAAGTGAAAGCTGACCATTTTCTGAAGTGAACTGCAAAAAAAGAACTGCCCCTGAGGTGTTACAAAATATGTTTTTGGTCATTTCAAGACAAAGCTGAACTGAATAATAAATACTCATAAAAGCGCTCATGGAATCAGCCATTTTTCCATTAACAGCGACGTCAAATGTCTAATAGCTCTTTTACAGTAGGAGGTTAAAAAAAAGGTCTCACTGAAGACCCAAAGTGTTTGCTTTTTTCTCGAGTGATCTGACCCCCAACAGCTAAATACACCGGCAATTTAATGATCTATGAAGAATTGTATCCACCAATACGACAAATGGTTTGTTACATAACCAAACAAACTGTTATGATCCAGACCAGGAGTCAAGTGCGGAGGCAGAGTACGATCCAAGTGTAGGGTTTATTGACAGTAATATGGTAAGTCCAGAGAAGAATGACATTGTGCAGTTCAGATGTAAAAGGCAAAAGGACATGTAGGCATATCTTGTGCCCAGTCACTGGCTTTCTAACACAGCAGCTCAATTAAAGTGCACACTTCACCATGCAGTCTGCATGCAGACTGCAGGAATGCAGTCCCAGTCCTAATGACTGTAGAAGGCTTGGGAGATTGTCCCTAATAAACTTGGCAGAGGAACATACAGAAAGCAGATTAATAGGATCACGGTCCCAATCCTGGACACTGAGTAAGGCTTGAGAGCTTGGTCCTATTAAGTGAACTCGGAAGGGAACTTCTGTATGTTACAGTCATTAAAGGTTACAAATACAGTAAATTTCCAAAGATGACGTGCTTTACTCAATTCAATTAAATTTTATTTGTATAGTGCTTTTAACAGGAGGACTGCCACAAAGGTGCTTTACTGAGCAAAAACGGCAGTGCCTGACCTAAGCCTCAAAATACCAAATAAGGCAAAAAACTCCCAATTGAGAGAATCCTGAGTGGTGAGAAAAACCTCCCTAAAGGGAAGAAATCTCAGGAGGCACCCAGCTATGGTGAGGGAGCCCAACCTCCTCTGCCAAGCTAATGAATAAAGTTGGATTAATGTTAAGAAAAAAAAAAAAATCTTTGAAATTCATGCAGAAGCATACGTAGCTCCAGGAATTGACAAGGCAAGTATGGAGAAGAACTGGATCAGGACCGGATCGGGACAGCAGTACAGCAGCAGCCAGCAACCACATGGTGAGGAGTAAAGCTTTACAAGCAAATACTGACTATTTGCAAGAGGGCATATAGCAAGTGACAATCCTGATATTTGTTAAGGGGGCATAAATACGTCAAAACACGTGAGGAAGGGGAAACATGAATAGGACACAGTCGGTAAAGAAAGCCCACAAGACCTTGACCAATCGAAATAAACAATACTTCAAGTTGACATGAAAGCTGCTAGATGGGAGGAAAAATGAGAGGCATTCTCTCAAGGGTTGTGACAATAAACACAATTATAGTGCTAAGTAACTTACTGCACATGCGTACCGGTGATAATCTAACGATGATGCCAGCTAGGCTAACCACATAAGCTAAAACAGAAATTAGTTTGCTACACATGCTGGCAGTGTGTAATGATCAAATCTGTGATAAACTTCCCAGATCCTTAAACCTCAAAAGGAGAGACATCCCCAGTAATACCTGTGCTAAAGGAAATATCTGCTCATTATAATGAATATCACAGACAACTCACGCCTTATGTACTTACACATACTTTGTATGAAAGAAACCAATGATGAAAGAAAAAAATAAACAGAACAAACAAATCTCCTGTTGTTTGACAACTAACACAGAAAGGAAGGAGGAGCACAGCTTGTACATTAATCCATTTAGGTTGACAAAATGGCTCAAAATGAGTGGGAATTTATTACAAAATGAGATAAGCCCAGACTTTGGTAAGGCTATGGTCAGTCAATGTCACTGTCATTTAACAGCCAAAGTGCTCCACAACCTCTCATTGGCTAAACCTTTTCGGGGATGGGAGGATGGAGACCTTATTTATTTATTTTATTTCTTGGATGTATTCTCGTTATTTGAAGCATTGTACAACTATACTAAAAAAAAAAAAACAAAAAAAAAAAAAATCACCAAAAATCCAATTCATTTTATCTGGACTCAATATGGGTAATTTTTTTATTTAGCGTTGTTTTTATTCAAAACTTGTCTTTTCACTTAATGAAATATAATTGAGATAATATACACAGTACCAGTCAAAACTTTGGAAACACTTTGCTTGCGTTGTCTTGCTCTGTTTTTAGTGATAATTCAGTGTGTTAACTAAAGATAACCTCAAATGGTTCAAGGTAAGAAATAAATTTTCATGCCCTGAATGCCCTCAATTGTTTTCCAGCTGTCTAGCCATCTTTGTCAGTTTCGTTTTCGTTTTGCTATTTGTTTCTTGTGATTATTTTATCACATAACTGCTGTACTTTTACTATAGCCCAGCTCATGACATATTTTTGATATTACCCTCGGGTAATATCACTTTTGCGAAAATTTGATCGGCTGAGAGCCTGGGGAAAAAAAAAAAAACATTGCTCCGTGTTACGTTACGTTCTTAATATGGCTTAACGCTGTAGCAAGCCAGCTAAGTACTACTCTTATAACTAAGTTATTGTTTCTGAGCTCGCTAGCTAGCGTGCATGGAGCACCTTTCCATAAAGATTATGTTACATTAGTTTTCTAGCTACTCAGTTGACTGAATTTAAAAACCATTTCTCTTAAAACCACAAATGTCTGTGACTCAGGGACTTACTGAGTATTGGAGTGATGGCATTAGCGCAGTGCTAACATAATGGGAATCAACTACCATTACTGCGCTTATGGAAATTAAGTTTGTTTTCTTTTAAATTACGCAATTCAGTTATGTGAGAAATAGAATTTTACACGAGTGGGCGTGTCATATGAAAGTTATGAAACTCGCTTAGTAAATTTCAGGTTTTTAGCTTGCTAAAGCTTGCAACAAATGCAAAAGTTACTCAAATAATTTTCTCTCCATGCTTTGCACATCCATTTCCACTTTGTTAATTGTTGTCTCTGTGTATTTTAGTTCCTGGTTTGCTTCTTCCCTTTGGTAGACTGTTGTCTTCCATTTACATTGCATATCTCTTGCTCAAAGAATCAATTTGATTGGGATTCCATTCCCAGTGCTGTATGATCCTGGCGATGTGTGCTTCATCCATGTCATTGTCATCCAAAACTGAGAGTGTGCATCTACCCCTGTGTGACCCGATCACTTTGGCTCGACACTTCGGCTTCAGCCCTCAAACCAGACCCATAGACTATGCCTCGCCTGACCCTCTGTGTTCCTGTGTGCCCCTGCCATGGAATGTCTTCTGACTACCCTCTCTGCTTGTGCTTAATTACTCATTTTGGATTTCTTAAAGACACCTTTTGAGGTTATGTCTGTGATCTGCATTTGGCCCTGTGCTCTGATTCATGACAGCAAATAATCAGAAGTTAAATTTAAAAAAAAGTTATATTTGGAAGAAGAAACAGACAAATCATTTCCATTTTCTAGTAAGGGAATTCTAATAAGGGAATAATCAAACTGGATCAGGACTAATTGGACAGAACGGTCAGGGGAGGCAATCTAAAAGAGCAGCACTTCTGTGGGAACTTCAATAGTTGTGCTAGAGGAAATGCTCAGAGCCATATGACTGCCATAATTGAAAAAAAAAAAGGTTGGTTATTTTAAAGTAATTAAAATTCAGATTTCCTCTGCAAATGAAAATGTATTGATCTTTTCAATCTTTGAAATCACGAAGATGCGGGTCTGTCCAAATTTTTTATTGGTGCTGTATGTATCGGTGGTGGCTTCCAAACTGAAAATAAAGGAGGCAAAAAAATCCCTTTATACTTCTCAACCCATTTTCAATCACACAGGTCAAGAAAGGTCAAGCCAATACTACGTTTACACACACACACACACACACACATTATATGCACATGCGCACACACACACACTTGCCGGGAAAAAAAAGAAAAAAAAGATCAAGCTTCAAGCCTAAAATGGCTAACTACGAAGCTTTCAATGGTTTTAACAGTAAATCATTAGTCAGGAAATTAGCAAGAATCAAATAAATAAAGTAACAGTATCAGACAGCTTTTCTCTTTGATCTCTTTTTATTTTAAGCCTTGTGGGTAAACATGCAGAAAGCTTTTTACAGAAGAAAGAGTTGAAAAACAGATGATCTTCAGAAAACAACTTTTCAATCATGGGAAGTACGCCTTTTTACAACATTCTCCTGCACTACAAAGCATGAATTGGCTATTCAGAGAAGCAGCTCAGCAACACAGTAAAGCACTTTCCAGCTTTTTCTCGAACAATTCACTGCACCAGAAGTTAACAAGTTAATGGTGGCACAGAAAGTCTCAGGACTGCATTTTATTAATCCTTTCTAACCAACGATTTATTGTTAAGACCATTGAATGTGTAATATTGTACTAATATAGTACATCAAATTGATTTTAATATTAGACAATGATAATCTGATTAAACACAAACTTTAAATAATGATTTCATTTATTGAAGAAAAAAGCTACCCTTTCCTGTTAGGCTTTACGGTAAAAAGTCATTGCCTCCTTAATTACCAAATTAACTCATTAAACAAATTTATTGAATAATTGTGTTCAATTGCACTTGACACATCTAGGCATGATTACTGCCAGCCTTGTTGAATCTACTTATTCCTTAAATAGCACCTGGCAAAGTGACAAGGCCAAAATGAAGGTTTTGGAGTGGCCCTGTCAAAGTCCTGATTTGAATCAGATTGTTATGATGTGGCATGATCTTAACACGTTGACTGCCAACTACGAGATAACTCGTAATGGCGGGTCAGGGCCAGCGCCAGAAAAATTCGGGGGAAATTATCCATCCCTTTATTGACAACAATTGGTCCTGGCTAATTCTAGATGGTTTTCCTTTATAAGCACGTTTTCTAATTCAAGAATAATCAAGTGGCAATTGAAGACATGGCTTCTCTCCCCCATGCGATCTAACAGCAAATAATGGGCTACATTCAGTGCAGAAAAATAATTTAATTATAATTAGGTCAATGCACTGGCACTCAGCATGGTAATTTTTTTTCCAGCGAGAGCGGATTTTCAGAACTCTTCGCGAATGAAGGTAATTCTGGTGACAAGTATACGTGGTTTCCTCCGTTTTCATTTTCCAGTCTAACAGCTGGCTATTTTTTACAGCAAGTTGCGTGACCATGCTGCAAAAACAGGTGTAGGTACTTGCCGTAATTACCTTCATTCGCAAATGAGTTCTGAAATGCCGCTCTTGCTGGAAAAAAAAAAATTAACGTTGCTGAGTGCCTGTGCATAGACCTAATTATAATTAAATTATTTTTCTGCACTGAATGTAGCCCATTATTTGCTGTTAGATCGCATGGGGGAGAGAAGCCGTGTCTTCAATTGCCACTTGATTATTCTTGAATTAGAAAACGTGCTTATAAAGGAAAACCATCTAGAATTAGCCAGGACCAATTGTTGTCAATAAAGGGATGGATAATTTCCCCCGAATTTTCAAGTCTGGCGCTGGCCCTGACCCGCCATTAGCTGGCAGTCAACGTGTTAAACAGGCAGCTCATGCTCAAAAACCCAGAATTAAAACAATTCTGAAAGGAAGAGTGGACTTTTGCCTCCAAAGAGATGTAAAAGACTCATTGCTAGTTACTGCTAACTTTCTGAAGTTGTTTCTGCCGAGGATGATGCAACCATTTATCAGAGTTAAGCGGCAAATATTTTTTCACATGGATGAGTAGATTTTGATGAACTCTTTACCTTCGAAAAAGAAATGACCAATTAAAATCAATTTTTTTTTTGTCAACTCACGTTGTCTCTGTCTTCTATGATCTGGAATATTTAAATAAGATAAATAAGAAAAAATAGAAGAAATTGGGAAGGGGGCAAATACTACAATATCGAACATTCAGCGTGCAGGGACCCTGTATGTTCTTATTTTTCCGAATAAGAATAGCAACAGATGCCATTTTTTGCCTGTTGTGTTTTGTGCTGGTGAGAAGACAGGAGTGCATGGCTGCATCCATAACAAAAATATGCTACGCTTACGATAAAGGAGAGGATTATGACTCAGAGATCTGATGGAATTGAGGATGGGGTTATCAGAGCCAGGCTCATGTAAAACTGATAGCATTCCACCCCCTCTTCAGCTCTCTCATCTGCAGCAGCCGCTGTCAGTGATGGTGGAGAAAACATTTCAGGCAAAGCCTGCACAGATGCAGTGAATAGATGCGGGGAGGGGAGATATACTGCTGCTGCTAAATTGTATGCTCACACATTTCACCATAAATGAACCCAGCAACAGCTTCATATAATCATTGGATCATTCTGTCACAAAAAAAATGTAAATGCTGTTTCTGTTCATGTTCACATATGTGAGCATAGCATTTATCAGCATACATTTATTATACAGGGCACTCAACTGTGCTTCCACTTTACCTCCCCATTGTGTTGGAATACTTTTTAATTGAGAATGTTAATAAAATTAAGGAATGAAAAATGCAATGTTTCTTCACTCCAAACTCACTCTGTTAACAGGTGTGAACTCTTTTTATTCTAATTATTTCACTAATACACTGACTCTGTATTCTAAGTGTTCATTAATAAGCTTCAGATTTCATCTCAATCCATCCAAATTGTCCTTAAGTGTGCCCAATATATAGTAATTTTAATTGTCACCTTTTAATCCTATCTGAACTTTTGAAGCATCCAACTGTTTAAGCAAATTGATTTTGGTGAACTTCATGTTTTACGGGATGTTCCTAAGGGAAGCTTGGTTAGTCATTTTTCACTTTGCCAAAATGGCAGTTTTAAATATGGGGCATAAAATGACCTAGTCCAGTACACTGAAATGGATATTTGTTGATTTTTAATGAGACCTCCTGTCATTTTTTAAACTTGTTGCACTGCTGCGGAAAAAAAAAAAAGTACCTGACTCAAAATTTGTCAGGAGAAAAGATAGCAGATGTCTACTCCGGCCAGTAAAAGAGACATTGTGTATTGCATCTGGTAATATACGCCATTTTTTTCCTCGTAATTGTTGCTGTCAGACTATTGTTCAGTAAGCAAGCAGGAGAAAATGGCTTAAAACACATTGTTTATGTGTATGTGTGTGTGTGTGTGTGTGTGTGTGTGTGTGGTCTGTGTTTACATACCTATAAGACACGGAATTCCAGATTTCTTTATCCTTATGGGGACATTTTCAGGTCCCCATGAAGAAATTGAGCTATTTTAGGGTTAGGGGTTAAGTTTAGGGTTGGGATAAGGTTATGGTTAGGTTAAGGTTAGGGTTAGGGTTAGGGTTAGGTATGTGCTGTTGAGGGTTAAGCACAGGGAAAAGGGTTAGGGAATGAATGCAAGTCTATGGAATATCCCCACAAGACATGAAAACCCAACATATGTGTGCGTGTGTTTGTAAGTGTGTTTTTATGGAGTTTAACCTTGCCGATGATGTGCAGCTATTTGTATTAAGCTGTAGATACTTGAAATTGGAGAACTCTTGCTGCCCTATGTGGTTTTCTTGCTCTGATATTCTGGTGGCAGTTTTTTTTCTGAGTTTAATAGTGAAATAAAAAAATTTACATTCTCCAAAGTTATTTTGGACAATTTTGGTCAAAGACTGAAGAGGGCAAACCAAACGCACTCACCCAACGGACTAGAAACAAGCTTTGCTGGTCCAAGTTTAGGTGCTGGGTATTCGATTGAGACAGCTTTCTTGTGCATATCAGAAACGGAGTGCTTTCGAGCACCATCCTTTTTCAGTGCACTGCCAGTAATGTTGCCAACCACCCAGTTTTTGTCGTAATTCCGTAGCACAGTTAGCTCAGTCTTATGTTTCCGGCACAGCCTGCAATATAAGCAGAGGTGTATAAAGTACTGGAAAAAAATAACTAAGTAAAAGTAGAAGTACCATAACTGAAAGTTACTTTAGTAAAAGTTGAAGTCACCCATAAGAAAATGACATGAGTAAAAGTTTTAAAATAGCTCACATTAAATGTACGCAAGTACCAAAAGTATCTTGTGAAAAAATATATTTAAGTATCAAAAGTGCAGTACAAGTACAAAGTATTTTTCATAGTATACATAGAAAGAAGCAAAGCAACCACCCATTGTTTTCTCCTCATGCTCTTTAATAAATTTTCAGGTGAATGAAAGATACAGTATTCAAAAAACAAACAGGCCTTTATATATTACTTCTTCTTCCTCCTCCTCCTCGAGTTTACTGGCAGTTTAAAAAACCACTATAATTGACTATAATTGATGGTAGATTTACATAGTATCAATACCACGGTGAATTTTTGCTTCAGAAAACACATTTTTCTTCACTACTAATTTGGATACCATTGGCTCACTGTAGCTGAAGTGGTTGCCACAGAGGACAACGATTTTTTTCTGTAGCAAGAGATAATTTTTTTTTTTACTGCTGGATAGACACTATGGGCAAGTATATTGAACAGTTTGCACATCAGGCTTAGCTGTGGAGTTTAATTCAGGCAACTCCTGAAAAACAAGGATTGGAATGAACTCGTCCATATAAACCGTCTTCGAGCTCGGCTTGCTTGTGAATATTCAATAACTGATCCGGGTGTGCCATCTAGTGATAGAATATTGTAACTGCGTGCATAAATTTGCAGCTCCATGTCCGCTGTCTGACACATTTGCGCATTAAGATAGCCTGCTGAGCACAGTTGTTCTTCTCGAACACGCCACGTCTAGATAATCCTTGAATGATGAATTACATTCATATTTTAATTTGTAACGAGTAACGAAGTGACCATTGTCAAAGTCAAGAAGTAAAAGTATACTTTTTATCTTTTAAATGTAGTAGAGTAAAAATCCAGGTAAAAAAAAAAAAAAAAACTCAAGTACAAATCTTCAAAAAACCTACTTAAGTACTGTAACGAAGTGCATCTACTTTGTTACTATACACCTCTGAATATAAGGAACGAACAATGTTGTTGCCAGTCAATTCATACGCCAGCCACTTCTTTTTTGGATCCAATTCTGCAATCCACTCACGAACAGTTTGAAGCTTAATTCCCGACGATGCCATGATTGATTCTGCTTGACAACACCTATCTCGCCGACAGCACAAAAATCAATAGGAGTGCACATGATGGTTGGTGCATACTTACAAAACCCGAGTCCGAGGTTGATTCTCTCCATACAAGTGGCGCTCTCCACGTAGCAGAGAATGAACTGCAAATGACGAAGGATGCACGAGCCGAGTCAGCTCGAGTCATTCAGGTGAACCCGGCTCGTCTCACTGCAATGGAGAACATGGTGGACCGTAGACCGCGGCCCGCAGAACCCAGCACAGTGAAAAAACACACCTATCGCAATTTGCTCATGGCTTATGTCATTCCCATCGCAAATCGCGAATTTTCTATCGCAAATTGCAATGCTATACCGCTTATTTTGAGCCTTGAATTATTATTCATTATCAGAACACAAATTATGTAACTGAAAAAGCTTTATAATGCTGACATTATAATTTTTATGAAGGCAATAATGGATTTTCTTTTGAATCTACCTGTCTCAATTCAATTCATCTTGGCCTACATATGACATGACTGTTTTGCTGGCACTTTCTCAATCCGATTTGTCATATAGTGACGCTACCTGATCAAGCGTCAATATATAAGGCAAAAGGAGGCTTTCAGCTTCTTAATTTGATGCTTATGGTTAGGCTTCAGTTAAGGGTTAGCGATTAGGGTTAGTTTTCAACTGGCATCAAATAATTACGCCAAAAGCCTCCTTCTGCGTCATATCGATGCTTGGTCAGGTAGCATCACTATTTGACGCGTCGGGATGAGACTGGGCTCGTTTTGCGGATTCAGCGTACAACAGCTGCATTCTGTGATTTTGCGGTTTGTAGCAAAACCATTCAAAGTTTATGGACGTTTTTTGTCATATAGTGGTGTAGGTTCGGTAGTAAGAAATAATTGAAGAAACTGCCAGTGGTAAAGATGTCAGAATAGGAGACTTCGCACACAAGTTGTGGGGCAAACCACCTAAAGAAAGCAGAACTTGAACTGGAAAGTACCCACTTTTGGTGTTTGGTCAAATTTCCAACAGTTCCATTTTTTCTGACGCTTGCAACCTCAGAGTACAGTGGCATGGCATGCTTATCACAGGGTACACAATAACAGGGCACTCATCTGTTCATTTGCCACAGCAAGCAATGAGAAGGAGAAAAGGAGAGGTAGATTCTTTGGGGGGGCAGAGTTGTAATGGAGATGAATGAATGTCAATTAAAGGATGCAAGCAGTACAACCTCTCAACCAAGAACACTCAGCAATTTGCATGATGGAGTTAGAAATTGGAGGGCATCTGTGCTGCTAGCTGGCATACTGTATTTCACCTCCCTAATCCTGACTCGATGAATGAGGTCTCGCCATAGCCACTTAAACCCCCCCCCCAAAAAAAAAACCATGGAATTGCAGCCTTCTGGGAGTAAGATACTGCATAGATAATCTGAAGCCATATCTGAAAAACATGTGTGAAATGCTGTTAAGCATAAAACATTGCAAGGTTTATTCCTTAAATGTGCCCTCCTCTTAAATAAGACCAAATGCACAGAGATCAATCTGTTGAGCACATTGAGATTTGTTCAGTCAGAATGCTGAATGAGGGGGCCGAAAGGCTTTATACAGCAATATTATGCTTTATGAGACTATCTACTTAAAACAATGAAAACACTTTTGCTTGTGCAGCTGAATGAAGGGGGCAAAATTCAATTACTCTCAACAATCCTACATTATTTTCTGCATTCTTTAAAGCAGGCTTGTATTATGAAATATTCTCTCCAATTTCAATACCCGACATACAGAAAGTAGGTCATATTGAGCCCGGGGGTGAAACATTATTTTGCAGCTTTAAAAATATATAAAAGGTACTTGCTCATCTTTTTCACTTGGGAAGCCAAGTGAATGAAGAGAGAAAATGAATAAATGAATGAGACAGAACTTACTGCACAGAGATGAAAGGCCACACAGCTTTTTAAGGCTTGAGTGACACCTTAGGCTCTTGATAAGTGTAAATTAATAGATGCAGTGGCATAGTTAATTATACTTTTTCCCCCTGTAGTTACAGCACACATGAGGTGACCAAACTCTGGCTGCCCAATAAACAATAACAGACTTTAATTGTACAAGTACAGAGCATTTATTTATTAACTTACTACTTCTTTATTTCCTGACTTACTCACCAATTAATCAATTAAGAAATATTAGTCAGGAACAATGAAGTCGGGGAAAAATGGCTGCTTTCATTCTCCAAACCACTATTCAATCCCAGATTCAGAGCCGGCCTCAATGGCTGGCAGGAAAAGTGCAAAATTAGAGTGAAATATTCAAATATTATGTAAAAACCAAAGAAAGTGCAATACTCGGGTTATAGTGTGAATACCTGCATTCATGTGCATTAAGTTATTTATTACCTGTTATGATCCAGACCAGGAACCAAATGCTGAGTCAGAGTACAATCCAACTGTAGGGTTTATCGACTGTAATACGGTATTGACAGAAAGACGAAGCCCAGAGCAGAATGACACTGCTCAGTTCAGATGGCACAGGCTTGGATGCAGGAGGTGTATCCGTAACCAGCCAATGGCAATCCGGGAAAGCCGCCAGGTGGTGTGTACACTTCGCTAGAGCCAAACTATCAGATGGCAGGACCGTGGAGTTAGCAGAAACGTGGTTCAGATCCTGATGACAGCAAAAGCCTTGGGAGGTTGTTCCTAATTAAAAGGGCAGAGGAACAGACTTAGGGTTGATAAATAGGCTTGAGGCTGAGAGGCTGAGAGTTAGGCCTGGGAGCTTGTTCCTATTAATAGAAATAGGAAGAGAACATTCATAATTTACTTTCATTAAAGATAACAAATAACGTCCGAAGACGATAGGCTTTTGGGAGGAAATATTGATGGGTTGCTAAATGGCATGTAGCAAGTGTCAATCCAGCAACTTGCATTCTCAAAGTGAGGAATATTTTTCGCAAACACACGCAAGAGGGATGGAGAAACATGGATGCAACATAGCTGGTGAGGAAAGGATGCATGGCAAGACAAAAAGAGACAAAAGAGAAAATACATCTAAAAGACATGCAAGCTGCTGGATGGGAGAAGACACAAAAGCAATTCACTCAAAGGTTGTGACACCTCCCTTACTTTTAATACTGTATAGATGTTCTTTAATTTTTTTGCATTCCTTTTCTAATATACTATTTTTGAGCTATGGGCTCTTTTGTGGTATTCAAACCCGCTGGAGATCATGGGCCGACCTTTTCCTTATATTGGACTTAAAAAATAAAATAATAAATAAATTATATCACAACTGGTACGGCTTGCTCTGGTAGAATCTTTCTAATTATAATGAGGGGAAGTGCATTCAATTAATTCAGCATTTTTAATTAACATGATAAACATTTAAATTGGTTCTGGAGATTTGTATTGTATTTGAAGATCTCCTGGTACTGTGGATTACTGCCTGCCAATACCCCGTCTTTGCTTTACAGTTCACACCAGTTTCAGAACCACAATGGCTCACACCGTCAGTTCTGCATGCACTTCCCTCAATATCCATATTTGGGCTATAACAAGCAAAGAGCTTGTTGGAATGAATGGTGTCCCATGGTTACGTTCATCAGCTTATAATTGCATTCGCCGCACGGGTTGTACCGACTGTCTGATTTATGAAACATCTCCATTAGTTTTTATCTGCACACAGCAACGCCTGATTCACACAGCTTCAGTGCAAAAGACTGGCAATGACTCTATTTGAGATAAAACCTCTGAGCAGATAGTTTTCTGCCAGAACCAATCTAATTAATCTTTGCTTTGTAGTCATTTATGACCCCACTCGGTCACTTTAGTCGCGAAAAACACTTAGTCGCATGTGGGCTAACATGGCAGTAATGTGGATAGGCAGGCAATTGTATGCCATCTCCTTTGGTAGCATTTGGGGGGGGCAGTGACCCTCCTTTAATCATTTCTTCAATATCATTTTGCCCAACTACCTGTATAGCCAGCTCTCTTTACTGCAGTTTCTGAAGTTCATCCTTTTGTATCTCTTATAATACCTCTTTTCTCTTCTCCACAGCAAACAGACCTATTTTCCCCATGAAAACTGGACTATTGCAATATTTGCTTCATCTTCAACAGAAGGAAGTGCTGAACATGTATCTCTGGGTAAGCATATGGTATTTCTAAATAATTTTAAAATTTGTTATCCAGAAGACCCTTGTGAACGTGTGGGCAAAACTGTTCTCCAACATGTTTGTTCAGACCACCACAGCCACAGTCACCAGCCTAATGTAAGCAGAACTGTAATTCATAAAAATTCATTTCAGCTGAATCTACAAATCAAAACTAAAATGTTGGTAGTAGGGTGTGTTCCAATGCATGGGCTGTGCTATGCAAGTTAGTCACAGACCTTATTTTTGATTCACCCAGACCAACTTTGATTGCGAACGCTGTTGTTCAAGGGTAGTTTCACGGGACCGAATTCCAGCCAGCGGAGCTGTTCGTAAATAAACGCATATTATTCATTTCATATTCCTTCCCCTCTTAAAATTCATTTTCATTATGTACCCAAGAAATAATGCCGACAGTATTGTGGTGGAATGTAACATGAAGGGAAGGGTGAAGAAAGTATTTTTACACATGAATATTTTCTTTGTGTGGGAAGAAGTACAAATATTTACCTGCAAATCTGTATACAGTCTAAATGGGCCACGTTTTTTTTTTGTACAAAACGCATTGCCTGGTGTGTCGACCTCTATCCTCCCAAATCCCTCCACGCTCTGTATGGAGGGGGGTAGAGGCAGCTATTGTGTGTCCTCTGCTAGCATGAGAGGCTTACAGCTGCATGCCTAACCTACAGTGTATCTGGTCCCCCATCTGTTTGATACTAGTCTTCTCTTTCCTCTTCACATCTCGTCATTGAACTGCTTACTGTATTTCAGCGTGGTTCTCAGAGGACTGAAAAAGGCAGCAGTTGGGCAAGCTACAGGCGCTCATTCTTTACCTGAAGTAATTGCCAATTTACGATAGCATTAAGGCAGTGGTTTTAAAGCGAATGGTAGCGGCTGATCTGATTGACCTTAAATGGAACCAAACCCCCAACCACACTCATAGGTAATAAATTCATCTTAGACTAAACCTTTACACTACAGCGCCACAGTTGTGCTATTACCTCCTGTTATAGACATGCCCAGTGGTACCGTTAGCGCTCGCATTTGCCGACTGCATTCAGGTCATCAAATTAGGGCCCAGTGGGTTTAACAGTGCAATAACATGGGTGTTAATGGTTTGAACTGGGCTCACCACGTTGATTAACACACATAAATTGAGGTTGTAGCTTTTTTGATAACACCCAGTCAGCTTTTAAAAAATTTTATGAACACATTACTCACTGATGGGAAGTACTGCTGTTTTTTTTTTTTTTAACCAAAGACGTGACCTGAAGTGGGACTGTTGCAGACTAAATCAGTCATCACATATATGTATTTATGATCATCACATTCCAAGGACTGAAGAGAAATGGAGCGCAGAGACAGTTAAAAAAAAAAAAAAAAAAAAACTGACGGGCGGCAGATGGGTGACATGGGCCTGCTGGAATGCGCTGGAAAGCCAGGGCACATAGCCGGAGGGAATGCAGGATGACTTAATGAGGAAGGAGATTACTGAGATGATGTGAACTGATAGTGAGAAAGATGGAGGAGGCGGGATGGGGAAGAGAACGGGCCGGGTGCAGGAAAAAGGACCCATCTTGAATACTGCATGTTGTGTATGATAAGCGCAAACCTATAACGACAATGATAATAATAATAATAATTATAATAATAAGAAGAAGAAGAAGAGGAAGAGGAAGAATGAGGTATTTTCTTCAGATAGCATGTGTCAGAGCCGTGCAGTACATGTGACTTTCGAAAGGGAAAGCAATGTGCTATATACTCAATCTATAGATTCAGGATGGGGATTACAAAAACACATTTAAAAAGTATGCAGACTCCTGCTGTGAGTAAATACTACCTGAATGCCGCCGCCTGGCACCAGAAGTCAACACAGTGTTCCCTCCGCTGGTAATATGCTTTCTGGCACTGTAGACCTGGTGCATTTATGAGCAGCCTGCAAAATAACAGCTGTACAATAATAGAAAAGAAAATACCCCGATCGTGGAGGTTGTGGTGGCACTGAAAAACATAGGGATTTCCAAAAGCCCACAATAGCAGCAGAGGGCTTTAAGTAACTGAATGAGGAAAACAACAAAATTTCATACCCCACCGAGTTAACGATTAGCAGCAGGCAATGAGGTGCCGTAGCAGTTGCCAGGAGAAAAGTGACAGCAATCTTAGTAGCATATCTCAGTTACAAAAAAAAAAAAAAAAAGACAGCCAAAATGTGATTATCTCAGGAGCCTGATGCAAAAAAAAAGCATTGTGAAAGCATTGTAATGATTCTGGTCATCTCTTCCTCCACACTGGCGGAATGTGGCAGATAACATCGCAACACAGCTGCGGAGCAGATGTTTCTCATTGTGCACTTAAGTGAAAACGAAGACACTGCTGAGTGCTGTCTGAGGACGCGAGAAGAAATATACAGATGCAATTGGTGTGAGGATTGATGCAAAAGTTGTGGGGTGCTTTGAGGCATGCTTCTGAGATCTGCCCACTCTCCATGGTTGGAGGGGCATGATGGATGTTCCGCTAGCAGCAGGAAGGGAGCGTTAGCAGTGGTTGAAGCGCAGTTCCCAAAAGTGCTGTGCATTCCCAGCTAAAGGCCCACACTCAAACAAATACCTTCCATCAGTCTGTGAATAATTCTCAAATCACCTCTGCAGTATAGGAAAGCCAGCTGTGGCAATGATTTAAAAAGAGGTGCATCTCATATGACACACAGAAAGAAAATAGAGGCTGACAGCGAATGTGCAAATCTTGTGAAGAGGAATGCTACAAAAGCTTCACAGAAAGGTGGAGCTTGCATTTTTCCTTTGCCATCAGGCACCAGTATCCCTTGCTAGGCAAACAAAATCTTTTACATTCTCCTGGTTCTTCCTCCTGCATCCTCAAATTCTGAGGAAGTGAATATTGACCTGTGGTCACTTTTCAGACTCAGGATCAAAGGAGGGATCTGCTTCCTGAGTTTAATGAAGAAGGCTGCCATCAAAAAGTGGGGGTTTGGTTTTGTTACCAGAGGACTGATAATGGGCTGATTTCCAAGTATCTTGGATGGATGAAAATGGATGTGTCACCCTGAACTTTAGTATTCCGAACAAAAGTTTTTTTGTTTCTTTGTTAATTCAGAAAGACTTTTAGAGCTGAAAGTAGCTCCTAAGTCTGAGACTTGCTAAGAGTAGTAAAGGGGACTCCTATATTGCTAAGAGCAATTCACAAAAACTCACATGGCTTCTGCCAAGAATCACCTTTGGAATGGGGTGAAAAAGTGTATGAAATTGAGTGCTGAAGGTGGTATGGCCTCAGTTGCAAGGGAAACCTATAATGATGGTGGTAATGATGATAAATTTCCACATGTTAATAAAGGAATAAGCCCCGAGAAGCAGTGGGTTACAGTGATTTTATAACGGCGGAGGGGCGTTCTAAGGCACGACGCGCAGCAGAGTGCCTTAGTGCCCCTCCGCCGTTGCAAAATCACTGTAACCCACTGCTTCAAGAGGCTTATTGCTTTTATAAAACGGTTACCCTGCATATAGCCCATTAAATAAACACACAAGAAAAAAAATCAACAATTTATTGGTAATAATGCAACAATAAAATTGAGAACTATTTGTTCTTCCACCAAGCAAGGTAGAGTGGACAGAATGGTTAGCAAGCAACACAGATGCTAAGATTGATTTTTCATCTAGCGCCATTATCATGTCACATTAGGCTATTTGGGCTCGTTAATGTAGATATACGATGAAAGCAGGCTATTTGGAATGTCTCCTTCGGTCTCCCGAAGGCCCCGTTAAATAATTTTACGTTCGTTTCGGTTTCTGTTTTCGAGTTTCCTTGTTCTCAACTCGCGCCGATCAGCCACATCATTACAACCAGCAGTGAGAGTAGGGAACAAGATTGACTTTTGTCCTCCGCACTTGCTGATGTCCAGAAAAATGTGTTGAATTGTGCATTAGTTTGCTAGCCAGCTTGTCAATTAGCTAGCGTTCACTACAATGGATGTGGTTACCCTACACATAGCCCATAAAATAAACACACAAGAAAAAAAATCAACAATTTATCGCTAATACTGAAATAGCAAGCTAGTTAGAAATGTAGCTAGCAAGCTATAGTGATATTGAACTCTATAATGCTATAGCTAGCTAGGTAGATAGCCAACAGGTTAGCAGGTTAAAATGCTAAACTTCGCTAACACTGAAATAGCGAGCTAGAAGTCTTGAAACAAACGTAACCTAACAAGTCAGTTGAGCGCAGAGTAGTTGGTTACTAGGCCAGGTGCGCAGGGATATTTTGTGCTGCGGTCTGCCTCAGAATGCAGTGGGTTACACTGATTTTATACCGGCATGGAACGCGGCTCAGCCAATCACATTTAAGGATGGGAAGCACCCGTTTTATAATAAATATTGAGGCTAATGAATGCCTGTACTTGTGTTTACTTGTCACTGTGAATAGCACCATTGATAAAATCTTACATGAAAATCACTTACTTATCAAGCTCATTGGCAATTAGCATTGCAGAATCGATGCTCCAGCCCATTACGCTGCACCCAGTCAGGATACTCTTGGCTACATCACACAGGCGATTGGTGAAAGAACCTTTGGTGCATGACTGCCCACTGAGAAATCAGTTTGTGTAATGTGAAACAATACAGGGCATGTACAACCCCAAATCCGAAATAGTTGGGACAAAGTGTAAATTGTGAATAAAATCAAAACGCAATGACTTTCAAATCACACCAGACAGTATTTTATTCACAATAGAACAGAGATAACATAGCAAATGTTGAAACTGAGAAATTTTACAATTTTATCCACAAAATGAGCTCATTTCAAATTTGATGGCTGCTACAGGTCTCAAAAAAAGTTGGGACAGGGCCTGTTTACCATGGTGTAGCATCCCCTCTTCTTTTTAACACAGAGCGGAGGCGTCTGGGCATTGAGGAGACAAGTTTCTTGAGTTTAGCCATTGGAATTTGATCCCACTCTTGTTTAATACAGGCTTCCACCTGCTGGAGAGTTTTGGGTCTCCTTTGACGGACATTTCATTCAATTATGTGCCAAATGTTCTCAATCGGTGAAAGATCAGGACTGCAGTCAGGCCAGTTCAACACACGGACTGTTCTACTACGAAGCCATGCTGTTGTAATAGCTGCAGTATGTGGTATTTCATTGTTCTGCTGAAATACACAAGGCCTTCCCTGGAATAGATTTTGTCTGGAGGGGAGCATATGCTGCTCTAAAACCTTTATATACATTTCAGCATTCATGGTGCTTTTTAAAACATGCAAGTGTCCCACACCACATGCACTAATGCATCCCCATACCATCAGAGATGCTGGCTTTTGAACTGAACGCTGATAACAGGAGGGGTGGTCCTTCTCCTCTTTAGCCGGAGGACACGAAGCCCATGATTTCCAAAAAGAATGTCAAATTTGGACTCGTCTGACCACAGGACACTTTGCCACTTTGCTACAGTCCATTTGAAATGAGCCTTGGCCCACAGAACACGGCGGCGCTTCTGGATCATGCTCAACAATGGCTTCCTTTTTGCAAGATAGAGCTTTAGGAGCCATCTGTGGATGGCACGGCGGACTGTGTTTACAAACAGTGGTTTCTTGAAGTATTCCTGGGCCCATTTAGTAATGCCAATGACAGAATCATGCTGGTAAGTGATGCAGTGGCGTCTGGGGGCCCGAAGATCACGGGCATCCAGTTAAGGTTTTCGGCCTTGTCCCTTACGCACAGAGATTTTTCCAGTTTCTCTGAATCTTTTGATGATGTCATGCCCTGTGGATGATAAGACCTTCAAAGCCTTTGCAATTTGACGTTGAAGAACATTGTTTCTAAAGTATTCCACAATTTTTTTACGCAAGCCTTCACAGGTTGGAGAGCCTCTGGCCATCTTTACTTCTGAGAGACTCAGCCTCTCTAAGACATCCCTTTTATAGCCAATCATGTTACACACCTGATGCCAGTTAATGTAATTACTTGCTAAATGTTCTTTCAGCTGATTCTCTTAGATTAATTGCTTTTTCAGCCCTTTTTTGCCTGTGTCCCAACTTCTTTGAGACCTGTTGCAGCCAGAAAATTTGATATAAGCTCATTTTGTGGATAAAAATGTAAAATGTCTCAGTTTCAACATTTGAAATGTTATTTATGTTCTATTGTGAATAACATAATAGCTCGTGATCTGAAAGTCATTGCATTTTGATTTTATTCACAATTTACACTTCGTCCCAACTATTTCAGAATTGGGGTTGTACTTTTATCTCTGATTATGTTTACGTGTAAGTTTTATCTCTAAACAGTTCTCATGATGAAAAAGACATTAAGGAGTTGTGAAACCTACCTTCGGAAGACAATTACCTCTTTGAACTCTGCCACGCCTGTGACTGCAGGGAATACCACCGTTTCTCACACTCATCACTGAATCGTTTAAGCAGTGCAAGGAGCCATTTATGTGGGAACATGTCATTCCATGTATCTCTTTTTGCCCTCAGTGAAAAGCCTAACCCAAATTTCCTTTTTTCTTTTTCTTTTCTTCTCATTTATTAGTTTTGCCAGTGAAAAAAGTAGTTCTTCTATGCAGTTCACTTTTCTGTTACGTTGGTTTGGTACACATTCAATATTGGCCAAAGTCAGAGGGTTTGTGAAGGCTACAACTACATAGTCTCCTCAAAACTGCGTGGGGCGTATCCCCTGCTTCCCCCATACCTAGTGCGCCCCTGAGAAGCAGGACAGATGGGTTGCAGGTATTGTATTAATGGATCAGTTTGAATTTGAAACAGTTTTTTCAGATAATTGTGAGTAACAACTCTGACTGGATTTATCCAAACATCTGAAGCACATTTTCAGCGTTATAAACATTCTCTCTATCACAGTCTGTGTTTTTAGTGATGGACCAAAAGTCCATGCACTGTTTTAGACATGATATGCCATGTATCTAATATATAGGTAAGCATTGTCCCCTAACAGCCACCCCTCCAGCAGGGATCCCCAGGGAAGACATCAGGAATGACACAGTTTGCCAATATAAAGGTGTGGTGGATTTATCCAGAATAATCTGCAAATACTTAGGCTACATGAGTAACCTAACAGGTTGAATTGCAAATTACTGGATGGAACAGGTTCCCTTATGACTCAGATGGCCTACATCAGTGCACTCTCTGATGGGGAACATCAATCGCACTAACCATTACGACATGAATTTTTTTTACCGTCTTGATTTACACAATATAATCTTTCACATCGTAATCTTTTTATTTTTAATTGTTTGCATGTGTAGGCGCTGCTGCTTGTCCCTGTGTAGTATGTAACAAGCAGAGTGTATGTGCATTGTGCACTCGCCTGCAAAGGCGCATAATACTATTTTACTACCTTACTCCTTAAAATAGCAATCAGAAACTGATTCTTGACTTTAAACCAGGTTTTTGTTAGACAGTCGTGCAATGGTTTTCTCCTGCTTCAAGATAGCAAAATGCCATCAATAGGCCTGATCACACCTTATTTTAAGACCAGCATGCTCATGGTGCTCAGTTTGGCGCAAGTTAATCTATATTATAATAGCCGAGTGGCCTCTGTCTGCGTGCGTGTGTGTGTGTCCAGCCACTCAGTGCTAGATTCCACCAGGCGCGTATCTGCAGCATAGCATAGCAGCTGTTTGGCTCGTGGCAGGCGACTGTTTGGCTCCGTCTTGCCACCGGGCGATCTGTGTCTGGCCAATCGGTGCTAGACTCCGCCGAGTGCGTATCAGTGCTAGATTCCACCGGGCGCGTATCTGCAGCATAGCGGGAGCGACGCTGTTTGGCTCCGTCTTGCAGGCGACTGCGTAGGGCCAATCGGTGCTAGACTCCGCTGAGTGCGTATCAGTGCTAGATTCCACCGGGTGCGTATCTGCAGCATAGCGGGAGCGACGCTGTTTGGCTCCGTCTTGCAGGCAACTGCGTAGGGCCAATCGGTGCTAGACTCCGCCGGGCGCGTATCTACAGCATAAAGTGAGCAACGCTACTGTAATATAGACATACAGGGGGAATCCCCTGGTATCCCCCTCTCCTGGGGATTCCCCCTTTTGAACCCAAGCCAATTCATCCACAGGAGTCCAAATCCCAAAAAACAGATGCCAGGCCGCAAGAGAAAGTAACGCGTAATCTGCGTAAACGTGAGCAATGCTATTATGCTCCGTCTTGCAGGCGACTTCGTGTTCCACTGAGCGCGGAATGTCAGCGCAGCGTACTCCCCTTGATAGTTACTTAGTTTTAGTTACTATAAAAACATTGGTCGCGTGACAGCCACCTTGGTGTTTATGGAAACACCATAGCAACAGGATGACATCATAGAGGTGCATGTGATGACATCATAATGCTGCACGCGATTATGGGACGAAAGTGAAGTCGGGGGACCAGAATTCCAGAGTAGCGACGCATTAACGGTACGGTTACATAAAATAGAACCCGGGGATCCCCACGGGCAGAGTGCTAGTTTACTATTAAAGCAAAGGGGCACTGGACAACATACTGAGATCTGCGACGATAATAAGCTAGTGAGGACCCTTGCATCACCTTTGGCACCACTGTGCGCCAGGTGTAAGATTGAGCCCATAGTATTGATTTGAGGTTTTTTTTTTTTTTACAGTTCATAGCATTTTATAGTATGTTTTTCCAATATTTAGAAACCTTTCATTGAATAGTTTTTGGAAACATCTTCTCCCGTGGAATTGTGGTAAATGTGCCCATAACTTTTGCACAGTACTGTACATGCTTATTTATTCAGTAGATTGTTTTTTTTTTTTAAATCCATAATCCAGGTGAGATTGTTGATTTTTTTTTTATATTGCCTGCAAATGCATTTTTATAAACACAGTTTTAAAATGGTGAAATTTACAGTTTAAAGAGGTCGTATCTAGAAGATAATCCTAGATTTGCAGAAGTCTCAAGAGTTTTTTTACTACGCATTGCCACTATTGAACATTGCCATAAAGATGCAAGAAGCGTTGCGTCTGCCTGCTAGCCGCTGCTTCAATGCCACAATACAGCAGTTGAGAACTGAAGCAAAAAACGTGGTTGTAGACAGGAAAATTCTCATATAAGTGTTTATCCTCAGTTTTGTACAGATATTAAGCTTTCATCATGGGTACATCAGAATACCATTAGAATAATTGGGTAGACTCACATTCACTCTGGAAAACAGTGAGTGGAACCATTTTAACCATTGGCTTGCTAGGTGTGGCATGAATTTGTGCAGAATCAAGGATGAATTTGTGAGAATCCTGCAAATTTGAGGTTTCCATCCAGACATTACCATTTAAAAAGAGAGTATATGGGTTAAATGCATCCACTCTTGGGTTAAGCCATACCAATTTCTGGTAATTTCCAAATCTGAATGCAGATACAGACAACCTTCCATCCACATAGATGCTGACACAGATTATGGCCTCTGGACACCCCAACGCTTTATTAACATGTGACCGCATACATCTTGTATTGTCATAAGAGGCAAAGAAGGAAGCACATTTACTGAGCTGTCAAATGGATGACTCAAATATATCCTTCAAGCTCCTAATTTATTGGCAGTCTTTTTTGTGCATTAGCTCAGGGGTTCACTGGGAATTGCAAATGTCTGACATTGACTGACATTGACTCATTCAATGTCAGTCAAACCCATAGTCTGTTGGAACTGCAGGATCTGAAAAAAAAAATTGCCCCAGCAATGGAAAGAAATAATTTTAATTAACACATTCTGAATAGTTATATACTTGTGCGCAAGTCTTTATACAAAGATGAGAGATCATTTCCATTGCAAAGTTGCTGTAAAGAACTGAAAAAAATGTGAAAAAGCTTATGAATGGCTTTACCTTACTAAAACCCTGAAAATTACTAATTACTATGATAAAAAAAATAAGAGTTATAAATTTTAGCAAATTATCATATTTCAAGTGCTAACAGCTCTGCAGTTCCCAATAAAGGGAAATAAAACATAAAACTTGGGGGCATCTGGTAGAATACATACCTCCACCAGGCCATAGGGCTATATCTGTTCTTTTGGTTACAGAATATGTTTGCGATCCCTTCCAAAATTAAACAAACTATTACTTGGACTACCACCTATCATCCTGCCAAATTTCCTGCCAAACCGTTTATAACTTTTTGAGTTATCCTGTTAACAGATAGACAGACAGATGGACAGAAAAACAAAAAAACAAACAGAGGTGCTCTTTTACTCTACCTAGACATTCTGTTGTCTGTAGTTGCTCATAATACCATTTAAAAGAATTTTCATGATCCGAGAACATCTGTAGGGTACTGTTATCTGTAGACTCATCTCTTGCTCAAACTCATACTTCTTACTATGTGCCATTTGAGATTATTCACAGAAGCTGAAACACTTACATTAACACAAAACAAAGTAACACCAGTAAGGTAAATCTTAACAGTGCCAATAAACATCATAGAAGTGGAAAAATATCTCCTCTTCCATGAGGTTTATTGGCGGTTGGCAAACCAGCTTACATTCTTCATATCTTTTGACTAAAGCACTAAAATAGCACTTTTAATCCTCAAATTTCCATGTCTGAGTATCTAAAATATAGAAATACAATGCCAAACGACGATGGATTAGCAACGATGGAGTCAGATTTTGACTTGCAGTCGAGCGGATTCACTTTGTTTGATTTATTGTTAGTTGTCAAAGTTCTGAGCATGCGCAGTAATCGTGACACAGCTCCTTTAATTCCAGCCATTTAAGAAAATATGTAATTAAAAAAAAAAAAAAAAAAAAAAACGTTGCTTACGGTCTGGTCAGCCATAGTTCTTTGATGGTCTTTTGAGCAATTTGTTGTGGACTTATGTGTTAAATAACTGTTTTGCTTGAGCATCAGATCATGGACTGATGACTGAACAT